>OY728121.1:1552327971-1555179221 GCA_963277665.1 Viscum album | reverse complement strand
TTATAAATTAATTTCATGAAAATATTCAGTTATTAAATGGTAAAATGGAATGTTTAATGGGTTTAGTTTGATAAATTGTTTTGTAATGTTTAAAAATCAATTTTTGTAAACTAATAATATTAATAAACTTAGTACACCTATTTTATAATATTTTAATATAATTATTAAGTAATTGTAAAGAATATTTGGTGTAATCATACTGAGATCATTATTTAACAACCTTCATGTACCAATTTTTTATTGTAGCATTTATTGTCTTATAGAAGGTGTTCGTGCTCTCAACTCTCATTGTTGGTTCTCTCTTGGGTGTTGATGGAAGGCTGAAAAGGGACATAGTGGGTGGTTTTAGACCACAATGAGATTATTATTAGTGGTTATGTTCTACATTAATTTTAAGTAGTGTCTCCTTATAATCTGTATGTATGTATTGATTGATATATATATATACTTATGTTTCCACGTTTTTCTATATTATTGTAATACATTGAAAGAAAAATCATTCTAAAAGTCTTTTTGTTAATTACCAAGTTCTTGTCACCATCCCATGGTGATTAGGAAAACTCATTGGGTTAGTGGTTAATAGACTTTGGTAATGGTTTAAAGGGTATCATGAGTTGTCTAATTAACCCAATGTCCTTCTAAGAGACACAAATGCCTCTCACAGTTTAACAACCATGTACAAACCCTATAGTCTCACTACCCATGTGTTATCCTACCTCAAGTAATTTCGATGCATGGTTAAACTAACCATGTGGATACCATTGATGCTTCTTATTAAATCTACTTCATTTAACATCATTTTCTATGAAACCTCACATGGTAATAAAACCCATTTACTTATTAAAATATTCCTCAAGGTTGATTAACATTATTATAATGGATTATGCACAAACAATTCACCCATGGAAGACTCTACCATAATTTATCTTTCAATTCACAATGATCCCTAGACCCATCTGGACCATTGAGGCACATCTCAGTTTATCAATGCCATTTACAAACAGCACAATACATTATTCCAACTCTAACAATATCAATCTATATCTCTATTCAGGATTTGGAATGTACAAAAACGGACATTAAAATTACATTCTAATATTGAACATATCCTAATATATGGATCATTAAAGATGAGCCCATTTACAATGGTCATCCTACAAAATTTGATATTCAATTATGAATTGAACATCATTTTATAGACTAATGTTGACATAACTGACTATGTAATTATTTATTTCATTGAAATAAATAATTTAATGATTATAAAACTAAAATATAAAATTCATATAAAATTTCAATTATAAATATATAATAATTTCACTTTATTGATAGGACATATATATCACATCATTAATCTAGTAAGGGTTTTTATATCTAAATTAACATACATTGGGAAATAACATTTTTTCTTAATTATATTTATGATTTCATTTTGTGTGAATTGATATATTTTTTATTTATAATATATTTATAAATGTATTAATTATTTTTATATATAAGAAAAAAGTCACTTAAATTTTAAATTATCAATTCAAATATAATGATCCTTTTTTTGTTTTCCTTGCGACAATATCATTTTCTAAATACATGTCGCATGATGTCCATAATTATTTATTATTATAGTGTACATAATTCCCCATGAATTAAATTTTGAATATTACATCATATATTTCATGTTATTTATATATCCATAAAAAATTCCTGATTTCAATGACTTCTAATTCATATACAAAAAAATGGTAAAAGCTTTCTATTGTAATCTAATTTCTTCCCTAGAATTATCATGTTTGAGGATATTTTGGGGAAATTATATCATCATAATTTCTTGTAGAAAATCTATATTCTTATAAAATAGTTATGTTGATGGTTTACATAATTTACCTTCAATATACTCTCTTTTATATATATATGGAGATCAAAATGTCATTTTTAATAAAAAACCGATCATATTAATATTTTTTGGATATGATTATTTTATCTTATATATCTATGTTCTTTGAAATTATTTTATGATTGTTATTTTAAATGATGTAATGATTTATTCATGTAATTTTAAACCATAATTTATTTTTAAAAAGAATAAATAAAGATTAACAAGTTTTAATTTTCCAAATAGGGGTAATTTTTTAATTAGAAGAATCCAAGGACTTTTTATTGTCATTGTCCCAATAATCCTCTTATCCCACCATTATATCCATTAATTTCATCAATATTTTCATTAAAAGTTTCCATGTATATTTTAAATAGGGATTTTTTATCTATATTCTAGTAATTATTATATTAAATAGTATCACAATACAAGGTGGATTTCTATGTTTTCCAAATAAATTTCACTAATGTTTTATTAATTTTATTTTTTATAGTTTGAAACATCATTATTGTAATCCTATGATCAAATAGAAATATGTTCGGATTATTATATCCATATCATAATTTTGGATGGAATAAAATTTTTTAACGAGACCATTATGGAACCAATTTCATTCCCAAGGTTAATACACTCTTAAAAAGGATTGATGGACTTTTTTAAGGGTTTTAATTTGAAAAGAAAAAGCCAAAAATTATTATATTGATTCTACGAAACATAGTAATTTTTATGACTGATGTAAATGTGGTTCCATTATAAAATAACCAAGGATATGTTGTTATATTAAAAACCAATGACTTGGGGTCCCTATTAGCCCTGTAATTCATTAGGTAAATAAAAATATTTTTCTAATTGTAGGATACTACAAATATATAATGGCGTTTACTGGCCACAAAAAAACAATTTAGTGATATGATAATTATATTCTTATGTTAATTCATTATTATTATTTCTATTCCAAGAATCCAAAATAATTGTTAATTTATTTTTAATAGTTGCAATGGATAAAATATTCAGGTATTTTTTCTGTAGCTCATTATTTTTTACTTATATGACTCTTGTTTTATGCTAATTAATTATGTAATTTATAACATTTTCTTATCAAATATTTAATTGATATCAACTATTTTATGTAATTATCAAGAAAATTGATTATGTTATTATACACTTATGCTCATATTAATCTCATTGATAAAATAATATTGTTAGAGTAGATGAGTTATTTATATACTTATTGAGTTATTACCATCATCATTCATATGTTTTGATTTCCCCATGGTATAAAAAATCTTTACAAATGAAGTATTTCATCAATGGTTTCATGATTTTTAAATTTTTGGGAGTTTGTTAAATCATATTTTGAAATAATAAAAAAAAATTAGGAAAATTCATCACTTCAAGAGAATGTTATTTTTTTGTAAATTGTTCTTCTAATTATTTAAAAATTTACAGCAAAATTATATTTTTGTGTGTATATGACCCAATTTAATCATTTTATGTTGTATGATTTGGATGAAAAAACATTATGTCGCATTTATCAAAATCAATGATAGAAATTTGATTATAACATTTTTAGAACCGAATCCAGGAGTGTAGGATTGGGGTTGTAATAAGAGTTTTGAAATGAATGTTTATTACATATACATGTAACATGTGTTAAATAATTTTAATCCATTTTTATGATATGAATAGACATGATTTAATTTATGGGGAATATTTAAGGGAAATATGTAAGAAACCTAAATATCATCACTAATATTTTAGTATTAATTTTTAAAATTTAGTGTGAACTTTGTCAATTCCATTAAGAATTATTAATCACAATTTATAATTAAAATCTCATTAAAAATTTATTATATACTTAATTTGACATTTACATATTTAAATAAATTTTTTAATTGTTATTATATAAATATTTTTCTAATTATTATTCCTATATCACGATAGGAATATAGTCCAAATTTTTATAGATTTAAAATATAATAAATTTGAACACATTTCAATGTATTAATATTTTACTGAAGTGGCACATGTATAATACAATAAATAGTCAAATATTCATCTAATAAATTAATTAAATGAGTTGTTAGACTAAAATATTAATTATTTTAAAAATCATTTCAATATTTATATCAATATATGGTTTATATTTACAACATTTACAATGAAGGGGTAAAAAAATTATTTTAAGAAATAATAATTGAAAAAATATAGTTGAATATAAGTACCATGGTATTACTCTATAGTCTTACATTGAGTTATAAGAAAATTAAAATATATGTTATTGTTTTAAAACCCACACTATTTTTGGTTATTGTTTAAATTCCTAAAAAATTGTATAAGGAAACTAAATTATTATTTTTCAAAATTTCTTCAACATGAGTAGTGTAAAATAGATCAAGGAGGTGTATTTCACTTAGAATTTATAGTGTGACATTTCTAAATCATTATAACATCAATAGTAATGTGTATTTCACAATGAAACATCCACAACATATCAATTTATTCACTATTGACTATCCTTTAGTGGAGATGAAATTAGATCAATATAACTTTGTATTCAATTCTGTTAATAATATATCAAATACGTATATATAAAATAAAATATATTTTATATACTCTTAAAATAATGTGAAAAATATCATTAAATTCAAAATAATGTCACACCATAAAGAACCCCCCACCTCTTTAAAAAGTTTTAAGATGTTGTTTCAAAAAGTAGTATTAGAAAATGTTTGCAAGAATGAAACCTTTATTTTTTGTGTCAACTATTTTTGAGACTACATGGAATGAAAAAACAATTCCATTTTTTGTTGGGTAAAACTAACAAATTTTGGTAAACGGGATGATATCTATTTTATTTTATTATTTTATTGATTCCTTTTCTAAATATTTTCATAAATTTAATGTATGTGAAACATATGAATTATTTATGAATGTAGAAGATAGAATGATAATAAATGTTGATGAAAATGTTTTATGTTCATTATCATGGGATTTATCAAAATAAATACTAATAATTGTGATAATATAAATTAATTCTATAACTCATTGAGATAATATAGATAACATTTATAATTGAGATAGAAATTTAAATAGTGATAAGCATCATGATTTTAGAATATGTTTATTGACTTAAAAATACCCACAATATAAACATTTAATTATTCTATAACAAAAAATTAAAATTTTCAGATCAATTGAAAAACTATTAATAGAACATACATAGGTAGAAATATGGAATATATTATTGAAAATACATATACCTCACTAAAACATAAAAGTATCATCCATTTAGTAGAGAAATATTTGAATATTATGATTTTATGATATCTAATTGATCCTTGTACCTTGTGAGATGTGTATTAATCCATATTTGACCTCAAGAACTCTATGTATAGAGATTCTATAAATTGTGGGGAAAACACCTTTAATCTATAATGAAATTATGGAATATTTCTATATAGGTTATGTGACCCTTTCTATGGTAGAAATAATGGTGAAATTTTGTAAAAGATGGTATGGGAGTAGGAAAAAAATATCATGGTTTTTATGATGAATGGTACGAGAAAACAAATCATAATTTATTAAAAAATTATAATGGGGAAGGATAAATAAAATATATGAAAAATATAATATTGATGAATCCCCTATAGTATATTTTAAGTTATCTATATCTTCTCTAATGAAATTCCAATTATTGAGAACATTGAGAATAGAAGACAAAACTAATGAATATTTAATTTAAGAAAAAGAGACATTGTTTAAATTTTATAAATATGATGTAATTATAGCCATTATGAAAGTAGAAAATTATACAAGGGAATGACCATGAACTTCATGGCTTGTTGAAGACAATGTTAAATAATTATGATCTCTTAATATTCATGATTTGAAAATAACGGTGAATAAAAATTAATGACTTCTTAAAAGTCATTAATATATATAGGTTATCTTCTTAATAAACTTAATTGACTATATAATGTATAGGATGATCAATTTTCTAGTCTATCATGTGAGTTATAATTTCATTTCCACAAACAATAAATAAATGAAAATATTATAGGAATTGAATATTACAATATACAGTTAATGGAAATAATTTTGAATAATACTATATCTTATAGGGTTAGTGATTATCCTTATTGGAAAGTTTGAAATAAGAGTAAAAAAATCTAAATTTGGTAAGGATTCATATTTTTCGAGGTTTTATGATGTTGAACATTTAGAATATATTAAATGGTGTTAAAATAGTGATGAAAAATTCTAGATGAATCATTGAATAGGTTCAAGGGAAAATATTGTATGAAAAAATGAGTATTATATAAAAAATGTTAACACTATAATAAGGTGAAATATATTGATGTAGAATGTATAGTGGAATCTATGTTCCTTAACATGTTTTCAAAAATAACATCAAAACAATAAAGAATGGTATTTATGTATTGGTAGATGATAAAATATATTCCCCCTCTAGATATGCTAGTTTTATCATACATGATCATATAATGACCTATTAACCACATATAAAAATTCTATATTAGAGGATATATATTATTTAATATGAAAATGAAAATTCCAAATTCATCATTTATTTCAGGAAGAAAATCATTTAAGATAAATTTTTTACATTTTTTAACTTTGAACATTGATACATTTAATGTAATAAATAAATAAGTACATATAAAAACCGTAGTGTAATGATATTAGTGAGTAAATCGTTACCCAATGATATTTCACTAAGAAATGTGTTATCAATACTATAATATGGTGTTGAATACAATTGTTTTTCTCATGCTTTTGAGAAATATAATGTTCCTTAAGAATAAAAACTGAATATGGTATATCCAATAAATCAATTATGATAATGGAAATTGTTATTATAAAATAAGTATCACTCAATAAAATTGGTAGAAAAAACATTGATCATCAATTGTTGGAGATCATCCCCGAGGAAATGAGATTCAATTCAATTTTATAATATAAAGGAAAAAATTTTATTTTATTTTTCATTTTGGTAAAAATAGGGAAATTAAATTAAAATGATGTGGCGTGTCACACCATATGGTAAAATAGTACAAGAACAATGTTTAAAACTAGGTTAGTGGCTTTAAAGATTACCGGATATGAATTAATTTGTTATGTGGCTCTAGGTATGAGGATAATTTCAGTCCAAATGGAATATTAATAAATCATAATGTTTCAAACTCTATAATGAATGGATATCAAACCAAAAATAATCTATGACGTGTTGATATAAAATATAACATTTTTTATTATGATATATTAATTTTAAAAAAAGAATAAAAATGGAAAATATTAATTAGAAAAACATAGATAATATATCAAAAAAGAATGATTTTTTTGGCAATCATAACCTAAAAATTCATAGATAGAGAATAAAAAATTCATGCTTTTGAGGTATGATTTTATTTAAACCATTCCTTAACAAGAATGAAATGTCCATCATTTTTGACATGTTTTTAATTGAAGTATATGGATTGATAAAGAATGTTAAAACACTAAAAGAAATATAATTTAGTAATTTCAAAAAGTATAATTGCATAATGGAATGTATAATGTTCATGAAAAGAATGAATGTGTTGGATTATTTCATGATGATATACAGAAGGAGGTTAGAGAAAGAACTGTTCTTATGATCCGTAAAATTCAATATGCTAATAAAATTAAATATATGTCTACTGAATTTAATCCTTTTCCTCAAAAACATTGAAGTGAGAAATAATAATCCATTGTAACACAAATATACATAATGGAGTGGCTAAACAGAAATCCTATATAGTGAGATTCATGGAAAATAATATACACATTAATGGTTGGATATAATTATAAGTCCCCAACCTTATGCATTAAATAAACATGACTTAAGTCCTGAATTTAAATTATTTCACATTGATGATCTTATTATGTTTATAGTTTCATAGATTATTACATAACTATTAAATTATATCTCAAAAATTACAAAGTTGATACTTCTATTCTATTCAATATTTTCATAAAAATAAAATTCATTAAATAAAACAATAATTGTTTTCATGATAATAAGATTATTTAATTCTTCATTTCACTTATCCATTCTTATACACTATGAAAAGAAATTTCAAAAACATATTATGAGCATGAAATGATAACAAAGGAATATAAAATAATGTATTAAACCATTAATCCACAAATTTATAATGTATTAAACCATTAATCCACAAAAATTTAAAACTGAAGAAATGTTTTTCACAAAATCAAACTTTTCACCCATAAAAAAATCTATGTAGCTTTCATCATGTAATCATAAAATTTATAAAAAAATTCATAGAAATAAAAAAACATAAATGTATTATATGGCATCTATAACATGCGTACATTATAGATTTCATAGCTACATAGGGAATTATGTTTGGAATACCCATTACAATATATTCTCTAAATAACTTAGGATAAACTTTAATGTTTACCTCCACCATGTTATACAATGCATTGGAGAGCTATTTTGGGGCCTACCCACCCGTGGATTATCACAGAACCACCCATATTTGGTTTCTCACATAACCACCGATAAAATGTACAAGTAGCATTATATAATCATGACACATAAGTTATGAAAATTATTAACATTTCACTCATAAATCACGAGAAATCAATTCATGATATTTAAATATTTAATATATTTACAAAACCATTTATAATCTTTAATAATGTGATTTTTGAATTAATGTGTCCCATACAACATTGAATCACTTAAAAATTAATTTCACTTTAAAATACTAATATACATAAATATAAATAGTTAGAATCGTTTAAAAAAAGGTCATTAATGAAAAATATTTAGAATAATAAATATTTAAAACATTTAAAAAGGTGTTTTAGATAAATAGTAACTTACGACATGATAATCACTTGAATAAAAATCAATAAATAAAATAAATAAAAAAGAATTTAATATTATGATATTAAGGAAATTAATTATATAATATAAAAAAGGGTACCATACACACCATATAAATGTTAATTGGTACATTATAATAACAAATTATCAATGGAATTTAATTTGAGATGAAGTCCCATAAATGATCATATTCTAATATTAAGAAAAAATTTATGACATAATTATGTGTACAAAATATAAATACACTCAATATAAGTGGATATTCATTGTAAATAAATCATATTTCATTCACACATATTCATGTAAAAACAAAACAAACGACATGTATATTTAACTCAACGATGTGATATTGAGTTACGATTTCCATTACAATGTGCGTATAAATGATGTAAGAAATTATCAATGGGGTGATTATGTGTAAAAAAAGTATTTTCAAACATTGGGAAGTGGATATAATATCATAAATAAATAAATATTTATTCTACACATAATCTTGGAATAATATAATAGAAAAAGTATGTGAAAAAACCCAATGAGTGGAAATTGAGATTACAAACTCCCTAATGAAAATTCAGCAGAAAAACGACTTCACATAAAAATTCAGAAACTGAGTTGATGAGATTTAAATGGTTCTATCATCACATAGACATAAAATTTATAGAAATAAGAATATAGAATAGAATATCCCAACATTATAGAATTTAATTTAAAACACATAACATATCAAAAATCTTTGACTAAAAGAGGAGGGTGAAAGGATCCCTTACAGTGATTATCACTTGTATTGTTTGTTCATTATCTCCATGAATAATAAACCTATGTTACCAGAAAAGCTCAGTCAGAGGAAAAACCTATGACCATTAGTTAAGAAGGAAATGTACTATGAACAGGAATAACAAACAATAAAACCCAGTTACATATCATATGAGTCATACCCCTCACCACAACCATGATATAAGACTTCCTCCACAGTAGCTAATTCCCATTCGGAGCTTTCATAGTTCTTCAAGACCTTATCATACTTCCGTACGAGATTCAGTTTCTCTAATGATATCAACTCTCTAGAAGATTGCCTGACATAGGACCTAGTTGACACCATCTATGGAAAGACAGAATAAACCTTCCTCTTTATTCATTTAACTAGAGGAGGTTCCTCATTTCCATATTTCTTATTCCCATCCCTAACAACATCACTAAAGAAAGGCTTGACCACATCAAAATTATTTTCATTGTCACAGTCTGAGATGTCCCCCATTGTCTGGAGATGACCATAGATTGGAAAGCATCAATAATGTTATGGTTCTCCTCATATTTCCCATTAGAATCAATAAAATCTAAACAATGTGGAGGGTCCATAAAAACATTACCAGCATTCACCTCCTTCTTCAAAACATTCTCTTTAACAATCTGCATGTTGTGGCCTTTCATCATTTGAGGACACCCATTCTTCTCATTGTGACCCATATATTGAAATCAGATAGAAGTATCAATTGTGATCTGCAAACCACAATTAGAAACCAGATGAATGTGAGAATCCTCAACAGCTGGACAAATAGGGAGTGAATCGTAGACTTTCCCATCAAACTAAGCTCAATGCCACAAAGAACTCCGCTAAAGAAATCCAAATTTGAGGGACCCCAATATGAAGGTCTTGGAATTTCAGGCTTAAAAAAATCTACGGGATGTCCAAAAGATATCTAGGGTTCGAAAATCGTACAAACGACACCCGTGACGCCGGGGGCGGTGGAGAAAAAATATCCTCCCCCCTCCCACCACCAGGATGGGAGGGAAATCCTGCATCGGGCATCAACTAGGGTTCATCATCGGTAAAGAGAAGGCGAGGCTCACGTCCCTCTAACCTAAGTTAATTAATACATGATTTATAAAGTTTTTAAATTTTATTATTAATTTTCTATTTCTTATTATATTGTTATAAAAAACAAATACTTATTCAAGTTTATGTTGGTTGTTTTGTTGATATTCGATAATAAAGTCATAAATGAACATGTTTGATGTAAATTGTCCTTGTGTTCAAAATTAAATCATCTCCTGAATATTATTTAATGATTTAAATATCATATATAACCATATTATATGTATTTATAGTATTCCATAACATTTTGATAAAATAAATAAATGTATAGTTCATGGAGATGGTAGGACGTATGTACCCATGAACACAACATTCATTTCTTTATCATATTAAAGGAATGAAATATTAATGAAATATAGGTATATAATAATTATAGTATAATATATATCTAATATATGTTACACAATTTCATCAGGATAATCTTGTATAAGTTCCATGTAAGGCCTTAATGAGTTATATAACTCTGAGGGTGTGGTAGTCCACAATTCCTCAAATGAAATTATCATATTTAAACATTATGAAAATCATAAAATAAGGATATAAATGAAAAATACAGAATCATAGAGACAATATTAATATAATATATATCATATATAAATAATTTTTCTTAATAATGGCCACCAAGATAGGTTCAAGGGAATATTTGAACAATCATCGTTTTGTGAAGTAGTAGTTCTCCGTCAACAGAAACAGTTTGTTCGTATCCATTTTATGGAGGTGTGTATAAGTTTAGTTCAAATACTTATTATAAAAACATCCTAGTATATGGAGTATACCATTGGTTTTATTTAATCTAATAATAATAATATCATAGGTAGTAGATAATGAAAATAAAGGAATGATTCCCGAGAGAAGGTGTTACATCTAAATCAAGTAACATCTTCAGATTTGAGAAAAAGAGATTTATTAATTTTCCTTTTCCCCAAGTAAGGATTCAAGGAAAAAATGAGGGATTTTAGGAGCTTATTTCTGCAGTAGTTCAATGATCTAAGGGTCCTAAAAGGTGTGACTAAATAGGTAGAGGTGATGCCCATTTATAAGAGGGAGGTGGGGTAGTTTAGGAATGTTTTGAAATTTTATTTTATTATGAAATGACTTTCGGTTTGAAGTGGTCCCAAACATATTTATTTAAAATATAAGTTTCATTGCGTAAAATGAATATCTAAAAAAAAATTAGACAAGTTTTGTTCACAAATTAATCCTTATATGTTAACTATAACCCTTTTTATAAAATATTAACTCTAACCTTTTTTTTCTTTCATTTTCTTAATATATGGAAACTATAGTTACTATATAATTCAAAGAGAGCCATAAGTAGATAATTAATGATATTTTAGACATTATAAAATTAATTTGAACGAATCATAAATATTTATGACTATTATATCATTTAATAAAATTGTATTTGTTTTAAAAATCATTTAATTCAGTTTTAACACTATAAAGTAGTTGTTTTTTTCTAAAGTCAAAATAAACGTGATTATATTGAAAAAATGTGTTAACTAAAATATAATATGTAATATAATCCAATTAATTCATAAATTTCATCCAAAAAATCAAATTAAATTAATTTTAATAATTATATAATCATTTATTTGAATCATTTATTAATAAAGTAATATCTTCATCATCATTATGTCATAATAAAATTTATTTATATAATGTCCAAAAAATATACATAAAATATCATTTTATAGAAAATATTTTTATATTTGTAATGAATATTTATAGAATAAGATATTCCTTATATTACCCTATATAATTGTTTTTATTAAATGATACATATGTGATATTTTTCCATTACTATAAATTAATTAACATTACAATTCATTCACTCCCAAGTAGATCCATGGGGTCCCATAATAGACCCATGTACGCCCATGGTCGAGCATATCTCATAAAATATGATTATAACTTATTTTATGGTGGGTTAATAAAATTATAATATTATTTATTATCCTTATTTACTAGATATACCCTTTAAGCATTGTAAATAAAATTAATACTGAATTAACTATTCATAATGTCCAAAAATAAAAGGTAACTATTCACATAATTTGGAACATATGATTCCAAATATTGAAACCATTTTTCAAAATTCAAAACATACATGTTTTATTAATTAATATTAAATTATTTCCCATTGTCCAAACCAATAAGGGGATTTTTTCAGATGTAATAACTATTTAATGATTGACATGTGTTTAAGTCATATTTCAATGGAAAAATACTTCCAATGTATGAACTTGGATTAAATTATAAATTTTTAATCCAATTAGAGTTTAAATCCAATTAAAGGGATAATATATCTATATAAATAAATTAAAGGAAAACAACATTTGGAATTAAAAAGTAGTATTTTTCACTATTCATTGAAAAATCAACATAATTAGAAAATTACCAAAAAAATTACCAATGTCAATTTTGGTGTATTGAATTTATTTAATATTTTTATTTTAAAAAAATTATAACATATAAAGGTGTCAAAAACTATATTTAAAAAGCGTTCTCTATCAATAAGTGTTAAAACAAAATTTTTAGAAAAATATATCTTTTATCTGAAAAATTGAATGTGTACTTATATCGTATCTAGAAAAAAGAAATGAATTTAAAAAATTACATTGATTATATAAATTTTTTTTTTCATAAATCTATAAATTGTGATATGATTTTATAAAAAAAATTATTCCCTTTTAAATATGTTTTCATAAAAACACTGCCTTTATATTCAATTGGTTTTTATTTCAATTTCTAAAAATATTTCGTAAACAGTGATTCATTATTTAAACATCTGTAAAAAATATTTCAAAATTTAGGTGATACTATTAATTCCATCCATTCCAATGGCTCGACGTTAACGTCCTTTTGAAATAATAATAATATTAATGTATTATTTTTTGGTATAACTAAATGTTGTGA
This sequence comes from Viscum album, assembly GCA_963277665.1. Classification (NCBI taxonomy): domain Eukaryota; kingdom Viridiplantae; phylum Streptophyta; class Magnoliopsida; order Santalales; family Viscaceae; genus Viscum; species Viscum album. The sequence goes on along the minus strand of OY728121.1, from coordinate 1,555,165,661 downwards.
GCAACATAAGATTTTGGACAAACCTGTTGTTGTGTGTCGAGTTCTCTATCTGGAAACAGCATCCCCTTTATCTTGAAATTAATATATTATTGATAAATATTAATATAAATGAAAAATTATTATTCAATAAAAACCAGGGTTATTACACCATTTCCCCCTTTGGAAAATTGGGTCCTCACAATTCTAAAATTGGTATTGGGAACATCATTAAAGATCCGACATTGGAAAAAGAACCAATAAAACAACCACTTTAATACAAAGAATGATAAGTACAAAGGTCACCTGAGATAACGCATACTAGGGTTCCGTGTAGAAAAACATTTATATGGAAGAAAAAATAACTCTCATATACTAATAGAGAGTGGTGGAGAACATGATAATGAAAAGATAACCACCCCAATACCACAATTTAGTGATGGGTTAAGCGATCATTGATTTTCCTATAGAAAAACTAAAGGGAAAATATTTTTATATTAATATAATTTTAATAATGTTTATAAATTATGTTACAACTTAGAATAAGAACATAAGGAAACATACTTTTCATTTAGAGATTCATTCATTAATAAATATCTTCCACAAAATCATCTTTTATCCAAATAATGAGTATTCCAGATGACATTTTCACATCTAAAGTTATAGAATGAACTTCAAGAGAATTACATAATCCACAAAATATGAACTATATATTTCCTCTATATTTAGACATTAATAAAATCCAAAATCGTCAGTACCAGTTTATATAATACCCAAAATGGAAAAAATTTATAAAAAGAAACAATACTCTTAATCTAAAAAATTTAACAAAAAATGCACAATTATCTACAAACACTATTCAATACAAAATTTTATTAGGATTCATCAATATAATCTATACAATGATTTAAACCCAAAACCTAGAATAATTTGATCACGTAGTCATCCACGATATATCATAACATTTATTTCCAAATAACATCGACTACTCTTAATGGCTCGTACTAAAAATAAATTAACCTAATAACATATTCTCTATAATAGTTTAATCATTTCCATAAATAACCGAAATAACCATATGTCCACAATAAAAATATATACTAATCCAAAATAATATTTCAACCATTACTCCTCAAATAAAATCCCATAGTATTCTATTTTCATTAGGCATATAGTGTTCTAATCGACCAAACGTCTTCTAAAATAACAGTTATCACTTAATCAACAAAGCATATTCCAATATTAAGGATACACATTTGATAAAATGTAATTTCCAAAAATCAACTTAATAATGATCGATAAAATAATTTAACTAAAAATAAATAGTCATACTTACCAGGGACTTCATATAGGCAAGTGGTATGCGCTAAATCCCTGTCGCACATTGTTTGTGGATTCGATTCCCGCAGCTTTGTCCAATGTGATGAGTTTCCACACCGTCAGTATGACTTCATTTTTCAAAAAATATAATCTAATAAAATTCAAAAATGAGATAAAATCCTCAAAAGTAGCTATAAAATGTTTTAACCTCAAGGGTTACTTCATACCTCACATTTTTTATCCCAAAAACAAATAACAAATAATTTCACCAAAGGTGAATGTCTCATAAAGTATTGTTAATCACCTTGAAATAACATAATCATCAAAAGGGGTTTCTATGTAATTGAACTTATAATATACCATAAAATTATAAACCCATTATCTTATCCCTATCCCTTATGAAAAAATCTTAATATCCAATGTTTTCTAGTCCTTTCCTTTGATAACAACTGTGCGAACCCATCCTTAAACATTACATAATATGGAGTATATTCATGAATTTAGTTTCATTCACATTGAGCATATTTTCAGGTTTAGGGTTTCAGAGAATTAGGCCATTAATATTGCATTACATCTCAAAAATTACAATGTAGACAAATCTACACTATTGAATTTTTTCTTAGTAATAAAACTCCTTAAATAAAACAGGATTTTTTTCTGGATAAAAATCATCCTGAATTCTTCCTTTCTCTTATCCTTCCTTATACCTTATGAACTTTTAAAAAAAACATATGATGAGAATAAAATTCTCTTGAAGGAATATAAAATAATGAACAAAAATGATAGTCCACAAATATCTAAAACCCATGAAATCAATTTCACAAAATCACAATCGACAACAATAAAAAATAAACTACTTAGCTTGCATAATGCAATAATAAGATTCATAAAAAAATATATAGAAATCATATAAGAAAAAAAGAAACTTGTGGAATCCATAACATAAATATTTTATCATTCATATATACATAGGGAGTTACTTTTAAAACTCCCACCAGAATATATTACCACTATATCTTAAGAGAAACAGTAACATTTAACACCATTACGTTAACCAATGCATTGGGGAACTATCTCGAGATCTCCCGCCCTAGAGTTATCAAGAAACCATTGGTATTTGGTATATCATTCATCCACACATAAAATGTATGACTATAATTAAATAATTCTGAAACATAAAAGATGGATATTATTAATATATCACTTATCAATCAAAACAAATCAATTCAAGATAATGAAATATTCAATATATTTCAAAAACCATTAAAAACCTTTAATTAATATATTTTGAAAAAAAGTGTCCAATATCACATTGAAACATTTAAAGAGAATTTACACTTTAATACACTCATGTCCATATATATAAATCCTTAAAACTATTTTGAAAACATGGACATTAATTAGAAATATATATAAGAATAAAACATTAAATCATTAAAAACAATGTTTTTGCTAAATAATCCCTTAGAACATAATAAAAACTACCAAAAAATCAATAATGAATAAAATTTAAGAAAACATATTATATCATGAGAATAATTAAATTAGTGAGACAATATTATAAAGGGTAGTATATACACCATATAAAAGGTAGTTGGTGCATAAAACCCAATATGTCTCAATGGAATGTAAATTGAGATGAAATCCTATATACAGATCATATCCTACAATTTAGGATACATAAATGAAAAAATTACATGTGAAAAATATAAAAACACTCAGTATAAGTGGAAATTTACTTTATGTTAATCAGATTTCATTCACACATATTATTGGAAAAAACCAATGACATGAATATTTAAATTAATGAAATGATAATGGGTTACTATTTTCCTTACAATGTTCATATAAATGACATAAGAATTTATCAATGGGTTAATGATGTGTAAAAATAGTATGACACAAAAATGTTAAGTGTAAATTCCATCACAAATAAATAAATAATGATTCCTCACATAATCATGGAATAATATAATCAATGAAGTATGCAAAAATCTTAATGAGTAGAGATAGAGTTTATAAATTCCATTATGAAAATTCTGCAGCTTAACGACGTCACTGAAAAATATTGAAAATGAGTTGATGAGAGGGAAAAGGTTCTCTCATCACTTGGACATAAACTGGGAAGAAATAAGGATATATAATAACATATCTCCACATAAATGAATGGAAATTAAAATAAATAACATAAAATAATTCTTTGACTAAAATTCGAGGGTGAAAGTTTCCCTTACCTTAAGTCTAACTTGTATTGTTCGTTCTTTATCTCCATTAATAATAAATATAAGTTAATTTATACATGATTTAGAAAAATTTTAGTGTTTATTTTTCCTTTAATATCACTTATTTCCTTTGTATAACAGGCATATAATTATTGAATTGCATATCAATCGTTCTGTGGATATTCAGTACTTGAGTCGAAAATGAACTTTTTTGATGTAAATTATCGATGTGGTGAAAGGTCCCTAATCTTAAAATTTTTATTAATGATTTTAAAATTATATATATATATATATATAAATATATATTATTTTAATTTATAATAGTCCATAACATTTGGAGTTAGGCAATGAATTTCACTATTCATGGAGATGGTTGGCTGCCCGTACACATGAATGCTACATTCATTTCATTGTCATTCTAATGGAATGAAAACATAATGATAAATAGTTATATTAAAATTAAAATATAATATCTATGTTATAGATGTTACAAATTTTCATTAACACCATCCTTTATACATTCTATTTAGGGAATGAACATGTCATATAACATGGAGGGGGAGGTATTCCGAACTTTTTCTAATGAAATTATTGTATTTAAACATTATGGAAAGAATAATGTAATAATGTAAATAAAAAATAGTGAAGAATAAAGACTATATAAAAATAATATATATCATATATAATTGTATTTATAACAAAATTTTTACCACTATAAGTGTTAGGGGAAATTTGAACAATCATGGTTTCATTAGGCACCAGTTCACTATCCACAGAAACAATATGTTTGTATCAATTAGATAGAGGAGTGTGTATGTGTATTTTTAATACATCTCATAAAGAAAAAATAGTATATTTTGGATACTATTTTAGTTATTAAATAAAATAATAATAAGATAATAGGGAGTGGAGAAGGAAAATAAAGAAATGAACTTGAGAGAAGACATTACCTCTAAATCAGGTAACATTTTTGATTTGAGCCAAATGCTTTCATGAATTGAATTTTACACAAATTAAGGCTTCTTGGAGGAAGGTAGGGATGTTAAGAAATTATTTTATAAAATATTTGGTGATCAAAGAGGCTTTAGAGGTGTGAGTAAATGGGTATAGGTGATTTCCTTTTATAAGAGGGAGGAGGGTCACTTTAAGAATGTTTTGAAATATTATTTTATTGGAAAATGTTTTTCTATTTGAAATGGTCCCAACATAATTTATATAAAATATAAAATTATTTTATGTCTATAAACTCTCAAATAATAGTTTTTAAGAAAATATTAGGTCAAAAATTAAACCTTATTTATTATATTTTACCATCAGTTAATAACATTATCTCGTACCATGTCCTCTTTAATTTTCATAATATATGGTAACTATATTTACTATAAAATAACATGAGAAAAAAAAGAGGATCATTAATGAATCTTTTAACATTAAATAATTCATTTGGATGATTATTATATTGTTTGGGATATTATATCATTTAATTAAATAGAATCTATTTTAAAAACCCATTTATGTCAATTTGGACACTGTAAAGTAATTGGATTTTTAAAGTCATAACAACTTTATTTTTAAAAAAAATTAATTTAAAAAATAAAATATGTCAATATAATCCATATAGTCAGTATATGGCATCAATATAATAAAATTAAATTAATTTTAATATTAATAATATCCTTTATTTGAATCCATTATTCATGAAGCAATCCCAACATCATTAATGTTTCAAAAATAAATAAATTTATTTAATATCTAAAAAATATAAATAAAATATTACAATCTACGAAATATTAGTATATTTAGAATGAATATATATATTCTAATAAATCACATAGATAACTGCAAATAAAAATTTAGTTATGAAAATATATATGTTAATGTTATATTTCTCTTCGCATAAATTTTATTAAAATAACATGTCATTATCACTACCTATTGGATTCCTCGGCTCCCAAAATCGACCCAAAAATTTCCATGGTCAGAATTATCTCATAAAATAGTATTATGACATGTTTTAGGGTATTTTAAAAATTTTATAATATAATATTTTACTCTTATTTTGCAAATTTATTCTTTAACCATGGTAAATAAAATAATTACTAAAGGCACTATACATAATGTCCAAACAATATGAGGTAAATATTAAAAAAATACAGACCTTTTGATTAAAAATACGGAATACATTTTTACATATTGAAAACATAGATTTTGAATTAATTAATTTAAAATTAATTCCAGTTGTAAAAACCAAAAGTGTGTTTTTAGGATGTAATAATTATCAAAAGATTGACACGTGTTTTTGTCTAATTTCAATGGGTAATTACATCCAATGACCAAAATTGGATTAAATATTGAAAAAATAATCATCTTACACTTTAAAACCAATTAAAAGGATAATTTAACTGTATAAATAAATTAAACGGAAAGATAATTTGGAATTAAAATGCACTATTTTCACTATTCATTAAAGAATGAACATAATCAGAAAATTATCAAAAATTTAGAAAAATTAAATTTTGGTGTCCCTCTTCTATATAAAAATATTATTTTTTCTAATAGGCCACAAAAAGTAGTCAAAACTACATTTAACAATGGGTCTCCGTCAATTAGTTGTAAAACTGAATTTTTTGGAAAATATTTCTTTTATCCGAAACAATTGAATGTATTCTTATATAATATATTGAAATCATATATTAAAAACATAAAACATTAAATTGAATATATAATATATATTTTTCATTAATTCTCATAAAATGTTATTTTATTTTAGAAACATAATTATTCTATTTTAAATTTGGTTTCATAATAATGCAAACTTTATATTCAATTGGTTTTTATTTCCTTTTCAAAAAAATTTTGTATCCAATTAATCATTATTTAAACAAGTTTATGATATATTTAAAAATTTATTTGATATTATTCATTCCGTCCATTCAAATGGCTCTTCATTAACTACCATTTAAAATATTATTATTAATATTGAATTATTTTTTTGGTATAACACGATGTTGTGTGCAACGTATGATTTCAGAGAAACCTCTTGCTTCATGTTGAGTAAACAATAAGAAAAAACAACCCATTTGACATAAAACTATTGTGTTTTATATATTTATTAATAAAAAATAAGTATTATTGTATAAATACCTAGGTCTTTACAATAATTGTTTTGTTGTACAGAACGTATTCATGTTTTTGTATGTGATCACAATCAGTCTTTGATAATCCATCTTAAAGATAAAATTACCAATAAGATGTATCCATGGAAAAATAAATCACTGAAATACAATCATTTTTTATTATTTAACAAAAAAATATGAAATAATAAAGGAATTATTTGTAAATATAATGAATCATGTGACGAGTTTGTGATCATGGGTTATTAGTTGACTAATGAATCTTATAACTGTGTTGATAATAGTCTATGAAAGAATATTTCAATCAATGAATTAATGATATATAAAACTGAAGGATGTAAATCAATAATCCTATACTGGGTAAGGTACATTAATTCAAAGATGAAAAAGAAAAAAATTAACAATCTATTAATGGTCTGTCAAATAATGAAAATACATATAATGAATATGAAGTGGAACATGTAGTTGAACAAAGTAAGCCTACAATCCAAATAAGTATAAATAGGATGGATTATTATCCATAAAATATAATGGGATATAGAGGTATTCTAACTCATAGAATAATATGATATCCAGAATAACATGATTCTCTACTGTCAAAAGAGTATACTATGGAGTTTTATGTTGTATAAGAGAATAAATCATAACTGAGAGTAATAATTGAGTAACTATATTAAATTTTAAAAATATAAACCCTAGATCATGTTTATATTACCCAACATCACATCATGAAAAATAATAATAGTGGTCCTATAAAAATTATTTGAACGTTGTGTCATGTTCCGAAGTGATGATTGATAGGTGCGAAATTTTAATGAAATGGTTTGATGAGTTGACATAGAGGATTATTTTGTTGAAATGTGACCTATTTATTCAATTCTGATTTAATTGAAATAATTATAAAATTGGATATATAATATTTCAAATTGATGTTCAAATATCTTCCGTTAATTAGTTTCTTAATAAGGATTTATATATAGATAAACATAGGATTTTAGAGTTTGTAGAAATGATAATAAAGTGTGTCTTTGAAAGGAATAATTATATAAATTAAAATAGATAATAAATTCTTTTATTTCAGTCATAACTCATAAATAATGAATCTTATGATTAAAAAATGATTCATTAATCATAATTTCTATGTGTACATTTTTGTTGAGTACTATTTAATTAAAATTCTCTATCAAAATGAAATTATAATTAGATGTTAAAATATTAATTTTTTTGAATAATATACAATCTTTATTAGTTCATAATTAAATATTTCAATGATTAGTTTGCTTTAATACATTCTAGGTCTCAATGTTATTTAAAAAAATAGGTATACATTTATTTCACAAAATAATTATGCAATTCAACTTTTAATAATTGTATATTTGAATGATTGATTGAAAATGTAAATCTGATTTGAGTTATTTCGATGCATGTAATACATGAACATAATAAAATAGAGGATCTTAATTTATATTATTTTTATTGTGAGTCTTTTGTATCTAAAAGTCACTTGGAAGAATTTAAAAAATACTAATAGTTTAGAAACTCATATTCACATTAATACCAAAAAATAAAACCAAGAATCATTAAATTGGATTATAAATTATATTAATTACACCCCTATTAATGTAATACTAGTTTACTTATAGAAATAGAATGAGTAATCATCTTTCATCGGTGTAATTTGGGATAATAATATAATTTTTAGAATGTCTGTAAGTGGATTTTTGAGCTACATTGGATCTTTGTGCATGTTCAAGTTGAATAAAAAGTGTAAGGTATATCATTGGGAAAAAATAAATTTGAATATTTTATTTTCCAAATGTATTTAATATTAGATTATTGTAGGAGAAAACTATTAAATATATATGCAAAAAATTTTAAGGACATATTCCTATTGGTTGTGAAAAGAAGAGTAACGTTGAACATAAATAGAATTTAGATAATCACCCCTATAATATAAAATGTTACATTTGATTTTATTATAAAAAAGATAGATAAATGAGTTATCCAGAGAGTGTTGGTCAATTTTTGGATGATATTATGATAAAAAAGTGGACGTAAATTATTTGGTTAATCATAGGTAGGTACTTTTTTATTAGCCACCACCTTCTAATGGTGAATTATTTCAAGGATCCCCTTTCCGAAAGGAACTTATAATTATTTTTCACTATTTTCTAATTTTTATTTATTTTTATATTAAATGAATTTATGAAAAAAGGGGGGAGACATATTCACTAGATAATATTTTCATGATTTTAGAATGTTTGGTTTTTTTTATAAAAGAATGTTTTAGTATACCACATTGCTTCATATTTTATAATGTCAACATTGACTCATGTGGTTATCTAAACACAATTTATGGATGAATGTGTAGTTAATTTTTCTCAATAATTGTATCTTTTATAATTATGGAGTTAATTATATACTATAAAACCCTATTGAATTATCCTTTGAAAGTGTGGGTAATAGTTTAATTTATTGATTACATATTCATTGGGAATATTAGTCGATTAAATTGTATTTAAATTAATTACATGATATTGATATCAAAATCCAACCAGATAAAATATTGTAACTATTGAATATGTTTTTTTGGATATGGATTCAATTGTAATTTTTTAATGATTTTAATGAATGAATGATATATTTTTATCTTGAGAAGTATTTAATTTTATAGAAATATTTACTGAGTGATTCTAGTTTTGGGAAAAAAATTAGTCAATGGTTTATTAGATGTTCCCTAGAGGTATATGATTACAATAGTGTATTTAAGATGAATTCATACATTAGTAGATCAATTTGGATGTTTTTAATATTCATTTGAAACTTTAATGGTGTAATAATTTTCTTCATAATGTTTAATATGTGGAAAATGAAAACATTTAATGGGAACTCAATAATGTTAGAAAGGGAATATGGATATTCAGAATAGTGCCTCATGAGATTATATGGGAACTACCAAGGCTTTGTAATTGTATTAAATTAGTTTTGAGGAGAAATATATGTGTTCTAAAGAATAACGTTGGTACTTAAAAGGTTAATTTGGATGTTTGAAATGGGAGGATGGGTAATTATAAGTTTAACCTGAATATCATAAGTTTTATCCCTTTTAAAAAAATTTGTAGTCATGATTCATTTTAAGGGAAAGTGTATACAGTTAGTCTGTACTGCAACACAATATTCCACATAAAAATTCCATCATTAATCCAATACAATTAATTTCAACCACATAAACTTCATGTACAAACTCAAATTATTATATATGATTTATTTTTCTACTGTAAATTATAATTGATTAAAACTATTATTTGGAAATTCATTATGAATTTCAACGGATTCATATTGTGATTGTATTAGATATTTTAATATAGATATTGTGAGTGGATTTAAATATAATGTTTCCAATATTTTATTAAGGGATTTAAAATTTATGAAATATTTTGAACACTTCATTCATGGATATTTTATACTATATATTCCAATATTGGATTAGTCATAAAACTTAATGTTTATTTTGAATTATATTTAAAGAAGTAATTTCAATTATAATTAAAGGAGATTGTATATTATTATGTGGATGATATTAATTGAAGTATTTGTTTATAAATTAGGTTTTAAAATTGACTACAAAATAACAACAAGAGGAATGGAGAGGAGTTGTGTTCTGTTATAACATTGAAAACTTGGATTTGAAATGGAAATATTTATTTAGAAGAGGGAGATAAGATCCTTATGATTAGTGTTGTTTGTATTAATTAAATAAAAATTCAGTATGTAACGTATTAGTAGATTTATTTTAATTTATTTGACTCAATTACTGTTTAATGACTTGAATTTTTATAAATTAGTATCCAACTTCAAATAAATAAATTTATTATTGGGTAATGATGTTATAAGGAAAACAATGTACTAAAATGATTTTTTTGCTATATTATAACATATATATATATAGTCAAACTAAAATGATAATAATTCATTAAAACCATTTATAAAATAGTTGTTTTATATTGACATTAACTATTGTTATATATTATTCTTTATGATAAAATCAAATTGAAAAAAATAAAATAATTAATGGAATTGACAATTAGGATCATTTTCTATGAATCCCATTTATTGGAGATTCCTAGGGAGACTAAACAACTATGATTTTTCTATCCCAATTTCAAAGCAAAGATTCAATAGTTTATTCAATATCAAAACCATTTATGAGTGATGTTCAAGCATATTGAGATCTTGTCCCGAACAATGTTCTCCAAAACACCAATGATTTGTAACCATCACACACCTTACTATTAGGGTGTATGATGGTAAAATTAGTGGTTATATATACATAGACATGATTTATTAATTATAATATTTTCATTCATTTGAAATAAAATTTTTATTTATTTCATTTTATATTACATTAGAAATTATTTATGAGTTTGATAAAAATTTCATTTTTGTATGAAGATCTGAAAATTGCATATTTTGGGATATATTAATTTTCAATCAAAACTATCCTAATAAAAATTCAAATTATTTTTTCTAAATAATTTATTTTCAATCAATATTCTAATTAAATTATATTTCTCAATATAAAAATGATATTGAAATTTAATAATGTTCGGTGTAAATTTTTCATTGTCATAAATCTTTTAGTGTCTTGACAATAATATTTCTCAGTAAATATGGATTTTTTATTTCAAAGATAAAAATATCATATTTGAAAAATTAGGTTTATAATATATATATATATATATTAATTTTTAAATCAAAATGATTAAATTACCAAATGATGAATTATTCATATTATTATGAGATATTCAAATATTTGTGTAAAAGATTAATACGATACAAATGTGGTTTGCATTAAAACATCATAATGGCACCACAATGAAATAATAAATTCCATAAAATGATTCTATGGAGAGAGATATATTTATAAATTAATGTAATTTTTTTTATGAAATTTTAACTATTTTTTAAAACTGTATTGAATCATTCACATTCTATATTATATTTCATTGTTTAAAAATAAATTCATTAAAAACATGGCTCAAATCCCCATCACTATGTCAATTATTTTTTTGTTTTAATTTCTTCGACATAGTAAACACTAAAATCCACTCCAAATTGTTGTAAAACATGTCAAAAACTAGTGGATCACTTTTGGGTTCGAATATTTTGTCATATAGAGTCCAAAACATATGTTTAGACACTAATAATGAATCTCAATATTTTTTTTGTGAAACCCCTCAAATCCATCCACTCCTATAAACTCACAAAAATCTGATAATGATTTTACCTAGCCTTTTCCTCTATATAGATCTCCCATGGTTCTATCCATCACTTAAAAAGCTCTTTCCATGCATTTGAAAGTGGCCATCAAGGCCTGGAATCCTATCATACACCTTCTTAATTTCAGTTCTCTATTTCTAATACCATTTTTTATTTCCTATATTTCATTTGAAAATATGTTTTAGAAAATCCCATTTACTCTATTTATAAATAAAATTTTATTTAATAACCCATATCACTCTCATTAATACCATATATGAACCATATATTATATATTTTATATTTAATATATGTCTATTATTCCACCAAAAACATTTATAATGTGAATACCATACCATTTTTCAACCATGGAAGTACACCTAGATACACTTTTACTTCTTTTATTGGGAAATATAAGTTGTTTAGCCCAGTCTACATAATCATCCAATTATAAGTGATCAAATACATTATTATTTTTTATGATCTATATAGATCTTGATTTCATGTACATAATTTGGATATCATGGGTTATCCTAGATTTATATATCCATCCCATTTATTGGGAAATGTTTTTATCGATTTAGATACCATATATGGTTGAAGATTTATTATCTTATGCACACATTTTTTTATAACCATGTTTTTTGCATCATATTATTAAAATTAAGTCATGTTTTATTTAGTTTACATATTCAAATGTTTCATTCATATTATCATATTATAGTATTCTTTGATTTTTGTGTGTGTATAATTTCTATATCATTAATGTCGCCATTATATAACTTTAGACTATGTTTTATTAATATATTCATGATATTAATTTACTATTCACTTTCTAGGATTTATATCTCAGAACATTATTATCTATATCCCATAGATATCTTGGTTAGTTTTAAAAGGTCAATGGGCATTAATTGAATATTCTGGAGATTTAAATATTTTAATTGTATCCATATTTAAGGTTATTTTGTTACATAGATAATTTCCCAAAAAATAATTCATCTATATATTTATATATTTTATTATTAATTTCCATGAATAATATGTCATGAATTTATGTGTATTAAATATATAGGGTATCATAGTTTTTATCAATGGAATGTTTAGATTTTTTTAATTTTGATTTGAAAACCATAGAGAATCCATATGAAAAATATTAAACGATGGAAAAAACCTAATTTCATTACTGAATATAATAATTGGTTTCAATGAATTAAAATCCACAATTATATACATTAGGAGGATATGGATTTGGTAAATTTTTCCCTTGCGGTTATAACCCCAAAAAATAAATGTTCAATGACTCGATCATCACATGGTGAACCAAAAGAAACTTTAATAATGTCTTGGTATTATAGAACATTTTAATAAGTTTCTTGTGATTCTCCCAAACCAATTACCCCAAGTCGGTACATGATTAAAAAACATTGCCATGATACATGGAATCATGTTGCGAAAGACTGTTCAGTTTAGTATCATTGGAAGTACTAGAGACAAACATAAGTTTTATATAAGAAGAGTAAATTAAAAAAACATTGTGTCCCCTTTGAACACACTCACATCCATTGTCATATCCCTCAAGGTTAATAATAATATACATCTTCACATCATGGGGAAAAAATCCTATGAAAGCGGTGAGCTCAGATTCTCAGTAAGGATAACAAATAGTAGAAACATTTATAAATAAGAATAAACATTAAAGGCAATGTATAAGACTAAAACAAAAGACTTTTTAATCTTAAACATCATTATAATATTGAAAATTCAAATAAGTCCATTTAATTATTCACAAGAATATTCTACTAGTCGAATAATCAAATCTAATATCAATAGGTCATTTCATAATGATTGAATGCATAATGATGGACATCATAACCAAGTAGTCCTGGCCTCATGCCAAGACTAAAAATTTGATTTTTTCAAGGACTTGTTCCAAGACACTAGTTTGAATCATGATACCTACTCATGCGTCTATGAGTTATAGCTAGCTCCACCTATCACATACTATTTCCAATTCATTCCTCATATTAAAAGGGTGAAACATAATCTAAACATTTGTATTAAAACATGAATACAAAATGTCAATACATTAACCACAAACCATGAATGGTATATAAATAACAGATTCATAGTCGAACATAAATCATTAAATATAATATAGATGATTGGGTTATAATAAATCATCCTAAATAAAAAAAATGAAGGATATTGACATATATGAAAACAATCGTGTAAAACAATTTGAGAGAAATATCCCCCTTTTCTTGTAATCATTTAAGAGTCTCACTATTTATCCAGAAGCCTTTTAAAATGAATTTTTTGAATCAAAGTTCCCCGTACAACATTGTAACCTTTAAAAGGAATTTTAATTCTAATATATTCATGTATATAAAAATAAATCCTTAAAACCATTTTTAAAACATACAAATTAAATAGAATTATTTATAAGACTAAATCATTAATACCTTTAAAGCGATATTATATTAAGAGTTCCTAACCAATTAAGAGATGCTTGAATAAAAATAATTCAGGTAGTAAAAATACTATAATATCATGAGAATAAATTGATTCATGATATTCTACGTAAAGGGATGGTATATATTCCATATAAATGTGAATTGTCACATGACAACAATGAATTCTAATTAGAATGCAAATTGAGATGAAATTCCTTATAAAGATGGTATCCATAGATTAAGGATAAATAAATTACCTAAATATGTGTGGAAAATATAAAAAAACTCAATATTATTTGATATTCAGTGTAAATAAATCGGAAGATATTCACCCATGTTCTTTTAAAAACAAAACCAATGTCTTGGATATTTAACTCAATGAATGGAAATTTAGTTAAGATTACACTTATCATGTTCATATTAATGACTGGAGAAATAATAAATGGAGTGGTTATTTGTATCAAACTTATATTCAAATAAATATGAGCTGAAATTACAACATAAATATATAAATAGTGATTCCACAAATAATCATGTCCTAACATAATCAATAATTAGAAGACTATCCCAAATAATTGATATTTGCGTTTAGAAGATCCCTTTTGAAAATTATGCACCCAAAAGGCGTCAACTAAAAATTCATAAAGTGAGTTGATGAGAGAAAAAAGGGTAACTCATCAATTGGACATAAAATATACCCCAATAATGTTATATAAGAACATATCCCAACATAAGAAGATGAAAATTAAAAGACATAACAAAAATAAGTCTTTTAAAAATAGGAGGGTGAAATATTCTCATACCGATTTAGTAACATACGAAAAATACACCTTATGAAAGAAGGATCATACAATGAAGATCTAAATACACATAAATTAATGTATATTACACAAATAATACAATCAGTGGTAGTACATACCCCCCCAAAAAGGAAATAGTGTCCAATATAGCACGAATCTCATGGGAATAAAAAGTGAGATGAAAACCCCTTACCATGTAGCAATCAATCGAGTCATATGACCAAAAATTATTAACATCCAAATGATGATCTGAATAAAATGAATATAAATAAAATAAAAATAATATATATCATATATCAGTACAAAATACACCACATTCAATAAATAAGTGTTGAACAATGGAAATCTCTTGGAAATAAAAGTGAGAGTTGAAACCTCTTACCTCGTGTTCAAATTAACTCATTTATTCCTTTTTATTCATGAATAATAAAAATAGGTCAGTTTATAATTTATTAATAACAGTTTTTAAAGTTTATTATTCCATTTATATCACATATTACCTTTCTATAACAATTATTCATAATTTGAGTCCATATCAGACATTTTGTCGATGTTCGGAATTTGAGTTAAAAAATGAACTTGTAATAATTTCAATTCCTCAATGTGGTCAAAATTACATTATATAAAGAATGATATTCATGATTTAGATATCATATAAATCATATATATTCAGTATATGTGTATTTATAATAGTCCATAACATTTGTACATAATAAATGAAATGCACCGTTCCTGGAGACGGTAAGTCGTATGTACGCATGAACGATACATTCATTTCATGATCATTTTAATGGAATGAAAAATAAATGATACATAGGTATATTATAATTAAATTATAATATATATGTTATTTGGTTTACATAATTTCATAAATTCTATCATTTATCTATTCCATGTATAGCCTGAATGAGTCATATCACTTTCCGGGGGTAGTTCGCAGTTCCTCAAATGAAGTTATGTAATTTACGCGTTATGGAATGCATAAGGGGTTGATAAAAATGAAAAATAAATAAGTATAAAGATAATATAAATAAAATATATATCACATATAAATATATTTACATAATAAATTACACCATAATAGGTTGTAGGAGAAGATTGAACAATCATTATTTCGTGAGGCAGTAGTTCTCTGTCCACAGAAACATTGTGTTCTTTACCCATTATAGAGAGATGCTTGAAAGTGAAGTTCTAATAATAATCACAAAAACAAACTAGAATATCTAGGATACTTTATTTCTTATAAAATAAATGAATAAAAATATTTTAGTAGGCTGAAGAAGTAAAATTAATGAAAAGAACTTAAGATAAGACGTAACCATTAAATTGGGTATCTCCCTTTGGTTTGAACCAAAAGGACTACATAAAGTGCATTATGACTATGGTAAGGCTTTTAATAGGAATAGAGGGTTGTAGGTACCTTATATGGGCTGATTTTGGATGATCCAATGGTTTTGAGTAGTGTGAGGAATGGGTTATAAATGAGGGATGTTTATAAGGGGTATAATGGCTATTTATTAACATTTGAAAATATTATTTTCTTATGTAATTATTTTGGAAGCGTAATGGTCCAAAACTCATTAAAGTAGAATATAAGATGGATCATGTCCGAAATATAATCATCTAATTATAATTGGTCAAGATTTGGATATTGTTTTAATTTTTATAATCTTATTTATTTAAATCATTCATTAATGAGGTAAATACAACATCAATATTGTCTTATAATTTTATTTATTTATTTGATGTCTAAAATTTATAAAAAGAATACCATGATATTGGAAATATTTTTATATTTAAAATAAATATTTATAGTACAAGATATATCTTATAAAAACCCATATAAAATTTAATTTACTACAAGATTTATGTTTATTTCATTTTTTCCATTACTTTAAATTAATTAATTTAAAGTGTCATTATCACTATTTAGTAGCTCCATGGGTGCCCAAAAGCGACCCAAGGCTTCCCAAGGTTGGAAATGTATCCACCTATAAGATTATGAAATATGTTAGTTAAAATTTAATATTATTATAAAATTGTTTTTTACCCTTATTTAGTGGATTTACCCTTTAACCATGGTAAATAAAATATTTACTGTAGTAAATATTCATAAGTATAAAAATAAAATTTTTCTATTTACACAATTTGGTCATCGTAATTCCAAATATGGAATCCATTTTTTTAGATTCAAAACACAGATGTGGCAGAAATTAATTTATAAAAAATTTCGGTTGTCAAAACAAAAGGCATGTTTTTAAGAAATAATAACTATCAAAAGATTGACACATGTTTATGTCAAATTTCAAAGTGAAATTACTTCCAATTTCCAATAATGTATTAAGTGGTAAAAACTAATCTAACTAAACATTAAAAAAAATTAAAAATATAATGTAACCATATAAATAAATTATATTAAAAGGCAGTTTTGAATTAATATACAATATTTTTCACTAAACATTAAAAAATGATCATTATCAGAAAGATACCAAAATTTCATCCAGTGAAAATTTTTATGTCCTGATTCTAAATAAGAATTTTATTTCTTCCAATATAACACAGAAATGTGACAAAAACTAGATTTAAAATGTATTTCCCATCAAAAGGCTGCAAAACAAAATTTACGAAAAAAATATAGAATTTATTCATAAATCAGATTTTTTCTTATTTTATGCCTCTAAAATTTATTTCATAAATGTAAAAACATTTAAGGAAAATATTTAATCATAATATAGTTATTTTTTTTCATTCTTGAAAATATAATTTCTATGAATTTACTACCGTTTAATATAATATTATATTAATATTTTTGAGAATAACTCAACGTTCTGTGCAATGTATTTTTTCAAAGAAACCTGTTGTTGCATATTAGGTATTCCATAGAATATATAATTCAATTTAAAATAAAATTAATATTTAATTCAAATTTTTTAATAAATATGAAAATTCGATATTCTTTATTTACCTGTGATGTTGCATCCTACCCCCCCCCCCCTTTGGGAATTTCATCCTTGAAATTTTATAATTTGGCTTAGAAAGATCATTAAAAGTCCCACATTAGAAAAGGGTTAATAAAACTATCACATTGAAATAAATAAAGAGAAGAAAAAAAAGGTTACTCGAGAAAAAAAATAATAGGATTCCCTGAAAACATGGATATGGTTGAGAAAAAATCTATCATGTTCTGATGGAGAGTGATAGAATACATAATCACAAGAAAGTTAACCACCCAAAAACTACAAACATATGATAGGTTAAACGGTCATCGATTCCCCTATATGAAAAGTAAAATGACAACGTTTTTTTGTTTTAGGTCAAAATTGAGAATGTTGTAGAATTTATTTATGATATTGAGTAAGAAAATAAGGAAATATAGTTACCTCTCAAGTAGAGTTTCATACTTTAATAAGTTTCTACCAAAAAATCTTTTTCTCTCCAAATGAAGAGTATTCAAGATAACCTGGTCAAACATGACATTCTATAATCTTATTCTAAAGAATCAAATAATCCACCAATGATTAACTATATATATCTCATGTGTTTTGACATTATCCAAAACCAAAAATTGTTTGTACAAGATCTGATAATCCCCAAAAAAGAAAATTCTTGTATAAAAATAAATACTACTCATAATCTCCATAATTCAATAAAAATTACCCAAAGTTCAAGAATGATCATTCAATACACAATTTTCCTTAAAATTCTTGAAAATAATCCACATTAATTTTGAAACCCAAAATTCAGAAGGATTTGATCACATAGTATTCCATGATAAATCATAACATTTATCTCCAAATAACATCAACTACTCATAATGTCTCAAAATGAAGTGTAATTAACATAATCACATATTCAATATAATAGGTTAATCATTTATATAAATAACAAAAATAACTATTTATGCATAATAAAAACATAAATTCTAACAAAATAAAAATCCACCATTACTTCTCAAATGAAATCAGATGGTATTTTTTTCCCAAGGCCTATTGTGTTCCCAAAATAGAGAACATCTACCAAAATAATATTTATCAAATAATAATAAAATAAATTTCCTATACTAAGGATAAATCATATGTTCCCAAAATCAACATATTAATGATACATAAAATCATTAAACTAAAAATAATTAGTCATACTTACCTGGGAGTTCACATAGTCCAGTGGTAGGTGATAAATCTCAGTTGCACATTGGTTGTGGGTTCGATTCCCGTAGCTTTGTCTGAGGTGATGGGTTTTCACACGGTCTGTGTGTTGTCCTTTTTCGAAAACTATATAATTTTACAACATTTCCAAATATGAGATAAATTTTTCGAAAACAACCTTAAGTAATTTAACCACAAATGTTATCTCGTACCTTGCATTTTCTTCACAAAAATTAATAACATGTAATTGAATCGAAATCAAGGATCATATAAACCCAAAAGGTTCATTATAACTATATCCACAAAAGAAAATATATTTCTTACTCAAATAGAATTCTCACATAACAAACTGTAGGGTTATACATACAAGACAAAAGACTTCCAATGTAATAAATCCTCAAAGAGCATTAATTATTTTATATCCATTTATTTCCTCATAGTTTCATCCATGACTTGGAGGTTATCATATAGAATATGAAATTGAATAGGTTAATTCCCAGGTCCAATAGATTTATGGAAAATGACTGTAAATGCATTCTTAGGATAATTTTTATTTTCTTCCATAACAGTATTCATTTTTCATTGACAATTATTTACATTATGCCATTATTTCCCACATATATAACATTTCATTGTTCCATCAAGACACTTTTATGGGTGTCTCCTTCCACATTTCCTGGATTATGGAAAATGAGAATTCTTTACTCAATGGTCTCCACTAT
Organism: Viscum album; assembly: GCA_963277665.1. NCBI lineage: Eukaryota > Viridiplantae > Streptophyta > Magnoliopsida > Santalales > Viscaceae > Viscum > Viscum album. The sequence continues at coordinate 1,555,145,627 of OY728121.1, read as the reverse complement.
AGGAGCTCTTATCATTCTCCGCCATTCGCATCTCTATTGAGTTCGGGAGTTGGTTAATATATATGTTATTTATCATATTTTTTTAAAATTGATTCGGCATGAACACGATTTCTTTTACTCCTATCGACATTATATTTAATTGCTCATTTCAACCACAGTTCCCATGTAATACATCATGTTAAACGTTACTATGACTTCTTGAAATCCAGAAATTGAAAAAAAATAGAAAGTAGTGTGTGAGTAATAATAATCATAAAATAATTTTTAGAATATCATGATAATTAATTTTCAAACTAAAATACCTTGGTAATAAAAGGGGTTTTTTCTTTTCATCTTATTTTAAAATCATTCAAATTTTTTTCTAACCAGAACATGAATTATTCTAAGCATATCCCTCGAGAATGACGTAACTAATAGTGTAGCAAGCCCTGTTGTCATGCACCAATTCCCATCCGAGTGTTACTAAAAGCGGTGTTTTGGGTTTTAACCCAAGTTACATTTGTGCTAGAGCTTCCTCTACCTACTCATTTCTAGAAAAGGATGTATTTCTTCTAAAACCCACATAATATTTACATTAAAAAAATTTGGATGTTCATATATACTAATCCTCAAAGTCTATCATTGGGTAGTGTTTTCAAATCAATGTTTTTCAAAATATAGCTTTAATGGTTTGTAATAAAACTCTTCTGATACCAAATGTAATGCCCCATCCCTAGTTACCTATAGTTAGAAAATTATTACATAACATTGGAATTATACAAATAATCTTGTTTCAAATGACTGATCAGTATAGTAGCCTTGGAAGTACTAGAAACATACATTAGTTTTACATTACATCATGAAATTAAAAAAAGTGTGTCACCTTTGAAAACACTAATATAATATTTCATATCACAATAGGTTAATCATAATATACCTCTTTACATATTAGGGAAAAGAAATCATAAGAAATCGGTGAGCTCATATTCTCAGTAAAGATAAAAATATAGCAGAAACATTTATAAATAAGAATAAACATTTATGGAATTTTATAAGACTAAAACAAAATCCTTTGTAATATTAAACATCATCCTAATATTGAAAATAATAAAAATCCAATTTACATATTCACATGAATATTCTACTAGCTGAATAATCACATGTAATATCACTAGGAAATTTCATAATGATTGAATGCATAATGTTGGACATCATAAACACATAGTCTAGGCCTCGTGCCAAGACTACAAATAAGATTTTGTCAAGGCCTTGTTCCAAGACACTAGATTGTCTCATGAGACCTATCGATGCTTCTTGGAGTTATAGAGGGCTCCACATGTCACATACTAATTCCAATGCATTCCACATATGAAAAGGCTGAAACATAATCTAAACATTTGTATTAAAACAAGTTTAAGAAATGTAAAATCATTATCCACAAACCATAAATGCTAAATAAATAATAGATTCATAGTAAAACATAACTCATTCAATATAATATAGATGATTGAATTATAAAAAATTGTGCTCAATCCCTAAAAATTAAGGATATTGACATAGATGAAAAATAATCAGTAAAACTATTTGAGAGAAATATCCCCTTTTTCTTGAAATAATTTCAAAGTCTCATTATTTATCAAGAAGACTTTTAAAATAAATTTTATGAATCAAAGTGTCCCATACCACTTTTAATCATTTAAAAGGAATTTTAATTATAATACATTAATTTCCATATAAATAATTCCTCAAAACCAATTTCAAAAACAGGGTAATTAAAGAGAATGATTTAGATGAATAAATATTTAAAACATTTAAAATGATACTATAGTTAGAATTCCCTTCCAAATGAGAGATGCATGAATACAAATAATTGAGGCAATAAAAACACTATAATATCATGTTAAAAAATGGATTTGTGATATTCTATGTCAAAGGACAGTAAATATTCCATATCAAAGTGAATTTTCACATAACAACAATGAAGTCTCAGTGGGATGTAAATTGAGAAACAAATACCTCATAAAGATGGTATCCTTAGATTAAGGATAAATCAATTATATAATTATCTAAAAAATATATAAATAAACTCAAAATTATTGGATTTTCATTATAAATATATTCGAGGATATTAACAAATGTTCTTTAAAAAAATAAATCCAATGACTTGGATGTAAAGACTCGGAAATTTAAAGGAAATTTTTTTCTTAATTTACATGGAATTTTACGAGACTGCGGCTTCTAACGGCACCTGATTCTGAGGCCCGGTGTGCCCGGAATCAATTTCTGAAGTTTAGCTCAGGTAATTTCAGTAAACGTACGAGCGGGTTTTACTAACATTTGAACCGGTGCTCGGAATAGAAATCTGAGGGCACCTATGAAACCGCAGCGCTGGTAATTGCTTAAGAACACCTTTTTTGAAGGTGTGTTTGCTCTGGTGTTGATGTAAAAAAAAGTGGAGAATAAAAATATAATTGTTTTATTTTTATTTTTCACTAAGCAGTTTAAGTGAAATAATGTTGTGTCTCAACTTATTTTTCTCTTTTCTAAGTGTTATATCCTAGGTGTGGGAGTTGGAGTAGGACCAGTCGGTTGTTAACTTTCCATGAGAGGATTAAGGGTGAGGTGGGGCCCACAGGAGCCCCCACCTTTTCGAATTCCCTAACTCCTCTAAACCCCTTTTCAATTAAGTGACTCTTCCCCTCCTCACCTCCCACATTAATTCATGCCAAAAAAACACTAATTAATTTGACGACTTAAGATCAATTAATTATGTGTGTTAGTTATGAATTTTGGATTTTTGAAATGTATGGCTTGAGTAATAAAATAAGAGGTGTCTTTTTTTATTTGGGATTTAGCTTGTTGTGTTGAGTTTTTGGGAGAGTTCTATTTTTTAAAGAGTTTCATCCTTCCATGAAGAAATCCATCCTCATTGTTGAAGAACTCGAAGAATGTCGGTGCCAACCTCGGTTTCCTTTTTCTCGACACTTGACGAAGGGACACTGTCATCCTGTGGAAACGTCTACGGAACAACGAAGCTTTCCATTTCTTCATCAATAAATCAACCATTGTGAATCGAGGTAGGGAATTAATTTGTGAATGTTAATGAACCTATGTTTTTTTACATCTAAATCAAAGAACGCGGATCAACTAAATATTATGTTGATTCGCGAAATAATATGTTTGCGGGTTGGAAATTCTTGATTGCAGGGAAAACTGTAGGGGAATTATATTTGATTTTCCATTTTATCATTTGAGAAAAGGAAGAAGAGCACAGATCAATCTCTTCCGGTTGATCGGCGGATCGCTCGTTCATGCGGGATGGTTGCGGGGTGAATATTCAGGATTGGTTGAGTTTCATATTGATTTTAAAACCTCTAACATGGAGGAAACGTGCTAACGAAAAAATCCCAGACCCTCCACAGTTTGTTGTCGAAGTGCGGATCGACGGGAGATGATGAGGCGGGACACAAAGGTGTTTTGAACCCTGCACAGTAATCTATAGCTCCCGGGAGGACCAGTGGTGCTGACAGAATTGAAAACGGACCAACGAAGTAACTACGGTGGTCCCAGAAGAGCCTATCGGCGCGCCCTGCCGGCACGACGGCACCGACAGCTAGATGCGGCAGTGCCCGGTGCGTCGCCAGAGAGGTCCACCGTGGCTGGAGCTGTGGCGACAGGCGGCGGTCCCACGGCTGTGCGGGACCGAGGGAGACGCGACAGCAAGCGCCACGTCACTGGCAGAGAGCGGCCCCCACGTGGGTGTCGCGACTTCAATCAGGGGGGCGCGCACCTCCCCCCCTATTCCGCTCAGCTTGGGAAGCTGAGCAGGCCACCCGGGTCATGCCAGCGCGGCAGGCCAACCGGCCGCGAGGCCGGGCCGGGCCGCCCAGGCCGGGCCGGGCCGCGCCCAGGCCGGGCCGGGCCGCGCCCAGGCCAGGTCGGGCCGCGCCAAGGCCGGTCCGGGCCACGCAGGCCTGGCCGAGCCACTCCAGCCAAGCAGGGTCGCGCCTTAGTGGGCCGGACCTGGACCAGGGTCGGGTCGACCCGGTTCGGCCTGACCCCAGGGGTCTCGGGATGGGTCAGACTGTGCCCGAACCCCCTATTTTCGGGCAGTTTTCGTTCAAACACCCATAACTTGGGCTACAGACCTCAAATCGATGCACCGTTAGTTGTGATGCGATACATGGATCGAGACGGCCATTTCAGTATATTACACTGAAGGTGTCGGAGAACTTTGGATAAGGATGGGTTGGTTCGAGCATGAAACCAACCAGGCCCTCGGAACGGAAATGCTTAGAACATGAACTCTGGACGTCCGATAGACGTTCCATAGACTTTGTTGGTTTCCTCTTGATGAGACAGAACTTTTGGCATACTTCGCTTGAGGTTTGGACCCAGTTGGATAGTGTCCGGGTTGGATTGAACCCGAAATCCAACTAGGGCCTCTAGAACAGAAATGCTGATAACTTTCAGAACGGACGTCCGTTTGACGAACCGTTAGTGGCGTTGGTAATAACGCTTCGAAACAGTCCCTATGAGTATACCCTATGAGATTTTGGGGTACATTTGAGATTTAGCTGGGTTGGTTCTCACACGAAACTAACCGGGCCCCTGGGACGGAAAGGCTAATATCTCATAGACCGAGCATCCGATTGACGCGTCGTCTGTTGTGTTAAGACCCATATGGTGACGCGTTCCATTGATATACTTTGTCGTGGGACATTATGATATTTGGAGTATTACCAGTAGCTCATGGAGCATACCCTCCCGGAGATGATCAGACAGAGTACGGAGACCGTGTAGCTGGCTGAGACCTAAGGACTGCTTGACCAAATCGACTTGGAGTGAGTCGACTATCCTAGTGGACGGAGCACTACTTTGTTTGGTTGCAGACCCATGCCGGACAGAGCACTACTTTTTTGGGTACAGACCCGTGGTACTCGTCCGTAGAGTACCTCTACAGGCTATTAGGGGTTGTGCACTACTGTGTTTGGGTGGAAGACACCGACGGGAAGCACTACTGTGTTTGGGTGGCTGACCTGCGGTACTCGACAGGAGGAGTACCTCAACTGTATTAGGTTAGTGACCAGTGCCTTGGAGTCATGACAGGTTCACTGTACTCGTCAGAGATAGAGCTCTTCAGTAGTTATAGTTTCGATAATGAAAATCCTGGTTTGAGCTGAGTCTATGACCATTGTGCTTACCTCAGGATTGAGATGGGTTACTTGATAACTTAGGTATATGTATAGGAATATACATGGGTAGAGGTTATCCATTGATTTCATAACCTTTGTGTTTCCTCATGATAGAGATGGGTTACTTGATAACTTAGGTATATGTATGGGCATATACATAAGTAGAGGTTATCTGTTAAGATCGTTATTTGTGGTTATCCTTGTTGGATTTAGTGAGACCTTGAGGGTCTCAGGGTACCTTCTGAGTATCGTTATAATCACCCCTGCACGGGCTATGCCTGCACCTTGTTGTGTTGGATGTAGACGACAGGCAGCAATGACAGAGGCCGAGTGTTCGAGGACTGGACAGTACCCGGAGTTGGACCTCACGACGAGTCAGTATCCAGAGGTGGACATCACGAAGAGGCGATACACAGAGGAGGTTGATGGGAAAGAGAATTGTGGTGGCTATATGTACCCAACCTTCAGGTAGGATCTGTGGCAGACGATCCAGGAGCTACGCTATATGTACCTACCCTTCAGGTAGGATCCGAGGTGGACGACCCAGGAGGTGCTGCTATTTTTCTTCCAGCTGTTTGTCTTTTCTATTGTACTTTCGTTCAGTTATAGTTGTACTTTCAGTTGGGTTTGTATTCTGTCCCACTTACTTTTCAGCACTTTCTTTTGTACTTCGTGTATTATCTCCACTTGTACTCTGTGGTGTTTGTTTACTTTTATAAATGCAATGCCTTCCCAATTATCGAGATATATGCATTCAGTGCTAGTCTCCATCCCCTGGCCTATGAAGGCGAGCTTGGGGTAGTCACGACACGGGCCCCGAGAATGGGTCATGACAAATTGGTATCAGAGGAGTTCAGTTCTACCGCAGAACAAAGGACTCTAATCTTTTTCTATGTGAAGCAATAGTGTTAAGGGTACCGAGTGTGGTCTTCAGTTCAGGGAGTCCAATGTTGGTGCGGTGGCCAACGTATCTATACACTAGGACCCTGACTTCTGATTTCTGAATTTGGGCACAAAAACACTGATTGCATGTGTGTTTCCAATGTTTTAAAGTTATCTCAAACCAGGTCAGCTCACCAGGTATAAATCATTGATCGTGTCGCATTTGTTCAGGATGTCTCCACGTAGACAGTCAATTGGAGTTTCTGAGAGAGTACACGATGACAGATCACCGAACGATGAGGCTCCGGTGCTGGGACCTCTTTCTATGTTGGCACCCTTGGGTGGTGTACCAGCAGCACCACCACCTGTTGGTCAGCATATTCCAGCAATCGTACTAGTGGATGGTGCACGCTGGTAGAGCGCAATGCATGAGTTCCAGTAGTAGAGTCCTCTGAGGTTACGAGGCGAGGCAGATTCCCAGACAGCACAACACTGGCTGGAGGCAATTGCAAGAATTTTCCGCCTAGCTTAGACATCAGTAGATTTGATGGTGGACTTGGCTACTAATGTTTTCCAATGAGTGACCTTGAGGATGGTCTACATAGTTATGAGGCTTCGGTATGTGGACCGATGCATGTGATAGTTCCTTCAGGTAGTGTGCCAGCTAGACATTACTACCTTTTGGTCAGTAGTTACAACTGGCGGTACCGGTATGTGACACATATAGACTTACTACCTTATACGTGTTCCAACATCAGTGAACCTAAAGTTATGAGGTGGGCCCGACTCACAGGCAGCTGAGGACTGGCTTGAGGAGGTGGCTGAGAGTTTTCTAGAGCATATACAGCTTCGCCAGGATGACATGTTGGTATCTGAGAATTCATCGGGGTGTACGAAACCATTCTTGGTACTCAATGAATGCGATGCGATTGGTACTTCAGGGCTCGGACATCAGAGCCAGTACCTTTTCTCTATGAATTCCTACTTATGCTAGGGTGCTATAAAGAACCTTTGTGGTTGAGAATTCTTTTACTGAATGGATGCAGTCAGTGAAGGTTAGCAGTGGGAAAGCTGGAAACTGGCACCAGTCTCAGAGAATTTGGCATGTAGAATGTTTCATGTAGAGGAAGTAAAAAAAGGACAGATGAATCTGTAAGGAGGAAGACATGGAAGCAGAGAAATGAGAGCAGCATGGGGTGGTGATAATTTTGACATGTTATAATCACCCGCCATTGTAGTCCCCCCCGGGCACAGTGAGCTTGAGGGTAGGGGAAGAGAGTAGCTGCATGCGGTCAAGGAGTGTGACCAAATGGATCTATGAATGATTCAACGGATAGTCTGTGTCCATTAATAGCTACCGTAATGGAAGAATTTGATATGGATCATTCCTTCCACGAATCTTGTCCCAGACCTAGAGTTTCCAGTAAGCCGTGGACATGACCCTCACTTCTGGAGATACCATTGGGAGGAGACTCGATAATCACACTTACGTCGACATTGTGGTCTGACCCACGAGGTGAGAGTTTCAGTTGGAATCTCTTGGTGGCAGCATCGTGGCCATACGATGTTGGTCTGAGTATGGATTGGATCCATAGTTCATACACGGATTGACTGTATTTGGCAAAAAGGTTTTGGTTTATCTACAACGTTGGTATGGGGTTTTCATTGGTTGGTGAAAAGGAAAACCTAGGCAGAATAGGACAGAATCATGCATAAGAGGGTGATATCTATCACTCAGGAGATGGAAAAACTTACCTTTGTGCCGGGATTCGACGGAGTTGTAGCACCACTTCCAGCAGAGCTGATAGGAGGCCTCTAGAGTTCGAGGATGACGACCACGTCCTTATACAGGTCTCACCTCAACGAGGTTTACGGAGATGTGGCCGAGGCGACAAGTTATCTCTGAGGCTCAACGGACCTTTCTAGGTCCTCAGTAGGGTAGGCAAGGTAGTTTACCGCTTGACCTTTCCACCCCAGTTGCACCGGGTGCAATATGTCAATCACGTACCTCGGATGAGGAGTTACGTGCAAGATCATTCACACATCATCGACCTCAGGGAGTTCGACATTGATGACAGGGCGACATGCACGGAGGTTCCAGTGGAGATCGAGGATTGACAGGAGTGGGTCCTATGTGAATGGTTGATTCCTCAGGTCCACTTTCACTGGCAGCTCGTGAACCTCAAGGAGAGCACATGGGAGAGGGAGGCTCAGTTGCCTGCACAGTACCACTTTTTTCCCTTGTTTGTGTTATAGCTTTATGGGGATGTAAATCCCTGAGGTGGGAGTAATGTAAAGACCTGGAAATTTCATGGAAAATATTTTCTTAATTTCGTAAGAATTTTATGAGACTGCGGATTCTGACGGCACCTGATTCCGAGGTCCGGTGTGCCTGGAATCAATTTCTGATGTTTTTCTCGGGTACGTTCATTAAACGTACGAGCGGGTTACACTAACTTTTGAACCGGTGCTCGGAATCGAAATCAGAGGGCACCGATTAAACAGTAGTGCCAGTAATTCCATAGGAACACCTTTTCCAAAGGTGCGTTTTCTCGGGTGTTGATGTAAAAAAAGTGGAGAATAAAAATATAATTGTTTTATTTTTATTTTTCACTAAGCGGTTTAAGTGAAATAAAGTTGTGTCTCAACTTATTTTTCTCTTTTCTAAGTGTTAGATCCTAGGTGTGGGAGTTGGAGTGGGACCCACCGGTTGTTAACTTCCCATGAGAGGATTAAGGGTGAGGTGGGGCCCACACGAGCCCCAACCTTTTCAAATTCCCTAACTCCTCTAAACCCCTTTTTATTTAAGTGACTGCTCCCCTCCTCACCTCCCACATTAATTCATGCCACCTAAACAGTAATTAATTTGACAACTTATGATCAATTAATTATGTATGTTAGGTTTGAATTGGGGATTTTTGAAATGCATGGCTTGAATAATAAAATAAGAGGTGTCTTATTTTATTTGGGATTTGTCTTGTTGTGTTGAGTTTTTGGGAGATTTCTAGTTTTTAAAGAGTTTCATCCTTCCACGAAGAACTCCATCCTCATTGTTGAATAACGTGAAGAACGACAGTGCCATCCTCGGCTTCCTTTTTCTTTACTCTTGACGAAGCAATATCGTCATCCCGTGGCAACGTCTACAGAACAGTGGAGCATTCCTTTTCTTCTTCGAGCGATCAACCATTGTGAATCGAGGTAGGGAATTAATTTGTGAATTTTAATGAACCCATGTTTATTTCCATCTAAAACAAAGAACGTGGATCAACTAAATATTAAGTTGATTCACGAAAGAATATGTTTGCGGGTTGGAAATTCTTGATTGCGGGGAAAACTGTAGGGGAATTATATTTGATTTTCCCTTTTATCATTTGAGAAAAGGACAACAAGCGTGGATAAATATCTGCAGGTTGATCCGCGGATCGATCGTTCATGCAGGATGGTTGCGGGGTGAATATTCGGGATTGTTTGAGTTTGATATTGATTTTAGAACCACTAACGTCGAGGGAACGGGCTAACGAACAAATCCCAGACCCTCCGCAGTTTTTTGTTGAAGTGCAGATCAAAGGGAGATGATGAGGCAGGCCGCAAAAGTGTTTTGAACCATTCTCAGTAATCTACAGCTCCCGGGAGGACCACCGACATAGCCAGAATTGAAAACGGACCACCGGATCAACTCTGGTGGTCCGCGGAAGAGCCTGCCAGTGCGCTACCAGGAAGGTTCTCCGCGGCTTCAGCCCCGGAGGCAGGTGGTGGTCCCGCGGCTGCGTGGGACCGAGGGAGATGTGGTGGCCAGCGTAGCGTCACTGGAAGGGAGAGGCCCCCATGCGGGGACCGCGGCTTCAATCAAGGGGGAACACGCCTCCCCCCTGTTCCGCTCAACTCGGCAAGCCGAGCAGGCCATGGGGACCGTGCCTGCGCGGCAGGCCAACCGGCCGCCCAGGCCGGGCCGGGCCACGCCGGCCGGGCCAGGCCGCACATTAGTGGTCCAGACCCGGACCCGGGTCAGGTCAACCCGGTTCGGGCTGACCCAGGGGGTATCGGGCCGGGTCGGACCGGGCTCGATCCCCCTATTTTCAAGAATTTTTCGTTCAAATACCCATAAAATGGGCTACAGACTTCCGATCGACGAACCGTCAGTTGCGATACGATCCTTAGATCGGGACGGTCGTTTCGGTATATTACACTCAAGGTTTTGGATAACTTTGGATACGTTCGGGTTGGTTTGAGCATGAAACCAACCGGGACCTCGGGGCAGAAACGCTTATAACTTGAACTCCGGACGTCCGATAGACATGCCGTCATCTTTTCTGGTTTCCTCTTGAGGAGATGGAACTTTTGGAATACATCTCCTATGGTTTGGATGCAGTTGGATAGTGGTCGGGTTGGACTGAACCCGAAATCCAACCGGGCCCCTGGAACGGAAAAACTGATAACATTCAGACCGGAAGTCTGTTTGACAAATCGTCAATGACATTTGTAATCACGTTGAGAAACAGTCCCTATGAGTATACCCTATGAGAGTTCGGGGTACAGTTGAGATACGGCCGGGTTGGTTCACACACGAAACCAACCGGGCCCCTAGGACGGAAAGACTAATAACTCACAGACCGGGCGTCCGATTGACACACCGTCTGTTGCGTTGAGACCCCTATGAAAGGCGTTCCTTTTAGATACTTCTTCGTGGGACTTTATGATCTTTGGAGTATCGACCAGTAGCATGTGGAGTGGACCCTCCCGGAGACGATCATACGGAGTACGAAGATCGTGTAGCCGGCTGAGACCTGACGACTGCTTGACCGACTCGACTTGGAGTGAGTCGACTAGCCCAGTGGACGGAGCACTACTTTGTTTGGGTGCAGACCCATAGAGGATGGAGCACTACTTTGATTGGGTGCAGACCCGCGGTACTCGTCCGGAGAGTACCTCTACAAGATATTAGAAGGTATGCACTACTGTATTTTGGTGGCAGACCCCGGCGGGAAGCACTACTGTGTTTGGGTGGATGACCCGTGGCACTCAACAGGAGGAGTACCTCAGCAGTCTTAGGTTAGTGAGCAGTGCCTTGGAGTCGTGACAGATTCACTGTACTCGTCAGAGTCAAAGCTTTTCAGCAGTTACAGTTTCGATAATGAAAATCCTGGTTTGAGCTAAGTCTATGACCATTGTGTTTATCTCATGATTGATATGGGTTATTTGATAACTTAGGTATATGTATGGGCATATACCTGGGTAGTGGTTATCCATTTATTTCATAACCTTTGTGTTTCCTCAAGATAGAGATGGGTTACTTGATAACATAGGTATATGTATTGGCATATACCTAAGAAGAGGATATCTGTTGAGTTCATTCATTGTGGTTATAATTGTTGGATTTAGTGATTGCATGAGGGTCTCGGGGTCCCTAATGATTATCGTTTTACTCACCCCTGCACAAGCTATGCCCGCACCTCGTTGTGTTGGTTGCAGATGACGGGCATTAATGACAGAGGCCGAGTGTTCGAGGACTAGATGGTACCCGGAGGTGGACCTCATGACGAGTCAGTATCTGGAGGTGGAATTCACGACGAGACGATGCACAGAGGAGGTTGATGGGAAAGAGAGTTTTAGAGACTATCTGTACCTACCCTTCAGGTTGTATCCGTGGCGGACGATCCAGGAACTGCGCTATCTGTACCTACCCTTCAAGTAGGATCCGAGGTGGACGACCCAGGAGCTGCTGCTATTTTTCTTCCAGCTATTTGTATTTCCTGTTGTACTTTCGTTCAGTTGTTGCTATAATTTCAGTTGGGTTTGTATTCTGGCCCACTTACTTTTCAGCACTTTCTTTTGTACTTAGTGTGTTACTTCTGCTTGTACTCTGTGGTGTTTGTTTACTTTTTTAAAGGCAATGCCTTCCCAGTTATCGGGATTTGCGCCTATGGTGCTAGTCGCCAGCCCCTGGCCTACGAAGGAGGGATTGGGGTAGTCACGACACGGGCCCTGAGGACGGGTCGTGACATTGGATGTTTAACTAAATGAATGGAAATTGAGTGAGGATTACCCTTATCAAGTTCATATCAATGACATGAGAAGTTATCAATGGAGTGATTATGTGTATAAAAAGTATAAAAACATAAAGAGGAGAGGAAATTACTAAATAAATAAATAAATATTGATTCCACACATGATAATTTCATGAAATAAAAATTAAGTATAAGAATAACCTAAAAAATGGAAATTTTGGATAAGAAGTTCCCTTTGGAAAATTCAGCAGCCTAACGGCGTCAATTGAAAATTCAGAAAATGAGTTGATGAGAGAAAAAAGGCACCTCATCACATGGAATTAAAATTTACACCAATAAGTATATAGAAGAAAATATACCAACATAAGGCCATTTAAATTTAAAGACATAACAGAACAAAGTCTTTTAAAAAGAGGAGGGTGGAAGGTTCCATTACCAATTTAGTATCATACTAAACATATGCCTCTTGAAAGAAGGATCATAAAATTAAGATGTAAATTCCTAGAAATTATATTATATTACACATATAATACAATCATGGGTATTATATGCACCACACCAATGGAAATAGTGGAAAATATAGCATGAATTTCACGAGAATAAAAAGTGAGATGAAAACTCCTTACGACGTAGCAATCAGTCAAGTCGAATTTCCAAAAATTAATAATCTCCAAATGAATCTCACAATACAAAGAATATAAAAATAATCATGATAATATATATTAAATGTATGTACAAAATACACCACATGCAACAAATAGGTGGTGAACAATGGAAACTTAATAGAATTAAAAGTGAGATACGAAACCCCTTACCTCATGTCCGACATGACTCGTTTGTTCCTTGTTCATTATGAATAATAAACTTATGTGAATTAATAATTTATTCAGAATATTTTTTGAATTTTTTTATTCTTTTTATATCACTTATTACATTTCTATAACAATTATTAACTATTTGTCTTCATATCATACATTTTATCGATGTTCGGAATTTGAGTTAAAAAATGAACTTGTTATAATTACAATTTCTCCTTGTGGTCAAAATTCAATTATATCCGGAATGATATTCAAGATTTAGATAGAATATATAACATATATATATGTATATGGTTATTTATAATAGTCCATAATATTTTGACATAATAAATTAAATGCACCATTCATGGAGACTGTAAGCCGTACTACACATGAAAGCTACTTTCATTTCATTTTCATTTTAATGGAATGAAAACTAAATGATACACAGATAAATTATAATTATAGTATAATATATATGTTATATGTGTTACATATGTTCATAAATTCCACCCCTTATATGTTTCATGTATAGACTGAAAGATTCATATCACTTTGAGGGAATAGTAGTCCAGAATTCCTCAAATGAAATTATTGTATTTACGCGTTATAGAAAGCATAAAGTTATGTTTTAACTGAAAAATAAAAAAGTATATTGATAAGTTAAATATAAAATTCATCACATATAAAAAATTTTACATCACAAATTCCACCATAAGATTTGGTAGGATTATATTGAACAATCATCGTTTCTTGAGGCAGTAGTTCACCATCAACAAAACTCATGTGTTATTTACCCATTAGATGGATGTGTGTGTAAGTGTAGTTTGAATCATTATCATAAAAACAACATATAATATTGAACATATTCGTTTTCTTATAAAATTAAGGAATAAAAATATTTTTTTTGGTTGGGTACGTAAAATTAAATAAAAGAAATTAAGAGAGGATGTTACTTTTATATTGGGTATCTCTTTTTCGTTTGAACCAAAATTATTACTTGATGTGACTTCTGTGTAAGGTAAAGCTATTAAGAGGAATAAAGTGATGTTTGGAGCTTATTTGGGTAGATGTTGGACATGAAAATTGGCTTGAGAAGTGTAAGGAATGGGTTATAAATGAGGGATTATTATAATGAGGTGGAGGGGCTCTTTAAGAATGTTTGTAAATATTATTTTATTATTTAATGATTTTTTATTTCTTAAGGATCAAGACACATTATTGTCAAAGATAAGATGACTCATATCAGAAATAAAATCATCCAATAAAAATGGGACATGTTTTGGATATTGTTTTACTTTTTATAATATTATTTATATAAATCATTCATTAATGAAGTAAAAACTGGATCACTATTATGTCATAAATAATATTATTTATTTTATGTCTAAAAATTATTAAAAAATACCATGATATAAGGAAAAGTTTTAGCACTAAAATGAATATTTATAGTCAAAATGATATCTTATATAATCCCATATAAAAATTTATTTACTAAAATATATATGTTTATGTCATTTTTGACTTTACATTTAATTAATTAATATAACGTGTCATCATCACTCTTTAGTGGCTCCATGGGGTCCTGAAATTGACCCCAATATGCCCATGGTCGGACATTTATCAGAAAATAGGATTAGAATACATGTTAGGGTAAATTTAATGTTATTATAATATTACTTTTTATCCTTATGTATGTAATTAACCCTTTAACCATGGTAAATAAAATATTTACTGAAGTAAATATTCGTAATATATTAAAAAAATTCCCTATTTACACAATTTGGACCTCATTATTACAAATATGGAATCCATTTTTCATAATAAAAAAACATAAGTGGGAAAAATTAATTTATAAATATTTCTCATTGTAAAAACAAAAATAATGTTTTTATGAAATAATAACTATCAAAAGATGGAAATTTGTTTACATCCAATTTCAAACTGAAATTACATCTAATGACTAACATTGAGTTAATTGGTAAAAAAATAATCTAATTAAACATTAAAACCAATTAAAAAAGATAATATATCCATATAATTAAATTTTATTAAAAGGGAGTATATAATTAAAATACATTATTTTCACTATTCATTAAAAAATAAATATTATACAAAAAATACCAAATTTCATCCAAAGTAATTATTAAGGTCCCTATTCTAAATAAGAATTATATTTTTTCAAATAGAAAACACAAATGTGACAAAAAATATACTTAAAAAGGGTTTCCCATCAAAAGGCGAAAAACCGACCTTTTAAAAAATATTAGAGTATTTATGCTTAAAATTCGGAATCCTTATTTTTTTAAGCCTATAGAAATTATTGGGTAAATTTAAAATCACATAAAAAATATTAAATCATAATATAGGTAGTTTTTTTTCATTCCATCTAATACAATGGATATGCATTAATTACTATTTAAAATATTAATATTATATTAATTTTTTTCGGTATAACTCAATGTTACATGCAATGTATCTTTTCAATGAAACCTGTAGTTGCGTATCAGGTACGCCGTTGAACATATCATCCCCTTTAAGTTAAAAGTAAAATTTAATTCACAAATTTTAATAAATAGGAATATTATTTATTCGTTATTTACTTGGGATGCTACATTTTTGATAAATTTACTATCCCATTACAAATAATTATAATGTAAACAAAATAAACATATGGTTTAATGTTCTGAAATAGATCACAAATAACATTTATTGAGTAAAATTAATTCATTGGATAGAGAATATATGAAATTTTTGAGTTATCCTTTTAATGTTCATAGTTTCCCTTTTAGGTTTCTGAATTTTAATAATGCCACTCTTAATTTTATATTTGTTTTAGCATATTGATTAGAAAATAATTAAGTGAGTAAACAACCAATGTGATAAAAAATATAAAGGATTTCCAAATGAGATTAGCAAAATAATGTAATATGGACTCGAAAACATAAAAAAATACATTTTCAATTAACGCATATTGTTATAGTGTACTTTAATAAGTGGAAATACCACATCCCCAAATGTAATATAATGTTTCAATTGATAAAATTATTCAGAAAAGGCCTCTTACATTCAGTGGATCATCTAATCCATTATGATAATATAACAATATCAACTACAATGAACAATATTCTCCATTATTAAATGATCTGAGAAAGATAAGGTCATTATGGGTTTTTATAATATGGAGGTAGAAACAATTGAATAGTGAGAGTTGATAAAAACATGAATATCTACTAAAAGATCAATGATATAGATACAATTAATTCTACAAAATTCAATTTTATAAATATTTTCTTCATACATAATAATGAATAATAGTGATGGGTTTAGATTACCAAATGAAAAAAAGATAATTATTCCATCGAGGTGTGTGAGGAATCCCTCACAAAACATGCATGATACACCTCTATTTTATATCCATCAACACATAAAGTAAATTTGACGTTATCACTTTTGAGATAATTCTAAATCAACAACAAGATTTGGAAATTGTACAGTTTTATATATTTGAGGAAATAGTCAGATGTCCCCCCATTTCCAAATGGATATTATGGAATCTCAATGGTCTCATTGGGCTGGTTATAAGAATCTGGGAGTGAATTTTTATTTAGTAAGTGAAATGGAGAAATATTATAGGGAAAATAATTTCTAACAAAACACTTATCAAAATTGTTGGATGTAAAATCACAGAATTATACTGATTGGAAAAATAAAATTAGTTAGGTATATTAATTTTGTTCTCTTAGTTAGAGAAAGCTAGTATGATTAACCCACCACCATGATAGGACAGATGAATACTCTAGTTACCCATCATCCTTTTATCTAATGTTTTATTTAAAAGTATCAAAGACACTATATTAATCAATTTACATAGAAATGGTTTTCAATGATAACCGACACAAACAACTTTCAGTGTCTAGAGGAAAATGGTGAGCTTATAACATCACCCTAGTACATATAGATCGTGAAAGGATTATGGTTTCATGTATGCTTGTTTTTCATTAAATTACAATAGATATAATATTTGTTTCCAATCATATGGATTCATTCTTGTCATAAAATGATTTTAGGAAATTTGAAAACCCACATGATAACATTTAAGATGAGCTATCTATGTAATTATAAAATGTATATCATAATGAATAAAATGTATATAACATATCCCTGATCCTAATTTGTGTTGTAAACATCCCAAAAAGTAATGGGATACTCCATTTCATGGAAATAGATGCAATTATAAACATGTAATGTTCTTTCATTTGATATATAAAAGAATAATTTCTAAAATAAGGAAATCAACCTCTGTATCACTAATCACCATCCAATACCATATATGTGAGGTGAGATGTATGAATCTTTTTTTGTATAATCATCTCGAAAATTCACATTTATACATTTTGAGAAATCATTTCTAGATCAAATGATTGAGTCTCATGAAAATATCTTACTTTAGGAAATTCCAATTTTGAGGGAATACACTGATATATTTCCCAAATAATTTCATCGTTTTCCTCTATGCCCTAATGTTGATTATTTAGTTGAGCTTATACCCTTATATTTTAAATTATCTAAGACTCCATATAGAATGCTCACTATTGATTTTTAATATCTAAAGAATAAACTATAGATATTTATGATAATGGGGTTGTACACTATAATTATTCAATAAAAGTGGATAAATTTTTATTCATGAAGAATTATAAGGACATTCACCTCTTTATTGATTACAAATGTCTAAAAATTATTACTTTTAAAAACATTTAATCTTTTACATAGATTTGTGACTTGTTTTATCATAAACATGGAACCTAGTAGTTTCCTAATGTGGATCTTCAGTTGGGATATTATCACATAGTTTTGAGGGCGAAGGATATACCCAAGTCTTCTTTTAGTACATGGTATAGATACTATAAGTTCATTAAAATTCCATTAGACTCACAAATTCTCTAAATATCAATAGTACATGATTAATATATATTTTTTGAAATATATCAACATATTTTTGGTATTGCTTATAAGAGATATTCTTATCTACTAAAAAATGTAGGAACAAGAGGATAATTTTTCTACTATACTATTGACCAAGAAAAATGAAATTTTCAATATGATGTCTGGTAAATGTGAATTTTCGATTTAGATAATAAAATTTATTCTATTTTTATCACTAATAAATAGATATAAGTGGACCCCATATAAATTGATGAAATAATAAGATGACCCATAACGTCTTTTCTAATTGAAATCTGTAGATTCTAGACATTTCTTGAATGAGTGTCATGATGTCGGGTTCTAGTGATTGTGAGTATAGATTTAATGTCTTAAAGAAGAGTCTAATTATTTTACTTGTATTCAAATTACACCCCAGCATGGATGGATTTTTTATTTATAGTGACGTGTCTAAAATGGTCTTCAATTTCTAACTAATTCATTATTAAAAAATCAGAAAATTATCCTCTCATTATTTAAAAATATATATTAGTATAACCACCCTTCTCTATATCTTAATATTTCTACAGTGGTCCCCATTTTCATTAACTGGATCCATTATCTTTATAGAGAAATGTGTGACATATTTTTGAATAATAAAAGGATCTACTATATATTCCACAAAAGGATATCAATATGTTCCAATAAACATACTTATATATGATAAATGATTACTATTATTCAATCCATTACCATTATGGCAAGATGAAAATAGTTGTAGAAGAAATTACTAGACTGGATCCAACAACCCAATAAATGATTAGTACAAAAAGGGATCCAAATTTATTTGACATAAAAATTATGGGAATTGAAATCATAAAAAATTAATCATAATATTTTTCAATAACATTATATCCATCTATTTTAAATATTTTAATAGTTTACAAAAATGATAATGTGGAGTAATGGAAGGAGGTAAAAAATATTCTATAGTTAATTTAATCAACAGATTATAGTATATTGATTAGAATAACAATATGTTTCCCATAAAATCCATAAATGGATACGGAACATCTAGATTATATGAATAGACCAGTCTTCTCTATTAATCTAAGAATTACTAAGATGTATATGGACATGAATAAAAACATCTAGAGAGATAAAATGAAGATACTAATTTTTTATTTTTTTATCTTGATGCTCAGTGATCATGCAGACAAGGATAAATTATAGTAGTCTATGGGTATGATTTAACCATTTCATATATCATTATGTAAAGGGAAAACCAAACCATGTAGTTTTTCAATGGACACTATATGAAATCTAATTACACCATCAAAATGGTAGCCAATCAACTTATAATGTTGATGCATTTCATTTCTTTCAAGGAATATTTATCTATTGACTTAATCAACAAGATATTAATATTTTATGTTTCAAGATGAAATGAATTTCTGCTCACTATTATTTATGAATAGTTTTTAGTTTTTACTCGGGGTTCTTTAGATGTCTTCCGCAGTCACTGGATATAGAGTTCTGTTTCCAAATTTCTTAACACCCAAAAATGGATGTTCAATTGGAGAGAACCAATAGAATAGTAGAGTGTTTGTTGATATAATGATCAATGGATATATGAGGGTGTTGGGATCAACATGTACTCTAAGTGGAGTTCTTTTATAACCACAATTTTCATTATAAAATTAAAATTGAACCTTATGAGGCTCTATATAAGATTATGTTTTAAACATTGTCATGGGGAGAAGAATTTAGTGACCATATGCTAATGGGAAAACAAAATATCCAATAGATTATTGAAATGGGTAAAACTATTTGAAATCATTTGAAATCTAAAATAGGTTGATAATGATTATATGTGTAAAATCATAGATGAGACCTATATTTTATCGTTATTGAGAAAGTATTCATTTGTATTTCTACATTGATGAAATTCATGAGGGTTTGGAATGAAAGATACCAACCTTCTCTGGAGTTGAATCATTAAAATTTTAATGTAATTTTTTCCCAATTATGAGTAGGTATTTCTTGGGTTTTACTTTGATGTTTTTCATGTTGTCTATATATATTATAGGTGTTTTGAATAGTGTACAGTTGACACAATTTTTTACCAAACCATGCACCCTACACCAGAAAATCATGAAACCCTAGGTAGGGGGGATTATATAGTGTGATTACCATTTTACAAAATATTTTCCCTCTTATAAGTAATTGTGAGACCCCTAAAAGGAGAAACGCAATTAGGTACACTTCTAGATAAAATAATTAACACAACAAAGTAAACTATTTAATAGGGAAAATCAACCACTAAAAATTCATTGAAAATTTCCATAACCCACTTCTTGTTTCTCAAGACAAAAAATATTGACCTTAACCATTTTCTCTCATTTTTTAAGGTCCCTGATTAAATTCTATAACAACCATGCTCTTTATTACTTATGAAAACATGATTTATTACATAAACATCACTTGATACAACATAAAAGATCGAGAGGTATAGTGTCTTTAGGGTATATGATCATTAAATAACAACTTAAACCATGAAATACAACAACTTTATTGTAAAAATCCTTTAAATTACCACTACATTCCCTCATACTTAGCATTTCATTGGATAACCTGAGGACATTCATAATAAAATGGTGTGCTATAAACCTATAAAGGGAATAAACATAGAATAACACGAGGAATAAAATAAATGTTTGGTAATAGGCATATAAATGGAGCAAAAGAGAAACATGAACATAAAGGCATGATTAAGCATGATAATCATAATATGGAAATGTGTCTACAACACTAAACATGGAATTAGCATGAGGCAAAGCTCATTGCACATGGAGCATATGTAAACCCTCACTGCACACGAAGCATGAGTAAACTCTCATTGCGCTTGAAATATAATTACTCAATCCTAATTGAACCTGATGTATCATGATACTATACTTTACCAATGTATTGGAGTGTTATTAGGGCGCACCCTTTGTAATCATTTCATTTCATGCATAAGTGTGCCACATAGATCATCCAACACGGATTCATTAAAATCATAATTCATTCCATTAATAAGAGATGTGGAATAAATAAATGTATGTCCTCAATAAACAAGTAAATTTTTATAAAGGTGAAAAAAATTGATAGAAAAATGGGTATGGTATTCACTACACAATGACTTCTTCTTGGGAAAGCATGGTGAAATTTCTACAGCATAACAGCGTGACATAAAAATTCATAAAAATGGATGATTAGAGAGAATATTTTTCATCATCATATTTACATAAAATTTATAGAAATGGGGGTCATATAGATACATTTCCCAACAATTTTTATGGATTGTAGATTCATGATACAAAATAATAGCTTGAATGTATATGAGGAGAGAGAATTTTCTTTCAGAATTTCATCATAGTAATAATTGTATATGGGAGGCATTTAATGATAGGTAAAGGGGTCAATCATCATTCATATATAAAGAGAGATGTATGGTGTGGTGATAAATCTTACCCAAACATTTTTTTATTGAAAGTAAAAGGGCATAACAATATTAAGAAAAATGGATAAAAAGGGAAAGGTAAGAATCCCTTATTTGGAAATGTGATCCCCAAAGTTCATGAGAGGCCTAAGAAATGATTATTGAGAGCTTGGGGAACCTTGGTTTGATTCATGAGATTGGATGAACTGCAATTTATTTGATTGAAGAAGAAGTGGGAGCTTGGGTGGGTTTATATTGTAAAGGAGAGGGAATTCTTTATTATTTAGGTTTTGGACACCACACATTAAACTAATCAAAACCACAAACCAGGCCATGGTTTTTACCGATTTATTTACCAAAAGGGGAGTGGAAAACCATATTTTAAGAGTCCAATGGCCTAAATGTTTGAAATAATGGGGTTTATTATGTGGAGGTGAGTCACACTCTAATGGAAAATAATTTAAAAGGACAAAATGGTTTATAAGTATTGGAGGGTCCACTAAAACATTGTGAAAAAAATAAAACAATTGAAAAATCACATTATTTTAAATATAAAAAATATATTTGACGAACATAATGTTTATATTATTTTATTACATCACTATTGGGTCATTATTATGTCATAAAACACATTATATATTTAAATAGAATTTAATTTTTAACCCAAAATTTGACTGTCTTAAATAATTATGAAAAATTAACTATTGGATACTTTCGACAACATGATTCAAAATATAATATTCATTTTATCTAAATAATTTTATAAATATGGGAATTTTTAATTTTTTAAATTAAAACTGACATTTATCGAATCTTCAAGGGTTTTGACAAAAATAGATTTCAAACATTAATTATAATTACAATTGCATTTATAAAATTATATGAAAATATATATTGAAAAAAATTAATTTAATAATTATAAAAATATTTTATTAAAATTTTATTCAATTCAAACATACATTATTTCATCAAAATAGATTTTTTTGTTGCATATTAAATAAAAATACTATTTCTGTTTTACAAACTACTTGCAAAGTATCAATATTAAAATGAATGCACATTATTTATAAAAAAATAATTTACACAGTCATAGTGCTAGGTTCTCATTAGAAAAACCCTTATAACACCAGAATAAGACCGAAGGGTAAGGTGTGCGATTGTAACACACTCTTGGGGTGGCTCAGATAACATCGCTCGGGCAGTAATCTCAATTAACTTACACTTCTACCGTAATTGGTTACACCCAACCATAATGTTGTTAATGCTCGGCTTGGGATTGGTCAGGATCACATACCAATGATTCCACCTCCTTTTTGAGCTCCGACATATGGGCTTCATATAGGGAAAGTCTACAGGATGAGGCCATTGCCTCCATTGTCTAATTAAATTTGATTTGTGAAAACCTATATTTTTACTAGTCATGTGATCACTGTTCAACGACTATATTAGCAAAGATCACAATTCATAATGGTTTTTTAAAATCCAAAACTCAAAACCGAATAAGTGCATATGTTTTACATAACCATAATAAGACATTTAAATAGGCCAAGAGGAATTTTCATTAATGAATTTTTGGGTCGTTACAATCTTCCCCCTTTCAGAAATTTCACCCATGAAATTTCTTTTTCTCACTCTAAAAGAAATTACAGAAACTATGATTTACCACTTCCTTTGATTACCACATTGCATCTTCAAAAATGTGGGTTTTCCACAACACCTTGACGAGGGGAATTGTCTTATTTCATAGAACTTTTTCTGAAAGATCTATGATCTTCACTAGTTTCTCCTCATGAAAATGATCATCCTCTAGTTGTACTACCTTTGAAGATAGTACATGTGAAGGGTCTGGTATGTACTTCCTTGAGGGGGATACATGATATACCTCATGTACTTTGTCCATGGTTGGTTGAACTTCTAGTCGATTGCCCACATCCCCAACATGATCAAGATTCTCGAACGGGGTGATGTACCTAGGACATAACTTCCCTTTCATTCCAAACCTCATGACCCTCTTCCTTGGATATATGCGTAGAAATATCATGTATCCAAATTTAATCTCAATGTATTATCGATGGGTATCTGCATAACTCCACGGTCGACTATGGGATGCCTTGATATATTGTGGAATTGTTTTAACCTTCTCTAGAATTTCTTTGATCATTTTTGGTTCTAGAAGCTTACGCTGACCGAATTCATCCCAACATGTTGGTGTACTGAACCACTTCCCATATATGTCTTCAAAAGGTTCCCTTCAGATACTCGAGTGGAAATAGTTATTATAAGAGAAATCGGCCAGAAGAAGATGTTGATCCCATCTTCGTTTTAAGTCCATTGGGTAAAATCTCAACATGTCCTCATGTGTTTGGATAGTTTACTCAGATTTTCCATCATTTTGAGAATGATAATCCGTACTGAAGTTTAGCTCAATATTAAGAGCATGTTGAAGACACTTCCGAAACATAGAGTTGAATAATGGATCTCGATCGGATACAATAGATAATGGTACTCCATGCAGCCTTACCACATATCTGATTTATATGCGTTATATTTTATCCAATGAGAAATCCTCCTGAATTGAAATGAAGTGTGCAGAATTTGTAAGACGATCCACAACAACCCAGATTGTGTTGTACCCTTTAGAATTCATTGGATGTCCGGTGACAAATTCCCTGGTGATGTTCTCCCATTTCCAAGCTGGTATGGGAAATCGATGAATCATCCCCTCAGAATTCTGCCTCTCTGCATTCACTTGCTGACACACCTGGCACTTTTATGTATACTCAGTGATCTCACTCTTCATATTATCCCACCAATAACACTCTCGGATATCTCGATACATCTTTTTGTTTCCAAGGTGAATAGAGAAATTTGAACTATGTGACTCATCCAAAAGTTCCTTCTTTAGCTCAGGACTTGATGGAACACATAGTCTATTTCAAAATGTCACAATTCATTCTTCATTAACATTGAAATACAAGGATTTCCTTTTTTTGATAGCTTCCTCTTTCTTCTGAATTCCCACATCATCCTTTTGAGCATCCTTTAAATTTTCCAAAAGAGATGGTTGAGCAATAATTTGTGAAATAATTGACAATGTTATCTTCTTTATCATTCCCATGTCTATCTTCAACTAATCTAACAATAGTGGATCCTTTTCAATTCTCATCAACGATAGCATTTATGGTTCCTTTCTAATTAGAGAATCTCCCACCTTGTTCGATTTCCCATGGTATTAATGGATTTAGTAGTCATATACTTTTCTCAACTCTATCCATATTAATTAGAGCATGTTCAACTATTTCTATGTGAATATATACTTTAGGATTCTGTGGTCAATATATATTTCAAACTTCTCCCCAAAGAGATAATGCCGCCAAATATTTAAAGAAAAATTCACTACATCCAACTAAAAATCATGTGTTGCATAATTCTGCTCATGGTCATTCAATTCCCTTGATGCATAGGCAATGAATTTGTTATTTTACATCAACAGAACCTAGGACCTTCTTCCATGAATCACTTAATAGGACAAAATGTACTCCACTTGTGGGTGAAGTGAGCACATGCATAGTGATAGGCCTCCTTTTCAACTGCAAGAAAAATTATTCCCAATAATCACTCTTAGAAAACATTACTCCCTTAATAGCTAGCTTGGCAGGCGGGTTGGAAAATCTGGGGAAACTTCTCAAAAATAATCAACAATATCCTTCTTACCCTAATAATCTACGGATACCTATTACTAATCTTGGCCTCGTCCATCCCTCTATTGTAGCTATTTTGGAGGGATCCATAGATATCCCTTGGCTTAAGATGATATGTTCCATGAATGAGACCTCCTTCAACCAGAACTCACACTTTCTATACATTTCATAGTGCTTCTCCTTTCGCAAGGTCTCTAGTACATTTATTTGATGATCCTCATGATCCACCTTGGTTTTGGAGTATATGATAATATCATCTATAAATACTACCAAACATTTGAGGAGGTAATCTCTAAATACTTCATTCATCATGTCTATGATGATTGTTGTAGCATTAGTGAGTTTGAAATACATTTCTATGAATTCGAAGTGCCTATATCATTTACAAAAACAATCATGGGGATATTGTTCTTTTTCACCCTTACATGATAATATCTCGACTGAAAATACACCCTGGTGAAGTATTGTTCTCTATGAGTTTGATCGAATAAGTCATAAATTTGTGGGAGAGGATACATTATCATTATCGTGATTTTGTTAAGATCACGATAATCGATGCAAATGTGCATTTACACTTCCTTCTTCTTAATGAAGTGGACTGATACAACCCATGGTGAAACACATGGGTTTATAAACCATTTATCCATATTCTTCTGTAGTTGTTTCTTCAGCTCTTCAAGATCTAAAATAAATCTCTATACAGAGTCCTTGATATTGGAAACTCCCTAGGTATACGATCAATGGAGAATTCAACATATCTTCTTGAAGGGACCAGAAAATTCCTCAAGAGACACTTTACTGAATTCCCTCAATATAGGCATGTCTTCCAGGATGGTTTACTCCTTATACTCACTCATATTATCTAGATACACCTTCTTATAGGACTGTAATATACATTCTTGAGATGAAGGAGCTATCGAACATTCTTCTTCCGCCTTGCACTTGTACAAAAACAGGGGTCAATTCCCCATATGGAGAGTGATTTCCCTCTGACAGAAATTTATTTTGGAACTATATAAGGAAATCCAATCCATGCCAATAATTGCATCAAATTATACCAGAGGGAGTATGACGAGGTTATATGAGAAGTTCAATCTACCGATTAAGATAGGGGGAGTTGTATTCATGGGATGCAGTGATTTCCCCATTTTTTGTACTCACCGACATCTTTACTTCCATGATTTTCGGTAGTGTTGAGATTGATCTAATAAACTTTCAAGATATTAAAAAATTCATATAA
The DNA here is from genome assembly GCA_963277665.1 of Viscum album. Lineage (NCBI taxonomy): Eukaryota > Viridiplantae > Streptophyta > Magnoliopsida > Santalales > Viscaceae > Viscum > Viscum album. The sequence continues at coordinate 1,555,119,418 of OY728121.1, read as the reverse complement.
CTTGAATCAAAATGTACATTATCTATTATTGAATGTATAACTAGCATACCCATAACCACTTCGTTTTTAGGGTTCACTTTGGCAGTAGTAATGGAAAAATCTCACCCTTTCTACCTTGGAGGTTGTTGATTGCCTCTGAAAATCCTATCGAAGGAAACTGATTTGAAAGATTCCATGTTTCTTTACAGTTTATGCATTGAACAACACGTTGAGAGACGAATGGAGCATTCATTTCTTATGACGTCGCCGCAGGGTTTTCATGTCGGCATTTAATTCCTTGGTTCCCTTCTCTTCCACACCTAATGCATTTCCTCACCCACTTCATGCAATTTCTGGGGTGCTTCTTTCCACTCCATTGGAAAGCAGGCTGCTGGATTTTCTTAGCACCATTGGATTTGTCCATCAAATCACCAGAATTGAATTCCACTTTACACTTCTTATCCCCATGATACCCCTAAGGTTCACTGATCATCTTTTCCACCTTGAGTGCACATCAAACAATTTCCTCATAAATTTCGACGTCGCAGATCGCCAGGGTGTTCCACAGGCTAGGTTTCCTCCCTCCAAAGAAGCGGTCAACCTTTCATTTGAGGGTAAAGACAATTCCAGAAGCATATCGGGAGATTCTTGTGATATTTTGATCATACGCTCTGACAGTTTCCTAGACTATTTTCTTAAGGGAATGAAATTCTCATAACATCTTAAGCCAGAGAATACAAAAATTATTTATCAATAAAAATATTTCAGAAATCCTTCCATTCATATTCTTTGATCTCCTTCTCAGGATTCATATTTTTGATCAATGTCAACCATTGATCGGCTTCACCCTACATTCGATAAGCAGCCAGAAGAACCTTATCATGTTCGGAACATTGATGGATGGAGATGACCTTTTCAATGGAGTTGATCCATTGTTTGGTGATTGAGGGTTCATATGATATATTAATAGAAAGAAGCATTTTTCTCCTAAAAATTCATAGGCAAGGTTTCATCCCAACAAATGGGGCCTTTCTTATAATCGTGAAAATGGTTGTAATTTTGTCTCCCATCAGATTGGGCATCTCATTAGCACAGTCATCACATTGATCTTCAAATCAATTATTATCCTAAGACCTCCTACTACTTGTCATTATGTTGCATTAAAGGAAATTTAGGGGTAACATATAAAGGGTAATCCAAAAATAGATGAATTATAAATATATTTTATATCTTTTTCATGTGAATATGTTAGCCTCAATCTAAATTATCCATGATCTACAATCTAACATATATTCTTTGGGGTATTTCTTCTTGTTCCCGTAATAATGGTTCATACTATGCTTGTGAATTTAGCAATGCATATCCCCCAGGAGTGTCATAACCAATGGTGCAGTAAGGCCCATTTTCATGTTCCAGGATACCCCATGTCAAGTTTGAAACTCCTTGATGGGGTTTTCACCCCTAGGTACATCTATTCCAAAGATGCCTCTACCTGCTCGTATCCAGACATTGATGTATTTTATTGATACCACACTTTCACAATAGCCACCAAAACATAGGTATTTTATTATTATACTTAGTCTTGTATCTAAGCTGTCACTATGTTTTTCTAATCCTAATACCAAAAATAACTAAACTTATCCTCTAATACCAACAATGACAACCCTTCTCTTTATTACACACTAAAAGATGATATATAACATAAATTTCACATGATACAACATAGAAGATTGAGAGTTCTAGTGTCTTTGGGGCTTAGAATCATTACATAACAACAATAAACATGAAATGGAATATCTTTATTGAAAACATCCATTACAAGACCACTACATTCCCTCATACATAGCATGGTATGGGATAACATGGGTACATGCATAAGAAAAGGGTGAGATATAAAGACCAGTAAGGGAATATAATGAGATAACATTAGGAAGACAATACATGTTAAAAAATAGGCATATCAATGGAGAACAAGAGAAACATGAACATAAAATCAATATAAATCATGAAAATTATTACATATAAATGTGGCAGCAACACTTAACATGGAATTAGAATGAGCCAAGGCTCATTGCACATGGAGCATTAGTAAACCCTAAATGAACATGAAGAATGAGTAAACCCTAATTTCACTTGAATTATCATGAGTCAACACTCATGGAACAGAAATTATCATGATACTATATGATACCCAATGAATTGGAGTGCTATTAGGGTGTACCATTCGAAATCCTTTCATTTTATGCATAAGTGTGCCACATAGATCATACAACATGGATTCATTAACATCATAATTAATTCCAAAAATAAGAGATGTGGAATAAATAAATGTATGTCCTCAATAAACATGTACATGTGAATAAATGTGAATATCATTGATAGAGAAATGGGCATGGTATTCACTACACACGGACTTGGGCTTTGAGAAATGATGTTCAATTTCAGCAACATAACGGCGTGACATAAGAATTCATAAAAATGAATGATGAGAGGGAAAGTTGAGTCTCATAATTTCTAGATGAAATGGAACTTAATGGGGGTCATATAGATACATTTCCCAACAATTGTAATGGATTTTAGATTCAAGATACAAAATAATTTCTTGAATGTAAATGAGGAGAGAGAAATTCCTTTTGGAATTTCACCAAAGTAAAAGGTGTACATGAGAGGAATTTATTGAGAGATAAAGGGTTCTATAATCATTAAAACATAAATAATTCAGTATGGTGGAGGTGGAAAATCATACCCCAACATTTATAATTGAAAATAAAAGGGCATAACAATATCATAAATCCTGGATAAAAAGAGAAAGGTAGGAATCCCTTACTTGGAAGTATGATCCAAAAATAATGGGAGAGGCTTGAAAGAGGATTGTTGGGAGATTGGGGCACCTTGGGAGGATTCTAGATAGTGGAGGGCTGAGGTTGGATGAACTCCAAATTCCTTTATTGAAGAAGATGTGGGAGCTTGGGTGAGTTTATATATGAAAGGAGATGGAAATCTTTATTATTTAGGTTTGGGACACCACACATTAAAACAATCAAAATAACAAACCATTACATGGTTTTTTCCCATGTGTTTTGAAAAAGGGGAGTGGAAAAAAATATTTTATGAGTCCAATGGCCGAACTTCTTAAAATATTTGGTTTTCTTATGTGGTGGTGAGTCACATTGTCAAGGAAAATAATTTAAAAAGACAACATTTTTTATAACTCTTGGAGGGTCCACACAAGCTTTCAAAAATAAATAAAACATATCTAAAATCACTTTATTTTAATTTTACAACATATATTTCTAGAAAATAATGATAATTATAATTTATTACATCACTCTTGGGTCATTATGATGTCATAAAACAAATTATATTTTTAAACAGTATTTAATTTTTATCCAAAAATTTGATTATCTCATAAAATTATAAAAAATTCACCATTGGATAATTTCAATGTCCTGATTCCAAAAATAATATTCATTTTATCTAAATAAATTTCTAAATATGTGAATTTTTACTTTTAAAATAAAAACAGAGATTTATTAAAATTTCATGGGTTTTGACAAAAATAACTTTCATACATTAATAAAAACTACAATTGCATTCATAAAAAATACAATAATATTAATTTAATAATAATAATAATATTTTATTAAAATTTTATTTAATCCAAAATCCATTAATTCATCAAAATAGATTTCGTAGATGAATATTAGAAAATTATTCTATTTGTGCTATTAATTTTTTTTACAAAGTAACAATAATAAAATGAATGAACATTCTTCATAAAAAAATAACGTACATTGTCATTGTGCTAGGGTCTCATTATATAACCCCTTATAACATCCACATAAGACCGAAGGGTAAGGTGTGCGATGGTGACACACTCATGGTGTTGCTCGAATAACATCGCTCGGGTGTTAATCCCTGTCAACTTCCACTTATACCATAGTCGGTTCCACCCAAGCATAACCTGTTCAAGCTCAGCTTGGCCTTGGTCAAGTGCGTAGCCTAATGACGCCACCTCCATTTCGAGCTTTGAAAAATGTGCTTCGTATGAGGAAAGTCCACTGGATGTGGTCATTACTTCCTTTGTCTTAGTAAATTGGATTAGTTTAAGCCATATATTTATGCTAATCATGTGATCACAGTTAAATGACTATATTAGTAATGGTCACAATTATTAACAGTATTTTAAAATCTGAAATATAAAACCAAATAAGTGCATATATTTTACATAACTATAAGAATAAATTTAAATAGACTAAGTGAAATTTTCATTAATGATTTTTTGGGTCATTACAACCGTCCCCCCTTAAAAAATTCCTCCCTCGAAATTTCATTTTCCCACTCTAAAACAAATGCAGGTAGCTCTGATTCATCACTTCCTCTGATTTCCATGTCGCTTCATCAAAATTGTGGTTTTTTCCACTACAGCATGACGATGGGTATTGTATTATTTCATAGAACATTTTTTCTATGATCTACTATCTTTACTAGTATCTCCTCGTAAGGAAAATCATCCTGTAGATGTACTACCTCTTAAGAGTGTACATGATAAGGGTCTGGTATGTATTTCCATAAGAGGGATACATGAAAGACATCATTTACATTGACCATTGTAGGTGAAATTTCTAGTTAATAGGCCACATCCCCAACAGGATCTAGAATCTCGAAGGGGCCGATGTACCTAGGACATAACGTCTCGTTCTTTCTGAACCTCATGACCTTATTCAATGGAGATATGCATAGAAATACCATGTATCCAACATTAAGCCCAAGGTCTCGTTAAAGGTTATATTCATAACTCTTCTGTTGACTCTAGGTTACCTTGATATGCTGCTGAATGGTTTCCACCTTCTCCACCACTTCGTAGACCATTTCTGGTCCTACCAGTTTATGCTCAGAGAATGGAACCCAATATGTTGGTGTTTTTCACCTTTTACCATATAAGGCTTCAGAAGGTTTCATTTGGATGCTTTAGTGGAAACAATTATTATAAGAGAAGTCAACTATAGGAAGTTGTTGATACCATCCTCCTGTGAAGTCCATTGAGCATGCTCTCAAAATGTCCTCAACTATTCATATAGTCTGCTCATATTGACCACTAGTTTGAAGATGATAAGACATACTAAAGTTCAGCTAAGTATCTAGAGCATGTTGAAGACTCTACCCGATCTTAGAGTTGAATCATGGATCTCGATAAGATACAATAGATAGTGGAACTTCATGAAGCCTTACCACATCTTTGATGTATATCTATGTCCATTGATCCAATGAGAAATCCTCCCAAATTAAAAAGAAGTGTATAGTATTTTTTAGATGATCCACAACAACCCAGATTGAATTATTGACTTGGGATGTCTTTAAATGTTTAGGGACAATATCCATGGTGATGTTCTCTCATTTCCATGCAGGTATGGGAAATGGTTGCATCATCCTCTTAGACTTCTACCTCACTAACTTCACATACTGACAGACTAGGCACATTTATGTATACTCATTGATCTACTTCTTTATATTATCCCACCAATAATGATCTCCGATATCTCAATATGTCTTTATATTTCATTGGATAATTGATAAATTTTAACTATAGGAACCATCCAAAAGTTCATTCTTCAGCTTCAGACATGATGACACCCATAGTCTGTTCTCAAATCATACAAATTATTTTTCATCAACATTGAACCTTGATAATTTCTATTTTCTGATAAAATCCACTTTCTTATGAATTCCCACATCATCATCTTTAAAATCCATTAAATTTTCCAAAGGAGATTGTTGTGAAATCATTTTTGAAGGGATTGATGATGTTCCATTATTTATGATTCCAATGTGAATCTTTATCAAATCTAAAAATATTGGATCCTTTTCAATTTTCATCAATGAATGAATCACTAGGTATTTTCTACATAAAGCATCCTCCACCTTGTTTGCTTTCTCGGGGTGGTAATGGATTGTGTAGTCATAGTCTCTGATCATCCCTAACTATCTGTATTGGCACATGTTCAACTCTTTCTGTGTTAATATATACTTGAGGCTTTTGTAGTCCCTATATATTTCTCACGTATCCTTAAAGAGATGATGCCACAAAAAAAATTCAATCAAAGATCTCCAGAACCAACCCCAAATCATGTGTAGAACAATTCTTATCATGAACTTTCAATTGACTTGAATCATAGGCAATGAATTTTTCATTTTTCATCAACACACAGTCGATTACCTTCTTCGAAGCATCACTGAATACAAAAGAAATTTCTCTATGTGTGGGTAATGTGAGCATGGGCACATTGTAAAGCCTCCTTTTCAACACTAAGAATCAATTTTTGCATTAATCACTCCATGAAAACCTTACTCCCTAGTGAGTTAGATAAGTAAGAGGGTTGGACAATCAGGAGAAATTTCTCACAAATCGTCGATAATATCCTGCTATCCCCAAAAATCTATGGATAGATGTTACAGTTGTGGTCCTCATCCATACCACTATTGTAGCATTTTTGGAGAGATCTACTGATATCTCATTGCTAATGATGATATGGCCCATGAAAGAGACCCCCTTCAACAAGAACTCACACTTGCTGTACTTTGCATAGATCTTCTCCTTTCACAAGGCCTCAATACAATTATTAGATACTCTTCATGATCCACCATGGTTTTTTAGTATGTTAGAAAATCATCTACAAATACTACCCCAAATATATTGAGGTAATCTCTAAAGACTCTATTCATCATGTCAATGAGGATTGTTGGATCATTAGTGAGCCCAAAAGGCATTACAATGAATTCATAGTGCCTGTATTTTGTATAGAAAGAAGTCTTCAGGATATCTTACTTCTTCAACCTTACTTGATAATATCCTAAGCGAAAATCCACCTTGGAGAAGTATTGTGATCCACACAGCATAATGAACAAGTCATCAATTCGTGGGAGAGGACGCTTGATCTTTATCATGATTTTTAAAACTTACGATAATCGATGTAAAGGCACATTGACCCATCCTTCATCTTGATAATGTGGACCTGTGCACCCCATGGTGAATCACTAGGGCCTATAAACCCTTTATCCAGATTCTCATATAGTTGATTATTTAGCTTATAATTCTCCAAAACATCCTTTCAGTACAAAGTCTTGGTTAATGGAAATTCACCAGGTATAAGATCAATTTAGAATTCAACATCTAATATAGGAGTAAGACCAGTCAATTTCTCAAGAAAAACTTCAGTGAATTCCCTCACAGTTGGAATTTCTTCAAGGATGGTTTCCTTTTTAGACTCAGTCATCTGAGCCAGATACAGATTCTCATAGGGTAGAAATATCCATGTTTGAGATGATGGAGCTAAAGAAGATTCATCTTCCTCCTTGCACTTGTACAGAATCAGGGGTCGATTCTCCACATTGAGAGTGATTTACCTCTCATGGAGATTTATGTTGGCTCTATATAGGGAAAGACTATTAATGCCAAGAATTATATCAAATTCCACTAGATGGAGTATGAATAGGTTCGCCGGGAAGTTCAATCCACCGATTAAGACAGAGGAGTAGTTGTATTCATGGGATACAATGATTTCCCCATTTTCTGTACTCACCGACGTCTTTACTTCCATGATTTGTGGTGGTGTTGAGATTTTTATACTAAACATTTAGGATATAAAACAATGCGTAGAACTTGAATCAAAAATTATGTTCGCAATTCTTGAATGAATAACTAGAATACCTATCTCCACTTCATTGTTGTGGTTCACTGCTGCAATAGTGATGGAAAAATATCACCCGTGATCCCATGGAGGTTGTTGGATGCCTCCGAAAATCCTTGGCTTAGTGAACATATTTTAAAGATGACCTGGTTCTTCAAAGTTGAAGCAATAAAAAACATGTTGAGAGTCAATAGAAGCATTCCAATACTCTGTTGCAGCCACTTGTTTTTCTAGTTTGCAGTTAATGGCAAGGTGCCCATATCCTCCACAGCTAAATCATTTCCTTGCCCCCTTCAAGAAATTTCCAAGGTGCTTTTTTCCACACCAATGGGAAGTGGGGTGCTGGATTTTTGTAGAACCATTCGATTTGTCCATAGGACTGCCAGAATTGAAGTACACCTTACGCTTCTTATCCCCATGATTCCCCTGAGGATCGCGATCTCCATTTCAATATTGAGGTCATATCAGACAATTTCCTCATAGCTGGTGAGGTCATGGATCACCACCGCATTCCGCATGCTTGGTTTCAGAAAACCAAAGAAGCGTTGAAACTTGAATTTAAGGGTAACAAAAAATCTGTAAGCGTATTGAGAAATACTTGTGTTGTTTTCCTCATACGCTCCAATATATTACTTGTCTTTTTTTCTTTAGGGAAAGGAAGTCCCTTTCCATCTTAAGCGGGAGAGTGTGCGGAAAATATTTATAAAAAACATCTTCTCGAAATCCTTCCATTCCAATGCCTTGATCTCCTCCTTAGGATTCATATTTTTGATCAGTGACCACCATTGATCAGACTCACCCTCTATATGATAATATGTTAGAAGAACCATCTCTTGTTCAGAACAGTAAAGGATGGAGAAGATCTTTTCAATGGATTTGATCCATTGTTCGGTGATTTAGGGATCATGTGATCCAATAAAAGTAAGTAGCCTTTATCTCATGAAGCTCTCGATAGATACTTGTTCCTTCATGGTGGGGGGGGGGGGGGTTGAACGTTCCTTAGGACCCATGTTTTGATTCAAGAAATGAGTTCACTAAGATTGAACCGTGAAAAATTTCATGATTCCTGCTCTTATCAGACTAGGCATCCCATTAGAACAATCATCACATTGATCGTCACATCATTTGTTAGCCTGAGTCCTCCTATTACTAGCCATTGGCTGGAATAAAATGATATTTAAGGGGAACACATTAATGGTAATCCAAAAAATAGAGGAATTATAAATATATATTAGTTCCTTATCTCATGAATCTATATAATTCAATCTATGATATCCATGATCTAGTTTCTATCATATATACTTATGGGATTTTTTTTATTCTCTCAATAAAGGTTCATACTAAGATTGTAAATTTATCAATGCATATCCTCTGTGTGTGTTGTAACCACAAGTGAATCAAGACCCATTGTCGTGTACCAGGATACACCAGGTCAAGCCCAAAACACCTTGTCGAGGTTTTCACCCCTAGGTACATCTCTGTCAGTGCCACCTCTAACAGCTCATATCTGGACAGGGATGTATTTGCATGATAAACCACTTAATCAACACCCATAAAAACCTAGGGAATTTTTTTATTATACATATTATTGTCTCCATGGCTTCACTAGGATTTTCTAATCTTAATCCCAAAATAACTAAACATATCCTATGATAACAACTATAGAAACCATGCTCTTTATTACACATTAAAACATGTTTTATTAGATAAAAATCACTAGATACAACATATAATATCAAGTGGTATAGTGACTTTGGGGCTTACGATCATTATATAACAACATAAAACATGAAATACAACATCTTTATTCAAAACATCCATTATATGACCACTACATTCCCTCGTACCTAACATTGCATGGGATAACCTGAGGACATGCATAATAAAGGTGTGAGCTATAAAGCCCAGTATGGGAATAAACATGCAATGAAATTAGTAAAAAAATACATGTTTGAAAATAGGAATATTAATGGATCACAAGAGAAACATTAACATAAAGCTACAAAAAAGCATGATAATCATATAATGGAAATGTGGCAACAACACTTAACATAGAATTAGCATGAGTTAAGGATCATTTCCACGGAGCATGAGTAAACCCTCATTTCACATGAAACATGAGTAAACCCTCATTGCACAAGAATTATCATGATTCAACACTCATTGAATATGATGTATCATTGTACTATACTTTACCCAATTCATTGGAGCGCTATTAGGACTCACCCTTCGCAATCATTTCGTTTCAGGCAATTCTGTTCCCCATAGATCTCACAACAGGATTCATTAACATAACAATTCATTCCACGAATAAGAGATGTGAAATAAAAAAATTTATGTCCTAAATCAAAAAGTACATGTTCATAATGGTGAATACCATTGATTGATAAATGGGCTTGGTATTCACTACACAATGACTTTTTCTTGAAAAAATGTGGTGCAATTTCCACAGCATAATGGTGTGACATAAGAATTCATAAAAATGGATGATGAGAGAGAATAGAGTGTATTATCAAATGTAAAAGAAATGGACAGTAATGGGGCTAATATAGATACATATCCCAAAAATTGTAATGGAATTTATATTCATGAAACAAATTATTTGCTTGAATGTAAATGAGGAGAGAGAAATTCATTTCGGAATTTCGATATAGTAACATGTGTACATGGGAGGAATTTAATTAGATATAATTGTTTATCTCATCATTAAAATATAAAGAGGGAAGTATGGGGGAGGTGTGAAATCATACCCCATTATTTATAATTGAAAATAAAAGTGCATAACAATATTATGAAACATGGATAAAAAGATAAAGGTAGGAATCCTTTACATGGAAATGCAACACCAAACACTTGGGAGAGGTTTTATAGAGGCTTAAAGGGTTATTGGGGAAACATAAGAGGATTGTATGTAGAGAAGGCCAGATTTTGGAAGAACTCCAAAGGATTTGAGTGAAGTGGAAGTGGGAGCTTTAGGGGGTGTATATTGGAAAGGAGAGGGAATTCATTATTATTTAGGTTTGGGACACCACACATTAACCTAATAAAAACCACAAACCAGATCACATTTTTTCCCATATTTTTTTTCAAAAGGGAGTGGAAAAAAATAATTTATTTGACCAATGTCAGAAATTCTTAAAATAATAGGGTTTCTTATGTGGAGGTGAGTCACACTCTCAATGAAAACAACTTAAAATACAAAAAGTCTTATATGTCTTGGAGGGTCCACTAAAGCTTTGTAAAATAAATCAGAAAAATATAAAATAAAAATTTTTTAATGCTAAAAATATATATTGGACGAACATAATGTTTATAGTATTTTATTACATAACCATTGGGTCATTATAATGTCCTAAAACACATTATATATTTAAATGGTATTTTATTTTTCACCAAAAAATTGATTGTCTCAGAAAATTATGAAAAATTCACAATTGGATAATTATGTTGTTCTGATTCCAAAAAAAATATTCATTATATATAATTACTTTTCTAAATATGTGAATTTTTACTTATAAAATATATGCTGACAAATATTAAAAACTTATCGGTTTTGACATAAACAGCTTTCAAACCATAATAAAAATTACAATTGAAATCCTAAAATTTTATGATAATTCATATTTTATAAAAATTAATTTAACAATAAAAAAATATTTTATTAAAATATTATTTAATTAAAAAACCCATTAATTCATTAGAATTCATTTTATAGTTGAATATTGACAAAAAATACAATTTGTGCTTTAAAAACTATTTACTAAGTTACAATAATAAAATGAATGCATATTCAATATAAAAAAGTAATGTTCATAGTTAGGGAGCTGGGGTGTCGTTATATAGCCCTTATAACACCCACATAATACTAAAGGGTAAGGTGTCCATTGGTGGAAGACTCTTGGGGTGGCTTGGATAACCTTGATCAGGTGGTAATCTCTATTATCTTCCACATCTACCATAGTCAGTTCCACCCAAGCATTACATGTTCAATCTTGGCTTGGGCTTTGTCCAGAACGAATCCAAATGATGCCAAATCGATTCTGAGCATTGAAAAATGCGTTTTTTATGGGGAAAGTCTACTGGATGAGGCCATTTCTTCCTTGGTCTGAGTAAATTGGATTTGATAAAGCCCTATATATATACTAATCATTTGATCACTGTTTAGCGACTATATTAGCAACAATCAGAATTCGTAAAGGTATTTTAAATTCCAAAACATAAATCCAAATAAGTGCATAGATTTTACATAACCATAAGAATACATTTAAATAGGCTATGTAGAATTTTCATTAATTAATATTTGGGTCTTTACAAATTCGAAGTTCATCAATGCTCCATACTTCAATAATCAAAGATCTTTTTTATAGATATGCACCTCTCTTGATTGGGGAACTCATCCAGATTGATTTCCTCCCTCTATCACAAATTTATCTAATATATTAATTTTACATCTTCCTCCCTTTTTATGGATATATATACATATATATATATAATTCTATCATAACCCTTAAATTTTGGATCTAGGATTGGGTTCTAGATATCATTCTTCATTGGGAAATATAATGTTCCACTTCAACTTGGGGATTTCAATTGAAGATCATTCATCAATGATTTTCATATAGGTGGTCTATTATTACATTCAAATAGTCTTGATTTTAATTATATGATTGTAAATGTGAAGTCACTATTTCATGTTTATAAATTGCATCTTGTGTTGAATAAATTAAATTTTATAATTAATCAATGGATTATAGAATTGATGGAATATTGGGGTAATGAAATCGGCCAATTGATAGGATAGTGTAACTGGTTAATTAACGGGAAGACTACAAAAAATCGATCCTTTAGCAGTGATTTATTAGCAACACTTTTCTAAACCATTGCTCATATATTTTTTTAAAAAAAATGTGGTGGTTTTTTCTAATCCACCGCAAAATAATTACACATTTTTTAAACAAATCGACACTCTCCACATTCCCCAACACTCCTGACCCCCACCACAGGACTCCTAGAAGACCTCTCCTCCCTCACATCACTGATCCCCTCCAGCCCTTTCCATTCCTACCTATTCACTGACCATTTCCGCCAATTGCCTCCCCTCGTCTTTCCTCGCCATTCCCCTCCAACCCTCACCGCCCCTCACCTCATGGTCCCTCACCGCTCCTCACTCCACTAGGTATTTGACTTGGATATCCAAATATGGTGTTTTATATTACACATATATTGATTTGTAAAATATTTACTACATCCTCTCCCTCTTAATAAAATTTAATATAGTATCTTTTGTGGGAATACATTGGTTGTGTTGGATTGACATATATTGTATAGAATCTCATGACCCACAAATGAAGGTCGTCATGTTTAAGAGATTCCACGAGAAATTGGAGTGGAAAAGTGACTATGTTTTTTAGAAGTTACGTTAGGGAGTTAGCTATATTAATACACATTTTTCAAGTTATTATTTTTTGATCAATATATTAATGGGTTTAGTAGATATTAGAGTTTTTATAAGTTTTTCCATTACCCAATCACACAATCAGATGCTCATAAGGATTTCCATGAATCTGTTTTTCTATCAAAAAATGATCTAAGACACATGATTGGGGTTAACTAAAATGATTCATGTGAAAGGATTTGATGACATATCTCATATCAAATGGTACATATATAGTTGTTATCGTGAAGGGGATATATTCTTTGGGTGACATACACATGGTCTTGTGGGGAGGGTAAGGTGTTATCAGTCATGTGTAGGAGTAATATGCTCATGGTTATGTTTCACCAGGGTTTTTTAAATATTATTTTTAGAAAAATATAAACATATACTTATACAACAATAGGTCATTATTGCTGAAAACATTTAGAATTGAACATATAAATAAATTGATTTTCAAAATCATTTGGAGTTCCTTGTAATTGTCTAAGATTTATTTTGGTAAATGATAATTTTTTCAGTTCTGTATGACAGTAAATTAATGAATTGAAATTTCATTTTTATTTATGTATAGATTGAATTACTTCCAAACAAACTTATCTCATGTTCATTTTAATTTAAAATAAAGAGGAAAATGACTCACATTTATTATTACATACCCTCATTCAATGTTCATATACAATGTTTATATCCTATGTTCATTATCCCTGTATTAAATGTCAAAAAATCCATTCAATAGTGATAAATATAGTCAAACCGATTCATCTATCATTATAAGGTTGGTGGTATCATTCATTTAAAAATGAATGGATTTTTATATTAGGTTTTTGTTATTTCATATTACATACTTTCACTACAATTCTCCTAAAATTGATAAGCCTAAAAATTAATTGTTGTAATTAAAATATAGACATTATAGAAGACCTTCATATCTAGTTGGAGGTTGATTTAATCAACCAAACCAACAAATGTTCTAGTTACACTAAATTCCTTAATGAATTATGTTCTCTTTGTGACCTAACCACCACTTAGTAATTATATAATTCTATTTTTCTAGTGAACATTGATAAAGTGAGTTAATAAAATGATATAGTGGAACAGATTATACACCATGTCCCCTCATATTATTTAAAAAATATAATGCATAAATGATTAAAATAATTGAATGATGGATTGAGTGTTATTTTTTATCATTGAAATTAGTTTGGAAGGGATGTTATTCCATAATTAGTATCATCTATAATTCACATGATTTTTTTTATTAATTTAAGGACATGACATTCATTAACATTCACATGGAATATACAGACATGATGTTCAATATTTTTAATTCTAATTAATTGAAACTTTTTATAATTTTTTGGGAGTCCCTATACATTATAGTTTTATATGTTATTCAAAATTAATGTTCATGATGTCCAATATTGTCAAAAATAATTAATGGACATGATGTTACACATTGTCCCTTTTCAAATCATCTTGCATAGATTCTTCTTATAATAAAACACATTTACTGTGAAACAAAGATTCCTGAATTTATATATCCACTAAAGATCGTAGGACAATCCTATATAGAATTACATCTATCATGAAGTGAGGAAAATATGGTTTCAATACATCAACTTATATATGGAATTTATTTATTTATTCATAAAGTAAATATGTATTAAATATATTAGTCTATTTTTTAAACTATATATATGAATCTATTTTCCTATTTAATAGTAGTTATGTGTTTTAATTTTTAATAATAATCTATAGGTACATTGTGATATATATTGATAAAAGCCGGATCACATTACCGAGGAACACACCTTAGTATGCTAATAGTTAGGAGGATTTTTTAGATTTGTAAATTTCCAATCAACCCATTGATGGTAGAATAATATGTACATTTCCTAAATGTAAATTTAGAAGATGGTTGAACAGATGTTAAGATTATGACCACATGATATTAAAGTTATTCCCTTATCAATATTTTTGTTGGATTCAGAACAGGGAATCAATTTTTATAGAAAGGTTGAGCACTGATGTCAATCAACATAATGAGCTCGGAACTTTGTCAACAATAGATAATGAAATGAAGAACCATATAAATGATGCATTAGGGAATGAATGAAATCAACATCATCATCAAGACATTTTAGAACAACCTGTTGATGGTTCTACAAATAACAATGTGACAAGATATGTTTTTTAGACTATAGAACAACCAGACCATGATTGTAACATATAATTGGATCCTCCTTATAATTATATTTAGAATAATTTAAGAGAAAACTAAACTGAGGAAAATTTATTTCATGTTATAGTTGATGATGGAAATCAAGTGTTTTATAGTGGATGTTTGAATTAATAAAATCATTCCTTTCTTCGGAAGTTTTACCATATGAAATGCCTATGTGGAATTACAGAAAGGTGATGTCCAAGATATTGGAATAGTTTTGTGATGTATTTATTAATGAAATATTCCATTAGTCATTTTATGGTATGAAAAATGTTGTTAATATAATTGATCTGAATTATAAAAAATTACATGGGTGTCCTAATGATTTTAAGCTTTATTGGCGAGAGGATTCAATTAGAAAAGATATTAAAAAATGTTCTCCTAATAGATTACAGTCGATGGGTGATATTGGATGTTCGAATCCACATATTACAATGAAGAAGAATAAAAGGAACAAAACTGCATTTGTTTTATGTTACATTCTATTAAATCCTCTAATGTAATGATTATTCATGTCATCAAAACCCACCAAAGACATAATGTGACATTGTGTATATAATAACAATGATGGGTTAATGATACATCCATGGGATTCACAATCATGGAATACATTTGATTCATAACATCTTGATTTCTCATCTTATCCTTAGACTATTCTATTTGGTTTGGATGCTAATCGATTCAACCCATTTGGGACATTGAGTACCAGTTATGGCCTTTGGAATTTTGTTTTGATCCCATATAATTTATCTCTGTGGATGTGTACACAATAAATGACATTTATCATTTCGATGATTATTCCTAAAAAATTCCTGGAAATGATATTGATTTATACATGTAGACTTTAATTGAAGAATTACCTTAGTTATGGAGAAATAGTGTTGAGACATATGAGGCTTCTTCAAAAACAATGTTCAAAATTCATGAAGCTCTAATGTGGAACATTAATGAATTCCCTAGACATTGGAATTTAGGTTGTTGGAACACTTACACAGGATTGGATTTTCATATTAGTAATATTAATTTTTATCCCAAAAAACATCCTCAAATTAAAAAAGTGTGCCTCTTGTTCCATTGAATATTTCTCAATGTATATCATAGGTTTCAGATGAACAAGTCAAAATTAAATGGTAACATTGACCATAGACCACCTCCAAAGTTGTTAACTGGTTCAAAAATATTTGTACAACAATGAAATGTGGAAATAGAACATGGGAAGGATAATAATTTGATTTGTAGTTGGAAAAAAGTTTAGAGTGCACTGTCAACTAAAATCGAAGGGCAACAATGGAATAAATAAATAATATTCATCAAACTTCCATATTGGAAATTTAATTTTTTGTGGTATAATCTTCATGAGACACATATTAAGAAGAATGTTTGTGAAAATTTGACCTTTACAATTCTTAATGATCATGGAATATTGAAGGACCATATCAATGCTCAGAAAGACTTACAAGCAATGAACATAAAGCGTGATCTCTGGCCATATGAGAATGACAAATATGCTCCAATAATTTTTGAAATGAAAATATTGATAAATATACATTACATCAAATTTTAAAACCGTTTAAGGTATCTAATGGGTATTGAAGTTAAATCTCAGAGTGTCTTGACTGATAGAATCATAATTTAAAGGTATTTAAAATTCACGATTCACATATTTTGTTATATAATTTACTATAATTGGAATTGTATACATTATTAACTGAAAACATTATTCTGTTGTACTCCAATTATGCTCATTTTTAAAATAACTATGTTAGAAATGTTTACACCCATTTGATACTAAAATCCTTGGGGAGAGATTTTTATTGACACATTGTGCAATAATGATGAGATCACCTCTGTCGTTTTTTACTTTCATGATGCATTTAAATGTGCATTTGGTAGAGGATGCTAAATAAGGAGTCCCCTTACATTATCGATGGATGTATCCAATTTAGAGGAATTTTATTAATATTTTTTTCTATTATGTCAAAAATTAGTGGAATTTAATTAAATACATAATTATTATTTGTTATTTTATTTCATATATATCTTGTACATTTGAAATGATATGAGATTAATAAAGGTCAAATAGAAGGGTCAAAGTCTAAAAGATATTTAGAAGATGAGTATATTAATATTGGTTCTAGATACTTGTACGATATTGGAAAAATATATAATTGAGTTGAAAATTTTTATGACTCATTAAATGAGACATAAATACATGGGAAATCTGAAATATTTCCTATAATTGACCAATTTGTTGGGAGAAACAAAAATGTTTCACTGATAGAAATGGAATTAATACAGGAAAAAATATATGCGATACTGAATAGTAATATTTACGATCCATTTATTGATGAGTTATGACTGCAAAAAAAGGGAAGAATGAGTTACCGAATAAGAAATGAGAAAGATGTAACAAAATCTGTTAATAATCAGCTTGTAGAATGGTTTTCACAACTTCTAAGTTCATAAATACTGGAATAAATACAGATATTACGTTGACACATATATTTTTTAAAACAAAGAATGTATATTTCATTTTTTAGAACATTAATACAGAATCACAAGTAGATTTTTCAGTGTATTTTTAGTTTCTTACTCTTGATCCACTAAAACAAGCTTGAAATTTAGATTCCTACAATTTGAATGGCTTTTGATTTCGTACAGTCAATCGAAAAGAGGGTCTGAATACACATAATAGTGTTATATTTACATTTTTTAAGTGGTATAGGATCTAATGTTGATGATATTATCGAATTAAACTACCACAAGAATTTTATAGTTGTTTTATTCAATTTAAATTTGGTCGATATTATCAAAGGTATTAAGAGAGATTCTTTGAAATTTTCTGCTGTGAACTTCTCTCTCTTGATGGTTGTTGGGGACTGTGAACTACATGATTCATATATCTTGTCATCATAATAAAAAATGTTATATTATATGGAAGATGTTTTGGATGAATGGTGGAATGTAGTTGCTCATTTGAAACTATGATATTTGTATATCAAGGGTGACGAAGTGGAAGATTTTACCTCTAACATTGAGTCTCCTATAAAACAAGAAGTAGACTTATTTTTCAAACATGATATTGAAAATATTAGTCTTGAAATGGTGGATGGTATGGATGACATAATGGGGAAGGAAACCGATGTGATTTAAGGGGAAATGTTTTTATGTACTGTTACCATTCATTTATAAACAACTTATGTCATTAGTGTAGTCATTCATTATAATCACTACCACGAAAACATTTTTTCCCAGCGCCCCCCCTTTATCAGCGCTAACAAAAAAGCGCTGATAAAAGGGGGGGCTTCATCAGCGCTCAAAAAAGTGATGATAAAGTCCCCCCCGTACCAACTCTTTTTTAGCGCTGATATAGGGACCCGTTTATCAGCGCTTGTTTAGTTGTGCTGATAAAGGGGGGGCTTTATTAGCGCTTTTTTTAAAAGTGCTGATATAGGGTCGAATTCAAAAAAAATTTAAAAAATATATATTAATATATTAATATATAAATATATTTATATTGATATAGATATAATATATAATTTTTAAATATATTTTAGATATTATAAATGTACATTAACAGTTAATATTCTTAATATATAAGATATTTAGTGAAAATCGATTGTTACAAAATTTAAAAAAATATTTTTAATTAATAATTTTCTTATTTTTATGGAGTAGTAGTCATTGAATAACAATTTAATGAATAAAAAAATTAAAAAAAACTAAAAAAAGATCAAAAATAAGTTGAAAACGCAACTCAAACTTCAAAGAGCCATAACTTTTGATCCGGGTGTCCGTTTGAGCTCTACCACTTACCAAATCGAAGTCTGCGATGAGCTCTTTGTCATTAGGACTAGGGGGCCCAATCAAGGGATTTTTAGGCCAAAAGAGACCCAGAAGGCCTCCGAAACTGAGTTTTTAGTCGGGGTACCCCGATTTTTTAACATTTTGTGGATTTTAGCCTCATTTAAGTTGTTTTTTTGGCTTTTTTTGGTGGGGACTGAATTTATTCCAAGGTATTGCATTTATATTGATATAATGTCTTTGAAATTTTATCGTTATTTTATAATGCACTGTTATTTATAATCAAATATATAACTATATGTACATATTTTTTATATATTCACACCTAAAAATTAAAATTTTAAAATAAATAATTAAACATATTTACATATAAATTATATTATCTTTATCTAAATAATAACTAATATCCATTTTATTTAAAATAAAAATATATGAATATTTATATTACTACTATATATTAATATTACTATATATATATATATTAATCTAGCTATATATATATATATATATGTATTAATATAACTACAAATATATTAATATTACTATATATATATATATTAATATCACTATAAATATATATTAATATCACTGTAAATATATATATTCATATTACTATATATATATATATTAATATATATATTCATATAACTATATATATATATATTAATATATATATATTACTATATGAATAAATATAACAATATATATATATATAAATAGAGATATTTATTAATATAACCATCTATAGATATATTAATATAACAATATATATTAATATAAATATATATTACTATATGAATAAATATAACTATATATTTATATATATATATATAAAGATATATATTAATATAGTTATATATATATATTAATATAACTATATATATATTAATATAACTATATATATATTAATATAACTATATATATATATATTAATATAATTATATATATTAATATAACTATACATATATATTAATCTAACTATATATATATATTAATATAACTATATATATATATATTAATATAAATATATATTATTATTCGAATAAATATAATTATATATATATATAAATAGTGATATAATGAAATAGCAAAAAAAATCAAAATAGAGTAGTGGTAAGGGCTTAGGTGCATAGGGGAGAGGTCTCGAGTTCAAAACTTGCTGGAGGTAGTGGCGCGCACATGGGTGTGGATGTGGGGGGTTAACGCTGATAAAGGGTGGAGGGGTTGCGTGTGGGGCATTGGAGGGGGTGGAAAGCGCTATTAAAAGTGGGGATCAAGCGCTATAATGCCCCCCGGATTGGCATGTTGTTTTTTTTTAATTTTTTCTGTTTTTTTTAATTTTTTTAATATTTTTATCTTTTATCAGCGCTTTTTAAAAAGAGCTGATAAACGGGTCCTTTATCAGTGGTAAAATGAAAGCACTGATAAAGGAAGCACTGATATAGGACCCCTTTATCAGTTCTTTTTTAGCACTGATAAAGGGGTCGTATATCAGCGCTTTTGTGAGCGCTGATAATGGGGACCAACCCTTTATCTTCGTCGGATTTAACATCACTTTTCAAGCGCTGTTAAATGCCATTTTTAGTGCTGATAAAGGGCGTATTTGTAGTAGTGCATTGTTTTGTTCATTTTGTTTGTAATTACTTCACACGTGTTATGTTTTTTAATTTTTTTCTTGCTTAATTATTTTGAAATATATGTTCTAAATAGAATTTTATTTTAGTAAATGATTGGAATTCCAAGGAGGAAGCATTGCATGGTTTCATGGAACACAATGACAGATAATGATACATCATTCTACCTTTCTACATCATGTGCGACACTATCCTATTTCACCCATGCACCATCTCTCACACCCACTGTGAACATCCCTTCAATAGCTCAAGTGATTCCCTCCCCTTGAAGAGCCTCCAAATTGAGAGAGTGGGACCCCACTCCCAGTTATTTATGGGGATACTAGAGGGTCACTGTAATATGTAAAAAATTTAATATGAATAAATTTATTACAATTTTTTTATAAAAAAATTATTTTTCAATAAATATGGAAACAATGAAAATCTAGAGAAAAATTAGAAAATTTCTTGTGTGTGGAATCTGACTGGAGGGAAGATAGTTATTCCATTTGATTTCAATGGGGCCCCTATAGATGATGTCGTAGGAACCCTTTGGCCAGATTTTGGGCCAGATGTCCCTAGATGGGTTCCCTTTAAATTACATATGATGAATAGTGGCATATGCATTAAAATTGGAAAATTTATTTATTTTGATTCACAATTAAATCTATTTTTAATATATTATGTTGTAATTTAATGTAATAATGTTATTAAATTATAATAATTTCAAAATTTATTTGAGTGATCTGATTTTTTTACAATTCACGGTTGCTGATGTGCTAGAACGAAAGCAGAAATTGGAAAATCTAGGCAATAAATGGACAAACATTAAAATGAGATTGTGGGGAAATGTCAATGATACTTCATTGAGTTCATAATAGCTGTATGACAAGGCACCCGATGGGGTACCCATAGAGAAAAGGAAAATTCTTCCTCTTAGACATCATGATGAGAAGAAGATGGTATTTAAATATATATTGTTATATTAATATCATTTTACATTTATTCATGTATATTAAATGGAGATTAATTTTCATAAATTACTATAAAATTAAATTTTATTTATTTCAAAAATATTCAAGGAAGAATTCATCAAGCCGGTCTAAGCAAATCATCCCTGCACTACGGGGTCAAAGCATTTTTCTGGAAACCGATCGAATATGGTAATATATTCATTAGTTTAAATATTTATAATACAATATTTTCTAGTAAATATATTATAATTGTTGATTTATATTTTTTTAATGTAGTCACAATTTTTAGTGCACCCATCATCCCAAACAGAACTCTGAATGGGTGTTCATAATAAAATCATATGGATGTTTTGTAAATTAATCTACTAAAGAATATGGGGGGGGGTATGAATTAATATTTTGTTATAATAATTTTTTTTAATTTGTCACTATGTTAATATATATTTATTATAATATAACTTATATTTGATTGATCAATAAAAATAAAAGAACTATGGGATGCCATTCTCGTGCAGTCATACTCTGTCTCCTAGATAGACCTCGTTTGTAATGGTCTTAGGAAGAAGCATTTTGGTCGAGTGTGCATGATGGGCTTGGGACCCATACCATCTAAGGTATTTGGGAAACCACTGGGTATAAATGTTAAATCTACTCTTGGTTATAGTATCTCCATATCCCGAGATTCTCAAAGGTATTTTGTTTTAATGAAAAACAAAATTGAGGATCAGGGGACTCACATATCTGCTTTCCAAAAACCATTAATTGAATTATATCAATTTTCATCTCAATCTATCTCTAGTGACATTGCATCGATGAAAAGTTCTTGGAAAAGGTAAATCCAAACAATAAAAAATTATTTAATATGAAAAAATTTATTAGTTTTATGTTTAAATATAAATATACAACATTATTTAATTTTTAATATAATTTTCATACAAGTTATTATATTATGAAGTTCAAATAGAGGTGGTGGTAGTGAGGAGTAGTATTAATCATCAGAAAATGATTAGTAGTTTTGTTGATATGTTGGACAAATTTAGAAATAGTTGGTTTGTTTATGTATCATGTGTTGCATAAATTATTCACCAAATTTTTTTTATCATGTGTGGCACAAAGTAGTCACTAAACATATTTAAATTTTAGTTATGTTTAGATATATATATTAGTATCTTAGATGGATGATTACTAAATATTGGTATATGGTTTAGATTATTTTGTTATATAAACATTGCACATGGTTTTTTAGGGTATTGGTACAAGGGATGCAGAATCAGTAGTGGTTTATTATTTTTAAATATATGATTAGCAGATGATTAAAACATTTTTAGAAAAAATGACTCATATTTAGCAGAAGTTTAAACCACAACTAACATGTTGTATCCTTTTATTGATGATTCTTAAAACCCCTGCTAAATTATAAATTGCATGTACTTTAACTGCGGTATTGTGGTTTGATCAGCGGTTTAAGGGTGCAATGTTCGTTTTTCATGCAGATAAAACAACTATTAAAAGGGATTGAATTTTTTCTATAGAAACCACCATGAAAAACACAGAGAACATCTGATAAAAAAATTTCTATGACACTTAACAGAAACCACTTCTTTATTGAAGAAACCGCTGCATATTAGATGAAGACACCCAATTTTCAAATGGTTTTTTGAAACTCCCACGTAATCATATAGTAGTGGAAATGATTTTATTGTTGTGAAATGTGGATTTTATTGATTAATATAATGTTAAATTGACTCATTAATGGTATTAAAGGGTTTTTTGGATTAAAAGTGAAGGGTTGGATAATTATTTGATAAAATGTTGATAATGGTTTTAATGATGAATAATTGATAATATTCTATGAGGAATAAATAATGAATTATGATTATTTAGATAAATTGAAAAGTTATACTTTAATGAGGATTTTAAATAAGAATCACTCTAGAAAAATGGTCATATAACCACTTTTAATGCCAAACTGGGGGTATAGACACCCCTGTACCCACGGTTTTGGAAAACCGTGGGTATAGCTTTCCCACATTATGGAGGGATTTTTTTTCCACGAGACAGAAAATATTTTCCATAGGATTGACCATTTATATGGTTTTATACCTCTTTCCATGGATAATATAAATATTTATAAGAAAATATATATTTATATACCAATATGAAAATTATGGTAGTGGTTACGAAACAGATGCGTACATGGGCAGTCCCATGATCGAATCTCAATGGCACGTTTTTCTGTTAAAGCTATAAAAACTTTTTAAAAATACTAGGTATTGGTTAATGAAATGGTTGACATGACCTATGCCCATGGTTTTCAAAACCGTGGGTATAGGTCGAGGATATAAACACACCTCATTTTCCCACGGTTCATTGAAACCTTGGGTATAACCTATACCCACGGGTTCAAGGGCTATACCCATGGTTTCAAAACGTCTGTATAGGAAAAATTATCAATAGTGATAGTTAATGATTAAAAAACTTGGTGTATGTGGAATATTGTTTTCTCTGAAAATGTGTGATTAGTGATATAGGTGTTAGTGAGTGTTGGATTGGGACTGATTGTAGATACCAGAAGCATGACGTACGTGGACATTACCTTACTTTTGCGGAATACTTAGTACATAACAAAAACACACACAAAAGGACCGTAATAGTTTAGTGTCTTTGAAAACTCGGAAAATAATCTTATAATTGTGGTGAAATATCTTTAACATCTCCCATAAAGATCTTCTTTTTTTAAACCTAAATCATTTCTTTATATCCTGTGGAAAAGAAAACATAAAAGGGTGATCTCAAATTCTCAGTAAGGGTAAACAAAATAAATATCAATCACATCATATTCATAAGAACATAACATTTTGGAAATCTTAACCTGTAAAAGAGATCATAATATCATAACATGGGATAAATCATAGTAGTGAAATGTAATCCCAGTTTTCATAACTTAAAACATGAAACATTGTGGCATACACACATAATCATAGATAATCATTTTTTATTATTCAAGACACATTGCCAAGACAATCTTAGTGGAAATAGTCCATTTCTGAACTGAGTTTACTCCTCGTTTCAGTCCTGTTTCACTGAACCGGTTTAACCTCCCGTTCCAGCCATGTCTATCTCATGAGATATAAAATCTTTACCCAATGAATTGGATGGAGATATAGGTCCCACCCATCTCATAATTATAACATTCATATTTGTGCCACAAAAACATAAACCATACATCATAGCATAACCCATATAATAAAAATTGGATTCTTAAACATCACGACATCATAAAACAAGTAATATAAGATAAAGGAATTATTAAAAATAATACCATCACAACATAATCAAATCAATGTAATAATAGGGATAGAAACAGAACCCCATATTATCCTAGATGGAAAATAATTTTGATAAAACACTTGAACTCCATTCTTGAGGAAAATATCCTTTCTACTTCAAAAACATATTCCTTTCTTAAGATGTCATAAAATTTTAAATTAAAATAAGTTGATTAAAAATAAACTTAAAAACTTTTAAAGGAAGCTTCTTGGAAACAATGTTTTGAAAATCCATTCATGACGTATAAGTTAAAAAAACATTCTTCTCGTACTTTTGTCGGAATAGTCCAAAAGTACCTTGTACGAAAAAAGACAAAAGATTCCTTTCATATATTTTACTAAAAACTCACCGAAGTGTAAAATTGGATTTAAAAAATTGTAGGTGGATGGAAACAATATTAAATATTTAGGAAACATGGATGTGGATGATAAAATACACCCTAGTAAATACCAATGTATAAACAATCTCGGATAAAATGAGATTGTGATATTTTCCTTTACCTTAGGTCCGATTTGCTTCGTAAGTGTCTGATACTCCTGTATAATGATTTATATAATGTCATTAACTTATTACATAATCATACTAATTGTTATGATATCATATATGGTTCACTAATGACTTTATTTTACCCGTTCTTTTGTAAATTCCAAGTTAAAGAGCGTTTTGGGTAAAATCGTTTTATTTGTCACCTGTGTTTTGACATGTAATTATTCATATGATTACATTACTTAATAGAAGAATATAAAACATGATTTATATATAATATATTTTCAGAATATACATATATATAATAGATAAGTAAATGGAAATAAATACACCCTTCATGGAGACGGTAGTTCGTACGTACGCATGAACGGTGTTTTCGTTTCCTTATTGAGTTGAATGGAATTAAGTAGATGATATACATATATATTCACATAAATCCAGTATAATTATTATTTAATATATTTCATGATTACTTATTATATATACTTTATAATCATTCATTAATGGTTAACGTGGAGAATGAATCTCATCGCTTCGTGGAGACGGTAGTCCGTACGTACGCACGAGCGATGATATCGTTCTCATGATCGTGGAATTGTATTAGAGTGTATGTATACTATTTAAGAATCAATATCAATTTACAATAATCATATATAGTAATTATTCACACCATTATACCCATCCAAGGAAGGTGGTGGTGGAAAATAGATTACACCACGGTGTGGAGACGGTATTCCGTACGTACGCACGCGAGGTGATTTCGTTTTCCATAGGATGAATAGATGGTGAAATAGGGTTGTTTTATAATTATAATAACATATCAGTATATTAGTGACACTTATGTTATTACTTCATAATGAAACAACCAAAGAAGAAGAAGTGTAAGAAGAAATAAAGTTGAAAGAATCGGTAACGAACATTACCTCTTCTTTGAAGCACCTCTTGGAGTCCTCCTCATAGGGAACTAAAATTGTTCTTTGAAGAAGACCATGACCTCTAGGATATTTGTAGGGAAGTGGAGAAGTGTTTTGTTCAGGGGTTGGAAGAGCTTTAAGGCTCAAAGTGGTGTGAGGAAGAGAGGGAGGAGGTGCCCTTTTATAAGGGAGGAGAGGGGCTCCTTTGGAAAAACTAAAAATATTATTTTATTATAAAGTAAAATTCGGTTTTAAATAGATCAAATTGATTTATTTCGAAGCTAAGGTGGGGATGGGTCGAAATCCTCTAATACAATAGAATTTAGACAAGGTTAGGTTTCTATTTTATCCTTATCATTTAGATTTAACATTAAGTTAAATAATTTTACTTTTACCGTGTCTTCTTGTGTTCTTATACTATAAGGTTAATAATCTTACTATAAGTAGCCAAACGAACCCAAAGTTGATTATTATTAATATATATAACCTTATCTAAGTCATTTGGCTGATACATATATTTTTAGGAATAAAATTAAAACTAATAACATAATATTTGTTTTAAAAACTATTTTATGTCAATTTTGACACTATTTAGTAATTGATTTTTTTTGAAAATCATAAAAGAATTATTAGTTAGAAAAAATTTAATTAAATCAATACTAACATGTAATATTAACCTAGAAAATCAGTATAATTCATAAAAAGTCTCAAATTTCATTTATTTGGGTATTTATAACATCAATTATGTCAATATTTCATTAATAAGATAATTACATCATCATCTTTGTGTCATAAATAAATTAACTTATTTGAAGTCTAAAAATTACAAATAAAATATCATTATGTAGGAAATCTTTTTATCTTTCTATTTATTATTTATAGTCAAATTTATCTTATGTATAACCCTATATTAAAAATGATATACTTATTAA
The DNA here is from genome assembly GCA_963277665.1 of Viscum album. Taxonomy (NCBI): domain Eukaryota; kingdom Viridiplantae; phylum Streptophyta; class Magnoliopsida; order Santalales; family Viscaceae; genus Viscum; species Viscum album. Next base: position 1,555,092,037 of record OY728121.1, on the reverse strand, counting down.
ACTTTGATTTTAACTATTTTAACCCTTCTTTAAATAAATTAATAATAAATGAACTAATCTAATAAAAGTGCGCCTAAATGGTCATATTTTATTACTAAGGTTGTTTTTGGACGAATTACACTTATCTAATAGAATTAGGACATGTGTTAGGGTAATAATAATATCATTTTTACCCTTAATTACCCTATTTACTTTTAACTGTGGTAGAAAAAAGTAAAAGTTACTATTCACCAAAAATTATTTTCATCTCATTGAACCACATTTTACTTACTGACATCAACCGTGTCTCTAGGATTTTTGAAATTCCACTCACATAAGCGGTAAAGTTAAATTTTATGAAAAATTCATTTCATTTTTAACTACCACTTAGTGGTTTCACTATTCATCAAAAAATAAAAGTTTACAGAAAAATAAAAAAATTAGGGCTAAGATATATTTGATATTATGAACTCAAAAATGATGTCTATTTTACCAAATTAAAAACATATCAGTTTCATTGATTAATTTAAAAATAAATTCTCGTCGTCAAAACAAATATCATATTCTTAAGAGATAATAACTATCAAAAGATTGACACTTGTTTATGTCTGGTTTAAATGTGAAATTACATCCAATGACCAAAATTGTATTAAATTGTAAAAATATATTCTAAATATACTTTAAAACCACTCAAATTAATAATTTATCAATTTTAATTATTTCGATTAAAAATGTTGTTTTTAATTAAAATTTAGTAATTTTCACTATTCATCAGAAAATGAAAGTTATCCGAAAAGTACCAAAATTTCACCCTAAGCTAATTTCGATATTCAGAATCCAAAAATGAAGTCCATTTTGAAAAATAAAATTTAAAAAATTTCAAAAATTGGTTATTACTATTCATAACGGCTAGTTTTAATAATATTTTAATAGCATATCGTTGTTTAGTGAAACTAGGTATTGCGTACTAGACACGCTATTGAGGAAGGTCACGATTTTGTGTAATGAAAGGCAAGTCAAGGATTAATGTTTTGCAAGCTCCTTTTTGTGTAGCGTACAACACAACACATTAATGAAATTAAAACGAATATTTTTCGTAAAATCGTGGGGTGTTACATTCTACCCCCCTTAAAATGAATTTCACCCTCGAGATTCGTCGGGGTTATAAATGGTTTACTAATTGAAAGTTTCTTTAATATAAAACCACATTGTAAAAGGGAATACCAAAACATGGATTTAAAAACTATAGTATGAAGCGTAACGGTTACCCAAATTAACTAATCACTGGGTTTCCACATAGAAGAACATATGTCAAAATATGGATATGGAAGGGAAATTTAACCGTCATGTTCTGATGGAGAGTGGTAGAGAACATGGCTATGAAAAATCCAACAATCACAAAGCCATAAATTTGTGATGATCTAGGGTGCCATCTGATTCATCAGATATAAGGGCACTAGGACAACATTTTTTGTTTTCAAGATCATTTCCTTTAAGATGAAGAATTTGAATTAGAATAAATTCTTACTTTATTTTGGTACAATCTCACTATTGTTCATTCTTTGAACAATTTCAACTTCATATCTTAAAAAAATGAAGTTGAATTTGTTATTCATGAAGTGTTAATAGATCATGTGATAGAGTGATGGGTCATTCCATCTATTTCAAAAAAAGGTTATCAAATGTTATCAAATATACATAAGTCCATCTATGGTGAGGTTAATCGTAAACGATTCCAAGAATGAACTTATACTTCATATATCATACCTTGTAATAAATTAAAACTAGTTTATACTAACCAGGGACTTCCTGTAGGCCAGTGGTAGGTGATAAAGGCCAGTCGCACTTCATTTGTGGGTTCGATTTCCACAGCCTTGTCCGACGCAATGGGCTTTTGCCCGTCCTGCAGGTTGTCCTTTTTCTAAAGCTATATTACTATAACATCCCATCAATAATATCGAAAAAAGTTATATCCTTAAACAATACTAACTTATGTCCAACATAATCCATTCCAATATTTAGGCTTATCTAAAAGAATTCGGTCCAATCTCATAGTATAAAGAAAATGATTACTTGAAATGTCACATAAAAATCACGTGAATACCATCATTTATCCCCCATATATCATAAGATATATGTTGTTGCTCAAATTACAAATATGTGAATACATTAATCATGTATTCTCTTAAAGAATGAATACCCATTGAACCTTAGTGAAAACATGAATGCAGTTAAAAGTTAACACTTTCCACAAACTAAAATCCTCAAAATTCTATATACTTAAACCATGATATCACATAGTCCTTATATCAATCATGAGCTCATGAATACAATCAAACATCTAATTATCTTCTTATCCCTTCATTATGTACATATCATCTGTTTACCAGAAATATCTCAATAACTTTTCATGGTTACCGGAACCATAATTTTATTGAAAACCACAATAGACCAATACATAAATATTTCAATATTCCACGATACTATATACAACATTATTTTGGAATCCCATTACATAAACACTTAATCATTCCACCACATCGTTGTCATATTCAAAATCACCAATAGTTATCGCATGTGACTTCCCTTTGTCCTTTGCTTTAAATGGTTGATCATGTCGATCATCACTAACCCTTGGATTAGGGAATTTATTAGCATAATGAACCATTTCCTTGCACTTGAAGCATTGAAGTGTTGGCGGTGCATTCTCTGCAGTCATTTCTTTATTCACATCATTAGAAACCCTTTCTCCATTACTTCTACACTCAGCTGCTCGATGGCCTTCTTTTCCACACTTAAAACAATTTCTAGTCCCTTTAATACAATCTCCACCATGATTATTTCCACACTTTGAGCATAAGGAAACATTCATCTTTTTTTCACCATTATTCTGAGATATCTCCTTGAACTCCATCTTTCGTTTCTTGTCAAAACTATGAGATGGATAAGTAACACCAACTTCCATTTCTACCTTGATAGCACAACACAAAATTTCTTCATAGCTACTGAAGTCTCTTATAGCTATTTCCCTTCGAAGATTTGGTTTTAAGCCACTGAAGAATCGATCAACTTTACTTTCAGGTTGGATGATAAATCCAGATGCATACCTTGCAATCCTTGTAAAATTCGATTCGTATATACCAACAGATTCATCATCCATTTTCTTTAGTTCAAGAAACTCCTTCTCCATCATTTTTCAAAGAATACGAGGGAAGTACTTATTGAAAAATAAGTTCTTGAACTCGTCCCATTCCATGGACTCAATTTCATCTCATGGCCTCGTATTCTTGATATGATTCCACCATTGATCATCTTCACATTCCAAATGATATAATGCTAAGACGACTTTATCTTGTTCAGAACATTGATGAACTGAAAATATCTTTTCAGTGGTAATGATCCATTGTTCAGCAACAAGTGGATTAGAAGACCCACTGAAAGAATGTGGACATTTCCTCATGAAGGACTCAATAGAATATTGTTCCCTTCTCTGCTCATTTGGAAGTCCATAATGATTCATAGCTTGTGTAAGTATATCAATAATATTTTTCACTCGATCTCCCATAACATTTGATTGTTCAGGAGGAAAATCATTGCATTGTCCATTACATTGATCAACATGGTTCCTTCGGGTTCCAACCATCGTCTAAAACCCAAATAGAATAGTGTGAGAGGCAAAAATCATGTTAGGGAAAAAACATAATAAAGGGAGATTACCTTCAATATCTAACATCTTAGGTTACCGTAATTCTAATACTATAACCTATACTTATACTTAACCTTAGGGACATCCCTATACATACCTTAGAAATATCTATAGGGATCTCACTAAAGTTCTCACATCCTAGTTTCCAAAGGTTGACTAATACTTTCCTCTCATACCAACTGTTGAGAACCGAAGAATGACGTACATGGAAATTACATTACTTTTACGGAATACTTAGTACATAACAAAAACACACACACAAGGACCGTAATAGTTTAGTGTCTTTGGAAACTCGAAAAATTGTCTTCTAATCGTGGTGAATGATCTTCAACATCTCCCATAAAGATATTCCTTTTTTAACGTAAAACCATTCTTTATATCCTGGGGAAACGAAAACATAAAATGGTGAGCTCAAATGCTCATTAAGGTTAAAAAAAAGAAATATCAATCACATCATATTCATAAGAATAGAACATTTTGGAAATCATAACCTGCAAAAGAGATCATAATATCATAACATGGGATAAATCATTGTAGTGAAATTTAATCCCAATAATCATAACATAAAACATGAAACATTGTGCCATACACACATAATCATAGAGAATCATTTGTTATTAGTCAAGACACATTTCCAATACTATCATAGTGGACAAAGTCCATTTCTGAACCGACTTTACTCCTCGTTTCAGTCCTGTTTCACTGAACAGGTTTAACCTGCCGTTCCATTCATGTCTATCTCATGAGATATAAAATCTTTACCCGATGCATTAGAGGGAGATATAGTTCCCACCCATCTCATAATGATACCATTCTTATATGTGCCACAAAATCATAAACCATACATCATAGCATAACCCATGTAATAAAAATTGGATTCTTAAACATCATGACATCATAAAACAATTCATATAAGATAAAAGAATTCATAAAAATAATTACATCACAACATAATCAAATCAATGTAATAATATGGATAGAAACAGAACCCTATATTATCTTAGATGGAATATAATTTTGATAAAACACTTGAAATCCATTCTTGAGGAAAATATCCATTCTACTTCAAAAAACTTTTCCTTTCTTAACATGTCATATGATTTTAAATTAAAAGAAGTTGATTAAAAATAAACTTGAAAACTTTTAAAGGAATCTTCTTGGAAATAATTTTTTAAAAATCCATTCATGCCGTATAAGTTAAAAAAACATTCTGCTTGTACTTTTGTCAGAAAAGTCAAAAAGTACCTCGTACGAAAAACGACAAAAGATTCCTTTAATATCTTTTACTAAAAACTCACAGAAGGGTAAAATTGGATTTAAACAATTGTAGGTGGATGGAAACAATATTACATATTTAGGAAACATGTATGTGGATGATAAAATGCACCCCAGTAAATACCAATGTATAATGAATCTCGGATAAAATGAGATTGTGATATTTTCCCTTACCTTAGATTTGATTTGCTTCGTAAGTGTCTGAAACTCCTGTATAATGATTTAAATAATTTCATTGACATATTCCAGAATCATACACATTGTTATGGTATCATATATGGTTCACTTATGACTTTATTTTACCCGTTCTTTTGTAAATTCCATGTTAAAGAGCGTTTTGGGTAAAATCGTTTTATTTGTTGTCCGTGTTTTGACTTGTAATTATTCACATGATTACTTAGATCATGATTACTTAATTCCAGAATATAAAACTTGATTTATATATAATATATATTCAGAATATACATATATATAATAGATCAGTAAATGGAAAAAAATACACCGTTCATGGAGATGGTAGGCCGTACGTACGCATGAGCGCTGTTTTCGTTTCCTTATTGAGTTGAATGGAATTAAGTAGATGACATAAAAAAATATACACATAAATCCAGTATCATTATTATTTCATATATTTCATGATTACTTATTATATATACTTTATAATCATTAATGAATGGTTAACGTGGAGAATGAATGTCATCATGTCGTGGAGACGGTAGTCCGTACGTACGCACGAGCAATGATATCGTTCTCATGATCGTGGAATTGTATTGGAGTGTATGTATACTATTTCAGAATCAATATCACTTTACAATAATCATATATAGTTATTATTTACACCATTATACCCATCCATGTAAGTTGGTGGTGGAAAATAGATTACACCACGACATGGAGACGGTATTCCGTACGTACGCACGTGCGGTGATTTTGTTTTCCGTAGGATAGATAGATGGTGAAATAGGGTTGTTACATAATTATAATAACATATAAGTATATGAGTGATACTGATGTTATTACTTCATAATGAAACAACCTAACAAGAATAAGTGGAAGAAGAAATAAAGTTGAATGAATCTGTAACGGACATTACCTCTTCATTGAAGCGCCTCTTTGAGTCCTCCTCTTAGGGCACTAAAATTGGTCTTTGAAGAAGACCAGGACCTCTAGGATGTTTCTAGGGAAGTGGAGAAGAGGATTTGGCAGGGTTTGGCCGATCATGAAGGCTCAATGTGGTGTGAGGAAGAGAGGGAGGAGGTGCCCTTTTATAAGGGAGGAGAGGGGCTCCTTTGGAAAAACTAAAAATATTATTTTATTATAAAGTAAAATTCGGTTTTAAATAGCTCCAAATTGATTTATTTCTAAGATAAGGTGGGGATGGGTCTAAATTCTCTCATCCAATAGAATTTAGACACGTTTAGGTTCCTATTTTAACCTTATCATTTATATTTAACATTAAGTTAAATAATTTTACTTTTACTGTGTCTTCTTGTGTTCTTATACTATAAGGTTAATAAACATACTATAAGCAGCCAAACGAACCCCAAGTTGTTTATTATTAATATATATATCCGTATCTAAGTCATTTGTCCAAACCATAGATTTTTATAAATAAAATAACAATTAATAATATAATATTTGTTTTAAAAACTATTTTATGTCAATTTTGACACTATTTAGTAATTGATTTTTTTGAAACTCATAACAGAATTATTAGTTCGAAAAAAGTTAATTAAATCAATAATAACATGTCATATTAAGCTATAAAATTAGTATAATTCATAAAAAGTCTCATATTACATTTATTTTGGTATTTATAACATCAGTTATGTCAATATTTCATTAATAAGATAATTATTGCATCATCTTTGTGTCATAAATAAATTAACTTATTTAAAGTCTAAAAATTAAAAATAAAATATCATTATGTAGGAAATATTTTTATATTTCTAATGAATATTTATAGTCAAATTTATCTATTGTATAACCCTATATTAAAAATGATATACTTATTAAACTTTGATTTTAACAAATTTAACCCTTCATTAAATAAATTCATAATAAATATCCTAATCAAATCCAAGTGGGTCTAAATGGTCATATATTATTCCTAAGGTTGTTTTTGATCAAATTAAACTTATCCAATAGAATTAGGACATGTGTTAGGGTAATAATAATATCATTGTTACCCTTAATTACCCTATTTAATTTTAACCGTGGTAAAAAAAGTAAAAAAGTTACTATTCACCAAAAATTATTTTCATTTCATTGAACCAAATTTTACTTACTGTCATCAACCGTGTCTCTCGAAGTTTTGAAATTCCATGCACAGAAGCGGTAAAAATAAGTTTTAGGAAAAATTCATTTCATTTTTAACAACCACTTAGTGGTTTCACTATTCATCAAAAAATGAATGTTTCCAGAAAAATACCAAAAATTTGTCCTAAGCTATATTTGATATTATGAACTCAAAATTGATGTCTATTTTACCAAATTAAAAAAATATCAGTTGCATTAATTAGTTTAAAAATTAGTTTCCATCATCAAAACAAATAGCGTGTTCTTAAGAGATAATAACTATCAAAAGATTGACACTTGTTTATGTCTGGTTTAAATGTGAAATTACATCCAATGACCAAAATTGTATTAAATTGTAAATATATATTATAAATATACTTTAAAACCACTCAAATTAATAATTTATCACTATTAACTATTTCGATTAGAAAGGATGTTTTTAATTAAAATTTAGTAATTTTCACTATGCATCAGAAAAAGAAAGTTATCCGAAAAGTACCAAAATTTCCCCCTAAGCTAATTTCGATATTACAAATCCAAAAATGAAGTCCATTTTGAAAAATAAAATTTCCAAAATTTCTAAAAGTGGTTATTACTATTCATAACGGCTAGTTTTAATAATATTTTAATAGCATATCGTTGTTTAGTGAAACTCGGTATTGCATACTACACATGCTATCGAGGAAGGTCGTGATTGTGTGTAATGCAAGGCAAGTCAAGGATGCGTGTTGTGCAAGCTCCTTTTTGTGTAGAGTACAACATAAGACATTAATGAAATTAAAAAGAATATTTTTCATAATATCTTGGGGTGTTACACTGATGATGCTAATACTCATATGTGGATGTGAGAGAGGTCTAGGGACTGAGGCTCCAAATATTGGTATGTGATAATGTGGTACGGGACATGAACTATGCCTCCAAATACTGATATATGATTTTGACTGTGGGATATGGACTCAAGTAAAAAATACCAATGCCACATTGAGGTGTAGGATAAGGACATGGTCTCCAAATACCCATGGGGTTTTAAACATGATGTTATAAACACAAGAGATTGGAATTTGACTATGGTTCCAATTGATTATAATATCAATTGAAAATAAATGATGAATTATATCCATGGTATTCTGATATGTGATATACCATTGGGATAGTGCACACTCTAGAATAGTCCATAGAAAATATTGATAGTTTTGGTGTTTTCATAAACCTGGGGATCTAGGTGGTTAATTAAAGAATAATGAAATTTGATAAAATTTTTCATTATTCATTTACATCAAATTTTATAAAAATATATTCCATTATTTAATGGATATTGATTTTATGTCATTGGGGCAGGAGTACTATGTTTTACTCACACTATATATGCAATAGATTACTAGTGCCCAAATTATGTTCATTTTTTCATGATAGGATTATGGAAAGAGTATTGTGTTAGATGGATAATTTGGGATAGAGCACATATAAAGGAACCAAACATGTGGCTGAGACCCTCTTGGATATGTTAGTGTATTTTTTATTGGGAATTTCCTTTGAAACATGACATGTAATATGTCAAGAAAAATTTGTAACTTTAGTTTGGATATTATTTCTTATTTTGGTTCATTATGTTATACTGGTATGTTACCAATAATAATATAATTATGGTTATGGTCATTGTCATTTCATGATGGTCTACCTATTTTTTATCTTATAATATAATGATAAGGAGGGTATATTCTCCCCATATTTTACATTCACACTTCAATTCTAGTTAGCAGCCACTAGCGTACTAGGGGTGTGCATGAGGTCATGAGAGTGACTGATCAGGGGAATCTGTATGTGTAACCAAGGTCTAGATGATTCAATGTTTTATCATTGGATTATTCTTTTATTTTAATGTGACATACAATTTCAAAATGGTAATATAAGACTAGAAATATTCAATCCGTAGTCATGAGCTCATGCATGGGAGTAGTTATACCATGTACGGGGGAAACTCAATGTACCTAGGGTAGTTTTTCAATTATTTATGTGTGTGGTTAAAGATGGATTTTATTTCACCTTGAGTGATGATCATGTTCTGTGCAGTGATTATCTTTTTGGATATTTTTTTATATTTTAATGTGGTTAGGGTATTTCACAAGATTTGAGTATGGTTGGATCATATTAGGCACTCCTTAATGATTCAAAAATGCATCATTTTTAGGAATGAAATGGAAAATAATTCTTTGGATTAGTTATTAAAATTTATTTATTCTTTGTTTCTACAATTTAAATGAAAACGGATCCTAATGTGAAATTATAAATTTTAAATGATGCTAAATGTTGATGATAAAAATGAATAAATGGGTGTATATTAAGAAAGATTAAATGAGGCTGTTTTTACCATTCATTAAAAATGACATAGATATAATATTTTTATGGGTAGTGATTTCACCACAATTTTGACCATGAGGCAGGGTATGTGGGATGCATTTTTTTATTTTATGTTAATCACTCTTATGTATATTATTTACTATAAGGATATTTGACTATGATCATTTTTTTTGTAATTGTAGAGATATTCCTATATAAGGATGCTTGTTTATAGGATGATAGAAGGATATGGATTTAAATGATCCTCTATTAATGCATCCTAAGAAAATGATAGTGATAGGTGAGGAGGACAAAGATAAGTTCCATGAGATAATTTCTCCCTTCGTATAGTTTATGGAATGATAAGTAGTGAACGTTGTAAAGAGCATGTGAGACCTGAGGTGGGAGATTTAGTTACTGAACCCTATGAATTTTACTAGATAATACAGACCTAAGGCAGTTAAGTTCTAGATTGTGTCTATTCAGACTATAAATGACCATTGAAATAATCCTACTAAGAAGCGGTTAATCTGGGATACATATATGTAACAAAGATTAGAAAATTTTTGGTGTGATGTTCAGGAAATGATAAGGTCGAATGGTGGTATAGTTAATAAGGAATTTTTTATGGGTTCCAAGAGAACATTTATATAGAGACACTAAGTCAAGAGAGGGAATCTGAGTTCATTTGGTTGACTTTTGGGATAATGTCTCTGATGGACTATATTGGTCACTTTACTGACTTGCACCTATTTTCTCCAGCATAGTTAGGGGATGAAATATAAACAATAAGGAATTTCTAGGGCATGTGTAGTTATGATAATAAGTACCATGTCAACATATTTAGGATAAAAAAGATTGTGGAGTTAGTGTATTAGGATATTAGATATGAGATAATCCTAAAAGAGGCTTCCAGTGGTGGACAGGTGGTTTCAACTGGATGATTAATTGGTAAATCATCTGAGAGAATTATGTGTTGTAATGTTAATGATTAAAAAATTATTGAAAAAAAATATTTCCCATGGGGAAGGATAGGTTACTCAGAATCTTATGTGAGTTCTTTGCTACTTGTTCTTTATGTCAGGCCACATTCTTAGACATTGTCATCGAACATAAATAGAGTGATGATATTACGACATGTTGGGAGATCTATAGAGGTTCTATAGGAAACAATGAAATATGGTTAGTGATGGAATGTATAGAGATAATTACATTGATGGAAGGGGGACTTCTATTGAATATCAGTATGGAATTTATTGTTTAAAAAATGTGGTGGTTGATTTATTTGATTTGGTGCTTCTAGGAAATTATTTGTTCAATAAGTGGGACTCAAACTGCATCATATGAAAGAGGTACAAGTCAGATGCATATAGTTTAACCGACACTTGTAGATAGTGATACTAGATCACATATATTTAGAGGTAATATTCCTGTAGATTTTAGATTTTTTATTTCTTTATTTGATATTGGTTCCTCTCATTCATCATTATAGGCACAATTTCTTAATTGTTTAAAACTGGTAGAGGATTTTTTCATTGGGGTAATGTTGATCGATATAGTTTTGGCAGTACATTCATAAGAAATATGTTCATAACAAGGGTGTTATAGAGAACCATGCTGAATATACGTGGATATTAAATCATTTTAAATATATATTAAGTACATTAAAAATATATACGTCTGAGGTTGGTAATAGTCTATTGTCTTTAGAAACATAGAAACAAAATATTCTATCTTAGTGAGATAACTTCTACATATCCCATACATATCTCAACCTTTATTACTTCAACCTAAAAAACTCTTCATTTCCTTATAAAATGAAACATAATTAGGGGGTGAGCTCAAATGCTCAGTAAGGGTAAAATAGGGTGATTTTTAACAATAATAATTAGTATAAGGGAATGATAATATGATAATAAAGTTATAATATCATTCCCTACATATAAAAGATCACATACATGAGTCATGTAATAAATGATGGTCATTCATAAGCCTTGATTCATATGAAAATAAATAAAATAAGCCAAGAAATCATAAAATAGTAATAAAACATGGAATTGTGGTAGATAGAGAAGAATATAATATAATTTCCATTGTAGAAAAAGAATTGATGCCTCAACCATATTGAAAGTATGGGTTCACTACCCATACTATCTTAGTAATCATGGTTCTATCCCATGTAAATTTTATTAGCATGAGTTCGCTCCTTATAACATATTGGTTGTCATGGTCCACCCACATGTCTATAATTGTAGTATGAGTTCACTACACATACCATATTGGTAGTCATGTTTTACTCCCATTGAAATATTTTTAGTCAAGATTAATTACCAAGACCATCTTAGTCTATCACATGATATATAAATATTTTCCCAATGCATTCGAGAGAGATATAGGTCACACCCATCTCATAATGAAATCATACAAACATGTGCCAAAAAACCAAAATTAATCATGTGTTAACCAATTAAATGAAATGGGTATCGTAAACATGTAAACATATCATAACCTATAGAAAATGGGATAGGTTTCATAAAAAATTTATCAAAATAAAAACTAGTGAAAAAGAAAGAGATTTCATAAACACATAACCCATTATTGAGAAACATGTTTCTTAAAGACCCTAACATTAAGCATAACTCATTCATATAAAGAATATGAATTGATCCTTTAGATCATTTTATATTAGTCCATGAGTAACATCACTAAAGCTTTTCTTATATAGAAAATAATTTTTAATTATCTTTGAAACAAATTTTTTAGGAAAATATCTCTTCTTGTTTGAATATTACAATTTCTATGTAAAACCATTTGATAATAATATTCATAGAATATACATTTAAAAATTATAAACAGTACATCAAATCCTTTGGAATTATTTTTCCATGAAACCATATAAAATATGGTTCAATCCATTTTAAAAAACAATATCTTTAAAAATAATTTTAATAATTATAAATAATTCCTGAAATGTTTTTGAAAAACATTTCTTTGAAATGACATTGAAAACTTATAAATAGTACTTCAAAACGTTTTGAATAATTTTTTTCCATGAATTTTTTTTAAAATAATATAAATAAACTTTGAAAACATTTTGAAAATAATTTCATCAATAATATTTCGAAAACATATAAATATTTATTGAATATTTTTAGAAAACTATTATCCTTGAAATTAAATTGATAAACATATAAATAATTCTTGAAAAAGTTTTGAAAATTATTTTCCATGAAAAAATATAAAAGAAGTTTGAAATAATTTTGAAAAAAATTTTTCTTGAAAATATATTTTAAAAAATGATTCTTAAATTAATCTCTTATAGATTAAAATATCCTCAATGGATTGATAAGGAATAAATATTTACAGGTCGTATGAGGTAAAAATAACCTTCTTTTTACACTGTAAAAAATGAAAGAAAATCATATCATTCTTAAAGATATACAAATGTTCCTTTGAAAAAATTGGTAACAAAAAAAGGGTAAAACAATCATTTAATTATAATATATTATTAGTATAATATTCTTGGAAACACTATTAGAAAACACAATTTTGAAGGAACCTAGATTTCCATCTAAAGAGAGGGTAAATTCATGCTTTTTTATAAATACATTTGTAAACAATGTTTTGTACAAAGGAGTAAAAAATGGACCCAATGAATGATTATTGAATGAATAAATATATTGTATGAAATTCAAGAATTTTTTTAAATATGGATCATAATAATTCATTAATTAAATCATAAACGTAATCAATCTCGAAGTGTGATGAGATTATCTTAACAAACTCTTTTAACTTGGTAACATGAGCTCATACTATCTAAAAAAGAAATGAAAATTAAACGAATTATAAAATCTCATGAAAATAATTATATTCATGATAGAACATAAAAAATGGATGTATATACATAGTGTTTAGGGGAATAACAATACATGAGTCTCAAAGAAGGAAAAATGAGACCAAACTTTTTTACCAATTTGGGATCATTTGAAACATAAACCCCATGAATGAATGTTAAAAATATATATATATTAATACCTATAAATTGTGGTATAATATATCTAGAATAATATTATGGGTGGTACTTATACAACACAATAGTAAATATTGTCGAATATAGCATGTATCTCAGGGGAATAAAATGTGAGATGAAATCCCCTTACCTTGTGTCATGAATCTCTTCAAAATCATTCTAACAACCAATATAATAAATGTAATGTGATTATAAAGCATCTTAAAAAAATATTAGTATATCTAATACCATTTATGGTTTTATTATTACTTTATAATATCCTCTTTTTTATAATCCTATTTTATGGATTCGCATTCGGTAATATTCACGTTATTCATCACATGTTCTTCAATTTGTTATATCTGTTGTACTTATACATATATCCTGATTCCATAATGTAAAAAATGAAAAAAAAATATTTAATATACAATATATTTTTAGTATAATAATACATATAATTTATATGTATGAAATAGAATACATCATTCATGGAGATGGTAGGCCATATGTACGCATGGATGATATTTCTGTTTAATTGTCATGTTGAGACAAATTAAACAAAAGAATAATATGTATACATATTTATATCATTATTAATTTGGAATTATGAAATCATATATATCATATATATTCACTTATACCATATTTAATACAGTCCATGTTGTGTATGAATGAATTATATCTCTTTGAGGGGGGGTAGTACACACTTTCACAAACAAAATAATTATATTTAAAAAATACGGAAAACATAAATGAATTTTCTAAATAAAAACTATTGAATTATAAATTAATTTTAAATATAATATATATAATATATAAATTTATATTTTATCATAACATCCACCATGATAGGTTATAATGGAAAAATGATCAATCGTTGTTTCATGAGGCAGTATTTTGACGTATACAGAGACAATATGTTAAGTACCCATTGGATGGAGGTGTGTGTAAGTGTAGATTGAAAAATTTACATAAAAATATCATAGTATATTGCGTATTTATTTTTTATTATACAATGAAAGAATAAATAGTGTCTTAGATGTTGGAGAAGGAAAATAAATTAAAGGACTGTAGAGAAGATGTAACCTTTTAATCAGGTAAGTCCTTTTGGTTTAAGCAAAAAGTATTTTTTGGAATGTATTATGCCAGAAGTACGACTTTAATGAGGAAGGATGGATTCTAAGTTTGTGTATTGGGTTGTTCCTTTCAAAACATAAGTGGGGGGGGGGGAAGTGTGAGGAACTGGTAGAAGTGGTGGCTTTTATAGGGAACGAAAAGGACTCACATTTAATTTCTAGAAACAAGTTATGTGTAAAAATGTTCTTACCCAACAAGAGTCATAAAATACCAAATATATCAAGAATTGATGTTTTATAGAATAACTATGGACAAATAATGTGGTTTCCAAAAGTTTCTAGATCATTTGGGCCATTAATTTTATGTTTTAGTCCCACATTTGGATTATTTTGACCTCAATTACTATGATTATGTTTTATCACTTTTACTGTACTTTTTGTTCAAAAATTAACCTCATTATAATAGACTATAAATATTATACCGAATAAAATTGTTTATGACACATTTTTTGAAATTCAAATCAATAAAGCATAAATATTAAGATTAATTCTAATCCCATAGGTGGGGTGAAATAACCATTTTTAAAGTAGAAAAAGGATCTAAAGTTTATTACAATTTTGTATTCAATTTAAAAATAGAATTAATTGTAATGAATGACATTTTATAAATATATGTAATATTTATCAAATGTGACATCAAAAAAATTATATTATTATTTATCATTAATAATTAACTAAACAGAAAAGAAGTTATTAAATAAAAAATTAGTAATTTTAACTATTGATCAAAGAATGATGTTTCTTAGAAATACCCCAAATTTTTTTTCTAAGATAATACTGAAATTCAGAATTAAAAAATGAATTTGATTTTATTATATTCATTTACTAAATTTTTGTAAAATTATAAATATTATTATTATCAATTCAATCAAGATTATGTTATTTTTTACCTAAAAGGGCCTTACCCAAAATCATATCATTCAATATCAATATGATTTATTTATATAAAAAACTTATGAAAAATATTAGAATATTATTTTTTACAATTCCTAAACTATATGTAATGTGTAGGTTATAATTATATCATTTACATAATAATATTTTATTTTGTAGAAACTCTGTGTTGCGTGCATCATATTCTAAGTCCTAAGCCAAGTCTGTGTTACATAGAATGAAATACAAACATAGTGACTTAATAAAATATACAAACATAAGGGCTTCATGATATGAAAATTATCAAAAAGGATAAATAAATTCATAAAAAATGAAAAAATCTCTAGGTGTTACATTCATTCCCCCTTACAATGTATTTCTCCTTCGAAATCCGTTTCGGTTATAAAATGTTTATTATTAAAAAGTGACATTCATAGAAACCGACATTGTACAAATGAATATTTACTATTCCTTTAGTAATGGATATTTGGAACTATACTTGTAACCCAATGTATCATATAATTACATTTCTACATAGTAAAACAAATGTTTGGAGTGGAGATTGTACATGGGGGGAATGTGTAAATATTTATTGGGAGTGATTGAGGACATCAATAACAAAAAAGTGAACTATCAAAGAGATTTTGATGGACTCAATGTCAAAAATCTATGATGATTTAAAATGACCATTGGTCAATAGAATTATAGTTTTATGAAAACATATTTGATTTTGAACATTATCCTAATGCTGAGTAATTCTTTTATTGACCATGAATAGGAGGATATAAACATACATGATATATTAATATAAAATAATTTCATTTAATTTTTGTAATTTTAACAATTTAAAATTCTCCATTACATTGTGTAATGGACATCCAGAAATTAACATTGATTCTAGATGTGATAAAATACACTTTTAGAAGATCTTAACACCCATAAAAGAATGAAAACATAAAAATTTAAAATTTATTCTTAAAAAAATATTGTTAATAAAATAATAATTCAAAATCAAACTGAAACAATTGTTTCATCATAATTATTTAATCCAAAAAATAATTATAAATTTACTAGGAGATTATGTATTTTAATGGTAAGGTTGAAAGCTTATCATCCTTCAGTCATCAGTTCTAGACTAATGGCCC
The DNA here is from genome assembly GCA_963277665.1 of Viscum album. NCBI lineage: Eukaryota > Viridiplantae > Streptophyta > Magnoliopsida > Santalales > Viscaceae > Viscum > Viscum album. Next base: position 1,555,075,279 of record OY728121.1, on the reverse strand, counting down.
TACTAGACTTGATTGGTTGTCAACTAACACACATGAGTTCATTTTTTAAAGGAACTCTAATATAATTTATTAAATATGATATACTTCTCTGAAACATGGTTCATCACTAACTAGCCTTTTAATAAATGTTTTCAAAATCATCTCAATTAATAAATACTTCCTCTAAATTTTAACTGAACCTTTTCATGAATGGAAAACCATATACCCCTTCTGAAATATGAAAATCAAAATGTTTATAAATAATGTCACAAAACCATCTTAACAACGATCCCCTATAAATAAAAAATTATATCATTGTTTTCACATTCCAATATAGTGAATACACTTTTTTTAAATTCTCTATGATCATGTAAACGAACTAAATTACCATAAATAATTTTGGAAATAATGAATGCATCATTATTCAAAAGTATATTGGATCTATTCCTCAAATCCCAAAATGTTGTAATCTTCATCCATGATGACATATAACACATTATGAACAATCAGATTCAAGGTAATATATACCATCCAATTTACTTATTCATAACCCGCATATCTTTATCCAAATTTCATTATAATAAAATTAATATCATATTAAGGGATTCCTTTCAATTATCAAAATATCACCTTTCCATTAAATCAATTCCATAATCTATATTGAATAGTAAATATAAACTTATAAAAACTGATCTAAAAACATATGTAGAAAAATACTTTTTTACTTCTTCATTCCAAATTATTTTGAACCAAATACATAAAAAATTTATTATTTAATCCATTATCCATTAGAATTGATTCATATTCATATTACATAATACCTATTTCCATCCACATTTATTTTGTAGTCTCTTCATCATCATCCATGTAACCATTTCTTGCACCACCTTTCATATTTTATACATGATCATTCCCCTTGGGATGTTGAGTTTCATAAAGTCCATTTATTCCATAAAAAAACATAGAACGATCATTGATATCATCAGGAGACCGATATTCTCATCCATTATGTAAACTAATCTCATCAACATTCAATTGCATTAAAATAATTTTTAATACATTTCCAAAGTCAAAACATCTTCTTATTCCTATGAGAAATTCTCTTTTGTGATAATTTTGACACTCTTAACTCAAAGGAAACTGAATATTCATTCTTAGATGGTCTCCATTACCAGAAATCTCATGGAACACCAAATTTCTCTTCCTTGGTGAGTCTGAGTGTTGGTTAATGTACTTGTTGTTAATCACGATCCATGAATACTATTAGGCATGATAACAACGTAATTCACTCGAGTAATCATTAAACTTGACTAATCATCAAATAATCGTCAATCAAATTAATCATTAATCCACTATGTTCCAGTTATATCCTTGGATTAAAACCAGAGTCACCGTGTGAGAATTTCTTATAATATTATAAAACCACATAGTCATGAAATGATTTACTTATGTGATTTCTAATTCATTACACCTTCCTTAATATATGAAAACCTAGGCTCATCCCAGGTTATTCATATCCAACTTATATTAAAATCTATCATGATGGTTAGTGAAGATTTTGTGAATTTACAAATTATATCCCTCAGGTGAGTCATAACATGTGTCCAACATGGCCCATTATTTTGTACCATATTACCCTGAGTCAGGACCAAAACATATTGTAGGAGTTTTTACCCTTAGGTACATCTGTTCCAGAGCTAGATGCGTTTTTAGTATCTAGAAAATGATGTATTACTATGAAACCACTCACTCTACCCTTTACCAAAATTTTATTACATTTTCATAAATGTTGAATCATCCATATACTAATCCTTAGAGACTTCTGTAGAAATATCCATAGAAAAATATCTTGCGCTATCACAAATATTTTCTCATCCTAGTTTCCAAAGGATGACTAAACCATGCCTATGATACAAAATATAAACACCCAGGATTAACACGCATGGATATCAAAAATATTTACATGTATATATAGTACATCAAAAAAGTACATGTTGGAGGACCATAATAGTTCATTGTCTTTGTAAATGTGGAAACAAAATTTTCTAGAATTGTGAAAGATCTTCAAAATTTCTTATAAATATATTCACCATTACTAATTCTACAATAAATAATTCTTCATAACCTTTTGAAAGGAATTATAAGAAATGTATGAGCTCAATTGCTTAGTAGATGTGGAATGTAGATATTTATAAGACTAATCATGAGTATAAAAGAATTATAACATGATCATGAAATCATAACATCAAACCCAATATATCAATGATCAAATACATAAATCATAGAATAAATATGTGCTGTTCAAAAGTCGTTATTTATACCGAAAGAAAGAACAGAAGACAAGGAAAAATAAAATAGAAATAAAAAACGATTTATGGAAGACATGTAATAATATTATATGATTTCAATAGTATCCAAGGAATTTCTTCAATGACCTTTTTGCTTGTATGCATTCACTCCCAATGCCATCATGGTAGTCATGGTTCACTCCCATGTCAATATTAGAAGCTTGAGTTCACTCCTCATACAACCACGGTAGTCATGGTTCACACCAAAGACATATTATTAGAATGAATTCAATTACCATACCATATTATTAATCATGGTTCACTCCCATGGGAATCATAGTAGTCAATGATCATTTCCAAGAACTAGTTAGTTTATCTTATTAGATAAAAATATTTACCCAATTCTTTGATAGGAGATATCGGTCACACCCATTTCATAAGGATATCATACAAACATCTGCCAAAAAACATATGAAATCATGAAAAAACCCATGAAAAAAATATTCCTCATAACCATGTAAACATATCATAACCTCTATGAAATGATACAGGTTTTATAAACATTTCATCAAAGGAATAACTCGTGAATGACAAATATATTTCATAATCACATAACCTATGAAAGAGAAACATGTTTCCCAAAGAACAATTCATTAATAATATCCCATTAATAGATATAATATGAATGGAACATTTATATCATTTCCTAAAAGGTCAGGAGTATCTTCAACGGATGTCATCTTAGATGGAAAATAATTTTGAAATATCTTTCATAAGAATTTCTTGAGGATTATGTGCTCTCTTATTTGAAAAATGGTTTTAAATATGTAAAACCATTTTGTTATCCATGGTTAACTATAATAGATATCTTATTATCATGGTTTCACAACTCATACCATATTGATATCCATTTTTCACTACCATGGCCATCTTTATAGCATGAGTTCACTCCACATACCATCTCTGTAGTCATTGTTCACTCACATGGCCATCTTAGTAGTTAATGTTCATTTCCATGACCATTTTATTCATTATCCCAAGATATTAATATTTAACTAATTCATATGAAGAAGATATATGTGATGTCGAAGACCTGGATTCCCCTCAACGGTTGCCTCAAGCCCAGTGGGAAACATGACCTCAAGCGCATCTTCCTGAATGCTAGAGGTTGCGAATAGGAGCTTGGGCCTAGTGAGTGTCTATTGGGAGACTATGTCCTCATTAACAAAGTGTAGTGTAGTATTTGATTGTAACCGTAGGATAATAGTTGAAGAAATATATTTAAATAGTAGGAACAATGGAAAATAGGTACAAGGTAACAATAATTGAAAAAACTAGAATAGAATTCAAAAATTGATGAAATTTCATGTCAATATAAGACTGGAAAACATTTATATAAGAGAGTATGAATAAAATGTTCCAAAAAATTATAAATAAAATCAAACACTATCCCAAGAATACTATTTTCCAACTCGGTCCTCTACTATTATGCTCTATACTGAACAACTAGCATTCAAGTTTTCTAAGCCATATGATTCCTTTTGTCAACACCTATAACCATGTAATCTACTTTGGGTACCAAATGATTCTCAGTGATGGTTTGAGATAAATCTCTATGGGAATCCACTAATGGTTTCTATAACAACCATCCCATTTAATGGAAATATAATAGTGTGAATGAATACATATATAAAAAAATGCATTGCAATGTAACCAAATACACAAGTAAATGCTTAAGCCCAAGGCTGGTGTCTGAACATAAGTAGACTATTTATATGTTATATCTAGTTTATAAATTGTTCACATATTTACAGTAATTAAGGTTCCATTTTATGATAAAGAAACATGTAATGATATTAAATAATGATTTCACATGTTAATAACCAAGGAAACCATGACCTAAATGTTTTCAAAATCCATAATAATTGTATCATAACTAAGGATAACAGTGTAATCCAAGGAGAATATTCTAAGTAATTATAAAATATAGTGATTACAAAATCGTTGGTGATCATCCTAGGTAAAACAATGAAAAGAAAATAAAAAGCCCTATGTGTTGTAACCATGGGACCTAATTGGTTATTCAAGATCCAAGGACTATATCTAAGGAATCCTTTAATAATATGGAGGGATCCTACAGTGTTATAATTGGAAACCAAGAAAAGTCAATGATAGGGATTTACATGGTTCTCAACCTAATGATGATTTATCCATGAATCGGAATGGGGTTCCCAAGTGCTCATGGCACTACACAATCCTAATCCAAGGGGAGATAAAATTTGGCCATTCCTATTTGGTTATGTAGTCATGTAATTTTTTATTTGGTTCAAGCACTTAATTTCATTATTGTGATAAGGCCATGTAGAAGGAAACCATTTTCTTAAGCCTTTCCTTTCATTAGTGTGATAAGGTCAAGTAGCATTCATCATTTTAATAAATTTGTAATTAATTAGTATGTCCATTTTGGTCATGCCTTTCGTTTATTTAGTGTCACTTGGTCACATAGAATGAAACCATTCAATTAATACATTTAAATATAATTCAATATTCATGTTTCATTACGCTGCCTACCATTAATGTGGTAAGGGATTCTATGGATATGCAACCTACTATTATTTTACATTTAATCCAACCATGTCCTATACTTAGTATATTTTCCAATTCACATTTAACATTTCATTGTCAAATTGATGCACTTTCCTTAGGTTTTTCAAGTGGTGAGGATTAATGGTACTTTCAGCTATGAAATTCTCATTATAAATCAATCCATTTAATATAAAAAATATTATCCTATGAATGGTTAACCAAAGACACACCTAAACGATGGATCATATGTTTCAAAACACTACGAACTTTATTATGGAATAATGTTCAACATGGAAGGGATGGATTTGTGGTAAAAACCATAATAAATTACTCACATATAAAGAATAATTATATCTATGTAGTTTTAAAGGTTATAAAAAGTAATCATAAATTCTATAAATGACAACCGAAGAAATCAGTGGGCCCCACATGACAAATACTAATTCAACGAACTTGAGGGATGAGTTATAAACCACCCACAACAGGGTTGTACAATCCCCCTCATTTTTTATTGTCCCATGATATGACAGAGATCAGAGAAAATCAATGAAAAAGATAAACATTCTCATACCCCCGATAACTCTGCTGAGAGCATGAGAGAAGGGGAATGGCTCATGAGGACTCGAGTACATAATGTTTCACATCCAATGGAATGAATGAAATCATTATTTAATCTAGAATGAATGATATCACATGATTCCTACTATAGATCATAAAATGCATCCAAAATGATTGAATTTTTTTAATCCCACTAAAATACAGATTACATAGGAAGAGAGGTTCTAATTAAATCAATAATGGAAAAACTGGAAAATAACCCTATAAAATGGCCTATGAAATTTTTTTCTGCACTGTTACCCAGGAATAAGGGGAACATGAATGGTTAGGTCACCCAACCTTATGTAAAATATGAAAGGAGTCTATTTATAAAGAACCACCATCCACAAGGTTGGAAAATCATTCAGTAACCGTGTGACAAGACCCATTTTCCAAAAAATTTTGGTTTTGGGATCCAAATAATCCCTATTGACATCTGAGACCTTTTCAAGATCATTATGAATTAGTACTAGGTCTAAAGTAATGATTTATACCATAATTTTAATGATCTATACCTATGTGAAATAATATGTTTTTCCAATCTTCCCCGTTTAAAAGGAATAACCCTGAGTTCACCTTCCAAGGTTGGAGAAACATTTTTTGAGAAAACATTTGCCCATTGGGAACGTACTTCATATTCCTTCTCCCATATCTCATCTTGTACTCCGTGATGATTACATTGAACCTGTAATATAGGGATATACTGGCCTTATAGAGCCTTCATGTTCCTGTAAACGTTGTGTACTCAACACTCCCCAATGGCAGCATCAACATGTAACTCAAATTCCTTAGGATCAAAGGTATGATAAGGGTCCGCATGATATTTGCGAAACTGTGAAACAAGAAAGAGGTCGTTCATGGCACGATACCTTTTAGGTAGTATTACACGACATGCTACAAGATTTAATGTCTCTAAAATCACAAATGGACCATCATAAAATGGAAAAAACCTTCCATACATTCAAAAATGTCTATATACAATCATATACGATACCTGAATAAAAGCACAATCCATGACCTCAAACTCAAGAGGCTGTCAATGACGACCATCATATGATTTTAGTCTAGACATATTAGTATTCATAAACTTTCTGATCAACTGATCTTGCTCTAATATCTCCTGAAGGAGATAAGGACATTGTTTGGCAGCCTCACTTGCCTTTAGCTAGCACATGTGGGATATCACGGGATACCATTTAAGGAATCAAATGGTGACATCTAAATTGCCTCCAGAATGTTTTTATTATTGGGGAAATTGATGAGACATATATTATTTTCTCATGAAACACTGAAATGGAGGACACATTCCCCAAGATTTTCCTCTAGAACCTATAATTTCTATTTTGTTTGTCCATCATTCTGATGGTGAAACGATATACGTAGAAGAAACTAGGTTCATGTAGCCCTTTTCAACCCATCCAGAATTGTGCTATGTAATGTGCATCCCTATATTAAATGATGGAATATGGGACGCTTTGGGGTCATATGATCACAATGACATATAGTCTTCCAGTCCCATTAACTGAGAAATTCTCCCAAATAGGAATGAAGTGGGATGATTTTTTTAGTCAGACAATGAATTCCCAAATAGCATCTCTACCACTCAGCAACCTATGTATGCCAGATATGAAATCCATAACAACATCTTCTCATTTCCATGTCGGGACTAGAAGGTGCTCTAACAATTTTTCAACACTCTAGTGCTCTTCCTTCACCTACTGATAGGTGGAACACATAGTAATGAAGCCTACTATATGTAATTTCATCCCATGCCACCAACATTGGTGTCACATATATCGATACATCTTGGAGATTACAATATGAATTTACAAAAAAAAATAATATAACTCATTCATCAAGTCCCCTCTCATATATTTAAGAACCTAGAAATTACCATGTAGATATTGGATGTCATATCTTTCCACAGACAAATCTGAAGGCAGGTTATCACCTCATATACTCTCACATAGTACTGACTCGTCAGGATCTATTTTTTTACACTTTACCTTCTCAATGATGGAATAGGTATCTATTAAATATTAGAGTAAATATTTTTTGTGACTTTCATGAAACAAAAGATGTAGTTCATTGAATTGGGACATTAACTTCCATTGTTCACTGGTTTCTTATATAGCATGTACCTGAGTTTTTCAACTCAGTGCATCCGCATACAAATCACCCTTTCAATTAAAATAGACGAGCTAAAAAGTAATGAATTGTCGATATTTGATCCATATTCACAATCTGAGGATCCTTATAAAATGTGAAAACATATATTTGAGAATATTGTGGTCTATGTACACTATAAATCACTCACCTAATAGATAATGACTCTAAAAACGTAAGGCATGGAGGATTTCTATTTTCTAACTGTTATGTGTCGGGTAGTTTCTCTCACGAGGCCTTTATTGCTGAGATCTGTACACAATGACATTGTCCCCCAGTGTTAGCACTAATCATAGGAGTATGTTTAATGCATCATAGAAGATCATATAACCTATATCTGGCTCTGAATGTGTCAGAATATGCATCGATTCAAGAGTCTTTTTCATCTCCTAAAATAATTTATCACAATATTCATAAAATGAAAACATGAATCCCTTATTTATAAAACTAGTAAGAGGTGAATCAAGATGTAGTATGTATTTCCAGAAATCTTTTTAATATCAAGAAATCCCCATGAAAATTTGTATCTCAAATATGTACTTCAGCTACACCTAGGAAACCAAAATAGTAAACTTTTCAAGGACAACAAATACTCATGATTATGATATTATATAATTCAATAAGTGAACATTTTTTTTCCAAAAGTGGCACTAAGAAAGCTTGGCATAAATTTTATGCCCACATAGTGTACTCAGAAGGATCTCATGTTGTATGACATGGTCTCCATTAGTGTGAGAATACACCCATATGTCATCAAAAAATACAATGATAAAAGAATTAAAATATGGGAGGAAAACCCTACTCATCATATCCAAGAAAATAGAGGGCTTGTTTCCAAGACTGAACGACATAACATGTTTCTCATACGAACAATACCTTCTATGGAATGTTATACGTGGTATGCCTGGTAGTATGACTCAGACATTATGATAACTCAATCTCGGGTCGATATTGGAGAAGACCATTTCTCCTTGGTTCTCGTCACAGATTTCATCTATTCTAGGTAGTGGATAATGGTTCTTGACAATATTCTGGTTCAACCATCTATAATCCATGTATATTCATAAGGTTCCATTCAACTTCTTGAAAAAAATAACAGCTGAACCCCAATAGGACATACTGGGTCGTACTAAGCCTTTGGCCTCTAAATATGATAAATACAGCTTTACCAATTGATTCTCTATGGGTGACATTCTCTATGGAGGAATGGACACTTATACTCATTTAACATGATTTATAGTAAAATATACTTGTCACTCAAAAGGTAATCCATAGAAATAATCAGGAAGGACATTACTAAAATGATCCAATAGTAGTGGAAAATCGTCTTGTCACGAACTCTGATCCTCCAATAATTGGTTCTCAATCTGGGAGGTCACTCCACCTATTTCATGATTCTCTTGTCTAGCTCTACCATCCTGGATATCCAACTCACCCTTATGTAAATAACTATTTCACTATTATGATGTAAAATATAGACTTTGGTGATAGCAGTCTAGAAATTCATGATATTAAACAAAAACTTCCATCCCAAGTATAACATCCAATCCAATAATCTCATGAACAAAGTGGTTTCATAAGAAATGGTAATTTCCTACCTAAAGGGTTCAAACCATGCACTGCCGTATCCCATCATTTTGTGCCCCTAACAACATATCTAGATTCATTACCCTATAGTAAAATGGATTATCTCATCTGAGACTATCCAAAAAATATATAGGGACATATGAGTTTGAATAACCTGTATCAATTAATGAAGACACTATAGTATATGCTACATGAAGAGTAACTCGTACTGTAGAAGGTCCCACATCTTGATCCTTGGGTCTCGGTTGTAGTGCATTCACATGGATTGATCAACAAACCTATGAAATTGATAGACTAATATGATCATATCTTCTCTGTTGGTGCTGCTGGGGATCAGGGGTCTAGCTTCCATGATTATAACCTCCTCCTCATCCAGACCTACCAGTGATATTACAACTCTACGACTTAGTAGTGTAAAAGAAATCTATCCTGAAGGTGAAGCTGGTGTGGATCCTTTTCAACTCAATGCTGGTTGAAAGGACCCATATAAATGTTGATTATTACCTATACAGACACAATCCCATCACTCTAGAGGGTCTCTATAACACTAAGGATTCAAATTCTACCATCTTGCACACTAATGACACACAAAAGATCTATCGAAATTGAATCTATGGTTGTCACTACCCTGATGAGAAACATCTATGGATCACTTCATGCAACTAGAAGTACTACTAGCATGAAGTGGTCTTGGTCCACTAGTTTCTTTACTACTAAAAACACTCAAGATATTCTCAATGATATGAGATAGATTGACTATTGCAGAAAATATAGGATGGTCAATTACACTCACCATGTATGGATTGAATGCTATAGCTCATCAATGAAATGTATAGCACACAAATTCAAATCATTGTATAGAATCGATGCAATGAGATGAAACTACAAGAAACATGCTGAATACTCCATGACTGACATAGAACCTCATTCAAGATTCATGAACCCTTTAGCTCTGTCATTTTTTAGTTTCTGGGGAAAGAACTGACCATAGAAGGAAGCCTAGAAATAATTACATAACATGCCCTGATGATTCCCATCTTGGGTAATCAAATCCCACCAATGATTTAAAAAATCTCAAATCATGTATATGGTAAGATTGACCCTCTGATCTTTTGGTGTCTCCATAAGGTCAATGTTATATAGGATGGATTCTTTCCACAACCCATCAGATTGTGGACTGCCTTCCCCTGAGAATGGAGTATGAGGTTTATGCTAGAACTCACGAGTGAGATCATCCATAATTGGTGCATGTCATGAAGCACCTTGAGTGGAATACATGAGTCATGTGAATCTAACATGTGCATGTAAATTATTTCATAGATTAGGTATTAAAGGTGGTACCATTAGTGGAACCCCCAGAGGAAATAGTGATAGCTCAGGTCCTGCCTTGTAAGGAGCATCATCTTTGCGACCTTCTTGGTGTACAATAAAATGACGTCATGGTGAAATTTTTCTACAATACCCAATCAAAGTATTTATAAAAAGTTTAAGCAGAAAGATAAAATCACTAGAATATGATTAACATAAGAAAAATCAATAAAAAAACATACTTCCCCAACAACCAGCTCAGACGACGAAGTATATGTTGATTTTCAAGTATAATTTCATTACAATTTATATTTAATTACCAGGTTAACTCCTTTAACATTCCTAATATTGACATGGAAGGATAAGGATATACAACCAATTAATCATAGATTTCATGATTCACATAATAATGGATGGCCATTTCGGATGAATCAGACTCCATACCCCAATCACTCGATAGAACACCTATTTATTTAGCATAGTGGCTTCACTCATTTAATTAATCACCCCAATACATCTGATCCCATACACCTAATGAATTGAGATAGCCAATCACTCAATCACAACCAAAAGTAATATACGAAAAATTAGACTCTCACAACATCACTCAACATCAAAAGTATATAAAGAAATGAAAAGTGGTGAAATTCACATAAATGGCATGGAAATATGCCTGAAATCTGAATTCTAGGTGCCTATAGTTATTCATAAAACAATTCTCTTTTCCCTCATATAATCTGGATAAGGAAAAAATAAAATCCTTAGTTAGAGTAATAATTAAAAACACCACACTGAATGTGTGTCTCCCAATAGTGAAAAAATATCAACTGTAATAGGGAGAAGAAGAACGACCATTATAATTTAGGAAACATGGTTTTTACCCCAAACATGGGTTTCTGATGACCTATAACAACTTATGAAAAAGTCCCAAGAATTCATAATCACCAATCAATAGTCTCCATATAGTAAATCATGAAAGGAAAGCTATCCCTGATTCAACATTGTGTCATCCCATACCTATATTCCTCTTAATGGGTGCCTCAAGAATGGTGGGGAACATGGCCTCTAGTGCATCTCTCCAAACTCCATACGCTACCGTCAAGCAACAAGGACCTATGGTGTGTTTATGGGGAGACTATGCCCTCATTACCAAAGTGTAGAAACAAGGGTTAACGTAAACATAGGTAAATAAAGGAGAAATTTTATTTAAATATAATGTAAAACTATAAATTGAGAAACACTAACAATAATTGAAACAATTGGAATATGATTCAACAACTGATTACATTCCATGTCACTATAAAATTGAAAAAATAGAAAAAATAAAAAATTCTTAACATGATCCAAAAAATTATAAAGGAAAACAATGACTATCCGAAGAATCCCATGTTCCAGCTTAGTCCTATGCAATAAATATCCATACTAAAAATAAAGTAATCAAGTGTTTGAATCTCCATAGTTCCGTTTATCGACTCCGCCAACCATGTATTCTACTAAAAGTACCAAACAACGCCTAAAGAGGCTATGAGAGGAATCTATGTTGGCCACCACGAATTGTGTCTATAAAATTTAGCACATGTAATGGAAATTTAATAGTGTGGAAGAATTCATATATAATGTAAAGCATTACAATGTAACTAAATACCAATGTACCTACTTTAGCCTCGGTTGGCATATAAATGTAACCATTACATCTATTTATTATTACCAATTTTAAAATGAGTCACTTGTTAACCATGATGATGATTCCATGTTATGACAAGGAAACCTATAATGAAATTTAATAATGTTGTTATGAGGCATTAACCAAGAAATGTAGACATTAAGGTTCATCAACTCATTAGTAACTATATCACGACTAATGATAAGATTGTAATTCAAGGAGAATATTCCAATTAATTCCAAAAATAAGGGTCCTACCAATCCAATGTGATCGTCCAAGATATGATTTGGATCAAAAGAGACAGGGCCATGTGGGCTCTAACAATGGACCATACATGCCAATGATGGATCGATATATGGTATCTGGGCTATCCTGTAACAATATTGATTGATCCTATGGTGTCATAAATGGAATAAAAAAATAGAAAAGTATCAGGATCTAGGTTGTTCTCAACCAAAGAAAGAAGTATCCATTAAATTGAAGGGTCTCCCTGGGTGCTCATAGAATTCCTTGATTGGAATCCAAGGTGAACTCCAGTCATGCCATTTATATTTTATTATAAAGTAATATAATATTTTGTTTGGTTGAGGACATTCCTTTCATTATTGTGATAAGGTCATATACCATAAAAGCATTAGTTCAAGTGTTTCCTTTCATTCGGGGGATAAGTTCTTCTAGCATACAACCATTTAATCATGTCAAAATTAATCAATAAGTCCATTTGTTTAAAGCCATTCCTTTCAAAAATGTGACTAGAAATGCATAATTCAACAATTCATTTAATGAAGATTCTGTATTCAAGGGTCAATCTACTACCCTGCATTAATGTGGTAAGGGGTTCTACAAATATGATACCTAATATTCATTTACATTTTATCCGGAAAAACCATATATAAGGCCCCAGCCTTAAACCATTCTTAAAATTGAATTAAATGAATAATTCACATTGAGGTTCTTTTCAGGTTTAGAGTTTTAGAAAATTAGGACATAACTATTACATCTCAAAAGATTACAAAGTAGTCTCTTCTACTAAATTTTCATAAAATAAAAACTCTTAAAAATAAACATGTCCAGTTTCATGTTTTAGGTAGCATGACTATCCCTTGATCCCATTCTTGACCCTATTCCACGCTATGTCCTGTGAAAAACATTTCAAAAACTTGCGATGAGCATAAAAACTCAGTAAGGGATACACAAAGAATAAAAACTGTTAGTTTATCAAAACAAAAATTAAACCATGTATACTTTATCAAAGTAATAATTTTCACCTTTATGAAGTAGTAAAAACTCTTCACTGAATAATATATCATTACATACCTTTTTGTAACCGAAGGATTACCATAAAACCCATATAGAGAACACATAACATATATAAAGGTAACTTGGGACATAAACATACTTAAGTGGAATAAACATACGGTCGAGTCTCACACATATCACTTAATGGAATATCAATACGGGAAATTCCCATACATACTTAATGGAATAGCCATACGGCCGACTTCCATACCCAATGCATTGGAGGTTATAACGTAACCACCCGTCCTGGTATTCACGGCACCACCCGTCATATGGTTTATAACGTAACCACCCATTAAAATTTCCAAGTACCAAAATAAAATCATAAAACATAAAACCAATATAAAGGAATGATAACATTTCCACATTTCAATAACAATATATTATAAATATATTGACATAATAGAATCCTTTATCAAAACCATTTTCAATTACAAAATACATAAAAGAGTATATGGTATTTATTTTATTTTAAAAACATTACAGCTTGTTGAGGATGCCAAAGACCAAATAATACTCGCGGCGGCGGAAAAGGTCGTTGTCACCACGTACGTTAAAAGAAACATTCCTTTTTTTAATTTTCTAAAACGCTTCGTAGAAAAAGATTCCTTTTGTATAAAAGTAAATGTCAAAGGGGTTTATACACCGTTACAAAATAAAGTTGTGTGTAAAACGAAATATGCCTCAATGAAAGGAGATTGAGACGAAGTCCCTTACCTCGGGTCCGACTTGACTCGATCGTTCTTTATTGTCCTGAATAATAAACTTGAGTAAATTTCTACTTTCTTAAGAACCTTTTTAATGTTTATTATTCCTTTTATATCACTTATTTCCATGTTATAAACATTATGTAACCATTTAAGTCAATAATGTTTGTTTTGTCGATATTTGGTTCTTAAGTCGAAAATGGATTTCTTAGAACAACATGTTGTTCGTGTGGTCAAAGGTTCTTTATATCCAGAATAACATTCCTGATTTGGATAGAATGTATGTCATATATATCCAGCATATACATGTATTTATAATATTACATAATCATTTAGAGGGAAGAAATGAAATGCACCGTTCATGGAGACGGTAATCCGTACGTACGCATGAACGCTACTTTCATTTCTTTGTCATATTAATGGAATTAAAACAAAATGAGAGGTATGTATATTTTAATTCCAGAATTATATTCATAATTTAGATGTATCATTAATTATATATATCCATTATATACATGCACTTTTACTAGTACATTACATTTGAGGATAAGAAATGAAATGCACCGTTCATGGAGACGGTAAGCCGTACATACGCATGAACGCTACTTTCATTTCTATCTCATACATTAATGGAAAGAAATAATAATGATATATAGGTATAATATAATTACAGTATAACATAATATATAATAACATTAAATCCATCCTTTATACGTCCCACGTATGGCATTAACGAATCACATCACTTTGAGGGGGCGGTAGTCCGCACTTCCTAAAATGAAGATATCGCGTATACCCATAATGGAATCCATAAAGGTAAGCCCCAAATGAAAAATATAGAAGCTTAAGTAAAACATAATCATATTATATATCATATATAAATATAGTTACACCTTAATGTCCACCTTTCAAGGTGTTATATGTGTGTTGAACAATCATAATTTCGTGAGGCAGAAATCCACCATCCACGGAAACAGTATGTTCTTTAACCATTAGATGTAGTTGTGTGTCCGTGATGCTCTAATCCTTTTTATAACAACATCATAGTATATTTATTATACTGTAGTTTTTACAAAAGAAAATAATAAAAAGAGTTTAGGGGGTTGGAGAAGCAAAATAAAACAAAAGGACTCAAAAGAAGACATTACCTTAAAATCGGGTAACTCCCTTTGGTTTGAGCTCAAAGGCTTCCTTGGGAAGACTTCTGCCCAAAGTGAGGCTTGAAGGAGTAAGAGAGGTATGTGGAGAGCCAAAATGGGCAGGGTGTTTCCGAGCCAAAGGCTTTGGGAGTGTGGGTAAGGAGGTAGAGGTGGGGGCCTTTTATAAGAGGAGAGGAGGGGCACTCTTGGAAAGTAAAGAAAAGTCACATTATTTTAAAATGGTATTCGGATTTAAGAGGTCCCAAATTGATGTATTTCGAGGATAAGGTGATAAGATTTCTAAATCCACTCATCCAATAGGTTTTGGACATGTTAGGTCTTAGATATTACATTATCATTCCATTTTATTTAAATCATTAAATAATGAGGTCATCGCTGCATCATCATGATGTCATAAATAATTTAATATATTTAATGTCTAAAAATTATTAAAAAAATAATATGATGTAGGAAATCGTTTTAGGTTTCTAATTAATATTTATAGTCAAAAATCGGACTTGTATAACCCCATGTAAATATTGTTTTAGTAAAACATCTCATGTGTCTGTCATTTTTACTTTAACATTAAATAAAAAGTTATTTATGTCATTTCCCAAACAAAGTTGCTCCATGGGGTCCCCAAGTTGACCCATGGATTGCCTTGGTCTGACATGACACAACCAATGAGGGTAGGACATGTGTCAAACTCGTCTCATTTTATTATAATATCATTTTTGCCTTAAATTGCACTAATTACCTCTAATCGCGATTAAAAACTTAATAAGTTACTATTCACCAAGAAAATATTTTTATCCCATTGAACCACATTTTACTTCTTAATGACAACCATGTATGTCGTATTTTTGAAATTCAAAACACAGAAGTGGTAAAATTTCATTTAAACGAAAAATCAGTTTTTATAAGTACCACTTAGTGGTTTCACTATTCATCAAAAATTGATGTTTTTCAGAAAAATACCAAAAATTCACCCTAAGCTATATTTGATATTCCGAATTCAAAAATGAAGTCCATTTTACAAAATTTAAAACATATAAGTTGCATGTATTAATTTAATAATTAATTCCCACTGTCAGAGCAAATAGCGTGTTTTTATGAAACAATAAGTATCAAAAGATTGACACTAGTTTAAGTCCGATTTCAAAGTGAAATTAATTCCAACGTCCACTGTTGGATTTAATGGTAAAAATATTTTCTAATTTCACTTTAAAACCAATTCAAAAGATAATCTAATCATATAAATAAATTAGATTAAAAAGAGGTTTTGAATTAAAATACAACATTTTACACTATTCATTAAAAATGAACTTTATCGGAAAGGTACCAAAAATTTACACAAAGTAAATTTTGATGTCCCGATTCTAAAGAAGAGTTATTTTTGGTCCAAAAGAATTTATAAGATTGATCAAAACTATATTTAATGACAGTTCGCCGTCAAAAGGTGATAAGTGAACCCTTAGTGAAAATTAGGGTATAAATGCCTAAAATTGAATTCTTTCCGTATTTTAAGCCATTATCTTTTATTGGGTAAATGTAAAAACATTTAAAAACATATATAATCATATTTTAGTTATTTCTATCCATTCCTACCAGTACAACGGCTACTTGTTAACTAACATTTAAAATAATATTATTTTATTATTAGAGTGCAACGTAAGATTTCCAAGAAACTCGTTGTTGCGTGTTGGGTATGCCATCGAGCATAGCATCCCCTTTAAAGTCATATTAATATTTTATTCAAAAACATGGATAAATATGAAAATTTAATATTCTTTATTTACCTGGGGTGTTACATCCTTCCCCCCTTTTGGGAATTGCGTCCTCGCAATTTTAAAATTGAGCTTGGAAACATCCTTGAAAGTCCCACATCGGAACAAGAGTCGGTAAAACAATCACTTTAAAATAAAGGAAGATAAGTACAAAGGTCACCCGAGTTAACCCATACTAGGATTCCAAGTATGAAAATATGGACATGGAGGTAAAAACAAAGGGTCATGTTCTGATGGAGAGTGATAGAAAATATGTTTAGGAGAAAGTTAACCACGAGAAAATCACAAACTTGTGATGGGTTAAACGGTATTCGATTCCCCGGTAGGAAAAGTTAATAGACAAAATTTTTGTTTTAAGTTACTTTTTATTGAGGAATTTATTCATAAGGAAACATAATCACTTATCATGTTGACTTTCAACTTTTATTAGATTCCTTACACAAACTCATATTTTCTCCAAAAGACGAGTATTTAGGAAGACTTGTTCACATTAAGAGTACTACAATCAACTTCTAGAGAATCACCTAATCCAAAAAAGTGAACTATATACTTCCCATGTTTTTATACTTTAACCATAACCAAATCCAAAAAGGCTAGTACAAGATCAGATAATCCAGAAAAGGATAACCCTTTATAAAAGGAAAATCTATGCTTAATCTCCAAAATTTGTCCAAAAAAACCCAATGTTCAATGAGGACCATTAGATAAACAACTTGTCCATAAAATTATTCAATTTAAACCAAACTAAGGTTGAAACCCAAATATTTGAAGGATTTAGTCACATAGTCTTCCAAGTTAAATCGTAACATTTATCTCCAAACAACATATGTTGCTCCTAAAGTCTCGTATTGAAAAGTATTTAACCTAATCACATACCCTCCATGATAGGTTAATCATTTTCATAAATAACCCAAATTAAACTTACTCTTAATTCATAAAATCATATAACTAGAAAGAATCAGTCAAACTAACCAGGGACTTCACGTAGTCCAGTGGTAGGTGATAAATACCAGTCTCACTTTGGTTGTGGGTTCGATTCCCGCGGCTTTGTCCGACGCGACGGGTTGTCACACGGTATGCATGTTGTCCTTTTTCCAAAACTATATAATTCTTAAATCATTCCCCAAAAAGGGATAAAATCATCAAAAATAACCATAACATAATTTATCCTCAATTTTATCTCATGCCTTTCACTTCAATCATAACATATAGTAACCCATAATTACCTCAAAAGTAAGGACCATATAAACCCAAATGGTTCTTTATAACTATGTCCACAAAAGAGAAGATAACTATTCCTTGAATAAAATTTTCATATATTAAACATCAGTGTTACACATACTATAAAAGGTTTTCTAATGTACCCCATCATAAAAAGACACTTAATACTCTTAAGAATTTCACCATAACTCTTGAAGCCCTTATATGTTGACATCTTACTCATTCAACATTCTTCATGATCCATTAACCATTCCTTTCCAACTTATTCCTTAATACCTCTTTCCTACAAACAAAATCATGAATCATATCCTAAGATCCCAAAATAGAAAACAAAAGTTAAGAAATAATCCATTCCTTTGATTGGTCATTGTCAGTTTCTTCATCCTCAATCAGAATGGAATTAGGTTTTGGTAAATGAGTATTTGTATGATCTTGGTGATCCCATTCACAAAACGTCTTCATGGAACATGTGTTTGCATAATGACCATGCACACCACATTTAAAACATTCAATTGATCCCTCAGAAAGAACTTCTTTCCCTTTCCTTGAGTCAATTGGATGCTTCCTTTTTCCACGACATGTTCTTGCTTTATGAACTTCATTTCCACATCTATAGCATATTTCTGTCCCTTTGAAACATTTTCCAAGGAATTTCTTTCCACATCTTTGACACATGGGTTTTTGAACACACTTACCTTTATGATTATTACCTGTAGTTCCGTAGGGATTTGTTTCTCACATATATGATGCCTTATAGAAATCACCAAGGTTTAGGTGGTCAATCATAACTCCAGATAGTTGGTTGAGGATAAACACAAGAGTTCTCATTACAGCTCCCATATCATTCAGTTGCTCACTCAGAAAACTGTCACAGTTTCCTTCACATCCACCGTTACCTTGGTGCCTGCTAGATCCATCCATTTACTAAAACCAAAAAGGGTCAGTGTGAGTATAACAACAAAACCATCATGTATTAATGAGGAATATAAACACTAAGATATTCTTAGTCGTTCACATTATCTAAAACTAGGACTCTATCTGAAATCCTAACCATTATTGAAATGTCACTTATTCTTAAAGATTACCCTAACCTCTAAAGTTATCTAAACCGACCTTTGAGACCAACTATAAGGCCCCAGCCTTAAACCATACATAAAATTGAATTAAATGAATAATTCACATTGAGGATCTTTTCAGGTTTAGAGTTTTAGAGAATTAGGACATAACTATTACATCTCAAAAGATTAGAAAGTAGTATCTTCTACTAAATTTTCATAAAATAAAAACTCTTAAAAAGAAACATGTCTAGTTTCATGTTTTAGGTAGCATGACATTCCCTTGATCCCATTCTTGACCCTATTCCACGCTAAGTCCTGTGAAAAACATTTCAAAAACATGGGATGAGCATAAAAACTCAGTAAGGGATACACAAAGAATAAAAAATGTTAGTTTATCAAAACAAAAAGTAAACCATGTATACTTTATCAATGTAATACTTTTCACCTTTATGAAGTAGTAAAAAATC
Source organism: Viscum album (assembly GCA_963277665.1). Classification (NCBI taxonomy): domain Eukaryota; kingdom Viridiplantae; phylum Streptophyta; class Magnoliopsida; order Santalales; family Viscaceae; genus Viscum; species Viscum album. The sequence continues at coordinate 1,555,055,427 of OY728121.1, read as the reverse complement.
TTCACTGAATAAAATATCATTACATAGCTTTTTATAACCAAAGGATTACCATAAAACCCATATAGAGAACACATAACATATATAAAGGTAACTTGGGACATAAACATACTTAAGTGGAATAACCATACGGTCGACTCCCACACATATCACTTAATGGAATAGCCATACGGCCAATTTCCATACATACTTAATAGAATAACCATACGGCCGACTTCCATACCCAATGAATTGGAGGTTATAACGTAACCACCCATCCTGGTATTCACGGCACCACCCGTCATATGGTTTATAACGTAACCACCCGTTAAAATGTCCATGTACCAATATAAAATCATAAATCATAAAACCAATATAAAGGAATGATAACATTTCCACATTTCAATCACAATATATCATAAATATATTGACATAATAGAATCCTTTATCAAAACCATTTTCAATACCAAAATACGTAAAAGAGTATATGGTATTTATTTTATTTTAAAAACATTACAACTTGTTGAGGAAGCCAAAGACCAAATAATACTCGCGGCGGCGGAAAAGGTCGTTGTCACCGCGTACGTTAAAAGAAACATTCCTTTTTGTCGTTTTTTAAAACGCTTCATAGAAAAAGATTCCTTTTGTATAAAAGTACAAGTCAAAGGGGTTTATACACCGTTACAAAATAAATTTGTGTATAAAATGAAATATGCCTCAATGAAAGGAGATTGAGACGAAGTCCCTTACCTCGGGTCTGACTTGACTCGATCGTTCTTTAATGTCCTGAATAATAAACCTGAGTTATTTTCTACTTGCTTAAGAACATTTTTAAAGTTCATTATTCCTTTTATATCACTTATTGCCATTTTATAAACATTATGTAACCATTTAAGTTAATAATGTTTGTTTTGTCGATATTTGGTTCTTAAGTCAAAAATGGACTTCTTACAACTACATGTTGTTCGTGTGGTCAAAGGTTCTTTATATCCAGAATGACATTCCTGATTTGGATAGAATTTATATCATATATATCCATAATATACATGTATTTATAATATTACATAATCATTTTGAGGTAAGAAATGAAATGCACCGTTTATGGAGACGGTAAGCCGTACGTACGCATGAACGCTACTTTCATTTCTTTGTCATATTAATGGAATTAAAACAAAATGAGAGGTATGTATATTTTAATTCCAGAATTATATTCATCATTTATATGTATCATTCATTATATATATCCATTATATACATGTACTTTTAATAGTACATTACATTTGGGGATAAGAAATGAAATGCTCCGTTCATGGTGACGGTAAGTCGTACGTACGCATGAACACTACTTTCATTTCTATCTCATACTTTAATGGAAAGAAATAATAATGTTATAGAGGTATATTATAATTCCAGTATAACATCATATATAATAACATTAAATCCATCCTTTATACGTCCCATGTATGGCATTAACGAATCACATCACTTTGAGGAGGCGGTAGTCCGCACTTCCTAAAATGAAGATATCACGTATACCCATAATGGAAGCCATAAAGGTAAGCCACAAATTAAAAATACAGAAGCTTAAGTAAAACATAATCATATTATATATCATATATAAATATAGTGACACATTAATGTCCACCTTTTAAGGTGTTATATGAGTGTTGAACAATCATCGTTTCGTGAGGCAGAAATCCGCAATCCACGGAAACAGTATGTTCTTTAACCATTAGATGTAGGTGTGTGTAAGTGAAGCTCGAATACTTCTTATAACAACATCCTAGAATATTGAGGATACTGGAGTTGTTACAAAAGAAAATAATAAAAAGATTTTAGGGGGTTGGAGAAGCGAAATAAAACAAAAGGACTCAAAAGAAGACATTACCTTAAAATCGGGTAACTCCCTTTGGTTTTAACTCAAAGGCTTCCTTGGGAAGACTTCTGCACAAAGTGAGGCTTCAAGGAGTAAGATAGGGATGTGGAGAGCCAAAATGAGTAGGGTTTGGCCGAGCCAAAGGATTTGGGAGTGTGGGTAAGGAGGTAGATGTGGGGGCCTTTTATAAGAGGAGAGGAGGGGCACTCTTGGAAAGTAAAGAAAAGTCACTTTATTTTAAAATGGTATTCAGATTTAAGAGGTACCACAATGATATATTTCGAGGATAAGGTGATAAGGGTTCTAAATCCACTCATCCAATAGGTTTTGGACTTGTTTAGGTCTTATATATTACATTATCTTTCCATTTTATTTAAATATTTAAATAATGAGGTCATCGATGCATCATCATGATGTCATAAATAATTTAATTTATCTAATGTCTAAAAATTATAAAAAAAAATACTATGAAGTATGAAATATTTTTATATTTCTAATGAATATTTATAGTAAAAAATCTGACTTGTATAACCCCATGTAAATATTGTTTTAGTAAAACATCTCATGTGTGTGTCATTTTTACTTTAACATTAAATAAAAAGTTATTTATGTCATTTCCCAACCAAAGTGGCTCCATGGGGTCCCCAAGTTGACCCATGGCTTTTCTTGGTCTGAAATGAAACAACCAATGAGGGTAGGACATGTGTCAAGCTCATATCATTTTATTATAATATCATTTTTGCCTTAAATTGCACTAATTACCTCTAATCGCGATTAAAAACTTAATAAGTTACTATTCACCAAGAAAATATTTTTATCTCATTGAACCACATTTTACTTCTTAATTACAACCATGTATGTCGGATTTTTGAAATTAAAAACACAGAAGTGGTGAAATTTTATTTAAACAAAAAATCAGTTTTTATAAGTACCACTTAGTGGCTTCACTATTTATCAAAAATTGAAGTTTTTCAGAAAAATACCAAAACTTCACCCTAAGATATATTTGATATTCCAAATTCAAAAATGAAGTCCATTTTACAAAATTCACAACATATAAGTTGCATTAATTAATTTAATAATTAATTCCCGCTGTCAGAGCAAATAGCGTATTTTTATAAAACAATAAGTATCAAAAGATTGACACTAGTTTAAGTCCGATTTCAAAGTGAAAATAATTCCAAATACCACTATTGGATTTAATGGTAAAAATATTTTCTAATTTCACTTTAAAACCAATTAAAAATATAATCTAATCATATAAATAAATTAGATTAAAAAGAGGTTTTGAATTAAAATACAACATTTTACACTATTCATTAAAAAATGAACTTTATCGGAAAGGAACCAAAAATTTACACAAAGTAAATTTTGATGTCCTGATTCTAAAGAAGAGTTATTTTTGGTCCAATAGAATTTTTAAGATTGATCGAAACTATATTTAATGACGGTTCGCCGTCAAAAGGTGATAAGTGAACCCTTAGTGAAAAATTAGGGTATAAATGCCTAAAATTGAATTATTTCCATATTTTAAGTCTTTATCTTTTATTGGGTAAATGTAAAAACATTTAAAAACATATATAGTCATATTTTAGTTATTTATATCCATTCCCGCCAGTACAAAGGCTACTTGTTAACTAGCATTTAAAATAATATTATTTTCTTATTAGAGTGCAACGTAAGATTTCCAAGAAACTCGTTGTTGTGTGTTGGGTACGCCATCGAGCATAGAATCCCCTTTAAAGTCATATTAATATTTTATTCACAAATATGGATAAATATGAAAATTTCATATTCTTTATTTACCTGGGGTGTTACACCATATCCTTAGTATACTATCCTATTTAAATATCACATTTCATTGTCATACTTAAGAACTTTCCTTTGGAGGGTCATGTGTGGACCATAAATGGTACATCCCATTATGAAATTCTGAGTAAATAAAAAGTCATTTAATATATAAAATCTATCACTTATAATGGTCAGCCATGGAACACCCGAATGATGACTGAAATGGGTGAAAATACTAAAAACCCGATTATGGGATAACCATTAACATGATAGGGATGTTGTTGTGGTAATAACCACCAAAAATTAATCACATATATGGAAAGATAATATCCATATGTTTATAATTATTATAAGCATGGAATATGATTTCAATAAATGGCAGCCGATGAAATCTGTGCACCCCACATGACCAATCCAAAATCAACGAACATGAGGGAAGAATTGTTGTCCACCCACCTTTGGGTTGTACAATCATCCTCCTCTGATACTAGCCCTTTATTTTATTCTAATTGTACTATATGTATAAAAAATAAAAAAATTTCTCATGCCCCGATAACTAGGTCGAGAGTAATAGAGATGGAGAATAACTCGAGAGGGCTTGATTATATACAATTATGAATCCAACGTGATGAATAAAGGCATGATATGATCTTATATGAAATCGATATCATTTTCCTACCTTATATCATCAATGGGATCCAAAATTAGTGAAATTTATGATAAAATAACTTAAATACTTATTTAGATAAAAGAGGGGTTCAATCTAGAAAAATAAGGGAAAGATGTAAAATTGCTATAGAAAATGGCATGTGCACGGGTTGTCCACACAATTTGTCGAAGCATGCCCAAACTATTCATGGTTACAATAGAAAAATTGGAACATGTATGGTTAGGAAACACAATAGTGCACCAACATTATGTATTGCCTCTGTCTGGGAAAACACCATTCAAACAGTTTGGAAAATAAAGCATCAATAGAGCAACATGGACAATTTTCCAAAAATGATGCTATCTATGCTCCAAAAAAGCCCCACACACACCAGATAACTTTTCTAACACATTAAACATCTATATTAAGTCCAATGTAAATATTTTGACTACAATTTAAAGGGTCCGTTCCTCAGTGAAAACCCAGGTTCTTACAATATAGGTCTCATATGTCTCATAATGAAATCATATGTTCATGTGCCAAAAAATGATAAGAAAACATATCTTATCCCAGGAAATGGAATTGGTATCATAAAAATTTAAACATTTCATAACCTATGGATGAATATATCAGTTTCATAAAATTACATCCCATGAAAACTCCATGAATGTGAAATTGATTTCATATATATATAACCTAAGAATGAAAAAATGTTTTCATAAAGAGATTTATATTATGAATTTCACATTCATATAAATTAAATGAATATAGCCTTCTAAAAATTTCCTAAAATGTACTGAGTAACATCAAAAGATGTCATCATAGATGAAAAATAATTTTTAAATATCTTCTAGAAATAATTCATGAGGAAAATATCCTTTCATCATTCAAAAAATGATTTTTAATATTTAAAACCATTTGGTAATCAATTTCATAGAAAATACCTTTACAAATTATAGCGAATAATTCTAATATTTAAAAATCATTTTTCCATGAAAAAAATAAAATAATATTCAAAACTTTTTTAGAAAATTTTTCTTCAAATTCACTTTGAAAACATATAAATAATGCTATAAAAATATTTTGAAAATAATTTCACAGAAATTACACTGAAAAATTATAAATAGTCCATCAAAATTTTTTCAAAACACTTTTCCTAGAAATTTCATTTATAAATTATAAATAATTATTGAAAAGGTTTGGAAAATAATTTGATTCAAAATATATTGAAAACATATAAATTGAGCTTGAAAACGTTTTGAAAACTATTTTCCTTGAAAAAACATTTAAAATGTATAAATAATGATTTAAAACGTTTTTAAATCCATTTTCCATGAAAATAAATATTAAAAAAATTATATGAAAACAAGATTTAAACATGAAAATATAACATCAATGGTTTGATGATGAATAAATTTTTAAATGTTGTATGAGGTAAAAAGAACATTTCTTTTACATGGTAAAAAGGTAATAAATCTTCCTAGTTTTAAAAGAGATAATAATATTTTGTTTTAAAAAAATTACATTCCAAAAAGAATAATAGTTTATTTTTTTATCAATGAATATTATTAGAACATTTTTGGAATCTATTTTTGTAATACATGTCTTTTAAAGAACATGGATTTTTGACCGAAGAGAGAGTAATGCTAGGCTTCCATAAAAATAATTCTTTACTATATTTTGTAAAAAAGAGTAAAAAATGGTACCAGTAAATTAATATAGAATTAAAAAAAAGGAGAAAAAAATTCGTGAATTTATTGACATATGGAACATAATAATTCATCAAAGGAAGCATAAATGAATACAATCATGAAAAGTGATGATATTATCTCATAAAACTCTTATAACTACCTAACATGGGTGTATACTCTCCTTGTAATGAAACAAAATGACATGAATAATAAAATATCATGAAAAAAAGTATATTCATTATAAAACATGTAAAATAGATGTATAAAAACCTTGAATAAAATGAATAGGTGCATAACAAAACATGAGTCTCAAATTAAGAAAATTGAGACAAATCCTTTTTATCGATTTGATGACATTTGAAACATAAACCCCATGAATGAATGATCATAAAAATTATATCATAATACCCATAAATATATGAATAATATTCATATAATAAAATCATGTTTAGTTCTAACACTACATGAAAGGAAAATGTCGCGAACATATCCTTAATCTCATGGGAATAAAATGCCAGATGAAAAACCCTAACTCTATGCCATGACTCTTGTAGTACTCCTTAAGACCACATGTATAATAAATATAATTTTTTTAAAAACTTTTTTGAGAGAAATATTATTATATATAATACTATATATGTTTTTATTATGAATTTATATTACTCTCTTTATAACAATCCTATGTAATGATTTCAGTTTTGAAAATATTCTATTTATTCTTACCATGTGTCTTAATTTTATATATATTGGGTAATTATACAAATATCATGATTAGAGAATTCAAACCATGTTATAAATATAATATATATATATTTTATTTTTATTACTATAGTATATAGAATTTATATTTATGAAATTGAATACATCATTTATGGAACCGTTAGGTCATATGTATGGATGAACTCTAATTCGATTTAATTATCGTGTTGACCAAATGAAAATAAATGAAAAATATGTATACATATATATCATTATTAAATTATCTTTATGATATCATATGTATCATATATATTTACTAAAACCGTCATTAATACAATCCAATATAGTGTATGATGAAATCATATCGCTTTGAGGGGGTGGTAGTCCACACATCCTCACACAAAATTATCATATTAAAAATAGATGGATATCCTAAATGTATGATTTAATTAAAACTTACAGAATCATAAAGTCATTATAAATATAATATATATCATACCTAACCTAATTTTCAATAATAATGGCAACCATGATTTTATGTAATGGAAAAATGAAAAATAATCTTTTTAGGAGGCCGTACTTCATGATACACAAATACATTATGTTAGTTACCCATAATATGGTTTTGTGTGTATGTTTAGGTTAAAATATTTACCTAAAAAACCAATTATATTTTTAATAATTTTTTATATAATAAAATAATAAAGAGTGATGGTGGGTGTGGATAAGGAAAATAAAATAATGAACTTGAGGGAAGACATTACATCTTAATTAGGTAACTCGTTTCGGTTAAAGCCAAATCGATTCCTTGGATTTCCTTATACCAATGTTATGTAATCTATGGTTAAGGGAGGATACCCTGATAGTTTATTGGTAAGGACTTGTTCTAAAATAATTTTTTGAGAGGTGTGGGGAAGTTGGATAGGTGGTGGATTTTACTGGAAGGAAAATGACTTAGTTAGAATTTTCAGAAACAAGTTTGGTGTACAATTTTTCATACATAAAATAAGTCATTAAAAATCAAAAAAAATAAAAATATAAGGTTTAGGTTCTGTATATGGATAGAAAATTGGTTTTGTAAAAGTGGATAGAGACCATAATTTTATGATTTATCCCCAAAATAAAATTGTTTTGTCCTAAATCACTATGATTAATTATAATGACTTTTTCTAGTCATTTTGTTCTAAAATAATCTACGTATTATTCGACTATAAATTTTATACTGAATAAATAGGTATATTTCACCTTTATGAAATTAAATACACTCAATATAAAATATTAAAATTAATATTAATGCTGCACGTGAGACAAAATAACTGGGTTTTAAAGTATAAATTTTCAAAAGTTTGATATGTTTATAATCAATTTTAAAGGGAAATTGATTCTAATGACTAAAACCATATTAATCGATTAAGTATTTATATAAATTTAACTAAAAAATATTGTATCATTTAACATTAATAATTAATAAAAAATGAACGTTTTTAAATAAAATACTTTATTTTTCATTATTCATCAGAATTTGATGTTTCCTTGAAAAATACAAAAAATTCATCCAAGGATAATTTAAATGTTATAAATTAAAAAATATGTTTTTTTATCAAATTAAATTTCTGGATATTTCTTCAATTAATTTTACTATAAAAATTGGTTCAATCTAGAAAATGGTATTTTTAGATAAAATGTACATTACCCAATATCATATCTTTCACTATCAATATTTTTTATTTATATAAAACAATTAAAATAAATATTTGAAATTTAGAACTTATTATTAATATAAATATGGTTAATGTATCGTTTATACTTATCTCATTTAAATAATTTTATAAACAACATCATAGAAACACATTGTTCCATGCATCGTACGCCAAGTAGTTCACCAAGTCATAGGCAAAGTTGAACGTGAAGTAAGTGTCGTCTATAAAATGAATTTCTCCCCAAATATTATTATGGGCTATAAAAGGTTTAATAATTTAAATTTAAATTCATAGAAACCCAAATCATACACATTAATATAAAATCTAAATTCAAAAATGTAATTTTGGACCCTTAATTGTAATACAATGTATGATTGGACATGGAGTAAAAGCATAAATATTTTTAGGGAGTGGTCAAGGTTCTCAATAACACTATGAATATATGAAATATAAATTAAATTAATCTTAAAATATAATTAAATGATATATATTAATTACATAACATGTAAACTGGAAGTATATAAACCACTAAAAAGTGTTTAGGTGCATAAAAACATGAGTCCCAAAGAAGGCTAACTGAGACAAAACATTTTTACCGATTTGGTATTATTTGAAACATAAAACCAATGAAAGAATTTTTATAAAAAGAATATGTTAATACCCATAAATATGGTTATGTGATGCATATAATACAATCATTGGAATTATTGGCCCCACAAAAATATAAAAATTGGAGAACATAGAAAGTACCACATGGGAATAAAAAGTGAGGTAAAATCCTCGTATAATCTGTCTTAACACTCAACATACATGTTCAATGAACATGTATAATAGATTTAAATATATTACAAAACTATTACTGAAACATATTGTTATATATAATACCATATATGTTATAATTACAACCACCTACGACCAACATTTTAACAACCCTATGATAAGGATTTACTTTGAGTAATATTCTCCTAATTCTTCGCAAGTGTCTTAATTTGTTATATCTTGGAACCTTATAATTATATCATTATTTAATAATATAAATGAGGATATAAATATAATTTAAATAATTTATATTTTTTAGAATAATATATATAAGGTATAATTATTAAATGAAATTCACTGTTCATTGAGATAGTAGGTCAAACATATGCATGAATGTTATTTCCGTTTAATTGTGGTGTTGAGAGAAAACAATATAAGAAAAATATGAATATACACCACAATAGTTATTACAGTAGATTTATTATATTATATATATATATATCATATATTTTCACTTATACCTTTCGTAATAAAATCCATGATGTTTATGAATGAATCATATCTCTTTGAGGGGGAATTAGTCCATACTTCCTCAATTTGAATTATCGTATTTACATAAGGTGGAAAGAATAATGGTATGGTTTAAATAAAAATTAAAGAATCAAAAAGTCATTAGAAATATAATATATAATATATATAAATAGAGATTCCATCAGAATGGCCACCATGATAGGTGGTAATGGAAAATGAACAATCCTCATTTTGTGAGGCAGTAGTTCACCGAACACATAAAGAACAAGTTTGTTACCCATTAGATGGAGGTGTGTGTAAGTGTAAAATGATACTTTTATATAACTACATCCTAGTAAATTTATTATACAATTTTTTATATAATAATATAATTAATAGTGTTTTAGGCGGTGGTGAAGGAAAATAAATGAAAGGACGTGAGAGAAGGAGTGACCTGTTAATTGGGTAACTCATTTTGGTTTGTGGTAAAGGTCTCCATTGGATTTCATTATGACCAATTAAAGGATTTTATAAAGATGTTATTATTTTTGGAAAATATTTTGGGAAGGTATTTGCAGATCGTAAGAGGTCTGGGATGTGTGATGATGTGGGAGAGTTTTGTGATTTTATAAGGATGGAAAAGGACTCATTATGAATTTTTAGAAACAAGGTTGGTGTACACATGTTCCTATCTAAAAAAATCTTATAAACAAAAAAATACAATAAATGAAGGTTTATGGAAGAACTATATATAGAAATATATGTTTGAAATGTTTATACATCATTTTATCCCTTACTTTTAAGGATTGATAACCAATTATAGTTATTTTAGCCTTATTCACAATGATTAATTATAATCTCTTTTACTAACCATTTAGGTCAAAAACTAAATTAGCCATATTATACTTTACATATTATACTGAATACAGTGGTGTATGTTTGTTTTACAAAATTCAAATCACAAAATTTGAAAAATTAATGCTAATACCACAGACCTGACCAAATAATGGGTTTTCAAAGAAGAAAAATGGTCAAAGGATTATTAACATTTTGTATTCATTTTAAATGTAAAATATATTATAATTAATTATATTGTATTAATAGATGAAATATTCATTTAATTTTAACTTGGAACAAATTTATAACATCATTTAACAATAATAATAAATTAAAACAAAATGAGGTTTTAAATTAAAAAGCACCATTTTCACTATTTAACATAAAATTAAGATTCTTATTAATATACTAGAAATTCATCCTAGGATAATTTAGAAAATTTTAATTAAAAAATTATATTTATTTTATAAAATTAAATTTATAAATGTTTATAAAAAAAAATTACTACTATAATTATTTCATTCAAGAAAACAATATTTTTTACAAAAAAGGCCATTTACAAAAAATATGACATTAAATATATATATATATATATATATATGTAACAATTATTTAAAAAATATTATAAAAAATATTTAAAAAGTATTTTTTATTATTCCTATATATATTTTTGATAGATAGGTTATAATTATCTCCTTTAATTAATTATATTAAAAATATATTTTTTAGAAACTCAATGTCACGTTCATCGTATGACAAGTCGTATTCCAAGTTAGTGTTGCATATAATGCAATCTAGATATATTGATTTATAAAAAACTAAAATTTCATCAGTGTTTCATGAAATAAAATATATCAAAAAGTATAAATTAATTTGAAAAAAAATCACAAAATTTTTGGGTGTTATAGGTGCTCTATTAATGTTAGGGAGTATCATTTTCTATAGGTTGACTATATCCTTTACTTTTTTTGTTTTGTCTTAATTATGGCCATCGACCAAACCGTGGAATATCGATCCCCAATTATTCATACTACCAATGACTTACATTTTCATCTTTTAAGGGATAAAATTGTGTTATTTTTGGATATTGCGATATCCATGTGGGATACACAATTTCAATTAATTAGAAACATGGGTAGCTCCCCACCTAGGTTGAAATTATATTACAGGAAAATGGTGGGGTAAATAATGTTGTCGGTCCAGATATGGGGAATTGTCTCTAATATTTTATTCCCAAGTAATTCTCAAGGATTCCACCTGATAGACATTTGGAATTTATAATTTTGATCATTCTGATTGATGATACAGTCTCCATTAGACATAACCTAATGGAACCAATAGAGCATCAAGATCATTAGATTCAACTAGAAGTGTTAATGGATATGTGGTTTATCAATCGGAGAATGTCAACTTGGGGTAATGTAGTCCAGTTTTCAAAGAAGATGGATGGAGGCATGAACTTATGTAAGGATTAACATACATTTTACCAGATAACAATGAAGAACATGTATCCTATTCCACATATCAATAACATATTTTTCTAGTCAGTAGGATTTTTTCCTCCATGGTCAAATTGATATCGATGTATCAATAGTTGAGATTTGGACATTTTGACATAGCTTGGAATGCTTTCATAATAATTTATGGAATTTATGATTTATTTTTGATGTCATTCAGACTAAAGAACATTGTATTTATGTTAATGTCATTGATGAGATGAATCTCAAACCCATATATAGATCAGTTTGTGGTTTGTTTGAAATATTTGTGTACTCCATCACTCATGATGATCATTCCCAACTTATTGACATCATTTTGAGTACACTGAGAGAGAATTGATTATACTCTATAAAATATAGTTGTCAGTTTAGGAATGATCAGGTACATTTATTGGGTCACATAATCATATAAGAAGGTGATTGAGTGGTCTGAGAGAAGGTGCAATAATTTATTTCATGGAAGAAACCCATGAATGTATTTTTTTGTCTATTGTTCCTTGGGATTTGTGGGTTTTAATTAAAATATGATTCAGGATCTTTACCATTTCAAAGCACAAGATTTAGGCTTAAACAAGAAGGTGATAGTTATTTAATGGTTGGGGTGATGTGATAATTAATACCAATAGCTTAATAAGAACATTAAAATGGTATAAATCTTGGTCATACCTGAGTTGGGTGAACACTATATGGTGTTTTTTGAGTCATTTGGGATCAGTCATGGAAGAGTATTTATCTTGGGAGATTGAGTTTTAGTGTATTTTTCATGAACTTTTATGACACTTGAAAAATACTACCCAATAAAATACATATTATTAGCTATATTATTTTATTCCTTGATGCGTTGGAATCATTATTTGTTGGCTGAACAGTTTCTTGCGTTCACTAATAAAAGGTTACTAATGTATATCATTTCAAAATGGTATTTGAATCTTCAAAAGCTATTGTGGGTTGAGTATATGCAGTCATTTGATATTGAGATTGCATATCTTCCTGGGAATGGAAATAGTGTTACTAAATATCTATAAATGAAAACACACAATCATGTGGTTCAAGAGTCTAGATCTAGGGAGAAGATGATGAATTTACAGGATAAGATACATGTATTGGTTTAGGAGGTCCATTGGGGTGAGACTTTTGTATCATTTTTAGTGGAGTCTACAATTTTTGAGTTAGATTGGGGAATGTTAGTATGAGGATCCCAAATGTTCGACCTTGGGGGAAATCACTGATTATGGGAAGACACTATTATATTATATTATATTTGGGGATGATATAAAAAAATTCTTGCACCATTTATTTGTGCCTACTAGTATGAGGGATTATTTTAGGCATGTATTTCATGCCTCAATTTGGGTGGTACATCTTGGATTGACAAAAATAATCTATGACCAATGAATTTTTTTGGTGGTCTATTATGAAAATGGATATTTCATGTTTCATGAAATGATTCATCTCCTTTTAAAAAGAGATGGATGATCGTCAACATAGTAGTGGTCTACTACACTCATTTTCCATTCTATAATGGATGTGTGATGATATTATAATGATTTTTGTGGTTGGTATCCTGAGGAATCCTCATAAGAATGAAACTATTTGTGTGATTGGGGACCAATTGACTAACAACACACATTTATTTCCTATATGAGATACATTCTCAATGGATCAATTTGGAAACATGTGTGTTTAAGGGATAATCAGTTTTCACAGGCTTCTATAGAGTATTATTTTAGACCATAACTTGAGTTTTACTTCATGTTTGTATCGAGTCTTATAGAAGGCTCTTGGTACATAGGTTTTACTGAGTATGGAATTCCACCAATAGATATATAGGCCGTAAGAATGTACTATACATGTTTTGGTTGATATGATCTCGGTATGTGTCATAGAATTTAGTGGGTCTTGGGAGAAGAACATTTAATTACTAGAGTTTTCCTATAATAGAATTTATTATGAAAAAATGCATATAAAACCATAAAATATTTTTATGGTAGGTGATGTAGGTAACCTCTATGTGGGGTGGAAGTAGGAAGTTAGGTCTTTTAAGATTGATTCACAAGTAGGGGACGTCTGAGTTTTTTTATTTAGAAACATATGGATATTAATCTATGTTGGAAAAATTCGTATTATTATAAAATTCAAAGACCGCTTAAGTATTTAGTGAGTGCTCTGGTGTTCCTTCGTGTGTTTTCTAGACAGGGTCATCATTGGATTCAAAGGCAAGGCATATTAGTGACTATGATTGTTGAACTATTTGAGGTATTGAAGACAATCAGGATGGTGGCATACGAATTAAAACTTCCACTGAGAAATAGTGGAATGAATTATGTTTTCCATTTTACACAACTTCAGTAGAATCTCCACGACCCTTCTCATATGATCCGTGTTTATGATATTGACCATGATTCTCATGACTCTTTTTAGGATCATTTTCTATGTGTTTCGGGTAAAAAAATGTTAATAGTTCATGTATTATAGAAATTTAGTCATTTATAAGTGGAAACATATGATCTATAATAGGATATATAGGCTCAGTTGCCCAATATTTTTACCTCATAATCATAGACATGGTTGGGAGTATAGCTCTAGTAAGAGTTATTATATGGTGGGGTTATTAAAGGATCCTTAAATTTTCTATTGATGAATCATATTCATTTTTCTAGTAACATTTTTTCTTTATTTTTTGGATATATTATTCATGTTTTTTTCTATGGAATTTTTAGGTGAAACTTTAGATTTATTTCATGGATTTCTATAGGGCATGGTTGGAACAGGTTTTTCAAAACCATACTCCCAACACCATCAAACTATGAAAATCTCGGATGAGGTGAATTGAATGGTTGGTAATGATTTTGAAAAATTGGGGTCCCACATAGTAACAATAGTGTGAACTGTAAATAGTGTTTCATGGTTAGGGTTAGGGTTAGGGAAATCCACACACCCTGTACAGGAAACCGTGTATGTAAAAAACTAAACCCTAGAAAATTCATTACTATATTCCCAAAACCCCGTAATATATCCCTAAATAAGAAGAATCACCCATAACTTGTTTATATATTTCATGAAGTATATCATATGGATTCAATCGGCTTTAAAATATAATTCATATAAAATTGATGATTTCATTTATAGGATATCACCTCTCCCAGCAAGAGATCCCAAATCGATTTTATTCCTCCATCTCTATTATCATTATATCATATTTTGAAGGGATATTTTTTCTCCCTAGGTGGACGATATATATCAATATTTTTAGATCATAATTCATTTAATTTTTTATCTAGGTTTTGGATCTATATTTCCTTCTTCATTGTGGAATCGAACGTTCTACTTCAATTTGGGGTTTCCGTTGCTAAGAATCCATAGATGATATTGAGGTAGCTGGTATATTATTCAATTAACAATGTCATTATTTCAATTATGGGTATGTAATTGTTATATGTATATTTAAATTTTAAGAATTTAATATTTATTTTTATAAATTAATAGTTTTTTTAATTAAAGGATTATGAAATTGATTCATTAATGGGGTAATGGAAATGACTAATTAAGGGGATGATTTCATTCCATAATTGATAGGAATATGGATTTTTATGATTATTATAATGATGAATAAATAGATTAATGGAAATTAAGGGATTTATTTATTAACAATGAGGGGTCAATGATTTATTTGATTAAATGTTGATAATGGGTTTAATAATTATTTGTTTATATTATTCCACATGATGGAAAAAAATTATTATCATTGTAGTGGTAAAATTAGATGTTATAATTTAATGATAATATTTGATAATATGTCAATGGTTCATAACAATCATGTATATGAAATTTTTCTCTCTAAATATTGTTTTATTTTTCATATTTGTGTCGGTGATTGTGGTATAGGGACTGAGGCATCAAATATTGATATGTGTTAGTGATTTTGAGATAGGGACTGAGGATCCAAATACCCATAAGTGATAATGAGTGTAGGATAGGTACTGATGCCTAAAATAACCATGTGACATTTAGGTGTGGGATAGGGAAAATGTATTTAAATACCCCTGGGGTGCAAGACATTATGTCATACACCAATGATATTTTTATTGGACTACTGTTCCAATTGGTAGTGATATGAAATAAAATGAAATGATAAATTATAAACATGTTATTTTTGTATGTGATATCCATTTTATATTTTTTGGAATTATGATTACGATGATATAGGTATTGATAGTTGGGCTATTATCTTAAACTAGTGGATTTTTGTTGTTAATTGGGTAATAATGAAATGTGATAATTTTGTACATTATGCATTGTAATTTATTATTTATATAATTACTTAAAATATTATTCAAGAGGTATTATTTAGATTTCATTTTTTATGGCCTACAAGGTCGTACTTAGACCCAACTCATGGTACCTAATCATTACATGAAAAGATATAATATTTTCATAAGGGATAAGGGATAGAGCTGTATGATATTTGGAAGATATGGGGAGGATCATTGGTAAGGGAAACATACATAGTGTTAGAAGACACATGGAGTTATCAATGTAACTTTTTGTTTTTCATTAGACACTTGACATATATTACAAGATTACTAATATAGGGATTTTTTGGATATTTTTTCCTTCATTGATTCATCGTGTGATATTGATATATTATTAATTATAGAATGATTTTGTATATTGTTCATTGTAATTTAGTTATTTCTGTGCTACATATACTTTTTAATTACTCATAAAAATATGGTATTATAACCCCATGTTTAATATTTCAACCACCCTTGTTGTGGGAATCCCCTGGTGTATGGGATTGCGCATTTGAATGTGATCGATCATCTCGGGGAACTATTGTATGGATCCTAGGTCATGACATTACATTGAAGAATGTAAATCTTTTTCAATGATACATCATCACCATTGAGACCCAATATCACATCAAAACTGTGACATATCTACTAGAACTACCACCTAACTTATCTCAAGTACATGATATGTTCAATGTTTCCCTCTTGATGAAGTACATACAAAACCCCTAATATGTATTGAATTCAGATGTGGTTTTCATAGAGAATGGTTCATCATATAAGGAGTAGTTAGTGAATATATTATATAAAAGTGAAAATTTTCTACAATATAAGACTCCTCACTAGATAAAAGTTTTTGGGGTGAATAACATGTTTTAGGAGGAAACATGGGACTGGGATGAGGTGATGATGTTGATATACCCATATATATTTTGCTGTATGAAATAAAATTTAATTGGTGATATTTATGAAGCATGGAAGAACATAATATAATAAGGTTTTATAAATGAATTTAAATTTTCAAACGAATAAGTTAATTATTATGAATTGACGTTGTAGAAAATTAATTCACTAATTTTGTTATTTCATAAAATTTTAAATTATATCATATAAAATTTATAACACCATTATGAATAAAAAAACTGATAAAATATTAATCATAATGTTATATTTATACATATACTATGTTATGGGTAATGATAAAATCCAATTTAAATATAATGATAAAAGATGGACTAATACTATAATAGTATACCCCATTAATACAATTTAATAATCAATTCAACGGATATGTATTAACTACGACACTACCATGAGTAATACCAGGTTGACACTCAACAAGTGAATCAAAAATGAAATCAATTGTGGTAGATGTCAATGATAATCAAGATCAGGTAATAAACCATTTACACTGATCAACACAATCAATGTGTCTACAATATACAACATACCATTATGACATACACTGGTGTAATATGAAATTTGGTATTTAGACCACAATGTTATGAATTTTTATAATTTTTATTAAATTAAGTAATGATTATATTATTTTATATAAAATATTTCTCATAAATTATTAATTACATTGATCAAAATTATATTTTTATATAAAAAATAATAATAATATATATATATTCCAATAAAACACACTATTAGATATTTCGAATAATTATCGATGTAGATTTAGTTTCAATTAAATATTCTAATCTAATCATACTTCTTTTAATATAATAACTATTATAATTTTACATTGTTTTTTATATTTTTTTTTAAATTTCCTAATGTTCTTCGTATCTAAAAAATAATACTTTTCAGGAAATAATATTTTTTAATATTTGAAATATCTTATATTCAAAAATAAATTTGATTAAATAATTATTTATTTTAAAACAATTAAACATAAATTAGGTTATTATAAACTATATATAAATGTCTGAGAGAGATAATGTTTTGGGTAACAAATAATATAGCATAATTATACAGTTTGTATTATGAAGTCATAATGGACCAAATGTGATGTAATAAACCAAAAATTCGACACCTAGAACCAATTTTTTTATCATTCAATGTGATTGGTTTTTAAATATTATTAATGTATTAAATAGTTATTGAATCCTCCAAAAACCTATAAAATATTTAACATTTATTAAATCAATTCATTTCAATCTTTACCTACTACCACATTACTAAGTGTATTATTTTACGTAGCAAGGTTATCGAAAAAATATAGTACAAAAAACCATCTACATTGGTAGAATCCGTGTTCAGTAAAAATTGTCTGGTTTTTGATTTTATTAATTTAATCATAGAGAGTCCAAAATAAATTTTTTCATTTTATTAACTAACTCCCTCATTGTTCTCTATAAATATATAGTCATCCTCCCACTCTTTTTCACTGAAAACACTATTTTAATTATATTAATAATCCATTACCTTTGGATATCGATCGAACAATGTATCTAATATCTTTTAGAGATCCGTATATGGTTTTAGATGGTCCCACACAATGTAAGGTATCTTATTATATCCCTTTTTAATTTTATAATGGTATTTCTACTAATCATTTATATTTTCAATTTTTCTTGTTGAAATATTTTTTAATCATACCATTTATTTTCATTATGATTCATATTTCATTTGACAATGGTTTTTACTATCATTCAACCCTTATATAAAACATTATATACACATGTTATGCTACTGAAAATATATTATGATTATTTAATGCCAAAAATTATATGGTGAATACCGATTACCATTTCATCTCTAAGGTATTATCCTTGATATGCCTATCAATTGTGGATAGAGGACTTCCATGTCTGTAACCAAAAATCCTTAATCTTAGGAAAAATATAGTGCAAATATGTTTTTCTGTTCTATTATCTCTCTGGATCATGAACACATGAAAATGATATGGAATTGACTATTATGACAAAAATTTTATTTCCCTCTAATACACCAGGAAATGTTATTATCAGATGAGATATATTGTATAGTTCATGACATATTATCCTAAGATCCTCATGTTATAATTTCATAGAAATTATCATTGAATTATTATTATAATATCATGTGTTATGTTTTTTCCACATTAATATGTTTCATTGATGTTATAGTCTTATATCGGGCTTTTTTCATGTTTATAATTATCTCCCCTTTTATGTCACCTTGGTATGCCCCTTGTATAATATGTATTACATAAAACATGTTTTGATTTTTTTAATCTCTTACTAGGATCTCTATCAGTGAAAATTCATATATGTATCCTAAGGGTATCCCATGTGGTTTTGGATGATCGGGGGATATTAATGTCATGTTGTATAGTTTTCAAATATTGATATTGTAACCTTATTTCAGGTTAATATGATATGTATATGATTAACAAATGAAACTAGTATTATCTATATTTCATGAATGCATGATCTATTTTATTATATAATAAATCTTTAGTAATGTTTTATAAATGATATTTTTTATCTTATATTATGTAAGATAACATTAAATGGGAGTGAACCATGGAGGTGTAGTAGCTCAATCCTGAATCATTCCAAAACCTATAGTACAATGTATTGACCCCTGGTATATAGATAACCTTGAAATATATTAAAATTTTACAATCCATTTTTAGTGGACTAGGTATGTATCAACCGCCTTTCATACATTTATTTCATTCAATTATCAACTGATTCCCTAAAAAATTAAATGATATATGCTAATTCTTCTAGCATTATAGTGGGATAGGGAAATGGAAAATAATTTCACACCCTCATTCACGACTACAGTCTTATTTTTTTCATGATATGGTAAAAATAGAGAAAAGAGGGTTTTATATAATTAAAAAATTAATAATGTTTTTATTATAAATAAAAACAAAAAAAAATCATTTCCCCAAACAGAGAATATTCCCTGGATCCACTACTAAAAAATGGTGATTATAAGGTGTTTTGTTATCATTTAGTGGGGGTTATATCCACCAATAAACACTTTAGTAGTTTTTACCCATAACCTTGGATAATGTGGATGCCTACTATGATTATGGATGGTTGTTTGTATGTGCGGGTAAATTTGATCTCTATTTAGAGATGTTTAAAATAGAGGGGGTTTAATATGTCCCTAAAATCACAATGACATGGTGAATTAGGGGTGGTTATAACCTCACCTAATTCGAATATCATCTTAGGTGTGGTTACAAACAACCATAAAGTAACCTTTTTTATATTTTTTACCAATTAGACACCCAAAGCACCCCGGACACACCCCTATATATGCCCTATAAAACCACCAGACACCCCTCCAAACACCCCCTCCATACTCGCAAGGAAACCCACTAGACACTCCTCCATATTACCCCAACAAACACCTCTATATTCCCCACCAGACATCATGGAATACAAATGGAAACCCCTCTACACTCCCCCAACAGGCCTATACACACTCCCCTCTAGACTCCCAGGAAAACTCATGGACACACCCCTAATGACCCCCCGAGACAACCTCTGACATGCCCATTTCACACATCAACACCCAACCAATAACCATTCAATCCTTCATTTGTTTTCCTTAAAACTCCACCACACCATGAACAACACTCCATATCAATTCCCAACACTTCTTCCTCCCTTACCATCATTCATGCACCCGTCAATGACACAATCCATAAAGATGCCACTAGTGGGATTAAAATGGGGGACCAGATAAAGCCAAAAAAGTGACTCTCCAACTTCGCTGATTCATTTTTAATATAATATCTATAAGAATTTATTTTTTTATACATATATAAATATATGATAATATATATATATATGTTTGTGTGTGTGTAAATATAAATAATATTAAATAATTGTTTATACATATTATATTTTCAAATAAATTATATTATATTTTTCTAATATATATATATATTCATTCTATGTATAATATATATAAATTAGTATATTTAGATATATAAATATATATTTACACGTATATTTGTCAATACATTTATATTTTTATGGGTTTGTAGCAAAAATATTTTTAATTATAAAAATAATTATTACAAATATTTGTTAGACTGTATATATTTTATATATAATTTATAAATACAATATGATTATATATGTAAAGATTTATATTATACATATATCATATTAAAAACAATTATTTATTTATTTATTTATGTAATTACATAAATTTATATTATCTAAAGTTCGCACACACATATACACACACACAAAATTAAATACATTCAAATATTTGGAAATATATAATACAATTTAAATATATATTAATTTTCTAATTTATTTTATAATTAATCTATTATATTGAAATATATATATAATAAATATATAAATTATTTAAATTTATATGAAAAAAATATGTAAAAAATAAAATATTTAGTATATAATTTAATATATATATATATATATATTATATTTATATTTAAATCTATCTATATTATATTTATTTGTATAAATATTATAATATAAATGCATTGGTAAATTAATATACAAAAAAATACATATAATATAACAAATGTACATGATAAAACCTAATATGAATGTATTGTATCTATAAATCAATATATGATATTTATATATTTGAAGAAATATATTTATAGTTTCATTTTTGTTATGTATATAAATATTTATATATATGTACAGATTTTTGTTTATATGTATAATTATTTATTCAAGGTATTTATTTAATGTATATATATATATAATTATATTTTATAATGAATTTAAATATATTTCTAAAGTCTCTTTATATAATATATATATATATATAGGTATGCACACATGCATCAACATGCATATATATTTTAAAATTTGAATTTATATGATATTTAATTTGAAAAATTAATTCATATTTTGTGGTGGTTAAAAACCACCTCTAATAAAAGGGATTAATAGCAGTTTGTGAATCCCCTATAATATATTAAATTATATGGGTTACAAAAACACTCTAATTCAGTGGATAAACAGTAGTTCATGAACCGTCTCAAAATTATGTGATTAGTGGGCATTATGATCCCCCACTATTTACATAAAAAACAATTTCCATGTTATATATATATATATATATCCTATAATATCCAAATTAATTTAATATCTATATAGATCCTCAAAAATATAATCGAACATATAGAGCTAGTAATTAAAAAATTGGCAGTTTTTTTGACATAAAAAAATATAAAATATGACCAAATATTACAATAAAATGAAAAAAAATTAATGTGAGTTTTCAACAACCTCATTATTCGATGATTACTAGGGATTGTGCATAACCCCATCTAAAATGATGTTTTATGGGGTTATTTCACAAACCAACCAAAAAAACTGCCCCAATAAGATGTTTTATTTATAGTAAACTATGTCACCAATGACCCTCAAGGTCTAATTCTAACTCAACTAGGCCCATTTATGATGTTTTCCAAGTCCAACATGTTTATTGTGTTGTATTTCATCAAAATGATGAAATCAATACCTTGTCAAATTTCTCAAATATAATCCCTAACCCTTTTCGTACCCATATATATTTTCAAACTCACCCAACTATAGATTTTTAAGACACTCCCATGATGAATTTACCTCACTAGAGATATCAATTAATTTTATATATTTCAATCAATTATAAAATTAATAATTTATAGAATATATTCATGTATTATTCCCATAATAAAAAATCAAACAAGAAAACATTAATTTTATACACCCAATAAAAAATTGATTTCTATATATTAATTACATGTATAATACTTCCCTGAATAGAAAAACTATACGATTTTAGTCATATATAATATAAAAAATATTTAGAAGAGGCACTATAAGAGTTTTCCATAATGAAATGGTGACTATATGGAGACTTCTATTATTTTATATAACAATTTATCATTTATTTTCTTTGAAATAGTTTTAATCATTTGTATATATAACTATATTATTCTAGTAAACTACATCTAAATCATGAGGTTGATGTGGGAGATCCAATGGATCATGATGAAAAGAAACACACATGTTGATGTGTACTTATAAAACTCTTTATGGCATTTTTACCAATGATATGAAGGAATATTATAGTAAAATGGTATAATCTTTTCTCCATAATGGTAACATTATTTAAAAAATTCAATGATTTCTATGATTAAATGTAAATATTATAATTTAAACATGCTTTACTATAGTGAAAAAATTATTCAATCATTATTAAAACTTCCACCCCACCCCACCCAATTCATTAGAAAAAATAAAATATTTATTGAAAATTTTGATACCGCATTCTAAAAAATATGAATTAGATATGAAAATGATAAAAAATAAATAAACCTCCCAAAAATTATATTCTAATTTTATGAACCTCATATAATATCTTTAAAACAATGCTTGATTATTATAGTATATAAGAAAAATAATTCTAATAATTGATTATGATAGTTAGGGAAATATATACCTAATATAATTGTAGACATTGAAGTGGATGATGTATCAAAAAAATATACAATGTTTAATGTTCAAATAAGGAAATATATTCTTGTTTATGTGGTTGGTATGTAATCCATATAATATATAATCCTAAATAGGATAAGGTAAGAGTATTTGTTTTTTCATATAACAAATAATGAATAAAAATATAATTTTATATTAATTTATTGATTAAAATTCCACAAAAAATGTATTTTTCATCGTGTTGTAATCGGATTAAAACATAATTTATGAGAATTATTTATACCAATTGGTTAATTACAGATGATTTAAATCCATATACATGACTATCATATTTCACGAAAATAAAAAATATTATGATAATGATTTTTTTTCAAAAATATGGAATCAAATTTATTTGAATTCATTTATTAACAGTATATATCTAAATGAATATTTTCTAAAAGTTAAACATTATATCATTTAATACAGAATCCTTATAACCATAGACATGCCTCTTATCATTTTCATATTCATAAAAATGAAAAAACCCACATAAAGGACCACATATTATATTTTTTATATATCCTATTAATTATATTCTATATTTAAAATTGATAGAATCATTAATCTGTTTTTGAAATATTTAATTGTTTTCGTGCAATTTTTAATTCACGCAGATGAATTCTTAGTAGTTAAAATTAATGAAGTATTGAATTTTTCTATAGGGCTCGCAAAAATGTTACACATTTGATTAAAAATTTCTATAATAATATTTTTTTAAAATGGACCATCCTTCTTTATTCAATTTTCAATATGAATGATACATTATTGTTAAGTTGAAGATGTCCCTAAGATGTACCCATATCATGTAAATTAATCATTATTTTGTAAATTATCATCTTATTCTATGAGATAATAACTCTACATTATAACTCCCCAAGTTTTTATGAATTATTAATATGTGAATAAATTAAATTCTATTGATTTCTTGTGTTACATAAAGAACCAATATTTCATTTCTCTACATAGAACATTCGGTTATCCTATATTATACACAATAGTGAGGTCCAGAAAAACTGTGATATATTTTCAATATAGTAATTTAAACGTGAAATTCAGTACAAATGAACTAAAAATAGTGTTATTAATATTTATAAATTCTTTTAAAATATTAATTATTATTATTTTAAATAGATAAAAAACACTGATAAAAAAATAAAAAAAATTTTGTTTTAAAATATATGCTTACAATAAACAATTTTATCAAGAAATTAATCTTTCTATAAAATAAATAAATTAATTTATGGAACTGTTAAAATATTTAATTTGTAAAATAAAATTAACTTATGAAAAAAGAAAAAAAAATCTCTTTTGGTGGATTTTTTAAACTTTTATAAAAAGAATAATTTTCGGATTAATAGTGAATATAGTTAATTTTAATTGGAAAAATAATTATTTTTATTTCATTTTAAGGATTATTAATATTTTAAATTTGTTTAAATTAAAATTAGTTAAATAATAAATCCAATAATCATATTTAGGTCAT
Source organism: Viscum album (assembly GCA_963277665.1). Taxonomy (NCBI): domain Eukaryota; kingdom Viridiplantae; phylum Streptophyta; class Magnoliopsida; order Santalales; family Viscaceae; genus Viscum; species Viscum album. The sequence continues at coordinate 1,555,030,199 of OY728121.1, read as the reverse complement.
CATAAAAAAATTTGTATTAAATTATTATAAAAAACATTTGCAATATTTGATCATTTTTATGTTTAAAAAACCCAATTTATCATCTTGATTCATGGAATAATTGTAAATAAAAACAATTAAATTATTTTAATTGGTTTTTTTAAAAAATGTTTCTATTTTTTGAATCAGAATAATTTATATAGTCTAGTAATGTCAATTTAGTTTCTGAAAAAAATGAATTTTCAAAATAGAAAAAATTATTTACCATAGTTAAGTTAAAAATTGAATTACTAAGGTGTAAAAATTAAATTATAATTGTTAAAAATAAAATTAAAATTTTCTATAAATTATTTATTTGAAACATTTAATTCTTATAATGTCTATATGTAAATTCAGACCCAAGTTTTACCATTTTTACATACTATTAACAAATGTGTACCTTTTATTTTAAACAATTACATGTTTTACACTCATTATATAAAAATAATACTTGAAAAAACTTCATCATATTATTAATTTTTGTGAAATCCTAGGAAGGATACAAAAAGAATTTATACAGTTCATCAACAAATATTTTATTTATTTATTTATTCACCCTATCAATAAATCTTATAACATGAAGATATAATAAACTAAATTTATAATATATAATGTGATGTTGTTATATTTAGTTAATTACTTCAATCCATATCCACTTCATTCAAATGGGTTATTAAATCATCGTTCATAAATATAGATGAATAATACCTCATGAATTGATGTCATTTTTTCCATTTCCTCCACTCATGATTAGACATAATGGTGTATTTAGTTTTTATATATAATATTTATGATATTACTCTACTTAGAGAATTATTTTATCCCACAAAACATCAACATTTCTATTTTAATAGAATATAATAATGCAACATAGGTATAAAATGGACTACCTCCATGCGATGTGATGTTATTAATTAACACAACAAATTGATTTTAATAAGGATGGGTTTAATGAAAAAATTTTATATTAAATAAATAAAATTGATTCTATAATGATAATATATCATTTAACTTTCACTATCTCACTCTTATATTAAAATGGAATCAACGTTAATGCGTACGTAAATCATTTTTTCACGAAGAACTGTGTATTTTATTTTCTGTTAATTATTTTTATATATTACCCAAAATAAATATATATTGGATATATATAATATTTATATCATGTATATAAATATAAATATAATGACAACATAATCAATTTAAGTGGACCAAAAAGGTCAAATAAAAACATATAGGAAAAAATAATTTATTGCCTGATACATGGAATTAACATGGAATTATAAATAAATATTTAATAAATGGTTATCTATACATTTTATATGATAATATATATATATATGGTTCAATAATATATTTTTAAAGGACATATATTTATTATACAAGAGCTTATATTATATAAGATGAAAGACCATACTTTTTTTTTGGGATTTCTGGCTTCTCTTAATTTTCTATGCGACATATAAAAATTCACGACTCATTTGTTTTGTGTGGTGTATATACAACTGCGTTGAAATTTTATATCATGAATAATATAGTATTCATTATATTTAATGTTTCATTTGAACTCATTCATTATTAATTAATACGATTCATAAGGTTATTACATGAATATAATATTTTAGTTACAATATTTCTTCTTCATGGTGAATGTAATATTGGGAACCATAATTTTTACTCATAAATTTTATATAAAGTCCCTTTAAGTTGAATCTTCATGAATTTATCCAAATTATATTTTATGTTCCATTTTATTATATTCAATCCTATTTTATTCGTTTAAATGATAATAAATTGGTAATGAATTTCTGTTTCAATCTAATAATTTATTAGGATTGATTGTCATTATATCTTATGATCCATCTCTCAAGAAACAATTGAATTTTATTCTCCTTGGGTCATTCATTGTATTTCCAATAAATATAATCATTTATCCACTCTTTGGTACATAAAATAAGTGGGATATGTTTTGACGAAAATATACTTTATTTCTCTCATCATTCATAAATCCATATTTTCCAAAACAATAATATCTATAAATTTATTAAAAAATGATTCGGAATCATCATATGATTTTCTAAAGTCATTTTACCACATTATTGGTTTTTTAAAAAAAATCAAAGGAATATTCAAATCATTTTCTGAATAAATATAATTTTTATTTTACATAAAATTGAATGGATTCTTTGTTGTATTGTGTAAGTAATGAAAATACCTCCCATCATCATGTCCATTAATTTAATTGAAGATTTATTTATATTTTTTAAATTTTATATTATAATAAAATAAATTATTGAGTTTTTTAGGTTTTAAAATGTATTTTTCATCATCGAAATAATTTTTTCTGAGGGGTATATTTAAATTTAAATTTTATGCTACCTTTATAAGATATAATGAATTGAATTTTTAAAATGTTTTACAACTTCTTAGGTAAAAAATTATTTTCATAGAAAGGATATCTTCATCATGTAAAGTTCCATGTGATCTATTTTTGCAACTCATTCTCCATATATTATGAAATCCCATGATGTAAATTATGCTTCTCGTGAGATAAGAACCAATGATAAAATTCTTATTCATTCTATGAATGGATTTGATGAAAACAATCTTATGAATCCAATTTCTATTACTAAGGTTATAAAATGAAAACATTCATATAAAACCCCTTAATTTTACCTGGGATAATCTATAATTGAATGATTAAATCATTTTGGAAACAATATCTCTTCAATTGTTTATGATATATAGAAATTTTTATGAATCCAATTTCATATCATAGATTATGATATGATGACTACTATATGATCTTCTGGACACATATGGATGATTTTAATTGTTTGATGGTGGTTATGTTGTAACTAGGGAAAGAGGTAATATTATAAAAAAATATACGTGGGACCTATATATCTCTCCAATTTATTAGACAATGATAAATGATCTATGAATATAGAGGGAACACATGTGGTTAGTCCATGCCCTAAAAGGTGGGTACATGGGTGGTTTCACAATGAAAAAAAAATATTGTATGAGTATTGTTTTCTGATGTTTGATGTAGGTTCATTGGTGGTTATCCCATGGATAGCATGTTTTGAATGTCTTCATTGGTAGCATTGGCATACAATATCTTTTATTATGCGTTTCCCCAAAAATTATTTCATATTACAATGTTATTCTCTCAAGTCTCACGTTCATTTATTTCCTTATGATTCTTGGATTAGAAACTTCGAATCAGTGTTAAATTACTCGATATAATGATCATTGATATGAAGGGCGTTTTTTTTCAAATGTTATATTTCTGTTCCGAGACCCTTATGTTCATGTAATTTTTATGTATCTAACTTGTTAACCATTAATGATCATCTGAGATTACATGTTTATGTTTTATTCAACATGATATGATGAAAATTATTATTTATGATATTTAAAAGAATAGTTCTTATTATTAATAACTAAGTAGGAGATGATGTATCCCACTTATGAACAATTATTTGTATGTTTCATTATTATTAATAAGACAAAACACTTATGGTCCTCAATCTTGTGATTTAGTTTTATAATGATTTTTTATATGAAAATATCTAATATATATACATGAAAAGTTTTTTTTGGAACCCCTGGTATCATGTATGTAAACCATTTATTTTGGTTTTAAGCATGTAAATATTTTGGGTGAAGATTGGGATGTTTAAAAAGACCTTGAAAATGTTTTTCTGAATTTTATAATGGTGAATGTTTTAAGCATGGTTAGTGGAAATAGTGAAAATCTCATAGTAAACTGTGCACAGTGAGTTAGGGGATATTGGAAAGGTGCACGGTTGAGGTTCATGGTTTTTACAAATAGTGAAACCACCCTGGGGAAACCATGCATTGTTGGACAACAGGATATTTCATGGTTCGTTTACAGTTTTTCTAACCATATTGGACACCATGTGAGGTCATTCATACGAAATGGGAGGATGCATAATTAGCACATGGTGTTCCTAACCATGTGACAAACCACGAACGATTTAAAAGTGAGATCCTATAAAAGTGTAGATCACTCATTTTTTCTGATAAAATAACTATTTTCAACCATTTTGGTTCTAACTAGATATTTCTTTTTCCAAAAAGATTTGGAGTGTTCCCCTACAAATAATTAAGTGATCTAAAGAATTTTCATGGTGTTTTGAATCCAGGATCCCTTTTTAAGTATTTTTTATGGTAGTTTTCCTTATATATACACATATCCCCTCTCTATGATTCTTATATATAATCTATTGTGGATTTATCATTGTGTTTTTTTTCAATCAGGATGAGATATGGTTGTTTTTCTATTAGATAATGATATCAAAGGCTGGTTTTTAGAGATTCATCCTAGTTTTGTTGAATAATTTTTTATTTTATTCATTTTCATCATAATTCCTAAGGTAGGTGGTTTCACTATCAATGAATATTCATTTAAAATGAAATATTAATTTAAATTTGGATAAAATTCTTGAGTTTGGTAGGGAAATTGGATTGAAAATCATGGTATAACACTTCTTTAGTTTTGGTTTTTGGATTTTTGGATTTTTTGGAAATTTATCATTGAATATTATTTATTTATTTGTATTAAAATGTAGGTTTAACAATAAGAATTTTTTGGATTTCATAAAATGGTTTGTTTTGATGGTTTTCAAAAAATTATGGTTTTATTGAAATATTTTGGAATAGTTAATTTTAAATGGTTATTGTATACATGGGTTTGTGTGATTTCATGCTTCCGATGTGAACATAAATAAGTGGCATGTACCATTTGTTACAAATGAGTGTGATCCTAAATAAGGGACATGTTTCCTTTAAGAACAATGAGATTTAACACATTATGATGAATTAGTGGATGAAATTATAAACGTTTAGAAGTAAAGAAATATACATGAAGAATTAAAGTGTTGGTGTCTGTTTCAAACATAGAATTTTTATGCCAAAAAGGTATGTGAAATTATTTAAAGAATTGTTTGTTTACTATCCTTGTAAATCTATTTAGCTTGGAAAATTTATTTTAGTGTGAAACCACTTGTCTATGATGTAAATTTAGAAACTGTTTTACTGTTTTTTATTTGATTTGTTTTATATAATTATGGAAAAATATTCATTCCATGTGGAATGAGTAGATATACTACTTGTGAAAACCCTACTAATATTCACTACAAACCCAATTATTTTGAACGACTGTGATTTTTCATGTGAGGTTTATCAAAAAAATGTAATGTTATAGCATCTAAAATTTTCAATGGTTCTTTGTGATTCATTAGAATATAGTTATAGTTATATATTGGATTTATGTATGGTAGTTTTGATCATTTTTCATTTGTTCCTATTTTGTGTACTTTTATGTTAGTGTAATTTCACTTTTCTATTTTTTTAGTTTTGTTTTGAAATGAAGGGTACTACTTTTAGATGTTCAACATTGTTAGCTTGAATCATTTAATGCTTATTAATTTGATTACATTTTTTGATGGGCTGTTTATTTTGTCAAAGAGAGAATCATCACCCAAATTTATTAAATCCCATGGATTTATTTTGATCCATTGGCGCCTTGTTTATATTTCTTAATACTAACAAGTTATTCTTACATGACTCAAGCCAATGAGGAGGTTCCAGATGTTACAAGTGGTATAAGCTATTACATTACTTGATTTGAAAATGGTATAAGTTTTTTCAATCATTGGGGAACAATTATGGAATTCATGGAGTTGAAAATTAATTTTGGTCAATCCTTGAGTTGGGATTGTTGAAAAGAGTATATTTTTTGGGAAATAAAATGTAGAGAATTAATATTTGTATCAAACATTTTTATGTTAACCTTCATGTTACTAGAGGGATGGGTATTTATCATTTTTGAAGACACTTTTATGAATTGCAATGATAGTGTCATGGGATTAGCCAATGAGATAATAATGAAAGGAAGTTTAGAAATGCCTTCCTATTGTAGGTGTATATTTAATTTTGAGTAATGACGTATGAGTTGGTATAAATATGTTTATTTTAAAAAAATGATATTTTTTCAAATATCATACTCTAAAAAAGTCATGATATAGGTATTTTTGGAATGGTTTTAAATAAAAAATAATGGAAGGATGGTCAAAATGGTTTGAAAAGGAAAAGTGTAGAATTTTTTAAACCCTAATTTTGATTCGTGCGATGAGGTATAATTTGAAAATTTTAATCCTTCAATTACTATAGAGATATTGTTATTGTTTTTTATGGAAGTGGAACATAGTAGGAATCTTAGAAACAAATTATAAGAGGATGAGTGGAATGTGGTGGAACTTGAGCTATAAGACAACTGATTGATGGTTCAATTTAAAGTCCAAGATTTACATGCTGTTGATATAAGTAATATAAGGGATAAACCAAGTCTAAAGGATCCTTATGGTCAGCTCCATATCTTGAATTCACACATCCTTCAGGGTAATTCAGAACTAGGTATGGAATATCTATTGATGTTAAGGATAAATCAAATCATCTATTTCATAGGAAGACCATAATAGTTGAACATAATGTTAGTGATGTATATGATGGAATATATTCCACACCATTCGTGGGATTGTGTAGTTCATGAAAAATTAGAAAAATCTATTTCCCAAGAGAATTTTGAATAATTATTTAACAAAGAGATAATATCCTCACATGTTCATAATCACATGAATGATAGAATTATTTAGCATGAATAAAGACAGCATCATAATAATATAGTATGTAGATAAATTTATGAATTTAGTGTGCACGACACCCAATATTTCTGTCAGTGCTTCCTTGAAGGCATGAATTTCTGAATCAAGGATAAGGCTACACACCATCTTTAATATTTTCATGCAATGTATAATCGGTTATAAATAGATGTTCAATAGATATAAAATGGAATAAAGGGACATCTCATGAGATATAGGAAGATGGAAAATGAAGAAACATATGGTAAATGGATGGAACACTAATACTGCTACAAAATGGAAGAGGGACACATGTTTCCAAGGTAGAGGAGTGACTCAAAATTTGATGGTTGGATTGGTTAATTTTCCTCAAAAACCCTTGATAAAGGATGATTATTTTTAGTGAGGTTCATTCTACCACGCGATTTGAGAGTGAACACAACCACCAAGAGTATGCCACAATTGCAATCAGATGGGGGAATATTCAGTGTTATTGGTATTGTAATCATGGGTCTTGTGTTCGGGACACTTCTCATGTGTTGTAGGAGTCATATACATTTACAGTATCAAGGTAGTTTAATTCATCTAATTAGAATAATAGTTCATTCCATGGTTATTCTAGGAATCCCATGACTCCTCACCAAGTAAGGCCTAAAAAGAAAAATAAGGAACATTATGCAGTGAGTAAAAACAGTTATGGAGCGGTGAGATTTATGGTGGATGATAAATTTAGACCATTAATGGTGAGAGGCATAATTCATTTTAATTATAAATTTATACTATCATATCTTTATATGGTTTATTACCAATCATTTATGGCTTCTTTTTATATTTATTTGGTTGGTTTACATATCGGTGTAATGAATTCAATTTTGAAACAATAAATTCATCTTGGTCAAAGAAAATGTAAATAAATTGTGTTTATAGAATCATATAAAACATTTTATGGACCTGAGTTGATATGGGATATATATATGCCTGATATGGATTTCTGTGACATAATCATTAGTATGGATTGGTTGTTATTTTTTAAAGATATATTTGACTGTTAGTCCCGAAGGGTCAATTTTATGACTAACAATGGCATGGAGAATCTATTTAAGGTGGAGAGGATTTTAAAGGTAGTTTCAATTACAATTTTGGAACTAGTAGTTGGAACAATCTCGTACTAGTTGGAGAATTAGAATTTGGAATCTATGGATGAGATCCATAAAAATAGGCTTCCTGCAATTATTGATCATTTCTTATATGTATTGTCCTGAAAATTTCTCAGGGTTGACACCAATAAGAGGAGTGGATTTTATGATTGATATGACTCCATGGATAGTACTATTTCCCTTATGTATTATAATTTTGATCAAACAAATTATTGGAATTTAAATTCTTGTTGGAAGAGCTATAATGAAAAGGGTTCAGTTATCTTAAAATATCTTTGTTGGCGGTACCGGTCTGGTTTGTTAAAATGGAATATGTAACTCATTCTATTTCTATAGATTGTCATATATTTAACCATGTAATGGAAATGAATTGGTATCCAATTTGAGTATTTAATTCTTAATTCCAAAAATTGTTTGGAGATCAGTGGTCCTCTATAATTAACTAGTGATCCAGATATCACCAGTTACGAGATTGAAAAAAGGATATTCCCAATATAGCTTTCTGTGGTAGATATCTCTATTATGAGTTCATGGTAAGGCATTTCAGTGTTTTTAATTCACCATCGATACAGATTTAATTGGTTAATTGGATATTTCAGTTATTTTGGGATTATTTTTTGTGGTGTTTTTGGATGAAATATTGGTGTTTTCAAGGAAATGTTATAACCAGGAGCAACACATTGTGACATTATTAGTATCCATGAGGGATCATCATATGTTAAAAAAATTATCAAAGTGTGATATTTGGATAAATTAAGTTGTTTCTATGGACATGTAATCTCCTAATGGGGTGATTCTATTTATCCATAAATGATATAGTGTGTTATCTATTGGAAACTACCGAAAAATCTCTTCGAGAAAAGTAGTTTCATTGATCTATATTGTTTGTTCATTCAATTTTTTTATATTTTTAAGGACTACAATAACCTATGATAGATTTTAATGTGAATAATATTCCATTCCAATAGATTTATGAATACCAGATGTATTTTTAAGAGCTAATGGTCCCAGTACATCTGGACCGATCATAAAATTTCTTGAATCTGGGGAAACATACATTATGTATTAGGATGCTTGAAGATCTGTAATGGGATGTGTTCTCATGAATGATGATCATGTAACTTCTTATGGATAAAAATAGTTATTGTTTAATGATAAGAACATAACAAATCAAGATTTGTATTTATATTATGTTTTCCATGATGTGAAGAATTGGCATCATTACATTTTTAGTAAGAAATATACAATTCAAATGGATCATAATTGTTTGACACTTATTTTCTCACAAAGGTATTTGAATCTGAGGAAAAGAAGATGGCTAAAGTATCTTAATTTTTTTAGTTTTACCGGATGCATAAACCAGTTATTGGAAATATCGTGGAATATTAGTTAAGCATAAATTCATATTCTTAATTGGAAAAGAAGTCTTTAGATCAATGGATGTTGATGTCAATGATAGAAAATGTGTACTCTTAATGTGGAGACTGAGTTGATGGATCAATTTTATTTCCAATTTCTTTTTTTTCTGATTTTTATTGTATTTGAATAGGAATGGACAACATATTTTGTTTTTGTGGATGTAAGGTTAATACTCAATTTTGGGGAGACCATTGATTGATAAGAACTGGATAAAAGATCTGTTTTGTGGTTTCAGCATTGGATATTCATAAATATGTATTATCAAGAACAGAGTATTCATTAATTAAACTATTCAATATGGGATGATCATCCTAGAACATAGATTATGAATAATGTGTTGAAAAAAATGTTTTTGTGGAGATGCATGAAAAAAGATGGATGATATCGTTATGAGATGCTTATCATGTCGGCATGTTAGGGAAACACATCAGCAACCATCAAGAATGTTTTTGTATTTACATATTTTTTATTTTGAAGGGTAATTAGTATCCATGTATTTTTTTTAACAATTCTCCGATGAAATATATAGAAACAAGATTCCATAGGTGTTATAGTGAAATTTGTCACAAATTCGGCCCATTTAATCCATATTCATTTATCTTAAACGGTGGAGGAATTTTGAAATATTTATTTTTAAGAAGTGGTAAAAGGACATTTAGTAGAAATTTCGAATGTTTTAGAAAGATATTAGTGGTTTTTGACTCATTTATATTTATCTTTACTAAAAAACAATATGATTCCCTTGACTATAAGTATACTTTATCATACAAAGATGGATAGGAAATTTGAATAAATGATACAAACATTGAACGACTTGTTGCAGGCTTCTGTATTGGAATTTTGTGGCTCATAGTTAGAGCATGTACCATTATTGGAGCTATCATATAACAATAGTTATCAATCCTAGATATGTATGCATCCATCTGTTGAATTATATGGGATTCCTTTTAGTCCCCCTATATGTTCGGTGGAAATTGGTTAGATGTTGGTGGTTGGACAATGAATTTTATTTGATATAACAAAGATGATTTATTTCATCATGAAATAGAAGGGGATGACACAGATTCATCAGAAGTCATATGTTGATAATCGTCGAAGGATATTGTCAGTCGAGGTGAGTTATTGTGTGTTATTGAGGTCCTCTACAAGGGTTGGGCATCATCATTATGAGATAAAGGTAATGTTATGTCCAACATGAAAATGAACTTTTGAGAACACGAACAGGTTGGTGTGGGGGGATATCAGTTTTCATTTCCACCATAGTTTAGTGAAGTGAATAATGTGTTTTATAGAATCTTAGTTGAAAATGCATCAACTAGATCCTTACCATGTGATTCCATGGGATTTATTTGACTTAGAGAAAGTTGATTTTTTTGGTCCATGTTATTTTACAGATTATGGATATGAATGATAAAGTATTTCATGGTGATAAAAAATTTAGTAAATGTTTTGTGTTAACATGGTCAGATTAAGTATGATACTTCTTCACGGGAGAATGAAATGGATAAGCAATGTACCAAACTATTTCAGGACAGTAGCCGTTTTCTACCTTACAATGATTGAAAGAAAAATGGTGGGGATAATATAGAATCCACATGTTTCAATTAATTAACCCACTATTTATTAATTTTATATATGAAAAATTATTGGGTGATGTTTGGGTGGATTTAGAAGGACTTTGTAATGTTTTTTTGGGATTTTGTAATTTTCCATGGTTTGAGAATATTTTGTGGAAACAATGAATCCCATACATGAAAAAATATATACTGATAATGGGGATAATGGGAAGGCCCATAGTTAAGGGTCAAAATTTTTCCAAACCAAACATCCACCTATGAGAAACAATGAATTGTGGAATAGAGTTATTTTTCATGGTCAACATATGGTTTTTAAAACCGTGTGGGCCAACTGTGTGAGGTTCTTCTCATGGAAGGTGAAGGAATATAGTTAGTGCACATTTTTTTAACATATGAATAACAATTCACGGTTTAAATGTGAGATCCTTTAAAAATTAATCACAATAATTTCCACATAAATGACTTATGTTTTTCCCCTATTCTCGCCCAATCTTGATATTTATTCCTCCCAAAGGTTGTGGATTCTTCCACCATCATTCCGAAAGATACAGGGAAACCATCCATGGTGCTTTGGATCTTAATTCCCCTAGAATGTCTTCATTTCTTATAGTAAAACATAGAGCGAATACATTTATTTGTCTCATATTTTTTATATCTAGTCTGCTTCAGATAGATCTATGGTTTGTTTTCAAATCAAAATGATATATGAGTATGTTTCTCTTAGGGAAATATATACATGTTTTTTTCATGAAATTTAACGTATATTTTTAAATATTTCATTCTTTTCTTCATTTTCATCATAAATCCCATGGTAGGTGGATTCACTCTCGACTCCTCTTTGTATAACATGAAGGATTAATTTATAATAAAAAAGCACTTGAATTTGGTTGTGAAATTTGTGTGAAAAGAATTTTAGATACCTTCTTTAGTATTGGCTTTTTTCTATTTTTTTAGAAACTATTTCAGAAAAGTTCTTATATTCTTGATTAGAAAATGTTGATTTTAAAATATGGCTACATTGTATTTTGGAAAATATTCTATTTGAAAGTTGTTTTCTAAGAGAATGGTATTATTTAAATGGCCTGGAATGGATAATTTGAAATGGATTTGTGAAACTTTGGTTTTTGTGAGTTCTTATATTCAATGTGACCTAGAATAATGGGAGTATAACATTGGGGTACAAAGGGGAGTGACTTCGGATAATGGTTGGGTGTGATTGGGTTATAAGGAAATTTTTCACTTTGGGAAAACTTATTGGATGGACTAGTAACCCATCATGTGTTAGAAATATGAGTGAATCATGAATGTGACTATTTTTGTATGAATCATGTAATTGGTATGCAAAAAATAATTTGATATTGGTTGAATAATTGTTTTGTGACTTATATTGTTAAATATTTCAGTTGTAAAAAAAAATTGGTGTAAAACATCATCATTTTGATGAAAAATGAGAAACTATTCCAATAACTTTTATAAAATTTTATATAGTATTTCAATATTATTATAAATTATTAGAGTGCTTAGGGATGTAATTTGGAAAAGATATATTGAGTATCATTACTCACCCATGCATTGGAACATTGGTTCTTTTTAACATTTTGTTTTCTAGATGACAGGTAAAGGTATATAATCAAATTTATACAGTGGTGATTCATAATACAAGAGCATTGAATTTGTGTTGGAGCATAGAGATAAGAATTATAGTCTTTTATCATTGTTATTATTTCTTCATTAGTGAACTTTGATGTCATTTATCTTGCTCTGAGGTAAATATTTGTATTTTTTTAATATCAATGGTAATAAATTGATTTTGATTACATTTATAGGAGGAAAAATTATTGTTGATTATGATATGGTGTGATTTAATGGTTTTTTGTAATTTCTCCAAGGTTATATAGTCCCCATAATGTATGAAAGCACTTGTAATTTATTTTCCTCCTTTTCCACCTTCAGGAAGTCACTTTTGGAAAATTAGTTATTCCTCCTCGACTTAAGCCAATGAGCAGTGGTGGGATGTTTCATATTGTCTATATATAATATGTATTTATTATTGTTTTATTTACACATTATAAATTATGATGATTCAAACTTACTAATATTCCCAATGGATGTTATTTTAATTTTAGTTCTATCGATAAGTCAACTTATACGAAAATATCCATGAAATTTGGGAATTCACAAATTCTTTATGAAAAATCATGAAATACTTGAATAGGAAATGTTTTTGAATGACCTTTTATTAACTAAGAATTATAGACTAAATATGGATTAATGAATATAAAATGTAATAAGAGGATTGACATGATTATGACGTTCTCCATCAATATTATTACATCTTATACAATTATTTTTCGGTTTTGTCAATTGACGGAACCCAATGAAACCACGATAATGAAGACTATGGAAGATAATGTAATTATATTACCTTTATGATGCCTCATGCTATGGGATATGGAATGAAAAAAATCATTGATATTCTCAAAAGATGTTTTAATTCTATGAATCATGCATGGCTTCTAAATTAGCAATAGAGGAATCAATATTTGGTTGAGTCCTTCATGAGTAAAGATACACCATTCATTCAAGGAACCATTACTCTAGTTTTTTGCTGAGCAGTGGATCAAAAATAATGAAATGGTTATATCTATTTTCTATTCTTTAAAACATGAATAATCCATTTTGGATATCTATAATTTAAAAGGTGAATAATATCGACAATGGAATTTTATTAAGAATAAGAGGAAATGGGAGAAAATTGAATCCATGGATGGGGGAACATTCATGGAAACATTTATCAACAAGTAAATTCCATATATTATTTGTATGAATATATAGAGGGATTTTCATGAGTTATAGTTAATGTGTGAAGAATATTTTGGTACCTACGATGCAAATTTTATGAGTTTTTTGTGATAACCTATGGGTATTATCATCCACGTAAATGTAATATTTCTAGATCATTCAGCATCATAAAACCATGTTATGAAACAAAATTTTTCATAGAAGGCATCAGTAGATATGAAGGGATTGTTTTATGTGCAATAAATGTTGAAAGATAGGATTTATTTACATAACAATATCTCGGTTTGAAAAAGAAATTGTTGATGTATTTCAAAGAAAAATTTAAAAACAATGGAGTGAATAATATGATATTTCTTCGATGTTCAATGAGTTGGAAGAAACATGGAGGAACATTTCTTAAGGGGACTGGTCAGTATTTTTAGTATAGAATATATGGTAATAAATAAATTGATTACTAAAGAGATAGAAACATGTTAGCTTATGATGTGAATAGATAGAAATATATATTGAATGGAAAACTTATACTATGTCATTTAATATTGATGTAGTTAGAGTATTATGATTTCTAGTTCCCAAATTTAAAGATAATGTATGGTTATTGATGTCAGAAACCTATTAATCCAAGGACTAATGGAAAATATCATGTGATCACTATTTGTGATGATGGGTGTGATAATTTCATAGTGAATGATATTATTACCATCAACTATAGAACATATGTTTTCTTATTTTCTTATGGAAAAACCCATCAGGTCATAATTGAATAATTTTATTTTGGTATCAATAATACACCCAATCAATTAGAGGTGGAATTAGTTGTGAAAAATCTAATGGTATTATGATTTAATATCAAGTATAAGATACTTCTAAAATTGATATCTGTGGTAACTTTCATCAGGTAATTCTCTTCTGTTTCCCTGTAGTCAAATTTGAGGTTATCATAATAATTGATTTTCTTTCTCAAATAAAATACCAACTCAATAATCAGTCATGGGATGTAACATTTGATATTACAATCCAACCACTGATCATCTACCAATGTACATATAATTAATATCTTCCAAAGGATATTTATTATATTATATTGGGATCTAATTTCTATTTCAATTTGGTGATTATACAAATTTTTATGTGAGGAACTCTAAATTTATGGTTTTCCTATTATGATGGAAATTGAATAATTCTTTCCAAAGGAGTTTCATAGTGTTTAAAAAAATAATAATTTGTGTTTTCAATAGAACTCATTCTTATTATAAACCCAATTTGAATGAATCCTTATAGAATTAACCTGGTTGAGTTGTTGGAACTATTTAAGAAACTCAAAGAGAACATTAACAAGGGATTACATAATCCTAGTGTGTCACCATTGGGTTTACCTATTCTTTTTGTTAAGAAAATATCGATCAATGTGCTTCTGCAATGATTTTATATAGTTGAATAAGATCTCAGTCAACATAAAGTATCATTTACCAAATATTGGGGTCCCATTAAATCAATTTTGTGTAGCTCAATACTTTTCCAAGATTTAAATTGTAATGGATATAACCAATTAAGGGTCAAAGAGAAGGATATACCCAAGAAACAATTCTGTACATATCATAGAAACTGTGAATATAAACTGATTTCATTCTGTCTTACTAATTTTACAACTAGCTTCATTAATTTAATTAACTATATCTGTATATTTTAGCTTGATAATTGTTTTAGTCTTTTTAAATGATATTCATATCTATTTAAAGATGAGGGAAGAGCATGACGATCCCTTTATAATTGAATAGAATAACCTATATGAGGAGAAACTATGTGAAAATCTTTAAAACTGTGATTTTTTAATGAAATTTTTTTCATTTTGAGCCTTGTTATATCTACTATGGTTTATTATTAGATCAATTGGGATGCCCAGAAATTCTAAAGTAAGAACATTGTATTTAATATCATGTATTACAATAAATAGTAAGAATGTAACAGAATATAATATCCTAATACGTTATAACATATTAAATATTTTAATTAGAATTATCCATTAATATATCTTGAAATCCACGATACTAAGTTAGAGTTCATCTCTTGAAACAATGAGTTTCATCAATGGAAAGTGTTATAGAGAATAATGATTTTCACCAAACGATATTATATTAATCAAAAAAAATATTTATAAATAGATAAAACCATTCCACTGAATTAGCATTAATAAATTGAAATAGATTACTTATCAATATATATGGTTATAAAAAAATATAAAATTAATTCATTGGTTACATATTAATTAGAAATGAATATAATAAACAATTGAGTATAACAATGATGTTTTTATAGAAAACTATTTTTATTCCCACAAATCTAATATGTAAAAAATATTATATTAATTAAAATAATATAGTGATATTAAATCAATTTATATTTTATATATTCAATGGATTATTTTTTATATTCATCCGATATTTTTTATAGTAATATTAAAAGAGTAACTTAGTATTTCACACAAAGATAATATTTTTCTAAATGAAAATATACCACCTTTTATTGGAAAAGCTATTATATATATATTTGTTTATTATTATGAAATATAATATGTTTATATAAACATAATATTTGAAATTTAGAAAAAAAAATTAATTTGGGGAATTTGTTTGAAATTTTCAGGGATGTTTTAGTTTTTGGTGAAGAGTGAAAAATATTGAACTTAAATTCAAAACTTATATTTCATTTAAATTATTTTTAATCATAAATAAAATTATTTATTGGTTTTAAATTTAAATGAATTTTTTTATACCAATTAATAAATGTTAGTTCAATGGAATAAATTTCACTGCGTAATTTAATATAAAAACATAGAAAACTTTTGAAATTTTTACTTAATATCCTACAATATTTTCCCTTCTACAAGATGATATTTTAATTAATTTCAGCCACTTATGTAATTGGAATATGGTAAAATTAATTCCATATTTGTAATTGTAATAATATAAAATTAATAATATGTTCTACTCTTCATTTGACATAAATTATTAGGAAATTTGATTAAAATTAATTACAGAGATTGAGAAAAATATTTGATTAATTAGGACCTAAAACATAATCATAAGGTAACAATGACCAATAAAAACCTAAATTATCCATTATCATGAAAAATTTAATCCCTATACTCATGTAGATATAATTCTATTCAATATTGGAGGATCTTTTCCAATAAGAAACGTAGGTGGAATTGATTTTTCAAAATTTACCATAATTCCACTCCACCTTCAATATAAAAAGACACTAACCCCACCAAGTTTTTAAGACATATCTAGTCACATTTTATAAAAATATATATCCTAAAATAAGCTTCCACAACCCTTAACCTCATCCTATAATTCTCTCTATTTTCACAAATACACCCATGAAATCCATTTGCTGTAAACAAAAAGAAATTACCCATAGAAGATGTATTATCCTTTCTCAGGATCTTTTACATTATTTTCATTCTAGAACTCATAAAATATTATTATTACATCATTATATTATAACACCAAAATTTTACATATAATTATATTTTTTTATTACATGTTGTATACATACACGTTCACACACTTCAATCAATTAGGTAACAAACATAGCATTTATGTGTACGGAGAACTACCTCCTCTTAAAACGAGGATATTGGTTTTTCTTTTTACACATATCTAGATTGGGGATTATGATATAAACATTGTTTTTATTTTATTAATGTCATATTTTAATTTATTTAATTTTCATTAATTTTAATATAACACATTGGAAGATTTGATCCATTTCCTTTAAATACGATAACATTATTTCTGGAAGTGTGGACTATCGCCTCCACAATGTGTTGTGACTAGTTTATACTATAAATGGAATGTATAAAGTATGGTTTTAATAAAATATTTAACATTTATGAAACATATATTATAATGTAATTATTATATACAAATTCATATATTTCTTTTAATATTCATTCTTTAAAATACTTCAAAGAAATGAACGTAGAGTATATTTGTTCGTATGACATACTATCTCGATGAAGGATGCATTTCATTTCATAACTAAAAATATTAAGTTATAGTATAAATACATACTTAATAGATATATATGATAATTTAAACCTATTTTAAATTATGGTGATGATGAAATCATGAACTAAATATGAAGAAAAAATACCATGTATGAACATATTAGAAAAATTAGGCAAATAACACATAAAATTATTAAAATAATGAATGATTATGATTAAATGGTTAATTAGATATTACAAAAAGAAATTAAATGTTATTAGAAACATTATTATTATTATTTAATAATTTACTAAAACTATTAATACCATTATATAAGAGGTTAATAGATATTCAAATAAAAGGAAATCCAAGCTGAGGGATTCCTGTCACTCATTTCTTTCTCTATGACATATTCCATTTACAATAAATCTTTTTTTTGTGGTGTACATACATCCTATTTTTATAAAATATATCTTGAATTATTTTATTTTCATTTTATTTAATTTTTTCATTTTAGGATTAATACTTATTTTTCATCCTATTAAAAAATTACAATGTTATACTGAATATTGTATGATTTTTCCATTCGTTCAGAAATATTTTATTATTGTGCACATAATTTATATTATATAGTGTAAATAATTATTTTTACGTCACATAAAATTATTCATTGAATATTAATTATATTTTCAGTATAAATTTTAATTATTTCATCTATGTGGATTTGAATTAATTATTTCCATCTTGAAAATAATTTCATAATGCAATTTTTTTCCATGTGATATATTACTTTTCCGATGGCATTAATATTCTTAAATTTTGTCCATAATTACATTTTAATCTTTTTTATCTTATTTACACATGTTTTATTTTCTTTTTCATTTGGTCCACATAATCTATATATTGATTTATTTTCATATCAACATTATTGTATTTTCAAGGGCTTTCATCATTATCTCATTTTTTTCGAGAAGTATTATACTTGAATTTCCATAAGAATTGAATTTTTACAATTTTAGTTTACTATTTAATTTTATTCTACTCTAGTATTTGATGTCCTTTTCTATGTAACAGTACAATTTCTCCCCTATTTATAATATAAAATGTTTTAGAAAGTGTTTTTTTAAATCCAATCTTCCCTTTTATCTTTAGTCGTATAACCTATTTTAATTTAAAAAACATATTTTTTAAAGAAAAATTAATTTTTTAAACAATTAAAAATATATTTATTAATTTAATTTTAAGTTTTATTTGTTTTACAAATGTTTCTAATGGAATATTCTTATCCAATCCTGAACCATGATTTTCTGCTATCTATTTTACCATGAAAAATGAATTTTCATTTTACCTTGTTTGACATATATGGTTTTAACCTCCATAATCTCCATAAATAATCATTTACATTTTTAAAATGTAAAATTTTAAATAAATTTCTAGGAAAACGAATTGTATAATACAACTTTTTTCAATATTTTGTTCAAAATAAAAATGTTTTTTTCCTCAGGAATGATTTTTTAAAATAATTCTGGTATTTTTATTCGTCGTTGTCATCAACAATTTATATTTAATCCAATTATGATATGTTTTATTGATACAATCTTTATTCGAACCTCTGATTGTTTGTGATTGTTTTTTTCAAGTACAATATTGAAATTTACTTCCTTGATACCTTTATTAGTCCTTATGAAATATTCAAATTCATATGATCATTATACCTTAATTTTCTCTTAATAATAAATATAAATTATAATGGATATATTATAAGGCCCCAGCCTTAAACCTTACTTAATCTTGAGTTATTACAAGATTACACATTGAGGATCTTTTCGGGTTTAGAGTTTTAGATAATTAGATCATAAAACTTGAATTACATTCCATATATAAAAAAAGTGGTTACATAAAGATAATATTCTTCTTTCCCATCAATGGAAACATATTTAAAATAAAACATGCATTCTTTCTTTACACTTCCTTGACACTATCATCATATCATGTACCTTTCCCTTGACCTATGAAAAACATTTAAAAAAACCTTGGGATGAGCATAAAAAGCTCTGTAAGGGATATAAAAATATGGAAAGTAAACATGGGTACATATATACATAAGAATGAAATCATACATTTCCCATAAAACATATGCACTTTAACATACCTCATCAAATCATGAATAAATCATAGAAATCATAATACATAAAGGTAACTTGAGGCATTCATAACATTCTTATGTAGGGAGTAACCCTCCTGGTTACGTTTGGAATACCCATCACAGTGTGTTCCCTAAATCTCTTCAGAGAAACCTTAACATTTCACCCCTTCGCATTACCCAATGCATTGGAGAGCTATATCGGGCTCACCCGTCCTTAGTCTGTCACGGAACCACCCGTCTTCATAATAATGCCCAAGAACCTCAACATAATCGTATCACATAAAACATGCATAAAGGAAACATAACATTTCCACCTTTCAATCATAAGATATCAATACCACGCATTGATATAAAAATATTATGAAAACCATTTTAAATACCAAAATAAAAGAAAAGTAAAACATGGTATTTATTTTTCTTCAAAAAAAAGTATGGCTTGTAGAGGAAGCCGGGACTCAAATAACGGTCATGGCGGAGGAGAAGTCGTTGTCGCCGCATACGTACGACAAAAACATTCCCTTTTGTCGTTTATTAAACGCTTCGTATAAAAAATATTCCTTTTGAATAAACGTAAAATTAAATGGGGTTTATACACCGTATAAAAGAAGGTTGTGTATAAAACAAAATATGCCTCAATGAAAGGAGATTGAGACGAAGTCCCATACCTCGGGTCCGACTTGACTCGATCGTTCTTTAATGTACTGAATAATAAACTTGAGTTAATTTCTACTTGATTAAGAACCTTTTTCAAGTTCATTATTCCTTTTATATCACTTATTTCCATGTCATGAACACTATGTAATTATTTAAGTTAATAACGGTCGTTTTAACGATCATTGGTACTTGAGTAAAAAATAATCCCTTTATAATTACAAGTTGTTCATGTATCCACTATATACAGAATTATAATCATGATGTATATATCAAATATATCCAGTATATACAGGAATTTATAATATTACATAATCATTTAGAGGTAATAAATTAAATGCACCGTTCATGGAGACGGTAAGCCGTACGTACGCATGAACGCTACTTTCATTTCTATTTCGTATTTTATAGAATGGAATCATAATTATATAAAGGTATATTATAATTCCAGTACAATATCATATATAATATCATAGTTCCATACTTTATACGTCCCACATATGGTATTTAACGAATCAAATCACTTTGAGGGGGCGGTAGTCCGCACTTCCTTAAATGAAGATATCGCGTTTACCCATAATGGAAATCATAAAGGTATTCCCAAAATGAAAAATACAAAAGCTTAAGGAAAACATAAACATATTATATATCATATATAATTATAGTGACATCTTAATGGACACCTTTGAAGGTGTTAAAAGAATGTTGAACAATCATCGTTTCGGGAGGCATAAATTCACCATCCACGGAAACAGTATGTCCATTAACCATTAGATGTAGGTGTGTGTAAGTGTAGCTCGAATACTTCTTATCACAACATCCTAGTATATTTAAGATACTTTAGTTGTTACAAAATAAACGAATAAAAATAGTTTAGGGGGTTGGAGAAGAAAAATAAAACAAAAAGACTCAAGTGAAGACATTAACTTAAAATCGGGTAACTCCCTTTGGTTTGAGCTCAAAGGCTTCCATGAGAAGACTTCTGCCCAAAGTGAGGCTTCAAGGAGTAAGAGAGTGAAGTGTAGTGGAAAAATGGGCAGGGGTTGGCCGAGCCAAAGGCTTTGGGAGTGTGGGTAAGGAGGTAGAGGTGGGGGCCTTTTTTAAGAGGAGAGGAGGGGCACTCTTGGAAAGTAAAGAAAAGTCACATTATTTTAAAATGGTATTCGGATTTAAGAGGTCCCACATTGATATAATTCGAGTATAAAGTTATAAGGGTTCTAAATCCACTCATCCAATAGGTTGTGGACTTGTGTTGGTCTTATATATTACATTATCTTTTTATTTTATGTAAATCGTTAAATAATGAGGTCATCGCTGCATCATCATGATGTCATAAATAATTTAATTTATTTAATGTCTAAAAATTATAAAAAAAATCCTATGATGTAGGAAATATTTTTATCTTTCCAAGGACTATTTATAGTCAAAAATATGACTTGTATAACCCCATGTACAAATTGTTTTAGTAAAACATTTCATGTTTGTGTCATTTTTACTTTTAACAATAAATAAAAGGTATTTATGTCATTTTACAACCAATGTGGCTCCACGAGGTCCCAAAGTTGACCCATGTATTTTCTTGGTCTGCCATGACACATACAATGAGGGTAGGACATGTGTCACGCTCATCTCATATTATTAAAACATTATTTTTACCTTAAACTACACTAATTACCTCTAATCGCGATTAAAAACTTAATAAGTTACTATTCACCAAAAAATTATTTTAATCTCATTGAACCACATTTTACTTCTTAATGACAACCATGTATGTAGGATTTATGAAATTCAAAACACAGAGGTGGTAAAATTTCATTTAAACGAAAAATCAGTTTTTATAAGTACCACTTAGTGGTTTCACTATTTATCAAAAATTGAAGTTTTTCAGAAAAATACCAAAACTTCACCATAAGCTATATTTGATATTTAGAATTAAAAAATGAAGTCCATTTTAAAAAATTCAAAACATATAATTCAAATTAATTAATTTAATAAATAATTCCCGCTGTCAGAGGAAATAGCGTGTTTTTATGAAATAATAAGTACCAAAAGATTGACACTAGTTTAAGTCTGATTTCAAAGTGAAATTAATTATAATGACCACCATTGGATGAAATGGTAAAAATATATTCAGATTACACTTTAAGACCAATTCAAAAGATAATCTAATCATATAAATAAATTAGATTAAAAAACATTTTTGATGTAAAATGCAGTATTTTTCACTATTCATTAAAAAAATGAACATTGTCAGAAAAATACCAAAAATTTATCCAATGTAAATTTCAATGTCCCAATCATAATAAATATGTTTATTTTGACAAATATAGATTATAAAATTGTCAAAAGTTTGATTTAAAAAGGGTTTTCCATTAAAAGGCAGAAAAACAATCTTTTAAGAATATTAGTGTATTACATGATTAAGATTGTATTTATTTTCATTTTAAGCCTCTAAAACACTATATTAATCATTAATAGACATAGATAAAAAATATTTATTATTCATTACATACTTGGGATGTTACATCCTTCCCCCCTTTAAAATATTGTGTCCCCACAATTTATTTACTTATCGAATAAATGAGGGTACTTATCCCTCATTGCATTTTCAGATTCCCATGTTGCCTCTTCCATCATGTGGTTTTTCCACAAAACCTTTACCTGATTAATCACCTTATTCTGTAACACTTGCTCCCTGTGGTGAAGAATCTGGACCGGTTGTTCCTCATAAGATAGGTTCTCTTCCAGCTGAACTACCTCTTGACTCAAAACATGAAATGGATCTGGCATGTACTTTATCAACATCGAAAAATGAAAAACATTGTGTACCTGAGATAAACTCGGAGGTAAAGCCACTCGGTAAGCAACTGATCCAACTCTCTACATAATTTCATATGGTCCAATGAACCTTGGACTCAGCTTTCCTTTCTTACCAAATCGCATCACACTTTTCCATGGTGATACTTTATGAAAAACATGATCACCTACCTCAAAAGAGAGATCCTTCCTCCTGTTGTCTGCATAACTCTTCTGCCAGCTCTGAGCTATTCTCATGTGTTTCTGTATCAGATGAACTTTTTTTGCCAACTCTTCTAACAATTCTGGTCCCATCAAGTTCCTTTCACCCACATCATCCCAGAAAGTTGGAGTTCGACACCGCTTCCCATATAATGGCTGAAATGGTGCCATCTGTATACTAGAATGAAAACTGTTATTATATGAATATTCAACCAAAGAAAGATGTTGGTCCCAAATTCCCTGATAATCCATCGAACAAGCTTGTAGCATATCCTCCAAGGTCTGAATTGTTCATTCTGACTGCCCATCTGATTGACGATGAAATATTGTACTAAAATTTAATTCAGTACCCAATGAATTTTGAAGGCCTTTCCAAAAGTTAGAAGTGAACCTGGGATCACTGTCAGATACAATGGAGAGGGGAACTCCATGTAACCTGACTATCTATTTATGATACAAACGGGAAAGTTGATCTAGGGAAAAAGTATCTCGTATAGCAAGGAAATGAGCATATTTAGTCAAGAGATCAATAATAACCCAGATTGCATTATTATCTCGAGATGTCTTCGGTAATCCCACAACAAAGTCCATGGATATATTCTCCCATTTCCACTCTGGCACTGGTAAAGGCTGAATCATCCCTTTCAGTAACTGCCGCTATGCTTTAACCTGTTGACATGTCAAACACTTCACAGTAAAATCAGAAATATCTTTTTTCATTCCATCCCACCAGTAATACTCCCGCAGATCTCTGTACATCTTAGTACTGACAGGATGAACTGAAAATGGAGAACTATGAGCTTCAAATAACAACTGTCTCTTCAACTGTGAATCACAAGGCACACACAATCTCTTCCCAAATCTCAAAACGCAATCATTATCAATGTTGAATTCAGGAAACCTACCTTTCTGAACCCGCTCTACCTTTTTCTGAAACTCACTATCTTGCTTCTGTTCTTGCTTGATTCTATCTGATAGAGATGATCTCCCTGATACCTGAAACAAAACAGAAGAACTTCCTGCACCAACAACTTCTATGCCAAAGTTCATCAAATCTTTAACCATAGGACCATGTTCCAAACGCAAAATTGCTAATGAATCATTACTTTTTCCACTCAAAGCATCAGCCACTTTATTTGCTTTTCCCAGATGGTAATGAATTGTCCAATCATAATCTTTTATTAATTCTAGCCATATCCTCTGTCTCATGTTTAACTCTTTCTGAGTGAATATATACTTTAAACTTTTCTGATCAGTATATATTTCACACTTTACTCCATAGAAATGATGTCTCCAAATTTTTGAAGCGAAAACAACAACAGCTAATTCCAAATCATGTGTAGGGTAATTTACCTCATGAGTTTTCAACTGACATGAAGCATAAGCAATTACCTGATCATTCTACATTAAGACACAACCAAGTCCTTTCAATGAAGCGTCACTGTATATAATAATCTCACCATTCCTGGATGGTAGTGCCAAAACTGGAGCATTCACCAATCTACTTTTCAATTCCTGAAAACAATCATCACATTCTTTTGTCCAGATAAACTTAACACCCTTACGAGTTAGCTTAGTCATTGGACTAGATAACCGTGAAAAATTTCTAACAAACCTTCGGTAATAGCCTGGAAAACCAAGGAAGCTACGAATATCAGTTACATTTGTGGGTCTTGGCCAGTCTTCCACAACTTTTGTTTTTTGCAGCATCAACAGTTATCCCATCTTTAGAATCAATGTGAGCAAGGAAAAAATTTGTTGCAACCAAAACACACACTTTCTGAATTTTCCATACAGTTTATTTTCTTTTAAGGTTTTCAAGATAACCCTTAAATGTATTTCATGCTCCTCTTTACTTTTAGAAAACACCAAAATATCATCAATGAAAAGCACCACAAACATATCCAAGAACTCATGGAAAATTCTATTCATTAAGTCCATGAATACAACAGGTGAATTGGTTAGCCCAAAAGGCATTACTAAAAATTTATAATGGCCATATCTTGTACGGAATGCGGTCTTAGGAACATCTGCTTCCTTTACCTTCAGCTGATGGTACCCTGATCTCAAGTCAATCTTTGAAAAAAACTGAGCTCCCTGGAGCTGATCAAACAAATCATCGATATGAGGCAAAGGATATTTTTTATTAACGGTGATGTTATTCAAGGCTCTATAATCAATGAAAAGTCTCTTAGAACCATCTTTATTTTTAACAAATAAAACAGGATCACCCCATGGTGATGTGCTACGTCGAATGAAACCTTTCTCTAATAAATCATGCAATTGCTCCTTCAACTCTAAAAGTTCAATTTGAGCCATTCGATAAGGGGGTTTTGAAATTGGCTTAGCATCAGGAACTAATTCAATAGTAAACTCAACTTCCCGATCTGGTATTATTCTAGGAAACTCATCAGGAAAAAAATCAGGATACTCATTTACCACTGCCACATCATTAATCTGAACAGTTCCTTTATTTTCAACGATGTGTGCAAGGTAACATTCATTTCCATCTTTTACATGTTTCTTGGCCTCTGAATATGTTTTCAAAAGTAAGGGTTCATTCTTGTAAACAAACTGAAAGTCTTTCTGAAAATAAACTTCTTTAGCTCTATAGTCAATCTTATCATGGTAAATAGAGAGCCAATCCATACCCAGGATAACATCAAACTCTACTAGAGGTAGAACAATAAGGTTTTCAAGTAGGTTCTTTCCACATATAAGGATAGGAAGATTCTTATAAATTCTTTTTGCCTCAACATTTCCCCCAGGTGTTTTTTCCAAATGTTCAGGAGTCATTTCTTGAGATGGTATTCCTATTTTACTAGAAAAGGTTTCATAAGTGAAAGAATGTGTGGACCCCGAATCAAACAACACACTGGCATAATCTGAAAAAAAAACAAAGTACCTGATACAACTTCATTTGATGGCCCGACATCTGCTGAAGTAGTTGCAAAGGATTTCACCACCCCTTTCTGCTTGTAGTCTAACTGCTTCCCATCACTGAAGCTCTTTGTCGGACACTTGTTTGCATAGTGACCCATCTCATTGCACTTAAAACATTTCACTAACTGTAAATAAAATTTTGTCTTACCTTCACCTTGATCTTTTCCAGTGCAATCATGAGCCTTATGTCCAATCTTACCACATCGGTAGCACTTTCCCGAATTTAGAAGACATTCCCCAGCATGCCTTTTTCCACATTTATCACAAACTGGAAACTTAGTTTTCTTACCATTAGACTTTTTTGAAGAATTCTTACCTTTCTCCAGCCACCTCGGTCTCTTCTTTTGTTGGTTGTTATAGAACACTT
Source organism: Viscum album (assembly GCA_963277665.1). NCBI lineage: Eukaryota > Viridiplantae > Streptophyta > Magnoliopsida > Santalales > Viscaceae > Viscum > Viscum album. Next base: position 1,555,003,435 of record OY728121.1, on the reverse strand, counting down.
GATCATCGGCAAACTCCATTTCCACCTTCTCATCACATCGAACAAGCTTTTCATAACTTTTATACTCACAATAATCTAATTCCCTTCGATATTTTGGATTTAATCCTAACTAAAAATGATTGATTTTACTATCAAGGTATCGAATTAAACTTAGAGCATACCTTGCCAATCGAGTGAACCTTTCTTCATAGGTAGCCACTGAGTCTTCCTCTTGCCTCAATTCCAAGAATTGTTTTTCCATCCTAAGTCCAACATCCTTAGGAAAATACTTCTCAAGAAACATACCTTTGAATTCATCCCAGTCGAGAGCATCAATCTCATCAGCGTCCCTGATATTTTAACCATCAACCACCACTGATCTTCTTCACCCTCCAAACGGTAAATAACAAGAATAACATTTTGACTGTATGAACACCCCATGACATCGAAAATCTTCTCCAGTGCTTTAATCCACCCTTCAGCTAGCACAGGGTCAGATGATCCTCTGAATGATGGGGTATGTTTCCTCATTAAATGTTCCACCATTGACATGTTCCTCAGTGGTTGATCTGGATGATCTCGTGCATGGATACCACCACCATTTATCGCTTGAGTCAACTGCGCCATTACTACAAAAAACTATTCAGTTCCAATTCCGACCATCTCAGGATGCTGATTCGGAAGGTTATTTCCTTCTGCATGCCTTCCTAGCACTGCTTCCCTGTTTCCTCTGCGGAAAACCATTCTGAACAAACATGTCTTAGATGAAGCAACATGGTAATCTTCAAATGCTATATCATTTCAATTTGACCATAAAAAAATATATTTGGATAATAATTTAATAGAATTATAACTCCTAACGTTATCTAAACCGACCATTGATACCAAATATAAGGCCCTAACCTTAAACCTTACTTAATCTTGAGTTATTACAAGATTACACATTGAGGATCTTTTCGGGTTAAGAGTTTTAGAGAATTAGATCGTAAAACTTGAATTACATTCCAGATATAAACAAAGTGGTTACATAAAGATAGTATTATTCTTTCCCATCAATGGAAACATATTTAAAATAAAATAAGAATTATTTCTTGACACTTCCTTGACACTATCAGCATATCATGTACCATTCCCTTGACCTGTGAAAAACATTTCAAAAAAACTTGGGATGAGCATAAAAAGCTCAGTAAGGGATATAAAAATATGGAAAGGAATCATGGTTACATATATACATAAGAATGAAATCATAAATTACACATAAAACTTAAGCACTTTAACATACCTCATCAAATCGTGAATAAATCATAGAAATCATAAGACATAAAGTTAACTTGAGGCATTCATAACATTCTTACGTAGGGAGTAACCCTCTTGGTTATTTTTGGAATACCCATCACAGTATATTCCCTAAATCTCTTCGGAGAAACCTTAACATTTCACTCCTTCACATTACCCAATGCATTGGAGAGCTATATCGGGCTCACCTGCCCTTAGTCTATCACGGAACCACCCGTCTTCATAATAATGCCCAATAACCTCAACATAATCGTATCACATAAAACATGCATAAAGGAAACATAACATTTCCACCGTTCAATCACAAGATATCAATACCACACGTTGATATAAAAATATTATGAAAACCATTTTCAATACCAAAATAAAATAAAAGTAAAACATGGTATTTATTTTTCTTTAAAAAAATTATGGCTTGTAGAGGAAGCCGGAACTCAAATAACGGTCATGGCGGCAGAGAAGTCATTGTCGCCGCATACGTACGACAGAAAAATTCCCTTTTTTCGTTTAGTAAATGCTTCGTATAAAAAATATTCCTTTTGAATAAATGTAAAAGTCAAATGGGTTTATACACCGTATAAAAGAAGGTTGTGTATAAAACAAAATATGCCTCAATAAAAGGAGATTGAGACGAAGTCCCATACCTCGGGTCCGACTTGACTCGATCATTCTTTAATGTCCTAAATAATAAACTTGAGTTAATTTCTACTTTCTTAAGAACCTTTTTGAAGTTCATTATTCCTTTTATATCACTTATTTCCATGTCATGAACACTATGTAATTATTTAAGTTAATAATGCTCGTTTTAACGATCATTGGTACTTGAGTCAAAAATAAACCCTTTATAATTACAAGTTGTTCATGTATCCATTATATCAAGAATTATAATCATGATGTATATATCATATATATCCAGTATATACATGCATTTATAATATTACATAATCATTTAGAGGTAAGAAATGAAATGCACCGTTCATGGAGACGGTAAGACGTACGTACGCATGAACGCTACTTTAATTTGTATTTCGTATTTTATAGAATGGAATCATAATTATATAAAGGTATATTATAATTCTAGTACAATATAATATATAATATCATAGTTCCATACTTTATACGTCCCACATATGGTATTTAACAAATCAAATCACTTTGAGGGGGCGGTAGTCCGCACTTCCTTAAATGAAGATATCGCGTTTACCCATAATGGAAACCATAAAGGTATGCCCAAAATGAAAAATACAGAAGCTTAAGGAAAACATAAAAATATTATATATCATATATAATTATAGTGACATCTTAATGGCAACCTTTGAAGGTGTTAAAATAATGTTGAACAATCATCGTTTCGGGAGGCATAAATTCACCATCCACAGAAACAGTATGTCCATTAACCATTAGATGCAGGTGTGTGTAAGTTTAGCTCGAATCCTTCTTATAACAACATCCTAGTATATTGAAGATACTGTATTTGTTACAAATGAAATGAATAAAATGAGTTTAGGGGGTTGGAGAATCAAAATAAAAAAATTGTCTCAAGTGAAGACATTACCTTAAAATCGGGTAACTCCCATTGGTTTGAGCTCAATGGCTTCCTTGGGAAGACTTCTGCCCAATGTGAGGCTTCAAGGAGTAAGAGAGGGAAGTGGAGAGACAAAATGGTCAGGGTTTTTCCTAGCCAAAGGCTATGGGAGTGTGCTTAAGGAGGTATATTTGGGGGCCTTTTATAAGAGGAGGGGAGGGGCACTCTTGGAATGTAAAGAAAAGTCACTTTATTTTAAAATGGTATTCGGATTTAAGAGGTCCCACATTGATATAATTATAGGATAAGGTTATAAGGGTTCAAAATCCACTCATAAAATAGGTTTTGGACAAGTGTAGGTCTTAGATATTACATTATCATTCCATTTTATGTAAATTGTTAAATAATGAGGTCATTGCTGCATCATAATGATGTCATAAATAATTTAATTTATTTAATGTCTAAAAATTATTAAAAAAAACTACTATGATGTAGGAAATCTTTTTAGCTGTCCAATGACTATTTATAGTAAAAAATATGACTTTTATAACCCCATGTAAAAATTGTTTTAGTAAAACATTTCATGTTTGTATCATTTTTACTTTTAACATTTAGTAAAAGGTATTTATGTCATTTTCCAACCAAAGTGGCTCCATGGGGTCCCCAAGTTGACCCATGGATTTTCTTGGTCTTCCATGACACATCCAATGAGGGTAGGACATGTGTCAAGCTCGTCTCATATTATTAAAACATTATTTTTACCTTAAACTACACTAATTACCTCTAATCACGATTAAAAACTTAATAAGTTACTTTTCACAAAAAAATTATTTTAATCTCATTGAACCACATTTTACTTCTTAATGAAAACCATGTATGTCGGATTTTTGAAATTCAAAACACAGAGGTGGTAAAATTTCATTTAAATGAAATATCAGTTTTTATAAGTACCACTTAGTGGTTTCACTATTTATCAAAAATTGAAGTTTTTCAGAAAAATATCAAAACATCACCCTAAGCTATATTTGATATTCCAAATTCAAAAATGAATTCCGTTTTACAAAATTCAAAACTTATAAGTCGCATTAATTAATTTAATAATTAATTCACGCTGTCAGAGAAAATAGCGTGTTTTTATGAAACAATAAGTATCAAAAGATTGACACTAGTTTAAGTCCGATTTCAAAGTGAAATTAAATCTAATGACCACAATTGGATTAAATGATAAAAATATATTCAGATTACACTTTAAGACCAATTCATAAGATAATATAATCATATAAATAAAGTAGATTAAAAATTAGTTTTGATGTAAAATGCATTATTTTTCACTATTCATTAAAAAAATGACCATTGTCAGAAAAATTCCAAAAATTTATCCAATGTAAATTTCAATGTCCCAATCATAATAAATATGTTTATTTTGACAAATATAGATTATAAAATTGTCAAAAGTTTTATTTAAAAAGGGGTTTTCCATCAAAAGGCAGAAAAACAATCATTTAAGAATATTAGTGTATTCCATGCTTAAGATTGTATTTATTTTCATTTTAAGCCTCTAAAACACTATCTTAATCATTAATAGACATAGATAAAAAATATGTATTATTCATTACTTACTTGGGATGTTACATATATGTTTTCCTATATTATAAATTATTTTATCATTTGGTGTTCATGTTTGTATTTATTTTATTACCTATGGAAATATTGATAAATTCATATTCATTATTCAATAGGGATATTTGATAAGGCATATTGTCTAAAAATTGAAACAATTATTATATATGGGGAATTATCGGGACAAGAAATTATGGGTGGTCCCTATATGTTTTATATCCACTCGATTCCTCAAGATGTTTTCATTGGAAAAATTAGTTGTAAAAATTAATCAAATTTCTACAAGTTGTATTAAATAGTTATTTACATAGTGATGAAGGTATAATTATTCATGTCCTCAATACATGAATTCCAATAATTAATCATTTCAGTCATTTTCTTTTATAAATTTATTCGACGATTTTTTACTATGAAAATGTATAAGGATACATTTCATTATCAGTTTATTTATTAAATTGAATGTGTTTTAGTTTCTTAACTTTCTATTTTGATTATAACATTAAATATAATTAAAATTTCATGTGATTTTAGTTATTTAAATTTTAATATTCTTTAAAAACTTCCATCACGAATTATTGAATTTATTTAATGTGTTCTCTATTATTCACATTCACATATTTATTATTTGTAATGATTTAATATTTCATCCACTATATTTACCTGAACAGAGTAATTTTTGTCAAATTTTTTATGTTTCATTTCACCATAAATCAATAATTATTACATAGAATGATGTGGAATGATATGCTAGATGAAATGGAGTTATTATAATCAGAAAATAAATTCTTTTGTATTTAATGTAATTGATTGTAAAATAAGACTCATCTAGGTAACTAGATTACCATGTTTGTTAATCTCTTATATACTTTGGGATTTGATTTTTATAATCATGCTAATGTAATGGTTGTTAAAACTGGATCTGGGAATTCTAGGGTCTGGGTGCTATAGTTATTATCAGATGAAGTTTAGTATAATCCTTTTTAACTAGATTTATGAAAAACATATTATTGAAAATATAACGAATGTTGATATTGAGTACATGTATATAAGACATTAATAATGATTTGTAAGATTTATATTATTTTGTATTTCCTTGAAATAATTCTCTATTTGGAAACTATAAGTTTTTGTTGTTCTGGAAGAGATATACCCAGTTGCAACAACTCTGAAAATTTGATTCAGGCCTAACTCAAGTGTAATCTTGTACATGACATTGGTCATTACTCTGCACCTAGTTTGACACTCCCATGGGTTGCTCCTAGGATAAATAACATTTATCTATATACCATTATGTGGCATTTAATTGATGATGATATTGAATGGAATATGTTGAACCTCAAACCAAAGATAGACCAATTTTAAAATTAATCGATTATGTTTATATATATTTGGATTATAATGAAATCCTTCTTTAAAATGACATTTAATGACTAAATTTCAGTTATATCAATCATTTGTATTTTCGAAATTATATTAATATGATTACTGAAATGGTAAAATTTTATTCTCTCTAACAAACCATCATATATGGTACCGTCACAAGAAAATAACCCATGACTAAAGGATGATAAGGATTAAATTACAACCACTGTCCTACTCCATTACCTTGTTAATACGTAATTTATTATACTAAAAAAGTTTATGAAGAATTATTAAGATTGTAGAGACCCAAAGCATGACGTACATAGACATTACATTACTTTTGCGGAATACTTATTACATAACAAAAACACACACACAAGGACCATAATAGTTTAGTGTCTTTGGAAACTCGGAATATAATATTCTAATCGCGGTGAAAGATCTTCAACATCTCCCATAAAGATCTTTTTTTTACCTAAACATTTCTTTATATCCTAGGGATAAGAAAACATAAAAGGGTGAGATCAAATGCTCAGTAAGGGTAAACAAAAGAAATATCAATCACATCATATACATGAGAACATAATTTTTGGAAATCTTAACATGCAAAAGAGATCATAATTACATAACATGGGATAAATCATAGCAGTGAAATGTAATCACAATAATCATAACATAAAACATGAAACTTTTTGTAATACACACATATTCATATAGAATCATTTCTTATTAGTCAAGACTCATTTCCATGACTATCTTAGTGGACAAAGTCCATTTCTGAACCGAGTCACCCTCATTTCAGTCCTGTTTCACTGAACCAGTATAAACTACCGTTCCAGCCATGTCTATCTCATGAGATATAAAATCTTTGCCCAATGAATTGGAGGGAGATTTAGGTCCCACCCATCTCATAATGATTCCATTCTTATGTGTGCCACAAAATCATAAACCATACATCATTGCATAACCCATGTAATAAAAATGGGATTCTTAAACAACATGACATCATAAAACAATTCATATAAGATAAAGGATTTCATAAAAATAATTCCATCACAACATAATCAAATCAATGTAATAATAGGTATAGAAACATAACCCTATATTATCTTAGATGGAAAATAATTTTGATAAAACACTTGAACTCCATTCTTGAGGAAAATAACATTTCTACTTCAAAAACATTTTCCTTTCTTAACATGTCATAAAATTTTAAACTAAAAGAATTTGATTAAAAATAAACTTGAAAACTTGTAAATGAATCTTCTTGTAAATAATGTTTTAAAAATCCATTAATGCCGTATAAGTTAAAAAAAACATTCTTCTCGTACTTTTGTCGAAAAAGTCAAAAAGTACCTCGTACGAAAAATGACAAAACATTCCTTTCGTATCTTTTACTAAAAACTCTCAAAAGGGTAAAATTGGATATAAACTATTGTAGAAGGATATAAATATTAAATATTGAGGAAACATGGATGTGGATGATAAAATACACCCCAGTAAATACCAAAGTATAAACAATCTTAGATAAAAATGAGATTGTCATATTTTCCCTTACCTTAGGTCTGATTTGCTTCGTACGTGTCTAAACCTCCTGTATAATGATTTAAATAATGTCATTGAATTATTCCAGAATCATACTAATTGTTATGATATCATATATTGTTCACTTATGACTTTATATTACCCATTCCTTTGTAAATTCCATGTTAAAGAGCGTTTTGGGTAAAATCGTTTCATTTGTCGTTCGTGTTTTGACTTGTAATTAGTCATATGATTACATAGATCATGATTACATAACTACAGAATATAAAACATGATTTATATAAAATAGATATTCATAATATACATATATATAATAGATCAGTAAATGCAACGAAATACACTGTTCATGGAGACGGTAGGCCATACATACGCATGAACGCTATTTTCGTTTCCTTATTGAGTGGAATGGAATTAAGTAGATGACATACATATATATAAAAATAAATAAAGTATCATTATTATGTCATATATTTCATTATTACTTATTATATATACTTTATAATCACTCATGAATGGTTAACGTGGAGAATGAATCTCATTGCGTTGTGGAGACGGTAGTCTGTACGTACGCACGAGCGATGATATCATTCTCATGATCGTGGAATTGTATTGGAGTGTATTTATACTATTACTGAATTAATATCACTTTATAATAGTCATATATAGTCATTATTTACACCATTATACCCATCCAAGTAAGGTGGTGGTGTAAAATAGATTACACCATGGCGTGGAGACGGTATTCTGAACGTACGCACGCGCGGTGATTTCTTTTTCCGTAGGATGCATAGATGGTGAAATAGGGTTGTTTCATACTTATAATAACATATCAGTATATGAGTGATACTGATGTTATTACTTCATAATGAAACAACTAAAGAAGAATAAGTGGAAGAAGAAATAAAGATGAAATAATTGGTAACGAACATTACCTCTTCTTTGAAGTGCTTCTTTGAGACCTCCTTTTAAAGAACTAAAATAGGTCTTTGAAGAAGAACATAACTTCTAGGATGTTTCTATGGAAGTGTATAGGAGAAATTGGCAGGGTTTGGACGATCTTGAAGGCTCAATGTGGTGTGAGGAAGAGAGGGAGGAGGTTCCCTTTTATAAGGGAGGAGAGGGGCTCCTTTGGAAAATTAAAAATATTATTTTATTATAAATTCATATTCGGTTTTAAATAGCTCCAAATTGATTTATTTCGAATATAAGGTGGGGATGGATCGAAATCCCCTCATCCAATAGAATTTAGACATGTTTAGGTTCCTATTTTAACCTTATCATTTATAATTAACTTTAAGTTAGATAATTTTACATTTACCGTGTCTTCTTGTTTTCTTACACTATAAGGTTAATAAACATACTATATCAAGCCAAACGAACCCCAAGTTGTTTATTATTAATATATATAACCTTATCTAAGTCATTTGGCCGAGACTTAGATTTTTAAGAATAAAATAACAATTAATAATATAATATTTGTTTTAAAAACTATTTTATGTCAATTTTGACACTATTTAGTAATTGATTTTTGTGAAAATCATAACAGAATTATTAGTTCGAAAAAAGTTAATTAAATCAATACTAACATGTCATATTATCCTATAAAATTAGTTGAATTCATAAAAAGGATCAAATTATATTTATTTGGGTATTTATAATATCAATCATTATAATTTTTCACTATTATGGTAATTACTGCATCATCATTGTGTCATAAATAAATTAATTTATTTAATGTCTAAAAATTATAAATAAAATATCATTATGTATGAAATCGTATTAGCTTTCTAATGAATATTTACAATCGAATTTATATTATGTATAAACCTATATTAAATTTTTTTAGTAAATAAACTTTGATTTTAACTCTTTTAACTCTTCTTTAAATTAAATAATAATAAATGTCCTAATCTAATCCAAGTGGGCCTAAATGATGATACTTTATTCATAAGGTTTTTTTGGTCGAATTACACTTATCCAATAGAATTAGGACATGTTTTAGGGTAATAATAATAACATTTTTACCCTTAATTACCCTATTTACTTTTAACCGTGGTAAAAAAAAGTAAAAAGTTACTATTCACCAAAAATTATTTTCATCTCATTGAACCACATTTTACTTACTGACATCAACCATGTTTCTCGGATTTTTGAAATTCCGCTCACATAAGCGGTAAAATTATGTTTTATGAAAAATTCATTTTTTTACTACCACTTAGTGGTTTCACTATTCATCAAAAAATGAAAGTTTCCAGAAAAATACAAAAAATTAGGCCTAAGCTATATTTGATATTATGAACTCAAAAATGATGTCTATTTTACAAAATTCAAAACAAATCAGTTACATTAACTAATTTAAAAATTAATTCCCGTCGTCAAAACAAATGGCGTGTTTTTAAGAGATAATAACAATCAAAAGATTGACACTTGTTTATAACTGGATTAAATGTGAAATTACATCCAATGACCAAAATTATATTAAATTGTAAAAATATATTCTAAATATACTTTAAAGCCACTCAAATTAACCATTTATCACTATTAATTATTTCTATTGAAAAAGTTGTTTTTAATTAAAATTTAGTAATTTTCACTATTCATCAAAATATGAAAGTTATCCGAAAATCACCAAAATTTCACCCTAAGCTAATTTAGATATTCCGAATCAAAAAATGAAGTCCATTTTGAGAGATAAAATTTCTAAAATTTTAAAAGGTGGTTATTACTATTCATAACGGCTAGTTTTAAAAATATTTTAATAGCATATCGTTGTTTAGTGAAACTCGGTATTGCGTACTACACACGCTATCGAGGAAGGTTGCGATTGCGTGTAATGCAAGGCAAGTCAAGGATGTGTGTTGTGCAAGATCCTTTTGGTGTAGCGTACAACACCAGACATTAATGAAATTAAAAAGAATATTTTTCATAAAATCTCAGGGTGGTTCATTCTACCCCCCATAAAATGAATTTCGCCCTCGAAATTCGTCGAGGTTATAAATGGTTTACTATTATAAAGTTTCTTTAATAGAAACCCACATTGTAAAAATGAATACCAAAACCAATCTTTAAAAAAAAAGTATGAAATGTAACGGTTACCCAAATAAACTAATCACTGGGTTTCCACATAGGTGAATATATGGATATTGAAGAGAAATCTAATCATCATGTTCTGATGGAGAGTGGTAGAGAAGATGGATATGGAAAATCCAGCAATCACAAAGCCATAAATTTGTGACGATTTAGGGTACCATCTGATTCATCGGATATAAGGGCACTAGGAGAAAATTTTTGGTTTTCAAGATCATTTCCCTAAAGATGAAGAAATTAAATTAGAATAAATAATTACTTTATTTTGGTACAATCTCACTATTGTTTGTGCCTTGAACAATTTCCACTTCATCTCTTAAAGAAATGAAGTTGAATTTGTTATTAGTGATGTGTTAGCAGATCATGTGATAGAATGATGGGTCATTCCATCTCTTTCAAACAAAAGGTTAGAAAACGTTATATGTCCATCTTATGGTTAGATTAATCGTATATGGTTCCAAAAATGAACTTATACAACATATATCATACCTCTTAATAAAATAAAACTAGTTTCTACTAACCAGGGACTTCCAGTAGGCCAGTGGTAGGCGATAAAGGCCAGTCGCATTTCGGTTTTGGGTTCGATTCCCACATCCTTGTCCGACGTGATGGGCGGTCGCTCGTCCTATAGGTTGTCCTTTTTCTAAAACTATATTACTATAACATCCCATCAATAATATCGAAAAAAATTCTATCCTTAAACAATACTAACTTATGTCCAACATAATCCATTTCAATCTTTAGGCTTACCCATAATACATCAGTCCACTCTCATAATATAGTGAAAACGATTACCAGAGATTTAATACCATCGTTGATCCCCATATATCATTAGATATGTCTTGTTGGTCACATTCGAAACATTCAAATGCCTTAATCATGTATTCTCTTGAATACCCATTGAACCATAGTGAAAAAATGAATGCAGTTAAAAGTTAACACCTTCCACATACCAAAATCCTCAAAATTCTATATACTCAAACCATGATATCACTTAGTCCTTATATCAATCATGAGCTCATGAATACTGTCAAACATTTCATTTTCTCCTTATCCCTTCATTATGCACATATCATCTACTTTCCAAAATATTTGAATCACTTTTCATGGTTACCGGTACCTTAAAATTATTGAAAACCACAATAGACCAATACATAAATATTCCAATATACCATAAAAGTACCTCAACAACATTATTCTTGAATACCAATACATAAACACTTCAGTCCATCCACTTCAATGATTGTCCTGGAATAAGTCCTTCCTTGATTTAGAAGTAACTTTTTAGGTTAGGGCATTGAGTTGGGTAATGCCCATGTTGTCCACAAATAAGACATTGAACTCCATAACAGTCTGTCACTCTATGACCCTTTTCCCCACACAGATAACATTTGTCCCTCCATTTGAGGTATTCCTCAAGGTTCTTCTTCCCTTCTTTAGAAATCTCAATCTTCCTTTCTTTATGCTCATCAACATGCGAACATGAATAATAGTTTATCTTCCTCTTCTTTGGTGAATTAGGCATACCTCTAAATTTTACCTTGTTAATCATATATCGCGATGACTGATTCGGCATAATCACAATATATTTCTCTCTAGGAATTACACAATTTTGTTTCTCATAGTCACCAATTTGTTCATTGGATTCAATGTTAACCGAATTCCTTCTGGTTCCCTCCATTTACTAAAACACAAAAAGAATTATATGAGAGGAAAAAATCATTATAGAGAAAACAAAATAGTAAAGGGGGAGTACCCTCAATATCTAACATCTTAGGTTAAATTATAAGATCGTTAGAGCAATTCTAGGACTATAACCTATACGTATACTTAACCTTAGAGACATCCCTAGACATACCTTAGAAATATCTCTAGGGATCTCACTAACGTTTTCAAATCACAGTTTCCAAAGGTTGACTAAACCTTTCCTCTGATACCAACTGTAGAGACCCTAATATTGACGTACACAGACATTACATTACTTTTGCAGAATACATATTACATAACAAAAACGCACACACAAGGACCGTAATAGTTTAGTGTCTTTGAAAACTATGAATATAATCTTCTAATCGTGGTGAAAGATCTTCAACATCTCCCATAAAGATCTTATTTTTTTTACCTAAAACCTTTCTTTATATCCTGGGGAAAAGAAAACATAAAAGGGTGAGCTCAAATTCTCAGTAAGGGTAAACAAAAGAAATATCAATCACATCATATACATTAGAACATAACTTTTGGAAATCTTAACCTGCAAAAGAGATCATAATTACATAACATGGGATAAATCATAGTAGTGAAATGTAATCCCAATAATCATAACATAAAACATGAAACTTTTTGGCATATACACATATTCATAGAGAATCATTTCTTATTAGTCAAGACTCATTTCCAAGACTATCTTAGTGGAAAAAGTCCATTTCTAAACTGAGTCACCCTCGTTTCAATCCTGTTTCACTGAACCAGTATAACCTACCGTTCCAGACATGTCTACTTCATGAGATATAAAATCTTTAACCAATTCATTGGAGGGAGATATAGGTCCCACCCATATCATAATGATACCATTCTTATGTGTTCCACAAAATCATAAACCATACATCATTGCATAACCCATGTAATAAAAATGGGATTCTAAAACAACATGACAACATAAAACAATTCATATAAGATAAAGGCTTTCATAAAAATAATTCCATCACAACATAATCAAATCAATGTAATAATAGGGATAGAAACATAACCCTATATTATCTTAGATGGAAAATAATTTTGATAAAACACTTGAACTCCATTCTTGAGGAAAATATCCTTTCTACTTCAAAAACATTTTCCTTTCGTAACATATCATAAAATATTAAACTAAAAGAATTTGATTAAAAATAAAATTGAAAACATGTAAAAGAATCTTCTTGGAAATAATGTTTTAAAAATCCATTCATGCCGTATAAGTTAAAAAAACATTCTTCTCGTAATTTTGTCGAAAAAGTCAAAAAGTACCTCGTACGAAAAACAACAAAAGATTCCTTTCATATCTTTTACTAAATACTCTACAAAGGGTAAAATTGGATATAAACTATTATAGAAGGATATAAATATTACATATTGAGGAAACATGGATGTGGATTATAAAATACACCCCAGTAAATACCAAAGTACAAACAATCTCAGATAAAAATGAGATTGTGATATTTTCCCTTACCTTAGGTCCGATTTGCTTCGTACGTGTATGAACCTCCTGTATAATGATTTAAATAATTTCATTGAATTATTCCATAATCATACTCATTGTTATGATATCATATATGGTTCACTTATGACTTTATATTACCGATTCTTTTGTAAATTCCATGTTAAAGAGCGTTTTGGGTAAAATCGTTTCATTTGTCGTTCGTGTTTTGACTTGTAATTATTCATATGATTACTTAGATCATGATTACTTAATTACAGAATATAAAAAATTATTTATATATAATATATATTTATAATATACATATATATAACAGATCAGTAAATGGAAAGAAATACACCGTTAATGGAGACGGTAGGCCGTACGTACGCATGAACGCAGTTTTCGTTTCCTTATTGAGTTGAATGGAATTAAGTAGATGACATACATATATATACACATAAATCTAGTATCATTATTATGTCATATATTTCATGATTAATTATTATATATACTTTATAATCACTCATTAATGGTTAACATGGAGAATGAATCTCATCATGTCGTGGAGACGGTAGTCCGTACGTACGCACGAGCGATGATATCGTTCTCATGATCGTGGAATTGTATTGGAGTGTATGTATACCATTAAATAATTAATATCACTTTATAATAGTCATATATAGTCATTATTTACACCATTATACCCATCCAAGTAAGGTGGTGGTGGAAAATAGATTACACCACGGCGTGGAAGAGAGGGAGGAGGTGCCCTTTTATAAGGGAGGAGAGGGGCTTCTTTGAAAAAATAGAAATATTATTTTATTATAAAGTAATATTCGGTTTTAAATAGCTCCAAATTGATTTATTTCGAAGATAAGGTTGGTATGGATATAAATCCCCTAATACAATAGAATTTAGACAAGTTTAGGTTCCTATTTTAACCTTATCATTTATATTTATCTTTAAGTTAGATAATTTTACATTTACCGTGTCTTCTTGTTTTCTTATGCTATAAGGTTAATAAACTTACTATATCAAGCCAAACTAACCCCAAGATGTTTATTATTAATATATATAACCTTATATAAGTCATTTGGCCGAACCATAGATTTTTAAGAATAAAATAACAATTAATAATATAATATTTGTTTTAAAAATTATTTTATGTTAATTTTGACACTTTTTAGTAGTTGATTTTTGTGAAAATCATAACTGAATGATTAGTTCGAAAAAATTTAATTAAATCAATACTAACATGTCATATTAGCCTAGAAAATTACTGGAATTCATAAAAAGGCTCAAATTATTTTTATTTGCGTATTTATAATATCAATCATTATAATTTTTCACAATTATGGTAATTACTGCATCATCAGTATGTCATAAATAAATTAATTTATTTAATGTCTAAAAATTATAAATAAAATATAATTATGTAGTAAATCATATTATCTTTCTACATAATATTTTCAATCGAATTTATCTTATGTATTACCCTATATTAAAATTTTTTTAGTAAATAAACTTTGATTTTAACTCTTTTAACTCTTCTTTGAATTAAATAATAATAAATGTCCTAGTCTAATCCAAGTGGGGCTAAATTATCATATTTTATTACTATGTTGTTTTCGGTCGAATTACACTTATCGAATAGAATTAGGACATGTGTTAGGGTAATAATAATAACATTTTTACCCTTAATTACCCTATTTACTTTTAGCCGTGGTAAAAAAAAGTAAAAAGTTACTATTCACCAAAAATTATTTTCATCTCATTGAAGCACATTTTACTTACTGACATCAACCGTGTCTCTTGGATTTTTGAAATTCCACTCACAGAAGCGGTAAAATTATGTTTTATGAAAAATTCATTTTTTTTACTACCACATAGTGGTTTCACTATTCATCAAAAAATGAAGGTTTCCAGAAAAATACCAAAAATTAGGCCTAAGCTATATTTGATATTATGAACTCAACAATAATGTCTATTTTACCAAATTCAAAAAATATCAGTTACATTAACTAATTTAAAAATTAATTCCCGTCGTGAAAACAAATGGCGTGTTTTTAAGAAATAATAACTATCAAAAGATTTACACTTGTTTATAACTGGTTTAAATGTGAAATTACATCCAATGACAAACATTGTATTAAATTGTAAAAATATATTCTAAATATAATTTAAAAAAACTAAAATTAACAATTTATCACTATTAATTATTTCGATTGAAAAAGTTGTTTTTAATTAAAATTTAGTAATTTTCACTATTCATCAAAATATGAAAGTTATCCGAAAATCACCAAAATTTCACCCTTAGCTAATTTCAATATTCCGAATCCAAAAATGAAGTCCATTTTGAGAATTAAAATTTCTAAAATTTTAAAAGGTGGTTATTACTATTCATATCTGCTAGTTTTAATAATATTTTATTAGCATATCGTTGTTTAGTGAAACTCGGTATTGCGTACTACACACGCTATCGAGGAAGGTCGTGATTGCGTGTAATACAAGGAAAGCCAAGGATGCATGTTGTACAAGCTCCTTTTGGTGTAGCGTACAACAAAAGACATTAATGAAATTAAAAAGAATATTTTTCATAAAATCTCGGGGTGTTACAAAGATTGAAGCAATAATTTCCATTTTCAGGTTAATAGTTTTGTGTATTATCCATATTGTAATTGGATAGTACATAATGAAAAATATAATGTCTTATTTTATGGTTATTACAATATATTGATGGTTTATTTCAGTCATTTAGGAATTAATGTTAATTTTTATATATTATTTTCATAAACTAATGTACAAATTTGAAAATTTTCGAATCACCTACAAAGGATAAAAATTATGTCTATAAAAATAATATATATATATATATAAATATAAATATTTTCTTATATTATTAAAGAGAAAAATAATTTCTCAAAATTATGAAAATTATTAAAAAAATGTTTTCATAAAATAACCCATGGTATAGCTTGGAATGAACGTGATACTGAGTTAGCATGTGTCACACACAACAATGAGTTTTTTCAATGGATTCCATTACACACAAGATTGAGTCTTATCTAAAAACAATATATTATTAAAAATATTATTATTTATAATATGATATAACTATTTCATTAAATTAATTTTTAGGAATAATGTTTATTAAAGTGTGAAAATTAATTATTTACACAAATATCAATTGGCGTAATTGGTAACAAATTAATTAGAAATGAATATAATAATTAATTGAATATAAAGGGAATGATTTTATTGAAAACAATTTTTTACGGCCATAAACCTATTTCATCCTAATTAATTAAATTATTTAGAGTTTTTGAATAATATAAATTCAATATATATATATATATATTACATATTCTATAATATATTTTTAAAAAATATCTATTATATTTTATAATTAACATAGAAACAACTCTATTTTTTTTATTTTTTTAATAAAAGCAGTTTTACAATATTTTAATGGTGAACAAACATTAAATATAAATATTCGAAGAAATGTATTTTATAAATTTAGAAATAAAATTAATTTTTGAAATAAATGAATAAAAATAACATTTTGGTGATGTTTTTGGATATTTTATCTACCGTTTCATTTATTGACTAATAGTACAAATTACGGAATTAAAATTTAAAAATGAATTATAATTTAAAAAAGAATATTAATTGAAAACTAAATTTTAATATCTTATATTTCTAAATTTAAAGTAAATTTTTTATTCTTTGTAATATATAATTATATAAATTTTCTATAAATTATCCCAATTTTTTTAATTGGAATATATTTACCATTGAAATTAAATTCAAAAAAACTATTAAATTTTGAACTTTTTTACTTTAAATCATGTTTTTTCATTCCTTCAATTGGATTGAATTAAAAATAAACTATACCACTTCTATTATTGGTATTTTAAAAAATTTATTCCTTATTTTTAATAATAATGATTTTTATTTTCTACAAATGTAATCTTAGTTTTTTAGAAAAAATATTACAAAATTTGATTAAAATTAATTACCACAATTTTTAGAGAAATTACATACAAAGGGAATAATTATTTAAATTATGGGCCAAAATGACCAAAAAATTTGTTCAAAAAGACATTGGATTCCATATTTTGAATAAATCCGGTTTTTTCAAGAATTTTCACCATTATGGGATCTGGTTTTGACAGGAAAAGCAGGGGTGGTATTCTCAGTTCAAAATTTAACAAGAACACAAATCCTTCACTACTGTAAACAAGAACTTACCCCTACTTATTCACACATCTGAAGACAATATTTCTGGACCAATATATGATAATATAAGATTCTAAAACCCCTACCTTAATTATAAATTCATATCATGGAGAATTATTCCATTAAATTATGTGATTTGTTTCATGCAAAATTGAGTTAACCAATGACATTGTTAAATATATCATCGATCACTTTTTCTTTATTTTAATTCAACTCCACTAAAAAAGTATTATTACACAATTATATAACAAAACTGGTATCCTAAATATACTAATATTTTTAATTATATTGTTTTATCATAACATTAATCAAACTTTCATCTAATTGTTAACACGCATACCCTTTTTGTGGACATCGAACTACCTCCTCCGAAAACAATGTAATTGGTAGTTCCGTTACCACATAAAATGTAGGGAGTTATGATGGAAATTATATTAATATATGATATATATTTTTTCATTATGATTTTTTATTTTTTATATAACACATAATTGTATGCTTTCCATTTTTTTTAAATACTATATCATTATTTGTGGATGTTTGGACTACCGACTCCTCAAAGCGATGTGACTCATTCACACTATAAATAGACCGTATAAAGGATGTTTTTAATACCATAAAGTAAAATATATGATATATATATGATACTAGTATTATAATAAATATATATATCATTTACATTACATTTTTTTAAATACACAAATAAATGAAGTTAGCATTCATGGGTACATACAACCTTCCATTTCCATAGATGGTTCATTTCATTTCTTATCTACCAATATTATGGTGTATTATAAATACATATTAATTGGAAATATATTATTATTGAATAATGTTTCAATTTTTATAGCATTACATAATGATCGACATAATATGATAACAAATTATAAGTCAAAAATAACTCTAGAAACGATGAATTTAAAACCCAAAATAGTTAAAATAAAGAATTATTATTATCAACAGGCCAATAAGATATCATAAGAAGATAATATTGAATATTATAATCATGAATATATTATTTAATATGATATTAAAAGTCTTAAAATAATTATATCAGATTTGAATCAAATTTCAATCAAAAGGGAATGTAAGGTAAGCGATCTTGTATCATTTTTCATTCAATGTGGCATACATCGTAAAAAAAACATAATAAATTGGTGTGGTGTACATACATCCCATTATGGTATAAATTATCATGACTTATTCTAAATTCATCGTATTTTAATGTTTAATTTCTTGAGTATTACTTTTTTTTCTTCTTATTCAAAAGTAAGAAAGAAACAAGGAACTTCATCTCAATTTACATTCTTGGAGACACATACTATTGTTCTACACCTAATTTCTTATATACGGTGTACATACTACCTCATTGACATATAATATCATCATTAATTCATTATTCACAATATTTGGAGGTTCAGTTTGTAATTTTTCACATACGATTCTTTGATTTTAGAGTTACCATGTGTAATAATGTTTCATCACATAATTGATTTTGATTAGGTTATATTATTTACATATTAATAATAATATTCTATGATTTTGTGTGTAAAAATAATTTAATATATATTGTTTTATTTATTCTATTTTTATGAGTATTGACAATTGAAACACAAAATATATTAATTTATTGATTCTCAAATCATTGTTATGGTTTTTTCTAGTGTTTACATAACAATATATTTTTGTTTTAGATTTTTTATTCATTGATAAAATTTAGAGTAAATTATAGATCATTTTTTGGAACCTTTTTATTTTCATGTATTCTGGTTGTTAATTAACTTTTCTAAGTAATAGTACCTTGTTCCACTCATTGCAATACAAAATGTTTTATAAAGTGTTTTAAAGAAAATATGACTTCATTTCATTCATTATTTGGAGAATCTATTTCCTTATAAAACCTTTATTTTAAAAAATCCTTTCAAAATTGTTTTAAACAATTAAAAACTGAGTTATAAATGAAAATTTTACCCTTTTTTGTTTATGAACGATTTCAGTGGAATATTCTTGTTTATTTATAAACGAGTAGTTTTTATAACCATTTTACCATGAAAGAGAAATTTTACTTTTATACTGTTTGTCATGTATAGATTTATCCATTGTAATATCATTATAGAATCCTTTTAAAGTATAAAATGTTAAATTTTAAAGAGTTTTTTTTTCAAATGTTATGTTTATATTAATGGAAATTTAAAAATATTTTCAAAATAAAAATCATATCTTTATCATGATTTTTTTGTAATGGTATTTTTCTTTTATTTATACTCGTTAGTGAAAACAACAATTTATTTTTATTCCACATGAGATATGTTGTATTAATACCATATTTTTTCTTCCATTAAATTCTTTTTGATTTAATATTCCTCGGATAGTATTGAAACTAACATTGTTGATTAATTTTTTATCCCCATTTATATATTCAATTTTCTAGGATGAATGTATATTGAATTTCACATGATTAACTATATCATTTATCATTGATATATTTTTTCCAAAATAGTATTTCATTTTTACATATTGCGTTCACTTTAATAGATATTTTATTATCTGGTGGAATATTGATAAATCCATATTCATTATTCAATGTGGATAATTGATATGGAATTTCCCAATTTATTATGCCAATTTTTTGATATGAGGAATTCTTTCGACAAGAAAATATTTTTGGGAACCAGACTCTATATAACCCCGCAATGCATTGACTTGTTCTCATGAGAAAAACTTGTGGATAAAATTATATATGTTTTTTCTTGTTATTTTAAACTATCTTGTAAAATGTATTAATGGTATAGGTTTTATCGTGACTATGACATAACACCCAATAATTAGGAATTTCATTTACTTTTTTCAATATTTATTACCATTAAATTTTCACAATGAAAATTTATATCAATTCATTTAATTTTCATTTAATAAAATAAATGGAATGTGTTTTAAATATCATACATTTCTATTTTGTTATGCCTAATCTAGATGTTAAAACGGAATGTGTATTTAGTTATTTATCTTTCCATATTGTTTACACACTTCCTTCTCATTTTATTGATTTCATGTAATTTGTTCATAGTGAATTACCTTTCCATATTGATTTTTTTCACATTGATTCATTATTTCTTCCACTATACTTACCCTTAAAGTGCATTTAAGCTCAACCATATTATTTTTCCATTCCATGTGATTCCCTAAAGTGTATTTAGAATGTTAGTAAAGTATATAAAAGATGAAATAGTGTTATTATCATTGGAAGAAGTAAAAAATTATATTGTAATTAATAAATTCATTTGTAAAACCAGACTCATTTATGTATCTTGTTTACCAATAATAAAAAACTATTCAATTATTTAGGATTTTATTCTTTGTAATCATACCCAAGAAATGGTAGTTGACATCGTGTCTTGGAATTCTAGGGCTTGGGTGCTACGTCGATAAAAGATAGAGTCTGTTAAATGTTAGAGTAGACCATCCATGGTGACATGGATCCATAGTTTTATAGGATTATATGAAACATATCAATGGATATTGGATAATTTATCACATCTATCTATTCCAATGAACCTTTAAACTCATAAGGGATCCCATTTTCATTAAAATGATTAATGTGATGAAAACATCACAGAATTATATCGTTGATTATTAATTAAATATGTTCTTAAATTTTCCCATATCGGAGAAGCCTTTTTAATCAACAGTGATTCATATATAAATGTAATTGGATGCATTCTTATACAGAATGACATGGTTATATACTATTCACCATTTAATTTGATAAATCATGAGAAAAAATAACCAACTCTTGATTTGGACTTATCTATTGTAATTTATTGCTTTAATGATATGATGGAATATTCATTATGGAATAAATAATTATATATATACAATAAATATTGGTTAATGTTGAAATAGAAATAGAAGGAGTTGAATATGAACCAAAAAAGATGGTTAGAGCTAATTATAGATTATATCTCTTCAATAAATTAACACCATATGAAAACATAAAAGGTGGATGATGATTTTTGTTAATAATATCCATGATGGCTATTAAAAATTATTCAATATTACATGATGTGGAAAAGAATATTCCTGAAAAACTAAATGAAGGGGAAAATTATTGTCTAACAGTACTAAATTCTCAACCCTCTATCCATCTAAATTTTAATGAGGCACATAAAGAAGATATTGAGCACTAATTGAACCATATATATTTTCCTAATTTTAAACATGTTCCCCATAGAATGATAATGTTCAAGAATAGTGAATGTGTTTTATCCATTATATTTTTGGAGAATAATTTGTTAGAGTAATAAAATGTATCTTTATTCCCTATTAATTATTGTAGCATAATGATATAGAGAGATATGAAAGAGTACATCTGGTGGGATGTAATGAAGGGATATATAATGGTTTTTGAATCTCTATGATTCATATTTTATTAAGTTATCATTGAATGAAATATTTTTAATCGGATGTTACAACCATTAACTATTCCATAATTGAAGTGTGAAGTCGTCACCATGGATTTTTTCATCAGACTCCCTAAAACATCCAATGGGTATAATACTATATGGGTTGTAGTTTATTTCCTTAAAAATAATAACATTCTATATCTATTAGAGAATACTTATATCAATATAAACATTTTTATATATAAATTAAATATGTGTTAAGGTTGAATGGAATAATACATTCGATCATGTACGATTGGGATCTGAGGTTTATGAAGTAATAAAAATATCAATATATAGAGTTTCTATTAATCACATCCTACCATCCTTAATCATATGGTCTGTATGCGAGAAAAAGTAATACCATATTGGATATTTTTACATATTTTAGTTTTTATTTTAATGATTATGAGGATAAATAACTTCTTCTAGATGAGTTTTAAAGAAAATATTTCAATCATGAGTTTAATTGATCATAATGGATCCATCTATGAAAATAAATGAATATATCCAATACAATGTAATGAAGTTTTATAAATGAAGATATTTTTACCTAAAATTGTTGATGAAATAGAAATTATGGAAAAAAATATTTAGAAAATTATCAGGGACACCTAGATTTAGAAAAAATGTTATGTTGTTAATCACTGACAAAATGTATTATTTTATGTTAGAAACAATGTGTTTCTAAGAATTTATCCATGGAAGAAGGTTATTGGTTCAAAATAGAAAGGGAAATTTAATTTTATTTGTACAAATAAATTTTAAAATCTTGATCATATTGGGATGATATCATATAGGCTTAATCATCCATAACACCTCTCCGATGTCCACATTTTCCCCCATATATCTCTTCTGCAGAATTACAAACCAAAATCATTACATTTACTAAACATAATGTTCATAGAACTGGTGTATGATATTCCCTTTGAGGAACAACTTATGTATGTTCTAGATCATAGATAGAAGGTTATATGAAATGAGACAACTCACCTTTTCAACTTGTTTTTTTGAAACAACATGATTGACAATGCTCTTTAGGAAGAAGAGTATATGATAAAAATAATAACTCATTTTTCAAATCAGGGAGATGAATTTTGTGGTCGATGTTCATTTTAAAAAGGATATAATATAACACCTTGCTTTTTTATCAGTTATTTTTCTCAAATAAATTAAATATTATTAATATCATGTGTCACACACAAAACCATTTCTATGATTTTTCTACATGCCTCACTATGTTAGACTTTTGAATACACAACACTGAGTTTTAAAAAAACCATGATATATTGTCAATATAGATATTTAAACTAGAATATTATAATCAAATATTTAAACACAGATATATGAATATAAATAACTAAATTTTATATATTAACTATATATGTTTTATAAAATGGAATGATAATGATTAAAATGTATTGAATTCTTTTGATGTCTTTATATTATTCAAAAATAAAAATTTCTCTAATTTTTTTAAATAATAATGTTGAAAAATAATAAAAATATTTTTTTAGCCCTTTAAGACAATTTATTTGAAAAAATTAATTTCATTTTTGAAATCCCTACTTAAAAATTATAAAATGTAAATTTTCATTAATATTTCTGAACAAAATATTTTTGTTGAATATAGAAAAATAAAAAATTTTAATTGAAAGAAAACACATTCATAATTTATTTATAATGTTAAATAGTATATTAAATTGTTTTAAAACTAAAATTATATCAATTATACCGCCATTGTTCTTATTTGGGTCATTATGATGATTTTTATATTGAATATTGATATAAACACAATTCATGATTTTGAAAATTTTATATTTAGAAACATGTTTTATCGTCAGTTATGTTGGATTAACTTTTAATTAACCTTTCCAAATTGTGTTAATAGAATTTTGAAAAATGTATTAATTTTTTCAAATCCTTAAAGATTATATTAGATAAAAATTTGTTATAATTTTTTGATAAGTTATAATAGTACAAATAGTTATAATTATTTACCGGGGTTAAGGAAAAAATTGGTTCACTGATGGTATTAACAAAAATGATATGGGTTAAAAATAAATATAGAGTTGAAAAAAATGATTATATATAAACATTTTAATCATATCTGGTATGAGGTTATAATTTTAAAAATTTCATGCACTTGTGTGTTGTGAAAAAACATTAGTACAAAATTTTACATCAAAAAAATGCAAGTGTGTCACTAAACTCCCTTATAAATGGACACCAAATATTTTATCTTCTTTAGGAATTATAAATTTTTATTAGATAATAAATAATAAAATAAAATCCATATTTCATACATATAATCCATAACAATCATTTCGTACATATATCCACCCTATTAAGGCTTTTCTTGAAAAACTAATGATGATACCTAAATAAGGGTTAACATTCATCAACAAGTATTTCTGTTTTATTTATTACTCCTAATCCATATTTTATTATTTTAAAATTTGGATAGAATATCCTATATATATTCCAAATACTGAGATTTATTTTTATTTCATCATAATTCCCTACAAGCATCTCCAATTCCATAAAATATTTTATAAAATCATTGTTTATGTGTATCGCTGGCTGACGCCTTGGGAACCGATGTCATTAATTTATTAATTAATATCTATATATGTTGAAAACAATGATGGATGTGTAGTTTATATAATCTATTTATGATATTAATATTCTTATGAAATTATTATTTCACATACACTGGCAAGATTACAATATTGTGGGAATACAATATCGTCTCTCTTGGGAACTATAGACTGCCACCTTGTAAAGTGATGTGATTTGTAAACACAGTAAATGATAGGTAATAATGATGAATTTAATGACAAAATACATTTTTATGAAATAAAAATAATTATTTAAGGATAATATATAAATTATCCTTATTTTTATTATTTAAATAAGAAAATAGAAACAACATTCATGCATTCATATGACCGACCATCTCCATCAGTGGTGAATTTAATTTTATCTCTATAAATTATATATATTACAATATATATATATAATATAATATATCTATATCACTGTAATGAATTTTTTTTATAATGAACGCATGACCAATGTTGTAGTATCATAAATGAAAAATCCAGACATATATAACAAGAAAAGCAGTTATTTCTGAAAACGTGATTTTAACATGGAATTATTAATAGATTGTCAATGAAAAGACATATATAAATACTATATGGTGTAATATATATATAGGTTCATAATATATTTATAACAATAAAATGGTTATTAATTAGTTTGTTTTAACATGTTTTAAGCAGGTCAATGTTTAAGGTATGTGATTTCTAGTTTTGTCATTCATTTATTGGTGACATATGAAAACTCACAACTAATTTTGTGTGTGTGGTATATATACCGATCCATTTAAATTAAATATAATTAATCATATTCTATTAATATAATTTATAGATTCATTTTTTTGATTCTTTGTTTAATATTATTATTTAGAAGGTTATAATATTAGTAGTGGATTTTTATCTCAATTTTCATTCTTTGAGATATACTAAATGTTATACACCTATATTATTTCACAAGTTCTACCAATAGAATAATTTTCATGTGATATATTGATTTTAAATTTATATATTTTATGGTCCATTATATATTATTTCAACATGGTAATTATAATTCAATGATACAAAATTTTAAATGAATTATTATCCCAGTTTTATCATTTATTGGGATTGTTTATGATTATATATTATGATGAGTCACTCATGAAACTAATAAAGTTTAATTTTGTTTGGTTATTTATGTTTATTCAATGTAAATTAAAAATTTCCACACCCTTTGGTAATTATAATAATTTTTATTTTTCTAAGAAAATACACCATTATTTACTCCTTTCGTCATAAATGTATTTTCTTCCAAAACCATGTTTTCTATAATTATCTTGAAAATTGTTTTTCAGTAATTCTCTGAAATTAAAAATATAATAGAAAAATATTTTTTAAATTTAATAAAATTTAATGTATTATTCATTACTTTTTTGAAAAAAAAAATCACGATTGGATTTTTTAAATAAATATGAATGGAAATTAGTTTTTCACATGTACAACATGAATGTAACATCCTGTTGTTGTGCCCATTATTTGATTGGCATATTCCATTATAATATTTTAAGAACATTTTTTTCTGAAATTATTTTAAATTTAATTATATTTTAAAATGTTTTTCTCACATTAAAAATGATATTTTCTTCATGAAATACTTATAAGGATTTTAAAGCCACTTTTATTTGTTTTCAAGGAACAATGATTTC
Organism: Viscum album; assembly: GCA_963277665.1. Classification (NCBI taxonomy): domain Eukaryota; kingdom Viridiplantae; phylum Streptophyta; class Magnoliopsida; order Santalales; family Viscaceae; genus Viscum; species Viscum album. The sequence goes on along the minus strand of OY728121.1, from coordinate 1,554,976,874 downwards.
AATTTGGTTTATGAGTTTATAGTTTCTAGAAGTGAATTTTATATTAATCAAGAAAATTTTCTGGTGATATTTCATTTAAAATAATTATACATCTGTGATGGAATCCCTTGATGTAAATTATCCATTATTGAGGATTTGAACCAAATATGTCATTATTAATCTTTCTCTTAATGATATATGTATAAATTATTTTTATGAATGTAGTTTCATTTCCATTGGGTAAAATCATGATAAAATTATTATAAAACTTAATGATTTATAATTTTTTATTAAATTATGAAATTATGAAATTATTTTGAAACCTATATATTTTCCATAGAATTAGATATGAAGAAATGTTTATTGAACCCATTTAATTTCATAGGTTATTATAAGATCAATGTTTTTTGATATTTTGGTAAAAATATGTATGATTTTCACAGTTTTATTAAGGATTTTTATTAAAAAATTCTTATGGCTATGTTATTACCAATGATGGGTGTGACCAATATCTCCGTACAATGAATTTTGTAATGATAGTTGTTTTGCAATCTCAGAGGATATAAAGTTATCCTATGATAAAAGAGGTGTGTACATGGGTGGTTAACCCAATCCCAAAAATATGGGGAATTTATTGTTATACCAAGTATAAAAAAGGCACATGGTTGGTTATCCCAATGATAACATGTTAATAATTTTTATTCAGTATCCCTGATAGAAATTTTTCCATTATTTTCTTTTTTCCACACATTTATGTCTAATGAAAATAATACCCTCAAATGGATAATGTTTTTCTATTTCCATGTAATTCCTGTCTTATGAACTAATAATCATTATTCCATTAAAAAATATTATTATCGTTGATATATGGTATTATAAAGGAAATGTTCATGTTATCATACCCTTATGTTCATTTTATGCTATTGTATCTCCCTTGTTAACCCTTAATGAGCATTTAAGCTCACCCTTTCATATTATTAAGTCCTATGTATATGAAGAAATTTATAATGTCTAGTATCTCTTAGTAGGACTCTAGTTATGAATACCATAGTTTTAGAATACTTAACTCAGTTTTGGTCCAGTTTTTTTCAATATAAGAAATGAAGTATACTATTACGATCTTAAGGCCTGTGTTTGTGTAATTTAATGACTTTTCATCTAAAAAGGCATAATATCTATATATAAAAATATTCATTATATAAAAATACTCACAAAAAAGAAATTAGATATTGATATATATATACATATAGTGATAACACATTTCTACTGAGAAAAGAATAATATCTTCAGTGTATAGTAAATCATTATACATGGATGGGTCTGTAGTCCTTGATATTTCATTGTAATAAAATGATAATATAATATCCAATCAAAATAAAATACTATTACAATTATAATTATTCATTTGAAGATGAAAAAATTTTTTCAGGTCAATTTTTCCATTATTTCCATGATAATATAAACCAACTATAATGTAATTATTTTAAATATTTAGGGTTTCTATAATTTCTAAAATAACTTTTATTCCTTTGGATACAAAATCATTGAATCCATAATAAATTCATTTAGGGGTTGATAATTAATCACCTATATTAATTTACCACAAAAACTCACATTTATTTTTTAGTAATTGAATGTATTATATTCCCCCTAAGACATTGTTTTCTCAATAATTTTTATTTATGAAATAGAAATATCCATGTGATGATGTAATAGATGATTACAATTCTTAATATATTTTTTTAAATATTTTCATCTTCATAAAATAATTGGTAATTTGAATCAATGTTTTTATGGATTCTCCATATTGGATTCTAACATTCATTTAAAAGTATCTGTGAGACTAAATTGATGATTTCATAACCATATCTTCTTTGTGGTTCTCAGGAAAAATATTTCATAATGACATAAAATTATTTCATTAGAAAAAGTTGATAACTAGTTAAAAAGCATTCTTAAAATAGAATAATAATTTTTATACTATAATATTAAAAAATCTAACAATAATTAATTTTTTAGATGTTAGGATTTATGAACACAATTTATAATATCATGCTCATTGGAAATTTGATTTTAAATATTCATACCAAAAATTTATATACTAACTTTTTTCCCATTACCAAATATAAATAAATAGTAACATGATTTATAATTTTTATCACTATGAAAATTTGATTTCATGATAATATTTATACTTTAGTATCAAATAATACCATTATAGGGATATGTGTATTCAATTGAAATTTGTAAATATAAACATATTTCAAAGGATGGGGTATGGAGTGTATACTTATTATTACATTTTATTCATCATTATTATTATCAATATAATCATTAATTCATCACAAATAAAAAAACCATTCAATTTTTTATCAATGGAAAATGTATTTTAGGTTTCATTGGTGTAATTAAATTCCCCAAAACACTTTCATTTACTTTAACAAAGAAAGAAACATCATATAGGCACTATGAAAAAGATTCACCAAGACAGAACTACTCCAAGACTTGTTGAAATGGGATTTCACGAAATTTTTCATAATGTTTCTATATTTTTATATGATATGTCTTAATTTTTTTATATTCTTCAAGTGTTAAATAAATCTCTTTTGTGGATTTTTCTTTATACTCTCCCTCTATTTCAATCACTAGGATTCTCAAATAATAATAAATTAAATTTATATATCACATGTATTATGGAAAATATAGTATCATTGAACTAGGAATGTGGATAAACACTAAATATACATTTCATTATAATTATTATTTACTTATCTCTGTGGACACATTATTTTTGAATCTAGTGTAAATATTGGATTAACCAATGCTTATTGTTTATAATTTTTCTTCAATTATCTAGACAATAACATTTAGTTGTTATCAATCTCTTAGATGACTTCAATAATAGTATAGATTATTTAATATATAATTGTTAAATTTTATAAATGATGAGGAATAATATTTCAAATCTATTGAATATAATTTGGAGTGTTATAATACATCCATGTGATTATTCATTTCCATCAACTCAAGAAACATATTAAATTAAAAGATATTTAGTTAAAAAAACATGTGAATATCATAATCTACAAGAATATATTAAATAATAAATTTATACTATGATTGTTTATTGTAAACATGGTATGAAATTGTTATTAAATATAATATATTATCTAGTTGATATAAAAATAATTATTTTGAAATGGAATTAGGTTATTGTGAAAATAATTCCTTAATTTTCTACAACTCTCTCATTAGAAGGTATCACTCCCCCTTTTTCTATATTTTGCCTCATCTTAGATTCTTGGAATAAAATTGTTCATAAATCCTGAATTATACATTCCATGATTGAAATTTTATTTTTAATTACCCAACCTCAATGGGTAAGAAATGTAATCATCCCATTATATATTATAAAGAGGGTTCTCTTCACAATGTGTGTGCTGGTTTTACATTTTTCGACGCCATTGTCATATATTAATTCAGGCCCCTGTGACATTTCTATTTCAATAACTTTGTCAATTAATAATAATAAATAAGAAATTTATGTTTAAAAATAAAAGGATGATTGATGATATGATTGAGTACACATATCACATACTATTCTATTTATCGTTCAAATCGAAAAAATGTACCCAAATTTATAATAAATATAAATATATGGATGATATGGGAAATTATAAGAAATATAATAGTAATATTTTTTGAAATAGTAATCCAAAAATAATTTTTTATAAGAAGAATACATAGAATAATAAATAATAATAAACTATAATTCATTCACCGAATAACTAAAAACACCCATTATAACATTTTCAATAATTCCCCATTTGGGAACCAATCAAATAACCAATTTGGAAAAAAAATATGGCATAGATAAATAATTGTATTCATATAAAATGATTTATGGGATGAGACTCTTAAATAAATTCACATTGGTGAAATATTTTTCATATTTAATTAAATACTTTGTTTATATTAGTATAGAAAATCACTAAAACATTAGGTATTTACAACAACATTAATGAAAAATATAGAAAACAATGTAGGTAAATTTATACATTATGTAATTTTTATATATACATGGAATTTTTATTCAATAAATTCATCACACCTTATTTATATATTGCTTGAATTTTTATTATCAACTCTGTACTTACATCCCAAAGGATTCAAACACATTACTCTCAAGGAAATAAAATGTGAAATAAAAATATAAGGACATTCATTATGATGATTTACGATATGTTGTATCCTTAAATGGAGTAAAAATTGTATTATATAGTATATAAATTCACAGTCCATATCCAATACATAATCGTGAGTTTTAGTCTAGAAATTACATTTTTCACATTGAGGATTTCTTCAGGATTATAAATATAGTTAATTAGGCCATATCCATAACATAAAAATCCATAAAATACATTGTAGACACATTCGATCTATAACAATTTTCTCCACTATATAATAACATTAAATTATAAACCAAGTCCTTTTTATGAAAAATATTCATGAAATTCAATGTGGAATCTTCTAATATCTCACTAATCATTTTAAACTATAAAAAAATTTAAAATCATGGGATGAGAAAAAAAGACAATTAAGGTGTATAAAAATAAGGAATAATTTATTGATGTTTTATAAATTGAAACACTTGAAAAACCATTTCTTGTAAACATTACAATTTTACTAAAAATGGAAGTATAATTTATTAATAAATATCATTTATTTTACATTTTCAAAAAAGTTATTTCCATGGATACTCATTCTAAATCATATGAAATTCATGTAGGTACCTTGGGATACAACCACATTAAACCCTTAAAAAACCGTTACATAAACCATATATATCCCTTTCATAATAGAATAACCATATGGATCACTTCCAAAATAATTATACAAAGTATATAATAATTACCCAATGCATTGGAGCAATATTTTGGTGCATACATCCTTTATGTTATCGCTGGATCACCAATTTCAATATGGGAACACCTATTATCTATAATTTCCAAAAACTATAACATGAAATAATTAATTTTCAAATTTATAAAAACACATTAGAACTCCTATGAGAATCACATCTAGATAATATAGTAATTTTTTTATTTAAAAAAAAAATTTAAATAAAAAAGAATACTTTTCTGAAAAAACTTCAATACAAAAATACTCAATAAGTAAATAAATTTGGATTTTATTTAATAAAAACTAAAATCTTGAAAAGGTAGATAAAGATAAACTAATGTCTACAGTAGGAGAAAAATCATTGTTACTGTGTATGTCAAGAATGGAAAATTAATTTTTTTCATTTGTCAATATGTACCATATAAAACACATAAAAATTTACTTTTTGAAAAAAAGGGTAGAAAATATAGAAATAAAAATTTCATTATTTTGAACATATGTTTATTATATAATAAATATTTAAATAGATGATTTTTTTAATTTAGTATTTAATCATTCAAATTTTCCCCTACCAAATTGAACATTAAAATAATAATGCCAATAAATGATTAACATTTATCAAAATAGTAAATAATACGATGAAATATAAAATATGGATACTTAATGTCCATAGGGATGTATATAAACCATATAAAAAATAAAGGTGCATCTCATCCTGAAATTCATCAATTAACAAAGATTGTGATGATATCTGTTAACTTGAGACTGAATTATCATGTGTATATTTATCATCCAGAACAATAAAATTATGTTTCTTATTTACATTTTTATAACCTTTGAAAAGTTTATCACTACATTTATTTCACTTATTAAAATGTTTTAAACAACATCATAAATAATTACATTTTCATTGAGTGTTTTGCTCATATTTTGTTTATGTGTCAAAAACAACTTCGTCATGTCATCTATAGTCTAAATAATAATTATATAAACATAAATATAATAATAATATTTATATAATTAACATTCATATAAATAAATAAATTTCAAAACCAATCATGAATGATGGTTTTGAAAAATGAACAAAACGTTAAAATTTGGAAGACAGGTGGACGTATGCACCCATGAGTAACATTATCATTTCTATAATTGACCATTATGGAAAGAAGGTTTGAAACATTAATATTTCTGGAAATAAAATTATATCCTAAATAACAAATTATTTAATAATAAATAATTATAAAATTCAGTTTATATTTATTGAATCACATCACATCGGAGAGGTGGTAGTCCCCTTGTCCTTGAATGACATTGTCACTTTTTCAACACGTGACAGGGTTATAAAGAAATTGATATATTAAATTTAATAAAGGAAAATTATGTAAAGGATATAATATAAATTTTATTCAGGTCCATTTTTTTAATTAAATCCATCAAAAATACAATCTATGTACGGTGAGAATGTATCACATCGCTTTGGTGGGGAAGTTTTCCACACATCCAAAAATTATGTTATCGTATTTACACCAAATGTAAATCATTAAAGATTGTGATATATAAATATTATATATGTTTTAAGACAAATAAAATATCATTTATATCGTATATATATTTTATGTCTATCATAATTCCAACTATAAGTGGTGGTAATGAAAAAACGAATGACATCGTTTCATGTGGCAGTTCATCACCATACATGAATGGTATGTTCGTTACACATTGGATTGATATATGTGCATGTTTAAGTAAAAACCTGAACATAAATATATATAAGTATATTTAGGATACTTATTTTATTATATAATAATGTAACAATCCTAAATTAATGGTCAAAGTAATAAATAAAATGTAAATTCTCAATGAATAATGATGCATATTTTTTGAGTAACTCCATTTTGTTTTCAGAAAAGGGATTATTTGGATGTATTAATACCTAATTTGTTGAAATTGTGGTGAATTGAATAATTTTTTGAGAATACTTGTTCGGGGTTTGGATAAGGAAAATATCTTCATAGGTGTCAATAAGTGGGGATAGAGGATACATTTTTATAATGGAGGGGGAGTGGAATTCATGTAAACATAAAAAGGAAGACACTATTTAGAGGTCCTCCTTATATCATGTGCATACATTAATTACACCAATAATATCAAAGATGTTATATTTATGAATAATGTCCCTGAAATTATATTTTAAAAAATGTTTATAGATAAAATACACACAAAAGATTAATGATTATCCATTATGTTAATAGAATTTAACACAATTCAAGGTAATAAATTTTAATTAATTTCAGTAATAATTTTGGTTAAAAAAATATGTCGAACATATTTGACATTAAAAACTAAACTAATTATAAATAGGGAATCCATTCGTTCAAATTCAAATAATAGATGTGGCATAAATTAATTATAAATTAATAGGATAAAAGGTGTGAGAAGTGGGTTTTTAAAGGATTAAATTTTCAATGGTTTCTATGTTTATATATATAAATTCAAAATAAAATTGTTTAAAATGAACTAAATTTGTTTAAATGATACAAACATTAATTATTTTTCTTTAAATCCATTTTAAAACAATATTTTACTATAAAAATTTAAAATGAAAATGATGTTTTGAACTAAAAGTAAATATTATTCACTATTCAGAAAAATATTAATGTTCTAAGAAATTTTTAAAAAACTTCTCCAAATAAATATTCATTTTTATTTCTAAAAAATGAAGTTTATTTTTATCATCTACAAATATAAATGTTTCAAAATTTTTTAATAATATTTTTCTTCTATGAAAATACGCAAAAAAATAACCATACTAAAGAATAATATTAATGATATTTTATTGTTAGGTATAACTCATGCTTGTATGAAATGAAATGTCTAAAAGAAACTCATTATTATGTTTACTTTATTCTATTAGGCATAACAACCCTTTGATTTCAATATTATTATATAATAAATAAAAAATAATTAATATGAAATGTTTTATTCTTTCATTACCTTGGATGTAACATCCTTACCCCTTTTAGAAATTGAATCGTCACAATTTTATACCCTAATAAAAAATGTAGTGACATTTTCCCCTCAAATCATTTTCATATTTCAATGCTTACTCTTAAACCATATGGGTTTTCCATAAAAGTATAAACTAATGAATCACCTATTTCCACGACACATTCTCTTTGCCGTCATGGAACTAACCAACTTATTCCTCATACGAAATATACTCTTCCAACAAAACTACATCAGGGCTCAAAACTATAGATGAATATTTTACAAACATCCATTAAATTAAAACATGAAATTTATACTATAACTAGGAAAAACATGGAGGGAAGTCCCCTTTGTAGGAAACTAATCCAACATTATCATTGATTTCATATAGTTTTAGGTACTTTTGACTCTACATCCCCTTATTACCATAACACTTCAAACGTTTCCCTGTAGAAATACTAAGAAATACATTACCACATACACAAATGAATGATATTTCCATCAATTATTCAAATATACTCTAAACCTAATCATATCTACACTCATATTTAGCTTAATCATGTGAAATTTCTCTAGAATTTACTCAACCCACTCTAGTACCAATAACATACATTCTCTTATATCAAGACAAAAAACTAATATCTGACACTACATTTCAAATAATTCATCAAATGATACTATCTATATACAGGAATAAAAACTATTATTATATAAAAACTCAATAAACCAATTATGTCGATGCTAAATTCCCCAGAAATATATTGATAAAAAATTAAAAAAATCATCCATGTTCAAAATCATCCACTCAAACTGTCCATTATATTGAGGCTGAAAAGTAGTACCGAAAATTATTTTAGTACCCAATGACTTCTTATTTCAATTCGAAAAATTAGTTGTGATCCTAGGATCAAGGTTTGATGAAATGGATAGAGGAAATCACTATAACTTTAAAATATCATTTAGATATAGTCTATAAAGAAACACTGTAGTCATCAGATATGCAATGGGAAAATTTTCATATTTAGTTAGTATATAAATTATATCCCAATTCAAATTATTACTATTAAAAGTATTTGGAAATCCTACACCAAAATACATTTATATATTCATTCATTTTCACTAAGAATTAGAAATGGTTTATGCATCCACATCAATAACTTTTTTTCTACTTTATACTTATAACAAGTCAAACACTTCATGGTAATGTAAAAAATATCAATTTTGGTTCCAAACCACTAATAATACTAACTAGGGAATATATAAAAATTAATTTTTCTAAGATGAATTGAAAATTAAGAACTATGAGCTTTAGTTAAAAACTATTTCCTGAACAATGAATTACAAGGCGCACATAATTTGATTCCAAATTATAAAACAAATTTATAATCAATATTTAAATGAGTAATCATACCATTAAATTTAAATTATACATTTTCATTCAATGATTGATCCACCTTCTAATATTTATTAATACTTTCTGACAACATTAACTACTCTAAAAATTGAATAAAAAAATGAGGATGTCCTTATATCATAAACATTAAGGAAAATTCATCAAATCCTTAAACAAATGACCACATTATAAGCATATCAGGGTTAATGTATCATTAGTTTTTTAAATCAATGCATCTACCACATTAGGTTATCTTCCAAGATGATAATTATGCGACAAAAAATAATCATTGATTAGTTATAGTCGTCTTATTATTCTCATCTTCATTTATTTGTAGTGAATATATTCTTCAATATTTTATGATTTGTATATACTTATCTATGTACCAAAAAAATTATGACTCCAGTTTTTAAAAGAAAAAAATATCATATTGTTCTAAATGATGTGAAGTGTAATTTGACTCATGTTTTTTCAACTGATTTGAATCATGATCAATTACCTAATCATTCACTATTATTACACAACCATGTCCCTTCAATGAATAATCTCTATATAAGGTGAATTAACTATTTTTTAATGGATTTCAAAATAAGGTTCTTTCATAAATATTATTTTTAATTACTAAAAACAATCATCACATTCTTATTTCCATATTAGAATAACTCATTTTATAATTATCTAAGTTAGAGGTCTAGAAAACATATTAATGTTTGTATCAAACCCTAGGTAGTAACATGGTAATCCATGAAAACAATGAACCTCAATGATATTTATAGGTCTTGGAAATTTTACAACTACTATCATTTTATAGGGATCAATAGTAAACCCATGTTTAGAAATGATGTTACCAAAGAATTAATGTTTTTTACACCCTGATTTTAACTTGATAAATTTCCCATATAGTTTATTTTAATTTATGATTTGAAATAAATCCAAATATTTATTCAATTATCATATTGTATTATAGAAATAAATATTCCATCAATAAACAAAACCACAAAATAATCAAAAAAAAATCATGAAAACTTATATTCATAATATCCATGAATGAAATTGGTTCATTAAATAATGTCAATGGAATAACAAAAAATTACTAGTGGCCCTATATATTTCATAAAACGGCCTCTAGAGTGTGAGATTACATAACTTTAAAAATATGGTACCCCAACCAATGATAATTTATTGAAAAGACTATACTACTAAGATAAGATCAAACAAATCACCATTATGAAGAAACATGTACTTGTTATTAATAGTGATGTTATTAAAGGAACCATAATCAATATAGATTTTCATTAATATAGTTTTATATTTACAAAATGATTACATATCCAAATATTGATGTTCTTTTCTAGATGAATCAATTATCTAATGAGTCTAACAATTTATTTTCCTACTAAAATTGTTCCTAATTTTCCATTCAATAAGGGGGTTTAGAAATACGCATAGAATAAAGTACTAAGCATACCATAAAATCAAACTCTCAATCAAGAATAAAAATTAAAAAATCATCCCGAGTATTATACAAATACTCATTTTCTACCACAACATCACTAATTCAAATTGTTTCTTTATTTTCACCGATGTTATCTATTTATCACTTATTTTCATATATAGTCAATTTATGATCTTCGTGGTATGCTATAAAAGGAATTAAATCATTTAACTAAACAGTATGATAACTACAATATATTTTACCAAGATAAAATGAAATAAATTACAAAATAAGAATGATATCAAACTTTATTATGTCAAATTCAATAAGATTTTCAGGAATTACCATCCTAGTAATAATAATTGGAATATTATTAGAAGTCATGGCTTATATAATAATCTAGCCCATTTTTTCACCAAAAGTATTATCACAACATCATGAGGCCATATTTCCAATTTACTAGAAAATTTCATACAAATGATATAATGCAATGATCCAAGTCAGATAGGGAATTAGAATAATTCAAATACCAATGTAACATATCTATCACCACTTAATTTGATGCCCTAAAATCAGATTTAGTAGTAAAAAATGACTTCACTACACAATTCTATTTCATATCATGAACATTTACATCCTATGAAACTAAAATTAGACACGAATTAACAAAATGAAGCATCTCATTATAGTTAAAACTTCTTATGATCAGATTCCTATTGATTATTTTTCCTGAATTCATAGGCCATGTGTCCATAAATTTCAAATCAGTAACACTAACTAATATTTATAATAAATTATCCTGGGTCCTTTTACCACACATATTAAAATATTGGATCATCGTTTTCTTACCTCTAGACATATTTTTTTCAAGATTTCTAATCTCCACCTATGAAAAATGTTTTTTATTTCATCATCATGAAGAAAATAATAGTTATAATCCTCCATCTCAACCTTTTCATCCCAATGAACAACATTTCTATAACATTTAAATAATCAGGATTCCAACTCAGTTTATAGATATGGATTCAATATGAAGTAAAACTAATTAATTTCCCTATTAGTTTCCTGAATAAAATCAGAACATACAAAGATATCTTGTGATTTTTTACGCATAATATGCTACATAATATTAATATTTTTTCTTTAATTATTGTAATATTCTTTTCTCTTAGAGTCAAACTACCTTATGAAAATATTTCTCAAGGAAATTCTCTATAAATATTACCATTACATGGAATCAAGATCATCATTATATATGATATTCTTAACCCAGGACAACCATCGATCAATGTCACATTGAAAATGAAATACAGAGAGGGTTACATTTTGAAATTCCATTCATTACATGAAATCAAATATACTTTGAAATAATTGGTTTATCCTTCAACAACCACTAGATCAGACGATCCACTCAATGATGGGTTGTTTTGTCTGAGGAAATTATACACAAAAGACATGTTCATTCATGGTAGATTTTGTTTCAATCTATCATGGAAATCATATCCATTTATTTTCTAACTCAACAGAGACACCACTATAACAAACAGTTTTGTTCTGATTTCAACCATCTGGTGATGCATATTTAGAAGAATACATTCCTCTATATTAATTCTTAATACTTTTACCACATTTACTCTATCGAAATCCATTCTAAATAAACATATTTTATATAAAAAACAAGGTAATATTCAAATTTTAAAACATTATATCTTGACTATAAGCTAATTTTTGTTCGGGTAATGTTATTAATATTACCTTATACTCCAAAATAATCAAATCCCCAATCTATTTAAATTTATTAGGTCAGGAATTAAAAAATTTATTTATCTTTAGTTTTAAAAAATAAATTACTTTATTTTTCATTGAAATTATTTTATTATTAATTAAATTAGATAATTAGGCCATAACTCATAAATACCTAAACCATAAAAAACAACGTGGACACTTCCGATCAGTACAAATTTTTTCGACCATATTTTTCTTTTTAAATATGGTATGATCTATATTGTGAAAAATATTAAAGAAACTCACCTTGATCTCTTTCAATCCTTTACTCTTCATTAAGTCCATTGAAAATAGTTTAAAATACAGGATTAGAAAAAAATCACCTTGGGGGACCTAAAAAGAGGGAAATCATAAGTCCATTTGTATATATCGGACCTCATGAATACCCCTTTCTTGAAAATGTAACATTTTCCAAAAAATAGAAATAATATTTCTCATTAAATATAATTTATTTTACCTTTTGAATAAAATTATTTCCATTAAAACACCCATTATTTATAATTTCCAAGAACCACAACATGAAATAAAACATTTATTCATTTGAAAAACTATTTTAAAATCTTATAAAAGTATCATTATTAAATTAAAAAATGATTTTGATATCCAATGAAAATATATCATTAAAAATAAACATTTATTTTGAAAAAACATTTTTAATACCAAAATATCCTAAAAAATAATGATGATTTTTTATTTCAGAAAACATGGAATCGTGAAATGGAACCCAAAAATAAAATAATGGCCACAGTGGTAGAAAAGATAATGTAGTTGTGTACTCTAAGAAAAAAACATTCATTTTTTTATTTTTCATAATTTTCCATATAAAACATGAAAAATATTCCTCATTGAAATCATTTTAATGAAAATAAAAATTGACATAAAATATTCCTTATAATCATTTTATATAAATAATATCATATACATTGACATGGAACAATATATTTTAAAATTAAATCCATAAACATTTATAGTGTCCCATACCACATTATATGTTTAAATCTTAATCGCCGTAAAATATAATCATTTTATAAAAAATTGATAACATCAAAATAGTTAAAATACAGATATAAAAATGATTTGGAGGCTATATATACACCTTATAAAAAATGAAGTTGTGTTTCTTCAAGAAATGCCTTATTGAAAGGAGTTGAGACTAAATATCCCACCTTGAGTCTGAAATTTTACATGTGTCTTTTTGTTCATTAATAATAAACAGGTGTTAAATATTTACATTCATGAAAATATTTTTCAATTTTACCGTTCTGTTTATTTTTCTTATTAGAATTTTGTAAACAAAAAATTAAGCAATAATGTTAATGTCATGTGTTTGGTTATATTTTCTTATTGTATAAAAAACAACTTTGGTAGGCCAACAATGGAGAAATAGGTAATTATATAAATATTATTGACTAATAGTCATTTCAAAATTATCATCTTTAAACAATAATTACACATTTATAACAAATTGTGTAATATGATTATGAAAAATGAACCAATCTTACAAACTAGGAGAAGGGATGCCTTACGTACGCATGAGTAACATTCAAATTTATCAATAATTATCATATAAAGAAGATAAGTAACATTTTTTATTCCTTAATAATAATTATATCATAAATAATATATTATTAATTAGTATATACATATATATGTAATTATTCTGATGTAAAAGGAATCACATAGAGTTGGGGAGGCGGTATTACACACAACCATGAACAACGTTATCACTTTTTCATTATGAGATTGGGAAATGAAGAAAATGATATTTTATATTTAAAGAAATTTATTTATGTCTTAAATTTTGTATATATGTTTTTTAGTTTACAAATGTTAAACAGTACCTAGCCCGAATACAATTTTTGTAATGTGTAAATGTATCACATCGCTTTGAGGATGTAGTAGTCGATATGTTCATAAATGATGTTATTACATTTACATAAAATAGAATGAATGAATATATGTCTCATATAGCCCAAATTGCCCGAATGCCTTCTTTTTTTATTTTATTATGGATAATCCCCCTTTTGTGGGTTGAAGGGGAACCCGTACATGACCCGTAGGCCCAAGGAACAATGCCAGACTTACCGGAAATACATGACCCAAAGGCCGAGAGGCATACAATGCCCAATACATGCCCCATAGGTCCTTCCCACTTGAACTAAACCTTCCCAAATTTTATCTCATTGATCACCTTGCTCCCCACCATGCATTGCTGACTGGCTGGCATTTTCATATACAAAGTTGCACGGTTCCTGGTCTCGATGGTGGCTGGCATACCCTCTCATTCATCCAATTCTGTTAGCTCTTCTTTTGGTGGATGCTACTCATATTTCTATGATCCTATTATGGGGCATGATATGTGTGAACTGGGCTACACCATGGTCTATGTGGCTAGAAGGCCCTATGGCCCGAAGGCCTTTGATGACCTGAAGGCCCTTGAGACTCGTATGCCCAAACCGGTGGCCCGATGGCCTAAATCAGGTGAACCATTCTGAATTCTACATTACCGAACATTGACTATTATAGTTGCTACATGAGTACTTATATAGTGACTACTACAGTACCTATAAATTCTCCTTCACCCGACTTTGAACATGGGTATCTTGGATGCCAAGTAAGGTCCCTTACCACTTGGGTACGGGCTCGTCAACTATGTGTTATATACAAATTCTAGAAGTATTAACACAAAATAAATATCATAAATATCGTATAAAAAATGTTTATCAATCATAATTCCCAACCGTGCTAGGCAGTAATGGATATAATGAACGACATCATTTCGTGAGGCAATAGTTTTTGGTACACGAATGGTATATTCATTACCCATTTAATAGATTTGTGTGTAGGTGTAGGTAAAAATTATATCATAAAGAACATCTTAGTATATTTAGGAAACAAATTTTTCTATATAATCATGGAATATTATGTAATTAATATATGGATAATGAAATAATACATAATTTAACATTTAATAATGTGACATCTTTTTTGGTTAACTCCTTTTGGTTTTCACTAAAGGGATTACATGGTTATATTTATACAAAAATTTTGTACTCTAGGATGACGTAAAAACTTTTTTGAGATTATTTGTGATTTGTATGGATGGTAAAATGTATATAGTTGTGTGAAGTGATGGGGATGGTGAATGTCATTTCATAATGGAGTGGGAGTGGAATTCTTGTAAATATTAAATCGTAATCTCCATTGAGATCTCTCTCTTAAATTATGTGCTTCGAATAATTTTAAAAAATTTCATAAAAGTGGTGGTATAGTTGAATAATATCTATAAATGGGTTATTAAATGTTTTTATTCATTTAGAATCCTAAGATTATATTTAACGGAAAGTAAACACATTTTTACCATAATCACAATAATTTATTTTATTTTTTTTTGTAAATATATATTGAAATTTTTATAACATATATATTAGTTTTTTGTAAATAATTATAGAAGGTAACCGCATGTCTGCACACATAACCTAAATTTTTACTCTTTGTATCAGATGAATGGACTAAATAATTATAGATGTTATACTAGTTTTTTTAAATATCCATAAGATAATTTAATATATAGACATCTTGATATAAAGATTTAATATTACAATGATGATTCATCGACTAAATTTATATTATGAATTGTTTTTTATGGAGAAAATAGGTAAGCTTAGGTACGTTAGAACCAAGAGTAAAATATCCTTCCAAATTAGTTACATTTAATTATAATAATTTAAACTAAGATGTTTTTAGTTATCATGGATCAATTAATTCTATATAAAAATATCTTTGGAATTCATGCAAGAGAGGATCAAAATCTACGGTAGAGGTTAATTTCAAAATTGGTAAATTTTATGAGATATCACCATATCCAATTAAATGGATATTATAAATAAAATCTAACTGATGGGTGAATTACAACTCTAGAATGATATATGAAGTCAAAGGTTTTTATGGTCTTCAATATGCAATTCATTACTTTTTTTTGAAGGTATTGTTTATAAATGGTGTTCAATTTTTAATAATAATGGCTGAGTATAAGAGGTTTATATCATTTAATGAGATAAATATAATGACAATTTATTTTAGAAGTATCCTCATAGGTTTGTATTACATATGATTAAAAATAAATTATACTAGTTGAAGAAGATAGGGGAATAGTCCATGGAAATCTAAAAATAATATTTCACAAGATTGGAATATTATCTCTTAAGCAGTTTTGATGACTACTATTTTTTTTGATTATTTTTATATATCTCTGAAAATTACTCCTTAGAATCAACACTATATACAGGCATTATTGGAATAAACAAATTTTAATTAAATGTAATAATATATATGTAATCATGAGTATGTGCATTTTTAGATTAAATATTATTTCTATTATTTATGAATAGAGATGTTAAATAAGAGACGACTTTTTATGCTAGAACATGGGTTTTAACATATATATCAAAAATGTTTGTCAATTTTCATAATTCAGTTAAAGGTAACTGTTAGTGGGAGTTTTTTATAATTAAATAAAAAATTTAATTAATCAAAATAAATAAACAAATTCAAAATTACCCTCATTTTATTAATTGTTAATTAAAAATCTCTATAAATATCAACACAACACTATGAGATTTTTGATTATCCAAGGGGGAGCTTTGGAAAAATGAAAAAGACACACAATGAAGTCATCATTCATTAAAATATTTGTCTTCACAAATGAAGTTCTCGTATCTCTTAAAAAAATGGAACATACCCTTTTTTAATCAATGATTCATTCTTGCATAACGTATGGAATGTTTTTTCCCAGACTTGATTAGTTTAATAATCACATACTATTTTTATTCTTTTGTTTCATGCAAATAATATTTTTCTCATAAACACTATTATTTATGAATTAATTGTTTCCCAATTTTTCCATTTTTACACTAATTAAAACATTATGTAAAAAATTAAAACACAAATAATTTAAATTATATTTTATCATATTATTGTTTTCCATTTTCTCCCAAATTTTTTCTCAATTTTATCTTCAGTGATCCATTCGGTTGACATATAAACTTATACCCATTACATGATCACGACTATAATTTTCTACAATAAAATATATTAATATTGTGTGTTATGTGTCATGATCAAGTGCATGACCAAAGTTCGAATAAATATCAAATATTTATCAAACAATAATCAATTGTTCTTAATTTTTTTGTTCTCTCATTTAGAGGATCTTGATGTTTGGCTCAAAACATGAGAAGTTCAGGTTTCCTAAATTTGGCCTTAATTTCTAGATTTGGAAATATATGCCATATATATATCATATGTGGGTAAATTCATGGTTGAAGTTATCGTAGTGGGGTAAATAGTGGAATAGGTGAGACACGCATAATGTTTTACAAATTCTATAAATTTTGTACATACATGGAGTGTAGTCAAAGAAAATACTTCTTGTAGTTCACATAGTTTTTTGGATAGGGTATAAAGAAGTATTAATTTAAACACATTGTGAATTCCCTATATACTCTATGTAACCATGTTCTATATGATTGGATTATACCCTATGTGTACATGGGAACATATATGGATATGTTCATGGTAAAGGGAAAAGAACATGGGAGCCACCATAAACATGGAATCTCCCAGTGCTCAAAGAAAAATCTTGTGTACTTGGGCTTGATCTAAAATAAATTATTATGAGATGATGTTCATAGGAACATATACGAAATAAAAATGAATACCCCTAGGTATCCATGAAACACAATGATCAACATGGACGTGTTTTGTATTTGTATATGTCTAGAAAATCCACGTACATGAGGTGATTAAACAAGATATATTGGAGACGTCACAAACCATATGACCCTAGGAACTCACCATGTACATTCCTTTGGAACATCCATATTTTATATCTCTTTCTTTAGAAGTCATATTTTTTTCATATGACTATCCTATTGTGAGATTTTATCCACATAGAAAGTCATGTTGTCCAGTTTTATATTTAGTGATAAAGCACATGGTGTTAGAATTAAGATGACTCTGTCAACGATTCATGACTATAGAAGGGACATTTAATATTAGTATATATTATGGTTGATGAAAAAATATAAATTACATAGTGACAAGAAGTGATGGATTTAATGTATAAAATTATACCCTATAAATATAATTTTTCAACAACATTGAGGGAGATGTAATGTACGGTCATGGTCTGGGTGCAATGAAATGGTGCCCCAAGTTGGCTAGTCACCTAACCTTAGGTGTGACTCCTCATACAATAGAGGTAATGTGATTGACTATCTCAAGGAACTACTTCATGGAACCCAGGCCATGATGTTACAAAGTTGTGTTAGATTCTCCAATTGTATTTCTTTAATTTTATTCTCTAACAATTTGAGATTGAGAGATAAGTGAATAAGCATATTTGATTATTTGTAATGAGATCGACCATGTATGTTTAAAACCCATTTATGAGGGAAAACCCAAGTACTCTAGGTGGGGTTGTTGTTATTTTTTCTATTACAGTTTAGTATTAATTTACATTTCATGATGCACTTCTAGTGTGATGTGTTTATTCATTCTCAAAAATATTTTATATTGAATCATGGGAAAGAATAGAAAGAGGGTTGAGTCTAAATACATCATTATAGGAACATAGGATTATTATTTTATGCATCATTTTAGGCATGTGGAGGAAAACATGTTATGGGTTTTCTATTGAACATAAACTATTTTTGATTACTTGAGAAATTGAAATAAAAAGGGTTCCAAACATTATGATCATGAATATGGTGATAAAATATGAATAAATGGGAGTTTAAATGTGAAACATGAAAAATGTTAATGTGGATAACCTTGTTAATTGGGCCTATGTGTAGGATGGTTAAAGGTAGTAATAGCACCATAGTTTTGACCACGCGGCAAGGGTTTGGGAATGGGCATGTTGTGGAATATTATTGTGTTTCGCTTACCTAGACAAAATAATGTTATTTTATGAGTTTTAAGAGGTGTATTTGGAATTTTAGATATATACCTCCATGAAAGATCTTATTGAGAAGATGATTGGAGTTCATGGTTGTGGATGATCCTCTGACGGTGGAACCAGAGCAACCTATAGCGCCGGGGGAGGGTGCAGGAGTGTTGTTCTAAGAGAGATTCACCCATTTAATGAAATTGATAGAATGAGACCCAGTTAAGGTTTTGATAATCATGCATGATCTATCAATGGAGTTTCATTTTAAGTGCCCTTTGACATTTACTAGAGTGTGTGGAAATGAGGGAGATGATTTTTTTATTGAGTCCATTAGGACGATACTTGACAATTTGGAGAATTTAGTTGAGAAGAGGGTAAATATAGAAGCTTATATACTACATGGATTTGTGAATCACTGGTGGGATATTCATGTGTTGAAATAAAAGGCTAATTAAATTATATTAAAGTAATTTTTAGATATGTTCTTAGTGAACTTTTATCCAGAGTCTGTGATTCAGGAGAAAATTTCCGATTTCATTAAGCTGACTTAGGGGAGCATGATCGTTATGGATTATGTTGGATGCATCACATATTTTTAGATATTTTCTGTAATGTTAGGGGGATATGAGGAAACTATGACAAAATGGATTCATGATGGTCTTAAGTGAATGATTATTTCCTAATTCAATATCATTGGACTAAAGATTTTTTATGAGGTGGTGGATCCTGATCTCAAATCCAAAATAGAAAATGATAGGGTCTTGCAGTACTGAACAAATCATTGCTACTAGAATATTTGGAGGTTCTACTTTAGGGAGTAGCATGTTCCATTATGTTAAAAGTTTTCAAGGAAGTAAGAAGAAGTGTAAAGAGACATAATGGTTGGTTGCACTTGACCATAAATGAGTGATCTTTCATCAGTGTGGGGGACAGGGACATTATTCTAAGAAATGTTCATGACCACCAGTGGAGTGACAATCTCCCCGCACGATGAGATATCTATAGAGGTTATGCAGGAACCCTATGTAGTCATGTAGTGATGGAGAACCTAGGAAAAGTTAGTGTTCGTGAAAGGGATCTTCTATACCTTATCAGTCCAAAAAGATGAATTTTTATAGTATGTGGCGGATGAGGTAGTATACATGGTTCATCTTGGAAATGAAACCCATATCAGAAAAGTGGTGCTACTCAGGGGAGAAATGAAGTAGCATAGAGAATATGTGAAGGAGTGTTGCATGTGGTGTAGCCAACAATTGTGGATCGTGAGGATGAACCATCACCAGTGAGTGGTACTATTCTTGAATCTTCTACATTAGCTAGTTACATTTTGATGATTGGTGACTCCCATTCAATGATATATTCTAAACATGTTTGTGGTTTGAGCTTGGTGGTGGAGTTTGTGAGTGGGGTTATGATGATCGATACACTATTGGTAGTACGGTCTAAAATCCTCAGTGTGTGCAAGGGATGTTCTCTTAGGACAATGTAGTATTGTTTTCTATGGAATCTCTATATTCTCGATATGAGAGGCTTGTTCCTAATTATGGGTTTGGATTGGATAGTTTCACACTGAGCCTATATTAACTGTTACCATAGGAGAGTTACATTTACATCTCATAAGGGTGGGAATTAAATTCAATATAGATGGTGGTATATCCTTGTGGGATAAGAAAGGATAATTACTCGGCAACTAGAAGAGCTCAAAACTTGTGTTTTGTGTCATTTTCTAGATGATGGTGATGTTAGGAAATATTTCCATCCACTAGTAGTGTAACTATTTCAAGATGTATTTTAGGAAGACAACTAATGTATTCCACATGAGATAGATGTGGAATTCAATTCTAATTTCATGTCAGGTTCTGATCAAGTATCTGTTCTTCTATAAAAAACAGAAGTGACTAAGCTTCATTTGCTCAATACATATCATAATGAGTTAAATGATACAGGTTTTAACCATCTGACTACATCATATTAGGGATCAACTATATTATTCACAAATAATTTTGACAAGTGTATAATATTTTGTGTCAATTACTAGATGTTGAATAAGATGACTATGAATAACTGATATCAACATCCAGATATCAATGATATTTTTTATTAGTTAAAAGGGATCATGCATTTTCTCTAAGATTGACAAGATATCATGGTATCATGACCTCAATGATTAGACTTCTATTATAATAAGGACTACTTTTAGCACAAGTTATGGACTATATTTCATCGTAGTCATTATTATTGTGCTGATCCATAAAATACTAGTTTTTATAGCCATGATAAAAATAATATTCAATCTACACTTGGATCAATTTTTTTAGTGTTTTCATTTGAAAACATAGTGTACTCCACGACTCATGATGATCATTTCCAATATATTAACACCACCCTGAGTGCACTGATAGAGAGTCAGTATTACTCCAAGCTATCTATGGGTCAGTTTTGGTTTAACAAGGTACACTTCTAAGGGAAAATAATATTGGATAAATGTGTGATAGTGGACAAAGAGAAGGTTCAAGAAGTGGTTTCTTGGGAGTATGCCAAGAATGTTTTTGATATCTGTATATTTTTTGGATAAAAAAGTTATTATAGGTGTTTTATCCCAGATTTTCTAGATTAGCAGTGCCACATTCTAACTTGAACAAGAAGTGTATTATTTTCCAGTGGATGGAATAATACGAGAATTCTCCACGGATCTAATGATGTTTTTGAGGCCAACACAATTTTTTATCCTACCCATGTAGGGTGATAAGTAAATGGTGTAATATGATGCTTCTGGGATCAAACACGTAGTTGTGATCGTAAATTGAGGTAGAGTTTTCATGTATGGGATTTATTAGTTTATGACTCATGAACTAAATTACCCCACACATGACCTCGTTTTACATGTATTTGTATATTCATTGCAGTGTTAGTGACAATATCTTTTGGGTGAAAAGTTTACAGTTTATACTGACCATAAGATCTTGAAGAATATATTCACACATAGATATTTTGATCGTCAGGATTAGAGATGGGTTGAATATATGATGTTTTTTAACATAGAACTGTCATATGTTACATGGAAGAAAAATATTATAATTGATAACTTGTGGAGTAAATCACATACTCAGATGGTTCAGTTTTTGAGTTTTGTGTAGAAAATGATGACTTTAATGGCCGAAATGCTTGTGGTGGTTCCGGAGAGTCAGGTGTAGATGAAGCTAGTTTCTATTGCAGAGGGGTATAAAATAATGAGATGAATTAGTGTAGAACATATGAGTATCTCGAGCTCTTATCATGGATGGAAATATCTGATTGTGGGAAGACACATTCAAAGTGATTGATATATGAGGATGAGATTATCTATGGGAAGGATTAAGTTATTGTGCCTATGAGCATGTGAGAGGACTTTATGAAATAATTTGAAGCCCTGATTTGGGTGGTACATCTAGGCATGATAAAAAATTACTCTGACATATGGGAAATGTTTTTCTAGTAAGGCATGAAAAAGGAGATTGTTGGGTTGGTAAAATGATGCTACATGTGTCATCAGGTGAAGGCAGCTCATTAATGACATGTAGGTTGGTCACAACCATTACCTATTCCATAGTGAAAGTGGGATGATGTGACTATGGACATTGTGGTAGTTCATCAGATTATGCTTAAGATGAATGACTATATCGTCTTTGTTGTGGACCTATTATCCAAACTAGAACATTCATTTCTAATATGGGAAACCATTATAGTACAACAGTTGGAAGAACCTAACATTCGATGGATATTTCATCTGTCTGGTGTCCTACCGACTATTTTTTCAGATTTTGATTCACAATTTTCTTCAAAATTATGAAAGGGATTTCATAAAGCATTGGTTACACATGTTTTATTAAGTATATATTATCACCAAAAAATGGGTGGGAAGTCAGAGCGTACTATACAGGTGCTTGAGCATATATTGTGGGCATGTGTGCTGGACATTGGTGGGTATTGAGAGATGGACAAGTATTTAGTGGAGATTTCATATAACAACGGTTATTAGGAAACAATACATATGGTACCATATAGGGATTTTTATTCTATGCCATGTAGATCACTGGTATGATAGATGGTGGTTAGTGAGTTAGAGCTTTTGGGACCGAGTCTCGAGAAGGAGACCTTGAAGTAGGTACTGCTGATTCGGATTCATATGTCTGTGGAACTTATTACATAAAATTGTTGTGTTGATTGATGAAGATGACCCCATGATTTGAAAGAGGGTGATCGTGTATTATATCAGGTGTCTCCCTAGTTGTGTCACTACAAGATGCAGATATATGGAATGTAAGAACCAAGGATTGGTGGAAAATTTGAGATAATCGAGAGAATTGGGTCAGTGATGTGCCAATTGTTTCATCCATAGAAGTATAGTGTAGTTCATAAAGTTTTCGATGTGTCACAGCTACAGAGGTATCTCCTAGACCCTTCTCATGTGATGAATTTGGATGAGGTTAATCATGAGATATATGAATCAATTGAAGTGAATCTAATTCATGTGATGGATAGGAGTGAGAAAGAGTTGTAGGGAAAGGCCTTGCAGATAATTAATCTGTTATGGCATCATGGATGTTTATAAGAGGAAACGTGGGAACATTGAGTATATATAAGTGCTTAATGGACTGATATTTTTGGATTGGAATAATAGAAAGTCATGGAATTGCAACACGAGGATGATTTATTATATTGTTGGATAATTATAATATCTTATACTATTTTGGAGTTATATCGGGTGCGAATTTAGTTACTTTTTGACTTTTTAGGAAACATTAGTTGGAATTTGGAATTTTGGTGAATTTCGATGGCGTTTTATGTAAAATATGAGAAAATGGTACTAAATATGGTTAGAACATGGTTAGAGTAAACCACTCACCCTTCCTAGCTAACTATGTGAACCAAGACACTGAGGGCCACATGGTCGGTGCATTTTTTGTTAAACTGTGCAACCTTTCCAAGAAAAACCATGAGTATAATTTAATTTCACATAAAAAATAATATTTAATTTCCTAAACCCCAAATACATCCTTATTTCAACCTAGGATCAAGACATAACTCTTTTTGGTTTTTCCAGATTATTATAAAGGGGTTCCAATGACATCTGAACTCTTGTCTTCATGATGAAAAGCTCGAATCAATGATCTTCTCTTCTACCAGAATCTATATCTCATCAAAATTCTTATTCCATTTATAATTATTTTTTCAATTGATCTTTTGGTGGAGTTTATATTCTCTATATTTAGATAAAAACCAAATTTTTGAGGGATAGATAAATGATTATATATGTAAATATAGATTTATTAGATCTTAATATCATTGATCTATGATTAGGGAAAAAATTTGGGTCTAAGATCTACATTGTCGTGCTGGTCGGATTTGGGGGATTTCCATTGTGTGAATTTCTATCACCAAATCGAGGTAGGTGGTATGAAATCTAAATCCCAATGTCTCCATTTGAATATTTATATTCATGTTATATAATTTATATATATGTTTAGTAATTATAATAATAAATTTAATTAATTAATTTAGTAAGCTATTTATTTGAGATGATTGTGAAATTGTAAGATTTATGGATTCTTGAACAAGATAATTAAATATTGGATATTGATATAACTGATTTTAATAAATAATAGTGGTAATTAATTACAATGTAATTGATATGGATGAATTGGGAAATTAATGATGGAATTAATTATGGGAATTGAGTGTTGCAAATAGTGATAATTAATTATAAAATTAAATATGGCAAACTAATATCATTGTGTATGATAATTAAGGAGGAAATTAATTATAGAATATTTATGTAACTAAATAGATAATTTATTGGCTAAATTATTATAAGGATCTCGAATAGTCTATTAGAATAATTAATTTATGAATTAATTATGATATGTTAAGTTTAATAATTGAGGTTATTTGTCATTAAAATAATTATAAGGAAGAGATTAATTAAGATTTGTGTTTACTAAAGTGATTAATGTGTATAAATTATTAGGGAATTGATTAAATGTTTTTAATGTGATGATTTTTTTTTCAATTTGCAATGTGGATAATTTGATTAATTAATTGATAAATTAATTAATGAGATATTTGGGTAAGAAGTATAATGATGATTAATCTAGCTTAATGTGATTATTTTCTATATGTGATAATGTTTTAAATGTTTATTAAACATGATAAATGATATCTATGAGATATGTGTGAAATGGTTATTAGTAACATGGTAATTCGATCAGCTATTATGAATGGTTACATAGACATCAAAATTATGTTTTAAATGAATGGTAACATGGTCATTAATTTGGGAAATAATATTGGTTACATGGACATTGAAATTATGTGATTAAATGAATAATAAAATAGTTTTTAATTTTTAAGATAAGAATTGGATCATGGTCATTCAAACACATTGTAAACCTTGGTGAATGATTAGATTCCATATGGAGACAAAGAAGTTATTGAGATACATGTATCTATGGGAACTAAAGTTTTTTATATGATTAAATAGATAATATTTGATAGTTTGATAAACAGTTTACTTGTGAATTATAATTATTCATATTTCAATTTAATACACTATTATAGGAAGGATTTGTTTTAGACTCCATTGGTGGTGGTCAACTTAGTCTTACTCGCACCCTATTAGGGCGTCTGGATCAGAACCCGAATAGACATTATTGTGGCATGACATGTTAAAGGAAATGGCCATAAATTAGATAAATATTTGGTGATGGAGCATGTATAAGGAAACTAGATGAGGTTCAGGACTCATTTTGGATTCAATATTGGCTTTACATTTAGTTGATTATTTGAATCTTTGGAACTAACTTTGGCATTTCATGTTTCTCTTTTAGTTAAAAACAGTATATCTAGTTTTGGTTATCCTAAGAAATTTTTACTATTTATGATTTTATATATGCATCCGTTATTAATTATTTATACCTATAATTTTTTAACTCATATAAAAGTGGGTGTAGTCTACTCATGACTAACACACCAAACCCTCGCTACTAGTTGGTAGTGTCTGGCATACAGTTAGGCGCGCCTATGGTAATGTGACCGACAGGCTCAAGGATGTATTGTGTCGAACCTAGGATTAAAGGTTACAAGTTATCACAAAGACATTACCTTAAAAAAAATCCATGTTGATACTCAAAATTTGAATCAATAATGATACAACTTATAGTAGAATTTCATGATTATTGAGATCGTGACCCAATAAATTTTTTTTCAAAAAACCCAATGAATGTGTAACAATTACACACTATACACTCGGGCCCTACACTAGTGTAATAAGTTGTTCTACATCTATCCCCTCATGGAATTAAATTTAAAACCTTCAAATGGATGACATAATTATTATATTATATTATTATAATGATTTATGATAAAATTTGAATTAGTTTTATAAATATTATATTTTGATATGAAGAAATAAAAATTCTATTTTTAATATATATATATATATATGAATATATAATATATGATACCACTATTTTTAATATTGTCCAGAATTTTAGGAAAACAATTGATTTCAATAAAATATTGTAATTAAATAATTCTTATTTAAATAATAATGAAAATATAATTTAATAATGATTAATGTAATTTTTATAAGGGACATGATTTTATTAGTATTAAAAAAATAATATTTTTCATGAAATAAGGGTGTTTATTTAAATGTAAAAATTATTATATTTATTTATATAATTTTATAATATAAAAATTATTTTGGAAATTGTCACTTATAATTTTTATAATGTTTTAATATTTATACTTTTTAGAGAAATCAATTTGTTTTTGTAAAAATTATAAGAATAATATATAAATATACTTTCCCCATTGTGACATAATAATGACACAAATAAGATGTAATAATCCTAAAATGAGGCATACACATCCAAATACATACTTTAACTTTAAAATAATGTGTTTCTTTGTTGTGTAATTATATTTATAAACTCTTAATGAATCTTCTAAAACCCTTATATAAATTTATAGTTTTAACCTCAATTCATTATAATCAAGACTCACTTCCACTTCATGAAGTGTATTATTTTATCTATTTATCATTATAGTCTTATAAAATACTAAAAACAATACACTTTTTTAAAACCTTGTACAATAACCATGGTATGATTTTTGATTTCAATTATTTATTAATATAGAGTCAAAAACCAATTTTTTCAAATTACTGAATAATATAATCCTTATTTTATATAAACATACACCCATCCTCATAGTCCTCTTAAATAAAAAAAATATTATTATTTTGTTAATATCTAGTTACTTATCCAGGTCCCTACCAATGTGCTTCGAGGGTCATAAGAGTTTCCTTCCATTTTTTTTGAAGTGACCCCAAATGTAATGGATCATATCCTCTCCCATATTAATTTTATAACTCTTCTTGTATTATGCCTTTATATTCCCAATTTTTCATGATGTAATGTCTTTTAGACGTACTATTTTTGTCCTCAAGATTAACATTTAATGAGTGATCTATTTTAAATCTCATTAAACTCTTCCATGAATCATTATATACATATGTTATACTACGAAAATTATACTATGATTTTCAATGCCAGTCATTTTTTTGGTAAATAACTATCAACATTTCCACACATAGATATTAACCATGATATTGTTATACTTAATTGGGTAATGTTATTATCACATGGGATACAATGTATGGGTCCTGTGGGGTTTCCTTAGGAACAATATGTTATAATTTCTTAATGGTTATCCACGGGTTATGATTACAATTTAATGTTTTATATAGTTTCTATATTCCTATGTTTCATTGATGTTGTCGTCTTATATCACACCAAAATTTTGTTGTTTATTATTCTCACCCTATTTATGTCACATTGACATTCTGCTTATCTAAAAACCATTAATTTATCAATTTTATTATTTTATTATTACATTATAAAGAATTATTTTTATCCCTTTATTATATTTATCTTGGGGACATTTTCTGTAATATTGGATGATTGGTGGATATTTAGGGTGTGTTGTGTAGTTTTAAAATAGTGTTGGTGTATCCTTAATTCAGTTTATTATGAAATATAAAAATTTTCACAATAAATATAGTATTATTTATATTTTATTATTGTATTATGTGTTTACTTGTATAATAAATCATAAAATAAGGTGAATTAATGATTTGGGTTGTTATGTAGTGTGCATAAGATCATTAAGTAGGAATGAACCTAGGTTTTGTAGTGAAACATTGAAAAATTATTCAAAAAATTCATTAGAGAGTATTGAACCATTTTATATCGTAACCTTGGGAATTTATTATCATTTTTATAGCTCTTAGTTGTTAACTATGTAAAATTAAATCAATTTCCATTCATATATTTCATTCAACTATCACAGGTTTCCATGAAAAATTATATGATTAGCCCTACTTCAAATTGCAGGGGAGTGAGGTAGTGAAAATAAAATAATTCCACACCCTATTTCTCTCTTACCCACATCTAGTGTTTCAAGATATGTTTTAAACATAAAAAATTAGGTTTTTATAATATTAAAATAATTAATACTATTTTTTAAATAATGAAAAATAAAAAAATCTTCATTTTTTCAGAATGGAAAATTTCCATGGGTCCACTAGATACTTGATTGAACTCATTGTCCACTCCAAATTTTATTGGGACCAAAATGGATGCATTTCAAGTCCACTGATTACATGGTTCCATTTTTCATCAAAATATAGAACTCAGTACCGTACCCACTTTCCAAAAATTATTACATAGTAATTTTTAATCCCTTATTGAAACTCTAACACACCCAAATATATATGTTTAGGCCACCCAATGATATATTTACTACAATAATGAACTCATGTAATTATATATTTTTAATCACAAAAAAAATTAAAAAATTATATCACATATTCATATACTCGCTTAATAATTAATGAAAATATGAAAAATAAATTTTACACACAAAGTAATAAAATATTGTACATATTTTGATATATATATCAAATTCCTATGTATAATTAAAATATGTATTTCTTTTTATATTCAAAATAACCATTATTCAGTTGAGGAAATATATGATTTTTAGTTATGGAAATTGTGACTATCAATAGGTTTCAATTATTTTATATAACATCATATAAATTATTTTTCAATGGTATAGATTTAAACATTAGGATATGTAACATCATTATCATGAAAAACTGTATCAAAATCATCCTTTTTATGTGGGATATCTAATGAATAATGTTTATATGAAACCCACAAGTGAATTTCTTATTATATAAACTCTTTATTAATTTTTAATCAAATATATGAAAGAAAATAATACTATAAATGAATTATGTATAGAAATTAATGGTACCATTATTCAAAAAATGTAATTATTTTCACTATATAATGCATTTATAACAACGATAATATGATTTGGTATAGTTTAACTAATATTCATTCATAATTCATAATTCCACCCCAACCCTTTTATTTGAATAGATAAAACAATTTTTGTTATTTTTGACACATTATTCTCACATAGTTCAATCTAAAATGACAGTGATAAAAAAATAGACAACCCCCCTCACAGACATTTCAAATTTTACAATGCTCATACAAATACCATAATACTGAAATTTATCATTTTAGTATAGTGTAAAATTAATTTTGATTATCTATTATGATAGTTAATGAATGATATATCTAATATAGTTATTGACTAAGAAGTGGATAATATATCATAAATTAAAAAATAAGGTAGATTTCCTAATAAGTAAATTGAATATAAATATGATGATTTGTATTTAAATCATAGAAGACACAAGGTTTAATATAATAAGGTATGAGTATTGGTTACAAGATATAAATTATAAGGAATAAAATTAATATTTTCCTTTTAATTTGATGATAGAATTTTGATAGAATTTTTTTTAATAATGGAGTGATTAGGTTCAAAACTCTATTATGATTATTATTTTTACTGTTTGATTCATTAAAGATGTGGTAAATACTTATAATTGATTAAAGGCATTAATGTAAATGAAGACATGTCTATTTAATTAATGATTTTTTACAAAAAAATATTAACCAATATGATTTTAATTACTCCATTATCTATAAGAATCTCATTTATTATTTAGTATAATTTATTCTCTCGGCCTTTTAATACACAAGCCTTATAACAATATAAATTTGTATTACCATTTTCATAATCTTATAAATGAAAACATCCATCGTAATGATTTGTTTTATTAATTTATATATTCCCTATACAATCTCTAATATTTATTATATATACAATAAATTTTATGGTGTTTCCAAATAATTAATAGTAATTATGTGATTTTTAATCCATGTAGGTGCTTCTCTGGTTGACAAACCAATAAAATTTTGAAATATTGTTTAGGGTTACAGAAAATATATCATTATCACTACCAATTTATATAATAAATTAATTTTTTAAAATGTATTGTCTTTTTGTAGTAAATAATGAATATTATAATATTTATTAGTAAAATGGTGATACTAGTCTTGAGAAATATGCATATCATGTAAATTAATAATAAATTAGTTAATTATTTTTTTCTTTTCATAAACATTGAATAGATAACATATGAAACCCAATTTTTATGAATTTTTAATTTTATAAAAAATTAAAATTTTCTAAGAGCTTTAATTACAGATAACTCTATGTTATTCTTATTATGCATTGAACATTGGGTTAATTTTCCTTATACACATGACTGACACTTTTACAAAAACATGATATAATAATTATATTGTAATTTAAATGTGTTTATTATATCTTACTTGTAAAACATAGTTGTATTAATAGTAATAAGTTAATTTTAATTATTAATAATTTTGTTTTATATAAAGAAACCATATTGATAAAATGTACATAATTTATGATGAATTACTTACATGTTTCAAAAATAAAATTTCTTAAAAAAATATGTTTTTTATTTCTTTGAACAATAATAAAATATCATTTTTGAAATTTTAGATAATAAATTTAATAAAATGAAAATCAATATTTAAATAATAATTTAAATATTATCTTAGGGATAATATTTGGATTTTTATGAAAATATTTTTTTTTGGGTGATTAGTTAAAAATATAGAATTTTAATTAAACATTGCCTTTGTGAATAAATTATTTATAATGATAAACTATATTTTAAATCTATTTAATTAATAATTAGATTAATTATATGTGCATTATTCATAATCAGTCTATTCAAATAAATTTATCATTGAATGATTATTCAATAACTTTTCAAACATTTGATCATTTATTGTTTAAAATATGATTTCTCATCGTGCGTGCATGAGAAATTTTAATTACATTTCGTGGAATTATTAGAATGGATTTAAAAAAAATTATTCCTTATTTTTAATATTGAAAATTTTTGTTATCTAATAAGGAAAACATATTTTTTTAAAACAAAAATTATAATAATTATACTAATTATTTCCATGATTAGGATAAAAATAGTTTTTCTAGGGTGTTAAAATAAAATGTTAATGGATAAAATGACCTATAAACATGACTAAAATATGTTTATTAACACATATAGACATGATAATTTCTTATATAATAATATGATCCATATGTAGAACTTATTTCTAATAGAAGACATAGACACACAGTTTTCTGTCAAAAAATTACAAATGTTCCACTCACTACACATTTAAATGTCATTCCATGCTCCTCTCCTATAAAGAACATAAATCTATTATTTTAGGAAAATAAATATTATTATTATTTCCACGCATCCCTCCTCTCATACTAGAAGCCTTATATTAGATAATAATCCATCCTCATAAATCATTTTTGTGTAAATATAAGTAAGATACCCGAAGAACTAATATAGTTAATCAACACTTGTTTTTGATTAATTTATTCCTCTACTTGTTTAAATTATTTATATGACATGCTGATATTATATCATTAGTTTCAGAAATATACTAAGGTTCTTTTATATTAAATTAATTACCTAAATGCATTTATAAATCCATAAAATGGGACATAGAGTCATTATTCTTGTTGTTGGAGGACTACAACATCACTAAATGATGTCATTATTATTTCATTTCTATTGAGTGAATAAGGTTTCCTCATGACTTTTTCATTCCATCTTGTTTTGAATATCAAAAAAAATCTATCATAATGAAAATTTATCTTCCCTAATGTTTTATCTTGATAAGGAATATTTTCCATCCTAAATGAAATTTTACTTCCCCAAGGAAATTTTTATCCTTACCCAACGTTACATTCATAAGGGAAATTTTCCATCCCCAAGGAAATTTATCCTTAGAATTTTTTCCATTGTTCCTATTATAATCTAACTCATTTTTATTCTAAGTATAAAATTTTATTTTTTATCTAAAACCTCAAAATCTTATAAATACTTAGATATAGAGAATTATTTTTTCCGAATCTGAGTACAAGTTCCGAATTCTCTTAATTCAGACTCCGAATTTTTTGAGTTCAGACTTTGAATTCTTTGAATTCAGACTCTGAACATTCTGAATTCAGACTCCAAATTCTTATGAATTCAGACTCTGGAATTCTATAAAATTTAGGTTCGTAATTCTATTGAAGACATAATTCTATTATTAATGTATTATAGACACTGAATGGTTTTTTGGATTGACTCCAAACTTTTATTTTTCCTTACATTCTGATAAATGTCTTTGGTTAAGCATCCATTATTTTTTTGACACTTGTTTTAGTAATAAATCAATTTTTTGCA
The DNA here is from genome assembly GCA_963277665.1 of Viscum album. Lineage (NCBI taxonomy): Eukaryota > Viridiplantae > Streptophyta > Magnoliopsida > Santalales > Viscaceae > Viscum > Viscum album. The sequence continues at coordinate 1,554,943,687 of OY728121.1, read as the reverse complement.
TTAAATTACTAACTTACAATTCTTTGAGTGACATGTGTACAGGTCCCTCCAGAATTCAATGAAAAATATGATGGTTGGAGGAGGGAGCCGACCATTGGAGATGTGCCTATAATTAGTTGCTCATTTTAATAAGTTCACAACAATTATTAATGATTGTTCGAGAACTCTAGAGAATACATTCTGAAGTGATTTCTAGAGATAGATTCTCATGCTTAGGGCGTACTGAACATCTTGTTCAGAATTTCATTGTGCGACTCCGAAATGATTCTGAGTACATTCGAGGGCTTCTGAGGATAGGAAGATAGAGGTGCCGACTACCTTGAAGTTTGAGGGCCTACAGAGATATCAAGACAGACTCTGATATTCGTATCTAGTGCATTTTATATCATGGATATGCTATACTTTCTTGAATGTATTAATCAAGGTAAAATTATCCAAGGTTGTTGGATACCCTTCTCTCTTGGTTAAAAGATTTTCTACTTGTATTCTGTATTGTTTAATGTTTTTCTGCTGCATTTTGGTTGTTGAGGAAAGTATAACAATCTTATACTTTCTTATACTTGTACTCTGATTAGTGAGATTCTATATGCTTTAAGGTGTAATCATTATCTTTTTAAACTTTTCTTAATATTCATTTCTAGAACCACATTTCTGGAATCAAGAACGTTTTTATAACGAAGAGGTTTCGTGAATTTACCGTGTTTAACTTTGATAAAAAATACCATATTTAAATGTTCTAAATTAATTTTTTAACGTATAAAATTCACCACCCCTCTTTTATATTGAGCATATACATCGTTATTTCCATACTACAATCAGTATCATTTCAATCCTATAATTGGAATCAAAGAAGGTCTCTAAAATACTTATATTCAAATATAAGTTTTCTTGCTCATGTTTTCTATTGTTCTATATTTTTCTTTCTTAGGATATTTTTATCATTGTTTACAAATTTTTATTACTAACCAAAATTGTGAGGAAATATTTTCTTTTAGATGGTAGGAATGAATGTTGGTTCAATTGAAAATATTAATCCTACTAGACCACCAATTTTTGATTGGAATGATTTCAAATATTAGAGAGATCATATGAAGAATTTTGTCATTAACACTAGAGTATACAACTTTGTAATGATCAATGGAGATTAAAATATTCCTGATAAGGAAGACAAGAACTTTTACTAATCAAGAGAATTTAGAATATCAACATAAATATAAGGTACACAATACTTGGTTTCATTCCATGACCAGGAATATATATAGCCATATTTCTTCTTGTGAAGGTGTGAATTGTATTTGTAAAAAACTTGATGTTACACATTTTGGAACATCGAAATGTATTGAAACTAGAAGTGCTATGCTTAGAGATGATCACCATGGTTTTTCTTTCCTTATGGAGAACCTATAAGTAAGGTATAATAGATATTTAAGATTATTGTCAATAGCTTACAATACATGGGTGAAAAAGGTTTGTATGATGAGGAACATGTCGAAAAAATTATAGACATCATTCCTAATGAGTGGGAATCCAATAGAACAACTATAGATGAGAATAGGAAAGTCTCACAGATTACTCTTGATTAGCTTTTTGGAACTCTTCTACAACATGAGACTAGAATGAAGAGAGATGATGATAATGTTAAGAAGAAGAATAGTAATTGAAGTGTTGATCATAAAACTATATCAAATCATATAAAATCCAATTCTCCTGAGAGAGTTACAAGATCTATGTCTAAGAAGGTAACTTTTTTATCAGAATCAAGTGAAATTGATCATTCTAAAAATGTACTTTATAATATTTCTCAAAGGATGCACATGATATATGGGAAGAAAGACTTTCAGTATAGATACAAGATGAAATAAATAAAGGATATGAAAGACTATGAAGTCACTTGTTATGTATGAAAAAGAGATGGACTTATAAGGCCAGATTGACCTATTCTTTAGAGAAATTATAGAAAGGAAAACCATTCTAATAGGAATAGAGTGAAGTACCAAAAACCTAATGATATGAATGATTTGAGTACTAATGACACTTGGGGTTCCAGTGGTGGAGACACTTCCGATGAATCCTCAGATTATGAATCTTCTGGATAGAAGAATCTTGGTCTAATAGCTAGACTACCTATTGAAAATCAGTGTTTAATAGATAAGGTACACAATGAGGAATCCATCACCAATGTGTCATTAAATTATAATTATAGTGATAGTAAATACTATGAATCCTCAAAAGTAGAATATTCTTCTGATGATGATAATACATTACCTACCTATGATGAAGTTTCTAGGTTTTCTAAGATCCTTGAGAATGAAAATTCTAAAATCAAGAAAAATCTTGATAAAGAAAATTCACGAATGTCTATTCATAATAATGAAATAGCAGATCTTTCTAATGATCTTGAATAGAAAATTCTTAATTTTTAAATAATTTTAAAAAACTGTGAGGATGTAATACTAATATGGATAAACATTCTAAGGGTATTGAAAATGTAATTTCTAAGAAAAATGTTTTCAAGCCTAAATCTAGAACTAAAACTGATGTATTTTAAGATAAGAACTTAGTTATTAGACTAAATTCAGAAATATTTTCATTGAGTAATTTTTTTTCAAACATTGCCTTAGGTAAGAAATTTTTTGATAAAATGTATTCCCAATTTTGACCTCTATAAATAATTCTGGATTGGGTTATACTAGTTCAAAACTGATTTTTAGTAACAATAATTTTTTTCCTCATATTGCTCCATTCTGCACTTAGTGTCAGTGTGGTGGGCATTGGGAAATTTTTTTTTCCTCAAACAAAAGCCAGTCTTTAGGTTTTCATAAAGGTTATTTTCAAGGAAAATGAAGATTCTTGAAATTTTGCTTTCTGATGTTTCTAGATTTAAGAAAGTTTGGGTTTTGAAACTCTAACACTCTTAATTTCTGGAAAATAAAGAATGTACCAACTGAAATAATGGTACATGGATAAAGGATGTTCCCGACATATGACTGGTAACAAAAACTTCGTTGAAAATCTTATTAATATGAAAAGACGAAATGTATCTTTTGGATATAATTCTATGGGAGAAATTCTTGTTATGGGAAACATTGTTCTTCTTACAAAAACATTGATTTCCAATGTTTTATATGTTAAGGGTCTTAAGCACCATCACATTCGTAGGGATCTCACAAAAAATGGAAATATAATTTTTCAATTTATCAGAACACAAGGTCAACATGCAGATATTTTCACAAAATATTTACCCTCGGATAGATTTGAATACATTATATAGAAGTTAGGACTGATAAACATAATGTAAACTTCCAGGTTAAATTCCGCTTGAAACCTATCCCCTTACAGTAATAAACTCCTTTTCATAGGGGGAGTGCATTTTTTTATTAGGTAATCAATTTTTTCCGTAATAAATTTTTTTTAGTTTAATTTTTTTTGTTATCTTAATATTTTATTTCATAGTATAATTTTTTATTTCGTAGTCTAAATTTTTTCATACATAAAAATTTCTGTAATGATTATTTTCGTACATAACATTTTCATAATGAAGATTTTCTCACATAAAATTTTCGTAATAGATATTTTCGTACATAAAATTTTCATAATGAAGATTTTTTTAATTCAAATATTCATACTTAATATTTTTGTAATGAGGATTTTTGTACATAACATTTTTCATAATGAGGATTTTTGTACATAAAATTCTCATAATCAATATTTTCATACCAAATATTTTCATAATGAAGATTTTTTGTACTTAAAATTATTGTAATGGAGATTTTGGTATAGAAAATTTTCATAATCAAAATTTTCAGAATCTAAAGTTCATCAAGAAAAATCTTCCTTAGTATGAATAATCTTCATAAAAATTTGAAACGTATGCTTCCTTTCTTAAATTTTCCAAATAAACTTTTACATGTTGGTATATTCATATGTTTTTAAATTTTCACAATCACTTTTTCTTAAATATAAATTGTTTTCTTAAGAAATCCCCAAATGATCAGATTCTATCAAAATTTCCTTCCAGCTATCATCTCAACCATCAGATCTGATCAGATGGTTCTTCAACCACTGGATTGAGTATGGATGTTGAACCGTCCCTTTAATTGCTTATATAAAAGACCCCCTGATGGTTGTCCCACATCAAAACTCAAGCCTTCACCTGTTGAAGCTCTACCCTCCAACATAATAAAATTCTGAACATCTCAGATCTGTCTTACATTCAAATGTATGTCGAAGTCTCCTATCATAAATATATGACAACTATAAAAAAAATCTCTGAATGGATGATATATATATAAAGGATAGTTCATCCAACGTTTTTTTGGAAATTATGATTCGATTATCTCTATGAATATAATGTTGAATGGGTGGGAAGGTGTTTTCCTTTCAAAACCAAAAGCTCAGGATTTGGTATATCCAGATTTGTTAATAGAATTATATGAGTGAGTAATTTTCTTTAAGGAATATGGGATCAGTATGTTTTCTTTCTATTGTTATGGAATGAAAAATTCACTTTCTTAAACCGAGGCTGCTAGCGTGGATGGAATTTCCTAAGAAGGGGAAGCCGAGTTTTTTTATCATAAGATACCTGATGTTCAATGATGTTTTGATATGGTTATGGCCATGACATACCTTCGTCTCTCAGAGGTAAAGACTCCTAATATTATTCATCATACTAAAAAATATTGAATTTTTGAATTGTGGGGCCAAAGATTAATCATACTGTGAATATGAGACAAGGATACATTGATGAAAAGTGATATGTACATTCTGCAATTCTTGGTAAACCTAAGGAAGATAAACATGGTTAAGAATATTTTGGTTATGATTGATATCATAAAGAATATAAATTTGAAGGCTCAGATTATTATGTATGCATACATTCTTTCAAAGATGATTCTTTGGTGTCTATAATCCTTTTAAATTCCTTGCAGATCGAAGTCGAGGTATTGTAATGTTATGTTTTTAAGTTATGAAACATTGAGATTAATGTATGTTGTATTTTCCAAATAATCCAAACAATTCTTTGACTTGCCTTAAAAGGATGTTGACTATATTTCAAAGAAACATGAGGGGGATGAGAGCTCTAAAAAGGGTGGACGGAAAAGGAAGTTGAAAGATTTGGAAGAGAAGGGAAAAACCCCCAATGGACAAGGAAACCCAATCCAAACCACTAAATCCAAGGAAGAAAAATCATATCATAATGAGGTTGTGGATAAATGTAGAGAAGGCAATAGAAATCAGAAAGAAGGGGAGCCAAAGTATGGCTCAGACCATGCTGAAGAAAAATCTATGAATGAAAAGGATTCTGAACGGATTGAGAAAAAAGGGAAGGAAAATAAGAAAATGAATAAGTTGTCTGAGGCAGAAATAGTACAATCCCTTCTAAAGGCCGCTGAAAAAGCGTCCAAGAATATTCCAATACCAGAATCCATATTGATAGAATAATTACTAGAAACTCTATGAAAAAAGTTTCTAACTCTGTAAAAAAGACCATGATAAAGAAGTGGAAGAAAAGAAAGTAGAAGAAGAAGAAGGTAGTGGTGACATTGAAGATTTGATAATGAATGTAGAGGATTTTCATGTGAAGGAACACCCTTTTGAAAAATTATCATGCCGAAACTGTAAAACTGAATCATCAAAGATTTCTACTCCTTGGAAGGATGAATAGAAGGCTGAAGATGATGTATACAATCCATATGAAGAAGAAAGAATCAATAAATATTTTATTCACCTAGAGGATTCTAATGGATGAGCCTAAAAAGAAGAATTTGATGAAGACAAAATCATTCAGCTATTTGATTGTGAACATGAATCTCTGGATCAATATGAAGTCATTATGAAGGGTGATAAGGAAAAAAATGCAGTAGTTGATACACCTACCATGTCTATGATAATGAAGAAAGATGATGGTAGTTCTTCAAAGAGTAAAACAGTTGACTTAAAAAAAGAAACCTCACTAAGAAAAATATCTGATTCGGAATCGTCCTCACATGGACATGATTTTGTAGCCCAGTCTTTGAAGAAGATTGTTGGGATTATACCAATATTTCCTAGTATAGACATGAGATTCCAAATTCTTTAACACTACTTAAATCAAAAATCAAATTCAGTATCCATGGTGACATATAAGTTCATCAAACATGAGGCCAACTTCAAAACCTTTTTCATAAACTATGAAGCCCAAAAAAGATCTTGCAAGAAAATGACCAGCTAGTAAAATAAAACTATTGAAGACATGAGAATTATTGATGAATTCCAAGAATGTTTCATGGAATAATTTGACATAGAATATTTGATGATCAAGGATCTCACAAATTGTCTTAAAGTGAAGCTAACTCTAGAACAAAATTCTCAGATGCTAGAAGTGAAAGATCTGACTGGGAAGATGTATTTAGTTGCTCAGATTTAGAAGAGGGAAAGAGATCTTTGAATCAAACATGATGATGAAATATCTAAGCAAGAATAAGTTCTAAAGGGGCATGCAGAATCTAAAATGGATTAGGAAGAAAAATTCAAATCCTTTGAGAAGAAAATAGAAGATCAGGATCAGCTTGTTGAGGATGGTCACAATGAACTAAAGAAGCTCAAATCCATAGTAAATAAGTTGATGCTGAATTGAGAACGACGAATAATATTGTTAAATTTCAATCATTGGTTTTATGCCTTACTTGTATAAATTTTTCCAATTGTAATGAAATTTTGGGTTGCTCTTAATATTTTTGGTTTTCCAGTTCTAAAATTTTAGGTACCACATTTCCTTTTCCATTCCTGGAATCTATTCTTGAAAATCACAAAGGGGGAAAGAGAATGTTAAAATAGAATAAAATGTAAAAAAAGAAATCTCCCTATGTAAGGGGGAGTTCATCTATGGGGGGGTTCTTATCTAAGAAGGTTTTCTTATTCAATAAAATTCTAAGTCCTAATCCGGAAATCAAGAATATGATCCTTAGTGATTCCAAATCCTAATGGAGAGTTAGTTGTATTCATCATTTTCCCTATTTTAAGGGAGATATGTTTTATTTTCATTTCCTAGGATTTTTTTTTCTATGTCCTTATATTCTTTTTCATAAGGATGTCTGTGATTTCCAAAAGGGGGGAGATTGTTGAGTCAATATAGTTTCATTATGACTTATCAATTCCTTCTTTTTTCAAAAATAAAAAAGACACTACCTTAAAGAAAATTTATTTTCCCCTATGTTTTATCTTGATATGAAAAATTATCCTTCCTTATGGATATTTTCCTTCCTCAAAGAAAATTTTGTCCTTAACTAGCTTTTCTTTCATAAGGGAAATTTTCCTTCCACAAGGAATTTTATCCTTACCATGTTTTTCATTGATCATATTATAATCAGACTCATTTTCATTATAAGTATAAAATTTGGTTTTGTACCTAAAACCTCATAATCCTATAAATACATATATATATAGAGCATTCTATTTTCATAATTCGAATTTGGATTCCAAATTCTCTGAATTTTGGCTCTTAACTTTCTGAGTTCATACTCTGAATTCTCAGAATTCAGACTCCGAACATTCTGAATTCATACTCCGAATTCATAGGAATTCAGACTCCGAATTTTCTTGAAATTCATTCTACAAAATTGTAAAACCCGAGACTTTTATGTTATATAAATAATCAAAGGAATATTTTTCTACACACAACACTTTCTTGGCTTTCTTTACACGAAATCGTGAGTTTCCTCGATAGCATGCGTTGTACGCAATACCGAGTTTCACTAAACAATGATATACTATTAATATATTATTAAAACTAGCCGTTATGAATAGTAATAACCAATTTATGAAATTTTATAAATTTTATTTTGAAAAATGGACTTCATTTTTGGATTCATAATATCAAAATTAGCATAGGGTGAAATTTTGGTATTTTTCTGAAAACTTTCAATTTTTGATGAATAGTGAAACCACTAAGTGGTAGTTAAAAAAAATGAATTTTTCATAAAACATAATTTTACCAATTCTGTGAGTGGAATTTCGAAAACCCGAGAGACACGGTTGATGTCAGTAAGTAAAATGTGGTTCAATGAGAAGAAAATAATTTTTTGGTGAATAGTAACATTTTACTTTTTTTTACCACGGTTAAAAGTAAATAGGGTAATTAAGGGTAAAATGATATTAATATTACCCTAACACATGTACTAATTCTATTGTACAAGTGTAATTGGACAAAAAACAACCTTAGGAATAAAATATGACCATTTAGTCCCACTTGGATTAGATTAGGACATTTATTATTAATTTATTTAAAGAAGGGTTAAAATAGTTAAAATCAAAGTTTAAGAAGTAAATCATTTTTAATATGGGGTTATACATAAGATAAAATCGACTATAAATATTCATTATAAATATAAAGAGATTTCATTCATAATGGTATTTTATTTGTAATTTTTAGACATTAAATAATTTAATTTATTTATGACACAACGATGATGGAGTAATTATCTTATTAATGAAATATTGACATAATTGATGTTATAAATATCCAAATAAATATAATTTGAGACTTTTTATGAATTCCACTAATTTTATAGGTTAATATGACATGTTAGTATTTATTTAAGGAACTTTTTTCGAACTTATCATTCTGTTATGATTTTTACAAAAATCAATTTCTAAATAGTGTCAAAATTGACATAAAATAGTTTTTAAAAAAATTATTATATTATTAATTTTTATTTTATTCCTAAAAATATAAGGTTCGGAAAAATGACTTAGATAAGGTTATATATATTAATAATAGACAACTTGGGGTTCTTTTGGCTTGATATAGTATGTTTATTAACCTTATAGTATAAGAACACAAGAAGACACGGTAAAAGTAAAATTATTTAACTTAATGTTAAATCTACATGATAAGGTTAGAATAGGAGCCTAAACTTGTCTAAATTCTATTGGATGAGAGGCTTTAGACCCATCCCCACCTTAGCTTAGAAATAAATCAATTTGGACCTATTTAAAACTGAACTTGACTTTATAATAAAATAATTTTTTTAGTTATTCCAAAGGTGCCCCTCTCCTCCCTTATAAAAGGGCACCTCCTCCCTCTCATCCTCACACCACATTGAGCCTTCATGCTCGGCCACCCCCTTCCAATTTCTTCTCTCCACTTCCCTAGAAACATCCTAGAGGTTCTTGTCTTCTTCAAAGACCCATTTTAGTGCCCTAAAATGAGGTCGCAAAGAAGCACTTGAAAGAAGAGGTAATGTCCGTTACCGATTCTTTCATCTTTATTTCATCTTCCACTTCTTCTTCTTTAGTTGTTTCATTATGAAGTAATAAAATCAGTATCACTAATATACTGATATGTTATTATAAGTATGAAACAACCCTATTTCACCATCTATCCATCCTACGGAAAATGAAATCACTGCTCGTGCGTACGTACGGAATACCGTCTCCACGCTGTGATGTAATCTATTTTCCACCCCCACCTTACTTGGATGGGTATAATGGTGTAAATAATGACTATATATGACTATTATAATGTGATACTAATTCTGAAATAGTATACATACACTCCAATACAATTCCATGATCATAGTAACGATATCATCACTCGTTCGTACGTACGGAATACCGTCTCCACGATGTGATGCCACTCGTTCTACATGATCTTCATTTCATAATGATTATATAAATGAATTCAATGAATTAATATGATATATATTACACTAATACCATTCTGGAAATGATTTATCTATAATCTAAAGAGAATAATAAGAATTTATTCGACAAAACACGCATAAGAAAAAAAAGTTATAAACACCCGAATAACAAGTAGCAATGAAATATTACTACTAAGAAGATAAGAATATGAACAAATATGATATAATAAAAATATGTATGATTCTGGAAAAAGTCAATAACATTATTTAAATCATTATACAGGAGGTTCAGACACGTACAAAGCATATCAGACCTAAGGTAAGGGAAATATCACAATTTCATTTTTATCCGAGAGTGGTTATACTTTAGTATTTACTGCGGTGTATTTTATCATCCAAATCCATTTTTCCTCAATATGTATTATTATTTCCATCCACATACAATTTTTTAAATCCAATTTTACCCTTCGGTGAGTTTTTAGTAAAGGATATGAAAGGAATATTTTTTCGTTTTTCATTCGAGGTACTTTTTTGGATTTTCCGACAAAAGTACGAGAAGAATGTTTTTTTAACTTATACGACATGAATGGTTTTTTAAAACATTATTTCCAAGAATCTTCCATTACAAGTTTTCAAGTTTATTTTTAATCAACTTCATTTAGTTTAAAATTGTATGACATGTTAAGAAAGGAAAAAAAATTTGAAGTAGAAAGGATATTTTCCTCAAGAATGGAGTTCAAGGGTTTTATCAAAATTATTTTCCATCTAAGATAATATAGGGTTCTGTTTCTATCCCTATTATTACATTGATTTGATTATGTTTTGATGGAATTATTTTTATGAATTCATTTATCTTATATGAATTTTTTGATGATGTCAAGATGTTTAAGATTCCCATTTTTATTACATGGGTTATGCAATGATGTATGATTTATGATTTTGTGGCACACATAAGAATGATATCATTATGAGATGGGTGGGACCTATATCTCCCTCCAATGCATTGGGTATAGCTTTTATATCTCATGCGATAGACATGGCTGGAATGGTAGGTTATACCGGTTCAGTGAAACAGGACTGAAACGAGGGTGACTCGATTCAGAAATGGACTTTTTCCACTAAGATAGTCTTGGCAATGATTCTTGACTAATAAGAAATTATTCTATATGATTATGTGTTTACGCCACAAAGTTTCATGTTTTAAGTTATGATTATTGGGATTTCATTTCACTACTATGATTTATCCCATGTTATGAAATTATGGTCTCTTTTGCAGGTTAAGATTTCCAAAATGTTATGTTCTTATGAATATGATGTGATTGATATTTCTTTTGTTTACCATTATTGAGCATTTGAGCTCACCCTTTTGTATGTTTTATTTCCCCAGGTCAGGAAGAAGGTTATTAAGTAGAATATGCCAAAAAGGGACTCTAGATATGATGAAATAAATGGGAGGCAAATTAGATGCTTTATGAACCAGTTTTTTATGTTTCCCAGTTTCTAAAGACACTATTCCTATACGGTCATTTCGTGGTTTTGTTATATGTTGTAATAAGTATGCTTCAATTCTGAAGTAATAACAATGTATGTAAATTATGGGTCATTATAGTTGGTATCAGAGGAAAGGTATAGTCAACCTTTGGAAACAAGGATGTGAAAGCCCTAGTAAAAACCCTAAGGATAAGTCTAAGCATAGAACACAATCTTAGTGTTTTAGAAATGGCCATGAATAACCTAGGATAAGACCTTAAGTGTGAAATTTTATTCTTGATTATGTGGTTTTCCTATTATAAGTAGTGTTGCTCACACTATTCTTCTTGGTTTTAGTCAATGGCTGGAACCCGAAGGAACCATGTTCATGCGGAATGCGACGGGCAATGCAATGATTGTCCCCCTGAGCAACCAAACGTTATGGGATCTGGAATGAAAAATATTGTAGCCATGCTCACACAACTTTCTCAAGCTATGAATCATGCATGACTTCCAAACAAGAAAAGGAAGGAGAAACATTCTATTGAATCCTTTATGAGACAACTTCCACGTTCATTCAGCGTGTCTACTGATCCATTAGTTGCTGAACAATGGATTAGTACTACTTAAAATATATTTTTAGTTCTTCAATGTTCTGAGCATGATAAAGTCATCTTAGCAGTGTATCATTTAGAAGGTGATGCTGATCAATGGTGGAACCTTATTAAGAATACGAGGCAAAGGGATGAAATTGAGTCCATGGAATGGGAAGAGTTCAAGAACTTATTTTTCAATAAGTAAATCCCTCGTATTCTCCGAACAAAGATAGAGAAAGAGTTTCATGAACTGAAGAAAAAGGATGATGAATCTGTTGGTACCTATGAAGCAAATTTTACAAGACTTGAAAGGTACGCTTATGGTATTATTATCCAACCTGAGAGTAAGATCGATCGATTCTTTAGTGGCTTAAAACCATGTCTTCTAAGGGCCTGAGCCATAAGGGACTTCAATAGCTACGAGGAAATCGTTCGATGTGCTCTCAATGTTGAGATGGAGATTGGAGTAACCCATCAGTCATATGGGTTTGATAAGAAGAGGAAATTGGAACTCAAAGGAAAATCTAAAGAGCACACTGAAAAGAAGATGAGCTTTCCCTTATGCTCAAAGTGTGGAAAGAAACATGGAGGGAGTTTTCTTAAAGGGACAAGTAAATGCTTCAAATGTGGAAAGGAAGGTCATTGGGCATTTGAATGCTTCGATGATGGGAAAAAGATGTCTAATGATGCAAACAAAGGAAGGGATACACAGAATGAACCTACTACACTTCAATGTCTCAAGTGCAAGGAGATGGGACATTATGCCAATAAATACCCTAATCAAAGGGTTGGTGATGATTGTCGACGTCAACAAACTCTTAAGGCTAAAGACAAAGGAATGTCACATGCAATTTCTATCAGTGATGTGGTGTACGATAACAATGTGGTGAAAGGTACACATAACATCCACTCTAAAGTAGAAAATGTTTTATTTGATTCTGGATCCACCCACTCCTTTTTTTCTGAATAATTTTTTAAGGGTATCACCGTATTACCTCATCAATTAGATGTTGAGTTAGCTGTGACAACACCTAATGGCACAACAGTCGCATCAAAAGTTTAAAATTCTTCTCTGATTGAAGTTTGTGGGAAAGTGATTCCTGCAAATCTTGTGATCCTTCGTATAGTGGAATTTGATGTGATTCTTGGCATGGATTGTCTTTCTCTACATGGAGCTCATATCAATTTCCAAAGAAGGGAAGTCACATTTCATATTCCAGATCAATATATGATCGTCTATCGATGCAAGGATGAACATAACCTTCCAGTGGATATTTCATCCATATTATGGGTATTGATTCCACTAAATGAAGGTTATTTATCTCAAATGGTTGGTGAGAAACTCATGATTAAGAATATTCCCATTGTACGTGAGTTTGATGATGTATTTCCGGAGGAATTACCGGGTCTTCCACCGAATCGTGAAGTTGAGTTTTCAATAGAACTCGTATTGGGTGCTTTGCCTATTTCAAAGACACCATATAGAATGGCCCCAATTGAGTTGCAAGAATTGAATAAGAAACTCCAAGAGAATCTTGATAAGGGGTTCATATGCCCTAGTGCGTCACCTTGGGGAGCACCTGTTCTCTTTGTTAAGAAGAAAGACAGATCAATGAGACTCTGCATTGATTATCGAGAACTTAACAAGATCACTATCAAGAACAAATATCCTCTCCCGCGCATTGATGAACTATTTGACCAACTACGCGGAGCTCAATACTTTTCAAAGATTGATCTTCGTTCAGGGTATCATCAATTAAGGGTCAAAAGGGAGGATATACCAAAGACAGCTATCCGTTCAAGGTATGGACACTATGAATTTATAGTGATGCCATTTGGTCTTACTAATGCCCCTGCTATCTTCATGGATCTAATGAATAGAGTCTTTAATGACTATCTTGATCAGTTTGTGGTAGTCTTTATAGACGATATTCTTGTCTATTCAAAGAGCAAGGAAGATCATGAAGATCACTTCAGAATTATATTGAAGACCCTGAGAAAGGAGAAGCTTTATTCCAAATTTACCAAGTGTGAATTTTGGCTTCAAAAAGTTGCATTTTTGGGTCACATAATCTCAAAAGAGGGGATATCTGTGGATCCAGCAAAAATAGTGGTTATCGAAAGATGGTCGAGACCAACAATAGTGACTGAGATCTGAAGTTTTCTTGGTTTGACTGGATATTATCGATGTTTTGTGAATTATTTTTCACGATTACCTAATCCACTCACCATGTTGACCCGGAAAGGAGTTATGTTTGTTTGGACGGAGGAATGTGAAGAGAATTTCAAGGAGTTGAAAAGAAAGTTATCCAGTGCACCTGTGCTCACACTACCTTGTAGTGGAGAAAGGTTTGTGATCTACAGTGATGCATCCAAGAAGGGATTGGGGTGTGTTCTTATGCAAAATGATATGGTGATAGCTTATGCCTCACGACAGTTGATAATCCATGAGAAAAATTACCCAACACATGATTTGGAGTTAGCTGAGGTAATCATTGCATTAAAGATTTGGAGGCATTACCTTTATGGTGAAAGGTGTGATATTTATACTGATCATAAAAGCTTAAAGTATATTTTCACACAAAATGAGCTGAATATGCGCCAAAGAAGATTGTTGGAGCTGATTAAGGATTATGACTGCTCAATCCATTACCACCTTGGGAAAGAAAAAAAGGTGGCAGATGCATTAAGTCGACAAGACCATGCCAGTTTATCCATGATGAGGATCACAAAAGATCCAATATTTATGGATTTACAAAGGATGGATCTTAGAATTATAATGAAAGGGGAAAAATAGTATCTTTCTCAAATGAATGTTCAACCATCTATACATGTGATGATTAAAGAGGTAGAGAAAGAAGATGTCGAGTTACAAAAGAAGGTGAGAAATGTTCCTGAATTCAACCTTGATTGTGATGGGATAATAAAGTTTACGAATCGGGTTTGTGTTCCTCACATCCCCGAATTAAAGAAGGAGCTGCTGGATGAGGCACATAGTTCTTCATTCTCTATTCATCCTGGAAGCACGAAGATGTATATGGACCTAAAAGAGTACTTCTGGTGGGTTGGAATGAAAAGAGATGTTGCTGAATATGTCTCTTGATGCTTGGTTTTTCAACAAGTTAAAGCTGAGAGACAGAAGTCTAAGGGGATGTTACAACCATTACCCATACCCGAATGGAAATGGGAAATCATCACTATAGACTTTGTCACAGGACTCCCTAAAACATCTAATGGCAATAATGCTATCTGGGTCATAGTTGATCATCTTACCAAGTCTGCACACTTCATTTCTATTAGAGAGGATTTCTCTCTGGATCATCTTGCCAAGATATATGTAAATGAAGTGGTAATATTGCATAGAGTACCACTTTCTATTATATCTGATCGGGATCCGAGATTTACTTCGAAGTTCTGGCGAAGTCTCCAGCATACTCTGGATACAAAGTTGAGTTTCAGCACTGCTTATCATCCTTAGACAGACGGTCAGTCTGAGAGAACAATTCAAACTCTAGAAGATATGTTGAGATCTTTCTCTATGGATTTCAAAGGTGGTTGGGATCAACACCTACCTTTGGTGGATGTTTATTATAATAATAGATTTCACTCAAGTATTTAGATGGCTCCTTATGAATCTCTCTATGGAAAGAAATGCAGGACTCCAACTTGTTGGGATTAAGTTGGGGAAAGAAAGATATTAGGACCCGATCACGTTGATGAAATGGTAGAATAGGTCAGATCTATTCGACAACACATAAGAGCAGCTCAGAGTCGACAGAAAAGTTATGCCGACAACCAAAGAAAAGACCTAGAGTTTTAAGTGGGTGATAAAGTGTTCTTACGAATATCTCCTTGGAAGAGGGTTATGAGATTTGGAATGAAGGGGATGTTGAGCCCTAGATATATCGGTCCTTTTGAAATACTGGATCGTGTTTGGAAGGTAGCTTACCGATTGGTGCTTCCACCGAATCTCTCTCAAGTTCACGATGTGTTCCATGTATCTCTCCCGAGAAAGTACATACCTGATCCTTCACATGTACTCAGCTCAGAAGTTGTACCGCTGGAGTAAGATCTTTCTTATGAAGAATAACCGATAGAGATTCTGGATCGTAGTGAAAAAGTCCTACGAAACAAGACCACTCGATTGTTGAATGTTTTATAGAGGAACCACCAATTAGAAGAAGCTACATGGGAGCTTGAGGATATGATGAGGGAGAGGTATCCTAATCTGTTTGTTACAAAGTGATGAATTTCGAGGGAGAAATTCATTTTATGGGGGGTTGAATGTAACACCTGAGAATTTTATGTTATATAAATCATCAAAAGAATCTTTTTCTACACACAAAACTTGCTTGGCTTTCTTTACACGAAATCGCGAGTTTCCTTGATAGCTTGTGTCGTACGCAATACCGAGTTTCACTAACCAACGATATACTATTAAAATATTATTAAAACTAGCCGTTATGAATAGTAATAACCACTTTTTGAAATTTTATAAATTATATTTTTCAAAATACACTTCATTTTTGGATTCGTAATATCGAAATTAGAATAGGGTGAAATTTTGGTATTTTTCTGAAAACTTTCAATTTTTGATGAATACTGAAACCACTAAGTGGTAGTTAAAAAAACTGAATTTTTCATAAAACTTAATTTTACCGCTTCTGTAAGTGGAATTTCGAAAATCCGAGAGACACAATTGATGTCAGCAAGTAAAATGTGGTTCAATGAGATGAAAATAATTTTTTGGTGAATAGTAACTTTTATCTTTTTTTTTACCACGGTTAAAAGTAAATAGGGTAATTAAGGGTAAAAATGATATTATTATTACCATAACACATTTTATAATTCTATTGGACAAGATTAATTCGATCAAAAACAACCTTAGGAATAAAATATGACCATTTTGGCCCACTTGGATTAGATTAGGACATTTATTATTAATTTATTTAAAGAAGGGTTAAAACAGTTAAAATCAATGTTTAATAAGTAAATAATTTTTAATATGTGGTTATACATAAGATAAATTCGACTATAAATATTCATTAAAAATATAAAAAGATTTCATACATAATGGTATTTTATTTGTAAATTTTAGACATTAAATAATTTAATTTATTTTTGACACAACTATGATGCAGTAATTATCTTATTAATGAAATATTGACATAATTGATGTTATAAATAGCCAAATAAATATAATTTGAGACTTTTTATGAATTAAACTAATTTTATAGGTTAATATGACATGTTATTATTGATTTAATTAACTTTTTTAGAACTTATCATTCTGTTATGAGTTTCACAAAAATCAATTACTAAATAGTGTCAAAATTGACATAAAATAGTTTTTAAAACAAGTATTATATTATTAATTGTTATTTTATTCCTAAAAATATAATGTTTGAAAAAATGACTTAGATAAGGTTATATATATTAATAAAAAACAGCTTGGGGTTCTTTTTCCTTGATATAGTAAGTTTATTAACCTTATAGTATAAGAACACAAGAAGACACGGTAAAAGTAAAATTATTTAACTTAATGTTAAATCTACATGATAAGGCCAAAATAGGAACCTAAACTTGTCTAAATTCTATTGGATGAGAGTATTTCGACCCATCCCTACCTTATAATCGAAATAAATCAATTTCGAGCTATTTAAAACCGAACATGACTTTATAATAAAATAATATTTTTAGTTATTCCAAAGGTTCCCCTCTCCTCCCTTATAAAAGGGCACCTCCTCCCTCTCTTCCTCACACCACTTTGAGATATCATGCTCGGCCAACCCCTGAAAATTTCTTATCTCCACTTCCCCAGAAACATCCTAGAGGTTCTGGACTTCTTCAAAGACCCATTTTAGTGCCCTAAAATGAGGTCTCAAAGAAGCACTTCAAAGACGAGGTAATGTCCATTACCAATTCTTTCAACTTTATTTCTTTTTCCACTTCTTCTTATTTAGTTGTTTCATTATGAAGTAATAACATCAGTATCACTCATATACTGATATGTTATTATAAGTATGAAACAACCCTATTTCACCATCTATCCATCCTATGGAAAAAGAAATCACCGCGCGTGCGTACGTACGGAATACCGTCTCCACGCTGTGGTGTAATCTATTTTCAACCACCACCTTACTTGGATGGGTATAATGGTGTAAATAATGACTATATATGACTATTATAAAGTGATACTGATTCATAAATACTATACATACACTCCAATACAATTCCACGATCATAGGAACGATATCATCACTCGTGCGTACGTACGGAATACCGTCTCCACGATGTGATGCGACTCGTTCTACATGATCTTCATTTCATAATGATTATATAAATGAATTGAATGAATGAATATGATATATATTACACTAATACCATTCTGGAAATTATTTATCTATAATATAAATAGAAGAATAATAATTTATTCGACAAAGCACGCATACGAACAAAAAGTTATAAACACCCGAATAACAAGTAGCAATGAAATAATACTACTAATAAGCTAAGAATATGACCAAATATGATATCATAAAACTAATTATGATTCTGGAATAAGTCAATAACATTATTTAAATCATTATACAAGAGGTTCGGTCACGTACAAAGCATATCGGACCTAAGGTAAGAAAATATCACAATCTCATTTTTATCCGAGATTGTTTATACTTTAGTATTTACTGGGGGTGTATTTTATCATCCAAATCCATGTTTCCTCATTATTTATTATTATTTACATCCACCTACAATTGTTTAAATCCAATTTTACCCTTCGTTGAGTTTTTAGTAAACGATATGAAAGGAATCTTTTGTCGTTTTTCGTACGAGGTACTTTTTTGACATTTCCGACAAAAGTACGAGAAGAATGTTTTTTTTAACTTATACGACATGAATGGATTTTTAAAACATTATTTACAAGAAGCTTACTTTACATGTTTTCAAGTTTATTTTTAATCAACTTCGTTTAGTTTAAAATTGTATGACATGTTAAGAAAGGAATAATGTTTTTGAAGTAGAAAGGATATTTTCCTCAAGAATGGTGTTCAAGGGTTTTATCAAAATTATTTTCCATCTAAGATAATATAGGGTTATGTTTCTATCCCTATTATTACATTTATTTTATTATGTTGTGATGGAATTATTTTTATGAATTCCTTTATCTTATATGAATTTTTTGATGATGTCACGAAGTTTAAGAATCCCATTTTTATTACATGGGTTATGCAATGATGTATGATTTATGATTTTGTGGCACACATAAGAATGGTATCATTATGAGATGGGTGAGACCTATATCGCCCTCCAATGAATTGGGTAAAGATTTTATATCTCATGAGATAGACATGGCTGGAATGATAGGTTATACCGGTTCAGTGAAACAGGACTGAAACGAGGGTGAATCGGTTCAGAAATGGACTTTGTCCACTAAGATAGTCTTTGGAATGAGTCTTGACTAATAAGAAATGATTTTATATGATTATTTCTGTATGCCACAAAATTTCATGTTTTATTTTATGATTATTGGGTTTTCATTTCACTACTATGATTTATCCCATGTTAGGAAATTAAGCTCTCTTTTTTTAGGTTAAGATTTCCAAAATGTTATGTTCTTTTGAATATGATGTGATTGATATTTATTTTGTTTACCCATACTGAGCATTTGAGCTCACCCTTTTATATTTTTTATTTCCCCAAGTCAGAAAGAAGGTTATTAAGTAGAATATTCCAAAAAGGGACTCTAGAAATGATGAAATAATTGGGAGGCAAAGTAGATGCTTTATGAACTAGTTGTTTATGTTTCCCAGTTTCTAAAGACACTATACCTATACGGTCCTTTCGTGGTTTTGTTATATGTTGTAATAAGTTTGCTTCAATTCTGAAGTAATAACAATGTATGTAAAGTATGGGTCATTATAAAAATTCTATAGAATTTAGGCTCTAAATTATTTAGAAAACAGAATTTGAATATTCATGAATTATATACAACGGATGGTTTTTTGGTTAGACTCCGAACATTTATTTTCCCTTATATTCTGGTAATTGATTGTGGATAAGAAACCATTATTTGGCATAAACATGTTTTTGTTATAAAAATATTTCAGGAATTCAGTTACTAACTTACCATTTTTTGAGTGACACAAGTACATGTCCCTCTGAAATTCAATGAAAAATAGGACCATTGGAGGAGGGACCCGACCGTTGAAGATGTGCTTATATATAGGAGCTCATTTGAAAGAGATCACAACAACTTTTTATGACTGTTCGAGAACTCTAGAGATTACAAGTTGATCGGATTTCTAGAGAGAGACTCTCATTCTTAGTGCGTACTGACCTTCTTTTTCAGAATTGCTTCATGGGACTCGGAATGTTGCTGAGTACATTCAAGGGCTTCCGGTGATAGGATGAAAGAGGTGATGACTACCTTGATGTTTTAGGGAATTTAGGGATACCAAGATAGACTCCGATATTCATATCGAGGTCTTACTCTGGTGTGGTTATGATAGACTTTCTTGAATGTATAAATCAGGGGACCTTTATCCAAGGTTTTTGGATATCATTATAATTGGTTTAAAAGATTTACTACTTGTTACTTGTATTGTTTAATTATTTTACAATTAATTTTGGTTTTTGTGAAATTATTAACTATATTATAATTTCTTATACTTTTACTCTGATTAGTGAGATTCTATATTCTTTAAGGTAGAATCTTTTTCTTTGTATACATTTCTTAAGTTTCATTTCCAGAACCACATTTCTGGAACTGATCCAGTTTGTTGAACTAACAGGTTTTATGAAATTACATTGTTTAACATTGGTAATCATTTTCATCATTAAAGTATCCAAAGTAATTTTTAATGTATAAAATTCATTACCCTCTTGTATATTTAGCATCTACATTCTTACTTCGATACTACAATTAGTATCATTTTGAGCCTAAAATTTCCATATATACATCTTAGACAAAATGATGGATTTATGGTTTATGTATGTTATTTATGATATTTTTATTCAATTAAAATTATTATATGACACATTACATAACTATTTCTATTTTATGGGAATATAATAATATCAAATGGGTGAATGACATACTACTGGATCCAAAAGTGATTTGATTCATTAATGTTGTACATGGAGGTTAATAATGATGGGTTTAATTAAAACATGTTATATGTATGAAATAATTTTTTTTATAATATATAATTTTCCTTTCTTTATTTAATCATAAATGAAAATGGAAACCATTTTCTGGAGTAAGTATAAATTACCATATCATTGAACAATGTATTTTATTTTCAACCACTAAATATTATGTATTCCTCTAAATACATATATTCTAATGTTATTTGAAGTTTATATAATATTTATAAATAAATATATAGTGCAACCATTTTAAATTTAATATGTGAATAAATGATAAAACAAATCATATAATAAAAATAATGTACATATTCCCCAAAACAAGACAATTTCATTGAATTAATAATTATCCCTTAATAAAAAGTCATAATTAAATCATATATGTTATAATATATATGTATTGTTCTATAATATTTTTATAACAGAAATTTATTTTTTATGTAGGATACTATAATATGTAAAAAGGAAGTCTTGTCTTGAGGTGTGGGATTTCTTGTCTCTCTTTTATTTCATGGAATCAAATGAAAATTCCCTAATAAAGACTTTTGCCTGGTGTATATGCTATCCCTTTTAAAACAAATATCATTAATCCTATTATATTAATAGTTTTTATTGTTTTTTAGATGTTAATACTTTTTAGGTATTACTATTAAAATGGATACTAAATCGGCAAAGTATTTTTGTCTCGATTTTCCACCTTCGAGACTTACATAATGTTATGAACATATATTATTTCATGTAGAGAATATATAGACCCAATTATATGTAATATATTGAATTTATCCTCATGATATTTTAATCTCAATTTATTATATTTATTAATGGGGCTCATGATTCAATGATTGAAAATGTTTCCGGTGTTTTTTTACAATGTTATCATTTATCATGATAGTTTATCATTATGTATTATAATATATATGTCAATAAACTATTTAATTTCAATCCCCTATAGAATGTAAAAATATTTTAATGTATTATTACTACATTTTTACTCTTTGTTAATTAAAATAATTGAATTTGTTTTTGTGAAAATCCAACTTTATGTCTCTTTGGATTGAAAATATGGTTTCATCCAATATCATGATTTAAAAAAAATTGTTTTAATTTTTTTTTACTATTACACAATTATTTTAAAATTATATTTTTGAAAATATATAATCCAATTAAATTACTCCTAATTAGAAATTTTTTTATGATATATTAAATATAAAATTCCATTTTTATGATCACAGAACATTTTGAATGTTGGAATCACGTACGACTTCATTACAAACAAAGAATGGAAAAAATATTTATTGTGTATTTTATATGGAAACATCCACCATGCATCAATTTAAGCTTATATATGATTATGAATGAGAAATTTATTATGATAAATGGAATGATATTTTTAATTCACTAGTCATCGAAACATGAAAATTGTATGTTTTTTCTATATACATTTTGAAAGGTGATGTAAAACAATAGTGGAATCATACCACGAATATAATGCAATTGGATGATATTGAATAAACAGATTAGGTGGTGTACAAAAATTTATATTTAAATAATTAAATTCATAACATTCACATTATGAAAATGGAGTAGGATTTATTTGAATAAAATAAAAATTTTCAATAATCAGTTGGTACTAATGAGTAATAATTTAAAAGAAATATTATAAAAACAATTGGTATTATCATCCAACCGAATAGTAAGGATGATTGATATTTCAAGGGCATAAAACCACATCAATGAATTTAAATAAAAGTAAGACTCTTTAGTTTCGAGGATGATTTTTTCAATGTGAAATAAATGTTGAAATGAAGGTTGGAGTTACATATTAATATCATGGTTTTGATTGAAAAAATAATATTGAGTTCAATGGAATATCTAAAACCCTATAGAGAGAAGAATATGAGATATATTTGTTATCAATCTATGGAAATAAACATGGAGAAAATTATCGTAAGGGTACTAGTTAATATTCTAGGTGTGGTAGAGATTATATTTCGGAAATTTTTTTTCAATGTTATGGGAAGAATTTAGCTAATGATGTGAAGTGAGAGAAAGGTAAAAAAATGTACCACCGACACTCTAGTGTTTCAAATGAATAAAATGTGGGAAAATTATAACTAGTTCCCAAATCATATGGTTGAGGGCATGAATTATGTGAAAAATCACATCAATCTATGTATATAGAAAAATCGCTTACGATCGTTATTTTAGACATGGTGTGAGATACATTCATGGTGAAATGAATAGTTTCCAAACACTATAGAAAATAAAATGTCTTATTTCACTTTGGGTTATCCCATTCTGTAATATGTGAATAATTTTTTAGTGTATCATGAAGCCACCTAAAAAATTAGATATCAAATTACTTGGGAAAACTCTTAATGGCAAAAGGAATTAATCTCTTATATATGATTCTTCTCCAGTTTATATTTGTGGGAATGTGAGTCATATAAATGTCATTATTAATACTATTGAAAGCATTTAGGTTATCCTATGAATGGAATTTATTTCTCAACAAATATAAAAAACAATAATCACTGAAGGAAATTCAAGATTGGTATTAGAAATAAAATTATGATCATATATAATTGTGAAGATAATAATGATATTCTAATGGAGATTATTTAGATTATTTGGGTATTAATTACCATTTATAATGGACTTTTTTCCAATATTATTTAAGGAAAACATGGCATTTTTGGTATACCAATAGTGATTCAATTTGTATAATTATTTCTAGAAATAATTACTAGTATTCCAAAAAAATGTGAAGTTCAATTTTCAATAGAACTCATACCTTGATACAAACCAATTTAAAATACTCCATATATAGTGGACCTAATTGATATTCATGAATTAAAGATGAAACTCAAAGTGAACATTTAAAAGGGATTCATTCAGCTAACCATCTCAGCATACATTGTATTTATTATTTTTGTTAAAAAAATATTGATTGATGTGATTCTACCTTAATTATTAGATAAGGAACAAGATCATGATTATTAAAAATAATCATCTACCTTATATTGATGACCTATTATGTAAATTTTGTAGTGATCAATACTTTTCCATGATTGAACATCATTATAGATGTCATCAATTGATTTTTATGAATGCGGATATACCCAAAACCACATTACAAAAATTATATGTACACAATTAATATATAGTGATTCAAATTGTTCTTATTAATTCCCATGCTTCCATCATGGATTTATTGAATGGATATAATTTAGATTACAATGATCAGTTTTTGTTAGTCTGTATAAATTATATTATTATATATTCAATGAGGATGTAAGAGAATGAAAAAAAAACATGATAATTATAGTGGATAACATTATGAATGATAATATATAATAAAACTTACAATGATGGAATTTTGTATGCACAAGGTTTCATTATGGAGTCATATAATCTCAGGAGAGGTAATTTTAGTAGATACATTAATGATGTAGGCTAATGAATGATGACCTAGACCATCCATGGTTACTAAGATTCCATTTTTTATTATTTTAACAGGAAATAATCCATGGTTTTTGGAAATTTTCTTACATCATTTTAATCCTCTTACAAGGATAACATATAAGGAATAGAATATACTATGAAAATATGAATATAATGAAAATTTCAAGTAACAAAAGAGAGGATTAATAATTGAACATGTTATTATATTTTCTAATAGAACAAAAGTGTTATTAATTTATAATGATTCATCCATAAAGGGATTGGGATGTGATCTTATATAGAAGGAAACATTTAATGATTATTACTCATGAAAAATGAAGATTCATGATAAAATTATCCCAACTCATGATTTGGAGTCATATTTGATAATTTTTTCATCATAGTTATGGTGAGATTATCAATATGGTGTTGTTCAGGATATATATAACAATCAAAAATGATTATTGTAGACATTGACATCGAATGAGTTGAATATGAACCAAAGAATAAGAGAATTTTTGGATAATTATTATGATTTATCAATGCATTACTACATAGGGAAAAACAAGTTGGTTGAAGATTTGTGTGAAAACGATCATGGTATAATATCCAAGATAACTATTACAAATGATCAAATATATTTCAATTATCAAAGGATGGATCTTGAATTCTTGAAATATTAGGAAAATCTTATCATTCTCAACAAAATTATCAACCATATATCCAATTGATGATTAATGATTCACATAATTAATATATAGAGAATTAAAAAATAATAAAAACATTCTAAAGTATAAACATGATCTTGATGTAATTAAAAGGTTGGCAAACAATGTAAGGGTTCTATCCATTAAATAATGGAGGAAGGATTTGTTATAGGAAGCAACTAGTTCTTCATTCTATTTTAATATAGTATGTAAAATCATATGTGGATATTTGATAAGAGTTTCTTTTGTTGGATGCAATGATGAAAGATATTATAGAGGTTCTATCGTGGTGCATAGTATGATATCATGTTGAGGATGGGTGAAAAATTTATTAGGGAGGTTACTTCTATTACCTATACCAGAACATAAATGTGAAAAATCACCACAATTTTTGTCATTAGACTACCCAAAATGTCTAAATGGAATAATGCAATATGGGTAATATGTGATATCCTTACAATTATATCACACATAATATCATTCTATAAATAGTTCCTTTTATATCATAATTCAAGTATATACCTTATAGAAGTTGTATGGTTCCATGGAGTACAACATTAAAGTGTGTTTTATCGAGATATGAGGTCTAACTGGAGTTTCTGGTGATGTGTTCAAAAATATCTTGATACAGAGTTCTGTTTTATCACATAATATCATCCATATACATATTGTCATTATGAGAGAAAAATTAAATCCCTAGAGGATAGTTTTAGTTCTATTACAATAGATTTGAGTTATTTTTTGTATCAATATCTTCCTATATATGGTTTTTGATACAATAATATTTTTCACTAAAGAATTGAGATGGATCCTAGTGAATCCCTTTATTAAATGTAATGTAGATCACCAAGAAAATTGAATGATTGTGGATAATGAATGGTATTGCCTCTTAAGATAGATGATCAAATGTAATAGAAGGTCAAATCCATTCACCAAACCAACATAGAAGCTAAGAATAAACACAAATTTTATGATAATAATAATCATCATAATATATAAATTGAAGTTGGTGATAATTTTTTTCTATGAATTTATTCATTAATGAAGTTTATATGATTTAAGAGGAAAGGTAAACTAAGCCCTTGTAATATCAGTCCCATTGAAATTAATTAATGAATCGATATGGTATCATATTGGTGGGGCTTCCTTCGAACCTATAAAATGTCTATGATTATTTCAATATAACTATCTAAATGAATTATATACCAGACCCCTCACATGTATTGGACTCATGCTTTTGAAAGTTTTCAATTAAAAAAACATGTTTTCTCATTGTGTTTGGGGTAACTATTTGAAATTAATTTTTTTGTCTTTTAATAGAATTTTTATAGATTGATTAAATAATTATAGTAATAATCATTCATATTATACTACATGGTCAAAATTATATTGTCCCACATTCAATTGTATCAATAAAAAAAATTATTTACCACATTTATGGTAGGAATGGTTATAATGCGGGGTTAGCTAAATTTATTGTGTTTAAAAAGAAAAATTAACATGAAGAAAGTATAATATCGATAAATATTTATAACAAATAACTTCAATTTTTATAATTTGATCCATTAATTACCCCTCTCTCATGTGAAAAATGTTGGTACACATTTCTCCTACAAAAAAGTATAAGTGTGACACTCACTCCACATATAAAATGCCACCCACTCTCTAAACCTCTTCACACCATCAAACTCATTTTCATAAATGAAATCTATTCTAAATTAACATCCCATCTCCCTAATCTCATGATATATTCATTATTTTTTATGGAAATCCATCCTAGTATGATTTTTGGAGGAATCCAAAAAATGAAAACCCAAAGAAGTTGTAATGACCATCAACAAGAGTTTTTTTTCTTAATTTACCTCCATAAATTTCTATTTTTAAATGATTATATAATAAAATCAGTATCATCTATATAATTTTAGGTTTTTATATTTTTTGAATGGACTAAACTTATCTCCACATCCATCAAATTGTTTATGAAATCATCGATTGTGTGTATGGCTGACTACCACCTCATGAAATGATGTCATTTATTTATCAAATAAAACATCTTAGGGTTGTAAATAATGACGGAATTATTTTTTATATATTAAATTTTTTATATTATTACGCTTCTTGAATTATTATATCAGGAACAATATACTGATTTCCATTTTTTTTGGAAATTTGATAATGTTGCCAATGTTTATAGGGAACTACCACCTCACAATGAAATGTGATTTGATCACACATTATGTGGAAGGTAATAATGATGGTTTTAATTATAAAAATTTATATTTATGAAATATAAAAAAAATAATGATAATATATCATTCAACCTTATTTCATTCAGTCCAACATGTAATTTGAAGCAACATTCATGCATAGTATGACCTACCATCTCCATTAATGCATTTTTTTCATTTTCTATCAATATTTTTTTGGATTACTCTGAAAAAATCTATAATGAAATTATATTTTAAATATCATGTTTATAAATCAATTTATAATTAATCAATGATCAATGTAATATAACTGAAAATTTAAAATCAAATGTTATATGAAACTGAAAGCAGTTATTCCTAAAACATGACTTTAACGTGGAATTTTTTGTAAAAGGTTAATAAAAGTTCATATGTAAATATTATATAGTATAATATACATATTTATTGTTTTTCAATAGATTTATTATAAACATATATTTATTTTAATTTAGTTTCTACCATGTTTGATGTATTTCGAGGATTAACGTATTTGATTTCTAGTATATCATTTATTTATTGGAGGAATAAGTAAATTCACTACTAATTTAATTTTAGTATTACATAAAATGTCCCTTTATCATGTTATATCATGAATAATATTATTTAAATAAAATGTTATTTTTTATTGGATATTACGATTGAAAATGTTAAAAAAGTTGTAATGATTTTATCTCTCAACTATCATTCTTTGATGTGTATGTTATGTTTTAAACCTATTTACATTCATGAGGATTAAATTCATTTCAAATGAAACATAATATAATTATTTTAACCAATTCATATTTTATGTTTCACTTAATGTTGTTTCTTCATAGGGCTTACAATTTAATATTATTAAAGTGGTGGTCATTTTCAATGACATTATCATTGTTTGTCTTGTTTTTTATGATTATGTCTTACTATCCATATCTCATGAAAATCATGAATTTCGTTCTATTCTAGTTAAACGTTATATTTCCAAGTAATAGTGAATGGTTTTCACTCTTTGGTGCATGAAATTATTGTTAAATTTTTTATGACAATCTTAAATTATTTCTACCTTCGGTTGGATATGAAATTTATCCCAAAACAATGTTTTGTAAAAATGTTTTCAATTTTTTTAACAATTACTATATTATTTTAAAACTAGTTTGAACCGTATTTAATTTTTTACTATTTTTTGAAATAAAATGTCATTTTAGTTTTCAAACAATGTATGTTCAGATTTTATAGATAATATTAATGAAATCATTATTATTATGTGTACATCATGAATGAAAATACCCGCCATCATGGCCATTATCATATTTTTATTTTCCTATATAATGTTAATGGAATCATTAATTTAATGTGTACAACATGAAAAGAACTACTCTTCCTCTTGAAAATTATCATATCTATATCATCCTAAATAATTGTTATCCCATAGGATATTGTTATCCACCATCTCTAATTATAATGGTTTTAATTATCACAAATCATATAATATGTTAACATATAACTTACCACGTGACATATCCTTAATTATGTCAAAGATTATCTTGTATATTAGATATTTTCAATAATATAACTAATTATGTTTTTTAAGTCTAAACAGACTTATAACTGATTCACTATGTGTAATTTTTAGTATTAACACTTTTTGAATTTCCTATACATTAAGACAGACATAACAACTAAAATTTGTTATACATGAGTCACTGACAATGATAGAAGAACTGAGTCACCAAAAAGAAAATGGAACACTGATGCATATGACTTACTAACGAATATGACCTACCGATGCATATGACTAACTCAAGAAGATGAAAAACTGACGCAATCGACCTACCGTCAGTATAAGTGACCTACCGATGAATGATGGTATCAACGTAAGGACTCCCCAATAGTTTAAAAATTAACCTATGCAATGAGTCTCAAATGTATGGTAAAAACAATAGAATGAAATACTGATCGATTGAGTCACTAACAGAAGGAGATAACGATAGACGATTCATGGATATATTGACTTACTGATAGACGACTCACTAATAGACCGAGTCACCGGCATAGGATTCACTAATTGACCATTTATGCTTAAATTTATTAAAATTATTTCTAATTTTCATAATTGAGTCATTTAATTATACTGATATATTTAATAATCTTTTTTTTTTGAAAATTTCGCAGATAATATATCGTATAATGAACCTATTCACATTTCATGAACAAGATCCTTGTCGAACCTCTAGAATAATAAGAATTTTTTAAAGATAGTAGAAATAGAGTAGAAGAAAAGTGTGGTGTAACCCACATGTGGGACAAAAAGTGGAACATCCACGACTCTCATTCACCCACAATGAACTCAAGAATAAAAGGAAGAACCCATGAGGCAATCTCAATCATGTAGTACATTAAATTGACAAATTACTTCATCATATCAATGATGGTGAAGGAAATACCTACAAAAACATACTTGTACCTAGAAGACAGAATACAACACACTACTTTTGTGTCAACATCCAGAAGAGGACTCGAACCTCATCTCAGCTACATATGAAGAGTCTAGAGATACATCTCATGGAAAAAATCCATATATATCCTTTCTAATATTTATTTCCTCTATTGTGTGCATTTTTATAATCTTTTGAGAAGTTTGTGTATGTTTCAATAAAGAAAACACTATAACTTATATCAAACCGAACGATAAAGGATATCCTTCCTCACATACCTTATTGCACATTCATACTCTAATGGATAAGTGTGAAAGAGGTCCTTATGTTACCTAGTTGTTTTACCCAAACAAATGCGGTAGAAGTCTTTTGACATGGATAGCATGTGTGCTGTATTGAACACTGATCCAGGGTGTGGATCAAATAGTTTATTAAATTAAATTACTTAGAGGGAGGTGATCTCAATGTAGAGAGGATTAGGTCACTTCTAGAGACTTAACCTCTCATTTCACTTATACTATGTTTTTTTATTTTTTTATTACTCTGTTTTATCAAATATTTCAAAAAACAAATTTGAACCCTGATAGTTAGATATAGAAAGTGATTATAATTGAATTGAATTATTTGGTTAGTTTCAAAATTTATATTAAATATAAAATTAATATAAATAATAACTCATCACCCTTTTGAGAAATTAATCGAATAGTAAAGCTTTTATAAATTCTCAACTAGCTGAATAGTCAAATGAATGTTAAATTTGAGGGAATTTATAATTATTTATTTTAATTTAAATTTATATAGGAACTAAATTCACACCCTCTTGAGTGTCCTAATCTGGCCAACATTTTTTATCAATGGTTTTTTGAATTTTCAGTTTTCAATGCTTTTTAAAACTTTTATAAAATTATTTTAGTTGTTTTTCAATGATCTAAAAATTTTATTAATACTAGATTTTAATCTTATTAATATAATTTTCTGACATTTAATAATGAAAAATTGGTTGGAAGATATTGCAACCAATATACCTCCTTTTATTAATGGAACCAAATATGCACAATAGAAAATTAAAATGAAAATGCACGAAGAATGATAGGGTTTTGAAATTTGTTCTTCAATTATATATGAATATAAAATTCCTTCTACTACTAGAACTACATGGGATTTCCCAAATATATATTTTTATAATAATAATTGAAAATACATGAATGAATTATACTATTAATTAAGAGATGAATTTTTTAAAAGAATTCATGCATGTAAAAAATCCCATGAATCTTGAGATACTTTGTCTGTTACACATGAAAGAATCTCTAGTGTTATGGAAGTGAGACTTAACACATATACTACTAGTTGTGAAAACATAATAAATAAGCCTAATTCTCTTATTTCATATATGTATCTTAGGTTTAATGAAATAGTGGACAGTCAAGTTTCTCTTGGAAGATATGTTACTATAAATGTGATAATTATGATGATTCACATAAGCTTACATAATATTTAGAAAGGAAATTATGTCTCCATTATAGAATCATGTGACATCAGCAAATATCTATTAGAAAACTAATTAGAATAATAATGATGTATGAAGAAGAGATTAATGTCAACTAGGAAGAAGAGGATTAACCTAATAGAAAATATATAGCCTTCAAGACTACTACCTCTAAAAACATGATGAAAGACAAGGATTTGGCCTATTTTAAAAAATATAGTGATGATAAATCTACATCAGACAGTGATGGATAGATTGATCTGCTAGATAGAATATTCAATAAATTGGATAGATAGAATAAGTTCTACAGGAAGACCAATAATAAAGGAATAAATGATAAAAGGTTAATTGAAAAAAGACTAAAAAAAGAATATATAAGAGGATATTCACTATTATGAATTTAAGAGGTGTAGACATGTCAAATAGGAACATAAAAATTAATATACATAAGGAATTATGAAAAAAATGACAAGAAGTATAAGAAAGATATGATGTCCACCTAGAGTACATCTGAAGATAGATCTAGTGAATCAGTATAATCTCTTTGATGAGAGAGATGACATGGAAAATATGTGTTTTATGACAAAAACATCTGAGCTAACCATAGATTCTCTTGTACACAACACTAACTATTATGAAGTTGAATGCCATTCTAAGAAAAGGACAAGTGATGAAATGTATGAATACTGTAACATGTTGGAGGATACATTCCATGAATTTAAAGGTAAATATTTTTTTATTGAAAGAACAAGATCTCATATGAAATATTATGTCAGAGAATACTATTGAAAATAAAAAGAATGATCAACTTCTCAGAGAGAACAATGAACTATAAATGTATAATGAGCAATTGATGAATGATATAGAAATGATTATCCATTGTAAATATAATGTTACTCAAATTCTTGTTAAACAGACTGCTCCCAAGTACTCATCTAGTGTTAGATATCATCATGGATAGATAAACCATTATAAAAAATATTTTCTAGATAAATCTGTAACACATGTTTCTCTACCTACAAATCATAATTAATCTACTATTTTTTGTTTAGAAAAATCATTTACAACCTCTAAGTGTTATATATCAAATAGAGAATATTTTTCAAATATTTTATATATTTCTTATAGTAATACAAGGAAGAAAATGTGTGTACCAAAAACATTTTTTACTACTCTCACTAGACCCAGACAATTCTGGCTACCAAAATCAATTTGTGATTGATTATTCTATATGATAGCTATTTGAAGTGCTCTTTTTGAGTCAGTGTTACTTGGACAGTGTATGTTAAAGGCATAGGATAAGATTCCATTATATCTTCAATAACATAATCAAGATTTATGGTGGATATTTCCCCTTTGGTGACAATGCTAAAAGAAAAATTAATGACTTGGTTCAAATTGTTATATGTGACTCACTTTTATTTTATAATGTAATTTTTTATGATGGATCAAAATATAATTTTCTTAGTATTTCACAATTAAGTGATGATAGATTTCATGTTAAATTTCTAAAAGATTCAGGAAATGTATTTAAACCTCAATATGATTTAGTATTTTCTAATGTTTGGAATGAAATTGTATATGTAATTAACATAGACTCTTTAGTCTCTCAGAATTTCTCAATCCTATGTGTATTTCACAATGATTCATGGATTTGGAATGGAAGGTTAGGTCATTGTAAATTACACTCCCTTAGAAATCATACTTAAAAAGGACTAGTCAAGGATATACCCAAACATGAGGGTCCAAAAGATAAAGTCTGTAATCATTTTCAAAAGGGTAAACAAAAAATATATATTTCAATTAAAATAAAAAAGATTAAACATATCAACCTTTAGAGTTGGTTAACATGGATTTGTTTGTAACTTCATGAGTTTCTAGTTTAAATGGTAATCATTTTGTTCGTGTTCTTATAGATGACTATTCTAGGTAGACATGGACTTTTTTCTTAGCCCAAAAAAGTGAAACATGTACATACATCACCATGTATTATAATACAATGGAAAATATATGTGGACATAGAATAAAATCATTATGAAGTGACCATGGATGTTATTTGGTAAATCAAGACATTAAATCTTTTTTCTCACACAATGGTCATAATTGTAACTTCTCTTCCCCTAGGACACATAAATAAAATGTAGTTTTGGATAGAATAAAATAACCTTACATGATATAGCACGAACCATGCTTATTGAATTTGTTCTACATGTTTTCTTTTGGGTTGATGCTACAAATACAACATTCTACATAATTAAATGAGTCTTACCAATCCTCAAGAAGACTCCTTAGGAGTAATGGAATAATAGAGAAAACAATGTTAAATATTTCTATGTTTTCAGTTGCATAATATATATCCATAAAAAAGGACAATCTTGAAAAATTATCATCCAAGAGTGATGAAGGAATCTTCCTAGGTTACACAACATCGAGTAAATCCTATAGAGTCATTACTATAAGAAACAAGTGTGGGAAGAAATTATGCATATCAAATTTGATGAAATAGATTCACATGAACCTATGACCCCCTTAACCACCTTGAAGATTATTTTTCAAATCTAGGAATAAATTCTAAAACATCTAATCCTCTTGATAAGAAATCTATTAAATCAAATAGTTCTGGAGATTCGTCAGACTCTGGACATGATGAACCTAAACATTTAGATTAACATGAAATTACTAAACCCCCATTTTATAGACCAACTAGAACCCTGAAGAACCATCCTTTTGATCTTGTTGTTAGATATTTAGATAAATGAAAACAAAATGGAGATTCATTTAGAAACATGGTGGAACATCAACCCAAATTTTCATAGCTTGAACCTCAAAACATCAATGATTCAATTAAATAGGAATGTAGGGTGATGGTTTTTATAGAAGAACATAATAAATTTTAATAAAATACTGTTTGGAAAAATTTTGATAAACCCAAAGACACCATGACCATAAGCAATAAGTTGGTGTTTAGGAAAAAAGTAGTTGAATCAGGTAATATTGTTATAAATAAATCCAGATTGGTTGAACAATGTTATTTTTAGGATGAATTAATTTACAATGATGAAATATTTTCATCTGTTTCTAGACATACGACCATTAGAATCATGCTTTCTTATGCTTCCCATCGTAATTTCAAGTTTTATCAGATGGATGTTAAAAGTGAATTCTTAAATGTGTATATCGTAGAATATTTTTTTGTTTAACAACCCCTTGTCATTAAAAACACTCATTTTAAAAATTATATTTTCCAATATAAAAAAAAATTTATATGGTTAAAAATAAGATCCATGTGTTTCTTATGATAAAATATGTATTTTCCTCATTACAAAATGTTTTACAAAAGGAATTCATGACCATAGTCTTTTTCATAAAACAAATTTATAAAGATATTTTAGTAGTTCAAATTTATTTAGATGATATTATTTTTGGATCTTCATTAAATAATTTATGTACTCATTTTTCTAAAATGATTCAATTTTGGATTGAAATGAGTTTTATAGGTGAACTCACATTCATTCCTGTATTTCTTATTTTTCAAAATAAATAAGGTATCATTTTAAATCAAAGTAAATTCACAAAAATCCATTTAAAAAGATTTGGTTTGATTACATTAAAATTAGGGACACTCTAATTATTAGTACGTGTAAGTTGTATCTTGATGGAAATGGTAAATATTTTGATGAAACCACTTATAGAGAAATTATTGGATGATTTCTCTACATGACTACTATTAGGCAATATATAATGTTTATTGTGTGTATGTGTGCCTGTTATCAAGTAAATCCCAAAGAGTAACACATAAATTATGTTAAAATAATTTTCAATTACCTTAAACATACTATTAATTTAGTTTTTTTATTATAAAGGAAAATCATTTGATATATTAAGTCATTCTGTTGCTAATTTTGGGGGTGAAAGATATATTGAAATAGAACATATGGAAGATACCACTTTTAGGGAAATTCATTGGTTTCATGGTGTAGTAAGAAACAAAATTTGGTTTCATTATCTACTGACTAATATGAATATATAGCTATGGGTAGAAGTCGTTCTCAGATTTTTTGGACAAAACACACTCTACTAGACTATGGATATCAATTCAGACATGTACCTATAATATGTGAAAATTCAAGGGCTATTGACATCTATTTGAATCCATTATATCATTCTAGAACAAATCAAATCGATATAGGACATCTCATATTTAGAGATTGTTAAAAAAATGGTGATATGACTTTAGAATTTATTAGCACTGAATATCAGCATGCTGACATATTCACTAAGCTAATGAAGTCTAAAGTAATTAATTACATCAGACACGGGTTATGAATGATTAGACTATAAGATCTCGTTTTGTTATACCATTGATCTTTTTAATTGAAGTTGTCATTTTGGCATAGTTGTCATGCCGACTCCAATGCTATGTCATGTTGACACCGATGCTATGTCATGTTGACATAGTTTTCATGTAGACACCGACATTATGTCATGCTGACACAGTTTTCATGTTGACTTCGATGCTATGTCATGCTGACATAGTTTTCATGCCGACACCGATGCTATGTCATTCCAACAGTGTTATCATGTCGACACTATTCTATGTCATGCTGACACAGTTATTGTTATGAAAAATCTATCATGCATAAGCTGTGGACTCACTATTCATATACATTTTATTTTTTATTTAAATGAAATATTTCATTAATTTTGTTGAACCCAATTCATGATTTTAAGATTTTGTGATTTGAAAGCCCCTAAATGATATAAATTTTAATCAATCCACTATTCTTCTTTACCTCTACAATCTATAAGTTATTTCTATCTATTTACCCAGAACATTCAGCATCTTGACTTTATATTGAATAGATTGGAATGGTTCATTTAAAGAGTTCTCTTAATGATGACTAGTCTCGTGCTTCTAAAAAATTGAATGGCGAATCAAAAAAATCTTCAACACCCGTAAATCCTTCTCTATAAAATCTTGTTTTAACACCAGAAAAAGAAGTTCATATAGAAAAGATATTAGAAAGGAATTCTCTACTGATGAAGGTACTACAAGATCACAGTTTTCTTAAGTGGTTCTCAAATAATGAACAACCCTTTTACTCGAATCTAGTTCATGAGTTTTACATGAATATAGAGTTTTTTCCTAAAGTAAGTGATGTCTCCTGGTTTAAATCAATTATAAAAGAGAATATAATATCCTTCACTTCAATACAGTGGAATGAATGTATTAAAGATCATCATGAAGGTGTGATTAATGATTATCAAGGTACCTCTCCACCTTGGAGTGATATTTTTTTCTTTAAGACAGAGTTAAAGGAACTTACTAATATTGATGGCCATAGAAGACCCATTTCTACAGAATTAAGTGGATAATGTAAAATTATGTTTATGTTTTTCCATCATTAAATCTATCCTACGATAGAGTAATTTTAATCTCTAAAATATCAATATGTATACATGGTTTATCTTCTATAAAAATGGACCAATGTAAATTGGTGTACATAACATTCTATGCACATAAGTGAGATGATCAATCCTTCTTAAAAAAATAATTCCCTTTTCTATCCAAGGATAATATCAGATAAGAAATATGAAAATGGTATTCTAGATGAATGTGTGGAATCTATTTATGAGTGCAGTGGGATATAACTCAGTATATATATTTTAAAAAAGATGAAAATCAACTGGAACCCATAGAAGAAGAAAATGTGTTGGAGATTAAGATAAGATCTATAATAAGTTCATTCCAGAGGATCATTCTACTATACCTAAGAATATAAATGATCCAAGTCGTGGACCAAATAAGGAAGCCACTTACTCTTTAGAAGATGAAGAAGAATAAATTATCACTCTAGTAAGAGATTATGGATCACCTATTTATGGTAGGAGTGATCATGAAACAAATACACCGCGATAAGGTTTTTCCCTAGGACCTCCTAGTCCACCACCTCCCATAACCTCAAATGAGCCCACTCTTGAAGATTTTGGAGATGTGGATACCAAAATATTAGTATGTTAGGAATATTTATATAGATCCTGTGGATCTAAAGAAGAAAAAAACAAGGTGGGGGAGGTCAATTCGGTAGTGGTTGTGATGATGATGAAGATGAATAATATGGTGATAAAAATACTAATGAATAGCATGTCTATAGACAAGGTAATGATTAAAGCAATAGAAGTGATAATAACTATCATAAGGTTGATCATTGTGATGATTTTGAAATGATGGAAGATGTGGACTCGGCTCAGTTGGAAGAACCTCCGGAAGTTGTTGTTGATGGGAGAGAAAATGCTGAAGTTGTAGCTTAAGTGGAATGTCAATAATTTCTTGTGCCTCATTTGGTTAAGGAAATAATAAATCCTCATGATGAAGATGAGAATCCTGTATGGAAATCATATATTGAGGGGGAGTCTCAAGAAATAGATAATCAATATGAAGAAGTGAATCAATTAGGAAGAGTAAGGACTGATACTCTCACTTATCTGGATGATGATATAATGGCTGAGTGGGCGAAGAATCCTTGGTATGTGGGATTGGGATTTGATTATGAAGATTCATAAGATGAAATCTGTGTACCTGATAAAAGAGAACTTGTGGTTGAAACCCCTTCTAGTGATTATGTCACTAATGAAGAATTATAAAAATTCATGGAAGACATATATTTATCAGTAATACATTCAATACATTCTCAGATGGGATATTTGATTGGTGAATCTTGAAGAGAAAACACCATGTTAACTGAAAACTTGAACGAATTATGTCTATGGTTGAAGGTTTAATGAAAAATGAAACTTCTAGTTCTACTCCAACCTCAACCAGTGTATCTCAAGATGATGTTTTTCTAGTCTCATAGTTTTTCTTAAATTAAATTCCGATGAATTTGAATATAACTACTGAAACCATTGTGGAAAGAAACACCAACCATGGGAATGAGATTTAGAAGTTAACTATTAGCATCAATTCTTTACCCACTAAATACCACACTATAAATGGGATTGTCATGAAAGGAATTGAATATCTTGTTTCTTGTCACAATGTTCCTGATTTTTCTGAAGTGAGAATGGAAGTAAAGGAAATTGTAAAATCTACTTCGACCTCAACTCCTACAACTATTCCTTCCACATCTGTCCAGACCTCAAAAACTTTAGATACTGAGGTAAACATAATTTTTTTGAAAGAGGATCTTAAAGATCTATTTGATACATATACCTGGGAAGGTAAGAAAATATTGATTAGAATAACGATCGTGTGCATGATATGGTCATATTATATAACAAGGATGCATCTTCCACTCAATAATAGATTACAAAGAGGATAAATTGATATTTCCCTATGATTTACTCCAATCATTAATTGACAAGTCATTTTATGTTTTTAGAATAAAATTTGACTTTCCCTATGGAAAAAAAGAATTAAAAGAACAATTCAAAAATTTAAGGTAATTAACTTCTGTATTGGATATATTTATAATTAATAATGTCAAAATTGACAAATAAATGAAATATGGTGGTGAGATTATAGAGTATTTTATAAAACTATTATGTTCGTATCTACATGTTTAGTGTGAATCCATTACTGTTCAATTTGTTGTTTTAGTCAATTTACTCCACCAATGAATTCCTATCTAATGTTAGTTTCTCAAGACTAGACCCAGATCTGGCCTGTTATGAAAGAACATCCGGAACCTATACTGTTATCCCATCACAAACCAAGCTTGGCCCCAACTATTCCACAATGAATTCCGTTACCTCCATTGAATATCAATTTAGACACTTATATTTCCCCACCACCACCAATTTGACCTACCAGTGATCAATCTGATAAGGGGAAGTCACCTATTTACCCTCTGATGTAGTGTGGACTGTTCCATTTTGATATGGTTGACTGTTGGTTATTTTTTTCTTTTAGTGTAATTTTATTATGACTGTCAGTTCACTGGTTCTACTTTTCTATGTTGGTATTTACCCATCTACTATTTGTTAATACCAAAAAGGGGAGAACATTACTTATCATTTTAATGTGATTAGACAATATTATTTATTTATGTTACTCTGATATATTTCACTTCCCATAATTATTTTTGATCCTATTTATCATTAGGGAAGCTAATAATAATTTTTTTACATTAGTAATTATCTAATGGTACTTTATAATTCTAGAATTTTTGATCATAAAAATGGAGATTGTTGTCCAATAAGATATTGTTGGCCGCTGTCTCTGAAAATGATTACTTTATTTATGACCAATCATTTAATATATTAACATATAACTTACAGCAAGACAGATCCTAAAATAGGTCAAATATTATCTTATATATCTGATCTTTTCAATCATATAAAAAATTATGATTGTTTAAGTCTATGAAAAAATATAACCGACTATCTATGTGTAATTATTGGTATTAACACATCTTGACTTTGTTATAGTTTACGATAGATATAACATCTAAAATTTTTAATGTTTCATTCACCGACACTGACAAATAAACTGAGTCACTGTTAGACAAATGGCTCACCGATGTAAATGACTTACCGACACAAATGACCTACCAAGGAATATGAAGCACCAACTATGATGTCCTACTTATGAAATTGACATACTATCAGTATAAGTGACCTACCAACTCCTAATGCTACCGACACATGGACTCATAGATTGTTAAAATGAGTCATCGATGTAATGAGTCATAGACATATGGAAATACCGATAGAATGACATATGGATTGGTTGATTCACTAATAGAAGGAGATAAAAACAGAATACACACTAATATAATGACTCACCGATAGATGACTCACCAACAGATGAGTCACCTATATACTGACGCACCAACATATGAGTCACAGATAGGCTATTTAAATTTTCTTTTATTACATTTATCACTAACAATTATATTTGTGTAATTTAATAATATGACATATTTAATAATCTTTGTAATCACTTTTAGTAGACAGTATGTCGTACGATGAAGCTATATATGTGCAAAGAACATGCTCTTTTTCAAACCTCAAGAAAAAAAATAATTTTTGAAGAGAGATGAAAGAGAATGGAAGAAAAGAGTGCTGTGCCCCACATGTGAGACAAACAGAAGAACATTCGCGGCTCTTGTACACCCCCTTTGAACCCAATAAAAAATGTAATAATACACGTGGAAATCTCAATCAAGCTATATATTGAATTGAAGAACTACATCATCATATCAATGAGGGAGATGGATATACATATCGAACAATACATATACCTGGAAGCTAGAATATGGAACTCTGTTTTTCAGTCAACTTCATGAAGAGGACTCAATCTTCATTTGAGCTACATTGGAAGAGTCTGGAGCTACATCCCCAAACACACAGATCATCCTAAATTGTTTCTTATACTTATTTTCTATTTTGAGTGAATTTTTACATACATTTGAGCAGTATGAGTATATGTTTGTAAAGAACACACTATATCCTCTATCAAACTAAAGGATAAAATATATACTTCCACTCATAAATTATTACAACTTTTACTCCCAATGATAGTAGTGGAAGAGTTCTTTGTGGGACCTGGTAGTTTGCATCCATGAAGACCTTAGGTAGAAATATTGTGACCTAAACCTATTATGTACTATTTTAACCCTAATATTGTGTGTGAATCAAACAAGTTATTAAATTGAACTGAAATGTGTCAGGTGATCACTAAGTGGAGAGTATTAGGTATCTACCTGAGGCTGAACCTCTTATTTCAATTCCATTGTGCTTTCACTTTTTTTACTCTATTATATCAGAAATTTAATAATACTAAATTGAACTATGATTGTTATTCTTAGAAAACATTTATAATAGTATTGAATTATTAGGATATATTCAAATTTTTTATTAATTATAAAATTGATATAACTACGAACTAGTCACTCTTTTTAGAAATTGACTGAATAGTTAAGCTCTTATAAATTCACTACATGCTGACTGGTTAATTGAATGTTAAATTTGGGGTAATTTCAAATTATAATTTTTACAAAAATTTATTTTATGGAACTCAATTAACCCCCATATTTAGTTTCTAACTCTGACCAAAAATAATGTTAATTTAATCATTATTTTTATGTCAATAACATGAACCAAACAACTAATCCTCATAAAAATTACCCCATAACATTGTTTGTTCAATTTTATTTCACTTGAAATATTTTTTTTAAATCCCATGAACCAAAAAATAACCCTTATTTAGATCCTTTGATAGTACTTAACCTTTATCGGAGATTCCATATCATTATGAAGGGGTTCCATGGTCGCCTGACCTCTACCATTCAATATTGAAAGAATGAATTGGATATTCACTGTTCTCCTCGCAAGTGGACCTCATCTTAATTATTATTGTATATATTCATCCATATCTTCTTGAGGTTTTTCTTTTGTTTATTAGATATTTTTTAAATCAAACCCCAACTGGTGAGATCACAATATATGAATGTTGATATATTTCTAAATTGAATATATCTTGATATCTTTGATCGTGTTTTTGGGATTAGATTCGAATCTCAAATCTATGTTGTCATGATGTTCCGATTTGGTGGGTTCTCATTGATCGAACATTCGTAAAAAAATTGAGTTAAATTTTCTAAATTCATAATCTTAATTCATGATTTGATTATGTATATGAATGTTGTTGAATTTGTAGAGTTTTTTAAAAATTACAATGCCAAATTAAATTAATTAATGTGATAAATTAGTTAGTTCAGATGATTATTAAGAAACTGAGATTTAGGGATCATTGGATGAGATAAATAATTTGACTATTAGTTATCAAATTTTGATGATACTAATATTAATAATTAATTATGTCAATTAATTATTATGTAATTGAGATGGTTGAATTAGGTAATTATATGTTGAATTAATTATTGGAAACTATGTTTCTAGTTTGAGATAATTAATTCGGGATTTAATTATGGGATATTGATTCCCTAAAAAAGATAATTAATGGTTTATGTTTTTATCAAACTCTAGAATTGTATATTAGAATAATTATTTAATGAAGTAATTATGATATTATGAGTTTGGAAACTGAGATAATAAATCGGTGCATTAGTTATGAGTAAGTGATTAATTGATGAGTGAGTTAAACAATGAGATTCGTGTGATTAATTAATTAGAGAATTCATTAAGTGGATTTTATGTTAAGACTAATTGTTGAATTTGTAATGAGGATGTGTTTATTTATTAGATAATAAATTAATAACTGTGATATTAGGGTAAGATGTTCAATGTTGACTAATCATGCTTTATGAGATGATGTGCTATATGTGATAATGTAGTTATTGTTTTGTAACCTTCAAAAATGAGATCCCGGAGGTATGTGTGAAATTTTTAATGGTAGTAATCTCATTCATACTACTTTGATAAATGGTAATATGGAAAATCAAATTGATTGATTAAATGATTGGTTTCAGGGTCATTCATTTCTGAAATAAAAATGGTAACATGGTAAATAAAATTTTGTGATTAAATTATGTGTAAGATGGTTATTACTTTGTGAAATAAGATTGGTAACATAGAAATTCAAAAACATGGTAATCCCTAGGGATATATCAGATTCAACCACAGATCAAAGTAGTTATTGAGGTACGGATATCTACGGGAACCTTC
Organism: Viscum album; assembly: GCA_963277665.1. Classification (NCBI taxonomy): domain Eukaryota; kingdom Viridiplantae; phylum Streptophyta; class Magnoliopsida; order Santalales; family Viscaceae; genus Viscum; species Viscum album. Next base: position 1,554,900,923 of record OY728121.1, on the reverse strand, counting down.
GCTTTGTATTGGATTAAAGAGGGAATATATAATAATGTGATAAATGATTTAATTATTCATTATACTTATTCTTATTATAATTGAATACTATTTTTTGGATGGTTCTATTTTAGTAACCATAGGTGGTCGCGGACTAAGACTTAATAACCCAATATTTAGGCTGCCTAATCAGAACTAGAATAACCTTTACTATTTCAGGATATGTTAAGTTAAAGGGACCTAGATTAAATTTATGAGTTGGGATGGAGCATGGATAAGGGAAGTAGAAATGGATCCAAGCACACTTGGTATTCATTATTTTTTTGACTTTAAGCATAATTTTAAACACTTTTGCACTTAATGTTGCAGGTTGTGTTTCCCCTTCACTAGAGTACTGTATTTCTGATTTATGTAATCTGGTCACATTGGTATTGTTTATGATTATATATGTTCCACCTCTATTTCGTATTTAGATCCTCTAGAGTCTTTCTCGGATACAATATATTATAATCTCCCCCTGACTGACTTACCAGACTCCCACTACTAGTTGGTGGCCTATGGTGTATGGGATGGTGCTCTTGAGGTCATTGATTGATCATCTTGGGAAATAGATGTATGGAACATGGTATCAGATGTTACATTTAATCACCATGAACTTACGTTCTAAAAACACATTTCATGATTCCAAATTTGAATCAATAATGAAACCAATTATGGTATAAGTTCAAGCATATGAAGATTATATTCCAAAAACATTTCTATATACAACATAAGGAAAGTGTCACAATCAGACACCATTCACATAGGGCGTACACTAGTGAAATATGTGGTTCATTAACAGACCCAAGTTGTGTTAATTTTTATATTTTATAATAAATGAAATAATGATTATATTATATAATTATCTTAATTTATTATAAGAGTTTAATTTTATTGATAAATATTATATTTTTCTATGAAGATATGAATATTATATTTTTCAGGTATGCATATATATCTGTATATATATAAATATGTTATTAAAACACTATTTTTGATATAGTAATGAATTTAGGAAAATAATTTTTCAAATATCTTTTTCTTTTTAGATAATAATATTTTAAATATTAATGAGATTATAAATTATTAACGATCAATGTAATTTTTGTATGGGTCATAATGTTTAAAGTGTGAAAAAAATAATATTTTTCAAGAAATAAAATTTTTTATATAAATGTAAAAATTCATATATTATAAAATTTTTTCTGATTATATAAATATTATTTTTGAAATAATCACGTCAAAATAATCTAGTGTTTAAGTATTCATTATTTTTCTAAGAATGATAAATTTTTGTTTAAAAAATTAATGATTATAGTATAAATATATTTTCCACATGGGGAAATAATAATGGCCCAAACGCAATGTAATAATCTTCAAATAAAGAATCCAAAACAAAATATATATTTTTCTTTTAAAATAACATGTTTTCAGGTTGTGGGATTAATTTTATAAACACTTTAAGAATGTTCATAAACATCTATTACATTTTATAGATTTAACATCATTTACTTATATTAAACACTCACATTCAAATCACAAAGTGTATTATATTTCCTATTTATGTTCTAAGACATATATAAATACTTAAAAAAGAAAACCTTGTTTCAAAACATGGTCAATAATCATGGTATGATATTTCATTTTTAATATTTAATCATATAGAGTCAGAAACCTATTTTTAAAAATTAATAATTAATTCACTCAACATTTTCATTAAATATTCACACAACCACCCTATCCTCTTCAGTAGAAAAACTATTATTATTATTATGTTAATATTTTATTACCTCTCTAGGTCCTTTCCATGGTGTTCTTAGGGTCCTATGAAGCTTCCTCCATTATTTATGAAGTTTCATCCAAATGTAATGGATCTTGTCTACTCCCATTTTTATATGATCACTCAACTTATATGAAGGATGAATATTTTCTATTGTTCATGATGTAATCTTTTTTACAAATTCCATTTCTTGTCCTTATGATTCCCATTTCATGATTGAACTATATTAAATCACTTTATACCATTCCATGCGTCGTTATATACATATGTTATGGTATCCAAATTGTATAATGATTTTCAATGCCAATATTTTTTATTGTAAACACCCATCAACATTTCCACTCATAGGTACTAACTATGATACTCTTATACATAATTTATTGGGGAATTCCATATATGTAACCAAAATTCATCAATAAAGGTATTGAAATTGGATAAATAAATTATTATGATGCATGATCTATGTTGAACATCAATACATGTGGAAGATATTGTAGTAAAATGTGGGCCTAGTACTATATTTCCCTCTAATGTATTTTCTAATGTTATTATCACATGAGATTCCATGTATGGATCATGGGATGTTATCCTAATAACACATTGGTATAATTTAAAGGACTTTATCAAATTATTATTCATATAATGTAATTTTAATTTTGTTTCCAAATTACTATATTTCATTGATTTTATCATCTTATATCATACCTTCATTTACAGGTTTATAATTATTGCAACGTTTTTTGTCACATTGATATTCCTCTTATTTATCATGTCTTAATTCAACCATGATATTATTTTATTATTTCCTTACTAGTAGTTATCTCTACAACTTTCATTATATATGTCATTGGGTTCTTTTTTTCAATTTTGGATTATCAATTGATATTAATTGTTGGTTTTGTATTTTTCAAATAATATTTTTGTATCCCTTATTATTGTTATAATGAAATATATATAATTTCAAAATGAAAATAGTACTACTTAAATTTCATTTTTCTATATTGTGTTTCATTATATGATAAATCATTAAATAATCGGGATTAATGATATGAGTTCTCATGTGGTGTGCATGAGATCATTAAGTATGAGTGAAAATATGATTTACAGTGAAAAATTACAAAATAATACAAAAAACACTAGAGTGTTTTGAAAACTAGTTGATAGCACTCAGTAGTTAAAAATGTGAAATTTAATCACATTGTATTCATATATTTTGTTCAACTATCACACTTTTCCCTGAAAATTGGACTATTTTGGCTACTTTAGCTGACATGAAAGTGAGGTAGTGAAAAATAAAATAATTCTACATTATGTTTCTCCCCTCCCCTAATATAGTGTTTCATGATAACATTAGAACATATAGAAATATGGGTTCCTAAATTTTAAATAATCAATACTATTTTTAAATAAATAATAAATAGTGAATCTTTATTTCCCACATCAATAAATTTACATGGGTCCACTGGGTACTTGATGTACCTCATGTTTCACCCTCGCCTTTTTTAGGCCCTCTAAAGATATATTTCAATGCCACAAAACACATGGTTCCCTTTATCATCAAAATACAGATCTCAACACTCTATCAAATTTTAATTATTTATTAACTAAGCCTTTTAAATCACAAATATAAACTCTAACACACCCAACTCCAGATGGCTAGGTCACTACCAATATAAAATCACCTCAATAGATAACTGAAGTAATTATATATTATTTAAACCACAGTGAACTAAAATATTTATATCAAATATTTAGGTACTCATCTATAATAAAAAATATAAAACATAAATGGGATTAAATAATAAATTTTTTCCCATATTTTGATTCATTCCTCATATCCCCAAGTTTAACAAAAGGATAAATTTCTATTCATATTAAAAATAACAATTATTTAAAATAGAAAATATTGGAATTTTAGATATTGGAATAGTGATAATCTATAGGTTTCCATTATTTTATATAAAAATATATAAATTATATTCAATGTCCTGGATTTAATCATTGAAATATGTTAACAAATTAGTCTAGGAAACTCTATATAAATAATGATTTGGATGTGGGATATATAATGGATAAATATTATATGAATCCCACATATTGATGTGTTCTTATAAAAATTAATTATGGACTTTTTTGAAAAATATATAAATTAAAATAATATTATAGAGGAATTATGTTATGACAATAATGTTACCATTATTGAAAAAAAGATTTTCACTATTTATTATATTTATAAAAATGAAAGTTTGATTTTTTATAGTTGATACAATATTCATTCACAACTCTTAAATCCACCCCTGACACATCTATTTTAATAGATTAAACTTTTTTGGTCATTTTTGATTCCTCATTCTCACATAGTAAAATTAAAAATGAAAATAAAAGAAAAAAAGTACCCTCCAAAGATGAAAAAATTATAATTCTTATTTATATTCCACAAAAATAGAAATAATTTATTTAATATGTTAGAGTATTTATTTTTATTATTCGTTATGATAGCTAAGAAAAAATATACCTAATATAATTGTTGAATATATAGTGGTGGAAAAATCGAAATCATCTATTGAGGTAGAATCACTAATAAGAAAATAAAATATATATATATATATATGATGGTTAGTATTTAAATCATATTAGAAACATGATGTAATATGAAAATGTAAGAGTATTAATTTCAGCATATAAACACTAAGGAATATAAAATTAATATTATTTTATTTTCGTGATAAAAATTAAAGAACAAACTTATTTTCCATAACGGTATAATTTAATTCAATAACATATTATGATTGTTATCTTTACCATTTTATTAATTAATGATGACGTAAATCATTATATATGATTGGATGCATTCATAGAAATGAAGACATATCTATTTTATGAACGATTTTGATACAAAAAAAAAATATGAATCAGGATAATTTCAACTACTCCATTGACTACAAAAAAAATCATTTATTATTGAGAATAATTTAATATCTCTATCTTTTAAAAAATGAATCTTATAACCACATTTATGTGTCTTACCATTTGTTTAATGTTTTAAATAAAAAAATACACCTTATAGGTCAATTTTATTAATTTTTTATATTCCCCATAAGTTATCTTCTATTTATTTTATATCATATAAATTTTATGGTGTTTTCAAATCGTTAATAGTTTTTATGCACTCTTTACTATATGTATGAGAACTTCTTTTTGATAAATCTAATAAAATATCTCTATATTGTTTAAGATTATAGGAAAATATATCATTATGATTAAAATTATATACAATAAATTCAATTTCATTAAATTTTTTATCTTTTACATTGAAATATTAAATATTACAAAATATATTTGTGTAATGTTGATACTATCTTTGAGAAATATAAATATAATGTAAATTAATTTTAATTTAATTAATTATATTTTTCATCTCAGGGTGATAGACACAATACCATAAGAAACCAAGTTTTTATGATTTTATTATTGTTATAATAAATTATTTTTAATTAATATCATGAAATTCACATAGCACCATGTTAATCCCACCATGCATGGAAAGTTGGTTTATCTATCATTATACACAAAACATATTTTTTTAAGGAATCCATGATATTTTATTTATATTCTAATTTAAATGTTATTTTTATTAAATTTTTATCAAACATAGTTGTATTTATATTAATAAATTCATTTAAAATATTAATTAAAATATAATTATATAATAACTCTATATTGATAAAATGTATTAAATTTTAGATAATATATTAATATTTTTCGAAATTACTAATTCTTAAAAATATAATTAATTATTTTTTTTAATATAATATTAAAACAAACTTTATAAATAAAATTTAAATTTTTTTTTATAAAATTAATGATTTCTATGTTAATCTTATCAATATTATCTTAGAGAATTTTTTTTGGATTTATCATGAAAATAAATAGTTTTTGTTGAATAGTTAAAACTATAAAATATTAATTAAACACATCCTTTTGTGAATAATTTATATATAATGATAAGCTATATTTTAAATGATTTTAAAGTAAAATTAGATCAATTAAGCATAAATTAATTATACAAAGTCCATTTTCTAAATTTGTCATTGAATTTCCATATAATAACATTTTAAAAATATGAACATTTTCTTTTTAAAAACATGCATTCTTATCATGTATCTGATTTATGTTTTATTAACATTTTTCCTATTATTTTGATGGATTTTTTAAAAATTCATTCCATATTTTTAATAGCCATAATTTTTATTCTCTAATACAGTCAAAAATAAATTTTGATAAAAATAGTTGCAAAAATCGTAAAAAATATTTTTCATAGATAACAAAAAAATAGGATTACTAAGGGGTTAAAATAAAATCATATATGAAAAAATGACCTATAAAAATTTTGAAACATATTTCTATAAAAATATAGACATTATAATGTCTTTTTTAGAACATGATTCATATTTCAACTGAATTTTAAAGAAAAGTCTTGGGTACACTTTTTTTTGTTTAAAAATGAAAATGGTTCCTCTCACCTCATTATAAAAGGCCCCGACTATCCACTCTTATACACACCATAAATATAATGACCCATACATTACATACATGGTTATTACCTCACAATCGATTCATACTTATTACAACATATAACAAAACCACAATAGGACCGTATATGTATGGTGTCTTTAGAGACTGGGATACATAAACAACTGGTTCATAAATCACATACATTGTCTCCCATTTACTTCATAATATCTAGAGTCCATTTTGGCATAACCAACTTAATACCCTTCTTCTTGGCCTGGGGAAAAGAAAACATACAAAAGGGTTCGCTCAAATTCACTGTAATGGTAAACAATATAAATATCAATCATACCATATTCATAAGAACATAATATTTTGAAAATCTTAACCTGCAAAAGAGATCATAATATCATAACATGGGATAAATCATTGTAGTGAAATTTAATCCCAATAATCATAACATAAAACATGAATCTTTGTGTCATACCCACATAATCATAGAAAATCATTTCATATTAGTCAAGGCTCTTTTCCAAGACCATCATAGAGGACAAAGTCCATTACTGAACCGAGTTCACTCGTCGTTCCAGTCCTGTATCACTGAACCAAATTAACATGTCGTTCCAGCCATGTCTATCTCATGAGATATAAATATTTACCCAATTAATTGGAGGGAGATATAGGTCCCACCCCTTTCATAATGTAACCATTCTTATGTGTGCCACAGAATCAGAAATCATAGCGTAACCCATGTAATAAAAATGGGATTCTTAAACATCATGCCATCATAACATAATCCATATAAGATAAAATGACATCATAAAAATAATTCCATCATAACATAACCAAATCAATGTAAAAATATGGATAGAAACGTAACCCTATATTATCTTAGATGTAAAATAATTTTGATAAAACACTTGAACTCCATTCTTGAGAAAAAAATATCCTTTCTACTTCAATTTTTTCCCTTTCTTAACATGTCAAAAAAAATTAAACTAAACTAATTTGATTAAAAATATACTTGAAAACATGTAAAGGAAGATTCTAGGAAATAATGTTCTATGAAATCATAAAACTCCATTCATTCCTTATATGTTAAAAAAACATCATTCTCGTACTTTGGTCGGAAATGTCAAAATGTACCTCGTACTAAAAACGACAAAAGATTCCATTCATATATTTTTACAAAATACTCACCAATGGGTAAAAATAGTTTTAAACAATTGTTGGAGGATAGAAATAATATTACATATTGACGAAAAATGAATGTGGATGATAAATATTCCCCATTAATTACTAAAGTATAAACAATCTCGAATAAAAATTGAGATTACGAGATTTTCCCTTACCTTAGGTCCAATTTTCTTCGTACGTATCCAAACCTTCTGTATAATGATTTAAATAATGTCATTGACTTATTACAGAATCATTATCATTTTTAGGATATCATATATGGTCATATTCCTATCTTCTTATTAGTAATATTTCATTTCTACTTGGTATTCCGGTATTCATTGCTTTATGTTCTTATGAATGTTTTGTCAAATAAATTATTATTATTCTTTTTAGGTTATAGATAAATCATTTACAGAAATATATTAGTGTAATATATATCCTATATATTCATTCAATTCATTTATATAATCATTATTCAATTAATATCATGTAGAATGAGTCACATCACATCGTAGAGATGGTAGGTCATATGCACGCACGAGTGATGATATCATTCCCATGATAATGGAATTGTATTTAATTGTATGTATAATATTTTAGAATCAATATCACTTTAGAATAATCATATATAGTTTTTCTTTACACCATTATTCCCATCCAAGTATGGTGGTGGTGGAAAACAGATTACACCACGGCGTGGAGACGATATTCTGTACATACGCACGGATAGTGATTCCATTTTCCATAGGATGGATAGATGGTGAAATAGGGTTGTTTCATATTTATAATAAAATATAATTATATGAGAGATACATATGTTGTTACTTTATAATGAAACAACTAATTTATAGGAATTAGAATAAGAAATAAATTTGAAATAATCGGTAACAGATATTACCTCCTATTCGACACGCCTCTTTGAAACCTCCTCATAGGGCACTAAAATTGTTCATTGAAGAAGACCAGAACCTCTATTATGTTTCTAGGGAAGTTTAGAAGGGAAATGGGAAGGGGTGTTCCGATCATTAAGGCTCAAAATTTTGTGAGGATGAGAGGGTGGAGGTGCCCTTTAATAAGGGAGCAGAAGGGAACATTTGGAAACCTCAAAAATATTAATTTATAATAAATTCAATCCCGAAATAAAAACTTCCAAAATGAATCAAATCGGAATATTAGATGATATATTATTGTAATCTCATCATCCAATATAATTTAGACATGTTGGGAATTTATTTTAAACATTATCAACTTGATTTAACCTTATTTAATCTATTTAATTTTATTTGTGGTAATAATATTATAATTTTTAAATCATTATAAATAATTACTTATATGTTTTTAATAGTCTATAATTGTGTAATTTATTAAATTTTCGACCATATAAAATTTAATTTAGAAATGTTCAATATTTTTGTGATTTTTAAAAAATTTTATAATAAGTTAATTTTATAAAATAACAATAGTGCCAATTTTGACACTATTCATTTATTTGAATTTAAATAAAATCTACACAAAAGATATGTACGAACCAAAAAATTTAATAGATTCATAACATGTCATATTTATCTAGAAAATTCATGGCGTACATTATATAGTTCATATAAATATTATTTTAATATTTTTACAACCATTTATTTCATATTTCAATCAATAAAATAATTTCAACATCACTATTGTGTCACCATTAATGATAATTATTTAATCCCTAAAAATTATAAATAAATTCAAATGATGTATATAATCTTATCAGATTAATGTAGGATATTCATGTTAGAATTTTTATGAAGTTTATCAACAAATTAAATTTATTATACTTATATGATTTAAGAGAGTGACATATTGTCATTTTCTTTAGTTTTAATAATAATTACGTCATTTTCAAATTCAGAGGTCCAAGAAATGAATGTATTCCGACCCATAAGAGAAATGTGTCGACTTGTATTCATCCGATAGAATTTTGGAATGTGTTAGAGTAATTTTGTTATCTTATTTATACCCTTAATTATCTGATTTACCTGTAACTGTAGTAAATAAAAATTACCGTAGTTACTATTCATAATATAAAAAAATAAAAGTAACCTATTAACATAATTTGGACTCTCTGAATCCAAATATGGAATTAATTTTTTAAAATTCAAAACATATAAGTTGAAGTAATTAATTTAAAATTAATCTCGTTGTTAAGCAAATGGGTTTTAAAAGTTAAAACATGGCAAAAGATTGAAATGTTTTTAACTATGAATTAAATGTAAAATCAATGATAATGAAATACATTATATTAAATGGTAAAATTTTATTCTATTTATACTTTAAAACCATTCAATAATATATTTTTACCATATAAATTATTTTGATGAAAAAAGTTGTTTTCAATTAAAAATTTGGGTATTTTTACTATTCATCAAAATATGAATGTTATCAAAAAAGTATCAAAAATTTATCCAATGTAAATTTTTATATCTTGATTTAAAGGAATAATTTTATTTTTTAAAAATGATCTTATAAACATTTCAAAAATTATATTTAAAATCGGTGAGCCATCAAAAGGTGGAAAACTACATTTTTTAAAAAAATAATTATTTTATCCAAAAAATTGATTTTTTTCCTCATATCATATATAAAATGAATTCTACTGTTATATAAAATTCAAAATGTTGTTAATACTATTTATAACGGCCACTTTATATAATATTCTAATAACATATCATTGTTTAGTGAAACTCTATATTGCATAAAACACACACTATCGAGGAATGTTGCCCTTGCATATAAAAAATTCCAAGCTAGTGTTGTGTGTAGTGAAATATTCCTTTGATGTTGCATATAACATAAGACATAAAAAAATATACATCGCATAATATATCAGGGTGTTACATTCTACCCCCCTTAAAATGAATTTCTCCCTCGAAATTCGTCACTTCGTAACAAACAAATGATGATACCTCTCACTCATCATATGCTCAAGATCCCATATAGCTTCTTCTAATTGGTGGTTCCTCCATTAAACTATCACCAAGTTAGTGGTATTGTTACATATAACTTTTTCTATACGATCCAGAATCCCTATCGGATGTTCTTCATAAGAAGGATCTTTCTCCAGAGGTACAACTTCTAAGCATAGTACATGTGAATGATCGGGTATGTACTTTCTCAGGAGAGATACATGGAACACATTGTGAACTTGAGAGTGATTCGGTGGAACTGACAATCAGTAATCTACCTTCCCAACATGGTCCAGTATTTCGAAAGGACGGATATACCTAGGGATCATCTGTCCCTTCTTTCCAAATCTCATTACTCTCTTCCATGGAGATATTCGTAGGAACACTTGGTCACCCAATTCTAACTCTAGGTCTTTTCTTCGGTTGATGGCATAACATTTTTGTCCACTCTACGCTGCTCTTATGTGTTTTTGAATAGATCTGACATTTTCTTCCATCTCATCAACAAGATCAAGTCCTAGTAGCATTCTTTCCCCAACATCATCCCAACAAGTTGGAATCATGCATTTCATTCCATAGAGAGCTTCATAATGAGCCATCTCAATACTGGACTGAAAGCTATTATTATAAGAACATTCCAACAAAGTTAGGTGTTGATCCCAACCACCTTTCAAATCCATAGAGCAAGTTCTTCACATATCATCTAGAGTGTGAATTGTTCTCTCAGGCTGACCATCTGTTTGAGGATTATAAGTAGTGCTGAAACTCAACTCTGTATATGAAGTATGTTGAAGACTTTTCCAGAACATCATGGTAATCCTCTGATCCCAATCAGATATAATGGAAAGTGGTACTCCATGAAATCTTACCACTTCCTTTACATATATCCAAGAAAGCTGATGCAGAGAGAAATCTTCTCTAATAGCAATGAAGTGTGTTGACTTTGTAAGATGATCAACTATTACCCAGATAGCATTATTGCCTTTGGATGTTTTAGGAAGTCTGGTGACAAATTCCATAGTGATGTTTTCTCATTTCCATTCGGGTATGGGTAATGGTGTGACAACCCCCTAGACACCTATCTCTCTGCTTTAACTTGATGAAAAAGAAGCATCGAGAGACATATTCAGCAACATCTCATTTCATGCCATCTCACCAGAAGTACTCTTTCAGGTCCCAATACTTCTTTGTGCTTCCTGGATTAATAGAGAATGAATTACTACGAGCCTCATCTAGAAGATCCTTCTTTAATTCTATGTTGGGAGGAACACAAACCCGATTCTTAAACCTTATTATCCCATCACAATCATGGCTTCATTCAAGATCATTTCTCACCTTCTTTTGTAACTCTACATATTCTTTTTGTGCCTCTTTAATCATCACATGTATAGATGGTTGAACATTCATTTTAGAAAGATAGGATTTGTACACTTCCATTATAATTCCAATATCCAACCTTTTTGAATCCATAAATATTAGATCTTATGTGATCCTCATCATGGATAAGCTAACATGGTCGTGTCTACTTAATGCATCCGCTACCTTGTTTGCTTTCCCAGGGTGATAATGAATTGAGTAGTCATTGTCCTTAATCAACTCCAACCATATTCTTTGGTTCATATTGAGATCATTTTCTGTGAAAATATACATTAAACTTTTATGATCAGTATAAATATCACACCTTTCACCATAAAGATAACGCCTCCATATTTTTAATGCAAAGACTACCTCGGCTAACTCCAAATCACAAGTTGGGTAATTTTATTCATGGATTTTCAACTATCGTGAGACATATGATATCACCATATCATTTTTCATGAGAACACACCCCAGTCCCTTCTTGGATGCATCACTGTAGATAACAAGCATTTCTCCACTACACGATAGTGTGAGCACAGGTGCACTTGATAACCTTCATTTTAACTTTTTGAAATTCTATTCACACTCCTCCATCCAAAAGAACATAACTCCTTTTCAAGTTAACCTGGTGAGTGGTTTAGATAACCTTGAAATATCATTCAAAAAACATCGATAATATCCATCCAGACCAAGAAAAATTCAGATATCATTTACTATTGATGGTCTCGACCATCTTTTAACAACCTCTATTTTTACAGATTAACAAATATCCCCTCTTTTGAGATTATATGACAAAAAAATTAATCTTTTTGAATCCAAAATTCACACTTGGTAAATTTGGCATAAATATTCTCCCTTCAAATGGTCATTAATAAAATTCTGAAGTGATCTTCGTGTTCTTAAATTCACTTTGAATAGACAAGAATATCGTCTATAAGGACTACCACAAACTGATCAAGATAGTCTCTAAAGACTCTATTCATTAGATCCATGAAGATATCAGGGGAATTAGTAATACCAAATGGAATTACTATAAATTCATAGTGTCCATACCCTGTACAAAAATCAATCATTGATATATAATGATTTTTGAACATTAATTAATGATACCCTGAACGAAGATCAATCTTGGAAAAGTAATGAGCTCCGCGATGTTGGACAAATAAGTCATCAAAGCGTGGGAGAGGATATTTTTCTTGATAGTGATCTTGGTAAGTTCTCGATAATCAATGAAAAGTCTCATTGATCTATATTTCTTCTTAACAAAGAGAAAATGTGCTCCCCAAGGCGACACACTACGGCGTATGAATAATTTACCAAGATTGTCTTGGAGTTGCTTCTTCAATTCATGCAACTCAATTGGGTCCATTCTATATGGTGTCTTTGAGATAGGCATAACACCCATATGAGTTATATTGAAAACTCAACGTCATGATTTGGTGGAAGACCTTGCAATTCCTCCGGAAAGACATCATCAAACTCTCGTACAATGGGAATACTCTTAATCGTGAGTTTCTATCCAACCATTTGAGATAAATAACCATCATTTATTTGAATCAATACCCATAAGATGGAACAAATTTCCACTAGAAGGTTACATTCTTCCTTGCATCAATATATGATAGTAGATTGATAGGGAATATTAAATGTGGTTTCCCTTCTTTGGTAATTGATATGAGCTCCGTATAATGAAATCTAATCCATGCCAAGAATCACATCAAATTCCACTATAGGAAGGCTCAAAAGATTTTAAGGAAGTACTTTCCCACAAACTTCAATCGGGGAGGAATTGTAAACATTTGATGTGACTATTGTGCCATTAGGGGTTCTCACTGCTAACTCAATATCTAAATACTGAGGTAATATAAAGCTACCCTTAGAAAATTCATCATAAATAAAAGAGTGGGTGGATCCATAATCAAATAAAACATTTGCTTCTTTAGAGTGGGTGGTAAGTGTACATTTCACCACTTCGTTATCATACTCCACATCACTAATATAAATTTAATGTGACTTTCCTTTTTCTTTGGCCTTAAGAGTTTGTTGATGTTGATCATCATCAACAACCCTTGGATTAGGGCATTGATTGGAATAATGCCCTATTTCCTTGTACTTGAAACATTGAAGTGTAGGAGGTGTATTCTGTGTATCCCTTTTATTGTTCGCATCATTAGAAATCTTCATCGCATTCTTTTGACATTCAATTTCCTGATGACCTTCTTTTCCTCACTTAAAACATTTACTTTTCCGTTTAAGAAAATTCCCTCCATGATTCTTTCCACTCATTGAGCATAAGGGAAAACTCATCTTATTTTCAGTGTGGTCTTTAGATTTTCCATTGAATTCCATTTTAATCTTCTTATCAAACACATATGATTGATGGGTTACTCCAATATCCATCTCAAACATGAGAGATCATTGAACAATTTCCTCATAGCTATTGATTTCCATTATGGCTAACACCCTTCGAAGACTTGGATTTAAGCCACTATAAAATCGATCGATTTTACTCTCAGGTTGCTAATAATTCTGGAAACATACCTTGGAAGTCTTGTAAAATTTGATTTGTAGGTACCAACAGATTCATCATCCTTTTGATTCATTTCAAGAAACTCATTCATCATATTTATTTGAATAATATGAGGGAAGTACTTATTGAAAAATAAGTTTTTAAATCCTCCCATTCCATGGACTCAATTCCATCATTTTTCCTCATATTCTTAATAAGATTACACCATTTATTAGCTTCACCTTCCAAACGATATACTACTAAGACAACTTCATCATTTTCAGAACATTGTTGTACTGAAAATATCTTTTCAGTGGTACTGATCCATTTTTCAGCCACTAATGGATCAGAAGACCTGCTGAATGAAGGTGGAAGCTACCTCATGAAGGATTCGACATAATGTTGCTCCTTCTATTGCTCGTTTGTAAGTCCTGCATGATTTATAGCTTGATAAAGATGTGTGAGCATGGCTAAAAGATTTATTATTCCATCTCCCATAAATTTTGGTTGCTCAGGAGTATAATCATTTCATTGCTCATCCCATTCATCATTAACATGGTTTTTTCGGGTTCCAACAATTGACTAAAACCAAGAAGCATAGTGTGAGAAACACTAATCATAACAGGAAAACCACATAATCAGGAATAATATTTCACATGTTAGGTCTTTTTATAGGTTTTTAATGCCCATTTATAAAACAATAATATTGTGTTCTATGTTTAGACATATCCATAGAGTTCTTAATAAGGCTTTCACATCCTAGTTTCCAATGATTGACTATAACTTTTCTCCCATACCAACTATAACGACCCATAATTTACATAAATGTTTATTACATCAGAATTAAAGCATACTTATTACAATATATATCAAAACCATGATAGGACCACATAGGTATAGAGTGTTTATAAACTGGGAAACATACACAACTGGTTCATAAATCATCTACATTGTCCCCCATTTATTTTATCATATCTAGAGTCCCTTTTGGAATATCATACTTAATACCCTTATCTATGACCTGGGGAAAAGAAAACATACAAAAAGGTGAACTCAAATGATCAGTAAGGGTAAACAAAATAAATATCAATCATATCATGTTCATAAGAACATAACATTTTAAAAATCATAACCTGCAAAAGAGATCATAATGTCATAACATGGGATAAATCATAGTAGTGAAATGTTATCCCAATAATAATAAATTAATACATGAAACATTGTGGAATACAGACATAATCATATAAAATAATTTCATATTAGTGAAGGCTCTTTTCCCTGACCATCATAGCAGACAAAGTCCATTTCTGAACTGAGTTCACTCCTCGTGCCCGTCCTGTATCACTGAACCAGATTAACTTTTCGTTCTAGCCATTTCTATCTCATGAGATATAAATCGTTACCCAATGCATTGGAGGGAGATATAGATTCCACCCATCTCATAATTAACCCATTATTATGTGTGCCACAAAATCATAAATCATAGCGTAACTCATGTAATAAAAATGGAATTCTTAAACATCATGCCATGATAACATAATCTATATAAGTCAAAAGGACATCTTAATAATAATTCCATCATAAAAAAATCAAATAAATGTAAAAATATGGATAGAAACAGAAACCTATATTATATTAGATGTAAAATAATTTTGATAAAACACTTGAACTCAATTCTCGAGAAAAATATCCTCTATACTTCAAAAATAATTTTCCTTTCTAAACATGTCAATCAATTTTAAACTAAAATAAGATGATTAAAAATAATCATGAAAACATGTAAAGGAAGATTAATGGAAATAATATTCTATAAAATCATAAAAATCCATTCATGACATATAAGTTAAAAAAAATTCTTCTCGTACTTTGGTTGGAAAAGTAAAAAAAGTACCTCGTACTAAAAATGACAAAAGATTCCTTTCATATCTTTTACAAAAAACTCACCAATGGGTAAAATTATATTTAAACAATTGTTGGTGGATATAAATAATATTACATAATTACGAAACATGAATGTTGATGATAAATATTCCCCGTAAATTACCTAAGTATAAACAATCTCAGATAAAAATTGAGATTGCATGATTTTCCCTTACCTTAGGTCCGATTTTCTTCGTACATATCTGAAACTCATTTATAATGATTTTAAAAATTTCATTGACTTATTACAGAATCATATTCCTTGTTATTATATGATATATGGTCATATTCTTATCTTCTTATTAGTAATATTTCATTGCTACTTGTTATTCGGGTGTTCATTGCTTTATGTTCTTATGCATGTTTTGTCGAATAAATTCTTATTATTATTTTTAGGTTATAAATAACTCATTTCCAGCATGGTATTAGTTTAATATATGTCACATTTATTAATTAAATTAATTTATATAATCACTATTCAATAAAGATCATGTATAACGAGTCACATCACATCCTGGAAACGGTAGGCCGTACGTACGCACAAGCGATGATATCATTCCCATGATCATGGAATTGTATTGAAGTGTATGTATACTATTTTAGAATCAATATAAATTTAAAATAATCAAATATAGTTATTATTTACACCATTATACCCATCCAAGTATGGTGGTGGTGGGAAACAGATTACACCACGACGTGGAGACGGTATTCCGTACATACGCACGTGCGGTGATTTCATTTTCCGTAGGATGGATAGAAGGTGAAATTTGGTTGTTTCATATATATAATAACATATTAGTATATAAGAGATACTAGTGTTGTTACTTAATAATGAAAAAACTAATAAATAGAAAGTAGAAGAAGAAATAAATTTGGAAGAATCGGTAACGGATATTACCTATTCTTCGACACACCTCTTTAAAACCTCCTCTTAGGGCACTAAAATTTGTCTTTGAAAAAATCCAGGACCTATAGTATGTTTCTAGGGAAGTTGAGAAGGTAAATGGGCAGGTTTTGGTCGTGATTTAATGCTCAAAATTGTGTGATGAGGAGAGGGAGGAGGTGTCCTTTTATAAGGGAGGAGAGGGGAACAATTGGAAACCTCAAAAATATTAATTTATAATAAATTCAAACCCCACATAAAAGCATCCAAAATGACTAAAATCCGAATCTTACATTATATAGGGTCTGTAATAACATCATACAACAAAATTTATACATGTTGGTAATTTATTTTAAACATTAACAACTTGATTTATCTTTATTTACTCTATTTTATTTTATTTGTGGTAATAATATTCTAATTTTTAAATCATTATAAATAATTACTTATATGTTTTTAATGGTCCATAATTGTGTAATTTATGACGTTTTCGACTATATAAATTTTAATTTATAATTTTTCAATTTTTTTTGATTTTTAAAGAATTTTATAATATATAATTTTTATAAAATAACAATAGTGTCAATTTTGACACTATTCATTTATTTGAAATTAAATAAAATCTAAATAGAAGATATATTTGAACCAAAAGATTTAATAGATTCATAAAATGTCTTATTGATCTATAAAATTTGTGGAGTACATTAAATAGTTCATATAATATTTATTTTTATATTTTTAAAACCATTTATTTGATATTTCAATCAATAAAATAATTTCAACATCAATATTGTGTCACCTTTAATAATACTTATATAATCCCTAAATTTTTTTAATAATTTCACATGATTTAGATACATTTATTATCTTTCCTGATACTATTCATGTTCGATGTTTTATAAAGTTTATCACTAAATTATAATTTTTATACTTATAATATTTAATAGACTCACATATTATCACTTTGTTTAGTTTTAATAATAATTATGTCATTTTCATGGTCAATGGTCGATGAAATGAATCTATTACGACCCTTATATGATAAGAGTATATTTTTATTCATCTAATAAAATAATGGAAAGTGTTATGGTAATTTATCAATCTTATTTGACCCTTAATTACCTGATTTACCTTTAACTGTAGAAAGTAAAAATTACAGTAGTTACTATTCATAATAAAAAAAATTAAAAGTAACCTATAAATATAATTGGGATCCACTGAATCCAAATATGGAATCCATTCTTAAAATTAAAAACATATAAGTTTTATTAATTAATTTAAAATTAATCTCGTTGTTAAGCAAACGGGTTTTAAAAGTTCAAACATTGCCAAAGATTGAAATGTTTTTAACTATAAATTAAATGTAAAATTAATTCTAATGACATATATTATATTAAATGGTACAAATATATTCTATTTATAATTCAATACCATTCAATAATATATTTTATCCATATAAATTATTTTGATGAAAAAAGTTGTTTTCACTTAAAAATTTTCTTTTTTGACTATTCATCAATATATGAAAGTTATCAAAAAAGAATAAAAAATTTATCCAATGAAAATTTTTATATCATGATTCAAAGTAATAATTTTATTTTTTAAAATTGAAATTATATATTTGTCAAAAATTATCTTTAAAATGGGTGCGCCATCAAATGGCAGAAAACTACATTTTTGAAAAAAAATAATTCTTTTATCCAAAAAATTGATTTTTTTCTCGTACCATATGTAAAATGAATTCTAATGTTATATAAAATTCAAAAAAGATTTAATACTATTTATAAAGGAAACTTTATATAATATTTTAATAACATATCTCTTTTTAGTGAAACTCAATATTGCCTACAACACGTGCTATCGGGGAAGGTTGCTCTTGCGTATAACGCAAGCCAATCCAGTGTCGTGTATAGTGAAGGATTTCATTGATGTTGCATATAACATAAGACATAAAAAAATACTTCTCATAAAATATTAGGGTGTCAAAATAAATACCATTTTTATTGGCCAATACCTACTAATATTTTTCCCCAAACCCCTCCTCTCATACTATATGCTTTATATTGGAAATTTATCCATCCAAATTAATAATTTTGCAACAAATATAAGGATGATACCCAAGAAAGAGGCGTTCATCAACATGGGGTTTAAATTTATTTCTTCCTCCACCACATGAAATTATTTTTATATCATTATGATATAATATAATCATTATAATATATTTCCTGAGATATTGTTATGTTAAATTAATTACATAAAACTATCTCCAAATCCATAAAATGGATCATGGAATCATTTTTAATTTGTTTGGAGGACTGGCACATCACGAACTAATGTCTTTGTTTTTTTAATTTCCACCAATTATGATTTGAAATAATTATGGATTTATAGTTTGTGTTTTATATTTATGATATTTTTACTACCTTTTAATTATTATATGCGACATTACAAAATATTTTCAATTTTATGAGAATATAACAAAGTCAATCGTGTGTATGATGGACTGTTGCCTCTGAAAGTGATGTGACTCATTCAGGTTGTACATGGAACATAATAATGATGGGTTTAATTAAAACATGTGATATATAAGGAATAAAATTTATAATTTTTTTATAATAAATCATTTACTTTTCATTCTTTCAACCCCATATGAAAATAGAAACAAAGTTCTCCTGTATGTATATATTATCGTCTCCATTATCTGTGTATATCATTTTCTATCACAAAATATTATCTACCACTCTAAATAAATTTAAATTTAAGATATATTATATTTATATAATTGTAATAATTCTGAAGATATTTTAGCCAATATCAATTTAATAGAATCATAAATGATTAAAAAGAACATACAATAAAAATAAAGTAATCATCTCTTGAAAAATGAATTTAACATGGAAATATTAATAAAGAATTTCTAAAAGGTGAAATCTATATCATATATTTTATAATATATATATTTATGGTTTCATAATAGACTTAATAGGATCATATATTTATTATATTGAATTTTTAAATATGTATTAATAATATCTTGTTTGGATGTGTGGGATTTCTAGTCTCTTTTACTTCCTTGAAACATATGAAAATTCACCAGTCAATTATTTTGTGCTATGTATATAATAATAAAGTAAAATATTATTTAATTAATATTATTCTATTAATAATTTTAATTTTTTTTATATGTTATAATTTTATGGGCATCACAATTAAAAATGTTACAAAACTGGTAAGGTATTTTTTCCTCAATCTACCACCTTTGAGATATAAGTAATGTTAGGAACCTATATTATTTTATGAAGTTAATATGAGTACCTTTTTATATTTAATAATGTTAATTTATTCTCATGATATTTTAATTTCCATTTTATGTTATTCTATCATGGGTCTAATGATTACAATATAGAAACGTTTTTCTACGTTTTTTTTAAATGTCATCATTTATCACGATTATTCTTGATTATAAACTATAATCCACATATCAATAAATTATTGAATTTTATTATCCTATAGATTTTTATGATATATCCATTTTACATTTCATTTATTCACTCTTTGTAAATTTTAATAAGGGAATTTTTTTCATGAAAGTCCGTTATTATTTCCCTATTTGGATGAAAATATGTTTTCATCTAAAGCCATGTTCTAAAAAATGTTTTATAAAATATTTTACGATTAAAATATTATTTCTAATAGATAGTTCCACCAATGTTTTAATATTGGTAATTTTTTTACTATTATTTTAATTTTATTTTTAAAATAATTCTGGAATGTAATTTACAAAAAAAATCGAATGGAATCATTTATTTAATATATATGACATGAATAAAACATATCATCATCAAGAAAATTTTATTATTTTATTCGTCTATTATAATTTTTCAAGGGGATTTTAAAATTAATGGTTTTATTATTATTATATGTCTTATTTTTTTCAAATAGAAATTATGTTTTCTAAAATAAACTTTTCATTTTTTTAAGGATTTAATTATATGTTTTTTAGAAATTTCTTTTTAAAATATTCTGTGAATTTTTAATTTAAAAAAAATACTTAAATAGAAAAAATATATTCCTTAAGTAATGATACATGAAATATATCCTGTAAAAATAATTCCCCATCTATGATGACATACTTATATGAATCTCATTATTTTTTGAGGATATGATCCTAGGATACCATTCAATTTTTTTCTCTAAATGGTATATGTCGAAATGATGTTTATGATACCTGTTTCTCATCCAATGGTTATGCAGTAACAAAAATTTTATGAAACATCCATTATTTTACACATGTTTTTCTATGCTGAAATAATTAAATGATTATGAATCTTATATCTTTTACAAATGTTATGATATTATAAAATGTTTATGAAATCCATTTCATTTCATGGTTTATGATATTTTGAATGTTTTATTATCTTATTGAACACATATTTATGGCATTCAATTTATGATGGTCATTAAATTATAACAATGTATGAAAGTTTTGTAATTACTAATGATTGTTGGGACATATATATCACTATAATTCATTGAGTAATGATAAACGTTCTACAATTTCAAAAAGTTCTAAAGTTGTTAGGCTGTTCCTAAAAATGTGATTACATGGGTGGCCATCCCATGCCTAAAAAATATGGTTCATGGAAGGTTACCCAATTCCAATGTCGGTAAAATTTTAGTTAGGCTAAGAAGAAGATATTATGAATGTCTTGGTCACTAGCCTTGACATATGGTTTTCTATTACAATGTGGTTTCTAGATATTTATTTATTTTTACAATGTTATTATCATGTGTATAATATTCATTAATTTACTTATGATTCATGTCTTTAGAAATTCCAATATTTATTCAATAACTGAATATTATTATTATTTATATTCATGGTATGTTTTTAAAATTTGAGGATCTTGTTATAATACCCATATGTTCATATTAGGCTTATGAATATCTCTTGTTAATAATTAATTATCATATAAGCTCACCCATTCTTATGTTTACTTCCCCAAGATATGATGTAGTTTATTATGTAGGTATTTTATAATATTGTTTCTTATGATGTAGGACATTGAGGGATATGATGTATCTCACTTATAAGAATTTTTTTTATCTTTACATGTTTTTAATGGATTTAAACTATTATAGTCCTTCGGCGTGTGTTTTTTAATGGACAGATTATTCTTTAAAATTGAAGAAATATATATTTAAGAAAAACGTCATTCATTATAATAGGTATTAGATGATATGTTATGTTAACCACTAGAAAATAACAACAGAAAACCTTATTGAGATCACATAGGTGTCACGAAAAAAATCTGGTCACCACCGAAACCAGTGCCAAACCTGGCCCGTGACATGGCCCAAAGGGCGTTCCCAATCCCCAAGGGCTGGAACAAGTGCCCGGGTATCATGAAATGAGAATTGGGAACGATTTACCTGAGTTTATAAACTTAAAAGAACAAAATAATCCAATAAAACAAATCTGGATTTTTCAAACCAAACAATCTTTTGCAAAAATTTAGAACTGATTTACATAGCTTAAAACAAATAAAAAAGACTATACCAAAGGTAAAAAACCAAAATGAAATAGCCCAAGAACCCTCATGGCATGGGGCACCACCATCAAGCCATCTCCGCAAGACTTCACCACCATGGACCTGCTAGAAACATGAACCACAGGAACAAAAAAAATTGTACCCAACCTGCGAAAATGAAAATAACCAAGTCTACTTACACCCAAAGGTGTAAGTAGGGTGTGATCCAATGGCCAGTAGGATAGCACCACTAAGATATTCCATGTGATAAACATTCAATGATGAAAAGCATGCAAGTTTTCAATAATATGTAATTTCTAGTTACAAATTCTAAAAGATGCAACTTAAAAAAATCAGTTTTCAAGTGGGTAATTTAAAGAATAAACACTTTTAAAATAAATAACAAGGCTACTGAATTTTCCATCCACTCGTACCGTATGCCGACGATAAGCACAAAATATCTAGTGAGCACAAGCAATGGGTAATAACCCCTAGGCACTAGCTAGTTGTGAGTCCCAGGTACCTTGTATCTCGGTGAGAGTAACCATCACAAATATCCATTCTTGTGCATGAGCCACTAGTAGGGTTATACCCATAACCTAGTGCTCCCCAATAATCATCATCATAATTTAGTTAGAGTTGTAAGTGTCAATCTTGCTAAGTGAAACTGAGGCCAAACCCCACGGATTCACCAGCATACTAGTACACGTCCACCTACCTAGATACCCGGGTCTTCCCTTTGTGCTCAAACATGTTCAACATGTCAATTAATATAATATTCAAAAGAAAATAATATTTACATATCATAAATTCACTAAACAGCCCACATGTATACAACACAAGTCACAAAAGTCCACTTTTCATTCAAATTGATTTTGAAATCCGACTCACACCAAAATAGCCCACAACACGTTTCACATTTCTTTAACACTTCCAAAAATTCATTAAAAAATTTTATAGAACCAATAAAATATATTACAACTCTCATAACAGCCCACTCACTTGTCACATAACACACCTTTTACCTTCAAAATTATTTTATCATTAAACATACATGAAAGAGCCCACAAACAAGTTTTGCTCCAATATCACTATTTAATAAAACATTACATAAATTTACAGAACATTCTAAAAATATTTGAAATCATAAAACATCACTTCACCTTTTAAAACCCCATAATACGTGAACACATATACCAAACAGTACATATGTACCCTTTTCCAACTTTTATAACCAACTAAAACATTTACAATTTTCATAAAAAGAACCCAAGTGGTGCAAATATGTCTTGCACAAAAAACCCATTTCAAAAACCTATTTTTAAGCCAAAATCACACCAATCTCTTACCAAAACAGAATTGGCATCCCAATCAACATGTAATAATCCACATTCAAATTTTATATAATCACCTTGAACAATATCGCAAATGATACCCATGAGAACACACAAATCCATAAAACACTTTCAAGGAGTATAACAAGGTTACACACTTAAACCCCATTAAAATACCCTAATTTTTAGGCCCACATGACACTATATTATTACCCAACCAAAATTGGAAGGCCCGTTAAACAACTAATAAATCACTTCCACATTTTACAAAACTACTACAAGAGATAACTCAAGAAATACATTTGAAAAATACATAATTCAAACAAAAATTTAACTTTAAACCAATGCTTTACTATTGCTACCAAAAATGGTTTTTTCATAATAAACATCATATAAGGAACATGAATTTTTTTTAATCAAGCAAACTAACTATTCATTAAATGGTTACCCACAAAATCACCAACCAAATGTGTCGAAACCCTCAAATATTTGGGCGCAACATCAACCGCACAACTGCCGCATCTCACGGAAGTTAAAAGAAACCTAAAACCTCAATATTTCATCCAAAATACAGTAGTTTAGAACCTACTCATGAACCCTAACTTCTGTAATTTTTATAATTCATGAATTAGGGAAGAAACCCTAAGCAATTTGAAAGAGGAAAGAAATAGACTCACCTACTTGAAGTATCTTGAATTAATCACTCCAAAAACAATAGTTTCTGAAAATTAAAACAGCCAAAATTTAGGGATTGTTCGAACTCGATATAGGAGGTAATTTAGGAACTGGAATGGAGGTAAAAGAGTAAGAATTGAGAGATTTAAGAAGGGATGAAGTTACCTCTTAAATTCTGGAAAATTTGAGACACCCTATGACGATCAGCCCCAATTTTGGATATCAAAGAGCTCCAAGGAGGGGGGGAAAGGAAATGGGAGTGCGCCTGGGTTTCTTAGGGTCGAGAGGGAGGTGGAATCACAAACAAATCCATTATATTTAATGAGATATTAAAAAAGTAAAGAAACATCTCAAAACTGAAAAATGGGCTTTTGGGTTGGTCCAATTATTTAATAAAAACCAAAATCCTCCATGATTATGGATTTATAAAGGCTCCAAATTTATATTTTGGTGTTAATAGGTCAGAGGAGACCATTTAGGAATTGGAATGGGTGAAAATATTAAAAAATGAAAAATTCATAAAAGAAACAAAATTTATTTTTAAATCTGGAATTGGGCTCACGGTTTGACCCAATTCATAAAAACTCATCTATTCCTCCATAAAAACTTTGTAAACCCTTCAAAACAAAGCATGAATGGAAAAATAAATTAAATTTAACTTCAAACTAAGTCTTTTATGTGACAATAGGGACATATTAATGGATTATTCTAAAAATATGACAACATATATGAATGCATCCTAAAATTTTGCAAATTCACAAACTCTTTACAAACCATCATTAAAGATTGAAATAGGTAATCAGAATGAGGGTTATATGATTATCATAGTGTGTTATTGATTAAATAAGGTGTCATTACATGGAAATTATATAATTAATTTTTTATGATTATATGGTTCCCAATCCTTATTATTTTTTGTTACTCAATTTTTTTGGTTTTTGTCATTGAGTATAAATTGATGAAACCCTGTTGAATTTTATTTTGATGTATAATGAAATGATATTAGAAGCAGGCAGCCACATGTTATAAGAGATTAAGTAAACAGTCTCACTATTATGATCACATAACATTTTAAATATATGAATCTAGTAGGACATCTATAAGATCAAAGGATCGAAACCCCACATTCTGAGTACATCATGATGATACATACCCTATCCTATGGTGGAACAATTAATATTCTTATTGATGATAAATTGACTTCTATAAATGAAATGAGATTTTCAATTCTCAAATATTTGGAACATGATAAATATATTATTTATATATACAAATTATTAGGTGATGTATGTCAATGGTGGAATCATACCAAGAAAATGAGGAAATTTACTATAATTTACTTCATAGATTTGTTGGAGATCAATAATTTATATTTAAATAATTATATTCTTCATATTCTCTTTCTAATAATAGAGTAGGATATATTTCTTTTAAATAAAAATTGTGTTGAATCAGTCGGTACAAATGAAGAAAAAATTACAAGACATGTAGGAAAAGATTTGGGTATTATCATCCAAACTAAAAGAAATGATTTTCAATTTGACAATGGATTAAAACTAGGTCACTCTAGGTAATTAGAAATAAATGAATCTAGATTGTATGTTGAGTTTTATTTATGGGGTATTAAGGTGGTAATGGTGGATGGAGTTACATATCAATCTCATAGTTTTAATAGAAAAAGGAATATTCAGTTCAATAGTATATCATAAAACTATAGAGAGAAGAATATGAGATTTATTTATGATCAATACATTGAAATAATCATAGAGAAAATTATATTAAGGGGAATATTTAATTTTTTATGTGTCTTAGAGAATGAAATAAAGAAATAAAACTAAAATAATCACTAATGGAATTCCATGTTTGATATTCCCAATAACCATATGATCATATAACATTTTGAAGATAAGTATATGTTTTATTGGATATTATTTCCATTTTATGGTTATTTTTTACTCTTTATAAGGGTTTTTATTCATTATAATTTACGGGAAACATGATATTTATTGAATTCCTATTATGCTAGAATTTTCTGATTTATTTCAAGTGGAGTTTAATAGTCTTCCATAAAAACATGAAGTTCAGTTATCAATTGAAATAATACTTGGTTCCAAAACAATTTCATATACTCCATATGGAATATCCATGATTGAGATTGTTGAATAACGGAAGAAACTAAAGGATAAATTTGAAAGAGATTCATTCATCCAAGTGTGTCACCATCATGGGCATCTAATTTTTTAAAAATATTGATCAATGTGTTTCTAAATTGAATATTGGGAGTGGAAGAAGATCCCAATCCTGAAAAAGTATCATCTACCTTATATAAATGATATATTAAATCAATTGTGCAGACATGAAAACTCCTCAATCATAGAAAATAATTCTATATATGATCAATTAATTTTCAAGGAGGGGGTTATACCCAATACAACATTACAAAAATTCGTTGTACACCGTGAATATATAGTGATTCTAATCGGTCTTATTAATTACCCCACATCAATCATGGATTTAATGAATAGATTAATTAGAGATTAAATTGATCAGTTTTTTGCGTCTTTATATTTGATATTATTATATATTCAGTGAATATGTAATATCATTAAAATCCATGATAATTATAAAATATTACATAAGGAAGGATAAACTATAAAAAATTTAAAATGGGTGAATTTTGGCTTTATAATGTTTCATTTTGGAGTCATATAATCTCAAGAGAGAGCATTTTAGTCAGTACTCTACTGACGGAGGTAGCTGACTATTGTCCTAGACCATATATGGCGATTGTTATTCAAAGTGTTCTGGGTTTAGCTTAAAATTATCGATGGTTTGTGGAGAATTTCTCACATCTGTATAATCTGAAACCATGTTAACTCATAAGGGAGACAATATCATCTACAAATATGAAAGGGAGGATAATTTCAAGGTATAAAAAAAGTTTAATAATTGAAAATGATCTTAAATTATTTTATAGTGGATAAGTTCTTTTAACTTATAACTATCAGATAAGATATCCCTCATTATCAACTTTCACGTATATACATTTTGGATGTGGTATGGTTTTTGGGAGTACCATATTGCACTATGTCTGATCATGATATAAGGTTTACCTCAAATTTTTGATGATGTCTTCACAAACATCTTGATATGTAGTTTAATTTAATAACTTCAAATCACCCATTAACATATTTTCTGTATGATAGAATAATTAATAACTTGTATAATATTTTGATATTATATACACTATATTTGAATTATTTTGGATACAATACCATCCTCAACCTGTGTTTTCACCCAACATTAACTTTTACTCAAGCATTCTTATGGATCCTAATAAAGACCTCTATGAAAAAAAACATTATAAACCCCCTAGTTAATGTAGTGAAGAAAGATTAGAATACTATTGCATATTAACATAGCTGAAAAATAGTATATATGGTTAAATCCATTATGCAACACAATATGGAAGTATTGAGTGAATAGAAATGTTATGCAGATAATCATCAACATAATATATAATTTTAAGTTAGTGTTAAGGGGGTTCTACTAATTTATTCATGGAAGAATGTTATATGATCTGAGAAAAAATGGAAACTGATCCCTATTTATATTAGTACCATTGGAATTAATTAATGTATTAGGATGGTTCATTTTGGTTGGTTCTTCCACCAAACTTCTCCCATGTCCTTGATGATTTCCATGTACCTCTCTGGAGGAAGTATATACCTGACCCCTCAGATGTTAAGAACTCATAGTTCCTACCTATAGAAAGTTATATATTATATGGAGAAATAATGGTGGGGATTCATGATCATATATAGAATTTAATAAAAAAAATACAACTCACATTGTCAATGGCTTCCAAAAAAATAATCTTTTTTGAAGCTACAAGGTAACATTAGTTTATGATGATGGAGAATTATCCATATTTTGGTGTATTTTAGTGACGAGTTTCAAGGAAAAATATCTTTTTAAGGGTGTATGATGAGACACCTAATGTTTTTATGAATCATTTTAACAAATAAATTTAATTTAGTTACTAGATTATACAAAAAATATACTGTTATTCTAATACTACATGAAACACTAGTTTAACATTCTTTATTCATGACAATGATTTTTAAATCTACAATGAAAATTTATCATTATTATTATTATTTTTATTCGGTTATTATAACCTATGTATTAAACATAGTTATATAAATATTAAAAATATTTTTTACATATTAATTGTAATGTTTTTTGAAATAAAACATATTCATAAAAAGGAACTTTTTTCAGTAATGAATTTATATGAATGGAAATAAATATTTTCTCTACAAAATTGTTTTCATTCATTTTTATGCACAATAATAAAATTAATTTTTATGAAAAAATTAAAATAATTTAATTTGATTGATATAATTCCAATTTGAAATCATCATTTTAATGTAATAAATGAGTGTTTTTTATTTTTATGAAAATATCATTTTTTGATGAGTAGTGAAAAATAAAAAAATTTAACTGAAAATAAACTTATTCATAATTTAATTATAATTTTATAATTTATATTAATTTTTTTACAGTTAAAATTAAATGAATTATATATCAATTAATCATATTTAGTTCTTTATAAATTATTTGAAATTAAATTTTGATATAGGAATATATATTGCATTTGAACATTTTCTTTTACAAAAATCACATTCCCATTATGTCTATGGGATTAATATGAAATAAAAAAATTATTTTTCTTTTAGTAGAATATTTAAATATGTATTACATATTTTTAATCATACTAATTTATATTATCTAATATGTTCTCCATATTTTTTTTCTTCCAATATCAAATGTATAAATTGTATAATTTTTTACCACAATTATGGAAACTTGGGTTTCCAGAGGGGATAACTAAAATGGTAGTGGTTAAAATGTGCTATTAACCTGTATAAAATATATTATCTAGAAATATTTATAAAATATCATTTCTATGTTGACAATTTTCTCCATTCCTGAACTATCTGGCATGAGAAAAACGTGGGTACACATTTCTCCTTCCAAATTTAACTAGTGTTCCACTCACATCACATATAAAATTATACCCACTCTCCACTCATCCTCAGGCACTAATACACTTTTTTATATGAAAAGAAATTCCAAAATAAATTACCAACTCTTTTATATCATCAAATAATATATTTTTGGTATATAAAACTGACCACGTAGTTATTTTGGTGAAAAACATAAGTGGATACCCGATGAAGAGGTAATGTTCATCAATATGAATTTTTATATCATAATCCACCTACATCAAATATATTTCTAAAATGAAGATATAATATCAACAATATCATATATATATATATGTTGATATGTTTTTATATATTTTTAGTGCACTGAAATCATCTACACTTCAATTAAATGTTCCATGAAATCATCATTTGTGTGTATGACATACTATTTCCCTATAAACCAATACCATATGTTTATCAATTACCACCTCTCAAGGTTGGATATAATTATGGTTTTATTTTTTCTATATTATATTTTTTTTTAGTTTTTATGATACTTGAATTATTATGTCATGCATAACATCTTGATTTATTTTTTATGGGAAATTGAAATTTTTGTGCATGTGTACAACGAACTACTAACTCACGAAGAGATGTGATTTGATAACACGTTATTCAGAAGCTGGTCATGATGGGTGTAAGGAAAAAAATGTAATATTTATGAAATATAAATTATTTTATAATGATAATATATCATTCCTATTTATTTCTTTCAGTCCAAAAACAAAATAGAAACAATATTCATGCATATGTACGACATGCAATCTCTATTAATGGTGTATGTCATTTTATGTCACTATTTTTTTATTAATCTAAAAAATTAAATATTATAAAAATATAATATATATATAAATAATTTTTATAAATAAGGATATAATTAATCCATGATCAATACAAAATTACTAAAATTTAAAAAACAAATGTTACATGAAACACAAAGCAAATATTGACCAAAACCTGACATTAACATTGAATTTTTATTAAAATTATAATATAAGATAATATGTAAATATTATATTGTATAATATTGTTCTTTATGGTTTTATAATATATTTATAATAAACATATATCAATTATAATGTAGTTGTATTATGTTTAAAGGAATTCAGTGCATTGGGTATGGGATTTCAAGTAAATCTTTTATTTTAGGATTTCTATATGAAAATTACCAACCCGTTTCATTTTTGTGGTACATAAACACCCAATTTTGCATTTTATATCATGAATAATGTTATATTAATGTAATTTTAGGTTTTATTTGATATAATTTTTTATTCGGTATTACGATTCAAAATGTTACAAAAGTTGTAATTATTTTTTGCCTCAATTAACCTTCATTGATTTGTAAGTTATGTTATAAACCTATATACATTGAGGAGGTGTACATAAAAGACATATTTCATGTATTATAAATATTATATTCAAATTATATTTTATGTTCTATTTAAGTTTTTTCATGGGTATTAAAATTCAGTGATAGAAAAGTGGCGATCATTTTATCTGACAGTATCATTGTTTATCTTGATTTTGTATCATTATGTCTTAGTATCCATATCTCAATAAATTTATGAATTTTATTCTCCTCTGGTTAGAAATTTCATTTCTAACTAGTAGTGGATGTATTTTATTGTTTGATCTTAAAATTAAGTGAGAAATTGTTTTTATGAGATTCATTCAACATTTCTACCTTTTGTTGGAATTATATTTTCCTCAAAATCTATGTTTTCTAAAAATATTTTCATAATTTTTAAACGATTATCCTATTATTTTTAAAAGTCATTTTTACCATTTTTTCAGTTCTTTTTTAAAAAATTAAATGAAACATCATTCTAGTTTCGATAAAATGTCTTTTTGTATTTTACTGGTAATGTGAAATGGATCAGTATTTCATTATGTACAACATCATAAAAATAACTGTCATCTTTGCTATTATCTAATTTGAATATTTTTTGTAATTTTTCAAATATATTTTCATGTAAAACAATATTAAAAATGACATATGTAGTAAAATGTCATTTCCAAATTCGATATGATATTTTACTCATGAAATGTGTCATATTTTTTAAATGAATCCTTTAAAATTTTTAAGGAATTCTATTACAAAGTTTTTTATAAATTAATATTATTTAAATAAAATTCAATGAATATTTATCTTCCTTATGAATAGTTCCATGTAATATATCATTAAAATTATTCTATATCTATGATGAAATACCATCTTATAGATTTTTCCTTCTGTTATATTTGAACGAAGGATAAAATTATTCTTATTTTACTAAATATTTTATTGTGAAAATATATTTAAAGATTTAGTTTCACTTCCAAGGGATATACCATGAAAACCATTTATGAAACCCACTCATTTGTCACAGAATATAAAATGATGAAATGATGAACTAATTTTGAAACATATCTATTATGTATTAGTAATGTTATGATAACATGTTTATTAAAACCATTTTATTTCATAATTAATGATACTAGTATTGTTTTATGGTATTATGGTGAAAATATATATCATTTTATTTACGTTATTGTGGTTATGTTATAAATAAGTATGGAATTTATGTTATAACTTACTAAGGGATGGATCTATATCTCCGTCCAATGTATTTGGTAATTCTACATGTTCTATGAGCTCATTGGTTATATGGGTTTTTTAACAATGCCTAATGAAGTGCGTACACATATGGTTAAACCATGCCCAAAAAAGGGAACAATGATATGTAACCCATGTATGAAAAAGATACATGGGTGTTTAACCCATGATATACATTTTAGGAATGTAGTGGTAAGTATACTTAACATATGGTTATCTACAATTATGTTTTCTCCACAGATTTTTATCTTCTTCCAATGTTACCATATAATGGATCATGTTATTTAATTTCCTTTTCATTATTGTCTTATCAACTACAATTATTTATTCCATGAATCAATATTACAATCATTATTTAGACGGGTTTTGTTATTAAATTTTATGTTCATGTTATCATTCCCTTATGATCATTTTAGTCTTTTTTCTGTCCCTTATTATCCTTTATATTTCATCTATTCTCACATATTCTTAGAATTTATTCCCCAGGATATGAAGAAAGATATTACACATTATATGTCTAATAAGGGTGATAGCTAAGAGGAATATATTTGAACAAGTTGTAGCTAAATTATGGAGTAGTTTTATTGTTTCAAATTTCCCTAAGGAACTATACTATTATTTTCCTCAAGCATGTGTCTTTGTAATTTAATGATTTTCATCTAGAAGGATTTAATATATATATATATATATGTGAAAAAATTGGGTGTCTATAAATACACTCGGATGCCTATGTTGGATATATATATATATATATATATAGTGAAAGTGAAACCCTATTTAAACTGAGAAAATAATAAAACCATCAATGTATACAAGAACATTATGTATGATTGGATCAATGATTCCTGATATTTATATCTACAATAGTAATGATGTAATATACAAAAAAATAGAATTAAATTAAAGTGATAATTATTCCTTTTAGAAACAAAAATATATATCATGTCATTCCATTTCATTACATTAATTACATGATATTATAAGCCTTACAAAATGAATTATTTTTAGAAAATTCAGGCATTCTATAATCAATGAAATAATGTTTTACAGTTTCGATATAAAAACTATTCGTCTGGATGAAATTAATTTATGGGTTGATTATTAATCACAAATATTAATTTACCACTATATTATTAATTAATTTTTTCATAAGTTAATGTTTTACATGAATACTATGGCATTTTTCCCTCAATGTTTCTTAAATAGTGGAATACTTGAACATCCATATAAGAAAGTATAAGATGATTAAAAATCATAAAAAATTAACTTTCATTATTTATATTTTCATCTTTAGGTCTTTAGAATGAAATTGAAGCAACATGTTAATAATTTATATATATTGGATGCAAAAAACATAATTAAAATTCATTATGAGATTCAATATAATATTTCAAAACAATAACTTGTTTTGAAGTTCTTGGTATATCTATTTCTTTTTTATGCATATTCTGTATAGGAAAAAGATGATGTATTTGGATTAGCGAAATATTAATATTGAATAAAATAATTTCATAATGTAAAATTTAAAAATCATATATTAAAATTTTTTTAAAAAATGGTATTATTTATAAAGACTATTATTCATAACATACTCATTGAACTTTTGTATCTAAATGTTCATTAAAATAAATTAAAATATTTAATTTTTTCCCATTATAAAATCTGAATACATTATTTCGTGATCCATAAAAAATATCATAATGAATCCATTATTTAATGTGTACAATGAATCTTCATTATCTAATAATTCAATAATATTAAAAATTTTATCCTATTCAAATGTGTAAACAGAAATTAATTCCCAATGGAAATTTTTTTTCATTTTATACTTATATTTAATATGTATTACTCTTTAGTATTTATAATATAATCTTAAATTTTAAGTGACTAATAAAAAATATGTAAGTTAGAGAAAATTATAAGCTTCATTGGGGAAATGAAATCCCCAAATAAACATTCAATTTGTTCACCAAATAAAGAAAGATAATATAAACATTTAGACAATAATACATTAATATATAACTAAAAAAGAATTATTCATATGTGATATCATGAGAATTTTCATCATGTTATTCTATTTCTATATGAAATTTCCATGTTTTTTTATTTTTTTAAATAATCAATGAAAACTCCTATGTGTA
Organism: Viscum album; assembly: GCA_963277665.1. Taxonomy (NCBI): domain Eukaryota; kingdom Viridiplantae; phylum Streptophyta; class Magnoliopsida; order Santalales; family Viscaceae; genus Viscum; species Viscum album. Next base: position 1,554,866,484 of record OY728121.1, on the reverse strand, counting down.
TAAGTCATACAACTCTAGGATTATTTTTCAACTTCAATTACTGGATCATTTGTAATGATATAAAATAAAATGGATGTTTGACATGTAATGCAGAAAATATATTAATTGCGAAATAAGATTGTGGATACCCATTAAAGATACATTTTAAGATGAGTATTCTTTAGCTATCTAAATATATCATTTATTAGTGAAACTAATTAATTTATTGGATTAACCATTGGTTAATGATTAAAAGGAATCTTACCTAATTCATTTATGAACATTTAATTTTTAACAATAACACATATGTCACCCATATGAATATTCATTATAAGTTAAATAATATTGTAATTTTCTAATATCCATAGATGTATATTTAAAATAATTTTAAAATCATTGAAATGGTTATACAACATCAAATAGGTTATTCATATCTATCAACTATGGGATCAAATAAATAAGTTAAAAAAAATGTTCAACGAACATGTGAATATTTTCTTCAACATGAATATGTTACTTCATTAATTTATACTATGACATGTTTCTAGAAAATTATAATAAAATTATTAATAAATATAATATATAATCGGTTGCGAATAAAAATATTGGTTTTATCAAAGAATCCACATATCATATAATAGATTCATTAATAATATTCAACAATCTCCAAGGATTGTGTGATTCCCTGTTATTTATTTTTTATCTCATCTGATGGTACATGAAATACATTGGTCAAGCTATCCCGCACCATACATAGAATGATGTAAATTTTGATTTCTTATTCGATTATTCAATGTATAATCAATGTGACCCTATTAGAATTTATTATAATATGGGTTCTTTAAAATCTACTTGTTTTTATTTTTTATGGTTGGATTCCCATGGCCTACATTAATTCTAGCTACATTGACTCTGTTTTATTATACTTCTTATCATGTTTCAAAATTAAAAAAAAAACTACACTTATATTGAAAAAATATAGTTGGAAGATGAGATCAGTGATCACACATCCCCCATTGTTCACTTTAACGGTCAAATATAAAACATTTCCCAAATTTATGTAAAACATAGATATAATGATTATATTGGAAATTATATGTTATCAACATGGATTTATTTTAAAATAATAATACATAAATAAATTTTTATAAGTAGAATATAGTGGTGATTAATCAATATAAAATTATTAATATTCCATCGAATAAGTACGCAAGTCTCATCACAACAATGTTAATAATGCCCAATTTGGACACCAATAGTATAAAATTATTCGAAATTAAAATATGATAAAATTAATATCTATAATGTTGAGAATATGATTTGTGTGATGATACTATAAAAATGAATTCAATTTTGAGTACACTTCTCAGGATTTCATAACATTCTGAGTTTACCTTATTAAATAAATTCACTAAAACATAATGTTTCTCTAATATTAATAATTACATATATATAACAATATTAGGTAAATTTATCCATTATGGAATTCATATATACACTATGACATTTTATTCTATAAATTCATCCCATATAGTGTTTTATTGGATGGTAATATCATTAATAACTCCAAACTAATAACCCAATGGCATCAAACAAAATAGTATCAAGGAAATAAAAAGTTAAATCAAACAATCAATACATATATTATCATGATTTAAAATAAATTGTATCCTAATAAGGATGAAAAAAATGATCATAATCTATATAAATCATGTCTAGAGATATATATATATGCCTTTGGTGAGATGAAATGAATCATAAACATAGAATATGTCACCAAAACAAATATAACTATACAATAGGTACAAACATCAATGATGTTATAGATTAAAAATAATTGATGCATAGGATTTAGGGATAAATTATACAAGGTATTATAAATAGTAAATAATTACTCAATATTGATTATGAAGAAAAATATTTCTTCATTCCTCTCTCAAAAGAAAAGTTTTATTTTATAATATTAACATCCATGTAGATATTAATGTTATAGAAAAAAATCACATGATCATAGTCTCCAATGATCAATGCCTATAAAATATGTATAAAAATTTATTATGATTATAAAATTCCATTATTGATAACTAATTATTATAAGCTATATTTACTAATGAAATTTCAATGGAAAAATCATGACACAAAAAACATTCCAATCCTATTTATGAACCATTACATAACGCTCCTCTAATGGGTTATTTATTTATAGTTATTTTATATTTTTAATTATTGAATTAATAAATTGAGTGCTTAAATTTTTTATGAAAAAATATTTAACATTTGTATAGGTTTTTGTTAAGGATGGAAGAATCAGTAAATATAAATTTAACTCAAATAATGTTGGCTACCACGAGACATCCTTCAGAAATTATTTTCCACCATAATTCTGATAAATACGCTTTTGAGTTATGATTGGTTATAAAATGATTTTGTTAATAAGATAAAATCTATCATGAAACCTTTAAAATTATTAACATATGTGTACCGTTTTTGATTTAAATCTAAATTATTTTTCAAAGAAAAACAAGAGAGGCTCTTAATTGTTCAACTTTAATATACTCATAATATAGATATCAAATAAAATATACTTCTAAATTGATTATATGTATGGAACAAATTTTATTAGTGATAATGTAAAGTATTATTCCCTAATATTAACTTTATTAACAATTTGGTGTATAAAATAAATATATCTCATCCATCGCCCCAAGGTTTTCATAAATATATTTTTTTCTTTTGATTGTAATTTAAAAATATTTTATAGGATATAAACATTTTTTATTCTCTTCCAATACCATCATTTTACATGATGGATTTAATTTAATTCCTTAAAAATGATTTAATCTATAAAAATATCATAATATATTCATTTAATACCGAATTTAATTCCATGAAATTTCACTTTATGAACTGTAGTTGATATTAGAATAGTATTTTTTTAATTTTAACCCCTCTCTATCACATTATTATTGATGATTATAAGTAGGATAAAACATATGTATGATTATCATTAGCCTAAAATTAAATCACATTTAAATTAATGTTTGTTTTATAAAATGTTGTCTGTTATAAAAAATAATTTTTATGAAAATCTCACATGTTAGGTGTAGTATTAATGATTTTTTCTTATTAAATATCATGTGTATTATTAATCATTATACTGTTAATCCTAAATTTGTTATGTTGTGAAATAAATTTTATTTTTCTATCTAGTTTTATTAATTAATAATTTATCTTATCACATATTTTGAATTTTATTTCATGATACTAAGAAGCCTATATGGTCTAAATTCTATTATCTATTCAAATATTTTCATACTTTTTTTGTTAGGATACAATTTCATGTTTAATTATTCCATGCTAAAGATATGTTTTGAATTTTATGTATCTGTATATTAATTATCATATTATATTGAGGTTTTGAAAATCTTTAAGTTATTTCAATATAATTTTCTTACATAGTCGAGGAATGGTAATTTTAGAAAATATGTGAGAACCATAGGGATGGACATGTTAGGAAATATGGGGAGGAATCAAGTGCACCTAACACTTTACACACTTTCTCATTTCCAAAGTGATGGGATATAAAAAGATCAGAATATATATATACTGTACCATATTACTTTCATTGGTCATAATGATGCCCTATTTCATTATACAATATCACCATTTTTACATACTGATGTTCCATATTCTAGAACCCATAAAAAACTTCTATTCGGATTCCTAGAAATGAAAAAATAAGTAATAGTTAGATCCAATTAATATAGTAGGAAAACAATTATTTGATGCTCTGTTAGACTACTGTTTATTATAATTCAACACTTATTTTTTTAATGTTTTCTATTTTAATTTCATATAATATTTCCTTAAGCTATAAAATCATGTGTCCAATTTTATTAAAATGTCAATTAGTGAAGAAATATTGGTATCAGGTATTTATAACCAATATATGACCCCATGTCACGCTTAATGATGATTTAATTAGTTGTATTTGAATTTGAAAAGCATTATTGAATACAGGTTATAGATATAAGATAATTGTGCAATAGTAGACCATTTTAACTTCTGATGGGGCACTTGAGGGAGGATGCCAGGGGTTTTATGTTGGTTTCCTCATGGGGATTAATCATTTTAAATAACATTTATTACAATATTTTTGAAAAATTGCCTCAATTTGTTAATTTATATGTCAGTAAAATTATGTTATGAATAGTTGATGATCCATATGTATTTCTGTTACTACTCATGGAATTATTTTTTATTTATAAATAGATTATATTTGTTGTTAAATCATTGTACCAATGGTATATATGTAAACTTGGAGAATATCATTCCCTTTCCATTTATCCGTATATCAAAAATTAAAATATATTTTTTCCTTAAGGATAATTATTATAAATTTTAATTAATAATTATGGAATAAATATTGTTAATAAATTATATATTACCTCTAGGAATGTTCACCAGCCAATGGGAATTTCCACAGGCACATGGTCTGTTATGCCGATATGGGTTTGGTCAATAAGGGTATCTTGGAAATTAAATAATAAAAAAGTGAAAATTTCCATATAAGGCTCGTTAGTCATGGGTTTAGCTAGAATACAAGTCCATTGGAACTCAATAAGGGACCTATAAAATCCATTCCAAACAGAATTATTATTGATTATTAAGTTATCACAGTAATTGTAAATAAACATTCATCCCTTGTACACAACATTTTCAATTTATAAGTACTCAATCAGGTCTCATTCATTATGAGTAGGTTCTGAGTGTTGGTAACATATATATTGATGTGAGATGTTGTATGATTGTATGTATTAGTTTTAATTATTATTAAAATAATGTAATGCTTTATGTCAACCAAAAGATTCATATCAGTAATTTTTTCTGTTCTACTCCTTTTGTAATTATAATTTGATTAATATATATATTGACGTCATTTATTTGATTAAATAACCTGAAATTATTAGTATCTTCAAATATGTTTCTCATTTTAGTTGTGATTGTAATGTTTTGATGATAATTATAAATTTATTTAATGTAGAGGAATGTTTCATAAAATCGAGTAAATGTGTGAGAATAATGAGGATTTATCAAAGAAAATATTGTCTTTAATCTCATTTTAGATTTCATATTTCTTATCAATACTTGGTGTGTTGTTTATTTTATTATAATTATATATTATAGAAATATGTGGTAATGAATTTTATAAAATATAATCAGTGAATTTTTGGGAGTTTTTAAATTTATAAGTTGTTTTAATATGTAATAAATAGATATAAGAAATTTAGTTTTTTATATGTGTGTTTTATATTTAATGTAATAATCCAATTGATCTATGTGTTTAATGTGGGTACATTAAATTTTTTTCCATTATATATTTTATTAATATTCTGATTAGTTAGTTAACTATATGATCAGCAAATTCTATTTATTTATATAATTTATAGACCATTTTTGTGGAATAATGTATTTTGGTTATAATGATATTGAATAATTTTTTTGTAATGAATTTTTAGATGATAAATTTTATATAAAAAATATATATAAATTTATGTTGAATAAATTTTATAATTAAATTAATTATGGCAATGAAATTGTATTTATTTACAACATGTTTAATTAATGAATTTAATAGTTAGTTTTAATGATTATTCTAATATTAATGATTTCATTAATTACAATATTGATATCTATATTAATTTTTTCAATCATGTTTTTTATGATTTAATATTAGTAAAATATTAATAATATAATTTTTTCATTCTCATTTTTGATATAATGTCACATTTTTTAAGAGAATTTAATGTTATTCCTTGGATCCCTAATAATATATTTGAAATTTTTGTATACTATTTTATTATATTTTATTTTTTGGATTTAAATATATTATGTATAAAAATATATCTAATATAAATTATATATTTTAGTATTTAGTATAGTATGTTATTTACTTTTGAATGAAATGTTAATTTATTTTTTGATATCAATAACTCAGTATCAATTTAAATGTTATTTATAATTATAGTTCCTTATTTATATTTTAAATAATTTTTTATAATTATTTTTATAAACCTGATATTTAACAATCATGTAAATTTTAATAGTTCTTTGGATTTAAAATCCCATAGTCATAACATGATTTTCTAATTTATGATTGTTTTTAAATTTCCTAAAATAAATTTTTAGAATGACTGAGAAAATAAAAGAAATAATATATTTTAAAAAATTCAGATTTGTTTTATAATGTTTAAATAATAGTCATAGGTCAATGTTATAGCATCATTTTATTCTTATATGGTTTTCCTACATAATAAAAATTTTAGAGTAACATATATTTGAATATTTTATTATAATAATTTTTTTAACCATTACTTTATTTTAAATCAAACCATTATCTGCTTCCTAAACATTTTTATTTATATATTCAATTTATGTCAATAAAACTAATTTATGTGAAAGTGGTTTGTTATAATTTAAACACCAATGTAATGTTAATGTAAAAATATTAAGTATCTTATTAATAATCATAACCTAGATTGTATTATTTTATAATAATTTTATTAATAATAGGCACTCTTTTAGTCAAAGTAAATAAATCATTTTTAACGAAATAAAAATATAATGTATCATATGTTTTTATATAAAATCATTATTTTTTATATGTTTTAATTTTAAAAAACATACATTTTATAAAAAATAAATAAACTATTTTTGGTTTATCTTTTTAAAATTAAAGGAGAAGTTACATTTTTCAATGAATTGTCAAAAACGCTAATTTAAAAAAATGTATTTTCTTTTCAAATATTAAAAAAGTAACAATATAGCTTGATTATGTTTTATATTTGTACTAATTCGTTTTTTATTCACATTATCTATGAAATATTTCTTTAACTACCGTTACATATAAATTTTTTATAAACAAATCTTGAATCAGAAAAGGCATTATTGGGAAGAAAACAGATTTCATTACATCCTGTGAATAAAAAATTAAATAAACAGCGATGAATTTAATGAATTTAATTTTTTGAAATAGATTTTATATTTTATATCCAAATGATTATTATTAGAAATAATGGGAAACTAATTTTTTTATAATGAATAATTAAAATAATAAAAATACATTACTATGTTTAAGGATAAAAATTATATTATTAGGGATTAAAAAATAGATAAGTGTTAAAATAACAAAAAACATTACTAAATCATTATTCACAAAAAGATTTCTACCCTATACCACCTCATATTCATAAATGTTCTATTTTTTATCAGAATTAATATATTAATATGTGTTACAGTTTTTAAATATTATAATGATGCCACCAATCCCACTTATAAAAGGAAAACCCTCTATTATTATCTACACAAATAAATATCCCTTAGGATTATAAAATACTAAGAATAATATGCATTCTATAAATTCCAATCAAATCATAGAGTCAATATTTCTATTATGAAACCATCATAGTAAGGAATTTTCTATAAAAAAATGACATTTTCTAGATAAGATGTATAATTCTTTAGGAATTTTTTTTATTTATTTTAAACCTTCATAATTTTATTTTAAAAAATGATCAAATATTTTAAAAAGAGTATTAAATATACTAATATTTTTAATGTTAATGTTATTAAAAATAACTATCTCCTTCTTCCATCATATGGGAAATAAAACCTGCATTTATGTGTATGGAGGACTAGAACATCGCAGAATAATGTAACACATTTTTCATAGCTTCATCTCATGAATTATTATAATGAATGGTTTAATTTGTTTTTATTATATTCAGGTAATTATAATAATTTTGTAAATATAATATATTATCAACATCCTTTATATTTTTTCCATTTAAAAATGATAATTTCATTCATGCGTACTGGTGGAATTCCACCATTATGAAGTATTGTGATTAGTATTTCATAACCATATCAAATTGAAATTATATGAATGTTTATTTAAGTATATAATATTATATTTATGATATATTAATAATTCTGGTATATATAAATAATACATACCTTTTTTCCATCGTCTTCACTTAAAATTCGGAATGTTACTCAGGCATAATTGGGACTAATAATCTCTCTAATTGTAACATAAATAATATTGCATAATATTTGAATTTTTTTTTGAAGTATAATTGATGTATAACAACCAGAACATATTAAATATAACTACTCTGCAGATGATGAAATAATGTATTCCTTTACAGTAGTCTATATACCAAATTCATTTTGGGTATATGAGGTGAATATCATCAATAAAGTAGATATGATCTTCAAATATTACATAATTGTAAATAAAATGGTTATATATAAAATAAAAAAACAAAAAACATGAAAATAATTGTTAAATATGAAAATAATTAACATATTTTAATTATATAGGTGATAATAAATGTATGTGATAATTCAGATTCATGTAAAGAGATTCTTCAGATTAAAATCACATTTTAAATGTTTTAAATGTTTATTTTATAATTATTTTTAATATAATAAAATATTTTTAAAATAATGTTTTTAATGTAAATATATATATGAAAAATTATGTATAAATTAAAATTTATTTCAATTTTACTATCATTTAATGTTTTTCAAAATGAATGTTTTCACATATTATATATACAAATTATTAACATAATGGAAAATATATTATATATTTACATATGAAAAAGAAAATGTATTTTACCATAAAACATAAATATTATTTTATTATTTTATTCCATTATATAATTTCATATTTTATTTATAGAAAAACCAACCCTCTATTTTATAGTGGTATTCTCAAAAATGGTTTTAAATGGAATTGATATTTAAATATTTGAAATTTTTTTTTGTATGGGGGAAAATATTATTTTCATATCAATGCAATATTTTGTATGTTATGATTATGTTGTTTGTATTTAAAATTTTTTTTGTTGATGGTTGATACTGATATAACTATTTATTTTGGAATATCGTGATATATCTCCTGATAATGGGTGTTCCCAATATTTTTATAAAATGTGTTTGTTAAAATGAATGAGTTAACCATTTTTAGGATTCACCTATGAGGTTATTTCAATTCAAAAATGGTTATTACATTTGTATATGTGAAAATAACAGTGATATATGAATGATATTCAATGTTCCATACATTTTTTATTTTATTATTCCATGTGATTTTATGGAAATATAATTACATATTAATGTAAAAAATTAGTATTATGATTGAAGGGAAGACAATGTTAATTATTTTGGATAAAATTTAAAACATTTTGAAAAAAAAATCGTGATTATTCCATCATTTAAAATAATACATTAAAATTATATTATCACCTTTTAAATATATTATCAAATTTTTAGTGAATATATTTTTATAGAGATATTTAATTCATTGGTAGGAAAATTCATATCTTTAGATAAACATTTTATGTAAAGGAAAATTATTATGGTCCTGAACCCCTCCCCACAAAGTGTACCCCACCTAGGCCAACAATGTGATAAGGGAGATAATGACCCCTGAGTCCAGCCTGCAGTTGGCCTCGGGTTGGCGACTAGCACCGAGGGTATAATAAACAGACAAATGGGAGGCATTGCCCTCTAAGAAAAAACATGCGGAAGAGAGATATAATATAGACACGAAACAACTCCAATTCAACCAGTAATATGAAAGAAATCCCAAGTACAAATAATAAATTTCATTCAAAACCTCTACAACTGGAAGGGGAATAAAACTGAAAGTACCCACAAAGGAAGTCAAATAGTAGCAACCACAATCCCGAACAGATCATGCAACAGAAAGATAGTAGAAACCAGATTGATCTCCAACCTAAACCATGTTATATGAAATACATTTCATATATACATAGGTTGATTATAATAGTGTACTTAGTATGATACACCCTGAAGCCTCTCGTGCAAAAGTTAAGAAATCATGCTGAAGCACAGTGAAAAAATGTGAAACTAACTCATCACCTAAAAGGGTATTCTATCTTCCCAACCTCCCCATGGGTATTCTCACCATGAAATGCATACAAGAGTATATAATATGACAAATAATATCAAGGGTACCCCACTACTACTTCCCCATTGGTTTTCTTCTTTTCCCAAACATGGCACGTCCTGAGCATCTCTCTCTAAAAAGGATTTCTCACAGACACCTGGGAAAAGCACCATAACATGCACCTCATGAAACAAAACCACAACTTCTTTGAAAAAAGTAACCAGGTAGTTTTTGGGAGCCACCACAACACACATAATAGGTATCATATGTTGTGTATTATACCTCAAACCATTACAACCCGTACACTGATTAAGGATCATCAAGCCATCATAGCCTATTCACATTAAACCTATAGTAGTCCATAGGATAATATATCAAGAATATATGTGTGTGAATAACCACAAGCCATTACAGTCCTCTACACACATATATGGGGAAAACTAACAAATGTTCCTACCAACATAATTATCGAACAAGAGAAGAGGGTGCGGCCAAAGGGGGTAATCAACCATCAACCCTCTCATTGGAATGTTGGGAATAACACCCCCAGGGCTCAGAATCCCTGGGGTGTTAGATTCCCTTGCTGACAGGGTTGAGTAGCGTATGGAAACACAAAAGGTACAGAAAATACTATATCTCACAACCACACTATTGACATAACCTAGTCATAGACTGAACTACAGCCAACGTCTCTTGGACGCCGAGCTGAAACATATAAAACTAGGTATCCTATTAGCAAACAACCATTTAAAAAGATTTATTGCCTTACTTCATTCCTTTTTTATCAGTTCCACATTACATTAATTAATTAATTAAATATTTATTAACAATTTACAATTCCACATTAAACTTCATTAGCATCACACCAAAATTCCACTATCCCCTTAAAATTAAAAACTCATCATTATGTTCTAGCAACTCCAACCCCAAGGGTTAACATAATTTATTCAAATATTCATTATATAATTACTTTCCCATATCCCTAGGCATTCGAGAAAAACATTCTATGATACTAAACACAAGGGGGCTCAACACGGTGAGTATATGTACTACCTGTCAAGTCATTGCCGCCTATAGAAAGAGCGTAGATACATCCTTCCTTAAGAATATAAATACGGAAAAAACATTGCATACCGCACACGTCTTCGCCTCTATTGGAATAATGGTAAGAAAGACAAGCTAGCTCGAATAGTGGGGAAAATAAAGAAGATAATCAACCAATAAGAATCAGCAAGCATCCAATAATCACATCCATCCCGTTCAATCATCCTCGGTGTCCTCCCTAACACCCACAATCCTTAAATGATGCATATCACCACCCTAGGTGTCATCTAATTCCACAATAAAAAGGCTTCCATTCCCCCACATATCACAACAGCCATCCAGGCTCACATCACAACACAAGCAGCAAGAAAAAAAATATTTTAATAATAGGTCTCTTGGACCTTTGACAAACAAAAGGGTAAATGAGAACCCTGCAAAGAGTTTTCTTTTATAGATAAATAGGATATTTAATCCATATTATATTATCCAATTATAAATATTAGGTTCCAAGTACAGGAATCCTAATCAGTAATCTATCACAAATAATTAATCCTGATTACGACAACATTTGGATTAACATCAAATTACAACAAGAAGAACCAGATTCATTTACATGCCTCATTATCTTTATACAAACCATTATCAATTAACTTTGGCATTAATTTCTATTACCAATTTCCATCATTAATGAAATTATAAACACAACAAGCATTTATATCACACTATCTAGAAAAACAAGAGGCCAAAACATATGATCAATATCAATTTGTTAATCCAGTTCAAATATTTATGAGGTCAATTCCATTGTGATCTAGAGGGATAAAACATGATAACAATACAGTTTCACGTAAAAGAAGAGGGAATAAATGAATCCCTACCTGAAACGGTTCTTTACGTTCTTCATACGAGAATGGTCCACAAAACAGATCACGATCGTCTCCTCTCATGACAACTACATCCACCCGAGGATGTAATGGTACGACCATACCCACTGAAACCCCATAAAACTCCATTAGAGGAATGGATATCACATTCTATAATATGAAAATTAGAAATAGGAGAATGTGAACCCCAAAAGAACGACGATAAAACATACCTTATATCAAAGATTGATAGATACCGATTGGTTGCATCAAAATAGAGCAGAACCAATCCATGGAAGAAAGTTTGATTGTGTACCTCCTATGAGAAGGAATGGGATGTTCAAGAATCTCACACCCGAGAACAAGGAGAATGAATTAGGGAGGATTATATCTTGTCCCATTAGAAGATATAATGGAGCAGTGGTTTAAGATATGCTGGATTTTCCTTTAAAAACAGAGTGCACTTAACCATGCAGTTTGACCACGTACAAAATATATCCCCAGCCTTATAAATAATTAATATATGATTTACGAGCTTTTATTTTGCCTTAAATCACTTGAAACAATGCCATGAATGCATTTTATGTCAAATAAAATGTCAAAGGTGCGAACTTTAGGAAGCATGAAACACTATTCCCCATACCGTTCTGGAGACATTGTGCACCCTAACGTTCTGGAAACACTGTCCACCATATCATTCTGGAAACCATGTACATCTTAAAGACACTGATGTCACTATACACAGAATGTCGCTAATGCCGCTTTTCATAGAAGGCCGCTAAAGTCACTGTTCATTGAAGGTAAATGATAACACTGTTCACCTAAGGTTAACGTTGCACTATTCATAGAAGTCTAATTATGAAACTGTTCAAAGATGGTTAATGATGAAACTATTCATAGAAGATTAATGATGAAACTGTTAATAGAAGGTCAATGATGAAATTGTTCACCTATGGTTAGTATTACACTATTCACAGAAGGTTAATGATGACAATATTCACAGAAGGTCAATGATGACACTATTCACCTAAGGTTACCATTACAATGTTCAAAGAAGGTAAATGATGGAACTGTTCAATAAAGGTCAATGATAACCTTGTTCACCTTTGGTTAACGTTGGACTGTTTAGAAAATGTTAATGATGAGAATGTTCACAGAAGGACAATGATGACACAGTTCACCTAAGGCTAATGTATCACTATTCATAGAAGGTTAATGAGGCACTATTCAGAGAAGGTTAATGATGACATTGTTCATCTATGGTTACAGTTGCACTATTTACTAAAGGCTATTGATGACATTGTTCACAGAAGATCTATGATGACTCTATTCACAGAAGGTCAATGACGACACCGTTCACCAAAGGATAAAGTTTTACTATTCACAGAAGATTACCATTGCACTATTCACAACTGTCTATAATTGGAACTATTCACCGAACTGGAAAATTGTATAAGTGTTGGGGATAAGTCACCTTGATCTCCCGAATCACCTCATACAAACTATTTTCACAATGGAATGGACTAGAGAGATCTGGTTCATTACATCAGATTCCTCTCAAAACATTCTCATCCTTGAGAATTAAAAACCCACCTGAATAGAAAACAAAATAGGGTTCGAACAACCACCCATCGATATACCTATCAAAAGATAGCAAGAAACAAGAAGATATAAAATAAAACCATATTATAAACATGAAGGATTAATGCAGAAAGGGGACATCATTACATGGAAAGAGTTAAACCTCAAACAATTTTGGGTACTGAGCACATATATGTGACTCAACTTCCCATGTACACTCCTCCATTCCACTGTGTCGATACAAGACATGAACCAAGGGGATAGAACGCCCATGTAACACCTTCTATTTGGGGTCTTGGATCTCCATAGGTCCCTCCTCGAAAGTCACATCATCATCATAAACATCTATCACTCTCTAATCAATGACGTGAGAGTCATCATGAATATAACGACAGATCTGTGATACATAGAAAACATCATGAGTCTAACTCATCTACAGGGGATGTGATACTCAATACACCACAGCTCCAACATGAGCTAACACCTCGAAAGGCCCCACAAACTAGGTAGAAAGCTTACTCCAATGAAAAAAACATCTCTTCCCTTTATGGGTAGTCACCTTTAAAAACATGTGATCCCCAAAAATCAAACTCTAAGGGTCTCCTCCTTTGATCAGTATATGATTTCCGACGATATTGTGATGTCTTCATCATCTCAAGAATCACCTGAACCATCTCTATTGTATTCTGAACTAGTTCTGGCTTGAGAAATACTGACACTCTGACCCCGAGTCCAGCACAATAGAGAATGGCATGGCCGACCATACACGGATTCAAACAGTGCCATATTGATGGTAGAGTGATTAATATTGTTGTAAGAAAACTCCAAAAATACAAAGTTCATCATCCACAAACCTCAAAAATCCAAGACACAAGACCGTAATATTTCTTCAAGAGTATGGATGGTTCGCTCTCTCTGACCAACCCTTTGCAGATGAAAAGTAGTGCTATGGAATAGTTGAGAAGAGAAATCATGTTGGATTCCTCTCCACACCCTATAGGTAAAATGAGGATGTCGATCAGTAATGATATTCCTAGGGACTCCATGAAGTCTCACCACCTCCTCTAGATATTGCCTTAACAAAACCTCTACCGATCTCGAATCCTTGATTGCTATGATGTGGGACGATTTAGTAATGTGATTCACAACCACCCAAATAGAATCATGTCCTCACAGAGCTCATGGTAAAATAGTAACAAAGTCCATTAAGATGTATCCCCACTTCAACCGAGGAATCTCAAATGGTTGGAGCAGACCACTAGGAAAACGTTGTTTAGCATTCACCTTCTGGCAGACCAAACATCGAGACAAAAACTCTACAATGGCACCCTTCAACCCAAGCCACCAGAACTGGCTTCTCAAGGCTCGATACATCTTTGTCACATGAGGATGCACCGCTAAAGGTGAACTATGTAATTCCCTAAGAACCATCTCACACATCATCAAAGGGAAAAAAAGCTTTTTGTGATACAACACTTGGTGTTTTTCATCCTTCAACCAAACATCAAGGGCCTCATCCCAGACAACTCGGTCTCTCCAGACCTCCACCTTAAGATCACCCAACTGGGACACATCCACCTTCTGCACAAGAGATGAATCTACAGTCATCTGAAAAAGAAAACCTCTACCCCCAACATCACCCATATTAATATGTAACACTAACATTTCTTCTATTACTCTCCAGGAATCACTGGATTCACGCACAACATCACTACGTGACATTCGACACAGTGCATTAGCTACAACAATCCCATTTTCAGGTGTATATGATATCACGAAGTAATATTCTTCTAAGAACACCATCCACCCACACTTTTTTATGTTCATGTCTTGCTGGGAGAAAACATAACTCAAACTCTTAGGATCGGTGAAAACCAAAAAGTGCTCGACAATGAAGTAATGTCTCCACAACATCTAGGAAAACACCACGATAGATAACTCAAGATCATGGGTGGAATAGTTTTTATCATGGGGACACAACTACTGAGACCCATAAGAAACAACTGATCTCAGCTGCATCAGAACACAGCCTAAACCAAGATGCGAAGCGTCACAAAAAATGTAAAACTAAACCCCCTCACTTGGAAGACAGTGAACTGGGGCACTTACTAACATCTCTTTGAGTTACTCAGAAGATGTATGACAATAATTTGTCTATATAAACACCTGATACTTCCTATTCAATGCTATCATAACAGAGACAAGTCGTGAAAAATTGGCTACGAACCTCTAGTAGTAGCCTGAAAGACCATGGAAACTTTGCACCTCTGGCACTATTTTTGGCCTGCCCTACACACAAATTCTTATATCTTCGATGGATCCAGACCTTCTCCCTACTGAGACATAACATTACCCATGAAACGGACTTATAGATCCCAAAACTCACGCTTTGACAACTTCTTAAACAGCTGATGATGACGAAGTAATCCCAAAACGGCGTGTAGATTCTATACATGGTCCTCTTTAGACATGGGGAATACAAGGGTTTCATCGATGAAAACAACCATGAAGTTGTATATGAACTCAGGGAACATAGATTTCATCAACACCATGATCACAGATGGATCACTCGTCATGACAAATGACATTACAAAGAACTCATAATGCCAATGACAATAATAGAAAGTCTTCTCTGGGATATCCTAATCCTTTACATGCATATGATGATATCTTCATCACAATTCAATATTTGATAACCAACTATCACCCTTAAGTTGGATGAATAAATCATCAATCCAAACAAGATAATAGCGATTATTTATTGTCACTTTGTTTAAGAGATGATAATCGACAAACAAAAGAAAATTACAGTCAGCCTTATTCATGAACAAAACTGGTGCACCCCACGGTGACACACTTTGCCGAAAAAAGCACACTGTAACAAACCATAAAACTATATATGTATCTCTCGTAACTTATAAGGGGACATCATTTATAGATACATAGAGATAAGAGATGCTCCTGGTTGTAGCTCGATCCCAAAATCGATCTATTGTCGAGGGGGTATTGCTACAACCCATTCTATAAAGACATCAAGGTACTCTTCTATGATCCTAGAAAATGACAACTACTGATCCTCTGATGAACTCAACATCATCTCATCCATCATATAAGATATGGACGAAATGTTCCTATGACCCATCTGAGGATCTTGATCAGCAAGAAACACCACTGGCTCTCCATCCGTACCAAAGAAAACAACCTTCTTCTTTAATCAATCCACGATAGCCTACAACAAATAAAAAAAATCCATGTCGAGGATGACATTAAGTTGTTGTATTTGTAAATATAGGAAATCTCCCCAGGAGCGGTGCTACCCCAACACCAGCTCATAGTCTCTACATACATCAAACAAGTCAGCTCGAACTCCAACTAGCATATTCAATGCCAAGGGCTCTAGAAGCCTTTCTGCATTATGTCCTAAAGCATGGAGAAGGGTAGGTGATATAAAGGAGTGTGTCACTCATGAATCAATAAATGCATACACCAGGGTAGAAAACTAGCAAAGGGTACCTCGAACAATGTCTGGCTTGCATGGAGTTGGAATCGCTAGATAATATAGCTGACCATGACCTCTTCTACAGCCTCTATGACTCTGATGAAGTCCACCACCATGGTCGCGCTATGCTCTCTAAAAAAGGGGAGCATCATGGGGCTATCCTCTAGATGCCACATCTACCCTTTACTAATCTAAAGCTGTTACAACCTGCTGCTGTTTCCTTGGATGGAACTTCCTCAACAGAGGATCCTAGATCGGGGCACCTTGTGCACGATGACTACAATGAAATATCGGTCACTCCCACTGCAGATTCCCTCGACCACCATAATAAAAACAAGAGATTGATCCCTTGGAATAGGCCTGAGAGTTACTACCTCTAGAGAAACAAAATGTGAAGGGATGGACCTACCCCTGGCTAATTGAAAAATATTCTTCCCTAAAAACATGGAACCTCAGACCATACCACTGCTTTGTGAGGAATCCTAATGATTCCCCTCTCTTAATGATATGGTCCTGGAAAAAGTCATCTCAACAACCTCTAACCTTTCCAACACCTCAATATATGTTTTCAGCATAAATGTGGTGACCTGGCGCTGGATCGTTGGATGCAAATCATCCTAGAAATGCCTCGCCCTGGTATCCTCATCTGGATGTAGGTCGGAAGAATATCGTAAAAAGTTACTGAAACAGATTCCAAACTATCAAACACCGAATCTCCCCTGTCGAAGGGATAGAATCTCCTGGAAACTGGACACCTTCACAGTCGAATAAAGAAACTCCACCCTAAAAGTGTCTCGGTACTCCTCCCATGTGATTGTTGACTCATCATGATCCTTGAGGAACAAGAACCACCACTACCTCCCTGATCCACACAAGAACGTCCCAACCATGGACACCGAATGTTCATTTCGAGCACAGATCAAACTGAAGCCTATATCAGCCTCCTCCAACCACTCTTCTCTGACTGCATCTGAAATGGAGACCTTGTACTTCTATAGACTCTGGCGCAGAAACTCTCAGAGTTTCTTCCTCCATGTTTCATCGTCATCAACCTCTACCCGGTAGCGATTTTCATGAACATCATGCTGGACAAATTCTGCACAAATCTGATGAGGATGTCAACCTGGAACCATACCTGTAAAACAAAAAACCATTAGGGACCCTAAACCTAGAATACAGAAGACTCAACATTAACTAATTAATTATTTTTTTCATTGATTTATGGTTAACCTATCACAGGGAATACCCATTCAAACACAGGCATAAAGAAGAATGATGCTTGATCCTTTCCTAGGTCTCTACCCCGCAACTAGAATCACCTTGTTTAGTAGAAATTTTAATCTTAAAGGCCCATAAATCAGATCATAGGGGGGCCTAAATGCCTATGTCTCATCCAGTCTACGGTGATTACATCACTTGAAAAATAAAAATGAAACTATTTCCCTACCAACCCATGCAACCTCACCTATTCCTAACTTCAAACTCCATCCAATCCTACAACTTGAATATGATACCTCTCTGTCACAACCCCCTCCCCACAATGTGTACCCCTCCTAGGCTGAAAATGTGTGAATGGAGATAATGACTTTCGAGTCCCACCTCCAGTAGTCCCCGATTTGGCGACTAGCACTAAGGGTACAGTAAACACACAAATGGGAGCCATTATCCTCTAAGTGAACACGTGCAGAAGAGAGATATAAGATAGACAACAACAAACTCCAACTCAATTAGTAAGATGAATGAAATCCCAAGTACACATATTAAATTTCATGCAAAACCACTACAACTAGAAGTGGGAAATACTGGATGTACCCAAAAACGAAGTAAAATAGTATCAACCACAAGCCCGAAAAACTCCTGCAACCGAAATCTAGTAGAAACCACCTTGATCTCCAACCTACAAAAAATGACCTGAAAACAGTTTATATATACATAGGGTGAGTATAATAGTATACTCAGTTGGATCCTCCTTGATTCCCCTCGAGAAAATTAAAGAAAACATGCTAAAGCACAATGAACAACAAGTTAAACTAACTCATCGCCAAAAATGGTATACTATGTTCCCAACCTCACCATGGACACTATCACCATGTAATGCGTACAATAGTATAGAATAAAACAATGAATATAAAGGGTACCTCCTTACTACTTCCACACTGGTTTACCTCTTTTCCCTAACGCTGCATGTCCTAAGAATATCTCTCCAAAAAGGCTTGCCTCCAGACACCTGGGTGAAGCACCACAACATGCACATCGTGTAACAAAACCCCCAAGTCCACACAAGAATGTAACTAGGTAGTTCCCAGGAGCCACCATAGCTCACATAACATGTTTCATATGTCAGATATTATTCCTCAAGCCATTACATCCCATTAATCGAGTGAGGATCTTTAAGCCATCACAGCCTATATATGTTCGACATGTTGTAGTACATATGATTCTATATCTAGAATATATGTGTGTGAATAACCACATTCCATTATAGCACTCTACACCCATATATGGGAAAAAATAACCATTGTTCCTACCAGCACAAGTATCTACCAATAAAAGAGAGCAGGGTCAAAGGGGGTAGTCAGCCATCCATCCTACAACTGGATGGTTGGGGAAAATACCCCCAATTCTCAGAATACTTGGGGTGTCAGATGCCCTTATTGACAAGGTAGAGTTCCATTTAGAAACACAAAAATTATAGAATATACTATATCTCACAACCACAATATGGGCATAACCTAGTATTAGACTCAATTGTGGCTAACGTCTCTCAGCCTCCTGGATTCCACTTCTATGAATTGGTATCCTATATGCACCCAACCATTGAAAAAACTTTATTACTTTACATCATTCACCTTTTATCAGTTCCACATTACGTTAATTAATTCTTTAAACATTAATTAACCATTTACAATTCCACATTAAACTTCATTATCAATACATACAAAGTCCACTATCCAATTAAAATTACTACCTCATCATTATGTTCCAGGAACTCCAACCCCAAGGGTTGACATCTTTTATTCAAATATTCATTACAGAATTACTCTTTCATATCCTCAGGCTTTCAACAAAAACATTCTATGCTACTAAATACAAGGGGGATCAACACGGTGAGTAGATGTACTACCCATCGAGTCTTTTCCGCCTATAGCTAGAGCATAGAACGATCCTCCATTGAGAAGCTAAACACAGAAACCACATGGTATATCCAGTGCGTCTTCACCTCTTTTGGAAGAAGGGAAATCAAGACCATCATCCTTGAGCAGTGGGGAAATGTAAAGCAGATAATCAACCAATAAGAATTAGCAAACATCCGTCAATCACATCCATCCCCTCCCATCATCCCTGATGTCCTTATTGACACCAACATGCATAAAATGATCCATATTGCCATTGTAGTCGCCATATGCTTCCACTACCGAAAGGCCTCCATGCCCCCACATATCACAATAGCTATCCGGGCTCACATCACAAAACAAGGAGCAGGATAACAAAAAATTTAAGAATTTTTCTCTTGGCCCTTTAACAAACAATAGGGTAACTCAGAACCCTACAAGGAGTTATCTTCTATTGATCTACAGCTTCTTTAATCCATCTTAGATTAACCGATTATTATTCTTAGGTTACAAATTTGGGAAACCTATTCAGAAAGATATCACAAATAAATATGCAATCTTTCTGCACCATTTTAATTAACATAAAATTATAACATGAAGATCCAAATTCATTTACATGCCTCTTTATCTTTGTCCAAAACATTATCAATTAATTAGGGCATTACATTCATTACCAATTTCCATAAATAATGAAATTATATACATAGAAAGCATTGATATCACACTATCTAGAAACACAAGTGGAAATAACATGCGATCGATATCAATTTTATTATCTAGTTGAAAAATTTATTAGGTCAATTATATTGTGATTTAGGGGGATAAAATATGCTAACAATATAGTTCCATGTAAAAGAAGAGAAAATTAATGAATCCACTACCTCAAACGGATCTTGACGTTCTTCATACGAGACTGGGGCAAACAATGGATCATGATCGCTTCCTCTCGCGACAACTACATCCACTAGAGGATGCCATGGTATGACCGTACCAACCGAAACCCAATAAAACTCTTTTAGAAGCATGGAGATCACAAGTTATAATATGTAAAGGTGAAAAAGGAGAAGATGAACCCAAGAATAACAACAATAAAACATACATTCTAATAAAGATTAATCGATAATGGTTGGTTGCATGAAAACAGAGCAGAACCAATCTGAGGAGGAAAATTTTATTGTGAAACTCCTATTAGATGGAATGGGATGTTTGAGAATCTCACAACCGAGAACAAGGATAATGAATTTGGAAGGAAGATATTGTGTCCCTTTAGAAGATTTAACAGAGTGTTGGTTTAAGATACACTGGATTTCCAATTATAACTAAGGGCACTAAACCACACAGTTTGACCAATAAAAAACATCTCAAGCCTTATAAATGATTAATATTGGAGTTAAAAGATTTCATTTGGAACTTAATCCCTTAAAACAAGGACTTGAATGTGTTTTACGTCAAAGGAAATGTCAAAGGGGAAAAACTGTACGAATATAGAAACATTGTTTACCCTACCGTTCTAAAAAAAACTATGCACCCTACCATTCTAGAAACACTGTACACCCTACCATTCTAGAAATGCTATATACCGTAAGGTCACTGATGTCACTATTCATAGAATGTCATTGACGTCACTATTCACAGAAGGTCACTTATGTCACTGTTCACAGAAGGTCACTGATGTCAATGTATACAGAAGGTCACTGACGTCAATGTTCACAGAAGGATAATGATGAATCCCTTCACCTAAGGTTAACAATGCACTGCTAATAGAAGGCTAATGATGACACCGATCACATAAGGCTAATGATGACACTGTTCACAGAAGGTGAATGATGATACTATTCACAGAAGGTCAATGATGACACTATTCACCTAAGGATAACATTGCACTATTCACATAAGGTTAATGATGACATTGTTCACAGAAGGTCAATGATGACACTATTTACCTAAGGTCACCATTTCACTATTCACAGAAGGCTATTGATGGCACTATTCATAGAAGTTCAATGATGACACTGTTCACCTAAGGTTAACGTTGCACTGTTCACCGAAGGTTAATGGTGACATTGTTCACAAAAGGTCAATAATGACACTATTCACCTGAGGTTTACGTTTCACTATTCACAAAAGGTTAATGATTACACTGTTCAAAGAAGGTAAATAATGACACTGTTCTTTTATGGTTACAGTTGTACTATTCACAGAAGGTTATTGATGACATTGTTCACAAAATGTCAATGATGACACTGTTCACAGAAGGTCAACGATGACACTGTTCAACTAAGGTTACAGTTGTACTTTTAATATGAGGTTACCATGGCACTTTTTACAAATGTCTACCATTGGAACTGTTCACCAAATAGGAAAATGGGAAAATTGTTGAAGATAAGCCACCTAAACCTCTCGAATCACTTCATACACCTGTTTTTCGCAAAATAATTGACTAGAGAGGACTAGGCCATTATAAATATCATATATATAGAAGATATTGCTTCATTTATTCATTTTATATGTCCCTTATATATTTTTTATGTTCATACAATTATTTCAAATGTATTTATTTAGTTTTAACGATATATGTGCATAATGATAATGTCAATATGATTAATAAAAACATCATTTAGGAAAAGAAAAACTATTTTTATCTTAAAATCCTTATAATTAGTTAAAAATTGAAACTTAGTGGGAGTGTCCAATTTATGATGTAATATATATTTATGATAGGTTTATTAGATAATTCATTGATACCACAAACATAAAATTTCTCTAAGAATGAAATAGAATTATTTTTTTTCAAAATAATCAACCGTATGTATTTTTTAATGTTGCGACCTTATAGTTGGCATCATATGAAATGATTAAATAGTTATAGTTGTCATGAATATTTAATTAAATACCAATAATAGATTTTAATTTATTTTTTGATGATATATTAATTGAATATTTCCAATGATGACATCATATTTAAAATTTCCAATCAAAATTTTTTCAATAGAAAAAGTTTGTAGGAATATGTAGGAAGGAACCAAGAGTAAAATATCATTCCAAATCAACATCCTCGAATTGTTTTATTTGTAATTTAATTGATATTTCTTATGATGAATCACTGAAATATGGATATAATTGTTTATGGAATACATTCTAGAGTGGAGGAATTACTAACCAATAGTATCGTATCAATAATAGATAATTTTATGAGATATCATCAAAACTATATTGCCCCAGATCCATATTGTAATAGTGATATTAATATCACTATAATGTTCTTTATATATGACTATTATTTTTTTCAAAAACATGTATTTAACTCAAATTAATTCAAGAATTAATTACATACACGATACATTTATATTAATAAAACCTGAAAACAATACATTAATACAAGGATAAAGGCTTCAACTACTCTGGAAAACTCATTGAAAGCACTTGAAGTGCAACTAGAAAGTCTTCCATCAGCATAAGATGACCAATTGTGTAGAATTCATCCATTGGTCCAACCATAGTTAGAAAAATATTACAATAGGAATATCCGAAATGATAATAATAATTGAAATTTAGAAATACATTTTGAAGAAATAAAGGAACTCTAATGAATTTTTTCTTGTTTTTAATGCCTTCGGCATTTATTTATACATTATATATGACCATCGTAAAAAAAACCATTAGGATTTTTAGAGAAATTAATGTTAATTATAATGATTGGGGTTTCCCTTAATTTTACTATTACATGTTTTAATAATCTAAAATGGTTTTCAAATAATAGTTTCTAGAAATTAAAATTTTGAAATGTAATGGTAATGATTAATTATGTTTTTGAAGCAAGATATAATTACCTCATGATTTGATAAAAAATATATTTCGAATTTAGAATCACAAAATAATCTTTTAAAATTATGTGATTAACCAACATAATTTTAAAAATATGAATGATTTGTACTTTCTAAATTGTTTAAGTTTAATAAACTGGTTTTTACAAAATAAAACATTAAAGATGTATACCAACCTAATATGGAAGCCCATATTACTACATAGGTTCCTAGACCAATCCTTTATTGATAGAAAGTTTCTCTTGGGACCAACCTATGAAAATTGAGCTCTAGCTATTGGACCAGGCCTCATGTACAGGCCCTTCTATGATTGTTCAATGTATAGATTATCTTGAGAGCATAAGTGGGATGCATCCTAGGGAGGGATCCCATCTGTGGGGATTCCAGTGTGTGTTCATTGTGTTATGGAATAATGGGATCATGTCTTCTATATTTTAAGGATGTGGTGAAATCCCCAATGTTTTTATGTGGGATGTGTTTTTTAAACATGGGATCTATTCTCATTCGTTCACCAAATCCCGAGTAATTTGAGTCGTCCGCAAAAAAATCACCTTTCTAAAACTCCCTTTTTATATCTCGATATTTGATCAAACCACTATCAGTAAATACCATCCCATTCAGTATATATCTTCCTCTCCCTTCTTACTCATGTGGGATTTAATCCTAGTCCTTCGATTGGTCTGGGATGATCTCAATTATCCCTTCTTTTCTCTAGTTGTCTTCTCCACTAGACACAAGTTCCCATCACATATTATGTAATCCACTGAATCTTTTCTCCTCTACCATCAAAGTTATAATCCATCCATGTCCCATCTCACAATAGAATCCTAAAATTATGACGTGGATAATTTTATTTAAATTGAATATCATACTATAATGATTTTTTTCTTTAACTATTCTCAAATTCCACTAGAAGGAACAATTATATTGTTATTTATAAATTTCTATATATTTTATACTAATTTTAACGATTCATTGATCCCCCCTTGGGTCATTTTTTTAATCTCTTAATTATCCTTGTATATTTCGTCCATTATAATTTAAAATATATACGCAATATTTTATATATTAACCCTCAAGGACCTCACCTCACATCCTAAATCCAATCTTTCTTTTATTCTTATAGTCCAAAATCATTAACTGGTTGATTCAACCTAAAAAAATTTTTCGTTTACTGTTTTATATCGAACTATGCTCATTGTACACTGATTTACATATATTTGTGTATATATATTTATATATATATCTGTATATGACTATCTATTTTCAGAATATATAAGACAACGGTTTTTTATTTTAAATTTTATTTCCACGCAAGTAGTTTATAAGGGTTTATATTTATTATTGATCAAATAATGTTGATTATAATGTTATATATATATTTATATATGCATATATTTTTCTATATTTCAGGATTTATAAAATATAGGTTTTGTTTAAAATGTTATCCCTAAGATTATATATATTTATAGGATAATTTATCAATATTATTGCCCATGTTTTCAAATACATAATTCTATATATAATGTATTATGTTTTTTATTTATGTATATAAATATATGTATTTTAATATATTTTTAAAAATGGATTAATATTTTGACCCAAAATCAATATTTAAAGGATAGAAATTCATTCGTAATCAATCATGTTATTATTTATATTTATGTGCTAAATGATAATAGTTATTATTTTATGTTCTAATCATGAACAAGTTATAATTTCATGTGAGAACTAGTATTTTTAACCCTAATATGTCCCACATAATTAGGTATTTCCATTATATAAATAATAAGTGGAATTCAATACTTTTATAATCAAATGTGACCATATTTTCATGTATTTTTTATTTCTAAATTGTATATATGTTTGGAAATTTTGAGTGTAATATTCCCATTAATTTTTTTTAAAAAAGTCGTTAGATTTTTTTATGACATTCTATATTAAAGTTAATTTTATTTTAATGAAAATAACTTTACGTATGTATTTGGAAATGTTTCAGGTTTGGATTGAGAAATGTAGGTCCATTAATTTTGATATAAAAATCTGGAACTTATGTATTAATGTCATGTTTTGTGGAGTGATCCCATATGTTTTAATGAGACTTTTTTCTTTATGAGTTATGAATAGAGGCCTTCTATTTTTATTATTTTCTACCAAGAATAAAGGATGAAGCTCCTATGATTTAATATTTTTAGTGGGGAAGTCCCAAGTATTCATTAAATTATAATTATTTTGAGATGATTTGGTTTTTTAAATTATTTATTCGGTACCAAAATGTTATGAAAATCAATTTTTATGTACGTATGATCATTAAATGGAATTTTTTTAAAATAATTTATTAACATTATCCAAATCCTTACCTGGGAATAATAAATGATAACTCCATGTTTTATATATATTTCTTTTTAAGTTTTGTACAATTACTATGACGTAATATTCATGAGTAGGCAGTGCACCTAAGACTCATTTTTTATTTAATATTATTTTGTATAGTTTTGATGAAATGTAATGATTCAATACAGTTTTCTGATACCAAGACCAGTAAAAGTTCCTCTATTGTGTAATGTGTAGTAATATTATTCACTTCCTTTTAAAAAATTTACATAACCAGTTTTATCAATAAATCCAAATATGCGGGATTATGTAATTATATTATGTATCCAGTGAATGGTCTATTTAATTTTGGAAATTACATAGAAATTAATAATTTTAATATGCCTCTATTGGAAACATACTTTTATTCAAAATTTTTTGACTAGAGGATGAATATCACAGTCACCTAATTTGTCCCTTCCTGATAAATTTTTTTAAAATATAATTTTAATGTCATGTTAAGATGAATATGAACCATTTTGAACCTTCTATTATCTTGTAAATGACTCTACAAAATATCATATAATCCTAATATGCTCTAAATATTTTGAGGATAAGGTTTTTTTATTCAGTCATCATGAAATGATAAAAATGTAATCTATACATGAAATGGAAAATATTTTTAAGCTATTTTAGATTGATTCAATTTAACTCACAATTTAAATCATTAGTAGAATTTTTAGAAGCTGAAAGAGCGGGTCACCTCCATGTAGCCTATCTGTTTAATTTTTTTTGTTTTAGTGTATATGGGAGACTCAAGAGTAGTGAGGCTACAGTAGATGATTCAATTAGGTTGTTTTACAGAAATCATGTCCACTCAAACATCACGAATCATTAAGCCCAATATTCCTCTGTCTAAATAACCTACCAATTTTTAAAACATTTTTACCCTATTTTGTCATGTTTTATTATGTTGAATGAAGATGAGGAGATTCAAACATCATTGAGGATCATTTTAACTTGAATAATATAACTTTTTTATCAGAATAACCAATACTATAGATTCTAGTGAAGGTATTAATTAAAGGTTATAATTTAAATTTTGATAATATGT
Source organism: Viscum album (assembly GCA_963277665.1). Lineage (NCBI taxonomy): Eukaryota > Viridiplantae > Streptophyta > Magnoliopsida > Santalales > Viscaceae > Viscum > Viscum album. The sequence goes on along the minus strand of OY728121.1, from coordinate 1,554,839,172 downwards.
AATTATTAATATATTTTTATAGGAACATCTAGATTTAATCCTAATGGAATAAGTATGTGGGAATGTGTATAAAATAGAATTGTAATGGTGTAATTCTGTTAAGGTGGTGATATTTTAATGCCTCAGTCACATATTGTAATAGTGATATTAATATAATTATTATTTATATTACATATTATTATTGTTTTGAAGAAATAAATTTATTTAATTGAAAAAAATTAATAAAAATAAAATACAGGAAACTTTTATATTTATAAAACACTGATACATTACATTTATACAAGGATAAAGACATCAACTACTGTAGAAAATTATTTTCCAGCCATTGAAGCACCAATGGAATGACTCCCATCAACAAAATAATATTGATTGTGTATCTTCCATCCTCTAAATCTAACAAATTTGTAAATTAATGGCAAAAAATAATATAAATTCTATGAACAAGAGGAAGGTTCAAAACCAGTTTGGAAAAAAAGAACTTGGCTGGTTTTTGTTATGTTTTAAAATGCCTTAGACTAGTACTTATATAGTTTTTATAGACATTTTAAAAAAATAGACATTGTAATTTTTAATGAATGTTGATTTTTTTATAACTATTGTGTTTTATTTTAATTTTATCATTAGATGCATTAAAAATTTAAAATTAATTTAAAATAATATTTTATAGTAATTAAATTAATGACATGTGTATATAATGTATATTTATGCTTTTTATGATTGATGATATAGCCATAGGTTATGATAAAAGTAATTTTATATTTCAAAATAAGAATAATAGAATTAAATTTTGAAATTATGTAATTTATCTACATAAATTAAATAAAATGAATTCTTTCTACTTTTTACATTGGTTATGATTAGAAAAAAATTCAGAAAAAAATTATGATGTATACCCACCATATTTGGAAGTTTACAACACTACTTGGGTGTATAAGTCGATCCCGAATTGAATGGAGGTAAATCAAGGGTACCACCCCTGACAACGGGGCTCGATTAATAAGTCAGGACGACATATATAAGTCCATATTTTATGGTATCATGTGTGGTTTAGTCTAAGAGCATACGTGGGCCACATCCCCGGGCAAGATCCTCTATGTAAGGGTCTCTTTTTGTGAGCACTGTATTATGTGAGGGATTCCATATTCTATATTATTAGGATGAAGTGTAAGTCCCCATGTTATTATATAGGATATATTTTTTAAATGAGGGATCTAATATCAACTTTTATCTCAAAACCGAGTCATCCAAGTATTCCTCAAAAAACTCTATTTTATGTAAATGCAAGTTTGGTTTCATGTTTCTTGATAAGACCATTATAGATCTGAACCATTCCATTCAATCCCAATCTGGCTCTCAATTTTTAAAAATGTTGGATTTAATTCAAAAACATCTATTTATATTGTAATATCTCAAGTTTCCATTCATTTCATAGTTTATCTTCTCTAATTGACACTAGTTCATGTCGCATAGTAGGTCAGCAGCTGACTCTTTTGTTCTCCATCATCGAATTCCTTTTCCGTCCATTGCCCCATATCTGAATTTAATCCTACTATAATTTAATTTATGGTATTATTTTTATTCTAACATTCAATATAATGTGTATTTTTTATCCCATTCATGGATTCCACTGTAAGGTTGAATATATATATATATATATATATATATCAATTTAAATATATATTATACAAAGTAGAATAGTTTTTTGATCCTCCCTCTACTAAATATTCCAATCCCTTCAGTATCAATGTTTATTGATATATATATTTTCTAAAAAATATACAATATATTTTTATTTAAACCCTCAAACACCTGATCTTACCTCTTAAAGCCCTCCATTTCATTTCTCCTTAAAGTCTATGACCTTTAGACCCTTGATTCATCCCTAAACAATAAATGGTTTACTTTTTCTAATAATAGAATATTTATTTGGAAAATATTTACATATTTGTGTGTATATATATGTATATATATATATATACATATATGACTACTTGTTTTCAGAATATATAAGATTATGGTTTTTTGTTTTAAATTTTATTTCTAAGGATATTTTTTGTAATGGTTTTTTTTGTTATAAAATTAGGTTTACTATAAAAATTTATATATATCTGTGTGTGTATTTGTGTGTGTGTGTTTATAAATCTATTTTTTTCTTTTAGGATTTTTAAAATTCTGAATTCATTTTAAATTGTTTCTCTAATCCCATATATTATAATAGTATATTTTATCAAAAATATTTCTTATGATTTCAAATCATCATTCTTGGTATAATGTATTATGATTAATATTTATATGTATACATATATGACTAACAATTTATTTATAAATAGGTTATAATATTTTGTTTTAAAATCCATATAAAATGGTTATAAATTTGTTCCCAATCTATCATTTAATAATTTATATTTTTGTGTTAAATGATAATAGTTTTAATTTTTATTTTTAATCTTAAACTAGTTATTATTTCAAGTGTGAAATTTTATTTTCACCCATTTGTATGTCATGCATAATTTTGTATGGCCATTAATTAACATATAAGTGGTATTGAATTCAAATTTCATCAATAGCACATATATTTTATTATGGATTTTATTTTTAACTTTTAAATATCTATAAATGTTTTTGAGTATAGGATTCTCTTTAAAATGGTTTTACAAACTAACAAGGTTATGATTATTAAATGATATATTTAATGTTTTTTTTAATTAAATTATTTTTATATAAGTGTTTTGAAATTTTTTGGGTTAGTATTGAGAAATACTTGTCCGTCAAAAGTGATTCTATATATTGGCACTAGTATAATGAATGATATGTTATGGGGAGTGAGCCAATAAATCTTATGGAGATAATGTTCTATATTAGTTATGACTAGATACCTTATGTTTTTATTATGGTCTTACACGTATCAAGAATATACCATGAGAAAATATTCATTTTGAAAGGGTAAATCCCAACAATACATTCAAATATAATTTTGTTAAAAAAATTTTGTTTTTCTAAATTTTTTTTCTAGTACAAAAACGTTATGAAAATATATGTTTAAATATGAATGTTCTTTATTATGAATTATTTTTAAATAATTTATTAACATTTTGAAGACCCCATATTGGGAATAAAAAATTCTATGAACATGTTTTAAAATCATTTTTATACATGTATATTAGAGTTTCTAGTGATGTAATATTGTTGAAGAGGCTGCGTACCGAACAATCTTTTATAATTTAATTTAATTGCCTACAGTTTCATTTAAATATAATTAGTGTGTCTAGTTACCCAAAACCAAGACCAGTAATAGGTCCTAAAATTTTTTATATGTTGTTGAATTATTCAATTTCATTCATTTATAACATGTCACATCATGTTTCAGCACAAATTTTGAAATCCCATGTATGTGTCATTATACTAATCTATTCTATTCATATTATGAATTATTGGTAGTTGTGGTATTGATTGAAACAATAGATGTATATTAGATGTTATGTGTTTTTATTAAAATTAATATTTAATTCATTCCCATTAAGATTTTGATGTTCAATCCAGCCAATAGTGGTCAATAGATAAAATAATAGAGAAGTAGAATAGATTGATACCATGGAAAGAGGTACATTTAATAATTTTTTCAATGAGAAGTATTTAACTTGGGTTGTTTGAAAAATGATTGAAAATTAGGTCATTGTATTGATGAATATGGAAGAATTATATATGTCCACATATAAAGCATATTTAACTAGAATATAATGTTATCCACAAAATTTCTCTAATGAATCATTTTTTTGGTTTAGTCCAATTGAATATTTTTATATATAACATTAGACGTTTCACTAAATTTGAAACTATGTGGGGGTGTTAGAGGACCCTAACAATATAAAAAAATAAAAATATAAATTAAATAATTAGAACACATTTATTTAAAATAAATAGGATTCCCATTATTTATTACCTCATATGATAAATATGAGACCACATTTGATACTGGAATATGGGGATTATCCTCTGGGTAATAAAGTTTTGTAAATGAAAATAATTCACTAAAAATTTAACCATCAATTTTTTTTTAATAAATTAAATATTTTAATTAATTTCAAAATATATCCCAATACCTAATTACCCCCAATATATTCATTGTAATAAAAAAATATAATGCTTAGCCACATATCCTTGGGAAATTTGAGGGGATCCAATGGGGAGATCCCTCGAAGAATGAAAAATGATCATAGAAAAGTGATAATTCTTAAATGCAATTGTCTTCTCCAAATTATTTCCAGGATCTCTCCACAAACAACAGAATTGAACTATCAATCATAAGAGATCAATTGAAAATAATTTAATGACATGCTATTTAATTATTTCACAAACATGATTTATTGGACAAGTGTGGTTTGTTTATTTGATTCTGTTTGTAGATATTTTATTTTTTACATGATCCAGATTATTTATTTATTTAAGGTAAGATAATTAATTCCATCATCAAGTGATGTATGTTTACTCAAATAATTTCCATTATCTTCCATAACATTGTTGTTTTCTAATTTTCACAAATTGTTCATCACAGATTTATCAGTAGTTCCCTCTTTAGTTGTTAGGCCAACTAATAACCAATATATTATTATTAGGAAATTTTTCTTTGAAAATATGTATTGATACTATGGGTTTAGGTTTCTGATTGATAGCATGACCGTAGTGTGAAGGATTATTAGAGATTTATTAAATGTGTATAAAGGGTACTTCATTTTTGGGTTTTTGAGTTTAGAAAATACTCATAATGGTATAGAATCATGATTAGTTAATATTTCAAGAAATCGGACATAGGTTTCAAATATGGATCTCTCTTCCATAAAAATAAGATCCTTGGGGAAATTCATAGATGAAGTGGTGGTGGTGGTGGAGGCATGGATGAGTCATGTAAAGAGTATTATTATTTCTGTGAATTCCTAATATACACAGAGTGTAGTCCAAGAGCACACTTCTTGTTGTCTTCATTCTTTGGAAACTAGGATTTTATGAAGAGATAAATATCACTCATTTTGTTTGACCAATAAACTATACATGAGCTGTTACTAGTGGTTTAGAATATATCCATTGTGTAAACATGAATAAACATGGATAGTTACATTGTCATGACTAGTGTATATAGTAACAACCATGTTCATGGACATATCTGGGGTACACAGACACCGATAATGTACATTGGATTGAGCCTATGTACGTGAGATAGTGTTAATGTACACAAGAACAAGAAGAAAAGATACAAGAATACAGACAAAAAACCAAGACACACAATGTATTTCATGTACATGTTTTTAGTTCTATATTCCACCCCAATAAGTGTAATGGAGGGGACACGCCTTGCTTTCCAAGAGATATCAGACAATTTGTGACTCCAGGGACGCCTTATGTACATTCCTTTTTATCATTGGGCATTTCATTCATCAGAACACATATTTCTTCGAATGAGAAACATATCTAGATAATATAGCAACGTATACAATTATATCTTCTATTTTTTAATTATAGATATAATTAATGGTGGTTCAATTTGGAGACTTATATTAATGATGATTCACTGATGGTAATGATCACGTGTGTTTAATAGAGAGACAAATAGGCTTGTAACCCCCTATCACACCCGGGAATGGGTCCCCCATACTCTTTACATATTTTGATGTAGAACCCCTATAATACAGTGGGTGTGGGTCCCATATATGTGGATATTAAAAACTACTTATCTTCACGAAATATAAGGGAGAGGGTCCCCCACTATAAATAGAGACTCTTATGGTGTCCAGATTAGTGGTCATGAAGGGTCCCTCATGATTGATTCTATTATGATTGTGTGTGTTTCAATGTGTCAAAGATGGACCATTGGGATTTTAAGTATAACACATTATTCATATTTTAATTACAAGTATTTATATCCCCTTTATCTCTTATATGGACAAGAGTTGAATAATTGAACGGTCTATATATTTTATACTCATTCACCAGTAATTTGAGAAAGAGGTACACATCATTTATTTATCTCTATATTATTTACTTGAAGTCATATCATGTAGTTGAATAATTAGAATATATGTTATGGATATATGTTACTATAGGGAGTGAATCTTATATAAAAAAATTTGGTTGTATATGTTCTGTTATAGTGGTTTGTGCTTCTTGTTCATCATCTTGGTTATTTTGATGAATCCTTATGATGTCATCTTGGGAGTGGACTGTAACTTCCTAGTTCCAGGTGCTGCCCAGAGGTGCCTCATACCAGGTTGGTCACGTGGCCTCATGTGCATTTCCCAAAATGCCAGAGGCTACCAACTAGTAGAAAGGGACATTGGTGTGATAGTGGGGAAACTAAGCCCTCATTAACATAGTAACACAATGGAAATAAAAAATATATCAGTAGCATAAGAACTAATAATACCATAAAACAGTAACAACAGATATCTGGTAGTAAATAAATAAATGAAGCATATATATATCAATAATGATGCATGTCACATGTATATTTGAAAGAAGCCAATCAAGTCATAATGCTATAATACTATACTAAACCAATGTACATTGAAAAATAGTAAATTACTCCAGAAACATCACAAGCCATAGCTTGGTCCCATGCTCTCCTTCTCTATAGTAGTCAAGAATCTAACTTAGAAGGTTGCTTTCTCTTATCTATACCTACAACAATATAATCTATTTTTTCCAAAATCATGACCCAAACAGGGTGTGATACAAACCCAATAGTCAACCACCCAATGATTTGTGCCTAACAGTCAGTGAATACAAATGGAAAGTAATAGGAAAAATGGAGTTGTAAATAAGTAAGTACTCAAAATTCAACAATCATACATTTCCAATTGCATTTTTTTCATATATCAAGTAAAAAACTAATCAAAAACATGTAACACTCTAGGATGTAGTCAAATCCAAACCCCTATGGTTCATCCAATAAAACAAAAGCAACCTTTTGGTATGTACTCACAGTCTAACCCCTCTAGTTCAGCTTTAGAAATGAATCTCTAAGGAAGCGCTCATCATGAATCCCCCCTGTGTTCTCTCATCGGTAACAAAAGAAACTCTAAGGTATTACTCAACATCCAATTCCCCCTATAGTCTTGAAATCTGTAACTACAGAAACTCCGAGAGAGCAAAATATCCATCCCCCCTATGGTATCAAAATATAAATGTAAACATGCACTTTGGAAAAGCCCTCATCATTTATTCACCTGATTGTCTACTACACCCGGTTCCCAAAGCCCTGTTTAAGTCAATCGTACACATTGATGTTCAACAGCCATTGTAAACATTCAACACCAATTGGAAAACAACTTTCATGAACTAATTGTATAAATCACTACAATAATATAACATCATTATATAATATAATTCCATCCTAACAGCACTAGGAATTGAAAACAAACAGCCAAACTAACAATGCATGACCAAACGGTCAATATCAATACAAACATGGGAAACACATCCATAACAAGGTAAATAACCCTATTTACAATCAAACAACCTCTAAACATGAACACATGGTATAATATCCATAAATGAGGCTAAATTACCTAACCATGCAATACCTCATTCTTGGGTGTTGGGAAAATTTGCACATAATATGCATGGAATAACTACAGAATGGCACAAACCACCTACCTCGGTGTATTATGATCGATATACATTGGCGTTGGACCTTTAATTGAACTCGAATGTGGTAGATCTACAAAATATGTCCAATATGTTCATCCAGGGATATCTCAATAAAGGAAAATAATTAGGAAACAAGGCTCTATAAGAAGGAAGAACTCACCATTGGAATTCAAACGCAACCGACAACTATTGATTCAGATAACAGATGGACGGTCGGGGGCTATAGGAATAACTAGTGATCTTCGGTCACTCCGGGAGAAGACAAAACTAGAAGAAGAAATTTCTTCCAATTAGACATAACCCCGATCCAATTTAGTAATTAAAAAGAAAAGTAAGAGGCGTATCTCTTAAAAGTACGCATCATGTATATGCATTTATCAGTCCCTACATTAGGAAGACTCCAGGTCAACCCACATGGCCTTGTACTCAGCCATTACACAGCCAGTACATAGTCACCCGTGGAAACTGGGTATACGGCGTGTACACCTTAAATTTATAGATTCTAGTAATTTATCAAAAACACCAAAAATGAAAAACCCATAGTTAAAAAAGGTTCAGGTTCTTAAAAACTACCCCCCTTAAAGAAATTCATAACAGAATTTCCAAGCAGGGCAGCGTAGGGGAATAATCCTCAAACAGCTCTGGCCACTATGATCACACATCAGTCACTCTCTCCCATGTTTTTTCTGGTACTCACCTGTGCTCCATAGCACCCATACAAGAGGAATAGACCGGCCAGAGAGAACCCTCAAACTATGATCAATGATCCGTATAGGATTCTCTTTGAATGATGTGTACACCTCTAGATCAACCTCCTCAGGTAGAAAAAACAAGATATGGGATTGATAAGTATCGCCGTAGTTGTGAAACATGGAAGACATCATGCATACCTTGGTACATCAGAGGTAACTTCAACTGATTAGAAACTGGCCCAACATTCTCAAAAACCTCAAACAGTCCAACATATCATAGAAAAAGCTTTCCCTACCTCCTAATCCTCCAGTGTCCCAACCACTGTGTGACACATAGGAAGACCTAATCTCTGACCTTGAACTCAAGAGTTCATCATCGCTGGTGATCATAAGACATCTGTTGTGATTTTGTAATATCCATCCTTTTCCAAATCAACACTTTCTACTCTGTGGTCTCCTAGACAAGATTAGTTCCTAGCATATCTGCCTCTCCTGCCTCCATCCAACATAGGGGTGATCGGAAAGGCCTACCGTACAAAGCCACCAATAGCGCCATCTGAATATTTTCATGTAAACTATTATTTTAGGTAAACTCCTTAAGAGGCATATCATTCTCTCAAGAACCTCGGGAATCTTTGACGTATGCTCGAAGAATGTCCCCAAGAGCTTGAAAAATATGCTTGGACACACCACCTATCTAGGGATGGAATGTTTTACTCAAAAGTACAAGTGTTTCCAAATCCCATTGTAATCCCTTACATACACGATAAGTAAAAAAAGAGTCTATGTATGAAACAATAGAGTAAGAAACTATATGTAAATGTAGAATCTCTCAGATGTAAAACATTCCCATCTAATCAACAATGAAGGTATCCTTGATTGGAATAATGTGAGTAACCTTCGTGAGCCTGTCAATGACAACCCATACTGCATTATTCCCTTGAGGTGACCTCAGAAAACCTATCATGAAATCCATCGTGACATCATTCCAATTCCACTCAGTAATGGGTAATTGCTGAATAATCACTACTAGTCATTGATGCCATGACTTCACATACTGAGAGGTGGAACACCTCAAGGAAAACCTAGCAAAATCTCTATTCATACCTGGACACCTATACTGACTGTGAAGATCACAATGCATCTTGCTGAGACCTGGATAAACAGCCCTAATTGAGGAATGAAAGTCTGATATCAGCTCCTCGCATATGTCTGGTGACACCCATATACATTAATGAATGCATAATTTTTCATCCTCTCCTAACGTCCATCTAGGAATAGGGTCCTCTTCGGAAACACTCCCTCATATATTATGGACTTCAGAATATTATTGTTTCCTCATTTTCACTCGATTAAGTAGAGTAGAGGTAACAACTATAGATGAATGAAATTTATATCGCTATCAGCCGTGCACCTCCCAATGCATCATAGAGAATAGAGCCATGTGATTCCACCCCCAATTGGCTTCCAGAACTACCTGTATCGGAGTCATCTTGCTCATTGAATCAGCTACTGTGTTTCCTTTGACATACATGTAGGCACACTCAATGTTAAAATAATGATGGTACTCAACCCAACTTCATTACCTCAAATTAAGATCGTGCTGTGTGAATATATAATGGAGACTTCTGTGATTCATGAAAACCATAAAATTTTCTCCCAAAAGATAATGTCTCCAACATTGTAAGGTATGAACAACTATATCATATTTAAGAGATTTTTTCACATAATTCATCTCATGTGGCCTCAACTTCTGAGACCCGTACTCAAAGACTCTTTCCCCATGCATACCCAGTGCTCTCAACCCGATACCTGATGAATCACAATATATACTAAAGATCTTGCTTGGAACTGGAAAAAATAGAATTGGTTCTGAAGGTAACCTCCCTTTCATCTCCTAATATGCTGACTCAATGGGGTCTATCCATAGGTACCTCACATCATTCATAGTATGGCCTTTCAATTGATTTGATAAGTGTGAAAAGTCCTATATTAAATTTCTATACTATACAACCAACCCTAGAATACTCAGTACCTAAAAGATGTTCTTCAGCTACCTCTAAGAAACTATTTCTCTCACTTTCTATGGTTGTACTGACACTTGAGTTTCAAAAATTATATGGCCCCAAGAAGAGAACATGGTCTATCCAAAAGTGTCCTATTCGGAGCATATAATAATTAATTCTCTATCAGTGTACATAAAAATATCTCTTGATGCGTGGAATGGTCTTGTCATATGTGACAGTACTCGAAGATATCATTCACAAAAACCATCACATAGGAATCCTAGTATGGATGGAACACTTGGTTAATTGGTTCAATTAAAACTATAGGCACATTTGTGAGAACAAACGTAATAACCACATACTTGTATAGATCATACATGCTATGAAAGGCTGTAAGAGATCTAACAAATGGTCTAACATGCCACTAATGATAATAGGATCTCATGTCAATATTTGAGTACACTCGGGCTCTACGAAGCAGATCAAAGTGAACATAAATCCTTAGAGAAGGATATCGGTACTTGACCTTCAACTGGTTAAGCATCCAATAATCCCCACAATGTCTTAGGGTATTTTCTGTCTTCTTCGAAAACAAGACAGAGGAACCCCAAGGAGATGTACTGGGTCAGATGAAACCCTTTTCATTCAACTCCTCTGGATTCTTCTTGAGATCATGTAACTCTGATGTAACCATCCTATAATGAGGAATGGACACCGGTGCCGCTCTTGGAACAAGCTCAATAGAAAATTCCACCTCTCACTACTAAGGAAAACCTAAAAATTCCTATAGAATGAAAAATATGAAATGTTACACCTCTATAGGAATGTCCAAATATGATTTCCCCTAGTTATCAATATATAGACTACCAATATGTGTTGTAACTCCTCCCATCCCATGATGCCCGGGAACATATCCGCTTGCTTGGACATCCCATTCTCCCTTATTTAAGAACAAAACAACCTCTGGTGATGTGAAACTCACCCTACGGAGATCGCAGTCGACAACATCCAAGAAGGGAACAAACCAGTCCATCTAGAGAATGAAAAAATAGACCGCCATCTCTATTTGAAAATGGTCCCATAAGAAGTGACACCCACAAACCTCAAGAGGAAACTCCATGAACATAAATACAATATTCGTTCATCCCCAAATAGAGTGTCCGACATTAATACCTTAGTAAGTATAATGATTTAGAGATCACTACTTTCCACAACAAAAACATATATGAAACTATTGGAAGCCCATGTATCAAAAATTAAAGAAGCTAAAATCAAGGCAACTAGGATCGTACCTCAAACTATAAAGGGTTCGGGATCCTACTCCTACTGGGTCTGCCGCACAGCAAATGTCTAGCCTATATTGTGTCCCTGTGACACTACCCAACAAACCTAAGCTGATCCACCATGTTGTTGCTGAATGCCTGGTGACTGGCTACCATGGTCGTGACCTCCACCTTGGGTTAAACGGCCAGAAGAACACCAGTTCCTATACCGATGAGAAATTGATGGGGTTTCTCAAGAACAAAGTGTCATAAATGAACCCCAGTCACCAGATTCCAATGTAAAAAACTGACAAAACTGGTAATGATGTCACATCTTATTATAATATCAGCACTCCACTGGGTCTCATGGGCAATGTGGGATTGTATTCCCAACCTTCTCACACTGGTATCATACAACCTGGATACCTGATGGGTTATATACCTTACTCAAATCTCTATGTGTTGTCTCCATTTGGTGCTTCCTACTATCATCTGGAGATGCACTAACTCTGGATGTCGAACCTCCAAAGACCACACCTCTAGAAACACTCTGGTTGTGCAATGTGATCATCACCTGGTTGATAATAGAATATATAGTAGTAAATGTATACATGTTCACATGAGATCATATTTCATTTTAGATACCGTCCTTAAACAACCTCCATAGGAATTACACATCACTTCTTGGTATGGGCGTGAAGCGCTATAGCTCGGTAAAGCGAGATGAATACATACTGACTGAGAGAGAACCATCTTCCAAGATCAGGAACTCTCGTGATCGATCGGCCATCGATGTCTCCGGGTATAAGAAGTCATAGATAGTACGTTGGATCTCACCCTAATCCATAACCTGCTGGTGTACAACCCACGAGATCACATCCCACCATCTCTTGGAGGAATCCCGAAGCATATAAGTTGTGAAGAATCACCCTTCTCTCTGGAGGTGTATGTATATTCTCGAAGATAGATAGCAAGGCTTCTAACCATTTCTTAGCTACATGAGGTCCTCCATCCCCTGAGACGGTGGGAGGATAATGGTTCCGAATGGCCCGAATCATCTTTTCCATAGGCGGAGAAATATGTGGTGCTCCCTATAAGGTTTTCATAATCCTCATGAAGCCTTCTCGGAGCTATGAATTTGAACATGTATCTCTAATGATGGATGGTACGATGACCAGAATGACAGGATGATCTGCTAGTAATCTCAGGTCTACTATGTCATGGGTCTCATCATATCCGTATATTTGGCGTATAACCAGAGGATGTCTCAGTGGCATGACACTAAATGGTCAAGTGAAAACCTTAGTTAACAATTATTGAGGAATGACTCATAGAAGTTAGAGAAAGGAAATGGAGAAGAAATCATTCGGGTTTTTCAAAATAGGTATAAATGGTGAGTAGAACCCTTATGCGGAGTGTTCCATTTAGCCCTTACATGTCCATGTAATCCTGCCAAAACTAGTCGTGTTACACCCTATACCTATGGCGTGTTCACCCAAGAGATGATGGGTACTTGAATCATTTTACCCCGCTCATGTTTTTGTACATGAAAAAACAATATGGTTCTCGTAAAAAATACTACATGGTGTGTTCTCCGTGATGACAACATGTGCTACATAAGTTTCAACCGCCTGTGTCATTAGACACCTGGTCAGGGATATGGTTTACTCTACACAGCGTGTTTGTGCCAGACACATTGTGTACTAGAATGATTTCATCAAATTGTGTCATTGGTCACACGGTTGTGGACTTTGTTTATACACATGGTGTGTACATCCAGTACAGGGCGTGTCCACCAATGAATTCCCAACCTCATGTCTCCGCCCACCCATACAGTGATAAGGTCAGAGACTATATGGCGTGTAAATACAGTACACATTGTGTACATAAGAAAAATTGTTCCTTCCCAAATAGAAGGATATAAGGCATGTATTTAGAAATACACACTATGAATTATGGGTTTTTCAGGACAATATTTCTCAAGAACTACTTCAGAACTCAAAAAAATACTGAAAGGAACTTTAAAGCAACTAATTCTGATCCATGAAGGGCCATATTCATCACGAATCAATGATTGGAATCTTATACATGTCAAAAAAAGCATAACAATGCACTTATCCTCTGAATTCCGATCCATGAGGTCCCATAACACCTCAAGAACTAATGTTTGGGGTTCATTCTAATGAAATCTTTATCAATACAATACCCTATTAAATATCATGTATTTTATCAAGGCATCTATCACAACAACTTGAATATCTAGCATGACATCTATCCCAAAAACATTCAATCAGTAACAAACCATTAATGGAATGGCTAGAATGAATGACATGTGATCTCTAAAAAGTTCATATATAATGCATGAGATGGTAAACCCTCATCTCATTGGGATGCACCAGAAATAGAACCTCAATGATATCAATGATAATAGAAAAATACATGTGCCTCACCCAATGATGAAATCAACTGTAATAATTTAAAAACCAGAAAAATTGTAATAAATGTGGTAAATTGTCTTTTCCCTATTCATGGATTAGATACTCATGGGAACAGCTTATTACCAAGTACTTATTTCGTCATTTCCTTGACTATAAGATCCAAAAAATGATTCAAGAAGAAAGAATTTTCATTGATACCACATTTTAACATGCTAGTTCTGGGTGCCACCCAGAGGTGCCCGTAGCTGGTTGGTCACATATCCTCAAGCACATTTCCCCAAAAAGCCAGTGGATGCAAACTAAAAGTGAGGTCCATGGGTGTGATAGTGGGGAACCAATTCCCTCATTGACAGAGTAATGCTACAAAAATAACCCGATAAAAATAGCATAAGAAATAATAATACAATTCCACAGCAACATCAGATGTCTAGAAATATATAATAAACTATATCATATATATATAATTATGTGTGTCACATGTATCTAGGAAAGCATCCAAACAAGTCACAATGCTAGAATACAGTAGTAAATGAATGTACAAAGAGAACAAGTAAATAACTATTGTTGAATCACAATCTTCATGTTGGTCTGATGCTCTCCAACTATAGAGCATCCATGTACCTGAAATAGAAGGGAACTTTCCCTTATATATACCTCCAATAATATAATCTGTTTGGACCCAAAAATGTCCCAAATAGGGTTTGAGATGCACCCCAATAGGAAACCACCCAATGATCCATGCATAGTAGTTAGTGAATATATATGGCAATGAATAATAAATGTGATGTAGTAAACATGAAATTACTCAAATGTTAACAATCCAACATCTTAAATTTCATTTATTTTCATATATAAAATAAGAAGATAATAAAAAAATCAACCCTATAGATCATCCAATCAAACAGAAGAACCCCTCTGGGATGTACTCATAGTATAACACCTCCAGTTCAGCTAGAGTAAAGACTCTCTGAGGAAGAACTCACAGTCAATACCCCATGTGGCCTCGAATTAGTAACTACAGGCACTCTGAGGAACCACTCAACATAAAATTTCCCATGTGGTCTCACAACATGGAACTATATAAACTCTAAGGGAGAATAATTTCCATACCCCTATGGTCTCTCAACGTAAATTTAAACAAACACTCTAGAGAATCTGTTAGCATCTATTCCACCTATTGTCTACTACTCAAGGTTCCCACAACCCTATGTATTTCAATCGTGCATGATGATGATCAACAACCTAAGTAAACCTTATGAACTACTTGGATAACCGCTTTCATGAACTACTTGGCTAAACAGCTACAGGCATGTGACAACATCAGATAATATCTCTCTATCATAAGAACACTAAGAAGGGAAAACCGGCAGCCAAACTAGTAAAGCTAGACCAAATGGTCAATATTAAAAGAAAACATGGGCAACACATCCATAACATAGAAAATAACCCTATTTCCATTCAAACAACCTCTACATAGGAATAAAAGGCATAGATGGCATTAACATGGATAAAATCCATAATCTTGCAATACCACATTCTATGGAATCGAGAACTATTGCACATAATACACCAGGACTAACTATGGAAATGCACAAACCAACTACCTCCGCATTGTATGATCAATAAAAATTTTCGTTGGCCCTTGAATCAACATAGAATTCATTAGATCTATAAAAGTGTCCAAAACGATTAACAGATAATATCTCAAAAATGGGGATAAATTGTGAAATTAGGCTCTAGAAGAGGGAAGAACTCACGGTGGTGATTCCAATGCAACCGGCGATGGTTAATTTGAAGAACGGATGGCAGATCGGGTGGTCTGGGAAGAATCAGTGATCATCAGTTGCTACTTGATGAGGCCGTACTAGAAGAAGGAATTTCATCCAATCAGAAGTGTCCCCTTTCTTAATTAAAAATTAAAATTAAATATACATGGGGTTTATTTAAAAATTAGACGGCATGTATATGCCATTACCAAGCCCTACTTAAGGATGTCTCCATGTTACCCCACATGGTCATGTACTCGGATGTTAAATGAACAATATATAGTCACCAGTGGAAACTGGGTAGACTATGTGTACTCAATAGTACACAACGTGACATCCTTAAATTTACAAATTCTTCTCATTTCTCAGAAAAAATAGAAAAGAAAAATCCATACCAGATAAGATGGTATGGTTTCTTATGTGGACTAGTTGTCTAAGGTCTAGGTATGGAAAAAAACCATTTTAGGAGATTTATATGTATTTGAATAAATGTTTTGGAATTCTCCCTCATTAATGATAGATAAAAAATGGATCAGGGAGTGGGGTAAATGATTAGGAATCAACATCTTATCAATTATATGTTGGTGTATTTTTCCCTTGGTTTATCATTCTCTTCTAGAATTTGGAATCCTTTGGGAGCGGTGGATTATATGGATGTCTTCCTTGAAAATGTTTTGGGACTATCTCTAAGGAGGTATATTAAATTAAGTATCGAATTATATAATTAGAATTTACCATTATATCCTTCAACATATCAAAACTATTATACCAATCCTTGGGATGTTAAGGTATAGTTTGAATACTATAAAGAAAATGGATTTAATAGACTTATTATTTCCCCAAGGTGATAGTCATTTTTCTCATGAAAAACATCAAGATGATTTTGGGGATTTTAATTGATTATAATCATCAATATTAGATAATGAAATTGTACAATTTTGAGTAACTAAACCCATTTAGACAAGATTATTGGTGGAAATTTGTTCTCATTGATCATTCACAAGTACATTTAAAATCTAGTATGGTTTCATGGGGATTATATTCTGAAGATTTGTTTTCTACATGATAAATAAACTATAATTTCTTAGTGATGCATTTTTTGGGTGAATATTTCCCAATTAATATTCATGGATCATCTCAACTGGATATTCCATTCATACCTTGATCAATTCATAACTATCAATATCACTCTCATATACTCTATGTTAGAGGATGATCATGTAGATGATTTGGGGATAGTTTATGGATTAAAATGAGAAAACTAGAATTAGGATAATCTCTCTATGTACTTATTTTTTACCCATTAGGTTTATATTAAATGGTAATTTTATATCTGTGAATGGTTTATCTATTTACCCTATGAATAATGATTTCATGCTTTCTTTAGATACACCCAAGTTTATATCGATGGTACAAAGGTTTCTTGGTCTATATTTGTACTACTAGTGCTACAAGGATGAGTTTAATAGTATATATTCCATAATTAATTACTTGATGTGGAATGGAAACCCATTTTACTATAAGGAGTATTGTCATAGATACTTCTAGGAGTTGATTTAATGGTCGAGAAAGGATATTTTGATGCGACTTTTAGAGGAGGGAGTTGAGTAAATTATGTTTTATAATTCTTCTAGAGCTGGTATTTTAAGAGTATTGATATAATGGTAGGTTGTGATTTCTTATGGGCCAATGTATTTGAGGAATCATAAGTATAATTACACGAACCATTAAAAATGGTTTTTAGTGTTAGTATTTTTATTAATATGTTTAAGGATTATATTCTTGGGGTATATTTATTTATTTTTACGTAGGCCAAAGGAGTATCAGGTAGAAATTCATATAGAGAGATATCAACATGATAAATTGGAGTTTATTGGGGACCCTATTGGAATATGATTTTTTTATAGTATATAACATGTGTAAGGGATACATTGATGAATATTTACCATGAAAAAAGTATTATTCTCTCTTAGTGGAGGTGGTGACAAAGTAGTTATATTTGAAGCATCTGAATCTATAGGACGATGGGGTTCAACATATCGTCAAATAAGGGTGGTGAAACCATTTCATCATGTTAGAGATTCATATATGGGAGATATCGACTATGTGGTTCTACATTACTTTATATCCATAGGATATTCATCCAATTTATTTTTTAATATAGGTGATCACATCATCCTCTTCAAGGGATTGATGGGGATTCTAGTCTTGTTTCATGAGGAGGTGATGAGGAATTTTCATACATGCCACATGGTTATATGTCCACATTTGGAAAATATTTACATGGAATATAAATAGATGTTTTGTTAGGATTAGATGATGAGGAGTGTTATTGATTCCGTATCTCTATTTATTAAATATTAGCTGGTAATGGAAGAATATATAGTTTGGTAGGTTTGAATAACCCACTTGAGTTCCAATAATGGAAGTGGGATATCTTTTAGATGTTTTATTTGATATTAATTTAGAATATAAATTGGTTTTTAATTGATATATGTCTTGTTTTTGTCTTACATTCCATGTTTTGACACATAATTTCAATTGGGGTGCGATGTTTTGTTTAGAGTTTGGGGTAGTCGTACATTGAAGAGATCAACATAATTCATTGGGTACTAATGAAGATATTATAAAAAAATGATGGTAGGTTCATGTCATATCTCATAATGGGTCTAAAATTTCCATTTAGAACCGAATTATATATTATTATGTATTTTTACACTATAAGGTTGGGTTGACTGAGAGGAATTTCCATTTATTAGTGAATACGTTGAGATATTCTGTGTTAGACAATGTACATATATAGGATGATCACTTTACATTTGTAGTGTTTTATTGTTATATACTCTATCACTCAACTATTAGCATGGAACACTTTTAGTTCCACTACATCAGACCCTAAAGGTTCATATAATGTTCGATAGATATTGGAAAGTCATCAATTTTTTGTTTTATCTAGTTCAATCAAGAAAAGAGTATCTTTACATGATCAAAGAATGAAGGATGAAATCCATTATTAAATAGAAATATTACATGAATCAATACCATATGCCTTTCTTGTTTATGTAAAAAGGTGATGATTTCATGATACTATCCCCTTGATGAGATTAGTAGAGATATTTGGGGGAAGTAAGACATTCTGATGGTTCAATGAGTAATTCCAGATCATATGGATGGTCGATGAGGTCACAAAATAGTTATAATGACCCCTTAAACACAACTAAGTTCAAGGAGTCTTCCATATGTGGTATACTAGGATATAAATTCATTAAAAACATATTTCATTAAATTTCAACACCAGAAATATTTTAGATGAATAATATAATATTCGATAGAATATATTTCCTGCAACACAAGACCAAAAAAATAGTGAACAATTATTATTTAAATAAGGCCATTATAACCTAACAGTGTAATCATTGAGAATGAATACAATTAAATAAATTACGATATATATATATAATGTTCTTACTGAATAATATTTTATTTATTAATTATAAGGAAATATGCATTCAATTCTTAATCATGTTATAATATGTATAATAAATTGACTTCATTAAAATTAAATCTTACTTAATTTTCAAAGATTAATAAATTTATTTTTTAGAACATTTAATAAATTATAAAATTGATAATCATTTTATATAAATATATCAAAATTATCTTAGCCTTAATTTATATTGTTAGTTCACAATCATTGATTTTCCAGCGAATAGTGACAAATACAATGTTTTACTGAAATTCGTATTTTCCTAAAAAAGATTACATTGTGTGTTGTCCTTGATCACAACATGTGATACATAAGTTTCAACCACCTGTGTCATTAGACACATGTCCAAGGACACAGTTTACTCTACATGGAGTGTTTGTTCCAGACACGGTGTGTACTAGAAGAATTTAATCCAACTGTGTCATTGGCCAAAGTGTTGGGAACATGGTCTATACAAATGGTGTGTACGTCCAGTACTGGGCATGTCCACCAATGAATTCTGAACCCTGTGTCTCTGCCCACCCATCTAGTGACATGGTTGGAGACTATATGGCGTGTAAATATAGTACACAGCATGTACATAATAAAAATAGTTCTTTCCCAAATAGAAGGATACATGGGATGTATTTAGAAATATACACTGTGAATTATGGGTTTTCCAGGACAACATTTCTCAAAAACTACTCCGGAACTTACAAAAACACTAAAATGAACATTAAAGTGACAAATTATGATCCATGAAGGGCCATATTCATCACGAATCAGTGATTGAAATCTTATACATCTCATAAATAAGAATAACAACGCAATGATCCTCTGAATTCCAATCCATGAGGTCTATTAACACCTCAAGAACTATTTTTTGGGGTTAATTCAAATGAAACCTTTAACAATACAATACCCTATTAAATATCATGTATTTTATCATGGTATCTATCACAACAGAATGCATATCTAGCACGACATCTATCACAATAACAATAAATCAGTAATGAACTAGAAATAGCATGGCTAGAATGCATGACATGTTATCTCAAGAAATTGCCTATATGATTCGTGAGATGGAACACCCTCATTTCATTGGGATGCACCAGAAATAGAACCTCAATGATATCAATGATAATAGAACAATACATGTGCTTCACCCAATGATGAAATCAAATCCACTTTAATAATTGAAGAACCATAAAAATTGCAATAAAAGAGGTAAATTGTCATTTACTTATTCACAGGTCAGATACTCCTGGGCATAGATTATTACCAAGTAACTATTTCACCATATCCTTGACTATAGGCTCCAAAAATTAATTCAAGAAGAAAGAATTTTATTCGATACCACTTTTTAACATACCAGTTCTGGGTGCCACCCAGTGGTGCTGGTAACTGGTTGGTCCCATAACCTCATGCACATTTCCCCATACACTAGTGGCTGCAGACTAAAAGTGAGGGCCATGGGTGTGATATTGGGGAAAAAATGCACTCATTGACAGAGTAATGTAGCAAAAATAACCAGATAACAGTAGAATAAAAAATAATAATACTATTCAATAGCAACATCATATGTCTAGAAATAAATAATCTACAACATCATATATATATATATAATGATGTAAGTCACATGTATCTAGGAAAGCATCCAAATAAGTCACAATGATAGAATATAGTAGTAAACGAATGTACAAAGAGAACAAGTAAATAACTAATGTAGCATCACAATCCTTATCTTGGTCCCATGCTCTCCAACTCTATAGTAGCCATGTACCTGACATAGAAGGGCACTTTCCCTTGTATATACCTGCAATAATATAATCTGTTTGGGCCAAAAAAATGTCCCAAATAGGGTTTGAGATGCATCCCAATAAGCAACCACCCAATGATCTGTGCATAGTAGTAAGTGAATATATAAGGAAAGGAATAATAAAAATGGAGCAGCAAACACGAAAGTACTCAAATATTAACAATCCAACAGTTTAAATTGCTTTTATTTTCATATACCGAATTAGAAGATAATAAAAAAATCAACCCTATGGGAAGTACTCACACCCTAAAACCTATGGATCATCCAATCAAAAAGATGAAACCATCTAGGATTTACTCACAGTATAACACCTCTAGTTTAGCTAGAGTAAAGACTTTCTGAGGAAGAACTCAAAGTCAATTCCACATGTGGTCTCGAATCAGTAACTATCGGCACTTTGAAGAACCACTTAACATAAAATTCCACATATGGTATCACAACACGGAACTATAGAAACTCTACGGGAGCATAATTTCCATACACATATGGTCTGTCAATGTAAATATAACCCAAAACTATAAAATCCCTTAGCATCCATTCTTCCTATTTTCTACTACACCAGGTTCCCACAACCCTATGTATTTCAATCATTCAAAATGATGTTCAACAACTAAATTAAACTTTAAGAACTACTTGGATAATAGCTTTCATGAACTACATGTCTAAACAGCTACAAGCATGTGACAATATCAGATTATATCTCTCTATCCTAAGAACACTAGGAATGGAAAATTGGCAGCTGAACTAGTAAATCTAGACCAAATGTTCAATATCAAAAAAACAAGGGCAACACATCCATAACATTGAAAATAACCCTATTCCCAATCAAACAATTTCTACTTAGGCATACAAGGCATAAAAGGTATTAATAGGGAAAAAATCCATAACCATACAATGCCACGTTCTGTGGTATCAAGAACTGTTGCACATAATACTCCAGGACTAACTATGGAAATGGACAAACCACCAACATTTACATTGTACAATCAATTACATTTGTCGTTGACCTTTGAATCATCCTAGAATGAAGTAGATCTATAAAAGTGTCCAAAAATGATTAACAGATGATATATCACGAATGGAGTGAAATTTATAAATGAGGCTCTATAAGAAGGGAGAACTCACCGTCGTGATTCCAATGCAACCGACAATGGTTAATTCAGAGAACAGATGGTAGATCGGGTGCTCCGGGAAGAATGAGTGATCATCAGTCACTACTGGATGAGACCGCACCAGAAGAAGGCGTTTTATCCAATCAGACTTGTCCCCTATCTTAATTAAAAATTAAAATTAAATGTACATGGAGTTTATTTTAAAATTACATGGCATGTATATGCCATTGCTGAGCCCTTATATAGGATGTCTCCATGTCGCCTCACATGGCCATGTACTCGGACGTAACATGACTAGTATATAGTAACTAGTGGAAACTAGGTACACGATGTGTACTCAAAAGTACATGGTGCACCATCCATAAATTTAAAAATTCGTCTCCTTTATAAAAAAAACTAAAAAAGATAAATCCATACCAGATAATAAGGTACGGGTTCTTACATGGACTTGTTTTCTACAGTCTATGTATGGAATAAACCATATTAAGAGATTTATATGTATTTGAATAAATGGTTTGGAAATCTCCCTCATTAGTGGGAGATATAAAATGGATCAAAGAGTGGGGTTAGTGAATAGGAATCAACATCCTATCAATTATATTTTGGTGTTTTTATCCCTTGGTTCATCATTCGCTTCTAGAATTTGTCATCCTTTAGGAGTGGTGGATTATATGGATGTCTTCCTTGAAGATCTTTTGGGACTACCTCCATGGTGGTATATTAAATTATGTGTCGAATTATATCATTATAATATACAATTTTATCCTAAAACATATCAACAATCTTACACCAATCCTTGGGATGTTAAGGTGTCATTTGAATACTATCATGAAAATGGATTTAATAGACTTATTGTTTCCCCGTGGTAATAATCATTTTTTTCAAGAAAAACAACAAGATGATTTTTGTGATTTTAATTGATTATCATCATCAATATTAGGTAATAAAAATGTAGAAACTTGATTAACAAAAACCCTTTAGACCAGATTATTGGTGGAAATTTGTTCTCATTGATCATTCATAGGTACAGTTAGCATCCATTGAGGTTTCATGGGGATTATATTCTGAAGATTTGTTTTATATATGCTACGTAAACTATAATTTCTTGTTGATGCATTATTTGGGTGAATATTTCTCACTTAATATTCATGGATCATCTAAAATCGATCTTCAAGTCATACCTTGATCAATCCATAACTATCAATATCACTGTCATATACTCTATGTTAGAGGATGAGAATGAAAATGATTTGGGGATAGTTTATGGATTAATATGAGAAAACTATAATTAGGATAAGCTCTCTATGTACTTGTTTTTTACCCATCAGGTTGACATTCATGGTAATTTCATATCTCAGAATGGTTTATCTATTGACCCTATGAATAATGATGTCATGATTTCTTCATATCCACCCAAGGTTATATCAATGGTACAAAGGTTTATTGGCCTATATTTGTACTACTGGTGTTATAAGGATAAGTTAAATAGTATAGATTCCATAATTAATTACATAATGTGGAATGGAAAACCAATTTACTATACTGAGTATTGTCATATATACTTCTATGAGTTGATTTAACGGTCGATCAAGGCTATTTTTATGCAACTTTTAGAGGAGGGAGTTGAGTAAATTATGTTTTATAATTCCTCTAGAGATAGTATTGAAATGGTATTGATATAATGGTAGGATTTGATTGCTTATGGGCCAATGTATTTGTGGAATCTTTAGTATAATTACATGATCCATTAAATATTGGTTGAAGTGTTAGTATTTTTTTTAATATGTTAAAGGATTATATTCTGGGTGATATTTATTTATTTTTACGTAGACCAAAGGAGTATCAGGTAGAAATTCATATAGAGGTATCTCATCTTGATAAAGATGAGTTTATTGGGGATCCTATTGGAATATGATTTTTTATAGTATATAACATGTGTAAGGGATTCATTATTGAAGATTTACGTATAAAAAAGTTTCATTCTCTCTCAGTGGAGGTGGTGTCAGAGTAGTTAGATTTGAAGCATATGAATATTGAGGACGATGGGGTTTACCATTTAATCAACTAAGGGTGGGGACACCATTTCATCATGTTAGAGATTAATATATTGGAGATATAAACTATATGGTTCTACATTACATAATATCCATAGGATATTCATCCATTTTATTGTTTAATATAGGTGATCACAATATCTTCTTCAAGGGATTGATTATGATTATTTTCTTATTTCATGAGGAGGTGATGAGGGATTTTCATACATGACCCATGGTTATATGTCCACATTTGGTAAATATTTACAAGGAACATAAATAGATGTTTTGTTTGGATTATATGAGGAGGAGTGTTATTGGTTATGTATCTTTATTTATTAAATATAATTTTGGTAAGGGATGAATATATAGTTTTGGTAGGTTTGAATAACCCACTTGAGAACCAATAATGGATGTGGGATATCTTTTCGATGTTTTATTTGATATAAATTTAGAAGATAAATAGATTTTTCATTGATATATGTGTTGTTTTTTTCTTACTTTCCATGTTTTGACACATAATTTCAATAGGGGTGCAATGTTTTGTTGAGAGTTTGGGGTAGTCGTACATTGAATAGATCAACAAAATTCATGGGGTAACGATGAAGATATTATCATAACAAGATTCTTGGTTCATGTGATACCTCATGAGGGGTCTAAAATTTCATTTTTGATCCTAATTATTTATTATTATGTATTTTTACACTATAAGGCTGGGTTTACTGAGTGGAATTTCCATTTAATAAAGAAGATGTTGAGATATTTGTGTTTTAAATTGCACATATATAGGACGATCACATTACTTTTTTGGTTTTTTCTTATAATATACACTATAACTCTAGTATTAGCATGGAAAACATTTAGTTCCATTACATGAGACCCTAAAGGTTAATATAATGTTTTATAGATATTGGAAAGTCATCAATTTTTTTATCAAGTTCAATCAACAAAAGAGTATCTTCGGGCGATCCAAGAATGGAGGAGGAAATCCATTATTCAATAGAAATATTACATGAATCAATACCATGTGCCTGTTGTGTTTATTTAAAAAGGTGATAATTTAATGAGAGTCTCCCCTTGATGAGATTTGTGGAGATTTAGGGGGGAAGTAAGCCACCATGATGGCTCAATGTGTCATTCCAGATCATATGGATGGTCGATGAGGTCACAAAACACTTATCCTTACCCCTTAAACACAACTGAGTTCAAGGAGTATTCTATTTGTGGTATACTAGAATATAAATTCATTAAAAAAATATTTCATTGAATTTCAATAACATAATTATTTTAGATGAATAATATAATATTCAATAGACTATATTGCCTACAACACAAGACCAAAAAAAATACAGAACAACTATTATTTAAATAAGGTCATTATAACCTAATATTATAATCGTTGAAAATGAATACAATGAAATAAATTATGATATATATATATATAATGTTCCCATGGAATAATAATTTATTTATTAATTATATGGAATTATGCAATCAATTCTTAATCATGTCATATTATGTATAATAAAATTAAATAATAAAAAATGAATGTTACTTAATTTTCATAGATTAATAAATTTATTTTTTAGAACATTTAAAGAAAAATTTAAAATTTATAATCCTTTTATATCAATATATAAAAATTATCTTATCCTTAATTTGTATTGTTTGTTCACAGTGTTTTATTTTCCATCGAATAAAGAAAAATACAATGTTTTACTGAAAGTCGTGTTTTCCAAAAATGATAAATGATCAATTTTTTTATCAATTTGTTTTCATGTAAATTCAGATCACATATATTTTTATTAATCCATTTTTTTGGTCATTATTATCATTTTAATGCTAAAATATGGTAAATAAGGACATTTTTTCAATTTTAAATAGTAACCATGGAAAAATTTTACACCTCATTAATGAATAATAAGGATAACATAGTATAATAGATATTAATATGGATATAATATTTCGTAATTTTTGTTATCGGATTTTTGTAATTACAAAATTATCTCACTATATTGAATATTGGTTGGATTAATGGAATTGTTTCCATCAAAATGACTAATATTATATTTAATGATAGGAACATTACAATTTGTTTCTCTCTTAGTTTTAAATATCTCATATGAATTCACATTGTGACAAAATAATGTTACAAATTAATATAAATAACTAATTTTTTAATAATGAAATTATTTTATAATGAAAATTTGTTTCTTATTTTTAGTGAGAAAATTATTACAATAAATTGTTTCTTAATTCCAAAAATGTATTTATTCATTATAAGATGAATAAAAGAAATGATTCAAAAAATATTATATGTAATATAATTTGAGTTAGTCATACCTTTGAAAATGTGTTATAGTTTATTATTGGGAATAATTTTTTTAAGGAATATATTTGAATGTCACTATTTTATTTCTTCCTTTTATGTCAAATCAATTGAATAATGTCAAAATTGGTGTACAATTTATTTCTCAAAATAAAATATTTTATAAAATTATTTTAAAAACAATAAAAATAATCTAATGTGGAAATTTACATAATATATATTCTAAAATATTTTTCATAATCGATTTATTATCCAACAACCAACTTATATAAAAAATTATAACTATTTTATAGTGAAAAAGAAGTTTCACGGTTAATGATTAAATATAATAACTAAGTGGTTAAACATGAAGATTATTTTAAAAAACAATATAAAAAATTAATTATATTATTTTTAATAAGATTCATACCCTATAAAATATTATCTTTGAATACCTGGCCTTTTGGTGGTTTTTTCTAGATAATGGATTTATAATATTTTAATCTTTTATTAAATCCCAAGAGTTCCAATCTCCTCAATAAAAAAGTGAACCAATCCATTATATTTATTAAAAAAATTTATCCTCATAGATACAAAATAAAAAAATTCATTTTTATTCATTATTTAAAACATTCTAGTGGTGCTGGGATTCCAAAATGACCAAGCCTTTGATCCATAAGAGGATATATGGTTGAGTTCTTTCAATGATGAGGTAACCACCATAATTGATTACTTTATATTCATAATTCTTCATTAAATCCTCTAAATAAAAATTATTTATCATAAAATATTATATACATAATCTAAAATGTAGTAAAATATTCTTATGACTACTAAATAACTATTATCAACACTTATTACCACAAAATAGAATTCGAAGGTATCACATGAATGTATGTATCACTTATTGGCTCCCCCGGTAGATTCAATTTATTTTCCACCCCCATATAATATGGGTAGTTAATATTATGTGTTTTAGGTTTATAAATTATCCTTATGAAATAATTGTTTTTTGAAAAATGATATCACATCTACGTTTTTACTTCCCAATCTGTTGGAAATTAAAAATGTTACTCATGGATACATTTGAACTACTACTACGACGAAGAGAAGTGATACATTTTTTGTGTCCCTTGAAATGAAATGAGGATATATTTAATGAATATATTAAATAAAATAGATATAATAATGAATTAGTAAAGCTGGATTATTGTTTAACTATATTTCATTTCATCAAATGAAAAGTGAAAACATCTTTCAGGTGAATTTATGTCCTATCGTTTCCAACAATGGTCATATAATTTTTTATATACATACACTTATGGGTGACTATAAATATTTCTATAATGTATATTTGTGAAATTTATAGCATGATTGATATTTTTTAGATGATGTAACCATAATCGTTGTACAAATAATAAATCTTCCATAATAAAACCTAAACAAAAAATGAAGTAGAAACAAACCGAAATAATTATTGTAAAAAATAATTGTAAATAAATGGGTGATAAAAGGTTAAAATTATATATTACATGGAAGAAAATATATAAATATTTTAATATAATAAATTTATTGTAAATATATATTTGTTATATATGAGGTTGAATCACATATAACGAATGTCAGACATGAGGTAAGGTTATATCATCACAAATTGGCATCTTTAAGACATATGTTGTATAATGCACCTGTCTTATTTTATGTGGATTTCATAAATATATTTTAAATTTTATATAATTATTATACTAATTATATATATATATTTATGTTTTATCTAAAATTATTAATTCATTTGGATTTTAATTCAATCTTACATATAAGGTAAAGGTTTTGTTTTATAAAATCATTGCCTATCGAGACTGTGCATGATAATGTTTCTGATTATGATATATTACGATAATTAACTCAATAAAATCATCATTTTTTACTCATAAATAAATATTTATTGATAATACATATTTTAAATTCATTTTCATCAACATAAGTACTCGATTTACTAAAAATATATTTTTAAGGAAAATCGACACTGTTACTCTAATAAGATGGAAAAAATTTTATTACAATATTATTGTTTTAAAGAAATTATTTAAATAATTTATTTTATATTTTAATATGATTTCATAAATAGATTTCAAGGAATGTTAAACTTTTTACAAAATTTATAAATAAGAATATTATTTTTAAATTTAAAATGAACAACTATTTGACATTTTCCACAAAATTGTTAAATGATTTGTTGATTTTAATGTATTTTAAATGAATTAAATTTTACTCTATCTTGAATTATAAATTAATTTAATATGGAGATATATATTACCAGGGTTTGTTTCAAAGAACGCGTTTTATTAAAATCTGGGATTTTATTAAATAATATTTTTTCAAAATGAAAATTATATTTTCATCATGAAATTTTCAAGTTATCCCTTCATGGAAGTTATCATCGGTGAAAAAATTCATTATGAATAAATATTATTTCTAGGGATGTTATCCAAATTTACCTACCTGAATCCTAATGAATTATGTTTATGATTTGGAGAATTTTTATGAATATCATTTATTGTCCTATTAATATTTTATATAGTTAAGATTTAAAATCATATGGAATTTTTTAATTATGATTATGTGAATGTTGGGTCCATTATATGGCTATAATTCCTTGGGTAATGATGTAAAAAACTAGATATAACTATTTTATGCTTGAACCTAAATTAAATTCAATACTTTTATCATTATACAAGGATTTTAGTGTTATATGATTATGATTGGACCTAGTTTTAATTTCCATAAGATTATGTGTGTACCTTCTTTTTATATTCATATGATTAATTGTGGTACTCAGATTCATGTCCATGCATTTATGAATAGACCTAGATTTTTTGTTTATAAGTTTAATTGTGGGATAGTATTTCTTGTCCATATGTTTATTTATGAACAATGATTTTATATCTATTTTATTATGCGTGGACCTTGATTCATTCCATAAGTTTATACGATGGTCGGATTTCAGGAACATAACATAATAAGTGAATATTTTTTATTTACAGATGTAAAAAATGATTTAGTATAATGATTTCAAGACATTATTATATTTATATTATACACACATAGAAATTTTCTTTTATTCTATTATGATGGAACTCTTATGAGCCTCCATTATTTCATCCAAGATTCGGGATTATTGTCTATGATATATAAGGAATGATTTTCAAATGTAATTATCATGTTCTCATACACATATTCTTATGTAGTGATTGTGTCACCTTTGATACCTCTTTTTTATCCTTATATAGCATATAATATCACCCTTTCCCATTATTCTTTTTTTTATAAGGTTATGAAGGATTGAATTATATTTGAAATGAATTATAAGGGTTTTAGTTATGTTGAAAATTGATGTATATTGTGTATGTGTTTTTTGAACAATAATTTTATGTGTATATGATTCCAGTAGAATTATAACTATATGATTATGGAATGGATCTGATTTTATTAATTTAATATTCATACATAAATATAAAAAATCAGTCTATGAATAGTAGTATACATTGAGTTGGGATTGTAGTAATATTTGGTAACCCAATAAAGACCCGGATCTAAAAACATTAGACTATACCATAGGGATATATAATTGTAGAAAAAAAAATTCTTTTTCTTTTAATCAGTATCTTTAAAGATATTTTATTAATCCTAACGTACCTTATATTTCAAAGAATATTTCATTATATATACATCCTATAAGTGATTATTTTATCTACCAGACGGATTTTTTATTGTTTTAAACAATTATTATGGTTTATTAAATCAATAGAAAAAAATAGTAGTTATATAATTGATAAAGATTATAGAAGTGGAATGACTTTACTCTTGAGAATACATGAGAAAAAATATATTTATTGTGAATCCTTGTTATTATTTCATATCAATAATAATGATATATGATTAAAAACATTCACCTTATCCAATTACCATACTCACCATCGAATAAAATGATAGTGTCTTTTTCATGATATTATAGTGGACAATATAGAGGAATGAATACTCAATTTACATGATGTCTATAATTTGGAAAGAGACTCACCAAGGAACGTCTCTTTGGAAAAAGAGCATGTTTTTTTTGTGTGAAAATAATAAAATTAATATTAGAGAAATTTATATGTGGAATTTGATAATATTAGATTCAATTTTTAATAAATTATTTATAAATTTTCTTAGGCTGATTTATGGGATTTTATTCTAAAAAATCTCAATTTTTGATGAATAGATATAATAAGGATTTTTAATTAAAAATTTCATTTTATATAGTTTATTTATATATTTAAATCACTTATTAATTTAGTCATAAATTATAATTAGAGAAATTTTAAATTAATTAATCCAATTGTTTTAAATGTGACCAATTTGACATTGAAATTGGAAATAAAAATATTTTATACTTCGAAAATTGTTCTCTTAAATACTTGATGTCATAAAATGTCGCCAGGAACAATTTCAAATTATATCCTAATCTTATATGACTATAATATGGAAAAATTGATTCCAAATTTTTAAGAATAAAAATTTATAATTTATAATAATGTAAATTTATTTTTTTCAAACAAATATTTAATGAATGTAATTAAAATTATTTATAGAGATTAATGTAAAAAAGAATAGTTTGTGGTAAAACATTAACCAAAGAGGGAACATAATGTAGAAACAAATAGAAAAGATTCTTTATTGAAATATCTCTACCAAATATAATAAATTATAGTAAATGAAAAATTATTTATCACACATTATGTATTGGGTACCTCTCAATAGTGTTTATATTTTTATATTTACATTAATTCTACTCCTCCTCTAATTTAATGTTTAACAAAAACCCTACCTTATTCACACCTATAAATAATCTGTATCATCCCAATATAGAAAAAATTCCTTTAAAAGTACCATCTTTAAAAATAGATTACTCCATTTGTGAATTAATCATTGCAAGGAATGCCTCTAGTTCAAATAAAGAGCATTTACCCAAATAAGTTATAAAATCCATCCATAAGTTATGTTGTTTTTTTTATTTCCACACACCCTAAAATATTATTTTTAAAATAACACATAATAATATATTTATCCTAAATATAAATATATGCTAATTTATTAATGTTTCAACCTTATCTCAAAAATAATTCAACCAAATGGGATATAAAATCATTATTCTTATGTACGGAAGACTACCACCTCATGAACTGATGTTGTTAGTTCATCCATTTCATAATTTTGTGGATGTTAATAGTATGGATACTTCTTTTTTTATATGATATATATTATATTTATTATTGATTTATTATTTTTAATTCAAATATATTAAATTAGTTAATGCTTTCCATTTTTTTAATATGAAATCATCTTTTTTGGACATAAGGACTTCCACAACTTCAAAGCAATGTGATTAAATACCACATTACATAGAATGTATTATGTATGCGTTTATAAAAATTGTATGTTATATTTGATATTATTTTTCTATTGGATTGTTAATATATATATATATATATATTAACATATATTTCATTTCATTTCAATATTTAAATATTATAATAAAACGAAATTAGTTTTCCTACGTCCATACGGCCTACTATCTCCTTGAATGGTGTATTTTGTATTATATTTTTATAATTTATAGATTATTATAAATAAAAATAGACATAATATATGATATTTATATATTTTTTTACAATTTTATATAATGATATATCCATTAAGACCAAAAATATTAAAAATGAGAAAATATGTGAAAAAGAAAGTGGTTATTACTAGAATAATAACATTAACAAATAATTGTAAATAATCAAGTAATAAAAGGTCACAAGTAAATAAATTATAGTATGATATAATTAAATATAGTTTTCTAATATATTTATTGTGAAATTGTTTTTGTTGTAAAATTTTTTTTATACTATGAAGAGATTCATGATATAATATAAGGGGATTTCGGGTCTCACATTCCTTTACATGAGACGTATTCATTATTCACAAATCGTTTCTACTCTATTGTGTACATACTGACCACAAATGTATTATAAGATTAAAATAAAAAAAATTTGTTGTATTCATTTAACAAATTATTGACCACTATTTAATATGATTATACTTTTGAAATGTTACCAAATCATTATGGTAGTTTTTTCGCATTTTCCATCTTTGATACACATGATTTGTTATGAACCTATATTATTTTATGTGGTGCATACACTTCCACATGAAAATTTATTTCATGAATATCCTTATTTTTAGGATATTTTATTTCTTATTTAACTTCATTTTATTAAATGGGATATTTTATTCAATGTTACCATTTTGTTGAGATTTTATTACCACTATCTCATCATTTATTAGGATTCATTATGACTGTGATTCCATTGATGAAATATTTTTAATCCATATAATAATAAATCGAATGAATTTTTCCCCACTATTTATTCAAAATATATTAATGTATTAGTACAATTTTTTTACTCTGTCGTATGTAATATAATTATGAAAATTTTCTTATGAAAAAAATAAATTATTTCTCTCTTCAATTAGAAAAATGTTTCAATAAAAAATATGGTTTTTTAAAAAAAATTCGAAAGTGTTTTCAAAATAATTTATTATGTTCACAATCAAGGAAAAATGAATATTCAAATGTCTTATTATTTTTTATTCATCCTTTATATGCTTTCTAATAAATTTTCAAATATAGGCGGTTTCAAAAATTTATAATGTTTTAAATAGAGTTTTTTTAATGAAAAAAATGATATTTTTATCATAAATTGATTTTATAATATATTTCCAAAAAAAATTCAACTAAGATGAAAACCATTGCTGTTAATCATTCCATTATTATAATTTATCCAACGGTTCCTTTCATAAGATTTCATTTAATGTGTTAATTTTTAATTTTATTATTGTATATATAAACTGTTTCTCTTTCATCGGTTATATAATTATAAATCTCAATTATTTTCATGATTTATTCATTAATGAAAATTCTTATAAAACCTATCGCTTTTCCAGAGGATATGATATGATGACACATTTATAATACACATTTCATGTTATGTGTTGTAATTTAATTGTATATGGTCTTGTAGAACATGTTTTTATGATTTCATTATGAGATGAGTGTTACCTATATCCCTCTCTAATGAATTTCGTAAATATTTATATCACATTATATAGTGATGGGATTCGAGTCTACCATCTTATTAAAATATAGAATATGGGGAAAACTGATCCATTATAGGAATATGGGGAATCCTAAACCACAATGGGAAGATGTGGAATACTGATCCTTTATATGGAATGGTCCATAACTGGGGATGGTGGTGTGTATCGCACAGTTGGTGTACTCCCTAGAATGTTCCCTGTTATGATCTAGACATGAACCTTGACTTATAGGAAATGATATTACATTTAAATGTGTATTCTTAAATTCCAGGTCTTATTTCAATATTATTCTTTAGTGGATTATATAGTTGATTCCCTTATGATTCATGGTGTACGATCTACCATTATTTATGCCATTAATTTTTTTTAATATTTCATTTAAATGGTATGTTTTTTTGTGATTGTGTTCTCATGCACATTTACTCATGATTAATAAAACATATCTTCCCTGGTAATCTTAACTGTGCATCTAATCTGAACCCTTTTTATGATTCATTTTCAATGGTTATGAATTTATGTATGATGTATGATGTGCTAAAAAGGGTAATAATCATGAATAACCTTGTATGATATACTTTTTATGAATTATGTACCATTTTTTATGATTCAAGTATTCAAAATATATTAATATAATATGGTCTTTTGCATTCTTTTTGTCAAATGTATTATGTATTCTAGAATAATGATGTAATTTATACATTTTTTAAGAGAGGGTTTCTATATTTTGTATAAGAGAAAATGTTTAGTTGAATTTTGGAAAGTATGTTCAGATTCCATTAGTGATATACAATAGAACATTTAAAAGGACGTGTCTATTGATGCATATATGGATAATCCTAAGATGTCATATATTTAAAAGAACTTGAAATAATTCTTATAATTTATAAGAGGCTTTCCATAAAAATGAGATTCCTTAGTATTAAAACTAATTATTAATATATAATTTTCTGTATTAGTCAATGGTTATACACCAATAGAAACATGTTAATAATGATTGAGACTAACAATGTACCAAATATCCTTCTTGGAAATGAAATTCTAGGGAGTTGATCTAGAAAATATTTTTTCTATTCTCACCCAAATTTTACAAACTCTAAAACATGATGTACACTAAAATGATAAAATGCATGACAAAATTTTTTTGCCCTTCATTAGAGATTCCAAACTTCTTTTAGTTGGATTTCTATTCCACCTGTTGCTAAATTTTTGATTAGTAACGCTGAAATGATATTTTCCATCACCAATTTTTAGAAAATGTCAAGATAATTCTAGATATTTAATTTTTAGATTCTCATGATTTCCAATGATAGACTCTAAACAAAATATGTGGAATATAGATGAAATTTAATCCAGGGATATGAATGAGTTCATGAACATATTCATCAAAATGTCCAATCATCATGATCTTTATGAAATGTTGGAAAAATATTCCATTGAGTTAAAAAAATATTGATTATGAATCTATCGATACCTACATGGAATATTTTACAAGGATATCAAGGCATGCATTTATATTTATCATCCAAATTAAAATTAAGGTTGACTGAATCTTTAGTGGACTAAATCCAATTCTCAAATGCCAATTATCCATAAGAGACATGAGTAGATATGATTATATGGTGTGTTGTGAAATGATGTATTAAATGGGTGTTGGATTTTTGTACCAATATCATTGTTTATAAATAAGTAAAATATGTTGCTCAATGTAAAATATACAATCCTTGAATAATAGTTTATTTTACATCAATTATGATCTCTATGTGGAAATAAGAATGGAATAAATTTCCTTATGGGGTCTAAAAAATGATTTATTTATAGAGGGAAGGCCCCAAGGAAACTGATTGTTAAACTGATGAGAAGAAGTTCAATAATGATGAAAATGTGGGGAATCCACAAAAGATTTACCTCACACACATTAGTGCTTCAAGTGTAAGGATGATGTGAATTATTTCAACAAGTATCCAAAACCTACGGTTATTGATGTGGATTAGTCTCGGAAACCTCTTCATCTAATGGATAAGGGTAAATATCATTTCGTCCCTATTTTTGATGAGAAGTGCAATAACCATTTGGGGATATGTAAATATACCATCTCTTCTATAACTACTAATGTTTTATTTTATAATTTATAAAACAATGCATTATTAAATAATGAATTTGTAGGGGTATCATGAATGAATCCAATATATTATGTGTGTAATTAATAGTGGAAACCCCAAATGGTATGATGATTACATAACAATTATATGATTCTTCTCTAGTTTACATTTGTGGTAATTTGATTACTAAAAAAACTGCATTCATAATTTAATTGAATTTAATATCATTTTAGGAATAGAATCGATTTATCTTCATAAATCCTACATCAAATATCAGGGAAATAATGTTATATTTGATATTTCAAATCAATAAATGATCATCTATTAATGTGACGAAATGTATAAACTTTCTATGTATATTACATCCAGTGTGTGGGTCTTAATTCACAATAGTAAGGCATTTCTCTCTCCAATGGTTTGGGTGAAAATAATCACCAATGATATGCATATTGTTTTAGAATTTGAGGATTTATTCTAAAATAGTTTCCTACCCATCCCCCAAAACATGAGGTTGAGTTCTCAATAGGTTTCGTACATGGTTCCTCACCAATATCAAAGACTTACTATTGAATATCCCAAATTTTTTTATAGGAATTCAATATATAACTCCAATAAAACTGTGATATATGATTCATTTGGCCATGTGTATAACAATGGAGTGAAAAAATTATTTTCTTGAAAAATTAGGATTGATCAATCCCACTATGCAGAGACTATTGGGAGTTCAACAATATCAAAATCATGAAAAATTATCCACTTCCATGTGTTGATTACTTCTTTGATCAACATCACATACCTCAATACTTTTAAATGATTGATATTTTCGCTAGAAATGATTAATGTAGGTTAAATTAAGATAACACACCCATGAAGTAATTCCATACAAGATAAAGACATATTTAATATCTAGTATTCAATTTTTTCTTACTAATTCCACTACTATCATAATGGATTTAATTAATAGAGTCTTTAGATATTAACTCTATTTAGTTTTTGGTAGTCTATATATATAATATTCTTATCCAATCAATATGCATGTAAGATAATGGAGAACAATTGATAATTTTACTAATGACCCTAAGGGAGGATAAACCTTAAGAGAAATTTATAAATATTAATTTTGGTGACAAAAGATCACATTTTTGGGTAATATAATCTCATTAAAAGGTATATTGGTTGATCCATCAATGAATGAGGCTATTGAATGTTGTCCCAGACTATTTTTGGTGATAGATATATATAGTTTTCTTGGATAAGATAGATATTATTAATGTTTTGTGGAGATTTTGTCATTACTATATAATCCTAAGACCATAATATCTGATAAGGGTTCTAAGTTCCATATGATTGATGAATATTCGGAAACTTTCAAGGAACATAATGGAAGGATATTCATTTGACCAATTCATACATTACCTTACATAAGAGAAGGTTTTTACATCAATAATAATGCATCTCGTAAGGGATTTGTATGTGTTATTATGAAGAATAACATGATTATATTATATGATTTATGAAAAATGTAGACTCTTGAGATAAATTACCCAACTCATGATTTGGAGTTACATATGTTAATTTTAACATTAATGATAAGGATAAATTATATTTATGTAGGAAAATGTGATATATATACCAATATCAAAATATTGAAATAAATATTGACACAGCATGAGTTAATCAATCACCAATAATGCTGGTTATAGCTAACAAATTGTTATGACTAATCAATACATTACCTCCTTGTAAAATGGAATAAGGTTCCTAATTCACTAAATTGAAAGATTCATCTTATTTTATCCATGACGAGGATAAAAAAGATACATTATTTATGGATTTTCAAGTGATGGATATGGAAATGAAGAAGGAAGGTGAAAAATATTATTATGTTCAATGGAATGTTCAAACCTCTATGCAATTTATTATTTAAGTGTAATGGAAGCAATATGTATAACTTCATAACAAGGTTATAATTGTTTTTGGGATTATCCATGATCATAATAGAATAATAATGTTCAAGAATATTATTTGTGTTCTATCCATACTAGATTTGATGAAGATCTATAGGAGAAAACTCATAGTTCATTATTGTCAATTCATAATATATGTTAAAATATTTAATGAAAATAGAACGAAAACATCTGGTTGGAAGTAACAATGTGGGATATAAAAGATTTTATATCTAGGTACATGGTATTCTATGAACCTATAGCTAAAAGAAAAACTTCTATGGGGTTGTTTCATCCATTAAACATATAGAAATTAAATGTGAGAACATCACTATGGATTTTATTATTAGACTACATAAAACCTCTAAAGATATTAATTATATATATATATATATTGTAGTCAATTTCATTACTTAGTCGGAACACTTCATTAATATCAATGAATATTTCTCTCCTGGTCATCTTTGTATGATATAAATTAATTAAGTTGTAAGGATTCATGGAAAACCATGTTCTATTGTATCTGATTTGGACCTATGGTTTACCTCATTTATTTGGTGTTTTTTTGAAATCCCTTAATACAGAATTGTGTTTCATCCCTACATATCTTCCTCTACCATATTTTCATTCTTAAATAAAAATTCTAACCTTACATGATATGTTGAGATCATGTTCATGGGATTTCAAAGTTTCTTGATATAAAAACATTCCACATGTTGATTTTTTGTACAACCATATATGTCACCCAATAATTCATAAGACTCCTTATGAAACATTATATGGGAAAACATTTAGAGCTCTAACATACTAGTATGTAGTTGGATAAATATATATATTGGGACCTGAGATCACTGAAGAAATAGTTGAGATGGATAGAACACTTTATTATCAAATCAAGGGAGATCGATGTTAGAATAAACCTTCTCTATATAATCATCTGTGTGATGTGGCATTTTATGTTTGAAAGAAGTTGTTTCAATGAATCACTCATTGGAAGAAGGTTATGATTTTCGAGGTCATACAGATACTAATCCCTAGGTATATATATTCCTTTAAACTATTAAACATATTGGGATTCTAGAATATCATTTGTAACATCCTCCAAAAGTATCTAAAGTCCATGATATATTCAATGTATCTCTATAGATGAAGTACCCACATGACCCTACACATGTACAAAACATTGAGGTCATACATATAGATCATGAACATTTATACGAGTAACAACTAGTTGAAATTCAATGAAATACAAATAATGATATATGAAATAATACTACTCACCAAGTAAATATTTTATGGAGAAATCTCTAATTAGAGTATCATGTGTGGGACCTTGAGGATATAATGAGGCATAAGTATACGTATTTTTTAGTAGGAGAATGAAAAATTTTGGTGGAGAAATTAATATTAATGGGGTATAATGTAACACCCCATGTTTGTATGAACATTTTTTACATAAAATAATTTTCTCTGATATATTGTTTAGAAGGATAAACAATGCTTATCTTTCGATATAGGTTACACCAAGATATGATTTTGTTAGATGCAAATAAAATTTGGTTTTTGTTATATGTAACACTATGTTTCATTAATAAACATTATATTAATATAATTATTTAAATGAGATAGTTAAAAAATTAAGTAAACATAGTTTTTTGAACATTAAAAAATAATTTTAAAATAATCTTTTAGTAGTTTCATATAAATGAATCACACTATTGTTAAAGTCATTTTAGGTTTGAAAATAATATTTTTTTTCAAAGGAATATATTTTTTCTATACATCTATGAACACTAATAAAATTAATTTTATAAAATATTAGAACATTAATTTACTAATATATGCTTAATTTTATAATTCAATGTGTCAAAATTATTTCATGGTGAATTTTTGGGATTTTTTCTAAAAAAATACATTTTTGGACAAATACTAAAAAATTGTATATTAATTCAAAACTTCCTTTTCATTCATTTTATTTTTATTGTTAATTTTTATTTTAATGGAGATTTAAAGTATAAATAGATCATTTTTACATTATTTATTCCAATTGGATTAAATTTGTCCTATTTCACATTGAAATTGGAAATAAAAAAATTTCAAACATTAAACCATTTTCACTCTAAAAATCTAATGCGGTGATACATCTATGGGGTAAAAATTTAATTAATTTCCGCCAATTTTTTATAAAAATTTAAAAAATTGGATTCTATATTTGGAATCTGAATAATTAATAATTTATAATGTGGTTATAATAGTATTTTACTAAATTGATTAATTAAAATAATTATTTTTAATTACGGTGATAAAGGTAAAAGTATTATTACTTAGTGGTTAAACACTGTCTAAAGAAGATAAATAACATATAAACTTTCCCAGAATAACATTTCTTCAAATATTTCAACAAGGTACCATCTTCTCATAAAATTATACAATTATTGGACGAAAAATATGTAAATGAGACCTCTCATTAGTGTTTACCATGTTATATTTACAAAAAGATCACTCTTCTAACACTATTAATGGGAACTTTCTCCCACAGTTCTTCACACCTCTAAAACCAATTTCTCAGAAACACATACTCAAATCTACTCCAAAATTCATTAAATTAATCATATATTCCTCCCTATGTGGACAAATTGAATCAATGAATCTCATTCGTGCCATCCAAGGGGATTTACCTATTGAATAGGTAACACCCATCCACCATCAATTTTTTTATTTTCCTTCTCTACATGCTCAAATATTGTTATTACATACATAAACTGTAAACTAATTATCCTAAATATTATGATATGTGTTTATATTGAGGGTTACAACTACACTCACACACACTCCCACCAAATGGGATATATAATCATCAATATTGAGTATGTCAAACTACTCTCTCGTGACCTACTATCATTCGTTCTTCAATTACAATAGTTCAAGTTTACGAATAATTAAATAAATTATATTTTTTTATAATATTTATAATATTTTTGATTTATTTATAATTATATAATTAATATACAATAAATTATTTCAGTGTATCAATTTTTTAAAACATGATAACTTCATATGTGGAAATGTGAACAACTGAATCCTCAGAGTGATGTGATTTATTTACACATTATATAAAATGTTTTAAGGGTGGGATCATTAAATATAAATGATATATATGAAATTATTGTTATAATGAAATTTAAAAACTCAAATATATATATATATATATATATACTTAGATGAAAATTACTTTATTTCTTTCAATTTCTTAACAAAACAAATTCAATATTCATGCTTATATATGACCTACCATATATAGGAATGATGTTTTCATTTAATAGTTATATATTATATATATAATATTGAATATATATATAATTAATATATATAATATTTTATCAGGTTTTACATTTTGTATATCATGATATAAGTACGAGGAACTAAAATATACTATATCACAACACTTGCGAAAAACAAACATATAATTACCGAAAACATAACATTAACATGGAATTTTTAATAATAGAGCAATATAAAGTAATATGTAAATAATATATGGTATGATATAATTGAATATAGTTATATAAAATATTTTTAATAAAATTATATTTTATTATAAAAGTGGTTTGAGAAGGTACAAAAAGGATAAAGACTAAATTTAAGTGGATTTCTAGTATCACTTTTATTAAAGTGAGGATTATGGATTAATGCCAACTTATTTATTTTTTGTGGTGTATATAATCACCATAAATTTATTATATTTTTTAATAATTAATGTTATGGTTCATTACAAATTCATTTTACTATATTTTTTTCATGGGGTTTTATAGTTTAAATGGTACTAAATTAGTAAGGTAGTATTGTCCAAATTTTCCTTCATTTAGAAACATGATTTTTTATGAATATATAATAATTTTCTAGGTATATATACTTCTATTTGACATGTTATACCATAAAACTACTAATTTTAATTATATTTGAATCTTAATTTAATTTTTATTTTATTTTATGGAGAGTTTGATAAATAGTTACCAAAGTTGTAAGAGTTTATGGAAACAATCTCATTGTTTATCATGATTATTTATAAATATGATTCAATTGATGAAATGTTCTGATCCATATTTAAATAAAACTCATGAAATTTATTTACCTTTGAAAATTTAACTTATATTCATTTATTAAAACCATTTTTCCTATCATAGTTACATAATAAATTTAAGGTAATGTTTCAATGAAATATTACCTTATTTCATTAATTAATTAGAAATATATTTTATAATATAAAAAATGATATTAAATATGCTTCCAAAATTTATTATAATATAATAAAATACTATAATTTTCAATTAAATAGTATTAGAGTTATTTTTTATTGTTTTCCAGGATTATTTTTTTTTCTAATTATATTTTCTACAAAAATATTTTCAAAAGAATTAGTGTTTTAACATGTATTTTTCATAGAATAAATGATTGTTTCCAAAAAAAATGTATAAATAATATCTATCAAAATTAATTTCCATCTGTGAATACATCCATTGGTGTTACTCATTCATTTTTGAGAAATAATTTAGATGTTTCATTTAAATCCTTTCTCTCAATGGTTTATAATTTGATGGCTTGATGAATATAAGACCTATATTTCATTCATGGGTTATATACTTTTGAAACCATTTTAATGGGTTATTCAATGAGGAAAATGATTATGAATCATATGTATTTTTCACAGGATATGTTATAACGACATGTTTATGATACCCATTTAATTTCATTGGCCATTATATGATTGTTTATGATCTTCTGCACTGGTAATTATGATTTCATTTTAAGATGGGTGGAACCTATATCATTATCCTATGAATTTTATAAATAATTATGTGAAATAGAACAATAATGTAACTCATGTTGAAAGGATTGATCCACATGGGAATATGGGTAATCTTGATCCATAATGGGATGTTGGGGAAACCCGATCCAAAATGGAATGATGGGGAAACATGATCCCTTATTAGGAATGTACAGTGACTGGTGATGGTGGTGTCTCCCTCATAATAGTTGTAGTCCGAAAAATGTGCAATGATATAGGCTATAAATTACCATATAATTGTAGTGAATCATATTTAATGTTTAATTTTCTTCCATAATTCCATGTCTTATTTCTATGATATGATTTTATTGCACATGTTCTTGATTCAATTATTATTCATATCTTATGAAATACCAATATTTATGCCAGAAATCTTGTTTCTGATTAATCATACACATCTCACTTTTCTACCCTTACTGAGAATATTAACTCATCCCTTTTTGGGTTCTATTTCCACATGTTATGAAGATATATAGTATGTATATTGTCTCTAATAAGGGTTCTAGTCACGAGGAACAAAGTTGTAGAGTGTTTTTCTTGTGTGTGTACCATTTTTATGTTTCTAATTTTCAAATGGAAATAATATAATATGGTATTTGGTCATCTCATTATTTAACAAATTTTGTTTTCTGAAAAAATCATGGAATTTCTATGTTTGTTAATCTCGTTTCATTACATGAAGTAATTTTGGTTATGTTTTTTAAATAAAGTGGCAGAAAATGATTAAACTTTTTTGGGGACATCCTTTTTTTATAGAGATAACTACGTTAATGTAATGTTTTTTGGTGGTTAATGCTATTTCTAATAAATTTCACTAATTTTGGAATCTTAAATTATTAAGGTAAACATAATATTATAAGATTTTATTTTTAGAATAATGGTTGAATTATATTTTGGAATAATTAATTATTTTAATGTTAATCTATGGTGATATCGGGTTTTTAGGGAAATGATTATCATATATTTGAAATTATATTATTAGGGAATATGCATTCTTGGAATTAGACATAAATATTGGTTTATGTTATTTGGATATAAAAACTATATTGATATTTGATGAATATTTGAATCATGTCTGTCCAATTTTTGGTGTTTTAACTTATATTATTCTACCTTGATATATATGGAATAATCCCACATTAAGATTTAGAGTTCTTATTGTGGTTTTAGATATTAATGTTGTGTTTAATCATCTAAAAGAGAGTTCTTTTTAGCGAATGGTCATACAATGTTCCAAAAAAATTAAATTTTTATTATTTCCTAGATATTGGAGTATTATATTGATATATTATTATTGATTCATTAGAAACCATTTAATTTATTTGGGCTAAAATATTCATCTTTAATGTTCATCAGTTCTAGAAAAAAATGATTGTATAATGGATTTAGATTAATGGAAGAAATTATACTCTTAATGTATGTAAATTTATTTATGTTATTTGTCTATTTATTGATGAAATTCATCAAATAATGGAAAATTGGCCTTAAATAAAAAAAATGTACTATTACCTTGATTTCTGATATATTGTTACCCTTTTAACACATCAAAAATTTTGTTCATTTTGTCATTAACATTCTCATAACCCTAATAATTATTGCACTATATTAGTTCTTGGGTGTTATTTTTCACTTTCATTACCATATTTTTAATTTTAACAAATTTTACCCAATTTTGTTGTATATCATTGTGTTATCTCAGATGTAATTTTTTTACCTCATCAATCTTTTTAATAGAATATCTTATTAGACCTTTATATAATGTTTTTTTTCAAAAAATGAATTCCCAAAAAACAATACATTGATTACCGATCATAAATTCATATTTGCTGGAAGCAATTTATTTATGCCGGGATAACATGGCACCTTGATATTTTAAAAGAATTACGATATGTTCGACATTGTATAAAACACACAAAATTAAATAAAAAATGAAATAAAATTATATGAATGTGATTGATAATACATAGTAATTGAATTTGTGAGTCTGAATAGAAATAACATCATTTTTAAATATATATATAATTCACATAGATACTAATATATTATTTA
The DNA here is from genome assembly GCA_963277665.1 of Viscum album. Lineage (NCBI taxonomy): Eukaryota > Viridiplantae > Streptophyta > Magnoliopsida > Santalales > Viscaceae > Viscum > Viscum album. The sequence continues at coordinate 1,554,794,504 of OY728121.1, read as the reverse complement.
TTAATCATTAAGAAATAATCATTTAATTTTCAGGATTGCTATATTATCCTTAAGAAATTTTTTTCATTGAAAAAATATTTTTGTTTCTTTTTGGAAAAATATTTTATCTAATCATTAAATCATTTAGAGACATTATTTTAAAAAATTAACTAAATTTGATAAAATAAAAATGGAAAAATTATCATGGGGATTATTTATGTTGTTTTTTATGAAAATAATTAATTTTCTAGTGATTTGTTTAAAAAAAATATTTATTGAAAATGTTTTTTTTTCAATTATATATAGTGATATTTTTTTAAAAATAAGGTAATATTTAAATAATTTAATGTATATTTTATATATTACTATTTTGTTAAATGGAATAATTTTTATGATTTTATTTTGTATAAAGATATTTTTATACATAAAAAGTTATTTTCAAAATTTTTTTATATGCATAATGTGTTTTTATCTAAAAATTTAAATTAATAACAATTGTTTATTTACTGTAATAAATTTAAATAATATATATATAATAATTTTTTTAAACATTCCTCTAATAAATTTCATATGAATGGGTTATAAATAAATCATGATTTGAGGGTAAAAACTATATTTTTCTAAAATATGGTTTTAGTGCTTTCTGAACAATAATTATTAAAAATCACTTCAAAAATTAAAATGTTTTGAATTTTATAATATATGTTCTAAATCATAAATTTACAGGATCATATTTTGTATATATTACAATTTTTTTCAATATTAACAATAACCATGGTAAAATTTATAACTCATTTAAACGATTAATCAAGTTCATCATGATTAAAACTAAGTTATAAAGCCATAATTTATCTACCAACATAATATTATAGTAAGGTAATTTTATCCTTAATTCCTTATTTTTTAAATTAATTTCCACCTTGGACTTTCTTCCATAAAATTTACATATATAATACTAAATTCAATGAATGATATTGTTTTCACCCTATTAGTTTTAAATATTGATTTTTTATACATAGAAGACAAAATATTTAATAATATTAGTGAATTAAATTTTTAGAATCGTGAAATTATTATCATGATGTAAATTAATTTTTAATTTTCAGCGATTAAATATTAACATTAACTTTTTTGTGAAATGGTAATACAATATATATTCATTTATTATAAAAATTAAATAAAAATTATAAAAAATATTAAATGTGATATAATTTAAGTGATTCATATTATTCTAGAAATTTTATAGATGAATATAAAAAAATTGGTGTAATGTTAATATATTATCTTTGAGTTTAATCTTTTTTTGGTGTTCAATGTAAAATCTAATTAATAATGTAAAAATAGACCTTATATATATTTTAATAAATTAAAATAAAATTCATAAAAATAATCCAAGTGGACAAGGTGGATAATTTTTTTTCAAAATGTTATCCATTTGAAATATATGAACCAATTTACACAATATATAAAAAAATATGATAATTTAATTGAAAAAAAGGTGTTATAATGGTTAATGGTAAAATAGGTCAAATAAGGGGTCAAACCAAAAGATAATATTTAAAAAAACTCATAATAATGTTAAAATCTTATTGGTAGATGGTATTTCGTCCCCACAACATTTCTTATATTTGATTCCCTGTCATTTTTGATTCATTTTTTTGTAGAATTATTGTATAATATTTTAATATTTCTCAAAATCCAATGAGTTACCTCCCATGAATTATAAAAGGGAACCCATCCTTCCATTTCATAAAAAAATTGAATCTTATATATAAAAAATATATTACAATAATACATTATATACATCCAAATAAATATACTATATTTTTTGGTAATCCAAAATTACAATCCCAATGATCCTTAAGAGGAGGTTTATAAGTGTTCTTTCATATATGATGTATTCACCTAAACATATATCAATTTTTAATCTCCTTAACCTCATATAAATATATGTTATATGTAATAAATTTAAAAATATATCACCCTAAAATATAATAAATTGTTATTATGATTATGAAATCTCTATTATCCACACTATTTCCTAAAAAATAAAATTTGAATGTATCGCTCACACGTATGTACGACTTAGTGTCTCCACATAGAAATATACTTATTTTTCCTCCACCGTTTTTCACGAATGGTTATTATTATAGTTTTAATTTTTATATATGATAATAATTAAATTATTATTCATAGTGTATCATAATATAACATCTACCTTTTTACTATCATATATTTTGGAAAATGATAATATCACTCGTCCGTACATGTGGACCACCACCTCCACAAAGTGATGCGATTAGTTTTTAATTTCCATTTTACTTATATGGTAATATGGTTATAAGTAATTTTTATATTTGTTTAAAATTATTTAATAATTATTCAATAATATTATATAATTATTCTTATATCCTTCATTATTTTCAACAAAATGATAAATCATTATTAATGTGTTCATACCACCAACCATCTCCTTAAACTGTGTAAATAATTATTTATGTATTTTTATGGAGAACTATTAATATGTATGTAATTATTATATTTGATATTTATATCACTTTTAACATTTTTCATATGATGGATCCATGATCAATGAACATTGATCAATGCATTCAATCCAAAATATACATGATAATTAAAGTAGATATCACTCAGAAAATGATTTTAATAATGATGTTTTTTTTAAAAAGCTGCTGAAAGATTATAAATAAATAATATATGGTATGATATATAAGGGAATGTTTTTGGAATAAATTTATATTATTCATATATTTTTTATACGATAGGTTCTAACAAATATAAGGGAAGTCAAGCCCATTTTAAGGGTTTATTGTCAAAAAATTTATTCTTTAGGAAATATGTTATAATATAGATATATCATTATTATGGATGTCTATATACCACAAATTTAAATATTAAATCATGATTTTCTCAATTTTCATTACATGTAATGATTCATTTGATGTTATTTTTTCGCTGTTCTTATGAATCAAATTTTACCAATGTGGAAACAGTTTGATTTGACATTATAATTTTTTATCATGATAGTATTTGATGATGTTTTCAGTGATTAAATCATATTATATACCATTCCAAAATCAATATATTTTTCTATAACACTATTTATTTTCTTAAAATACATGTTTTCCTTTATTTTCCATATAAAATTTAGTCATGACACTTAATATATAAATTTATGGAAAATTGACATTATTTCTATCATTAGTTGAAATCTCATTTCAATATATATAAATATTTTATATTAATCATTTATATAAGGATTAAAAAAATAACCTCTTATTATTCAGAACATTTTTACCCAGTATTTACATTTTACAAAATGGTTTAAAAAGAATATTCCTTTCATTTTCCAAATAAGGTACATTCTAATTTTTTCTTAAAAAGTGTGAAGGGAATGTTTTATATTATGATATATTGTATGAAAAAAAATTCAATCAATATTGACAAATAAATTATATGAGGCTAACCTTTCATTTTTCTGTATATTTTTTAGAATAATGTTTTTTCAAAATATTTGGGAAATGAGTATGTTTAAAAATGGTTATTTTAAATTGAAAATAATTCTTTCATCCAACGATTTGAGAACGACCATTTAAATAATTTTTATTCAATGGTAATATCATTTATAATTTACTTATTATTTACTGGGATAACATCCACCAATACCATACATATTCCTTCTCACTGTGGTTTATGATTATGGTGATGATAAAATAAATAATCCTATATTTTAGGTGTAATTTTATAATGATACTACTTATGATCATGTGGTATTTATGTTTTGTTATTATGTGAATATTTTATTCTTCAAATACCTACATTGAATTGTGCAATGCTCAATAACACATGAGGTAAATATTTTGTTCATGAAGGTAATATCATGTTCATAAGGGTTTTATTTGACCTGGATTTCATTCCCATAAGACTATTGGTTGATACTGTTTTCTAGATTTTTTTAATGATGAACCGAGTTTTCATATCCATATGAATATAAATGGTCCAATATGTCATCAAAGTGAGTATAATTATTTACCTATCTTTATATTCCATAAGTTTAGTCATGGAAATGGCTACATGCCCATAATTTTATGTGTAAACCTATCATTAGTATCTATATGATTATGTGTGGACCTATTTAATGTTCTTTTTTTATTCAAGGTCCTTATTTCAGGTACATAACTTATTTACTGAACCATTTTTATTTCCAATGATCTAAATGTTTTATGATTATGTTATTTTAATATTCTTTTGTCTATGATATGATCTTTGGTAACATTGATTATTATTTATTTCACATTCATTAAAAACAACATTCCAATATTTATTTCATGACTTAATATTATGATCGATGATATAAATTGAATGATTTTTAAAATTTTATTTTCTGGTTGTCATACCATTCTCCTATTTTTCAGCAGAAGTGATTCTTGATAAATCCCATGTTTACCATTTATAAATATATTTTTTCAACCGTCCATATGATTCCAATTTCATAGGTTATAAAAGACTTATTATGTATGGTATATATAAGATGGGTTCATGTTATTAATAATTTAGTGGGAGACAATGTAAAACTTTTTTGAACCTATTATTTATGTGCTTCTGTTTCCATATGAACTAGAATTATATTATTATGAAGAATATCATAATGTTATGTTTTGATTAATCATAAAAAAATAGGAAATATATATCTATGAAAATTATTGTATATTTATGGATATGTTGAGAAAGACCTCAAGAATGGAACCAGCTTCATGGAGTACCTGGCAGAAAATGAGGACAGATAGTAGACCTCTATAGTTAGATTGTCTATTTTGAACGAGAGAATTTGAAGCCAAGGAGCATATAACCTAGATCGTGGAAGCATGTGATCTAAAAATATGATCATTACCCTCACCATTTTTTATTAAATTTTCTCATTGGTGTTAAAGATACTTTATTTATGGTAGAATGTTACAACTCCAATCTCTTTGTTTTAGTAATTTTAATATTTCTATACACATCACCTATTTTTTCGAAGAGTAGGTAATTTTTTCAGGTATTACATAATTCCATAATAAATATATAAAAAATATGTAGATATATTAAACATATGTAAACATTTTTAGAAATAACTTATTTTTGCATAATTTGGGACCTCATATATAAAATCTGAGACCATGGTTAATTATAAAATTAAGGTTTTACCCTAGGCATGATGTAAGGTTTTTTGGTGGCGCATCATGTAATTAATTAATATATGTTTTTAATTTAATTTACTAAACAAAATTTTTTGATCCTAAATGTATAATTAATTACATAAAATCACATGGATTTGCTACATACCGAAGAATTAATTTTGGAGATCCAATGATGAGAGATTTTAATGAATAATAATGAATCGTGGACCCATGATCATTATTCAAAAAAATCATCACTAATGTGTTTTAGGATCCTCCTAATAAAAAATTAATGTACCCATTTTTCAAAAAAAATAATTCCAAAAATAAATTTAGGGAAAATTAATCCACAGTTTTATTCCCTTTATTATTTTACATGATCAGATTGTTTACCTACTCTTACATTTGGTGATTTTTTTCAATGCGAAAATCCAATTTATTTTAAAATTTTTGTTCCATGATTTATCCTTTAAATTCACCAATTCCTTCATCATGTAATGTAATCCCTATAAAATAATGGCCACAATCATACCTCACATTATTATTTTGTGTTTATCTCTCATCGTTCTTCCTACACTCAACTTTGATTTTCCCTTTGGCTAGACATTCAAGAAAATAATAGTGGATCATCATCACACAATCACAGTTTGTTGTGATAGATTGATAATATGGGTTAGGTTCTAGGATCTAGAGCACTATCAAGATTTGATGCAATGTTTTATAATATTATAGAAGGATCATAGTATGATCAGGGTCTTTTATTTTTTATTTTCATCATTTAGACTAGAAATGTGATACTACAAAATCAAAACTGGTTCCGGTCTAGTGAATCTGGCCATAGGTGACAGATCGACTGTGGGAAACCTTATATCTGAGATCATTAGTGTAATTCATGGTGGAGATGATGGCAGATGTGGTAAATGCTTGTTTAATTTTTTGGTTTCTACGGAATTAAAATATATAGTCCATGTAATATATAAATAAACATTGTCTATTCATCATTAAATAGTGTCAAGGGTTTTTATAGAAGTATATATCTCACCATTGTATTACCCTTACACACCTTGTAAAATGTTGATGAAAGCATGGCATATAACATAGTAGTACACAATAATATACAATCCAACTACATGGTCATGACAACAGAACACAATCAAAACCATGTAATTAGACATGGTGATTGTACTATGAAACAACCAATGTACTTAAATGTGGGATGAATTACACATGCATGGTTCAAAATAAATGGCCATAGGCTATGAGTACAATATAATACCATCGTTATACCAAGTCACATTGTGTACTGTATTCACAAACCATGTATTTCTATATGAATGTCAATTCTATTTCATGGAAATAACATTCCATAGTGTCTATCCAATACCACTATCCTTGTGACCTAATGAATATGCCATGCACCTTACTCGTGTTCTTCCACCATGTGTATTTCCTTTTGGGGGACTCATATTTTGATTCACAATTAGAATTTCCTAGGTTTATATCCATGTAGAACATGATTTTGGAATTTTTATTTTCATTAGAGATGAGATATAAATATTTTTATTATTGGTGTTTTTTGAGCAATGATTTAACGACGGAAGTGGTAAATATTGATCATCAAAGTGTATCTAGGGTCTATAGGATCCAGTTTCACCATGTTGTAGGTCCCCCATTCTCTAAACATAGGTATATTCAATAATTTCACAAACTATAAAAGCAATGATTCATCATTATATGCAATGTTCCCTCACATTCAAGAAAAAAAATGGATAGGGTCCACCATTAATGATAGAGACCCCTTTTGGAGCATAGTGCAAGGTGATGACCCTCCATGGGTATTCTTTTGTCATTACACATGTCTTTGGGAATTAAAGATAGAACATTGAGAGTTATAGGAATAGTCATTATTTGATGTTTCGGTGTGGAGATAGATATCCCATTTCTCTCATACATGAGATTCATTATTATAATATATATTGGTTTTCCTTTTACCATATAGATTATGAATTGAGGTGATAGTTGTTTTAGGTTTTTGTTGATCTGTTATTAGTTTTTTAGGTGTCCTAATGTGTATGTAAATTGATACCCATGAATAATAATTTCCCCCAAATTTTTTATCTTATAAAGATGATATAAAGATTGATGGTGACCTTGGATAACTAGATTTTTTAGGAAAATAATTCTACCTAGTGGAGTTCACCTTAATCCATGGACGACCTCTGACATTATGAGTTTGGAACTATTTATTTATTTCAGTTGTTCCTATTATTGTTAGGTAGGTACCAAATTAATGGTTGGGTGTGAATTTCACATATTTATACATTCTTTGCAACATTGATTTATATTTATTCATTATTAGAGGTTGTCGGCTGCATGGTTTATATTCTAGATGTGTAAGCTAATATTACATATCTACACTATGGCATGTAGTTGTTTGTGTGTGTACATGTACATAACATAAGGCCTATAAATTCAATAATCCATAATTGGTTATTTTTCCAACCCTTCTCCAATTGGATGGGTTTAGAAGTTATCTCACTTGACGTACCACTAGATAGGTGGACCACGGTGGGTCGAGTCATGATATTTTTATTCAAAATAAATATTGTAAAATTATTCTGTTTTATAGAAGATTAAAGCCCTGATACTTAATAACATTTCCCTCTCATGAATTTAAAAGTTATATGAATTTGGATCCCTATACAAATATGATAGATATTGATTTTTTTGATGATCATGGTACTTTTGAATGAATGTAGAAAAATAAGTAAACATGGAATGAAAATGTGAAGATTGAATCAAATAAATCAAAAGATAATTAAATCATATTGTTAGTTTGTGATAGTTATATGGAAAGAACCATAGGGAATGTAATATAAAATTTATGAATTTCTTATGATGTGGAATTTTGGCTAATTTTTTTTTGTTATTATAACAATAAAGTCATTGTAGTGGTGACATCAATTTTGAGAAACATGAAGTAAGTTCATAACGATTTAATTAGATGCATCTTTATGAGGATTTGTGTCCAAAGAAGATCACAAATTATTGTATTATACAAAAATATACTTAAAATATTATTTTAATTTTTAGAACAACTAATTCAGATTTTTTTATATAAAATTAACTGGTAACTTAAATATTAATTACTTATTAATATTACTCTAATAACATTATTAAATTAAGGCCCAAAAAATAATTCTATTTTAATAATTTTTGGGGTAAAATTGGTGTTCCCCCTTATGGAATAATGTTACAACCTCTGGTAAAATAACCACATAGTAGTATTAAGGAAATTTGAATTTACAAATATCATTATATTGTCATCGGTGGAAGGGAATTCCTTGAAAAGTTTGTTATTTTCCCAATATGTAATTTTTTGTTATTCTATGTTAGAATTGATATTATTTTTATCATGTCCAGATAAATTTTTTATCCAAATAAGATATTTTCTAAAATTAAATTATATTTGTATACATTAATAATTTAATAAATGTGATAGCATTAATAAAAGGAAAGAATGTTATATAAAATTAAAATAAATTTTATCTTTGTCATAGAGTAGAATATAGTGAAATCATTCTAATTAATGTTGTTTCAATACTAATAGAATATCATTATTTTCACTATATAAATAACCTTAATATTATTCATGTGGGGTAAATTTAGTTTTCTACTGACTTAGAGCCAGATGTTATCCTAATTTCAAAAACCCATATCAAATGCCTCATGTAGAATTTTTGGAGTTGATAAATAAGTTGCATGATTTTATATATTTTGGTTTCATTCATCATTAAACACCATCGATGTGTAACAATTTTTTTAATATTGTTCTGTACCATGATGCTATTCAATTATTATAGTGAATTATATAACACTAATTTTAACAATAACTAGTTTTTCACCATATCGTTAAAATTAAAAATCTTCTCCAAGGTGATAAATATTTTTAAAAACATTGCTCTTTTCTCTAGGAGCCATCAGATGAAGCTGAAAGAGGATAAAATTTAGAAGAATACATTTTATGCTAGGTATGGAGATTAAGTGATTATGGACATTACCTTTTCTATGATGAATTCACATGATGTATTCATTGATCATAGGAATGTATTTTTCAATGATTATTTGGTTATGATTTTTTTGGCATTATTGATGATAATTTGGTTTCTTTTAAATGATATAAGGATTAGAAAAAAAACAATGGAATGTCCTAAAATCCATGACATAAAAGTAGTAATTTGGAAAATATATGTATTGTGAATTTGGTTAATTGAATATTTTATCTTGTGTACATAGAGTAAATAAATATCACATAAATTTTTATATTATTAAAATAAAATTATTTGATGAATATTTAGGACCATAAAATTTTACATTGATTTTATATTTTTGAGGAAAATTGGGAAATTAATATTCAATTTTTCAAAACATTGCTTGATTATAAATAATACTAACCATGTTATCATGAAAATGTGATAGTTTTATATCTATAATGGAATTCATATAATTATTCTTTGAATTGGTAATATGTTTATGGTATTATCTTTTTTTCAATAACATGATTAAATATTGAATTTATTACCAAGAATAACACCTCATATAAAGGACTGAGTAATAATTTAATCCATAATTATTAGTGAATTCATTATGATTAATTGGAATTAATACATTATAAGATAAATTATTATATAAATAACCTTTGTGTAGTGGCTATAGTGTTTTCTTTAAAAATTTACTAATGTCATTTATATAGAGTAATTTCTGAAATATATACTGGTCAATAAATCATGATGTATATATTAACTAAAAAATTATTCAATATAAGATCGAGGAAATGTATGGAAATGGTAAAATATTTCAACACAATATTCCTTTTTCCACATCGAATGTGAAAATGATTATTTTTTTCTTTGAGTTAGAATTATAATTCATCATTAACTACTCTACATTTGGAAAATTGTCCTTTGGAAAATAATATTTTCATTGATTTCTGGAGTCTGATTAAAATTTTATATCTTTCAATTAATGAATTTATTTTTCTAAAACTGAATCAATATTTTTTATCCTCGTGTATAATTGTTTTAATGATTCCACATTCATTATTGGTCATAATAAATTGTAAAAATGATAATATTATTTTATCATAGTTGTGGTTAAAATTGATTTACTAGGGTTAAAATTAAAACATTAAGGAAATATACTATATATGATTCCAGAAATAATATTTTAGGGTTTTATTTTTACCATATATCATATTATATTAAAATATTATTAAATTTGATGATTATTTATTATATATGGCATTATTATATTTTAATCATTTAAAAAACACAAACTATTAACTCTCCCTCCCTTTTGAATGGATACCACCTTTCATCTAATTTCATTACCTTATGAGAATCCAATAATTTCCAATATCTTCTATAATAACTTACTAAAATCCCTCCCCTCGTCCTATAGGTCTTGTGTATATCAATATACCATTATTTTGAGTCTGAAAGTGTACTCAAGAACAAGTTTCTCAATAAATATGTATAAATATTAGTTGTGTGTTTCAATTAAATTCTTTCTTATTCCCAATAAAAATATATGGTATACAATAAATAATATTTACAGAAAATATTAAATACAATGTCTTTTAATAATGATTTTGGATCAATATGATTTTCACTTATTTTCAATCAAATTTAAAATAAAATGTAGTGCATGTTTATAAATTTGGACTTCCTCCTCCACATTGTAATATGACTCATTTTCCATTCCCATAATTTGTGTTTGGTTATATTGATCTATTCAATTCATATATATATGATATTTATGAAATAATGGTATTTTTTATTCATAATATATTATCTACCATTTTACATGTATACCAATTGGAAAATTATATTGGCACCCATGCATACAAGTGGAATACACCTTAGATGAAGTGATGTGATTATTTTATAATTTGTGGATTAACTAGATTTTAATAAGGTTATATTAAATGAATAAATTTAAAATTTATTATATAATAATTATTTCGTAATTTATATTTTTTAGTTACCTTTCATTCATTCCAAACTTCAAAATGTTGAAACATCACATGTGTGTACGTATAGATGATATTATCCACAAAGTGATGTAATTAAATTTTAATATCATATTCATATGAATGATTATAATTTTTTTTAATAATACATATTTATAATATATATTTTATTATTTAATAATTTTATATTATGAACCCTTGACGATGGTTGAAGGATTGGAACCATCAAACTGAAACATACCAAGAGAAAAGATTTTTTTTCACCTGAATGCCAATTTTAAACAAGAATTATTGATAAAAAACAATTGGAAATTACAATGTTGAGGGTTATAGGAATTTATGCATGAATATGGTTATTAATAGTTATATGTTTAATATATATTTGTTATATATAATTTTTTATTTTTTTAAAATAAAGATCATAATTGATGTTAGAGATCTATATTTTAGACTCATCATAAGATGTATTCTTTATGCTTGAGTATAAATTTAGAGAAATAATATCTCCATGTATAATAAATCCCTTATATATTTCTTCCCCAATTTTTACTTCTAGAATATTTATGTTTTCTTACAACATCAAACTATTTGGTATTCAAAATTGTTTAGATAGTTTTTAGAAAACCAAATCATATATCTGTTGCTTTAGTTGGAAATAATTTTTCTTCTATATCAATGTATTCTAAAATAATTTAAATATTATTTTTGATTATTAAAATTTATTTTTTGAATTAAATGTATTCTATATATTGATTTTTGAAAATTATTTAAAAAATAATCTGCCTCTAATTTTTTTTAATAAGGTACCATTTTCCAAATGTTTGAAGAGAATCTATGATTCAATTAATTTGGATAGAATAAAAAAAAATTTGTCATCACCACTCAATTCATTGATTAATACATTAGATTATTCTATTTTTATTTTTAAATAAAATTACCCTTAATATTTTGGATATTTTTCTATTTCAATTAACTGATTTCAATATGAATATAATATTTTCATCAAAAAATATTCTAATGATATTTCAAAATAATTTTTCATTCATTATAGAATTGTTATATGTTTCTATTACATCACTAAGAAAATTATCTAATGATACTAGCCATATTATTTATCTATAGTGTGTATGATTATAATAATTTTATATTTGATAACCGAAATTATTTTCTAGGGGTTACGTTATAATGATATGATGAATTTTCTATGATCATGTGATATACTTACATATGGATTATGATTATATGATTTGTGGGAATTGAATTATATTTCCATATATTTTTTATTTATACATTGATATTTATACCCGATTATATGATGTTGAAAAATGTTTACATGATTGATACTTGAATTGTTAATATTTGAATGAATGAGTTTGATTTATTCTAAATATTATCATATGAGCATGTTTAAAAATGATTAGGAATGGCTATGATCACATTTTGAAACTTGAGTATAACGATTTCAATATATCATCATATGATTATATATGGACATGGTTTCAATTAGATATGTTAATAAGACTGTGATTTCGTATTCTAATGATCACTCATTCCAAGGTTATTACTCTGGGACGTTGATTACTACTTTTACATTGATATTGATCATGCTTCAGGATATGTATTTATTTAATATTTTATGATTTAATTTTTTCATGGTATTAGTATTTTTGTGGCGATCATGGAATTTATAATGTACTATTATGATTATCTATTGATTTTTCGAAATCAATATCCCCCGTTTTTTATTTTATTCGACATTTTTTCACCCTTTATTATGATTTCTTTCCTTGTGTTTTGATCGAAATATTTATGTTTGACGACTCTATATGGGAAACATATATATATAAATATTTTCTTTATAAAAAATATTCTACTTATGTAATATTGTTATGAATCTAGTCTATATGTAATGTAAATTTTTATAGTTATCAATGATGTTTATTTATAAAAAATATGGAATAATCATTGAATATTTTTAATATATACACATGTTATCCATGGTTCCAAATACACTATTTCAAATCTATCTCTATTAAGATCTTCAAGTCTTCTTGTAAAATGACCCTAGTGGAAAAATAAATATTTTGGATTCATAGATGTTATTATAATAAAACTAAAACAAAGATAGATGTTTCACCCATGACCCCCATCTCGAACATGGTATTGAGAAATTTCCTCTAGAATCTAAATAATATGTTTTAAATACCCATTAATATAAAGATGGAATTTAGTTATAATGTGTTGTGTAGATCCAAAATAAAACTAGAGCCCTCCCAAAATACATGTGGCAAAATGAATACCTTGTATAGAGGGGATATCTATAATATACAGGACCTTATGACACTATACATTGATGAAATATGGTGATAGGGGTGTCCATGGAAATTCCATAGGATTTGGGTGAAGGAGTGGAGGTTTTTAAAGGTGGTGTTTTTGACAAATGTGTGTTTTAGGAAATAATTCATTATCCTAGAGGTATATTACCATCAATAGTTCTCTGGTAGGAGATCGATAAAAGAAAATAATTCTGGAGATAGATCACTGACTGAAGATCCTTGGAAAGAGATCACTAATAGTATTTCATTATGGAAGAAGATAACCACTTGTTTATATTTGGTAGTAGATCAAAAATTGTATATCGTACTCATACTATACCACCAAAGGTGAATCATTTTAGGGGTATATCCCAAATGTTAGTTCTCTTATAGTATATCACAAATGGTATATCACTTTGTATGTAGATCATGACCAAGAAATCATAAGAGGATTATCACAAAAGTTAGATCATTATGCTACTATATAACAAATGATATAAGTCTAGCAGATGATAACCAACGATATATCAATTTTACATTACATCACTAATAGTATATGTATACCAGTAGGTCACCCATGGTTTATCATTCTAGAGGTATATAATTAAATTTAGATCTTGAGTGGTATATCACCGATGGTGGATCATCATAGAAATAAGATTACCAATAGTATAACACACTAGAGGTAAATCCCATAATCATATGTACATTGAATACAATTTTATAGAAATTTATTTTTTTACATTTTTATTATTTGTTGATGAAAAATGATGTTAATAACTTATTTAATGTATTCTAAATCTATTTTATATGAGGAAAATTATATCGCAATTTTTATAAAATTATAGATCTATTTTAATGGTCACACCACATGGATTTGATGCGATCCACCTTTAATGGTAAGTTAAAAACATATCTAATCCAATAATATTCAGATATGTTGGTTCTGAAGAGAAGACCATTCATCCATTCATTCAATATTACATTCTCTTGATACAGAAGGTTCAAATTCTTCTTCACATGGATTTATGGTGCCCTATTTACATCATTGGTTTTAATTATTCCTTGATGGTGGTTTCCCCATATGTGTGTACCCCTTTTTCTAGTGCAAAAAAATTGGTTTAAAACTCATTGCATCAAAGTATTGAATTCTAATGCATTTGTCCTCATTGTTTTATATGGAGAGGGCATCATTTTTTATCTATTTATTGATGGTTGTACCAATGTAAATAAATAAAAATTAAATGGTTAAATGAAATTAAAAAAGGTAAGGGGGATGTAAATTTAAATTTTTTATTAGATTTATAATTATTTATGATATTATGACTATATATTCATAATACCATGATGAAAATAATAGTTATTGGGGACATGTTTGTGATGTTGTGGTGATGTTATAGAACACATTGTTTTTATATTGTTTTATGTCACCCTCATTTTAATTGGATAATCACTTATATATAGCTAAAAAATATTTCCATGGATTCATGGATTGTGTGATAATACCAATACAATAAATTATAATATGATAAAACCCCCTACCCATGATAAATTTGAAAATGTGTTGTGGTGTGTAATCTATTTTGATATGTACTATAATGTGTTTGGGAATATGTTTGTGTGTTGTGGATAGGTTGTGATGATTGTATTCATGGTTAGTGGCTATGTTCTGATGTTTTTGGGGGCATTCGATATAATGTGGTTGTGGAACAAATGTGTAATGGTGGTTGTGGTGTGATTGTGTAGTGGTTCTGTGAAAGTGATTGCAATGAGATGGAAGATGGAAGTTGTTGTATCTATTGATATGTTGAGTTGTGGTACATGTTGTGTGTGTTTTTACACTATTTTTCTAACTAGTATAGGGAATAAATTTTTTTTACTAGTAACCTATACAAAATTAAATGAATTGGAATAAATTTTTACAGTCTTTGTGATTAAATGGTGGGTTTCTAAACATGAGTTAATGGTATAGAAATTGGGTAATGAACATACTATTTCAATCAAAATGGGTTCGTAATAGAAATATTAAATTAATATAGATTCTATTGAGAAAATGAATTGTGAAAAGCGTCTTGTTGTGTGTTTTTATTTATTTAGAGATGGGATGAAAGTGAGGGTATGTTGGGAGATGGTTGATACTCTTGTTGTAAACCCAGAGGTTGGGATTTTTTAATATTATAATATATACATTATATATTAATGTGATTTATCAATATGTTCCCCACCCCGGATTAGTACCTATTAATGATGAACAATAGTTTTTTTGAGTTTTTTTCCCTACATCTTAGTGAGAGGACAAATAGATGGCCACCGACTCTTCCCTACTCCCACTTTTAGGCATTGGTGACCAGAATGGGTTGTGCTGGACAAAAGTTAAAATATCAACTATCTAGATTTTATTTGAGGTGTTGTGATAGCCTAAAATTCATTGAGTGGTAGGATATGATATTAATTTTGGTGGTTGTGCATTATTGGTTTAGGGAATAATGTTGATGTCCCTGCTCAAACTACCCCATTGACCACGTTCTGTGATTTGGTGAGATGACCTTGGAGTCTGTGGGTGGGTGTGATGTGTTGTGGTGGTCCAAGTGTCTATGGATGGTTTCTTATGTGATGTGAGGTGATTTTATTTGATGTTATGCAAAAAGCTGGTATATTGAATTTATTTTCTATTGGGGTGTGAGAGTTGCTAATTAGGGAGAAATTGGTGTGGGGTACCTTTCAGCGATATGCTTCAAATTATGTTAATATAATTGAATGATTTAATTTTTGAGTGATCCATGTTGAGTATGGGTTTGGTTTGTTTAATTGTATTGGTTATGATTTATTCTACAATTTTCATAAGGGTGTATTTGTATTCTCTTCTCACATGTGATGGACAATGTTTGTTTTTTCTATTGAATTCACATGCATGATCACCCTATGTATACAAATTTTTTCCATTATTATTGGAAGATTATGTGTAATATTATAGTCTTTAATATATTTGATATCTAGATAGTTTTTGTGTCCCATATTTAGGATTACATTTAGGAATTTACATTGGAGACATTAATATGTATCATTTTTATTTATACATTCATTATCTGATGGTTGTCAGATTTCTATTATAATATTTCATGGAACTTATTTATATTTATTCCCATTATTTCAACATACAATTTAAATAATATAGGGTAATTCATCTAATACATGATAATTTATACACACGGAGCTATTAGCCATCATGGGTCCTACTATAGGTGGGACATTGTGGGTCATTATCCATCTTTATTCACTATAGTGTCTTTGGTGGGTTGGGTTCATCATAGAGTGGTAACAAATTTGGCAGCTGATATATATTATAGTGTATAGTGTTAGGCATAGTGATTATTTCATGTTGTGGTATGGAAAAATGAACAATTGTACATAGTGAATGACATAGGACATAGAAACTAGCTAGTAAATGGGATTTCAGGACCTCCATCATGTCATGAAAGTATTATAAGAGTATTAAATAGACATGTGAGGTGGCACTGCATTCAGGGTATAGTCAAATAAGAGAGATATTCATTATGATTCCTTGTGTTCTTATTTTAACAACATGCTTTTTATTTTTTTAATTTAGAAATAATTGAAAATTAATTAAATAAAAATTAATAAAATTCTAGATTGTTAGGACTAGTTAATTTTTTTTACCTATCATCTATGTATCCTAGTCATCGTTGGAATGTGGTTCATCCTGTCGAGGTTCCTTTAGTAAACATATTTTATTTTCAGCAGGTTGATTCACCCTAGGATGACGATCAATGGGATAGGAAGTTATATAATATTCATTAGAAGGCATTAGGGATGTACGCGGGAAGTGTTAATAATATAGAGACATATCATAGTATATAGGAGCTATAGATCCCATTTAGTCTAATCTGGAGCCTACAAGGGTACTAGGTATCCTTGGTAGTTGGTCTTATGTATGTAGTTTCACATTAGTGGGGGACACTATACAATGGTGAGTTTAATGAGTCAGATGTTTTGTGGGTAATCAAATAGAAAGAGTATCGGGTAAAGTTTCATTCACTGAAAAAAATGTTTTTGATTATGTAAGAGCTACACTCCCTTCATTGTGGGAGTATATTATTGTGGTATCATGGGATCATTTCAATGATCTTCTACATTTTTCCTGATATTTATACCCTGATGTGTATTCTCAGGAAAGGTGTCTTGTGGAGGAACTCCATCCATTGATCTAATATGTTGTTAGTCCTCTTTTTATTCCAATGTATCTGGCTGTTCATAAGAAATAGGTGGTGATCATGTAGATCCACTAATGAGGCGGTTTACCATTGGAAAGGAAGTTGAAGAGTTTATCGTGTAGTAGATTTTTTTCTAATGGGACTCATTTGCTAGAGCCTTCAATGTTTCAACATGTTGAGAGTCAATCACATAATCTTCTTTTCTAGAAATTCTGGGAAAATGGTTTCTGTTTTGTTCATGTAGACTTTATATTACTGTATTATATCTATGGGGTTTATATATATCATCTTTATTAGGGGCCAGTTGCTGCTCGAGCTCAGTTTAGTAGGGGTGGAAAGATTCAACATCATCTTCAATAGTAGTTAACAACAAGGATATTCTAGTAGTAGGTGCATCATATTTATGATGTATGTAATGTGTATGGGGACGGTTGACATTGAAATATGGATGTTTCTTGAGTTCGAAGATATCAATCTATGAATTGTCATGGAGGATCCTGTCAGTAGAGATGTAGAGGAACTGGGTCTGGTCAATTGCATGATGTGATGTTAGTAGGACCATATCAGACAGAGATCATTATATGTCTGATCGGTTTATCTTCTACCCTTGTATATTATTTTATTTATTTTAGATATTCTCACTCCTTTGTTACACTATCTATTTTAAATTAATTTCTAAAAGAAATAGAGATGCTCCATACTCCCATAGTTTTGATTATAGCTATTAGAGGTCAGACTAGATTATTTGTTATAAGGTAGGGGTGTGGACTGATGATGGTTCCACATTAATCATTTGGGTACCTTTTTGGTACTGATATAATTATACAATGACATGCTATGAATTTACTGCGGGTATTATGTACGTTCTTTTATTAACTGCCTCTAAAGGAGAGTTTTTTTCTCATATATAGATGACCAACATGTGGTTTTCATATGTGAGTGGGGGTTTAATGAGGACATTCGGTGTGCAGAGCCATATATTCTTTTGATGTTTAATTTGATAGTAGTATATTTTGATATGAATTTTTTTTGTTTCAAATGAGTTCCTATATGTGTTCTAGGATTATTTTATGACACTACCTCCTTAATGTGATTTTATGTTTCAAAAAGACTAATATCCTAATGATTCAATGATTTTGATGGATACTTATCGGATGGGACATTCTAATTTACAAGAGTTTATGATTTACATAAATTATTGGATGAAGAACGGTATAATCTAGCCTAGTGTGTCCTCATGGGGTGATCTTGTGTTATTGTATAATAGTTAAGATCACAATACGAGGATGTACACATACTATCACAGGTTGAACTAGTTGATGATCTATAATCACACTCCCCTTTTAAGGATTGATGATATTTTCTACCAGTTTAAGGGACATAGTTGGTTCCCCCAGATCTATCATTAGTCTTGACATCATAATTTGCGGGTTATGTATTGGGATATCTGGGAGACTACCTTTATAAAAAGTGGATTACCATGGTTAATTTTCTCAATACCATGTGCTAGAATGACACTTCATTACACCCTCAAAAAGACAGGAACATAGAGAAGACAATCCAGACACTAGAGGTCATGTAGTGCATGTCATTCTAGAACTTTGGTGGATCATTGGAATTACTCGTGCCCTTGAATGAGTACTAATATAATAATATCTAATCCTCTACCATTTTCATGGCCCCATTTGTGGATTTCTTTGTGAATAAATGTTTTTCTATATTTTGTTGGGCTAATGTTGTTGAGGAAACATTTTTTAATTCTAATGTGGTGTAGATAATGACATAAATGGATGAGTTGGTTCAGGAGAGTATATAAGAATTATAGTATATAAATATGCCTTATGATGATCCCAGTAGGGGAAATGTTGAGTTTAATGTTGGAAAACATGTTTTCAGGAAGGATTACCCTCGAAATGGGAAGCGAAGGTAAATCCCTGGTATTATAATCTCCCCCTAATATATTGAGATCATTGAGGTTTTGGGGAATGCTTTTGAGCTGGATTATCAGTTTGAACATATTCCATGACTATATCAAATGCATGAAATCTTCCACATCTCTCAGTTCCATTTTTATCTTCATAATGACTATCATTCCATTGAATGAGGAGAGTTTGATATTGAGGATGAAAATACATTCATTGAGGAGATAATAGGGATCTATGATCATCAAGATAAAGTGATGCAAGGATAGACCATTCCATTGGTTCATCTTTTCTGTAAGCGTGGTCACATATATGATAATCATAGGAGTTTTAGATACATGCATTCCATGTAAGTAGATTTGTTTTGAGTTTCACTTCACTGTTTTCACTCTCTTTCATGAAGTAATTTTGGTACCTTTCAATTTGATATTATATGTGGATCAATAATATTGACATGATGTGTAATTAATTCCATAATGAAATATTGGATGGAAAACTGGATCCCTAATCAAGATGTATTACACATTCACATGATTAAGACCATGTTTGTGGTTTATTACCACCCATATAAGATATTATCCTAATATGGTTGATGTAATTATATGACTTTTATACATGGGGATCTTCTATTTTTGGGGATGTTATTTCTTGTTTTGTTGTTATTCATGTGGGTGAAATGGGTTTTCATGTAATTATATTTATGAGGGGAGGCTTCTGGATGGTATTTTTGATTGGGGTGGTGTTTTGTTTATAATGAGATATTTGGGTGGATTCATAATTAACGGTTTATCAGCTTCAGTATCACATTTCAAATCAATTGGTTATTAATTCATGTGGTAAATACTAGTTGTAGAGTTATCTAATTTAATGATCCATACTTTTAGTTAGTTTTTAGGAAATATGGTGATTGAGGTGTCTATGAAAATTAATGATTTTTTGGCTAATGTAATGGATGATTTTTGACGTGTTTTGTAGGAAAATGTGATGTTTTATAGGATGAAATCATATATTTGGGTTATCTAACCAATGGTAGATCTCTAGTGGTATCCAACCAATGGTATATCATTCTGGTGGTAGATCAACACTATTGGATATCTGGTGGTATATACCTAATGAAATATCCTTCTGGATTTAGATCACCGATGGTAGATCTCTAACAATATCTCATGAACTGTAGATCATTCTACTAGTAGATGAAAACAACAGATCACTATAACTATATTCCCAATGATAGATCCTTCTGGTAGTACATCTCCCATGGTATATCTTTGGTTATATATCTCCAATGGTAGATCATATTGATGAATAACTCAAATGTTATATATCTTGTAGTATATCAACAAATGAAAATTATTATAGTGGTATATCACTAATTTTATTCCTTTTTAAGTGTATTTGAAATGGTAGATCATCGGGTGATATATCAACAATGGTAGATCTGTAGCAGTAGATCCCTAATAGTATATTATCATGGTGATAGATTAATAACAGTGGATCTCTAATAGTAGATCACCACCGGTATATCATCCTTGGGTTAGATCAAAAAATGTAGATATGGGTTTCTAGAACACTACTGGTAGATAGTCTTATAATTATATCACCATTTGTAGATAACCCTGGTGGTAGATCACAATTTTAAATCTATTGTGAAACATGTTTTCCAAAAATTTCATGTTTTTCACTTTTTTTGTTTTCTTTTTAAAAAAACTAGTTTAAATTTTTTAATTGATTGATTGTAAGTCCATTTTAAATAATGATAATTATATCATCTATTTCAAAACATTTAAATGCATTTTAATGGTCATACCGTGTTCAATTAATGATATCCACAATAAATTTTCAATTAAAACCATATCAAATACCACTAGTTTCATTTATCTTTATTCTGTACAGAATACCATTCATCAGTTCTATTAGGATTACATTCTTTTGATTTGGAAGGATCCAAATCCATTTTCCATCATTTTTTTGGAGCCCTATTGTCTACATTGGTTCGAATTCTTCCCTAAATAGTTTTTCTACATGTGTGTGAACAACTTGATTTCGGTGTAGTAAGATGGGGTAAATCTTCGTTATTTTGATTATTGACTTATCCTTTGTTTCTATTTATGTGTAACATCAATTGAAGGTGGATTTTTTATATATTTATTGATTCTTGAATCCAATTTAATAAATTTAAACAAATTTTTTAGATGAATTTAAAATGGATAATTGGAATGTGAATCACATGGTTTTAAAATATTTATTATATTTATTGATATTTTTATTGTTTAGATGTCACTTCTTTATAAAAATCATGTCCATTGGTGTATGTATTCAATATAGTGGTGATGTTATGAACCCCTATTCTTGGGACTCTTTGATAGTACATTAAATGGAATTGGATAATAACATATAACCAGCCAATGAAATTGTTTCCCATGTATTGATATATAATGTGATAATTCTTCTATAATAATGTGTAATTCGATAAAATCCACTAGAAAAATCTAAAACAATTGTGTTGGAATATGTTATGGTATATAATATAATTTATTCTTGTATTCGGGTGTGTGTTTTGTCTTGGTTGATATGATGTGATGCATGGGTTGGGGCTATGTTGTGTTGTTCTAATGCATTGTGGATGTGATGTGGTTATTCTTTAGTGATGTGATGGTGGTTTTGGTTTGGTTGTGCATTGGGGGTGAAAACGTGGTTATGATGTGATGGAAGGTGGATGTGGATGAGTTTGTTGGGATATTGAGTTTTACTAACTGTTTTTTGTTGAGTTACTCTAGTTTTCTGTGTCGTATAAGAGATAACGATGTTTTGTTAATAGACTATACACAATAAAACAAAATAGAATAAAGTGTACCATGATATTTATTTAAATAGTTGGCTATTTAATATTAATTTTTCATATGGAAATTGTGTAATTAAAATTTAGGTTTAATTATTATTGGGTTGTTAGAGAAATATTAAAATTATGTTACCATCTAATGAGAATTTGAAATGTGGTTTGTGGAATTTTTGAGGATTTATGGATATAGATTTGGAAGAAAATTGAGTGAAATTCATTAGTTGGTTTACACAATTTTTTAGACTCTATTGGTTATTAATATGAACTATTCTCATATGCATGAGAGACTTTGGTTTTCTTAATGAGTTTAATTTTATGATCACCCTATGTATGTAAAACAATTTTCTGTTTTTTAGGAGAACAACATGGACCGTATTGGAAATTACAATTTCGATATTTGGTAAGTTATTGTGTTAATGAAGTTACATTAATTTAGAGTATTTGGATAAGAAATTTTTTCTATATTAGTAATACTTATACATGCATTGTGGGATGGATTATATACTTTATTTATTTTACTTCATGGATGTTCTTATGGTAGATTCATCTTATCTTCTCATCCTATTTATGTTATACTTAGAAATGCCAGCATTAATTATTTTTTGTACTGATGGTGTTGGTTTCAAACCTAACACCTACAGGATGTGGAACTTGGAGGGGGGGGGGGGTTATCTATCTCAGTTAATTAAGGAATATTTAGTGTTTGGGGTTTATGAAAATGGTCCATAGTAACATTTGAAGTCACATGATTTAATATACATTCTTCCTAGAAATAAAATCCAAAATAATAAATATCATGATCCCCAGGATTTGATGTGACTTTAATAAATAATCCAAAATCATCCGAATATAATTATAACCCAATTATGCTTGATGAGAAAATGTAACTAAATATTTCATGATGTCCTCCCAATTCCACATAATAATATGTAAAGGATGTAAAAAAATACATAAAACATAATGGATTTTTGTTACCTTCTATAAATATCTACAAGATGAAACAAACTATTCCATAGACTACATAATACATACCCACCAAATCCAACCACTCAATGTAAGATAAATCATGGATATTCAAGGATGATCATTAAAATGAGATCTTAATAACCCAAGATGAAACTCCATATCCATCTCCGATGGAACATATATTTCACATGAAAGAACTTCATATGTTTATCATCCTTTGAACATTCCCAAAGAGCACACTATGGAATAAATAATCCAATATTCCCTATAAATATGGGAATTCAAATGAATACTCCTATAAAAATAGAAAAAATGAAGATTACACTATCATCTGGTATATAAAACCTCTAACACCAGGCTCCACCACATCAATATGCCTTTCTGTAATCTCATCACTCACTCTAATAGAATCTCTAAACTCCAAACTGACATATGATAATGAATTACAATTCAGCATATTAAAAGGTACACTACTTTTCATAAGGTTTTAATCAGTCTTAATGAAATAGTCTTGTAAAATGTAAATTCACTTCCACTGGCATAGATTAAGATTCTACTTGGATGAAATATATTTTGTGGGTGGAATAGTAATATTCATAGTGGTTCAACTTACTGGACCCATAAGAAATCACAACCCTCAATTGCATTAAGATGCGCCCGAACTAGAAATTATTAGATCATAAAAACTTTTATCTACACTCCCCAATTGAAAAATGAACAATGGGAGAACTTTTAAACATCCATTTACATATTCAAGTAATTATTCATACAAATCGATCTATATAAAGGTTTTCCCCTTCTTGATAAAAGATTTTAACAGGGTAATAATGTAGGAGTAATCTAACATGAATCTCTATTGATATCCCATCAGACCCATTATGTTATGGAACTCTACAATATTATTAGTTTATCTCCGTGAAAAAAATTACTTGATCATTGATGGATCAACCAAAACCCCCTAATGGAAAACTACAACCCTAAGAAAATTTTCCTATTTTATAAAAAACATGTACATGAAAAATGTTATGTTCAATTAATGTTCTTGAAGGACATATAAATGTAAATAATATTCTTATCATGTTCCAACTCTAATATTTATTTTTTGAGATTGTATTCAAGTAAAACTACTACTAACAAATCAATATTATTAAGAATAATTGAACTCATGAGTCCAATGATAATATGAAGGGAATTTTTGATACTAAACTGAATAACAAAAAAATCAAATTAGTCATAATGACACATACAAATAGTCTACAATATATAATACACTATAATTCCGATATTTTGATATCCATTATGTATATAAATATTAAAATACCCATAACATACCTTTAACTAATTGAATGAACCAACTATACATAGGAGATGATATCAGTTCATAGCCTTCACGTGGTTTAACCAATGGCATTCTCGGCACAACATAAAACTACTTCTACCATTTTATCGAACAACATTGAGGAACCACATCCTGATACAATGATCCAAATGGAACCCTTCTATTTTAAAAAATCAATCTTATTCATGAAATATAACTTGTAAAATTTTTATATTATATGAATCCATTGATATTGGAGAGGCTCTAATTGGAAACTCAATCCGAAACTTGATATAGCATTGAGGAGATAGTGTCACAACCACTTTGGGTAAGTCAGGAAAAATAAGCAATGAATCAAGGAACCCCAAATATATGTTACTCAAATAACACAAACATAGTGCTATAAAATAAGACAATAGAGGCTCTAATTCAAGCATTTCATGTAATAGTCCTTCTCAATAAGGAATATCACATTTTATCAGAAATTTATGTGAATAAAACTATCCTCCAAATTCAATTGGTAGTAATTTGATTATAAAATAATAATTTTGTAACATGAATAACATATTAGAGTTTTATTTGTAATAGGAATAATTTCAAAAGAAATAGATAGTACTATAACATTAGCTAAAAATCGAAACACATATCATGAAAACTCAGTTGATCTCCATGTTACATAGTCAACACTATTATAACTGGATGCATCACCACTATGACTTCTAGGTAATTGACCATTGAAAGTAAAATAAATGTGTCTGAAGTTTAATAATAAAATAAAGTGAAATCTAGAGTAGGTGTTAAGAAAATGGTTCCTCTAACAATCTCTAGTTCATTCAGTATAGCATATCCACTTTAAAAAATTGTCCACAACTTGATCATATATCCTACATACCCTACAAATGAATACCTCTCTGTAAATCTCATATTTATGACATTGGGGGAACGTTAAATAACTGGGATGACCTCAACCAGCATCATCTCTTCTTAGGGGGAAGCTTGGATGCCCTTACTGATGACATACTCTCTGAGGTAAAATGGATTAAACAAAAACATACTCCCCACAAGATGTCATCCTCGAAGGATGGATGAGCACTAGAATAAACAACGAATATGAGATTCAGGAGATTATTGCATAAGATCTTATCTTCAGGTGCATCCATAATAACTTCTTTCTCAAGATTAGTATAATGAAAATTATTGTGGCCCTCTCCCTGTCTGTTAAAACCTTAAATGCACTGAAATTCATGATCCTCCATCTATATCTCTACTCCTTTTAATGTCTTGATGAAATCCTTGTAAATGGAATATTAACTAAAAATAATTCATATCGATCACCTAGACTATCTTATTCACATCAATATATGTATTTATCATAATTGAGGTGACCAAATCCTAATAATATGACACAATTCCTCATAAAGACGATATACAATGGACACTTATAAATATAATGGTTAGTGGTAAAGAAAATAAGGTCATTAAAGTGAATTACATGCCCCCAAACACTCTAGTTATCTTACTTAAGAGAGAGAAACTCATACTTTTATACTACCCTCCTCGTCAATAGATTGAAATTTATATGAAACCAACTATGACAATAAACACTTGAAACCTATTCCTTTTCGGACTCTCTAAGAAACATGGTCTACCACGCGTATGAAACTACAATTTTATAACTAGTTTATCGAAAAAATCAATTCCCATCCTAGAACATATCAATCTAAAGGATATATCATGCTCCTAAAACTATTGAATCTTCTCTAAATTAGAGACACTCCACTCATAATTCTCCATTATATTACACTAGAAGTCACCCAATATACCCCTCAAAGACATATCTTCCTCAATTGTGTCAACCCATTTTCATTCAACATGTTCGTATTATCAAACATCACCATACGTTTCTGCATAATGAAAATTTCCAATAAGAATATATGAAAAAAAAATAAAACAATCCTATATTCTTGGTGTTGTGGAATATGTTACAGCTAATTTAAATATATTTTATTCAATTTTTTTCAACGATCACTACTTCTCACACTAAATAACTGAGAAACATGATTTATGTACCACTCCATGGTCTCTACCCTATAATAAATATTATCTTTTTTATGGTCATCATTTTCATCTTATCAAACATCACAATACTATTCCACATAAAGACAAAAACCAATAGGAATATATGAAAATAATAAAACTATCCTCTATGATAGGTTTTATGGAATCTATTACTGTTCATTTAAATATATTTATTTTAATTTTGTTCCAAATTCACCCATTTTAAAAATAAAGGATAGAAAAACAAGATTAATGTACCACTCCATGGTCTCTACCCTACAATCAATATTATTTTTTTTATTGTGATTATTCATAATATGGAACATATAACATTTCATAGGTTTCGTAATTTCATGTATCCAAGAAGATATTCCATATTTAATCACTCACTTTTTTGGCTATCATTATTTCCCTACTAATCCAATCAAATCAAAAAAACATAATAACACCAATATCTATCATAACACTCATTGAAATCATTGATTCCAATTTTTCATTCCTCAACTCCTGCAAATGAATCTTCCATAGTACATGTAGATGATGTTTTTGGTGGTATAGTGTGATGTAGGTAATGATATAGGTTGTGTAGCAGTTGTTGTGAAAGATACCATGGGTGGAATAAAGGAATTAAATTGTGTTGTGGAATATGTATAGGGATATTTATTATATTATATAGTTGTTAAGATGGAAATGAGTGGGTTATTATTGGAGATGTATTTTATGGTCAATGTGGAATCATTTTTTAGTTTCCCAGAAGAGCGTGACATGGTCAGTAATGTAAAAAATGAGATATTTAATGGACAAAAAGAATGTGAGTAGGGTATGAGAGTCTTTTTTATTAAAAATGTAATTAAAAGTTTTAATTAATGTAAATTGGTTTCTAATTTGTAAATATATAAATGGTTTTATTATATTATTATTTGGATGATGGAAAATATTTCATGTGGCTGTTTAAAGGGGATTTAGGGTTCATTATGGTGTTTTTGTTGACATTGATGATAGAATAATATATTAGTAGTGTGGTTATTTTTTTGGGTGGTGGTAGTTCAACCTGGGTAAAACAAATATGTTGGGTTTTTTTAGACAACAACTAGTTGTATTTTAATTAGTATTTATAAATTTTCCCCACTTGAGTTGGATAACCATACCGATACTGAAAATGATTTGGGTTTTGAGTTTTATCTTATCAAAATAATGTTGGAAATGAAACAGATGAAATAATATTCCCCCATCCCAAACTCTCTTATAGTGTAGCATGGTTTTTTATGATTCAAGAGGTATTTCTGACATTAAAATACCATATTGATTATTAGTGTGACTAGAGGTATTAGATGTACTTGTAGACCCTATGAGGTATGAATGACACAGAACATGGTGTAGTACAAGACCCTACAGGGTAATTATGAGATGATACTATATGGAGGGGGTTATTCATGGTAAAAGGAGGGTATGAGATTTATATCAATCTTGTTCATGATACCCTAGTATACTGGATTTGGGATGTGTACATTATACATGGTGTGTTTTATCATCCAAGGGGAAGGAATTGTGAGAATAAAATGTTTGATGTTGCACTATGAGTGAAAAATTATTTGGGAAATAGTTATATTGATACATTATTAATTTTCATAGAAACAATTTTAACACATTGGGTGAATAATTTGACAAGTGTTCCATGGTGATGTTAGATGGTAGTTGACTTGATATGTTGGTGTTGGTTTGTTAGTTTTTTACAAAGGAATTAGTATATTGTTTCTATATTTTCATGAGATGTCTTTTGTATGATTCCATTATGTATATTTATTATTATCACCCCAATATAAATAAACATTTTTTTTATATTTATGGAGTGAGTTTGGTGACCAGTCCAGATATTAAAATATTGAAGCAAGAGATTGGGTGTGGAGTTACTTCTTTAAGATTAATTTTATAATTTTTTTTATACATATATTTCTGTATCATTATCCCAGAAATATGGGATTATTATAAATTATTTTTTATTATATCACAGAAGTGATGGTTTATTATTTATTTTTTCTTAGGATATATTTGAGTAAGGACTCCCATTTGTAAATTGTATAACCTTGGTGTTTATTACCAATCCAAGGCCTATTGGAGGTGGGCATTTTTAGTCACCATGATCTCCACTGTATGACTAAGATGTGTTATTAATTTTTATCAGTCATGATATATTTGTATATATTATTCTATTTAATAGTTTTCAGGGAGTTTGTAGATATGAACGTTGATGATTTAAGGGTTCGGTTGGGTAATGGTAACTGTTGATCTTGTTATGTGATGTATAATAGGTAGACCACATTGGACATGAAATATTAGGCTTTACCAAGATGTAGAACATGGAAACTATGTTAAACTATAATACAAGTGGAATTGTGTTTCCTAGGGAATAGTGACTATGAGATCCACATATATAATCATTGGGTTTGTTTTTGGTTTAAATAGTGAAATTATGAGAATTGGAAAAAAATATAATTATTTAAATTTTATAATACCAGAAATTGGATTTTTAGTTCCTGCTTTATAGATATTTTAGTTGGTCATCATCCAGCTGTGGTTTCGGTTGGTGAGTTATAGTATGTTGAACCATTTTACTATAGTATGGTTAACCCTACTAAGAAGAAAATGGTTTAATAAAATTGTTTAAAATCAAGTGTTAGATATTATTGAAGTTTGATTGGGGAATATCTACATTACAGATAGAGCACTTAATGGTGTATCATATGATCCCATTTAGTATTATTTTATCTATGGAT
The DNA here is from genome assembly GCA_963277665.1 of Viscum album. Taxonomy (NCBI): domain Eukaryota; kingdom Viridiplantae; phylum Streptophyta; class Magnoliopsida; order Santalales; family Viscaceae; genus Viscum; species Viscum album. The sequence continues at coordinate 1,554,764,890 of OY728121.1, read as the reverse complement.
TCCTACATGGATTTTTTAACTATTAGTGAAATAAGGGGAACATCATGGTAGTGGTTTATCTTATTTTTTCATGAGTAGAAAAAGGATGTTTTTTTAATGTATTTTTATAGAAGATGATTGTCATTGACTTTCTATCATGGGTGATGAAGGTGGTGAATAAGATTGAGATTTTATCCCTTCAATAAGTTCATTTTACAATGGTGGATCCTGATTTTTTTTAAGGAATTACTTCTCATTTCACATGTTATATTTTTTATTAGGATTCTATATCATGGGGTTTCGAGGAGGAGTTACACCCATTAATTAACTATGAATTCACCACAAAAAAATTTCTTATGTACATGGATGTCTAGAAGAAGGAATATGTTACTGATATATTTCTTATATAGATATTATTTTCATATTTGTGGATCGATCAACGTTACTTCATAAGTAGATCTTTTAGTGGATCACATTGTATGGGGAAGTCATGGATTCTACTAGAAGGGAATTAGCCTCAATGAGTTACTTCCCATTTCAACAGTTCAATTATTTAACTTCTACCTACTAGGGGTTCAATGCTAGTTTCTAATGATTGTGGTTGATGTGTTCATTGATGAATCTGGTGCCTAATATCTTTTTGGACTATCGTAGTCAAGGTATTGTATTTCAGATCCTTTGCCAATAGAAGTTACTACAGCATAGGCCACATCAATTGCATAGAAAATAAGATGGTTCCCTATTGAGATGAGATGGAACTAGTATGGAATAGACTTCTAATATAACAATATAATATGGTAATAGGGATTAAATTGGGTGAACTTATAGTTTTTTAGTATTTATTCCAAGGAGCAAGATGTGGTTGGCTTCATTTTACAGATGATCCATATCTAGTGGAAACATATATTTTGTTATTGTTGTTTCGTTATTTTATACCATTGTTTATTATTTGTGTTATTGTTGATCGTAAAAATAATTTATTACAACAACCACAATCAATTAATTGAGACCAATATGGATAGTATTCCAATTAGATTGGTTTTTACCATGTTATTTGATGGAATGAGGAGTCTTCTGGATATGTTTTAGGGTTTTGAGTTGATGAAATTGTAAAATTAGTCATCTGGGGATTTATTTCTTCTTAAAATATATTCATATTAATTCATTCTTCCCATTGAATTATTTAATATTGTCTCTATTTTCATTCACAATAGAGTGTTGTAATTAGATTATAATATATATAAATCGATTTTAATTAGTGAACTAGAGAATCAAATGTGTTTTTTAAGTCATTGAAAACTTAGTTAAAATCATTGTCATTAGATTTAATTGAGGTATCATCAGAGGTGTTTCATAGATGAATATGTGAGTTTCAATGTGTTTTCCTAATATGTAGTTTATTATCCCCCTTGATGTGAAATAGTGTTCATTTTTAGGCTCTAGATTGATGATTTAATGATTTTAATGGACCCCTATCAGATGTAACATTCTATGATCAATGGGATTTAGATTTAATGTAATGATATGATGTAAAAGGATTTTGTAGAACCCAATATGTCTTCATGGGGTGATCTAGTGATGTTATTCAAGATGATGAATGGTGTTCCATGGTTTCATATAGACTACCATTGATTTAATTAGGTGATGGTAATGAATAGTTACAATCATCCACATATTAATGACCTTTTGACCATTTCAATAGATCTTACTGGTTTTTATGGTTTGAAGTGCATACTGGATATCATCAGATAATAGTTATTGTGGAAGATATTTTAAATAAAACTTTCAGATCTCGATATAGGATCTGTATGTTCATACTCATGTCCATTAGTGCACGAATTTCCATATAAACATTTATGGGACTCATGAACAAGTTAATTCATGAATTACAAAATCAATTTTTGACTCTATATATCAATGAAATCCAAATATTCTTGAGATTATATTTGCATAGTTTCTTTTATAATTAATCTATTTTGGATTTCAAATATGTCTGTCCAATTAATGGGAATATATCAATGTGTACGTTTTTTATGTTTGAAATGAATTACCTAGAGAATATGGTGTCAAAAAAGAGGATGGTCATGTATCTATAGAAAAATGAGGCAGTTTTTTCTTAGGTACAACCCCAGAATGTAGTATAGGTATATATTTTCCATAGTATTGTGGGTTGTTATCATATTTTTGTGCCTAATTTCAATCAGTTTGTATCTAAAATAACATCCATGATCATGAAGGGATCAAATTTTTATTTAAGTATCTGTGTAAATAAATATTTGGTTACTTGAAAAAGATATTGATCGATGATCCCATTCTATAGCTTCTTGAGGAGGTGGAAGTTCTTTTGGTGTTCTTTGATGCTTCAATTCTTGAATAGGGTTGACTATAGATAGCATATAGTGAAACGATCTTATACATGTATCAATATTTATATAACCATTAATGTAATTGTTCCAACATTGATCTCATGATTGTGGTGATTAATATTTATCAGATGCCACGGTGACATTAACTAATCATCATGTTATTCAATTCCTTAATAGACCATGTGACCCTAAATTATTTTCTCTCTTATTATAATCTAAATCTATGAAAATTGAGGTCTTTATTATTTTGAAATTTTGATCTCCTACACCTTGGTTAATGGTAATATTTCTTCAATTTTATTATGTAGAAAGTCATAGGTAATTTAATTTTTTGAATTTATAGGTGTTGGTAGAGGGATATAGGAGCATCAGATTGTGTATATTAATGTGTAGGCGGTTGGGGGTAGTAGAATCATGTTTCTTATGAGATGGGAAATGTATAAGGTGTATTAGGTGGAGGATTCTTTGTGGGGACATTCTGTGGTGGAGGTCATTCAGGATCGCGTAGACTATGATGATTCTCTAAAGTGATAGTCAGTTGATGATGAACATATAGTGGGATTTTATGGAAGTATATTTTTTCAATTGGCTATCTATAAATATGTTCATCATGAGTTTTATAATATTGATATGTTAGTGAATCTGAGTGTGTCCATGATGTATGGTCCCTCGTGAGATTAACATTAGTTGTATGGGATAATGTTATTAGTAGAAGTGTTTGTGTTGTGGTTATTTTTCTATCAGAAAGTGAATCTATAGTAGTGTGTTCTAGGTGGGTAGTGGTGATATTGGATGCCCCTGAGTGGGAGCGGGAGGACTACTCAAAATATTTCAACATTATTCAATCACAATACTAGGGAGGATTTGATCATATATGGGTGTTTAGGGATCTATTGACTATATATTCCCACATTCAAGTAACTATGGAGTATTTACTGTATAGGTTTTGGTGAGAAGATAAGTGGATGAGGTTCTGACTATTCATGGGATATCATTGAAAATTATTTATATTCATTTTCCCCAATTTACATCACATTTATAGAAGGTATTGAGATATTATATCCGTTATATTTCTCATTAGAAAATCATTGTTTACATAGTTTGAAGGGTAAATTCAATTGAACATCCCAACACTAGACGATATGTTTCCGACATTCATTTTCATTTTTAATGGATAATGGGAATGGAACAATCCTTTTTTTGTTTTGTTATAATTAAAAATTACACTCTACCATCACAATGGTCTATTTTAATTCATTTAATTTGAAACCTTTTCATATTTCAATATTCTTGAAAATGTTTGGGGAGTCCACATTCATCAGTATAGATGTGGTGTATAATAAAATGTTAAATGTTTTGTTGTTTTGAGGTAGGATGAGGTGGTTAAAAGTCTTTTATTATCCATATTTCGATAAATAGAGGATCATTTTGGGGATTATAGTTGGGGACCACATTAACTTGAGACTTTCCATTTCTTATAGGTGGTGGAGTCATGGTGAGGGGTGTAATATCTCAACCTATTTTATTAGTCCTTTTATTGTGTCAAATATTATTCATGAGGTGGTGTATTAATTGGTGATTCCTCAGCATATAGATCATATTCAAGACTTGTTTCATGGGTTGTATATTTTTTATATAATTAATATCATTTTAATTTCTATTATTTGGGGAGATGGATATTGGGGATGATGGGATATTCATGGAATGGTTAGTTAAGATTTGGGGTAAAAGGAAAAGATTATATGTGGAAATGTCATTTCATTCGTGAATCTTATTTTGTGGAATGGTCGAGTTCAAAAGATAAAATTGAAATGAGTGTCATAGATACACACTCAATACCCCAAGCTATTTTTATATTTTAATTTTTATTGTTCCTGGAGATGATTGATATTGTATTGAACTGAATAAAGTGATTTCTAATTGTGATTTCCATGAGTAATTTAATATAGTTTTGTTTTAGGCTTTCATTCCAGGAATCATCTCATTTGATAGGTATCTCATCGGTAAAAATTGGTCCATGGTGTGCATCGTATAATATTATGTTATATTTTCATTCTTGTGTGTAATAATCATTTAGAGGTATATATTATAACAGTTTGGACCATCTCGACCAATGAACGTGCCTATATTTGAATTTTATAGAGTCAAGAGGAATTTTAAGGAATATCGGGAGATTCTTAGTAGATATTTGTTTTCTAAAGGTGTGGTGTCTAGTGTGGAGGATGTTTTATTATTATAAATGGATGGTTAGTAGATTTATTATAGCATGGGAAGTTGGTTGTGGAATATGGACATAAGAGGTAGGTTTTTTGTGGCCCTTTTTTTTCTACGAAGCATTAATATGATCGCAGGTTGTCGAATAGTGTATAGTTGGGGTGGATATATTTTTGTGCACACAATCACCTTACACTATAATGTTTTGGGTGACAAATTTTGATGACTCTATTAATTTGGGGATAGCTATGGGGTCATGAATATGTTAAACTATATTCATTCCCTATGTTTATAGCTTTTGAGGTCAATATAGTGATGATTTCTTTGTGGATCGTAAAGGAGGCTTGATCAAGGATGAATATGTAATATCCTACTATGTTTCTCTATAGGTTTTCATGAAATGACCTTATCATTTCAAGGTAGATTATAGTAAAATTTTATGTTATTCTAAAATATTATTAGATATTAATATGATATTTCATTCAAAAAATATATAGCAAACACGTCCCCTAAAAATTGAAGGGATCCCTAAGGGTGATTTTGGGAGGGATTTTATCCCATCTTATATAGATTTAGTAATCTTCCTTAGATGATTGATCATTGGTAATTTGTGGTGATTTCCTTCCATTTCCCACATATTTTTCTTTATATTCATCATTTGGGGAATCTTTTGATCACCGGAATAACTAGTTTAGATTTTTTTTGAATGATTTATGGGTATAATTGTACTTTGGGTTGTTAGAGATTACAATGGATGATATAGGAATTTTCAACTTTTCTTTTTTTTTAATTTTCTTTCATAGTGGACTATGAAGCTCATGTTGAGGTAGTGGATTCAAAAACACTCATTTCATATATGTGAAATATAGTATTTTCATTTTTTTACCATGGTATTGAAGTTTCGATTGATCTAATGAATTTAATGTTCCATATTTAATGATATTTTTGTGGAAATGGAAAATAACATTGGTTTTACAAACAACTATGTTCTTTGTATTAAAAATTATTCTTACTTGCTACTGTTTATTAATATAAATTTTGATGCATTAATTTGTGTATTGATTCCTTGTTTTTTTCAGACACACAATTCATTAACCTCAAATCATTTAAATGGTTGTTGACTTGGTTATATAAATTATGTCGATGTGTTATAATTTCATACAAGAAAAAGTATTTGTGGTGGTGTTTATTTTTTTAATTTTTTATTGAACAATTATTGTGACATTGTGATATTGGGTTTGGGTATGTTTTGAATAAAATAAATTATGTTTATTATAATGTTGAAGTGGGTGTTATAGAATTTTTTTTTCTTTGGAATAGTGTGATTAATTTTATGATATAGATTGATAAAAAAGTGGTGTGGAATATTCCTTATGTAGACTAAATGAATTAAATTATAGTGTTGATTCTGTAATGGGACAATAAATATCAATCCATGGTCAGTAAGATGGAATGATTAGGTTATTTAGGGTGATGGAATATTTAGTTAATGTATGATCATTTGATAATTTCCTTATGGTGTGGGATATTATTTGTAAATATTTAATTGAGATAGTTAATTGTGGGAAAGAATAAGAGTAGTGGTTGATAGTGGTTTTCCATTAAATGTAGGATGGAAATATTGGATGGACAAAAATTGGATAATAAATGTTAAATCTTAAAATAGGTCAGTGTTATGATTTATTCATTAATCATATATGTTTTTTCGAAATTTTACGAGGATTTGGGGTCTGTTGTGTTGGTCTAGTTAGAAGTGATTGTAGTTAAATATTGTAGTAGTGTTGGGACATTTATTGGAAATTTGAGTGTTATATGGTATAATATAATACATTGGGATTGTGTGTGGATATAACCAATTTTATTTTATGTTTTGTTTATATACATTCCACAATCATTTTAGTTACCCTTACTAACTCCCAAAATATTTTGTGTTTTGTTTTTATTATCAATGTGGGTGAGGGAAGGGAACCTTGAATACTACCTAATCTGTGATCTCCTTTCAATGTGTATCATGGAAAATAATGATTCAAGAGGTACCTGATTTATGGGAAACCTTATGGTGAGTTGGAGTGACTAGAGGTACATGATGTTTTGAATGAAAATATGGGACATGGATGGGAAGGTTTGTGGTGTACTTGAAGACCCAATGTGGTAATGATGAGATTCTATAATTATATTATTGGTCATGAATGGTATGAGGAGGGAATTTGGTTAACAACCTTCATATTCAAGATACCCAACCATACAATGTATGATATGTTTAGATGGGTAATTTTGTGAGGTGGCAAGGTTGTGGATGGGTTTTTTAGTATATAAGGATTGACATTAGTGCATAAGAGAAAATAGTCGGGGGATTATTTTTTTGGGGAACCATGATATTTATTCAATAATAATAATTTAATACCTTGGATGTACTATGTGGTGGGATGATAGGTGTAGTGGTATCAGAATTTAGGGGTACTTTTATAGTTTTGTTCATTGTTAGCTAATTCATTATTAAGCTATTTCTTCATTTTTCATGAGCTTTTTTAGTATGATTCCCCTAAGTGTAAATTTTATTACCTCCCTAGTTTATATGTATATATATATAATATATTTTTAGGTTTTTGGGATGAGTTTGGAGACCAATAATGAAAAAAATTGCATAATGATGGGGATATTGAATGGAGTTATTTTCTTCACAATGTTTTGGTATTTTTCTTTTTTTAGAGATTTTTATTTGTCTTACAATATGAATTCACAATGATATTATTGTTGTTTATGGACTATTAGTTCCATGGAATTCAGTATTTATTTTTTCCTTTGATATATGACGGTAATTCTACACATTTGAATGTTTTCTAACATCAGTTCTGGTTTCCAACATTGGTCCTACTGAAGGATATCCTCAACGAAACCTTTATCTCCACTACTTCTCTTGGATGAATTCAAGTTTGGGGGAGTTGTGAATACATTATATAGTTCTATGATTCTATAAAAACCCCTCCAAAAGAAAATAAATACCTTTTAGTACTTAATCCTCCAGTTATAGCATTATAATTTACTATAAAAATAATATTAATTATTTAATTCATTATTAATATATAATGAAAAAAATATAAATCTAATAATTACATTCTTTATAGTTATTTTACATCTCATTAAAAATAATAGAATATCATTAATTGTTAATATTTAATAATTTCTAATCCAGAAGCCATTTTTTAAAAGGAATTTTTTATATATTCCACAACACTAAAAATATATAAATTCCACTACAAAAAACACATCCATCCACTATATAAGATATTGTGAATGCCTTGTTAATAACCATCACTACCATTACCAAAATACCATTTTTGAAATTCAATCAATCGTCTATAAAAAACACCCACTACACAATCTCATACCAACAAAAAACAAATTCAACCACATCAACTACTAACAATTATAAACCTATTTTCAATAAGCTAGTGATAATAAAAGTATAAAAAACATAATATAATCCACTATAAATGTATTATTATTATGATGATTATTTAGGGACAGTAAAAGAATTATCACATTTTAGTAATATATAATGACTTAATTCATTACTAATATAAATTATTATCATTTTAATTGGTGATTATTAATATTAAACACATCAATATCACAATAATTCAATGTTGGGATGAAATACACAATAGTATTGTTAAATAGAGGAAAACAGAAAAACTAGATTAAAAATATGTGTTACAATTAACCTTCATTCCCACATAATGGGTTTTTATCTATTCCTACGTTAATTCACATCATTTATATTGTTTAAATAACCACATGATAATTCCATGATTTAAGAGAAATATAAAATATGATTATTGAATCCTATGACTATTTGAAACCCCTTGAAAACTTAAATCATTAATTCAAGAAATATTAAAAAATGATCACTTGGATGAAACTCTTATGGTAAAACCATACAGGTGAATGATCTCTCTATATATTTTGAGAGGGGTTCTCCAGCAATCTATGTATTTGAAAATAATAATGACCAATGATATAAAAACATATAAATTTTAAAATAATATAATCTCAAACCTTTTAACAGTTCTCTAGGGAATTGTTTTCCTATAAGATGATCTACACTTCCTAAAATTCCATTTAAATCAATCATGAAATTTTTCCACACATCATAATATTAAATTTTTTTCAAAATACACGATAGATCATTTATAGATGAATGAAAATATATTAAATTTAAAAATTATCAATTTTAAGTATTTTTCTTTTTAAAATTTAATTGTAGTTCTTAAAATAAAATTCAAGAATAAGAAAAGGAAATGTGAATCTACTAAAAGGGACACATGTCACATATACCTTATACAGACAAGAAAAATATAGTATCTATAACAATAAATTTAGCAATGTTATGATTTTATCTGAAATATGTAATATTTATATAGAGAATGATATATATTAATGTATATCAATTATATTGAAATTTTAAAACTTCGATGAATAATATATTTTAGCGTTAGGTAAAATATTTCAATGTAAATTATAATATATTTCCCCTACAGATAATTTGATATGTAATATAATTCTCAAATAGAAAAGTATATTTCCCTTTTCTAAATTATTGATATTTAATATATTTATATAGTGGGAGCACAATACATAATATATTTTGATTTAATATGAATCAATATAAACAAAATTTATTCCATGAACATGTATTTTTTAATTCAAACATTATATATTATATATTTGAAAAAAAAATTAATTTAATATATTTCCTAGAGATATTGAAAATTAAAACAAAACCCAAAAATGAAAAATATCACCTCTAATTATAGGGTAACATTAAACATAATCTCTAATTATAAATACCTTTTCCCAACATAAAAATCACTATATATACCATTTGGATCCCTAAACACAATGTAAAATCTAAATAAATTTTTTAGAAAAACTCTTACCCATTTCAAAGTTAATAATAGTTCCCAATGAAAAATAATGAATTCTATAACTTATAAAAAAATATTTCTCATAAAAAATTTATAAAAAAATTAGGTCTGTAAATTAATAAAAAATAACAATGATCCTTTTTTAAAATTATAAAAAATAATAATCATATGCCTTATAAATGAGATCAAAAATCACTTTTTAATGGGATTTTTTTAAAAAATTAACTCATTATTTCATTGAATAATTTTACTAGATCATTTTTTATTATAAATAACAATATTAGAATATATTTATTTTTAAAAAATATATAATTAGTCATTTATTATTTAAAAAATATATTTTCATAAAAATTATATTTTGAAATATTTTCATTCCATAAAACCTTTATTAATTTAATATGAAAATAAAAAAAAATTATTTGATATGAAAGACTCCAAATTGTATCAAAACAATTTCACAATTATGAATGTAATATATTATAAAAATTTTGTAATGTTATATAGGTTATTAGAGGCACAACAAATAGAATCACACAAACTAGCAGGATATTTGAATATGTCATGAACCCCCTTAGATTAGACAACCAAACTATTATTTATCTAAAAACAGTGGCATGAAGACCCAGTGGGACTAAAAGCTTATTTCCTAGCCCTATGGCCATATGTCAGATCATAATTGAACTAGATCAAACCATAGGCCTACGTCATCTTGCCTATGTCTGCATAACTATGTCAACCTACATAATCATCATCTTACACCATCAATATTCTATGTAATTGACCCAATATTTTTAAAATTTCAAAAACCATATTTTCTTCAGATATTTTTTAAATATAATATTAAAAATAATCGAATATTTAATTTAAATGAAATAAATAATTTATATTTTAATAGATTCAAAAATAAAATTTAAAAAAAATTAATTTAATAAGAAATATAAAATTTTACCAATTTTTCATGTATATCCTTATTATAATTTTTTAAAAAAATTTAAAAAATACCTTACATGAAAATTAAATTTTTAATAAGTTATAAAATATATTTCTCCGAAAAAAATAATTTATTATTTAATATATAATAAATTAAATATATCATTTTTAAAAAATATATTTTTCTTATTTTATATATATTTTGGAAAATTCATAAGCTATAATGTCAGGTTTTTAGTTAAAATTTATATATATTTGGAAAAATAAATTTAATAATTATGTTATCCATGATATTTTAAAGATGTTTATTTTTATTTGGATTATTATACTTATTTATTTATAATGAGAATTTTTTATATTAAAAAAAATATTTTCCTTTAAAATAATTATAAATAAATAGTTTTTATTTAGAATGGAAGAAATAAATTTTTTCATTTAAGAGTGATGAAATTAAATACGTTTTTTATCCTAATTTAAAATTAAAATTTCCCTTACACCAATAAATCAACTCATTTGGGATAAAAATAAATAAATTATTCTATAGATTTATTATATAAAAATTAAGAAACCTTTTCATTTAAAAATATTTTAAAAATTCATTAAATAATATACATTATTGGAAATCCAAAAATAAAAATTTTTAGTTTTTCCATAATAAAATGAAATATTTAATTTTTAAAAAATATTTCTTTTAAATTTGATTTTATTTCTCATTTTATTAATTTTTAGAAATAAATTATTTTTCGAAAAAAATAATATTATTCCGTTTGAATAAGTGAGAAATTAAATCACAAAAAAATCACCACACATGATTAAAATAAAATTTGAAAATTATATTATATTACTAAAAGAACATGTTAAAACTGTTATGTTTTTTTATGAAATGAAAAAAAATTGTTAAAATCTATTTATATATTTTTAAAAGTAAATAATAAAACATGTAAAACGAAAACTTATTGCATAAAAAATCAAAATATACCTTATCATTGAAAAAACAAAATATTTTAAATTTCCAAATAAAAAAATATCAATTAAACAGTAAGAAATATATATATTCATATAAAAATGTAATAAAAATATCATCTTTTCTTAAACAATTATCAAAAAATAAAAAATTATTAAATCATTTCATAAAATAAACACTATTTCAATAATACATGAAATAGAAAACACTTTCTTATTTCCCAAAAAAATCATTTTATGTTATGCAAAATTAATATATAAACCTCTTAATTTCAAAATAAAGGAAATATGTCTTTTATATTTAAAACAAAACATTAATAAAAATATCCGTTAAACAATTAATTTAAAAATAAATAAAATTATATATAAATTTTTTTTAAAAATAATTATAAATAAATTTTTATATTATAAAAATTCATGAAAATCCATTGTTATTTTTTTAAAAAAAATTCCGTAAATTCAAAATGATTTATATTTTCATTTTAGAAAACATATTATTGGTAGTGTTGATATAATAATTCACCGTTCATTGGAAATCGAGTTTTATTTTTAAAAAATGTAATTTTCAATACGTCTAAGATATGAAAAATTAATATGTGAACACTAAGAAAACCAAAAACTCCATTTTTGATTAAAAAATATTTTTTTCCTTTACAAAATTACTTTCTTTTAAAAAATAACTATGAAATACTTTTAATTAAATGGTTAAATTCCTATATATAAATGATGTTTAATAAATTTAGATTTTTTTCCAATGAAACTAGAATAATAAGAGTAAATTATAAACTATAATATTTACTTCTCTAATTGATATGAATTAAAAAAGTCAATATCCCCATTAAAATTAATTTAATTAAATTTTTTGTAATCACTACACTCCAAAAATATAATCGTCATTCTATCCCCACTAACACATATATTTTGGGGTATTTCAACTCTTTTATGTTTTTTTAATGATTTCGCCAAATTTGTCCTTTAATGAAATAAATAACCAAGAGACATTACAAAAATTTAAAAATCAATAAAAAGACCCACAAAAACATAAATAATATATTTCAATGATCCTAAATAAAAGTCAGTTCCAAATAATTTATATATGCATGTAATGGCCCGTGATGTTGTTTCGTTATATAAATAAAAATTTCTATCTAAAATAATCAATAAATATGAAAAAAAATGACAAATAAATAACTGAAAAGACAGTCTAATATACACCAAACCAAAATTGAAATCAAAAAAGGAAATATCGAAACCACAAAATGAAGGAAGAACCCTAAAATTTTCATAAAACCCACATTGGCCCAGGATACACCACATCACTAAGAATTTCCTCCCAAGTCTCATAATGATGATACATAAATCAACCTTACTTTAATTCAAAATAACTCATAAATTATTTAGATACTATAGAAGAATAAATCATGAAAATCAAACATTGTTTTCATGTTGACAAAAAAATATTTACATGTTAACAAAAACATGAATTGAACTTTTTTCAGTTTCTATCACAAAACCAAGATCATTAATCTACCACATTAATAATGTTTTCAAAATAACTATTTATATCCCATGATATCACATTAATATGAGCAATGATTAAGAATCATAATAATGTATCTCTAGCTAGAAAAAAATATTTATTGAAACAATTAAAACCTGAGAATATAATGGTTTATCCTATTTCATCATCTATATTATCCTAACCTAAATTATAATCCCTGAGTCCTAGTTTTTCCTTTTCTAATAATTTTATAAATAAACATTAACGACAATGAAAAATTACCATCTATAAAAAACAGGATAATCATTGGGGAAAATAAGGAATCAATGATATTTTAGATGAATTTTTAAAACAACTGAATAATATATGATCTAAAGAATCGAACTGGGAAAATACAATGAAAAAATATTTAAATGAAAAAAATATTGACACCACATCATGTGGAGTTGAATTTATTTTCAATAATAATGAGTGTAAAAATAATGATGTCAATATTTTTTGACAATAATATCACGAAAGTAGTTTTAATTATACAAGAATACCAATGAGAAGATGTATGATATTCTAACAAAATATATTATCATTTAAAATGTTAATTGTGATTAAATAATATCATGAATAATGATGATTGAGGTTCACTCATGTTGTTATTATCATACTAATGAAGAATTATTAATATTGGTGAGAACTAATGTGATGATTCAATAAATATCATTGATTATTTGGGATTTATATTTTTTGATGATTGGAAATATTATAGATGATTGAGAAAGTTAAATTGGTGAAACTCTAGGAGATGCATTCATATAGAAATGATATTTATAAATGATAATTCCATTATTTCATAGAGATTACTTTGATAATAATGAATGTAATAGTTTTATAGATTGTAATGATTGGTGTATATTTTATCCCTATGAATTATTTTTTCAAATGTAGCTGTAATGTTTCATTCTTGTAGTTATCATGGTTGAAGTGTACAATATTATATAAAAATAGACATGGATGTGGTGTGAGGATGAACTAAAGTTTTTCAGGTTGTGATAGTCTATTAAAACAATCTTAAAAGTTTTAATATACCATAGATTCATTTTAATTACTCTGGTGATGATTGAGGTTTATCAGTGGTTATTATAAAGTAATTTTATTTATTTTATTAATTATGTAGATATCTCTAGAATGCTAGTGATATTATAGGTTATTTTTGGTTGGATATTAGAGAATTTACACAATATGTAATAATAATTTGGTGATGAATATGTTTGGAATATTATAATGTAAATTTTTCAAATAGTTCATAGTGAACAATTAATCATGAATTGGTATCATCCTTCGATTATTTTTATGATACGTAAGAGTAATTTATGAGTTTGAGATGATTTTTTTTGAAAAGTTATATGTTTCTTGTGATGAAAATAGTTAAATTTACAATATTAAATGGTCACCCAATGTATACTATAAAAAATTTTCAAAGGCACTATGATATAAGGGCCATTGTCTATATATGTATTTATCATTTTTTGAGAGGTAATGATCATCTAGAAAAAAATAAAGAATTATATATTATTAAACAAAAGGGATGAAATCAGAAATATAATATCAACCTAAACTAATAATTGAATATTTTATTGTTCAATATATAATGAATATATTATCTTATATATAGAATTTGAAAGAAATTGAGCATCTTAATGCCATGTTGGGGTGATTTCATGATATAAGTAAGGCTTAGTAAGATATTACTTAAAGGTAATTACTCTTATGAATATGTGTGATTTTAAAAATTAGATATTATAAATGAATATTAAATTATTTGATACTTTTCTATTGTTCACTAACTTAAATAAATTGAGTGTGGTTATACTCATGATTCAACAAAATATTAATTTGGATGATACTGTGTTGATATTCCATGAATAAATTGTCATAAATATAATCATGGTTATCATAGAAAAATAAAAATATTATGATTTTGATATGAATATGGTTATCACGACATGGGGAGATAGAAACCATGTTGTATATAATGAATCAAATATTTAAGGAATCCTTTTTGTCATTGTGTTATTTATTAATATATTAAAACTATAATTAAATGAAATAATGAACTATATCATCATGTGAGTGGAAATTCCATGATGATAACATGGGAAGATCAAAAGAATCTTTTTTGGGGATTTATACAAATCAAAACTATTATATTTTATATATTCATTTTAGCATTATTTTCAAAGTCCATGTGGATTTTTTAGAGAATGAAAGAGGATAACATGATAATTATAGATATTATATAGAGATAAAATAATAAATCATTAGAAGTTTTGAAATAATTTACATGTGATCATTTTTAATATGTTTTGATGAAAAAAATGATTGCAAATTAACGTGTTGATATTGATGGGTTATCATATAAAATTAATTAGAAAACATATCATTATGTGAAGATGAAAATATGAAATTAATGAGTGAAATAAATTTTCAATATTAGATAGATGTATAAGAGTAGGATTAGTTGTAATATTCCATTTGTTTAATAATATATATATTGAATACTATTCTAACATGATTATCCTTTTTTAATAATAATTTTATGATGGGATAGTGGACGACCATTCTAATGTTGATGATTTTAGTGGTCAATGAAGGAAAAAAAGGATCACATCATATGATATCATTATATCATATGTATTGAATTGTATGATTTCATATGTCCTAAGGTTTGATTGTGAGAAATTTCCTTGGATATTATAATTCAATAGTGACTTAATAATTATGGGGAAGCACTTTATATTACTCAAAATTTAGGATGGGGTTCTAAATGATTGTTCCAAGAGAGCCTCATTCTAATTTTTGATAATACTTTATAGAAGATATAACTTAAAAATTTATTTATAAAGGTATTCCAGGTTACTTATTTAACCTAAGAATATCATGTTGGTTCATTAATTATACTTGTTTTTTGTTATTAGTATATGTTCAATGTCATTCCCTATAATGATCTTCTTATTTATAATAAATGAGGGTTTCTTAGTGTGCGTGTAGATCACCACCACTTACTAGGGGATATTAAAATTCATTATTGGTGAAAAAAATTATCAAATTATTTTTTAATTATTTTTATTTTCATTATATCTTTTTGTATATCCATGAAATAGGAAGTAATGAAAATATTGATATATCTATTCATTGAATTTGTGAAGTTGTAAGAGAAGGGAATCATTTTAAATTTGTGATGACTCACATACAATTATTCTCCACTACAAAATGACATAACATAATTCCTTGTGAAGTAAATGAAAATAATTAGAGTAAAGGTTCCAATACTAGTTGAATTCTCTATAATCTCATGATTTAATATTTTTGAGTTATTATTTTTGTTATAAATCAATTATTAAGGTCATACATTGATTAAATGTTTAAATTTTTTCAATTTTCTATCAAATTCAAAACTCTGAAGAATACAAGGGAGAGAAAATTGAAAATGATAAAGAATACACCAGTCATATACAATGTGGGAGAAAATAAACCTCCATATTATTCCATCCTCATCTTATTGGATCCATTATAGATATTGAATTATTTTTGGACAAATATAATATAAAGTTGCTTTTAAATAATAATATCATAGAAAAATAAATTTTATCATATAATGATATGGTAATTATAAATTGTCTTCAATTTTTTATATTATAAAATATGAACAAGTTGAAAAGATAACATTTTATAAGATATATTTATGAAATTATATGTTGGATGAGGTTCCTTCCTAGAGTAAATCATTGAAGATATTCCTTATGATGTAGTTATTATTACAAATATATATTTTAAATCATTTTTGAGAAGATATGTCTCTTATAAGAAGAATAAAATATAATGGAAAAGGAAATGACATTATAATAATTTATTATTAAATATCCCAGAAAATTTGTAGAGTATAAAATAAAAGTAATATAGTTCACGAATGAAAATTTATCCAAAAATGAGAATCAAATATTTAGAAAAATTGATGATAATGACGCATCATTGAATTTGATTGAAGATAACATGCACGAATTGGAAGAAATATTGAAAGAATATATTAATATTAATATGTTAAAATTGGAATTTCAATAAAACAATATTAAAAAGCTTAAAATCATTGGAAGAGAGTAATACTATATATAAAGATAATTAGATGAATATTGAAGAGATACTAAGAGAATGTGAAGGAATAAATATATTCATTAAATGTCTACTAAATACTCTTAATGTGAAATTCCATGAGTTATGGATCTAATTTAGAATTGTTAAAACTCTTCAGGTTATCAATATAAAATAAATAGGTGGATATCTACCATAATATTTAATCGAATATGATTCAATATGATAAAAATATTCAACATTGTTTGTGATAATTTGAAAATCAATCTATTGTAATCTTCATCAAAAAGACCCTTGATACATACGTTTCATGCATGTTTTTTAAATAAAAATTAATTACATTTGTTGTATTTATTGAATAATTATTTCCTTAATATTTAAGAGAATTTTTCATATTTAATAGGATATGATGGTTTTCAGGAAAAGAAAAAAAGGGTAAATAATAATTGACAATTCCACATAAATATGGATTTCCACAATCAAGTATGATAATATCATCTTATGTGTGTCAGAACTAAACAATATAGATGATACATATCATTTAATGCTATAAAAAACCCTTTTTACATAATAAATATTCATTATATGAAGTATTTGTATAAGGACCCAGCCTTAAACCTTACTTAATCTTGAGTTATTACAAGATTACACATTGATGATCTTTTTAGGTTTAGAGTTTTAGAGAATTAGATCATAAAAATTGCATTACATTCCACATTTAAACAAAGTGGTTACATAAAAGATAGTATTCATTTTTTCCATCAACGAAAACATATTTAAAATAAAACATAGATTCTTTCTTGACACTTCCTTGACACTATAATCATATCATGTAACCATCCCTCGACCTGTGAAAAACATTTCGAAAAAATGGGATGAGCATTAAAAGATCAGTAAGAGATATAAAAATATAGAAAGGAAACATGAGTACATATATACATAAGAATGAAATCATACTTTACCCATAAAACATAATCACTTTAACATACCTCATCAAATCATGAAAAAATCCTAGAAATCAGAAGACATAAAGGTAACTTGAGGAATTAATAACATTCTTAGGTAGGGAGTAACCCTCTTGTTTACGTTTGGAATACCTATCACTGTATATTCCCTAAATCTCTTCGAAGATACCTCAACGTTTCACCCCTTCGCGTTACCCAATGCAATGGAGAGATATATCGGGCTCACCCTCCCTTAGTTTATCACGGAACCATCCGTCTTCATAACATTGCCCAAGAACCTTAACATAATCATACCACATAATACATGCATAAAGGAAACATAACATTTACAAATTTCAATCACAGGATATCAATAAAACACATTGATATAAAAAACATTATGAAAACCATGTTCAATACCAAAATAAAAGAAAAGTAAAACATTGTATTTATTTTTTTTCTTTTAAAAACGGTATGGCTTGTAGAGGAATCCGAAACTCAAATAATGGTTACGGTGGCTGAGAAGTCATTGTCGCCGCATATATACAAAAAAACATTCCCTTTTATCGTTTAGTAAAATTCTTCGTATAAAAATATTCCTTTTGTGTAAACGTAAAAGTCAAAGGGGTTTATGCACCATATAAAAGAAGGTTGTGTATATAAAAAAATATGCCTCAATGGAAGGAGATTGAGACGAAGTCCCATACAAAGATCATTTTTTAAATAAAATATATCTATTAGTGTATTCACTATAATTAAACATAAAAAAAGTAAAACTACAAGATAGTACATAATAATATCATGAAATAATTTGAAAGTAGGAGATTGACCCAAAGAATGGAAATTGGGTTAAGAAGTTCCCTTACCTCGGGTCCGACTTGACTCTATCGTTCTTTAACATCCTGAATAATAAACTTGAGTTAATTTCTATTTTCTTAAGAACATTTTTCAAGTTAATTATTCCTTTTATATCACTTATTACCGTGTTATGAACACTATTTAATAATTTAAGTTAATAATATTTTTTTGTCGATATTTGGTTCTTAAGTCGAATGTGGACTTCTTACAATTACATGTTGATCATGGGGTCAATGGTTCATTATATCCAGAATGATATTCATGATTTGGATATCATATATATGATATATATCCATCATATACATGTATTTATAATATAACATAATCTTTTAGAGTAAGAAATGAAATGCATCGTTTATGGAGACGGTAAGCCGTACGTACGCATGAACGCTACTTTAATTTCTATGTCATATTAATGGAATTCAAAGTATATGTGAGGTATGCATATTTTAATTCAAGAATTATATTCATCATTTAGATGTAACATAAATCATATATATCCAGTATATATATGTACTTATAATAGTACATTACATTTGGGGATAAGAAATGAAATGCATCGTTCATGGAGACGGTAAGCCGTACGTACACATGAACACTACTTTCATTTCTATCTCATACTTTAATGGATTGAAATAATAATGATATAAAGGTATATTATAATTCCAGTATAATATCATATATAATATCAATAAACCCATCCTTTATACGTCCCACACAAGGCATTAACGAATCAAATCACTTTGAGGGGCTGGTAGTCCGCACTTCCTAAAATGAAATTATCATGTTTACCCACAATGGAAACCATAAAGGTATGCCAAAAAAGAAAAATACAGAAGCTTAAGTAAAACATAAAAATATTATATATCATATATAAATATAGTGTCATCTTAATGGCCACCATTTATGGTGTTATATGAGTGTTGAACAATCATCGTTTCGTGAGGCAGAAATTCTCCATCCACAGAAACAGTATGTTCATTAACCGTTATATGAAGGTTTGTGTATGTGTAGCTCTATTAATTCTTATAAAAACAACCTATTATATTGAAGATACTGTATTTTTTACAAAAGAAATTAATAAAAAGAGTTTTGGGGGATGGAGAAGAAAAATATAACAAAAGGACTCAAGTGAAGACATTACCTTAAAATCAGGTAACTCCCTTTGGTTTGAGCTCAAAGGCTTCCTTGGGAAGTCTTATGCCTAAAGGGAGGCCTCTAAGAGTTATAGAGGGATGTGGAAAGACAAAATGGGTAGGTTTGGCCGAGCCAAAGGCTTTGGAAATGTGGGTAAAGAGGTAGAGGTGGGGGCCTTTTATAAGAGGAGAGGAGGGGCACTCTTGGAAAGTAAAGAAATGTTACTTTATTTTAAAATGAGTTTTGGATTTAAAAGGTCCCACATTGATATAATTCTAGGATAAGGTGATAAGGGTTCTAAATATACCCATCCAATATGTTTTTGACATGTTTAGGTATTAGATTTTACATTATCTTTTCATTTTATTTAAATCGTTAAATAATGAGGTCATCACTGCATCATCATGGGGTCATAAATAATTTAATTTATTTAATGTCTAAAGATTATAAAATAATACTATGATGTAGGAAATAGTTTTATCTTTCCAATTAATACTTATAGTAAAAAATCTGACTTGTATTACCCCATTTAAAAATTGTTATAGTAAAACAACTCATGTTTGTGACATTTTAATTTTAACATTAAATAAAAAGATATTAATGTCATTTTCCTACCAAAGTCGATCCATGGGGTCCCCAAGTTTACCAATTGATTTTCTTGGTCGTCCATGACACATCGAATAATGGTAGTACATGTGTCTATGTCATTTCATATTATTAAAACATTATTTTTACCTTAAACTAAACTAATTACCTCTAATCGCGATTAATAAACATAAAATTTACTATTCACTAAAAAAATTATTTTCATCCCATTGAACCACATTTTACTTCCTAATGACAACCATGTATGATGGATTTTTGAAATTCAAAACACAGATGTGGTAAAAGTTCATTTAAATGAAAAATCAGTTTTTTTAAGTACCACTTAGTGGTTTCCCTATTCATCAAAAATTGAAGTTTTTCTGAAATAGACCAAAACTTCACCACAAGCTATATTTGATATTCCGAAATCAAAAATGATTTCTATTTTAAAAAATTAGAAACATATAATTTGTATTAATTAATTTAATAATTAATTCTCGTTGTCATAGCAAATAGCGTGTTTTTATGAATCAATATGTATCAAATGATTGACAGTAGTTTAAGACCAATTTCAAAGTGAATTTAATTACAACCACCGCTATTGGATTTAATGGTAAAAATATATTCTAATTTGACTTTAAAACCAATTAAAAATATAATATAATCATATAAATAAATTAGATTAAAAAGAGGTTATGAATTAAAATACAACATTTTTCACTATTCATTAAAAAAATGAACTTTATCGGAAAAATACCAAAAATTCACACAAAGTAAATATGGAGGTCCCAATCATAAAGAATAAGTTTATTTTGACAAACATAGCTTATAAAATTGTCAAAATATAGATTTAAAAATGGTTTGCCATCAAAAGGTAGTAAAACAATCTTTTAAAAATATTAGTGTATTCCATACTTAAGATTGGATTTATTTTCCATTTAAGCCTCTAAAACACTATCTAATTCATTAATAGACATAGATAAAAATATCTATTATTAATTACTTTCTTGGGATGTTACATCCTTCCCCCCTTTAGAAAATTTTGTCCCCGCAATTAATTTACTTATCGAATAAGTGGGGTTATTTATCCTTCATTTCGTTTTTAGATTCCCATGTTGCCTCTTCAATCATGTGGTTTTTCCACAAAACCTTTACCTGATGAATCACCTTATTCCATAACACTTGACCCCTGTGGTCAATAATCTAGACTGGTTGTTCCTCATAATATTTGTTCTCTTTCAGCTGAACTACCTCTGGACTCAAAATATGAGATGGATCTGGCATATAATTTCTCAGCATCAAAACATGAAAAACATTGTGTACCTGAGATAAACTCGGAGGTAAATCCACTCGGTAAGAAAATGATCCAACTATCTCCAGAATTTTATATGGTCCAATGAACCTTGGAATTATCTTTCCTTTCTTACCAAATCGCATCACACTTTTCCATGGTGAGACTTTGAGAAAAACATGATCGCCTACCTCAAAAAAGAGATCATTCCTCCTGTTGTCTGCATAACTCTTCTGCCTGCACTAAGATGTTCTCATGTGTTTCTGTATCAACAGAAATTTTTTTTCCATCTCTTCTACCAATTCTGGTCCAATCAACTTCCTTTCACCCACTTCATCCCAGAAAGCTGGTGTTTGACACCGCTTCCCATACAACTCCTCAAATGGTGCCATATGTATACTGTAATGAAAACTGTTATTATATGAAAACTAAACCAAAGAAATATGTTGGTCCCAACTTCCCTGATAATACATCGAACAAGATCATAGAATATCTTTCAAAGTATTAATTGTTCGTTCTGATTTCCCATCTGATTGATGATGAAAAGTTGTACGAAATTTTAATTCAGTACCCAACAACTTCTGAAGGCATTTCCAAAAGTTAGAAGTAAACCTGGGATCACGGTTAGATACAATGGAGAGGGGAACTCCATGTAACCTAACTATCTCTTTAAGATACAAATGGGAAAGTTGATCTATGGAAAAAGTGTCTCGTATATCAAGGAAATGAGAAGATTTAGTCAAGCGATCAACAATAACCTAGATTGCATTATTACCTCGAGGGGTCTTCGACAATACCACAACGAAGGCCATGGTTATATTCTCCCATTTCCACTCCGGCACTGGTAAATGCTGACGCATCACTTTCGGTATCTGCCGCTCTGCTTTAACCTGTTGACATGTCAAACACTTCACAGTAAAATCAGCAATATCCCTTTTCATTCTATCCCACCAGTAATACTCCCGCAGATCTCTGTACATCTTAGTACTGCCAGGATGAACTGAAAACAGAGAACTATGAGCCTCACATAACAACTCATTCTTCAACTATGAATCACTAGGAAAACATAATCTCTTCCCAAACCTCAAATCAAAATCATTATCAATGATGAATTCAGGCAACATACCCTTCTGAACCAGCACTACCTTTTTCTACAACTCACTGTCTTGCTTCTGTGCTTGCTTAATTCTGTTTGATAGAGATGATTTCACTGATACCTGAAACAAAACAGAAGGAAATCATGTAGAAACAACTTCCATGCCAAATTTCATCAAATCCTTAACCAAATGATCATGTTCCAAATGCAACATTTTTAATGAAACCTTACTTTTTCGACTCAAGGCATCATCCACTTTATTTGCTTTTCCCGGATGGTAATTAATTGTACAATCATAATACTTGATTAATTCTAGCCATCTCCTCTGTCCCATGTTCAATTCCTTGTGACTGAATATTTACTTTAACCTTTTGTGATCAGTATATATTTCACACCTTTCTCCATACAAATGATGCCTCTAAATTTTTAGAGAAAAAAACAGCAGCTAATTCCAAATAATGCGTAGGGTAATTTACCTCATGAGTTTTTAACTGACCTGAAGCATAAGCAATTACTTGATCATTATTCATAAGGACACAACCAAGTCCTTTAAATGAGTCATCACTGTAGATAAAAAACTCACCATTCCTGGAAGGAAGTTCCAAAACTGGAGCATTCACCAATCTTCTTTTCAAATCCTGAAAACAATCATCACAATCTTTTGTCCAGATAAACTCAACACCCTTCCGAGTTAGCTTAGTCATTGGACTGGATAACTGTGAAAAATTTTCAACAATACTTCTGTAGTAACCTGCCAAACCAAGGTAACTACGGATCTCGGTTACATTTGTGTGTCTTGGCCATTCTTAAACAACTTTTATTTTAGCAGGATCAACAGTTATGCCATCTTTTGAAATAATGTGACCCAGGAAAGAAATTTGTTGCAACCAAAACTCACACTTGCGGAATTTTCCATTCAGTTTCACTTATTTTACGGTTTTAATGATAACCCTTAAATGAATTTCATACTCTTCTTTACTTTTAGAAAACCCCAAAATATCATCAATAAATACAACAAACATTTTTCACCTAAGTCAACTGAGCCATCCCTCCAACAAAATGTTTATTTCTGATTCTGACCATCTCAGCATACTGATTTGAAAGGTCATTTCCATCTGTACGCCTTCCCAAAAAATCTATTCTATTTTACTCGATGAAAAACCATTCTTAACATAGAAATATCTTAGGAGAAGCAACATGGTAATCTTCAAATGCTATATCATTTCAATCGTACCATAAATTAATTTATAATTTCACAATTTTCGACCTCCTAAAGTTGTCTAAACCGACCTCTAATACCAACTATAAGGCCCCAGCCTTAAACATTACCTAATCCTGAGTTATTACAAGATTACACATGGTGGATCTTTTCAGGTTTAGATTTTTAGAAAATTAGATCATAAAACATGCATTACATTCCACATTTAAACAAAGTGGTTACATAAAAGATATTATTCATTTTTCCCATCAACAGAAACATATTTAAAATAAAACATGGATTCTTTCTTGACATTTCCTTGACACTATCATCATATCATGTACCCATCCTTTGACCTGTGAAAACCATTTCAAAAACTTGGGATGAGAATAAAATGTTCAGTAAGGGATATAAAAATATGGAAATGAAACATGAGTACATATATACATAAGAATGAAATCATACTTTACCCATAAAAAATAATCACTTTAACATACCTCATCAAATCATGAATAAATCATAGAAATTAGAAGCCATAAAGGTAACTTGAGGCATTCATAACATTCTTACATAGGGAGTAACCATCTTGGTTATGTTTGGAATACCATCACGACATATTCCCCAAATCTCTTCGGAGAAACCCCAACATTCAACCCCATCGCATTACCTAATTCATTGAAGAGCTATATCGGGCTCACCTGCCCTTAGTTTATCACGGAACCTCCCGTCTTCATAACAATGCCCAAGAATCTTAACATAAACATACCACATAATATATACATAAAGGAAACATAACATTTACACATTTCTATCACAAGATATCAATAAAACACATTGATATAAAAAACATTATGAATAACATATTCAATACCAAAATAAAAGGAAATTAAAACATGGTATTCATTTTTTTTTCTTTTAAAAAACGGTATGGCTTGTAGAGGAAGCCGAAACTCAAATAATGGTCACGACGATAGAGAAGTCGTTGTCGCCGCCCAAGTACGACAAAAACATTCCCTTTTTTTGTTTAGTAAAATGATTCGTATAAAAAGATTCCTTTTGGATAAATGTAAAAGTCAAAGGGGTTTACACATCGTATAAAATAAGGTTGTGTATAAAACAAAATATGCCTCAATGAAAGGAGATTGAGACGAAGTCCCATACAAAGATCATTTTTAAATAAAATAGATATATTATGTGTATTCACTATAAGTACACATAAAAAAATTACAAATAAAAGATAGGACATAATAATATCATGAAATAATTTGAAAGTAGGAGATTGACCCAAAGAACAGAAATTGGGTTAAGAAGTTCACTTACCTTGGGTCCGACTTGACTCAATCGTTCTTTAACATCCTGAATAATAAACATGAGATATTTTATACTTTTTTAAGAACCTTATTCATGTTCATTATTCCTTTTATATCACTTATTACCATGTTATAAACACTATGTAATCATTTAAGTTAATAATGTTTGTTTTGTCGATATTTGGTTCTTAAGTCGATAGTAGACTTCTTAAAATTACATGTTGTTCGTGGGGTCAAAGGTTCATTATATCCAGAATGATATTCATGATTTGGATATCATATATATCATATGTATCCAGTATATAAATGTATTTATAATATTACATAATCATTTAGAGGTATGAAATGAAATGAAATGTTTATGGAGACGGTAAGCCGTACGTACGCATGAATGCTACTTTCATTTCTATGTCATACTAATGGAATTCAAACTATATGAGAGGTATGTATATTTTAATTCCAGAATTATATTCATCATTTAGATGTAACATACATCATATATATCTAGTATATATATGTACTTATAATAGTAGATTACATCTGGGGATAAAAAATGAAATGCAATGTTCATGTAGACGGTAAGTCGTACGTACGCATGAACGCTACTTTCATTTCTATCTCATACATTAATGGAGTGAAATCATAATGATATAAATTTATATTATAATTTCAGTATAATAACATATATAATACCATTAAATCCATCCCTTATACGTCCCACGTATGGCATTAACGAATCAAATCACTTGGAGGGGTCGGTAGACCGCACTTCCTAAAATGAAATTATCGTGTTTACCCACAATGGAAACCATAAAGGTATTCCAATAATGAAAAATAGATAAGATTAAGTAAACTATAAACATATCATATATCATATATAAATATATTTTCATCTTAATGGCTACCTTTGAAGGTGTTATATGAGTGTTGAACAATCATCATTTCGTGAGGCAGAAATTTGCCATCCACAAAAAACAGTGTGTTATTTAACCATTAGATGAAGGTGTGTGTAAGTGTAGCTCTATTACTTATTATAAGAACATCTTAGTATATTGAATATACTGGATTTGTTACAAAATAAATGAATAAAAAGAGTTTAGGGGGTTGGAGAAGCAAAATAAATCAAAAGGACTCAAGTGAAGACATTACCTTAAAATCGGGTAACTCCCTTTGGTTTGAGCTCAGAGGCATCCTTGGGAAGACATATTACCAAATGGGATGCTTCTTAGAGTTAGAGAGGGATTTTTAGAGAAAAAATGGGTAGGGGTTTTCCGAGACAAAGGCTTTGGAAGTGTGGGTAAAGAGGTAGAGGTGGGGGCCTTTTATAAGAGGAGAGGAGGGGTCACTCTTGGAATGTAAAAAAATGTTACATTATTTTAAAGTGTGTTTCGGATTTAAAAGGTCCCAAATTGATATAATTAGAGTATAAGGTGGTCAGGGTTCGAAATATACCCATCCAATAGGTTTTTTACATTTTTAGATCTTAGATTTTACATTATCGTTTCATTTTATTTAAATCGTTAAATAATGAGGTCATCACTGCATCATCATGGAGTCATAAATAATTTAATTTATTTAATGTATAAAAATTATAAAACAAATAATATGATGTAGGAAATCGTTTTTTCTTTCCAATTAATATTTATAGGAAAAAATATGACTTTTATAACCCCATTTAAAAATTGTTTTCGTAAAACAACTCATGTTTGTGACATTTTAATTTTAACATTAAATAAAAAGATATTAATGTCATTTTCCTACCAAAGTGGATCCATGGGGTCCCCAAGTTGACCCATGGATTTTATTGGTCGGACATGACAATTGAATAATGGTAGGAGATGTTTCTAGGTCATTTCATATTATTAAAACATTATTTTTACTTTAAACTACACTAATTACCTCTAATCGCGATTAATAAACATAAAAGTTACAATTCACCAAAAAATTAATTTAATCCCATTGAACTACATTTTACTTACTAATTACAACAATGTATGTCAGATTTTTTAAATTCAAAACACATTGGTGGTAAATTTTTCCTTTCAATGAAAAATCATTTTTTTTAAGTACCACTTAGTGGTTTCACTATTCATCAAAAATTGAAGTTTTTCAGAAAAATACCAAAACTTCACCCTAAGCTATATTTGATATTCCGAATTCAAAAATGATGTCTATTTTAAAAAATTAGAAACAGATAATTTGTATTAATTAATTTGATAATTAATTCCCACTATCAGAGAAAATAGCATGTTTTATGAAATAATAAGTATCAAAAGATTGAGACTAGTTTAAGTCCAATTTCAAAGTAAAATTAATTCCAACGACCACTATTGGATTAAATGGTAAAAATATATTCTAATTTAACTTTAAAATAAATTACAAATATCATCTAATCATATAAATAAATTATATTAAAAAGTGGTTTTCCATTAAAATACAACATTTCTCACTATTCATTAAAAAAATTAACTTTATCGGAAAAATACCAAAAATTCACACAAAGTAAATTTTGATGTCCCAATCATAAATAATATGTTCTGTTTGATAAACATAGATTGTGAAATTGTCAAAAGATATATTTAAAAATGGTTTTCCATCAAAAGGCAGTAAAACAATCTTTTAAAAATATTAGTGTATTCCATGCTTAAGATTGGATTTATTTTCATTTTAAGCCTCTAAAACACTATCTAATTAATTAATATACATAGATAAAAATATCTATTATTCATTACTTACTTGGGATGTTACAATTTGTTTTCCAAAAAAGCATTAAACCATAGAGAGAAGAGAAAAAGAACACTATAGAAGAAAAGTATGGACAATGAAAAGACATAAATGTTTCACATTACGATGAAAACCAAAAAACATATGATATAATATTATGATAAAAAATCACTTTTGGGGATCTGGTTTATGATGATTTATGTAATAAAAACATCATTCATGGATTAAATGTGACAAACATTCCTAGATTCATCCTTTTGATGATAATTTCGATGGGAGACTAACATCTATGGCATGATATGGCAAATAAAGACTCGATAAAACTATATAAATCATTTTTGGATATATTAATTTTTAATTTTATCAAACTCGAGAACCCTTTGTGTTCTATAAATAATGTACCAAGCTACTACTATAGGGGTTTGATATAGAGACCAAATCCTTGGGTGAGTTTTTTGCACTACTATATAGTCTTCCACTAGTCTTTATCTATTTATTATTGAATTCCTTTTTATTTTATACATCCTTATTACTCTATCATTACTATAACGGGGGGGGGGGGGGTTATTTAAGCCTTACTCATGGGTAATGTAGAAAAGATGGTACTATTTTTCTGTAGTGTATTTCATTATAAAATATTCAAGTCAGGCTGCTATAATTTCTAGTTATATATAAAATATGTTTTTATTTCCCCGAGACATTAGAAAAAAGTCAATTATTGCACAATTTTAATTATTAATGTAGTCAAATTAGACTATATAATGAATATTGGTTAATATAAGTTAATTATTTTTACATATGATATCATAATAATCATTGTTCATTAAAACCCTAAATTAACAAAAATAGGGAATATTGAATTTTTATTATTATTGTATTGATACCCTAATAATATGATCCTCCTCATCATGACTTTGACAATGACAATGAATTAATCAAATCAATTTCTAAATTTATTTTCATCTGAAACCTTAATATTACAAAACCATAACATGACTTTCCATCTCATAATCAAAATAAAAAAATAATTAACTATTTTCCTTTCTCTATAACATTATAAAAAGATTTCACAACCAAATCTGATTCATGAAAATTCTTCAAATAAATTTAATTATTTTATTTGAAATACCTAAACACTCATTTCACTATATCATTGGTTAAAACTAATTTTTTTTTCTATAAAAATTTCAATTATTTATGTTCACTTGTATTTTTTTAAATTTTTTTAATTTAGTTATCCCTATATGATTCAGACAAGGATTCATAGGTGTTCAAACATATGTCATTTTCAAGGATGGATGAAATTTAGTTTTTTTCAAAAAAAATTAATTTAATGATTTTATTTCGAATACTATTTTACACCCATTAGTTTCATACTAAAATATATATCTTTTAAAACCATAATGCATTACTGTCACATAAAGGAAAGTGGGAAATTGATCCAAGATATTTTTCATGAGCCAAAACAATATCTCAAGATAAACAAGCTAGCTATAATCATGAACGAAATAAAGGAAAATAGAGATATTTATACTAGAATAGTCCAACTAAGGGGTCTTGGACTATGGGAATTTTCACACTACAACATACCATTGAACATTAGAACTTAACCAAGTATACACATTCCCCAATTATATGCTATAAATTTCCAGATAAAACCAATTATCATTCATATGATTTCAAATTAGATACACTCTTTAAGACATTTCCATGAACATCCGAAATCACATATTTGGATTGTGATAAAGCTATATGTCTAAATCTAATTATTCAACATTAAAAATTGATACTATAATTCTTAATTTGTTTCAATATAATTTACATGAGAGATCTCGAGTATTGATACAATGATTTTCCTCAGATTTCATCTCTACAAGGGATGATATAGATTGAAACTATTTTACTTATTTCTTCCCTCCATTAAAATATATTGAAATCATGGTTAATATTATAAACCAAAATCATTTTGTGATGAATCATTTTATTTTCCATTATATAATTTTTATCATTTAATTAGAAAATTATCACATAGTATCATAAAGACAGGGGTACTAACTGACCATTTATATAAAAGTAATACACAAGGAAAGAAATCTATTTCAGATGTTATAGATAGTGATAATTTATGATGATGAATTTTGAAGAAATATACAATATACTTGACGAGATGGATAGAAACTACTTCTAATGATAGGATGAGGGAATTAAATGAATTGGAATCCCATGGTTGAATATATTGACCTCATTGTTTTGAAAATAGAATAACTAATTTATTACGTTAGATACCATGATTGGATATAGTCAACAACACCAAGGAATGGGTTTAGAATGAGTTAATTATACTGAATAAAACTATCAGAATAATTTTCATGTTTGGTTGTCATTATTATTATTAGTTAAAAGATATTATTAGGGAAAACCATGTTCTAAAACATATCAAGAAACATCATTATAAATCCATGTCCTGACATTGTAAAAGAAATTGGACTCATTCAAGGCCACCAATAGAGTAAAAATCAAATAAGTGATATCCAAATAAAAAGATCAATGTTCATTTATAAATTAGCTTAAGGATGACTCATTATAATAGAAGGCTTCATATTGCTACCTTCATTTACTAGTATGAATAATCATTGAGAAACATTTAGAATTAAAATGAGGAATACAATTAGGATTCTTGGAAGTACACAGATTAGAAAATATGAATATCATTTCTCTATGCATTGGAATAGTCCTAAGGACCATCCTAAATCAAGCTATAAACAACAACAATATCATATTTTAAAGGATGACAAGGAGCTAAAAATAGGTGGGTAATAACAAGTTTTTAATGATAATAAGGATGAACTACCATAGTAGAAGACAAAAATATTTTTTTTCTTTCATCAATAACTTGGTAATACTAATACAAAATTCTGTATGTCTTTTTATAATATTTAAAATAGATTAATTTAAAAACATTTTTTTCCAAAAATCATGTAATAATATCAATGTATGAAAAATTGAAAAAATATGTGGTTACTAACAAGAAATATCTCAATGAAATTGGCACCATTCCTCTAATGTCGATGTTTTTTGTGGAATTATTAATGGTGATACATAATAATCAACATTAACCTAGTAGTTTATCAATACATATATTTATTATGGATAATTAATTCGAAGAATATTTATGGTATATAGGTTTTACTTTGAACATCTAGTTATACACAATATTCAAAGGCCTATGGTCGTAAGGATTAAGTCCCACAACACAATCACTTTAATTATAAGATTCAATGAAAAAATTACCAAAGGGGATGGATTGAATAATTTATATACAATGAAAAAAAATTATACTTCCTCATTGATTAATTAGTACGATATATGTAACTGGAGTGAAAACCTATCATTTTGGGAGGGTCAATTTTGGATTTGAGACATGCAATGATAGACCCAAAATGTGGAGAACATTGTAATAGAGTTGTAAGTGAAGATGAAAGTTTCAACATTCATCGGGTGATAAGAAATTAGAATGTGAATGATGATGATGAGATAGTTGGGAAAACTATACTTGTTGATGAGGATAATGTATGAATTAATTATGTACAAGAGGTGACAGATTTTTTTTAAATGATTCACAAAGTATGAAAACTAAAAAGAGGAAATGGAACCTAGAAATAAATCACTAACACTAGAAGAGTATCCAATTTCATCATGTTCCAAAAATTCTAGCTAGTATGGTGGGTACACAACCATCCATTTAGTTAATATGGATTATGAAAAACATTACTGGATTGTTCTGATGGAAATTAGGCTATTGTTGTTGGAAGGAAGAGTTAATTCATTTAAAGTGGAAAGAGAGGGATATGCATGTGTGGATTGTTTAGGTATAATAACATTAATTGAACCAAACATGTTAAAATATTTTCATTAATTAATAACATAATTTAGAGTTAAAAGAGGTATGGTCGAGCCAAAGACATTAAATAATTTCCTCCATAGAGGCAACATGAGTCTTTTGGATTTTTATTTTCCTAATTTGTTTTGGAATATGAAGTCTCCAAAGAACCATTTAAATTTGTTTTGATAATAGATTGTAATTTTACATCTATATATTCATTTTCTAGAACCATAAATATATTATAAGGTATTATTTTATGATATAATATGAAAATTATATTTCATGAGCCTAGATCAATAAGAACATGTGAATACCAAATTGAATGAAAAAAAGTAAAGGGGAGTAATGATTTTAATTAAATAATTTTTACTATATTCTATACATTCAATTTTATTTTAGATATTTATCATCCAATTTAATTACTCATAATAAAATTACTCAACAGAACTAGGATTCATAAACCGCATAGTATATTTTACATACCGTGATTAAATATTTTGTTTCCAGTTATATTAAATAATAGAATCGGGAATGTATTAGTCGGAATAATCCTGTGGTTTTCCATTAAACATATCATTTTTTAGAGAGAATAATATATTTTTAAAAATGGAAATTTTCTTTGAGTTTATCAATCTTTTAATTTTATATATTTTCATTAATTTAATTTATTATTCATATATATTTCTATGAGAACTTACCTGAAAATCATATAAATTCCTAAGACATTTTCTTACCTATTTTCCCCATTTCTTTTTATAATATATTTCATGAGAGACTTAGGCATATACTATTTCATAATGCTATATACATCTTATTTAATCTATGGATTATTAAAGTAACATCTACTAGGATTGAGAAATATTTTTTTTATCCCTTTATGCTTGAACCCACAGTGAAATCAACCCTTCTATTTCCTTTAGTATCCATCAATGAACTATTTATGAATTGGGACATGAATGAATGCCACTAAATCCATTCCTACGATAATAAAATTACAATTCATTAAATTTAATAGAATATGTGTGGTGGAGATATTATCCCTAGATAAAGATGTAATTCCTAGAGAGATTCATCTGGGGTTTTCTTTTGATTTGGGGGGATTTTACGTATCATTCAATATACTTTATTATTCCCTCACTTTACAAAACAAATATAAAAAACAAGGTTATGTATTTGGAGGATCAAAAATCCATATTCCCATACCGACATCCTTTTTATCATATGTAGATAGGTGAATGATGTTTGATTTTTTTAATATTAGGCTTTAAAAAAATATAAAAATATTAAAAAAACATGAAAATGATATGCATTCGCTGTTATCTCTTTTAACATTATCCCACTATGAGATTTTTGGTGAGATGTAAGAGATGAAATCTTTAAATGGAGATTTTTACTTATCATATGTTTTTATATCAAGAATTATACTTTAGATTAAATCCTATTTTTTGATATTAATTTGTTTTAACACCATTTCCCATCATCCAATAACCTTCAGACACATTTTTACATTTATGAAAATCATTCATGATTAATTATGCTATCTAACATTACCAGGGGAGGTTCTTGATACTGTGCAAGCCTATGTTAAGTGACATTTTGTTGAGGTTTGTAATGATAAATATGCTATCATATTTACATAGTCATGAGAAAAAAATTATGTGACATAGATTTAAATTAACATGTTTTTTATAATTGAAGTGAAAATTAAAAATTTACAAATGAAATGTTTTGGCTATTTTAAATGAAGACAACTAGAATTAATGGTTGGATTTTTTTCTACAGGTTTGGATGTGTAGATAAAATGTTCCTATGTGATTATTGAGCATTAACATATATATATTTTCAATAAATTTTATTGAAATTATATTTAAATAATGTTATGGTGAGTGTCATTTCTAGTATGATGTTATTAAAACATGCCTAAAAGACAGAATTCAAGTGTGGGGATTTTATATGAACATTTACTTTATAATTTTTATGTAAAAATGGATTACTTTTTTCAAATAAATAATTAATTTTTTCAATAATTATTAATGTAATTGATTATATTTTGAAGGATACAAGAATTTATAGAAAATTTAAAAAGATAAATGAAGATCAATATTCCCACTAATAGATGGATTTCTTCATCAAGGGAGGATCATATGATATTCTGGGTGTCATAACTGATGAATTAAGTGGAGGAATATCTTATTGTGATATAAATACACTTTTATATCTTAAATAATTTGTTGAGGATGTGAATGTTTGATTGAAAAAAATAGTTTTATGATGGAAGGATGTGAAAAATAAACTAGGAAAGGAATAAGACATGTCACTATGTGACTTGTATGTACCACACCAACATGTACCTTGAAATTTTCAAGAAATCATTTTACACTGAAAAATAACTTATTAGTAGTTGGTGTATGAGTAATTATTGTGTAAAAACACTACACACAATGTACAAGTGTCCCTACTTTCCAATACACATTCTTTTTATAGGTATATCAATGGGAGACATGCATTTATGACCCATGAAATCTTAATAAATCATGTATGGAAACACTAATGTTGAATTGAATCACACCCAATCACCCATTGAGATATATTAAAAAAGGAACAAGATACTTCTAATGATGATCAATATAGAGAGTAACTACTCAGGCATGTTTTTTTGTTGCTACAATGTCTTCCACCAGTCATCTTTTTTATTTTCTTACATGAATTCTTTTTCACTTTATCATACATCTTAATTCCCCATTACAGTAATTAGGTGTACTTAGAACCTCATTTGAGTGGAATATAGACAATTTGGGATGGTTTTAATATATTTTTTCTCATTTTATTTTATTCATGTTTATTTTCTATAATTTAATATTCATAATTACAATTTATTTCATTTAAAATTCCAATTACCACTCGGAAAATATCTCTAAGGGAACAAATTTTAATTTATCAACTTTTTCCAAGATACTCTAAAATGACCATTGGTTAAAATTTAATAATTTTGATTAATCATGTTATCAATATAAACATAATGCATTAAAAAATAAAATAATATTCAATTGGAAATATGGTATTTTTAAACTAATGGGGGGAAACCTAATCATTAAATCCTCCTTATCCTGACTATGACACCTATAATGTATGAATCAAATAAATTTCAAAAACTTGTTTTACCTGAACCAATAAATCTATAGAACCCCATCACGCCATTCAATCAGATCATAAAAACCAAAATCAACTATTCTTTTTCTTTATCTCTCATGTTCTAAACTAATATAAAAACCCCATTCTGTTTCATTCCCCTTAAAAAAATAATTTTTTCCTTTATATAAAAATATTAATTTCAATATCTTGTGGTTTCATCCTTGAAACACTATTATCTATATTTTAATTAATTATAAAAACTATTATGAGTTACATAAATTATTTAATTTGGTTATCATTGTAAGTATGAATATCACCATCTGGTTGATGAATGAAACTATTAATAGAACAATATATCCCCTGAATATTTTTACATGTAGAAAATATGGTTTAATTAAATACATGGAAAAAGTGGATAGGAATAAATTGTTAAAAACCCACCACTACCACTATAATGGATAAAATAATATCTTCTATAATTTTTCCTAAAAAACAAGTCTCATTGTATTATGAAATTAATACAAATTGAAACCTATAAAAATTTGGGATAATTTTATCCGGAAAAATAATAAATTATGTTTTCTATTGATGGTGTTTTTTATATGTTTTACTATATATTTTACCTAATACAATAATATGTCAACTATTTTAATCAAAATAAGATTACATTAGTGGGGTGAAAGGACACTTTTTTGACAAGATTACAGAATATTTTTTTTCATCTATTTAAATATTAAATATTGAAAAATCATTCATGAATTGGAAACATGAGTGGTCAATATAGATAATTATTCATTTTCATATCAAACGTGCATATATCCAAATTATTTATTTCAATAACACTATAAAACTAAAATTTAAATATATCTTATGGGGAGATATCCTCAGGTTAAACAAATAAAAAATATTATTTTCAAGACAGTCAAAATAAAACCAATAAATATGTTAGAAAAAATAAGAATAAACTTATTTTACAATGGGAGAAGAACCGACACCTAAAACAATTGAAAATAATCCATGAAAATAAAGAATTTTAAAGTTAATTTTAATAAATAATAAACTGAATCAATCCCTAAATGAAAAAAAAGATTGATTATATAGAATATATCCATTATAAATGAGTAATATTTAGTTGGTTGTTTATAAGAAATGATTTCTTAATGTGTAATATGAAACTATGTGTAAAACCCAAAAAAAATAGCACGTTCCAAAATAATTATTAATTATTTGAGACACTTTATTAGTGATAGAATGGAATATTTAAAAGTGAAACTGAAATAATATTCTAAAGGAAAACTATAAAATACATTAAAATGAATTTAATTTCATGTGATATTGTCAAAAATAGATAACCAAGGAGTTCATGATAAGTTGTATAGGGTGAACAATATTTTCATGTCTCAATGGATTGGTGTTCATCCAACTATATTAAGAATAAATTTTAAATAATATCAACCAACAAAAAATAACATTACATTAATTGTTTTATCAAATAAAAGCAATATTTATACATAATGAGGATACTGAAAAAGGAATGATGTTCAGGATATGTATCATTTCTACATAGAAAATCAGAAGATCAAGCATAAGGAGTTATCTAACAATTATTTTAGGAACAATAGAGTCTTGTGTTTTAAATTAAACTCTCACCCATATTTAAATCACATAAATAAAAAAATAGTTTAACGAAATTCACATAAATACAATTTATTATTTTTTATATATCTTGTATTGAATGTGATTCATGATTTAGCAGGAGGAGTAATAATTATCCAAGTTAGAATCATTATTCAATAATTAATGGAAATCGCATTTATGGTATGATCAAACATTTTTTTATTGATTATTTATCTTGAAAAAAATAATAATTATTATGTAGACATGAAAAATTATATCCCATGAGTGGAGATGTTTTTATAATCTCTCAAAATATATTCCTTCATTTGAATATGGAGTTAGAAAATAATTATATGAAAGATTCATTGAATGTATTATGGTAAATTATCTCTTTATAATATATTTGCTAGTTATTATAAACTTTTAAGTATTTAAACATTCCCTGTGAAAATAATTCCATGTTAATATCATATTTATTATCTTTTTATAGATATATACATAGATTTTTTATTCCCATAATTTATCTTCTTTTAGCATTGCTCACGTTGACATATAGTTTAATAATTGATGGAATATTACTTTAACTGAAATGTTACCACCACATTTCAGTACCCTTTTATATTTTTTTAATAATGTAAATAGAGGTATCAAAATTTATTAAACCAATATTAAAAAAATTCAATAATTATATTGAAATCCCATTAAAATGGTTTGATTATATAACACACTTGGATCTAAATTTTATATATTTATAATAAGCCTGAAGTAAATAAAAAAAATGTTAGTTAGTGTTGAATAAGAAAAATATGGACGTTTGTTAGAGTACTGAATAATTCTAAAGAGAATACAGATCTTCTAATAAATATGTTGTCATGTAATGATTTAATGTATGAGGTGTGAATTAACTCCATTTTTATGGATCACCATTCTCCATGTAATACACACTCCTCTATATGATAGGATCAATTATTTCATTCCCCTCAGCACCTCTCATTATCCTTTTGGTGGATTTTCCATCCATTTACATTCTCTATTTCTGCATATACATTTTTTTGTTTCTTAAATTCTTCTACATTTTCTTCTCTATATGTTCAGTTATGTCATTCAATTACATTCAAATGTTTATTTTTCTCTTATCTACTTTCATGGGACCAATCACCTTCTTTATATACTATTATCAAAAGTACCTTCAAAATAGATTCCCTCATTATCGATGTGATAGGATATCCTACAGGGTTATTGGGAATGTATTGGATAATGATTTATCATACTTTTCATTGGATTATAGTTACCCTTATTTTTTTCATTGTTTCATCTATATTTGTGTTTTCTACTCTTTCATACACATGGTTGATGCCCATATTTTCCCTCCAATGATTTTTATTCTAGGAAAAATGTACAAGACCCCATTCTAGGTTTGATATGATGGTACATTTGGTGGTTTATGATTAATCATTGTGGTAGTTTATATTGAACCATGTGAGTTTAGATATTGAGGTGTTTTTTATTCATTATACATTTTTCTTTTATTAAGACCTTGTTATAGTGTGTTTTTTGATCTTTATAGATATATAGTTATGATATATTTTTTGATTTCTGAAGAGGATATGATATGTTGATGTGTTTTTATATAATATATAATTCATCCTTAATGTGGTGGCACCCTCAATAATTGTTGGAACTACGTGAGGGATTGAGGTATTGGGGTGGTGGATAGATTATATATATGATGTTAATTACTGCATTTTGGTTTATCATTTAATTCAAATTAATATAAAAATTATCATCTATTAGTGTTTATCTAATATTACTTATGGTGATGGAACTAGTATGGTGGCTCATGAGGATTTCCCATAAAATATTTTCTTGATGGTAGCGAGAATGTTTCTTCATCAAATGTCTCTCCATGGTTGGGAAGTGTTATAATTATTATTATTATTAAAAGTACTCTAGTAATTATTGTTGTTGACTGTGATTATATATGGTATTCATTAGTGGTTTGTAATGGTTCTATAGGTAGATTTTGCAACATCGATAATAAATTAGGTCATCACTTAAGGCACATAGATTATGTTGTCTAATTGGGTTTCCTTTTTCATGAATCAAGATTTTTATACTGGTATGAATTTTTTAACATTGAAATTGGGTTTGAAATCCGAATTTTCCATACATTGTCATAAATTTCATTGATTCTAATTTTCATTGAATTTTGAAATGATTTTAACTGAACCATTATGTTGGTTTATATGGTTACCATTAAACCTAAAATTAGGTTATTAAAAAAATAATTAAATAGGTTATTAGTTTGAGGAGTCTAAAAATATATTTAATAATTATTATAGAAGTAACATCAATTTATTATTATCATTTTACTCAAGTATTACCAATAATAGGGACTAACGATGTGATGAGATTCTAATTATCTTTCTTTTTTGAAGGATTTATATTTTTAATGGTCGAATAACATTATTCGTATATGATATTATGCCATTGTAGACACTCTTAGACATCAATTGAAATAGAAATAATGTTTGGTTAATTTTCATGTAATATTTCATGGAGATTACATCTCTACTAATTATTGGAAAAGATTTAGTAGATTATGAAGAAGATACTTGATGTTTGAAGTAAAATATTAGTTTTAGATGATTCCACAAATTTGATATGATATGACAAATTACAATATATTATTCTAAATGAATATTATTTGAAATAATATATAATGATACTCCATTATATTTATTAGTTTTAAAGTGTGATATATCATATAAAAACACAGTTTTATAATTTACAGGGAATAACTAAAGATATTTAATCAATAAAGGTCTATTAAAATACTAAAAAGTTTATTAATAAACTAAATAATCTTTATATCTAATCTAGTAATGAATAATTTTGGTTTTATGTTATTCCAAAATATTTTTTTATTTCTACTATATTTTAAACAAATATATAGAAGCATATTGAAATTATATATAGTAGGTTTTTTTGAGATTGGGAAAAGAACACACTATATAAGATTATATATATTATTTCTTTTTCTAAAAAAATGAAAAACCCATATTTTTGTAAGATTCATCCTAATGATGTACTCGAAAATTATAAAATTCCATGTAAGATGAATGTGATGAGTAAGAGTGAATTTTATATCGAAGAACCATTTTTAAAAGTGAATGAAGATCCTAATAATATGCATATAAAACATACCAATATATGGAAGTCACTCATATACCAATATAGTAAAATATAAATTTCCCCAAAACATAAAGTTCATTTTTGAGTCATTAAATTTATTGTTATTGATAAATAATGTTCACTCAGAGGAGACAGTGAAAATTTCGAATATTATGGAAAAGTCATGTGATATATGAGGGTTAATATTACATAAAAAAGAATTAATCAGAGAAATAATTTGACTATTTATATATCTACCCTCTAATGTTAAATGTTAGCATACTTTATGTAATGATAACTTAGTCATATAATTTTTAATTTGGAGGATCATTTCTATGATATATAAGGGTCTATTCAATGAATATATAAGTGTTTCCCACATGATATTTAATTTTCATTCAATTAAAAAATTTGTGTGATTTTAATAATGAAATATTTTGATAGAAAATTATTTCAGAGGATGGTTATTAAATTATATGGTGATTTAAATATCATTATTATGATTATATTAATTATTTAACACAATATAAATTGTCAAAAATCTAAGGTGGTCAGTTTTAAAGAGTTTTTAATAAAAAATGATAGAGAAAAAATCATATGAGATTAAAGGGTATTCATATTCATTGTACAGAAATAATAGCCACGTGATAATCATAAAATATCAATTTAATAAGAATTAGTAGAATAAATTTTTTATTGTATAAAGTGGTATGATGTTAATATTAACTTATACATTCTATTTGTTAATGAATAGAGAATGTGAAAGGAAATATAAGAATATTATCCTTCTACAATGATGAAGAATAAAAAGAATAGGGGGAGATAGAGCATACATATTCTGAAGCTATTATAGGCCAATGAAGTGGAACTAGGGATCCTAGACTAATAAATCATTATAATGTTAGGAATTAATCTTATGATCAATTTTATCATAATTTTTGATTATAAGGGTTACTCTATGATATTTTAATATCATAAGTCCTGAATAATTTCAATGAAACCATTCATAATTGTACACATTGTGTACGAAGATTTGAGTCATTATGTTATGAGTGACTGAAAAATCATTATTCATCATAATTAATTGAGAATCTATCTGAAAATGGAATTTATAA
Source organism: Viscum album (assembly GCA_963277665.1). Classification (NCBI taxonomy): domain Eukaryota; kingdom Viridiplantae; phylum Streptophyta; class Magnoliopsida; order Santalales; family Viscaceae; genus Viscum; species Viscum album. Next base: position 1,554,723,805 of record OY728121.1, on the reverse strand, counting down.
GGGTTGTATGAGTTGGTCCAATATATTGATAACATTTTGTTGGTTCCTTCATTGTATTTTTTTATAACAACTGATATTTTATAAGAAGAATTTAATATGTGGGACATATAACACAATCCTTTTAAGAGAATATAAAACCCCCAAAACATTAAAATTTATATTTTTTAGAAAAAATTTAATTTATTCGATATATTATGATACAACTAACAATAACTATCACTAATTGCAATTGTTAGACACAATAATGTGGTTCCCCAAACAAAAATATACTTTTAATATAGTTATTTAATATGAAAATTATTTACTAACTTCTAGAATGGACCGTACGAATAGGATTGAATAACATATAGAAATATAAATATTTTAAATTCTTATTATTTATGAATTTTTTATGAATAAAATAATAATAACTTACTAGGAAAATATATATTTTCCAAAATAATATAATAGAGTTCTACTCTTACCATCTGCACATGATTTAAATTTATGTTGACCACTTTTATAAAATTCATTTTATAAAATAAATATTATTTTAAATAATAATACAAAAATTATCATAGGGGTTTTTTGTGATTTTTTTGAAATGATTCATTTTTTGATGAGTAATGAAAAATATTCAATTTTAATTGAAAACTACCTTTTTGTTAAAATTATTTTTGATTTTAAATTATATTTTTAATTATTTTTAAAATAAAATTACTTAAATATTATATAAATTTATATAATTTATTTTATTGTATGTATTTTAATATTAAACGATGATTTTTAGAATTAGTTAAATGTTGATCATTTTCTCATTAAAAACCCCCTTTATAGTGTTGTCTATGAGATTATTTTTAAATTATATTTCACCATATATGTGATTGAACAAAAATAATGGATTGAATATTTGGAATCACCATAAAATATATTATGTAATAATTTCACTTAATTTTTAACATAATTTCATATTGAGAATAGTTCCTTATTATTTACTATGATTATGCTAAAAATTGGGTTCCACACATTACAAGAATTTTTTTTAAGATTTATTTTACACAAAAATATTTTATTTATTTATAAAAAATGATTTGACATTTAGTACAATTAGTAATAAATTATCTAATATGGAATATTGTATTTTCTACATAAAAGATAAATTACATAAGTAAATAAAATTGTACAAGTTATATTGGTAAAATCAAAAGGGTAAAATTTAGTAATATTAATGTGTATGGAATAACATGATATAAATATGTTTATTTTTGTGTTTTGGAGGTTTTAATAGAACAAATAAATTCTAACCTACATTATTATTACATTTTTTATCCATATTAGGTAAGTGTGGCCACCAATTATGGAATTAATTTTAGAAATTATAAAAATACCACTCTTCCAAAATTATTAAATCCCACACCCTCTCTTCACTTATTCACATACATCAAGACAATTTTTATATAAAAAACTGAACAAAATTTTTTACCAACATCACTAACCTCATCATATATATATAGTAGTTTGTAAAAAACCCAACCTATGAAGGATTTAGTGTAAATATTAGGAGGATACCTGGGGAAGGGGTATTGTTCTTCAATGAGAATATTTATATTATTTATTTCTCCACCTCATTCAATACATATAAAAAAGTTATGATATAATAATATAATTTTCTTCCATATATTATTATGTTTTTATTGGAATTAAATGACTTATAACAATATCACCACTTATCAAATTGGTTATAAAATCATTGTTCATGTGTATATAAGACTACAACCTCACGAATAGATGCCATTTCTTCTTCCATTAAATCATTATCAATTGGGTATTATGAGGGATATAATATATATATTCGATATATATTAAAATTTTAGACTTATTTATACATTATATCATTGACACATTCCATTTTGTTTGTGACATGATAATGGCCCTCATGTGTACGGTGACCTACCACCCCAAGAAGCAATGTGATTCCCCTTTAACTAATGCCATACATGCTAGGCGATATGAATATTTTTTGTTATAATATTTGATAAAAATGAAATAATTTTGATAATAAGGAAATATAATTCATTCTCAATGGATAAAACATGTAATTTACTTATTTACCATTCCAATCACATAAACTTGATAACGTCGTTCATCTATGTATAGACAACCACCTTCACGAAGTGATGGGACACTATTTGCATCACCAGATTACATTGATGATATATATAATTACAATTTTTGGTATATATTATATTCTAATAATTATGTAATCATTATATATTACTTAACATCTTTCTATAATGATCATTGATAAATTGAAACGTAACTACTGTGTATATATGCCCAACCGTCTCCAAGATTATAAAATAGTCCATTTTTAATAAAAATAATTAATTATTGGACATAAAAGTAGAATTTATTTCTAAATATGTTAACTATTTCATGATATTATTTCTTATTATTTTTATATAATGTCCTCTTTGACTATAGTGTACCAAACTATGTCATTTTTGAGACAAAAATAAAATATGGTAAAAACATTCCGATGTAAAACTAATTAATTAATTGAAAAACTATATCATCAAAAATATTGAATAAAAAATATGAATACATTAAAATGTTTTTAGTAATTTAAATGTTTAACCTAAGATTATTATTCAGGATAATTTATAATGAGCATGATGAATCAAACCCGTTATAAGGGTTCTCAAGTCTCAATTTAATTTATATGATATATATATCATATTTCCCAGTTATTTTTGTTATATGGTGTGTATAATTTAGATGAATTTATTTTATAATTTTATCCTTAAATTTATTGGGATATATATATCCATTTTTTGATCATTATTTAGTGGGGTTTATAGTTTCAAAATTACCAAATTAGTGAGATATTTTTTTCTTAATATTCCTTCATTGAGACTTAGGTTATGCTATACACCTATAATATTTTATAAGGTGTATATAATATATATATTACAATATATTTCTAGAATATCCATATATTAAATATATTTTAATATTCCTTTTTTTATTCTGTTAAGGGACTTACGATACAATGTTTTCAAATTGGTAATAATTTTACGTTATAATCTCATCATCTATCGGGATGGTTTCTAATTACAAAAATATTGTTGAGGTAATATGATCTATATCTCCACAAAATCATTAATTTTATTCATATATTATTACATCATTGGGAATAATTGTTTTACTTTTATGTTAACAATAGTTATGTTGTCCAGGGTTCAAAATAACGTGTTTATTAAAAATTCTCCTCTTCATTTGAAGAATATTTTTCATCCAAAACCATGTTTTAATTGAAATTAAACATTTTTATAAAAATTGTTTTCTTCAAAAAATAATGTATATTTTATTAAATAAAGAAATTATTTTTTTTAAATTATTTTTTGATAATATTTAACGTCGATTTTAATTGAAATTGATTATCAAAACAGTTTTATTTTTTAAATAAGTGTTTTCAAGTAAAAGTTATTTTCCTCAAGAAATATTCTATATGGTTTCTATGGATTCCATAATATTATTCCAATGATTTTTTCAACAAATAGATTTTTATAATAGTTTATAATTGTTTTTCAAAAACAATATTTTTCTGATGAAAAATATATTTTCCAAAATAAAAGTTTTTCGTGTTATTTTAATGTTATTTCCATTCATAAACATAATAAAACCCCATTATTATTACTTTTCTTCCACAGGGGGTATTTTTATTAAAACATTATTATTTTTTTCTTTCTAAATTAATATTTTTTGAATGGATTTTTATCAACACCGTTTCATTTCAATGTGTTAATAATGATTCAAAGATGTTGATATAGAATTCAATTAATTTTCATGGGTAAATAATGATTTAAAAATAAAAGGTTTTTTCTATGTTTCATAATGAAATGAATTCTACGTGTAATTTATTCAATAATCATTTCTTCTAGATTATAAATGATAGATGAAAGTAGATAGCATCATGTGATCCCGTTATTGTTTATAGAATGGGTGTTCCTATAAATCTTTTGGTTATCTAGATATAGCTTAAATGATGACTATGGTAAAAAAAACCCTGTATTATAATTGGTAATAATTATTTAATCAGGAAAATTATATTTTAATACTCCAGTATAGTTGTAGAAATGATTTGTGTTCTATAACGGTTTTATAAGTGTTATATAAAGATGATTCCAAATGATACCCACATGTTTTATATATGATTTCAATGGGTTTATGTTTTTTTAATTGATTAAGATATGTATCACATATCTCATGATTATTAATTCAAAAGAATCTCTCTATTGTTAAATATATATTCCATGTTTTCTTGTTTGGTGATCGAGGTATTGATGGGTGTGAATGATCTTATGTTATGATCATGAACTTTTATTATTTCACCATACACCTTTTATCTTCTTATGGCTGCTAATGAAAATCATTTTTAATTACATACATTTTCTCTTACTAAATATTTATGATCACCATTATTTTATTCATTCTCCCTCTTTTATAATAAATTATCTTTAATGAATTATTTATTGAATGGATTTAATAAGGATTATGATGAATACATCATGTGAAAAAATAAAATATTTGTTTAGTTGGAGAAATTATTAAGTAAATACAATGGTATTATCCCTGTAAGGGTTTCTATAATTCTATAAAATTAATTTCTAGATTGGTCCTTTAGAATTTAATTGATCCAATTTTTCATTTTCATGTTATAGATTATGGATAAAAAAATAGGTCACATTTTTCAATAACAATGTTCGAAATGAAATGTATATGATTTCACCACTAAATCCACCAGTGTGGGTTATAGGTTGTAATACGGTAGGTTCTATTATTATAGGTTAATTTTCACAATCCTTCAAAATATTTTATTGTTATGAAAATATGAGTTATATGTTTTTGTTTTAACAACCACCACACAATGTGTAAAACATCTTACATATTGTAGGAAAATCCCATAATAAAATTATCATGTCCCTTGTGGTTTTTATTTCCCAATTTATATACATGAATGAAAAAAGGTATGAAATGTTTGAGATATCATGTCACATTATATGGGGTATAGGTAAAAGGGGATATTTTATTAAAATTATTGATATGTATCCCATAATTATACTTCCCCCACACACTATTGTATTTCCCCAATCATTGTGGAAGAACAAAATAAAAATAATAAATCCTTGTAGGGGCATCCCAGTAGTGGAAAATCCCTATAAATATATGAGTATTATTAAAAAATTTCTAATAATAATAAAACCCCCAAATTAGACACAATATGTGGTGTATAGACAATTCATCTCCATTCCATGAACATATTTCAAATATGAATAATATAAAATTAATCCTTTCAAGAACACACTATATCGACTAAAAACCCAAATTATAACTATAAACCAGATAACAAAGGACCCTTAAAATACAATATAATCACAAAATAATATATAATAAAGTATATTTATGGATAAAATTATTCAAACAAAACACTCAAATAACCTCCCCATGTAGTAAAACCCAGGATTCGTCCTCAACATTAGAGACACATGTGAAATAAACAATCAAATGATCAGTTTTTTCCATCGATGAAACACTTTACTTGATTGCAATATTAATTAACCTTTTAGATGATACCAATACATTAAAGAGTCATTCAAAATAGGGGACCAAGGTATAAGCCACTAGGAGGTGAAATGACATTAAAAATGGGAAAATTAAAATATTTTGTAAATCAGTCTTGAACAGAATGTCCAAAACACCAATAAAACACCCAACCAATATCATTAAACACTACGAACAAAGAATAAAAAACCAAGAGAGAACATAATGAATCCCTAAAATAGTTGTCTGATATAGGACTCACTAATACACACAACAGTCAATGGATTTTTCTTTATGATACATCACTCATAATAAGATTAATAACAATATTTTATAAATATTATTTTGCATTGTTATTTTTTTAATATTCCTAGAATATTCCTTATTAAAAAATCATCACATTCTTATAAATGAATGATTTGTGTTTATTATTCTCATAATAATTAATATCCTAATTCATGAATTTATTTACATGGCATTTCATAATTAAATATCATTCATTATCATTCATTATACAGTTTCACTATTTAATTTTTTTTCATATAATTCCATATAATCCTTCATCAAACACAAACCCACATATGAAATTGAGAATATATCCTAATAAAATTATGCTATATTGAATGTCTTAAAATTTGTACAAACAAGTTTACTTATATAATATATCTCACTGAATTATTAAAATAATTATACAATTCTACCCCTATGATTTTCCACCCCAAAAATTAAATCTATTTAATAGAAAAAAATTTAAGAAGTTTAATATTTTTTTAGCATATAGTGAGTAGTAATATAATTGTAATTTATCTGTTTATTATAATTTTTAGATACACAATTAAATTTTATTAAATAATTTTTTCTAAATTTCAGTCAATATACTTTTCTTTCATTTTATATTTACTCAATATGGATCCAATCTATAGAATTCGTATCTTCTTCATGTGATAATTTCCACTTACAGTTCATCATTTTCAATGGGTTTTATATAGATAATTTATCCAATAAATAAAAATTCACCAATAAAAATAAAAATAATTTTTATTTTAATGCATTAAATGTATGTTCATGTTCTATCAGTATTAATAATAATGATAATTTATTAAAATAAATTATTAACAACACTGAAAGACTGAAAATTAATTTTTTTTATTATCCAAACACTTTTGAAGAATAAGTGAGAAACCAAACAAGATTTCAATGGATTAAAAACAATGAAACCACCACGATAAATAGTTTATGCACAAAAAACTAACAACCCGCATAGAAGGGCCCCTACCCAGAATCAGAAACAAAATGATCAGTTTCCTCCTACTCATCTCTTCACGACTGGCTGTCCCGTGGATGACTGCATGGGCCTGGTAAAAATGGAATATCCATACCCTCTCAAGCATCTAAATTCGAAAGTAAGTTCCATGAGAAAAAATTTTCTATGAACCCCATTTGGAGAAACTCTATCTACGAAAACAATTGAATTTATAGTCAATCCTCTAACCGTAGGGCCAATGGACCACCACCAAAAGGCATAATACACAAACAGCAATCCAAACTCCATCAACATAGTTCAAACTACACCCTGAAAATACATAACAGCACTATCCCAAATTCACACAACACATTGAATCAATCAGTGAACCAAAGCTCCATCTCTTCACCGCAATCTACAGCATATTATAAACATTCTGAAATCGAACCAATAAGGAAATCCCCATGATGCCGGAAGAAAAAAATGAGAATCCCTCCTCGCTCCACACAACACTAGGGCCATTTTTGATCCATTCCTGATTAGAATATCTCCTGGAACTAATATATCCCTAACGAAGCGGAAACCACTCCATAGTCATCACAAGTGATGTCAAAGCTAGATCCACCCCTCCGTCGAGCTAATGCTCCAGCTAAAACCTTTCCTGGTATTCTGAAAGAGCAGACGAAGCCAGATATACACCATAGAAGATAAAAGTCTCCCAAAGCGAGTGCCTCGAGTAATCCATATCTGGAAAAACATAATAGCGTGGTGATCAGAAGACTCACCAACCAACAGAGGCACACCGAAACCAAGTAGAGGATGTCTTCATGCACCGCACCACATTGGAGAAGGGGAGGGAGCAAATTGGATGTCGAAAACCCAAGCCCTTGAGAATACCAAATCACTGCCGCTCAAAGGCCCCTAGGTTTCATGTCTACTGACAACACTATGAAGTATAATAATGAGGTTAACATTGATGCCAATGATACCATTGGTGACACTAATATTGACGAGGCTGAAAATTATGGGGAAGATGATAATTATTACCTAGATGTTGTAGTGAGAATTGATGAAAATAATTATATAATTTATAAGTTCAACAATAATGGTGGTGATAAAAAATATATTGAGGATAGTGAATATAATAAATTATTGAGGACATAATCACAATATTGAACATAAAAAATTAAAATGATTAAGGCACCAAGATCACTACAAATAATGGAAATGAGAATGTAAAAAATAACGTTAATGATACATATGTGAACATCACCAATATCAATATTGGTTATGAAAAATTGGAAAATCAGGACAAGGATGATGTTGATAATGTATTTTTTTATATCAATGCATACAATATTGATTATCTTGAATATGTCAAATATAATGATGATAAAGATAATGATGAAGAGAACATAATTTTATCACTACAAATATTATGCTCCAAACACCATCATATATTATTTTATTATTAACATCATTGATATCCTTGTTACTACCATCAATGATTATAATAATGATAATGTCAATAAAAAAACTTGGAGGAAAATGACGATAAAGAAAATAACTTCATTCATTTTGTTGATGAATAATAATATATAAATATAGACATATATGTTGATAGTAACAACATCAAAAAAAATTATTAAATGATATTACCAATGTTGTAGAGGAAAATGATGAAGATGTCTCCCCAATTGAGGTAAACTACCCATTTTTTCAAAAAAAATTTAATATAATAAAATAATATTTTCCATTCCAATTAAGAATTTTTTTAATTATTTTAAAGGAAAAATATATTTTAAAAAACTAGTTCTGCTTTATAAAATATAATATTACAAAAAAAAATATTTATTATTAAATAATTATAAAAATTAATCATATATTATAATTGTATCTATTCAGAAATAAAAAATTTCATTTCATGTAAAAAATATAAAAAATCTAATCGGTTCCCATTATTTAAAAATTAAAAAAGATTATTATTAAGAATAACTAAATAAATATAGTAATTTAAAAAATTTCTTATTTTATTAAAAAAGAAAATCACGTGTATAATTATTTATTTAAGAAAAAATATAAATTTTTGATAAACAATGGTGTTTTTAATTATTCAAAAAACAATATTTTTTTAATTTTAGGAAAAATAATGTTCTTAAATATATTGAAAATATTTTTTAAAAAGATTTACTATAAATATTAAACTCATTTATTAAAATTTGGTAATCATTTTTTTAATAATTTTTTAAGAAGAGGGTAGTTTTTATAAATTTATTAAAATAGATTTATTTTAATTTATTACTAAAAAATGATAATATAAAATCAAAGGTATTTTAATTTATGTTTCAACAATGGAAATTTTTTGAGGAATTTTTTTCAAAAAAATATATCTTTTCAGTTACATTTTAATATATTATTTTATAATGAAAATAATATTAATTAAGATTAAAAAAGTAATATTTAATTTTTTTGGAATGATAACATTTCTTTATAAAAAAATTCATCTTTAATAATTTTTGATTTTTTTATAAAAAAATTAAAAGTAAAATTTTAATTATTTAAATGTTATTTTTAATTTTTTTGTATATAAAATATTCTGTATAAAACAATGTATAATAGTAATGAGGTTTTAAATAAGGTAATTTATTTTTTATAAAAAATAAATTTTTTTATTATTAAAATTATTTGTATTATTAGTTTAATGAAACAAAAAGTGTTTTGTTATTTTCAAAATATATTAGAGAAAAATGATATTTTATAAATTTTTAATATAAGTATTATTTAAAAAAATACAATAATATTTATTTAAAATTTCTACTAAGTAGTATATATTATCTCAATATTTAAATACAAGAAATTATTTAGAAACATTAAGACATTATTTATTACGATTTAAATGAAAAAGTGTATATTTTTAAAAAATAACTGATATGTATTTTCATTTTTCAATAGACAAAGTAATAATAAATTACTATAAAAAATTTTATATTGGAAAATAGTTATATATATATATATATTTTTTAATATAGTTAAAAAAATTAATGATAAAATTTTTTTTTCTTTTTTTAAAAAATTCATTATTATTTTATAAAATTATAAAAGAATTGCAGAATTTTTGGGTAATGAAAAATAATTGGATTACTTTTAATTTTTTTTAATGGAATATATATATAAATTTTAATTTTTTTTCATTAAATATAAATATTTTTTATATAATTTAAAATTTTTATATGGAAAAGGTCATTTTCTAAATCTAGAGAATAATGTCATTATTTTTTGAATTAAAACATCAATTATTTAGTTGAAAATAATTTTTAATGATTAATGGAAGAATACATTGTATTTTTAGTAATGTTGAATGTAAATGGGTATTTAATATTATTTATATAAATAAATGAAATATAAATATTTTATAAAACTAAAAGATTTATTTTCATTTTTGCTAAATTTTTTTAATGAAAATTCTATTTTCCATTTTCTGAATGAATTTTTTATTTTCATCCTTTTCACTTTATTGTATAATAAAAATGTTTTAATTTTATTATTCAAATAAAAAATGATTTCTAAATTAAAAAAAATAGATTGTAAACTTACGGGAATTTTTATTTTCTGATTTCAAAAGTGATAAATTTATTAAATTTATTTTAAAATAATAGTTGAATATTTTAATTTTTATTTTTAATATAAAATATTAAAATATATCAATATTTTAAATAATAAATATTTTTTATTTTTTAGGTAAAATGATTTTTTATGTAATGGATTTTCTTTTAATCTCACCAATTTCCATCTAGTAAATTTTTTTATTTTTAAAATGAAAATATTTTTATATTCATTAAAGAAATGTTTTTTTACATAAGAAAGTATATTTTAAGGATAAATTCAAAATAATAACAAATATTTTTTTTATTATTGGTTAGATAGATAATATACTATTATTATTATAAGTCTAATAAAAAATCATATATACATACGAAAAAATTATATCTAATAGGGATGCTCTAATACTCCTCACCATATGATAATCCATGTTATTTTCCCACTAACACAATGGTAACAATATACCACCATTCCTCATGGATATCCCTATATGATCATTTCTCATAAAAACATACCATCCCTGAACCTTGATTTAATCCTATAGGTATATTAAAATATAATGGCCCTATATTTATTTTACATAATTCAGATATCCCTTAATAATCACTAATATGATTCATCCTCTAGGCCTCATTATCCAAACCCACAGAACCATAACGAACAAAATAATGTGTTACCTATCACGTCCCCCATAATCCCATGCACAAAAAATGTTATTTGTCATTTAACGGAAAATGGGGCTAAAAATCATGTCCTCTATTCCATCTCTCCCTATTTGAGAATTCTCTTTATCTACCATAAAATAAGGTTACTCCACAAATTGAAATCCCCAAAAACCATTAACAAGTAATTTCACCTACCAATTTTTGTTTAAATAAACAATACAATCTAATATATATTATCACTCATCACATGGCCATCAAGAAATTTTAGAAAAAAGTTAAAAGTTTTCAGGGGATCCTGAATAATTATCCCCCATATTCACCTTCAAGAACTAGGTATTGGGGATTTAAATTTTCAAAACTCACCAACTCCTAGGGTATTTTTATTATCAAAATGTGCATCAAAGATAAATCTTAATTTAACTTAACATTCTGGGTGTAATTTTATATTGGGAATTTATCAATGATATAAAATGACTCACCTACTAGAAATTTTCATGGACATGTTCATCCTCCGTAGTTATTAAACAATAAAATAATAAAAGGTTACTCAATAATTCATTGAAAACCCCATCGATATCATAAATTTTTTTTTTAAAGATTTTGACCTTATTTCACTACCCAAATATCCCTTACTCAAATATAAATATATCCATTGATCCTAAAATTAATTTTCTAATTTTAACTCAATTTTAAATATTGTGTCCTAACTTAATCCATGAACCCACGACATCCTAATCAATTCAACATGGCTATCTTTTCCCTCATAAATATCCCATTATAATTTTATATGAAAATACCCATGGAAATGCCAGGAAATGTAAATAATCAATCCCAGAACACTATTTAAAAAATATAACATCTCAATAATCTAACCATGAATCTCAAAATATAGGAAACATACTCCCATGCTCAAGGAGAAAATATAAATCAGAATTATTATTATTACAAAGGATATGGACCAATAATGAAATACAAGAAAACAAAAATTGTATCACAAATATTATTAACCACAAACCTACCTATATAACATTATACTCACACTATAATGGTGTACATAATCAACCCACACTAGAATCACTAAAACCATCTAAAACCACTCAAGGGACTCTAGTCTACAAAAATCTATCTCCATGGTAAAACCATTAACATGGAAATATTTTTAAAATAAAATAATAACTAACATCATATTATAAACTAACCGCAGTATCTATTCCATCTATAATGAAAACAACTATAATCACTCTAAAAACACATTGAAATCACTGTATTTGTCTAATTAATATAGGCATAACCAAAAAGGATGTTAATAAAATGTCATATATTTTATTGATAACAAGTTAATTAATAAGTTAATGTCCCATAAAATTTTAATAACATTTATTTATAATTGTATAAATATATTAATTTGAAATATTTTTCACATAAACAAGATTTTATACATATTTACATGTATTCCTACATTACTAGTATGATGAATGAACTAGTGCTTTCTTACCTCCCATGGAATACAATTAAAAAATGTATAGAAATATTAGCCAATACATCATTATTGAATAAATATCTTGATTAGAATATTGAAATGTAAATAACTATTTGTTAAACATGAATACATTAGGATACCTATGTTTTTGTAGATTTGATTTAATAGCTTTGCTACTAGGTATAAGTGTGTCATGGTGTTACCAGCAGGTATCACACTATGTCAGCTTCGACCTTAAAACAACAATGGTTATATAGGGGTGTTGGTAATGGAATATAATTCATATAATTCACCCTACCAATTACTATTACTTTTTAGATAATGGTAAATGATACCTAAGAAGTGATCCCTAGGAATCAAAAACCATGCTAGAGGAATCCTAATGTAGATAATATAATGTTGGTAGCAGATTCATCTAGGGTTCAAAATGTTTTATAAAATGGTTTGGATGGAAGAAATATTTGAGTAATGTTATGAGGGGAATATTTTTGGTACCTCATTACTACAACACATTCCCAGATGAGTCTGACAAAGGTTTAACATCACTTTTAGTTTGTATCTAGGTTTCATAACACAGCTCGTGAGTGTCACACTATGAAATACATTACCGTAGTCATGAGTCTTGTATGGGGGGACATTGGTCATTGAATATTGTCCCACAAGTCCCCATCTACACTAGAAGGCCATATTTAGATATGGATGGGGATCCCTTAGTAGTGATCCATATGAATGAAAAATTTTCTTAGAGGAATCCTAAATATGAAAATGTTGTGATTATAGGGGGTTCTTTTGGGGTCCTATTATCTATAAAATCCATAATATTATGTTTTTGAAAATCACATAGGATTTTTTTTGGTTTTATGGAAAATATTACATGATTTGTGTGTACAAATCAATAATGATAGTTTAATTTTAAAAAACAAAATTTAAAACACTTATTAATAAAGGAAAAAGTAATTAAGTGATTTTTGTGGGAAGGGTTAAAACTAAATAAGATAGAAATGGTTTTTAATGTAACACAATATTTATATATATTCATGATGGAATTTATTACAACGATATATTTTGTCATGTGGAAGATTATTGGAGGCATATCAAAAGAGAATCTCCATGAGTTTTATTGTAGAATACTAAAAATGATAATCGAGGTAAGACCATTCACCAGTTGTGTTCTAGTGGAATCTAGAGAAGAAGGGAATGTGTTGACATGCACATAGATATTTTGTGTTGAGAATAATATTTCCCAACATAATATATAGATAAGGTAATACACCTATGGTGGTTTCCATGATGTTATTCTTGTTTTATTGTAAAAAATGGGTAGAGGTATATGAATATTGGCATAGTAAGACCTATAGTGTCTGATAGTGGAAGGTACAAGATAAAATGGAAAAGGTAAATGTTTTGTATACCGTGGTGCTTGGAGTTTTTAAGGAAAACAAATAATTGTTTTATGTTACATAAAAATGTGGAAACCATGGATAAAATTTTGTTTAATAGATTCCTATACAGGTGGGTACATGACTATTTTAAATGTGATTGTGTTCGACAGATAGATTCTCTATAGAAAATGGTTTATGTGATGTGATTATACCCCCTGTGTCTTGAATTTTAGAGAAAAATTGATTATTTTCTCAAACCCATCCATTTAAGAAGATGTTCTCAAATATGACGCAAGAAACAATACAAAATTTGGAGATAATAATTCAAGACATGAATGAAGTTTTTTTAAATTATTCCACATTAATTGTTTTCATTTTTTGGGCATTGATTAAGGTGTGATTTACAGGTTATATGTATCATTAGATTGGTTATTTTGTTGGTGATTAATTTAAGATAAAAATTAGTTTTATTGGAATCAAAGTAATAGTTACATTTATATTATTTATCCAATCAGGAATGGATGGATTTATAATAAATATCTGGTAAATTGGATAATCCCATATTGGTTTTGGTGTTTGGTATATTGGAACATGGACTCCCAATTTCCATAAATGGTGATCAACTTGTTTGATAGTCGATATAGAGTGAATTTTTTAAATATCAAAATCTCATAGGATACAGATAATTTGTTCACGGAATTAAGATATTTTTATGGAATATTATGCAATCATTGAATATTATAAAAAGATTAATAATTTGATTTTTATTCTTATAATAGGGAGAAAATTTATTCCGTACTAGATGTGGAATGTAAAAGAGATGTTTTGAATCAAATTATTTTCACTGTTTGGGAAGGAGAAATAAATTTGGACCTAAAAAACACATTACTTTATATAAGATTCATTCATTTTTGAAGTCAATGGACCTACACATACACAAAATTCTTACGAATCCTTCCCATATAGGTTATAAACCATATAGAATTTCAATGTTTTAGTCCAAAAGATATAATTTTCATATAGTGTGTAATGACTAAACCTTATAATTATATGAAAATGGGTAATGGTGACCCATCCCAAATCATTTTCAAGTAGAATGAACCATTTGAGGATAAACATTATGATAGTGGTTTTTGGTTCATGAAATAGTGTTATTGAATTATCATTGGACATAGTCCAAGGAGGGTGAACCAAGTAAATTCTTGTGTCTATATATACATTACAAATACATAACAAAAGAGATCAAGAAAAAAATGTATATTTTGTGAAATAATATAACATGTGACCCTCAATGTTTAAAGATTAATATACTCCAATGGATAGTGAGACTTTAAGGATTATTATTTTTAATTTATCATGTACTATACATACCTATAGTCATCCCTAGGGTAATATCACTATCATAATGCTATTTAGAGACTATATAAATTGATATATTATTCATAGAAACAAATAAAATCATTATAACAGGGTTATATAGAATCAATAATATGGGTTATACAAATATCCTAATAAATTAATCCGCTAATTTTTGTTCCCAAATAATTAAATAATTGAAAAAAAGTTCTTCAATAACACTTTCTAATACCAAAAAATATTAAATGCACCCTATAATATGGATTTCCATGTGCTCTCAACCACACCCTCACACAAACTAGATACTAATAATTATAGTAGATATTGTATATAATTTTTTAGTGGACTATATACTCCAAAAAATCAAATAAAATGATAAAAATAACAATAGAATCAAAAGTCAATATTTTTCTTAGTGAATAGTATTCCATCTAGAAAAGAACTATTTATAATAGATATAATGAACATTATCTAGCAATAATGTAATCATTATGATCATAAAATCAAAAATTAATTATCTCCCCTAACCTTTCATGTATAAATAGACTAGAATAAAAAATATGAAACTAAATGTCCATCATTGGGATGGTCTCCCAACAAATATCCATCCACACCAGTTATATCACCCATATAACATGTCACATAAATACCATATATAAGGTTTACACACACACCATAGTTCCTATTAAAATAGTGAGAATAGGACTCAATATCATCTCACTAGGTTCCCTTCATATATACCAGTATATATTGTGTATTAATGGATGAAAAAATTCGTTAGAAAACATATAAAATGTTAATAAACTATTTTTTTTAATTTTTTTTCTAACTAGTCCCCCATAATAAATGATAATAACTTTTTTCTACATTTATATAAGAGATGTTTTAATGATAAAAACACAACTCATACCTTCTTAATCAAGGTAAGGTTTGAAAACTATGTCTCAACCACTAACCTCTCCCTCATAGAGCATCTCATACCATGTTTGGATATCATATACAATCACAATCCAGTACACCCTTACTCTAGTTGATTACAATACCACATGTCATACCATACCACTTACCATAACAAACTAACTTAGGGTGAGTTCTCATAACTTGTATCTTGAATCATCCCATTCCACCACCATCTAACTTAGATTATGGTATCATAATTAATCTTAACCACTATGATCCCACTCAATTTGAGGTCATTTTCCATATCCTAAAGAATACCTAATCACTCAGTGTAGGGAATTATATCAAATCATTTACACTACTATCTCACTCTATGTAATTTTTTATCACATCATAACCATTACATTTTAACATTGAGAATTTTCATGTATCAAATCATTGCCACTGCCATCTCACTCAGGGTGAGTCCCTATATGACATCATGTATCGTATCACATACTTCTCCAAATCACTCAAAGGGAGGCACAACACTACCACATAGTGTGGACAAATAATAAAAAATAAAAAAAAAAGTATGAAAAACTACATACCCTAACCTATAGCTAGACACAATCATGGACCAACAATGATCTATAATAGGGACTCAAAAATACGCATCAAAATTTTCAACCGAACCATTGTTGAATTTTCTATCTATACATATAATTAGAATATAATAATTAATCCCAATGACCATATACCCCAAGGCCATACCCAACTCATAAGTCAATCACATATGAAACACCTTTTCTATACCAAACACTAAACCACTAAACAATGTTTTTTCAAATCCCTATAGGTTCTTAAAGAAAAAACCAAAAACATATATACATCATCCCTATAACATGGCTAGAACTAAACCACACACTATGATTTTTTTTGTAAATAATATTCTATTTCCCAATACAATACTTTTCCATGTCACCCTCAAAATAACCCTAACCAACTCTGTGTACCCTTTGGATGACCTTATTCTCTAGTATCTAAGACTTATACTGATTTTCACTACCTATCCATTCCAATTCTATGTTCTCATACCACTACAATGTTATATATAAAACATACATTGATACTACCCCTCTATAAACCCGTTATTTTCCTCTAGGAATTCCAAGGTGTGGGATTAACCACTTATATAACACAGTGACACATATATCCCATGAATGTTAATGTAACATGGGTATTGATCCCATATCCAACATTGTGCCCCCCTCATCTGAGAAGTTATTATTGTAACCAAGAATTCCCCATGATTAAAATTAAGATTTTAGGATTTTTTCAATCCAATCGAGTATTGATAAGGGAGTTTTCAAGACAAGGGTTTCTTTGATGTAGATAGATTTAGACTTTAATTGTTGTGTTTTTTCTATTATTTATGAAATTTTGTGGTCCGAAATTTTGTGGATGGTGATTTTTTTAAAAAACTAGATAATTTTTACATAAAAATAAAATTTTATGTAAATGGTATATAGTCTACTAAAAACATGTTTAAAAGTGATGTTTCGTGAACATAACATCAAAATACATCAATTGAATAAGTATCATACCACATATGAAAATACATGAAAGAGGATTTTAAGAAACACATGAAATGCATTAAACATGGAAGGTGAGAAATACTCTTACAAACTATATATGATTTAGAAAATAATAGATACATGCCTAGTTGAAGGAGCTCATATAAAATGTGATCATGGTATTCAATGTCTAAAAATTGGTAATCACCCCCACTTCAATCATTATTACTTTCCATATGATGATCTGGTGTATCTACTATGCGAAGTAGTCTTGAAAAGATTATTTAAGCAATATATTATTTCTGTAAAGGGTGTTCCATGTTTATATCAATACTAAGTGAAACTCATGGAATGGTTTTGAAAATAGAATACTTCCATGAACTATAACATTTAGACAAATAAAAATGTTTCATTATAGTATATGTGTTTCTCAAAGGTTATTGAGTTACAAGACTTGTGGGTGTTTGAACATCTGGTTTGTTGGATAAGTGCTTTCAAGTTTATCAGCTAGGACGATGGTGAATGATGTTTATTGTGCTGACTAGCCTCATAGTTATGAATTATCATCATTTTTAATTGACATATTAAGATGTTAAACTACGTTAGAAATCTCCCAAGGTATAGATATAGGTGGTGTTAATGGAAGTGTTTATATGGAGTTAGTGAGCTATCCCTAAAATACTTGTAATGGAAGTGTGTCTAGAACATAGTGATTTTTTATGAAGACATGTATTCCACATTAACTGGTGATGCTTATACTATATTGGTAAAATAAAGAAAATATTGGGAAACTTTCCATGGAATATCACTTTGTCACCATCCACGTAAAATTGTTTTGTTATCTCTCTACATATTATTTTTTAATTTCTGATTGATTCCAGTAGATATATTTAATATTTTTCTACCAGTATGTGAACTAGATCCATGTCGTTAATGAAATTGTTGAAATCTAGACTCACCCCTCCCATTTCAGTGTGTTCTGGTGTCAAAAAAGTGGTATCAGAGAAAAAAGGTTATAGGTGTTAATTATATCCTCAAATTACATCATAGAGAATTAAATGAATGATAAGGTATTCACCCTCATTAATGGAAGAGACATTTATTTCCTCATTGATAGAAGAAACTTCTAAATTTAGGATAACATTTGAGATATTATCTCATATCCATTGGGATGGATGTTATATTTTCCAAAACTCAAGGGATTCAATTCAGTAATTCTTCAAGTCTCTATATGGATAAAATATATTATAAATTTATTAATGCTGATGCAAAAGCACAAAAATCACTAAAGTGTAACTTTCTGATCAAATATATATATGACATTAATGTGTTTCACTATATAAAAATCTATGTGGTGAAAATGTAAAATATTTATGAAGGTAATAAAAATTTAAAGATTCCAATATTCATGTATTGCACAATCATTTCAATGATATAAAAATAAATTCAATTGAATATGATTAAATATTATTTAATCCCATAACTGAAGACATTGGACATAATAAAGGATGTGGGGATATTAGGGATATTGAAATTATGATGAAAATCTTGAGACAGATCACAGCTCTATGTTATAAAATGTTGTTATACCTTCAGGAATGATATCTATCTAAGGTTTTTCTTGATGATATGAAAAGTAGTCAAGTGTCCTAAGAAATGAGTTTCATACAATAACATTCACCCACTAGAGTAATAATGGAAAAAAAATTAAACCAATGAAAAAAATTTATGATTCTATAGTTAGTGATGATGATGATGGTGATGAACTAATTTATATATTTTCCATGAAATTTAGGATTGGAAATCAGAGTGTTTTTTGAAACAATTCATAGGTTTTTTTCAATGAGGTAGATTTAGACACATTTTCTCTAAGTGCAAAACAATGTATGATGATGATGAATGTGAAGAAGGAATCATGCAGAACTCTCAATAATTATTATCACAAAATGGGGGATTTCAAATGAAGAAATAAATTACCTAGAAAATTTTCATCTATAATGAGGAACAATATGTTAATGAATTTTTGGATGATTTATATCCACATTATAAATTTAAACCCAAGTTTATATGATGGTTACAGTTGAAAATATAAAACCATATAATGATAATGATAGTCATTTGATATGTTTTTATCTCAAAGTAGAACTTTATGGTGATCAACATAATATTCACATTCATAGAAATATAATTTAAACAATGAGAGTCATTCTTGAAGAGTCATCAATGTATGTGGATTATCTAGAATAAAAAATTTATCGAGTGGAATAAATTGAAGAAGAACATTTAAAAACTATTCAATGTTCAATTGATGTTATGTAATTTATGACTAGGTTTTAAGATAAGGGAAAAACCGACAAAGAACATACATTCAAACTATTAGATAAGTCTATGATAGTTAATGGACATGAAGAATACCATATTAATCTATAGAGAAAACTAGAAACTAAAACATAATCATGAAAAAACAAATAATAAAAAAACAAAAGATTCTCTCTTGAATAGTTGTTGGAATAGACTAAGTGTAGTTAGAATGGAACATGAATGGAATTAAATTATCATATATCCACCTATATTGGAATAAGTGGAATTTTTCTAATATGAATAAAAATCAAAGGCTTCAAACAGTATGAGATAAAATAACAGAAAATAAAATTTCAGACATATAATAAAGTCACATGATGTCCCCACATAAAAACCATCAGACCATATAGAAATGTTTTATAAAAATAAATATCAAGTAAGTATAATTTATTATCAATTATCTTAATTATAATATATGGGGAATTTTGTGGAATGTATGTGAGAATATTTGTCCCATTCTGAAGTGTAAATATTGTGATTTTCTAGGCCATACCATATCTTATTATGAGGAGTCAATGAGATATCTAAATGGGGATATTCTTATGATTCAAAAAAAAGTTGAAAGAGATTGTGTCTGTCATAATATAGAATAAATAATTTCTATTGATATTTTTTCAAATATTCTATTTATGTCTATATAGTTATTCATTCCTTGTAGGGGAATGGTGGGAAAAATATTTAATGACCTCAATGTAAATTTAATACCCATAAAAAAAAGAATATATCTTGGGAATGGGTATTGTGATTTGGATAAAAATATGAAAATAATAAACCATGAATATTTAATTGAGATTGGAAAGGACAACTTTTTCCATCACTCAATTAGGTACCGCATGGAAGGAAAAGAAGAAAATCAAGAATCTAACACTGTATAAATAACCATCAATTATACTAGGAATATTAGCACCTAGATTCCTAGAAGAAGATTTTCATACCATATGCTGGAAAAAATTATTTTTTAATTAAAATTAAGAAAAAGTTTGATGGAATAGTGTAAATTGGAAATGATGGTTCTTTAATGACCAATGACAGTTGATGTTCAAAACAATAAATTGACTACATAGTGAAAACTGATGTTTTCTATATAGACGGTTTAAATCACAATCTTTTGAGTATGAGAAATATCTATGACTCATGACTAATTGGGACATTTAATCAAAATTGGTCATCAATCCAAGGAATGATATGTACTTAAATCAAAAAATTAAGAAGAAACAATGAAAATTTATATGAGGATTACATTAAATATAACATTTTATACATAAAAGTTAGAGAGGAAAACAAATTTTGGAACTAGAGGTTGGTTCACATGAATCAAAATAGCATGGAATAGATATCTAAGCATTAGATAGTTACTAACTTTCCAAATATAATGTTCTATCAATAAAAGACATGGGATGCTTTCATGCTGGTAAAGATGGCGGGTAATTCATATCGTCTAATGAATGGAAGTGTATCAAAACTATTTGATCAAATACAAATAGACATATATGATTTAATAAATGTGTTTGGAATATATATAGAGGGTACATCAATATTTATAATGATTATTATAGTTGAATGGATATTGTAATGATTATACAAATTAAACAACAAGTTGTATATTTCAGGAAAAGTAATTATCAAAAAGATGATATTGAAATTGTCCACACAATAAAGATTATATGATATTACAATGGAGGATAATATACATCCATTGAATTTGAATAATAAATCATAAAACATAGAATAAATAATTAGGTGGTTATAGTGAGAACCCCACAATAAAATGGATTTATTTAATAGAGAAATAAACATATAAACAATTTTCCTAGAACAATGCTAATTGATATTTTTATTTCTTCTCGTTAATTGAAATAGATTGTTCATATAGTGGAGTAAACTCAAAATTGAATAGTTATTTTTGTAAGAGAAAAAAATTAAATATATGAGATATGGTATGGATGGTACACCCATATAAATTTTTGTTGTTTTTTTCGATGAAAATATTTCACCCGAATAAAATAAGTAAATAATGTAATGTATGGTGATGTCGCAGATGAGGGAATATTCCATAGATATTCAATGAAGGGTAAAGAAAAAAAGAAGATACAAAAATAGTCTTGGAAGGATTTTAGAAATTGGTGATGTCATGATTATTGAATATAAACTGAAAAATATCATGACGATCTCAATTGACGATATGATAGAAGATGCTGAACAAAATGGAAAATGGAATGACTCAAATGAGAAAAGATATAAAGTCTTACAGAACAGATAGGTCTTAGAGAATAATGATGATTCAAATGTAGAATCAGAATAAGAATCCATGGCTGAAGATACTTCATCAAACCCTCAGAGGATATGTAGAATAGAAAAAATTCATTAGTCCAACATCATTGGGGATTGGAACGCACCTATAATGACAAGGAAATTGTTGAATGAAGAAAAATATGACTTCTTATAAATTGTGGAACAAACATTCCCTAGTGAATATGTCAATAATGAATTATGAGCTATGTAAATTAATGATGTACTAGATAATATTTTTATGAATGAGATATGGGATCTTTTTAAGAAACCCTAAAACCAAATGTGATTATAACAAAGTGGATCTTAAAAAACAAATTTATGATAACTGGAATGTTATCAGAGAAAAGGAATTCTTGGTGTGTAATGTATATGACCATATTAAAGGTATTGTTTTTGTATAAACATTTTATTCAGTAGCTAGACTATATTTGATCCAGAAATTCTGTCCTATGGAAATTTGAATAAGATACAATGTTTATCATATGTATGTTAAAAAACATTCGTAAATGGGGTTATTTAAGAAGAATTATATATTGAACAACTAATGGTTTTTCTGAATTGAAATGAGGAAGAAATGATCTATAACCAAAAGTAGGCTCTCTATTGTATAATTCTGGAACCACAAGCATGGTATTACCAACCGGATTCTTATATAAGAAAAAACATAATTCAAAAATTAGGTTTATATCATATTCTCTATTCAATGAATTATTAGGAAGACCAATTTACAGTTCATTTATATGTGGATTGTATTATTTTTTACCGAATTAGGGATGGATTAGTTGAATTATTTTATAATCACATAAAATGATAATTCTAAATTTCTTTGACTGGTAAATTCACATTATTCTTATGGATGCAGGTGATTGAATGGAAGGTTTACACCTTCATTTATTAGGGAAAATATACAATATAACTAGAAAATGAATTCAATACTCATGATTCCAAACTAATGTCATCTCCAATTGAAGTTGTGAAAAACCATGGGAAACATAAGGATTGGACTTCAATGGGTCCCACCACAAACAAGAGAATCATTGGATGCATATAATATATTACAACAACATTACCAGAAATAATGTTTTCAAAATTATTAGTTAACCATTTTCATCATAATCTGAAGAATGAGTATTTTGAAGTTGGTAAAATAATCGTGAGGTAAATTCAAGGTATTCTCCATTATGTATTATACATTGAAAACTAATTACACATTGAATTATCAGAATTATTTAATTCTATTTGCGATGGATATGTTTTAGATTGAAAGTCTAAAAATGGTGGAGCTTTATTAATTTCCATCAAATGTGTAGGATGGTTGATCAATGAACAAGAAAGAACATCATATATCATGGAGGAAGCTACATATATAGTTCTAACAAAGGGATTTAGTCATCAATTTATGAGAAACAAATATTGTATGATATTTGTGATAAGGGGAAATAATTGATGCAAAATCCCTATGAATACTAAAGTGTGATATATCTTACAATGAGTTCATTTTAGCACTCTCAATCCTAACCTGTTTAGACCAAACATGTCATTATTATAAAAATAATTGAAGAACATGTGATTAAAATAAATCATGTTGTAAATTATTCCCAAGGGGATGTAATTAAAAATAATACATGGGGGTCATATATGTTTGAGAAACAGTGGATGAATCTTAGTGTTCATTCACCTCTCAGTGAATTATGATTTAATTGATACACACCTCTTATTATTTTTCTATCCCTTTTAATCAAATTTTTGGAAGAGATACTAGTTAATGGGGAGGTATGTTCCAACGGGAGACTTTTCTAATCTCAATAAGTAAAAAATAAATGTTTTGGGTTTATGGAAATGGGGAAAATGGAGAAATTCATAATTAAATGTTGACAGTTTGGGGTTATGCAGAAACAATTCACAATTCTGGTTTGTAGTTGTAGAATTTTGTAAAACCATGTGATGATTTTGTGACGTAATGAAAATAACGTGTTATTTGAAAACATTTTACAATAATTCATTCACATGATGATAATAATGTGTTAAAAGGTAATATTTAATAGTCACAATAGATTATTATGGAATTATTTAAGAATTCCAAAACATAAAACCCAATTCATATTCCCCACTTTTTTTCTAAGCCCACACATGCTCATTTAGATTAAGATTATTGGTTGTCTTTTTTCATCCATTCAGGTTTTTGTTCATTGCAAGTGTCTTAATTATTTTATCTAAAATATTTCAAGAAATCCAAAGGGGAAAATTGTTGGATCCATAGATTTTCAAAAATAAAAACGTAGGGTGTCTTGTGTTTTTTGACAATAAAAACTAATTTTCATCGATGAGTTTTCAAGAAAGGTGTTTTTATGAGTCCATAACATCAAATTACAGAAAACTCATGAGTGATGGGAAAAATATGAAATAGAAAATAAAATGAGATTGTGTGGAAATGTAATTTTTAGGACCAAGGATGGTATTAAAGACTCTGACATGCCAAATTCAACATCAAAAAATAGACATGTGAACTATTAAAGGATCACAAGTAACATTCACATAGGTTCATTTGGGTCAATAAATTGGTTCACACACACCTTTATTCATTGTTTTTTTCCAACTAAGATCTAATGTATTTTCTGCATGAATGAGTAAAGGAAAAAATATTTGTGAATTATAAAACATGCATTATGAGAGTTCCATGTGGATATAAAGACCCAATGAAACTCAATGTATTGTTGTCAAAGGGATAAAAGTTATGGGAATGTTATCTTCTGTGAAAAATCAAAATGTTTTGTGCAAGTGAAAGTGTTTTGTGAAATTGTATGAGTTTCACATTATGTGTTGTTTTGATCTTATAGTTTTATGGATTAGTTTATTCATGTGCATCAGTTTAGAACTATAGTGATAATAGTGTAACATTCTAATTAGGGTAAAATACATAAATTAAAAACATGTTTAATCGATCGTCATATCATTAATCATAGTAAGAATTTACTGAGAGAAATGCGCTTGGGGGAGTGAATAGAAGGGTTCTGATGGAGGTAGTGAGCTATCACTAGAATCATTGTAAAGGATATGTGCTTGTAATTGTGTGAATATGTATGAAATTTTTTATTACACACTAACAAGTGAATATTAGTGGAATTATTTATGACTAGAACACATTTATTGAATTCTCCTTGGACTATACATTATTGGTGAACCATATATATTTTTTTATTATCTCTATGCATGTGAATGTTCAATTTCTACGAATTAAACAAAACAAGTTTAACATGTTTCTAATAATAATGAAATAAAGTCTATCACTTTAAACAAAAAACATGACACCCTGATTCACCCCTTCCATGTCTGGGTTTTCTGGGGTCCTACAGTTACAACAATATATTACTATTACTAAATAATTTCATACACAGTTAACTTTTCCTATCACTGACCAATCCATAAATCAATGAATAACAACATATAATTCCCTTTTCAATGTAACTATATACAAGGAACTCCAAGTAACACTCTACACTTTTAGATTTCCATATGGATTATCTCTTAGTATAAACCTATATGTACCAGTATCTCCCAATTAACTATTGTCTGTTTTATCACATAAAAATTAATTTATAACATAATATAATTAATGTATAAATGGATATAAAATTTATGTATCTATATAAAAATGTTTTCCCTATAAAAATCATCATGCAAAAATAGAGAATAAATAAAAAGTGCTAGGTATATAACTAAAAATCTTACACACTCAAATTCCTCTATATAAGGGTGTGTAAATATTCCCCCCAAGTAAACCATTACTATAAAAGAGGGAAACACACTACAATAATAAAATGAATCTTTTTACTTGTTACCTATGATACTCCACAATCTTTATGAAAATTCAATAACTATTTTCTAATATCACCTATCAATATGCTAACATCCAAAATTACAATACCCATATCATGATCGAATCTTCATGAACATAATATCAGCATCCTCCCACCATCTCATGGTCTCTAAATTGGAGACCCAGCACAAATTATTCAAAAAAAATATGACACTTAATATGAAATAATTTATTCTTGTATGTATCATCACCCTTTGGATCAATCTTCATATGATCCTAAAGAACATCCATCACCACATCAACAACATGAACCTAATAAATATTCCATCCATGAGATATAACTATAAACATAAACCAGACTGTTAGGACTAATATATTAAAATCAATTTATTCTATTTAATTAATTTAATTTTAAAATTCTCCAAATCATTCAAATTTAGAAACAAGATCAAAAATCATGATTCATGTTCAATGCCTAGGTCTCTTCCCTCCATTCCAAATAAACTCACATTAATTGGTTCAATAATATTATGGACCTTAAATTAAGAACACTTAGGAAATGCCTATATCCAATATTGTCTCTATTTCCTATATCACATAATATGTTTTACTAATATATTTTATTATAAATCCAATATAATCTTCAACTATTCAAGACTCTAAACACAATCCTGACTCTCAACCAAATACTTGACAATACTTTATCATGATCCATCCTCAAATTGAATTCTATTAGTCTTATATAGAAACAATTTATAACCCCTAATGTGTTTCTCCAATATTCCATGTGCTATTGATTATCACCAGGATTATAAAATAAATATATTAGAGTTTTTATCCACATAAACCAATGAATAGTTTGAAAAATCCTACAATAAACTCATAAATATGTTTATAATATAATATAAAACTCATAATAATAATAATTCATGTGGTAACCTTCAAAAATAAGCACAACAAAGTTAATAACAAAATAGGATGTTTTTATTGTACTGAATACAACAACTACTCTAGTAATCACTACATCATGAGATAGTAATGTGAATCTCAGTTATGTATTCCCGGTAATAAATTTCCAAAAAAATAATAAAATAATTATTGAAATTACTCATATACTAGGTAGGTTCCTCCTAAAACTATCCTTTTAACATATGAAGGCACAAAAATATATCCTCATTCAATAAGTAATGAATCCTACTCTCCACATATAACCTAGTAATCTATGACCCATCCTCACCAATACTCACTCACCAAATCCATCTACATGTATTGAATCTTAATATTCAAATGAATTAGTATGTAATTGTACCACTAAACCAAATCGCCACTAAAATATTCCCTTACACTCATTGGAGACATCTATAAATGTAATCTTGTAATTTTAAAATAGATATAACCCCATTCAATATAATACCCGCATTCATAAATTAAAATACTAGGTTTATCAACCTCATACTTCCCCCAAACCCATATCACAACTCTACCACATGCTATATTTTACAATGACGTAAATATATCATAGAATTATCACAATTACGCTAAAACATTTCAATATTTCATATCCTTGATAAATTGCAGGTTTCACTATACTGTATATAAAATTATAATAAGTGATGGTGGAGTATCCATCTATTCATATCACTAACACCATGGATATTGGGAGGATTACATAGAACCTAACACCTCATATGGGTATCAGATGTGTTACCTTAATTTGTTAGTTGTTCATAAGAAAAAAACATAAAATTAATGTTATATAATAGAACTACACAAACCTATCCATGTTTTCATGTTCAGTATTTAACACCACAATTACCACATCTCATCCCCACATAATCAACCCACACAATATAAAATATTATATCTACCTCTAACCACACATTACGATAATCACACATAATTTCATAACAACCAAAAAACCTATTCCCCGTCATTAACAATTATCAATTTTGTATATATTCATTATATAACTTTTATTCACAACCACTTACAATTTTATCATATAATTACTATCCCATTCAATATAATTAGAAATAAAAATTTTATAATCACCAAATCTATTATTTTGAGACTATCATTAAAATATTTATAATACACCCTATTTATTCGTTTAATTAAAAAATTATGATCAACCCATATCATACTGAATGAACTATTGAAGACACAATAACATTATAACACAACCACCAAAGTAATCATAAAACTTCCCCCACTTCAATCAATCAAATATAACATATCCAAAGAAATGATCACTAATAATACATTGATAATAATAGAAATATTTTTAGAACACACAAAATAACCAATATCTAATGAAACAACCCTATATAATTATATTCTCTTACATAGAATAAACAAAACAATAATTCATTTCAAAGAATAGTAATTTATCTTCAATTTTCTCATTAAAGTTATTAACTTGCTTAAACTATTATACTTTTCTAAATATTCCATTAATTAAAAGAAATCACAACAGTAAAATTTATATGAATATCAGTAATCAATTAGAAGGTAATGAAAAGGAACATATTAAACATACATCATACACATTCATAACATTTTAATATATAGAGGTTACTGTATTCAATTTTTTAATTATACCATTTTACCAAAATAATGATAAATAATGATAAATACACTCCTATAATGTTAACAAAATATTTCCTTATTCACCATACTAAATCAATGAATTGAAAAAACCCCATAAATTAAATTAATCTAATGAATATTCACCAATAAAAATGAAAGGGCCTTCTCACACTCTAAGAACACACTATTCCATATCAAACTAGAACCTAAATCACTAACAATACATCCTCAATTATGGATGTAATGAATATGAAAAAGTAAAATAAAATTAGAATGGAAAAACTAAGGGGGAATGATTAATTTAATTTATTTAAATAAAAATTCAAGGAAATGAAATGATAAAATTCCACATATTAGGGAATTATTAGGTGTCCAAGAAATGTCTATGGATATTAAGGGTGAAAGTAAATGAATGAAAGTATAGGGAAATCAAGAATATAAATAAATTTATAATAACAAATCAGGTGAAAAAAAATCAATAACATCACATTGTGTGAAATGAAATAATAGGGGATATTGAACTGTATATCCAAAAACCAGGATGCAATATCCAAAAAATTACTATCTTATCACAATAAAAAACCATTAAATATAATGATATTAGAGAACATCCTAGAATATTCTCCTTTATCACATTGAGAATAATGAACCTTCGAACCTCATAGTAAAAATACCAACCTTAGGTAACTATAATTTTTCTGCTTTTGTATAATTTGAAAATAATTGAATAACTTCATATGAAAACATTCATCATTATAGAACAAAACAACATATATAGGAAAATAATAAAATAACTACTAAAATTGTTCTTTATTAAACATTTTTGTCTATCACACAACTAAATTACTAATGGAATAATATCTATAATACAATGACAATAAAAAATTATAGCTCCTCAAAAAAATAAAATAATAAATCATGGTGTAATTATAATCCATTAAGGATTGATTTTTTTTCGAATAAAACATTGTAAAAATTTATCTAAAATTTCAAAATTCGTCAATAAAATCATATATAAATCCTTATAAATCTATAATCCAAAATGTAACAGGTCATGAAAATATATGAATCTATATAACTATAGATTGTTTCCTTGATATCAGCCTTGTTTCTCACTTAAATATCATTATGATCCTCAAAATATATACCATGCTCATCAGTATTATTAATTTTATCATATCTATGAGTGATGATGACTATACATGAATCTGTATCAATATCAAGTCCATCCTTATTCTCAAATTTTCCATCATAAAAGTTATTTACATTGTCATCAATGCCATTGGATTTAGTATTATTGTTATCTATATTTGTCCTATAAATGTATTTGATAAAAATTCTATTTTTAACTTATTTTATTCGATAGGAAAAATATATAGGTATATAAATTCTTCATATCTTAATGGATGTTTGACCATGATTAGGTTTCATGAGGAATTTATGAATTTATTCTGGTCATGCTTCTCACTAGCTGACATACCTATTAAAAGGGAAATTGTTATGCTGTTTGAATTAATCAAGATTCATTTAGTGAAGGACTAGAAAACTCTGTGCATTCAATCAAAAAATTCAAAATTTTAACAAATAGTTATGGACCCTAGAAATGCAATGATGTAATTTAATTAATATTAAAATATTTCGTTTTAAATAACTAAAAAATGATGGTCATGGGTAGGGGATAATTTCATGTTATTTTCCATAATAAATACCATAAGAGTAAATAATAAGGAAAAGTCGTTATATTCCTTAAATATGGATCTATAATATTTCAATAATGCGATAAATAATTTGATTCACTCTATATGTTTAATTCAAATTTTGTAGTCTGGATTTGGATCTCAAGGCTCCATATCTTATATTGGCATCAGAAAATTATATAGGTTATAGATTCAATGGTTGGAATTTATATTTAAATGGATAAGGAGATTATGAATTCGTGGGATTAACACTTCACCTACTTATTGGTTGAGATGGATCTCTATACCACTAGAGTGGAAGGTGGTGTCCATAATACATTTTTGTACACTATCAACCTCAATATGAGTTATTAGTAACCTCATATGTTCAGGATTGATTGTAATATTAATGGTCATCTAACCTCAAATTATAATAGGAGGAGTGTTACATGTGATTACTATAAAAATGTTGTCTATAAATATCATCACTGTGGACTTTGTAATTCTAGGTTAAAAATTATTATATGTTGGTTTTTCCTATTATAATGATTGAGTTCTCCCTAGTACAATATTAAATGAGGTATCACTATGATATAGGTTATATGGATCCCTATACAATGTTTTTAATTCTATATCCTACTACTCAACAGTGATTGGACCCGCATATAATTTTAGTAATAAATCTGAGTGACCAAACCACCCTGATCATAATAGATTAGTGGGTATAGTTGAGTTTCAAACCCCTCGTTATGATTATATTGGTTTCTTTTATAAATATTTCTTGTACCCCATTGATAGGTTTACAATTACTCCAATATAGGTGGGTTCCATGGTAACTTCACCACATTAGAACACGAATATTTATGTTACACCCATAGTGTATATGAATCAGGATCATTCATCTAGGATCATTCTCTATGGATATCCATTTTTTATTATCACTCTTAGTTATTTAAAGGATACATTGATAAGGTAGATGAAACTATAGGGTTCTATGATCTATAAGGTACCCTTATGTAAGAATGATGGTGAAGTAGTACATATTTATACATAAAATCACTGATATAGGACTCTTAATGATGTACCCACTAATAAATTTTCCTTCCACATTGGTACTTTTATGAAAATTAATTAAAAACATGTTCATGAATAATGAATAAAACTCTTGTCTTATGTTAGATTATAATAAAAGGATACATCTTTCTAATTCAATGAGTTAGAAAAATGAGGTGGATGACAAACATAAAAATTTTCGCAAGATGGTGATTCTCAAATATAGTAATGATGTCCCATGGAATATGAGTAATAGAAGAAGTTTATGTAATCATATCTCTAATAATACCACATCAAGGGGCATCTCACCTCAATAATGAAGATTTTATTTTAGAAATACTAAGGTATCAATACCAATTAAACTTATATAACCAAAAATTACCTTATCAATAATAATATTCCTAAAAGAATTTTTATTTTTGAGAAAAAAGTTATTTATAATTTATTTATCTATCTGGATTGGAAAAAACTGAACAATATGTTTTTTAAATCATAACCATTATACTATAGAAACCCTTTTTTCATATTAATAAAAGGACCCGATATTACAATTTTACATATTGGGGATAAACATGTTAAATTAAATGTTAAATAATCACATGAAAATTATATTATATTTATTCTTTATTCTTTCTCATTATATATATATATATAATATGAATCATTGGTAGAATATAATCTATATTTTATAAATAGTTACATAAAAATAGATTCTAGATGGTGATTTTAATTTTATACTTGATCCTAATGATAAGATAAAAGATGCATTTTTTGTACTATCATCTGATGATTTTAAAATATGGATGAATACATGATAATTGACTAAAATCATTGTTC
This sequence comes from Viscum album, assembly GCA_963277665.1. Classification (NCBI taxonomy): domain Eukaryota; kingdom Viridiplantae; phylum Streptophyta; class Magnoliopsida; order Santalales; family Viscaceae; genus Viscum; species Viscum album. The sequence continues at coordinate 1,554,691,415 of OY728121.1, read as the reverse complement.
ATCGAGTTAAATTCACATTTTTATGTTTCATAATTAATTGTAAAAAGTTCAGAAATATTGATACGATATTTTAATTTTTTATGAGTGGTGAATCATTCCCTACCATTTCATCTAAATATAATTCTATAATTATATATAATTAGATAATTATTTTGGTCACAATTAAGGATGACAATAAAAGTAATATTTTTTTTAAATTTTGTATTTCAAAATTCATTGATGTATATGAATGAATTAAAATAGACTATATATTATGAATGCTCAAAGGAAGACCTTGGTAATACCTTATTGATGTAAAATATAACAATTATAAGTATTAAAGCATTATTATAAGAGTTTATATTAAATAAAATTCTAGTTGGATAGATGATGGGATTTACATTACTAAACCTGATTTTAAAAACATTAAAATTTGTTCTACTCATAATTAATTCCTCTTGGAGGAGAATATACAATGACACTCAAAGATGGAAGGTTTTGTAAGCCTTATGGAGAGTCTCATGAAAACCCATATTAATATTATATGGTTACATGATTGTGGTAGAAACTCTATGGTCAACTATACACATCAAAGAGATAGGATAATATGAAAAATATACCCTCTACTCTTACATATAGACAATATTTGGGTAATGAGACGTTGATTACACCTGATTTGGTATAGCATTTTGCATAGTAATTCATGAAGTAAAAAGCATAGCTAGTTCCCTAATCATGAGAATCGTTGAATCAAATATCACCCATATATTAATTTATTTTTTCACAGTTCTATCTAATTTGGTTAAAATGAATGATTTTCCCATGATATAGATGGAATAAATTAACAATATGTCATTATACATAATTATTTTATGATTTATTTTTTATATCTTTCAATCCATGATTCTAATGTCCACGAGAGTCTTTTTCTCGGTCATGATTTTATATGCATTGTTTATCTGAAAATTTATCTACCTCATTCAAATGTTTTGGAAGGGTTTTCCAATAATCTATTAAAAAAATTGTGATTATAATCACACTCAAAAATATTTACATTAATATCATTTCATAAAAATAAGGATCCTAAAAAATCAGGTAGTCTCACCTAGTAAATATATCGTCATCCTGAGTAAAAGAATTACTGATATAATTTTTTATTTATTGGTGTTTTTTGGTTTACAATATATTATATCTAATGATGATATCTTTTCTATAAATATTGACAAATCCATTCATTTTTATAATTTAAAAATGTAATTTGGGTTTATATATTGAAGTGATATGGCCTCTCTTTGATGTTTGTTTAGACAATTTTCTATATTTCAATTACAAAACACTCTATATTCGCTTAAATATTTATACTATGGTTTTTTAAAATGATAAGTGGGGAATAATATAAAATATCAATTATCTTCTCACCATTTTGGGATGGTGGAGGAAAATCATAGCATGTGTCATAGTAAATAAGTGTCTGCTAGACATATCAACCCCATCAAAGATTCTGTGAATCTAATGGTTTTGGCCCATATTTTTTACACTAATTATATGATTGTATCTTTTGAGGGTGATGAAAAATTATATCAATTGTAATTGAAATCATTGTGAAGTTTAAAAATGTATCTTAATAATGCATCATCAGGAGAAAATCGTAAATTTATTTTATAAATAGAATATCTATATCAAGATACAAAAAAACTATAATATATTAAATTTGATTCTTGTGAATCTACCCTTAAATTCACATAAGGACCAAATTTTTTGTGTCCTGTTCAATAATTTCTATCTTGATTGAATTTTGTCACTGGTAACTATCATCTAGGATTTTGGAAGTGGAATATCCTATCAATGCATAGAATGATTTGATAGGTCATATTTTTTACAATATCTATGATTGTTGTTTTTTACACTTTACAATAATATCCTAAACATATATTAATGATACCTAAAATATGATATCATAGTTTTACATGGTTTGGTTCTATGTTTGAGAGAAAATATGTTTCTATTATTTTGAAAACTTTGTCAAACCTATTGTATTGGGTTGAAATAGTGTGACAATTTAGGGAATATTTTATGATGAAATAATGATATGATTCTTCTACAATATCTTATTAAAAAATATGGATACTACCGTGTTCCTTTAATATATGATGCTTGATAGAATATTATAGGATAAAATTTCATGTGTGGGATTAATACTATGTCCTTCTTGTTGATATTCATATGATATAACCAGTCACACCTTATATATATTACCCTAGTAAATATAATCTAAAATTTTGAAATGTTAGAAATAATGAATTATTTATTATGTCTGTGTGTGATGTCACTAATGTATTAATAACTCTTTCAATTTAACTAACTCTAGACAATTGGGGAAATACACCTGCCTTTGTCCCAACTGATATCAATAACATTATCATAATCCACTATTTTATGGATTTCATTTTCTAAATATGGATACCTACTAAGATGTGGAATATTTCAATAACATTATATAGTATATTTTTTGAGTAAGTTTAGTGGAAGATTATATGTCTATTTAGTTCCTAGATCAGTTTATCAATGTTTTATGGACAAAATTCTCATATAATTCAAGTCATATGATTTCTCTTCTGGTAATCTCAGATATTTTTTTACTAGTCCATAGTCATAATAAATGCTCTGAAAATTTATCTATGTGTATGATTGGGTTGTGAACGGTTTATTTTCTAAGTATTGTGGTGTGATGGTAGGGTGAAATATTTGATCCATCAATTAGTGGTAATTTTTTTTGGGTAGCACCTATGAATGATGTTGATGTATTTTGCTTCCAAACTATCTTGGGTTTTATTGATTTTTAAAGTTTGATTTACCAAATATTGGGTCCTTATTATTAGCCTAGAATATGATGGGATATTATTTATATATATTAATCAGTTCTGAATATTTTTCTATTATGTAAAATAGAGGTTGATTAATGATTGCATTCATCGACTACAAGAGGAGGGATTAGTGTTCATGATTTTCAATGATTTTTCTCATCTTGGTTGGGGATGGTTCATGATTGAGTAGAGGTATGTGATAACATATTTCTATAGGATTTTATATCCCCATGAGTATAACTATTACACCCATTATATTATGTTAATGGTAATTATATTTTATTTAAATACATGGTGAAATTACATCATGGATGAAATTATTATTGTATTTATTGATTATAAGAGACATAAGTTTAATTTCTATCAATTGGATCAAAATATAAATCATTATGGTGGATGTAATTATTTTAATATTTTGACATCAATATCATCTATAACCCGATGAATGAGAATATATTTCTCAATGCACTAGGTTTGAATTCCTGAGGAATATCTGTTTATGTATACTAATATAGTTAGGTGCTGATGGTGTATCTATTTTCATACATATAAATGTGGAGGAGGTCAGTTAGAAAGATTATTTATATAAGATGGTAGATCAATTATCATTGATACTATATGTGGATGACTCTTAATGGTGAGAATCAGAGGTAGATGTGATTGGGGATCATGTCTTTCCTAGTGATACTCAGATGGAATGGATTTATTATAGTTCGAACAAAATTTTATTCCTGGGGAGGTTGTTAGTTAGATTAAGGAAGTGCAAGGGAGTTTCTCTATGAGTTTCGTAGCTCAATTTTTGTAGAAAAGTCTAGAATATATAAGATTCAACCTTCCCATCAGATTTCTATATTTTATATTTGGATGATTTTTTTAGGAGAATAGATCATATCGGGATTAGAGATCTATTTGTAGGTGAAGGGGTTACATTTTGTTCTATGTTTTATAGATATGTTGGACGTTCCTAAAAGGATGATAGATGTCATATTATTGGAGTTCATCTATAGTTTACCATAATAATAGGATGGATATAATTATATTTAGGTGATTTTGGATTTATTGAAAAAGTCAATGAATTTATTAGTCATCAGGGAATCAAGTGTCCTAAATTTTCTAGTGAGGAGGTATATGGATTATATAGTTTAGCTTTATAGGGTGTCTAGGACCATCAATTTGAATTGGGATCCCCATTTTACCTCAGAATATTGGGGGGCCTCCTATATTATTTTCCATCTCCATTAAAACTTATCACCACGTTCCATCCTTAAATTTACTTTCAGGCAAGGATAAACATTTAGATATTTGATATTATGACACCTGTCTTTGTTAAGGAGAATCGTGAGTATAAAACATATCCTTTGATGTGTTTTCATAAAATAATTATTATTAATGTTTTTTCTAAATATCTCCATTTTAGGAATTATTTAGGTGGCCATATAAATCTCTAGTATGTTGGATTGAGGTTGAAGATTCAATGGTCTATTGACATGATTTTTTTACATCATGTTGGAGAATGTTTTTATTTGATTCAATAATTAAAGAAGGAAATGTATGATTGTCATAAGTCATGTCATTATTAAATGAGTAGTCATATAGAGTTTGAGGTTTGATGTCATTCATTCTTGAGGGTTTATCCTCATTGTGGGTAGTGATAGTTTAGTCATGGAAGTTACCTCTATCACTGATTTAAAATTCATTTCATAGAGTCGGGGGGTCATTTGTTAGGTAACATATTCATTACCCCTTAAACCACACATAGATCAAATATATAATGTGTTTTATATATCACATTATCTCAAATATCATCTTGATGAATCTCATGTCATTATAAGAGATGAGATGGATGACTAATATGACACTACATTCATGGAATGATCTGTTATGTTTTTGGAACATCATGAGATGGTTCTATATTGAATATTTATTCCATTTTTTAATTTCATATATGATTGAAATGATAGATGAAGTTACATGGTAATGAGTCTAGCAGGTGAAAAACCAGTATTCTGATCTATTTTGATCCATGGGTTGTTTTTATTAATGGGGAGGTTATTGATAATTTAATTGGTGGATTAGGTAGATGTGGTGTTTATTAAATCATAATATAGGAATGTTTTAAATAGAAACATTAGGTTGGTATTTTTGGTGAATATATTATTTAATTTATTTTAATGTGATTTCAGATGCACCAAACCAATATTGGATAATAATATTGCCTCTAATATATTTTAGATTCCATATTTCTTCCCCCAAGCATAGAGAATAACAAAGGAATTTCTAATAGAGTACTCCTCCTTGACCAGACGGTGTACATGGGGTGGCGCCATTCCGATTTTAGTGTGATTTTCATGTGTTGGGCCTTTTAGGTTTATTATAATGGGCTTCATCCTAATATGATTTTGAGCCATTAATTTCTAGGGTTGCGTTCCTTTTTTCTATTGGATTTTAATGGGTTTCCCCTTACCCATTTAAAATGGTTTTCCTACCATATTTTTCTTTTTTAAATAAACTGGCATTCCCCCTTCCTTTCCAAACTACTTAATCTTTTTATATCTCTCATCAATACATAGTAAAAATATGATGGAAGGTGGTTCATATATATGTGATTTGATGTATAAAAGGTAAGAACTAATATTAATTTGATGATTATGGGATGATGATGTGATATATTCTGAGTTTAATACTAGTTAAGAGGTTAGTATGAGGATTGTGTCATTCATTTTCATGATTCCCTGATATGATGGAATATTGATTTTTGGTTTAGATATGAAAATGTAGTACATGGTTGTGGATACATGGGTTTTTTACTATGATGTGGTTATATTATATGAAAAGGTGCGTAAACGTTTATTTTTTTAAGGCATGATTGTTCTTTGGAATTTTTCATTAGGTCGATAGAAACGCATACTAGAAGGTTACTATTCTCAGGTGCCCTTTTTTATTTTATTATATTGTATAATTTAATTATTAATAGATTCAATGTTTGTTGATCCATCATTTTTCAGTATATTTGGTACTAGACCTATTATTGGTTCATGTTGGTTTTACTTTTTATTCACTGAGACATTAGTATGCTTCTTCAAATATTATCTGAAAGGTATCTAGGGGATCCTACTGAGTGTACAATTATTCTCACCCATTTATAAATAAATAATTTTCATAGTTTTCAATGAGGTATTTCATTAATGGTCCAGATAGTATTATATTTTCTCTTGTACGGTGTGGGTGGAGTTTCAAATGAAGATTCTGTCTTTTTATTTATTCATGTATAAATGTCATTGTATGATATTGTTGTGCATTTTCGGTATTTTAAGATATTGGTTTTATTAATGATATGGTGTTTTGGAGAATTTTATCTTTATTTTTTTATTATTTATAGTGATGACACCATATTTTTTTTGATTGATACCCTTAGTGATAGTCTCTACCCTTTGGCTAATTCGAGGTGGTCACTCTTATCAATACTACTAGATTAGAATGGGTCCACTATGTGTGAAAGTATAATGATTTATACACTAAGATGGAATGGAATTGAACTACCCCATCCTTAAAATAGAATTCAAAAGACTTCTAAAATTTGATTTTTAAGCCTTATTCCCCATATAAATTCTATAAATGCACAATGATTATGAAAATTCCCACAAAAAATGCGGTCATTTTCCCTTAACCACAAAAAATCCATAGACATGGTGTGGAAAATAGGTAGCCATCCAAATCACCTAAAAACAATGACATTATACCCATAACATTGATATATAAAGAAAAATGGAATTTCACTCCTTCAAAACCTGTGTCTCACACCCTAACCTCATGAACCACTAAAATGGCTAAGAAGCCCTTCCACAAGTATGAGCACAAAAGCATAATTAGTATGTTTTCATACCTTAATAATTACATAAAATTGGTATATTATCCTTTAATAAGAAAAATATAATTTTAGTTAGAAACCAACTCTAAAACATTAATTTAATACATTAAAATTATAAATTAGAGGCCTTTGGAAGATGTGGGGAAGTACTGGTTTAGTGTATTTCTGTTTGGATTTGGCCAACTCAGTAAAAATATGTTTTCAATTATTACATATTATTTGATTTAGATCACTAACTTTTTATTTAGGATTATTCATTATTATTTCATTTAGATTATTCTTGATAGATTTAGTATAGCTATATTATTTTCGCATGGTTGAGTTTTGTTCAGTTTAATTCTATTAAACCTAGATCGATATTATTCAGTTCATTTCTTTTTGGTGTAATTTTCAATTGTGTTGTTTTTGTTTCATTCATATTAGTATATTAATTATTGTTTATTTTTATTTCATTATAGTAAATTGTATTCAGATACATTGCGATCTAATTGAAAATGACTTGTTTGGGTCCGTTTGTGAATGCTTTGCTCAATTAAGATCAACTCAATCTAGTTTTTTAATAAATTAAAATGTATTAAAAAATCAATGACTAAAAAATTATATTAATATTATCAAATAGTAATATTTCAATATCTATTTATATTTTCTATAATTTAAAATAAAATATAATATAATTGTAAATTTAATTTGAAATATAAAAAATTGCATTTTCATTTTCAAAATATAATAATAATAATTTTTAAAAATATAGTTAATTTTCCAAAAAAAAATATAATGTTATTCTTAATTATAAAATAAAACCATATTACATTAAATATTCTAAATAAAAAATATATTTATAAAAAATATCACTTTTTTGGATTAAATATATTTGAAAATACATATTTTTCTAACAAAATAATTTTTCATTTTAAACCCATCTTATTTTTCAAAAAAAAAATTTCAAATCTAGGATAAATTCAATAAAAATAAATTAAACTTTAGTTTTAATTTAATAATCAATGATAACATTTTAAATTTTTATTTCTAAAATTCTATTATACTATAAAAAACTCAAGAAATAATTATTTTCCTTAAATATTATTTTAGAGAACATAATATTTATATTTATAAATACAACTATCTATTAAAATAATAATAAAATCATCTTTTTCATTTCAAAAAATAATTACTCCCACAATTTTTGAAATATTATTAAAACATATATTTTTATTTAATAAACTAAATATAAATTGTCTTCTAATCTTTATGGATTTTGTTAAAATTTTAAATATATCGAATTGATATTTTAATAATATTACAATTTACATTAAAAATATTCAAGAGAATTTTTTTCCAATAATTAAATAGAGAAATCATTCGTTATTTAATAAATTACGAATTTTTAATTCATAATATAAATTATTCAATTAAAATAAAGTACTCTAAGGAAATGATATATTATTCCGAATTTAAAATGTAAATTCTTTTAAAAAAATTAATGATGCATTATTTTCATTTGAAATAAAAAAAATTATTAAATTAATTAATTTAAATAAAATATATTTTTTAAATTAAATAAATATATAAATATGTATATATATATATATATATCATATTTTAAATTTTTAATCATAATTTTTTTATTATATTATAAAAATATATTACTCTTTAAAAAGAAATTGAATATTACATGTTTCAATTACAAATATAAATAATCTTTGTTCATTAAAAATGAATTTATAAATAAATTTTCATTGAAAATTTGAAAAATATATTTCTCTATTAAATGATAAAATAAATTGTATTTATATATATTAAAAATATAAAATCTATTCCAAAAACAATAAATATATATTAATTTTATTAAATACATTTTTTATTCTATGAAATAAAAATTATGGGTTTTCAAGATAATCAATAAAAAAGTAAATTTTGAAAATGATTACATTTAATGAAAAACGGATCCTTATTAAGGGAAAGTTATTTCTATATTAAAATATGTTTTTATTCATTAAGTTTATTTTCTATTTTTTTAGATGAAAAAATGATTTAACTTTTTTTCGAAATATTTGTTTCTAAATAAGGAAATGATTTATCATTATTTTTTATATTTATAAATTGAAATTTTTTATGTTAAATTACTTTATTTATATAAAATATGATATTTTTTTAAAATAAATATGGGAATTTTTGTTTTAATAATTGAAAATTGGATTTATTTAATTTTCCAAAATAAGTAACAAAAATTAATGGTAACATTAAGGTAAAACATGTTTCCAAAAATGAAAAATATAAGTTTATTTTTCAAATATAAAATATTTTTTAATGCTATAAAAAATACAACATTTTTCTAAAATATGTAAAATAATTTCTGAATTTTTAATGTAAAAAAGGTTGTTTTAAAGACAATGTTTTTCTTATGGAATGAATTTTTTTCAAGTATATTGAATTTTTTTAACTTTTCAATGGAATAAAAAATATTAATGTTATAAAAATAATAAATAATTATTTTGGGATATAAATAATAAAAATTTAGTTTAAATTTTTAATGAATATTTATTGGGTATATATTTTATCATACATTAATGTGTTATAATCATTTTAATGGACTAACAAATTAATTAATTTTTTAAATGAAATAATATTTTTAAAAACTAAATTATTAATTTATTAATTTATTTTGTACGGATATTTTTTATTTTTGAAAATAAAAAATATGTAAATTAAAATTTGAATAAATCCAAATTACTCGTTTAAAAAATTCAAAAAATTATAGTTTTCTAAAGTTAAGTGGATAAAATTTTAAATACATTAAAATTTAATTTTTATACATATAAAAAATTTTATTTTTAATTAGTTTTATGATATTTTGGAAATCAAGAATTATTAGAAGAATTTTTTTAGGAAATATTAATGTAAAAATATACTTTTTCATTAAAATCTATATAAATTTATATATCAAATTTATTTTTTAATTAACAAACATAGAATAATTTTTTTTTATTTATCGATATGGATAAAAAATTATATTATTTATTAATTTATAAATCTATTATTTATATAAAATAAACTTAATAAATTCATATAAACTGATAAAAACTTTAATATTTTCAATAAAGGAATAAAAATTATTCAGTTTTAGTGTTCATAATATTCTATATTAATTGAAATTTAGTTTTGAAGAGTATATATTTTCTAATAGTATTAATTTTAATTAAAAATATGAAATATATATATTAGTTTTTTTAACAAATCAATTAAATAGTTATTATATTTATATAAATATTATGAAAACATTATTCATCTCTATTAACATAATATATATAAACATATTTTTATTTTTGAATGGAATCATATTTATTAAAATTTTGGGTAGAATAAAATAATTATATTATTTTAAATTAATCAAATGTTATTTTAGGATAGAATTTTTAAATTGTCTTGTAATATCCCCTGAATTAGGGTAGGATTGAAAATTTTGGATGAATATGAATTTTCAATTTTCCCGGTGTAACATTTGGAAAATAGGGATTCCAAATGGAATTCTAAGAGTTTGGGTGTCGAGATATGACATTTTTTGGACATGGTTTTTTTTTCAAGATGTTCCATAGGGGAATGGGTGAGTCTTGGGAGATTCATGGTCAATTTTTGTTGTTTTAGAGGATTTTTTCAATGGTGCACAATTTGGGGTTAATTCATTAAGGGAAATTATGTTGGACCATAAACATTAAAGAATATAATGTTCCTTTTCAATGGAGCAAGGTTTTCCTTCAGGGTTCGGTAATATCAGGTGAATTAATTGAGGAAAATGTCTGGATGTTGCCGAGGGGTATTAAGATATTCTTCATGGTATGGACCATGGTTTAGTAACCATGTGCCCAAACTACAAAAGGTGGATTTTGTGGAGGGAGATACATCTTCATGGTTTCCTTGTTGTTTATCCAACCCTAAAGATTATTAAAAAGGGTAAAAAAACTATCCCTATCCATGAATTTTAAAATGTTCCTCCCTTTATCCCCTTTTCATCTCTTGAGTAGTTGGGAACCCTTTCCATCATTCATCTCATTATGCCTTGTTGGAATCACCAAATTCTCTATGGATTTTCTTGAACCTGATTAGAGGATTACCTAAGGAGGTGACTATCTTTACTAGATCAAAATATCAATTTGGTATGATTTCATGGTGACCATTCATGGTGTTTTCATTATATTAATTTTGAATTAATTATGGAATTGACATCGTGTGTTTGGGATTTGACTCAAACTGCAACTATGGGTCAACAATGGGACATACATAGACTGTTTTCCTTAGGTATAATATGATTCAATGACATGGATATATTTTCACCTAATATTCTTTATTATGTTTTTTATATCAGGAAATTAATTATAGTTTATTTATATGTTATTATTTCATTTGTACGAAATTGGTCAGGTACCTTATTTATTGTGTGAACATAGTTGATATTAGATGAGTCTTTTTAGAGGTAATGGAAATTTTTAATAACTATAATATCATCTAAAATTATATATGTTTTTTCTCATACATTGAATATGGCCTAATGATGTTTCTTATATTTATGCCGACATGTGGCCTCGGCACTTTGGCTATTTGACCTTACAGTTAATTGAATTTCATATGTTAGATAAATCATTTAGTTTAATTTTAATTATTGGTATCATGTGAAATACATTTTATCATAAGGGGTAAATTATATAAGCCACTACTAACATAGTACACCAGTCAGTATGGATTAGTGGATGATGGTTGATGTATGAACTGATAGTATACCATGGAACTTGAACCCCTTGACAGGTGTCAATCAACTGAATATGGATAGATGAGACTTAGTGACCCTAATTTAGTTCTTTAAATATTAACTGAACCTACTTTAAATTATCAATACTATTATGAAATTTATTGGGGAAGAGTTTTCCACTATGAGTGGATCGTCACCGAAGACATGGATGATAACCGTCACATCATGTGGGTGACCTTATTTTTTGGTGACCTTAGTGACCCCTATGGATTGCCAAATGTCATATTAACCATAGTCAGAAATTCTATTTGGGTCATCATATGTGATTATGTTATCCTCGGGGGGCCCAATGGTTTGCGAAATGTCCTATTAACCATAGTAAGAGATTGTGTTTTAGTCATCAAATGTGATTATGTGTTTAATGATTTGACCACTTTATAAGACCCTAAATTTATTCGTTGCCTAATATTAAGTTACGTCAAGAATTCATTTTTGAGGGGATTTTTAGGTTTTTTTGTTTGGGTAATTTGGACATAACTATAAATTAATAAACCAATAATTGAAATTATATAGTTACATGTAGTATCATATTTTTCCAAAAAATTATAACCTTTAGAGAAAACATGATTTATTTTTCTTGATAACAATATTCTTGGAATTTTCCTTTCTCTTGCCCATCCTTATACCCTATGGATATCATTTCAAAAAGATGGGATGAGAATTAAAATATTTATGAGGAATATAAAATAAGTAATAAAACATAAACTACTTACCTTACATAATGTAATCTTATGATTCCTAAAAAATATCATATAAATCAGAAATCATAAAGGTTACTTGGTTCATCCATATCATCCATAAATTGTATCTTTCAGATATAAATACGGAGTACCTTCATGGTTACGTTTGGAATATCCAAAACATTATATTCTCTAATTCTCTTAGGCGATGCCTTAATTTTACCTGGATCATGTAACCCAATGCATTGGGGAGCTATCACGGGGTCACCGACCATCACTTATTCATGAAAATAGCTATATATATGCAATACCAAAATATAATAACATAATCATAACACATATAACAATAATAAAGGAGAAGTAAAATTTTAACATTGTAATCTCAATATATCATTTCAATATATTTATATAATCAATAAATTTAAAACATTAAAAAAGAGAGGTTTTGAATCAATGTGACCCATTCCAAATTAAAAATTTTGAAATGAATTTACAATTTTAAAAAACTCATTTCCATATTTATATATTCTCATAATCATTTTAAAAATATGTTCATTAATGAGAATTATTTAGAACAAAAAAATCATCAAAATAATTAAAACGACAATTTAGTTAAAGAATCCCTTGCCACATGAGAAACACATGAATAAAAATAATTGATGAATAACATTTAAATAGAACATTAAAAATCATGAGAATATAGTATTTGATTATATGACACATCAAAAGGGTTTTATTTAGAACTTATAGGATAATAATTGTTTATAATATCAAGATATGCCTCAATAAAAGAAGATTTAGATGAAATACAGTAAAAATATCATATCATTAGATAAAGGTTAAATCAATGAAATAATTATATATAAAATATATATATAAAACAAATATTTGTATATATTCTATGTAAATTAATCATAGGTCATTCACACATATTCTTGGAAAAACAATACCAATGACATAGATATTTATCTCAATGAATGGAGATTGAGTTAAGATCGCCTTAACCTGGATTCTAACTCGTCACATACAATTATTATGTTCCTGAATAATGAACATAGTTTTATTTCTAATTTCGTGGGAAACATATTAGTGTTTATTATTCCTTTTATATCACTTATTACCATGTTTTTAAAATTCCATAATTATTAATGTTCATATCGGTCATTTTGTCGTTATTCTGCACTTGAGTCGGAAAAGAACTTGTTTTTCTATAAATTGTCCTTGTGGTAAAAATTAAATCATACCTAGAATATTATTCATGATTTAAATATAATATATATCCTTTATATATGTATTTATAATAGTACATAACATTTTGAGTTAAAAATGAACTGCACCGTTTAGGGAGACCGTAGGTCGTATGTATGCATGAGCACTACATTCATTTGTTTTCCATATTAATGTAATGAAATCTAAATGATGCATAGTTATATTTAAATCACACTATAATTTATATGATATAAATGTTATATAGGTTCACTAAATCCATCAATTATATATTCCATGTATGTAATGTGTGAGTCGTATGTCATTGACGGTGTGGTAGTCCACACATCCTCAAATGAAATTATCGTAATTACACATTATGGAAAACATAAATGACTATAGTAAATAAATATTAAATAATAATAGATAAAATAATAATATACTATATTTTATATAAATATATTTTTCCATAATAATTGAAATCATGAAAGACTGTAGGATAAATTCGAACATTCATTGTTTTATGAGGCAGTAGTTCGACGGACAAAGAAAAAATATGTTTTATATCCAAAAGATAGTGGTGTGTGTAAGTGTACATATAACCATTATCATAAAAATATCTTAATATATTTAGGATAATATTTTTCTTATAATATAATGGAATAAAACGATTTTAGGGGGTTATATAATGAAAACAAATGAAAGGAGCATGAGAGAAGACGTTACCTATAAATCAAATAACTCTTTTTGAATTGAGAAAAAATGATTTCTTTAGTTGAATTATTCTCATGTTCAGGATTCTATGAGTAATCTAGGGATTTTTTTGAAGTTATGTGAGAATAATTTGGGATATCCTAAATTCTTGAGAGATGTGAGTTTGTGGGTAGAGGTGGTGACCTTTTATAAGAGGGTGGAGGGAACTTTATGAAAGTCATAATGTATTATTTTATTATAAATTATCTTATAAATTATAATAGATGAAAGGTGATATATTTATAGTAGAATATCAGAATGTTTCTAAATACTCTAAACTAATAGGTTTAATATAATTTTCGGTCAAAAAATAACCTTAGTTTTTGGCTTTAAGCCTTAGTTAAAATAATTAACTCATACCATGTCTTCTTGTATTTTTACACTATATGGTCAATATAAATACAATAAAATGTCTTGAGAACAACATGTGGATAATTAATGAAATTTTTAAAATTATTTATGATTTTTGGAAGAATATTATATTTTTATTTCTATTAAATTATTTAATAAAATACTATTTTTCTTAAACTCAATTGTGAAAATTTTGTCACTATTTATTAATTGATTTTTGTTTAAGCAATAAATGAAATATTGATTTGAAAAAACTACATTAAATCAAATATAAAATGTCATAATAATCCCTAAAAATTTTTATTGAATCAAAAATTGCAAATTATTTTTATATTAATATTTATTATATATGTTATTTGAATCAATCATTAATAAGGTAATCAATGAATTCTCATTGTGTCATAGATAAATTTATTTATTTAATGTATAAAAATTATAAAAAAATAAAATGATGTATGAAATATTCATAGAATTACAATTTATTTTTATAGTCAATGATATCAATTATATAATTCCATCTTTAAATTATTTTAGTAAAAATATAGATGTTTTTTTTATATTTCCCTTTAATATAAATTATTTATTATAAAACATCATTTTTACACCCAAGTGGATCCAAAATTCCAAAAGTTCACATAAGAATACTATTGGTTCCCATGACTCATCCAATAGTATTTTTATACGTTTTATGGTAGTTTTATGTTATTATATTATTGTTTAAACCCTTATTTTCAAAATTTACCCTTTTATCATGTAAAAAAATAATCACTTAAGTCACTATTCATTAGGTCCAATTATAAAAGGTACCTATTTTCATAATTTGAACCTTATGATTCCAAATATGGAATAAATTTTTACAAATTCAAAACACATATGTTTGATTAAATATTTTAAAATTAATTTGTATTGTCATGAATAAAAAGCGAGATTTTAAAAAGTAAAAACTATCAAAAGATCGACATGTGTTTGTGTCCAATTTATAAGATAAATTAAATTAAATCGTAAAACATTAATTAAATGATAAACAACTAATCCAATTAAAATTTTAATGCAATGAAAAAGATAATATAACTATATAATTAAATTAGACAAAAATTAACTTTTGAAATAAAATGCTATATTTTTCACTTATTCATTAAAATATAGAATTTGTCAAAAAAATATGAAAATTTCAACCAAGGTAAATTTTGGATTCCCACATCCAAAAAATACATTTATTATGTCACATATAACATAATATAATATCAAAAACTATATTTAAAAAGGATTTTCCCATAAAAGGAGGTAAAAGTTTATTTTTTTTGAAAATTACTTCTTTTATCAGAAAATTGAATATGTTTTTATACCATATATAGAAAAAATATAAGATGAATTTAAAACATTAAATTAAATATATATCTTATATTTTTCTATAAATAAAAATACATAAAGAGTGATATGATTTTATAAACACAATTATTCTATTTTAAATATGTTATTATAAAAACACATCCTTTATATTCAATCGGTTTTTATTTCTATTTATAATAAATTAAGTATCCAATTAATCATCATTTAAACATTTTTAAACCATATTTTCATAATTCAATTTCTAACATTCATTCCCCCCTTTCTAATGGCAAGATAATAACAATAATATTTTAATTATAATATTTATCTGTTTGTTGAAGCTCGATATAGTGTATCATGTATGCTATTGAACAAATTGATTCTTTCATAAAATTCAAGATGTTACATACTCCTCCCCTTTAATAAATTGTGTCCTCAAAATTTGAATTTGAGGTTGGTAACTAGGGTATGTGTTTTCAAAATACCTTAATTTCAAAACCACATTAGAAAAATGTTTAATAAAACATCCAATTTAAAGGATATATATTGAAGTATAAAGGCCACCCGATATAATACATATTAGGGTTACATATAGGAAAAAATTGATATTGAAAAAAATTATGTGTCTTGTTTTGATGGAGAGTGATGGAAGACATGATCCGTATAATGTTAACAATCCCAAAACCAAAAACTTATAAGGGTTAATGAGTGATTGATTTCATAGTATAAAAATGAAAACGAATAACATTTTTTATTGAATATTTTCTTCATAATGTTTTGGAATTATTTTACAACATAAAATTATAACATAAGAATATATAATTAAAATACAATGAGAGTATCATCGATTAATTGAATTCTACCAAAAACTCATCTTTTTCTTAAATTGATGATTATTTAAGATGAAATGGTCCCTCTAGAAGCCCTAGAATCAACTTCTAGGGCATCACATAATCCAAAACGGTTTAACCATATATTTCCCCTATCTTTAAAGATTAACAAAACCCAAAATTTTTACAACACGATCATAAAATTCCATAAAAATATTATTCTTTTAAAAGGATAAAAAATACTTTTAGTATCCAAAATTCAACTATAATATCCATGTTATACATAGACCATTTAACAATAAAATATCCTTATAATTCCACAAAATATTACTATCTAATATCAAAACCCAAAATTATGAAGTATTTGATCATATAGTCTTCCATAATAACTATTAACATTTTTTTACAAATAACATTAACTACTCTTAATGTCTCATGCTGAAAAGTATTTAACAAAATCACATTTTCACTATAATTGGATAATCATTTCCAAAAACAACCTATGATGACATATGTACACAATAAAAATATATATTCTTAAATAAAAATGCAACCATTACTCCCCAAATTAAATTCCATAGTACTCTATTTTGAATAGGCATATAGTGTTCCCAAAATATCAAATGTCTCGCAAAATTAAGTTTCTACCTTAATCACCAAATTATTTTTATATACTTAGGATATCTATTTAAAAAAAATAATTTCCAAAAATCAACATATTTATAATCCATAAAGTCATTTAACTAAAAATAATAAATCATACTAATGAGGGACATCACGAAGCGCAGTGGTAAGCGATAAATCCAAGTCTGACTTTGGTTATGTGTTCAATTCCAACAGCCTTGTCCCACACGATGGGTGGTCAAACGGTTTACATGATTTCTTTTCTCAAAAACTATATAATTCTTTTAACATTACAAAAAAGAGATAAAATACTCATAAAAAACCATTATATATTTTGTCATCATTTTTTTCTCATTCTGTTCAATTTTCATCCCAAAAAGTAAAAACTAATAATGACAAAAAAATAAAGGATCATATAATCCTTAAAAGTTAAATATAATTATGTAAATAAAAGAATAGCTAATTCTTCCTAAAATAAAATTTCAAAATAACGAAATTAAGAAATACACATAGTAGGAAAATATTTCTAAACTAATCACATCTTAAAAATAGAATTAATACATTCAAACATTAAACATATTACAAAATATAATAACACTTTAATTCCCTTATAACTATTCAGTATCCTTCATGATCCTTTAACCTGGCCTTCCCATATTATACCTTAATAATATGTTCCTATAAAAAAATATGAATCATGATCTACGATTCAATAACGTCAGATCATAAGATAAAAAACTATTTGTATCATTCATATGTCATTTTTAGTTTCCTAATCTTCATTTTGAATGGTAGTAGTTATTTGTAAACATAGAATTATGAGGTCTTACTGATCCCATAATTTCCTCCATGGTGAATGTATACTAAAATACCATTGGTCTTCTTAATATTTCAGAACATAAAGCCTCAAATTTTGTTTCTAATATATTTAACTTTTGATCCCCCGTAAAATTATAATCATGTGATGATATACATAACACATAAGAAAACATCCTTATCACCAATGCTGTATAATACAACCTCTGATACCAACTATAAGGCCCCAACATTATACTTTACATAATCTTGTGTTAAGTCATGAATTCGCCTTGAAGGTATTTTCCGAGGTAGAGTTTTAATGAATTAGGCCATACTTATTAAATACTAGACTCAGACTTTACATGTTGATATTTACCCTCAATATCCATTTTTTCACCAATGAAATACCTTCAAACAAAATATGATTTCTCTTTATTAATAAAAATCTTCTTTAATTCTTTATTTTTCTTACCCATCCTTATAACCCTTGGAAAACATTTCAAAAACATTAGATAAGAATAAAAATCTTTGAAAGGAATATAAAATAATGAATAAATCTATTATTGTATTAATTTTTAAAACTCATTAAAACATTTTCACAATATCATAATTTTCACCCGTAAAACATAATCTACTTAGCTAACATCATGTAATCATATGATTACTACAAAACTCAATATAAATCGTAAAACATAAAGTTAACATGTAGAATCCATATCATAAATAGTTATATATTTCACCAATATATAGGGTGTAACCTTCAGGGTTACATTTGGAATTAAAATCACAATATATTTCAAAAATCTCTTTGTAGAAACTGTAACATTTACCTCTATCATGTTATTAAATTATTTAAAAAGCTGTCACGGTTTCACCCACCGTCGGTTTTTCACGAAACCAACATTATTCATAAGAAATTACATTGAACAATATCATAATCCTAACACATAAAGCACACATAATGGAAAAATAACATTTGTATTATGCAATCAGATGTTACATTTCATGACATTGATATAATCAATTCATAAAAAACATTAAAAAAGAAGTGTTTTTAATAAAAGTGTCCAATAACAGTTTGAATTATTTTAAATTATTTTACACTTTAAAACACTTTTTTCAATACAAATAAATCCATAAAACCATTTTTAAAACAACGAAATTAAATATAGTGATTTAGATGAATTAATCATTAAACATTTCAAACAAAGTTTTAGTTAATGATTCCCTTACGACATGAGAAACACATGAATAAAAAAAATTACAGAATTAAAAAAAATTAATATCATGAGTATATATAAATTCATTATATATAATTTTAATACTATTGTAAATACATTATATAGGATATTAAAGGTGCAAAATATCTAGATTTCCGTCAACAAATGGAGATTGAGACGTCGTCCCTTACCATGATCGTATCATTAGATTATGGATAAATCGATGACATAATTATGTGTGAAAAATATAAATACACCCAATATAATTGACTATTCAGGGTGAAGAAATGAAAATTCATTCCACATCATCTTGGAAAAACGAAACCAATAACATGTATATTTAACGCAATGAATGGAGATTGAGTTATGACTTCCCTTATATTGAGTCTGACATGTAACGTAAAATAATTATGTTAAGGAATAATACAATTAGTATAATTTATAGTTAATAATAAACATTTTTCAAGTTTATTATTAATTTTATATGTCATATTAAAATGTTATAAAAATTATATTATTATTTTTGTTCATATCGGTCATTTTTTCGATATTCCGTACTTGAGTCAAAAATAATCTTTATTTGAGGTAAATTGTACTTGTAGTCCAAATTAAATACCAAAAAGAATATTATTCATGATTAAATATCATATAAATCCCTTATATATATTTTTAGAATAGTCCATAACATTGGGAGATAAAAAATGAAGTGAATCATCTATAGAGACAGTAGGTCGTATGTACGCATAAACAGTACATTCATTTTTTAGTCATATTAATGGAATGAAAACAAAATGATAAATAGATATATTATAATTCAATTACAATATATATGTTATATATATTAAATATTTTCATTAATTACAACCATTATACGTTCCATATATGTAAATAACGAGTCATATCACATTAAGGGGGTGGTACTCCACACATCCGCAAATAAAATTATCCTATTTACACCTTATAGAAAGAATAAGGGTATGTTGTAAATAAAATTAAAGATGAATATGGGAAATATAAATTTAATAAATTTGATTTTTAAATAAAATTCTATAATAATTTCCACCATGACATGTTGTAGGGGAAATTGAACCATCATCATTTTTTAGGCAATAGTTTGTCGTACATAGAAACAACATGTTCTATATCCATTAGATGGAGGTGTGTGTATGTTTAGGGATAAACCATAGCATAGAAAAATCCTAGAATATTTAGGATACTACTATTGTTATAAATTAATGTAATAAAATAGTTTATTGGATTGGAGGAGGAAAATAAATTAAGTGATCTTGAGGGAAGACATTACCTCTAAATAAGGTAAATTCTTTTGATTTGAGCTGAAAAGATTCTTTGAGTTTCCTTCTATCGACAGTAAATCTTCTAAGAGGACTATAGGGATGTTGGGAGCATATTGTATCAGAATTTGGGAGTACGAAGTGGCTTCAAAGATGTTAGTAAGCGGGTATACGTGGTCACCTTTTAAAAGAGGGAGGGGGAACTTTAGGAATGTCTTTAAATATTATATTATTATGAATTTATTTTCGATTTATAATTGCTCAAAAGTGATATATTTCAAGGAGAAGATGTGTATGGGTATAAATAATCTATAAAAGGATTTAGTCATATTTAGGATACAAATTTAACATTATCTTTTGACTTTAACCATTAGTTAAAAAACACACTCTTTCCATTTCTTGAATTTTTACGTTGTATGGTCAATATATTTATAAAAAAATCCATTAGAAAATAATGTGGATTATTAATAAGAATTTTAAAATTATCTATGTATGTTAAGAGAATATTATATATTTATTATTATTATATCATTTAATTAAATGGTATGTTTTTTAAAATTGATTTATGACAATTGCGACATTATTTAGTAATTTAATTTTTTATAGATATAATAACTCGATTGATTTAAAAAAAATTAAATAATGTATAAAATGTCATAATAATATATAAAATTAATGGAAGGGTAAAATTTTTGAATTTTCATTTATTTTAATATTTATAATATGCTTTATTTAAATCATTCATTAGCCAGGTAATCACTACATCATCATTATATCATAAATAAATGTATCTATTTAATGTCTAAAAATTATAAATAAAATAAAATGATATAAGAAATATTTTTAAATTCATATTGGATATTTATATTCAAATCAACAAATTATATGACCCATAATTAAAATTTGTTTATTAAAAATATACCATTTTTTTTATATTTTCCTTTACATTAATTTAATTATTATATCATGTCATTTTCAAACCCAAGTGGACACTAAATTCAAACAGATAACCCTAAGGATGATTTTTTGTCACCCATGACTCATTAAATAATATTATGAAAATTTTTATCATTATTTACCTAATTTACCCTTTAGCAATTGTAAAAATAATAATTACTGTTGTTACTATTCATAATGTACAAAAATAAAATATATCTTTTATATAATTTTGAACATATTATTCCAAATATGATATCCATATTTAATAATTCAACCAATATATCTTGCATTAATTAAATAAAAATTACTTCATATTGTTGAAACCATAATGCGGGTCTTTAAGAAATAAAAACTATCAAAATATTGACATGTCTTTATGTCCAATTTAAATGAAAAATTAACATCAATGAATAATATTGGATTAAATTATAAAATCATAATCCAATTAAACTTAAAAAACAATTAAAAGGATAATATATCTATATAAATTATTTAAAGGAAAAGCTAGTTTTGAATTAAAATGGATTGTTTTTCACTATTCATTAAAATTTTAATTTTAAAAGAAAAATATCAAAATTTTATTTGAAGTAAATTGTGATTTCAAACATAAAAATAATAAGTTTATTTTGTCAAATATAACCTATAAAATTTTCAAAATCTATATTTAATAAGGTATCACTATTTTATGTATGTAAAATTGTATTTCATTAAAAAAATAATTCATCTATCTGAAAAATTGATTTTGTTCTTATATCATATCTAGAAAAAATATAAGATGAATTTAAAATGTTACATTGAATATATAAAATATTTTTTCCATTAAATAAAAAATGTTATATGTTATATGATTTTATAAATACAATTATTCTCTTTTAAGTAGATTGTCATAAAACACATTCTTTATATTAAATTGTTTTTAATATCCATTTATAATAAATTTAGTAACCATTGAATCATTATATAATCATGTGTAACCTATATTTCCATAATTCCATTGATAATTATCATTCATACCATCCCAATGGTTGGGTTATAATATTAATTTTAAAATAATAATATTTACTTTTTCATTTAATAGTGATCTAGTGTATCATGTATGCTATGGAACCTAGTGTTTCATTTATAAATCTCGGGATATTATAAAATTGTTTCCATTATTGTAAAAAATGATGGGTTTTCGTATACTACCTATGGGTGGATTTATATTATAAAGTGAACAATACACATACAAGTGGACTTTACTTTCTTATAGAAAACACCGAGGGGAAATATATTATTATTAAATTTATATTTGATGCTCCTAGAAAAGAAAACACATATAAGGAGGGTTTTACCTAATTTTTGGGTGTTCCCTTGGCATTGAAAACACTCATAGGTGAGTTTTGTGTTATTATCGGTGGGGATTACATTAATATCTTGTGCTGGTTAATCAATTATTATTGGATTGATACTACTAACAGTGTTCTTGAGGTTTATATTACTTAATGTCTTTTACCCTATATAAGGAAACTCTCAGAATGGTGGCCCATGTTACAAGATACGTATTCAAAGGACACTCAGGTTTGTTTTATTGATGTCCGATCATTGAGATATTCTCAATGACTCCATGAAACTGATCGAATGTCCATCAAGGTCAAGGAAATAATGATCAACAAAAATGAGGGACTTGGTCCCCTTATAAGGTTATAGAGTTTGTAAATGTTCATGAAATATTCATAGATAAATTTTGACATCAACCTTAAGCATGTACTATTCGGTAATATTATAAAATATTCAATATTAATTTATTTATACCAAGCATGTCACATACACATTTCATAGAATACTCTAGATAGCTTGTGAAAATGTAGGTGGTTCCCTCTAGAGTTTTGTATGAAACCTATTCGGGTCAACACTACATTTGGGTACAAAGAAACATTATATAATGCAGATACTAGTAGGGATACAACATGTGTCTTGGGGGAGGGGCATTTAACTGGATAACGTTGATGATGTTTATAACATTGGGGAGTCATATGGAATTTTTATATCAAATATGTTAATATCCTACTAGGTAGACATATTTTTTGTATATTTTCATAGATGTACATGTGTTTAATGAATTTCATCTTTTTCTCAATATTTTTATATTTAATTGGATCAATTTCAGTTTCATTATGATTTTGGAAATATATTTATTTTCTAATCTTTTGTAAGCTCTGATACAAGGTGTATAATCTCCCCACAATACCTTCATAAACTGCCACCACTAGTCGTCTCCCTCAATCATTCGGGGAGGCACACCATGTGTCACACGACAAATCAATCTGGTTACAATTGATAGAGTTAGTCGAATTAAGATATTACATGGAATAAATATTCTATTATTGTTTGTTTTGATAAATAATAAATTTTATGTTCTCATATAAAATATTATTTTACTGTATTAAGAAATTTTATAAATTACCAATATATTATTATTTTTAAAAGTAAGAATAATTTATATGGAATCCAAATATCCCCACTTTTTTATCAGAATAAGAGTCAAAAATAATTTATATTTTTTAATAGAAATACAATATATTTTCAATTTAAATTTATAATTTTAAAACTAAATAACAAAATTTAAATATTTAAAAGGATGAATACTTTAATATTTTAATTGTTTCTATATTTATCTAATAGTAAAGAAATTATTTAAAAAATAATTTCTAAATAATAAATTAATTATTTTGAATACAAATATAATTTTAATTAATAATATAAAAAACTTTTAAATTTTTTGAATAATAATTAATTTTAGTATAATATTAAAAAACATGCATTTTAAATTTTTATTTTAATGAATTATTAAATTATAATAAATTTATTTTTTAGAATTTAAAAAATATTTTATAAAGAAAAAAATAATTCTTATTCAAATTTCACATACAAATTCAATTTTATATAAAACAAAACGAATATGAAATCTAATCTTTTTTTAAAACAAAAATTTAAAATTGTATTTTATAAATTTATAAATTTACAATCATTTCATTTAAAAAATAAAACCGAATATATTTTTCATAATAATGTTTTTCGAAATTCATTTAAAAATTATGAACGCTATTTTTTTGTTATAAAATATATATAAATTTAAATGGTTTTTTATAATACATTTTCAAAAAATATAGTAAATTTAAATACATTTTAATATTATAATTTTATAAGGAAACATTATTTTGAAATGGAATATGTTCAATTTGTAAATTTCTGACACTCAAATGAGGTTTTATATATTTTAAAATAAAATGATAAATTCGTTAATAAAAAATAGTTATTTTTTTAAATAACTGCTTTTAATAAAATATCAATTTAATAATAACATTCAATGACATATCATATATAAATTAAATTATTTTAATGATATTAATATCTCCTGTGAAAATTAAAAATTAATTTTTATTTATAAAAAACAATGATTTAATTTAATATTAATTTTCTAAAGATTTTTTAATTAAAAATGAATTATATTTTAATGAATAGAAATAATAATACTTTCTTATTATTAACATGTTTTTTACATGTTCACTGAAAGTATATGTTTATTCATATAATGATGGATGATTAAAAATATAATTTGAATGACACCTCATAAATATTTTAGTTGAAAATTTGTAAATTTGATATTAATTTTTAGGATAAATATTTTTTAAAGAGTTAATAAATATAATTCACATAAAGAAATAATATATTTCATTCATTTTTTATAATGTTTTTAAAATTGTGGAATATTTATCTCAAAGGATCTTTTTTCAGGGTGGAAAGTGTATGTTTTTGATTTGGGGATTATTTTTTTTATAATTCTATTGTATTATTTTTTCATCAATATAGATGTTTTATTTTTTAATATTAAGGGAAGATATTTTATGGATGTCGATCAAGCATTAAGATAATACAAACACATTGGGTAGTGTTCATCAAAATTCCATTAAATATTTCATTGGAAAGTGATATTGACACTGCAATAAAGAATAATACCAATGATTTTATGATCCTTGATTTTTCTTATGAAACTATAAGAGAAGTGGTGGTTGTAGTAATTGGTAAATAAAAAACGTTATACTTATATGTTTTGGATCAACAAATATGATTACTAGTTTTATCATTTTATAATTGAAATTTGTTTCTATGGACGTAAAATTTATTTTCCTTAAATTTATGGATCCTGTACTCAGTCTTGTACCCATTTGGATTGATTTTGGAAGTTTCATTTTTGTGGGTAGTGACTTATCTTCTTTAATTCCCCATTTTTTATCGCTTGATGGATTCCATAACCTACGTGAACTAGTCGATGTCCTTTTTTTAATTGATCGTATCTATTTCTTTCTAATCGTAGGGGATGAATATTTTCAACTAATACTTGATGAAACCAATAATCCCGCATATGATTCCCTTACGTTGATGCAATTTTTACATATATAGTGAATGAATTATTTCCTTATAAGGTGCTTAGGGTGATACTAATGTAGCTATTTTGATTCTTCACTTCGAAGATTGAAGGAGTCATGACACTATAATGAGTAATATATGTTCTTTATGCGAAGACTGCATATATGACTAAAGAATTGTGTCCATTTTTAGAATCCCAATCTATATGTAGAATTATAAAATTTTTATCAGGAAAGATAAAAAATTATGACGAGGGTTGATTCTTATTATAAAATTGTTGTCTATTAGAAATAGTGCAACTATATTCTTCAGTAATAAATATTTTAATATGTGAGGAATGATTTTCAATATCTATATGATATTTCTACCTTATAGGTATGATATAGAGGTGTGTTCTATAGTATTCATGTTATATTCCATTCAAATATTAATATGAGCCTTTTAAAGAAATCTTTTTGTATTCTCTTAATTTACAATAATTAAATTTCCAACTAGTGTAAAAACAATGCAACTTGTGTTTCCAATATGATAAATTGATTTTATTAAAATAATTTTCGTGGTGTGGCATCGGTCACTAACAAATACTCAATAATTTTCAATAATTTTTAAAATTTTAAATAATTTTTAGTTTTAATATAAATTCATTTTATTAATTTATACATTTCAATTTCATTTAAATTTAAAAAATTATAATATTAATATAAAACACAGTATGGAATAATGATACTTTATTTGGGGAAAACTCAAATTTTTTCTAAATAGTATAAAATTGATTAATATTTTTTTGAAATGGATAAAAATAATTGTTGTTATTTCAATGGAATATAAAAAATTAATAATTATATTTTCAAATGGAATCTTATATTAATAAAATACTAGTAATCTGCCCGTGCGATGCACGAAACTATAAAATAATAATTACTATTAATTATAGATTACTATTTATAAAAAATAATAGTTTATATTAATATTGAATATATTTGAAATGAAAATGACATACATAATGAGAAATAAAAGTTACCAAAATTGAAGAACAAAAAATAGATACTAAGCAGCCTTCTGTATAAAATTAACAACGAAGGAACCAACGGTGAAACAGAATGGAAATTATTAAATAATATATTGGAATTATAAAATTATTCATAGAATCAAAGAATGAAATTCTAATTTTTAGATACTTGAAATAGGTCAACAGTGAAACAGAATCATGGTAATAGAACATCAATACAATATCAACTTTGACATAGAACTATGGAATGTAATTAAACAATGATAAGAGAACATCAATACTGTTTCAGTAGAAAATACTTGTTTGACAACATAAACAGGAACTGTAAATTTCAACAATAGCATTTGTGCAGATTAGATTACAATTCATGTCATCAAAATCTACAGTCAAAAGTCTCCCAGCACCACCATGCATCATTGATGTAGAGTAGCGGTTTTTCATGTTAGTTGATAGTTATATTGATCCCTGAAATATATAATTAGAAATCAATTTTAGCAAATGAGGCATACTTCTATGAAAAAATAACTGGTTAATCCAATGAAGTCATAAAAATCATGTCATAATCAAATGGCTTATTTGTTTACAATATTCATCTATGAAAAAAACTGTACAAAAATTCAATGAAAACAATTAAATAATATGAAAATTAAATATCACTAATAATTGAAATAAATAATAGAAAATGGTAACTGGGAAGACTCTATCAGAAAACAATCATGAAATATTTGAAATCAATACTGTATACAATTAAACACATAGTTGATGATAATTAACTTAATGAAGTATTTTTCAAATAAAATAAGATACATTAATTTTATTAATGTGAAACACTTCAGAATAGTAAAAGATGGAAACCTAAGGTTAATATAAACTACATTTAGGAAAACAATATTTCATACAATTAAACACATAGTTGTAGAGAATTAACTTAAATAAGAGTTTTTCTAATAACAAATATGAGATGTTTTGAGGAATAATTATAATAAATAATGAAAAAAACTATGGTCCACAAACAACGATGTGGTGATGTTGGGAGATGGAGAAATTTTCCAGCAAGTATAATAAATTCACATGTTTAATCTACAACTATTTTGTAAATGTAATATTTTAGTTTCTTCTAATCCTTTGTATAGATGCTAAGAAATACATGAATAAAATGTTGATATTGCAACCTTTGTAGTTTCCTCTGAATCGCTCCATAAAAACCATAAAAAGTCTTATCAAAACAATTTTCATAGTTATAATGCTAATCCCTGGTTATTTGAAAACATGCATTGATCCCCTATAATGATAAATGACATAGGAAACTAAAATTAGTGTAAATTAGTGTTACAAAATATTACAATAATATTTGATTAAACATAAATTGAATAAAAAAGGTAGAATACATAAAATATAATTATGATTTTTAAGGGACTACAGATCACATACATGAGTAACCGACATATGTTACAAAAAAATTTGAATTTTAGTTATTATAAAATGATACCACTAGATGTTAGAATCAATATATGACATGATGCATGCATACAAATTATGTCATGTGATCGATAAAAAAACATCAATGCACATGACGGATAGTTTCCTAACTTCATTCTTTTGCTCATTGAAAATATGTAAAATATGATTTTCTGAGGATCTATGATTTTTCTTAAACAATCCATTTCCACAAATTTTAGTCTTATCGCATAGGTAATTAAGAAAGTATATTGACTTGTAGAAAAATATTTCCAACTAAATGGGTAATTGAAGACTTGAACATGAAATTTATAAATTAAATTATTTTATAGAAACAATTTATAAACATAACTAATTGTTAATTAAATTGTATAATGTTTACGGCATACAAGTACTATGAGAAAAAACAGTGATGGCGGAAGAATGGGTGAAATTACAAAATATATTGTCATATGATTCAAAACAATAATTGAATAAACAAATAAATCAATGTTACATAGCATGATGAAAAATAAAATGAATAAAGAAATGTAAATGGATAGGTATCGGCTAAATTAATCTCAATCACATCACTCAATTGTCATTCAAGCTAGTTTTTTAGCTAATTAATTGGAAATGATCAATCCAAAAAGATAATCCCATCATTAATCAAATAAATCTACATGGATCAATGATGAGGCTTATGTATATATATTAAATGTGAATCACTGATGTTTCTGAAGGAATCCACAGGAAGCATGAAAGTAAAGAAGAATCAAAAGATCAGTTCTTTTTCAAAAAAAGAAGATGATATAGATACAATCCAAGTAATTTTTTATCAACAAATAAAATAAGATAAAAAATATCAGTAGTAGTGTGTATTTTTAGTTTCAAAAAATTATTGGAAATTCAAAATGAAATAAAATGACAGAGGATAATTATACATCAGGAATATATCTTACCCATTAGGATGAATGAAAAAAAACAGTGATATTAGTAATTTTATATTAGGCCTCGATGGGGTGAATAAGCCTTATTCACGCAGTCTTGCATAGTCTGCACCATCTTATACCATGTCTACAGTGGCCAGTTGAATGCCGATGATTTTCCCCTGAACTGCATTTGTCTTCCAAGCCATCCCTCAGCATCAAAGACCTGTCATAATTAATTTATGACATGGGATACTACCCTTCTCTCCAGAGAATTTTCCATGACCAATTCTCTAATAATCACTAGCTAATGTGGGCATTCATCAATTCATTTGAGTTTTTGGAAATCAAGTTGTGTATACTTATATATATATATCTTCATAAACCCCTGTCTCATGCAATACGAGTCTATAAATCTATTATTGGACAATTCATGGGAATTTAGACACTGCCAGTATACTAATGATTAAATAATGGAGGTGTATTGGATGAAAATATATTGGCATGTGAAGACAATCGGGCCCACGATCCCATTGGTGTACCTAGACGAGAGGTTGGAGGGCAATATAGAGAATGGTCTGAACCTATTGTATTCTATCTAAGATAGCTGTGTGGAGTGGTAGGACATGAAGGAACCTGCCTCGGTGGTGTATATTTCTTTCGAAAGCTTGGTGAAGCTTGGGGAGGAGGAGAGGGAGGAGTTGTCATTGGGGAAATCTGGTCATTTCAGAATTTTATTCCTAAATCTAAGTAAACAGAAAAGCAAAAAAATATAAAAAGCTTTATTTTCACAATGTCTTCAACAAAAAATTTATGAAATGTGATCAATTTGAAATTGTGCTGAAACTGAACAATCCCAATATCATTCTTAGCCTATTGAAAGAATATATCCTCATACCTTTTTAAAACATTCAGCTTCCTACTACCCACTTTTTCAATAGAAAACGGTTTTTTAAACATCATTATGACTGGGTATTGCGAAAAAGAATTAATGCATCCCACCTTGATTAAAACCATTTGAATTCATGAACTAATTTCCACATATTCAGCTTATATGACAAATATTTTTTTTAAAGGACTGTTTCTCTCTGGTTTATAGTTTCAAATCACTTGGCCTTTGATGAAAAATAAGGGGCTTAGATAAATTAAAGTGGACAGTACTGAAAGGGTGATAAAACACATTCAATGTTTTTTATGACTAAAAATGAACACATTTTTAACATAAAAAATAACAAAATTCTTTAAGTCATCATATAATGGTGTATGAAAAGATATGAAGTTCACAGTTGATTTAAAAATTAGTTCATAACATTCTCACAACCATTTCTAAATGGGTTTAAAAAATAAAATGAATACTTGAAAACGTGATCATCCATTTCCTTCTAAAATTAATCAATCAAGGAAATGATCAACATAATAAATGATTTCTCATCATACCTTTTAGAAGGATTCTTCTATACCATAGACAATACATTGAATCCTTTGGGTGTAATATTTTCTCATTGTTAATGGTGAACCACTTTAAAAACACAATGATTGCATGTCACATAACTGCGCAAAACAAATCATTCCTGCCAAAATTGATCATATAGATCAATTTAAGCCAGGGTAAAATAAAAAAAAGACGAAAGGAAATGTGAGCATTTAATTTTGAATATGAAAAAGGCAACCTTGCATGTTGAAAAATATATGAATTTGACATTTATGTATAGGAAAAAACAATTGAAACAACTTATACCTTCCAGTTGAATCAAAATTCAATGAGGTGCTCCATCAACAATGATACATAAATTTGAAAACTGATTTAAAATTCCATGCTGCATATATTTGAAAACAGAGAATATATATTTATAAATAGGATGAATATTTCATTCAAAATAAAATCAAATATAAAATTGTAACAAAATTACATTCGATATTAGGAATAACAACAAACATTGAATGAAAGAGAATCAAATCTAGTTAGTAGATGTTCGCATGGAATCAATTTTAACCCGAATATAAGGGGACTGGTGAAAGGGGTTAATGAAAAATTAGAAGAATTAATAATGAAAATGGATGAGAAGTAAATGACAAATCTAATAATCCATAGCCAAATGAAAAATTAAAATAAAGGAAAATTAGAAACACAATGAGATAATATATTGATAAAAAAACATAGACAATGGGAATAAAAATTTGTCTTGAAGGATATGAACTACTGAAAGCATACCATATGACTTATATCAAAGGGAGGCCGACCAAAATGATTCATCAATGTTAAAATGGTGGAATGTTCAATTGCATGGACATAAAGGCATGAATAAGAGGTGGCCCCCGGAAAGAAACCAAAATCACAAATTTATAACCATAAATATGAAAATAAAACTAATATCATCATAGAAAAGATTGGGTTTAATATTTGGACATCAAAAATATATTAGTAATCATAAAACCATAATGAAAATAAAATGATAGGTGAAGAAGACATGAAAAGGACTATATTTTCAATACTGAGATACAAATCATGAATGGCAGTCAATAAACAGAACAAATGGATAAATAAAAGAAGACATGAGTTTATTTAACCTCATCTGGATGGCCTAGTACCACAACATGCATGATTTTCTTCTCTGTATAGACTTATACGCTTCCGCCGATCTATTAAAAACATCTGAGCACTTATAAAACAAAAAATCAGTCAAAAATATTTTCCCATGGTGAACCAGTTGTCTATCATACAATAGCCAGGAAATATACACTGTCGAAGTAAACAATGGAGGTACCGTAAATGCTGAAGATAATCTAGAAACTGTAGAGGGGCGAGTGGCATGGTGGTGGGAAATCTATTGTGGAGGACGAGAGGATGAGTGGTGATCCGTAAGAAGCATTATAGTGAAGAAAATGTTGAATGGGTTTCACGACGTGGATGATAGATCACTAAAAATGTAGTGGGAACCCTAGAACAGAAGATCGAAATTGCAAGCAGGAGGAGGTTGTACGAAGTGGTGGATGAACCATTGAAAAAAACGAAAACATTAGTGAGGAAGACAGGTGTATAAGAGGAAAAAAGATTTGTTGTAATAACGTATGAAAAAGTATTCTGTGAAAGGAAACACTGCAAATTTTCAAGGAGATTATTTCAATTATATTATAAGAACATACCTATTACGGGGCGAGAAACACATCGATCAAAATTCTATTGAGTATAAATATTCGATAGGTGTAGATGAGGATAGAAATTGCGATCTAGAGGAAATTAGGGAATGAGATGGGGTGAATCTGGAGGGTTTCTGACTGAAATTCTTCAATGGAGTAGGAATTGCGGGAAACGTACGAGGAGATGAGGGAATTTGGGATGATGAACCATTGTACATGAAGATAAAATTAGTGATGAATACTCCTTCTGTGTTTTGTGGGTACTGAAGATGGGAGGGGAAATGTGAGCGACAACCCTACGTGCAACGTCAGAGAGGAAACAATAGTGTGAACTATAATAGGGGCGTCGAAGGGGAAATCGAAGCAAGATGTGTAGGAATTATGGTGGAGGTGAAAAGGGTGTGGGATTCACTTATGATGGTGAAGGTAGAGGTGAAGAAGAATGGGCTGCGACGGATGAAATGAAACCCTAAGATGGAGGGAGGAGTTCAGGATGGATGCATGGGGGAAATGGGTACGCGCTCGATGGATGCCCGATTTTGGAGGGAGGAAATTGTTTCGGATGGTGACGTGGCTGCATAATAAGTTGCCAAGTAAGCCGGATGAAGCATGTTTTATTATAGATAATCGATAATAGATAAGCTATACCAAAATCTAAAATTTCATGTACTAAAAATAGGGAAACAGAACACAGTTATTTTCACTGGGATGAAAATTTAATGATGAGAAATAGTTACCCATCGTCCAACTGGTTGACACCAAAGATGAAATGGAAAGCGAGGGGAACATTTTCATGGATTCATCAAGACCATGAAACTCAGTAGTAGATCCAGGGATCTGGTAAGAAAGATGGGTTGAAGCCATCACATAACTTATTTCACTATAACAACATCAAATAAGTAAAAGGAGCGTTTAAAAATAACAAAGTACACATGGGTGCAACACTCAAAACATTGAACAATTTTTTACTAAATAATGAAAACAACAAATTTTACACCATAAAAAATGGAAAATTATGTCGGCTCTTCAATATAATAGGGATTTCAGTTGGGAAATATTTGCAATATAATTTGGCTCCTTGATATAATCTCATATTCTACCTAAAACGTAAAATATGATAAAACTGTGAATAAAAACACTTCATTTGGGTTACTATCCTTTTCATGGGAACACCAAGTACACACCTCTTACTTATGAGATATAAGATATACCGAAATATAAAATTTCATGTACTAAAAATAGGGAAATAGGACACGGTTAATTTCATTGGGATGAAAATTTATGTATGAGATATAGTTACCCATCGTCCAACTGGTAGACACGAAAGCTGTAGTGGAAAGCGAGGGGAACATTTTCCGAGATTCATCAAGACAAAGAAACTCAGTACTAGATCTGACGATCCTGTATGAAAGATGAGGTGAAGCCATCACATAACTTATTTTACTATACCAACATCAAATAAGTACAATCTACATTTAAAAATAAGAAAGTACGGAGGGTTGAAATACTCAAAACATTGAACAGTTTCATACTAAATCCTGAAAACATCAAATTTTACAGCATAGAAAATCGGAAATTATATCAGATCCTTAATATAATAGGGATTTTAGTTGGGAGACATTTTCAATATAATTTGGCTCCTTGATATAATCTCATATTCTACCTAAAACGTAAAATATGATAAAAATGTGAATAAAAACACTTTATTTGGATTAATAACATTTCCATGCAAACACCAAGTACTCACCTCCTGCTTATGAGAAATAATATATATAGAAAATATAAATTTTCAAGTACTAAAAAGAGGGAAACATGACGCGGTTAATTTCATTGGGAAGAAAATTTAAGGTTGAGATATAGTTCCCCAGTTTCCAAAAGCAACACACAATAGCTTCACCAAATAGTGAGGGGATAATTTTTTGGATTCCTAATACAAAGAAACATGGTTGTGGAACTAGGATCTGGTAACAAAGATGAGGTGATGCCATCACAGAAGAAAAAAATATAAAAACTAATTGGAACTAACAAATAGTCAGGGGAGAAGATTAAATTTTCCTAAAAGTAACTAAGTCCCTTAGATGTTCTTTGGGGTTGCAATCTCACTCGAAAATCATTAAAGGTTTGTCGGATCATCGAAATTTCCATAATTTGAAGGATATATATTTAATTAAAAACCTCGATATTGAAAAAAAATAATTTATTATACATGTAAAATTGTTCCAATGTTTTCTCAATATCGATAAATCATGTTGAAATATACATAGAATGAATGTGGAAATAATTAAAAACCAATGTTTCTTCAATAGAATGGGTCCGATAGGAATTATAAACTTTTGACGAACCTGAGAGAGACGCATCCAAATCTCAAAATGAAAGGTAAAACTCATGAGTGACAGTGTGGAAACTCCAAAATAGATAACTGGTTAACACGAATCCGAAATCAAAAAGAACAATAACGAACATATGAAGAAACCAAAGCCCTACTTTGGATAGGAGGATCTAGAATTTTATCATATCACATATCTGGAAGATGAGGTTTTCCATTCAAAATTTTCATGCTATAAAACTTTTTCCAGTCTACATAAGAATGTTTCGGTTTAGGGACCTCAAAAAATATTGAAAAATTAAACATTGGAACCCTTGATGAGAGGAATGAGGGAATTGGAACGTACCTGCAGCCAATAAGAATAGACCTATAGACGAATGATTTGTAGATGATGATGAAGAAATAACAGATTGTAATGGAGGTCTTCTATCTCATGGGAATATAGGATGAAGAGAGGCGTGAAGATAATGGGATGAACAGAGGAAAGAAATGCCATGAAATTTTAATAAAACCAAAGAAATGCTACCTGATGGATATGTAGTGACCACGAGTGACCAAGGAGGAACAGGCAGTGGCAGAGCATGCATAGGCGGGGGAGGGTCGCGGAAGGCAGATGGACTCACTGAAAGTCGAGGGATGGAACCCAATAAATATCCGAATGTGAGGGAATGTAGACAGCAACAGAGGGGGAGGCGAGATAGGGTTGTTTCGGTTGATGATGGATAGAGCGGGGGGGAGTCATAGAAGAAAGATTGAATAACTTATTACCAATGGAGGGGACGCGACAGTTCTTCGAATGTGAGTGAACATAGATAGCAACGGAGCAGGATGTGAGGTAGGGTTGTTTCGGTTGAGGTTGGATGCCATGGGTGGAGTATTAGAAGTTGTTTGAGGGTTTCCAGGCAGTGAAGGGAGGAGACCTGAGGTAATTTGGCTGAGTGGCGCTGCACGGGAGAAACCCTAAACAGGAGGCGGATATGAGGTATCGCGCAGAGGAATGTGATTTGAGTCACAGGTGGGAAAAAATGGAATGGAGGTTCAATTAATTGGAGGTGACGTGGATAATTGGGAGGGTGACACGTAGGCTTGGCGAAGCGTGGATTAGTATAGATAGTTTATTACCCTTTTTAATATAATACTAATAATAATGTCTAACAAGGTAAATTTTTTTATATTTTATAAGCTATAAAATATATATAATTGTTATTAAAACCCATGTTTAAAAAATATGAAATTTATATTACTATTGGTGTTGTATAAGGAATTATTTTTTATATGTATATAGAATATTTATAGGTAAAATTTATGAAATTTTTTATTTATTTTAAAATATAGAAAAAACGAGGATTAAAAAAAATTAAAAAAATTAACGTAAAATAATAAATAATTTTTTTTAAAGGAATTAAATTTTATTTTTATAGAAATGATTAAAACACTTATTTATTAATTTATTGAATAGAATAAAAAATTTATGTTTTTAAATTACTTTTACAATTTATTTAAAATAATAATTTCTTCTATAAAATAAATATATATATTATTCTATATGTAAATTGAACAATTAAATACTTATTTTAATTTTTAATCTCATTTCAAATATTAATTTATATATATATATATCAAAAAAATGAAGAATGAAATAATATGTTTTTAATACTCTAATAAAATATTTTTTTATATGAAAAATATTAATAACGTTTTTGAACATACAATTATTTTATATTAAATTATCATTTGAAAAGTTTTAAATTATAATTATTTAAATGAAAAGTAATTTTTTTTATTGATTTTTATTTTTAAAAAATTCCAATATGTCAGTCTTATAAAAGAAATGATATATTTTGAATTTTTCTTATTTTTTGTTTTAAAATATCATAAACACATTTTAAAAGAAATGAAATTAACTCATATTTTTAAAAATATTTTATTCCCAAAAAAATAAAATAGAAATTTTACATTATTAATTAAATTTTAATAAAATAATATGAAATACAATATAATTTTTGTAAAACATTTTACATTAGTGTATAATAAATAAAATTATATATTTTCCCTAAATGTGTTAATAAAAAATATCCACATAAAAATTTAGATTGATTAAATATTTTACATATGTTAATATTTATGCTAAATAAATCAACTATTTAATAAAAAAAATTACTATATTCTAATTTTGAAAAAATATAATTTTGATTAATTTAATAGTATATCAATGGATAAACAAGGTTAGGGTTATGAATTCTAATCTACTAAATCAAATTGATGATCACATTGATATGTTGATAGGTAAACGTAGGTTCTCAAAAACTATCTTATGATACAACTATAATTTTAAGATAATTGAAGATAAGGATATTCTCCAAAATAAACCATCATCATTGGAGAAGTTGAATTGAAAAAAAAATCATCCTCTGACCATTCTAATTCAATAGTAAATTTCATATTTTTAAATAATTTAATATTGTAATCAATATTGAAAATTGAAATAACCAAAATGAATATAGTGAAGTATAATGTTTTAAATTGAATATAAATGACTAAATACTGTTGATGGAATAATATCACCCATTTCTACAAAATCCATTTGAAACACGAAATCGATACAACCAATGGGATTTATTATTGAACTATTTTGAATATAATTTCTCTTAATAAAATAAATTTATCAGGAAAAGTTTAATGTTTTTCTATATAAAGTCACAATATATTTTCTATAAAATATTGAATATTTTCTAAAATCTCTAATAATAGTCATAAAATCCCTATCAATGTTGAACGAAGTATACAATTGTTATTTAAGCTTAGAAACAATAATATTTAGTAAATATAATTATCTCTTAGATAACCTAGTATATTCAAAATATATATATATATATATATTGTGTAATTGAGTGTTTAATCTTCAACTAACATGAATGGAATCCAAAAAATGACACAAGAAATAAATATATATTCTCCCATACAAAAACCTATAATAGTTATATAATAGGGATTACTCCATGAATCATGCTAATAAATAATAATATGAGCACATCATCCCTAGATTGGTTGGTTGGGGTTCTATAGGTGCATACACAATGAATAGTGTGTTATTCCCAACCACAACCAATAGATGCATGTGTTTCTTTTGGTGTAGGAATTTATTCCCCAAATACATGTGCACAAAAGGGATGGTCTCATCTCTACACCACTGTATGGATGAAATTTTGGTGAGTCCTGTAATGATGGGAACTACATAAGTGTTGGGGCAGTGGTCCGGGTACATGATATATTGGTGGGTTGATTCTAGTGTTTTGGGTGCACATGGATTGAAATTAGGGTTTGTTTTTATGGTTCTCCTCTAGGGGTAGAAGGGGTGATGAAAAATTCAATGGAATTCTGATTGCTCAATTGTGGGACATTATAGGATGATCCAAGATGCAGTTAAGGCCTTTCAATATGTTTCTAAGCCTTGTTTTTTTGAAATTTAATTCACACAGGGAATATAGGCCATGTAGTGGGACCCCTTTTACCTAGAAAATAAATATGTGTGATTCTTTAGTTTAATAAAAATCAATTCTTTCAATTTATTATAACAAAATAAGAATACTAAAAAACATCTTTAGTTGTATCATTTAACTTATATTTAAAAAAAATTCCCATATTTTATCTCGAACTCTTCAATCATCCTTAATTTCCAACACTACTTCTTTATTAGGTTGAATTTTGAAAATATATTTCTATATGAAAATATAATTTTAACTTCTACATCAACTACCACAATAAATTTACACATTATACCCATTTAAATCATCAAATTAAATTTTTATATATTCATGAAAATTTATTGTTGAGTTGCAGCAGTCCCATGTAGCACACACAAATCAATATCATCAAATCCACACAAATTTATAATATATGAAAAACCATGGTATGTTGGGTGGAAATAAATTTTGTTTCCTTCAACAACAAATACTACTCTAAAAATAACCTTTTCAATTAAAAACACATTAATTCATTCCTTGATGTTTCAACAATCATTTTCCATTATTATATACACCTCGTGTTTTATTATTTGATGGTTTAAAAAATAACCACCTCTATAAAAATAGCACAAACATAATTAATAAACCATAGTTTGATTATTATTCTATTTTTATTTATTTTTTAAATACCCATACTCACATTCCATTTATGTTCAACATTAGATTCTCCAATAATGATTTCTCTTTTAACCATGAATATTTTTTGATTGAATATAACCAAAAAAATTAAACCATTACATTATTTGGTTCCCCATGAAGTCTTGGTATTTTTAAAAAAAAATTGAAATAATATTCAGTTCAAAAATAATTTCCATTAAGATAATAAAAATATATTTTTCATTGTCATTAATAGTGAAATTATTTTTAAAAAAGTAATTTTTTTTATACACTTCAAAAAATTTCAAACATTAAATATCACTACATTCATCTTATGTCAATTAAGTCACTTGATAAACAAACCAAAACTATTCAACTCATTTGAGTCACCAAATTTTATATAATAAAAATTCTGGATTGTGTATTAAAAAATGAAGGGAAAAACACTCTCGATATTGATAACTATATAACCTTAAAATAATTAAATCTTTCTTTCCATAATCATAAACATCTCTATATTATTCTTCATGAGTCTCAACAACCTCATCAAGACATCAAACATATTCTTTGTTCACAAAAAAATATACCCCTTAATATTTTGTTTCATCCCAACAAACATAAATCATCCTTGAACATAATCATGACTCATTACCCAAAAATTATAATCTGAAATGAACATAATATGTATAGAGAAAATATTAAATAATAATAATAATCAGTATAATTTTCATTTTAGTAACTCATATTCACATGATGTATTTGGTAAATATTTTTTTATATATTCACACACAAGGAAACATGTGTACCCTAAACTCACAGTATTCAAATTTGAAATAAACTCCCTTAATATATACTTTTAATTAAAATATTTCTATAACATTATGAAATAAATTTATACCTTTGGATTTAAATTGAAATATTTCTATAAAATTATCAACAAAAATTCATAGAATGTGTAATAGAGGGGATAGATATTCAATTACTTATCATTGATAATATAGATGTTAAACTACTTTCAACATCCTTGGATTCAAACATTAATTCTATGAAAAATATTTTATAAACACATCTCCCATTTTATCATTTTTATACATAAATTCCATTTTCAAAAATCTATCTTCCACCTCCACCTTTGGAAAAACAATAATATGATATTAATTTATTTTGTACTAAAACATTATAATATACATCTAAACATATATATGGTACTTTGAATGCCACATCTCACAAAAAAGGGTAACATTACATCCACTTTAATACCATTATGTTTTTTCATCGTACACATTAATTATGTTTGTATTGGTAAAAAGATATTATCACTCTAAAACATGGATATTAATGAATCATGGTATTGAATATCGATCCTTTATCCCACTCTTGTGGAATAATTTCACATAAATTTGAGTTTAGACACCCACATGACTTGTGGTGATGGATCAGGGACTCAAATTCTTAAGCATCGCGAGTATATTTTGGTGGAAGAATGTGCGGCCAAAAAAACCTAATCTCTCTAAAAGGGATTATATCTGGGCACAACCTGAATGAAATAATGTGTTTTTCATGTGAAGGATGATCCATATGTTTTCTCAATGAGGTTAGAAATAGATGATCACTCCATTCTTGCTAGATTGATTCTACCCAAGGAATTCAAACTGATGAATATTTGGTAGATGATTGGAGGAATATCAGAAATCTTGTGTTTTACGAACTGGGGAAGCATTTTTCTAGGTAGTGTATTCATTAATATTATATTCCCTTGTTATTATTTGAAGAAACAAGAATGAGGATTCTTTTATATCTCTTTGAAATATTATTTTCTTCACATATGAGAATTGGTAAAAAATCAACCAGATGGTTGTAAGTAGCTCAAATATACAAATAAGGGTAAGAATATATTTTATGAATTTATTTACATTTATCCCCAAATCATCTATAACAAAGACATATATATTTTGGTGCATATAAAATTGTATAAGGAAACTAAAGTAAAAATATTTGAAATCTCATCTCTCTTTTTAGTTGAAGTTGATTTGGCTTATGCTCTAGTGGATTGTGTCACAATCTCCACTAATGTAAATGAGTTGGATTATTATATTGATTATTAACGAAGTAGGAAAAAATTTCTAGAATGTAATTTTATAGGACATGATTCTCCAATATGCCGGAGATCACTTGTCTATATATTTTTCTCTCCTTGAGGTCATGACAGTAATTCATTCCTTAAAAGAAGTAAGAATACACATGTTCAGTTTGTTCTACATCATTATTTTAAATATGTAATGATTTGTTTCACAAAAGATGATTAAAAAGTTGGATTGGAAGATTAGTTTAAAGGTAGAGACCATGATAACAAATCCTCTATCTCTATTTATAGATCTATAAGCATGATTTTCAATTTCTCCATAAATAATGGATCCCAACCGATTAATGATGGGAGACCAATAGATGTAAGATAATATAGTTTTAGAATTTTTGAGACTTTTAAGAATTTGTATTAAAATTCAATGTAGGATTCCAAGGTCCAATACTATTATATCAAAAAGTGATGATGGTTTTATATTGGTTAGCTAAAATCCCTAAAGGTGACTTTGCATCATTTATGGGCAGCTTGTGTTTGTTGTCAATGAAGGTTACCATGGTGATTTTTTTATTTCAAGAGATACTGTTGACAATCCATGTTGACAAAGAACCATTAAGAAGGAATAGATTATCTGAAGAAGGTACAATAATATTAGATAGAATGTGGCACTGTTTTCCTTTATTTACCAAATTTTTGGGGTCCAAAATTTGAAGTTTGGTGAGTATTGAGAAATATGGATTTCCATGAGGATATCCTAAAATTATATAAAAGGAATGAATTTCACAAAGATAGGATTCGTGGATTGGATTTCGCGGAGACAAGAAGAATGTTGACAATGTTCTTCATGATTACAATGAGATTCGTGAATGGCAGAGTTGAAAGGAAATGTGAGGGAGATTTGTGGTGATAGTACAAAGTAATTGATGGAGTACTCTGTGATTAAGATGATATCTATGATTGGAAAACTATGGTGGTGCTTTGAGATATTGAGATAATTTTGGTATGAATTTTAGACCATCGTGATTTGAGATCACATGGAGCTGCCATCATGTGGATGGTTCGAGGGTCGGTGGATTCACCTATAAGTAGGCCTCGACCCCTCAAGATAAGTAGAGAGTTTTCAAAGAAAATAATTTTCTCTCGGCTTGTGAAGGTGGATCGTGATGGAAGTGTGCTTCGCGAAAGGAAAGAGCATCGCAGGGGATAATCTAGCTTCGTGAAAGTTATGTTCCACATGTTGGCTTAGTGAGCTTCATGAGGGAAGTCACTCTATGAAAAATTGATCTCTGTGATGAACTTAGCTATGAGAAAGTTTGAGATTCGCGAAAAGGAAGGAATATCGTGAAGGCTTGTTTAATATTAACAAAATTGGTAGCTTCGCGAAGTAGGGTATTTTGTGAAGGTACATTACAAAGATTGGTGCCTAGTGGTCAGGGGAAAAGGGGTATTCATCAGTGAATGAAATTTGTACATTAACAGAGCATCCATCAACAGTTGAGGATGCAATTATTCATGCAAATGAAGAGACCTAAAGTTCTATAAACTGTGTGTGGATCCCTTCTTAGTGCAATGATCAGAGGAATAGGAAAAGGTTATCCTTTCTATTGAAAGTGATCTAGAGAGAGAGTAACAAGGAGTGACCCTTGGGAAAGCAGTGAGCTAACCCTAAACACTGAAAAGGTAGTGAGCCTGGGCATAGAAGTGATTTAGCCTGAACATTATTTGCAGTGATCTTATGTGGACTTGGTACAACGACACATCACCACTGTATGCTCCTTGGACGTAGCCAAGTGAGGTCGAACCATTTAAACATCTATGTTTCTACCTAGTTAGTTCCCTACATTGCATCAAAACCATCACAATAAAATAATGATAAAAATAAGTGATCAACATAAACAAACAAGACAAAAAAAAGTGTAAGTACTTAGCCTTAAATTTTACATAATATTGAATTTAATGAATAATTCCTATTGAGGATCTTTTCAGGTTTAAAGTTCTAGGGAATTACGACATAACTATTACATCTCAAAATATTACAAAGTAAACACTTCTACACAGTTTCATTTTTTTAAACATGAACTCTTGAAAAAAAGAGTCATGATTGGATCCATGTCTATGACAACATGACTTTTCATTGATCCCATCCTCGACCTTATTCCACATTATGTCTTCTGAAAAACATTTCAAGAACATGGGATTAGCATAAAAAGTTCAGTAAGGGATACACAAAGAAGAAGAACTATTTGTTCTTCAAGACATTAGTTAAACCATGAATACTTTATCATAAGTAATTTCTCCTTAATGAAGTAGTAAATACTCCTCATTGAATAAAAGATCATCACAAACCCTTTTTAACCAAAATATTACCATAAAACACATATAAAGAACACATAACATATAAAGTTAACTTGCAACATTGACATACTTAAATGGAATAACCATATGGTCGACTTCCACACCTATCACTAAATGGAATAGCCATACGGCGGACTTTCATACCCAATGCATTGGAGGTTA
This sequence comes from Viscum album, assembly GCA_963277665.1. NCBI lineage: Eukaryota > Viridiplantae > Streptophyta > Magnoliopsida > Santalales > Viscaceae > Viscum > Viscum album. Next base: position 1,554,647,914 of record OY728121.1, on the reverse strand, counting down.
TAACGTAACCACCCGTCCTGATATTCACAACACCACCTGTCATTTGGTTTATCACGTAACCACCCATCAAATGTCCAAGTACCACTATAAAATCATAAGACACAAAACAAATATAAAGTAAAGAAAACATATACACATTTCAATAACAATATATCACTTAAATATACTGAAATAACAAATCAATTATAAAAACCATGTTCAATACCAAAATACATAAAAGGGTATACGGTATTTATTTTCATTTAAAAACATTACGGCTTGTTGAGGAAGAAAAAGATCAAATAATACTCGCAGCAAGGGAAAAGGTCGTTGTCACCGCTTATGTTAAAAGAAACATTCCTTTTTTTCATTTAGTAAAACGCTTCGTAAAAAATGATTCCCTTTCAAAAGTCAATGGTTTTTTATAGCGTTTAAAAGAAAGTCATGTATTGAAACAAAATATGACTCAATGAAAAGAGAATGAGACGAAATCCCTTACAATGATAATTTTGTAAATAAAATAGATCTATTATGTGTATTCAATATAAGAACACATAAATCAAGTATAAATACATAAAAATTCATTTGTCACATAATTAAGCAATGGAATAAACAAGAAAGATAAGATTAAATCAAAGAATGGAAATTGGGTTACGAAGTTCCCTTATCTCATGTCCGACTTAACACGATCATTCTTTAATCTCCTGAATAATAAACTAAAGTTATTTTATACTTTATTAAGAAACATTTTCATTTTTATTATTCCTTTTATAACACTTATTACTATTTTATAAGCATTATATAATCATTTATTTTAATAATGTACGTTTTGTCGACATTTGGTACTTGAGTCAAAAATGGACTTCTTATAATTTCATGTTGTTCATGTGGTTAAAGGATCATTATATCCAGAATGATATTCATGATTTTAATATCATATATATCATATATATCCAGCATATAAATGTATTTATAATAGTACATAACATTTAGAGGTAAGAAATGTAATGCACTGTTCATTGAGATGATAAGCTGTAAGTACGAAAGAACGCTACTTCCATTTCTATTTCATATTTAATTGAATTAAAACATAAGGATACATAGTAGTATTATAATTACAAGATTTTATCATATATAATATCATTAAATTTATCCTTTATACACACCACATTTGGTATGAACGAGTCATATCACTTTGAGTGGGCAGTAGTCCGTACTTCCTCAAATGAAAGTATCACGTTTACCCATAATGGAAACCATATAGGTTTTCTAGAAATAGAAATTACAGAATCATAAAGAAAACATAAAAATAATATATATCATATATAAATACAGTTCCATCATTATGTCCACCAAGAGAGGCGATTGGATATATTTGAATAATCATCGTTTCGTGGGGCGTTAGTTTGCCATCCACAGATACATTATTTTCTTCATCCATTAGATGGAAGTCTGTTTAAGTGTAGTTCGAATACATTAATAAAAAAATCCTAGTATATTGATTATACCGGTTTTGTTACAAAAGAATGTAATAAATAGAGTTTTCGAGGTTAGAGAAGTTAAATAAAAGAAATCAATTTAAGAGAAACTGTTACCTTTAATTTTGGTAACTCTCTTTGGTTTGAAACAAAGGACTTCTTGAAGTACCTTATTCCTATGTTAAGGCCTCTAAGAGAAGGAGAGTGATGTAGGGAGCTTAATTAGGCAGATTATGGATGAGACTAACGGCTTGGGAGGTGTGAGGAATTTGTTAGAAATGGTCTCCTTTTATAAGGGGGAGGATGGGCTCTTTAGGAAAGTGTGATAATATTATTTCATTATATAATGATATTCGGTTTCTAATGGTCCAAAAATCATCAAAGGTGAATATAAGATGACTCATGGTTGAAATAAAATGATCCAATAGGAATTTAATAGGTCTTGGATAAAATTTTAATCATTATAATCTTATGTATTTAAATAATTTATTAATGAGTTAAATTCAACATCATTATTGTGTCATAAACAATTTAATTTATGTGATGTATAAAAATTATAAAAAATACCATGATGTAGGAAATATTTTTAGGTTTAAAATGAATATTTATAGTCCAAAATATAATTTATATAACACCATATAAAAATTAATTTACTAAAATATTTTTGTTTATGTCATTGTTGCCTTGACATTAAATTAATTAATACAAAGTGTCATTATCATTCATAAGTGGCTCCATGGGGTCCAAAAATAGAACCAAAGATGAAAATGGTAAGCCATTACTCATCCAATAAGTTTTGGACAAGTTTTATTGTAAATTTTGACATATTATAATATTATTTTATCCATGAATTACCCTATTTACCTTTAAACGCGGTAAATAAAAGTCGAAAGTTACTATTCACCAAAAATTATTTTCATCTTATTGAACTACATTTTTGTTCATGATAACAACCATATATGTCATACTTTCAAAATTCAATTCAGAGAAGCGGGAAATTTTCATTTAAATGAAAAAGCCAGTTTTTTAAGTACTACTAAGTGGTTTCACTATTCATCAAAAATTCATTTTTTCAGAAAAATTCAAAAAATTCAGCCTAAGATTTATTTGCCATTCCAACTTCAAAAATGATGTCTATTTTTACCTGTTAAAAACATAAAAGTGCAATTAGTTAATTTAAAATTAATTCCCACTCTTAATACAAATAGCTTGTTTTTAAGAAATAATAACTTTCCAATGATTGACACTTGTTTATGTCAAATTTCAAACTAAAATTAATTCCAATGAATAAAATTGGATTAAATGGTAAAAATATCTTCTAATTAATCAATAAAAAAATTAAAAAGATAATCTATCCACATAAATAAATTATATGAAAACATACTTTTGTATTAAAATACATTATATTCCTCTATTCATTAAAAATGAACTTTATCCAAAAAATACAAAAAAATTACAGAATATAAATTTTGATTTCCCTAATATAAAAAATAATTTTGTTTGGTCAAATAGAACATATAAAAATGACCAAACTAGATTTAATGTGGTTTCTCCATTAAGAGTCATTAAATCGACCTTTTAATGTAAATTATGCTTCAAATTAAATTCATTCATATTTTAATCCTCTAACTTTTATTAGATAAATGTAAATACATTTAACAAACATTTATAATCATATTATAGTTTGTTTTTTATATTCCCACCAATACAATGGCTAGGAGTTAGCTACCATTTAAAATAATATTATATTTTTAGTGTGCAACGTAAGATTTCAGAAAAACCCGTTGTTGTGTATCATGTACGCTATCGAACATAGAAACCCTTTTAAAGTAAAATTATTTTTTCATTCACAAATATTATAAAATATGATATATGAATTATTCTATATTTACCTTGGATGTTACACCCTTTCCCCATTTTTGGAAATTGCATCCTCACAATTTTACTTATCAAAATAAGTGGGGGTATTTATCCCTCATAGCATTTTCAGATTCCCACGTTGCCTCTTCAACCATATAGTTTTTCCACAAAACCTTTACCTGGTGAATTACCTTATTCTGCAACACTTTCTCTCTATGGTATAGAATCTGAATAGTTTGTTCTTCATAAGAGATATTCTCTTCCAACAGATCTACCTTTGGGCTCAAAACATGAGATGGCTCTGGCATATACATTCTCAACATTGAAACTTGAAAAACATTGTGTACCTGGGACAAACATGGAGGTAAAACCACTATGTATTCAAGTGATCCAACTTTTCCAGAATTTAATAAGGTACAATGAACCCCAGAATCAACATTCCCTTCTTACCAAAACACATCACACATTTACATGTAGAAACATTGAAAAAGACGTGATCACCTACCTCAAAATAAAGATCCTTCCTCCGGTTATATGTATAAATTTTCTGTCTGCTTTGAGCTATTCTCATTTGCATCTGAATCAAATGAACACTATCTACCATCTCTTCATCCAATTTGGGTCCCATCAGTTTCATTTCACCTACTTCATCCCAAAATCAAGAGTTTGACAAAACATTCCATATAATAACTCAAATGGAGCCATCTATATACTATAATTAAAACTGTTATTATATGAAAATTAAAAAAAATGAATGATGTTGGTCCCAACATCCCGGGTAATCCAGTGAACAAGCAAGTATCATATCCTCTGAGGTCTGAATTGTTCATTCAGACTAACCATCTGATTGAAGATAAAAATTTGTACAAAACTATAATTCAGAACCCAATGACTTCTGAAGGCCTATCCAAAAGTTAAATGTAAACATGGGATCATGATAAGATACAATGGAGAGGGGAACTCCATGTAACATAACTATCTCTTAAATATACAGCTGAGCAAGTTTATCTAGAGGCAAAGTATCTCGAATAGGATGGAAATGAGTATATTTAGTCAGTCGATCAACAATAAGTCAGATTTCATTATTACCTCAATATGTTTTTGGTAATCCCACAACAATGTCCATGGATATATTTCCCCATTCCCATTCAGGCACTGATAAAGGCTGGAGAATCCCATTTGGTAACTGTCACTCTACTTTAACATGCTGACAAGTCAAACAATTTGTAGTAAAATTAGCAATATATCTTTTCATTCCATCCCACCAATAATACCCATGAAGATCTCTGTACATCTTAGTAATGCCATGATGAACTGAAACCAGCGAACTATGAGCTTCACATAACAACTCATTCTTCAAATGTGAATAAAAATTCACGCATAATCTATTCCAAAACCTCAAAAAAATCATCTTCAATGTTAAATTCAGGAAACTTACCCTTCTGAACCAAATCAACCTTTTTATGTAACTCACTATCTTCCTTATGTCCTTGCATAATTCTATCTAATAGAGATGATATCACTGACACGTGATATAAAACAGAACAATTTTTTTCACCAACAACTTATATACCAATGTTTATCAAACTAATAACCAATGGATCTTATTCCAAACGTAAAATGGTTAATGAAGCATTAGTTTTTTGAATCAAAGCATTAGCCACTTTATTTGCTTTTCCAAGATGGTAATGGATAGTTCAATCATAATCCCTGATTAATTCCAGCCATCTCCTCTATCTCAAGTTCAATTATTTTTTAGTGAATATATACATTAATATTTTCTCCTCATTATATAATTCACATTTTACTCCATACAAATGATGCCTCCAAATTTTTAATGCAATAACAACAACATCAAATTCCAAATAATGTGTAGGGTAATTTAACTCATGTGGATTCAACTGAAATGAAGCATAAGAAATTATTTTATTATTCTGAATTAGGACACAACCAAGTCATTTCAACGAAGCATCACTATAGATAACAAACATACAATTTATGGATGGCAGTGCTAAAACATGATCATTCATCAATCTTATTTTCAATTCCAGAAAACCATCATCACAATCTTTTGTACAGATGAACATAACACCTTTTCAAGTTAACATAGTCATTGGACTATATAATCATGCAAATATTTCAAGAAACCTCCGTTAATAGCATGCCAAACCAAGAGAACTACAAATCATGGTTATATTTGTGGGTCTTGGCCATTATTCAACACCTTTTTTTTATCAGAATCAACAGTTAGGCCATTTTTTGAAACAATGTGACCATGGAAATAAATTTTTTGCAACCAAAACATACACTTTCTGAATTGCACATAATGTTTCATTTCTTTTAATGTTTACAAGACAACCCATAAATGACTTCCATGTTCCTCATTACTTTTGGAATAAACCAAAATATCATCGATGAACACAACCACAAACATATCCAAGAACTCAAGGAAAATTCTATTCATAAGATCCATGAATACAACAGGTGAATTTGTTAATCCAAAAGACATAACTAAAAATTCATAATGGCCATATATAGTATGAAACATGGTCTTCGGAACGACTGCTTCCTTTAATTTTGAGAAATGGTGCCCCGACCTCAAATCAATCTTCGAAAAATACTAAGCTCCCTGGAGCTGATCAAACAAATCAATGATATGAGGCAAAGGATACTTATTCTTAATAGTGATATTATTCAATGCTCTATAATCAATGCAAAGTTTCATTGAACCAACTTTCTGTTTAACAAGCATTATAGGCGCACCCCATGGTGATGTGCTTGGTTAAATGAAACTGTTATCTAATAACTTTTTCAATTGCTTCTTTAACTATAAATGTTCAATTTGAGCCATTTGATAAGGGGGTTTTGAAATTGTCTTAGAATCAAGAAATATTTCATCAATAAATTCAACTTCCCGATCATGTATTATACTAAGTAACTCATCAGGAATAAAATCAAGGTACTCATTTACCACAGGCACATCAATAATATAAATAGTTCCCTTTTTCAACAATATTTGCAAGGAAACATTCATTTCCATCTTTTACTAGTTTCTCTTCTTCCGGATATGTTATCAAAATAAAGGGTTCATTATTGGACAGAAACTTTAAATCGTTATGAAAAGAAACCTCTTTAGCTCTAAAAGAAATATTAGCATGATAAATAGAAACCCAATCCAAGCCCAAAATAACATAAAACTCTTCTAGATTCAAAACAATTAGGTTTGAATGTAGGTCATTTCCTTACACAAGGACTGAAAGGTTCTTATAATTTCTTTTTGTCACAACATTTTCTCCAGGTGTTTTTACCATAAGTTTAGCATTCATATCATGAGAAGGAATTCCAAATTTACTAGAAAATTTATCAGAAATGAAAGAGTGTGTAGACCCTGAATCAAACAACACATTGGCATAATCTGAACAAAAAAAAATTATACCTGATAATACTTCATTTGATGCCCCAACATCTACAGAAGTAGTTGAAAATTATTTCACCACCCCTTTCTACATATTGTCTGGCCGCTTTACCTTATTTATGCTCTTCTCTAGACACTCATTTGAAAAATGACCCATCTCATTACACTTAAAACATCTTACCGATGGATTTTCAATGCCTGCTTGATCATCTTCCTTACAGTTATGAGCAATATGACCAGACTTAATACACCAGAAGCACTTTCCAGACTTGGATAAAACTTCTCTAGGATTCTTTTTACCACAATTATCACATGATAGATATTTATTTTTCTTACCTCCAGGCTTCTTTGATGAATTCTTCCCCTTTTCCTTTCAACTGGACCTCTTATTCTGTTGTTTGTTAAAGAACACCTGATCATCTACAAACTCCATTTCCACCTTCTCCGCACATCAAACCAGTTTTTCATAATTTTTGAACTCACGAGATGCTAATTCTCTTCGATATCATGGATTTAGTCCTGAGTAAAATCGATTTATCTTATAATCAATATCTCGGATGAGATTTGGTGCATACCTTGCCAGTTGAGTGACTTTTCTTTATATGCAGCCATTGAGTCATCCTCCTACCTCAATTCTAGGAATTGTTTTTCTATACTAAGACGAACATCCTTAGGAAAATATTTCTAAAGAAATATACTTTTGAATTCATCACAATCAAGGGAATCAATCTCTTTAATATCCCGTATATTTTTCACTATCGACCGCCACCGATCAGAATCACCTTCAAAACAGTAAACAACGAGACTATCCTTTTGACTTTCTGAACAACCTATTCCATCAAAAATCTTCACCAGTGCATTAATCCACCCTTCTGCTAGCACTGGATCAGATGATGCTCTGAATGATGGGGGATGTGGCCTTTTGAAATTTTCCCCTACTGACATGTTCTTCTCAGGTGGATCTGGTTGATCTCATGCATGGATACCACCACCATTTGTAGCCTGAGTCAATTGTCCCATCACTACAAAAAACTATTCGGTTCTGATTCCAACCATCTCAGGTGGCTGATATGGTATGTTGTCTTCTTCCTGATGTCGTCCCAACATAGCTACCCTATTTCCTCTATGGAAAACCATTCGGAACACAGAAATATCTTGGGCGAAGTAACATGGTAATCTTTAAATACTATATGATTTCAATATTAACATAAATTAAAATATGGGTATTAATTTAAAAATAACCTAACTCTTAAGTTTATCTAAACCTACCTCTGATACCAACTGTATGTACCCGACCTTAAACATTACATAATATTGAATTAAATGAATAATTCACATTGAGGATCTTTTTAGGTTTATACTTCTAGAGAATTAAGACATAACTATTACATCACAAAATATGGAAAAGTAGACACTTCTACACAGTTTCCATTTTTTTACTAAACATGAACTCTTGAAAAAAAAATGAGTGATGTCTAGTTCCATGTCTAAGACAATATGAATTTTTCTTGATCCCATCCACGACCCTATTCTACATTATATCATACGAAAAACATTTCAAAAACATGGGATGAGCATAAAAAGCTCAGTAAGGGATACAAAAAGAAGGAAAACTATTATTTTTTCAAACAATCAGGTAAACCATGTATACATTATCATAAGTAATAATTTTTACATTTATGAATTGGTAAACACTCTTCACTGAATAAAATATCATTACATACCCTTTTGTAACCAAATGATTACCATAAAACCCATATAAAGAACACTTAACATATAAAGGTTACTTGGGACATAAACATTCCTAAATGGAATAACCATAGGGTCGACTTCCAAACATATCACTAAATTGAATAGCTATATATCTGACTTCCATATCATATTCATTGGAGGTTGTAACGTAACCACCTATCCTAGTATTCACAGCACCACTCTTCATTTGGTTTATCACGTAACCACATGACAAATGTCCATGTACCATAATAAAATCATAAGACATAAAACAAACATAAAAGCAAGAAAAAATTTCCACATTTCTTTCACAATATATCACATAAATATATTCTCATAACAAATCAATTATCAAAACCATTTTCAATACCAAAATACATAAAAGAGTATATGGTATTTATTTTCTTTTAAAAAAATTACGGCATATTGAGGAATCCAAAGATAAAATAATACTCATAGTGGCGAAAAAGGTCTTTCTCAAAGATTATGTTAAAATAAACATTCTTTTTTGTTGTTTAGTAAAACACTTCATAGAAAAAGATTCCCATTGAAAATTCAAGGGCTTTTATACAGGGTATTAAAGAAAGTCATGTATTAAAACAAAATATACCTCAATGAAATGTGATTGAGATGAAGTCCCTTACAAAGATCATTTTGTAAATAAAATAGATATATTATGTGTATTCAATATAAGCACACATAAATCAAGTATAAATACATAAACATTCATTTATCACATAATTAAGGAATAATATAAACAAGAAAGAGAAGGTCAACCCCAAGAATGGAAATTAGGTTAAGAAGTTCCCATACCCAGTGTCCGACATGACTCGATCGTTCTTTAATCTCTTGAATAATAAACAAAAGTGAATTTCGACTTTCTTAAGAACCATTTTCAGGTTTATTATTCCTTTTATATCACTGATTACCTTGTTATAAACATTATGTAATCATTTATGTTAATAATGATCATTTTGTCGATATTTGGTACTTGAGTAAAAAATGGACTTCTTATAATTACATGTTGTTCATGTGGTAAAAGGCTCATTATATCCAGAATGATATTCATGATTTGGATATCATATATATCATATATATCGAGCATATACATTTATTTATAATAGTACATGACATTTAGAGATAAGAAATGAAATGCACCGTTCGTGGAGACGGTAAGCTGTATGTATGCCTGAATGCTACTTTCATTCATATATCATATTTAAGGGAATAAAAACATATTGATACATAATTGTATAATAATTATATTATTGTATCAGATATAATATCATTAAATCTATCCTTTATACATACCACATATGGTATGAATGAGTCATATCACATTGAGGGGGCTGTAGTCCGCACTTCCTCAAATGAAATTATCGTGTTTACCAATAATGGAAACCATAAAGGTATTCTATAAATGAAAATTAACAAAGCATAAATAAAACATAAAAATAGTATATATAATATATAAATATAGTCCCATTAAAATGGCCACCATGAGATTTGGTTGGATATATTTGAACAATCATCATTTCATGAGGTGTTAGTTTTTCTATCCACAAAAACATTATGTTTTTTATCCATTAGATGGAGGTGTGTGTATGTGTAGTTAGAATCCTTCGTATAAAAATAACATATTATATTTAGGATACTTTGTTTTACAAAATAATGTAATAAAAATAGTTTAGGGGTTGGAGAAGTAAATAAAAGAAAACAATTTAAGAGAAACTGTTACATTTTATTTGGGTAACTCTCTTTGAGTTGAACCAAAGTACTTCTTGAAGACCCTTTTTTCTAAGGTATGGCTTCTAAGAGGAGGATAGGGATGTAGGGAGATTAATTGGGAATATTTTAGAAGAGACTAAAGGCTTTGGAGGTGTGAGTAATTGGTTATAAATGGTATCCTTTTATAAGTGGGAGGAGGCGCTCTTTAAGAAAGTGTGATAATATTATTTTATTATATAATGATATTCGGTTTATAAACGTCCAAAAATCATTAATGATGAAGCTAAGATGACTCATGGTTTAAATAAAATCATCCAATAGGAATGGGACAGGATATGGATAATATTTTAATCATTATAATCTTATTTATTTAAATCATTTATTAATGAGGTAAATACTACATCATTATTGTGTCATAAATAACTTAATTTATGTGATGTCTAAAAATTATAATAAAATTTCATGATATTGGAAATCATTTTAGATTTCCAATAAATATATATAGTTGGAAATATGATTTATAAAACACCATATAAAAATTAATTTACTAAAATATTTGTTTATGTAATTTTGGCCTTTATGTTAAATTAATTAATCTAAAGTGTCATTATCTTTCATAAGTTCCTCCATGGGGTCCCAAAATAGACCCAAAGATTCCCATGGTCAGATATTACTCATTAAATATGGTTAGAACAAGTGTTTAGGTAAATTTTTGAATTATGATAATATTTTTTTAACATGGAATTACCCTATTTATCTTTAAACACGGTAAATAAAAGTCAAAAGTTACTATTCAACCAAAAAAATTTCATCTTATTGAGCCACATTTTACTTCTTGATAACAACCATTTATGTCAGATTTTCAAAATTCAATTCACAAAAATGGTAAAATTTCTTTAAATGAAAACGTCAGTTTTTTTTGACTACTACTAAGTAGTTTCACTATTCATCAAAAATTGAAGTATATCAAAAAAATACAAACAATTCAGCCAAAGCATTATTTGATATTCCAAATTCAAAAATGATGTCTATTTATCCTAATTAAAAACATTTAAGTGGCATTAATTAATTTAAAAAAAAATTCCATTTTTAAAACAAATAGCATGTTTTTAAGAAATAATAACTATGAAAAGATTGAAAATTGTTTATGTCCAATTTCAAAGTAAAATTAATTTCATTGAACAAAATTGGATTAAATGGTAAAAATATCTTCTAATTACACTTCAAATATAGTTAAGAAGATAATATATCCATATAAATAAATTATACTAAAATTCACTATTGAATTAAAATACAATATTTTCTACTATTCATTAAAAAATTAACTTTATCCGATAAATACTAAAAAATTACCGAATGTAAAACTTAATGTCCCAAATCTGAAGAATAAATTTATTTGGTCAAATAGAACATATAAAAATGACCAAAACTATATTTAAATATATTTCACCATTTAAATGTGGTAAATTGACCTTTTAATGTAAATTATGATTAAAAATAGATTCATTCATATTTTAAGCCTCTAACTTTTATTGGATAAATGTAAATACATTTAAAAAACATGTATAATAATATTGTAGTGAGATTTGATCATTCCTTCCAATACAACATCTAGGTGTTAACTACTATTTAAAATAATATCATATTATTAGTGATCATTGTAAGATTTCAAAGAAACCCCTTGTTGCGTATCAGGTACGATATCAAACATAGAAACCCCTTTAAAGTATGATTAATATTTAATTCACAAATATTAGTAAATATAAAATATTTCTTAATCTTTATTTACCTAGAATGTTACACAAAGTGACCCTTATAATAAAATGGTCAAGATCTAGTGGGGTAGGAAATTTTTGAAAATGAATATCCATGCCCTAATTTACCCCTCTCTTAGGATATCTAGGCCCATTTTGGTCCTAACAGTATTGTTTTTAATGAAGGAACATTGGTAGATTATAGAAATTTGGGGGGTCCTCTTGATGAAAATCTATAGTGTGATATTGATGATTTAAAGAAGACTCCCTCAGATGAACATGATGACATAAAGGCTAATTCACAACTTGTGTGTCATGTTCAAGGAATGCATCAAAAATTTATTTCTGAATGAAGCTGTAAAGAGAAGAAAATGATAGACTATTTAGTGACTTATATTAAGGGGGATAATGTGGTCCTGGTTGAAAAAAGAGGTAATGGCATGATATCACCGGAAAATTGAAGGATTCAATGTAGACTAATATAAAAGACCTTATATCCACCTATTTCATGTTTAATTGGACTTATTCAAGAGATGAAGTGTATAAATTCCCTATTATTTTGGAGTTCATAAGTTACATAATGATGATTCAAGAATAATAGAAACTGAACCATGTAGTGAAGTTCTTGCAGCTCTAGTGGATAAGAATTAAACACAACATCCTATTTTCTCAAACATGACTCTAATAATAAGTTAACCCAATAATTTCATAGAATAAAAAATCATGCCTCCACTAGTAGAGTATTATACTCTAAATATGATGGATTTGGTGGTGACCGATGAGGTCTGTGTTTCAAATCAATCTATTTTGGAGAATCACAATCCACATGTAGAGTGAAAATAGATTGAGGAATTTTAATTATTTATTATGAATACTTCATGGATGTAGTGGTTATAAATTCAATAGAGAAGATCATAATTAAAATAGATAGGTCAATGGTCGGGGAATATAAACCAGAAGGGACTGGGATGCCACCCAATCCTATATATGGGTACATCATCAAAAAATACATGGAAGAGGGCATGGTTGTACGTAATGCGATATTTAAAAGTTGGATGAAAGCCCATAGGATATGGACCTCGAATATTTTGAGTATTACAATAGGGGTCATGGGTGTGGTCATTATCCTGGAATGTGTGAGATGATTGGGATACTACCTGAGGGTTTTTTATAAAGGTGTCCATTAGGTCTTCATGTATAGATTTTAAGTGCTACCTTACTCCAGAGTAGGAAAAGATCATGGAGAACTGCTTGGTGGTCTTTAATCATAGAAACTTACTGTCATAGTGATAAACTGATGAAGATTATGATATCTCTAAGAAAAAATATGGGACAGATCATGTTATTGATTTTTATTTTTCCAGTATGGATTTTGGATTTTCATCTTTGTTTAACCCTGTATATCCACATTTCTCTGTTTTCTCAACATTATTTTTATAATAACTTTTTCGGGGTGGGTTTTATTGTCTCTTAAATGTTTTTATTATGTGATTTCATAGAAAAATGAAACATATTATTACTCAAATATACTAATGGTAACAATATTATACTTATTTCTGTGTGAATTAATATGGATCTCTCTTAATAAAAATATTCCACAAAACATTGAATTCCAAATATAAACACATTCAACCCATTTTTAATGATCATAGACATAAATATCATGATTTAGTTTAATATTAAAAACCAATATAGAGTGTAAAGTTTATTTAATATACCCCAAAATTATCATTCAAAAAATAAATTAAGCCTCCTCAATAACACATTTCTATCTTTCACATAAAGATATATTATAGAAAAAAATTCTTAATGTTTCCAAATAAATATATCCCAATAAATTTGAATCAAAATTTATTAATATCATTTCCAAACATTTTATTTTAGAGTTTTAATCCCAATCATATAACAATAGAAAAATTTTCTGTATAATTTATTATAATTTTTTTTAGAATATCCATGATATATTATTCTTGAGAAAGAATATTGTGAAAATTAAAATAAAATATTTTAATTTTTATTAAATACATCATAAATATAATAATTTATGCCGCATAAAACTATTCTATTTTGATATTAAAATAATTAAAATTTCCATATAAATATTCATAAAACACAATATCATCATCATAAATATTAAAAAGTATAAAATTATCTTTATTATCTTAGACATTATTATTTTTATCAGTTCTAATTTTGAAGGATTATTTCACAGTCTAACAGATGAAAATTTTTGAAGAGTTCTCACATAGATATTTTACAAACCATATGTTGTTTTCTCTAACCTAAAAACACACATTTTTCTATCCCTAAGAAATATTTTTTTCCTTACTCAATGTAAAATTCTACTTTAAGAAAAATATTTAATAATGTAATATTTATATCAATATATAATATTTTGGATTTACATTAAAAAAGTGATAATAAGAAGAAACCATCCAATTTAAAGCATAGATATTATGGAAAGTATCTTTTTAAATACAATATATTAAACAAAATAATACCCTTTATAAACCGGTATTTTATTGTTCCACATTACATAACCTTTATCTGGAATCTTATTTCATAATACCCACTTTGTTTTTAAAAATTCATTATTTTTCAATTTATAAACTAAATCTCAATTTTTCATCATCTCAATCAAAAACAATCCCTCGTTTAGGTATTTAATCTAGTCTTGATAATTCAATTAGTCACTCAAAACCTTCATTTAACTTTATAAATTAATTGTTTTTATAATTTTTTCCTGAAATATATACTTATTTAAACTAAATTTCCATCACCTCTAATGATATTTTAGTCTTCCATCAACTTATTTGAGTTTTTATGAATTTCTTTTCATTATTATATATCACTATATTTGATTAAAAAAATTTATTTTAACCAATCATTACATTCGTCAACATTTTATAATATCCCTTGTTGTTTTATAATACATTGTTCAAAATCCTCATTCACATTAAAAAGATTCATTTTCTATTCATAGGAATCAAATAATTAAGCAAAAACATTTACATAAATACTATTAGAAAACTTCTTTTATATTTTTATTATAGCATTAGAATTCCAATCCATTTGACAAAACTCCATGACAAACTCGATTGAATCAACATTGGTGATGATTTTTTATATTGTTACCCTAAATTTGATGGTTTAAGGATTACCAAAAACCCATAAATACTTCAGACTCAATTAATTATTTAACTGCATCTCATAAACTATGATATCATATATTTTTTACACCAATGCAATTTTTTAATATAAACCACTATGTTAATAACTCAATTAGAAAATAAATAATAAGTACCATGTTCCAAAAAATAATTCAAGCAATTCCAATCAGATATTTATTGCTTCTCTATGCTATATAATTATTAAATTTTATAATATACAGTATACGCATTCCAAAATTATATGATTCTATAAATATTTTTAAATTATTCCCTTATATATTCAAGATTATTCTATTAGTGAATCCATTTAATATAAGAATCACATTAATTTTTTGAACATTTGTTTTATGTCATAAACCTAATTTTTTTATTTTTATATCATCAACATGATTCATGGGATTTTATTAATATAAATAATAAATGAGGTAAATTATTATTCATCATTCATTGAAGGGTTCTTCATCGACAAAGAAATATCAAAATTCATTATTTTAATGAATTAACAAAAATTTAAGTGAATATTAGAATATATTATGTTTATCGAATATATTAATGTTCATATTTATCTCTATTTATATAATGTGACGTCATGAGAATTACCATCTTATGTTAAATCATTTAATCTCTATTACACAATATGGTCAACCATTTAATAGAAAAACTAAATCTCCTCCCCTATGATCATGTAATAGGAATTTTCAACTTCTCTAACATGAAATAGGTTACCAAGAGTCTACTATATTGTAATAATAAAATATGAAACATTAAACTATTTCAATATTCATTCATCTTTTCCTATAATGATTTCATTTCCTTCATAGCATGACTATGAAACACTCTCTATGTTGTGTTTTAAACCATCTAGAAGGATATTTAAATTTAATTTTATATACCTACCATAGATATTATGAAAAAGACTTTAATTATAAGATCCCCAACATTATAAATTTTCACCTTTCTTCTATCATAATTTTTTAATCAGGGTAGTATCCCCATCCCATCCCATATGTGAGAAGATGACTATCATTTAAGTATCGATGGATGATCATTCAAAGGCACCTTAAATGATAAATGAACTACAACCAATTTATTTTTTATTATTTATTTAATATTAATTTAAAAACATAAATTATTATTCATTCTTCACTATTCTATAAAAATTTAAAAAATATACAAGACAAGTGACCTGACAGATCATATCATCCATGGGTTTTATTAAAAACATAAAAATAATTTCTAATTGAACACTTTATTTTTTAGTTTCTCTTCAATTTTTCTTTCTTTGAGTGGGATTCCACACATAAATTATACCCTTAATGTTTTTCATAATTTATGATATTGAAACATAAAATCCACTCTACGTTAAAATAATAATCATAGAATAAACAATACCCTAAAACCCAAAAAAACTTCTATAAATATTATCGATTGTCGAGGTTGTGACACGTGTTGTCATTTACTATTTGACAGATAATTTTGATTTTGTTTTAGGATCCCAAGTTATGTAGTGATTATGAAATGATTTCCTACAAATTTAATATTTCTGATTAATCACTTACTTTTTCATTTGTATTATATTTCACATGAAAATCATGATTTCATAATTTTCAAAAAAAAATCTCTCCTCTTTTTATTATTACTTTATTTTCATTAATTTTATTTGAGTCACCATTAGGCTTCTACTCCTTCTTAGAAAAATATATTCAGTTATTTTAAATTTTATTTAATATAGGTATTTATTAAAAAAATTCATCTCTACTTCTTCCATGGATGATTCATTTAAACAATAAACTATTAATACAAACAACATGACACTTTCACCTTTATTATTTTCAAAAACAAATTTCTTTGATGTACCTTATCTAGTTTCATGTCATCCTTTCATATTTCAGTAATATTTATATGATATTCCATCAAATATACCGTTATCTTGAATTTCATTTCCATTTATCCATCATGTTATTTACAATCGTAGCCCTCATCATTCAAATTTGAAATCAATAATTTTTCACCATAATCACTATTTAATAATTCTTCTCCCATTTCACTAGCCTAAAATTCATTTTCCAATATATTTGTAAAATAAATTATCTTTTAAAATTTAGGGAATCTAATTTTCCATACCATTTATGTTGACTTATTATTTATGATTTTTAAAGTCTTATCCCTTAATATCGTACCTGAAAACTCGTACTCATTTTAGTTTTGTCTACATAAATATTTTAGAAATTTCATGGAAAGAGAATAATTTCAAAAAAATGGAAACACTTATATGTAATTTACAAAAAAAAGGACATGTTCAATTTTAAAATCATCTTAAACATAGTCATGTATATGACTAAACATCTTATTAGCATCTATATCATAATTTAAATCTTCATCATTTTTACCAGTTTTAGAGTCTTCTTATAATTCATGGATTTTAAAAATATTTTCTTATGTACTTTACTTATCTTCATTATAGAACAAACATAAACTATCTCATATGAAATCAACAATAATTTTTAATTCATCAACAGGAAATGAATTCAAATAATGATATTCTAGTGAATAAAAAATTGTATCATACCTATTTGGAATGAAAATTAGTCACATTATGATATTTATTGATTCCATTAGAGTTTACCTAAAAAAAATTTCGATGAAGACATTATCATTTTATATAAAAATGAAATAATCTACTATTTCTCTATAATGCTTATGAATATATTCAATATAAGAATGTATGATTTTAGGTTTTATTTAGTTAACCAAACATTCCATTCATATATATTCTTCTACATTCAAAAAGTAATTTCATTTTTCTAATATATTTTAACATTATGATTTAATTTTATAAAATAAACATCAATATTGGGTCCATTCTAGGTATATCATTTTGAATATAATTTCAAACATGAAGAGTTATAATTGATTCATCCAATGTATGAATAAAACAATCAATTTTAACGTCTAACACATACATAATTATTAAAAATAAGTATGATATCATTATTACCATGTAAAATTTATATTTTTTATATAAAATATTTTAATTTATTTTATATTCGATGAATTAATATGATACACGATAGACATAAAAATTTACACCACAACATCATATTCAAAAACTGACAGAATTTGATGATTTTAACATCAATAAACATTGATGTCACTAATGGGAAAATAAGAAATATATAATACCAGTTTTAGGACTAGTACCAACCATTATAGTAATTTCCAACATGAAATCACACGAATGATGAATCAGTTAATGAATATCATCTAGTATTTATTTGAAATTATATTTTAATGTTGGTTATGAATAATATCAATCATGACTTATGCAAAAATTAATTCTTGAACTCATAATTTAATGAAATTAATAGATTTAACAAAATAACATCTCTTGGAAATTCACAATACCATAATGAATGAAGTTGTGGGAATGGTTCATCATTTAAAATGAATAGTTATATCCTTTGTAGGAAAATGTATCATTTATTTCTATACAATCAACTGTTACCATGAACGGATAATAAAATATCATATATACTTGATCTGACTTGAATAAAATGACGTAAACCAACCCGGATAAACCTCTAAACTATAACTCGAATCATCCAAGACTTTTCCAAGAGGGTTCTGTCAATCCCCATGAGCTAGAGACTAGTTTACGGGCCTCAATACCAATCAATGGGAATAGTATTATCATAATATTCTACAAAAAATTAGATCATATAATAGCTAAAACACATTTTGTATGTTAAAATAGTCAAAAATATTAAGTTACCAAAAAATGGACAAGTACATCCACTAAAAAATAGCAAAATTCCAATGAACCATTTAAACTGAGACACCGACCTCACCAAGATCCCTTATAAGAAGTGGATTTCATCCTCCACCAATCACCACAAACTCCCAATGTTCCACAGTCTATAACACAATTTATTCCAAGAGGTACATTCCCTTTACCAAGACCTATAAAAATAATGGTTACATAATCCCAAAGGCATATATATGGTGTGAGTGATACTCTCACAATAGGATCCCACCAATCATTCCACAAAAATTAAATACCATATAAACCAATTTCAATCAATTTTATGTATAAAATAGAATTTTATTCTTTTTCACAATTCATAATAAATCATGATTTCTAGATAATTTCAATTGAATGCATAAATAAATAATGTATAAAAATTTCTATTAAAATAGGGGTGAAGGAGAATATCTATAAAAATAAAATGGTGGAATAATTTTTTAAACATTAGAATGTAAAATTTCTTTTGGAATTACATCACAATGGTTGCAATATTTCTGTTAGTTAGATCAAGTCTCAGGGATCCTATCACATCTTACTGAAATACATATACAAGTGTGCACACATCTCATTATCTCAAGCCTTCGGGGAATTGGAGTCTACGCAAATGAATGAATTATCTAAATAATTCCAAGGTAGGTAACATACATTCCATTTTATATTGTATTGTATACATTTTCATGTAGATAATTTCAAGTGGTTACACTACGACAATAATTTCTAATTTAAACTCATCTTTTCTTTACCATTACAAAAAAAATATTCATCTTGTATATAGAAAAATTAATAGTAGATCATCAATATATTTTGTTTTAACAACTTTAAAATCCACTTCTCAATACATTAAACCTATATTAATCATTTTAATTATGACTATAAATGTTATGATGAACTAGATCTAAATTTTGATTCGTTATATCCTTCTCCAATCCATATAAACTGTTATAAATATTACTTATTCAACATTATAACTTGATTTGATCATTATATTCTGCTAAAAAATTACATTATTTATTAACATGAATCACCAATATAGCCTTCAATGTATTTAATGTCATAAACTTCTCCTTTCTTCTCTATCCAAATGCATGTGAAACATCATCAAAATTCGTGTGTCGATTCTTCCAACATCACCCAACATAAAAAGACACATATTAAAATTCTATTTGAACTATGACATGATTAAATATGATAAATACATCAAATACATGGCCTATGTATCATTAATCCCCCCATTGTTTTCAATACATTGATCATATTAACATAAATGCATGACAATAACAGTTCTTAGTTTTACATATTGACCATATTTATAATAAATTAAAATAGAATTTTATTCTTCCCCATATATTTACTATAATTATGAGGATGTTTATATCCACCCTAAATAAATATTTATTTCAATAACTATCATTTACCATTTTTTATCCACTCCCTTATTGAGAGAAAATATGAAATCCATATCAGAGAAAGGTAGAAGAAAATTTTAAATATAAAGGTGTCATCAACTAGTCATCAGTAAATCATCATTGATTGAATCAATGTAAAAAAAAGATTTACTAATTATGATAAAGGAGTTTTCATATTCAATAATAAATGTGAAAAAAATTCCCACTTTTAGTTAATAGGGGATTTTAGATAATTTTTTAGGAAATTTGATGAACCTTTACTAAAATTTAACAGAACTATAATATACATTCATGTGAAGGTTAAATTTAATGCCATATTTTTTATAATGACCCCCATGATAAATAGAATTTACCTATGTAAAAGAAATAATGGAAGAATAAAATTCACCATTCAATGTTTATTTTTACAGGTTCATTCCGTAAATAGTAATTTTAGATAATGGAATAAATATTTCATTTAATTATATTATATTAAGCTCCCCAAAAGGGATTCAATCAACTAATCCTCATCATGGTTTTTTATATATTCAAACATAAGATGAAAGTATGTTTATTTCAAATTGATTTTTGATACCAATTATGAATTAAAAATGATATTTTACAATGAGAAAACATGATTACAATTCATGTATTCCATGAGGGATAAATATTCAATAATATATAACCATCTTATAATACACCAATAATATTTATTATTTACCACAAACTCCAAGTAAAAGAATTAAAAATGAATATTTTGGAAATATGTTGAGTCTCAATCAGCTCGTTAGAATGAGAAATTGGTATGAGAGATGTATAAAAACCCCTAAACATATATCATAGAAGTTGTAAAAATCAAATATTTCATCATTTTTTCATCAATCATAACATTCCAAATTTATACCTCATTCGGTAGTACATATTCCATTATTTATTTAACTATCTTATATGTATAAGATCCTTCAATCCTTTATAAATAATGGAAGACTAATTAATTTTCTCCTACTATATTTTCGAATCCAATAAAAATTGTTTTAGACAACATTTTATACATTCTTTCGGTACATAGAAAATAAATTTCTTTTGTATAGAATCATTATTAACAGTTTTCATTTGGGTACAAGGAGTAATCGGTTAGAAACCATTTTTTAAAATATTAATTCTTGGGGGTAGATTTTTGAAACCTGTCATGACTAACCAAATTCCAAATTATGGAAGGGACAATAAATTGACACACAATCCCTTCCTCAAGATGATGGAGAGAAAATGTCCCCCATGTCCCACCATCAATAGGCCATAGAAATGCAAATAACTCCAAGGAATTAATATCTCACATGATATGGAAGGAATTACCATTAAATAAAACAAGATTGGGTGATAAGATGGTAAATCCCAAGAAATCCCAAATACTATGAGTAAAAGTAAATCCATATTATGTTCTGAAATGCATGTTCAAAAGATATCATAATACAATGTACCAAAAAATATCCGAAGGTAAAATAACAGAATAAAAGAAACTAAGAAAAAACAACAACTAATCTGATTTCTAGAGCTAGTAATGTTTAACATGGTCCCCAAATTCCAACAGGAAACATGAAAATTAATTTATATACAAAGGGTGAGCATACAAGTATACATAATATGGAAACTAATTATAACTATGCACAATTGTAGGAAACATACTAATGTCCCTATGAGAAAACATTATAACCTAATATCACCTACCAAGAAATACAAACCATCCCAGCTTCACTAAGGCAGACTCACTAAATAAAAAAAGCCATGTAAGGGAGTAGTATAAACACATAGACATTTGGGTACCCTTCACCACCTTCCTACTGGGTAACTGCTCATCCATAATAGCTAACTTCATGATACTACAACTCTTCCCATACGCTGTACCACTACAATGACCTGCCTTCACACACCTAGGCCACAAACAACACACAATCCCACCCACAGACACATGGGCCACAACTACCACGTCTCTCATGTGAAGACACATGGGCCACATCCTAAATACACTTGGGAACACAATCTTGGACCACATATAGCAAGGCCTCTCATCCACAAAAAACATGTTCCTGATGAATCATGGTATCTGGTAAGCCTCTAGCTATTATAGCATACGCGAATATGCTCGAGCTCTAAGAACCCAGAAGAGGGTGTGAGGATGAAGGACAGTAACAAGCCACCCATCCCCGACCTGGATGTTTGGAAAGACATCCTCCCCAATGAAATGGTGGTGTTAAAACTATAATGCTCATCAAGGGTTGGGTGCATATAGAAATCACAAGGAACTACAATTTATATATGTATTTGTAATAAAACACTCAACCCAACCTATGGGTCCCAGAAAAAGACAACCATATCATACAGAAATACATTTGATGCTACCCCTATATGAACATCCACATAATAGCCACTCGCCAAGCATAACCCATTACCTTTTTAATTTAATACCTTCTTATTTATTAATTAATTGATTCACATCAATTTATTCCAGTACTAAAAGGAAACATCCAACCACAACAATAATAAAACAAGAGGAATACCCATATTTTCAATCCCACCGCATGTCCCCATTCAACCATTACCAACTATCATTATACAATGTTATACCACACAATCCTTCTCTCACAACCCAGATCTGCATCCCTACTGCCCATCATTTCCCCGAAGTAGTCCAACAATTTACATGTTCATAACCACACCATATACCCACATCCCAATGTCGTTCAATTGACACTACAAAAACAAGTGCAGTTCAGCTTCCTTCAAGTCCATCCATTCCATAATAAATCATTCTCTCAAACTGGGATACCCACACACCCCCTATACTTCCCCACACATATAACCACAAATACTACTATTAAACAACATCTCCACTGTACACACTTAACACACCCTTCTCACGTAACCAACTCCTATGTCCAACCCCGTACCCCCAACTGTGTTCCCAACAAAAGAACCACACAACCCACACAAAGTCAAAAAAACACAAAAGAACTCCACACTCATCCAAATATACCAATAATATGTGTATATATATTTAAATTTGGTAAACACCATTATTTAATCCACATAATAAATATTTGTTAGCATACAATGGGTTTCATCCAGGGGCATCCATTTACATTTACCATGTGTACGTGTTTAAGCAGTTTTCATAATATGGATGATTATCAAATATCATAACAAAACAAACTGTACACCACCAATAGGTAAGAAAATAACACCAATGAACGTGATTTATAGATAGAATAAAATCAAAATTAATCAATAACAAAATAAAGATAAATAAAATTAAACGGGTGATTAAACACCAATCACCCCTCAGCCCGTTATTTCATTACATCATTGTTTATTAATCATATTCTCATCTTATTTATTTCTTGAATTTGGAAAGTATTCACTCGTTCATCGCAATATATCTTTACAACACCCACCTCACATGATTTTAAATTTAAATAGATATATAAGGAATCCCAACTAAATGATCAAAGGATTGAAATTACTCCTTGCGCCAAGAATAGGGGATCGCGAGAGCAGGAGGGAAGAACTCCAGGGAAGCTAAGAAAGAGAGCTCTAGCACAAGTGAAAAACTATTCTAGGGAGAAAGGCTCAGGACTATGAAGGGGAAAACACACTAGGAAGGGAAGATATCATCTTTGAATTACTAGATCCTATTTTAAAATAAGAAAGCCATAAAAATACATTAATCATCGAATATTGTTCTAGATCATGCAATTTCATTATCTTAAAGCCCCCAAAACAATAGGATATAAAATATAAACATAATAACATTCAAATAAATCTTAAAAACACCCAAAAATGCATTAAATTTTATATATTTCAAGTAAGAAATATGTGATGTGAAACCAGAAAATAGAGAAAAACTGGGAAAACATCAAATGAGTCACTGATTGGTAAGTCTCCAACATAGTGCGATCAATGGGTGAGCTACCGACATGACCTACTAATGCTAATCTATCGACACGTTATCTACTAATTATACAACCTACCGATGCAATGACCTATTGATGCCCAAACTTACGGATTCCATGACCTACCGACACGATGACCTACTGACGTCGACACTCTCGACTCTCGGATGTCGATTCCCCTAGCACTCTGATGCACTTTCATGATGACACACTAACATTCCAAAGTGCTAAAATTCTGACACACTTACATTTCAACACACTAACATGAAAAGGCATTGACATGTTGACCCAACGACATTCATATGTCGATTCCTTGACACACCGATGGAAAAACTAGAAATTTGAAAAAAAATCTAAATATGAGCCAATATACATATTTCTCACAAATTGATGGCCTGGGGGAATATTGGTTATTACATTAGATACATCTCAAAAAAATAATATCATCGATAGTTTAAAACTAAACCTGAAAAGATAGGGTCCGAACAACCACCCCTCAAGATACCACTCAAGAGAAAACCCCTTTGTATTATTCTAATGATGGAGTGAAATCATCGACATCCTATGACACCTCTATGTCAACTATGTCCTGAAAAAATGTGAAAAAACTAAGGCCCCATAATTCCCCAAATGAAAATGCAAAAACAAAAGGTCACACCATCCAGACACATGGATTACAGAGATCCTTCCTCCATGTCAAGATACTATCTATTTTGGGCAGCAAAAACACTCCCACACAGGTTTAATTGCATTCATATTAATGCATCTTGATAAAGGAACAAGTCCTCCATTACCCACACATTAGGAAATTTTAAACACATACTTAAGGAAACATTTAATCTCATAGAAAAAAATGGTCAAGAATAACATCACATGAAAACACCAAAGATAAAAAAAATAATGAAACATAAAACAGCTTCGGGTACTTGGCATGTATTTGCTCCTCCCGCTTCTATGTACTATCCTAGAGGCCATGCCTCTAGAGTACACAAGAAAAAGGAATTTTACATCCTGGGAGATCCTTCTCCTTACAATCCAGGATTCATACCATTAATTTCATGAACATCGCATAATTATCAATATCCAACTCCCCTTAGTCAATGATTTGAGAGTCATCTTGTAGATACTGATAGATCTCAGACACATGGAATAAATCATGGATCATATCCAATCGTGGTCGAAATTCCAGCTGATATTCCACCTTGAAAGCTTCTCCCAACACCTATAAAGGTCAGATAAATGACAGATAAATCATGCTTCCCTTACAGAATCATTGTTCCCCACGTCTAGGGGAAACCATCCGCAAAACATGATCCCCGTCCTCAAACACCAAATGCCTCCTCCTTTGATTGATATACATCTTATGCCAGTACTAAGTCTCCTTAATCCTATAATTCAATATCTAAACCTTTTTTGTTGTGAAATTCACCACCTATAGTGCAAGAAGGGCGACTTACCCTACCCTTATACGACATATTGGTGAGTGACATAGTCTTCCATACAAGGCATAGATTGGTTTCATTCCAATGGTAGAGTGATATCTATTATAGCTGGAATCTAATCTATGTGAATGTTTCATACCCACAATCCTCTGAATTCCATTACACACACTCATAGCATAAGTTTCAACGTCAGGATTGTTCTCTATACTTTCTCATCCCTCAAAGGGTGGATAGCCGTGGTAAGGAATAACAGTGTGCCAATGGAATTCCATAATATCCTCCAAACTCACTACGTAAAAAATGTATCCAGATATGAAATAATGGATCATGTAACACCATGCATCTATACCACCTCATCCAAAAACCATAGTGCTTGGGTACCTACTTCGCATGACTACATAACCACTAAAAAGTGAGCCGACTTCATCAGTTGATCCACCACTACCCAAATAGCATCGCATCCACCCTAAGACCATGGAAATCATGTGATTAAATACATCAAAATTTCAACCCATTACCACTCAGGAACATCTATTGAATGAAACAGACCTCCAGGAACATGGTGCTTGGCCTTCACCTACTAACATACTAGACACCTTTCCAAAAACTTGACCACTACCCACCTTATCCAAGGCCACCAAAACTGTTCCCTGAAGTCGTTGTACATTTTATAGACTCATAGATAAATAGATAATGGTGAGCTGTGGAACTCACAAATAACATATTCATTCATTTCCACTTGGTTAAACAGCTTCCCAAAAACCAGAATTTTATTTCTAATATCAATCGATCATCCCTTTGAAGCGTCACCATAGGCAGTGCGATCATGCATCACTTCAGTCTCTGAGTTTCCCCACTAAGACCCCTCCACCTAACATAGCCTGAAATACTACACATTCTTCTAAAATAGATAGTATATTCCATTTTCCTCCATAGTATCCATGTACAATAAAGCCAACTCCTTCATTTCCATCTATGCATTATTGGATTTAGGAACTACCTCATTCAGCGACATCCTACTCAAGGCATCGACCACCATGTTCTATTTCTCTGGGGTGTAAGAAATTTTGAAGCTGTAGACCTAGAAAAATTCCATCCACCTATCATGTTGCTTGTTCAATTATCATTGGGAAAATGTATACATAAAACTCTTGTGATCCATGAAGACCACAAAGCACTCCTCGATGATTTAATACCACAACTAATTTAGCACATAAATGAATGCTGCATTCTCTAGAACATGGGTGTCATATTTATGATCATGAGGACCTAACAGCCTAGACCCATAAGATATTATGCCTCACTATTTCATCATCATTCATTTCAATCCTTGGTCGAAAGCATCAGAGAACACCTCAAACATAATCCCTTCCACTCGCAACCTAATCATTGGTGCACTAGCCAACATCCCTTTTAGATAGAAGAAATCATCCTAACACTACTCACTCCATATGAAGGCTATGTCCTTTCTAGTCAATGATATTAATAGATCTACAACTTGAGGGAAGTCAGGTATGATCCATCGATAATAGCTAGCCAGACCTAGAAAACTATGAACCTCCTCCACATTCTTGTCTATTTCCCATGAAACAAATATATAGACCATTTATGGGTTCACTGCTTTCCCTTAATGAGAGAACATTTTTCCAAGAAAATTCACTTCTCATGTCCACAACCATCACTTGGACAACTTTACAAATAGCTGGTGGTGTCATATGACCTCCATGACTGTCCTCAGGTGGCTGGTGTGCTCCCCTTCTGTCCTTGAGTTAACCAGTATGTCATTGATAAAAACGACGATGAACCAGTCCATGCATTCAATGAAAATAGAGTTCATGAGCCCCATGAACAAGGTTAGAAAATTCATGACACTTATGGTAATTAACACAAAATCAAATATCCCATACATCCAAATGAATATAGTCTTCGGGATGCCACCCTACATTACCCTAAACTAGTGATATCCATACCACATGTTTATTTTAGAGAACCTACCTCCTCCATTTATCATTTCAAAACATATGTTGATACTTTGAAGGGAGTAATGGTTCTTGAACGTAACCTGATTTAGTCTATGGTAGTTTATTAAAAATCATATACCACTTTTTAATTTCTTTTTGAACATGTCTGGAGCACCCCCCGACTACCCACATGGATAGATAAATCCCTTATTCATTAGTTTGTCAACTTGAATCTGCAACTCCCACAACTCAGAAGGCACCATCAGATAGGGAGCCCTCAAAAAGGATGGGCACCTGGTTGAATGTTTATTCTAATATCTACATCTTGTCGAGGTGGTAGAGTCACAACCCATTTAACGATTTCATTCAGGAACTCACTAACAACCCCGAGAACTTCCACCATCTCTGTATTGGCTGATTCCACTAACAGCTTGGGTAACAATGAAATACGGATCCACACAATAGTTTCCCTCCTTAATGCTCTTTTTTCCAACAAATTCTATGTGTTGGACACCCATATCCTTGAATAGAACCCATCTTCATAGTAGTTGATAACAACTTATAGAGAAAAAAACATGTTTATGCCATGGATGATATTGTATGGCAGCATCGGTAGATGGAGAATATCTCAACTGCACTGATGGGGCCTGAATATCAGTTTATTACATCGACAACGGTCAATGAGACTAGTCCGAACTCCAACCAGAATACATAACACCATGGGAATGGAAATACACTATACGTCTAGTCCAATAACATAGGCTAGAATTGGTGAAAATTATGTGTGATGCTCCTAAATAAATTTAAGCACATGCAAGAGTACAAAAAAAACTATTTCTACCTCAAACAACCATATGCCCTACTAGAACTACCTCTTTGATGGCGTAAAACAACCCAATCCCTGCTCCTCTACCTCTCTATTGTTGATGGCCTCCCCAACCACACGCAAGTCATGGTCCATGCGGAGCACTTAGAGGTCACCCACCACCAACACTGTCTATCCTTAGTGGAGCAGAAGCTAGCTACCCCTGCTGGTAGAAGGTCATGATAAGAAACTACTTCAATTGAGTTGAGTTCTAAACCATCCCACCCCTTCTATACGATGCTCAAACTTGGAACTGGTTCCAAAGACGTCCACTGCCTCCACATACAATGCACCTTGGTACCAAGCCCAAGGTGAAAGTGCGTGGATCTGGAGGTCGAAACTATAACTGCTAGGGCCTACATCCTGCTAACTAAAACCTGGAAGGCCCTAACGTCAGAGACCTGTGACTGACGGATTTCCCCATTGACGAACATGGCTAGCTCCACGATCATAACACACCTCCCAGTGAGTGCATCTTTTCTACTACCTTGTCCTTCTTCTAAACACATATGTATGTTAGTAGTGTGAATGGATTAACAACATATTGAAGATATTGTTACAGTGCATCTTCTAAGAATCTCGCTCAAGACTACTCATCCAGAAAGAGATCCAATGCAATGTGCAAGATATCATTGAACATGATTCCCAGTTCCCTTACCAATGTACTCCCTTTTTGGAGGGGGAGTAGCTCCTGCCTCTTTTTATCCTTCATTGTAGAAGAACAAAATTCTTCCAAGAACTCCTTCTCAAACTAATTCCACAAAACCTTAGTTTCCTTCCACTCTCTGAGCTGATGAATCCACCACGAATATTTTCTATCTCGTATATGTCTCACTAAGCGATTAACCATGACCTTTTTCGAAGCCCATATCATGCAGAAAAGGATCACCAGCTCCTCAATCCAACTCTTCATCTCCATGTCTGAGATGATGCCCTTGCACATCCCTAGAGCCTATCACTAGAAGGGTAGAAGCATCTTCTACAACATGTAATCTTTCTCCTCTCAATTGGCTATCTGGTAATCATTCGGTTCAACCTATTGTGCCTCAATTTCTTATACCACTCATGGCTGATGCCCAGGTTCCATAGCTGAAAAACTAAACAACAAAATCCTATTCCCAAGTAGTGTGAAAATTTTCTTTTAATTTTTTTAACTCATAATTTATATAAAATTCCTAAAACACCATAGACAAAAAAGAAAACAAGTCAATATGATGCATGTACCTTTCATTGGGTCTCTACCCTATAATTAGTGTTGCCTCAATTGGCCATTCAGTTAGTCATGAGTCCTTGCATTAGACCATGGGTGGCCTAAAATAACATTTTTTTAGCTGATCTTCCATAGCCTCTCTCACACAACCAGATTGTATAACACGATTTTCCTACCATCCCATGAAATTCTCACCGTTCCTACCACCGAAATCCATATAAATCTCAACCTACCTTTGATAACATTTTTTAATGATCCTCCTCCTTCAAGATGTCGGAACGGACTACAATGTTCCATGCCCTTCCTTCTAATAGAGAAAAAGAGACAATGAACCCTTGTTCCCACATTAAAAAGGCCTTAGAGACTCAACTACCTCAATGGGTTTAGAATCTCAAATTATATGGAAGTAATTACCCTTTTATAGAACAAGATCAGGAGATAAGATCGTAAATCCAAAGAAACACGAATTACTAAATTTAAATTTAAACGCAAAACTGATTCTCACATGCATGTTAAAATGTAAATCTAATCCAATGTAAAAATAAATTATCCAAAAGTAATGTGCCAAAAGAATATAGACTAAGAACCACAGATAAAAAATCCTGATACCAAAGCTAGTAATGTCTAGCATTGTCTTAAATGTTCTCCAAGAAACATGAAAATAGTTTTATATAGTTAGTGTGAGCATTAGAGTATAATCAGTAAGGAAACTAATGTTACCCTTTCAAATGTGGGGGAATCTTATAAATGTCCCTGTGAGAAAATAGTAGAACCTGAAAGCACCTACAAAGGAAAATTAACGATCCTAGCTTCACCAAGGCATGCTCATGAAATAACAAAAGACACATAAGGTAGTAGTATATGTACATCGGCATTTGGGTATCATGCACCACTTTTCTGCTGGTAAACTACTCATCCCTAATGGATAACGTCTTGAGACTTCCACTTTTACATATGCTGTCCCACTATGATGACTTTCCCAGAGACACCTATGCCACCAACCACACACAAATCTCGCCTATTGTCACCTTGACCACTACAACCACATCTCTCGCCTGAAGACATATGATCCTCATCATTAAGACACTTGGGAAAACATACCACACCCTCAATCACCTAGACCTCTCATCCAGAACAAACCCTTTACCAATGGATCTTGGGATATGTTAATTATCATGCCATTAGAGCCTTCCCAAATACACAAGAGCGGTAAGAACCTGGAAGAGGGTGCGAGGAAGAAAGTCAGTAACCATCCCTCCAACCTCGCATCAAGATGTTGGGAAAGACACCATCCCCAAAGAAATGCAGGTGTTTGGCTCATAGTTCTCATCATGGGATTATTGTATAATTAAATGACAAGGAACTATAATTTATATATGTATAGTTATGAAAACACTCTACCCAACATATAGGTCCCCAAAACAGACAACCAACTCATACATAACCACATTTGTGGCTACCCCTAAATGCACTACCACATAACTACCACGACCAAAGCATAACCCGATCCATTTTATATTCAACCACTTAATATTTAATAATTAATGATTTCTCATTTATTTATTATAGCTCTACCGGGAAGCTACCAACCACTAGCACACCAAAACAACAAGAAAATCCATATATTCAATCCCACTGCACACCCCTATTCAACCACTACTAATGATCATTCTTAAAAGTTATACTAAATAATACTTATCTCACAACCCTACATTGTAGTCTTGCTGCCCAAAAAATCATAGATGTAGTCCCATAGCATAAATCTACATAACCACACTACAATCCCACTGCTCGACGTCATTCTTCAGCCACAACACAAGCAAAATATGTTCAGCTACCTACATGTCCATAAATTCCGCAATCAATCAGTCTCTCAAACTAGGATACCAACACACCCATGTCCATCCCCACACACAAATCCCACAATATATAATATTAACACACTACCCCACCGTACACACATACCACACCCTTCTCATAGAACCAACTCTTCTTTCCAACAATGAATCACAACTGTGCTCCCTATTGTAGCAACACACAACTCACACGATGTCACAAAACACAACAGAACACACCACTCATCCACACCTTTCAACATGATGTGTATATATATTCATATTTGGTAAACAACATTATTATATAAACCTCATAAAAAGGGGGGATCATTCATAGTTTTTCCTTCTGGGGAATCCATTTTAATTAAGCAAGTGTACATGTTTAAGCAGTTTTCATGTTATGTCGATTATCAAACATCATAACAAAACAAAAGGGACACCACCAGTGCCCAATAAAATACCCCCAATGACTATTTTTTGTAGAAGGTATACTCCCAAAATAAATCCATCAATAAACAAAGTTAAAAAATAAAACTGGAGATCAAGCATCATTCTACTCTCATCCAGTTACTTCATTATTACATTATTAATTGATCAGATTCCATTCTTAATTTTTTTCTTCAAAAAACTATTCACCAATTATTCATAAGTAATAATTAGTACACCCACCCCACATGATGAAATATTAAAGAGATACAGTAAGAATCCCTACCTAATGATCAAATGATAGAATTTCCTCCTTCCATGAAGAACAAGGGATAATGTGAGGAGCATGGAAGAACTCCAAGGAAGTTTAGTGGATGTGATCTAGAACAGGCGCAACATTACTCTAGGGAAGAAGGATCTAGTCGCACCAAGGGGAAATAGAAAACAAATTACCAAGTGAATATCCATGTTTTGAAGAGCCATGTCCTATTTTAATGGAAGTCAGGCTTAATATGAAATTGATCAAGGAATTGGTGTCAAGATCACACAGTTTGAGTATCTCAAACCCCCTAGAACGTTAGGATATTAATGATACACTTAATATCGTTAAAAATACTCTTCAAAATTCCCATATAATTCTCAGTTTGCATTAAATAATACGTATGAGGGGAGAAACTGTAAAACTGTGAAAAACTGGGAAAAAAACAAATGAGTCATCAATTGGTATATAAATAATACAGAGCCATCAATGATTGACATACTAACACTGAGCCACTAATGGGTGAGCTACCAATGCGATGACCTATTGACACAAAACCTGCAGATTCTGAGGCCTACTAATGTCCTGACCTACTGGCACCCCGACCAACCAACACAGATGCTCTTGAATCACCGATGTTGACGCTGCTGATTCATCGTTGCACTGTCATGCCAGCACAATGACATGCCGATGTGATGATATGCTGACACAATGATATAGTGAAACACATACATGTTGATGTGCTGATTCACCGCTGCACTGTCATGCCAACACAATGACATACTGATGTGATGATATTCCGACACATAGATATGGTGAAACACTGACATGTTGATGTGATGACAAGCTAACACACCGACATGCCAATGCTGTCACCCTAAGTCAACAATGAAAAAACTACAAACATGGAAAAGTCTCTAAATGATCCCATGTTGCCTCCCTGAAAACACTAAACATATGTTTTTCTCAAAGGGTGGGCTATGGAAAATGTGGGTAATTAAAATAATATAGAATAAATGTGTCTAATCTATAATAAACATCCATATTCATACTTTTATTGTTTAGGATTACTATTTTTGGAAATGAATTTAAATTATTCGTTAGGGCTGTTAACTATTAAACCAATCCCACTATTTCTTGTTGGATCATAAGTGTTTACTATGGATACTCCTAGGGGTTAATTTTATTTCAAAAACATCTAAAAAATATAAAATCCAAAAACAAGTTATTCAAAATGATTGGACTAATAAGTCATATAATTAGAATAGCTTGATCTTTCAGTAAACTAGAATACATCAATCTAAAATAATGATTTCATCTAAATATTTCTTAAATAAGAAATACATTGATAATATACTCAACAAAAGCATTGTCTTACTATACCTAGATTTCATCCATCCAATAGATCAAATTCAATTTTCATCATATCCTTGGAATCCCCCAATCTGACTACAATTGGATACAAAAAATAAAAAATAAATTATATTACTAATGAATTTCACAATTCCCCAATCATAATCCTTAGAACCCAATTGTCTAGGAAATTAAAATTATAAAAACAAGATGTTTTGGAAGAGAAAAAACAATTGAATGTTTTGTTTCAAATGAATCATCTTCCATATATTATAATGGAGTCATATTTATATGAATTCCACAAATGGTCATATTTTTTATGATTCCGAGACATTTTTGAGACATCCCCTAATCATCTTCACTTGATTAATTAGAAAAAGAATAAATTTTTATGTTTTTATGGCTAGAACCAATAGAATTAGTTAAATAAATCCATTAGAAATAAATAATTCTAATAAATCTAATTAAATCCCTTAGAATATATAACGTTTTAAGATATTGATTATCAATCTGATGAAGTATTCTTTGGTCATTTAGATTAATCATAACAATTCTCAATTCGATGGATATGACTTTAGTTATCATTCTAGAATTAGTAGTAATATTTCCACTTTACATGTCATTAGTCAACCGGATGGACCGAAAGCATAGCTAGTCTGATTAGTTATATTGAAAAATAAATTTTTATGTACTTTTTATTAAAATAATTTCATTACTTTAGAAAAAATGATTTTCTCTTAAAAAGATCTAATAAAATTGGAAATATAATGTTATTAGAGTAAAGCATTAAGAAAGTTTCAAATTGTCTGATTTTCAAAAATAATGAAATGAAAGGTATAAAGTATAACATTCAACAAATTGTATATGTTATAGGTAGTTATGTTATATAGTATTAATTGACTAATCGTATCTAACCACAATACTCTACATATATGTTAGATATGGAGGGGATTAAAATATTCTTTTGTTACCAAATTATATATTATAATGTAATTTTAGCATCACATTGATGTCCATATTGAGTGAATATCTGTAATTGTGAATGATATATTGAGGATTTTGTTTTGGAATTTGGTATATCATCAGTATATCATTTTCATTAGATATAGTTTTTATATATTACTTATAAAAATTCAACTATTAGAATATCACCAAAGAAGATACTATATAATAAAACATGTTTTTAATTATTATATTATGAAAGAATTAGTGAGTATCGTATTATAAGATAAGAGTATGTACATGATTAAATATAAAATTTTCAAATAATTCTGGCTTATATGAAAATTGTTCTTATAAGAAACATGATATATATGGATAAATAGTTGATTCCATTATATTTAACAATTGGTTATTTTTTATTTATGAGACTATATCCTTACTATGGATGTTGTAGATTTTTAATAGGGAGTAAAATTATTGTTAGACTTATATAACCATTCATAATTCTATAAAAAATTAGAATCATTAATGTACAATGGGATTTTCCATATCTGTTTTCTTGGATTCATAACTTTTTCTGTAATTCTAATAATATGAAGTATTTATTTGGGCTATCTAATGTGATTTATTAGGGGATATGATATTTTATTAGAGGGTGTAACTTATATAAGATAACTTATAAAGACCTATGATCATTAGGTTGTTGTTTTTTGAGGCCATATTATACTTTTGTGTGTGTTTGGAAGAAGAATGGATGAATGGAAAAATATAAATGGGAGACGGAACCTCTGATGATGGTTTCGTACCCTAAGGATTTTTTCCATACATTAAATTTAATACATGTTTCTTGGAATATTAAATTTTATAGTTAATTTTTATGATTATTTTTTCTTAATAATGTTCATTTTCAATCTCCTTGACAATGGAATGATTAAATTGTTTGGATAATATTGAGAAAACATATCTTTAGAGTTTATTGATGTAATATTGACATAAGGTTCAATATATTTTTATTGATTGTATTTAAAAAATAATAAACGATTATTATATTTATTTGGTTGATTATATTAATTTTTAAATTTAATAAATTAAAAATATATTATTTATTATTTGATTTTAGTGAAAATATTTATTTTAATGTTGGATTTTAAATATATTAAAGGACATGGAAATCTTTCCGGAATATTATAAATGTTTTTTGGATTATTAAAAAAGATATTTATAGAGTAGAATATGAAATTAAAGATAATTATTTCTATTAATCTATGGTTAAAATTTTTAGGTTTAGTTTAATAAATTAAATTTAGAAAATTATTCTATGAATGAAAATTTGTAGAAGATGGAGAAATTTACCCTATAGAAATAGATTTTAGTCAAGGTATTTTTCTTTCCATTAATTCATTATTTATTCTACAATTATCTTAGGTTTTCATGGATTTATTTTATATCATAATGATATTCATGGGTTGGATGTTTATTATTGAAGAGTAAGGGTATGATTTAAATTAATTTTCAATGACTAAAGAAAAAAATAATGACTGTTGAATGATGATTAGAGGATAAAGATCATTGGATATTTGTGTCTCTAGAAATTCATTGTATTTATTATCTATACATAAATATTTCATAATTTATTTTTTATGGATGAAATATAATAAATAATTCTTGTAAATCGTCAATTATATTATTGTAATATAATATATGATTTAATTATAAATAAATTAACTATTAATAATTATAAAATATCAATTAAAATTACTATTATTTTCTATAGTTATATGGAATGATTCATATAGTGTAATTGTAGAATAGAATACTACAATGTGGATATGAAAGTCATTTTGATAGTATATCATTGATGTTGAAAACATTAGATGAATTTGAACATAATTACAATAGAAACTATTCTAAAGGGTTGAATTTCAATGAGACCAAAAGGTTGATCCCCTGTTTTCTAAAATTAATATTTTTTAATTGAATATTGGTGTTAATGGATGACATTATGGATATAGTTTTATATATTGATGATACTTGACCATTAGATTAATAGAATGATAAAACATGGATATTGGTTTTTGGAGAGAAATGTGGTTAGGTTACCAAATCTATAGAGTAGTCCGACTAGACTACATGTTTTGATGTTTTTGTGATCCCATTATTGTTTTAAAATAGTTATTTAACCCAAATATATATTTATAGATTCATGTAACCCAATGAGTAGTTTCATTGAGTTATATGAAATGACTATTTTTATATAGAATGGTGAAACCAAAATATCTGATGTTGATGACACTAGTTTACAAGAATTACGACTCTAAATTTATTAATGTAAACAGTGGATTCTTGATATAGATAATATGAATAGGATATTAAATTTAATATGGTGAGTTAAAATGAAGACATTTAAAATGGTTTATATTTAAAATTTGTTATTCTATCATAGATAATTTTTTAGATTATAGAATTAAGAATGATGTCAGTTGATGGGTTAGAATTGGATATACTTAAAACTGTGTATTTGGATATCGATTTTGAAGTTTTGATATATTATAATTGTATTTTGGGAATTATATACTGAATTATTTGAAAAAGTGATTCATGTTAACTATTAAATGAATATTGGTTTAATTTTTTTTTTCATATTCCAACATAATTTCAAAATGGAGTTTTAGTGAAATTGACAATGATGCATACTAGACAATTAAAAATGGTATTTACAAGGTAGACATAAATATTTCATCTAAGTAATTATAACATTTTATTAATTTATACTTATAAATATTCATTAATGTTTCATAATGACCATTATTTATGGTTATTAGTGGTGAAATTTTATATAATTACAAATAGTTCCTTGATGAAAAATGAGCTAAACATAATCAAACTAGATCAATAAAAACATAGAAGAACCAAACCAAACCATACTCAATTTAATGAATGCAAAAATAATATAACTTACCCTACCTCACCAAACATAACAGAATATTACTTGATAGATAGCATATAAAATATAATATAATTGAATAGAATGTCGTCGATGTAATGTTAACTAAAGCTATCCTAACAATGCTAAATCAAGTCACGCCTTACCCAAAAAGAAATATATGGACCAAAATACATGATTAAAATCCATCCGAAATGAAAGAAACTAAATAAATTCAAACTAAAGTAAAAAATATTCACCCAAAGTAGAATTAAATGAACTAAACTAGCTTTAATTGAACATATATAAACGAAAAATATTTAATAATTTTAATCAGAACTATATCAAAAATCCTAAAAAAATATAATTAAAGAGAATTGAATATTCTATAATTATTTCAAACCGAATCATAATAACTAGGTAATAATATATTAATAAATACAATACTGAAAAATAAAACAAAAACAAAAAGAACAATATTGGTTTTAATAAACAATGAATAACCAGAACCATGTCGAACCAGACCATTTCAAACCAAACCTTACAATAGAATCCCAAAATACTCGATATAAAACAACATAAAATGATCCAAAATTAATTAGGTTTAATTGAAAAAATTATATTGTAAATTGAAGTAAATCAAGTGCAACTAAAATGAATACAATATAATAAATTTATCCAATCCTAATAAAATATTGTTTTATTTGTTTAAAATAAAACTAATCTTTTTATAATTTAATAGTATTTTAAGAATGTTTTTTTTATTTTTTTAAATTAAAAGTGGTGAACTTATTATATTGGGATAATATATTTAGTTTTAAATGAATAGTTTATTACAATAATTTATGAAAAAAGTTGAAATTATAAATTAAATTTAAATGATGGTTTTATAAGAAATGAATAATAAAACAATTTATTAGATTCATTGCATTTAATTATAAATTTTAATTATGTGATCTTTCCCATACATTATTGTTATAGGATAGTAAAATAAATCCTTTATATTGGAGGATCAATATCTAATAGATCCAGTTTTAGATATATGATCCAAATTTTACTATTGTATTGTTGTATTAGGGACTTTAAGCAGTCGAAACTATAACCCTACTATTTTCAGGTATTGTTGCAGTCAGATAATATAGTTTTTAGTGTATTGTAATATATTTTATTACTATGCAAAATATACCTATGGACTACATTTCAAGGGCCTTCAGGCTATAGTGGACTCTAGCCTCATTTTAAAACGTGTCTATGGAATCAAAATGGGGTGATTGGGCCATATATAAATTGTAATAAAGACCCAAAGGGTTATTTCTGATCATTCGAGGGAGGGATGAGGATAGACAAACTAATGTTCTTAGGTGAGTGTTCATTTTTTGATTACAATCTCACCTACAAAATATAGATATTAAAATTTTAATTATAAAAAATTAGATTAAATATTTTTTAATTGATATGTATTTCAATGAAAAATATTATGGTTTGGAAATGTGAATTTCCTTTTTACAATTTTCTTGGCCGTGGGAACTCAATTTAATAATTATCACTACAGTGATTCCTATATTTAAACATTCCTATCAAACTATGATTTCGTTACTGTTTCTTATATAATCCATGTCAACACCCCTCCCCCACTCTAATTTATCACATCTCATTCCAAAATAATGAGTTTCTGGTTGTTAGATTCTCCAAAAAGGATGTAGATGCTTTACCACAGACCTCGATATTATTATTATTGTTATGTTTCATTTTTTTCATTTACATAAATTTTTCTGGTGATATTTTGAAAATTTTGGATTTTTTATTCATTATGGGCCTTCTATATTCTTTGTATATTATAATCCATATCTTTTCCAAATATTAGTACAATAATTTTTGATCCTGATGACTTGAATTTTTTTATGAAACTCTTAAAATGGTCTCCTGAGGTTGAAATTTCAATCAAACCTCCCATTATCCATATTTGTATTATCTTTTTTGGTTTTCACATTTTACATTTCAATAGAGATTCGATTTTTCAGTTGTTTGATTGGTTGGATTATCATTCAATATTTATTCCTCCACTATAATGCTTTCTCAGCCCACTATTTCTATGATCTGAACATAGGTGATTCTATTAAAGTATGTTCAATCATTTCTTTTGAATCAAAATTGAAATTATGGCTTCTAGGATAAAATTTCTTATGATAATATCCTATAATTTTATATTAATTGTTTAAAATTTGGCCTTCAATATGAAAATTATTCAAAATTATCACATAATGACCCCCATAAGGGTATCCCCTACTATAGAAAAAGGATATATTATTAATGAAAAGTTAATCCCCAAGAGTTTAGTGGATCTTAAAAGTTATAAGATCCCCAATTAATTTTGGGGATTTAGTTCCCTAGAACTATATTATTTTTACCTTATGATAAACGTATTTTCATGGTTTTGGAAATTAATAAAGTCCTTCTCAAATAAATATTATTTCTCTACGTAACATAGTATATAATATTTTCTTAAGACTATTTTTTGCATTATAAGGTCATTGTAGTTCCCAGATATGATGAGAAGCCAATAGTTCTACAACAATATTATTTAATATAGGTTCTATAACCAGATGATACCATTTTAGGGATAGAAATGTTACATGCTATCAGGGGTTGAGACTCATCGGACTTTGAGGCACCTACTAATGGTGTATGCCTATAATAATATATAGTAATAATATTATGATAATAAGACCCTCCAGGGGAAATCTATATGTATACGTGTCATTAGATGTACTTTTATGTGGATGTGTGTATTGGTCCTTAGACATTAGGATTATTCTTAATTGTTATTATGAGTCATGTACTATGATGTATTGATTAATCCCACAATGACATATTATCATTATGAGGTAGGATATGTTGGGTGTTGCACATGTATTATTTCATTAATGATTAATGTGAGAAAACATTTATCCCTTTTATCCGTTAAAATATTATAATATATCATGCACATTGATGGAAATTATATAGATTAAATAAATAAATGTACATAGAGTCATATAGGAATTTTATATTTCTATAAAGTCAATTAAAGAGATATGGATCATATAGGTCAATGATAGTTTCATGAAACCTACTCTATATGATATATTATATAAAGGGATTATATTATAGAATAAGAATTCATATAATTTGACATGTAAATGTGACATTAAATCCATTCTATATTGGTTCCATGGAGAGTTTCTATATACTAACATTAGACTTTGGGATGCCTCTCTTAATGCCATTAAGAAAGAGGCCTAGATTTTCACACACTAAGTGTGTCTAGAATCTCAGTTAAATAATATATTATTATTTATTATTTATGTGGTTGATTAAATATTATTATCATACCTGTTTTAATAATTATTCATGTACTCTTGAATGCATATAAATATTTATGAATTGTTTATTAAATATAAAATTTATTTATGTGTTGTAAAATAATGTAGTGATATTTATATAATTAATAAATAATCATTATTCATGGTCTGATAAATAATATGGAGTGGAAGAAATATTTTAATTTCCTGGTGATAAATAATAATATTGAATATTATTTGATAAAATAATATTTAACCATGATTAAAAAGGGAATAACATGTCGAGAAATAATAATTTTATTTATATTATATGACATGGGGATTTTCTAGGATTGAATAATGAATTAATGGAACATGATAACGTACATTATTTTATCGCTTGCAATGAAAATACTAAATTATGTTATTTTTTAAAGACATAATTTTATTGTGCACAATGAATCATTTAGGATCCTCTCAAGACCAAATAACTCTATCCTATATAAACCCTCCAAATTATATTGTTAAATCCTCCTCCACTAATTCAAGGTGAATTATTTGGATGAGATTATCAAGGAGATCAAGACATATTATGCAAGCACAAGGATCATACATCCTAGAACCCTGAGAATACCTTAGTGATGTATGAAGATTCATAAAACACATATGGATCACCACTAGAGGAAATATTCACTTGGTTTCTACAATGCAAAGTTATTTCACATTAGATACATCACTAAATTAAACAAAGAAGAAATAATACCATAGAGGTAATTTTTATGACAATTTTTTCATAATAATGTTAATTATTAATCTTCTTAATAGTAGAAAGATTAAATTTTTTATATAATATTGGAAAAAAATAAATTCAGAGTTTGATGACATAATATTGACATCAGGTTCAATAATTTTTTATTGATTTAATTTAAAAAATAATAAATGATTATTATATTAATTTTTTTTATTATATTATTTTATAAATTTAATAAATTTAAATATTTTAATTATTATTTGATTTTAGTGAAAATTTTTATTTTAAGGATTGATTTTAAATTCATTAAAGGAAATAGAACTTTTTCGAGAGTATTAGAAAGATTTTAAGGATTATTAAAAAATTTATTTATAGAGTAGAATATGAAATTAAAGATAATGAATTTTATTATTCTATGGTTGTAATTTTTTTGTTTAATTTAATAATTCAAATTTATAAAATTATTCTAGGAATGAAAATGCATAGAAGATGAGGAAATTTACTCAATAAAAAAAGATTTTAGTCAAGGTATTTTTATTTCCATTATTTCATTCTGTATTCTATAATTATCTTATGTTTTCATGGAGTTATTATATTTAATCATGTTATTCATGGGGTGGTTGGTTATTATTGAAGAGTAATGGTATGCTTTAAATTAATTGTCAATTACTAAAGAACAAAAAAAATAATGGATGTTGAATGATGATTAGAGGATAAATAACATTTGATATTAGGGTCTCTAAAACTTCACTATATTTAGTCTCTATGCATAAATATTTCACAATTTACTTTTGAAGGATTAAATATAATAAATTATACTTGTAAATCAGAAATTATATTATTTTAATTTAATATATTATTTTATATATTGTTTAATTATAAATAAATGAACTATTAACAATTGTAACATATCAAGTAAAATTATTAATTTTTTCTATAATTATATGGTATGATTAGTATAGTCTAATTATTGAAATGAATAATATAGGGTTGATATTAAATATATTTTAATATTATATCATGGATGTTGAAAACATTAGATGAATTTTGTCATAATAACAATAGAACTTATCCTAAAGGATTGAATTTCAATGAGACCAAAAGGTTGATCCCTTCTTTTCTAACATTAATATTTTTAATAGAAAATCTGTGTTAATTGATGACATTATAGATATAGTTTTATATATCGAATTTATGTGACCATTAGATTCAAAGATTTATAAA
Source organism: Viscum album (assembly GCA_963277665.1). Lineage (NCBI taxonomy): Eukaryota > Viridiplantae > Streptophyta > Magnoliopsida > Santalales > Viscaceae > Viscum > Viscum album. The sequence goes on along the minus strand of OY728121.1, from coordinate 1,554,605,151 downwards.
ACATGGATATTGGTTTTTGGAGAGAAATGTGGTTGGGTTACTAGATCTATAGAGTGGTCTGACTAGATATATTGTTTTGGAGTTTCTTATGACCCAAATATTGTTTTATAATAGTGATTTAACCCAAATATATATTTATAGATTCATGTAACCCAATGAGTAGTTTCATTGAGTTACATGAAATGACTATTTTTATAGAGAATGGTGAAACCCATAGATTAGTTGTTGATGACACCAGTTTCCAAGAATTACAACTCTAAATTAATTAATGTAAATGGTGGTTTCTTATTATAGATATTATTAATGGGATATTAAATTTAATATGGCAAGTTATAATGAAGAAATTAAAAAGGGTTTATATTTAAAAAAATTTATTTTAACATAGATAATTATTTGGATTATAGAATTAAGAATGATGTCACTTGATGGGTTATGATTGGATATTCTTACAACTGTGTATGTGGATATGGATTTTGAAGTTTTGATATTTTATAATTGTTTTTTGGGAATTATATACCGAATTATTGGATATAGTGATTCCTGTTAACTATCAATTGAATATTGGTTTAATTATTTTTCTTATTACATCTTAATTTTAAAATAAAAATTTAGTGAAATTGACCATGATACATACTAGACAATTAAAAATGGCATTTACAAGGCAGTTATAACTATTTTATCTATGTAATTATCAAATTTTATTTTTTTTAATTTATAAATATTCATTAATGGTTCTTCATGGCCATTATATATGGTTATTAGTGGTTAAATTTTATTTAATTACAAATAGTTCCTTAATGAAAAATGAGCTAAACATAATCAAACTAGATCAATCAAAACATAGAAGAACAAAACCCAACCATACTCAATTTAATGAAAACAAAAATAATGTAACTTACCCTACCTCACCAAACATAACATAATATTACTTCATCGATAGCATATAAAATATAATATAATAAAATAAAATTTCATCAATAGAATGTTAACTAAAGATAGCCTAACTGTGTTAAATGAGGTAATAATTATCCAAAAAGAATATATGGGCCAAAATACTCGATTAAAATACAACCAAAATGAAATAATCTAAAAAAATTCATACTACAGTAAAAATAATCCAACAAATGTATAATTAAATTAACTAAACCAGCTTTAATTGAACATATATAAAAGAAAAATTAATAAAAAATTTAATCAAAACTGTATGAACAATCCTATAACAAATATAATTTAATAGAATTTATTCTTTCTATAATTGTTTTAAACTGATTCGTAATAACCAAGTAAAAACATACTAATAAATACAACACTAAAAAACAAAACAAAACCAAAAATAACAATATTGATTATAATAAACCATGAATAACCAGAACCATGTTGAACCAGACCATGTCAACCCAAAAATAACCACAAAATACCTAAATACTCAATATAAAACAACATAAAAAAATACAAGCTTAATTGGGTTTAACTGAAAAATTAATATTGTAAATTTAAGTAAATCAGGCGGAACTAAAATGAAATCACTATAATACATTTAGCCAATCCAAATAATATATTTTTTTATTTGTTTAAAATAATTTTTTTTATTTAATTCTATTTTATGAATGTTTTTTTATTTTTTTAAATTAAAATTGGTTCACATATTATATTGGAATAATATATTTTCTTTTAAAATAATAGTTTATTTCAATAATTTATGACGAAGTTGAAATTCTTAAATAAATATAAATTTTGGTTTCATAACAAATGAAAAATAAAAAAAATTATTAGATTCAATCTCATTATTTATAATTTTTAATTATGAGATCTTTCCCATACATGATTTTTATTGGCTAGTACACTAAATCCATTATATTGGAGAATCAATATCTAATACATCTAAATTTAAATAAATGATAAAAATTTCACTATAGTGGTGTTTTAGTAGGGAATTTCAGCTGTTGAAACTATAACACTACTATTTTCATGTATTGTTGCAGCCAGATAATATAGTTTTTAGTGTATTGTAGTATATTGTATAATTATTAATATTAGACATATGGACCACATTTCAAGGGCCTTCAGGATGTAGTAGACTCTAGCCTCATTTTAAAACATGTCCGTGGAATCAAAAAGGGGTCATTGGGCCATATATAAATTGTAATAAAGACCAAATGTGTTATTTCCGATCATTCTAAGGAGGGATGAGGATATACCTACTAGGGTTCTTAGGTGATGGTTTATTTTTTGTTTGCAATCCCACCTACCTAATATAGATTTTGAAATTGTAATTTTAAAAAATTATATTAAATATTTTTTAAATGATATTTATTTCAATGAAAAATATTATGGTTCAGAAATGGGAATTTCCTTTTTACAATTTTCTTGGTCATGGGAACTCAATTTAATAGTGATCACTATAGTGATTCCTATAATAAAACATTCTTATCAAACTCTGATTTCATTATTGGTTCATATATAATCCATGTCTTCACCCCTACCCCACTCCAATTTATCATGTCTCATTCCAAAAAAAGGGTTTCTGGTTGTTAGATTCTCCCAAAAGTATGTGGATGATTTAACACAAAACTAAATCTTATTATTATAGGCATTTGACATTTTTTTGGCCTTCACATAAATATTTCTGGTGATATTTTGTAAATGTGGGATTTTTTATTCATTCATAGCCTTCTCTATTCTATGTATATTATAAGCTATATATTTTCCAAATATTAGTACTAAAATTGTTGGTCATCATGATTTGTATTTTTTTCTATGAAACTCTTAAAATGGCCTCCTGAGGTTAAAATTTCAATCAAACCTCCCATTATCCAGATTTGTTTTAACATTTTATGTTTTCACGTTTACCATTTCAAGTGAGATTATATTTTTCAATTGTTTGATTGGTTGGATTGTCATTCAATATTTATTCTTCCACAAAAAATCATTCTCACCCCACTATTTCGATGATCTGAACTTAGGTGTTTCTATTACAGTATGTTCCATTTTTTATTTTGATTCAAAATAGATATTACGGATTCTAGGATAATATTTCTTACGATAATATCCCATAATATTATATTATTTTTTTAAAATTTGGCATTCAATATGAATAATATTGAAAATTATCACATAATGACCCCCATAAGGGTAACCCCTACTAACAAGAAGTATATTTTGTAATGACAAGTTAATCCCCAGGAGTTTAATGTGTCTTAAAAGTTTTATGATCCCTAATTAATTTTTGGGAGTTGGTTCCCTAGAACTATATTTTTTTTACTTTATGATAAAATTATTTTCATGGTTTTGAATTTTAATAAACTCCTTATCTCATAAATATTATTTTTCTATGTATCATAGTACCAGATAATTTCCTAATAGTATTTGTTGCATTAAAAGTTCATAGTAGTTCCCGGCTATGATGAGAAGATGAAAGTGCTACGAATCTATTCTTGACAAAATGTTCTATAGCCAGATGATATCATTTGAGGGATACAAATATTACCTGATATTAGGGGTTCAGACTCATGGGAAATTGAGGCACCTTCTAATGGTGTATTCCCTTAATAATATGTAGTATTGATATTATGAGAATAAGACCCTCTAGTAGGATATCCATATGTATACGTTTCATTGGATGTACCTATATGTGGATGTGTGTATTGGTCCTTAGACAACATGATTATTATTAATTGTTATTATGAGTCGTATAATATATGTATTGAAGAAACATATAATGGCATATTTTCTTTGTGAGGTAAGATATGTTGGGTGTCGCACAAGTAATATTGCATTAATGAATAATGTGAGAAAACATTTATCACTTCTATACATTAAAATATTATAATATATCATTCACATTGATGGAAATTATATAGTCTAAATAAATCATGGTATATTGATTCCTATAGGAATCTTATATATCTATAAAGTCAAATAATGAGATATTGAGCATATAGGTCGGTGATAGTGGCATGAAACATACTCTATTTGTAATATTGTATAAAGGGATTATGTTATAGAATAATCGTCCGTATAATGTGACATATAAATGCGGAATTAAATTATTTATATATGGGTTCCATGGAGTGTTTCGAGATACTAACATTGGACTCTGGGATGACTCTCCTAATGCCACTGAGAAAGAGTCCTAGAGGGTCACACACTAATTTTTTCTAGAATATAAGTTAAATAATATATTATTATTATTTATTATTTAAGTAGTTTATTAAATAATATTATCATACATGTTTTAATAATTATTCATGTACTATTGAATGTATATAAATATTTAATAACTATTTAGTAAATATAATATTTATTTATATATTGGCGAATAATGTAGTGATATTTATTTAATTAATAAATAATCATTATTCATGGTCAGATAAATATTATGGAGTGGAAGAAAGAGTTTAATTTCCCACTGATAAATAATAATATTGAATATTATTTGAAAAAATAATATTTAACCATAATTAAATAGGTAATATCATGTCGAGAAATATAATTTTTTTTAATATTATTTGACATGACGGTTTTCTAGGACTAAATAAATAATTAATGGAACGCGATGAATAAAATTATTTTATCCTTTTCAATAAAAATACCAAATTATGTTATTTTCTAAAGACATATTTATATTGTGCACAATGAATCTTGGAGGATCATCTTCAGACCAAAAAATTCTATTCTATATGAACACTCCAAATTACAGTGTTAAATCCTCCTCCACTAGATCATGGTAAATTATTCGGAAGTGATTCTCATGAAGATCAAGACACATGATCTATACGTTGATTAATTGATGTGATCAATTCAATTAAATCTATGATGAAGACCATTGATAATTAAAAACCCAATAGATAGGAGATCACAACATTTGACATGACGGTTTTCTAGGACTAAATATATTTATTTGGTTTCTACAATACAACGTTAGTTCACATTAGATCTATCACTAAATTGAATAATGATGCATGAATTACTTGGAGGTAATTTTTTATGTAATTATATTATCTATAAACAATATATTGTGATCTCCTATCTATTGGGTTTTTAATTATCAATGTTCTTCATCATAGATTTAATTGAATTGATCACATCAATTAATCAACGTATAGATCATGGATTGATCTTCAATCATGATAAAAATAAATTTTGGACACCATCCATTTCATTATTTCACTACTCTCGGAACCTACAGGTGTTATTAGTGTGGGAAAATTATTGTTCGTAATTATTTAATAATCATTCGATATTTATTCATTTTATGTTAGTTTTACTAAAAAATCATAATCCTTATTTGAATCTGAATTGTGATATTTATTTCTTCATAATTCATTTATCGAAGATCTAATATGAATGTTTAATTTTATGATTAAAATAAAACCGGGGAACTCATCCTGATTTGAAAAGGATACGGGAAAGATAACATAGGTGTATACACTATGTAATCTGAATTACATATCGAGTACTCGTGGTTAATGCACTATTAATAAGTTTAGTAATTACTCCAACCATAAGAATTGATGACACATAATGTGGTTAATTCCTACACCACTTGTTGACAAGGAAAAACTAGATCATTTAAATTTTAAGTACTTATTGTTTATCCCACACACACAACATGTATTCCCAATTGGTCAAGAAATATCCATGTATTCTTTATACAGCCTACCTAACTGGTTACCTTGTAACATGGTTCCTACAAGGTGTGTTTTCTAATAGACATGTTGTGTATTCAAAATTTTATGAGGTATGATTTACATGATAATTCCCTTGGAAAGTACCTCAGATGAATGGTGAAGGGTATACATTCCATGTAGATTGGATCTAAATGTCATTTACTTTTACAAAATCAGGGAGATTTAACATTTATTTACCTTACCATGTATACCATGATAAATCATGTAATTCATGTTATGTTCGTATTTTCATATCTTGTACGAGTTGTATTAAAATTTGATACTCTATGTGCATTGAAGAATAACATGTATGTGAAAAATCATGTAATTCATTTAATCATCCATAAATTACACATTTTTAAATGACATGACAAGTTTTTTACGCCATATATCACAAGGGTAATCCACAACACGAGTATAATACATGTTGGGTAGAATCGAGTAGGTATTCACCTTGTTACCTCAATGGTACATGATTTGTACAAAGTTAATATTAAATGAATTTATTCAATTTGATTAAATTTATTATGGATGAGAATATAAAGGAAAATTAGATAATGATGAAGATAAAAATATTTTTCAATTAAATATAATAATTAATCGATTTCATCACTGTTTATATTAAATAAAAATGATTAAATAATTGAATTCTTGTTTTTTATATGTATAATTTGTTTCATGCATATCGATGATCAAGAGATAGAATATACCTTTTGTATGTGATTGGATTCATTTAATTATTATTAAATATAATTTTTGTTCTACATGCCTTCTCTCTTCATTATTTTTTAGGGAATTCCTTCCCAGGAATTCATTTATGAAAACCCATATCTGTGATGACCTAGACCCCCCTTGGTCCCTTCCTTTTCCAAAATCTGGATCGGTGCGACCGATCGGTGAGACCGATCGGTGCGGCCGATCGGCGGAACCGGCCGACGTCACCCGACCTTGCCAAGACGTTCCAATAACGCTCTTTTTTCGAAAATAGGGTTTTAAACCCTATTCTGCCTCGTGAAAATGTCTTGGAAACCCGAAACGCGCACAAAAGTTTTAATTAAATGCTTCATTAATTCATGAGTCTGTTTAAACCACTCAGCACCATTAATGATGAGTCAAGCCGCGTGGTCAACCCACGACTCCCACGTCTTACGCGGTTTTGCGTTTTCATCTCAACCGTCCCCGGCTTATAAATTAAGGGTTAGGCCGTGGCTTTCCCATTCTTCGATCGTGGCTCTTCTAGTGCATCGGGACCACCGCGTCGTTATCCGTAAAGTTCCGCGCCCCCGGCCTAAACGTCGATCATCTATCAACAAGTAGAGAATTTCTTTTGTCTCTCACTTATGTGTATCATGCGGGGTGGGCGTTATCTTTTGTTCTCATAAGAAATGGTTGAGCCTTTAAATGAAGATAATAACTGGTTAAAGAAGGGGAAGGGGTTGTAATCGTTGCTTATGCCTCATCTTGTGATCATCCTTTTTAGTTGTACTGGTTTATGTTTTCTGAAAATTGAGGTCGTTGGTGGTCATCGTATGTGCACTGATAAATCCCCTCGTGATGTTCTAAATGGGTTGCTGAATTTGTGAACTCCTGCTGTGAAATTGGTTAATCACGTATATCCAGCTGAATAAGTTGAAAGCACCAGGATCAACCCTTCCGTGATAACTCCCGGTTAGAACACACGGAATTTTGAAATCATGGAGCGTGTTAAATCTTTTAAATCTGAAAATCCCTGACTTGTGTTGGTAGTGGTAGTTGGTTTTTTTCCCTTCGGGCCGTTTTCTGGAAATGTGGGAGGGGATGGGATCCCCTGTTCTATTTATACTCTCGGTGGCTGTGTGAATTTGGGGATGGGAACTCCTGTTGGTATGGATTCAGTGGTTGTGAGTTTTAAATCCGGGTGGTTACTTAAAATATCACAAATTGGGGAGAGATCCTCTGTTAACAGAACCGGGTGTGAGTGTCTTGGTTGATCCTTGATTTTTGACGCTTTCCTTGGTTATGCTTATGGATGTTTCCCAGTAGTGCTTAAAATTAAATGAACATTTTGACTGAATGTAAAACAAGAATGGGACAAATGGTTTTGTGGGCAAGGGTTGTGAATTGTGACTCGGACGCAGTGGTGTGGTGTTCTGTAGGTTGGCTAGGAAAACCTAAGTTTTGGGTGAGTGTTTGTTACCTATATCTATACTTGTAGCTTTGTGTTTCTTATTCGCGCCCCACCCAAGTTGAGCAGTTAGTGCCGAACACCCCCATTTATGGGAGAAGGGTGTTTTTCCCAACGCTATCCTTAGTGGATGGTTATTAGCTCCTTTTCTGCTCCCTTTCCCGGATAGCCCAAGTATCTTCGGGCAGGCTGTGATGGCCTGAAGTCCATTATTATCCCAAGAACCTCCGGGCGGGGTGTTGTGGTGGTTGGCCAGGTGTGTGCGGTAGGTGGTTTCCCAAGTGTCTTCGGGATGAGGCACAGGTGTCTTCAGGCGTGGCAGTGGATCCTTTAGCCCAGGTGTCTTCGGGCGTAGCGGTGGTTGTTCTGGCCTAGGTGTTTGCAGGCATGGTTACATGTGACAGAAAGGCCCAGGTGTGTGAGGGCGGGATTCGGCAGTGGGACTGCGTGTGGTTGTGGCCCAGGTGTGTGCGGGTGGGTGTGGCAGTGGTACTGCGGTGAGAATGGCGGGATTGGTCCGATGCGTAGGATGTCTCAATAACCAGTGGGAAAGTGGCGCGGGGTACCCAAACATCGATGTGCTCTTATATATATATTACTTGACTTGCGTTATTTGGGGAGCGAGCCTTGGTGAGGCCTGGGATGGATAGTTGCCTTGTTAGTTTCTGGTTCTTCTCTTTTCTCACGGGACTTTAGTACGTTCCCCCACTTGTGCACGAGAGTCTTGGTTTTCCTTACTGAGTGTACTTGTACGCTCACCCTACGTATATAAAACTGCTTTCAGGTTTCCAGGAGGACTTCCGGGATCATGCATGACCTTACTAGCTCGGACTTTTGGAGCAGTTGCAGTTGTTTCTCTTTTCTTTTGGTACTTACCTTGTAGTCACCTTTTGCGCTTTGTGGCTTGCACTTTTAAAACATGCATGTGGGAATGGTTTACTTTTGGCTTTACTTTTCTTTCTACCTTGGTGTTGTTGGGTTTTCTCCTCCTTATCTTCCGATCCTATAAAAGAAAAAGGGTAATGCCTTCAATTTGCGAGAATTTCCTATACCCTTGGTGCAAGTCGCCACTCCGGGACCTATTGAAGGCGGGTATCGGGGGTCATTATCTCTCCTTCAACTTAAAGAAGGAAGGGCCTGGCAACCTGCTGACCCTTCCCTCCTTTTGGTGAAGGCGGGTCGTGACAGAATGGTATCAGAGGAGAGGTTGAGAGATAGGACGGAGTCTGGAGTTAGGCACAGTGAGGATTGCATGGGATGGTAAGGCAACGGTGTTGGGTGAACTTGGAGCGTGAATTAGGCCAGGGAAGACCGGCTAGGGCACGGGATTTTAGGGCCCCCCGTGATCCGATGCAAGGACTCTGGACCTACCGAACGACCAAGTGAGGCCACACTGATTGCAGGGTAGAGACCCTAAGAAAGGTACATGCATCATAAATGACTTGTGTTCTTGTGTTTCTGGGATGTCTTGGGAAATTAAGAATAAATTAAATCTTAATAAGTTTTAAGAACGATTTTCTTTGCACTACTGGGCTTAGGCATTCCTTGTTTACCTTGCAGCTATGGCACCTGGAAGGCGACCACGTGTGGTACAGGCGATCGAGACTCCTGAGATTACGTTGGCCAATCGGCAGAGAGCTGATCGAGAGGAAGAGGATGACCAGTGGCAGAAGACTCTTCGAGCCTTCCAGCGACAGGCCCTCGAGAAGTATGAGGGCAGCACCTCCGATATGAAGATGGAAGGCTGGCTAGAGGAGCTAATCATAGCCTTCGGCCTGATTCGGGCCCCGACTGAGTACTGGGTTCCTCTGGCTGTTAGCCAGATGCGAGGAGCGGCACGTCAGTGGTGGATGCTTCACCTGGGGAGTAGGAAAGAGTCTGAGGTTGCCTGGGCGGATTTCGAGAAGGAGTTCCGGGCGGAGTTTCTCTCCTCGACAATGAGGGCGGAGAAGAGGCAGGAGCTACTCTCCCTCTAGCAGGGGAGCATGTCCGTGAGGGAACTTGGAATCAAGTTCAAGGACCTCATGCATTTTGCTCCGGACCACTTTCCCGATGAGGAGTCTCGGGCAAGACGTTTGGAGGAGGCGCTCCGACCCTCCCTCCAGTATGCTGTTACCCCCTTTACCCTTCCGACATACTTAGAGGTTCAGAAGAAGGCCGATGTGGTGGAAAGGATGCACGCTCTGGGCAGAGTGTCACGAGAAGGGATCCAGCTAGGACCATCGAAGGGGAAAGCCGTCAGCGCCAGGCCTCCAGCATCGGGACCCTCCAGGTTCCGACCCGCAGGGAACAGGCCGCAGCAGTTTCAGTTTCGATCCCCTGGCCCACGTTCCATTCCTTCAGGCTCGGGACCACGGTGCTTCATCTGCGGGAGCCCTGGACATCTCCGGAGTCAGTGCCCCGATCGGGTGCAGTACAGTAGTGGCAGTCATCCCCAGCATCCGCCGCAGCAGCAGTTTCCAGCCAGACCCTTCTAGCAGCAGCAGCAGGGACAGCAAGCTCCCGCTCCTCCGCAGGCAGACGTTGGAGGAGGAGGCCGACCTCAGGGCGCTCCCCAGGGACCTCGACCAGGGCGTGGTCGGGGAGGTGGGCGACAGCCGAGGGGCAGGGGAACTGGGCATGGATAGTTACAGGCCGCAGAAGCAACAGTTCCAGCAGGGCCAAAGGTTGTTCGAGGTACGATCAGTGTGTTTAGCACTCTTGCTTATGCTTTGTTCGATACCGGAGCTTCGCACTCCTTTGTTGCACCCAGTCTAGCCCGCGCCTTGGGCCTAGATGTCGAGAGACTTCCAGTGCCCTTGGTGTTGAGCACACCAGTTGGAGGTCAGACCGACTTGCTGTTCGTTTGTCGGGGATGTAGACTGATGTTAGGGCCACATCAGTCGGTTAGGGATCTCCTTCTGCGACAGATTCAGCCGTACGATGTCATCCTAGGCATCGACTGGCTATATTCTGTGTGCGCCGTCATCGACTGTTTCCAAAGGAGGGTGGTGTTCTCCGGTTTGGACGACCAGCGTGTTACTTTCACCGGCGAGCGGAGCTGTCCGAAGGGAAACAGGAGGGAGGAACCTCTCCTCTCCTTGTTGACCGAACTGACGATAGAATCAATAGATGTGGAAATGGTGGAAGTACCAGAGATCGTTCGTGAATTTATGGACGTCTTTCCGGAGGAGGTGACGACTCTACCCCCTCGACGTGATATCGAGTTCGGGATAGACCTGCAGCCCGGCTCTCGACCAATCTCGATGGATCCTTACCGGATGGCACCTTCGGAGCTACGGGAGTTGCGGATACAGATTGACGATCTGATGAAGAGGGGTTATGTTCGTCCATGTGCGTCACCGTGGGGTGCCCCAGTCTTGTTCGCAAAGAAGGCAGATGGTGGCCTCAGGTTGTTCATCGATTACAGGAGGCTGAATCAGGTAACGATCAAGAATCGCTACCCTCTTCCGAGGATAGATGATCTTTTTGACCAGCTGAAGGGAGCAGGATGGTTCTCGAAGATCGACCAGCGATCTGGATACCACCATCTGAGGGTAAAGGATAGCGACGTCCCGAAGACGGCGTTCAGGTGCAGGTATGGGCACTTCGAGTTCGTGGTCATGCCCTTTGGTGTTACGAACGCCCCGGCCGTGTTCATGGGGCTTATGAACTCCATCTTTCGGGAGTATCTGGATCGGTTTGTGGTGGTATTCATCGACGATATCCTGATCTATTCAAGGTCATAAAAGGACCATGGAGAGCACCTGAGGACAGTTTTGGAAGTCCTCCGACAGCACCAGCTCTATGGGAAGTTGTCCAAGTGCAAGTTCTGGACACGAGAAGTGCACTTCCTCGGGCATGTAGTGTCTGAGCAGGGGGTAGCAGTCGACCCATCAAAGGTTGAGGCAGTTGTTTCTTGGGCAGCACCCAAGAATGTGGAGGAAGTTCGGAGTTTCCTCGGACTGGCAGGATACTACCGGAGATTCGTACCCAACTTCTCTCGGGTAGCAGCCCCTTTGACGGCTTTGACCAAGAAGGACCAGGTTTTCGTGTGGAGCGAGCAATGTGAGTCGTCCTTCAGCTACCTAAAAGAAAAGCTGGTTAGTGCCCCAGTGTTGAGATTACCAGAAGAAGGGATGGCCTATGAGGTATTTTGTGATGCTTCAGGACAGGGCCTGGGATGCGTGTTGATGCAGCAACAAGGGGTGATCTCTTATGGGTCCAGGCAGCTACGCCCCCATGCGCGTAACTACGCCACCCATGACCTGGAGCTTGCAGCGGTCGTTTTTGCGCTAAAGTTATGGCGACACTACCTCATCGGGGAATGCTTTGTGGTCTTCACATATCACAAAAGCTTAAAGTACATCTTCTCCCAGCGGGACTTGAACTTGCGACAACGGAGATGGGTGGAGTTCCTCCAGGACTACGACTTTGAAATCTCTTATACTGAGGGCAAGGGCAATGTGGTGGCCGATGCCTTGAGCAGGAGGACGCAGAAGTATGCGGTCCGAGAATCGGCAAATGCCTGGAAGGCGATGGAGGAGTTGACTTCCTTACACCTGGATGCAAAGATGGATAGTGGCAGAGGCTGCCTATATCAGATGATAGTGCAGTCGTCTCTGTTTCGACAAGTGGAAGAGTCTCAGTGGGGAGATTCTGAGGTGGAAGTGTTGCGGGATCGTGTCGATCAGGGGAACGCTCTGGAAGGATGGTCGGAGGACAGCCGACATCGGATGCTCTTTCATGGGAGGTTGTTTGTTCCAGAGGTGATGCGTGATGAAGTCCTTCATGAGTTCCATAGCTCAGCCTTGGCAGTACATCCAGGTGTTTCGAAAATGTACCAAGGCCTGAGGGGACAGTTTTGGTGGCCCGGGGTGAAACGGGAAGTGGTAGAGTTTGTGGCTAAATGCCTAGTGTGTCAGCAGATGAAGGCTGAACACCGTGTTCCTAGTGGTTTGTTGCATCCTTTAGATGTTCCCGAGTGGAAGTGGGACGACGTTTCAATGGACTTCGTCACAGGACTACCCAGAGCTCAGGGCGGGCATGATGCTATCTGGGTAGTGGTGGATCGATTGACAAAATCTGCTCACTTCATGGCTATCAAGGAGTCAGGACCTGTGAGTACCTTATCACAGAGGTACGTGGATGAGGTGGTGCATTTTCATGGAGTTCCGAAGACTATCGTCTCAGATCGGGACACTCGGTTCACCTCACGAGTCTGGAAGGGGTTATAGCATGCTTTTGGCACCCATCTACGCCTTAGTACTGCTTTTCACCCTCAGACCAATGGACAGACAGAGCGGACAATCCAGACGTTGGAGGACATGCTGCGAGCATGTGTTCTGGATTTCGGAGGATCATGGGTACGACACTGGCCTTTAGTAGAGTTTGCCTACAACAACAGCTCCCACTCTACTATCGGCATGGCTCCTTTTGAGGCTTTGTATGGATGACCATGTCGTTCACCCTTATGCTGGGCAGAGGTTGGTGAGACTGGTACTCTTGGACCAGAAGTAGTGCAGAGCACCACGGAGAATGTCCAGCTAGTGCGGGAGAGGATGAAAGCAGCCCAGGATCGGCAGAAATCTTATGCTGATCGTCGGAGGAGACCCTTGGAGTTTGAGGTGGGAGATCATGTGTTCTTGAAGGTTTCCCCTCGACGGGGACAGAGGAGGTTCAGAAAGGGGAGTAAGCTCTCCCCTAGGTTCATCGGACCTTTCGAGGTGCTGAGGCGAGTTGGCGAGGTGGCATATCAGCTGGCCCTACCACATCAGTTGGAAAGGGTCCATGACGTCTTCCATGTCTCCCAGCTTCATCAGTACATACATGATGACTCTCATGTCATCAACTGGGGAGAGCTAGATGTGGGAGAAGATGCGACCTTCGAGGAACAGCCAGTCAGGATCGAGGATGGCAAGGAGAAAGTGCTTCGTGGACGAACCATCGGCTTGGTTCGTGTATTATGGAGACATGGCGGCCTCGAAGAGAGTACGTGGGAGAGGGAGGCACAGATGCGTGCCCAATACCCCGTGTTGTTTTGAGCTTTGTTCCTTTTGTACCTGTTGTGGAAGAACGTTTGAATTTTGGCTATGAAATGTACTATTCCCTTTCCTCTATTATGTGTGAAAAGCCCCGTCTAAAGGGAAGAGGGAACCCAACCCCTAATCAAGACGCATTATGGTGGATGCGATTAAACCCGTGCGGGCGAGTCAGTGCCACCCAAAGAGGATAATATCTTGACATGGGGGAGGGGAACTCCCCAAACCCACATGACCTGGCGGTTTGGCGTGGTATGTTGCTTAGTTCATGATAGGGGAGTGTTTTTAGTTAGCAGAGGTTCACTCCTAAGAGGTATCTTTCGAAGATGGTTGTTCGGACCCTCTCCTTTCTTCTGGGTTGTTGTGATTCTCGAGGACGAGAATCGTTTAAGAGGTATCTGATGTGATGACCTGGACCCCCCTTGGTCCCTTCCTTTGCCAAAATCTGGATCGGTGCGACCGATCGGTGAGACCGATCGGGGCGACCGATCGGTGCGACCGATCGGTGAGACCGATCGGCGCGACCGATCGGTGCGGCCGATCGGTGAGACCGATCGGTGCGGCCGATCGGCGGAACCGGCCGACGTCGCCCGACCTTGCCAAGACGTTCCAGTAACGCTCTTTTTTCACAAATAGGGTTTTAAACCCTATTCTGCCTCGTGAAAATGTCTTGGAAACCCGAAACGCGCACAAAAGTTTTAATTAAATGCTTCATTAATTCATGAGTCGGTTTAAACCACTCAGCACCATTAATGATGAGTCAAGCCGTGTGGTCAACCCACGACTCCCACGTCTTACGCGGTTTTGCATTTTCATCTCAACCGTCCCCAGCTTATAAATTAAGGGTTAGGCCGTGGCTTTCCCCTTCTTCGATCGTGGCTCTTCTAGTGCATCGGGACTGCCGCGTCGTTATCCGTAAAGTTCCGCGCCCCCGGCCTAAACGTCGATCATCTATCAACAAGTAGGGAATTTATTTCGTCTCTCACTTCTGTGTATCATGCGGGGTGGGCGTTATCTTTTTTTCTCATAAGAAATGGTTGAGCCTTTAAATGAAGATAATAACTGGTTAAAGAAGGGGAAGGGGTTGTAATCGTTGCTTATGCCTCATCTTGTGATCATCCTTTTTAGTTTTGCTGGTTTATGTTTTCTGAAAATTGAGGCAGTTGGTGGTCGTCGTATGTGCACTGATAAATCCCCTCGTGATGTTTTAAATGGGTTGCTCAATTTGTGGACTCCTACTGTGAAATTGGTTAATCACGTATATCCAGCTGAATAAGTTGAAAGCACCAGGATCAACCCTTCTGTGATAACTCTCGGTTAGAATACACGGAATTTTGAAATCATGGAGCGTGTTAAATCTTTTAAATCTGAAAATCCCTGACTTGTGTTGGTAGTGGTAGTTGGTTGTTTTCCCTTCGGGCCGTTTTCTGGAAATGTGGGAGGGGATGGGATCCCCTGTTTTGTTTATACTCTCGGTGGCTGTGTGAATTTGGGGATGGGAACTCCTATTGGTATGGATTCGGTGGTTGTGAGTTTTAAATCCGGGTGGTTACTTAAAATATCACAAATTGGGGATAGATCCTCTGTTAACAGAACCGGGTGTGAGTGTCTTGGTTGATCCTTTCTTTTTGACGCTTTCCTTGGTTATGCTTATGGTAGTTGCCCAGTAGTGCTTAAAATTAAATGAACATTTTGACTGAACGTAAAACAAGAATGGGACAAATGGTTTTGTGGGAAAAGGTTCTGAATTGTGACTCGGATGCAGTGGTGTGGTGTTCTGTTGGTTGGCTAGGAAAACCTATGTTTTGGGTGATTGTTTGTTACCTATATCTATACTTTTAGCTTTGTGTTTCTTATTTGTGCCCCACCCAAGTTGAGCACATAGTGCCGAACACCCCCATTTATGGGGGAAGGGTGTTTTTCCCAACGCTATCCTTAGTGGCTGGTTATTAGCTCCTTTTCTGCTCCCTTTCCCGGATAGCCCAAGTATCTTCGGGCAGGCTGTGATGGCCTGAAGTCCATTATTAGCCCAAGAACCTCCGGGCGGGGTGTTGTGGTGGTTGGCCAGGTGTGTGCGGCAGGTGGTTTCCCAAGTGTCTTCGGGATGAGGCCCAGGTGTCTTCGGGCGTGGCAGTGGATCCTTTAGCCCAGGTGTCTTCAGGCGTAGCGGTGGTTGTTCTGGCCTAGGTGTTTGCAGGCATGGTTACATGTGACAGAAAGGCCCAGGTGTGTGCGGGCGGGTGTGGCAGTGGGACTGCGGTGAGAATGGCGGGATTGGTCCGATGCGTAGGATGTCTCAATAACCAGTGGGAAAGTGGCGCGGGGTACCCAAACATCGATGTGCTCTTATATATATATTACTTGACTTGCGTTATTTGGGGAGAGAGCCTTGGTGAGGCCTGGGATGGATAGTTGCCTTGTTAGTTTCTGGTTCTTCTCTTTTCTCACGGGACTTTAGTACGTTCCCCCACTTGTGCACGAGAGTCTTGGTTTTCCCTACTGAGTGTACTTGTATGCTCACCCTACGTATATAAAACTGCTTTCAGGTTTCCAGGAGGACTTCCGGGATCACGCAGGACCTTACTAGCTCGGACTTTTGGAGTAGTTGCAGTTGTTTCTCTTTTCTTTTGGTACTTACCTTGTAGTCACCTTTTGCGCTTTGTGGCTTTCACTTTTGAAACATGCATGTGGGAATGGTTTACTTTTGGCTTTACTTTTCTTTCTACCTTGGTGTTGTTGGGTTTTCTCCTCCTTATCTTCCGATCCTATAAAATAAAAAGGGTAATGCCTTCCATTTGCGAGAATTTCCTATACCCTTGGTGCTATTCGCCACTCCGGGACCTATTGAAGGCGGGTATCGGGGGTCATTATCTCTCCTTCAACTTAAATAAGGAAGGGCCTGGCAACCTGCTGACCCTTCCCTCCTTTTGGTGAAGGCGGGTCATGACAATATCCCTTCACCTATGTGTTAGTAAATGAAATATGTAATTTATGGATCTACAATGCTAGTGGAGGTGGTCCACATTGGGAGGAGAGGGAAAACCTATCCAAGGAGATACATTGGGGGGACATGTGTAATGCTCGAATAAACCCACAATTAGTTCAAGGTCTTTTTTCCATGGTCAATGGTTAGTCCATCAATTTCAAGATAAATTTAACATTTGTATGTCCCACTGATTATACCACATTGTTATTTTTTATATCAGTTGAATAGTTATTTCAATATGAATATCCTTTCAGGATCAAATAATTAATGAATTTACAAGCATGAAAGATTGAAATAAAATAAATTTTCTATCTATAAAAATTATCTAAACATGGTTAATCAAATAATTAGTCCCACATAATATTAAAAAACAGGATATAAGTTAATAATTTGAAATTTATACAGAAAAGGATAAAATTCTTTAATAAAATATTAAGTCGGTATATCATTTAGTTAATTTGGATAGAATCAAACCATTGTTTGAAGTTCTTAACCAGACAATGTGGGGATTCATTCAATTATTAGGGAATTATAAGATGACGTTTTGGGGTACATAACATGGTTCACATCACGTGTTTACATTAAAAAATTTACTTGGTGTAACTTAGAGGAAAAAGTTAAGGAAATATAAACAAATGATTTCATGATTTGGGATTCCAGTCATCATATCATGGAACTGTGAGTAAATGTAGTTGGAAATTGGAATTCTTATTTAAAAACATTTGAGTTTCTTAACCGAAAATATTTTTGGTAATGAGTAGGGGAATATGGATCCTTTCCACTTTAATTTCCATGAAGAAAGGTATTCTTATGCCAATAGTGAGGGTTATTGGGTTTTCATAAAATAGTGGGAGACTAATAAATATTATATTAATTTATTTATATAAATTTATTAGATATGTTAGTAAAATTATGTTCATCTTATTTTTTAGAAGTATCAATTAAAACGCATCAAACATATCATTGTGATCCGTAAATTATACGAAAATCCTCTCAAAAACACCAATTTCAAGGAGTTGCGAAGGCACAAATAAGTCATTTTTATCTATGAAAAGAAAATGTATATTCTTGAAGATCATCAGCTAGTTGTTCCTAGAAAAGTGGAAACAGGTGAAGACCTATATCTCTATTATAAACATCTACATAATGCAACAGATGTTCAGTGCTGCATGCTATCATCCATTTCTAAATATCATTAAACATAACTTGAGGATATGGAATCCGAATACATGTTGTGTCAACTTTGGGATCACTATTTAGATAAAGAAAGACTACGGTGTTATAATATATCTAATTAATAGTTCAAAACTAATATTGGAGAGTCCATGACATCTAGGCCTCAAGTATTCAAGCTTATTGGATACATTAAATTCCTCGATATCATAGGGATTAAATTTTAGTAGGAGTTATGTTTAGATCTCATATTTTCATAACTTATCAAGATCTTCTCCCACATTTTTATTAATTACAATATGAAAAAAATTTATAAGCGTCTTTTAGAACATATAAAAAAGATTCACCAAGTGGATAAAGACATAAGGGTGATAAACCTATAGTTCTTATGGTGAACACGAAAAGCTAGAAAAAGAAAAATTAGACCAAGACTTATAAATTGTATAAAGATCTTGGGAACCATCCTTCCAAGAAAAATAAGATCTATTGGTAGGGTAAGGAAAGGGATTAAGTATTTTATTCATATGGATAACTAGGCCACTGGAAGAGGAAATTCCCCCAGAAGCAATGGGAATCTATTGGTGCATTCTTTATCGAATAAAATATTTCCAATTCTACTCATTTCGTATTTGATATTGCTTATGGTGACCACATATATATTCAAATTTAAGAAAAAAGTAGATTTCAAAGGAATTCCAAAGGATTGGAATATATGAGAGCTTCCAATGGAGTGATTTTGGATTCCCTAGCCGTTGTTGACTACCACCTTTCCTTTATAACATGATTTATTTTTTTATGAGATTGTTAACCTGTACCTACAATTACCAAGAACAAAATTCTTGTGTCATTTTTAGAAACAAATGTGTATATCATCAAAATTTAAATAAAATTTTTCTATTTCATAAGGAAAACATATTTTGTGATATGGCTCATTTACATGATGCTCTCTGTATACTAAATTATGAAAACCAAAGGTTGGAAGTAATTAATGAATCATATTCACAAGATTAAATTATCTTCTATTTGTGGAATCACCATATTGGTCATGTAGATGAAAATAATTTGAAAAATCTCATTCAAGATGGTCATTTAGACACATTGGAGATAAATCCAAGTGAAATATGTCACACCTTATTACAAAGAAAAAATGACCAACCCACAATTTTGTGGATAGGATGAAAGGGCCACATAGATTCTTGGATTGACACACACTGATGGGTGTAGAATATTTCTAGTAGAATCTATTGGTGGATATTATTACATTATAACTTTTGCTGATGACTTCAGTAGATACGACTATGCCTACTTAATGAGTTATAAGTCTAAGTTCTTTGAAAAAATCATGTAATTAATCAATGTAGAAGAGAATCATCTTGGTAAGAAGATCAAGAATATTTAATCAGATCAAGATGGTGAATATCATAAATAAGAGTTCATAGACATTCTACAGCAGTTTGGGATTCTATCTCAACTTACTCCACCTTATAGACCACAATGGAATAGTGTTATTGAATGGAGGAACCATACCTAGTTAAACATGGTGTGTTCAATGATGAATCATGAAAATATTCTATTATAATTTTGTGGATATGCATTAAAAAATGTGGCATAGACATTAAATTCAGTAACAACTAATGCATAAAATTGAATTCCCTTCAATTTATGTAGTTGAAAAAAACTAATTTTACCTCAAACACATTAATGGAGTTTTGATGTATTTGGTAAGGACTATCAAGAAAAAAACTAGCACTAATGGGAATGAGGTGTATCGATATAAAGTATCCAATGGAAATAAAGGGATACTACCTCTACAACCCATCATAAAAGAATGTGACTGTCAAGAGACAAGTCAAGATTCATGAGAAGGATCATATTCACAAAAGGATAGTGGGAGAATGATTGACTTCAATGAAGTTGATGGTCAAGATAAACAAGAGTTGGTACATTATCAGATTCCACAAGTCCCCATGAAATAAGTAGATCATGAAACACAGATACTACGTATGACCATAAGAGAGGTAAGAGAACCTGAGTGACATGGATTTTTTGGTCACCGAGAATGGTGACTCTTAATTGGTTTATAAAGACGATCTTATATCCTTCATGGAGGATGTAGAGATCACAAAAGAATCAACATGGCTACAATCTATGAATTCTATGAAATATTCCATGTATCCGAACCAATTTTGGGTTCTAGAGGATGTTCTAGATGATATGAAGCCTGTTGGAAGAAAATAGGCATTCAAGAGGAAACTGGAGATGGAAGTTAAAAATTGTTTCTATAAAGAAAGGTTAGTGGATAATGTTTTTAAATATATTCATAGAAATGACTATAATGAAAATTTTTCACCAGAATCCATGTTTAAATCCATCAGATGATTACCATGACATCAACATTTTGCATATGGATATTAGAACTGAAATCCTTAATGAGAACCTTTAGGAAGATCTCTCTAACACATGACCAAAAGGGTTGGTAAATCCCAGAAATTCCAAACCAATTTTCAAGATTTAGTGATCCTTTTATTGATGGAAGGAACCAATGAGGTCATGTAACATTTTATTTGATGAATCCATAAAATATTTTTTGTTTCATTAAGAATGAATGTGACCTGTCTATTTACAAAACGTTTAATGAAAATGAAGTCGTTATCCTCGTATTATATGTTGATGAAATATTACTTATTGGAAATGACATAACAGTCATACAATCTATTAAGAACTACCAAAACAAGTATTTATCTATAAAGGTCATATTTGAAAAAGACTATATTATCGGCATAATGATCATTAATGATCAACCTAAGAGGCTGATTAGAATAATGCTAATATATATATTTACCATATACTAAAGAGATTTCATGTGGGATAAACCATGAGGGGATGTATTCAATAGTTGATTGGTTTACATAATTATAAGAAAATGTTTCCCCACACAAAACAAGAGAATGTGATAATGAGTAATATCATATACACATATTTAATAGGATAAATCATATATTCCATGATATGTACTAGACATAATTTTTTATATGCCTTGAGCATGGTAGGTAGATATCAAGACGATCGAGGAGAAAAACATTAGAGTTTTGTTAAGGATATCCTTAAGTATCTGAGAACAAATGAGGATATGTTTTGTATACATGGAGGAAACAAAGAAATGGGCATCAGGGATTATAATATAGTTGGTTTTCTGAAAGATCAAAATTATCTAAAGTAGAAATTAGGGTATGTTTTCTACCTAAACAGAGGTGATTTCAGCTGGAATAGATCAAAGAAGCTAGTTATTGTTGATTCTATAGTGGAGTCTGAGTAGTTAGTGGCTTTTGATGTAGCCAATGATGTAGTTTGGATTTAGAACATTGTCTTGGTACTTGATGTGGAACCTAGAAGTAAAGAAGCTATCACATTGTTTTTGGATAATACTATAGTGGTGGCGCATTAAATAGATCCATGTACACACCAACAAATAATGAATTTAATGAATAAGTAGATCCTATTGAGGGATTTCAATCATAGGGGTGAAGTTTGAGTGAACAGATACCCCATAAATGATAATTTGGTAGGCCCATTGACTAAATTCTTAACTCAAGAGAAGCATGAGTATCATGTGAGAGCTGTTGGACTGATGGTTGCTGGCATTTGGATCAATTTCATGTGGTATTCTATTAGTGTTGATGCCCTATAACCATCCACTTTTGACATTATGATAAACTTTTATTCATTGTTTTGAATATTAATAAACTCTTTATCACATCATTAGTTTTTTTTCTTTGTAACATAATATATGATAATGTCCAATGAGTAGCTATTGTAATACAAGTTCATAGTAGTTCCCCACTGTGATGAGAACCCAAAAGTTCTAAAACACTATTGTGGAATATATGTTCTGTAGGTGGATCATTTAATTTAACATAAATAAATGATGTAGGCTATCAGGGGAGGAGATTTGTAGCCATATATGACACATAATCATCATGTACTCCCTTGGTAAAATATAGTATGTATATTATTATAACAAGACCCACCGGTAGGAAATAAACATTTTTACATATCATTGGATGTTCTAATAAAAAGAGATGAGTATTTTTCCATAAATATTATGATTATTATTAATAATTACTTTTAGTTGCATACTTTTATAAATATACTAAAAAAGTGATGATAAATGTTTATAGTGAGGTAGGATATATTGGGTGTGTCTTGAGTAATATAGAATTAATGAATAATGTGAGAAAGCATTTATCACTTCAATTAATTAATGGAAGATAACATCTTAGATCCTTTTATGGAAATGAAATATCATAAATAAACCCACTTTAATGGTTTCCTATAAGAATGTTCTATTTATATAAAGTCAATGAAAAGGATATTGGGCATATATGTTGATGACCCTAGAATGAAACCTATTCGATTTGAGATATAGTGTTAAAGAGATAATATTACTTTTTTAGCATCCATATGGGGTGAAATGTCATTGCATAATTACCTTATTTATCAATGGGTTTCTTAGTGTGTTCCTAGACGCTAACCCAGGACATTAGGATACTTCAGAAAATGCCACTAGTGAATTGTCCTAGAAGATCAAACACTAAGTGTGTCCTGAATCTATGTTAGATGACATATAATTATTATTTTTAAATAAGTTGAATAAATATTATTCCCAAGAATGGAATAAAAACTATTCATGTATTATTGATCACACACACATATATATATATATATAATTATACACACACATATATATTTAGTATTTTATAAATATTATATATATGTATTTATTTGTGAATACTGCAGTGACATTTATTTAATAGATATGTAGACATTATTCAATGTCTGATAAATTTTGTGGAGGAATAGAGGACCATGATTACTGGTCTGGTAAGTAATAATATTTAATATTGTTTTATTAAATAATATTTAATCATAATTGTCAATTTATTCACATGATAATAAATAGTAATATTTGTATTGTTATTAGACATGGGGATTTTTTTGTATTAAATAAATAATTAAGGGAACTTGTAAAAAATATTATTAACCCTAGAAATATAAATACCCAATTTTTTTATTTTCTCCTGACATAATTTAGTTATGCACAAGGAATATTAGTGGATCCTCAAAATCCTCAAGATATCCCTTCTCTCCCACGAATTTTTAGCAATCATCCTCTTGCAAATCAAGCAGAACACATTGGAAGCGATTCTCAAGATGATCAATGCGAAAACCGCAACTGTGAGGAACTTTCATGCCAGCACCAGGATACTCCGTCAATGTCATCTGGAGATTAATAGAACACATTTGGATCACCAATAACAAAAATAAACATGGTTTATGAAATTCAATGATGGGGCACTGTAGATATATTTCTAGACTTATCAATGATGAAATAATTAAATATAGGAAATTCATTATCAAATTAAAGTAGTTATTAAAAATATTTATTTACCTTATATATCCCAGTTTTGGAATTATTAATATTCAGATCCTGGATTATATACCATTAATCATGGTGATTAATCATCTTATAGATCATGGAATGATGATTGACCATGAAAAAAAGAAACATTCTGCACCGCCCATCGCATGCTTCAACTACTCTTAGAACCTACATTGTTAACCCTTAATAGAATTTCCCCATCCAAAAATACCAAATTTATTTGATATGATGGTTTTTATAATGACCCATACATTACATACATTGTTATTACTTCAGAATTGAAGCATACTTAATACAACATATAACAAAACCATGATAGGACCATATAAGTATAGTGTCTTTAGAAACTGGGAAACATAAACAATTGGTTCATAAAGCATCTATATTGTCTCCCGTTTATTTCAACATATCTAGAGTCCCTTTTGGCATAGCCTACTTAATACCCTTCTTCCTAAACTAGGGAAAAGAAAACATACAAAAGGGTGAGCTCAAATGCTCAGTAAGGGTAAACAAAGGAAATATCAATCATATCATATTCCTAAGAACATAACATTTTGAAAATCATAACCTGCAAAAGAGATCATAATATCATAACATGGGATGAATCATTTTAGTGAAATGTAATCCCAATAATCATAACATATAACATGAAACCTTGTGTCATACCCACATAATCATAGAAAATCATTTCATATTGGTCAAGACTCATTTCCAAGATTATCCTAGCGGACAAAGTCCATTTCTAAACCGAGTTCAATCCTCGTTCTAGTCCTATATCAATGAATCAGATTAACTTGTCATTCCAGCCATGTCTATATCATGATATATAAATCATTACCCAATGCATTGGAGGTATATATAGGTCCCACCCATCTCATAATGAAACAATTATTATGTGTTCAACAAAACCATAAATCATATATCATAGCATAACCCATGTAATAAAAATTTTATTCTTAATCATCAGGCCATCATAATATTATCCATATAATATAAAAGGACATCATAAAAATAATTCTATCATAACATATTCAAATAAATGTAAAAATAGGGATAGACACAGAACCTTGAATTATCATAGATGGAAAATAATTTTGATAAAACACTTGGACTCCATTCTTAAGGAAAATATCCTTTCTACTTCATAAACATTTTTCCTTTCTTAACATGTCAAGAAATTTTAAACTAATAGATGTTAATTAAAAATAAACATGTAAAGAATGCTTCATGGAAATAATTTTCTTATGAAATCATAAAAATCCATTCATGTTGTATAATTTAAAAAAACATTCTTCTCGTACTTTGGGCGGAAAAGTAAAAAAGTGTCTCATACTGAATACGACATAAGATTCCCTTCATACCTTTTACTAAAATTCAGAAATATATAAAATTATATTTTAAAAAATTATAGGAGGATAGAAATAATATTACATATTGAGGAAACATGGATGTGGATGATAAAAATTACGTAGTAAATTCTATGGTATGATCAATCTCGGATAAATATGAGATGGTGATATTTTCCATTACCTTAGTTCTGATATGCCTCATACGTATCTGAGACTCCAATATAATGATTTAAAAAATGTCATTGACTTATTAAATAATCATATTAATTATTATGATATCATATAGGGTCATAATTCTTATCTTCTTATTAGTAATATTTCATTGCTACTTGTTATTCGGGTGTTCATTGCTTTATGTTCTTATGCATGATTGGTCGAATAAATTCGTATCCCTATTTTTAGGTTATAGATAACTCATTTAAAAAAATTTATTTGTGTAATATATATCAAATTTATTCATTCAATTCATTTATATAATCATTATTCAATGAATATCATGTAGAACGAGTCGCATCACATCGTGGAGACGGTAAGCCGTGTGTACACACGAGAGATGATATCATTCCCATGATTCTCTAATTGTATTGAAGTGGATGATAGAATACAAGAATTAGTATCATGTTATAATAACCATATATAGTTATCCATTAAACCATTATACCCATCCAAGAAAAGAGGTGGTGAAAAAACAGATTACACCACAGCGTGGAGATGGTATTCCGTACGTACGCATGCGCGGTGATTTTATTTTCCGTAGGATGGATAGAAGGTGAAATATTGATGTTTCATTTTTATAATAGCATATAAGTATATGAGTGATATGGATGTTATTAATTTATAATTAAACAAATAAATAAGACGAAGTAGAAGAAGAAATAAATGTGAAATAATCAGTAAAGGATATTACCTCTTCTTCGACGCACCTCTTCTAAACCTCCTCTTAGGACACTATAGTTGGCCTTTCAAGATGACCAGAACCTCTAGTATGATTCTAATGATGTTGAGAAGGTAAACAGATGGGGATTGGCCGAGCATGAAGTCTCGAAATGTTGTAAATTGGGGAGGGAAGTGGTGCCCTTTTAAAAGGGGGCAGAGGGTCACCTTAGGAAAAACATAAAATATTATTTTATAATAAAGTCATTTTCAGTTTATAATGGCTAAAAAATGACTTTTTTTGAATCTAGGGTTGGTAAGGGTCTTAATACATACACCAAATTGGTTTTAGACAAGTTTAGGTTACCATTTTAACCATATCATTTTGATTTAACTCTAAGTTAAATAATTTAACTTTTACCGTGTCTTCTTGTATTCTTACAGGATATGGTAAATAAACATACTATAAACTTCCTATCAAACCCCATTTGGTTCATTAATGTCATATATATTATTATATATTTCTTTTGTCTGATCCTTATATTTTTTAGAATATAATAAAATTAAAAATATAATATATTTTTTAAAAACTCTTTTATGTCAATTTTGACACTATTTGGTATTTTTTTGTTAAATTTATAACAGCATTATTACTCTGAAATAAACCTATATAACTAACCCTAATATGTTATATTAACCTATAAAATTTGTGTAATTCATAAAAAGTCTCAAATTACACTAATTTGGATATTTATAACATCAATTATGTTAATTTTTCATTAATAAGCTAATTACTGCATCATCATTGTGTCATAAATAACATAAATTATTTAATGTCTATTTTGGTTTAAATAAAATATAATTATGTATGAAATATTTTTATCTTTATAATGAATATTAATAGTCGAATTTATCTTATATTTACCCCTATATTAAAAATGTTTTAGTTAAAACATTGATTTTAACTCTTTTATCTCTTATTTGAATTAAATAATAATAAATGTCCTAATCTAATCCAAGTGGACCTATAGGGTCATAATTTATATCTATGTTTTATTTTGGTCGAATTACACTTATAAAATAGAATTTGGACATGTTTTAGGGTAATAATAATATCATTTTTACACTTAATTACCCTATTTACTATTAACCGTGGTAAATAAAATTTCAAAGTTACTATTCACCAAAAATAATTTTTATCTTGTTGAACAAAAATTTACTCCTTGATATTAACCGTGTCTCTCAGATTTTCGAAATTCAACTCACAGAAGTGGTAAAATTATGTTTTATATAAATTTTCAAATGCTCCTAGGATGTGGGTAAAAGACGGTAAAAAGATCAATAAAATTTTTATATATCTAAAATTATTATGAAATGACTGAAATGAATTACATTGAACTTATATAGGTATTATGTTTCTATTTTAACCAAAAAAAATTTAAATAAAATAAAAAATTATTTAATTAAAAATTTGGTTTCAAACTATGATTGTGTGTTTTTCACTATTAATCAAAAATTGAATGTTTTCAGAAAAATACCAAAAATTAATCCTATGCTAATTTCGATATTATGAATCCAAAAATGAAGTCCATTTTGAATGATAAAATTGAAAAAAAATAAAAAAGTGGGTATTAATATTCATAACTTCTAGTTTATATAATATTTTAATAACATATTGTTGTTTAGTGAAACTTGATATTGCATACAACGCATGCAATCGAGGAAGGATGCTCTTGCGTGTAACGCAAGACAAGAAAATGTTGTGTGTAGTGAAAGATTTATTTGGTGTTGAGTATAACATTATACATAAAAAACAAAATATTTCTCATTAAATATTAGGGTGTTACATTCTACCCCCCTTAAAAATAATTTCGCCCTCGAAATTCGTAACTTCATAACAAACTGATGAGGATACCTCACCCTCATCAAATCCTCAAGTTCCCATGTAGATTCTTCTAATTTGTGGTTCCTCCATAAAACATTAACCATGTGAGTGGTCTTGTTTCGTCTAACTTTTTCGCTACGATCCAGAATCTCAATCGCATGTTCATCATGAGAATGATCTTGCTCCAACGGAACAACATCTGAGCATAGTACATGTGAAGGATTGGGTATATACTTTCTAAGGAGAGATACATGGAAAAAATCATGAACTTGATAGATGTTCGGTGGAAGCGCCAATCAGTAAGCTACCTTCCCAACACGATCCATTATTTCAAAATTACCAATATACCTAGGTCTCAGCTTTCCCTTCTTTCCAAATCTCATTAATCTCTTCCATGGAGATATTCATAAGAACACTTTATCACCCACTTCAAACACTAGGTCTTTTCTTAGATTGTCAGCATATCTTTCTTGTCGACTCTGAGCTGCTCTTATGTGGTGATGAATAGATCGGACCATTTCTGCCATCTCATCAACAAGATCAGGTCCTAATATATTTCATTCCCCAACTTCATCCCAAAAAGTTAGAGTTCTATATTTCATTCCATAGAGAGAATCATAAGGATCCATCAAAATACTGGAGTGAAAGATATTATTATTAAAAAATTCCACCAAAGGTAATTGTTAATCCCAACCACCTTTTAAATCTATAGAGCAAGCTCTCAACATGTCTTCTAAATTTTGAGTTGTCCTCTCAGACTAAGTTTATGTCTGAGGATGATAAGAAGTACTGAAATTCAACTCTGTATCTAGAGTATGTTGTTGACAATGCAAAAACATCGAGTTAAACCTCGAATCCCGATCAGATATAATGGAATGTGTTTCTCCATGAAATTTTACCACTTCCTCCACATATATCCTGGAAAGATTATCAAGAGGTAAATCTTCTCTAATAGCAATTAAGTGTGTCGACATCATAAGATGATCAACTATAACACAGATAACATTATTTACTTTGGATGTTTTAGGAAGTCCAGTGAAAAAGTCCATAGTGACGTTTTCCCATTAACATTCTGTTATGGATATTTTTTGTAACATCCACTTAGACTTTTGTCTCTCAGCTCTAACTTGCTGGAAAACCAAGCATCGAGAGACATATTCAGCAACATCTCATATCATTCCATCCCACCAGAAGTACTTCTTCAATCCCATATACATATTTATTCTTCCAGGGTGAATAGAGAATGAAGAACTATGAGATTCAAAAAATACTTCCTTCTTTAATTCTGTGATGGGAGGAACACAAACCCGATTCATGAACCTTATTTTTTCATCACAATCAATGTGGAATTCATGAACATTTCTCACCTTCTTTTGTAACTCTACATCTTTTTTCTATCCCTCTTTAATAATCTTCAAATGTATAGACGGTTGAACATTTATTTGAGAAAGATAATATTTTTACCCTTCCATTATAATTCCACGATCCATCCATGGTAAATCTATAAATATTGGATCTTTTGTGATCCTCATCATGGATAAGTTGGCATGTTCTTGTCGACTAAATGCATCTCCCACCTTGTTTGCTTTCCCAGGGTGGTAATGAATTGAGCAATCGTAATCCTTACTTAGCTCCAACCATCTTCTTTGGCACATATTCATCTCCTTTGGTGTGAAAATATACATTATGCTTTTATGATTAGTATAAATATCACACCATTCAGCATAAAGATAATGCCTCCAAATCTCTAATGCAAATATTACCACAGATAATTCCAAATCATGAGTTGGGTAATTTTTCACATGGATTTTCAAATGTCGTGAGGCATAAGCTATCACCATATATTTTTTCATGAGAACACACCCTAATCCATTCTTGGATGCATCACTGTAGATCACAACCCTTTCTCCACTACAAGGCAGTATGAGCATAGGTGCACTGGATAACCTTCTTTTTAATTCCTTGAAATTTTCCTCACACTCCTCTATCCAACCGAACATAACTACTTTTCGAGACAACCTTGTGAGTAGACTAGATAATTGTGAAATATATTTCACAAAACGTCGATAATATTTAGCCAAACCATGAAAACCACAGATCTCAGTTGCTATTGTTGGTCTCCACTATCATTCGATAACCTATATTTTTTCGTGATCCACTTATATCCCCTCTATTGAGATTATGAGACCCAAAAATGAATCTTTTTGAAGCCAAAAATCACACTTGGTAAATTTGGCATAAATCTTCTCCTTTTTTAGGGTCTTTAATACAATTATAAAGTGATATTCATGTTCTTATTTACTCTTTGAATAAATAAGAATATAATTTATAAAGACTACCACAAACTGATCAAGATAGTCTCTAAAGACTCTATTCATTAGATCCATGAAGATAGCAGGGGCATTAGTAAGGCCAAATGGCATCACTATAAATTCATAGTGCCCATAGCTTCTACGGAAAGCCGTTTTTGTTATATCCTTACCATTACCCTTAATTGATGATACCTTGAACAAAGATCAAGCTTGGATATTTATTGAGATCTACGTAGTTTGTCAAATATGTCATCAAAGCATGGGATAGGATATTTGTTCTTAATAGTTATCTTGATAAGTTCTCGATAATCAATATAGAGTCTCATTGATCCATCATTATTCTTAACAAACCAAACAGGTTCTCCCCAAGGCGATTCCCTAGGGAGTATGAATCCCTTAGCAATATTCTCCTGGTGTTTCTTCTTCAATTATTGCAACTCAATTGGTGCCATTCTATAAGGTTTCTTTGAAATGGGCATAGCACATGGAATGAGTTCTATGGAAAACTCAACATCATGATTTGGTGGAAGACATGTCAATTCCTCTGGAAAGACATCATCAAACTCTCGTACAATGGGCATATTCTTAATTGTGACTTTATCTCTAAGCATTTGAGATAAATAACCTTCATTTATTAGAATCCAGACCCATAATATAGAAGAAATTTACACTAGATGGTTATACTCATCCTTTCATAGAGATATGATCATATATTTATCAGGAATATGAAATGTGACTTCCATTCTTTGGAAATTGATATGAGCTCCATATAAGGAAAGACAATCCATGCAAATAATTACATCAAATTCCACTATATAAAGGATCACAAGATTTGCGGGAAGCAATTTCCCACAAACATCAATTGGAGAAGAATTATAAACATTTTATGTAACCGTTGTGCCATTAGGAGTGGTCACAGTTGACTCAATAGCTAATTGTTGAGGTAGTACAGAGATACCCTTGGAAAATTCTTTAGAAATAATAGAGTGGGTGGATCCAGAATCAAATAAAACATTTTCTACTTTAGAGTGGATGGTAAGTGTACCTTTCACCACTTCATTATCGCACTCCACATCACCGATAGAAATTGCATGTGGCTTTCCTTTGTCTTTGGCCTTAATAGTTTGTTGACTTCGAACATCATCAACAACCCTTGTATTTGGGCATTGATTAACATAATGCCCCATTTCCTTGCACATGTAACATTGATGTGTAGGAGTTCCATTATGTATAGCCTTTTCTTTTTCGCATCACTAGACATCTTCTTCCCATCATTGTAGCATTCAAATGCCCAATGACCTTCTTTTCCACATTTGAAGCATTTACTTTTCCCTTTAAGATAATTCCCACCATGTTTCATTCCACACATTGAGGATAAGGGAAAACTCGTCTTATTTTAAGTGTGGTCTTTAGATTTCCCTTTGAATTCCATTTTCCTCTTCTTATCAAACCCATATGACTGATGGGTTACGCCAATATCCATCGCAACCTTGAGAGCACATCGAACAATTTCCTCGTAGATATTGAAGTCCCTTATGGCTAACACATTTTGAAGACTTGGTTTTAAACCACTAAAGAATCCATTGATCTTACTCTGAGGTTGGATAATAATTCCTAAAGCATACCTTTCAAGTCTTGTAAAATTTTCTTCAAATGTATCAATAGATTCATCATCCTTTTGATTTAGTTAAAGAAACTCATTCCCTACCTTTGTTAGAAGAATACATGGGAAATAATTATTGAAAAATAAGTTATTGATCTCGTCCCATTCCATGGACTCAATTTCGTTTCTTTGCCCCGTATTCTTGATAAGATTCCAACATTGATCAGCTTCACCTTCCAAAAGATATATTGCTAATATGACTATATCATGTTCAGAACATTGATGAACTAAAAATATCTTTTAAGTGGTACTGATCCATTGTTCACCCACTAATGGATCAGTAGACCCGTTGGATGAGGGTGGATGCTGCCTCATGATTGATTCAACAGAATGTTGCTCCTTCCTTGGCTCGTTTGGATTTTCTGCATGATTCATAGCTTGAGAAAGTTGTTTGATCATGTCTACAAGATTTTTCATTCCAGCTCCTATAACGTTTGGTTTCTCAGGGGGACAATCATTCCATTTCCCATCGCATTCAACATTAGCACAGTTCCTTTGGGTTCTAGCCAATGACTAAAACCAATAATCATAGTGTGAGAAACACTAATCATAATAGGAAAAACACATAATCATGAATAAAATTTCAAAATTTAGGAATTATCATAGGTTATTCATGGACATTTAAAAAACACTAATATTGTGTTCTATGCTTATAATTTTCCTTAGGTTCCTACTAAGGCTTTCACATCCTTGTTTCCAAAGTTTGACTATACCTTTCCTCTGATACCAACTATAAAGACCCCTACATTACATACAATTTTATTACTTTATAATCGAGGCATACTTATTACATCATATAACAAAACCATGATAATACCATATAGGTATAGTGTCTTTAGAAACTGGGAAACATAAACAACTAGTTCATAAAGCATCTACATTGTCTACCATTTATTTCATCATATATAGAGTCCATTTTGGAATAAACTACTTAATAGCCTTCTTTATGACCATTGGAAAAGAAAACTTATAAAAGGGTGAGCTCAAATGCTCAGTAAGGAAAAACAATGGAAATATCAATCATATCATATTCACAAGAACATAACATTTTGAAAATCATAACCTACGAAAGAGATCATAATATCATTACACGGGATAAATCCTTGTAGTGATATGTAATCCAAATAATCATAACATAAAAAAGGAAACATTGTGCAATACACACATAATCATAGAAAATCATTTCATATTAGTCATGACTCATTTCCAAGATTTTCATAGGGGACAATGTCCATTTTTGAACCGATTTCACTCCTCGTTCATGTCTTGTATCACTGAACCGGATTAACTTGTCGTCCTTGCCATCTCTATCTCATGAGATATAAATATTTACCCAATGCATTGGATTTAGATATATGTACCGCCCATCTCATAATGAAACCATTCTAATGTGTCCCACAAAACCCTAAATAATATATCATAGCATAACCCACGTAATAAAAATGGGATTCTTAAACATCATGCGATGATAACATAGTCCATATAATCTAAAAGGACTTCATAAAAATAATTCCATCATCAATTAATAAAATAAATGTAAAAATAGGTATAGAAATTGATCTCTATATTATCATAGATGGAATATAATTTTGATAAAACACATGGACTCCATTCTTGAGGAAAATATCCTTTATACTTCAAAAAAAAATTACCTTCTTAATAGGTCATAAAATTTTAAACTAAAATAAGTTAATTAAAAATAAAATTATAAAGGAAGCTTCATGGAAATAATTTTCTATGAAATCCTAAAATTTTTTCATGTTGTATAATTTATTAAAACATTCTTCTTGTACTTTGGCCGAAAAAGTCAAATAGTTTCTCGTAATGAATACGAAAAAATAAACCTTTCATATATTTTATTAAAATTCAGAAATAGGTAAAATTGGATTTAAAACAATTGTATCAGGATAGAAATAATATTACATATTGAGGAAACATGGATGTGGATGATAAATATGCCCTAGTAAATTCTGAAGTATAAATAATCTCGAATTAAAATGAGATTGTGAGATTTAACATTACCTTAGGTTTGATATGCTTCATACATATCTGAAACTTCTGTATAATGATTTAAATAATGTCATTTACTTACTAAAGAATCATATTCATTGTTATGATATCATATATGGTAATATTCTTATCTTTTTATTAATAATATTTCATTGATAGTTGTTATTCGGGTGTTCAATGATTTATGTTCTTATGCATGTTTTGTCGAATAAATTATTATTCCTCTTTTTACGGTATAGATAATTCATTTAAAGAATGGTATTACTATTATAAATATCATATTTATTCATTAAATTCATTTATATAATAATTATTCAATAAATATCATGTAGGACGAGTCGCATCACATCATTGAGAGGGCAAGCCGTACGTACACACGAGCGATGATATCATTAACATGATTGTGGAATTTTATTGAAGTGGATGATAGAATATCAAAATTAGTATCATTTCATAATAACCATATATAGTTATTATTTACACCATTAAACCCATCCATGTAACGCGGTGGGGGAAAATAGATTACACCACGGTGTGGAGACGGTATTTCTTACCTACACAGGAGCAGTGATTTTGTTTTCCTTAGGACGGATAGATGGTGAAATTGGTTTGTTTAATTTTTATAATAACATATAAGTATATGAGTGATACATATGTTATTACTTTATAATGAAACAAATAAAGTAGAGAAATTAGAAGAAGAAATAAATTTGAAATAATCGGTAAAGGATATTAACTCTTCTTCGACACGCCTCTTCTAAACCTCGTCCTAGGACACTAAAGATGGTCTTTTAAGAAGACCAGAACATTTAGTATGTCTCTAGGGAAGTGGATAAGGTAAATGGTTAGGTTTTTTCCGATATTTATGGTTCAAAATGTTGTAATGTGGAGAGGTAAGAGGTGCCCTTTTATAAGGGTGGAGAGGGGAACCATAGTAAAAACATAAAATATTATTTTATAATAAAGTCATATTTAGTTTATAATGGCTCAAATGTGACTTATTTCAAAGCTAGGGTAGGGAAGTTTCGAAATAGTTACATCCAATAGGTTTTAGACAAGTTTAGGTTACCATTTTAACCTTATCATTTATATTTAACTCTAAGTTAAATAATTTAACTTTTAATGTGTCTTCACGTATTCTTACACTACATGGTTAATAAAATTACTATAAACTTCAAATAAAACCACAATTGGTTCATTAAAGTCATATATATTATTATACAAGTCTTTTGGCCGAACCCTAGATTTTTTGGAATAGAATAACAACTAATAATATAATATATTTTTTTAAAATCTTTTATGTCAATTTTTACACTATTTGGTATTTTTGTTGTTGTATTTATAAAATCATTATTACTTCGAAAATAATTTATATAACTAACCCTAATGGGCTATATTAACCTATAAAATTAGTGTAATTCATAAAAAAGACTCAAATTAAAATTATTTGGGTATTTATAACATAAATTATGTTAATATTTCATTAATAAGGTAATTATAACATCATCATTGTTTCATAGATAACATAAATTATTTAATGTCTGAAAATTATAAATTAAATATAATTATGTAGGAAATCTATTTATCTTTCTAATTAATATTTATAGTCGAATTTTTTTTATGTTTAACCCTATATTAAAAATGTTTTGTTTGTTAAACACTGATTTTAACTCTTTTAACTCTTCTTTGAATTAAATAATAATATATGTCCTAATCTAATCCAAGTGGACCTAAAGGGTCATATTTTATTCCTAAGGTTGTTTTTGGTAGAATCAATCATATCCAATAGAATTATGAATTTTTTAGGGTAATAATAATATCATTTTTACCCATAATTACCCTATTTACTTTTAACCGTGGTAAATAAAAGTTAAAAGTTACTATTCACCAAAAAAATATTTTTATCTTATTGAACCACATTTTACTCCTAGATATTAACAGTGTCTCTCGGATTTTCGAAATTCAACTCACAGAAGTGGTAAAATTATGTTTTATGTAAAATTTCAAATGTTCCAAGGAGGTGGGTAAAAGACTGTAAAAAGGTCAACAAAGTTTTTAAATATCTAAAATTATTATAAAATGAATCCAATGAATTACATTGAACATATATAGGTATTATGTATCTATTTTGACCGAAAATAAATTTAAATAAAATAAATAAGTGTTTAAATGAAAATTTGGTTTTAAACTATAACTCAGTGTTTTTCACTATTTATCAAAAATTGAATGTTTTTAGAAAAATACAAAAAATTCCCCCTATGCTAAATTCAATATTCCGAATCCAAAAATGAAGTCCATTTTGAAAGATAAAATTTAAAAAA
Organism: Viscum album; assembly: GCA_963277665.1. Classification (NCBI taxonomy): domain Eukaryota; kingdom Viridiplantae; phylum Streptophyta; class Magnoliopsida; order Santalales; family Viscaceae; genus Viscum; species Viscum album. The sequence continues at coordinate 1,554,569,286 of OY728121.1, read as the reverse complement.
ATTAAACAAGTGGGTATTACTATTCATAACAGCTAGTTTATATAATATTTTTATAATATATCGTTGTTTTGTAAAACTCTGTATTGTATACAATGCAAGCTATCGAGGAAGGTTTCTCTTGTGTGTAATGCAAGCCAGAACAGTGTTGTGTGTATTGAAGGATTCCATTGGTGTTTCTTATAACATAATACATAAAAACAAAATATTTCTCATTAAATCTCGGGGTGTTACAATTTTTATACCTAGGTGTAGGTTGTTTTTATTTCAATGGAACACCTGGAACATGAAGCCTTGATTGGACTAGAACATAGTAGTAGACTAACTGTGTCTCAATTGGGAGATAATATTCTTATAAATTGTAATAAATATGACTATGTTTATGAAATGGTTGAATATATTCAATCTAATGAACGTAATCCAGTGTCAAATGACCAAGTTCACCATGTTGTGGATGCTTTTTTACATACGGGTTCTACAACAGGAAGTATCCAATTGTTGACCATGATGGATTTATCAGTCCACATCAGAGAATGAGTAGGAATCTTATTGATTATGCCAATATTGAAAGATAAATTTTCACAATACTCGTATGGATTCCCTTGGAGAAGACCAGTATACCTTTCGAACATAAAGGGAAAAGGAACGATGGAACCGGTATGGCTAACCACAAGAATTATTATAATGTTATTTTCATACCTATTTTCCTTGAGTAGAAGTCATAAATTTATTCCATTAGCAACGAAGATGGATATGTTGACCCTATTATGAGGAATTCCCATCAAATCATACACATATTAGTGGAAGATTTAGATTATTTGGTTGATTAACATGATGTAATTATATACAATATATTTTCCAATGTATAAATCTTTGAAGATGAATATATTAAAATCAGATAATTGATGTTATATAAAATAGAAGATGAGTTTTAATGAAATCAAAATATTAATTGTTGGGACCTTCCATTGAAATGACTTACAAAAGGTTTCATTTTAATTGTAATTTTTGTATATGCTTCAATTCCATTGTAGGATGTTTTATTTTAGTTGACTTATATGGATTAGTTGATCTATTCGGTAGTTGTGAATCATTTTGGTTTGTGAAGACATTAAGTATGTGATTACATATTATCCATTTTATAAAATAATACTGGCTACATAACGGTATATAGACTCATGAACTAGGTTGATGGGATCATTTATAAATGTAACATCAAAATATTGTTTTTATAGAAGGTTCAAACTGAGTATACATATTGGTATCAATTGTAAGAGGGATTCTATGTTTGGGTAGGGTACTGTGAAAGTCCTAAGCATGTAAAGGAATCTTAACCCACTTTTTAAAATACATAATATTTTATGGACTTTTACATAAGAGTCATTGAATCATACATATGTTTGATGGAATATACCTAAATGTAACTTTCAAAACATTATTTTTTAAAATTAATGAACCATATGTGTGTAAAGGTATCAGGTGAGTGCTGTTAGCCACGTATGAGTAGGATTCTTATCATCTTTTGAGTCTGTAATGAAACAAGAAGAAAGGTTTCTTCAAAACAATAATTATGAATATTGTGAGAGCCCTATGTGTGTCAGGTTAATATGTGAATGATGGTTTCTACATATAGGTAGGACTGTGTTAAATGTTTGAGTGCATAAGGGAAGCATGATGAGATATGAAGCCACATATAGGTGCTATTAAATATTTGAGAGGAATAGTTGCAACAAAATGGTCACTAGACTATGAATAAGTATCACTAACCACGTAAAATGGTGATAAAACATGTGTGAATGTAGCTGCAAGATAATAAAATGATAATTCTTATAGTTACCACATTGACTATATGGTTTCAATTTTTTAAACTATTATATGTAATATATAATTTCCTGGTTTCGGAAAGCACACTGCATCTCACTCATTCAAATTATAACATTATCTTTTAATAAATTTTACGTATATGGGTCGGGTTACCTACTCTTTCTCAAGCCTTCTCTTAAAAAATGAATTTTCTCATTTTTCATTATTTATTGAAATGAGAATTTTAATTTATTTTAATATTTATTAATTGACAATTTAAAATTATAAATTAATATTTACTAATAAAAAATGTTTTTTTCTAAATTATTTTCCTGAAAATAGAAAAATACTTATATTTGAAACATTATTAGAAAATCTTTTTTTAATATTTTGTATGATAGAAGTGTATTTTTTTAATGAGAAAATAATTTTTTTTTTAATTTTACATTTTTAAAGGATGAATATTATTTTTTATAAATCTAAAATTTTAAAAAATTTATAATTGTTAATTTTTTATATTTGTTTATGGAAAATGTGATTTTTCAATGATTTTATATTCATTTTTTAAATAATAATTTTTTTTAAAAAAGTTAATGATTTTTAAAAAATAAAATAAAGAAATATTTAGTCATCAAATTTCATGAAGAAATAGTATATTTTTAATATATTTATATAAAAATATTATCATACATAGGGGGAAATTTTTTTTATTTTGTTTTTATTGTAAAAATAAATTTTCTCGAATTTTATTGAATTCAAAAAAAAGAATGAAATTTTTAAATTTTTAAGTAATGATTTTATATTTTAGTAAGGAATATATTTTTATAATTTTTTAATTGAAAAAATTATTTACTTAATTATATTAGGGGAAATTTCATTTTAAATATTGAATAATGAAATAGAATTTTTTTAATAATTTTTTTTAAATTAAGATTTTTGAAAATAGTGAGATTATTTAAGATCATTTTGGATTTTTAATCAATGTAATAATTTATAAATATTATTATTTATTTAAAAAATATAGTTTTATTATTTTTAATTGTCAAGGAAAACATTTTATATATATGAATTTTTGAAATATAGAATTCTTTTTTTGGAGTTTATTTTAATTTTAATTTCTGATGTAGTGTTTTTTTATGGAAATAAAACAATATTCATGAAATAGATAGATTAATATTATTTATGAAAAATGAATGTTAAAATGTTATCTAAAAAAACTAATATTTGATTATTGCACTGAGGTGGTGGTTTTTAATGAGGAAATAATACTTTCTAATCAAAAAAGGTTTTTAAATTTTTTAAAAATGATTTGTTTTTTTTGTTTTATAATTATAAATGTAATTTATTATATGTTTTTCTAACAAATGATTATTTTTTTAATAGTTTTCTTCTAATATATCATTAAAATATATATTATACATCTTTTAATTTGATAGTTAAATGTTAATATAATAAATTAAAATAACTATTAAAAATCAGGTTGGATTAATGGAAAAAATGAATTCACAATTTCTCTATTAAGTTTCATTAATGAATTTTTTATAATAAAAATGTTTAATTTTTTAATGAAATCACATTTTATTAAATAAGAATGTTTAATTTTTTTTATTTACACCTTTCAAGGAAAAATAAAAAACAAAAAAATATCAATTATTTAATGAAATGTTGAATTTGTTTTTAATATCTTTCTAAAAATTCATGAATTATTTAAAAATTGATTTATGAAGAAAAATGGAATTTAAAAAAATAACTAGAAAATTGAATTTCATTATGTTTTCTTTATTTTTTTTATATAGTATATGATATTGTTTTGAATACCTCGAGTGGTTTCATAAATTTTTTATATAATTTTTTATTATTTTTAGAAAATTTGAGTTATTTTTAGAGTTGTAGTGATATTATTCCATTATTAATAAAAATAAATAATTTCTAAAATATTAATGATATGTTTAAGTAATGTTTAAATTTAAATAGGATTTTAGAAAAATAAGGATAATGGGTTTTTTATTTTCATTGAGAATGTTTTTAAAAAAAATGTGGTTTCTATTTATTTTTAATAAAATATAAAATTATTCAATATATTTTTAGGGACAAAAGGTATTTTACATTAATTATAAGCATATTTTTTATTCAAGGTTCTTAATAATAAATTATAATTCCCTTCTATTATAATATATTCACACACAAATATATAAATAATTGTAAAAAATTATATATTTTACATTATAAAACATTATGAAAATTAAATTATATTTATTAAAAAAATTAAATGAATCCTTTTAAATATAAAACAACATTAAATGAGTAATATTTTTAGATTTTGTATAAAATGGGTAATTTACATTAAGAATATGATAAATTTCAAATTAAATGTAATATTTAATAATTAAATTATTTACCAAATATCTATTGAATAATACCAATAAATTGAATTAATAATTCTATAGATTTTTTTAATGGTGGTTTATCTTAACTAAATTATAAAATATGTTTTTTAAAAAATAAATAGTTTTTTAAATTATTACGAAAAAATATCAGATGGAATATTTTTTTACAAAATTATAATAGATAATTTTTAATTTTTTATAATTTTATAATTTTATCAATGCACAAAAAAATCCTAGTGCTTTAATTTCTTTTATTGTATGTATAAAAGTCTGAATAAATGATTTTAGGGGTTAATTATGAATGAATTATGATATTATAGTACAATGAGAAACCATGCATTAAGGTTTCCTCCAATATTCCATGATGTTCCTATATTCATCATGGTTTGATAGAATCCCAGAGACAAGAAGTGAATTTTTAGGGAAAATATTTACTGAGTTATTGGGCACCACATTGAGGGAAAATACATTATGGATCTTTCTACCATGATTTTCATTATTAAAAATGATTATAGTACATGTTTTATATATATATATATTATTACGATTACTATTGGATATTTGTGTCAAAAAAAATAATTTAACAAACAATTCAAATTTCAGAATGGGGGAGAAACCCATTAGATGAGAGTTCATGGGGGGTTATTATGTTGGTTCCCAATAGAATCATCATGAAGAGCTACATAAATTCATGGGGAATGTTGACTAAGATAGTAAATAATCATCAAGAATCTTTGGTAACCATTATATAATCAATGTGGTCTTCCACCATATTACATTCCCGCTAAGAGTAGATAATGACCACATAATGAAAAAAGAGCCACTTGTATCCCCTAACAAGGTGGGTGGATTACTATTAAAAAGTAGACAATCCTTGAATAAAATTAATGTAAAATGTATTATCTTATTCAACCAAAGACACATTGATATCATAATGACTATTGAGTTAGTGAACTCTAAGTAGGGATTAATAATATCGGTTGAGTGGGTTGTGCTGATAATATAAATAACTTTACACTAGAACCACTAAATCTCATTCATCACTAATGATACCCGCTATACACAAGATACCATTAGCACATCTTCCATTTTTATTGATCTTGAGACACGCATTGGGAAAAAAATAATGATCCTAATTGCTTGGAAAAAACAATCCCTACATGTTTGAGTATGGTTAAACTCTATATAAGTGTTTTAGGGATTTTGAACGTTGATACTTCATGGGAAAAATTATCACATTGAAAATATCAAAATGAGAACATTAGTTTATAAGAGATTCAAACAAGAGAATGTTCCCATATTCCTAACTTCCATACATGACTCCCGTAAATCCAAATAGCTAGTGGGGAGACCCTTTTATAATATCACCAATTACTTGAACCTATATCCACCATTATAATCTATGAAATAATAAATTTATAAAATGAGTTGAGGAAATGGATACACCCTTGAGAGCACTGAGGTTGTTCAAGATAGAGTGTTCACATTATCACACTATAAAAATCCCTATTTTATGACACCAAATTTGTTTTCGATAATATATGAATCATTTTGTCCATGGGAGTTTCTTTAATTTACATTTGTGTGTTTGTGGGGAATTATCAATTATGAACCCACAATATAAGAATATTTATTCTAATGTAATAGTGATATTCTAAAGATAATGCACCCCAATATATGAAATTTTCTAAATATGGATAAACTTGTTGTAGTTAGCATATTAAAACACCAATTTTGTAGTGTTTACGATAAACCAATCAAAATTAGTAAATAATATAATTTTATTTAATATATCATTCACATCCTCACGAGGATGAATAGATAAAAATCCTTCATTACCCATATCCTCATGACAACTAATGTTCACAAATGAACTCCCTAAAACATATAGTGGTCATAATGAATGGTTATCATCCCAATGGTTAAACATTGATTACTGAGGATCCAACATGTGTGATTAATTAAAATGTAAAAAAAATAAAAAATACGCTTCCCTATATGAGATATTGGATAACTCTTTCAATTTTACACCATTATCATCCTCCCATGATTATTAGGCCTAAAATTTTCCAATAGAGATTGCCCTATGAGATAATCCAATGATACGTTCACCTGAAAGAATTACATAAAATTATAAATTCTTCTAAAATTAACACTACTATATTCTAAGCATTTTTCAAGGTAATATCATCCCATACAATGCAGTTTTTCCTGCTACTTTGATTCATCAAGAATTCTGTTGATCAAATTATTGATATCATGGAATGATAATTTGTGATCCCTAATACCAAATAGAAAATCAATGAATATAAAAGTAATACCACTCATAATATGTCTGATCATTCCTCCAAAAGAAAGAAGGAGTCTATTTTAGTTCATGATCAAGCATGTAATTCCCTCCAATAAACCATTAAAATTATATATGTGAATCCTTACAAATGAAGGAAAAATTTTATAGTAGATCATAGTGTTGTTAATATGTGAAAGACTCATCACATATTCAATAAGATGGGTGTTTCTCTATCAGTGGCTACTCAATATGAATACCCTACTTTTGGTTGAATTAATTTCTTTCTAGTCCATAATGCATAAAAGTTATACATCACATTATGTTTATTATTATAATGATATAATCCTTTTAAATATATATACATATCATCAGGAATGAAATAGGTATCAAAGGCCTATAAAATTTAATATGGCCCAAAATGGTAGACCACCTTCTGAGATCACTTCAATGAATTTCTTACCAAGTGCAAGCCAAAACATTTGAAAATATGGGAATATTTGGGATTATATTAACAAATATTTTATTTTAATATAAATAATATGACATTTTTTATTGTAAGGGTAATAGAGAACAAATATTGAAGATTTCTATTGTAGGAATATATCACAAATCAATATTGAGAAGCCATGAATCCACTTAATCTTCAAAATTATGTTTTACTCCCAGTGATTATAGTCCTTTAGGATGTCTAATATTACCATAACTTTATATCTAATAACTCTATATACAATATATTATATTATATATTTTAAAAAATTTAATGGCCCAATGAATACTTATACCCATCATGAATAATTATTTTTTCTACGATAGTGTGGGGGAGGCTACTGGATAGTCTATCATTGAGATTTTGGGAAAGTTATTTAATGTGGAAATTAAAAATGTTGATTTACTAATACTAACAAGTAGATCTTGGTTTGGTAACATTAGGAATAATAACATAAATAGTCACACATGTGGCCATAAAAATATCCCCCTTTGGGAAAAAATACTAAATATATTTTATGAACTCTTTCATAATTATATATTATGTAATCAGAAAAAAAACCTTGAAGACCATCAGGTTCAAGGGTTTTATTAGATTTCATTTTACTAATACCATCTTTAATTACAAACAAAATATAAATGTATTTCACAATATCATTTTGGTGATAAACAATGTTTCTCAACATATTATATAATAAGAACTAAAATTATTATTATTTAGGATACTCATTTCCATTTTCAGTACATCAACCTCTAATAAGTGAAGTGAAATATAAAAAATTATTTCACTCTCTACTTCAACATCACTTGTAAATGATTCATCATCTAGATGAATATGAATCATTTCTATTATTTTTATTTTGTTAATACTTCCGTGAAATAATTTGGTGTTCCTATATCTTTCCTTTTTCCATGTCACCCTAAAAACTTTAAGAGCATTCCACTATTCGTCAAGAAATCCCCCCAACTGAACTAGTTCTTTTAATGGGGGATCATAGAATAATCCTTAGCACATCTCTTATATAATCTAGAATGATTCTTGTAGATTTTTTAATTAAAGTTGTTTTTTCATCTGGTATTTGGTTTTTCCACAATCCTACTCTATAATACACCCTATAATCTAATATATTTTATTTTAAATAATATTCCAATTATTCTCACACATAGGTGAAATATATTAATATTGAATAATGGATATGAAATCATTATCTAAGATCAGGTTTTTTTATTAGATATATCTTCATGATCCATGCATTTAGGGTATATATTGATCACAGGGGAAATTTATTAGGTTGTGCCTAAGTCACATGGATGATAGAGGTATTAGGTATGGCTGAGATACAATATAGATAAGACAGAAACTTGTCCATACCACCCCAGATCCACGTTATTCAATAATTAGAATTACGCCAAGTAACGATAGCACCTATGAATACATGATCCAATATATTTCATTTTAATAATTTTTTTAATTAATTCATCAATTTCCTAAGAAATGATTCCCCTCCATTATTATCAAATTGATTGAGACTGTTATTGACGTTTACCACTACAAATTGTCCACAAGGAAAACTTTTTTATGGAATATTGTTACTACCATTTTTCCTCTATTTAATTGACATAATAATTGCAATATATGATGATCATTTAAAATACTATAATTGAACAAAAAACATAAAAAATAATTTATTTCTAGGAATATTTAATCATATTCACTGAAATTGGAGTTTTACAAAAGAGACAAAAATGAATTTTAGTCCATATACCATGCATATATTTCCTAATACACTTTTTGTTAGTATACTGAATGATAGATGTATTTTGGATGTCTGATTGAAGGATATAAATAAGGGAGATTATGTTCTGAGGAAATTCAAGGGATATGAATTTGAATTTTTCTAGTGATTAGTTACCCTTAGGGTTACATAGAATAAGATTTGTCATGGTATAGTGGGAAGGGGAGAGATAAAGGATTTGGATACTATTCAATCTAATCAATTTATGGATTAGGAGATAGAAGAAACCAAGTATCTGGATTGAGATAATTATTCCATTCCTATATAGAAGATATGATAATCCTTATTATCCTTATTGGGGGAGTGGGGGATCGAGAGATTATTCATAGACATGAAAAAAGACATTAAATGGGTTGGGAAAAATGTTTGAACTAATATTGGGATAACATAACAAGAACGTAACTAGAAATTATGGGTCATATAAACTCTTTTGTAGATGGATGTAATAATATTTATGCTCGACCATGGTATTGTCAAATTCCAAGAGCAAAACCTACAATAATGAAATCTTATGGTCTATGAAGAGTACAAATTAGAGGGATTTATACTATTGTATCATACACTAGAATCAATTAAATAGAAAATGTATCGCAATATTTTTAGATCTAACAACCTCATATGTGAGGCAGCCTATTTCCAATGGAGGGGACAAAATGGAATGACCCCATGTGATGCTAGAATAATCAAGCCTAACAATAGGTTCAATGCTGGATTCAATAAATAAAGGACTAGGCGAATTGAATTTAGAATCATAAAAATATTAACTTATAATAAGGAAGCATCAACTAAGGGGGTACCAAAACTATTGGAGATAGTTTATCCTTAGTAAAGACATATCTAACATGACGGGGGATGAAATAATTATTAAATGCATTCCTAGATGTTTCTCTATAATAAAACCTATACAATAATATGATCGTAGATAGTTTGTGACACCCTCATATCATGGATATGTATTCTCTATGGGGGTATCTACAAGGCCATGAAGATGAACCTCAAAATAGAATCCCAGAATTTGGAAATACAAAAACATATTGTAATTGGATAAAGAAGATCCCATGTGAAATAGGATATTGTGTAGTAATGATACAGAAAATCTATTCTGATACAACAATTTGACTCCATAATATATTATATATGAAAAGTTCAATTATCCATGAAATATAAACATCTAATATATTCACATATACAATTAAAAATAGTAATGTTGTAGAATGGAAGAGGAATCCCAAAGATAGAAATATTTTTGGTGGATAAATTGGGCTTCTCACCCATTCTAATATTTATAGAATAATGAAAAAAATGAAAAGATAATTACAAAATTTTTTATATCTTCTAATATAGGATGAAATGAAGTTGACTCATAATAAATTATTGATACATAACTACTTCCAAATGTTTACAATAATCATTCTGAATGATGAAATAACTTGATATCTAAATAATATTTGAATGAATAAAATGGGAGTATTATTTAAAAAAATATTTAAAATGAGATTAAATATTTGATAATATATTTATGATTAAAATTAATCCATATTCATAGAGAAGTAACATATATCTTCAATCACATTCATCTCCTAGAAAGTGATCATGATAAATATTATTATTATTTGTGGGGTTACCTCTATAGGGGATGGATTGTGGGTAAGATATTATTTGAAGAATAGTTGATAATGACACTAACAATAAAATTAAAAACCATGGGTCACATGGAATAAGTTTTAAATAATGCTAATGTAGTGAACTGTTAAGACAAAAGTGGCTATTCAGATAAAAACCATTGACTATTCTCAATGCTTGAAGGGATTGTTGAGAATCCAAAAAAATAAGGATGTTTATATGAGTGTCATCAAATATCATTAAGCATAATGTGATGGGATGCATACCATCACATCTTGTTGGAGGGATTGTCTATTTAATGGAAAAAGGAGCAGGGATCAAAATAATATTAATTGTTGGAGGATTTGAAAAAAATAGGAGTATCATGGGGAATATAATTTTCCATAGGTAAATTTATCATTTGAAAACATTGCTTCAGTTTATCACCATAGGTTTAAAAATAAAATCATTATAGTGGTATACCCATGTAACTATATCATGATTATAATGGGGATTGAGAAGAAAATTTCATGGATTGGTAGAGAAAATCACAGGTTTTGTCCAATTTGTAAATTTAGAAAGAAAATGGATTGTATATTTCATATATTTTATGGTTATATCCACTATTATTTTCTATTTAGCCAAAACTATTTTATACAATTATTTGATTTAATAAAACATATTATGGTTTGGTTAATATTTATTTAATTATAATTTCAAAACGATCTCTATATTCTCACATTTTGTCCATGTTTATCATAGATAACCCATGGTTATCAATACTTCCTTTTTGTGTTTTTAGGAATTTTTTGGGGAATATTTTGTTACATCTCACGGGATATCAAATTTTCCAAAACAATAAACTATTCATTTTTATTTCCCACATTTTCAGTTATTTTTTAATACCAATGTTCTATTGGTATTGGTTTTTGTAAAATAGTGCCTAGGAGCTAGTATGAGGTATAAGATACATATAAGAATAAGTGAGTTTGAGAACCAGGATTTATCCTCTGCTAATGTGCGGATTCTAGTAATGTCTTGTGGAAGGTGATTCATGAAATCAATTTTCATTTTCCTCTATTTATTTGAAATTATTATGATCTAAATAAATTTTGTCTTTATTTTAGATTCATTTCAATATTTAAAATATATTTAAACATAGTAGGGAGGCACAAAATATATAAAAAATATAATTTCATATTATTATTTATTTCATGATTTATATTTCATAAGTTTTTATGATAGATATTCGTATTTTTTATCATGTGGTACTGTGATATTTATAACATAATATAATGATGTTTGTGTATATAGATTGATATGTTTATTTTTTCATTGGATATAGATAAGGAATGAAATAATAAACAAATAAAGGTTGATAAATAATAATGAAAAATTGATTTATTAATAATTAATTGCATGATATAATTTTTTTTAAAATGTTATTAAATTTTGTAAGAGGATAATTATGGATTGTTAGTAAATTATAAAATAATCAGTATGTAGATATTATGATTTGATTAATTGTTAACTAAATTTTCTGGATTATATTCTAGATTTTATTATATTGTTCATATTAGAGGAAGTAGTTATGCAGTGCTTACAATATTGGTGATTAGATGGTTATAATGATAAATTTATAGAATATGATTCCTAAGATGGGATTATTTAGTCATTAAATATCATTGAATGAATTTTTATTTCTCTAAATCACCACCCATGTTGGGTAACAAAACAAAAATCCATATGGGGTTTTGAGTTTCGAGTAAGACAATAATAGCTAGTATGAAATAGAAAAAATGGATGTCTACTCTCCCTCCGATACTCTGCATTATAGATATGGTTGTCGTTATGAGGTTGTGGTATAATGATGATTAGGTATATTATATAGAATGGGGTTATGGTTATGGTATGATATAGTATTTATTAGGACCATGTGAATTATATATTCATTATTTATTTCATTAATCTAGAAATAGTGACTCTAGAACATGGGTCTTGGACTGATGGAGGTTCATAGATGCAAGAGATCAGTAGGAAGCACCTATTTCGAAATGCCTACTTGTAGAATGAGGTTTAGGTTTCCATGTTCAGATGATTATAGTAGGTAAAAAATTCTATTTAGGGTTTCTACTAGAGATAAATCATAGCAACTAGGTGTTTTCCAAATACCATGTATGAATGAATTACAGAAACCAAGTATTCACTAGAAAAAATTGGTTGAGGAATATAAAATTATATTAATAAAAGTATTTAAATAATAATAGTTCATATAATGATAATATTGAAATTTGGTGGAACCAATCAAATGGTTGGGCACCCATATAAATACGTCGAATGGGACCACTAATATATGTGAATTTTAGTGATCTAATATTGACTAATCAAGTCAAATATGATTGTGATATTCTTTTATATTTGTTAAATGAATGGAATTACTTTCTAAAATTGATTTCGAACTAAATTAAAACCATATAAATCTATTGTTTTCATTAGTTTTTTACATTATTTTAACTTATATGTTTGTTTCTGATACTTCAATATTCTATTTAGAGCATGAAGGCGTAATTCTGGTGCATGTTTGGGGAGTGGTTTTATATTATGATATAAATCTATTTTGGTAATATTATAGAAATGTAAGTATTTGGATTCTCCTTAATTAAATCAAAATGTGAGTTTCACAATGTGTAGCCTGAATGAAATCACAAATGAGAGAACTTCATGTTAGTGGAAATTACCACTCAGGCGATGTTAGTAGAGCTACCCCATCAGTATATCACCATCGCACATGTCACCCTTATGTCATATATGGGTATTATAAGATGTTATGTGTCACATACCATGTTACGAAATATATTATACATTTTAAAAAATTGAAATTGTTTTCCCATAAATTTTGTTTTTGGAGACTAATTTTTCATAAAAATATGAAAAATATGATTAATTGATTTTTAGGGTCTAATTTTACTTTTTTAGAAAAGATATAATTATTATAATAAACAATGTAATTATATATAAATGTTACATTATTTAACTACTATTAAAAACACAGTCTAATTTAAATATAAATTTTAATTTTCTTCGAGTGTCAGAAATTTCCCTATGCATTTTCTATCTGCTTTAATTTTTAATAGATAAATATTTTTATTTTTAAAATTTATAACTGTCATATTTATTTAATTAATCATACCTAATAAATATAAATTTTAAAATAATAATTTTACTAGTGTGATAAATTTAATTAAGGAATTGATTCTAGAATAAATTTTTTTGTGTATAATAATAAAAACATTCTAGATTTTCAGTGTTGTTCTCATTAGTGGGGGTATTTTACTTATAAGAATATATAGAATAATTCCTCCATATTAAATTTTGAAAAATCAATTATAGTCACCATCCTAAAAAATATTAGTGGTGGTCTTCATTTGTAACATAGGACCTTAGAACTGGCCCAGTAGGGGTTATAGTGTAGATTTATTGTGATAAAGGTATTTTGGTTTTTCTAAAACAATAATTTAGTTTATTTATTTTTAAAATATCAAAAAATTAAAAAAACTACACTTTTTATTTTATTTTAATATACTAGAATTTTTATTTACAAAAACTCCAATTTTTCAATATTTTCTATAAAAAAAATTACATCATGAACTTTTTGGAAGAAATCTTGATATGATCCTTACTCAACACACAATGGTTGAGTTCGAGTGTAATGTACCTCCGTGGCTATGGAAAAAAAGAAAGTGTATATTAATGTGTTTCATGAATTCTCACACATGGAGGGATGGGTATCCTTACAAGACATTTCATTATTAAATGAGATGGTGGTGATAATTTCTCATTATGATTAGGCTATTAACTCCATGGTATATTGATAAAAGTGATTCAATGTCACAAAAAATAATTTTGGGGTCTAATGGGTAAATATTTTCATTATAAGTCTTCCCTATATGGTGTATACATGCCATCCAAGGCTATATTCCACATTTTGAGAAATAATCTTAATGATAGTGGGGACCAATTTGACTTATGAATAAATGGTATTGACTAATTTATGTATCTATTTAGAAAATTTTAAATGGGAAAATTCCCTCTCCATTCATTAAATGATTTCACACCTTTAAAGAATACCATGAGATTCCATCACAATTAGAATATGGGATCCTATCAGATTCCCATTTATATTTTGATTTTTTTTTCTCCACATAGACTACACACATCATTTATTTCCAAAATATGGATCCCCTATTTGGATTTATGCCTTCTAGATGGAAACAAATTCTCCATTTGTCTATGTATTTCACTCATACATTAGATTATCTACACAAGTGGTTATATGATTTTGAATACAAATACTTACTCAAAATTCAATAAAATGTAGAAATAGATGATGATATTTATTTAGGAAGTATATATTATGAGATATTCTTTAATTAATTATTTATTCTTATCGTATGTGTTCCTATCACTCACACCCTTCAAATGATTCCACCCATGCATCCTTTCTAGTTGGTTGTGTGACTTCTGGGGGACACACACTTTCATCAAGAGATTATTCATGTAATCCACTTTAAAATAAGAAATCCCATAATCTCCATTCATGTACACCTACCACAGGTATCACCACATTGTTTTACCATCTACATGAAAAAATTCGTCTATGTGGTTCCGACCACATATACATGTTTACCCATTCGAAAAACTTGATATCTTTACCCCCTCTCATGCATTTTAAGAAGACCACTTTTTGTACTACTACCACTTAAATAGATTCATGTTAACACCTCCAAACATGTGGCCCCCTTTATCATACCCCTAACTACTGGACCAACCCCTGCAAACATACCTACCACATGAAACACCTTTTTGTTCACCTACTGCACAAACCCATTGCATTCATTTTCCTTTTATGAGGACTCTAATCATGTGGTTTATAATGATCAGTATCAGGGGGGATCTACCTCGTACCTTCGATCATGATCTGTGGAGGGTTGTAGTCCTAATCCTTTTTCATGTTATCATGGAATCCGTGAGTCACCCACATGACAAATAAAAACTCATTTGAGGAAAATTTTAGGTCCAGTAATACATATATATTGGTTTTAATACCTTCTAACTTGTCATTTATCCTATAAAATTCCTTTATTAAATATAATACATAAAGCATCTCAAATCATGTCATGTGAATATACTCCTTTTATTTCCTTATATAAAGGGACCATTCTTGATAACCTTCACAGGATTTATCTACCTTCTCCAAATTTACTAATAAGTATATGTAATTTCATGTAGAACCTATGAGTAATACCAATACAATCACCTTGATTTGATATAATCCACTATATTCCACAAAAACCGTAAGTCATTATATTCCACTTAGTTATCATTATTCTACTGATTTTGATATACTCCTCCACATTTCTTTATACAACTTGAATCAATATATTCCTTCATCTTCTCAACTATGGGTATTGTTATAGGTGGAATTAAAAAAACATATCTTAACATGAATCACCTACTTTGTCATGTATATCTGGTAGCTCACACATATTCCCCACTCAATCCCATGTTATTTGTTTTAATTCAATTTGAATAATCATCTATCTCTTGATTCCCACAGAGTGCCTGGATAATATGGAATAATTGGTTTAGTTGATCATCTCATTAGTATTACGAAGATGTGACCCATATATTTCCTTTATGTCTGAACATTATGGATCCAAAATTCATAGAATACATTCTTAATTTATTTGGATAATCTTCATTAAGTTATCCTCACATTTGAACATAAACATTGTCACTAAAACTATATGGGGATTGGTTTATTTTCGAGAAGCATTCAAGAAATGTCTCTTTGAGGTTAAATCCAAATATCCTTGAATACACATCATATACTATGTTAGTATCACAATGTTTACTTGCTATATTTCCTTATTCTTATATACTTCTTTCATTTTCATCATATGACAATAGTTATTATTTTACAATTTTCGTTATAATATCTGGGTCTCTAAGGTGCAATACACTACCCCATTAATTTCTATTTAGTTTTTAAAAAAATGATTAATTTGAAAGGGTTACTTACAAGTATTTAAAACACATGAATTTTTATAAACATTTTTATAGCTATAATTGTTGTATGATGTTAAACTACACGGATTAGTCTCCATTACATTACCTTAAAATATACAACATTTCTTGTTGAATGGAACCAAACTATATGAGATATTATTCCTTTTATGAGAATACGTAGGAAGCCCCACTCAAATACCATATCCTTGCTCCACTATAAGAAAACCCTCTAAGATGATGATAAACTCAAGAGTGTCTAATTATGGATTTAAACCATAAAAATCACTATATAAAGAGAGAAATACTAAAAACTAGTAATATATATATATATATTTCTGAATCTTTACATAGAATTGATAAAATAGTTCTTCTTTGGGTGACCAATACTATAGTGGTATTTGGGAAGTATTCACAAGTATATATTAAATATATAGGAGAGTCATATAGTAATAAATAATCCCCCTCAAATTGGTGTTTAGAGAATAAATCCTTATACTATCAACTAGTGTGAAGTCCAAACCATCAAAAGAAGAAAACATAGTGACCGCCTCTATATGGAAAGAAGGCTCAAAATAATGTTCACTTCAAGACATCATAGATATGGTATCCGGTTTAGATTCCAAAAATGGAATGGTTAATTCGATGTGAATATTTTAACAATGCAAAAGATTTTACATATGAAAAGATACCAACCAAAAATATCATATAAGGAATCTTTCTCTGTGGACCTTGAAACATCATATGGTGAACCCAACATGAATCCTTTAATTATGAATGTTATCAATCACCCATGAAACCAAATTTTTCATTCTTCACTGATGAATTTTTTATTTTTTAGGAGCATAAGGAGTCCTTAAAATTTAAATGGCATCAGAAAAAGGAAAAAATTAATTTCAATATCATTGTAAATGAATTTAATACTCAATAGAAACATTAAAAAATTTCATACAACTAGATAATAAATAAATCATATGAATTTTGTTCCTTGAATATGATGCCCTCATGGTCCTAACATCCACTATCATCGACCCAAAACCCCCAATGCAAGATGGTGAAAATATAAGTAAAAGATTGTCATCTCAATGGATCCGTCTGAGTATTGGAGATAGAACATGAAGGCCATCCAACGATGAAGACCTATAGTATGCCTTATCAGTGATAGGATGCAAAGAACAATGATTCCCCTATTTCCACAAACAATTACTTCTATATTCTATGAATTTTGAATAAAAAAAACGATTAACTGATCTTGTTATTATGAAGTATAAAATCCAAAACATCAAAGTGTAGTCCTAGGAAAAACCTTGGAGGGATAATTTACACAATGGTAATCATAACATAGGTGTGATCACAATTCCATAAGAAGGTGTGTTGGAAGATATACTCGTCCTAATAATATAGACCAGGACACATACACGGATATCTTACTTGGGGAATCTATGCACTGTATTTATAGATAAGGACTATTCTCATGTCACAAAAAATACCTTTTAGGGACATCTATATATCCTGATAGTGGACCAGAACTAATTTCTTGTCATAACACACCAAAAAAATCAAACATCAACATATTTTTCATTTGTTACTTTGTATACTAAGAACAACCCCATAACATTGGGTTGGGGAAATTATTATGATTTCTAGATATAGATTGATATGTGATAACATAATGTGAGTTGTAACATACCTTCATCACTGACACATCTTCTCTAATAGAATGTTAAATTCTTGTTTCATGTTTCAAATTATTGAATTTCATTCCTATTTTCCTAACTGATGTCAGAAACCCTGATATTTTTTATAAAGTTATCGGGTTTTTGACATTAAAAATCAATCAAACACCCAATAATATTGATGTTATATGGGAAAAATAATATTTCCCATATCATAGACAAAATATAATAACCAGATAGGAAAATTCTGAATTACATATGGAAAACAATCTTGCTAAGGATGGTTATCGTGATAGTGAAACTAGGACTCCATTAGCCTTATATATTTAATAATAAGATATTTATTAATGCACAAGGGAATACATAATATTTACCTTCAATTTGAGATCATATCAATTGATCTATAAGACAACATTGTTTATTGGTCATTTGGAGTTCTAAGCATGGGGGAAACCTAATCATCAAATTTATAAGACTTACGTGAGTTTAACAGAATGATTGAAATCCCAAAAATTATTGGATGATATTAGTAAACAAATGGATTCAATTGATTTTCATTTTTCACTAGTAAAACTGGATATAAAATCATATAAAATGTGGGTGGATTTGACTCCTCTTCTACAAAAGCTTATAATCCCATGTCATTAAAATTTTATGGGATGGGTTATTAGAAAACTGAATATCAACCAATTTTATTCCTATAGTGGCCTAATTTTTGTCAAACTAGAACAAAAAAGACGCTTCATAATATAGATGATTACATAAAACCATGGGAGTCCCAATCATTCATTGTTATAAAAAACTTGAAGCTAGTTCTTTATTAAGATAAAATAATCATTGTCTTTGATTCCTCTTCCAATTAATCTTTGGGATATTGAAAAAGACTATCCTTAACATATTAAATTTCTTTTAGTAATAAATTTATAGTTCCAATGATTTCATTAAAAATGTAACGGTCATTAATAATCTTTAGAAATAAAGATACCCTTGAAAAAATAACAGGACACCTATATGAAGAATATACAAGATCATTTTTCAATCATGATCATATCAATAAATTACCATAGAAGATTAAGATAGATCATGACTCAAGAACAACATATTGAGGAATTATTCTATTTACTATAGAAAGCACTCATCAATAACCACCAATACATACTAATTACTCATTGAGAAATGAATAATATTTTGTCACCCACAAACCCAAAAGTGTTAGGTGATGTGGAAAAAAAGTAGGATGAAAAAATAGACTTATTCTACACTTAACTTGTTCCTTGGTAATTCACATTTTTGTTCGATGATAAAATGTTAACACATCTACAAATAAGAAATATGAATGATGTGGGTAAGAATGATCACCCAAACTACTGTCTATTCCATCACATATTTGGTCACATTATCTTTGAATGCATTGTAATTAAATAATTTCTAAATAATTTGTTCAAGGGTTGTAAAAATGTATTTTAAAATACTATAAATCATTTTTAATGTAAATAATAATTAATAATAACCAAATAAATGTGATTCTTCACTAATGTGGAACATTAGAGACCAAATGTTTCCATCAACATGGAATAAAAGAGTTTGAATAATTTTCGTGTAGATTTCATTACAGCACTCTTGATAGAGTTGATTATACAGTTATATAATCATCTAAGACTCGAATGTTTTTTTTATTTTTATATACTAGATAATGGTTAATAATTGATCAATAATGTTACACTACAATTAATTATGGATTTATCTACATTATTGATACCTCAATGTGGAATATTGATAGGGAATTTTCATACCGGAAATTGATTATCGAAAAACATGGATCCACACTAGGAATCCCATCATTATCCACGAATCATACCATTGTTAATGGATAGGTTTTGTATAATTAATTATAATGTATTCCCCTTGAGGATGATAAATCCATATTTGGATGTGATTATATTTCTCAAATAGATAATGAATATAAGTATATATTGGAAGTATTTATGGATATGCTACATGTTTATTTCCATGATGGTGAAATATTTGATTCCTCTTGAATATTTCCTACATGAAGTGAGTTTACCCACACCATAGGCGGGGTGGTATTTTTATATTTATCATCCATTCATCATGTGAATTATTGACATTATTTTTCCTCACCATAGGCATAGGTCTGGTATAATTTTTTATATTTTACACACTCTGATTGGATGGTTTCATTATCATCAATAATTTTAATCATCTTCCCTAGATTTGGTCAAGATTTATGAACCAACACCATGATATCAAATTAAACCACAAAACTATTCTAATATTGGAATAAATGACACATATGGTAAACATACTACAATCTGTCTCTCATATATAATTGAATAAAGGTATATTCTTTTCAACGAGAGAAATTCCCAAGGTATTTCCACATGGACCTAGAGAATAACTTTTTTGATCTCATAAGGATCTGGAAAATTACATATAATTATTAATATTCAAGACAAAATTAATTTTAAACCCCTTAAAACAAATTGATATGACATACAATCTATAAGAGATTTCTAGTCAAATATTTTACTAAAAAAATTATATTAGGGGATATTAGAGATATTGAAGCATATGTCATTGATTCATCATATAAGAAAACATTATAAATTTTTTAATCAATTTTTTAGGATCATACATATCTAATGAAAATACAATGAACATTAAATTCCCTAATTCCTATACATATTTACTCATACATAACACGTTCAATCGAGAATGGCCTTATTGATCTTTCGATTATCAGGAGTCCAAATGAGGCAGTCATGAATGATCATCCAAAATATTCTCCATACTATTGAATTTTAGGGAAATAAAACTAAAAAACATGTCATCATCAAGGATATGATCTAGAAAATTTTGGAAAAGGAATGATAGAGTTAGAGAATATCATGATGCAAGAAACACACAAGTGAGTCATTCTTTGTCCACAAAAGGATAACATTTCCTATGAACATCATGGTTCATGTCAAATGATGCTAAAATATAAGTCACCGAATTATTTTATGTATGAATCTAAAATAAACAATATAAAATCATTTTCACATGATGTTAATTAATAATATGTCATAGTCTTGGATAAAGTACTCTTTATATCCTCGACTCATTTTCATGTAATGTAATCCTGTATGACACCACTATCCTAGTTTCATAAATATATACTGTATAGCCTAATATGTGAGTTTCTTAATGTAAAACCTTAAATCCACCCAAGAGGGCCATTCCACATGTAATTAAATTTTATATCATACCATATTCACTTCAATACATTGATCTACAAAGACATAGTCCTTGTAGAATGACTATAAACTAGAAGTTCTATCTCCTTTGGAATTACATTGATATTTTCATCATGGTTTAAAACATCACTACTGAATAATTATATAAAATGTGGAGAATTTGTGTGATATAATAATTCGAAATATGTATAATTATTTTCCTTATTTCATTATATTAAACTTAATGATTTATGGTCACTTTGTATAATCATCCCCCCTTTACATATGTCCTGATCTACGTAGAGGATTTCAAGTGAAAGGGTTTAACAACTCATTATATGTTTTCTCAAATAACCATACACTAGGATTATTTTATCTCATCAAATCCTATATTTTAGGCTTTATAATATTTATGATTTATTTCTTATAATTCTACGAAACATTCCAATATCATTTTTCAGTCACTGCACAAGATCAAAATATATATTGAAAAGAAAATTCCCCCAACCCTATCTAAGAGTCTTGTCTATATTGGGACCATGTTATAATAACTATGTATCGATTGATGTCAATCATTATATGACATAAATAGATGGGCTGGTCTCCTACCTTGGTCCTAGAAAATAAATTTCTATATAGGTTCTCTTACTATGAATTATGTGACCATCCATCCATGACTCATAAATCCTATTAATACACTCTTGTGTAATATAATCATTCCTATAATTTCCCCTTCATTATAAACCAATTCTTGAATCATGTGAGATTTGGTATATGGTTGTATATCTCAATGAAAGTAATTATTATGTGTAATGACTAAGTGTATAAAATTAATGTCCTTATGGTGTGATATTAAATTGAGTATAATCTTTTGTATTTCCTATACAACATATGACTGGTTTTTGGGGATTATATTCTAATAAAAATAATTTAACATGCCCAAATACCCTATTTATGAGATAAATTTTCACAATATACATACTCAATATCATTCTAAATACATGGTTAATGGTCATTTTAGTCATCCCTTATATTAGGGTTCACTCGCCCCATTGATTCATGGACTTCTTATGTAAGACTTATCCACCGGGTTTTGTTTCATCTAAATGATCCAGTCTAACAAAACACTATTGATTGTTTTGATCCAATATCATATCAATGAAATTTTATATCCCTATTGATGGGGTATATCTATATGGGGATCTTATAAGAACTACATGGGTCATGATCCCCAAACCAAGGGATATGTAATGACACAAAGAATTTCTAATATATGTCCAACATTAAAAATTGAATACACTACCACCTTGTTTTGGTACCTGACCATTCTCTTATCCACAATGGTTATTTTTATTACCCATCACTGTGATACTATTTTATACATTATTTTTTAATTAAACCAATAAAAACTCTTTCATGGATGACTATATACTTTTAAAAAAAATTCCCTCTCTGTATGAAAATATATATCATGGTTAAATTTAATACCTATTATGAAATCATACTCAATATGATTAATTTTCCAATCTCCTTTTCTTTCTCACAAAATACATTTCTAATACGAGGTTATATTTTTTGGTTGATCACTTATTTTATATGGATTTAGAAGAATCATTCCAAATAGTATGGAGTCCAATGTCCTTCTAGAATGACTATAAACAACACAAAAATTATTCCAAGTCATCTATGTACATAAATTAAATAGAGTTTCCCACTCTCAATAGATTAATTTCCTTACAACAGATCCAAATCAATGTATTATACCACTATCAAATGGTTCGTACCTATTACCCTAGAGTGGAAGGTGAGAAATTCTTTCTTGTTTTCCAATTTATTTAGAGGCTCCACTTATTTTACCCCAAAGATAAGACACACATATTTTACCACTAAAATGTATAAACTATATCTAAAAAGGATCGATATTTAGAAGTATGTATGTATTAATAACCATATGATGGTATATATAGTGGCACTAAAAATTATTATTATTATCCCAGATAAATCACTTTTTATTTTTCTTATAGTTAAAATGTAACGACTCTTATTTTTTTATTAATACATTTGAATATAAATATATCTCAAGATTTTATGGTCGCTTAAATTTTATAATTGGGTGTATCAAGACCCCATAATTAATATCTTTAAATTAATATCTTTAAATTTATTTCCCATGCATAATTTTTATATAAATGGTTTTCTCATTATTTTGGATCTCAGATTGGAAATATAATACTACTATTGATTCAAGAACATGGGGTTTAATCCAGGAACATCCTAAGGTTTCTTTGTGTTGGTTGTTTCAAGGGAGGTGACCGTTGGAAATTATATTTAATAAAATAAACAGATAATTTATTTTTCAAATTAAATGACCTACCATATAAAATAACTATAAATAAATCATTGTGATATTTCTCCATGGTTAATCAAATAATGCACACTGGATTAGAGTAGGAAATCATCGTTCTTTGGGCTTGTAAAACCTGAGGAAGAGAATAGATGACTGGATGGTGGTGGATCGAGAGGTATGTATTGAACATAATGGACCTTCTTTATCATTGGAAAACATGCTCTTCCCCAATGATTGATCTATATTTGATGTATGAATTGTTATTTGTGGTATGTTACATATCAATTGATATATATGGATTTATATATATTATTTCTATTAATATGTTATTTACCACCCTTCACATGATACAATGTGGAAAATAGGATTATTTAAATCATTTTATAATTTTTATTCCATGCATTACCCATAATTTCCCAACATGTTAATCGGTATCCATGATCGCATCATAAAATGACGGATTCACCTCATAATTTTTCATCCCCACTATTATTTCAATTTATCTTCATTTAACTATAGAATCAAAATTCAAAAAATTTCCAGTGGTTTCAACCCTGATCAAACCACATGATTCATGGCGATTGCATTAATGATGTATGAAAAGGAATTTTGTGGCAATTCTCTCACAGTCATAATTCCTAAGACGTTTGTTGAGGAGTGATAGCCATATAACATACTATATATGGGGATTTAAGAACACATAGAGCTCCAAGACGGAGATATTTTTATTGTTTATTTTGATGTTATTCTAATTGAACTCATTTTTTACTCCATCCACATGTTATGAGATGGATTCTTCATGTTTTAGAAGTTTTAGCCAAGAATCCACAAAGATATTTTTTCCCACATTGTCCCATTGTGAATATCTATCTATGATAGGGTACTAGAGTGGGCTCTAGTTAAAAAGATATTCCTAGAAGAGGGAGAGTGAGTGGATGGAGCTAGTAGTGGATTTAATGGGGTAGGGTCACCTACAACCACTAGGAGGAATCTGTTTTTATGGTCTTTGTGAAAGATACCACCCAATAACAAGACTCAATGATGTTGATCGTCATCATTGGGATTGTGTAGAAGATAAACATATCTAGTGGAGGGAAATTACAAATATTTTTATGTAAGATTTCACATGGATTATGATTTCCTACACCAATGTACCGATATGGGAGGGCAGGAAGCGGAGGGACACCATGGTAGAGGACACATCATGATCAAGGTCCTCTAATGTGCGGTCTAAGTGGCCCATAGAGAATAAATTATGGTTGATATAAGGGTGGAGCATCAGATGGATAGTTTTCTAGTGGTTATTGATTCTTCAATATTCTTACACCACTACCACTAGGTGAATAATTCAAGCTTAATAGAGCATATAGTTGAGGCAATAGGTAGAGGTAGGCTATGGAGGGCTATGATCAGATTGTGTGAGAGATGATTTGATGAATGGGGTTTGTTTTTTATATTTTTCCACTATTACTGATAATCATTGGTGTTGTTTATTCCCTCATCTCATTATCCTATTTCTGATAGTTATTTCTTCAAATTGATGAATCATCCCACATTATTTTTCTAGTTGTTCATACTAGTACAAATTGATGGATATCATATATCTTCTGGTAGTGCAAGATGATTTTCAATGGAGGGAGTTTCCCATTGGACCTCATGGTCATCACTATCAAGAATTATGATGTCATCTTGTGTATATACTATTTCTCTTTCATTCATCCTTAGACATCCTATTATCATAGAAATTATATATACCTTAATATTGTTGGGATGTAATTGTCCTTCACTGGTAATAATGATATCATGGATGGCCAAGAGAGTCTTACAAGTTGTAATCGAAAACCCATCACCTATAAGATAGGGAGTTTCTCCCATAGTGTTGTATAATCTTTAACTATATAGATCATTTTAATTGTGGATTATTTATTTTACGTATTTCATGAGGATGTTCATGATTACTTATAAGCTATGAGATGGAAATATACAGTGATATTCACCCAGTTATCACATTAAAATATTATGTTGCATATTATATATCCCATATTACTCATTATGTGCTAAGGGTATAGTTGGATTAACATTATGAGAATAATTTTGTTATACCCATTTTGTATTTCAGTATATCCCCATTATTGTTAATCAAACATATGGACTGAGGCATGAGGAATTGTGTTGATCATCATCACCTAAATTAGATAAAAATTAAAAACAAATCCTCTCTGATGATAGATTTCCTCTTTGACTAGTTTAGGGGAAGAAATTTGTGCCTTAATTTAGAAAATCAGTTCTAGATAAAACATTTTGAGGAATCATGAGGATGATATAACAAATATAGAATCTTGGTGTCACTACAAACATTATGATCTCTTTGTAATTCCTTTTAGTGTGGAAAATTCTCCAACTATATTTACAGATCTTCAAAACCATATATTCTATCAATACATGGAAAAAATTTTAATTTTATTCATCGATACCATACCCAATTACTCTATATCAATAGAGAAGCATAAAATAATATCAATATGGTCCAAGAGTTACTCTAGGTTCATTGGTTTTATAGTACGCTCTCAAATTTCCATTTTTGATCCCTAAAGCTCACATATTGGGGCATGTCATATCTGAGAATGGATAAGTTGTAGACTAAATAAATATTGTTGTGGTACATTCTTGGGATCCAACCAAGAGCGTGTTAAAGGTGCATTGTTTGTTTTGTCTTATTATTGTACTATTGGAGTTTTATTAATACATATACATGATATTAGGCCATTTTACAATAATTATTTCGATGTAGATAAAGTTTACTAGGACCAGGCTATGTTAGAGGGCATTTTGGGTGATGAAGCTGAGATTGTCCAACACTCTTGTTTTGTGGGTACTAAAGGCATTTATTAAATATTTAGTGCTTTTTTATTCTTCTATATCAAGACATAGCTACATATTGATGTAGATGAAAGCTGTGATAACATATGGGTAGTGGTATTTGAGACACAATGACAATAAAAATGAGTCTCATAACATAATGTTTGAATTGGTTCTATATTATATTAATATGGGGAGGTTGTGTCATTTAGGTTAACATTAATATTTTACTCACACCAATAGAATCATGAAAATATCATCACTTAGAGAGATAGTAACCTGAGAAAGAAATTGTGGTTGGAGTTCCTATGGGAATATTACTTTGAGGATGTTTATACTCCAAAATAATACAAATGTGGTTGTATATTTGGTTAGATAGAAGTTAAATTAATGCTTGGGGGAGGACTATTTTTTGCAGTTGGATTCATTATAGGTGTCCCTAGTGGAGGAGAGGGGTGTAGCTTTTGTTCAATCAATCATGGTGACTCATCATCTTCTTTACTATGTGATGAAGACTTAGTGAGTAAAAATTCACGATGAGGCCATACATAACCAAATATCACCAAGAGATACACCAAAAACGATTTTATAAATGAAGGGATTCCATTATCAATTTTTGGGGATGTATGGTGGTTCAAATGAATGTTTACCAGGAGGTATTGAGGGAGTTTCACAAGTACACTTTGGATGTACATCCTAGTTTATAAAATACATACATGATCCGTTGAAAATAGTGTTTGTTCAGTTGTAATGAGGAATATTATTAAAGAATTCATATCTTACTTACTGATATATATATATATAGTTAAATTCTGAGAATCAGGATCTACAAGGTTTGACATAGCCTCTTAGTATCCTAGTGTTGAAATCAATGGTATATCCATATAACTTTTGATGTTGTTTATGGGGTTGTCATGATGATATGTTGTGTTCTAGGTAATTATTGACCGATTTACAAAGTCAAAATAGTTTCTTACAATTCAATACAAGATCTTGGATAAGGTTATAGTGTTGTTTTACATACATAGTATCATATGTCTTCATGAAGTAGCCCAGATGATCATCCCCAACCAAGATATTTGGTTCATTATATGGTTGTGAAGAGGCTTACAGGAGGCCTTCAAAACATTATCGAGGATGAAAAAACAATTCCACCCTTAAAAGGATGGGTAGAAGAAGTTAACTATATATTAGTTAGAGGAATTTTTGAGGACCAATGTCTTTTACATCATCTATATATGGTAGTATTACATTCCAAAAGTATAATTTTCTCATAAAATAATATATGACTCAACTACCAAAAAAGATCCATTTGAGGCCCTATATGAGAGAACATTCATTTCATCCTTATACTAGACATTGATTTTTTGAGTAATATCTCTTTAGGATAGTTTTAGTTAAGGTGGTGATGGATATGGATTAGGTGATCTTCAATAATATGTTTATAACCAAGATAAAAATGAAATATTATGCATATTGACATTATAAGCCATGAATGTTAGTTTTGAGAGACAATGTTTTCTAGATATTATCCCCATAACGATTATTGATGAGGTTTGGATGGGGATGAAAGGTATTAATTAGGCTTATCATGTCATTTTATATCTTCTAAATGGTTAATAAGGTCTCATACCACTTTCAATTTCTCCCAAAGTATGATCGAGTAAATTTTTTCTTCCATTTTTTTGTATATGAAGAGATGAGTGTGTTACCCAATGAGAGGAATTTATGGGGATGATATGGGCCTCTAGAATGGATGCACCTACACTATGTACACCATTTTTTGTGTGGATTGGTGGTATAATATAATAAGTGGATGGAACATTACATTGTCTTGTGTTCTTTGGCAGCACCAGATCATGTAGGAGAGATCCTAGGAGCAGGCGAGTTAGATGCAGTCAGATTACCCACTTATCTTTTAATCTTTTTATTTTAAAGGAAAAAATACCTGATGGAGTGGTGAATATAATGAATCTAGTTTTTATAGAATGGTATATAAATACTTCTATATATATATATCCAGATTTTCAGTGGATTTGGTACTATGTTTCGATATATCAAGACCATGTATTTAATATAATGAAAACACCAATATATTTGAATTTTCATTCATTAATTTTTTATATAAATGGTTTTCAATTTTTTGTACATTTCCTAGTAAATTTGAGACTAGGGTATATTTTGAAAATGGGGTTGACCCTAGGAACAACCAATAGTTGGTCAGTGTTGAGTATTCCATCGGAGGTGACCATTGGTGGGTGCGTTTAATAAAATAAATAATTTTTTTAATTTTCATAAAATGAACAAAAATATCATAAACCTCTAGAAATAAATCATTATGGTTTTTCCCATGTCTTATCTATAATACCATGATAGGATTAGAATAAGTGAGTGTTCCTTATCGGCATTGGAAATCCTAAGGATATAGATCAATGATCAGATGGAGGTGGATTGTGATGCTGACAGTAAAAATAGAAGACCATTTTCATTTCTAGATAACAAACACATAATAAATGATTGATCCATATTCAATATAAGAAATGATATTTATAGTATCCTCCCATTCAATAGATTAGAATTTATTTTGTATTATTCCTTTTATTGATCTGAGATTATACTTTCTTTTCATGACCATGTTCGGAGAATTAAATTGTTTAAAACTATTTACATTAATTAGGACATTTCCACCCATTTTCTCCTAGATATTAATTATTTACCCCAATTTTATCAACCGATAATGGATTCACCTTGTTATTGTACTCCCCCCACACCATTCTTCATGTTCATGGTTGTTATCCAATGGGGTCATGTTTCAACATTTTTGGGATAGATTTCATCATGACTGAACCCATAGATTCTTGGAGATATTTTATATAAATAATGGATCAAGTATTCATTTATGGGTCCTAGTTTCTTGTGAGATGTTAGTGATAGATTCATGGATTTGGGAATCTGATTACTGGCTCAAAAATGTGAGGCTTGGGGGAGCTGTGATGACATCACACAGGTGAATGAAATCATTCTTTCTAGCCACTCGAGGATGGAGGAAAATGGCCATCGATGAACCATTTTTATTTCAAGTTGAAAATAGTTGTATTTTGAACAAAAAGGTGGATATATTTGATGTGAAATAACTAGGATTCTGTGAAAACCCAAAATTCATGTCATGTAGTGTAGTGGAACACATGACATGTACAATGGTTGGTGTAACAAAAATGGTCTTTGTCCATGTCTAGGATTATATTCCTTGTGGATGGGAACACAAACTATGACCATAACATCCTTATTGGAGTTCCATAGGATAATTCTCCAATTCAGTTAGTTATATGACAACAGGTGTATGTCTATATATTCCAAAAGTTTCTGACTAGCAGTGATGGTTTAATATATATCATGAGAAAAATATACCCACATTTTCAAACAATCTATACAGCATAAATTGACAACGATATCCCAAAAGTTAATAACCATAAACTAGGACAATACCATAATCAATGGGAGAAACATTACTCAATAATATGAAAAAAATAAAAAAAAGGACTGTACTCCATAATTATGGATATGAAATGCTATATGAGTTTCGAAAATAAAATTCAAACCCCAAAATAAAGAAAAAATGATGACTCCAAAAGTGGTTCATAATGCGATGACCCGTTCCCTCGAACATGATCCATCCCATACACATCTCTAAAACTATATTAGGACTATTTACCTTAGTTGATCATGAAATAATTATTTATATTTGTGTACTATCAGGCAGCCCAAGTAGGATGTTAGTATCACATATTAGACCACCACAACCAACATCTAATGAGATATATTGTCTATAACTGTGTATGATTTTTTATAAAGAATAAATTAAAAAAGAATAAATTAATTAGTTTCCATATTAAAATAATCAATAATTTTCCACATAATCCTCAAGTTAATGATGTCACGCAATTCAAAAATACTTTCTTTTTCTTGTTTCTATTCTTAAACCCTCCACTAATCAGAAAAAAATATTTCCATCATGGGGTTAATAATTTTTTAATATTCAATTTAACAGTCATACATCAGGGGCCTCGAGCACCATTCAAGATCACCTTGAGTGTTTGGAGTATAATTCCTCATACTAAAACACAATTATCACATGAAATACAAATAAATATTATAGAGAAAGAGCAGAAGTATGGAACCCCTTAGTTATTTGGTCAAGGAGTCACTATTCCAAAACATAGTCACAAATATCATGTCTCGTGGTTCCACATTCCCAACCCATTTATCAACCACTTCATTAATTAATTATTCTACCCACGTAATAAATTATTTTATCAACCTTGAACAATTTATAAATCATCATTTAAATCATATCATCACAACCTAGGGATTTCCAACCACTTCAAAATCCCAACAATCAATCAATTTCTAAATCCCATTAATTGAATAATTTAATTATCCCATTATTCCTTCTATTTTATAATCCCATTAATCAAAAAATTAATTAGTTAAATTCAATAATAAGATTTCTCAATGTGAAAATTTCTATTTTACAACTACATACACCTAATAAAATCCAAGACCAAGTGATTTGACAACATGACCAATTACATTAATTTTATTGATTTATCTTCTCCATGATAAAATCCCTAATTTGTTATAGGACTATCAATATCAAAATGGAAAGGAAGATCCAATAAAAAACCTAAGACAAAATTATATAATATTGTTTTCCATTAACACATAGTTCTAAAACAACACCAGTATACGAATATTCACACCTTTTTCATTGGGAATAGTGACTCGGGTAGAGAGAGAAAACAGAATGGGGAAAGAATCACACACCAACAAGGGGATCCTCATTAACTGGATCATACATTCACTATGAAAGATGGTTTTGGGGATATATAAAAATCTTGGAGACCTCAGCAAATGATGTATATCATTTTTGGTCAAGTGGGGGTGAATGGGGATAAAAACCATGGGTTTTGGAATTCTAATAATACTTTTGGGTGGTTCAAAATTCATACACATGGTTTCCCAGGTGGAGGTGCATGGTTATCCAAATGGTGTGTTGTAACCATTCATCATTACCTAGGGGATCACAATTTCACTATAGCGGGACATGTTTTGATTAAATTTGTGCTGATTATGAATATTCACTCTATTTGAGGGTGCATAGTTTGGGGAGAGAGGCCATATGATATTGAAAAACAATATTCCAACTATGTTCTAGCTAATGTTCCTTCAAAAAGGGGTGGAAAATTTTTTGTGGAAAACCACATGGTTTTTTCTAATTGAAAAATACCTTGGAATATCCACATGTGTATAAAATTACTCCAATTTCACCTAAAATAACCCCAAATAAAAACCCAACCATGGTATAATGAAAACATGGGAAAAAGTGTAACAAAAACTATGTATGAGTAATCTCTTTTAGGTTTGGTGTTTTAAAATCATTCCACCTTATAATATATTTTCCTTGAGATATACTCCCAATAATCTCTAATAATACAAGGTATAAATAGCAGGCCACTAAGACCACATTTCAATTTCCCTATTTCACGATTCCTCTTAAAAAGAGACATGTTTCCACAATACTCGTTGTATTAACATAGTCATTCCCCTCAAAACATCGTCATTTTCTCCATAACATGAATTGGGTGATCCTTAAAGGACTGATCATCCTCTATAATGACCTCATCAATATCAATTACATTATATGTTTTAAGGTGATACGGTCAAATATGTACACATTAAAATCAATTTGATACTCACTATATCTTTATAAAAGATCCAACCATTATTCCATTGTTCTGATTCTCACCATAATCTCAAAAGATCCAACAAACAATGGTGTAATATTTTCCTTCCTCTATATCCTATAATGATCCAATTTTACGTGACACCCTATGGAATGCACGATCACCCACTATAAACTCAATGGGACATTGTCCATAATAATATTTTTTATTTTACCACTCTTAGAAATATCCATACAAATTCGAATCATCAGGACATGAATTGATGTCTCCAACATCAGACTCAGAACTAATAATATAGATTTACATCCCTCCATCATGTATAGAGGGGATCCTAATGTCTTATCTGAAAGTGTGAGATATGGCACCATATGAATTTTTGTATGATTAATATTGTTATAGGATAACTCAATGAGAACTGAGTGACTATCCCAAGACCCACTAAATTGAAGGATTCATTCACATATCATATCATCTAATACATGTATAGTACATCATTACATCCAATCTGTCTGTGGGTGGAAATTTTGTACTCAAAAATACCTTGGTACATAATTCATTTCATAAGCCTTTCTTTTAAAATAAACTAAAATATGGATCATTGAATGAAACACTACACCATGGTACCCTGTGTAAATAGATTACCTCTTGAACATACACGTACCCTACGGATACACTGTGAAAGTCTCCCATGTAAGAATGAATTGAGATACATTCAACAATTAGTCCACAATCACTAGTATATCATAATTGTTTCAATGAATCATTTAAATACCTAACATGAAGTATATGGTGATGTCATCCCAATTAAATTTTGGATTGATTAATATCTATAGTGAATAACCATGTCATTGATATTTCCTCTTTACCAACTTAAGGGTGTATAACTGTCTTATGAAATGTAAAATTCTCTTTTCCATGAATGTACATAAATAATGTTGACATTGGTCTTGATACATTTTTGAAAAACTAGGATTCACCACCCACATAAAGTAATGAAACTCATGCATCACTAATTCATGATTAAATTTTTGCACAAGAACACAGTTCTATACATCCATGATCTTAACCTAATATATTGTCTAATTGGAAGTTGACTCCCCGCCATCTTGTCTTCCCCTGAATGAATAAAAAAGTAGATCATCATTCTACCTCTTCTTAATCCAACACAAATGTACAGACTCCACTAATAGTGAAATAAGGTTAATATTATCCTAGCCCCTATGAATCTCAATACGAATCTAATCCATAAAAGTCATCATTATCCTCTAAACTACATGAGTATTTGTCTTCCTAGTCACAGTGGCAGCAACACTATTTTTCATCCCTGATGTGTATTCCATATTAAAATCAAATAAATTCATATAATCAACCCATATATATTACTATATTTTAGAATATCACATTGAAAATATATACATTATGAGATTGTGGTTCATATACATTGTAAAATTTTCTTCTAATAGATAAATCATCCATTACAAAAAGGGATAATTTATTTTTTCTAAATTGATTTCATGGATAGGGTAATGTAATTCCTTTGGCCTCAACCTCCATCACCCATATTCCACAACTCAATCTCATTGCATCGACAATTATATTTATCCAATCCCGGACACATCACAAAACATGGTATACTCCTTACACTTCGTTTGTAGGTTCAAATTTGGTTCAAATTTTAAATACTTCTTCAACCCTTGTAATGAATTATCACATGTTTCAGACCATGCAAACGTAATTCATTTCTTGTTCAATTGAAACAGTGGTTCCCCCAAATGAGAAATGTCCCAGATTAACCATCGGTTATATCACTCCATACGAAAAAATCAATGGATATCAAAAACATTAAGGGGATTCTCCTAAGGTAATACAGCCCACACCTTCAATAGGTCCACTGAAACACCTTCTTTAATGATGATGTGGCCCACAAAATGTATCATGTCGATCAAGAATGGAAACTTAATTATATTGGTTCATTGTTTATTCTCTACCAGTGTATTTAGGATGATTCCATGATATTGGGAATAATTATCATGAATCTTGTGGTACACCATGATGTCATCCAAAGAACTGTAAATCGATCTAGGTATTGGTCGAAGATTCAGTTCATCAAGTCCATAAACATAAATGGAGAATTCATCAAACCAAAAGGCATAAAAACTTTTTGTTGGACATATCATCATCTGAATTCAGTACATGTTATATAGAATGGTATAAATATTAAATGATGATACCACTACCTCAATAAAATCTTAGATAAGACAAAAAAAACCCCTCAATTATTCAATGATGTTGTTGATTTGTGGAATATGACAATATTTCTTCACTTTCATCTAGTTCATCATATGGTAATCCATAAAAAATTTGAAACCTCCCATCATCCATCATTAAAAAACACATTGAACCCTTAGGTGATGTATGTATATGGATAAATACATTATCAATGAGTTCTTCCAATTGACTCTTAAGTTCATGAATATCTATTTGTCAAATTATATAAGTTTGAATAATAACTTCTTCTAATCCAGGTGTAATTTAATTGTAAAATCAACATAACTCTTATATGGGATACCAAATAAGTCATTAGGAAACATGTCCTTTATGTAGTCTACTATGTGAGGGAATACATCATGCTCTACACCCCATAATGTTGAAAAATAATTCCAAAATCATTGGTATGTTCCCCCATTTGATAATGTGAAGGCCCTGCACAACCTTCCTGGATATTCCACTCCACACTATTTATATAAATGTTACCCTCGAGTTATGTAAAGGACATTATTTATTGCTAAAAATTGATATGGGATCAGTATTATAACGTCTCTTCAAAAACCAAGAACAATAAAAAAGATGACATGTCACATATGTAAATATCCCAATAGAAATGATACTCCCCATCAATAAGAGAACACGCCTTTTATAAAAATATGCCCTTCGACTGTAGTCTTAATGGAAAGTATGTCATAATAACACCACTCAAAAACTATATCATCAATCTCAATCCATTAAAATGTTGAGAATATATAAAATAATGAGAATATCTTATATAAAAAACTCAGTATAAATTTTATAAACTATATGAATAGTACATCTAACTATCGATGGTTTAGCTTTTCTATCCACATGTGTAGGCTAAAATGCAAGCAATTGTCATGACCCTCTTCATTGTGCTCCTGTCTAAGACCCCTATCATAGACTACACTGCTGATATATGTGATCTTACATAGATATAGAATATATAGTACCATTAATTCCACAAAAAAATAACTCCAACAGGTAGACCAATATGCGGAAGAAAACCCCCTTCCAACACAATGATTTAGTATGGTTCCTCTATCACTACCCATTGGTCAAGGATTCCTATAATAACTAAACATGTTCCCCATCCTAATAATGTATTGAAATTACATTTATGTTCATAGACACATTATTTGAATGTGACCCAACTTACCACCCTATTCGTAGTGTATTCTTTAACTTCACAATGTAACTAATCCTTCTCTCTGACCACTGTGGTTTTTATTCACCTAGATGATGATCTCAAACAAATGCTTCTTACTCTTGAAATGAATATATTCCAATCATCAAGTAGAGACCAATATTATTTCACTGTATTCGTACATCTTATTCCCCTTATAAATGAAATCTTGATTCACAACATCAGAAAAAAATTTCAGCCAAAAGATATTAACATGGGCATAAATGTTCCACTAATGTCCATCTAGGAAATTAATTGTTGCAGTAGCCTCATATGTTACCAATGGTGGAACAAATAAATGAATGTTTGTTAAGGGAATATAATATTAAACACTGAACATTCTCCTCTAGTTTTAAAATATTAACTCTAATGTTGTCTCATTTTTTAGCATATTTGGGTAAATGTTCTCTCAAAACGTCTTCTAAATGTCATTCCATAAAATGATCTATAGTTTCCCATTCCATGTCAAAATATCCCACAAAATATTCTTTTAACAATTAATATATAGGTAGAAAACATGAGTCTCATTTTTCTAGGATTCCATTAATGGTCAATGATCATCTAGAAAGACTCAATCTATACCTCAATTGCTCAAGTTCTGGCCTCTATGATGAATGTTGGAGGGTGTTAGAACTGGAAATCCCATGTTATCATAGATTTATTTCACAAACCCCACCATGGTTATCATTACCTAAACTGAATAACGCGAGAAAATTTCACATGTAACTTCTCTATGGATCCTTCACCCAGATCAATCAAATCATTTGGTTCCACTATTCGATGCACATTTCCATCTATTTCCTCATGTCTGTCTACAAATAGTAGTTTTGGGACCCACAAAATAGTGTGATATGGTATGACTGACCCGGTAATATCTATATTGATCAAACTAGAGCACTTCCATTTCCCTAGAATTACTAGAATATTAGTATTTTTAGTAACTCCTTGTTTAATATATTTGATTCCAAAATAATTTGATCCATTTTCCATTGTCCCATGTACATTCAATACCCTACCTACAGTAGAAATATAAATAAGAAGAAACCTTTAAAACACAATAAACCAAAAATAATATTTACTATATATTTTTTTAATGTATTTTCAATGGTTATAATACATTTCACATAGTGTGATACCACCATTTCTGTAGATTCAATAAAAAATGTAATATTTACACATAATTTTTTATTTATGCACATAATCATTAAATTTTAATTTAACATAGTTAAAAAAATATTAGACATTGAATATATAAAATATAATCCTTGGTAAATTAAATATAGACATTCTCAAGGAAGTTTAAATTTTTTTATGATGTTAAAACTAGATTAATAAATAGCTTCATAAATATTTTCAATGATAAAAAATTACGTCAGAACTAAAATTATTGAATTATAACACAAATTATTATCATAACATTCTAGATAATTTTTCGATATTCCACCTCACATTTTTTCATATTGTAAATATATTTTAACAAAATACCACTATAATGGAAGTATAAAAATAGATTCATAAAAAATGTTTTAAAGAATAATGAAAAAAATAAATCTCACCAGAAATTGAAATATTAACCATTAAAGATTATTCATTCAATGACCTTATTTGATTCAAAAATATATCTCTTATTACAGGGTTTAAATACCTATAAAATGAAAACATTCACATATGATTCTATAATTTATAGTTCACAATGAAAAATAACCAAATATAACATTTATGGAAAATTAATCCTGAAATATTCAACTAGGAGCTTCATCTTGGCCTATCAAAAATATTTAAATGTATTTCCAAGTGCTAAATTATTTTTACCATGAGTTATGTATATGGATGTCTCCACATTCCATAAGAAATATTGTGAAAAAACTAAAATAAAGGGAAAAAATATTAGATTATTTCTTATGACTCAAAACGTAGAATAACAATTTAAATGTCCAAGAGTTAACTCACACGAACCAATGTGTTTATAGTAAGACTCAATGGATATTTATTTTAAAATATATGGATTCTGGAAATCCACATTATCTTCCACTAAATGTAATTATTAATTTCATGTACATAACTTGTAATGTTTTATTGTCTTCTATGAAAAGTTCCATGTCTCAATAAAATAGCACTCTAAGGGTGATGAAAGGTCTACGAAACATAGATATAAGATTCCAAAGAAATATTTTTGCTATATATTTGAAATTTATGACCTCATAACCACCCTTAATATCTATATTTTGGATTATTGAATCCTAAAAAACATTATTCCACTCTATTTATATCATATTGTTTTTATAGGAATCTCCAATAATCTCATAATTCCCATAAAACTACAGAATTGTTTTTTATCTATAAGTTATAAAATCAAAATTCTAGGCTATCACTACCCAAAAATGATTTCTTTCAGAACTATAGAAAAATTGAATGTTTTCCCAAAAGATAATTCTACTAAAAGGAATTCTTATGGGGGTAATAAATAATGTTTTATAAACCCATAAAGCCACATAATGTTTTAAAACCAAGTATTTCATGGAATTAGAAATATTTTTCGTTAAAATTCTTATAATCTATGTATTTTTTATTTCAACTTTTCCACTAGTTCTTGGATGTTATGAAATAAATATTTTTTGAAGGAATCCATTGTTTCAATTAAATAAATGATATTATAAACCTTAAATTTTGATATTTTATCAGTGATAAATGCTTTTAGAACCTTAAATATGAAATTTATGTTATTCTTACGAAATATCAAAAAAACATTACCTTTATTATTTAGATGTTCCACTACTTTAAAATTTTTAGACACATAGTCTACAGTCACAAATATATATTCATTACCAAAAAAATATTGAAATGGAACCACAAATTCTTATCCATCAACATCAAAACACTCATATTAAATTATTTCTATTTGAGGTGTCCGATGATCTCTAACAACAATAACTAACCTCTGATATTTAGCATAGCTAGCTAAAAAAATCCTAGAATAACTAGTGAGCATAGGCTAGAGAAATCCATCCTCTAAATTTGTTTGAGAATTCAAATCTACTATATGATAGAAACCTCATAGATATAAAAGTAATCCTTCATGAAAGGAAATAATCTATTTATCATTAACATCGATCTTAATAATGTCATCAAAACACCCTAGAAATATATAATAATTGTCCTAAAAGCAGTACATAACTCAAAAATAAATTTCCCACATTGGTTTGGTGTAATGTATATTCAAAATGAATCTATTGGAAATGTATTTAAAAAATTATGTATATAATGTACAATCTTTAATATTCATTGAAAATATATTTTTTCATCTAGGGAAAAAGAATTTATCTCTATAGGATCATCAGTTTGAGTATTAGAGAATCTAGAAAATTGATCATCCAGTGTATTTACAACCTCATGTTTATTTTTGATATTTAAATCTTATTCCATCAGAAATAGTATCCATCTCCCCAATCATGGTTTGTCCTCTTTTTTGGAAAGGGGGTATATAAAAGATGAATCGTCATTGAAGTCTATTTTTTTAACACGATCAACAACATTATAAACAGGAATATTGAAAAAATAAAAACAATAACGCATTTTCAGTAGTGTTACAACTCATTTTATCATCATATAGAATGTTGATATCCTAATACAGTACATGAAAACCCCTTATATATATTTTTTCATAAATCTTATCAAACAAATTATTCACAAACACTATTCATTATTTAAAATGGATGATTCCATTTGGGAGAAGTAATAATAGGGAAAGTGAGATTCCATTTATGAATATTGATTGATTTTAAACACTCTTCCAAAATGATATGGGTGTATGTTATCTACGTTGTGATCAAAGTGGCCTAGTTATTTTAGAAATATATATTTTTAAAATTCAATAAAAATCAAGATGGCATAAAAACATCTAGCACCAATGATATTCAATGTAGGGGTAAAAAAATTTATGATCTATATCATATAATATTAAACCTATATTACCCTAGTAGACACATTGTCACCAATTAAAATTCCACTTATAACCCTAAATTAACATTTCTCATAATTATTTATAAGATCATTCTCTAGAAATATTTCCCAAAATGAGTTCCATATTTTTCAAAAAAAAATTGACAAATGTACTTAAAAAAATGGATAAATTAACAATTAAAACTTCTATAATTATCTCAATCATGTCAAAAAAATATATAAATAAATTCATTTTAATGGTACAATTTGAATCACACAATAAAAAAAATTATGTGGTATGAAAATTCCCCATTCGGGCATGCTAATTCGGTATTTTATTAGTATTAGAGTGACACAGGTTTCTAGTTCTACCTAGAGTATCCCTACAGAAAACATAAAAATTCACTTTGGATAAAATATCAATAATTTTATCTGAAAATTGTTTTCGAATATCATTCATCCTAGTTGTAGAACTTTTATTCCTATAATATATATATATATATATAATCTCGAAATAAATTCTTTTATATGTAGAATTTTATCATTTTTTCATTGATATAAATATTAAAGCCTCCATTATTCTGTAATACTAGGTCCACAATGACCATAGAGATATCTGATATATGGTAAATGATTCATGCATTTATAATCATTAGTAAATCCTCTAAAATAACTTATTTCGTGTATGTATTGAATCTTTATTCCACCATAACTCTTAATTTTTGAAATGGTTCCTTAGGGATAATATCCATATAGAATGAAGGGATAATTAATTCACGACAAAAATGGTCTAGCCCATGGTATTATTCATAGTATTAAAAATATTAAACAAAATTTCTTCTTGATAATTAACATGGTTAATATAGATAATGATATGAAATAGATAGTAATTTTATCTCTGAAATTAAAGGTTATAGCTCAGGATGTGGTACCACTTTACTAAAAGGTAGAATCCTAGGCCTAGGAGGTGAAATTTATTCATCATGTTTAATAACTATTGTGTAAAAATTTGATATGTTTTTAATTTCATTAAAATATACACATTTTCATCTCTATTATCAAATTTTTATACCTCACTTCATTAAATGGATATAATTTATTTTAAAATGTATTTTTATTAAATTTATCAGAGTGTTCCAAGATCCCAAACATTCATATAAAAAAATGATCCTAATTCTTTTTTAAATAAGGTTATACATCATTTATAAATCCTATAATTTTAAAAAAAATCAAGAATAGAAAATTCAACTACTAATGAAAGATATAAAACTAGAATAGAGTGGATAACCGTGTCATGATTCTTAGCCGAATTATCACAATTAGAACTTTCAATATATTGGGGAAAAATATTCTCATCATACACATGAGTTTCACCAATCAATTATGGATTATAAAATAATTCTTCATTGTATAATGAACCCTTAACATCAATCATTCCACACCATTAACATTTCTCTCCAAATATATGATTCTTATCATTTTTAAACATGGAAAACTCTTTCTATTTCTCACCAAACCAAAAAATCATATTTCATTATCATAGATTGATTTTAGATAATCTTGAGTCTAACAGTTTATTACCAAGATTTATATGTACATATTAGTTACACTCTATATCATATTAGAGGAAATTCTTTGGGTTACCAAAGCATGGTAACTCCAACAAGTAGGTAATATACTCTACTTATGGGTTACGTGAATGATCAGTCAACCTGTTGTAAAATCAATGTAGTGGTTTATGATTATCCTAATTACAATTATTTAAATAGTGATATAATAATATTATTTATTTTATCCCCAATATCAAAGATAATGTTCAATGTTTTTACTATTCCACGTGGTATATTGAATTAAAAAAACATCCAAGATCATTATATTTTGGTGGATTTTATTTTGAAGGATAATGTTACACTCTTTAGTGACCAGTATGTAACAAACTCTTCCGTTGTTATTTTATTTCAATCAATATTTCTGAGATATTTCTAATATGATAGAATCTAAATGATGTGTGGTATGAAAGGTACTTTCATTTGGAGCTGATTGAAAATCCTAGTGAATTTCATCAATTCTCATTTATTATTTTTGGGTATCATCATCCAATGTTTTTGTATGTGTGGTATGGATTTATTATAAATATATGTAATTTTAAAATTTTATTATATATGTCATTATTTCACTTTATTATTTTCATTTTATAGTCTCTTAAAATTTTATTGTTTATTCATAATATATGTATCTTTTAGATTCATATCATTGGTTCCCACAATTATAGATTTAGTGTTACCCAGGTTTTTGGGATGTCAATTTATTCCAATTGTTATTTTGATAATTCTATGGGTCCAACTATACAATCTTCTTAGTATTTAAAAAAATGTATTCACCAATAACACGTAAATATAGATATGTTTAAATTCCTCTCTGCATTGGATCTTCCATTAATCTCTTGAAGATAAAGTTATAGCCAATTAACCCATATGTTACTCAAGGTTGTGTTACTTAGAATTAACTTTATCCCTTTAAGAATCTTGTTGAGTATTTTTGAGTAAAATTTCCCTAAAAAATATAGTAACATACCCCACACATCCTCTTACAATTTAGGGTACATAACCTTAGGATTATTGTTAAATTATGGTCTCAAATGCTTTTTAAAACTATAGGAAGTAGGTAGTCTAATAATTTCTTGTTCATTCCAAGATAGAATTAAACGGTTCAAATATATATGTTTGTTTTTTTATGAAAATTTAATCATCTCTATAATTAATACTATGAAAATATCCTACAAAATTAACATCTTATAGTTTTTTTGTATTTAGTTGATTTTACAACATGTGCATGAGTGTCCAAACATACCACACTATTGATATTTCATTCTAAGTGCCTAGTACTTATGTGTAAATCCAACATAGTTAGTAAATTTTTTTAGACATAGATTTATGAAATATTGAAGTTATTATTTAATGTCTTCTTCTTGTGAATTAATTTTTATTTTTAAAGGATTATTATATTCCCCTATAGTCATTCCTTTTCAAAAAGAATTTATTGATTTGAATTAAGTTAAAAATTGTAGTAAAAGTTTATGAGTTCTCCATTATTTTAATCTTGTAAGATACCTACAGAATATTGGTCAACCATATTTTCATTAGAAGGTGAAAAATACTCATAGAAGATATATATAATTAGGTGGGAAGGGAGTTAATGATGAGGAAACAAAATAAAAAGGTCCATAAACCAATACCAATAATCTGAAACCTCTTCAATGAGTTTTTTTATTTTAATTTTTAGTAATCATTTTAATTTGTTCGGACTCAATTTCATAACAAATGTGTCATACACTTATTCCAATGTTTCGAAAATATTTTCATCTAGATCCAAAAACTAATTACTAAAATTTCCATTTATGCTGAAGTGGAAAACTATGATATTAATTTCATTATCATTTATCCCTCACAAAGAAGGTTACTACACATTATTTTAAAAATCACTAATGAATGCTAGTGATTCCTCATATAGAATTTCATTGAATTTAGGAAGAGGTAAAATGTGTGATTATTTAAACACATTTTTTTGGACCCAAGGGTTATTACTATTGTAATAAAGATTATATGAACCTTGTTATATTTTGTACACACTCATCCTAGGCCATTAAAAATGTTCATGAAATATATCTGGTTGACATTATTGTTCATTATTTTCAAAAAATCTATCTCTAAAAAATTCCATTTTTATTTTCAAATATTTTATAATAAAACAAAAATAAATATTTATTTATATGTTAAAAGAACCAAATAAATATTGTGTTAAATATGCTTTCAAAAAAAGTAAAAATATTTAAAGTGATTGTATCAAGGTTTTGGTTTTCTAAATTGATTTTTTTTATATCTATTTCCATTATTTAGATTTATTTTCATCGATGCATGATTTGATTTCCCCATTGGGCATTGTTAGTTCCCTAATGTGCTGTTCAATAAGAAAATTTATAAAAATCCGACAATCCCAACTAAATATGTAGTATCTATAAAGTCAGAGTAAACAACCCATAGAGACAATTTGTATGTTCTAAATTAATTAAGAAATATAAATTTTAATTAATTAGTTGAAAAAGAGATAGTAGAAATGTTTCGGGTTTTGAATCAATATGGGTGGCATGCCAGGACCAGTGATTTTCAGGTTCGTGTGCTGGGGATTTACTTGAAAGTGTGTTTATTTAGTTTTTGTGATATAATTGGGTTAGAAGGGATCCTTGATCTTGTTATCCCACCATAATCCAATGATTACACATTCTGAATAGTCATCTACTTGTTTTAATCACAGAACTAGATGACCACAAACCTTGTTTAAAAATAATTATCCTTTGGTACATAATGGTTATACACAAAATTGATTAATTATTTAATGTAATACAATGAACCTCCTCAAATCGCACATAATGATCACGCATTATGAAAAAAGTTCAATTGAAACTGATATAAAATGTTTTTAGTAATCAAAAACAAGAATAAAATAACAAAGAAAACCCCTACCAACCACACCCCCCTACAGACCACATCACCCAGCACTATGGGACTACTCGCTCATGGAGGGAGTGAGAGACATTGGTACCAGATGTAGAATGAAAATGAATCAGGGCCTTAGTGTGTCCTTACTACATTAAGAGGCTTCCACTTGGTATCATTGGTCATCCTATACATTCAATTCACTTATAAGAGTGGCTGGAGGTATCCTTTTATAGTCAAAGTCATTCAATACCCACGGCTCGCATCACCAAAATTTCCTCTATGTGTCAACACATTCACGATGTGTACCTTAGATCTGGTTTCCATCCATTTCATTGAATATGTTAAAATATCATATGCTGGTTTGACAACCATCACGTCATGTATTGGTGGTACATGACATGTACATGGCATCCATGTTGTGTATGTGAGTCACAAATTGTCATTCAGGGCTCTATTTCTCATGAAATGGTCACAACATGTACATGGTTTACACAATGTTTAATGCATTGTTCTTGAGTTTCTATCTCCACATCATCTCCAAAAATTCTGTGTCATGCTGCGAGTGCAGTTCACGGTGTGAAGGGTCATGCAGCTCATTTTTCTTCCACTTTCTATTCCTTTTTCACAAATTTTTCAATTACATCCCAAAACCATAACACAAGTAAATACATTCTAATGTTGGAATGATCATTTAATGA
The DNA here is from genome assembly GCA_963277665.1 of Viscum album. Taxonomy (NCBI): domain Eukaryota; kingdom Viridiplantae; phylum Streptophyta; class Magnoliopsida; order Santalales; family Viscaceae; genus Viscum; species Viscum album. Next base: position 1,554,524,389 of record OY728121.1, on the reverse strand, counting down.
AGTAAAAAATCAAAATGTAAACTACATAATTATATATGCATGAAATAAACATCTCATGATTCCTTACACATAAATGGAAATATTAATATTCTAATATTTCATTGAATAAATCAAATTAAATAACCTAATATATTACATGAAATTGTTATTATTTATTTCAATCTACAGGGATTGTAAAAAAGTGTGTAGCAAGAAATAATATAAAAAACAACAAAAACATACAATTATATGTCAACTAAAATAATAGTTGTTAATACTTTTTTTTAAATATGATAAGTAATATATAATTTTAATGAGTTGAAATCACAAATAAATTTATTATGAAATGCATGAAAACAATGAAAAGTGATAAAATAGGTGAAGGGGATTTTAATTTACAGATTAAAATGTTTGTCTTCATTTGTTAAAAAATAACGGAATCAATAATCCAAAACATATATCCAAAAACCTATATCATGAATAATTTTTATAAATTAGATAAATTTGTAGTTATTTTCATGAAAATTTATTCAATTACGAATAAAAAAGTTGATTTAATTCAAAAATAAATCACATACAATGATAATGAAATGAACCGAATCAATGTTGTTCCCCGTCTCAATTTTATATTAATATGATAAAAAAATAGCATAATAATTTAAATGAAAAGATAAATAAATAATTTTTATATGAGGATCCTTCATTTCATCTTTTTCCCCACATCACGCTCTGTCACTAACCTAAAGTATCATCCTCAGCTTCCCTCCCAAGGCAGTTTAATCATCTCTCCAAAAAATGTGTGGATCCTTTATCCTCAAATCTGAGAATGATAGTTAATTCATTTCATCTATCTCATTTAAAAAATGTCTATGCATCCATTTTTTGCAATAAATTAAAATAAATTATCATATGTTCTCAACTCACTATCATAGTTTTTTTATAAAGAATCCTAAAAAACATTACACTAATTTTATAGCCAATTAGGTTCAGTAGTGGTCAAATCAACATTATAACATCATATAATTTAATATAGTTAGGTAAAATCATCTTAATCACATCTAAATTCAAATATATGTAAAACATTGACTTCAATGTCCATAATATGGCTCATTGAAAAACTGAGGGCCCTGGTGTTCCCATATCTAACTTCTAAAAATTTCCCCAAAAATTCTCCATTTTTCATCCACTTAGCTCGAAAGAATCTAATCCATCCATAACATCATAAAATAATGACACATCTGATCCTGAATCACTTTTTATGCATACATCTACAAAAAAATACGCATATTTAGATTATTATAATTATCTTTATACTTTTAGATTTCACTGTGGAATTTTATCAATAAATATGTGTGTGCGTTTTTCCTCATTAACAATATAATTATATAGAGAACTGAGGCCCTCGTCTGTTTTCATCTTAGTTGACCATTATAGGAAACAGACACTAGTGGAAAAAATCATAACCTCCATTAGAACTCAATTTATCTCAGGACATTGATCCTCTGTCACAGTCAAATGCTTCCATCAATGATACTTCACATTGATCTCATCCACAATATGAGTTTCTAAGATTGAATCTACATTGGATAGATTATTCTCACTAGAAAATCGAATATTTTGAACATCCTATGTGCTAACTCAGAATAATATCACCTATTCTCAATGATTCTTATTAAACAAATTAAATCTACTTTATAAAATTTCATCTCATTATTAGTTACTCTTATATTTTATTCAATTCATCAGGATCGAAGTCTTGGATAGACATCATTCAGCATCTGTTGAACAAAGATGAAATAGATCATCTTCTACACAAAATAATTTCAAGATTGGTCTGAAAATAGTTTCAATGGATTGGTAATTAGTTTAGTAGAAGTTCATAAAATGGTGATATTCCCAATATGAATAATGATCGATTATGTTCTTCTGGAAACCCAAAATTTAAAAAAGGGAATCTAATTATGATCCTCTCAAAACTAGTCATATTCATTCCATTGTTGAAATTATCTTATGGGATTTGATGGGTTAAATTTCACTTACAGGGAGAATAATTTATCTTATGTGTGTTTCTATAATTTATAATATAAGATGTCAATAATTATCCTTCACGAATCTATTAAAAAAAATTCATATAAGAATTCTAATAAATACAAGATCCATCTGGCTTCTATTATCATGTAAGGACATTGGAAAAGTATCCTACATTGGATCAATAAAATTATCTAATGACTGACATAAATTATATGATGAATAATTATTTGAAATTATCTTCTTCCGGAGGTTATAAAATTAATTTCATTTAGTTACAACCAAAATAGAATTTTGGTTGGTATAATGTCTCTTATTGGGATGCTTCAAATTGATAGTATAGTTGGGTTGAAAACTTGCTACAAAATAATATAAAAGGGTAAACCCATTATAAATTAATAAACACTAAAATCAATTCTTTTTTGTGATTGAATTCATTAATTCATAGATTGAACATTCAAAAAAATAATATAATAATTCCTAAAAAGAATATTTTAAATCGGAACATAAAATATTAATAACCTAAAATCTAAAAGATTTTTCACTTCATTAATTAATAAAAAAATTGTTCTTAATATATAAAAATATTAATCCATGAATATTTATTAATTGTAGAACTATAAAATGAAACATTTAATAAAAAGTATTAAAGGAATTAAAATTTCAACATCATTTTAGCACAATTACAAATATTATCATAGAAACAGATCTTATATTAAAAAATAATAATTATTTTATAGACGATATGTTTCAAAAATATATAATTATAGAGTCATTTCATTCGTATATAAGATATATAATCTAAAATGAAATAAAAAATGGATATTTATTTCGAATTAACTCCAACCACAACATCATTATTTGACCTATTATGGTCTACAATGATTTCAAAACACTCTTTATAAAATAATGAAACATATTTATACGTATGAGTGCCATAATTCATGTAATATTAGAACGATCCTAATCAAAATATCTTGTGAAAATGATGAAACATAATAATTATTTAATGAAAAAATATAAAATGTAAAATAAACTTACTAAATAAACTATCACACAACCTCACCAAGACATTATCAACAAATTTTTCTTCCAATTGTAATAACAAAAAAATATTAATAATATAAATAATGTGCACAATAATACATAACAAACAATTTTTTAACTCTAAAAACTCAACAATAAACAACCTAGTACACTCAACTCCTTCTATAGCCTTGACGAATAATTTCATATCTCATATCCCCACAATAAGAAATATTAATGTCACAAGATCTTGATTATATATTCACAACCACATACTATATTGAAACCATGTATAATATTTCAACTAAATTAGAGTATTGAGAAAAAAAAGGGAATTAAAGGTATTCCCTCATCCTAAAATGCATAATCCCCACTATATATCATTATCTCAATAATAGAAACAAGTCACCTATAAAATCATATACCATAAGATTAAGATAGTAAAAACTATATTCATATACCTACAATGATCCTTCACGATTAATTGTACACATATAAGGTTGAGCATAAGAGATGGTTTTGTCATATATTTATTTTTTCTAACCTAGATGTTTGGGGAAAATACAGGGAACCCAAAACTTTTGGCCGTTAGAAAGGTGACCTGACATTGGTTGTGTGCATATGAAATAATAGGAAAACACTTGTATAGTATAGTTACTTATCTTACTATCCCAATGTGTTCAAACTAAAACTACACTACCAGATCACAACCACCTCACTACCATTTCCACATTCTATTATGTCTTTTAATTACTATACCATAGTGACCCCACTTACCACAAAAAAACCAAAAATAACCATTCATGATTTCTATTATTCGTATAATATATCTATTTCCTGACATACCATTTACAAGCCACATAATAGTTATTATGATATTCAATTATAAATTCAATTACAAGTGCTTTATTTAAATTACCCACATTCATTCTAGTCATTAACCATTTATTTTATCAATTATATTATTTAAATAGTCATCACCTATTCTATTTCAACCCATATCCATTTTTCATCATATTGAGTCATATTACATACTAGAAAGAAAATATAATATATCAACACAATAACACTCTGCCACACATCTACATACCTATTTATGCTTATAACTAAAATATCTATATCAATACCATCCAACACCCATATATCAATCAAGAATAGTATTTCCACTTGGAGAACAATATCACCAAATTCCAATCATGAAATCTATCACCACACCTTCTAAAGACACCAAACCAACAACCAGAAATCAGCTATATAAATCCCCCACCATGGACACACATTTCCCAACAACATTAATAATAAAATAATTATTAGTATATAACATATTTCATTAATAAAGAAATGCCCCAATTCCATTTTTTAATCATGCATTCTCTTCAATTCATTACATCATTCAGTAATAGAATCAATTTAATCATTGAAATTATGAAGCACAATAAATTATGATTTTTAACTATTTAACATGTTGTAAAAGGTTGTTCAGTAAAATAGTCACAGAAACCTCGCATTTATCACAAAAATATTCAACACATAAAAGAAATAACAACATTCCCATTGATATGTATAGTAACATCAAACTATGTGAAGAAATTTAAATACACCACTTAAACATAATTTAAATTAGATAAATTTATACTCTTCATTAATCTAATACACAGTATACACCTAATGAATGTTGGATAATGCTATAGCTTCATATATATAATATATAGATTCTTAATATCCCTAAATTAATAATTAATATTAAAGGAATCACTACACAAGAATTGGAGAATGAGGTTCAGCTATAAAAAAACTGAAAGGAGACCACCTTAGTACCTGACCATCACAAATCGTGATCATTATCTAAAAATATATATAAAATGAAACCTAAAAAGTTTACTAACATGACCTCCTTGGATTGAAAGGTCTGGGAGAATAGATAATGAGGAGAATAGGGTAACTATGGATCATGAAATAGTTCAACAAATAATTCATTTGGTAAAAATCCATCAAGGGTAGAAACAATTGTCCCAATAGACACATGGAATATTCACAGTTATAAGGAATGAAAAAAATAATGTGGGTTAATGAACCCCAATTTATATATGAAATCATATAAAAATTTATTAAACCATGGTGAATTAATCCAAAACCATGGAACCTTTTGTCAAGGCCAGATCTCAGATCCCATCTTTCAAAATGAAAAATATTTGTCTACCCCAGTGATCATTTCCCCATTTTAAAAATTGTACAGAAAAATATAAGGGAATGTTCTCTCCCAACATAATCATAGATATCTTATCCATGTATACCATTATAATACCACCATGATATAGAGGTATTTTCCACATCATTCCATTCCCACCAGAACATATTAGAGCCATCTTCTCCATTTCCCAAAATAACTAAAAATCCCATACACAACTCATCTTAACACCGCTAATGCCACCTACATGTCTACTTCACCCTTCACTATTTCCTATAGAGAAATAGTAGATAAACCATTATCATGTATACCACCATAATGATATTGTACACCCCAGCACAGTTTCACATAGTTACCTCACAATGATATCCCAAATTACCATATCACTGAGATACCCATATCTTTGGTGTATATGGAAACCATGGTAAAATAACTCCAATAAAACAGGTTTTTTAAAATATATTATTCACCAAATCTCCATAATATTAAACCCTCCTATACTCACAACACCACTGTAACCTCTAAATCGCTTTTTAAAATAGGAAATCATTACCCTATCAAGCCAACACTCCACATCTCACTAATAAACAACCAAGAAAAATCATATAAATACCTTCATCACAAAAATCATATAATTTAAAGGAACCAAATTTTATAAATATGGAAGATATATGATGTTGGGTGAGGTGATTTAATCCCAAGGACATATAAAACATATACGTAAGGGAGAATAACTGAGTGGGGAATCGATTGGTGGGTACATTAATCAGCATAATTTAATTATTTACTAAATAGTAGTTTTATATAGATATTGTGAGTGAGAATTGGTGATATGGATTTGTAGTCGACCAAGATGGGTACCTAATTGACTTTTTTGTTTAATTTTTACGGTTTTAGTATGCTTATTCCACATTAGCATTTCATTTTCTAGAAAATAACCCCCATAGTATAATTTTATTTTCACCCTAATTACTATATAATAATTTTTGTATTTTTATAATGGATTTATATATTTTATTATGTGTTAAATTCTAATGGTGTTGTGTTAAATTAATGTTAGAGTTATTTTCGTAAGAGCTATTTTACTTTTGATATTTTCCCTATATGTTATATTTCCCAATATGACATTAAATGAATAATTTTAATACTATTTATATTATGTTTTTTATAGATATTATATGTATTAATGTTTCATATATTTTTTTGAAAAATATATGCTAATTCCTCGTATATTTTTTTGTCATACCCTTAGGGATTTTCACATAATCATTTAAAATTGGAGGTGGGATTGAAGGGTAATTTACATCATATATATATATATAAAGTATGGTTTTTATTTGTTGTGGACCATAAAACAGTGATATGAGATCATTGGTCTAGATGTAGGATAGTTTTTGGACTTTTTGAGCAGTGGTCTTTCATTGGTATCAAAGGGAAACTCTTTATTCATGCTTAGAATATGATGTTGGATAGGGAGAAAAAATATTTACTAGAAGGTACCTAGTTACCCATAACAAGGAATTTGATATTATACTAAATATTCTTAAGTAATAGTGTCCTCATTGTATAGTATAGACCAAGGTGTGATAAATACATCGAACTTGTTTGTAAATTTACCTGAATTATAGAATAAATATGTGGGATTATGAATAATATTTCTAAAATAACATATATGAATTAATATACCTCTATAATAAACTCATTCATAGTTTAATATTTTTTGTGGGTTTGAACATAATCAGATTTTTACTAAACCGATCTTAGTGGGTGTTAAGGATTCCAAATAACATTATCTAATGGAACATTATAGTTTCTAGAATTTGTCCATCTTGACCATACAACCACCAACTAGTTCTATGGTATTTTAGATAGAAACTAGGTTATAGTTCTTGAATAATATAATCATATGAAATTCAACATGATTTTGGACTTTATACATAGCATTGTAAAAGTGGTGGACATCTATAGGGATGATAAGTAATAGGTTAGGGATGAAAAAAATACTATATATTTTCTATTTTTGTAGGATGACTGAGTAGTAAATATAAATATTTATCTCACCTCTATTCTATTTTTTTATTTTTAATTCAAAAAAACCTTTTACACTCCTTTTTATACTTTCCTCATTTAGACTAGTGGGCTTGATGGTGGATAAATTTATTATACCATTTCGTTGAAGAGCCCAGTTGGGGGCTAGTCAACATTGGTAGATGTGAATCAATATTGTGTAGTGATGTTGGTGGAAAATAATTTGATAATTAATTTCATGTTGTTATAATTAAAATCATACAATGTGTTCCTTAATATAGATGAGATATATTCACATAAGGCTTCAATTTATTACATTTAAAGGTAACAAATATTATCTTATGGGTATTATTCATGTTTGGTGTTTGATAGTGAGTGGTATAAAAATATGGATTGTATTATTATCAATATATTTAAAAATAGTTTTGGTAGGATTCACTGTAAGATTTTATCATGAAAATGTTGAATGTGGATTCAAGGATTATATTATTTTTTTCCCCAAATATTTGATTATGCTACACCATTCATGATTCATTGAGATTAGAATATAGTGATAACCTAGAATATCTTTTATTTATATATATCCATATTATATGGAGCATTAGATCTATAGTGGTGTGCATTTTATGTGGTGATCTATTAATTTATTTTCATCTGACCTAAAGAATCTCCTTCGAGGTCCCAATTATTTATCATCAAGAAGGGGGATAAAATTTCATGGATTTATTGAGTGTATCAATAATTGAACCAAGTTGAGATAATGAATAGCTATCCACTCTTAATTATTGATTAATTGGTCTATCAATTTAGGGGAGATAAATGGTTCTCAAATATTCATCTATGGTTAGGAAATCATCAAATGGAATTGAAGTAGGGATTTGTTTTGATGACCACCTTGAGGTGTTTTTATGGACACATTGAATTCATTTTAATACTTGTAGGAGTGGAAATACTTCTGCTTCATTCATTTGATTAATGACCATGATTCCACATGTGATGTTAGACAAGTTCATAGTATTGTTAATCAAATATAACATGGTGTATTAAAAAAATAATATCATTATGGGAAATTAAATTAAATATGGAAAATCCTTTGAAAATATCCATAACTCTTGAAATACCATTGTAGGTCCTTCATAATTTACCTCCTCAAATCCTGGGGAACAGAAAACATCAGAATGAGGTTATCTCAGTTGATCATTAAGGACATGCAATACAGTAGAATATATCACAAATATAAACATTATGCACTGTGAGTATCTAGAAACACATGCCTTTAAAAATTAATAGCAACATAATGATAGGAATAAGGGACGAATAAATAATCCATAATAAAGCATATACTGGGGTATTAAACTCATATAATAACCTCATATACTATCAATTTTAATAATGATGGAAATCCATAATTCCATACATTTTGATATATTCTGTAAATGCCTCTGCATATACATATTAAAATGAATTAGGCCTCGATCAAAACCATTTCAGAAAATTGGTAATGCCACTACCAAGTCCATATCTGTTTTGTCTCATTAGACCTATTAATGCATCTTGGGGATATAAAGGTCCCCCCACATCACATACTAAGTGAAATTAATTACACATGTGAATGAGGATAAACATAAAACACATGTACATTCATATTGAAACTAGCATATGAAATGTAAATATCATTCTCCAAACACTAACCATTCAGAGTAATCAAGTGTAATATATTGATTTTTGAGGTGTAATTTTGTGTACTTTATGTGTCTAAACAAGGTTTTATAAAAAAACATTTCACTATTAATGTATTTGTTTCTTGGGATTCCCCCATTAGTATTTAATAGGTTTATAGTTTCCATGTCTTTGGTAGAAATTAGAATTTGATTACATTGGATTTATCATAGAACACTAAACCATTGATAAAATTTAGTAGGATGTATTTCACATTTTATTACCTATAGATATTGATTAACATTGAACCCATCTTTCACATTCCTCAAGAATGACTTATATTCAAGTTCTTTTAGGATAATTAAAACTTTATATAAAAAACATTTAAATGCAATATCTAGAAATGATATCATATAGCTCATAAAATTAAATATTTATAATAATAATTATGGTATAAATTTCATTGATAATATAATAGTGGTTTTCATGTTAATGATATTGTTTAGTTAAATAAATAAATATCACCTTACAATCCTAGTATATTATTAGAGAAAATGGTAAATCTTCTCCCAATGGGATTATAATTTCTATTTGTGTAGATAGAAATAGTTCTTATAGGATAATGAATACAAGATTTATTACAATCTTATTAATGAAATTTTTATGGATGATATGGGGATTGGGATGATGAATGGTGATGTCTTTCTTGAGATAACAGTTGAGTTGAAGATCATATGAGATATTTCACCTTTCTAAATGAAACTGGAAGAGACTAATAGAGAATATATATTATACCAGGTGGCCACATACCCTTATCTATTTTAGTATTTAATATAATATGGACTAGGTGATCCTTATTTATTTTTTTAGTTATATCATATCATTCAAAGAGACACACTTTTGTGATTGAAAATATATTTAATATATTATTTACTTTTCATAATATTTTATTTATTATATAATAAATGTAATAGGATGCTCTTTATGTGTTTCATTTCTCACATCTTATAGATTCACCACTTATTTAGATGATGTATCAATAATTATAGTAGAATCATTAATGGTTGAGGACGAAAATTTTCGTTTGAAACTTTATATCTTGATGTTTTATAATAATTTATGTGATTATTGAACATCTCGTTTCAATTAGTTTTTTATAACACTTAGATATCCCTAAATATAAATCAAAGGTAGTATTAATGATTTTTTTGCAAGTGTTTACCTCAATCACAGGGTTGTTATTATATAATCTGAGTTGTTATGGAAAACATCAAATTTTGGATCATTTATTTGTAATAAAGGACAATAATGTTTATTATGATTTAATAAGGATTTATATAAAGGAAGTTGTTACAATTCAAGGAGTTCATGTAATGATCATATGAAATCATGATTCTAGCTCAACATATAACATATGAAAAAGAAAAAAAATAATATTATCTCTTACGTATACCTTAACAAAACATTTAATCCTTAAATAAATTGGAACATTTAGTGGATGATCTAGAAACTAAGGGATATGTTTCATGCAAGATTAATTTTCATTTAAGGGTTCATGGTTTAGGTATTTAAATTTCTTTCATTTTAAATTAAATAATATCTATATATATTATTTTGGTATAGTATGAAAAATGGAATAATATGGGAATACATATGGATCATTATAATACTAAAGTGGGTTTGGAGAGTTAGTGAATATTGGACCATAATTGGTATAGATAATGATATAGAAAGTATAGTTTATTAATGATTTTATTAAGGATTCTTAGGATCATCTTAATTCATTTACATATTAGTGTAGTAATCATTTTGAATTAAAATATGGTGATCATATAATTTTAAATGTTTTTACTCAGTATTGTTAAAAAAAATTGATTTATATAGAAGTAATAAGTAACCTCAGTTTTGTAACCCATTTGAGTATTGCGAGTGAGTTAGAGATGTTTTATAATAGTTTGAATTTATCCACATATAGATCATGTTAATAGAGTATTCTTAATTTAATATTTTTGAAGATATATTTTTTAGGTATCTCATTTCATTAATAGGTATTGGTTGGATGATAAGGATGATATAATATTCATGGAGTGTCCAATAGAGATTCAATATCAAAAAGAGAAGTTACAATAATGATGTTTAATGCATTTATGTTTAGTTTTTTAAAATTCATTGTGGTTTGGAGGAATATTAATTGGAATGTGAGTTACACATTTGGGCTTTGAATCTAGAGTTATATTAAATAAATTATTATAATCGAGTTGATATTTGATTTATTAGATGATATGATAGATGTTGTTACTCTATTTCAATATTGTGATTTAAATGTTGTGATGATGATTTTCCAATTTAAATACATCTTATGTGGTTTTCATGATTTTGGTTTTATCTGTCATCACATTATATTTATTATTATATACAAGAATAAATTGATTGGTATCTAATGTATAAGGAAAAATATTTCTTGCCCTCCACCTTCGGATTTCTATTACTAGTGGTGTTGGGGGATGGGATATAGGAGAGTGGGGGAGTAATGTTTAGTTTTAGAAGAAATTGAAACATTCATAGAAATAATGATTTCATGATTATAATGATTTCATGAATTTTTTTCTTTAGGATGAATTTTATATTGTTGGTGAAGTAAGAGATAATGTTTTCACCACATGTCATGGATTTTTGTTCCTTGAATCGAAGTTTATGTCATTGTTTTATGATATGTTGAATAGATTTACAGTGTGGTAGGGTGTAATTATTTTGTATCAAGTTTATTTTCTATGTGAAAGTGGATAGTAGATTGTATTTATACAAAATGTTCATGAGTCCTATGTGTTTTGGTTTATTAATTATTATTACGTTTTGACATGGCTTGAAGTATTTTGAGTGTAAGGGATACAGTGGTTATGGAATTACAAGAAAGAATGGGATACCCCATTGATGTTATATGGAACACTCATGTGTTTTAATCATGTTAGTTGCACCATATTGTGTCTTGATATCATCATATTTAAATAGTTGTTAACAACATGATATGAATAAAAATAAATGATTTTGATTCGTGAATTTTGTATTTCCATAATACAATCCCCCTTTGTGGTGTAATGTAATATGATATGTCATGTTTTTTGGAATATTATCTTTATTTATAAATTTTAGTGGTTCATAAATTTTTTTGGGATCCTTCTACATCATCAAATGATTTTTTGATGATGGATCTTCCCAAAATCTCTCAGAAATATCTCTTTATTTTCTTCAATTTCATATTACGTTATGTCCATATTCACATAGATTAGTGAGATTACATCTTTATAATTATTATTTATACATCCATTTAATATTTTTTATGCATTTACATTTATTCTAAAATTGTTAACGTGATTTTATATTAATATGGAGTTAGTAATTATAGATTATATTTTGTGGTTTTAATAATTTATCATTACAATAAATTATTGTAGATAAAATTGTATCAATAATTGACTTGAGATGTAAAATTTTTATTCTCCCTATATTTTTGATATTTTTTATATGGTTTAATCAATATTTAGCTTCTATTTGGGTAAAAATATTCAATTGGACTAATTAAAAAAGAACTGAGTTTAAGTATAAGAGGGATGTGGGATGTACGTTGTAATTATACTTATGTGATTCCATATTATTGTTAGATTTATATTTATTATGGTATATAATATATAACTAATTACTAATAATTGTGAAATAAGTTGATTTCGTAATTGATATAGCATCATGGTGAATAATAAATAAATAAACAAAACCTTATTTCATTGTTTCATTGGTAGAGTTATGTTATTGAATTGTTTATGGTAGTCAATGAGATAATTTTATGATTTATTATAAAGACGGAATGTTGTTGTTGGTAAGGGTAGTGAAATTTAATTACCCATGAAATGGAGGTGTAATGAAAATAATGAATGTACTGAATAGAAAATGGATTAGGGTTATATTGTGTTAATTTAGTATTTAAGGGATTGATTTGAAATGATTGGAATATTTTATGGTATATAAATAAAGAATATGTAATTTTTTTTAATGTGATAAATATTTCATGTAATAAGAGATGTTTATAGAATTAATGTTGATAATGATGTGAATGTGTCTATTAATTAATTAAATCCAATTGTTAATAACTTTTTAAATGAGAATATGTATTGTGTTTACTATGTAGGTATAGTTCTTGCATGATATATATCTGAAAGTGGTTATAATCATTATTGCGAGATAATTTTTTAATTTGGATGATGGGATGTCATAGTGTTGGTTGTTACATAGTGACACCCATTTTGGAATAATGTTCTATTATATCATTTTATGTTTTATATTTTATTAAACCAAATTCACAGTTTATTAATTTAACTAATTCCCATATGATGTTTTGTGTATCAGATAAAACTAAAATATCTATGTTTTGGGTGAAATAGATAATTCATTACTTCCCATCTCTTACACTTCCATCAGGTAATAGTGTGGGTATGTATCATATTTAATGTGGTTTTGATGTATGGAATTGATCATGTGATTGGGATATGAGTAAGTGACTATTTGGGTATGTAATGTATATATAGAAATTCATTGTGGTGTGTGAGAATGGGAATGGATTAGAGTGTTAGGATTTTAGTATTTATGAAATGATAGATTATATATTACTAGGTAAATGGGTGATTTTTTGTGGTGTCCTGTAATTTCATTATTTTTTTAAACTGTATAGAATTATTTCTAGACCACACGCTTTGACGGCACGTGATCCGGAGGCCCAGTGAGCCCTGAAAAGAATTATAAATTTTTTTGGATCACATAAGTAAATTCATGAGTGGTTTTTTCTAACATTTAAAATAGTGATCAGATAGAATATATGAGGGCACTATTGAACTCAGAATACCAGGAATCATCTAGAAATGACATTCCTTTGACAAGAAAGGGCTAGGTGGAAAAGATAATTTTTTTGATTTTTTGTAAAATTAAAAAATAACTTAAAATTTTATTATATTTTTCCGCATTGTTGAGTGGTGGATGGCAGTGCTGCGGTCTGATAATCAGGATCATTAATTGAAGATCATTAAAGACTCGTTTTGTGCATTTGTAAACTCTAACATGTTTCATAAATGAAATAGCATAACGATGCACCATCATAGTGTAATAGAAATGTGGCAACATGTTTCATTTTATAATTATAATAAATTGGAGAGATGGGAATTAAATTGTTTAATTTCCCTATATGATCCAAAGATTAAATTCCTATTCAATGACGAGCGATGAATGCCAGCCAGATCGCTAGGGACGTCGACACCTTACCAAGAACATGACCAAGAATCGATGAATTCCTTCGACTTATTGAACCTTCATGGGAGGAATAATTAAATGATGAATGATGATTGATTTATGGATTTTTTTGGAATTTTTTTTCCACATTCATAATTTTAAATGGTGAATGTGGGTCAACCCACGATTAGGTTGATCTGTGTAATGTCTGTTCTCGTGGGAGGGTGATGTTTCTAGGATTTCTATGTGGGATTGAATCTTTTTGTTAATCGAACATCATTCCAAAGCCTCCCATGTTTTTAACATATAGCACATAGGGCGTGGGCTGATACGAATAAGGACCACCAACCCACCCCCCTCCCCGCCCTTCACCATGTTCATTATTGGTGGTCGAATTTTTGAAACAGTGACAATGCAAGTTCAAGGCCCTCGTATGGAAGGAAGCGACCCAAAGAGTTGGTAGGTGCTGTCAAAGTGACGAACAGACCACTAGATTGGACCTAATGGTCATAGGAGAATTCATTCAGTGTCAGCGCTGGAGACTGGTGGTAGCCATGGGTGGGTGGCGGTGCACCACAACGGCGCGCCAGGAAGAGCACCACAGGCAGCTCGGGACGCGGTAGGGAAGCAGGACTACCAGTTGTGACAGTGGCTGGTGGAGGCAGAAGCGGTCGGGTGGCCGCTTCAATGAAGTTGCCTGAAACCACGAGATGCATTCTTCTAGTACACATGGTCTTAAACAGCATGTAGGAAGTCGACAGCATGTTTTAAGCCATAATCTCTTAACCATGCCAGAGATAACAACCCAATGTCAACTGTGGGCAGATCATACTGTCGGACATAGCTTCTAGCTATGTCTCGGCTAGGCCGATGGCCGGTTCACCTTGGCCAGACCGGGAAGAACAACGTTCTAGACCTATGACCCAACATATTGGACCTAGGATGGGCCAGTTCGGGTTTGATGACCCATATCCAACCTTCCCCTTTTTTAAAAAACGTTCATAACATTCAAACCGATCATCCGATTGACAAGCCATTTGCGGATTTGGAACCTTCACAATGAGAATACCCTTTTGAAATAATCTATAGATGATTTAATGAATGTTGTAGTTCATCGAATGGCTAAGTGAGTGGTCCTATCGAGATCAAAGTTTGCTATGTGGAGAAACCCTGCGGTTGGCTGAGACCAAAAAACTGATGGCGAGCGACCCTGTGTGGATCCAAAACGGTGGCCCAGTGGGAATCCACTTATTGTGGGACTTGGTAGGTCCACAATGGGTGATTCTTATGTGTAACCTCATATACCCATAATAAATGATAGGAGAAGTACCCTAGTATTCCAATTATGGGAAGCGACTTTTTTGTGAGCTGACATGCCTACAATGGTGAGTGACTTCTATGTGACCCTACATACCCATTGTAATTATCAGCGATGAGTACCAAAGAAGACTTAGGTTAGTGGGATGCGACCTTTGTGTGACCTAGGAGGCCCACTGTACTCATTGAGTAGGATTTCTCTAGCAGCCGAGTTGTTTGATGATGTGACTAATGGTTCTACTATCCTACTCTAGAACTTACCTGGTGTCAGATATCATTCTTCATGATCATACAAGGTGATCATGATTAAGGGTTTGGATGTGGAATGAATTTTGGTAATTCCTTTTTTTATATGGGGTCCTTATTGAGAATTTTTTTACTCACCCATGCACGGGATTCACCGTCATCTATTGTGTCTAGTGAAAATGACGACCTCCTTGGTGGAAGTATCGGTGGCCCTGAACCTGGTAGTTCATAGTGAGACTAGGGAGATGGGACATACTTATACATCCTCTTATATATACTCTGTATTGAACCATCATGAGGGTTTTTCATTGGATGTTGATCTATAGTTTCTTTGAAGTCCCATTTTTTCCAATTATTCTTTTGTTCGGTTTGTATTCTGACCCATCTAACATTCATTTTTACTTATACTCAGTGGTTGTTTAGTGGAATGATTTTTTACATTCCCAACTTTGGGGTGTGGTTGTGTGTGAGTGTGTGTATGTTCTCAAGGAAAATGCCACCCACATGCATGTTTTAGACTTCAGCACAGGTCGCCTATTCCTGGCCTTTTGGATGCGGGCTTAGGGTATGTCACATCATAGGCCCGGGGGATTGGTTGGGAAAATGTGGTATCTATGTTGGCCAGTTCTACGTCAGAGACTGAGAGTCTATTTTTTGTTTTAGAGAAAAAATATTATATTTTTTGAGTTCGAATATCTGATTTGGGTAGTCCAGGGTTGGTGCAGCAGCCGACAAATCCTTGCATCAGGACCCTAAATTCATCTTTCTGGCTCTATACCAAAAAATTCAGGTTGCATAATATTATTCTTATAATTTTCATTAAAATGAGTAATCTCACTAGATTTAAACATTTTACTATGGTACATATTGATCTATTTTAAGATGCCTCCACATATGCTGCTAGTTATGCTTCTGAAACGTGATAGTTCAGACAACTCACCTAGCAATGAGGCATCAGTTCGGTGACTAGTCCTAGATATGGCCCTATTGGTTGGTGCACTAGTGCTTCCACCATATGTTTAACATCAGTTAATAACAGCTTTATTGGTAGTGGATGCGTGCTGGCTCAACGCCTTGCACAAGTTTTAGGGACAAAGACCTCCAAAGTTCAGGGGAGAGACTAATCCTCGGGTCGTTGAGGACTGGTTAGAGCCTGTGACATCAGTCTTGCACTTAGTGAAGACACTGTATTACTAGATGGGGATTCTAAATTTGAGTTTTCTTGAGGGCTCGGTAGGCAGATGGAGGAGTCTGACAATTCAGACTCTTGATGACACGACTCTCCCTTAGGAAGCCTTCGAGCGACTTTTCTAACAGGTGTTTTCCCTGTGACCTTGCACTCAGTGCACATCTCGGAGCTTCATCACCTGCAATATGGAATAATTTCAGTTGATGAGTACTCTTTAAGGTTTATAGTCCTCTCTTGCTAATTCACATACATGGTGCATGACCATTTCTTCTTGGCCCATACCATTGAGCAGGGAATCAGAAGGTAGATCAAGGCCTCTATGGTGTCTATTAGAATCCCCACTTCGGATAGAGTTCTAGAGCGAGCCCTTATTGTGGATAGAATCCTAGTTTAGTGGGAACTGATAAATGGAGCTGCCAGCAGACCATAGGTGGCAGATTCATCTACAGTGATCTGTAGTTAGCATACACAGGGGCCCAAGAGGGTCAGCTCAATCAGAGGACAAACCTAGGACTCGACGTCTATCGTATGGGGATCCCAGAGCAGGGGAGTCGTAAGGGAACATGGTTGTGCTTCATGTATGGTGGTCATGGACACATGGCTTGTGACTGCCCAACCCACCACACGGATGGTCAGCAGGCAGTCGAAGGACATGCAAGGTTGAGGTAGAGATTTGTTCTAGGAGGTCCACAGGGTGGAAGGCATGGAAAGTGAGAAGGTCTACTAGAAAGAGGTGGATGAAGGATCAAGGTACGACCTACACAACCTCTAGGCGGTCCAACATGGGTTCAGGGAGCCCACAGACAAGGGAGAGGCTGGTTTCAGACGATAGAGGCCTATAACAAAATCACTCTAGAGCTAATTAAAAGTACGATCAATGTATTATCCTCATTATATGTAGTTATTATAGAAAAATTTTCCAGTCACTCATTACATGACATGGACCTCGTTCAAGGATTGAATATTCTGTTGGATCCATTGGCTCTATACTTACAATTATAGATTCCAACATGATGGGATTCGATAATTACACACTAGTTATGATTATATTTTCTTACTCTAAGAGGCTGGAGCTTCATTTAGGATCTCCTTTTTGCAACATTGTTTCCTTAAAAAATCATCATGGGTATCGACTGGTTATCGACTATCCATTCTCAGAACGACTTTTTTAGGCACAAAGTGTGGTGTGTCATCAAGGATGGGACTAGTGTCTCCTTCACCATTGAGAAGGTAACCTTTGCAGTACAAAATATAACTGCTCAGATGAGGTGTAGCCGATCAATCACAAATTGGATAGACTCACCCTCGGTGCGATGGTGGAGAGGAGTACAATATTTTCTATAGTTGTGGAAGAGTATAAGGTTGTATTTTTGGAGGATGTTATGGGAGTACCTCCTCATAGGGATGTAGACATCAGCATCATCTTGTACCCTGTGATGGTACCGATATCCACATAGACATATCAGATGGATCTCATAGAGCTTATTGAAATGAGGGTAAAACAGGAGGACATATAGAAGAAGGGTTTGGTAAGGCCCAGCATTTAACCATGGGTAGCCCCAATGTTCTTTTATATGATTTAAGATGGTATCTTGAGGTAAAGTATGGTCTTATGACACTAGACCTAGGTGTCTGTGAATAAAAATATCCACCTCCATGGATTGAGGACCACTTAGATCAGTTAATGTGAGTGAGGTGGTTCTCAAAGTTTGACCTCAGACCAAGCTATCATTAGTTTCAGGTATGGTGTGGAGGCGTACAAAAGAAATACATTAGATGCTGGTATGAACACTATGTGATTTGGGTGATTCTTTTTTACGTAACTAATTCCCCAACAGTGTTAATGGGACTCATGAATAGGATCATCCAGCCTTATCTCTATCTTTTAATGGTGGTCTTCATTGATGACATCATGGTGTACTCAGCGTCAATTGAGGAGCACATTACTCACCTATGGATAGTCTTCGATAGACACTGAGTGCACCATCTTTACGATATGCTCTCTTTTTTCTAGTTATGGATTCGATAGGTCCACAATATGGGACATGTCATCCCGGAGGATAGAGTTGTAGTGGATCCGGTGGAGATAGATGAAATGCATGTTTGGGAGCCACCTAGAAAAGTGAATAAGGTGAATTTTTTCTTGGGGTTAGCTAGGAACTAACAGAGGTTTGTGCACAACCATTCTTTGGTAGAAGCACCTTTATCCGCCATGACATGGAAGGGACAACCCTTTTTTGGATATAGAAGTTCCAACAATGTTTCTATGAGCTAAGGTAGAGACTGAAGAGTTACCCCATCTTGTGACAACCATAAGAGGGCATTGGTTATGTAGTTTTCTACAATGCATTAGGGATAAGACTGGGTATTGTCAGGATGTTGAAGTGAGCATTGATCAACTACCACTCATGGATGTTTAGGAAGCATGAGAATAACTATGCGACCATGTCCTCTTGTTTGTTGCAGTGTTATTTTCTATAAAGACGTAGTGGTGCTATATGATGGGTGAATGATTTATAGTCTACTCAGACCACAAGAGTCTCCATTATATCTTTTTACAAAAGGACATGTACTTTATATAGTGGTGATGACATGAGTTCTTCCAGGACTATTAAATTGAGATATTTTATACTCCAACGAAGGGGAATGTGGTGGAAGATGCGCCCAGCAGGAGTTTTGGTTTACAGTTGCTGAGTGAGGTGACGAAGTAGATAGTCGTGATACAGATATCCTTTATGGAAGTTGATGGGGAAAAATACCTTCATTCAAGGAATTTCCCTCCCCAACCTTATTGGGTGTTAGGAGGGAACAACTTGTGGATGTTATCAATTAGAACTGTCTTGCTTGGTTATCCTTCCGAAAAACTCCTGATGGATATTCGATCGGTGGGGAGAACATCTTCTTTTTTAGAGGATGGACTATAGTACCCGTGATGGTGAGGATGTTTTGATGGAATTACATAGATCCCCTTTGTCAGTACACCATGGTGTGGAAACGATGTACCAAGACCAATGACGTAAGTACTGGTGGTCAGGAATGAAAAAAGTAGTGACAAACTTTTTTCATGATGCCTCACATGTCATCAAGGGAAGGTTGAGAATTATGGCCCAGTAGGCATGGCATAGCCACATGAGGTATAATAATTAAAGTGGGATGGTATCTACATAGACTTCATAATTGGGTTTCCACACATGTCTAGGGTCCAAAATTATATCTGGGTGATTGTTTACAAATATAGCATGTCATCTCACATTCTACCCATTCGTGATTAGTGATTCATAGAGGTAATTGGATGCCTATATGTCTAGGAGATAATGAGTATTCCTAGGTTTCCTTTGAAAATTTTCTCAGAGTTCGACACACGCATTAATTTTTGATTGTGTATGGGGTTGCAGAAGGTGTTTGAGACTCAGCTGCACTTGAGCCAACATTTCACCACCAGACAGATGGTCATACAGAGTGGACCATACAGACCATGGAAGACATGATATATGCTTAAGTCCTTTATATTTTTCATAGTTTGGAGAACCACTTACCACTGGTGGAGTTTCCATATAACAACAACTATCACACCACCATTGGAATGGCACCAAATGAGGCCTTGTATTGGCTGCTATGAAGATCCCCTATATATTGTACAAACTCAGGGGAGTCAGTACTCATGGGCCCAATGATGGTACGAGATAAAATTGAGAAGGTGCATATCATCCAGGAGAAGATGAGGACTGGACAGAGCATAATGAAATCATATGCTGATAGGAGGCGGAGACCCTTTGAGTTTGAGGAGGGAGACTATGTGTTTTTTAGTCTCATTCTGAAGAGGATTACAACGATTTGGACAAGGTAGTAAGATATCATCGAGGTTCATGGGACCATTTTAGATTCTCAAAATTCTTGGTGAGGTGGTGTACTATATATCTCTTCCCCCACAGATGCATCAGGTGCATGATATTATCCACCTTTTGTTACTAAGAATCTACGAGCATGATCCATCAAACGTCATCGAATAGGGAGAATAGTAGATTGACAATGGGTGATGATTGTAGAGTTCCATATTGGGATAGATAATTGACAAGAGTGGGTCCTTAATGGATGGTTGATTCCATTGGATCATGTTCGGTGGCAACATGGGAATCTCTAGGAGAGAACATGGGAGCGGGAGGCTCAGATTAATGCTGAGTATCCCCATTTGTATGATAAGACTTTATTTTTTATTTCAGGTATGTAAATCAAAAAGGTGGGGAGACTGTAGATTCACAAAATTTCTATTTATTTTTTAATTGTATGTAATTATTTTGAGACCACACGCTTTGACAGAATGTGATCTGAGGCCCGATGAGCACGGAAGGGAATTCCAAACTTTTTTTTCACTTATGTAAATGTGCTAGGGGGTTTTTCTAACTTTTGAACCAGTGCATGGATCAAAATTATAAGGGAAACATTGAACATTGAATAAAAAGATTATCCCAGAAAAGAAATAACATTGACCGGAAAGGTCCATATGGAAAATTTAATTCTTATAATTTTCATAAAATAATAAAATATGACGAAAAAAATTTTTATTTTCATTCTCACCGATGGGTGAAAGGTAGAGGCATGACAGTGAGATTACAAGGATCATTATTTAAAGCTCATTAATGACTCATTTTTCACATGCATAAAAACACAACATTGTAGTGTAATAGAAATGTGGAGACATGATTCATTTTATTAATCTAACACATTGGAGAGTTGTGAATTAAAAAGTGGAATTCCCCTTATAATCCTATGATAATATTCCGCTACAACGAAGAATGCTGGTAGGATCACTAGAAACGTCGACACCTTACTTTGAACATGACCAAGAATCAATGAATTCCTTGGACATCTTGAACCTTCGCGGGTGGACTGCTTCAACGACGAATTTTGATCGAGGTAGGGGTTGTATTGGTTTATGTTTTCACCATTATTCATTTCAAATGGAGAAAAAGGGTCAACCCAATATGATGAAGATACACAGAACATTTTTCTTGCGAGAGGGTGATGTTTTTGGGATTTATCTATGGGATTAAATCCCTTTCTTTACAAAACATCATTACAAGGACTCCAATGTTTTAGACCTACAATTTAGATGGAGTGGGTCGACACACAAGGCACCCCCCCCCCTCCGCCTTTTTTGTTCTTGGTGGATGAATTTTTGAACTAGTGGAAAAGAATATTGGAGGCCCTCGCTGGGAAGGTGACACCACACTGAGGTTGTAGGAATAGTCGGTGCAAAGAACGAACCACCGGAGAAGACACAATTTTCCACAAAATATTTATTAGGTGCACTGGTTCTGATGATAGCTACGTGTCAGTGGTGGTGCGCCATGATGGTGGGCCAAGGGGAGAAACATGGACAGATCTCACTGCAGTGGTGTAGCAGGATCAACGACTATGCTAGTGGTCGGTGGAGGCGAAAGTGGCTAGGTAGCCATGTTGGTAGAGCTTCCAAAAATCATGATCTGCATTCTTCAGTGGCATGCAGTCTTCAACCGAATGTTGGAGTACGGTTATCCAAAGTAGCTAGCCACATGGATCATGCCACGGTTGCTTGACCGCAATATAAGGAATAACACTTCGTCTACTACATGGCGAGCAGGGTGACGGATGTGGCTTCCATCCACGTCCCAACTAGGCTGAAGACAGGTCTACCTCTGGGGAACCAGGGAGACCAGCAGTCCAGAACAGTGGCCCAATGGACTAGACCTACGCTAGGTGGGGTCCGAGTCAAATCATTGGACCTTGGATAGTTTTTTGGACTTCGGGATGGGTCAGGTCAGTTCAGTCTAACTGGGTAGGCCTGCACCTGGACCCCACCGACCCCTTTTTGAGAAAACATCAATAACATGGAAACTAGGTGTCTGATTGACAAGCCGTTTGCGGCATTGGAACCCCAACGATGAGGAAAAACATTTGGCATAATATATAGAGGATTTAATCGAAGATATAATTTTATGAATGGATTTTGGAGTGGTTATCTCTAGATCATACGTGCTACATGCGAAAACCCTATGGTTGGCTGAGACCTAGTGACTTCTGGCAAGATTCCTATTGTGGATCAGATACTATTTCCCATTGGGAAGCGGTTTTGATGTGACCTGATAGGAACACGGTGGGGAGAGGATTCTGTGTGACCTAATAGACCCACAATACTCGAAAAGAAGAGTACCATAGTATAGACATTGTGAGAAGTGGCTTATGGGAGACCTGACATGCCCACGGTGGGGAGCGGCTTCTGTGTGACCCAACATAACAACAGTACTCATCATGTATGGGTATCAAACTAATATTATGTTAGTAGAAAGTGTCTTCTGTGTGACTTGGAAGACCCACAGTACTCATTGAGGAAGAGTTCTCTATCAGCTGAGGGGTTCGATGATGTGACTAATTGTTCTATGATCTTACTCTAGAACATACCTATTGTGAGTTGTCTTTCTTCGTGATCAAGATTTATGGTTTGGTTTTGGATTTCATTGTGGTCTGTCCATTATATTTTTGATGCCACTACTAAGTATTTTGTTACTCCCCCATGCATGCGCTTCACCCGCATGTGTTGTCTCTAGTGAAGACGACTACTGCCATGATGGATGACTTGGGGGACAAGAACCAGGTGGTGCCCAGGAAGACCATTGAGACGACACTTATACAGCTTCCATGAACTACTATGTACAAACCCCGTAGGTGGGGTTTTTAGAAGATGGATATCCAGTTTTTCTTTTTTACATTTCTATTTTCTAGTTAGTCTTCTGTTTGGATTCTATTCCCGCCTATTTTATATTCAGTCGTACTCATACTCAAAGGTTTATTAGTGTCATTCTTGTTTACTTTTCTAGAAACGGGATGTGGTTATGTGTACATGTGTACAAGAACTTTGTAAAAAGACTCCCACTTTTAGTTTTACACCGTCGACGCAAGTTGCCAACGCCTGGCCATCGGGAGGCGGGCTTGTGGTAGGTCATGACACATGCCCTGGGGGACGAGTCCTGACAAGTGTACATTAGTTGAGAAATTTTAATGATTTACCATTTCATATTTGTATGCAAATTTAGTGATTGATCCTTGCTGAGATGGTCTTTCAGTTCACCTGGGATTGTACAAGAGTCAATTTAAATGTTTATTCATTGATAATTTAGTATACTTCTTCCATATCCAGATGATTGTTTCTATGGAGGAACCTACTAATATAATTTTATAATACCATTTTATTATATGTTGTATTTTAATTGATTGGTGGGATATATTTAGTTATTTGGATTGATATTACTATCGTATGGTTTGGTTCTGGGTTTGTGTTGGAGTGGATGTTATAGGTGAGATTTGACATTATTTACTATCATTATAGATTTTTTAGTTTTATGTGATATTATATCAATTATGTTTTCATTATTGGGATCACGGGTTTTGTTTTGTTAATATATATATGTTTGATTCGTGGTTTGGCAATTTCCCTAGAATAATATAGGGTAATGTCTCTCGTATTGTGTGTTTTATCCCGTCAATTCTAGTTACCAAACCATGATCTTTTAGAGGTGGGATTTAGGTATCACAACCACATTCAATAAATTCTAAAAAGGGGATTTAGTTGAGATTGGTCTTGAAAAAAATAGTTTCTTTCATTAATGTTTTTAAAGAACTATATTTTTACATCAATTTCACATTTTATATAATAAATTACAAAAAAAATGATTATTTAACAAATAGTTTAAATATACATTTTGTTCCCTTTATAAATATGAATGTGAATTTTATTTTATAGTTTATTTCCTTTCATATTATGATATTAAAAATATTAATGTCTTTTCAATAGGAGATATTTATAAAAAAAATTATAATAATAATAAATTTAAACATCCCTCAATATATACATATATCTATTTTTTCATTAAAATAAATAAATAAAGGATCTAAATAGTATTATTGAATATATATTTTTCAACTTTTTATACAAAATTTTAAAAAATATCCTTATTTGTTGAAATATTTCTATAAAATTATATATTCATAAAAAATAAATAAACATCATCTATTCCTTTATAAATAATTTTGATTTCATTTATTATATAACAAAAATTTTCACAAAAATTTTAATATAAACTAAACATGTTGTTTCATTTAAAATGAATATAAATTTAATATAATAATTCAAAATAAAATTTAAAAAAATTTCCCTTTTTTCAAAAAATATATATATATAAATTGCATCCATTCAAAAATATTTATAGGAAAATATAAAAGATGAAATTTGACTATGTATTTTCAAAATAAATACCCCACTGCAAAATATAAATATTACATTTCCCTTTTAAATAAAATAAAATAAATAAAATAATTTTTTAAAAAATAGTAAGAATTTCGTTTAAATAAATAACCAAAACCACATTGATATGAAAAAATAATAATTAACATAATAGAATATCCAAATTTATTATTAAAAAAAGAATTAAACTAATATTTTTTACCTGAAATAAATTTGTACTTATAAAAGTTTAGTTCACAAAAATATAAAAAAAAATTAATTCATCTTTTAAAAAATATAACATTATATTATTTTAATTTCAAAACATAATTATTTATATATTTAATATATTGGAAATATATATTTCTTTTTTTAAATTCTGGAAAATATAATTATTCATTTAAAATACAATTATTATTTAAAATAACAGTAATATGTTTTTTATTAATGATAACTAAATAAAAAAGTTTCATTTTTATTTATAAAACTAAATTCCATATAATAGTAGAACTATTTAATGAAAAATATTACTTTTTAATAAGAAAAATATGATTTATACATTAAAAATAAATATTAAAAATATTTTTCTCTGTAAAAATAAATCTTATTTCAGTAAATTATTAAATAAATTTTAAAACAAACTTTATTATTAATAAATAACTATAATGAATTATGAAATTATTGCCATTAATAATTCACCTTTATAGTCAAAAATGTATTATTCTACTCATTTAAAAGTGGTTAATTAAATTATTTTTATATTTTCAAAATCAATACAATGATCCTAAATTTTTTAACATAACAATCATTGTATTATTATTTTAAGAAATTAAAGAGAAAATTCAAATTTGTCAATAAAAAAACCCATTTGAAATATAAATTTTTATTTTCGGAAATTGAATAAAATATAATAATCATTAAAAAATCAATCCGAAATGGTAAAATTAATTTTTTTTAATTTTTTTAATATATTATTTTAATATTTTATGTCTTAAATTAAATGTATTTTTTCTTATAAAATTTCATTACTCATTTTGAAAAGTAAAAAATATTAATAATGCCTTTTATAAAGGAAAGGAAAATGTTAATTATTTTTCACAAACAGAGATTTAATTTTTTATCAAAAAAACGATGTATCATTACTTTAAAAAATAAAAATTAATTAATATTTTTTAAATTAATTTTTTTTTTATTTTTTGAAAGTGGAAGAGGACTTATATTGAAATTCATGTATCCTTTGTCGAAATTCGAGGGATAAATGAGTTTGAAAAAAAGTGTTTTATAATTTTCTTGATCACATATATGAATCAATTCTACTTGCGGTTCGTCTAAAAATAAGTTGTTATTTCTAGTCACGCCCTTATACGAAAGATGATCTACAAGGGAGATGACATCTCAGTTAGAATTAGTGAATATTTATGTAAATACAAGAGATGAATTCAAATCACTTCCTCCATCATGTAGTCAAGATCCATAAAAGGTAGGAAGTGTTTCATCTAATAGATTGAACAATAATAGTGTAATCACATTCCATCCACAAAGGATGCAATCCCATTTTCTTTGAAAAAAAAATCACATTTAGATGACTATGAATTTTCACGTTAGGGGAGGTGGTAGTACAACATGATCTACATCATTATCCATGAATTCTGCTTTCATTCATTATGAAGATAGTTATACACCATGAGAGACTCAGGTTTCCTTTGGAAGCATCTTCAATAATTATTTTGATTCTTCATAATTATATTGTTTGATAGAAATAATCATAATAATGAGCAGGAGATTTGAATTTCTAAGCTATACCCATATATATTCGAACAATAAATTCATTAATGAAGTTATATTAGAAATAAGGTTTTAGGTTGTTAGCTTCTATCCCGGCACTGAAAATCATTGAGTGGGATTTCTAGAGATTGATGGTAGAATTTGGATGGATTTATGCACTAGGTCCCAACCAGATTATGTACAGATACCCTTCAATGGATACCCATAACAATGTCAATGTTAATGGTGGCAGATGAATCTCATTGTAGAGCTATATAATTTCATGGTGAGAGGAAACTTGAGGGGTCTATATCTCGAACAAGGTAGACTAGGCCTTCCAAATTTTATAATTCATCACATGAGTAATAAATTGGTGATCAAATTCCTCCATATATAGAGGACATGGATAACACCTAGATAAGAGCGAGATAATAATTTGTGAAGAGAAAGAAAAAGTATTTTACTAAAAAGTAAATTTCATTAAAACAATTATTATTTAGAAATTGGGAAAAATTTATAAAATTATATATTTGTAATAAATTATAATAAGTTAAATAATTATTAACATTATATATAAGTAATTAAAAATAATATACTTTTTATAGTTGGATAAATATTTAACACTTTTATAAAAAGGTTTGTCTTGTTTTAAATGAAAATTAAAAAATGCTTAATTATTTTATTTTATATATATATAATAAATAATTTATTTAACAAAATAATAAATTATGATTCATCTTATG
Organism: Viscum album; assembly: GCA_963277665.1. NCBI lineage: Eukaryota > Viridiplantae > Streptophyta > Magnoliopsida > Santalales > Viscaceae > Viscum > Viscum album. The sequence continues at coordinate 1,554,496,694 of OY728121.1, read as the reverse complement.
TTTTTAAAATTTATATTATTTAAAAATAGATAAATAATTAGTTATTTAAATATTAATTAATTACCAATTTATTATGTAAATAAATTTACATAATTTTTAGAATTTATAGAATATTCAAAGGCATACATGCCTACATATACATGATTATTAAATATTTTATAGGAATAAAATATATTATATTTTAATAACGATAAAAAAATTAAAGGTTTAAATTTTTTTAAGAAAAAAATGAATATTAAAATTTATTTCAATCTCAAAATTAACATTTATAACAATAAAATGATTTATATTTATGATTAATTATCAAATTGAGTTGAAATTAAAATTTATAATTATAATTAAAATATCTAATTTTAGTTTCATGTAAAATTATATTTTCTATTTTTATTTATAATTTGACATTGAGATTAATTTTTAATATTACATAAAAATTTATTTTATAATAATTTCTCAACATTATATATTAAACAAAAAATCACATTTAATAAGAAAAAAATAATCCATTTAACAAAAAAATCAAATCAATAAATTTTCATTAAAAATTATCCATTTTCATAAACACACACAAACATATATATATATATATATGTGTGTGTGTTTCTGTGAGTGTATTAATATATATATAGCCTTTCGTATAAATAGTTTAAAATTCCCATATAAAATATTAATTATGTAGTATAAAAAATAAAATTTTCATTTATTTTGTATGAAAATTATCTCTATTCTTTAAAAATATTTATTATTTAATATAAAAAATCAAAATAAATATTTTTCTTTAACATCAAATAAAATAATGAAAAAAATTTCCACATTCTATTAAAATAAATCCATATTGTAATAAAAAAATAAAATTCAAAAAAAATATTTTTCTTAACAATTAAAAAAAATTAAGGTAAAAGAAAAGTCAAAACAATTTCATTTTAAATAATATTAAAAAATGTTTTAGAAAAATAAAAAAAATCATTATTTTTTAATATTTTAGAAAACTATAATACTTATAAATATAACAAAATTTTTTTTAAATAATAATATTTCAATAATTATTTAAATAAATGGCATCTGAAATTTATGAAAACATTCATATTTAATTAAAATAAACTATATAAATATTTATAAATATACAAATTTTTTGTTAAAATTTCTAATAATGATTTATAATCAAATAAAAAACAAACTTATTTGAAATATAATAAAAATTTCAATTTTTACTTCAAAAATATAAATAATGTATTTTTTATATTAGCAAATAAAAAAAATATAATTTATATTTAAAAAATAAATGTATTAATTTAGTAGATATTTTTTTATTTCAAAGAAAATATTTTATTACCCATTATTTAATTTATAAAATAATTCATTTATAAAAAAATTATTTAATTTATTTTCATAATATTTTAAAAAAAATTAAAAAAATTATTTAATTATGAAACTATAATTTTTAAAAAACAATTTCTATAAAAAAATTCAAAACATTAATAAAAATAAAAAATTTCACAAAAATTAAAGAATTTTAAAATTTGTTTATGACGAAAAATAAAAAAAGTTATGTTCATAGGTAGATATATATTTTTATTTTATAATGAAAATTATAAATTTATTTCAATTTACTATATTAAAAAAGCATTATTATTTTTACAAAAAACATTCTTAGAAAAATAATTTTAATTTAGTTTTTTAAAATTGTATTTAAGAATTTTTAAAGAATATGTTAATTTTTTTAATCTTATTCTTCAAAAAATAATCTTTTTTTAAAATAAATATTCTGTTTATTTTTTTAAAAGTATAATTTTTATTTTTTATGGAATTAGTAGCTTTAAATATATTTTTTTCTAAATGAAATTATTTTTAAATAATTTATAAATGATTAATATTATAAAAAAATTGATTTTTAAAAATATTTAACATTAATTTTAAAAAGATAGATAACAAAATTATTTTCTGTTTTATTGAATTAAATATTTTTATTTAATTTATACTTTTTACAAAAAATAAATTCATTATTTTTTCCAAAAAAATTTCATGGGAATGAAAAAATTAACTAAGAATGTCACAATAAATCCTAACTAGAACCCCAACATTATCATTTATGATGATGTGATTAACTCTTAAAAAATTTCTCCAATAAGGCATAGGTTAGAGACTATCAGTGACGGTTGGAAAACATAACTATAATTTGGAATACCCTAAAAAATACCATTTATAAATAATGAGCAAAAATTAACTGATTATTATAAAATAAAAACATAAAATACATGTAATTTCATATATATATTGGAATATGTATTGAAATACCATGAGGTAACTCATGTAGCCTAAAAATCCATGAACACCCACCTACAGTAAAAGATACCATTAGCTAATAATGTCTAGTTTGTTCACTAAAGTCTTCGTATAGAATTGATATATATATATATATGGATGATTATATATGTACACATTGTTGGATACTTCCCAAAAGATCTCATCAAAATATGGAAGAATTATACTAATTCATTTAGGAATAGAATGAAAAACAAACAAATTATATTTAGTAGAATATCAAATTATCTATTTATAATAATGGTTCATGCACAAAAATCTATAGAAATGTATAGTAATATAATATTAATGAAATATATAAAATGGTGCTTTCCTCACTGAACTAGTCTCCCTAATGACCCAACAGCTTGTGTCTTGGTGCTCTAGTCCCATCCAAATCCACATAACCAGAACCGTATATATGCATCATTACCAAAACCCCATATCATTACCACATGACTATAACGTCAACATATCACCATATAGAAGTGTACATAATCATAAAGAAAATAATGATTCCCCCAACCCCCATTTATTTAATTCCCATACTATATGTATGTGCCATTACATATACCCTCAAAAAATCATTGCTCACAATTAATTTGGATGATTGATAGGTTAAGGGGTAGTAAAAAATGATATTAATTAACTGTATCCCAAAATTTCTAAAAAAATCAAGAATATAATACCATATATGGGAATCATTCTTATTTCCAGAATCATGTGTTATTATATCAAAAACTCAAAAATTATAATGAATTTATAAAACCAAATATTCCTAGACTCTGGTTTATATAGTGGTACACAATTTACCATTATTTAAATTGTGTTTTTCAACTATTTGAGGAACTAAGAGGGATATTAGAGGATATATAGAGTCTAGGGGATTATCCTTACACATTCTAGGGTCCCCACTTTGCGGTGGTGGGTGTGGTGAAGTCCATGTTAGAGATGAGGTTGTGTGCAAGTGTTTTTGAGATGGTTGTGTAGTACTTAGTGAACCATGACCATAAAAAATATTTTCAATTCATTTTAGAGGTATAGTTTCCTATGGTGTGTTCCTACAATCAAAAATAGAAACCATGAAATTACCATGGTGGTTGTGTCACTCATCGTGGCATTCTGCGTTATCTCCAAATAGCATTGTAATGTGGGGATAATGGGAAAGGCCAGGAGCATTGAGTGTTGGGGAAGTGCCCATGGTAAATAACCATAACAGCCTCGCCACACATTTAGTGTGGGTTTTGTTGTGGTAAAACACCCATGTTATAGGAAATAGTCCCTGGAATAATTTGTTTCCTGATAAGATATTCCAAAATACCACGACTATGGACATGACATAGTGTTGTTTGTGGTAGTGGTTGGGCTATTTTTGATACATTGGAAATAATCATCATTATTTATAAACCTCATATATTTCAAGTAGAACCACATATATCAAAAATGAGGGGTACTAAATGAGTCTTTACTCAATTTTTATCTTCTATTAATTGATCTATGAATCCCTCCAGGACTCAATTTCTTTACTATATACTCTAGTGAACCTATTACATGGTTGGATGATTCACTTCTTCTCGGGATCTGTCGATTGAAATAATAACTAGATAAGTGTATTTTATCCCCCTGATTCTATATGATCAAATCCATGGTACTTTTATCTTAGATTATTGAGATTTGAGTTCTCATGGTCAGGGTACAATCCCCTCTACTTTTAAACATTGTTCATCATTTTCCCAAGTGTTCATTATATCAATGACCATAGATTTGGGATGGAAATTTGAGCATGCATTTTTTAGTGATTAATGTTTATAGGTTATAATAAATACTCTTTAATCTTGGATATCTTTCTTCCTTGACCCTCAGTCATCCATTCTTTTTAGATTAAAATTTTTCATCTAAATTCACATAGATTATTCCTTTCTTATCATTTTTAATATTCAATAATACAGTTACCACTATTTATCCCTAAAGGTTATGGTGAAATTAACTTTTATAAAGATAATGTTGGGTTAAAAATGAATTTTGGATTATGTTTATTATGATCATGATATCTTTCTACTTTTTTAATTGTTTAACTATTATTATATATGGTACTCCACTATCTATAAAAATTCTATGGTTTAGAATGTAATTTTTTTCAAAGAACATGCATAAAGAATGTAATAATTGTAATTATTTTTGAATAAAGAAAATAAATATGTTATGGATCATTGGATAAATAATAAATAAGTTATAATTATTTATTTATAAAACCAAAATAATAATTTTTAACAAATTTTTTCATCCATATAGTTTCTTGTAATTGGATGTTGGGCCTGAAATAATTTTTAATATATTATTGTTTTAGTAGATAATGTATTAGTATTCTCTCATTCTACATGTGATAAATGTTTAGGTTAATTCAAAATGAAATATTTTTCATGTATAATAAAATAAAGAGTTTAGGTCTTAGTGAGCCTATTTTATTACGAGGGATTTAGGCCTTGGTTTTAAGGAATATATTACTTTTTAAATTTATTGTTTTCTTTCTTCCTTGTGTGTTTTCAATGGATTTGAACCTTGCGAAAATTCAAGATGGGAGCCTGGGATGGATGATGATGTGGTGATACATGGTTGTGGATGCTCAGGTTTGTGACAACAATTTTATCCTTGGATGGTGAGATTTATAATGACATGGATGTTGGTTTTTGGAATAGAAGTAAGACCGATGGAGTTGGTTAAAGGAAGTCTTACACATTGTTAGGATGTAACTAGGGACACATTATTAGTAATGAATCTATTTAAAGGTTGTATATATGGATCAATTTATTCTGTATTCCATTCCCAACTGCTTGAATTAGCTTCTTATACATGGAATATTATTCTTTTTATAGTTTCATATAATGATTCCAATAGTACCTAGGAATATGGATTGGTAGTGAATAATGAATGATTAAATATTTGACCTAAGGGTTTAGTTCTATAATTGATTACTAAATTATGATGAATATATACAAACATTAGGATTTGTTAGATTATTATCAGAGGGAAAATAATTTTGTTATAAATTAATTTTAAAATGAAATTTTTATATATTTAATTATATTAAGTTATTCTTGAAATTCCTGTGTTCATTTAGGATATCAATTCTATAGTAGTGGAATACGATTTTATGAGTGATGATAGTTGTAGTTAAGGATAAAGCTATGTAATTTCTCATAGTCTGGTTATTATATTTATTTATATTCATATATTATATGACATAATATGATACCCAACCTATGATTGTATGGTTATTGATTCCCAACAGGCTTTGGATGTTGTTTCTCAAACATACATTATTTGTGAGGAAGAGATTACTTCATACTACCTCATTACCATCAAGAATTTACTTGTAGTTTTATGTTATAGTTTTCATGGTGGACACCTTCCCCAGTTATCTGTGTATAGTGGGATATAATGGTGTGAAGTTATTTCACAAACATGTATATATGGTTATATCATCAAATGATTTATTATTGGTATTTCACAAATGGGTTGTGATAGCATGAGGTAAAATACCTAACGAATTAGAAATGGAACCATCTGTAAACAAACCAGTATCTATTTGGAGTTATGGATGTTGAGGATAAGATAAATTGATGAATAAGGTTCATGATATGGGTTGACGATGGGATGATTTATTTCATAGTATGTATGATGTGCTATACTTTCCAATGTTAATTTTGGCATGCTTAACTTTTGGAGAGGGATGGATTAGGATTTGAAATGTTGGGGAAGCGTGGAAAACTACTAGAGAAGTTATAGTGGGGTACCCTGTTTGTATATTATGTTTGATATTATATTTTTTTTATGTGATACTTGCTGACAGACACATGGTGAGGCTATGATCATAATATACCTGATTGGGTGTTGATTTTTCTTCACTTAATTATTCTCTAGTATTTATCATTCATTATTTATCATATTCATGAGAGGATCTGGGAAGATTCAAAATATATATAAATATTATGATAACCCTAATTAAATTTAAATTGTTTTTAGGGCCTTTATGGTTAGTGATTAGGGTGTAAATTTATATCTCTAGGAGTATTTCATGAGTTATTTGGGAATTATGGTCGCTACTATGTAATTATTTTTTTTCCTTTTATAGTCATTCATTTGTATGAAATTACATTCATGTATTAGTATCTCTATACTTTTTTAGGAGCGTGATTTTTTTATTGGTTTTATGATATGTTTCATTTCTTCAGTTCTATCAGAGGGTAATTCAGCACTTCTTTTCATGTGTATACACCTGGTTATTTTCACCGTAAGATGTCATATTGGAGGCGGGATTTAATCATCAATATTTCTCAACACTCATTTTGAATAAAATAAGGGTACCATTTGGTGGACTGTTCATGACAAATATATTATGAATCACTAAAAAACTACATCTACATTCATCCACAATTCATAAAACTATCTATACCACCTATAATAAAAAAGAACTACCAACATCATCGATAACACAACAACCACATGAATTCTTATCATGGAATGTTCATCCTCTTATATATTCATCATCAGTTTCACATTTATTAATTTTCAACCACAATATATTTATTTTTCATATATCATTTATTAATAACCTACTAATTGATACCACGTTATTTATTGTACATATAATTGTTTATGATCCATAATAGATACATTATTATACATCTTTCTCCAATCATAGTAATTATATATATGTATTTCAAATATAACCTTAATTATTCAATTTCCATATACAATGTACCCAAAAATTTATACATAGATTACATATATTATTATTTCAATAGAAACTATTCTACATTCAACTAACCATTTCATACATTTAATTATTTATTTATTTACCTCAACACCATCTATCTAATACCAACCCATTATAATTAATCAGCTACTTGACTCATTATCATTATATGTTTTTATTCAAAAAAAACAAGACAATTTCAACCACTAAACATGTCTGTATCTACAATTTATCTTATTATTTCACTATCATTAGTACTACGTATCAATAAGAAAACAATACAATATAATCTTACATACCTTAACCTCAATTTCGCCATTTTTATAACATTATCATTCCTTCAAAAATCAACCATGTAAAACCAACACTATAATAAAACATTCCCCAACCCATTATTAGCCACAATAATAAACCATTAAAAAATTAATGTAATAGTAAGAATAAAAATAATAGTAGTAAACATAAATTAACTATATACATTAATTTTTTAATATTTTTCAAAAACCCATTCATAATCGATAACATTTATCATTTCCAGATTCATAGATCCACTTATTTTTCTATATTTAAATTATTATTTAATTACGAATAATTTGATGAGTTTCGATAAAAAAATTATATCACTAAATTATAAAAAATATTCAACATAAGTAAAAAACACACACAATTTAAATTATGAATATCACATAATCACATGTGTATCACATCTCTTAATTTCTATTTCTATAGTCACATTATTATTATTGATTCATTATTTTTAACCCTTAATATAAGGGAAACATATTATCAAAATACCATATTTAAAACATAATATATGAAGAAATATATTCAATAGCTAACCTTAACCAATGGATTAATGATCACTACACAAGAATAATTTGATGAACTAGTAATGAAATAATATAAAACATACAAGTATTTCCCAAAAATCTCATACACATCGATCTTGTATCAAAATGTTGATCAAGGAATTGAATATTATTCCAAATTCCCTTCCCATGATTTTAAAGGAAGTAATAATTAAAAAATAAGAAAAATTATAAATATGGAATATGCAAAGATCTCCTTAAATCTAGAATAGATCACCCACATGATGTTATAATCCTAATATCTACCTCCTGAATGAATGATCATAAAAAGAAATACTATGGTCACCTATGGATTTAGAATTTTTAATAGAATTTAAAGGGATATATTAGTATATTTAATTTAAAATAAAATTTCAGTATCAATGTTACATATAGATGATTAGAATTCATCACAAGCCATGTATATTCTGCATGATTCAATGAAAATTACTAGAACATTCACCTTCAAATCCTCCACATTCAACAACTTATGACAATATAATTACATGGGGATATTTAAAATCCTTATAAAATAGTGGACGTTATGTTAAAGCACCCGTGTTCCCATGAATCAAGCATTAGAAACCCCCACGAAATTGTAGATTTAAACATGCTAATTTTTTCCTCCAATAGAAAAAAATCATCCCTCGTCTTCCAATATCTTTCAAAGACAACCCATAACTACCAAAAAAATCATTAAATAAATCATGTAACTATTGAAAACATGATCTAAAATAATATATTATTTTCAAAATAATTATATCCTGGATAATGAAAAACAATCCTATATAGTGAAAAAACAATCCAACATTACTATCACCTCATGAAATGCCTACCTAATAACTTTTTATCATAATCAAAATAAATAATAGTATCTATAGGTGAAACTACTTTAATAACATAAATTTCAAAATCAGTCCCAATATAAAATAGAAACACATCAATTATATTAGTCAAAACAAAATTAATCATCTCTATATAAACAAATAATAACATAGAAGCGGATGTTAAACATGCATATGTGATACATATTCCATTGAACGCTCGTATTTTCCACCATGTATACATAGGACATGAAATAACGAAAAACATAACTTTCATACACTTCCCCTAAGATATATTTAATCTCAACAACATACCATATAAAATTCACATTATCTTCTATAACCAAATTACCCCAATTAATTATATGAGAATCATCATAATGAAGAAATAATGATGAAACAATTTAAAACATAATGAACATGGTCTGTAATTTGAGTACCACACTTTTTTATACAATACCATGAAACATACCATGAATCCTGGGGAAAGAATACTTCAATGAACAAACTATTTCTTACAATGATGAGAAGAAACATTAAAAAACACATGATCATCAAGAAATAGACATCTCAACCATGATAAAATATATGAATTACTATGGTCTTGGGTAGTCTTCATCGATTCATAAATTAGTCACAACTTCTCTATCAATGTCTACATCAAATCTGGTCCACACATCACTAGATATCCAAAGTCTAACATGTACCACAAAGATATGAAATGTCTTATAATTAACAATTTATATAATACCAAATTAATAGATGAATGCTAATAATTAATATCGGAATACACATCAACTGTAATTTAATTAAACTATGGTTATCCAAAATCTAGAACATATTCACAATGCGTGACATATTTAATATTGAACATGTGTTCTATCAGACCACATGTATGAGGATGGATCATGGTTATAAGTTATAACATATAGAAAAAATCATATTGAATATTATTCGACATTGTTTATGTAAAATGAAGATAATATTTCGGGATGATCATCTTCATCACCCAATATTTTCATTTTATATCCTCTACATATAGAACTATGAAATCATCCACCATGATTGACTCTACAATAAGAATGAAATGAACTTCATTCACCAATAGATTCGTAGTCAACGAGATAACATCACATAACCCCAAATGTGAGGAAACCTGATAAATAATTTATAAAAATTTCTATCAACACACACTAAGGAGCATCTATTATATGAACTAAATAATAAAGAACATGACTCATTGGCCTTAACATATAATAGACCAAACATGATGAAAAAAATCTACAACATAGGTCTTCATCCGTAGCCTCCAAAACTAACTACCCAATACCTGATACATCATGGTAATACTATGATGCGATTCCAAATTGGTCAGATAAGACTCAATGATATCCACCTCCACATCACCGCCAAAATAAACTATCTCCCTTAAAAATATAATTATTAACTATGAATTTATTATACTTCAATGGAATTTATTTATACTAAAATATCCTTAAAAACCACCTCTTGAATATCTCCCAATAGAGACTCTTCCACCTACAACATCAAGGATGATTATACGATTATCTGATAAATATAACCCCTATAATAAACTTATCTCACTTCATAATTATAATAGTAAATTTCACCCATCATCCTAAATAATGTTATGGACTATTGAGAAATATCTATCTAATATTTCTCACATAGTACATAAAATATCAAATTCCCCTACATAACTGTATAGGATATATCAAATTTGAAATACTATGATAAATTCATCAAAATACAGTGATAAATATTCAAATAATAGTGATAGAAAATAAAATCCATCAACATATAATCTACAAAGAATATAAAATCTTATTTAATAAGATAGTATCTTCGCAAATTAAAGTAAAACACTACTATAATAAGATTAAGGTCAATATTTGAGTAGTTATATTCATGTGGTTGTAACATTAAACACCCAAATAAAATTACCAAATTCTTCAATAATAAAATACATCCTAGAATAGGAAAATATGAATCATGAAAAATATTTAATGTGTCTCACTTATCTAAAAAATGATGACATATAATACTGAAAATCACCTCTAATAGTTACACAACCACATCCTAAAACTAGGATTTATATGTTATGTTTTGATACTTCAGGGTCAAAAATATTGATGGAGCTATAATATAATAGAAATCATACCAAAAACTCCTATAATATCCTATAAGGACAAATAAACTATAAAACCCTGTGACATTCTTGGAATCCACCCAATAAAAAAGAACATTTATTTTTGAAGGATCAACTACCACGCCTTGAAAAGATACAAATATTCTCTATATATATACCTCTAACTTTCCAAAAATATATTGAAAAAATATTTATAGAGATAACATCATCAATGAAATATTTTAAAATACCATAACTACCCGGTTTCATGCTCCATTAATCCTGAATACATAATAATTATGTCAATGATTACTATAGTAAACAAATATTATAACCCATTAAACAAATTTCATCATCTACAAGGAAAAATATAAAATTTACATTATATCAAAGGAAATAAATTAACACAATGTGTCCATAATGATATTTTAAGGAAGACATTGGAAGTTATTACTCTATCACCCACATCTGATGATACATGGTCTGAAGATCATTCATCAAAATCAATTATTCACACTTAAAGTGATCAAATAAATCAATAATACTATCTAGGGGATGGTAGTTCTTCAACAAATATTTTTTAAAATAGTAGTAGTCGATAAATGACTACATACTATCATTCTACATCATTGTGATTGTAACTATATCTCTCCTAAGTGGAATATTAGGTATGATAAAATCCTTATACAAAAAATGATGGATATTAATCCATAGAACAAAGAAATTAAAATGTTACATCTCATACAATTTTATGGAGATCCGAGAGATGTGAGGTGGAATCTTTTTATCCATCATGATACCATGTTGAAGGGTTTGATGATAACCTCATTTGGAAATACATCTATTTTCTTTATTAAAACTATTCTAAATAACACTATCTAAATATCCATCGATATCAACATCAACTCAGTCATCATAGAGAAATGTGGATCCAAATGGAACTTAGTTATTTAATTCCTTTTCTCACTATAAATTATATCACCCACATTTTCCACATTAAATAAAACTATTATACTATATAATTAATCAATAATATCATGCATTTAAAAAAAAATCCATGACCAGGATGACCTCATAATGTTATATCATTAAACATAATAAATATTTTATTAATAAATATTTCCCTATAGTCAATTAAATATTTCATGACACATAATATAAGATATATTAAATTCTTACTAGAGTAGTGAATGATAAGGGTACCAGAATTCCCTCCAATTGAGTTACATATACCCTGAAAAGGTAGTCATTATGGATGAGAGAAGATATACAAAATCAAATAATTCTTATGACATGGTGTATGATAACCAAATAATACCTCAAAAAAATATCATTCAAATGTATTCAACAAGCCAATAGAATATATCTAACTTAACACATCCCATTTATCTTATTAATCTTATGATGACCACAACAATGATCTTGATCGGACTTACATTATAAAGGAAGTGGGATATCACATAGATATCCTCTACATATTTCACAACATTTTTTATATCCAAGAATATCTAAATTATAATATTGTTAATGAAAAGGAATTGGAGGGAACTTTTTCAATAGATAAACCTAAATCAGGTCATATGATAAACCCTAAATATAAAGGATTGTAATACAATGATGTTTTCGATTCTTATCAACACTATAATAATTTAATTACTTGTTAAAACTTTTAATGTTTTTTATAGATTATAGATATATATAAATGATTAAGTCTGAGATGGGAATGACCCCGTAGTCGTTAGAACATTTATTTTACAACCTACTAAAAACCTCTATACACAGCTTTTTTTAGAGACATTTATGAACATGTTACTTATAATAGATAGTACAAACTAGAAACCTCATTATTTAGATTTTATTTCCTTGTATTAATAAATACATCAATAACATAAAAGGGTATACATAACACTATATCTATGGTTTCCTCCTCATAATGTCACAACATGGCCTCCTAATTAAGAATAATATTAGATGGATAATATTGAAGATCCTTGAACAAAATTCCAAAATCCTATAAATTAGAGATCCACGGTTGTAGAGAAACAAACTCTTTTTCCCCACAACTATCTATGTTGGAGAGAGTAGATCTGTAAGAAAAATTATGTTGTTTAACCCAAATTACCGTGGACTGAAAATGAATATCTAGAAATTAGATCCATTACAAACAAGAATCTCCATGAAAAAATAATAATTTCGAATTGAATTTATGGACCCCTCTTATTATAGATATGATTTCAAGAGATATAAATCACTTAAAACCACTTCTATAAATTATAATAATAAAAAAATAACATAATTTTTTTTATAATCTAATGTTGTTACTCAGATAACATCATCATCTGAGAATTAACCTCTTCAACATCATCTCTCCTATGAACAACAAGAATGTCATATTTCATATTATTTGTATGTGCCACAAGAGGATGCTAATATTAATAATATATATACTGAAAAAAAGATAAATCCTAATCCTAATTATATAAAATTTTATAAATATAAATTATTTATTATCTTTTTAATTTATCAACACTTTCATGATTAGAAAAAAATCCCATTTATGTATGATGCATGATCCACTTCTATTCATTATCGAAAAATGGATATCATCTAATATAGTATACCCAAAAATACTATTGTTTGAATTTTTTATCATGGGTTCCTTAATCTCTTATGTATTACCCAATATTACTTTACTATATTATATATTAGCTTTGATCAATATTCATAGCCATCAAATCCTACAAAAATCCCAGAAATTCTTAATTAAATCATTCAAACTATCAACCAAAATCTCAATCATCACTTTTTCATAACCTACCAAAACTAATAACTATAATTGATAATAGTGATGATTATAATGTCTCTAAATAAACACTACTAAGGGGAAAGTAGTTATTTACTAGAACCTATTATTTAAAAACATAAATGAGATTAAATATAGTCATAAATCCTAGAAATAAATAAATATTCGTCAATCAAATCCATTATATAACAAACAAACCAAAAACATAATTCATGTAATTTTATTCATAAACCATGTTCTCCTATTAAATATCAATGAGAAAATTCCTAATGGAGAATCTCTATGAACACCCTATAATAATAAAAAAATACCCCAATATAGTAATGTCTTACCCATTTACCAACCCCAACCTAGAGACCTGAAAAACATACAATCACAACAAAGTATATATGAATAAATAGAGATACCAACTCATAAAATATTTTATTTAAACTAATTATGTTTCCCCACTAAGTATTAATTTCTAGTAAAATCCATAAAATATGTAATAAATTTCCCCAAAACCACTTACCCACTACAGTTTCTACCCACATGTCCCAATGAATTACATATTGGTGATCCCATACCATCTATATCTACAAAAACACATAATCAAAACCATATATCCATATTACATTTATAACACGAAACCAAAACCACATCGAAATACCAACTCAAAGTAGAGTATATAATCATGATGGACATCTACCTCATGTTATCACCCACCATACATCCACATTATTACATATATTCATAAGAATTCACATCCCATACATTGTCTATTTGTAAGGATGGGGAGGGGGATTTGTCTTCAATCTCAATCAACTCCATCCTAAATTATAAAAGAAACCCTTCACCCAAAACCTCATAACGATGTCTATCAAGATACCAAATTCGAGTGGAAGGGAATAAGAAATAAAAAAATTATAATCAATATATAATATAATAAAATATTCTTAAGGATTGACTATCTAACACATTGTCACTATGAAAATAGTCACCACCTATTCATAAACATATTTATTCGACCTCTAACTAACACACTTAAGAAACATCACTACAATAATAATAATAATAAAAACCTTATCCAGACATCTTTATCCCTCATCATGTACAATATCACATATACATTACTCTATTATCAACCACAATATATTCATTTATTATGTATCATTTATTAAATACATAAAATTTTAACCAATTTATTTATTATCTATATTAATATTTTAATGACAAAATGCATACATTAAAACACATCTATCTTTGTCTACGATAATTACATTTAAGAAATTTTGATATAACATTAATAATTCATAACAATATATAATATAATGATCACATTGTTTATTATTTCAACATATAATTTTTTCATCATAATTTATTCCACCTTCAATTAATCATTTAATAAATATAATTACTTAATAATTTCCATTACCACAATATATGTTATCACAAAAAATTTCAATTAATCATTTCATTGATTCATTTCCATTATATATTTCTATACAACTAGGAAATGACCAAAACAAACTATAAATAATACTACAACAAAAACCTAACTAGCCATGACTATATCATCACCACTATATCAAAATATTGATGACCAAAAAATATAAAGCCAAATGCCTCAATAAATTTTCCAACATTTATAATATTATCATTTATTTAAATATAAAACACTTCAATCCACCACCATATAAAAATATTGGTTCCCATTATTTACCACTACAACTGACCATGTTAATAATATTGTAACTATAGTAAAAACCCATCATACAATAAACATAATATATAATTATATATATTCATGATTTAATTATCTTTACAAATTAATGAATAATAAATTACACATATCATTGTAATATTTTAATATCATGTTCCTTCAATATTTAAATAATTATATAATTATTAACATGTTCGAGAAAATTTAAAAAAATATAAATATAGTAATCAATAAAACAGTGTATAATCAAAAAATAAAAATCATGAAAATATTAAAATTACATACAAGTTGCATCTCATGTAATTCAGTTTAATTAACTTGGTTATTATCTTCATTATGTTATTTCCACCCATTTTCCTAAAAAAATTATAAGAATGAAAATTCTATATTTGAATGATAATATAAGAAAGGAGATTTTTTATCTTATACCTCAATAGAATATTAAACGGTCGCCAAACAATATTGAGGATAAGAAGCAATTGCTAGAAACTATCTAACATATAATGAATTAAAAAAAATATATTCATGGATCTACCATCAAATCATCGAAAAAAACAATCAAACTGAAAAATGTACCATAATATGTATTTATGAGAAGGATTAATAAATAAAAATGGAAATAATTTATTTTAAGGTAGGATAGAGAAACTAAAATGAAGTTGAGATGTCACAGATAATGTTATGATCTTATGTACAACCTTCGATGTGAAAGATCATCAAAATATAGAGTATAATATCTTATGGCTCGATAGAGAAAATAAATGAAATTAATTAGAGATAATTATTGTTTAAATTTATAATAAAATTCAATTTTTAGTTTTTATTCTTGGGTCATATTAAATTGTAAATGGTTGTACTGATTTGATATGGTTTCAATAAATATAATTGAACAATTTTTATCTTACCCTATTAATTAGACACTTTATATGTAGACAGTTATACATGGTTATACAAAAATATAATTGGGGTCAAGTGACTTACTTGTGTTATACACTGATTACTATATAATTGTACATAGTTGTACTCCCAATATAACTAAATATAATAAATCCCAATAAAAAAGAGTTAACCACACTAAATTTCCTTCATTCCCTTAACTCAATCCTTAGACCCAGCATAGTATAGACGAATATACCATTATTTTTTTCTATCTAACAACCAAAATATATAGTTCTACCTCCAAACACATTCGACCCCCAACCCCCAATGCATTCAAAATAAAAAAATGGAGGATTTACGACAATAAAATCAACTATAGATTAAATGGATTTCAATGATTTTTATATAAAATGAAATATATTTCAAGAAAAACATTTATCTATAAAATATAAATGAAAGAAAAATTTATATAATTGAAGACATTATTTAAAAGATTTTTTGTTTACTTTTGTAATCTATTGTATGTAAATAAATTATTTGGGCTTTCATTATAAAAATTGATTTTATCTATTAAAAAATTTGATTTTTATTTTATTTTTTAAAATAAAGAATTGTTTTCTGATTATATTAAATGAAATTTTATATTTATTTTTAAAATAAAATTAAATATATTTCTTATTTTAAAAGGTCGATATGTTTTTTATAAATAAAAAAATATATTTTTATTTATTAGAATATTATAATGTTAATGAGATTATATTTTTTATATAATTATCTAGAATTATATTTTGGATGGAAAAATTGTTTTGTTTTGTTTATATAGAGATTTTTTTTAAATTTATATTAATTTTTTTGAAAACATAATTTTTATTAAATATATTAAATGTTCTTATTTAATTTAATATATTATTTTTAAATAATCTTCAATTTAATTTAATAAAAAAAAATTATCGTTATAATTTTTTAATAATATGAAAAAATATTCATTTCATAATAAAAAAATATTTTTCGTTAAATATTTTAAAGAAAATATTTCCTTGAAAATCACACTATTCAATTAGAAATGTTATATATCCCATTTTACATTAGAATGATTAATATTTATCTATAAGACTACCAATTAAATAGATTAATGCCATTATTTTAACCAAAATGAAAAAAAAATTCTAATTAAAAATATTTATTCCAAAATACCCATATTCTACAAACACAATTAAAATAATAAATTTTTTTAAAATATTATTAAAAAATATTAGTTTTCTATTAAATAATTATTTTTCCATTCCCCTAAAGGAAAAAATTATAATTTTTATTTGGGATGACTGAAAATTTATGATTTTTCAATATAAAAATTCAATTACATCCTTTTAAAAAAATCATGAATTATATTACAAATAAAAAAATCCATTAAAAAAGTAGACACCAATATCATTATAAAAATTAATAAAACATGTAATAAAAATAGATATTCTTTTTAAAAAATATCTAATTCCATTTTATATATATTTTATTTATTTCTGTTTTCATTATTGAAAATGATGGACTCACTTATTAATAATATATAATTTAATTTTAATTTATTTATATGAATAGAATTTATTTTCTCATTCATAAACATTAATGAAATAAAATAGTAATTCCACTTTTTCTAGAAAAAATGTATTATTATATATAAAAACAAAAAAAAGGAATCCTTTTAATTTTTATAAATTAAATCAAATACCTTTTGGATTTATAAGAATATATTTTTTCAGTATTAAAAAATAAAATAATTAAATATATTTATTACATAATAATTTTTTCTCTCCTTCTATTTTATAATAAATAAAATCTTAAATGAATAAAATACTTATTCAAAATATAAAAAAAATTATAACCATAATAAAATACAATATGATTTCAAAACACAATTTATTATATAAAAACATAATAAATGGAATAAATTTTATAATTTTAAAAATTATACATTAAAATGATTCCAATTTCCTAAAATTTTCATTCTTTCAACATAATGAAAATAATTAAAGTATTTATTCTATTCAAAATTTTATATATACATATTTTATAACATCATATTTCTTTTAAAATTATAATGTATTTACTTCTATGAATTATATATTATTTAAATATAAAATATAAAAAATTATATTATATTAAGAGACAATGAATAATTAAAAAATCCTTTTTACATTATAAAATCAACATGATAATATAGATGCATTATTTTATTGAAATATTTATCTTATAATTTAAAAAATAAAATTATGTTTTTCCTGTTGATATAGTGTTTTAAAATTTGTCATTTTTATAAAAAAAACTAAATATTTATTTGATAAAAAATTTAATTAAACATTATATTCAGAATAAATAAATATAAAATATAATATATTTCCAATGTATATTTTAATACAAATTAATTTAAACAATAAATACAAAATAAAAATAAAAAATTTATTAAAAATATATTTTTATTAAAAAATAATATAAATGTAATTAAAAGATTAATATTTTTATTTATTTTTTTAAAATTTCATTTTTTAACTAAAAATATGAATTATTCAATTTTTCCTTTTAGAAAAATATTATCTCCTTTTATATTATGAAGAAAATAATTTATTTTACTAAGATATTTTATAATTTTAAATAAGAAATTTTTTTAAAATAACATTAAAAAATTAAAAAAATATTTAATTTTCAATTATAATATATGAGAATAATATTTCTACAAAAATAAGATATTGAAATTTAATTAACTAAAAACAATTTTCATTAGTAAATCAAATAAACAAAATAAATTTTTTTATAATCTATATCTTTTTAATATTTAAAATTTATATTTTTCTTAAAAAATTATTAATTCCATAAAATATATTTTCTTTTCAAAATTTGGTTTAAAAAATATTAAAAATAAAGTCATTATCCCAAAGAGAATCTAACAAGAAACCCATTATTAGAAAAAAAATCATTTATTTTATAAATTAAAAAAAAAGAAAAATATTAATCTTTCTCTTAAATATTATTTTTTTAAGAATTAAAAAATATCATTTTGATTAGAAAATTTCATTTTTTAATTTTTGAAATATTAAAAAATATAATATAATTATATAAATCATTTATTTTTAATGAAAATATATTTTCAGAATTAAAAATTTTATTTTCAACAAATTAAATATATATATTTAAAATATTGAAAAATATTAAATAAAATTTCTAAATTATGATTATTATTATTATTTTTATCAAGGTAATTATATTTTTAATAAAAAAATAAATATTTATTATAATGTTTTACAAATTATCCACTTATCCCTTGAAAATTACATTTAGACTTTAAAAAATAAAAAATTTATTTCATCATTTAAAAAGATGAAACCTTAATTTTTGTTATAAATATTAAAAATACATCTTTTTTTCTTTTTAAAAAACATCAATTCAGAGTGTTATGTATTCCAGAAACAATCCTATAAGTGATAAATAATTTAATATTGAGACTTTTTAATATATATAAATATATATTTTTTAAAACAATTATTTTATCAAATATATATATTATTAAAAAATTGGTAATTTTATGTAAAATATTATTATTTATCAAAATTTGAGAGTCTATTCTTGTTTGAAATATATATATATATCAGTTTTATTTTAATTAAAACAAATATTCATGGAAATTTTTTCATACAAAATGAAATCATCTTCTTAAAATGTTTTTTTAAAAATTACTTTTTATATTAAAATTTGGGACCAGTTTTTAAGAAAAGTATTTCTTTTTGATTTTTTAATAAATATCTTAATTTATATATTTTACTTTGATAAAAATTGGTGTTTTTCCTTTTTATAGTGTTTTTATATTTTAAATGAAGATAAAAATTTTAAAAAATGAAAATTGGCCTTTTTTTATATCACCACAAGATGGAATAATTTTTTATTACAAAATTATTTTATTATTTTTTAAAATTAGAAAAAGAAAATGTTATTTCATTTTTTTTTCTTTCATTGAAAGTAAATATTTATTTTAAAAACATCAAACTATTTTTAATTAGTGTATTGTTTCTATATTTTTAAGGTTTATTATTATTATTAATGAAAATAGATAAATTAATTTTTATGTAATTGCATGATGATGTCTCATGAGCTCCCACTGTAAGGTAGTTGTATAAGCGATTTCATTACAAATATTAATCTTTCTTTTTATTTTTTGGATTACCTAAGTAAATTATTTCTATGATGTTTAGTCATAAAAGTCACCTAGTAATAATGTTACTATGGAAGAATGTTTATTCTCTCTCATCATAAATTCAATTTTCCCAAATTGATATGTTTTACAAACATCGTCCCTCAGACATGATTCTCACTCATTATTTAAAAATTTCCGTCTTATCATATTTTTATTTGGGGATAATTTATTTTTTCCATGTACTTATTCATTTTTCATCTGAGCATGATTATTATAGAAATTGAGTTAGGTGTATTTGGTAATTTTAAGGATACCCCAATAATTTGTTGAAGTGGTCTTGGAATTTATATTTTCAGTCGAAGCTCCATTCACTAATGATTGGTAGTGTTACAATAGCCTTCTGATTCATATTTTTAAGTCTATTTCAACCAATAATATATAACATCATATTAAACTACAATTGAAATTGGATTGGAAAACCTCAAAGATCTCTAGACCTTATGTGGTATGATTTATTGTTGAATTTGATCATTATATGATATTCTCATGGACAGTTTCGATACAAAAGGATGAATCTATGTCTTAGAAGAATGTTTTTTATAAATATAAACAAAAATTATGTCATTTATTATGGAAATATTTATCACCGTACTAAATATTCTATATCCATAAATAAGATGATGGATATTACTATTGAAAAGTTGCGTATCAGACAAAATATGATTTGGGTTGAACTAGGGACCAACCTAGTAGATATTATAGAAAATTCTGATATTTAAAAATTTAATGATTAATATCAGACTTTTAATATTGAGGATAGTGATAAACAAGAGAATTTGAATGAGTCTAATTCAGTGGAATAAGATCTCAATGAGTTTATTGAAGTTATTCAGGCAATCTAACTTGGTAATGTTCAATGGAATGGGGTGATTTATTAATGTTCATTTAATTAGTGTAAACCAGTTGATTGACTATAATGGCTTCATCGCACCACAGATTAGGAAATATATTCCATAAAAATATTATTGGACATGAAAAGGTGTTTTTAATAGACCTTATTTTTTTTAATATTTATGAGGATTACTGATGAGAAAAATAAGTAAAATACCACTATAAAAATGGATTATAATATTTATGTAGTATTGATTGAAATAGAACAATATTATAATCATGGGAGTGATGATGGCTATATTGATCAAAAGTTAACAAATTCACATAGGATGAAATATGATGTTGGAGAGGAATTATAATACTGTACGGATGTAAATGATTCAAATGTTTTCATTATATATATTGAATGATAAATTTATATAAAATAATATTTATAGACTATAGAAGATATATTATATATGATTAAATTTTTGTGTGACCATGACCCTGATTATAATTTTAAGAGGATTTATCAGAAATGGTTTTATATTACTGTCGATGGGTCCTGTTTAGTTTGTAGTATATAGATTATGTCATTTTTTACTTCCTTATAATATTTTGACCCATTTTTTCACTATAGGCACTGATCTTAAGTTTGTAAAGGATTTATTTTTAACAATACATTTCATTGGATTCATATTTTATTGAGAATATATTGATTTTTTTTGCTCTATTATTTCCATTGGTTGAGGTAAAACTACTGATCTGATTTATTTATAGGTTCATGATATTTTCCCCAAAAATCCAAATGTTTTGATTGAATTCATGACCTTAAAAAATTGATTATTGTTATATTATACTCATTAATACCCATATACTATAAATTCTTCTTTTGGATATGATCTATCATTAGAATTATAAACATTCAATCATTGGGGCCTACACTTCTGTATAATTTTAAGCAGTTATTATGTTCAAATTATCATTTTTATGTGAGCAAAATAGAGATAATCCCTTCCAAAATAATAAAAAAATTAATGGTTTGTGTTTTAAATTGCAATAAGTCTTTAAGAAAATATGTTTTGTGGGTCGTGAATAACCATTTTATAATGAATACTGGTTTCATCGAAGTCATTCTCATTATATTATGATTTATTTCTTACATGGGAATAATATTTATGGGAATGTTATTTATTCTTTTGGTAATAATGATAAATTTTAAATGTTATAGTGGGTATTGTGGCTATTTATTCTTTCCCGAGGTTGTCTTAAAGTGCTAAATCACTTGTCCTGTTTTAGTAATGTTAATCAAATATCATTAATATAAGATGTTAATTTTAATATGGGATGGCTACTTTTTAGGGCAGTTTTTTGAATTGAAAATTTTGATTGAAAAATCTGGTTGAACTATGACTACTTAAAATCCTATAGATTTGTTAGCCTACTAGTGATGGACGGATTAAGATGTTGAATGTTTGCTCTTTTGGTTCTCAATATTTGCATAATGTTTTAATACCCCTAAAATGTGTGTATTATGGCTTGGTTTTTTGTGATCTCTTTAAATTTTTTGGTAGTGTGTGTAAAATAAACCACATCATTAAACTATAACATCATTTTTCATTGATATTTTTTGTGGGGTTTCGGTTGGTCCGTCGAGTTTACAAAGTTCCATTCAGTATATTCTGGTAATATTTATTGCTGTTATGTTTCATTTTGGTTATTTGATGATAAATTTGTTCATTTGGGATATGATAGATTTTATTTTCATTTAATATTGTATATTTAGTTTTTTTGAGGTCGTATGAGTTTAAATTACACCAATATGATTTTTTTTTGTTTTAATAGTTCTAATATGTTCTATTTGACTTTGTTTTTTATAAATTATTTGGGATTGTTTTAGATGGGTTTTTCATATTCTATGTTATTTTGGTCCATATTTTTTCAGTCGGTTCATTTTTATTATGTATACATTATTTTTGTTTCTTTAAAATTATTTTATTTTATTTCATTGTTGTTTAATTATTATTAGTTTTAATATATTTTGGTTTTTTAATAGTTTTCTCCATTTTAGTTCCTACAGGTTCAGTTTTATTGGATGGGGTTTAGTTTTTTTTCCTTGGTATTGTTCATTTTATTTAAATTTATGATGGATGGTTTTTTTAGTTCAGTTTAGGCTATGTTTTTTTATTTCATTTCAGATTCCTTCCCTTTCATTCCTTTTTGTTGTATTTAAATGAGCTCATCTAAAAGTAGTTTTCATTAATTTTTTTCATTATTTCCACTTTTAGCCTTGTAGATAAACTTAGTATGGCCCTTGATAATATCCCATAAAATGCCATGGAATGTTTACCGACATTATGGGAATAAAACATGTATATAAGATATAATATCCTCATAATCCCCAAAAAATGATAATAATGAACTCAGTAATTAACTCTAACAGAATAATATAAAATAAACCAATATCCCATAATGCATGTAATGTCATATATAACCATATTGTATCTTAAAAAATATTCTCAAATAGACCCTATAGTAGTAATTAAAACATACATAACTCCAATAAATGAACTAATAATGTATTTCCAAAAAACAAACTCTTAAATGTTATTATAAATAGTATATAAACATTAGGTAATAGAACATGAGTATTCCCAGTAGCTTTTTATCTAAACTCACTCACTAAAACACCAAACAAATTTTCTAAAACCACTACGAATAAACAATAGAAACAACATGTAATCTATACCCAGTCAACCACTACAGATCCTCAATATGATTCACCCACCCAAATCTATACACAATTAGTGTAAAAAATATTCTTGATAATATATTAATGTACCTACCATATAGTTCCTAATTGAACTGATCACCCTCACAGCCAAACATAAAAATTCTTCGTGATAGCATTCTTTTTATATCCATGTATCTATATATCTTATCCTTATAAAATAACTAAAAAAACATATCTACATACCATATGCAACACCTACTTACCCATTTGTATCACTAATTCATCATGAGGGGAAACTATTTTATGTCATCAACCCGAAAAATGTCTCAACTACATAATCACAACACCACCTCTTCATTATATACCATAATGTTATGAAACCACAACCAATAATACGTTTAGTAGAGATATCTGAGAAGGTGTCATAGTCAACCATCTATAACATTTATATCCTGAATGATTAGGATAACGTCCGAAAAAAACCAAATATACGGGTTCACTGCATTACCCAAACCGGGGTATAATGTCATAGAAATTCATAAATATATATATAATATACGTACACAAATATAAATCTAATGTCTATAGTAAATCATAAAAATGTTATAATCCTAGACATATACTCACCATTTTAACTTCATAACAAAAACATCTTGCACATCTAACCAAAAAACAAGTAATGCTTTTATAACAACATAATAACTACTATAATCACACAATATCCCCATAAAATTATTTTCATAATTTATCCCCAAATTCATGTCAAGTCCTAATTATCCCAGTCAAATTTGTTAAAAAATTATATTCCAACAATAATATATTTATATAAACACTTCTATTTGACATAATTATTAATTTAATTATAATATATTAATCTACCAATTGACATAAACTTTTAAATATAGCATTAATACCTCTCAATTATATTCAAAACATAATATTCTCTTCACAATACACTCCTATTTCACATTTGATGAATTTATTTTTTATTTTTTATTTATTATTTCTATATCCAATGGAAACTCTAATAACCTATCCATAACCATTTCACCATATATATGAGTCAAAAATTAATCCAACATCCCATAAAAATACTTGTACAATACCATATTCAAAATATTAAACAATATTTATAACAGAACATATCAGCATCCTATCAAGAAAAATGGGCAATCTATCCTAATAGCACCACCGCCACTATAAATAAATCATATAAAAATGAAACATCAACAAGATAAACAATAAAAGTGACATATAATATGACTTACAATTTAATGTTTTTATCATTTTATACAAATTAATAATTAACAATAATTTCCATATTCCCCATGTAAATAAATCTTTATTCCCATTAAATTATAAAAAATTAAAAATTCCCTAATATTTCAATAAAAAATATCACCAACATGGAATACAAACACAATGATTTCATAAAAGATTTATTAATAATGAGTAAAAATATAAAATGTAGTCACATAACTTCCCCATTATTTTATTCCTATCGGATTTCTTATATTTATTATAGAAATTTATACTCTATAAACAACGAAAATAGTATAATGATAATTAAAAATAAAAATAATAATAATAAATAGATGATCGATCACCAACATTGATTAAATTGTTATTAATATTATTACAATAATGGGAGGATAATAATGAAAAAACGCCACAAATATTAAAATAGACACACTAAAAATCATATAAATCATAATCCTCAGTATATCCATTGATTATAATCCAATAATACAGATCTTCAAATTCTATTAAAAACCTCATTGGATAGATGAACAATGTTAGATTGAATAAATTGATAACAGAATGGGGGCTTGGATAATAAGGGCTCAATCATCACAACAATAAAAACTACCTGATTATAGAGGGATATTTCATCATTTAGATGGGGTTATAACTCCATATAAACACATTAACAGTGGTTATGTAGAATCACCACTAATGTTCCAACCTACTGTAGTTAGAGGAAATTTTGGGGAATTACTAGTAAACTAGTGATAAAGATAGTAGTGGTTCATTTATAGGTAGTTAAAACTGCCTCTAATATTTCTACAAAATCTCAGTTTAGAGGGGGTTTAAACCCATTTAAATTTTTTGATCAAACTAACGGTAGTTTATAATCAGAACTAGATGAGTTCCATGAGGGATTTTAGAGGCGGATATTAAATCTGACTCTAAATCATATAAATTTTTATTTTTAAAATCCCTTGACCACCAACCAATCTCCCTCATGTTCTCGGAACCCCTCCCCTCTAGTTTTCTATCCTCATCCTCACCCCCTCTGGTTCATTAGCAGCCCACCCTCACTGCCCTCCAGTTCACTTCACCATACCCTCACCCCATCCTGTTCACTTTTGACCCACCATCTCCCCCATCTAGTGCACTTCACCCAACCAAAACCAATGCACTCTTTCCAGTTCTTTCCTTCTCCACCCACCTGTAGTAAGACCAACTGTGTGCGGACCTCTGCTCCATTTCACCCATGAATCCAACCATCCAAAAATGTAATTAAAATATGACTCTAGTGGGATTTGATAGCTGGAGCGACCACTTTATCGCCCAGTGCATATACCGATTTCCAGACATGATTTTGTTATTATAATTATAATATCGTTTTATTCATATATTTTATAAATTTTATTTATATAAATTTTATTTCAAAAAAATTATATTCATATATATTTATTTATATTAATATATACATTTCAATATTACAAATTTATAAATTTATATTATACTACATTAAAATTTTATTAAATTTATACATTTGTATAAACTATATTTTGTATATGTGTATTTATATAAATTTGAGTATATTTTTTATAATTATATTTTTGTTATGTATATGAAAATATATTAATATATATATATTAATATATTTATCAAAAAATTATATATAAATAAATTCATATTTCTATAATATTTACAAACATATATATATAATATATAAATATATATATGAATTTATTTAATATACTTATATAATGACTTTAAGAATATAGTTATTTCATGTATTTCCAAACATATATTTATTAATTTGTAAATTGTATTTTATTTATTTTTATAAATTCTATTATACTATATATAATTAAAAATATATGAAATAAAATTTATACAAATATATATATATATATATGTATATATGAAATAAAATTTATACAAATTTTTATATATTATGAAATACAATTTTTATAAATATATAATTAATAGTATATGAAATAAAACTTATAAAAATATTTATATAATTCATTTAAATTAATACATATATTTATTAATATTTACATTAATATAAGTTTATTTTAATAAATATAATTCTATAATATTATACACATTAATATAAATTTATTTTTAAAAAAAATTGTTGTATAATATTGGGTAA
Organism: Viscum album; assembly: GCA_963277665.1. Lineage (NCBI taxonomy): Eukaryota > Viridiplantae > Streptophyta > Magnoliopsida > Santalales > Viscaceae > Viscum > Viscum album. The sequence continues at coordinate 1,554,469,260 of OY728121.1, read as the reverse complement.
ATTAAAATATTTTTACTTGTATAAATAGTATATCATATAATATTAATTATATATAATATAAAATCATAACCATTTTTTTAAAGATATATTTTTTATTACATCAATTAAAATTATAAAAACTATTGGCATGAGTTTTTTTAAAATATTTAATAAATAAATTATTTTTAGGTACATATTTATATATGTATTTATATAATATGTTCATGCTTTTCTGTTATATATATTTAATATTATTTGAAATAAAATTTATACAAATAAATTTATATAAATGTACATATAATTTTAGAATTATATTTTTGTATACATATAAATACAATTAAAAGCCATAATAAAATTGGAAATATATAATTTAATTAAATGATATAAATATAATTACTAAATAAATTTTTAATTAATATTTTATAATAGATTATATATAATATAATAATATAATATATATAAATTTATATATAATTAAATGATTATAATAAAAAATATATATATATTACAAATATATAATATAAATATTTAAATCTATATATAATTCTGTCTATATTATATTCATTTGTATAAATAATATAATAAATATATATTTATACAAAAATATAAAAGAATAATGTATTTAATATAATATAATTATAAAATATATCATAATATAAATGTATTTTATTTATAAAACCATAAATGAATTTTATATATTTTAATAAATATATTTATAATTTAATAATATTATGTATTCTGATATTTATATATGTTTACATTTTTTATATGTATTTATATTGGTTTAATGAACTTATATAATGTCATAATATATATATATATAGAATTTAATTACATATAAACAACATTTTTTGTAATATATATGTGTGTGTGTGTGTGTGCACAAATTCACACTAACAAATATATATTTTAAAAATTCGATTTATTTTGAAAAATAAAGAAAAATTAAGATGGTGGGGGGGGGGGGGTTAAAAAACACTATTATCATATTGATTAACAATAATTCATTAACCTCCACTAATTTCTAGAATAATTGGGGGTTAAAACCCTCCTCTACTCTAATAAATTATAAGGGATATACAACCCCCCCCTCTAATATGTTAAATTAGTAGGGGTTCAAAACCACTTGTAATCTAAGGGATTAACATCAGTTAATGACCCCACTCTAATTTAATAGATTAGAGGGGGTTGTGAACCCCTACTATTTCCGTTAATAAATCAGTTATATATATATATCCCATAATATATATCTAAATGAATACACATATAGAGTGACTCTAAAATCACTTCAAACATAGAGGGCCACTAATTATTAAATATTTGGTGATTTTGATGAAACTGCCTCTAAAATACATCATAATATTAAAATGAAAAAATTGTAAAAAAAATTATAAGGGGTGGTGCATAACCCACTATAAATGTATTTAGAAGGTGGGTTTCATATCCCCTTCTAAAAAACCAACAGTAATCTACATTTTTTTTATGCCTGCAATGTGAAAGGATTATAATCTATCATAAGTATAAATGTCTAATTAAAATGACCCTCCTATAACATTAAGTATAAGAGTAAAATTATAGAGATTTAAAATGTTACAAGGATTTCCAAACATATTATAATAGATGAGTGATGCCACCATGAAAAAAAGATCCTCACTATGACATAATCGTTATTGGTCAAACATGATTTGATGTTTTAAGCATTAAAATAACTATAAAAACCATTAAATCACCTAGAGCTTTTCCAATTGGAATGTTTTTGGACAACTTCTATGGATGAGTGGTTCTAATAATGAGTATTTTTCCCTCTATTCATGAATCAAGACTCAAACCACTTTAATATACCACCTACTATTACAATAGGAAACAAATCATTTAACAAATGTTTACATGTTTTGTTTTTCATAACCTCTATCATCATTTTTTCACAAATAATTCCTTTGGAAATATATTTTAATAACCATATAATTATTATGGAATTGGAATGGAGTTTCAAATTTTCCAAGAACCCAGAATCCATGTCACAAAAATGTCATATTTTTTTATACCATTTGTGAATGAAATTTTATAATAATAAAAATTTCCATTACATGGAATATATGATTGGAAAAAAATAACATTCTTGAATTTTGACAGTAATGTTTACACTATGAACAACATAGGGGTTTTTATCTTCATACAATCAGTTGTAGTGAAGTAATTGGCGGGAGCGTTAAGGAAACAAAAAAAATTATTTTATTTAATTTGTTAATCCACTAACATATCCCTCCCCTCTATAAATATTTGGATATCATCCATCACAATGTTTACCCATATAAACCTGATTTATTGGAGAGGGCAGTAGAAAACCTTCACTAGAATTGATCGATGTGATCGATAGGGTTGATGAATGTAGATCAATCTAGGAGATTTGTGGGAATAATGATGAATGTTTTGGACTCCTAAATGTCATTAATTGAGAATTTTTTGTTTTCCAATTATTAATATATTCTTGGGTTTTATATTTTAAACATTCATCACAGTGCAATTATTAATTTTCTGGATATAAATTTGTAGATGAAACCTATCATTGATAATGAACTCATGATGATTTATTTTTATTTATTATTGATTGTTCATTGAATATAGTTATTAAGTTCAAATCCCTACATAAGAAATTATCCTACCAATCTTAATATATTCTTTATTTCGCTCCATTATCTCTATCTATTCTATCCTCCCTCCCTCCTGGGTGTTAATTATATGAGATAATGACCCTTGCGGTGGATGATGGTAGGGAAGGGTGACAAGAAATCATGGCATGGGATGATGGAAGGAGGTGTTTGAACTAGTCAAAATACGGTGATGTTGAGATGTTTTTGATGTAGGGTGGAGGTATTAATGGTGGCAAGTAGTGTTTGGTGTGAGTAGGAAACTAACACATTCAAGTTAGTCTAATAATGATGGAATATAGTGTCATTCAATATAATATTGTCATAATAGTAGCTATTATAGGAGGTAAAGTTGGGGGTTATAATTTCATATAGTCCCTAAAATTTGGCCACCCTGTGCGTTATTGGAGAGAGGATGATTGGATGTGTTTGTACATTTTTTATTATTCTATTAAAATAATAGATACTGAGAATATAGTGGTAACCACATGTAAGAGTAACAATGTGTGAGGTTACATGCCATGGGAAATTCATTTCCATCCTTCTCACATCATTATCTATTTTTATAAAAATAATTCTAATATATTTATTTTATATTTCTATTCCCCCCATAGTTGGATGGGCTGGGGTGGTGGTAGGGGTGTGGGAGAAAATCACTTGGTCGAGTCCCCAGACCAGTTCTTGTATGGTAATATATATATATATATATATTATTTTTGTTGTTGTTGTCGTTATCAAACTTTATTTCCTTTGGGTATTTACATATGAAAATCATATTATAGAATATTATATAACATCATGATCCTAACATTGAGAATTGTTATTGATGATAAATATTGGATACTACAACCTAAATTAGGGAATAGACTATGAGCCTTTTCCAAAGTGCCTCTCATCAATGAAATGATGAAACACCAATAATTCACCTGTTGTCCATTCTGGGAAAGTAAATATCCATTCATATTTTTTATGCATATATATCAATTAAATAATATATTTCTCAATTCATGACCATTTTAATTTATAGATTGTTAGATATATATTTTATCCCATAACACCAACAATAAGATTCATATGTGTTCACTATTTATTTACGAGATTCAAATTTTAAAACGTGAGTAGTACATTTAGAGTACATTTTTGGTATGATGTGAAGATGGAATGTGTTTTATCATCATATTGATGACATCAAGATATATTAGTCTGATTATTTTCCTAGTGATTATTAGTGAGTGGTTTTTTTTTATTTTATTCATTGAGTGATTCCAGGGTTGGAACTCAATAGAATCAATAAGTGAATGGGTCCCCAATATCTTATATAAAGGTATATTTTGTACTCCCTCACACTTTATAGGGAATGGGTCCTCTATCTAAGGGTAGGTACTCCCATGTTATCACGATCCATGCATGTTTAAGGTCCTCCATTAGATTTAGTGCTCCCATAACTACGATACAAAATAGCGAGGAGCAGTCCCTCTAATTTTATTATAGTGAGGATTACATTGGGATTTTGGTTTCAGGGTTGTCTAGAAACATGGAGTTCTAGGAATTATTGTTTTTTAAATAGGATGTGAATATAGATACCCCATATCTCTCTTAGGATAGATTTAATTGAGTATATTTATCTCTCCGGTTACATTCTATCAATTTCTTATGAGTTGTGATACGTAATCCGTTTTCTATTTCCCATAGATTTTCTGGGAATTATAATGGGTAGGAATATACTCACCCCTTCAGGGGATTTTTTTCATACTTGTTATTCCTTATGTTGATGAACAGATAATAAATGGTGGATTTTCTATATCTGTCTTTGATGGTGTTTAGTATTTCAATGTGGATGTTATCATTTGTGGTGGTTGGTTTCTCGAGTTCGTGAGGGTGTATCCTTTTTGACATTCCATTTTTTCTAAATTTTCATGATTAGAACCACATTCAGGGATTTTTAGGTATCATTATTCGTATTTATGTTGATCTAAATTATTTATCTAGGATTATTACTATATAATTTTGAATTTGTTTATATACCCTTGTTTATTTCAATTATTATCACTTTGCTTCATTTCATGGATTTTAGTGATGTGCATGTGTAAATGATCAAAAAGATATGTACTCCAACATGTGGAACATTCCCAATCAGTGCTACATTCTGGCCATTGGCATATTGAAGGAATGATAGGGTGTTAATATCAGCATACCATCGAGCTAGGTGAGACACTGGGGTGTCATGATTTGATAGTGTGGCATAAGAGCATTATTCCAAAGGTATGGTATGTAGAGTTAGATGTGTTATAAGGTTTCATTTGGGAACCTAGATAAATAGTGTTTATGATCCCTGAGTCTGGCTATTAGTCTAGGGATCATAGTGATTTTCCATCTACTGATGTATCCATGAATCTAGAATCTTTCTACCAGCTTGTTGACACAATGTTATGAGGCACCAATTATAGTGAATATTTCATACATGCGTCATATAAGAATGTGTCCGTGAAATTAGATATCATTTTATTTGAGTCAACTCTCTTGATATTCCCATATAAGCATGACAATCATTAAAAAAATTCAAGATACCACCATGTAGACAACCAGTAGGAGTTCTCTGATGGAATCATGAGGTTGAAAAAAATCAATGATGGGGCCTCTATTTAAGGGATATTATATTATTCACACCCTCTAAGAGGGATGTGGGTTGTCCCAACACTAATTAATAAATGATTAAACCATAAAATAGATTCCCAAACTAGTAACTCCATTTTAGTTGAGAAAATGATAGTTTTAGTTGGCTAGGGTAATGATTCAAAATTATAGCCACAATGTGAATGTTTCTACTTCATAAACCCTTTTCATCAGGGTAAAGCACATCCTTGGGTAGTAGAAAATAATATGGAGTCTGTTATTTTCATCTTATGACTAGTGAAGACCCAAACTGATATGATAATAGTGTTTTCTGCTAGTATTCATCATAGATAATCCATAAATTAGTTTAGTTTGGTTAACCAGACCCTTGATGGGGTGATACTGAATTGGATAGTTTTTTTGAACTTGTTCAGTGAGGAGTAATACAATTTGAACTTATTGTTTTGATGAAATGAATGATAATTTAGAGTTATAATATTTTGATATTACTATAGGTGAGTATGGATTGAGGTATACCAAAATCACATGCTACTCCGATGGAATAGTGTAATATGGGACTTCAAGGAATGTAAGATATTGATTGGTCTCCATCAAAATATCTGAGTAGTAATGGTTCCGCTATACCTTGCAACTCATTATAGGCTTCATATAGAGAGAAGTGGTGATAGAGAGGTTCCTGGATAATGTATGTTGGGTAGATAGAGTAGGTATTGTGTATTGAGGTGTTTAGTTGACATATAAAGATAGTAGACACCATATATTTGGTACACATGTCAAGAGATCTTCATAGACGATGTTTGTTAAATCTTAGGGATTAATTGATTTAGGATAACATGAGGGATCCAGTAATCCATGTGATGTTCAATGTTAGGCTTGTTCTAGTCTTGGTCACACGGTGTGTGAATTAATGATATATATTGCTTATAATGATAGGCTAATAGTGGACTGAAAATCATATAAGGGGTATCTCCAAGATCAAGGACCTCCTGGTGGTGAGTAGGGTGGACCCCGCGGAGGTTATGTTGGTAGATGTGTTTTAGGGTCCCCAAGGGATGGGAAATCTAGTGCACCATGATTTTAATATTTTCTTTCACAACCACCACATGGAGGAACACTCTAAATTAAGAGATATTCAAAAAATTGGAAACAACAATTCAGGTTGTCGAGGAATATGGCTAGGAGGCACTAGAATTGATTCATGATATGGTATGTTTCCTCTATACATTATCCCATGTACTAATTGAAACATGTATGATTCAGTCATTAATCTATTTATCATTGGTTTATGATCTTGAGAATCCATTTGTGATCATTGGACAACCAATGTAGATGGAGGATCAAACTACTAGGGATACAACCATCTCATACATCTGAAATAGTGTATGTTTTTCTTGGTTGAGAGAGTTTTCATTATGATATATCTAAGGTAGTGATTAAGCCTTATGACATCATACTTTATATGGATTAGTTATTCACTACCTGTTCCCAGGAAAACTATCTCTATAGAATGGTGATGTACCTACATATATGTGGGATGAGGTTCTACTTTGTAGGAATACATGACTTTCTAGTTGAGAAAGTAGGGATATTATAAAGGACACTATAACCCATCTCACATGAGTTGTTTATCTTAGCCCTTGGTAAGGCTAGAATTCTAGAAACAAGGCATATATTGGTATTGGAGGTATATATGAGTATCTTCTTTGAATATGTTATGAGACATCCTATATAACGAGGGTTTACTTTTTCAACAAATATCACCTTGGAACCACTTCAATAACCTCTATGGAAAGTAGGATTTCCCATGTAAGGATTCATGAAATGAGGTCAATTTATAGGTTTTTGGAGAAATATTTCTTCAGACCCAAAATTTACCAATGAGCAGCTCTGATGTTTATTCACTATGTGGGAATATGTGATCATGGAAATGTGTGTTCACTGTCAATATATAGATTAGGTGAAGATCATGAATCATTACCACATTCTGAGAATTGGTAATCTATTTTACCACAATATATTTTCATGTTGGTACATGATGTTTGACCTCATGTCTAGTTATCACCATTTGTAGGTTCATGAGGAAGATATATTAATAATGGAATTCTGATACTGATTCAAGAATTATGAGGTCAAGGTGATTATTTTTTATGTCAAAGAATATACTTCAACATTAATGGGGATCATGAATTGAATCATCTAACTCCTCTTGGATTAGTTTATTAGATTCTTTATCGATGGAATTCTCATCTACCCTACATCGAAGGTGGTGTAGGAAAGCTACACGGGGATAGTAGTGGACTTACTTTGGGAGAACTAGTTATATAGTACCCCCTTTATGTACCATTTTTTGATTTAATATGTACACTTTTTTTTGGAATTCCATTTTAGACGGTAGAGTAACTGTGGAACCCACAAATTTAGAGGATGTTCTAGGTTGGGAACCACATATGTGTGTGACTCAGGTGTAGAGTTTTCTTGGAGGGATAGGGTACTATCATAGGTTTATGGAATATTATTACTAAATTGTAACCTATATAAATTCTTTTATTGGGAAATGGCACCCATTATCTTAATATAAAGAGTTCTATATTAGCCTTTAAGAAGTTGAGGGACGAGTTGAACAAATATTTTTACTACAGACTACTCAAAGAGGGTGTTAACTACATAGTACATTTTTTATTTCTCTAGAGTGGGTCATAGATGAGTTCAGAGATAGAGGAAGGAAATAATTTCTTATGATTCCATGATGGGGATTCTCGGTGAGAAAAAATACATTACCCCAGGCCTAGAATTGGTAGTGGTAGTATTTTCCCTAAATATGTGTAGTTATATATTTTTATTTGATATTGGTTTCATTAATTTCAGTTGTGTTCATTTTTTGGATAAATTAATGTATCAAACAATTTAATTAAATTTACTAATTTATAATATATAATATTGTTATCTTAATAGTTCGTATTAATGTTAATAAGAATTTTTTTATAATCTGTGAGCTATTTTAAAAAATTAATGTATTTATTTGATTAATGATATTTAAGAATTTTAAAATTTTCCACTCTACTTAAATTTTAGTGAAACTATAGAAACCCCACAAGGATAAAGCCTACTGAAACACTATTTTTGGACATTATGGTCACCCCTATTTGATTAAAGTCTAAGGGGTTGGTCCATAGTGGCATGGTGTGTATAGTTCATGCATTTTTTCAGGAAGAACAATTCATAATGCATGTATGTTCATGCATAACGTTTTTTAGGTAACCTCATTCGGAAAATTTATATAGATTTTAGTTTTAAATAATAGGTTTTCATTTTCTAATACCCCACTAACATCTGGAGGTGGGGATATTGTGTGTTGATTATAATACAGTTCAATCACTGTGCCCCATACATGATGTGGGGAGTGGTTCTAGTTTTAGTATTCATCCAAGTTAAAAAATCACAATCATGATCACTATAATCAGTTCTAATATGTCTCCACCGTTTGATCTCAGTTTAAACACCCCTTTCTTATTTATTCTCCCACAGTTTCCTTCTTTGAATTTTATTCATATTATCACTCCTATACATCAAGGGAATCACTATTCAATTATAGTTCATTACTATTCTAGAATTAGTTGTCTCTATAATTTGTCCATGAAGGTGTTTTTTGTCTCTAGGATGCCATATTTTTTCTATGGAATATCAACATTAAACAGAATAACCACTCGTCAATGTAAAGGGTTATTATTATAATGGGGGAATTGTCTACACCCAAGATTCAACCATTAAAACTCGATCGTAGCCCTGTTTCTCAATAGTAGATCATTTTTCTATTTGTATCTTTTTTTTCTTTTAGGTTTTTATGTTTTTATACTATTTAAAATCCCATGGTAGATCAACCACCCATTGGTAGATTATAAAATTTTCTACCATTGGACATCCAAGGATTGTTCATTTTTATTCTTGAGTTATTCTTTCCAACTTCTTTTTAATTCTATAATTTTGTACATTTTTTATTTAAACTATGTTATCCAAACTCTGGCTATTTGTATGACAGAAGCACCATTGAACATCCAATATTAGGAAATCATACACTGTTGGACTACCAACAATATATCATTTACTACCATTGTATGTTCAACGGTATCATGTTTTTTCTTTTTTTCAGAATAATTTGATTACAAAATGAATGTGTAGTAATCCAATTTTTTGGGTATTATTATTTTATGCTTTATTTTAACGGTAGATCAGTTTTCCACCAGTTAAAATGTCTTATACCATTCTCTGGTATTCTAGTGTTGGATATTAACTAGTAGATCATTTCCCTGTTATGAGACTCGTTCCTCCAATCTCTATTTCATTGGTGGATTTGGACAAATTTAAGATAGGTAAATATGATTCTAGATATTTTAAATCCACCATTTGTAAAAAAAACTAAAAAAATTATTCATCTTTTAAATTATTGTCATTAAAATAAATTTATAGTTAAATGATTTATTATATTTTTTTGATACATAATTGTATGTTTTAAAAAATATTTTTAACATATTTTGATGTACACATATATTGAATTTATATTTTATTCAATTTTCTTTTTCATAATTTATTGTGAATTATGAATATATATAACTCTATCTAGTATAATTTATACTACTTTATAATTGTGAATTGTATATATTTTTTATAATTATGATTTTTAATTGTTTGATTTAAAAAATTATGAAGAAAAAGAAAGAAAAAATTATCAGCAATTTTTATTACGGATTTCACTAACGAATGTAAAGATAAAATTATTTTATTATTATACACTAAAAATTTTCATGTAGTTGTTGACCATGTAAGTTATCCTATCATTTATCTATCTTAATGATATGAGAGATATATTCATGGAATTAAACAAATTATATTGTAGATCCATCATAATATGTTGGTTGAGATACAAATTTGAAACATTCTTGTTGATCTCAAATTTTTATGAATGTCTCTAACTTTAGTACTCCTTCTATGATCATAGAGGAACATCAAAATTAATCATTGTTCCTTTCATGTTATCAATGATTATATAGAATCAACATCATTAATAGTTTTTTACATCAAATAATTACACTTTATTTTTTAATAGGTCAATATTAAGTCTTGTTTTTGTATTTATTTGAGTATGATATATTCATATCCCAATAAAAAGAAATTATTTCATCATCTGGTTATTCCACATCAAAAAACGATTAATGGGTGGTGACTCCAGATCAAATTTGAGGTAAATAGAATTAGTTGAATCTTCTTTAAATGACTTGGTTGTTCCATTGGATTCATATAATAGGTAGTGTATATAACAAGGTTCTCACACCGTTAAATGTGAGGTTCTTGGTTGGTACAAATATCATCAAAGAATAGGGGAGGTTGAGGAGTGTATTAGGATATTTTTGATAAAATATTCTAAACATATTACCGTTCATTAATTTTAATTCTAATACACATCATCTCAAGAACTCTACACACACTCTTGATATTTTATTTTATAAACTCTAATTTTTTGATACTTAATCTTCTAATAGACTATTAACCCCACATCAAGTCAAATTTTATATCATTAGTAATCCAAAAATAGTTATCAATGATAGTAGTTCCATATTGGGTATTTAGATTCTTTGGTTGTTTTAATGTGATTCCAAAAAATTAGTATTAGAGCATAGACTCGGTTAGGATTCCTATTCGAGTTTCTAAAATATTATACCAATCAATTGATATTATAGATTATAACATTCCTTAATGGATAGTTAACAACCCTAATAATTTAATTTTATTATTTAAAACTATATTCTAACCTGAAATCTAATACATAATTATATAAGGAATAAAAGAAAATGTTTATTTTAAGATGGAATTTGTAAATTTGTATGATGGATAGATTAAAAAAACAAATTTTTTATGGAAGATACTACAATTACTGGAAAGATAGAATGGAATCATACTTGAAATAGTTATTTCTTAATAAATATACTTCTATGGATAAGCTATATGAGCAACCAAAAATGATCTAGAGAAACTTATATGTAATTAATGTGTTTAAAATGTAATGAATTGTAAATATAAAAATACATTAAGATAGCCATATGTCGAATTATCTAGATCTATGTCTCATTTTTTATGAAACCCCCCTATATATGGAGAGTAATTAAAGTGAATCATTATCAGACTAAAACACTCAATAGATACATGTTATTAATGCTCTGATCATTATATAAGGAATCCATGATGTGGGATTAAGAATTAATAAATGGGATTATCCTTTATATTAATTATAATTCTAATGATATGATTTCTCTTAGAAAAATTTGGGACAACAAACTTCAAGTGGAAAGAGTAATAATATATCTTTAAAAAATATCATATGCAAGGAAGATGCTTGTGAATGAGAGTCAAAATTGTAAGGAGTATACATTTGATGAGACAAAAGTCTCTATATTTTAGTGTGAGATAGAGTAAAAAACATTACTGATGAGGAATATACAAGGATAAAATCAATTTCATTTAAATATTATGTTATCTAAACCTTTAAATACATTGATTTTGTGTTCATGGAAGGTTTAAATTATATAAATCACATTAGAAAGAAAATATTAAAAATTATGAAAAAATTGGGGTAATAGATAGTTGGAAGAAATAATTACAATGATTACAATAAAGGTAATTGATGTATAAATAATTATGTTTCTAATAAAATGTGTTATGAGTACATGAATTATGGTCACATCATACCTGATTTCCCAAAACTCAAAAAATTTAAGTAGTACAATGACAAAAAAAATAAAAACAAACTCTATTTCATGGATGGGATTGCTCAAAAATTTCTAACTCATGTAGTGATTGTGTATGTTAAAAGGAAATTGGTAACCATGCCTTAATGGGTATGAAATTTGATGTAAATAATTCGTTATTTACTCAGTAGATAAAAACTAGAAGATGTTGATCATAATAAAATATATAATAATTAGAAAGATGATGATTCTAATACTAGTACTGATTTTGATGCTATGAATTATAGAGTTAAACAATTATTAAAGATAATGAATTATTTATTAATGGTAGCTTCAAAATGATAAAAAATAAAAAAAAATCAATAAAAAAATAATTAGTTATTCAATTAAAATGAAATTCCTAAAAGGGAATGTGAAAATGTGAATATAATGGTTTCCATGAATAATGATGATAATATGAATTCAGTTTCTAAGATATTTGAAAAACAAATATCAAAATAAAATCCTTAATGACATTATATAATTAATGGATAATTACTAGGAAGAAATATTTCATTATATCGTGAATTATTTATCTACTGTTGAGAATGAATTTATAAAATTTAAACCAGAAAACATAAAATATAAAAACACATTTTTTTGGATCAAATGTGAATTTTGATACTGATTTAAAATTTATTTAAAAAGTGAATATGGTTTTTAAAAATTATGTTGACTAGATTAAAAAGAATATATATACAATTTTTCTTGGTGAAGAACAATATGATAAAATAGAATCTATTTTAAAACCAAATAGCAACAAGCAATGTTTTTTTATAATAGATTTTCACCAATAATGAATAATAATAATTTTTTTAGAAGTTGAAAATCTTTTTTTCATTCTATAACATTCAATGATTCTTAGAACTATGAAAAAAATGAAAAATCACAAAATGTAAAAGAAGATGAGAACTGCTTCCGGGGGGAGATCCATGATGCATTCTCTTGCTTCTTGATGATGGCGACCGCTAAGCCAGTCCCTCTACCACAGTAGGGGGAGGGATCCACCGCCATCCTCTCATAGAGTGGTGCACTCTTTCTCCCCCTTTTACAATCATGATCTCCTTACGCCTTTCATGTGTTACTTCATGTGACCTAAGGTTCCCAAGCCCTATTAAGGATTCCATAATATACCTTTATCAATCACAGAGTTAAATGAAGCCTTGACGCTCTTATATCAAAACTTGGTTGCGGGATTCCTGCTGAGAAGGTTATCAGTAGACACCATCGACAGGTTCGTTTTTGAACCTTGGTATTTAAAAGAGATGGTTGATGTGGGTCTACAAGAAGACAGATTCATATTGATCTATTTTGTATTAGAGTAATACCTAATCAATGTCTGGTCAAGTGAACCTCTCATCTGAAAATGGTCATGTTTCGTCATCCAAAGATGGACCTACTACATCAATATGATGTGGGACTCCCCTTCGATGGTGATCTGGGTAAGTTTCCTTAATTTTCCTCTTCCTTTTCATAATCCATTAATTATTATGATTCTCGAGAACCTAGTAGGATTGTATTTATCCTCTAATCATCAAACCTCTACTGTGTGTAATAATTTTAATAAAAATGTGTCTGTGGAAGTGGATGCTTAAAGGAATCATCCCGAGTTCATTTGGATTACCATTATAAAAATATTACTAGTGTAGACCACAGATTGTGTATGAGTCATGGGTTTACTTCTGTTCTAGCTACAATTGTTTGGGACACTTTTTGGGGGCATATAGACATTGGTCTAGAATACAGATTTCTGCTAACTATAATATGGTACCATGTGAGGTTTTAGTTCATGGAAACCCCACTTGGGTGTATTGTAGTGTCCTAAAAGTAGATTGTGAGGTAGATATTCCTAATCATTATCACATCCAGGTTACCAGGAGTATATGTGTACTGGAGACAAGTAGTGGGTGTCTATGAAAGAAAAGGTCCCACTTATGAATATGAAAGAGACTGATTTTTTGGCAGGTTGAGACGTGTTTAATGAACTGGGTTCCCTACTGGTACTAAGGGGATTCAGGGTTCTACAAGGGCTTATTTTGATGGAATTTGTTATAGATCTGATATTATTACAGGTGTGATGAGCTTGGAATGTCAGTCTCCGACTCTAGGTGGTTATGTTCAACCAGATAAAATTCATAATTCAGGTTTGGAAATTATTAACGCTCTCATTTTTGGGCCTCCATATGATGAAGTCATTGTTCGAAAGCTTGCTTTGGTTTCACAGGTCAATCCCAAAGACTTTGACATATTTCATTGGATGAAATGTGTTTAGGTTTTGGCATGTGCATATGGGCATTTTCTATGCCTCTATGTGGTAAAGGTAAGGGGTTTCACCTGGACACTACACGAACATTGCATATGGGTACATCTAATATAGTCAAGGATCTTACTGTGAATGTGGGAATCTATGTGGACCAAGACAATGGTGACTATTTCTAGTTTCTCGGTCTAGTGAAACACTCAATGCAATGAAAATTTATGTTACTAGGTTTTCAACAGGATGTATCCTTAGACATACCAAAGTAGGTCACCCATGAAATACTTTCTTATGCTGAGAAGGTTAAATCATGGGGTTTGAATTTGAACCTCCACAAGATGATCGCTTCATTAAGAGAAGGGGAATGCCATGATAGTGGGTAAATACACAGGTTGAAGGTTTTATATTATGTGGAACCATTGGTGGATGAAGAATCTTCTCAAGAGGAAAATGTAGACACTTTATACTACCCTATTGAGTCCAAGGAGGTGGTCATTATAGGAGACTACTTTAGATCAGCTTCGCGGAAGTGAAAGAACCCTACTATAGATTCTCACAAGATTTTTTTGAACAACTAGGGGATGAGATGTAGTACATATTACTCTAACCAACGTAGACCTATTGTGACAATATCCACAAGTAAGGGAAAGCTAAATCTGAAGGCACTTATTACTATAGGAAATATCTCTTCGAGCAAGTGGATTGGTTCTGAAAATTATGTGGTGGATGTCACCTCCAAAATCCTCTTGTCTGTAGGATGTGAGGATGATTCCCATGCCACTCACTTTATTGGTGGCAAGGTGAGGATAGATCCTATGAAACATGTGATAGGATCCACTACAAACATTCAAGGAAAAATAGCATTGGTACTAGATCACAAGGATCTTCTCATGCACTCTGATGAAAAATAGAAGAGGATTTTTGGGATATGAAAGCATTGATGAATATGGGAAGATCTATTTTCATGGACCCTAATATGGAGAAAATAGAGTGTATTTATAAGTAGGAAAACATATTTCTTATATGCTTTAACTTGGGATTGATTAACATGGATGTATATAGGCAATATTGGGAAAACATCACTCATCAATATGAATTCTCCTTAAAGGTCAACCCTGACTCTGAGGTCAATTCTATTCCATGAATATTGATTAAGGAGATTTATTCCAATTGGATCAGTTTGTTTTTCATCAAATAGGTAGAATATTTTGGTGTTTAAACAGATATTTATGAGGGTTCTCACTTTCCCCCTTAAAAGTGTTTGATAATAAAAAATTTCTGTTGGATTTTATAAGGTCAAAA
Source organism: Viscum album (assembly GCA_963277665.1). Classification (NCBI taxonomy): domain Eukaryota; kingdom Viridiplantae; phylum Streptophyta; class Magnoliopsida; order Santalales; family Viscaceae; genus Viscum; species Viscum album. The sequence continues at coordinate 1,554,453,664 of OY728121.1, read as the reverse complement.
GTATGTATATCAACCATAATATGTTTTAAATATAGAATTAAAGAGAGTAATCCATGTAATGATCAATGATATTAACTCAAAATTTTAGTCACAATAGAACTATTTATCTAAATAATTTTCTACAAAAAAACTAAAAAACATATGTTTGTTATATATCTGTGTGGCCAAATGATCATCTATGAATTATATTGAATTTATGATAGAATGGGTACTAAATGAAAGACTGTAAATTCCTTTTATACCTAGGATGGTCAAAATTCTCAGATATATATTTTTCTGTTATCTAGAAATCATATTGTCTTCTATAAAATAATCATATATATTGGCATTCCATATTTCAAATAACAAATTTATAAAAAAATTATTTTTGTTTTTTTGGTAAGTTTGCTAACATCAATCTATTTTTTATATTGAAATGTAAAATGTCTTAGTATACATAGTTAAATTTTTTTGTTATGAATATATTGACAATGTGTTTACTTTTTATTAAATAGTTAGTGCGATATTGTTACATTTACTATTATATAATCATAACATTAAGAGGAATTACACCTTTTTTGTTAATTGAAATAATATACTTCTATGTATTTTTTAAATTAGTGTTAAAATAGTTAAGATATGTAACCTTAAATATTTCTTGTCTCTTTGAAATAATTTTTCTTTGGCTATTTCATGGTTTTAAAACAATATCCTATGTTTTATTTAATATTTTCAATTTTTTTAAAATTAATTATTTTGTAGTTATCATTTTTTTATTATCCTCAAACTGATTTAGCAGTTTGTTTCTTTTATATGATGTTTCAAAACAATTTTTGGAAACATATGATCCTTGTAATTCTTTTATAATATTCTATATATATTACGTAATTTATAATTTAATTTACCATAATTATTATTTTAAATCTATCAGGAAATTGTAATTTATTTAAACATAAAATTTATTATAAAATTGATTCAATTATATTAAGGATAAATTAGTTTTATTTTATTTTTTTGAGTGTTTTGTTTTGATAATTTTTTTCATTTTGATAATTTGTTTTAATTATTTTTTTTCTTGATTACTCTTACTATCAATACATCATTTATGATGATATAATACTCTTTTAATTTAAATTAATTACTTTGAGTTAGAAGGCATAATTTTTTTAAAAAATATTGACTTTTAATGTACTTTTTGATGAATTCAAAAAAGGGGATATTACTATAGTAATTTAATATTTTTTTTCATTTTTTAATTTAGTAAAATGATGATACTATAATCGAAATTAAATTTATTTCATCAATAAGTGTTCATTGTATTGATAAATTAATGTCTCATCACATTTAATTAAATTCAATTTTTTAAAATATATTTTTTTTTATAGATATTATATTTGTTAACAAAAATTTTGTTATTATATTTGAATCTTTTTAATAAAATTTGATGCTTTTAACTGAATGAATAATTTTTTACAAATTTAATTTTTTTCCCAACCTAATTAAAACCATTAGGCCCAATATGGTTAATACATAATGGCCATCCCATGTTTAACATTAAGGGGGACCTGGAGTTCAACTGTATGGGAAAGAATCTGAAGGGGTTAGGCCACAATAGTAAGATGCACATAGTGCATGATTCATATGGGTAGGAATGTACATAAGGACTGCTGGTGAGCTTATAATTTGGCATAGGTATGCATATTTACCCCATTTATACAGTCTGTATGTTTGACTAATTGGTTATGGGTGTTGATAGCCTGATTAAACCTTATGTTGGTGATTGTACATGTTGATTTCCATATCGTTCAGGCACAATATCACATAATTGATGTAGGACACATTCCAAGATTATTTGATCATTTGAGTGGAAATATGGAATCAATCGTGGTTATCATATCAAATATGTATCCACTATAATATATATTTTTTACTCCCATTTCATACACCATAACTCACACCTTCACACTATTAATTTCAATCATATTCTTATTATTATACCTTGATGGAAAAACTATCCATTGATAGTTCCTGGGTATTTTACATATATCTTTCTATTTTATGTGTCCTTAGAGGTGTTTGTCATCTCTTCTCGACCAACTTCATTTGATGTAAGATATTCCCTTAACAAAATATTCATTCATTACTATGAATGGTAGTTCTTATGTTTGTGGAATCATTAACTATTAATGGTCCACAGTTAGATGCTGAACGTCGCATTGTTTCTCAGTGGTGGATCATTTTTCAATGGATATTTTTTTATCATCCACCACTCTCTATTTTACTACTATTTGACATAAAATCTTATATCATCCATCCAACAATAGATTCTATATTTTATACCATTTTACATATGATTTTAGTTTATTTTTCTTCTTTAGTTTTTATTTCCAACAATATCTTCAATAAAACCTTTTGAATGTCTTTATTTGATCCATAATCTTTATAAAATGGGTGTTCTTGTAATAGAATAATTATTTTACATTCAACGGTAGATTATCTACCACCATTGGAAATCTAATAATAGCATGTTTTCTTGATTCTCAAGATGAATTTGATTGCAGATTGTACTTTCTATAATCTATCTTTCGTTGGATATTATTATATTATTATTCTTGAACAATTTATGATCAATTTCACACTAATATAAAAATAAACTACCTTTTTTCAACCATATGATATTCATCGGTTGATCATTATGCAGATAGAAGAATCATTCTACTTCTCTCTATTATAATGAAGTATTTGTACCAAAGGTAGTAGTATTTATCTATTACTAGAAAATATTAATCGACCAGTATATCAAAGAAAAATTCAAATTTATTTTACTCATGTTTAATCTATTGTTATTAAGATAAATTTTTGGTTAAATAACTTGTTATATTTTGTTAAGACATAATTATAGGTTGAAAAAATAAATTTTAATCATTTTTATGTACACATGTACATGCCGTTGTTTTTATTACAATTCAATTTTTTCCATATTTTTAGAGAACTAATAATATATAATTCTATCCAGTTTCATTTATACTATTTCATAATTGTAAATTTTATATATTTTTATTACATAATTTTCATAATTTTTTTATATAAATATTTCATGAAAAAATATAATGAAAAATTTTCCCTAATTTTCTATATCAATTTCATAAATGAAGGTAATAATAAAAATATTTTACTGTAACATGATAACAATTATCATGTACTTATCAGACAAGGAAATTACCCTAGAATCCCACTTCTTTAATGATTATATAGAAATATTCTAGCCACAAAAAAATTATTGTACATATCATTCAAAATATTATTTTCAAGGTACAACTTCAAAAATTTCATGTTTCCCTCCTTTGATGAATGGAGATTTTGAATTATGTACACTATATATGATTGGAAAAGAACAAAAAAATCATCATTTTTCCATTATACTGATCAACTATACTCACACTTCAACATCATCAACATTTTAGATCATGTGATAATTTCACTATATATTTTTTGACTCACGTAATATTTATTCTGCTATATTAATTCATTTCATATAGTTTAGTATATTACAAATCAAATGAAATTGTTGATTAATTTGGTTATTCTACTAATGATATAAATGTCTTTGTTGTGACTCCAAATCAAAATTTAGGTAAATGGACTCAGTTGGATATCTAATAAAATACTTTTTTGTGCCTTCTAGTTCTTATAAAAGGAAATTTCTATAATAGGGGTCTTATACCTTTAAAAGACTTGTTTTTACTGGGTACCAATCTCATTTCGGGGGTAGAGAGGATCTGGAGTGTATAAGGGTCTTTGTGGTCATAAAATCTTCAAATCATGGTGTCTGTTTATTTTCATTAATTGTCAATTTATTTCAATAACACTAAAATAATTATAAAACATTTATTCTATAAACACTAATTATTTTTTCATTAAATTTATAATATGACTATTCATCCCCATTTTAGTTATCATTTTAATCACTATTTATCCAATAATATTATCTTCTATGTGATTGTTTTGTTCTTTTTTTAATACAACTAGACACATAGGTATATATTCACCCTAAGAGATTGCAAGCACATATATATGTTTTAGTGTGTGTTCTTTTTGGGCTACAACATTGAGATATTCTAAACTACATGGATGGGTAATGTGTTGTTAATTTCTCATAGTTGGAAATATTGTTTTAAATTGGTGGAGTAGATGATATAATAGATGGAATCTTTATAGATAACCATGGTGGGGGAAAGAGGATCTGTTTACCATTAGTCAGTGGGTATAAATCTAAAATATCCAAGGTGTATCATTGATTCTAATTTACGTGACATAAATAATACAAGTATAAATTACCAGATACACATAGGTAACACACAAGACACATTTTCAAAAAGAGGGTAGAAATACATCATCTTTTGAATATACATAATGATTCTTTATCTGTATCATTATGAGTTGATGAGGGAGTTTCATACCTGAATTTTTCACAATAGATTTTAGGGTGAAAATAAATTTTGGGATCCTTGGTGGAACTCTCCGTGTCGATATATATAATGGGATGTAACCATGTTTGTTTCTTGATCCATTAATTATCCTCTAGGTAAGGTTAAGGAAATGATTTCAGTAGTTTTGGTTGGTTCTCTTATAGTCTCAGAATGTAAGTGGGATATTCTATCAATCTAATTTGGATATAAATTAGTGGATCACAATCTATTTATGGAATGTTCTAATATAATATATTTGAGGATTTTTATTGGATACCTTTTATGTTACAACTATATTAGGAAGAGATAGAAATTTCTCTATTCAAGTGGATAGATCTAGTAATATGAAAGATAGGGGAAATTTAGGCGATATGGTAATGTATGAAAACCCCTTTGGGATGGAATATTTTGTTCCATGTTTCCAAAAAAGACTAAACTATTATGGTACTCATACATGTGTATTTGTAAAACGCTCATCTAAAATGATGTAATATCTATTTTTTGTAAGCATGATATATATAGTTGGTTTGAAAAAGAAAGGTTTAGTAAACCATGGAAAAATAATATGATATATAATTAGTGAGATACCAAGGAATATTTTTACAAATAATTCTAGGTATGTATATATGAATATGTATAAGGAGGAGTTAATGTTTTAGAAAATGTCCAAGAATTTGGGTAATGGATATATTGACTGGTTCACTAGAAATAAATCCATGTTTAGATACTATATGTGGATGCAGATATAGAAAATATATACACAGAGGTAACACAAATACATCATATTGAGATAGAATCGGTCAATAGATAGTGAACGACAATGATAATTGGAGCAGATATTGTTTGATACTCATAGGTGATATGCTTTGGAAATTCAAAAACTCATTAAATACCATCATTAAGGATTTATATAGAAGATGAATGTGAATAACCTAGTACAATGATATTTTTTAAATGGAAGGTTTCAAAATATAATCATCCAAGATATTATTTGTCATGATTATGTTGGTTTCTCTATGATAAGTTATGGTTACAAAATTCGTTCTAGATTTAGTCAACGACGAGAACCAGAAAGAACTTGGTCAATATTTAATATAATGGAAATTTTATTGATGTGAAGTAAAATGTGATGTCTATTGGAGTAAATGATTTTGTTATAATGACTAATGTTTTTTCAAAGAAAATGATTGACTATGTATACATTAACCAACTCTCAGAATCACTAATGAATAGAATGAGGTATTATCCTATGAATTGTGGAAATGATGACCTTAGATGAATGATGATTAAGTTTCTTAGTTGTCAGGAATGTGGGCTGAAACATCCAATTCTATGAATCAAATTAACAATTAGATTTTTAGACTATTGAAAATAATCACACAATGAAAATAACTATAATGAAAAAATGTAGAATTTTTTTTAATTTCATTGATGGGAATATTAATCTCCCTATGACATCATCAAAGATAAATTTTTTAATTGTGGAATGAATGGTCATTATAAAAATTTATTTCTTGTATGTAATGATTATTAATAGAATCAACAAGGTTATTTGGGTAGTGGTTATATTTTAGATTATGACGAGACTATAGAAAAAATGTGAAATGAAATTTCTATTATGTAACTACATGAGGTACCCTTGTTAATGACTTAAGTATGAACAAGAATAAATTATGTGCTTATTTATTTCAATTGAAGAATTATTAGTTAGGAAATATATAAGAAATTTTCAATTTTGGTGTCTTGATAAGGGCATAAAATATTATTTTTAATTGTTATAATGGGATTGAAAAGTGAATTCATTGAATTGTGACATTTCGAATATTGGAACATAACCATTAGTATTTTCTTGATGATGAGATAATGATGTTTGGATAATGATATGTGTAATATGAATAAGTAAATTGGATGACACTAATTACCTTGCAAAAAAATTTGTATTTGTTGAGAAGTTGTTTATGATATTTTTTATGACGTTTTAAACATTTTTTTGATTTAAGGAATATATATAATAATCTTTTGAATGAAGAAACATGAATGTTTTGAATAATGTTCTGTGTTAATTTATGGTTTTATTAGGTTTCAATAGAATACATAATAAACGTATTAACATGATTGGAATGTGACAAAAAAAAGATACATTAATTTATATTGGGGATTAAAGATAATTTTTTTTCATAAATTTAGTGACCTTATTTTTAATGTTTTCAACATTCTTCATTCATAAATTTTTTAGGGATTACCATTTTTTTAATGTTATGTGTTAAAATTAAGATGATTTTGTACTTATAAAACTATTATATCATCGTATTAGAACTTATTAATATTTTATAATATTTGATTACTATATTTTTGTGATAAAGATTTATTGAATGACCTATAATTCTATATATTGATCCCATGATCTATTAATTCCACTGGAATGATATATTTACCATAATTTTAGGTAATAATAGATAAAGTGGAAGCTTATCATGGGAAATCAAATTGTAAGGTGGTCCTGAAGTAATATATGAATATATTTTCATGGAAATAATTAAAATTTATGATTAAGGGTATTAAAATAAAATGTATTCATGTTATCATCATTTTTTATGACATCAATTTCTTTTTAAAATATTCTTTGTGTTATAGATTTTTGATTGTTAACAATATCTTAACCATGTTCTCTATCAATCTATATTTGAACATGATAATTATATTTATCTTCCATGTGCATGTTTTCTCATCCCACCCGTGTTATACTATATTGAAACCTAGTTATGTGTTACTTTGGGAAACCCTTATGTTTCCAATATTATAATTTAAATGATTTTTTAGAATTTTTTTTACAATGTGTGTTTCAATAAAATGAACTTTATTGAATTTAACAACTGACAACCCAAAGAATATTATAAATGAAAAATGTATTTTAATGCAGGTTGAATGTAACACCAAAATAATTTATAAACTATTTTTTAATTAATTCAATAATTTTTAAAATTCTTTCACATCACACATCACTAAAAAAAAATTTTTTATAAAATATCTTATCCTGGTATGTGTTATATAAAACTTGAAGAAAATATTTTGTAGAAAAACTGATTGATTATATTCTTGTATAAGAAAAACATTATTTGTAATTTATGAAGAATAATAATGAGTCCCTTCAATATCTTGAGTTACATGGAAGGGAGATTTTTACCGAACAACAATATACTATTAACATGATTATTAAAATATTATTTTGTCTACCACCTAACCATTTGAAATGATGTTACAAAAAAATTATCTAAATTTTTAAAATATGATTTCTAATTGAATATACAATTAATATTTTTTAATAAATTTGTTGATGTAGGTGAATGAAATATTTGAAAATAATGAAATAAATTTTCTAATAAATATATTTATCAATTTAAAAACAAAATTTTACCTCAATAATTTAAAATAACATATTTTCATTAATGCTTAAAAAATATTTATCTATTACAAATTCAATAAATATTTTTATAATTATCCAATATATTCTATTGTTATAAGATATTAATAAATCCAATTTTCATCAATAAAAAATATATTTTTCTAAAATGTAAATTTACAATCTTTTAATTGGGACCCCATATTAAATATTATTATTTACACTTTTCAAATTTGTGTTTCACAAAAGAGGCATTGTTTGTTAAATCAGAATATAAAAATTTAAATTTGGTGAATTTGTTGTCTTTTTCTATGAAATTTCAATTTTTAATGAATAGTGATAACATTTCCCGAATAGAATGAAGGCCTCTTTTATATTGATTTTTCATAACCCCCAATTTAAGGGATGAATTTTAATTCAAAACAAATTTTAGTGAAAACATTTAATTTTAATTCAAAACAACTTTTTACTCTAAATAATTATTAAATTTAAATTTTATATTGAATTGATATTGAAGATTAATTATATCATTTATAAATAAATTGATCCAATTTAGGTAATTCAGACTAATTTCAAAATGAAATTGGATATGAAAACATTGAAATCATCGGGACCATTTCTCTTTAGAAACCCGCAATATCATCCCAACAACGGGATTACTCATAAATTAATTTTCATCCATTTCTATGATTAAAATATAGAAAATTGGATTAATTTTTTTTAATAAGTATACATTATAATATATAATATGATAAATATTGTTTTTGACAAAAAAATACTAGGGAATGTGATTAATATTAATTTCATTGATTAAGAGAAAAAATTGCATAATAATGGAAAAAATCATAATCTTAAGAGAAAAAATGACCAATAAAATTTTCCAAATAAATTTTATACATATTTTGACCATTTTTCCATAGTATCAAATTTGGGGCATTATTTTATCTACTAGATTTCAGAAAAACATTAGGTGGAATTCCATTTTAAAAAATTTAAAAAAAATCCACCCCTCCTCGACAATAAACAAAAAAGTCACCCCAAAAAATTTTGAATCCTAAAAATATAGTTTTCTAAAAACAAATTTGATAATATATTCTCCAAACATTACTTATTTCATCTTATATGTCTATAGTTGTGAATAAATCAACCAATGAAGCATTTATTTGGAAACTAAGAGGAGTTACCCAAAGAAGCAGTAATATCCGGCATTAAGCTCCTTTGTTTTATATTCATTCTCCACCTGCTCAATTATTCTTATTCCATGATTATATAATAAAATAATTATCCAAAATATTATTACATTGTGTATTTTAATTTTTATTCCTACAATTATACAAATGTCTTTGTAATGGGTATCAAACATACCATTCTTAGGTATAGTGAACTATAGCCTCATGAAATGATGTTTTTTTCCTTTACCACCACTGATCGTTGGAAATAAAGATATAAAGTATTTTTTATATTATATATATGGTATTTATTATATGTTTAATTTTTTTTTATAATTATATTAAACATAACCCCTTGACTTGTATTTTGTGAAAAAATGATTACTTGGTTTGTCGATGTGTTGACTACAACATCCTCGAAGAGATGTTATTCATTCAAACCTTACATGGAACATATTAAGGATGGGTTATGTAAATTTATATTAACATATGAAATAATAATTATATGGTAATGATATATTTTTTTACATTTCATTTATTATAAATCTTTAAAAAATATAATTATACTCAAACATCGTTCATGCATACATATGAACTACAGTATCTATATACGGTGTATTCTAGTATGTAATTGTATATTTTAGAGATTATTATCAATACATATATAATGAATATATTTGATACATATATAATTATTGAAATTATTTAAATATTTATATAATTATATATGGAATGGGATCAAGAATAACAAGCTGAAGCATATACAAACAATAAAGAAGATATTACCTGAAATGTAACATTAACGTGGATTTGTTAATAAATGACTAATATAAAGAAATAATAATAATATATGGTATTATATATATTTATTTTTTATATTTTAGATTTATAGAAAAATTATATTAATTATTCATATGTTATTAATATTGATGTAGAAATTCAAGACATAATGTAAGGGTTTTCTCATCTCACTTATTATATCTGTGAGATACATACGTTATTCACCACTAATATCTTTTATGAGATATATATGCATCCCATGGATGTATTTTAAGATTATTAAACATAAATTTAAAGTTATTTACATATTATTTTTTTATATTTATTTCATGAGGTTTACGATTAAAAAGTTACCAAATCGGTAAAGATATTTTTTCACAATTTTCCTTCATTGAGACACATGTTGTGTTATACACCTATATTTTTATATGAGGTATAAATTATATCCTTTAAGTTTTATAAAATTAATGTACTGAATATAATGATATTTTGAGCATAATTTAATTTTTTTATTTCAATTATATTAATATTAATTATTACCAAAGTTGTAATGGATTGTGGATACAATCTCATCGTTTATGCATATTTTTTAGGATTTTGCTTAAATTAATGAAATATTACCATACATATCTAAAGAAATATCATGAATATTATAAAACTCTAGTTATTTATGTTATATAAATTTAACCATAAAATTTTACCACTCTTTTGTACTTATGATTAATAAGAATATTTTTTATGAAAATCATACATTATTTATCCTTCTGGTCAAAATTCATTGTTCATTAAAAATATTTTTTAGAAAAAAATGGTTTAAAAAATGGCTTAATATTATCCTATTCCATGTAATGAAATTTTATACACTTGTATTACCTTTTTAAAAATGGTTTTTAAAAATACTATTCTTTTAATTTTCTGATCAATGCAGTTTTCTAAATTTTTATGGTTAAATATAAATGTTCATCATATATAAGGGTACATGCTATCCTGACCATCATTTCCATGATGATTCATTTGTTTGTCTACATTTAAATTTTTTAAATGAAAATTTTATTCATAATATTTAATAAATTTTGATTATATTGAAATTTTTTTAAAGAAAAATGGGTTTTAATAACTTACATATTATTAAAAAGTGAATTAAATTATTTTTTAATATCCCTGTATATTTATTTATAATGTTGTTTTCAAATTAAAGTGATTAGTTGATCTGAAAGACTCTTCAATAAATTTTTAAATCATTTTTAAAGATGATTTTTTTTTAAAATAGCTTCATGCATATTTATAAGTTTTCAAGGAAAAAATATTTCAAAAATATTTCATGATTATTTATCATGTTTTCCTTGAAATAGGTTTTCTAAATGTTTTAAATATCGATATATATGTTTTCAAGGAAAATGGTTTTTATTTTTTAAAAGAAACTTTATAATTATTCATGTTCATTTTGATGGAAAATGGTTTTCAAAATGTTATCTCATTTTGAAAAATCTTTCAAATCATATAGGATATTATCCTACATGAAGGGTTATAAAAGATATTTCAATATTACATTCCATATAAAATGATATTTTTTGGTGTTAATCATACCTTTATGGGGAAATTATCAAAAGGCCCCATTAAAATTAATTATTTTAATTGTTTATATTATGATGTAAGTAAATCTAAAAAACCATTTTCTTTCAAGGGTTATATGTTTATAAAAACGACTTCATATGTGCAGTTATGATTCAATGAAATTATTAGGATACATATCTCTTTAACACAATTTATGATATGATTAAATTTTAATGATTCCCATTTAATTTCATGGGTGATGATATGATTTATTATGATCTTGGGGAACTTATTTTGTGGTTTAATTATGATATGGGTGAGACCAACATATCCATTCTATACATTGCATAATGGTTTATATATCATTGGATAGGAATGGCTGGGATGGGGAGTGAACCTGGCCTAGTAAAAGAAATTTTCCACTATGATGGTCTCAGGGGAGATCCTTGACTAATAAGATGGTCATGGATGTGAACCATGACTAAATAAATTGTGAGGGGAGTGAACCCATAATACTAAGTTAGTCGTAGAAGCAATTCCTATGATACTATGGAAGTAATTTAATATGCTTATTTTTATGCTGAAAATTCTATGTCTTATTACTATGTTATGGTCTCATAGATTTTTATCTTGATTCCATTATGATTCATGACATATTAATTACCAATATTTATTCCCTGACTCATATATATGATCTTTGATATGCAGGGTGTGGTCTTCAAATGTTATTATCATGTTCTAATACCCTTATTCTAACATTATTATTTTATATCTCTTTTGTTTACCCTTACTGATTATCTATGATCACCCATTTGTGATTCTTATTCTCACCATGTTATGAAGAAAATTTTTATGTAGATGTACTAATGAAAAAGTTCTTTGTGGGAAACATTGAAAATATTTTACCCTATCAAAATATTTTTTATCATTGTTTCTAAATACAGTAAACTATTATAGTCCTGTAACATATATTTTCCAGCATGATTAATATTAATATAAAATGAAATTATAGAAATTTATGTTGAAAATGAGTCACTATATATGGTATCAAAGGAATGGTTCTATTAGTATTTGTAAAATGGTATAAGAAAAAATTACTGATATCTCGTGGTATATATATCAATTAATATATCTACAGATGTCTATATGGATGAGTATAAGGATGAGTTAGTGTTTAGAAAAATATCCTCTAATTTTGGTAATTGTTATAGTTAGTGGTTTCTTATAAATACATCCTAATAAATATTATATAAAGGGATTTGGATCTAGAACATATGTAAAATGGGGTGCCCAAAAATCCCACATTTATCCAGAATGGATTGAGAACTGGCCCATTATAGTGATCCTTGTAGCATTCATGGGTTTACAATCTCGGGGGATATGCTTTTTGTTTTGACAAACTATTTAAAAACCATCATGAAATATTTAAATATAGGTTTATTATGAATGACAAAAGATAAAAATTTATTTCATAGGATGGTATCCTAATTTTGATATCCTAGAAATTGTGTTTTAGGATTATGTGGTTTTCCAATATGAAACAGTATGGTAATACTATGATTTCATGTTTTTTTCAATGTATGGAAGAATCATAATGTGGGTTAGTATTAAAGGTGATGGAAAATAATTGATGAGAAGTGAAATGGGATGATCAACAGAGTTGAGGATTTTTTGATCATGCCCTATCTCTTTTGACATAACCTAATTAACAATTTATACCTGAACCAACTGTCAGACTCTCCGAGTATGATAATGAAGGAGTTTGACGTGATTTTTGGTAATGTTTCCAACAGATGAAGGAATATTATGTTTCCTATATTTTAATAATTTTGTAATAAAAACCAAAGTGAATGACTCAATAGAATATGAAAAAAAAATTAATACAGGAAATAAAGACACAATGTAAGTAATTTCAAAGGAAAAATTAAGAAGTTGGTTGATGTATCATATTTGAATATTGGCCTCCATAAGAAATAATAACAGATGAAATGGAATAAATGTTAATTCAATTTTCATTAATAAAATATATGTCCCAAGTGGAAATATTATTATGAGAATATGCAAGGTGGTATGAGTAATGGTTATATTGCTGATGATGATGGGACTACAGATGAAATGTGATTGGAAAGAGGTATTAAGTATTGGGATTAGGTATCTGGGTCAATGGATTAAAGATGTATTAGAATATTGAAGTGTTTTTGTTTTTAGATTCCATAATTATTAATTGTGAAGCATATAAGGTTTGTTTAGTTTATTTTTTTCACTGAATATTTACTGGAATATGTTGGATTCTTCTTATGGATTAGAAAAGTGATTTAATGGAAACGTTAAATTTTGATTAAGGGATGAAAATCCATAGTCCATTTCTTATTCTAAAATAATTATCATTGGATTATGATATGTGAGATTTGAATATGTAAAATTTGGGGTACTGATTAACTTTGAAAAAAGAATGGAATTTTTGACCAGTAGTCGAGGCTATTATTGATGTTATTTTTAACATTTTTTAATTTTTAGAATGTGTCCAAAAAACATTGGATGATAAAAACATGCATGATTTTAATAAGTATTTGTCATAATATAGTTTATTACAATGTATTATGAGAATAGATGATAACTGAATTCACATGTATGGTTTGTGAGAAGAACTAGATTATTTATGGTATAAGGGGGATTAATGTTATTTTTTTGTTAAATTTAGTGACCATGTTTCTAATGTTTTTGAATTAAATCTTTCAGAAAGGTTATATAGATAACCTTTTATGGAATGGTTTGTTTTTAACCTCCACTGAGGTTTTAGATATTATTGTATTATTTCAACATATAAAAACTTATTCAAATTTGATAACTTGTTATAAAACATTTTTATATGACAATGATAGACATAATCACCATTAATTCTATTTATGGATATCGAGATCTATTAATGATTGAGGAATATCAAAATCACCATAATTTAATAGAATTATAGATGAAGTGGATGTTGATCGAATACATCAAAGTGTAAGGTTTTCCATAAATCATATAGGTATATCATTTAATGTAAACTATTCATCCTTAGGAAAATAGGCTTGAAATAAAATTTTATCAAGTTATCATATTTTTTTATGATATCAATGTCTTGTTTTAGGACCCATTGGTTTATGGCCTTGTAATTGATAAATTTCTATCAAACATATTCCCAGTAACTATCCATTAGATATAGATATTTAGATTTTTCTTCTTTTTCAATGTTATCACTGCTCACCTATGTTATCGTCTGTGCAAACCCAGCTATTTGTTACATTAGGTAACCTATAAGTTTCAAACATTCCATGTTGAATGGATGTTTTAGTATTGTTTTTTAGGATGTTGGTTTTGATAAATGGATCTTTCAATAATTAAATAATTTATAACAGTAATGAATTTCAAGGGAAAAAATCATTTTTAGGGGGTACAATGTAACACAATGAGATTTATTAAATTATTTTTTCGATTTAATATAATATTTTTGATATAGTACACTTCATGAAAGATTAAATATATGTTTTCAAAAAATCTAAAAGTTTTCATGGCATTATATTCAACGTAATGTTATAATTACACCACACATAACACATTGATTATCTTTAAATACAACCCACACATTTTTTCTTGCTTATATTACACAGAATATTGAGTCCCTCCAATAGTATTCATTACATTCCTGTCTAAGTTTTATATAATTATAATATACAATTAACATAATTATTAAAATATTATTATTTCTAAAACCTATCCATAGAATGAAATTTATAAATAAGATAAACTAAATTTAAAATTTTGACTTTTAGATGTTTATAAAATTATTCCTTTGTTTATAAATTAGCATTTGTGAATGAAATTACTATTTGAAAAATAAATAAATTACTTTATAATAAAACTATTTTTCTATGTGATAAAACGATTATATATCCTAAAATTAAACTAAAAACTTTTGATTAATTCGTTAAATAAAATTCATATATTATAAATTCAATCAATATATTTTATACTCTTCAAATATATTTGAGAACTATAAATGAAATTTTGGAAATGAAACGATGTATTTTCCTAAACAGTTGTTTTAATAACCTTTAATGGAGAATGAATTATAAATATGAATATTGAATGTTTTAAAAATTTAATTTTAAAAAACAAACATCATTTTTAGAAGAAGAATATAAAAGTTTATTTTGTGTGAATTTATGGTATTTTACTCAAAAGTTTCATTTTTTGATGAATAGGGAAATCCAATGAATTTTAATTCAAAAATTCAGTATTTAATATAATTTTTTGGGATAAATTATAATTTGGATTGATTTTAAAGTTTAATTAGATAAATAATACATAACGTAGTCCAATTTTGTTCATTGGAACCAATTTCCTAGTGAAATAGGATATAAAAACATTTCACTCATTTGGACCTTTTCTCTTTATAAACATACAATGTCATACCATCTATAGGATTAATTTTAAATTAATTTCTACCACATATATGATTGATATTTCTAATAATGGATTAATTTTTTTTGTTATAATATTTTATAATTTCTTATAATTCCAATATAGTTTTTTACAAAACATATTAGTGGAAGTGATTTAAATTAATGAAACTGGCAATGAGAAAAGTTATCTTTACAAAGGACTAACCCTGAAATATTAGTGCCAAAATGACCTAGAAACTTGTCCAAAAACAATTTTATTTCAATATTTAGATCCAATAATACTTTTTATCAGGATTGGATTATTATTTGAGCCACATGATATTAGAGAAACGTGGGTGACATTCTATTTTACATAATTTATAAAGAATACCACTCGTCCACATTAGAAGGGACTCACCCCTCCAAATTATTTACACCTGTAAATCCCTCAATATCACCCAAAATATGATATGATGGAATCCATACATCCCTCCCTTAATTCTATAATCTACTCTTTGGGAATAAATGCATCCATGGAACCCATTTGGTCAAAAAAGGGAAGTTTCTCATCGAAGATGTAACACCCTTCCTCATACTCCATTATATTATTTACATTATCTAACCCATTAAATGTTCATATTACATGATTATATAATAAAATAATTTTCATAAATATTATGTGATATTTTAATTATAACATTTAGACCTGAACTTACACACACTTCTATCTAATGTGTTACGAAATTATCGTTATTGTGTTTGATGAACTACCTCCCCACGAAATGAAGTTATTCATTTTTCCTATTAAAAAATATCATTCTTAAGAATTATTATGTTAAAATTGTTTTTCTATGATACATATAATATTGATTATGTATTTAATATTATTTAATTAGTATAAAAATTATTACTTCATGCATTCTAATTTTGTAAAAACGAAATCATCGTTTGTGGATATGTGGACTACCACCTCTTCAAAGTGAGGTTATTTTTTAAAACAATACATGGAACGTATTAATGACCAGTTCTGTAAAAAATATGATATAAAATAAATAATATTATACTGTAATAATGTATGTATATATATAATTTATCTACTTAATTTCTTTTCGATGAAAAATTGTATGGAAACAACGTTCTTGCGTACGTATGATATATCGTCTCCAGGAACAATATATTCCATTTCATAAGTAAATATTTTATATATTATTATTAAATAAACATATAATGAATATATAATACACTTATATAAATATTTATATTCTATATATAAGTAATCCTGATCTATTTAATAGGATCGGGAATATCAAGCCCAAACATATTAGAAAAAAAGAAGATATTACGTAAAATGAAACATTTAATAGAGTTGTTAATAAATGTATAATATTATGGAAGAACATAAATAATATATTTTATTATATATAATAATGTGGATTTAGGGTTGATTTATAATAAACATTAATTTTTTAAACAATATGTTTGAACATTCAGAAATAATGTCAATACATAAGTTAAGGGTTTTCTTATCTCACCAATTATATCTGTGAGACATGCCTTATTACCTATTCATTTATTTCTTTTTGGAGTATATACATATCATTTCAGTATTCTATGATTCTTAATATTAAATATCTATGTATTTTCATATTCAATTGATAATATTTAATCCTTGTGGATTATGTTTCATTATTTACCAAATTGGAAATGCAATTTTTTCTCAATTTTCTTTTTTTGAGACACATTCCATGTTATGCACCTATTTGTATAATGAGGTGTACATACTATATTTGAAATTATATATCACGAATCTAAATCATTTCATGATATTTTAGGCTCCATTTATTGTTGTAATTTATTTTTTATTATGATTCAATGTTATGAATGTGGTAAAATTTTGTTATTCTAATCTCATAATTTATTGATATAGTTCATGATTATGCTTCCATTGATGAAATATTAGGATCCATATCTCATCGACTAAAAATAAACATATTAAAATATTTTTATTTTTTCTTCAAATTAATATTTCAAAATTTCCACTATATGATACATAAGAAAATTATTTATTTTTTAGGAAAATAATAATTTATATATCATTTATATACAAAAAATGTTTTCATTCAAAATCTTGTATTATAAAAATATTTTAAAAATTGTTTTACTATTATAATATAATTTTTAAATTTAATTTTAACCATTGTACTACCTTTTTAAAAAAATATTATTAATAGTAATTTTATTTTAATTTTAAAATTAAGGAACATTTCTAAATTTTTAATGTGAAAAGGAATTTTTGGAAGGTACAAGTATAACAACCATATAGACCGTCATTTAATTAGTAATCAGTTTGATTGTTTACAAGGATAATTATTAAAATAAATTGTTTCCCAAATACTCTAAAATTTTATTATTTTCAAATGTTATTCGATGAAAAAGTTGTGTCAAAAATTGTTTTATGCTTAGAAGCATTTAGAATTAATTAAAAATCCCCTTTTATATGATTTCAAATTGATGTTTTCGATGAAAATAATTTCAATGATATAAAATAATATATTATATGATTTCAATGTATTTTCAATGAAAAAGGGTTTCAAAATTATTTCTACCATATTTTATAAATTTTGAAGGAAAAGTTTTTCAAAATGTTTTCCCAACATTTTTATATGTTTTCAAAGTTATAGTCATTAAAAATGGGGATAGAAATTATTTGTGTAAATTTTTTTTTAAAAGAATAGATTATATTTTCTCTATGATTTGTTTTTAAAATATATTTCAAAATTATTTTCCATATATGATTATATTCATAAGTGTTAATCATTCTGTTTTGTGTAGGTAATCTATATGTTCCCATCATATTATTTCCCTAAATGGTTTATGTTTTGATGGAATGTTGTTTATGAAACCCATTTCCAATTCATGGATTATATATTTATAAATGATGCTTCTTTACTCAGGTTATTCTATAATGAAATGATTTTGAAGCATACATATTTTCCATAGATTATTATATTATTGTATATTTATGATACCCAATTCATTTTATTTTTTATGATATGTTTAAAATGATATTGGCGAAATTATATGTTTGATTTCATTATGATATGGGTGTGACCTATATATCCCATCAATGGATTTGGTAAGGATTTATATCACAAGCTATTGAAATGGATAGAATATGGATTTTACAAGGTTTAGTATTGGACTTCGTATGCTAAGATGGTCTCTGAAGTGAACCTTCTAGACTAAGATGGTTATATACATGAACGATGACTACCACTATTATGTAGACTAGTGAACCCAAACCACTATGTTGGCATTGGTAGTGATGCCTTAACTATTAAGGAAGTAATTATATATTCATAAGCACCTTCTACAAATAATATGTTTATTCCAATGTTTATGGTCTCATGGATTATTATCTTAATTCCCTTACAGTTAATTTTTAATGAACAACCAATCTATATTTCAGGACTCTCGTATATGATATCTGATATGGAGGTTATGATATTCAAATTTTATTCTAATGTTCTCTTAACATCTTGATCTTGTGGTGATTATGTATCTATTTTGTTTAACATTACTGTGAATTTAAGCTCACCGCATTCTTATGTTTATTTTCCCCATGTTATAAATAAAGGATTTAATTAGATGAACAAATGTGTATGATCATTGTGAGAAACACTGAAGATATTTCATGATGTTAGAATTTTTTTTTCAAGTTTCCAAAGACACTAGACTTTTATGGTCTTTACGAAAATATTTTCTTGATGTGATGAATATTCCACTAAAATGATATAATATATATTTATTTTAAGCCTATTTCATTCTAGAGGGGCCCCTATTTATAGAGTGGTACTCCCCAATCATCGAGATCGGTTAGGGTGTAGGTCCTCTGCTGGAGTCTGTTCTTCCTGGCATATGGTACACTATAGAGAGGGGTGGGAACTAAACATGGATTCTAGTGAAGACTACATTAGTCTTCTAGCTGTTGTGTAGCATATACACATGATGTTTCCAAATGGACGGGTTTTAAAAATGGAAATGAAGATGGATATCCCTTGTTTCTCTTGAATTAGGTTTCTTTGATCATATCTATCTCTTGGGTTATATTCTCTGCTTGTCTTTTGGGTTGAGCTTTTCATTTCTTTTACTATTTCCTTATTTTATTTGGGTAAATATATTGAATATATATTTATAACCATCCTTATATTTGTAATTCTATTGTGGTTTCTTACATATGAAGATGAAAGGATAATGGATGCAGACATTATTAGACCTAGTATTGATGGGGATTAGTTGTACCTATTGTAAGTGACCACATTTGGTGGTTGGTTTCTTTAGAAAATGAGAAGGGATCCCTCTTTAATTTTTCTTTTTAAGAATTTAATACTTTGGGAAAAATTTTATTGTTATTCTTGTTTCATTAACATTTTTTATGCCAGTTTGGATTATTTTAATCAAATGTATTCCAAGAGACTATTTCATGCATTTACATAATCTAGTTTATTTTAGTTATTATTGTTGTGCCTCTTCGAAAAGTGTTTTTTGGTGTGTGGGCATTTAGGTTCTATAGTATAAGACCTCCTATGTGTGATATATGTGAACTTTGAGATTGTGTCCACCCCCTATCCTATTGGAGGTTATATTGGCCATGCACTCTTATCATACCACCATTCAAGGTGGAGTAATGATATGTCTGATCATGACATAACTATTACTTAATACTCAATATTTTTAAATAGTGATAAGAAACTATCACATACTTTTTTCACCATATATATAATCTATTGTTTAATATAAATTTTTATACTTTAATTTCCTTCGTAATATTAGGGAAGCATTGTTTGAAAAACAATACAATATTAATTATATTTACATTATTTAATAATTAATTATTTATAAATTAATATATTTTATTTATGATTTTAAGTCAGTATTTATTTTTTTAAATTATTATTAAATTTTTATTATTATTATTTATTGATTATTTGTGAACTAAATTAATTATTTAATATTGAATAGATAAAATTTCATAATTATTAAATAATTATTCATTGTCAATTAATAATTATTAATTTTTAATTAGTTAATATTAATTAGTAAATGGGGTATACCCCATTTCATCTTCGTCAAAATGGGCATATAATATCCCCAAATTTATTATATGTTATGGTATTTTATATCATTCTATAGTATTTGTACAACATTTCAGAGTGTCTTCATGTCCTAATTAAAGTCCCATGGTTTTTATGGAACATTAATTAGGCACATGTATGAGATTATCTATTAGGTGATGAATTGTGCATACACCTAGTACTATACCCATTTTATTTTTCTCTTTCTTAGTAAGAATATGGTTGGATTTTATAACTTGTATAAGGGTTAGATATACGCAACAAAGTTGAAGTCCTATTCAAGATAAAGAGTGTTAGAAAGGTAATTCAGAAATTTTCTTTATCCTAATTAATGTGCATTAGTTAATGAGGCACACATGTTAGAAGATTTGGTGATCTGGGTATGGATTCATTATGTTCATTTTTTTAATGGCTACATCATCTACATGTTATTCATGGTCCTTAAATTGATATGAATGTAGGTTCTCCTTCTTTCCCTTATTAATTGGTTATACTATTGTCATGCGACAAATAAAATCATGGTTTCTTTTATGATCATGCTCCATGTACCATTATAGTTGATTTTATATGAGATTAAGTAGTGGGTTGATTTAGTATAAATAATATTGGGAAAAAATATTGGGTTTTTTCAATATCCCCCATACAAGAAATGATCAATACGAAAACCTATGTTGGATGTTTTGGAATGTTGTGGATGGATTATTTTTATTAATATATCTTAAGGGATATGTACTCTACACTTCCAACTTTTTTGAAAATCAAGAGGGGGGTTGGTTGGTATTCTCTATATATATCTTCATAATTTGATTTATTGTGCCCATAAAATGAGGGACATCATGATTAATTTATGATTTTTTAACTAGGAACATCATGGTCAATTTAGATATAACACAATGAAATGTTGAGTTAGTCTCGGAATTGTTAGAAATGTATTTGGGAAATTTTTCTATCCTAATTAAAATTATTTAGTGAACATAGAACCCATGATGGATTCTTAGGGTAATGTGTATCAATTAATTATGCTTATATGTTACCTGAAACATATCCTCCACATTTAAAACTCATTTGTAAAAATGTGGGGTATGTTGGTTCTCCATCATTACCTTATTATTTAGTTAACTGATAATGACCCGAACAATTATTAAAAAAATTCCACCTTTATTAAATTAATTGACTCATTATATAATTTTGGAATAGAAAAAAATGTAATTATTTGGTTTTATTTTATCAAATTAGATTTAAAAGACCATGAATTATAATTACTGTTGATAATATATCCATTTAACAATGGTCACGTGAATAATATAAATATAGCCAGTTATGAAATAAAATTGACCTAGACAATGGAAGTGATGGCCTCAACTAGTAGAATAATATCTTATAAAGAACATTTATTAGAGATTACCAGGGATATAGAATCACTGATATTTCCCATTGACCAATACCAAGATGAGATCCAATAATTTATGGATGATAAAAACCATTTACGGGAGAAGTTCAAGATCAAAAAGATGACGACTCGATCTATGTACGCTGGACCACCTTAGGAATGTATCCTTATCCAGTAACATATTATTTTGGTGTTTCCAATTGTATTAAACAAATATTTATCATGACCATAGAGATATTAGTATTTATATTATTTTATAAATGTTTATATTTTCATCCTATTATTATAATTTTAGAAATGTTTTTTTATTTTTATGCAATATAAAAAACATAGTACATTTATAAAATATTAAAATTAAATTAAGGAATTAATTTTGATGAATTAATGGATTTTTTATAAAAATAATATTTTTTAAAAATATTTATACTAAATAATTTTTGTTAAATATAAATTATCATATTTGTTATGCTTTAAAATGTTACATTTATAAGGGTTCAAAAACTCTTATTATCAAAAAACGTCATTTCTCTATAAATGTCGATGATTATTTTAAATGGTAATATGAAAATATTTATAAAAATATTAAGAGGAAATGAATATTATTTTTGGAATCATAGTGAAAAAATTATCTAATGGTGTTTTTTTCATATTTTTCTTATTTAGTTGAATTTGAGAGTAAAAAAGTAAATACCATATATATATAGTTTGCACATTATGTCAACATAATGACCTAAATTTATATAATAAATATAGAAATTGTATCCACAACAAAATATATGCCTTATCTTTAATAGATGTGATAGAGGCGCCTAGAACTATATAGCTCTCAAATGCATTTGAAAATTTTTAGTCTCATGAGATTTCATGTTGGGAATGGATGTGAATGTGATCACTTTGTGGTAATTTTTCCATGATGATGTTTTGGAATTTTTTCTTTGACCTATAATTATGATGAATTGTTTTATGTTGTTTAAACATTTCCATGTTACGGTTATCATGAAATATCATTTATCATTGGTCAAGTCTATAATTAAAACTCTTTTTATGGCCCATTAATATTCATATTTTATATCAAATATTTCCTTATTCCATTTTTATTCTCTTATTATTATTTTTCGCTCAACCATTTCTTATATATGTCCATAGGTTATCATGTAAAATTATAAAAGTCAAGAAAATTTGGAAGCTCGTTAAGGATGTTTTGAATAAACTTTTCATATCCCAGGATCATGATGGTATGATATGTACCTAATTTATAAATACAATATAATTATCATTATTTTTCTGTAATATTATTTGGGATTTTATTTAATAAATCATAAATTAATGTGTGAAAAAAACAAGGTCTTTATAGTTTGTACCAAAGGAATATATTTGTTGTTTTTGGGACTAAGATTACAAAAATCGAGAGAATGTTTTAGGGATAAGGATAATTATAAGAAAACACCTTTCAATTTTGTTAAGTATAGAGTATGTGGTTTATCAAGAAAATACATCATTGTCTAGAAAATACTATTGTACATGTTTCTAGAACAAATATACCTAGGTGTTATAACTCTGACAATGTGTTATGGTCCTCACTCAGTTTGACCTGTTACACAAAAATAAGAATTTTTATGCCCCTTTTTTGACACTGTGGGGCGATATGATATGGTAAATTCAAAAGATCATTATGAACCCCTATTCCGGGGACAAAAATTTACCATAAGAATACATGTTAGGAAATAGATCATGGATAACATAGATTTAATCCAATAAAATCATATGATAAGGATGGAAATATTATTTATAAGTTGTAACATTAATTTCATTGGATTATTGATTTGGTGTTTAATAATTTAAAAATAGTCACCTAGTATTTTCCCTTTATTATATAAAATGGTTGGAAATATGTTGCATCTATTAAAAATCAATGTGAAGGGAAATGTGATGACTTCCCAAAGAGATGTCCATCATGATGGGTGCATGAATTACAAACATTGTAATGATTATCTCTTAGGTCACTCAGGTTGTGAATTAAAACCTAGACCAAGTGGAGTGACCAAATCCCACTAATATTGGAAAGATATTGATTGAGACCATTACGTGACAAATGCCTCCAAATATTAATAATTCATCTGATCCATTAATCATGGAAAAATGGATAAACTCTTTTCAGATGATATTCTACATATTTCAATTATCAAAACAAGAGAAGGTTATAGTTTTGGTTTATCATATTGAGGGATAATTTGATCAATGGTGCACATTGATTTAGAGTAAGAAGCCATAAAATGAGATTAAAGTGATGAGGTGGAATTAATTCTAGAAAATAATTTTTGATAAATATTTTCTCGCACTCTATAACATAAAATGGAAAGGGATTTCCTTTTCCTCAAGTAGAAATATGGTGAATTTATCAATGAATATGTGGGAAACATCATAATACTTTTATGATATTCCATTGGCATTGTCGTTACCATATGAATGCATTTTTTTCCACTTATTTGGTGGGATAAATTATATTACACAAGAAGGCATGGTCATCCATGCCTTTGATAGTTATGAGGAAATTGTACGATGTTCCCTCAGAGTTGAAATTGATATCATAGATTCTCTAGAGTATTATAAAGCGGAGTTTAATTATTTTGGTCCTTTATAAGAATCTTATAGTTCCATAAAAGTTCAAAATCCCACTCGTCAAATGTTTAGATAGAATCACCCCATATATATTGTAAGGGGAATTTTGAAACTATTTAGGTGACGGAAGGAAGGGAACCATATTGTTATTTCCAAAAAGAGATACCAACTCATTCAATGGATGAAAGGAATTCTTGATCCAACCATTAGTTACTTATAAATTGTATAAAATCCAAGGAAAAAATGTTCATTACAATCCATTGTACTAATAAATGGGTTTTTAGATACAACCAACAACCTTCTTGGCAACAGGGGACATATTTTTCGATCACAACTGCTAAGGTGGATCAAAAAAATGATACAGAGACATGTATGGGAGTTATTTGTTCAGGGATAGAGAATATATTTTCATTATTCTAGTTCTACACATTCCTTCATATAATAAAATTATAGTAGAACCATTTTTTCCCCAAAAAATATTAGGGAAGTGGAATTATAAGTGGAAATAACAAATGTGGAATGTATTGCATTCCAAGTGTATAACTTATCCCATATAAAAAATTTTGGATCGAACATCCCAGTTAACATAGTCATACTCCCTTATATTGAATTTGATGCAATTATAGAAATTTATTGTAATTCCCTACATATATTCTATTTAAATTTTCACAAGATGGAAACACTTTAAATGTTGTTAATTAACACTTGAATCTATACAAATGCAAGGAGGATGATGAATCTTCGTCAGCACCTAAATTTAGAGAATAGATATTATTTACCCGATTAAAAATGAATTTATATCAAATTATTGAGTCTATTTAATGATTAATCCTTGGATACATGACCATTTTTAGGTAATATGGTGATATGTTTCTCGAGGAATTTGTTAGTCTTCCACCTAGTCAAGAGGACAAATTTTATATCGCATTAAAACATGGGGAGTGACCATTATAAAATTTTTCATAGTGAAGTGATGTTGTAGAAAACTATGAGATTAAGAAAAAACTTATGTTGAATTTGTGTAATGTGTTCATACACCAAATTTCTTCACCATATGGGGCACCGGTCCTCTTCATCATGAAGTTGGATGGGTCAATGAGCCTTTTCATTGGTTATCATGAGCTCAAAAATATCACAATATAGAACAAGAATACTCTTCTATAGATTGAGGACTTTTTTCATAAGCTACTTTGTTAGAAATACATATCCAAGGTGAATCTATGATTTAGATATTACCATGTTACAGTGAAAAAGGGTGATATCTCCTAGAATGATTTTCATACAAGGTATGAGCTTTGTGAGTTCATTATAATGCCATTCCAACTCCCAAATGCTCAATAAAAATTCAATTACTTGATTAATAGAGTATTAATAGATTTAAATTATTATTGGCTTCCATTATAGATGATTTTATGATATATTCCAAAACTAAGCAGAATAGTTATGAGGATTTGAGTACAATGCCAAATACATTGCAAAAGGAGGAGCATTATGTATTGTACAATAAATGTGATTTCTGGTTGATGGATGTCTCATTATTGATTAATATCATTATAATGACTGAGATATCATTGGACCCTTCAATAAAATAATTAATTGACATATTTATGAATGAAAAATCTATGAAAAATATCCATTGGTTCCTCAGATTCGGTACGTATTATCATCGATTTGTGGGAAATATATCATGATTTTAAATCACTGTAATCATTATAACTCATTATTGATTAATGTTGTATTGTAATGATGAATGTAAAGAGACATTCACAATGATTAAATGATTATTATCAAAAACCCATATACTAACACTACCCATATGTGGGTATCTTTTCAATTTATTTAGAGATGGTCTAATTAAGGTATTAGGTTGTGTGTTAATGAAGAATAAATAATTCAAAGCCTATAATTAAAGGAATTTTAATTTTCTAGAATATAACTACCCAACATAAGATCTAGAGTTGGAATCAGTGACATCTTGTTTTAAAATGATGGAAAAATGGCTATTTTGGGTGAAGTGTGAAATATATATCAATCAAAAAAAATCCATAAGTATATATTTGGAATGAAAGGTATGAATATGTGTCAAAGAAGATGATTATAGATGATCAATGAATATTAATACTCAATCAACCACCATCCTTGTAAATATAATAATGTGGACGCTCCCAATGTATAATAGACCCCTAAATTCTATCATTAACAAGAATTTAGAGGGATTTGATATTATGAGATTTAAAAAGGATGGTCATGTGAATCATAATGGTAGGAACATCATCAATACATTTACAAATGATTGATCAAATATCTATTCTTGAAAGGTTATAGAATTCTCAATGATATAATGTGAGAATTTAGATGAATGTGGAATCTATAAGAAATGAAAAATCCTTATTTTTCACTATTATTGAAGATGGAGTTGAATGATTTTGGTCAAGGAAATGTGTACTATATGATTCGAAGTTACAGAATGAGTTTTTGGATAATGAACTTATCTCAACCATACCTATCCATCTTTGGAGCATAATGATGAATTGAGATCTCTAAGAACACTATTTGTGTGACAATATGAAGATGGAGATCTCAAAATATACATCAAGATTAATTGTATGTCAGTAAGTGATGGATAAAAGGGAAACTTTTAAAGGTATGATGAAACAACTAACCTTTCCTACATGGTAATGGGATAACATTACCATTGACATTTTCATCACACATGCACTGAAATATAGAGGAAAAAATTTTATCTCGGTTGTGGTGGATAACCATAAAAATATTTAACAACTAAATACAATTATAGGGTATTTCTCATGGGATCAACTTGTATAGATATACATCACAGAGGTGGTAAGTCAGAAAGTAGTACCACTATCGATTTTATCCAATCATGATTTGATATTCACCTCCACATTATGGAAAAGTATCTCCAATACTATAAAAACATATTATAACATAAGTATGAACTATCATAATCAAAAATTATACTAGTCTATACAGATTACATAGACACTAGAAGACTTGTTGAGAGCATGTTCTACAGAATTCAAAGGAGGATGATACCAACATCTTCCTCTGATTGGGTTGTCATAGAACAATAATTTCTAATAAATCATCCAAATGGACTCATATGAATCCTTTTATGGGAAGATGTGTAGAACACCAACATGTTGAGATAATGTTGGGGAAAACTACTATATCTTTATATGGTCGAAAAATGTTGCAAAATGTTAATACAATTCAATAGAACATCATGGCTACTTAGACTGAAAAGAGGACCCATTCTAGTAGTCATCGACGAGATGAAAAGTTTTATGATAGAGACATGGTAATCCTCAATATATCTCCTTAGAAGAATGTGATGAGATTTAGGAAGATATTAAATCTTAGTCCAACATACATCATCACATTTAAGATCATTGATCGCTTTAGAGCGGTGGCCTAAAAAATTCATCTCCCACATATCCTATGTAAAAAACATGATATATTCCATGTATCCATGTTGAGAATGTACATACCACACACCCCAAAATGTACTCAATCATGTGTTTGTGCCATTGGATAATGATATCTCATATGTCGAACAACAGGAGAATGTCATAGATCATATAGGAAGTTTTATACAAAATAACATAAGGCACCACGTCAAATTGTTTTGAAAGAACCAAAAGTTTGATAAAGTGACATGGAAAAAAAATAAAGTGATGTATAAAAGTTAACCGCATTTGTTTTAGTTTGGTAAATGAAACATTCAAGTGACAAATTTTCTATGGGGGGTATTGTGATAACCAATACTATTATAAATAATGTACCCATTTTGATTTAAATAAATGTCATATTATATAAGATTTTTATAGAAAAAATGAAGATTTTTTGTTTTGTTATTTAATATTTTATTTAAAAGATAGTTATTTATCAATACCTTTTATAATATAGAAATTGATTAGTGATCACGTGATTAGCGCAAATATTAAATTTTAACTAATTTAATTGACCTAGAAAAATGATGTGATAGGCTCAACTAGTATTATCATACCCAATGACACCAATTTATCATATATTCTAAGGGAGATAGAATAATCATTATTTTTATTTGTCTAAGAATAATCTAATATACACCAACTTAAGAATGAGAAAAACAATTTACAATATAATTTTAAACTCATTGATATCATGATTCAAACCATGTACATTTAAACACCCAATAAAGTATCACAATCATGAACCATACTCATATGGAATTTTTGGTGTATTAAAGGGATTTTTATCAAAACCATAGTGATATAATTATGTAAATTATTTTT
Organism: Viscum album; assembly: GCA_963277665.1. Lineage (NCBI taxonomy): Eukaryota > Viridiplantae > Streptophyta > Magnoliopsida > Santalales > Viscaceae > Viscum > Viscum album. The sequence goes on along the minus strand of OY728121.1, from coordinate 1,554,424,447 downwards.
TAATCAATATATATATATATTTCATTATATTATTGTTAAATTATAAATATGTTTTTTGATACAATAAAATATAACTAGTATTTTATTTTTCAATATTCATATTCTATGAAGAAATATATTTTGAAGTATAAATATATTTTTAAAATAAATAATATTATAACAAAATATTAATATTAAATTAGTTTATATAAATAAAAATGATCATGTAATATTTATGATGTCAAATATAATTATTAAAAGGGTTCAAAAATTGTTATTGTTAAAAAACATAACATTTCTCAATAAATGTCAATTATTATTTTAAAAGTAAAAATTCACATATTCTGTAAAATATTTAGATAAAATTGTTATTATTATTCTGAATTAGAGCCTTGAAATTATCTAACCTTGACTTTTTCATAATTTTCTGAGACAACCTACTTTTTTGGAAGAAATTAAATTCCCTATAAATATACTTTCAGTATTATGACTTAAAAAACACAAAAATGTGTTGTAATAGATATGATATATTTTATCAGTTATAATATATATATATATATACTAAATTTAAAATGATAAGAATTTATGTTTATTTGATGAATTTTATATAGCCCTTATGAATCCTCCAAAACCATTAATATAACTTTCTGTTTTAAAACCCTTTCTTTAAGAGTATAAATCACCTCCATAGAAGAAAGGTTATTATTTTATTATTTTCCTCCCATTTTCATATAATATAATGATAACAAATCCCTTTTGGATGAAATCATGGGAAAAAATAGGGTTTGGTCTCTGGTATTGGTTATTTTAATATGTAGATTCGAAAAACTAAATAATATTTAAATACCAATCTTCAACATTACAAAACCACTAATTCTCCAATTAATCCTCAGTAAAACTATATGTAGAACTTATATAATCATTATTATACTCATTATAGTTCACCCATTGATCCGCCAATCTCTTAATAATCCCCCCAAGCATTTGGAGTCCCACCCTAAAATAATCGGGCTTTTCCTTTCCCCTCATTATTGAAGTACCTTCTTTACATTATATAATTTAAGTTCATTTACTCATGCTGAGAAATGTTATTATATTCCAACCATAATTCCAATTTTATATCCAATTTATGATATATACATTTCTCTCTCATCTACCAGTTTATATGGGTTTTTACCTGATGATATCATGCTACAAAAATTTCCCGGCAATTTTTTATCAAATAATTGTTTTGTGAATACCATACTGTTAAGGCATTAATGATCAGTATGATCATACTTAAGTTTTATAAATTGATTTTTTTTTAATTTTTAGATGAAAATGATATTTAATAATAAAATAAATTACTTCACTTTTTATTTGGTTAAAATCATACCAACAATAGTATTCATAGAATCACGCTCAAATACCATAAAAAATTATGATTGTAATTGTAAGGATTTTTTGATTGTATTGAGGTGAATTTTTTGGGAATAAAACAATAATAAGACTCACTAAATGTCCAAAATGAATGTTGTGATTGTGATGTTGATGAATTAGAGTCTGCATGAATACCATATAATTGTGAGGATTCATTAGTGATCTTGGAGTTCACATAAATCATATGTATTCTACAAAACATGCGATGCAATATTTCTATACAAAGGGAGAGAAAAGTTGGTGGAAATAATATTTTATTAATATTAATCATTCTAATCTTATTTATGATGATATTTAAAGTAATATGATGACTTGAAAATCACAATAACTTCCATTATAAGTAAGACGATGTAGAAGATGATCTTCAAAGTATTCAAATTCATGAAAGAAGTCATGATACATACTAAAGTTTTCGAAAGAAGAATATTGGTGGACCCTATATCATACTATCTCATAATTATCGTAATATTTTATTTAGATTAATATTTGTTTAAATGTTGATATGGTAGGTTTTAATAATTAAAAGAATGAAATTTCTAAAGTTTATGCTACTAACACCAGCCCAACATATTGAGTTTCATCATATTCCTCAAAGAATGAATTGATTCAGCACGAAATATCATTGGTATCTTATTTAGACAATAATGATGCTAATGATATTGATACATCTTACTCAGAAAACCATCATAATCATTAGAGCAAGAGTTGTTTGGGGACTGATGAATGAAGATAGAAGAAAAATTATTTGTTTACCAGTATGATAAAGAATGTCAGTGTTTACTGTAAAATGTAGTCAAACATATAAAATGGGTTGAATTAATATTTTTCCCTTCATGTGGGTCAAGAGAAAAGAAGATGGAGAATATATGATTTTATATTTTTATTCATCATAATGAGGTAGATCGTAATATCAATTAGAATGGAGAATTGGAATTGGAATGATTTTTGTGGACGAAGATAGAAGAAATTTGATGTTTTTAGAAAATTTGAGGAGGATCAAGATGAAATGAGAAGAGTAGAGAGGTGTTGGAATATTCATAAATGAACCCTTAATTTATGTAAAATTGGTTGAGAGGAAAAAAATTTAAGAATCTTGCGTAAACAATATTTTTAGAGAGGATGAAATTTAAATCACCTTGTACTTTTTGACATATATAATGTTCATGAAAGGTAAAGAGAAAATATAACTATGAATAAATTATAGAGAGAATAAGTTGTATCCTGATTTGATTCTTGTTGATTTCTTTTAATAAAATGTGAAACCAGAAGAGAAAATATTGTAATGTAAACTGATCATTATATTCAGTTGATTATTGTATTCAGATGGTTATCTTATTTGGTTGGATTGTAGTATTGGGTTTTCTAGACATAAGAATAATAGTTTTTATAATTATCTCAAATATTTCCGGAAAGAGTTATATATTTCGTATTGAGAATTCAGACTGGGAAAATTTTATTGGGAAATCATAACGTGTTTTATTACAAAGTCCATGATGTTCATACCAACTTCTTGGTAATAAAGTGATGAATTATTTTTATTGTTTACATTAATGAAATATGATAAAGAATAATCTTACCATGATTTTTAAGAAATTTTTATTATATAATATTTTCTAATGGAGCACATGCAATATTGAAATTTTAACATAGTTCTAAACTAGTGATATAGAATTTCTTAATCGTTATATTCTACAAAAATGTATTTTTATTTCTATTGTATTGCATGGTATTGTATCATTTATATATCATACAATGGATTTAGCTATTATTTTTTTCAGTGAACCTTGTAATTACTTGTGTTACGATAGATGTGTTTTTAAATAGTTTTTTCTATATAATGTACTCTTTTTTAAGGAGAAGGTTTTCTCATAATAAATGAAACATAAAAGTAAAAGATGTCATAGATTCATCCTATCCCCCACTTAGTGACACAATTATCATTACCAGGAAATTTAGATTTGTATCAATGGGAAGGTACCCTTTTTTTTTCTTTACAGATGATTTGATGTGATGTTGAATGAGAACTTGATTGTTATAATAGTAATGGTATCCCAGTTTTTGATGGTATAAACTATCATATTTAGAATTATATAATGTTTCTTTATCATATCTCTATAGGGTATGATGTTCTTGAAGCCGAAACATATATTTTCCCACTAATTGTTGATAATGATAATTTGACATATATTGATAAGAAGAATCATGAGAATGATGAAAGTTTAATGAATTCATTACTAGAATAACTTTTTCAAAATGAATGGTTATTGGTGTTTCCATTGCAAACGTTATATGGTATAATTTAAAAAGAATATAAAATGGTAATAAAAAAGTGAATAACTACAAATTAAAAATCTAGAGGCTATTGTATGATGATTTGAAAATGGGAGAGTATGAATATATTGGGGTATTCATTACTAGGGAAAACGAAATTTTCAGCCCAACAAGAAGTCTTGCTGAATTGTCAAAATACTCTACAATTTTTGAAAATATATTATGAATTATCCCTATATGTTTGATGATAATGTTTCTTTTTTAGAGAATATATATCCTAAAATGTTATCTATGGATTGTTTATATAGAACACTCCTCACTTATGAAATGGTAAAAGATAATTCTATAAAAATTAAAACAAAATTTGATTGATAAATTTCTTTAGAGAATTAAAAAAAGAGTGTCCTATAATGTTTCTTATTGAATAAGAAGTTGGTGATTCTGATATCAAAAATAATTTTGGTAAATAATCTGGATGATATTTTATATTTGTTTTCCAAAAAAGTGAGAAAAGTTGAATGTAAATATAAAGATAAATGTTCCTTAAATTGTTTTGAATGTGGATATGTGGGATACTATGTGGCTAACTATCCTGATAGAATGAAAGAAGATTAGAGTGATGAAGAATAAAAAATAGGTATATGAAAGTCATGGAAGAAATATGGCGATAAATAAAAAATATATTCCACAATGAAAGATAGAAAATTCAAAAAATATAAAAGGAGGAGTATCAAATATAAATATAAATAATAAGAAGATAGTGAAATTGAATCCTAAATTTCAACTAAAAATGTTAGTGAAAATAATTTTGTTTCAATAGATAATGATGAATAATTTGGAAGAAACTTTTTTGATGAAAATGAAACTCAACATGAATTCCATTTGAAATAATAATTGAATGAATATATAAGAAATATTAGAAGGACTGCAAATAAAATCCAGAAGTTGGAAGATTATCCTTCCTCAAAAAAATATTTCAGAATGATTTTTCTAAAGATAAGAATATGATTTTGGTAGAGATTGAATATTTGAATAAATATATTGAGGAAGAAAAAAACCAAAACGAACATATGGAAGTGAATTTGAATGAAAAAGAAGAAGAGTTGGAACTTTTCTGATAAAAAACATTCTACAATTGAACAATAAGGTACAAGTTTCAAAACCACTATCTCTAAAGATGGTGAATGTTATTATAAGGATAAAGCCATGAATTATCAACAGAAGTAAAATTAAATGGATGATAATAATGTTTTAAAATATATGTATGTTGTTAAGATCAAAAAAGTGGAAATTTGCTAATTTTAAAAAATAAAATGTATGTAAATGATTGAAAATATTCTGAACCTAAAAAAGTTACTAATACATCTAATTTTGAAAATGATTAACGAAAACTAATCAAAAAAATATGAATCCAATTTATATTAGAAAGACTAGTGCTTCAGGAAGAAAATATAATAATTTTTCAGAAAATCATTTCCTTACTTCGACATGTATGGATGTTTTAGCAGAAAATAGCTTTTTGGAGATACTTTTGGTATACTGGTGTATTTGGATATATGGGGAATTTGTGTTGGTTCAACAAATAATTTTAATTCTATTTCACAAATTAACGAAGCCAATGTTTGAGGGGGATTCAGTCACATTATTTAATGATGTCTGAGAAGGTTCTTTTAATGTATCCTAAGAAGGATGGAGTAAAAGATGAAAATTGGATCCAATCCATTAAAACTATTTGTGAAAACTGTTATCATCCTGGTCATCATGAAAAATGTTTTTTGGTTTTGTTACCAACACAAAAAAAGTGTTATAACCAGTCTCAAAATTGGTATATGATAAAAGAAAAATCTCTTGCTGAAGAAACTAATCTAAAACCAACAAAAAGAGAACATCCATGGATTTGTGAATGTGTGTGTTCTTCTCATATGATAGGTGGATTACATTTGTTAATAAAGTAAAATAATTTAAAGAAGGAATGGTAATATTTGGAAATATTGAATCTTTGATAACCAAAGATGATGGCCCAACCATTATTGATAATTAAAATAAAAAAATCCAAGAATGATTTATATGTTGATGTGATGAAAAACAAAATTCATAGTGTTTCAAAAAAAATTCATGAGAGAAATAATTTTATCATTAAAAAATATGGTTTTTTTGAAATGTAATGATGATGTAAACATAGTTATAAGAGGCTTGTCTACAATAGAAAACTTATTTCAAGTTTTTGAAATAAAAAACTCTTGTTACCTATGTATTGTTGTAGAGAATCAATTATAGAATAAAATTATGGGAGACATGTGTCACAGAATCATGAGAACCGAATAAAAGTTAAATATTTTCTGATATATTTCTAATATTTTAGGAAGAATGATTTATCATTTCTTTATTTTTGAATAGTGATAAATTATGAAATCAGTTTATAAGAATATTTAGATTAGTTTAAAACCACCTAGAACATATTTATAACAGTATTTTTGGGCCTATGAGATAAAAAACAAATAAATTGAGATATATAATTCATCACTATAGCTGATAAATTTAATTACATTAATTTTTTCTGTTTATGAAACATAAATTATATTATCTGAAAATGTTTAAAAGTATCATGAGGGTAAATGATAAGTAATATTAGTAGTTAATGAATAAGTTGATAATTGATAGTATTGGAAAGTAAAACAATGAAAAATTTGAATTTTATCTTGAGAGTAATAGAATTCCAAATGAGTGTAGGTCCCCATATACTCCAAAAAAATGATGTTTCTAAAAGGAATAATATATTTTTTGGTGGAAATAGGGAGAACAATGTAATTGAAAATAGACTTCCTCATTACTATTAAAAGATAGTTTCTGAGCTCTACTATGTATATTGAAAACTGATGTTTCTACCAGAAAAGTTCATATGTGAATCCATATGAATTGTTTTATAGAAAAACACTATGTTTGAAACCCTTATGTTTTTTCAGAGTCCTTGTATTATAGATAAGAAAGGAGGAAACATGGGAAATATTGGGTATAAAGGTGAAGATAGAATTTTTCATGTATATTATCTAGAAATAAGCAGATATATATTTTTCAACAAAGTATAATGGATAGTTTTTTGTGATGTGAATGTTAAAGAAAAGGCTTAATAAGTTAATAACTATCATAATGATAAAGAATTTTTGTAGGATATTGAAGCATTTATAAAAAATTATGATAATGATATAGAAAATTTTATCTCTACTCAAGAAAAAGAATTGGACACATCTATTTGTAGTGATCTGAATGACACTCCAAAAACATATCCTACGTATAGGAATCATGTGGATTCCAATATCATTATTTATGATAAAAATCAGAATGATAAATTAATAATAATATCAAATTCTATCATGCAAACTCATTTGTATTCCAAAGATGAACTAAATGATGTGAAATAATTTTTTTAGTATTTGGAATGGGTCCGGGACATTAATGAAGAGCTAGATCAGATAGAAATGAATTATACATAGTTACTCATTCCTAAAACAGATAACAAAAATGTTATACTTACAAAGATGGTATTCCAGAAAATTCACAATGAATAAGCTGAAGTGATACGAAATATTGAAGGATTACTAGGAAATCATTACTGATAAATTGAATGCCTTGATTTTGATTAAAAATTTTCTCTGGTGGATGGTTAGAAAAAATATGAATATATCTTGATAATTTTTCACAACAATGTTACAAAATAATCCTAATGTATGTAATGTGTACGTTTTTAAATGGGGATCATGATGTGGATGTTTAGATTAAACTAACCTGTGGATTTTTTTTTGGAAAAGATTAATTTTATATGTTCATAGTGATGAATTTCATGTATTGGATGTAACATCCTCCTAGGTAATGGTATTCCAATATGGATACCTTCTTATGGAATATTATTTTCAAGAAAGGATGTGTTATTAGAAATATTTTCATTAACTTAAGTCATTATTTTTTCCACGGTGTAATTTTTTATGTTCTGGAATTGACTTTCATGAGATTTAGGAATGATGTTTTGTAAGAATTTTTTGAAGAGATGAAAATGTTGTTTGAGATGTCCATGCTAGGTGAAAATAAAACCACTCTTGGACAATAAATTTTAAAAATTAAGAAACATATTATTCATTCTCAATAAAAGAATACATAGAAACATTTCATGAATTTAGAAATGTAATAATTGAAACCACTTTCCATATATATTTCAGGGGGAACTAAATTGAGTATTTATGGATGAGGTAAAGAAGCTAATCTGAAATAATTTTAGATTTTTATTAGTGGTATTTTATATTTCATTTCTTCATTGCCCATCATAATTTATTATATTACCTTATGTGAAATATTTTAGAGTTATCTTAAATAATCATATTTAATTTATTGAAAATTATTAATCAAATACAACAATAAAATAAATAAAATAAAAATCAGGTATGATTTATTAGATATTTCTTTGGGTATTCTGATGTTGATTAAGTATGATATATTGGATATAGATGATTCACATATTGTAGACTAATCTTTCTGGGAAAGATTTTTGTTAGTTGGCATACAAAGAAATAGAAATAGTAGAATCTTGGTAAGGGTGAATCAATGTATGATGCTTATACTCAAGGCACTACCCTACTTATGTGTATGAAGTATTTGATAGTTTACTTTCTTGTTGATGTGAAGTTACCATTTCTCTTAGGGTGTCATAACCAATTTCCAATTGAACACACAAGGAGTCTAGTAAAAAACTCACACTCAATACAAATTGATATCGAATATAATATTATAGAAGAGAATTATGTAATGAATGAATTGAATTTGGAATATGTTCCAAAATCAAAAGTTGTTACTGATACTTTCATAAAACCAATACTGAAGGATCCTTTTTCTAAATTGAGGTTAAACTTGGGTGTCCATCCTCTTTCTCATCATGTTTGGGGTTTGTGTTATTTTGCCCTATTTCATATTACAATTAGAGAGTGTATTGATGGGGGATAATTGTTTCATGAATCTATAAATCTATTAATAATGGAATCATGATTAATGGGGGAGTTATGGGTATGCTGTGAGTTCATCATTGTATGTGTGTCAAATATTCTAACCCTTTGTTTGAGTATTTTTTGGAAAGAAAATTTTTTATCAGAAAATTTGAAAATAATACGAAGAAAGCTAAGGATTAATTCTGGGGATGATTTAAAAATAACTAATTTTAGAAAACATGTTTTTCCTATCAATAAATAATGGTTCCTACAATGCATTGGGTCACATTGGCTTATAATTGTTTATAAGTATTCCATAGCTTTGTTTTAACAAGTTAAGTAAGATAAGAATATGTTAGACCGAAGGGTGGTTTTTGAAGTAAATGGAGTGTGGATGGTATTTGTTAAAATTAAACACTAGGTTGATCAAGGGGTTTTTAGGAGGGGGATTCTTAAAGTATAGGCATAAGTAGGTGTTTGGGGAGCCACAATTTACCCATGCTTGCATAATTTTTTGGCTTCAAAATTGGGAGTTTTTTAATTTTGAAATGGTTGGATTTATGAGATGGAGTCCATAAATCATAGATCATGTAGTATTATGGATATCTTTCGACCACCTAGGTGGTACGTTGGTCGGTACGGAAAAAAGAGAAAATGAAGGATTTCTGTGTAGCGGTGCTACGCAGACCATGAAGGGTGATATGCAGATCATGAATAGAAATCAATTCACTGGACCGATATGGTTATTGGGATGGATCATAGTATGTAGAAGGAAATAGCTTCATGGGATGGATTATCATTGGAGAATATAAGGTGGAGATTATTTTGTGTGATGAGTTCAGCTATCGCAAATGATGAGCGACTGTATGTGGACTGCGTAGAAAAAAATGGTTTCTGGGAGATGCATGGTTTGCGGAAATGGTAGTGACGTGTTGAATATTTATTAAATATTGGTTTAACAGATTATGTTGAAATATTTTGAAATATAAGTATCACTAATACATTCATTATGGGGTGAAACTGATAATATAAAGCTAGAAGGAATTTGGTGAAGTTCAAAATGATTCACAGAATGTAGTTCAGAGAAGACGGTGCATAGAAGAATGTTGAGTGAAAATAGTTAACAGAGAAGGTGTTGGTCCGCAATGATTATGGAATAAAAAGAAACTATTTTTTAAGTAATTACACATATGAGGTTTGTGAAAATAATATGTGTACACAGTTTTTAGAGGAATTGTGTGGATGTGGTATGCTGATCAGTGCAGTTTGTGGATGAATGGTTCATGAATTAAAAGTGCACAAAAAAGCGGATTATATCTATGTGTAAAAACATGAATTCAATAGAGTGTCTATCTATAGTTGAGGATGTTTGTTTCAATGAAAATTATGTAAACTAAAAGTCTATAAACATTATGGGGATCATTCCCATTGCAGTGAACAAGGGGGGTCAATGGAACTATTTCACAGGGATGCAATGAGTTATTCTGAAAACCTTTAAAAAACACTATTAAAAAAACAGAGTGACTATACCTAACAATTTTTAATCCAAAACTAGTCAATATTATTTGGTTTTTGTATTACTAATACACTTTCGATGTATGGTCCATGACTATCCCATAGTAGTGAACCAAATAAATTTGGTGTGTTTCCAATTTTCCTATGATTGTTAGTTTACTGATCATTATTATTAGATAGGTTTAATGAGTTACTGCCAATGTGGGAACAAGATCTATCAATTTTTTTTAAAAATGTTAACACCTTGATTCAACCATCCCCTCTTAGCATGTTCCGAGTTCTATTATGTTCTATGAGAGCATACTGTTTTCTATGTTAAATCTTTCCTTAATTTCAATCATGGTGAATATAGATAATGTTTGGGGAGTCCCCCTCTTTGATGGAATTTTTTTTAATATGTGGAATAATACTATAAGAACTCATCTAAGATCTCATAAAATGGAATTCATGTTGGCTAATACACAATGAATATAGGTAACTGATCCAACTGCGCTGTCTATGAATTATATACATATGAAGATGAATTAAGTAGATGATAAATCAGATAATTCAATCACTACATCTCATTATAATCAAATCTATCTAAATGCGAAGTGTTTTACTTCTGCAATTCCTATGGTGGAAAAAATAGAATATATATGACGGTGACCACAAAGTGATGGAGGTGAAACTACATGTTCTGCACAATTGGTTTTATTATCTACAGATTCATCTTGATCAAAATGTGGACACCTTTTTTTAATCAAATTGTTGTTGTTGGAGGAGGAATACTAGGACATGGTGATTAAATAAAAGATGATGATATTATAAAGAAAATAATTTGAACGAATCCCCCTCATTAAAATGAAAAGGTGTAAACCATTGAGTAATGGGAACTCTATATTGATTTTTTGGATGATCTACTGAGCAGTGTTATGGCTTGTGAAATAAGAGTCAAACTAGATGATGAAATGACTCAAGTAGGAAAGGAAATGGCATTCAAATCAAGGGTAAACTATAGATATCAATAGGTAGTGTTGATGAAGATAATGAAGAAAATGAACTTATTTCTAAATTTTCCATGAATTCAAGTAGGTAAATGGGAATTTTTTTGGGATATTACCTCAATATTATTTTCATTATTGAAAATTGGGGCACATTTGTTATTGATGCTCAAAAATGTTTTATGATGATTAAAGTGAAGCTCAAAACCAGAAAAATAATCAAAAAGATTTATAAAAAGTAGAGACATCAAAACTAGAAAGAAATTATATATAAACAGTTTTTTCTATGAAGAAGAAGATGACGATAATGAATTCTTTGAGGAATAAAAATAATAATTTATATACTTAACCAATGCTTTCGTTATGTCTACCATTTAAAAGACCAAACCATCAAGAGATAAATCTACAGATGATCAGTTGACCACTGATGACAATCTCCTATTGCAAATTAAGGATGTGTTTGCTAAGAATGAGAATCAAGGATAGAGATGTAGAAAGTGGAGGGTAGTTGAGGAAGATTCCTTAGAAAATGATGATATTCATGGTGCTGAAATATATTAACATTAGGATTTAGTAAAGAAACATTCAAAGAATAATGTTTTACTATTAAGATTAAACATGAAGGTGAATCAAATTCAGAAGAAACAAATAAGAAAATCAAATTAGAATGATCAATGATGATGAACTATGGGAGAGACCTAAGCGTCGTTGTGATGGAGTAGAAATGGTTTTCAATAATCAAATCACCACATGCATGGGAAACATTGGAGATAGTTTTGATGTAGAATCATTGGCTACTACAAGTAAAATGTGCCAAACTAAATTCATGATGAAAGCGGAAAATATTGTAAAGACACATGAAGTCAAAACAAATAATGTCTCGTGTCACACCCCGACCAACCCATTATTTTAACTTAATTATTTTGGGTCTTTATTTTGAGTTACGGTTTGAATCGGTCCTATTTTAAATTGGATTTGGGATCTTATATGGGTTTGCTCCCATACACGCGACCATGTGTAGCTCCTAGTCACATTTAGACAATGTTTTATTATTACATGTGTTATTATGTGGGCGCGCGACTTTGCGCACGACCGTGCACGTTGCCCGACCTCAATAATAATAATGATATCAATATTTTGGTTTTATTGTTTTAATTTTATTTTTAGTATTCTCATTACTTAAGTTAATATTTTAATTATATTATGATTATAATTATTATTTTTCAGTAAATATTTTTATTTGGTCATTAATATTCAAATTAGTCTTACAATTATAAAATAATTGAATAACATTTACATTACCATTAATTTTGTGATTTTGAATAGGTTAGTTTGAGTTTTTTTTATTAAAAAGTATCATTCCATTTTATTATTATTATTCTTATTTATTTTTTCATTTCTTTCTCTCCTATTTTGTTTCCCTTTATTTTTTTTGTTCTTACCCCTTCCTCCCCTTTGGCCCGTCACGCACAACCTCCCTCCCTTTTGTTTTTTTTCTTCGCGGCCCCCTCCCTGTAACCCTAACACCCACACCCCCTTTCCCCTTGCTCCCTCTGGCTCAATGTCACGTCGCCCTATCAGCCTCCCCGTCTAGCACCCTCTTCCCATCCCGACGAGCCGCACAGCACTGCACCGCCTCTCCCCATCGCGACAGCCTTTCTGACCCACGCCCCCTGCACTCCGGCCGTCCTCTTCCGACTGTATCGACCGACAAACGGAAACCTAAACCATCTCGCTGGATTTCTTTGGCGCACCGCACGCCGCACGCCACACACCCTCCCCCTCGCGCGACTCTCGTCGTCACGCAGCACCCCCTTTGAGCTGTGACCCTCCTTACCCTCGTCTGACCATCCGCGCAGCTCCCCGGGGTTCGGACGAAGCTCCAGAAAACCATTCCCGGGGCCGCACCATGCTACCGCCTCTTCTAGGTTCGGTCGAGACCCCCTGCGCACCTCCCCTTTGTTCAACCGAACTCTCAACGGCCTTCTCCTTTTTTTCAGCATTGCGCAAACCCTGACACCCTCCACCAGCCTTCGGCTAGCCTTCGGACTGCTCGTCGTAAGTGCGCTATACCTCAGTTGTTAGTTCTTTTAATTTGATTGAGTTGCAATTTGTATTTTGGATTCACGTTTGGTCCGATTATGGTGTAATTTCACCGATTTCTTGTTTTTAGGGATTAGTTGTGTTGTTTCGGTGCATTTGAAGTGCGGCGGATCATGCACACTTTTTTTTTGTGAATTCGGTCTTCACTGAGGTAGGTGGTTTCACGTATGATTATTAATTGCTATGTCCATTTTCTTAATTAATTAATTTAGCATGTTTACTAATCAGTTGGTTTGGTGCAAAATTAATTTTTACTCGAAGTTCGATATGTTTTAATGTGTTTACTAGCGTGTTAATATGAGATGAGTATTTTTCCCCCTGTCGAACTTCTTGCTAGTGCTTCATAAGTTATGGAGTTTATTTTTTTAGAATGTTCAAAGGGTTTGAATGATGTTTTGGGCATAGCATCTATATGCGTTTTTTTTCATAAGTGAACATTTAGTGAGATTGTGGTGTTTAATGTCTATTTGTTTTAAATTTGGTTTTAAAGTGGATTCCCAACTTGAAGTTGAGTGTTTCATTGGCGTGATTCCTTGATGTGTTATTTTGATGTGTTTTATAGATTGTTTAAGTGTTTGAATTGTTTTATTAAATTATATGTGTTGTGTGTTGGACTTCGCTGCGATGGTTTTGGGTTGCGAGTATTGAGGATCCCTACATGCACATGCATATGGTACGGCACATATACAGATATCCCCTCATTGTGCATACTCCCTCATGGCGTGGGGAATATGTGCAATGTATCTACGGGTATATATATATATATATATGTATACATGCATGTGAATGTATGTGCCAAGGATCGGTTCAGGTGTTCGTCGACAAACAATGACATGTTTGAGGTAGGTCTCCTATGCCTATGTCTTTAGTTTGAATTTCAAAATTGCTTGCTTTCTTTGAAAATATGTTATTTATATATATGTTATATTTGCATGTAATGAAATCTGGGTGCATTCGCTAATAATGGTGATGCATTTTTTTGAAAAAAAATAATGTATTACTAATTCCATTTGGACTTTCATAACTGAATTGCATCATTTTAAGAATGAGTTCAAGCTTGTATTATTTTTATGTAACATGTAGATTGTTAAATTGGGATTTTAAAAGGATTTTCGAAGAGTTTAGATGATTATATGTTCAAAAATGAAAACTATTATATGTAAAACCATAAAGTATGTTTGGCCCCTTGAGATGGTTTGTAAAATTGGAAAAACTCTTCTAAGGAAAACCCCATGGTTTTCGAAAATGAATTGTATGTTGAGTGTACGAATATGTGCCTAATGTTGAGGCTTATGATTTATGTAATGTGAAAGAGGGGAATGCGCTTAATGAGGGAGAACAATGGTGATCGGTTTAGTGAGTTTTTAGGATAAAGAAAGTGTGATGTTCATTTCGTTAATTTTGATAAAAACTTGCCACCTTCATGAAGTAGAGAATAATGGAAAACCCAGGTATCTTGGTGGGTGACCGGGACTAGTACGCTAGATGACATGACAAGGGTTCGTCCCGGTTTGTCTAGAAGGATTGACGCAACAACACTAACAAAACATATGGATTTCTGAGGGTCATGGCCTTCTAAGCCACGTTTTCTGAGGGTCGTGGCCTACTAAGCGACATTTCTTGAGGGTCGTGGTCTTTTAAGCCACGTTTCACCGAGGTATGAGGTCTCTAAGTTCCCACTTGTTCTAGCTACCTATAGGTATTTCCCATAGTGCTCATTTGTGACATGATGCTAGTGATGTAACTTTATTTTTAGTTTTATTTCATACTTGATGTCTTGTTGTGAAAACCATATTTTTAATCCAATCTGGTCCCTTTTCTTTTTGAAATGTTAATGCATGCCTGAAATCTATTTTGAAAATGTAGTGGGAGTAAAATGCTTTACTTTAAAATGAAAACTCGTTACTTGAATTTGAAAAGGAGGAACATTATTTTATTATATCTTATTTTCAAACTAGCATAATTGGATTTCTTACTAAAGTCGAGGGCATGGGACGTGATTATATTTTGGCTTTCCTTCTGAGCATCTCGGTGCTCATGCCTACTTTACTTTTTAGTTGCAGGTTTCAGTCTTGGATCGCTCTTGGGAGCGAGTGTAGTTGGCGTACCATGGTGATCCACGGGGTCACCTGAGGTATGTCACATTTTGTTTATTCCTTTTTCCATTTCCACGTTGTTTAGTTCATTTTCCTTTATTTATCTACTTGTTCAGTTTATGTTTATTCATTCTTGTTATGGGTTAAAATCGTTCCCAACTGGATTATTTTGATGCCTGACACTAGTTGCCAGCCCGTGGGGATCGGGAACGCCCTTCGGGTCATGTCACGGACCGATTCGGGCGCCGGGTCGGATGGCGACCCGGCCTTGTTCGTCACAAAATGGTATCAGAGGCGATGTTTTTTTTATTCTTGTTATTCGGAATGTCAGGTAGATCAGAGATAGGATTTTCAGTACTCGATTGGTAGGTGCGGGAAGAGTGTCGCGAACTCTTTCCCGTTCCGATCCTCGATTAACCAGGGGTAGTCCGGGATCTATGTTTTGGCTTTGGTCTTTGTGGATGGGGGATGACAATGGGAGTAACCTGGTGCTGTGTGCAGTCTCACACGGAGTAGCAACCCATGTGATGCCTGAGAGTACGGTTCGACAATCCTAGTGGTTGGTGCATGCCTAGGGCATGGTCTACTCAACCATGTAGCCGGGTTAGACACTACCACTAGTCCTCCACCTAGGTTCTTTAATGTTTGTGATATCTTGCTTCAGTTTTGGGAATTGACGTGAAATTTTTTTCCATTAAAAAGGGAAACAGACTTTTCTGCTACCTTTATTTTATTTTGTGGTGCGTTTCTCTTGGACCTTGTTTTTGGAATTTGGAATAACTTTGTCGAAGTTGATTTTCTAAAAGAACATTTTGGGTGATTTGAAATTGAAGTGAGTTATTTTTGAAATGGGAACAATTTAACTTAATATGTCTTGAATTTTTGAAATGGTTTGAAAAAAATGGTATTTTCGGATATTGAGAATGTTTTGTTTTGAAAGCGGAGTAACGTTGTTTCCTTCCAGTGGTATTCCTATGGGTGCTCGCATGTGCGTGTGGACTTGATTAATGGATAGCTGGTGAATCGTGTGGACGGGTGCATGAGTGGCAGAGAAATGCATACTTGCGAGGCACCACGGAATATCATTGGTGGTTGATTGATCTCTAAGTTTGCTTCTTGTTTCCTAGAAAGTGGTCTTTTTCTTAAATGGGTTTTTGTGCTCAAATGGTTTTGGATAGGAAAAAAACACATTTATTTTAGAGTAAAGATAGATTTTTAAAATATCTTTAGGGATTATTGTGCAGGGCTTGGTTTTTCAAGAGAGTGTTTTCTTTGAAAATGAATTGATGTTTTAAATTGGAATTATTGGATTTGTTTCTGGAATGTTGGTGTTTGTTTTGTGATGGTTTTAGATTTTTGGAAGGTTGTTTTGTGTTTCTTGTTTGGGATATTCCCCTAGAAACGTTCCATGGGTTGCAACAGGTCTCTCTCAGTTCTTGGCCTGACCCAGACTCTCATTGGAGTGGAAGAGTTGGGTTCTGCTCAGTGGCGTTGACTGTTCGTAGACGTCGAGGTTAGTTGGATGTTTTTGAGTGCTTTAGGGAAGCTGGAAGTGTCTCTGGTTTTGGAGGAACTTTAGATGTTGTGTATGCGTATGTTGTCTCGTGTACGTCTGGAGAAGCGAGACTAAACCAGCAAACAGTGATAATTCCGTGTTTGTTACGAATGGCGACGCCATGAGTGACCCTCAAGACTAGCCTCATTCCGCGGTTGTATATAAGTGAAGGTGAAGGAATGTGGCGGATCTTGTAGGTGCTCGACCAGTCAACAGGTGGAGAAGGATGTGCATTTGACCTTTCTCATGGGCTAGCTTCATGTTCCCAGTAGGCTGTGTCAAACGATTGGTTTAAAGTTCATAATAGTTGTTGGTCCTGTTTATACTGTGGTAAGTGTGGGTTCCTCGTCCAATTAAGAGTTTGAACCAAAGGGATCTGTTCTTGGACTGCCGCTCTCATCAGTTTGCGTCACGCGTTTGAATGACCACTCAATCTCTTATCACTAGTATGGTCAGTCGGACACTCTAAGTTGTTCGCTGCAATTCTCAGTTGGTATGTTGGCAGAGTTTCCTCTTGGGACACAGAGAGAAGTATACAAGTTTTGTTTTCAGAATAGAAAGTTCCAGTCAGAGGTGGTCAGCTTATGACTACGAGGCGGTAGATTCTTCAGACATCAGGGCCGCAGCCATAGGTCTTCGGGTGAAGATTGCGCGCAGTCAAAACTCGTCAGAAGTGGTGCGAGCTTGGTCCAACTTAATCCCCCAGTGAGGGGATGGGGAAAGCTTAAATTATCCTTACTGCAGTATCGCCTATGAAGTATTCATTTTTTTTGTGATGGGTATGAAGGTTGTGTATTCTTTTTGCAATCTTAGTTTGTGGGAGTTCTTCTTGGGCCTTAAAGAGGTTCGGAAAATCCGTATACTTGTAAAGCCTCTGGGCGTGCTCTGTGAACCTTCATGTGGTCCGTCATGGATCATAATTTTACTCGTCTTAGAGATTCTCATGTCTTGTGGAATTGACGCGCACCTGTCTGGTTTGCCTCCTGTCCAAGGGTTTCTCTTACTAAATCCATCTCATGGGGAAAAGTTTTGTCCAGAGTAGGAATCTTCTGTGCAGGCTGGCCTGTGTTAGTGGGTTTGTGATAAAGGGTTCAATTTGTTTTTCTCAAAGTAAACTTGGAATTCCCCTGTGGGTTTCTTGGTGTTAGGAAATTTTAAAATGGTGGGGAGACCCTATGCGTGTCTCGCCGATGTCCCCTCTTTTGTTGGTCATAGATAGGAGCTTGGATTATCAAGCCAGTGTTAGATGTCTGTCTGGGTTGGTGTGTTGTTTTGGATTGAAAAAATAATGCTTGACGAGAACCCAAATATGGTGGGTAGACCACCATAGGACATGATTGTGGAAGACTTTTTTTTTTGAAAGTGCGCTTGGCAGGACGACATCTTACTTCTGCTCCGCCCGACCGCGACCATGCTAACTGGTTAGATTGGGTAATGGTTCGCTTGACAAGAATTATTGGGGATCTCGAGCGACCCTAGTGATCCTTATGTTAGGAGTCAGGGTGTTCCACGTTGTAGTTGTGTTTGGAGGTTCAGGTCATGGGTGTTTCGAATGCTCGGTCTCCGGGTGATTGAGTTTTGGTTTTAAGTATCTTCGTGTTCTTGCTTGGAATTTTGGGTTGATCTAGTCCTTGGGGACTTTTTGGGGGCAGAAAGTGTCATGGTGGGGAGAATTGTCACACCCTGACCAACGCATTATTTTAACTTAATTATTTTGGGTCTTTATTTTGAGTTTCGGTTTGAATCGGTCCTATTTTAAAATGGATTTGAGATCTTATATGGGTGTGTGCCCGTACGCGCGACCGTGTGTAGTGCCCAATCACATTTAGACAATGTTTTACAATTAAATGTGTTCTTATTTGGGCGTGCAACTTTGCGCATGACTGTGCACGTTGCCCGACCTCAATAATAATAATGATATCATTATTTTGGTTTTATTGTTTTAATTTTATATTTAGTATTCTCATTACTTAAGTTAATATTTTAATTAGATTATGATTATAATTATTATTTTTCAGTAAATATTTTTATTTGGCCATTAATATTCAAATTAGTCTTACAATTATAAAATAATTGACATACATTTACATTACCATTAATTATGTGATTTTTTATAGGTTAGTTTGAGTGTTTTATTTAAAAAGTTTCATTTCATTTTATTATTATAATTATTTATTGTTTCATTTCTTTCTATCATATTTTGTTTCCCTTTATTTTTTTGTTCTTACCCATTCATCCCCTTTGGCCTATCACACAAAACCTCCCCCCCTTTTGTTTTTGTTTCAACGTGGCCCCCTCCCTGTAACCCTAACAGTCGCACCCCCCTTTCCCCTTGCTCCCTCCGGCTCAACGTCGTGTCACCCCGTCAGCCTCCCCGTCCGGCGCGCTCTTCCCATCCTGGTGAGCCGCACAACACCACCCCGCCTCTCCTAATCGTGGCAGCCATGCTGACCCGCCCCCCCTGCACTCCGGTCGACCTCTTCCGGCTGTATCAAATGTAAAACGGCAACCTGAGCCATCTCACCGGATTTCTTTGGTGCACTGCACGCCGCACACCACACACCCTCCCCCTCGCGCGACTCCCTCCGTCACGCATCACCCCCTTTGAGGTGTAACCCTCCTCACCCTTGTCCGACCATCCGCACAGCTCCCCGGGGTTCGGCTAAAGCTCCAGCGGACCATTATTGTGGCCGCACCATGCTACCGCCTCTTCTAGGTTCGGTCGAGACCCCCTGCGCACCTCCCCTTTATTCAACCGAATTCTTAGCGGCCTTCTCCTTTTATTCGGCATTGCGCAAACCCTGACACCCTCCGCCGGCCTCCATCCAGCCTTTCAGAATACTCGTCGTAAGTGTGTTATACCTCGGTTGTTAGTTCTTTTAATTTTTTTGAGTTGCAATTTGGATTTTGGATTCGCGTTTTGTCTGATTATGGTGTAATTTCTCTGATTGCTTGTTTTGTAGGGATTAGTTGTGTTGGTGTGGTGCATTTGAAGTGCGGCGGACCTTGCACACTTTTTTTGTGAAGTTAGTCTACACCAAGGTAGGTGGTTTCACGTATGATTATTATTTTCTAAGTTCATTTGCTTAATTAATTAATTTAGCATGTTTACTAATCAGTTTGTTTGGTGCACAATGAATTTTTACATGAGGTTCGGTATGTTTTAATGTGTTTACTAGCATTTTAATATGATATGAGTATTTTTTCCCCTATCTATCTGCTTTCTAGTGCTTCATAAGTTGTGCAGTTTATTTTGTTAGTATGTGCAAAGGGTGTGAATGATGTTTTGGGCGTAGCGTCTAAATGTGTTTTTTTCATAAGTGAAAATTTAATGAGTTTGTGGTGTTTAATGTCTATTTGTTTTAAATTTGGTTTTAAAGTGGCTTCCCAACTTGAAGTTGAGTGTTTCATTGGCAAGATTCATTGATGTGTTATTTTGAAGTGTTTTATAGATTGTTTAAGTGTTTGAATTGTTTTATTAAATTATATGTGTAGTGTGTTGGACTTCACTGCGATGGTTTTGGGTCACGAGTATTGAGGATCCCTGCATGCACTTGCATATGTTATGGCACGTATGTAGATATCCACTCATTGTGCATACTCCCTCATGGCGTGTGGAATATGTGAAATGCATCTAGGGGTGTATATATATATGTATACATGCATGTGCGTGTATGTTCCAAGGATCGGTTCGGGTGGTCGTCAACAAACAACGACATGTTTGAGGTAGTTCTCCTATGCCTATGTCTTTAGTTTGAATTTCATAATTGCTTGCTTTCTTTGAAAATATGTTATATATATATATGTTATATTTACGTGTTATAAAATCTGGGTGCATTCTCTAATAATGGTGATGCATTTGTTTTGAAAAAAAATAATGTATTACTAATGCCATTTCGACTTTCATAAACAAATTGCATCATTTTAGGAAAGAGTTCAAGCTTGTAATTTTTTTATGTAACATGTAGATTGTTAAGTTGGGATTTTAAAAGGTTTTGCGAAGAGTTTAGATGATTATATGTTCAAAAATGAAAACTATAATTTGTAAAACCATAAAGCATGTTTGGCCCCTTGAGATGGTTTATAAAATTGGAAAACCGCTCCTAAGGAAAACCCCATGGTTTTAGATAATGACTTATATGTTGAGTGTACGAATATGTGCCTAATGTTGAGGCTAATGATTTATGTAATGTAAAAGTAGGGAATGCGCTTAAGGAGGGAGAACAATGGTGATCGGTTTAGTGAGTTTTTAGGATAAAGAAAGTGTGATGTTCATTTATTTTATTTTGAAAAAAACTCACGACCTTCTTGAAGTAGAGAATAATGGGAAACCCGTGTATCTAGGTAGGTGACCGGGACTAGTACGCTAGATGGCACGGCAGGGGTTCATCCAAGTTTGTCTAGTAGGATTGACGCAACAACACTAACTAAACATATAAATTTCTGAGGGTCGTGGCCTTCTAAGCCACGTTTTCTGAAGGTCATGGCCTTCTAAACCACGTTTTCTGAGGGTCGTGGCCTTCTAAGACACATTTGACTAATATACGTGGTCTCTAGGTTCCCACTTGTTCTAGCTACCTATAGGGATTCCACATAGTGCTCATTTGTGACATGCTACTAGTGATGTAACTTTCATTTCAGTTTTCTTTTCATACTTGATGTATTGTTGTGAAAACCATATTTTTAATCCAAACTGGTCCCTTTTCTTTTTGAAATGTTAATGCATGCCTGAAATCTATTTTGAAAATATAGTGTTAGTAAAATGATTTACTTGAAAATGCAAACTCGTTACTTGAATTTGAAAAGAAGAAACATTATTTTATTATATCTTTCTTTCAAACTAACATAGTTAGATTTCTTACTAAAGGCGGGGGCATAGGACGTGATTATATTTTGGCTTTCCTACTGATCATATCGGTGCTCATGCCTACTTTACTTTTCAGTTGCAGGTTTCATTCTTGGATCTCTCTTGGGAGAGAGTGTAGTTGACGTACTGTGGTGATCCACGAGGTCACCTGAGGTATGTCACGTTTTGTTTATTCCTTTTTCCTTTTCCACGTTGTTTAGTTCATTTTCCTCTATTTATCTGCTTGTTCAGTTTATGTTTATTCATCCTTGTTATGGGCTAAAATCATTTCCAACTGGTTTATTTTGATGCCCAGCACTAGTTTCCAGCCTGTGGGGATCGGGAATGCCCTTCGGGTCATGTCGCGGACCGAGTCGGGGGCCAGGTCGGATGGCGACCCGGCCTGGTTCGTGACATCTCGAATCATACTAAAATGAGAACTAAAAAATTCATTTAGATTCACATGATGCTAAGAAAGAAAACTATCTTCATTGGGATGTTTACAAGAGGAGGGATAGAAGTGAGAAGGCATTTCATCTCATGAAATGTCAATTTTGTGGATATTTGGTCCCTACCATGTCATACTAGGAAGAGGAAATTATCAATTTGAATCGGTAAGATTTTTTAGTACAAAAAATATGAATGATTTCATATAATGATTCGTATAGAAGAATCATTCTAAATGGATATTGTTTTAATTGTTCTATCTTTTTCTATACTGGTGTTGATTACAGGCATAGGAATGGGAGGAACATTTCATACAGAACATAGTGACATATAAATACTCTCTAACAAAAATGTGTTTCTCTTATAAATAAGAATTCATATCTGGAAAAAGATTGTGATTATGAAGAAACTTTTAAAATGGAAAATATATTTTAAAATATATCTATATCCTTTAATCAAACTAAAATTTCTTGGATTTAAAAAAAGAAAATTAAAATTTCAAACCTTGCATATGTAGCTCTAAAAGAAAAAATGAACATATAAACATGGATTCAAGAGATTTAATTCTCATCCCATATGATGTAAATGTAGACCTATAAAAAATGTCATGAAAAATGTTGATGTAATTGTGTGATTCAGTAACCATAGTGATTTGATGATCAAAGGTTGTGGAAGTACTAAACTGGATAATGGAGACATGAAGAAGACTGAAGTTCTTTATGTGGATGGGATGAAACACAATCTAATGTGTGTAAGTCAACTCTGTGACATTGTACTTATAGTGACATTCAATCAGAATGGGTTTGCTATAAAAGGGAGAAAAGTAATTCTCTCATGAATGTTTATAGAATAGATGGTAACCTATATCTTGTTTATAGTAAGG
The DNA here is from genome assembly GCA_963277665.1 of Viscum album. Lineage (NCBI taxonomy): Eukaryota > Viridiplantae > Streptophyta > Magnoliopsida > Santalales > Viscaceae > Viscum > Viscum album. Next base: position 1,554,401,380 of record OY728121.1, on the reverse strand, counting down.
AGAACATTTTTTATATGACTATTATAGAAGAAAAAACATGTGGCACTAGTTTTTAGGTCACATCCATCAACATAACATTGAAATGACATCTATGATTATGATATTCATTGATATCCCCAATCTCAAGTGTGAGTGGGAACTGACTTGTGATGCTTACATTTGAGGTATGTTGGTCTACAGTTCATATCATTTTGGGAAGAAAAGGAAATAAAATCTTCTAAATCTCATTCAAACAGATGTATGTGTCCTAATAAATGTTTCTAGAACTCCTTGAGAAAGGAAAATATTCCATTAAAATAATGATTACTGTAGAATGGGTTTTGTGGTGGTCATACATTGAAAACAAATACATCTTGGTTTCACAAAAACATATCACCAAATTGCGGAGAATTATATTGGATAGACAATGAATGTATTGAGGTCTGATAATGGAGGGTAATAAACATCAATTGAGTTTAAAAATTACCTATATAAAAATACAATACTACATATGGAGGATGGTATGAGAACCCCCATCAAAATGTAGTTTTTTATCACATGAATCGATAGATTAAAAATATGTCCAGAACAATGCTGATTAAGTGCCACATCCCTCATAATTTTTCTAAAGAGGTTGTTCAAGGTGTTGTGTATATACAAAATTAAACATGGATTTATATGGGAGAAACAAATACACAATATGAGTTGTGGAATGAAATGAATATGACTTTGACATATTTTTTTGTATTCTGAAGTAACCGTTTTATCCAAAAAATGGAAATCAATGAATGTATGGTTATGTTATGAATAAAATAATACTACTCTGATATTCAATGAATAGAAAATCATGCAAATGTTTCAATAAAAATAATAAAAAAACGAGGAAAGTAGTGATGTTAAGATCATTGAAAATAAAACCAAAAATGACTCACAAAATTCATATGCAGATGTGATTGAGGATGAGAATGAATTTTGAAATGGAATGGAACCAAATATAGAAGCATATAATGGTGTAAAAAACACTCACAAATGACATCATGATGTTGAATGATAAGTTAAATCATAAGAAGAAACCATGTCCAATTAAAATTTACCTGAACCTCATAGGAGAAATCGAAGAGCATAACTTCATCGATCCAATGTTATTGGGGATTGAATGGATCCCTCAAAGAGAAGGAAATTGATGAATAATGAAAAATATATATTCCTATGAGTTGTGGAACCAGACTCATTTGATGAAGCTCCAAAGGATGAATCATGGTTTAAAGACATGAATGAAGAGTAGGATGTGATCAATATGAACTAAAAATGGGATCTAGTAAATTGACCTGAAACCCACAATGTGATTAGAACTAATGGAATTTTCCAATGTAAATTTTATGATAATGGAAATGTGATCATAATTAAGGCACAACTGGAGTGTAATGGATATTCATATATTAAAGTTGTTGATTATGAGGAAACATTTTCACTAGGGGATAGACAAGAGTCAATCAAACTATTTTGTTCCATGGAAATTCAATGAGGAGAAAATTTATATCTAATGCATGTCATGATATATTTGTTACAAGGATTTATTGAAGAGGAATTCTATATTGAACAACTAGTGTGATTTCATCAGGGTAATGATGAAATGAAGGTTTTCAGATTAAAAAACACTCTTTGTGGTATGAAGCAAACACTATGGGCATAATACTGTTGGTTGGATACTTCTCTAAAGATGATTTAATTGAAAAAAAGATTATTGGATCACCATCACTATGTGCAGAATTCTTAGAAAGATCAGTTCACAGTTCTAGTGTATATATATGATATTATATTTGATGGATGTAGATAGGGATCAGTGGTTGAATTTTCCAATCACATGAAATTAGAATTATAATTGTCTATAATTAGTTAAATCACATACATATTGGGGCTCAATGTGATATAGATGAAACACAAAACTTTCGTTTCATATGAAAAATTATGCAAGAAAGATGATAAATAAATTCAATATGCATGAATCCAGTCTAATGTACACTCTAATTGTAGTTAGATTTTAACTTGGAAATAATTAGAATGATACATCTGTAGAACCCACATTGTATATGAGAATAATCATAATCCTACTATAAAAAAGTAAAATATTTCTAGACATTGACTTCGAGACATGTTTAATGGACTAAATTCAATGTAATCTAAAGATAATCATATGGATGTAGTTAAACGAATAGTGATGAAATTTCATGATACTCACAAGTATGGATTATATATTATTATAGGAAAATATAGAGAACATTCATCATTTTCTGATACCAATTGGAATGGAGATTTGGTGGATGTAAAATCCGTAAATGGGTGATCATCCATAATTGATACGAAATGTGTGGACTAGTTGAGTAAGTTTTAGGAAATCACTTCTCTCTACCATGTTGGAGCTGGGTATATGTCCTCTATAAAGACATTCACTAAACTTTATTGTATAATGAAACAACTAACTAATATTGGTGATGGGGTAAAACATACAATGGTGATTTCCTATGATAACAATAGTGCAATTTATGTTATTAATAATCCTATTCATAATTATCGTACGAAAAACATTTAAATAAATTACCACTTCCTACAGGAAAATGTGGAATAGTTTAGGATTTAAATGGAACTTGTTGGAACTAATGATCACATGGAAAACATATATACCAAGACCTTTCCATCAAATTTGTTCAATAAAAATTGTTTGAGCCTTTATTTTTAACCACATACGAGTGCATTAAGAGGTTCTGGTTGTTCCCCTCACCCAAATTGTGTTAATTGGTTTCATTGTTTTTTAGATGTGATGATGGTTTATGGGGGAGATACAATCCAAGGGGAGTGGTTTTTGAGCTCCACATGATTAATAATTGGTTCATTAGGTTTATTTTCAGTGGGGGAGATCAATGGATAATTTCAATTATGTGAGGTTTGAAGTGAAATGGAAAAGTAATGAGAATCTATAGGATTTTTTAGAAACTAAGTGTGATAATAAAAAATATGGTGTGATAGTTTTAGGTTTGTGTCAAATATTTAGGACATCATTATGATTTCAAAGAAACAAGAACAAAATTCACTCTTACCCTCTTGTTTTCTACACTACTCATTGCTCTCGTAGACATTGATTGTTGGCCGAGTTGTTTCTTGTATATAAAGTTCTAATAGTTGCAGGTGAATTATTTAATTTATCTACCGATTTCCAATAAACTCAAAGGGGGAGATTATTAGAACCAATGTTGTTATTTATAGAAACTCGAGTTTGGATTGTGTTTTTTTAATCTACATTTTGATGATCAAGGGGTTTTCTCTAACCATGGAGGATAGATTGCGTACCACAGATGAGGTATCTAGGATTCTAAGGAAATATAGAAAAGGTATGACTTTAATGTAGTGGTGATACATGGACCAAGAAGGGAGGTATGAAGATCATAAAAGAAATTAGGGTTGCGGGTTAGATATTGTTCATGAGAAGGATCGTAGTATGTGGATGGAAAATGGTTCATAGGATGGATTTTCATTGGGGAAGATGAGGTGGAGATCGGTTTTCGGAAAGAGTTCAGCAGCTGCAAAGGACGAGTGACAGTATGTGTACCACCTCAGGAACATTGTTCTCTAGAGATGTTTTGTATGCAGTAATGGTAATTCCGTATCAATAATATGGTAAATATCAGTATAGAGGGTAATGATGATATATTTTAATATATAAGGAGCAGTAATCCCATCATTAAGGAGGGAAGAACTGAGACTATAAATCTGGGAGGATTTTGCTGATGTTCAGCTTAGTTTGCAAAGGACAGTTCACTGATGATAGTTTTCGAAGGAGTTAGTACACAGAAGAGAAGGAGTAACTAGAAATGGTTTGTGAAAGAAGTACATAGAATTGGTATGTGAAGGATTTAGGAAGTCATGGTTTGATGAGGCAATATGCAGATGTGGAACCTAGAGTAGCTTAGTTTGTGGAGGAATAGTTTATGAACTAACATTGTGTGGAATAATAGATTACATATATGGGTAAAAATAGAACATCAACATAACATATATCTATAGTTCAGGAAGCATGGATCTATTAAAAATAAGGGACCTAAATTTCCATAAATTGTATGTGAATCCTTCCCCACAAAATGATAAATGGGGAACCTATAGAAGTTTTCATAGTGATGTAGTGAGTAATCCATTAAAAACTATATATGAAGTGTGCCAAAACTATTGTGATTGTGCCTAAACATTTGGACTCCAAAAATAGAGAAAATTAATGGATTTTGGTATGATCGGGACACTGTCGGCATATTCTCCTTGGATGACCTCTTAGTAGTGATCCATGGAAATTTTTTGTGTTGGATATTTTCATATGATTGTTTGTTTACTAATCATTATAATTATATATGTTGTATGGGTTCCTTCCAACTTGGGAACAAGATCCATTACATTTGATGATAAATTTTACACCTAGATTCGCCCCTCCCATTTCTAGGTATTATGGGGTCCTTCATAGTATAGCATGACATTGAAATACAAAGATGTAGATTACTAGGAAAAATATAATAATGATGATTGTATTAGGTTTCATATTATTTTCACCAAAGATTAAGAAGAAGTGAATTTTTATAAAGAACCAAAATAACCTCACATTGTATTTGGTTAAAATCATACTGACAATCATATTCAGGGATTCAGACTCACATTTCTAGGGAAATTCAAATCATAATCATAAATCTGTTTAGATGGTATAGTGGTGAATCTTGTTGGATTAAAATTATCGTAAGACTCACCATGATTCCAAAATGAATTGTATGACCATAATGGTGAAAAATCGATGTTTTTTTGAATTTGATATATACGTGGTGATGCATTGATGATCATGAAATACACATAAATCATAATTATTCTATTAAAATTTTGATGCAAGGTCTCTAAATGAAAGGTGGAGAAAGGGTACTAAAATTCATTTTCAGTCTGATCATAATCATGATAACCATTACCAGGATAAGAAAGAAAACAATATTTTTATTGGGAAGTCACAATTATTTACATTGTATGATATACATTGAAGGATTTGATATTCAATATATTCAATGTCATGAATTATGTCACGATACATTCAGAAATTTTTGCAAGATGAAAGATGGTGAAGATGAAGTGTTTTGATATCAGGATCATTATATGTTTTCAGATTCATATTTGATACAAGGATGAGAACGGTGATCATAATAATGAAATGAAAGAAGTTACTGAATTCAAAGCTACTAACACCAGTCCATCATATTCAATGTGTCATCATATTCATCAAAGGTATATGTTTTTGAGTTGGAAAAGTCATTGGTATTGTATTCAGAAGTAAAAGAGGATAATAATACTAATCTACGGACATGGTATACCATCATAATCATCATAAGATGAAATGTTTTGGACCGACGAATGAAATGAAAATGAAAAGTGTATTGTGACCAGTATGAGGAATAATTTAAAATATTAACCGAAAGTGTATTAAACCATTTAAAATGGGATGAAATTATTTTTTTATTCAAGTTGGACTAGAGAAAAGGAGGAGAAGAATCTATTATTTTACATTTTCATTGATTATAATGAGGCATTTCTTAATGGAAATCATAATGGAGAATCATAATCATACTAATGGTTTGAGAAAAAACATAAGATAACTAAAGTATTTATTAGAATCAAGAAGGACCAGGAAGAAATGATAATAGTTGAGGCGCATAGAAACATTCATAACTGAACACGAAATTCAATAAAAATTAAATTTTAGGGTTAATTTTGTTGAGTGGGTAAAATTTCCAGAATCATACCCAAACCATCATTGGGGTGAGCATAAAAGGGAATGTACCTTTTCCATTCTAACATAACTACAGTTCATTAAAGGGTGAGATAATGCAGTGCTCTGAATAAGTTATATATAGAATATGTGGCCGATTTGATGTTTTTTTCTTGTAGAATTAACACTAGATAGAAGTAAAAGAATAAGAGAGTGGATTTAAACATATTATGGAGATTATCATATTCATATGATTATCACATTCACATGGTTATCATATCAGGCCATATTATCATATTGGGTTTTTTATACTAAAGAAGAAATGTTTCAGAATCATCTCCACTCTATTCTGATAGAGATATATTTTCCATATTGAGAATCCGATAGGGAAAATTAGACTAGGAAATTGGGCTGAGCTTTATTAAAAAGTCCATCTGTTCATATCCTCTTCGTTGTAAGAAAGTGAATAATTCTTTTGATTGTTTATTTTTGTGAGTGTTGATAAAGAAACAATGTAACATGAATTGTAACAAAATACTATATTTCATTAATTTTAATAGAAGAAGCACACATACTATAGTATTGTTTATATAGTGATACACTATTGAGAGGGAATATCAAACTCATTATATTTTACACAAAAGGATTTTTTCTAGATTATTGTGTGGAATTTGATCACTTCCATAGGAAACCAATGATATATCTAATCTTATTTAATAGTGAATATTTTAAATATTTTTGTTATTATGGATGGGTATTTGAATTGTTTTCAGTTCGGAAATAAATCATTAATTAGTGTTTAAGGTTGATTTTTGACCAAGGGAACAAAAAATTAAAAGATACCAATAATTTAACCCCATTACCTCTTATTGATACAATTATCCTAACTGGGAAATTTCACATACCCAGTTAATATCAAGGATATTCACCATTGTGCACATACACCTTTTTGAATAATGAAGTAAATTTATATACTACACTCACAATGATCATGGAATAAATTATGAATATGAATCAATTTATGTTTTATTATCTACGTGGCACACATAAGATTGAGAATGAAATGAATGTGACTGGTGCACTAGGAATTATATAGGTCTCTAATGCATTGGGTAATGTTTTGTACCATTATACGTTATGTATGAATAGGTACTGAACCTATTTACATTTTTGTACTTTTTCCACTATGATGTCAAAGCAGTTTTGCATTGACCCAGGTTTATGATATAGTGAGTTAACTTGTTTCCACATTTCACATGTTATGATTGTCATGCAATATCATGTATATTGTTCGTGTTTTAGATCCCTACTCCTTTTCCCCCTTTGATCTTCATATTGTCAAAAATTTGTTTCCTAATGCAATCTTTATTACCATTATTAGGATTTATAGCTCACCACATTCTTTTGTATTTCATCTATTTATACAATGTAGTTTTAAAATCCTTGTAATTTTAGAATAATATAAAGGAACTTTTCATAAATATTATTGTATCCAAATATCAAGAAGTTATTATATGTTCCTAATATCCAAAACATATTATACTTCTCGGTCATTTGGGATATACTATCTTCCATTTTATGAACTAAATCATGAATTAATATGTTATAATGAACATGGTTTCCATTTAAACATTATTCATGAGATAAGGATCAGCATGGTTCCTTTTAAGCATGTTCATAAATGAACATCATAGTTCCTTAATATAAAACCTTTTAGTGGGTTGTTTTTGGATAAACACTACACGAAAAGTAGTTTATAAAATATCATTATCAAAATTAAAGTTCCCAACTGAGCAGGAAATAGATGTTGGAATCATGGGAGGCCTAGGTTAGAATTTTGCGTGCTTAGATATTGTCAGGGATATCACCTCACACATAACATGTGGTCCATAAAATGGGAGGATATGGGGTTATATATCATCCCATGATTGATTGGTCATACTATAGTCATGTGACATGGAAAGTCATGGTTCCTTCCAGGGTATTTGTTCGAGACCACCTAGGAACCATTAAATGTGATAGATTACCATGTTGATTTTGGAAAAATATTATCAAAAAGGTTTTTTGGATATTGATTTATCAATGTTAAATGATGTACATGAACTGTGAACCTAGGTGGAAAATTTGGGAAGACTAGGGTCGTATCAATTTACCTCTAAATTTGTAGGGATTTCTCATCTCCACATCGTACATTGTCTTGAAATGGGTGTTCAGGGGTTTGCAATCATTCCCTTTCGAATTGGTTATACTATTTTTTCACGACAAACATATTCATTATTAATTTTAATGTTACACAACAAAGACTATCTTGGTTTCTTTAGATTAAAATAATTAATTGTTTGATTTTGGGTAAATATTTTCCAAAATGGATTTTCAAAAAAAAATAGCCCAATAAAATAAAATATGAAAATGGGGTTCCCATTTGTAAAAACTGGGATGTATGTGCAAGAATTCATTTCATTAAAATGTTGTTGGAGATTTCTCCTCCACACATCAATATTGGTCCTTTAAAATATTAGTCTAGGGGTTGTCTCTATTTACTCGATTAATTGGTTATACTATAGTTAGGTGACAAAAAAATTATAGAACATTTCAAGGTCATGTATCCAAGATCATCAAGATACCTTTATATGTGACATAGTTGGGTGTTTATTCAAGATTAATAGTGTCTTCTATTCCATTTGTAAAATTTATTTATCCAAATTAAAGGTCCTCATAAAATTAAGGGGCGAAGTGGGAAGCTAGGGACGAATAAGTATAGATTCCTTTCACATAAATGTATATATATATGTGTGAGTGTGTGTGTGTATTTATTTTATATATATATACATATATTTTATATTTATATCTATATATACATATGTAATAATGTATATTTATATGTGTTTATATATGTGTGTGTTTATATTCATATATATAGATATATATAGATATTTATGTCTAAATAAATATATAAATATAAATATATTTATATTTATATGTTATCCTATATAAAATATATTTATAATTTTTATTTCCATTTTACATGTGTCTCCACATCCTACATTTATTTCTCTCCAATGTCTTCCCTATATTGTTTCCCTTCCCTAATTGACCCATATATTATGCTCTTCCCTTATCTCATGACATCTATGTTATGGTTCCCAATGTTTTCAATCTCTGGCTCTCCACTCATATCTTCCTTTATGAACCATGCTCCTCAGATTCTTCCATTGTCATCCTCATACTTTTCATAACACTCAATCATTGCATCTTCATTAGAAAATCATTTTGATCTCCTTCATACATTTATATCCTCATGGAATTATTCATCCATTGTCATGTTTCTCGAATGACTAAATCTATCTCACCATCCTCAAATCATGTTTCTTACCAATTCAACTAAGGGTACATATTTTTTTTGCATCACTCCTCCAATTAATCCCCTACAATTTTCAAATTTTCTTTATCATCCCCATCCTCTCTACCTTAGAATATATCTATGTTTTTATATTGGATTTTATTATTATAAATCACTTATCTTCCTCTATTTAGGTCCCATATAAGACCATTGTTTTTAGTTATTCAGGTACAACTGACCATTAAATTACTGTAATCATTACAGGATATGATTTTATTCCCCTGAAAGTGACATGTTAACCATTTAAAATTCTAAACATATTGTTTCCATATTCTTAATCTATGTGATAGTTTACAATGGTTTGTGTTGAATCATTTCTGGGTTTCAATTATCTGTTACAAAGTTACATGAATCTTTTACCCTTATTCGATTTAGTCACAACATGTTAAGCATTAAATTTTTTTGAAATCCTTTATCCACTGATAAATTTTTTAATTTCAATATTCATATTCATTGTTATGTATAATAATTTTTTATTTTTAAAATTTTACATTTCATTTTTATTTTGAGTACTGAACTTCCTGTTTCTATATATTAATTAAAAATATTATTTTATCCATTACTACACTTTCATTAATATAAATTAGATATTGAATCCTCATATTTATTATGTTCATTGACTTAATTAAATCAAAAATAGTATAACAAACTAATAATAATTATTATTTTAAAATTCATCACCTATGATTTCATTTTAAAGGACCATTTTGACATAATTTTCATCATTTTTTGTGACAAATTTTATTATTCTAATATTAAAAAAATTAAATTACTATATTTTGTTTAATATATATAAATATTTGGAATGAATTACATTGATATATGCTACATAATTTTTAAATAAAGTTACCAAAAACAATTCATCATCATTTAGAAGAAAAATAATATATGAGGTTTATCGTATCCTTTTTTGGTATTCATTAACAATAGTCTATATTTAAAGATTATATATTTTTTAAATATGTTCACAATAGTATCTTATTATTATTATAATGATTTTTTTCAAGGTAGGTGTGGGAAAAATAGATGTTTAATAGAGAATTTAAATTCAATGTAAACTAATTTATTAATGTTGGAGTGTATAAATTTTCTTTAAAGTGGTCTTCTATATGTAAATTAACACATATATATTATTGAATGATTGTAAATGATTAAATTGTATATGATGATTTAAGACAGTCCCTATATATATCAGAGATTTTATTTCCATTTGATCCATTAAGAAAATATTTATTTTAGTGTGAATTACTATGTTTGTATTTATGATCATTTATAATACTTCCAAATGTTAAATATTAATTATATAGAAATTATTTGATCCATTTTTGAGATCATTATTATTTTTAAATTGTTGATAAATCTGGTATTATTATGTTTATTTACTTATTTCTGTAAAAAATAATCTATCAGACTAATTAGATGTAGTTATTATCAAATTACTCCCATATGAATTCATTTCTAAGGCCCCGTTTGACATTGTTAAATTCATTTTATATTATAAAAAATATTTTTAATATTATTTTTTAAAAAAATTATTAACTACATGTTGTTCAATATATTAATACTTCGAATGAATTAATTCGATATATGTTACATAATTTATAAATACATATGTCACAAAAAAACAATTATAAATTAGAAACATTAAATTTTTATTATTTGAATTGTTTCCTTTTTGTGTATTGATTAACATTCGACTATATTTCAAGATAATATATTTTTAAATATGTTCATATTAGATTCTAAATATAATTGTGGTAATCTTATTTATTTAATTTTTAATTTAGGAGAAAGTTACGTAGAATATTAATGGAATGTTTTAATACAATGTATCCAGATTTACTAATTTTAGAGAGAAACAACACATTGGAATATTTTTTACTATTTGCACATGGACTCATCTGTAGTTACATGATTTGGAATACATCCTTTTTATTTCAAGCTTTAAATACCATACCACTATAACATAATGTTATTATATTACATTAATCTGTTGAAAACAATTTATTTTTAGTGTGAATTTCTAAGACTCTATTGAACATCATATATTGTACTACCATTTTCTAGAAATTAATTACAACAAAATTATTTGATCCATTTCATGAATTTCATTACATAACTATTAGTTATTGAACTAAGATATTTTTATGTTCATTTACTTATATGTATACAAAATAATGTAACAGAGTAATTTTAGATGCATAATTTTCAAATTCATCCCCTATAACTACATTATTAAGGCTTTGATTGACATCATTGACATCATTTATTATTGTAAATCATTTTTATTTTGTTTTTTAAAATAAATTTAACTAAATCAAATTTAATTTATAAATATTTTTAATGGATTTCATTCAAATATGTTACATATTGTTTAAATACATGTATAGAAAAATATTCTCATCAACTATAAAGAAAAAAACTTTATTAGTTGTATTGTTTCCTTTTTTGGTATTTATTAAGATTCGACTACATTTACATATTTCATATATTTTAAATATGTTCAATGTAAAATCTAATTATCATTTTATTATTACTCTCTATATATTTTTAAAAGTATGATAAGGCTATATAAATGATTAATGGACTTTTACATTTCATTATCTACTAATTTACTAATGTCAAAGAGAAAGAACAACATGGAAAGTTGTTTAATTTATAAACCTGTACTCATCGGTATCATATTTAATATGAACTTGAACACATCTATTACATGATTATGAATTCATATTCTATATAAATTTCTCTTATCGTAGATCTATTATTGGGATTTTCATAATAACATTGACATTATATTCATTAATGTTGTGTTATATTTTTCATTTTTGAAGGTTCCATAGTTGATGATTTATTATTTATTTTCCTTGAATAGTTTTTTGATGGTGTTGTTGAAATAAATTTTATTGGATGATTCCATAACTATACTAGTTCCTTGAGTCCAATGGTTATGCTGCTAAAGGGAGTTCTTTCCATTCTAATTTCACCACCAAAGGCTGACATACACAGTATTACCCAAACACATCTTTACATTTCTGATTGGTTAATTTTTTTTCTTCCCACAATATTTAGAAGGATGGATGAACAGTTAATGGAATTTCTAGATACCACCTATGAGATGTGAAGGGAAAAAAATATTTCAGGAAAGCCTTACTACGTGTTCTATAAAAAACGATTATAGGCAGGCATCCTAGAGACCATGGTGTAAGTTCTCATTCCCACAATCCCTTCCACTATTAGTACAAATTATTTGACATTAGATATATATGGAATTTTATTTTCTGAGTTTTTATTAGTCTATGATTTATTAAATAAAACATGAATATATTCTACTTAAACATTCATCATCTATTAATACTTATTATAACACTAATATCATTGAATGGTAAATCTAGAAACAATGGAGTAATTATCAAAAGTGATACATCTTTTAAGAGGTTTTTAATAACTCCATTCTAATTGATCCATAAACTTTGGAAAAAATCAGGGCTAAGGGATTTTTTTGATTATATGAAGATATTTGGATAAATTTTTATAGATAGGTTGGTTCTCCATGGGATATTCATTTTTACTAATACGGTATTTTTTATGGTCGACACATTTTATATAGAGAAGATAAAGCATGCGAGACTATACAGAGATATAACTTATATAGGTTGTGGTTCCAAGAGAACCAATAGGTCATAGATTATAACATGTCGTCCATTTGGGAAAACATGATTCTAGTGTTTCTAGGTAACACATTGGAACTTATTAGAATATATTTATGAATATTAGTTTTCAATTTTCTTTTTGATGTGTTTACTATGTTCTATATTTTCAATATAGATTTTATGATCCCCAACTTCCAAAGATTCTCCTCCATAGTATAGAGATGAAGATATGGGGATAACGAACCTCATTTCCTACCTCATGTTGGCCTAGGTTGGACACTATCATGAATGGTATACAATTCTCACAAAATTGGTGGCATCATCCTTTATAAGAAACATGATCGAGAGATAAGACCGTTCATTCCAAAAAAAACTCAAGGATATTTATATAAAATAAATAAAAAATCCGTCCCACATGAATTCATAATGTGGAACTGTTACAAGAGAAGAAGTACCCAAAATAAATACCAAATGTAATGTTATATAGTGAAACAACGATAGTAATGGTCCAAGATAGTAGGGTCCAACATTGTCCATGAAATCCTCCTAGAAACCATAAATAATTATTATATTTGTAGGGTGAGCATACATGTATACATAGTTAAAAAAACTAAGGAAATAGTTCACATGTCAAAGAAGCATATTAATTACCCTATTAGAAACAATTATGGCCAAACAAAATATTACCTCTATAATAACCATCCCATCCTCGCGAAGGAAAACTCACAAAAAAACACAAGTCATGTAATATAATATAATGCAAATCAATTATAAAGTACCGGACACAACATCTTGTTATTTCTTAATAGAAAACATCATTGTACTCCCAACATTTTTGAAAGTACCACATCACATCCCACCTGCACAGAGCTGGGTTTCAGAGCACATCACATCCCACCCACAAACACACAGGCCACAAACTACATCCCCTTCATCCCACAGACAGATAGTCCAAAAACAACACCACATCATTCCCATTAACACCCAAGACAAAAACCACATCACAACCCTTCTAATGACACCTACTCCACAAACAATTTCACACCTAGATGATACTAGGGAAATCACAGCACATATCATCTTAAAGACACATAGGAAATCACCTAACATCATATCTTGAAGACACATGAGAAATCACAACTCCCCTGCACACACCTATTCCTCACAAACCATAATCATCTCACAGAATATTTTGATATCATAACTTAATATAGGTAGTAGGGAAGATAGGGTAGAAAACCATTCATCCCCCCATTATGTTGTTTGGGAAACACACCCTCCCATGTGATGATGGGGGTGTTCTGAACATAGTTCTCAACTATGCTGGGAATGTATATAATCAAAAGAAAAAAATATATGTATATACCTATATGATAACAGACACTCGAGGAAAAAAATTGGGTTCTCAAAAAAACATACAACTCAAAATACTTCCATCCATGTTGCTACCTTTAAATGCACAATACCACATAACAAGTCACAAAACCCATTCACATTCCTATCAAACATAATTAAACAATATCAATATTTATTAATCATGTAATTTATTCATTCCACATCTACCCAGAAAACTACAATGAATAAAAAATTATAGAAAAAAAGGTTCTAAAAAGGGGAAGGGCCCTAATAAACAAAAGGGTCTTCCCATTTCTTCTATATTTAACACCCATTCATGGTTTATCACATATCTATCTCTAGATATGGGGTGAAGCTTCCAGCATGTTACTCGTGAGAATACTTCGGGAAAATTACCAATAAAAATCTCTATTTTTTTCTTTAAAACTCAACTAGCTCAGGTCACATACTAAAAGAACCAACCCCCCAATTCTCAAACAAAACCGATAACAGATTACCACACTACTAGTTTCACAGCCCTGCAACACAACATGTCTCATCCATACAATTATGAATCAGTGTATCAACCTGAGATTCCATTAAATTCCCCAATCCATACAATAACACACCACCAGGAACACAACCAAACTACCAAAAATATATATATAACCCACACATCAATTCATCCCATGTACCAAGGAAGAACACAATTCCATATTTAATAAGACATCCCTTATTTAATTCAACTTGTTTAATTTGGGGTTTATCACATAACTATATAATAGTTTGGAATAAATTAGTTATATGAATATATTTGATTAAATAATTTGTATTTTGTGGTGATTCCATGAAAACATTATCATGCAAAGACCACAACCCATATACCCCGCACAAGAAATTCCAGTAATGGCCTCAATTTTCAGCCAGGCATGTCGTCCGTATAATCACAATATGAATATAATAAAATAAAAACTAAAAAGGCATGAGAAACGAATCCCTCTACCACATTATATTTTTTAACTGATTCTTATATTTGATTAATCTAGAACAACCAAAATCCATAGGTAAAAAAAAGAGAACCCCTCCCACATGACACCCAATTAAAGATGAATGAAGGAAATTGTACCACAAAAGTTTGTCAATGATCCTCAGACAAGAATGGGCCACACAACGGATCTTCGATAACCTCTCCCAAAAGATCTCCATCTATATGAGGATTCCATGACACCACCTCAACACTAACAACTTAAGAAGATCCAATTTATAACAATTAGATATAATCTTCCTTCACATTGGAAGAAGAAACAAGAGCGGAATGTGACCAAACCTGAATAAAACACGAGAATAGAGGAATAAGAAACCTTTGATCAATGATTGGTAACTAAATATTGATGGAGGAAAGAAATGAATCACTACATGGCATAAGAATCCTCAAAATGAGGAATAGGGTTCTCCGGGTCTCCTAGGGTATATGAAAGTTCATTGTAGATATAGGGTTTGACAACATGAGCAGTTGAAAAGAAAACATAAAAGTTATAGTATCATGGTATTACATATTGTGTAATATCCATTCACATAGTTTAATTCCACTATGTGGAAATTTGATGAAAATTCCATGGTCATTCAATTAATTTTATTTTTCAGACCCGAAAACATACCCTACCGTAAACCTCCCAGGGAAAGATGTGAAAGAAAACATCATTTCATCTAAAATTATTACACAATGTGTAACTCCAACAGTTGCATTGTTGCACTCTCATTTCCTATGAGAAATCCCAAATCCTCCTCCAAACATCTCCAATAATAAAAACCTAAAAATGTAATGGATCGAGGGAACATGGTCCATAACATCAGATAACTCTCAAACGATTCTTGTCCTCGAGAATCCGGACAAAGTGAAGAAGGAAAAAGGTATCTATAAAACAACCCTCTGAGATAAATATCAAGATTCACTCCATTGTTAACGATCTTCCACTATCAAAACACATCAATTCAAATAATCACAACCACACCACAAAACCTCACCACCACAATCACCATGTAACAATCTCCCGCTCTGCACATCTCAAACCAACACCTACTATGCCCAATGGCATGTAATGTCCTAAAAACATGAATGAAATAATTCTATCTTCCATGTCAAGATGATATTTTATATAGGTGGAAGTAACTCAACCGTACATGTTTGATCACATAACAATTAATGTGATTAGATTAGTAATCTCATCCTCCACTTTATTTTCATCATGAATTTATCAAATACCACATCACAAACATGTCAAATCAAGGTAATAAACATCTCATTACATAGAAAGAGGTTCAAAAATAAAATTTCATATCAAAACAAAAAAAATGTCAAACTCAAAACTACTCCAGGTACTAGGCACGCATCTTCGTTTCTCTCTCCCATGTACTCTCTCATTGACCACCATGCCCCCAAAACACATGATGCAATCCAATGGACCCTCTACACAATAACTTCTCTGGACAATCCTAGATATCTACAAGCCACTCCCTGAATGTCTCATCATCCTTGATATCCAAATTTCCCCATTCAAGGACATGGGGGTGAATGTGGAGATACCGAAAATGTTGAGATACATGGATGATATCATGTATTCTCTCAGAATATGGTGTCAACGCTAACTGGTATGACACCTCACAAACCTCCCCAACACCTCAATGGGTCCATCAAGCCATGAAGAAAACATAGTCCCTCTACCAGACCCCCACTTCCCACATTGAGGGGAATCTGTCAAAAACACATCGTCCCCAACCTCAAACTCCATGGGTCTCCTCCTGTGATCAACATCATACTTATTATCATTCAAAACTACATTCATCTTCTTAATAAGTAGCTAAACCTTATCAGTTGTGCTCTGTAATACCTCAAGATGAAGAACATATGTCACACCAACCTCTGTCCATGAAAATGGTTAATGAAACGGTATTATTTACAAAGAGTCCAATGGAACCATGCTAGTGGAACAGTGATCGATATTATTATAATTAAACTCTTCCAAGGTAAGGTGTATTATTAGAGATCAAAAAAATTCCAAGATGCAAGCTCAAAAACATGTTACCCATTGTCTAGATAGTCTTTTCTATCTTTCCATCTATATGATGGTGTATTGAATTACTGAGGTGTAACTGGTTACCAAAAGCATGCTCAAATCCCATTAAAATTGGTGGGATAAAAGGTGTGTCCTAAAGATACTCTAGCATCATCGGCTGGATCATGTTCATGTTCACTTGGGAAACAATATACCTCAATATTGTTTTATCCTTAAAGACAACAAAGCACTCCCCTTGAGGTAATGCAACCACAACATCATCATGGACATGAACACTACATGCTTCATATCATGGGTGGCATAGTAACACTTGTGGGGATTTAACTAGATGTACACATAAGAGACCAATTTTTTATGCTACTTCAAGAATCATCACAAACCTATAATGTATGTGTCATAGAACACCTCAAACATTAACCCTTACATAGGAAAACAGATCACTAGATCACTAACTGAACGTCCATTCAGATAACCGAATGCTACCCAGAACTACTCAATCCACACAAATTCATGGTCCTTCCTAGTCAAATCCATCAAAGTGCTGCAACTCTATAAAATTCTAGATGAAACCTTTATTAATGACCTACATGAATGAGAAAACTCTAAACTTATTCAACATTCTTGGGTGCTTCTGAATAATCTACTCATTCATCCTTTGACATGTCTATAACCACACCATAGTGAAGACACAACATGCATGGGGAATTATACTACTCTTCTACAGAACATATACATGGTCAACATCCCATAGATCTGGTAGTGTCGAAGAACGTACAAGATAGTTTGGTGATGCTCAACCTTTTCCTCCTCTAACATCAAGTAGATTAAGATATGACTAATGAACATGATGATGAATGGATCCAGGAAATCCTAATACGTAGATTTCATCAGCCCCATAAAAATAGTTGGTTTGTTTAGAAAACCGAAATGCCTGACCAAAAACTCGAAGTTCCCATACCTGCATCTGAAATAAGTCCTTTCTATAATGTCCTCAAACACCCATAACTAGTGATATTATGACCTCATATTAATCATATAAAACCAACATGACCCAAATAGATATTCAAAAAAATATCCTCAGAAGAGGGTAATGGTTCTTAACTTTCCCCTAATTCAAATATTTATAGTCTATACAATGCCTCATAATACCGTCTTTCGTCCTTTTGAACAACACTACAACCCCCCATGATGAAACACAAGGTCGGATTACACCTTTCTTTATCAAATTTTCTATCTAATTCCTCATATCAAACATCTCAGAAGATTTCATCTGATAAAGGGCCATTCAAATTAGAGAAGCACCAACATATATGTCTATCCTGAACTCAACATCACATCGATGATGTAGCGTCACAACCTCCTTGGGTAAAACATCCCAGAACCCCTCCCCCCCAAATGGCCCTGGTAACATCCACCATACCAACCTCATTTGATTCCACTAATATCATAACCAACAAGGAGAGGAGGGGTTCCACATGATGACGACCCATCTGAAAACTCCACACTCTTATGAAATCTTCTTGATGTCCATCAATTTATGAATACAAAACTATCCATAGGAAACAATTGATGATGATATGAATGGAATAAAAACATTTGTTGCTGGGAATGACATCAGATGACTTCATCATAATCATGAAATAATCCTCATGGGACTTATCTGGAACCATCATATGTCACACATCCCCAACACACATTAGAAAAGTTGGTATGGCCTTGAAAAGGAATACTAAACACCAGATGATTGAGAATCATCTCTATATAAATCCCTTCATCATGGTATAGAGTGGATGAAATAATGGAGTTCAATTATCTTGAATAATAAAATTCACAATCAAGGGTACTAAACAAACTGATCACACCCTTGGAGATCTCTAGCCCTACTAGAACTACCACCTCCATAGAATGAAACTATCCATGCCCGACACCTCTACCTCTATCATGAGGACCCCCTCTATGAACATGTATGGATAGTGGTCTCTAATCATGTGGAACATATTTTGGATTTCCTCTTCTAGCCCCATATCTCCATGGAGGATAGAAATACTACATCCCCTGCAACAGAAATTGTATCACCGACAACTTATGCTAAGACTGGCACTGAGCCTACCCACCTCCACCATACTACGGTCAAACACATGCTTGACATTGGTTTTGATGATGGCATAAATATACAAAGAATAAACACCTTATAATAAATCCCATAGGAAGAACATGGTAATCATCATCAACAAGTGGCCGGAAATGTGGCTGTTGAGGTCGAATCCTTACTAGTATAAAACATGAAGGTCTTGGTACAGAAGACATTCCATTGATAACCATTCCACTCAATGAAATATTATGGATCCTATTTCATGGTATTCCTCCTAGAGATTTCATCTTCTTGATCACCACTTCATCATTCTGAAACTCTTTGTATGTTGGAAACATAAAAGGAGTAACTTCAAACTGGATCAAAGGATTTTGTTTTTCTTCAAGACGTCCCACAAGAGACTCCTTATCCTAATAGAGATTTGTTGAAAATGTAATATGTCCATGAACATGATCCCAATATCCCACACTGATATCCTCTCCTGATGAAGGTATATTTTCTCCTTATTCTTCTCAACATTCATTGTTGATGAATGGAAATATCCTCATAATTAAATCTCAATGATAATCCAAAAAATTCTTCTTCATTCATCTCCACCAGATAAAGAATCATCCACTGATGCATAGCTTCCTACCTCTTGCTGATATCCAATGGTTCCCAATACTCTTTCAGGGGCCATATCAAAGTG
Source organism: Viscum album (assembly GCA_963277665.1). NCBI lineage: Eukaryota > Viridiplantae > Streptophyta > Magnoliopsida > Santalales > Viscaceae > Viscum > Viscum album. The sequence continues at coordinate 1,554,381,380 of OY728121.1, read as the reverse complement.
ATGGTGAGCCCAAGTTCCTATTTAAAGATTTTTGTCTCCATGTCTGAAACACTTACCTCATACATTCCAAATGGTTTCTACTGGAAAGAACACATATTCCTCTCCCACTATTTATCCTCATCATCAAGATCAACCATACATCAATCAATAATATAATTATTTTGAGCCACAAAATCCTAATCCACATGTGAAAGTTGACTAGGATGTGTAGATAATAAATAAACAAAGTGTTCTTAACCATTATAGTGTGTAATTTTGATTTGAGATTCAATTTAAGTCATTAAAATCATTTTTAATCATATAATCCTTCCCCAAATAACGTAATAAAAATAGAAACTCAAGTACTTATGATGCGTGTACCATACCAATGGTCTCTACACTATAAATGGTGTTTCTTCATATGATCATTCAGTAGGTTTGATGTCTTTGCATATGATCACTAGGGCCTAAAATCTTTTTCCCAAGAATATATTCCCTATGCTCTTTCACAAAAAAAGATCATCTAGCCTTGTTTCCCTAACATCCCATGAAATCTTCACAATGCGTGGGCCAAAAATCTATCCTAATTCTCATCTAAAATATGTGATACCATTATTTCATTACCTCCTCCAACCAATGATGCTCATCTTTGGATGGAAAAGATGAAAGGGAGTTAATGACCCCCCGATTCCTACCTCATGTAGGCCCCATGATGGTGATTAGCAACATGGGTATATGAATATTACAAAATGGGAGGAATTACCCTTTATATGGAAGAAGATTAGAAAATAAGATGTTTCACCCCCAAAACAACTCCATGATCTATATAAAAAATAAATTCAAATATTTTCCCACATGCATGAATAATATAGAACTATTAAAAGTTAAAAAAGTCTCCAACGTACATAACAAAAGTAAAGCTATGATGAAACACAAAAAATCATGATTCTAGAAAGTATGGTCCATCACAAATTGTTATATCCTCCTAGAATTCTGGAACCTATTTTATATACATTGGGTGAGTATATAGGTATACTCACTAAGAAAATGAATATATCTCATTCACATTGAAAATCATATTTCTAATGACCTTGTGAAAATATATTGGGACCAAACAGGACCTAAAATATATACTAACAATCCCCACCTCATCAAGGAATTACCACCAGAAAACGCATGTAATGTAATGTAATATAATGCACCTTGATGATAGGGTACCCCACAACACTTACCACTTATTATTTGCACATTCATAAATTAAAACATCCTCGCACAGCCACATCTTCTGAAAGTACAATGTCACATCTTTCTTGAACAAACCTGGGCCTCCCAACACATAACATCTAGCCTGGAAATACATGATCCAAAAATCACATTCCATATAGCCCGCAAACACCTGGTCCACACCCCAAATCGCATCCTGGCCGCAGACACCTGGGCCACAAACCACCTCACATCCCACCCACTAAAATAAAGGCCAAAACTACATTACATTCCAGAGACACCTGTGAATGAAAAACACATCTCATCCTAATGAAACCTAGGAAAGCAAAACCCACTCGTATAGACCTGGGCCTCATAAACCACAACCTACCTGAGGAATCATGAGATATCAATACCTAGATGTGGGACAATGGAAGATAGGGTTTCCATATATCCATCATTACATCCGAATTTTTGGGAAACAAACCATCCCATGTGATGATGGAGGTGTTTAACAGATATAGCTAAACTAGGGTGGGGTGTGTATAGAATCCTAAAGGTAAAATAAAATATATACATATATGATTCCAAACACTCATGTCAAACCTTTGGGTTCCCTAAAAAATCCCACAAATCATAAAAAATCTGACATTGCTGCTACCTCTAAATACACAACACCACACAATAATACTCCAAACCGATTCACATTCCCAACCAACAAAATTATGCAATTTAAAACATCATAAAATTCTTCATTTATCCATTCCACCGCTACCCATGAAATAACTATGACCAACACATAATAGGAAAAAATTTACCTAGAAGGGTTAGTTCCCAAATAAACTAAAGGGACATCCCATTTACTCTATGTTGAAAACCTATTCATGGTATATCATATATCAATCTCTACATTCGCAGTTAAAATTTTTTCATGTCACTTGGGGAGAAACTCCAGGAGAATTAACCATACAAATAACTATTTTCCTATTTTAAACTAATCCATCATAGGTCACAGAACAATAGAACTAACCCCCAACTGATAACCCTCTCTAATAACACATTATCACAAAACCCGTTTTGTTTCCCCACTACAAATCATCTCTCATCCATTCCACAATTAATCAATATCTCAACCTATGAATCCATTACACCACCCAAGTTGTCCAACACCACACAACCAGGATCCCAACCATTCATCAACACCAACTAGAGATAATCAACACCTAAAATCATCCCTTGTACTACGGAAAAACAAAATTCTATATTTAACAAGGAATCCGTTATTGAAATCCACTTGTTTAATTCAGTGGTAATAAGAGAGCTGTATGATCATTGGGAATACATTCATTATAAGGATATACATGATTAACCACTTTCTATCTGTAACTGATACAAAAAAATATTTATAATTTATGGAACACAATACACATAACCAATGCATGAAAATCCACAAACATTGATAATTTTTAGTAGTGTGTTTTTCCCGTAAAATCAGAATATAACAATAAAATATCAAAATACAAAAGGCTTAGAAAATGAATCCCTATACCACATTAAATTTCATTTAATTGATTCTTATCAACGATTATTATTGAAAAACCAAAATCCACATATAATGAAAATTGGACCCCTATTGCATGAAATAGAATTAATGAGAAATGAAGGAAATCCTACATCAAAATGGTGTCAATGATTCTCAAATATGATTTAGCCATGAAACAGATCTCGAATCACCTATCCCACAAGATATGAATCCTTTTGGGTATACTACGGCACCACATCACTAAAAAATACTGAATTTAATCCCAATTAGAATAAGGGGATATCATCTTCCATCACGCCACAAGATGAAATTGGAGTAAAAAGAAACAATACCATAAGAAACTCCAAGAACGAAGGAAGAACCCACTATTGATGTACGACAGTTCACTAATGATCGATGGAGAAAAACTAAAAACCATCCCTTGGCATAAGAATACTAACAACACTAAAAATGGGTTCCTTAGATTCATGGGGTCTAGGAAGTGTCACTACAGCCATTGGGATTAACAACCTGATCGGAAGGAAAAACACCTAAATGCTACAATAATAGGGTATTACACAACGTGTAATGTCCTTTCACGTCGTGTAATTCCCCAAAGTTGAATTCCACCAAAAAAACCCATCACCTATTGATTTATATTGTTTTTTGGACCCCAAAGAATTACACGTTGTGAACAACCTAAGGCTTGTCCTGAAACCAAACACCACATTGGGTAATACAATCACACGATGTGTATTTATTGCAGCATCTTTGATGCACCCCCATATCCTATGATAACCCATAGATCCTCCACCAAACATTTCCAACAACCAAAAAACATTCCAAGTAACAGATTGTGGGAACATATACAATTATAATGAAGAATTAGGTTTTGATTATCTACTTGATATATATTTTTATCTTTTTAAAATTACATCTTATGGAAATGCCTAATATTTTTTTTCTATCATTTATTAGGTAATATATGACTTATAATAATAATTTGGATTTGTTTTTTACACTCACGTGTTTCTGGGATAATGTCAAGACAAGATTATCATTACTTAATAGCACGGTCTCATGGTTTCCAGTTTATGTTTTATTTTTTTCTATTTCTAATATCATAACTGTACGATTTTTTGTTATTAAAACACTAAATATTTATATTTATTATATGGAATTTTTTTAAATCAATAATTTATATTTTTTGAGATGGTTTTATTATGTTATATATTATTTTTATATGTGATATTCATTTTATTTTTTAATAAAGTGATAGTTTTGTTAATAAATGGGTGGTTTTATGTTTATTTCAATATGCACCTTTTAGCAGCATGCTAACTAAAATGATAGGTAAAGACAAATTATTTGATATATTAAACTGAAAAAATGTGTTTATTTAAAAAATCAATTAGATAAAGGGAATTTGGTGGGTAAACACCACATGATGTAGTACTACAAAACACACATTTATCACTGGTAACAATTATCAGTGCTATAAAAAATTGCTGATAATTGGTAAACATTATCTACGCTTTTATATAGTGCTTTTAAAAAGGCACCCTTTACCATAAAATAATTATTGGCATTGAAAATGGTTACCCATTAAAGTAATTTTGTTTTTATAATCGATAACATATTAGAATAAAATGAAATAAATAAACAAATAAAAACTAAAAAAATTAATACTTAGAAAATTATTATAAAATTGTATAAAATGAATATACATATATTTAAATAATAATTATTAATAAATAATATATATTAAATATATACTTTTAAAATAAATTAAATTAAACAATTAATCAATTGAAAATAATAGCGTAAATTTAGAAAAATATTTAACATTTTATTAATTAAATACTTATTGATAAAAATTAATAAATTAAATTTAGATATATGTAGTGTAAAAATATTAATAAATTGTATATGTTACATTTAGATATATAAGATAATTAAATAACAATAATTTTATAAAAATATAAACATAGAAAATGAAATTGTAATAATTAAACAAAAAAACTACAAGTGAAAAAATTGAAATTTTATTAAAAAAATATTAATAATGTAAAAAATTACTAATAAAAATGAATAATTTTAATATATATATATATATTAAATAAAAATAATAAAAAATATTATATATTAATAATAATTCCATAAAAAATTAATGAAATGTAATAAATAAAAACATAACATTGTCTTATTCATTTTTAATGTTGTTTGATTTTTCAATTTAACATATATCATACATGTGTTACATTAATATCCCAAATATATATAGAATTACTACATTTTTATACAAAAAACTCATACGCAAATATTTGTGCAGTAAATGAAATCTTATATAGAAAACAATACACATAATATTATAAAATTTATTCAAATTTTATTATATTTTAAAATTTCATTATAACATGATACATTTAATATAGTATTGTTTTAATCAATAAATTTTATTAAATTATTTCTTATATTATTACAGTTACGTGATACTAAATTGTTTTTAATGTTTTTAATGTTTTTTTTGAATTTAATCATTTTCTATTGTTTATTTATATATATATATTTACTATGTTTCAGTTTTTTCAATATTAATATAAATTTACATCAATATATATCCATATATTTTTTAATAATTTATATTTAATTAATAAAATATATCCATTTTCAATATTTTAAATGTGTACTCGTTTTTAATTATTCAATTTCACACATTTTTAAAATGCATGTATTTAATATCATATATTCATTTAAAATGTGAACAATATAATTGTATTAAAATAATTATAAATAAATATATTTATAGATGTATATTTACGGTATTACAAACCTAATAAATTTTTAATTGTAAAAAATAAAAATTATTTTTAAGTTATAATCAAATAATTATATATTCTTAATTAATTAAAAAATTATAATAAATTTATTTACTAAAACGAAAATAATATATTTCTATTTATAATTATAATTATTATATATATATATATATGTTAAGGAAAACCCTCATTTTATTTTGGGAAAAGGGCTACATTATGATGAAATGAAAGCTACATATAATGCAGTGATGTACTTGGTGAGTCTCAAAGTCGAGAGATCGCTAACACCCATAGGGTCTGGTACCACTGAGGTTGACCATGGGAGATATATGTATATATATATATATATATCAAAATTTCATTTTATTAAAATATTTAAAAATAAATAACTATATTAATAAGTATTTTTTAAATTATAATAAATATATTAAATTATTTAATATATTTACATTGTTTATAAATATATATTTATTCATATAATATTTATACATAGTAAAGTAAATATATTTAATGAAATATGTATTTTCTAAACTATGTATTATTATAATAAATATTCTTAAATAGTCAATAGATTTACTTTATTTATATATATATTTTTTATATTATCCAAGAGGCCACATGTGGCTACAGTCCATTAATGGGGGCAGCGTCACAGGCACGATGTGCATGCAGTGATGTGGGATTATTGAAAATGAGGTCTTCAATCCATCCAATTGTGGGCATATGATCCATGTAATGGTCTTCATTCACAATGAGCCTTTGGTTCATAATTCATTAATGATATAAAGCGGTTGGTTTGGTATATTATCCGTTGGGGGGATATGAAAGGCATTTCCATCATCTTTCTGATCAATGTGTGTGTTTGAGAGTAATTTTACCACAAAAAATTCATATTAAATATTTATTATATATATATATAACAATATATATATATTTATATATATATATATTTATTTAAATATATTTATAATTATAAATAAATAATTATAAATATACATATAACTCTATAAATATTATATATTTAAAATTTTATATTTAAAACTATAAATAAAAATATATTTTTTTAAAACCCATTTATGTAATAATAAATAAATATTTATATATTCAAATTTTTATAAAGTTATAATAAATAAATATAAAAATATATAATAATATTTACAAATTTTTTATTTATAATTATAGTTATAAATATTTTATTAGTTCTATGGTTTTAACAAAAATAATGTTTCCGTTTTTAGATCTTATTTTGAACTAGTAAAGAGAGTGGTTTATCAATGCTAATAAATAGTTGATAATGATCAGTCTTTATCAGTTATTAGAAATTTCTGGTAATGATCCATTTTACCAGTGGGTATCAATTTATTCATGATAAAAGGTATCGTTATCCGTACTTTTTGGAAATCATTGATAAAAGTGTCCTCATTCTATTTAAAATTACTCTAATTGTGAATAATACTATTTTTATTCTCATGAAACGGTGTAACTCCCCTTCTTTCGGTTCTTCTCCTCTACTTTTTCCTTGAAAAATCATGTCTAGAATATAAGGTATATTATTTTCTCCTTTTCCTCTATAGTTGATTACTTGTTTTGGTTAGGTGGTTTTCCTTTTTGAGCTATTCGCATCATTATGAACCGTACCTCTATTCTCCCATGAATCTAGTCATGATTGGTCTCTCTCATTCTTCTTCATTATTTCCATTCATATCACCAACTTCACTCTTGTACGTTTCCATAGATTTTAGGAATCATTATTTCCATCATTATATTCTTTGTTTCTTCCCCGGAAGAGTGATATTATGTAATAGGGTATGTAAATTACATTTGGTTTAAAATATTATTGTGCATTGATAAGGGAATCATCCAATCAATTACAAAAAATGAATCATCATATTTTCAATCATTTTCCTATCGCAATCTATATCCAATTGGTCAATTACCTTCATAATATATAGTTTAATCGTATTTATTATAATAAATTCAGTATCCCCAAAAAATATTATATAATAGAATAATTATTTTTATATGATCCCTATATTTGGAAGGACTACGGACTCTATGTATATTCTCCATGAAATTTTCTCTCTTTTTGATGCCTATTAATGACACAAGAGTCCTAATATCCTCAAACTACACTATTATTGGAAACCTTCTTTTTTTATTTCACATGTTCCTTTTTTCTAAAGAATGGTACATTTACATGTATATTTATTTATATTCTTATGTTACTGTTTTATAAATTCCAATGCAATGAAATATTTGTAATGAAAATTTGCTTCAAAATATAACAATTCTCACCTTTTATTATTTGATATAATAATATTTTATATTTTTTTATTATATTGATAAAAAAATAAAATATTATGGTAAGATTGATATATTATTGAAATGAAATATTTTAGAATCCATAATTAAAATTATATTTTTTTAATTTTGAATATGATTGGGTTTAGATTACACATGGGATAAAAATATTTTCCAAAAATAAAAAGTGTGATGTTTTATTTGAATCATATATGACATTAGTTTTTTCTTCTAAAGAGATGTAACAAGTAGTTTCTCATTAAATATATAAATTACATAATTAATTACATTATTGATATGTTCATCTATATTAATTTCACAATATTTAGATTGATAAGGTATCTAAGAGTTTATAATCTATGACTTTTGGGTTATTTATTAAAATATATATTTTATTTCTTATTAAACATTGAAATATAAAATTAATTTTTTAAATTATTAAATATTAATTTAATAAATACTTTAATATGGGGTTTAGAATAGTTTTGAACTCAATCAATGAAAGTGAATCGTTTTTATTATGTTATATTTTAGAAATAATGGGTTATTTATAATCTTGATAATTTTTTATATATTACACATGCTATAATATAAATATTCATGTGATTATAATGTTATACTATTCGAATAAATAATTTGATGTTTTTGATATGATATTAGTTATTTTTTAATATATGTATTTAATAAAATATTTTTCAAATAAAATGGTTCTAAATTTATATATTCATTATGGTAAATATATTAATTTATTTATTTTTCAGTAATCATACAAAAATACGATTTTACTTTTCATTAAATTATTATTTAGACCAACACACATTTTTAAATTATATTTTATTAAGGTAAATATATGAATTATTATGAAATTTAACATGATTTTTAGACATTAGAATTTAAGGTAATTAAAAAAAATTGAATTTTATTTAGTAATTTGATATCTTAGTTGTTGTATATAAATTTTATTAATTGTTTATCTAATTTTTTTGTTTAATTTTATGATAATTTTTTCTATTGAGTAAATTTTTGCTGAAAAAAAATAATTATGATTTTATGTTAAATTATAACAACACCAAGAATACTGAAATTGATATACTAATCTATAGAAAAATCCAAGAAGACTTAATTTTTTAACGTGATTTCAATGAAATTTGGATGATATAAAGGGATATAATGATTTATAAAACTCTAAAAAAGGGGACATAATTTATAATAGAGTTTAATATCTTCGGAAAATAAAAAATAGATCGCATTAATGTTCATTCCATAAAAAATTTTACAATTTATCATGTAGTTTTTACACTATAGGATGGTGAGAGGGTTTGATATATATTATTATCTTCCATTAAAAATCAAATTTATAAATTATTTTTTCTATAATAAATTAATTTTAATAGTTTTACATGAATAGTAAATGTTTTCAAAGAATAATTGAATTCATCTATAAGGATGATCCCTTATTGGACTATTATCATGCACTCAAAAAGGATGATTCTCCAAGGATGATGCATTTTTATTTTCATCCCCCAATGCATTATGTATTAAGGGTTATCGAACTATAATTATATTAGAACACCAAAAGTATTTAATTCACTATAGGATAAAAAATCTTTTTGGAATCAACCATACCTCGTTGAAATAGAATTTGTACCTGGTATGATTCAAGTTATGTCATTAAATTTGATAATTGATATTTAATTAATTTATTATTTCATATTTATGTTTAATTTATTTTTTATAGTATTACTATCATAAGATGTCTATTATTATATTGATGGATTAATTTTCTCGAGTATAGGTGGTTTGATTGATATTACTCATGAACATGAGAGATTCGACATTGTGGTTGTAACTATGATAAAAAAACTTTGAAATGGTCAATAATGTATAAATACATCATTTAAAGTTGAATTAAAACTACTTATTTATTTAATCTTTATACTATTTATACACTTATTTTTTATAAAATTTCCTTATCATTTTCATATAATAATTTCTTCACATAACTTTTTGGATTCCATATTTTTTCTGTCAATCATATACAAAATAGTTGAAAACATAGAACATAGTACTTTTTTATGAAGAGTCTCAAGAAACATGAGGTTCTTCACCCAAAAAAATGGAATGTTTCCTTGTTTTAAGGATATATTTAGATGCTTAAAATAAAAGTACACCTCACATACTGAAACATTTGTATGTCAATCGAATGCACAATGTGACTGGTATGACTCGAATGGTTTTTTTAGTTTATAATTTCATTTTAGTTAAAAAATGAATCCCCTAATAAATGAAAATAACACCCATAAATATTATTTTTACACATTAGGAAAGCTATCCCTAACACATTTATAATGTGTAGGAATCAACCAGACCACAATCTGATACACGATGTGATCGATATGACTCAATGTGTCTGTTATTAATTTATGATTGACATTTAAAGTCAGATAAAACCACTCACTGAAAAAAAAATTAATAACATTAATATTTTTGATAATGTAGGAAAATGATTCAATATTTATTTATTATGTATCGGAATTAGTCTCATGTCAAACTGACACACGATGTGATCGGCATGACTCAAAGCATGATTTTCTTGTTTAAAAAGACATTTGAGTAAGATACATAAGTGGCATATAGAAAATTGAGAAAACATATTCATATTGAATTTATACTTCATGAAAATGACACATTTGTAAATTTGGACATGTAAAAATAATCTGCACTGCAATCTGACACACAGTGTTACCGTTATGACTCCTGGTGTGTTTTTTTATTTATAATTGACATTAATTTAACTAAAACTAATACTAACATGCTCCAATAAATGAATTTTTTTTCATATTATGTTGATACATTAGTATAATTATCCACATAGACTTTTTTATTTCTAGTAATATGCCTCTCCTCAACCTGATACATGATGTTTCTCGTATGACACAATGTATCCATTTTCAATTTAAAATTGATATTTTGGTTTAAGAAATGACACTCCTATACAATAGAAATAACATTAATGTTTTGTATTGATTATTTATTAAAATTATTTATGATTCCTTTTAATTTTTAGAAATCAATATTACGTGAAACCCACAAATGATATAACTAGAATGACTCAAAATGTCTATTTCTAGTTTAAAATGATATTTTAGAAAAAAACACAAGTGACATACTAAAAACTGAAGAAATGTAATTGGAATATTTTGATACATTTCGAAAATGATTTGCATGTAATTTGGGTTTTTTAGGAACTATTCACTCCATAATTCAATGCATGGTGCAGCTGGTATAACATCAAGTGTATCATTTTATATAAAATTAAAATCAATGTTAGTAAAAAAGGAAACTAACATACTCAAAATATATATAATAAATTTTGATAGTTTTTATACTACATAAAAACTATTTATAGGTAATTTTTTATTTTTATGGACCATCATCACCTAAATCTCGTACCAAATGTGTCTGATATGACTCAAAGTGTCCATTATGAATTTAAAATTTACATTTTAGTTCAAATACCATCACTCACTAAAAAATATGAAAAAAATTCTTGGATTGTATTTATACTTTATAAAAATAATAAATAATTCATTTTTGACAAGTATGAATGAGTCTCACATCATTCCCACACACAATGTGACTGATATGACTCGATGTGCATGTTTCTTGTTTAAATTGAAATTTAGTAAAAAAAAAGTGGTCTACTCAAAATATAGGAACCATGTTCATACTGTTTTGATACTATATGAAATTTATCCATAATATATTTGGATCATATATGAATAAAACATACCAAAATATGATGACTGATGTGTCCATTATGACTACATGGGAATCTTTTTATTTAAAATAGACATTAATTTTTATGAAAAACACATCTCACAAACTGAAATACAATAAAATGAATTGCTATTATTTTTACTCTTTAGTAAATTGATCCATATGTCATTTATGACTTTAATAAATTATAAACACCTCAATTTGATATAATTTTCTCAATTAATGTCTCAAAGTATCCATTATCAATTTTAAATTGACATTTCAGTTCAAAAACTATCACTCACATAAAACCTAGAAAATGGACTCAGAATGTATTGATAATTTTGTAAAATTATTGATAATAAATTTATAATGTGTAGGAATCGGTCTCAAATCAATACCACACAATATGTTACTAGTATTATTGAAAGTGTGTGTTTCAAGTTTAAAATGAAATTTTAGTAAAAAAACACAAGTGACTAACTTAGAATAAAGGGAACACATTTAGATAGTTTGGATACTTTTGGAAACTTTTCCATAACTTATTCGGGATATAAATGATTTTTTAACACCTCCACCTAATTTACATTGAGACCATTATGACTCCATGTTCATATTTTCAATATATAAGTTTCAATTTAGTTTAAAAAAAGAATCATGTCAACAAAACAGAGAAATCAAGTCTAGATTGTGTACATATCATTATATTTTATATTAATTAATTAATTTCATTATTTTTCTTATGTTATATTTATTTACATAATTTTTAATGAGAAAATTCATGAAGTTTAATAATAAATTTTTTGACGTGAATGAATCAACCACAACTCAATATGATATATTGTCATCATGGAATGACTCAATGTTTAGTTTTAATTAACTATTTATATTTAAATTTTTTCCCATGTATTAATGTTGATATAATAATTTCTTCAAATATAAGAGTGTTTTTTTCTCTAGTATGGTGGTTTTTTCTTTTATAAAGAGGGAATAATTTTCTATAAAATATTTTATTTTATTGTTTATTTTGTATTTTTTTAAAATAAATTGTATATTTGTATTTAATTTTTATAATTTTTATTACTATTTATGGTATTGTTTTTTATTTTTGTATCACGCTATAGTCAGAACTTTTTATTATGTTGCAATTTTTTTCCACATCACACAATATTATACCCCTTTATCCAGGCTACTAAATGCACTAAAGAATGATTATTTTATAACTGCTAAATAAAAGTAATTGTAAATGGTGTATTTTATCAGTACTTCTAAAATAATTGATAATGGGGTGATTTATCTACACTTTCATATTACTAATAAAGGACCAATTTATTATTTCATTCCTAGTGCTGATAAATGTCTAGTTACTTGAACCATGATATAATAAACAAAACTTTTCAGTACTAATAGAGGCCCACTCTAGTGTTTTTAAAGGTCTATATTATATTACTCATGGGAAGGGGTGAAAATTAAACAAAAATAATTCCTATAATGGGATCAATGTTCTTGATCCTGTATAGAAGGTGACATGGTGGAGTCACACTGCAATTTAGTGAAATACACCATAATGGATGAGGGGATCAGTGGTGTGTTTTGGAGAAGTAAATTGTTATGAGTTGGTCACAACACTAATGTTGGGTGTATAAATTGTTGCTTTGATTGACCATGACAATGGATGCAACCATCTATGAAGGAAAACATCGAAAAGAATAATGTAAAAATGCCTATCAATTTATGATTTTCTATGACGGTAATATTGAATTAGTCTTCATATTTTATCATTGATTTCATGTTTGAATTTTTATTTATAGTACCCATAGTTTATCATAAATTTCATTTTACAGATTTTTTATTTCAATATCATTTTTAATTTTTTTAATTTTCAATATAGATTCATCAATTAAATGTATTTAGAAGATATTTTTTATTCAACAGGAGGTAGTTTTAACCACATAAAAATCATTTGGTTGTGTTTATTAATACCTCCATATATTAGAAAGTCTCCAGTCAATTAGTAGAGAATTTTTCTTTTAGGAGTGGTTTTTGTATGTTCCATTTTATGGTATTTTGCGGTGGTTTAATTTTTTTAGCATTGTTTTTTAAAAAATTACCAAAAATTAAATAGACAAGATGAACCAAACTGCTGATAATATATTTTTTAAAGGTAAATATTAACTTCTACTAATTATGATTTTAGATAATTTATTCATCGGGTTTTTGTAGAATCTGATGATAAATATTTATTTTATTTAAATTTCAAAAAATATTTCATTTGTAAATATAAATATAAAAAATATAAAATGTAATAAAATAAATCATAAATTAATTATAAACCCATCATGCATGCATCATTCATCCATAATAATATATAAATATATCTACCATCTACAAAACCTGAGTAACCATAACTGTAGTAAACCCATACATCATTCATTATTATTTAAATATTAAATATGTTCAAAAAACCCATCCTTAAATACATCCACTCTATAACACCCATGGTATATCTCTTCCACAACATAATCTCATAAACTGAAACTATCCACTTCAACTCATCATTTGTAACAAAATAAAAGACAGAAATTAAAAATGAACATATTAAATTAGAATTACAGTTGAATCATTGATAAAGTTTAAAAATACAGTAGAACCAGAGAACCATCATGACTTCCTTCTGATGAATGTCATGGATCAGAATGGTCAACCACTTACCTAAAACTTGAATCTATCACCCGTAATGAGAAAAATATAATTTATTAAAAAAATGTGACTGAAAAAGAAAAATAATATATTAAAAAAGTTGGACAAAATTTTTTTAAATTTTTTAATCCAAAAGAATACATTATAACATAAAAAAAATAATTTAACATGGAAACATTCTAAAAACCTAAAATTACATATTTATAATATTATTAAATGATTTAAATTGATTAAGAACAATAATATAACATTCTAATTAATTTTTTAGATCGACGTATGGTGGTATGGAAATTTACAAAATTATTTTTTAAATACTTCGATATGATACCATGTAGTATATTTGAAAAATAAATCAATTGTGGTATTCTTATTGATTTAATATCAATATGAGGGTATTTTCAATAGTTTTATAGTTACATAGACGTTTTAATGTTTTAAAACACTAAATACAGGGATACAATAATCCCAGGACAACAAAAAACACACACTGATGTTCCATAAATTCCTACATTTCACAAAACAATATATAGACATTGTTCATATATTTAATGGAAATATAATGATTATTTCTAGTTTTTACACCCAGAAGCACATTTTTAATTTCTTTGGATCCTTTAAAAGATGTTTGTGGGGCCATTTTGTCCACAACACATCAATGATTGATGTTTTTTCTAGAGGTACTATACAAAAATAACACAAAGGTGGGTTTCCAATGATTCCACATCAATAAAAGGTCTTTTTATATGTTTTGAATCATTAAAAACTTTTGCATGTGATTTAATAATCTTTAAAAATATTTATAGGAATCATGGGAAAAATGAAAATCAGAATAGCAGGTCGTCAGTTCCTTCAATTCATAAATCAATCATTGTTCATTATCTAATGATTTCATAGTAATATGACACTATATTTCTAGTGTTAACCACATGATACATATTTTTTAAGTTATTGGTACACATGGAAACTATTTACTACGTTATTATGACCATAAAACACGTCAGATTATCATGTTGTCTACGCATTTTATATTCATGGATATTCTAGATGGAATAATATTTTTCTTGAAAAAAAAATATTATAATTTTTTATTTCAAATTTAATAAGGGAATATTGTATGTATCTAGTTTAATATGACTTTTAATAAAAATTACCTTATTATGTGAATCATTGTATCATATTCCTATTAATAAATAAGGAAACATATCTATGCTACAAGGGTCAGGGTCTCTATAGTTAGTTCTAAAGGATTTTTAAGAAGAAATTTTTTGAACTAGATTATGGAAAACATGTATTAGGGAATACAAAAACATGATAAAAGTTTAGGATAATGGTTGAAAAAGATTCTAATGAATTGGTAAGGTATAAATTATGTGGTTTTCTAATGTAATACATCTCTTTCAAGGTAGTACATATGGAAGTTGTTTCCATATAGATGTACATATGGTTAATAACATAAAAAATGGATCATTGGTATTGACCAGATCTTCACTTTATTCCGATAAAAAGCCATATTGTGAAACTATATTGAATCTCCCTGGGGATATAAATAGTAAATTCACATTTTCATTATATATCATTATGTAGGATTTAAAAAAGTAGTCTCCATAATGAATCCCTATTTATTATTATGAGAATGTATATGCATAAAATTTCCAATTTATATTAAATATTTCACTTGGTTTGGGATTATACACTATGTTTCATAATGATAAGATTTAATCTACAAATTTTTATAATTTATAAATTACACCTAGAAAAATTAATGGGAACCTTATTAATGCCCACAATCAAATTGGGATAATACTCTATTTTTCAGGTTTTTAATCCATAAAATGAGAGGGAACTAGTTTACAAAAAAAATCCATAGAATGAGGATGTAGTATCATGTGATAACAAGAAATAGAAATAAATAAATATTAATGATTTATTTAAAGGGAAGACTGAGAAGAAGTGGATCACATGGAGAAATAAAGATAAATGGAGTATGATAATTAAATATTAAACAACATTTGATAATTATAAAACAAAACCCTGGAACATTTTTAAAAGTAATTAGAGTTTTTTATTAGTATAGAGAGAATATCACCCATTATTGTAATTCATTGTGTAAGAAAAAAGTCTCCCAATAAAATTTATGAACTCTATATAGATGGGGTAGTACAAAAATCAATGTCTCATGCATAAAATTAAGATACCTAAAAAGGTTAATTTATTATGGTCAAACATATGTTTTTACAAAATATGAAGTGGAATGATTAATTAGTGTTTGATTGGATTCAAAAATTATGACATTGGATCATTTGATCAATGATATCCCAGTTATAATAATGATGAAATCTATAAGGATTGTACCATAGTAATTTTTCATTAAGGATTTGAATGAATACATTAAATAGTATTAGTGACCAAGAATAATTATTCAGTGTCCAGTTAAAAGTTACATAAAACACATGATTGATGGAATGATAACCATTAAAATGTTACTCAGGTTAGAATAATGGTGTTAGAATAAATAGATAACTGATATGGATTTTGTAAAGTATATATTAACCAAAAACTTGATACTAATTATTGATATATTGAAAAAGATACTTATAGATAATAGGGTTAATGGCCTTTTTATAATTATGTAATATATCCAATTATCTGTGTTTTTCATAAATATTATGGAAGAATGAATGTTTTAAATATGTTTTTTACTGTAACTCATGTTATTAACATGATTCTTGAGAATACATTGTTAATGTAGTAATATTATTATTTTTTGATGCTTAAGAACTATTTCTTATTGTTTTTTTCGATTAATGACTAGATCATCCTGGATATTCGGTTCCTTAAATTCTTTTGTAATGTATCTTAGTCTTTGTAAGGTACAACAATTTGAACCATTTATGAAATGTATCATTTTTTATTTGGATTAGATTTTACCAATTAATGTATTTCATCACTATATGGATATTGGGATATATTGGATATCATTTTCTGGCCTTTGGGTTTTCAAAAATAGTTGGAGAGGTATGGAAATATGAATCACACTTTGGTGGATCATATGATCTGTTAAAATTTAATTATTTTGAGTTGTGTTTGGTAAAATCATTTATTGATACTCATTTCCTAGAGTATGTGATGAATTAAAAATTGATTAAAGTACAACAAAAGGATGAAATTATATTCCTGAAATAGAAATGTATCACATAATTATCTTTTCATATATTATTATACGTTAAAATAATTCTTCAACATTAGGAAAAGAAACCTAAGAAATAAAATGATATTATATTACATTAATATCCATGAAGTGAGAAGTTTTTTAAGTCATCATAGAATTATACTTTTTTGGCCTTTCACATTCCATCTATTATTCACTTTCCTCTGATCAATAAACTCATTAACACATTATACTTATTTACTCCATTCTCCCATGTCCATATAATCACATTCTTAAAATTTTATCCTATGTATTTTTTTATTAATGTGTTATTCTTTATGATCGTTTTACTTCCCTTACTCACATATTAAGTGGATTTTATTATAAATATTTTTTATGACTAGGGTAAAAAAATAGCTTTTAAAAATGTAACCCTTTACCACTGATAACATGTATAATTTATCTGGAAAATTTTTATTCAAGGTAGGGAAAGTGTAACAACCCAATATTCTAAAATAAAATAATTGTATTAGATTTAATATATTTTAAAAATATTTTAGTTTTAATGAATAATTTATTTTGGGTAAAATAAAATTATCATTTATGTCTTAAAAGGCATTAAGTTAGAAATTTCATTCACATTAAATTGACTTTCTGTATCTTACATGCAAAACCGAGTTGGCGTATGATACACGCAACACTGAGTATAGACATGGTTCAATACATAGAAGAAATATGTTTTTATTATGTTATACACAACCGTAAAGGAATAATTCACTAATTTAAATACTCACGTGTCTTGTGTTACACGCAAGAGATACCTTCTGCAAAAGCATGCATTTTATGCAATAATGTGATTCACTAAAGAATGATATATTTTTAAAGTATTAATCTTTAAGGGGATATAGACTAGCATTCTTGAATAGTATTAACCACATTTTTTATTTTATATAACTTCAAATTATGTATCTTCTAAACATGATATAAGAACAAATTCGATTTTTCAGGTAAAAGAATTATTTTTTAAAAAAATTTGGTTTGAATCCTTTTGATAGAACACAAATTTCAAATATTGTTTTTAACAATTTTATATATTCAATTGTAAAAAATAAACTTTTTATAATCGATTGGGAAATCTAAATTCACTTTGGTTAAATTTTCATAATCTTTATAAAAATATATATATTTTAATAAAAAATGAGAATTGTTGTATTATAATTCAAAACTGTATTTTCATATAATTTATTTATATAGTTATATTATGTTTTTAATTTGTTTTGAATTGTAATTTGTTTATGTTTTTATTATTTTATAAAATTTTGGCCATTTTATGTAATTCGACATTTAAATTGGACATAAACACGTGTCAATCTTTTGATAGTTTTAACTTCTTAAAAAATGTTTTCTTAATTTGACAATAGTAATTAATTTTCAATTAACATCATCCCATTCTATTTTTCTCATTTGGAAAAAGTAATTTTATATTTGGAATATAAAGGTCCAAATTATTTAAATATACAACATGTATTTTTTGGAAATTATGAATTTTAAATTCATTAATTATTTTCATTTACCATGGTTAATGGTTATATTAAGTAAATAATAGTTAAAATAATATTAAAATAATATAGAAATAAACTAACATGTGTCCTAATATTATTGGATGTGTCATGGGAGTTGATGATAGTCTTAAGGCTGAACTTTTGACATTTGGGAGCTACATTTGTGTGATAATTACATGTTATAATAATTTATTTAACGTAAAGTGAAACATAATATAAACATGTTCCTTCTTATTAAAAAAGTATTCATATGGGTTTATATAACTGTTCCCATTGACTATAAATATTCATTATAAAAATAAAAAGACTTCATAAATCATGGTAATTTTTTTTAATTTTTATACATTATATAAATAATTTTATTTGTGACTTAATGATGATGTAATGATTGCCTTGTTAACGATAGATTCAAATTAATGATATTATAAATATTAAATTAATTGTAAATTGAAAATTTTTATGCCATTAAAAAATTTTAGGAATGATTATGAAATTTTATATTTGTGTTAATTTAGTTTTTTATAATTAATCGAGTTGTTATGAAACTAAAAAAAATCAATTATAAATAGTTCCAAATTAACATTAATTGGTTTAAACAAATACTATTTTAATAAATAATATAATAGCCATAAAAATATAAGATTCAGAAAAATGGCATAGATAACATTAAAAATTTGATTACCTATCCCCTTGAAGTTCGATTGAAATTTTATAGTTACAATATCAACTGTATAGTAAAAATATACAACAGGCATGGAAAAATTTAATTTATTTAACTAATGGTTAATGTTAAATGATAATGTTAAATTTCTGACATAATCTTTTCTAAAACCTATTAGGTGAAAGGATTAGGAACTATAATAATCTTATCCTAAAATTATATAACTTTTTTTCTATTATAATTCAAAATATATTTACAACAAAATAATATTTCAATACATTTCTAAAGGAGTAATAAAAATAAGAAAATAAAATACATTCCTAAAGCTCCCCTCCCCCATTTTATAAAAGGCCACCACATATAACCACTTACTCCCTCATCTCAAGCCACATGGATTGTCCAAATTATACTAAAATAATCTGAAAACATACCTCCCTTACTTCTAGATAGCGCACTTTGGGAAAAAATCCTACTTATGGTTACCTTTAGTGAAAATCAAGACGAAGATACTCGAAAAAGAGGTGATTGTTTTATCACCTCCTTCAAAATTCATTTATTCATCTACATCCTACTCTTTTGTGGTTTTCATTATGATGTAATAAATCCAGTATATTATACATTTTGATATGTTATTATAATTATGGGACAACCTTATACCACCTTTTATCCATCCTATAAACAACAATATCACTATGTACACATATGTACAACTTACCATCTCTACACCGTGGTGTAATTTGTTATTCAACAATACATAATTTGTTTGAGTATAATTATTAGTATAATGGATGTACAAAATTAATATAACAATATAATTATTCTTTATTGTTAATATACCATCCAATTCTATACCTTTTAACTATTAAGTGAATGATATCGTTGTTGGTACGTACATACGATCAACCCTCACCATGATGTGATGTGATTCATTATTCATGATATTCATTAAACCATGATTATATAAATGAATGGAATGAATAAATATGCTATATATTATAATAATATAATCTGGTAATTTATATTAATATAACACATGAAATGGAACATGACCTTATCCGATAAAACATGCATAAGTATATAGAGCAGTTAATATCTGAATAACGAGTGACAATGAAATATTAGTAATAAAAGGATGGCAATAAAATATTATATGATATCATAAAAATTATTATGATTCTGGAATAATTCAAAAATATTATTTAAATCATTATACTTTTGTTTTGGATACATACGAAGTATATCCGACCTAAAGTAATGGATAATATGTCAATCTAATTATTATCTAAGATTGTTTATATGTAATTATTTACTGGGGTATGTTTATCATCCATAGACATGTTCCCTAAATTTTTAACATTATTTCAAAACCTCTACAAATTTTTAAATCCAAATTTACCCATTGTTGAATTTATAATAAAATAAATGAAAGGAATAGGTTTCCGTTATTCGACACAAGGTACTTTTTTTATATTTTCCTGAAAATGTTTGAGAAGAATGTTTTTTTAAATTATAAAACATCAATGGATTATTATAGATTCATAATTCCTTATTTAAACGAATCATACTTTACAAGATTTCCAGATTATTTTATACTAATGTATTTTATTTTAAAATTTCATTGAATTTTTAAGAAAGAAAACGATTTGGAAGAAAAAAAGACATTTTCCTCATGAATTAATTGCTTGTATTTTATCCTAATTATTTTCCCACAATGATAGAATAGGGTTATGTTTCTATCTTTAATTTTTCAATGATTTTATATTGTTTATGATAGAATTAGTTTTCAGAAAATCCATTTATTTCATAGGGATTATGATGGAATGATGTTTAAGAAAGCCATTATTTTTTCCTTTGGTTATGTAATGATGATGGTTTATGTTTTTTTGGAACATGTAAGAATGATTTCATAATTATATGGAGGTATTATATCTACCTTCAATGCATTAGGTAATGATTTACATCTCATGAGATATTTTTGGCTGGCATGTAACCTAAATCTAGTTCAATAATATAGTTGTAAAACGGAATGTATATCTGGTTCAATAATATAGGGATAGAATGAGGAGAAAACTCAGTTCAGTAATGGATTGTGTTTTCTATGATCATCTTGGATATTATCTTAGAATAATCAGGGAATTATTTTCTAATCTTATGTTTTTACCACAAGATAATGTTTTATTCTAATTCTATGTTATCAAGGTTAGTGTTCTATAATGATTTATTCCTTACGAACTGCAATGATTTACATCATTACTCAAGATTTTGATATTTAAATGTTTTGTTCAAGATTTTTTAAATTCATATGTTGATCTACTATTTTTTAACCTTAATGGGCATCCAAACTCACCAATTCTTTTTATTCCATTCATCAGGATATAATGAAATCATTTAGGGAGTAGTACTAAAGGGGATGATATTTATGGGAGATGTAGATGTTCTTTCACATGTTAGAAGAATTTATTCCATGTTTCCAAAGGAACTAAACTATTACAGTCCAAAGGAATGAATTTTTTAAATGTAATGAATATTTATCTAAAAGCATGTAATGTTCATATACATCATTCGTGGTTCATTACAATTGGTATTAGAAGAAAGGATTAGTAAAACTATAGAAACTACGATGAGAAAACATAAGTGAGATCTTTATATATATTACTATAGGATTTCCATTGGATATGTATAATTAAAGGTTACAGTCCCAAAATTATGGTAATTTTTATGAATAACCTAGTATTAATCCTAATATGTTAGATATTGGAATACACCACCTTGACTATGTTTTTTTTCATGTATGATTTTCCCCTCACATTATTCATGTTTTGGTTTTTGAAAATGGATGGAACCTGAATGACCATGTTTATTTTCAATTCAATGGGAAATGCTATGATTTTCCTCTTGAAAAAAAATTGTTAAGGGATATGGAATAAAAAATCATTTCGTTATACTTAAACAAGTTATGAACCACTTTGGACATCCAAATGACCCGAGAAGGGAACAAGATTTTGTTGATTCTTTTGTGAGGCAGTGTCCAACTTTATTCAGTGGGTCTTCTAATCCACTGGTTGCTGAAAAATATATCTATACCATTGAAAAGATATTTTACATCCATCATTGTTCGGAACATGAAACATAGATTTGGCTCTTTATCATTTAGATGGTGAAGCAAACCAATGGTGGACTGTAATCTGTAATATGAGGCAATACGATGAAAATGAATCCATGGAATGGAAGGGGTTCAAGAACATATTTTTCAATTAGTACATTCCTCTTATTAATTTAATGTAAGTGTAAAAGGGTATCCTTGAGAATAAGTAATATGATAAAGAATCTATTGGTAAAGATGAGGAAAACTATACAAGACTTGCAAGGTATGCTTCTTGCATTATCATCCAACATGAATGTAAAGTTGATCGATTCTTCATTGGCATAGAACCAATTCATCGAAGGGAGTTATATATAAGAGACACTAGTTCCTATTTAGTGAATATGTGGTGTTATATCATGGTTGAAATGGATGTTGGTGTTACATATCAATCTCATGGGGTTGATAAGAAACGAAATATGGACTTTAAAGGAAAATATCAAAACACTTTTAAAATGAAGATGACTATTTCCTTAGGTTCAACAACTGGAAGGAAGCATGGTGAAGAATGTATTAAATATATTTTAAAATTTTCTATGTGTGGAAATGAAGTTCATCCTGAATTTGAGTACCGAATTAATGAGAAAAAACTATCTTCTGATGATAATAGAGGAAAGGTTTAGAGAAAATTCACCACACACACTTCAATTCTATAAGTGCAAGGAAATGGGGCTTTTACTAACCAATGCTATAATAAAAGTGTTTTCAATTATGATCATCATAATAAACATCTTAAGGCCAAATAAAAAGTAAAATGACATTCCATCACTATTGGTGATGTTAAATATGAAAATGAAGTGGTGGAATGATTGTGTTTATGTAATGGGATTCCAAAATAATATTGTTGACTTGATTTAATTGTGTTTTGGAAAAATTAAATATCTACGAAGTGGTCCACTATGGTTTTACATATGTACTGGAAAGTATATTCTAAGTGCTTCTGGTAACCATGAAATTTTATTGAGTTAGTAAGGTGATGTTTTCTGTAAAAACATGATATAGGTAAGGATGACCCTTAATATGAACATGATGTTGAGATAATAATATTTTTAAAAAGGTATGTTGGATAGGAATAAGTAAATTGAACGATATTAGTTGCCTTGTAACTAGTTAAGGACTTATAAACATATGGTTTATGCTATCTCAGATGAATATTACAACTTTTTCAACTAAAGAATAAGAAAAAATTCATGTTTTCAATAAGGATATCTGATAGTTTACGTTGTAACTATCACTCATGATAATACATTATTAAGGTATTCACTTTTTTGGATTGTGAAATATAAGAAGTAACATATGAGATATTTGAGAAACATTATAAACCAATTTAGTTCACCACTTTCTAGGGTGGTTTATTTTTAGTTTTTTAGAAGGATTATAAGGTTATCCAATTATGGATACTATAAGATATGCTCTGGTTGATGGGTTTTAGATTAATGTATTATCCCACTATAGGTGGACTTATAAATATATGATAATATATTTTATGTTTTTTTGACATAGATGGAATAAACAATCATTTTATTTATGGATCATATGATCTGCTAACACTTGAGGAATGAAAAATTCAAGGCATGAACAATGGTATATATTTATGGACCACATGAATATTTAATATAGAAAGTTTTCAAGGAATGAACAATGTAAAGACCCCAAAATTCCAAGGAATTTTTTATCTTAAATTCTTTGGAATTTTATGAGTCTGCAGTTTCTGACTGCGTCAGATTCTGAGGCCCGAAGTGCCTGGAATGATCCGTCGAAGTTTTGTTATGCTTAAATTAATGCACATAAGCAGTTTTCCAGAAAAAGTGGAATAACTCTTAAACGGTTACTCAGATCAGAAATCTGAGTGCACCGTTGAGCTCAGAATGATAGGTTTACCATAGGCATGTCTTATGTTTCATCATTGTAGGCCTCTTGTGAGAAAACCCAAAAATGGGATAATCGTAAATAAAATAAATAAGTAATGTTATTTTATTTTTCAAATGCTTATAACTAGCAAACGATAACTCAGATTAAAATTCTGAGACCACCGCTGAACATGTGAGGATATGCTTTATATGAGAAGATACTAACTTTTTCCGGGGTGGGCCTCCTGAGAAGGGTAGTTTTTGGCCGTAAATAAAATAATTAAGCGACAATTATTTTATTGTAAAATTCATAACTTCTAAACGGTAACTCGACTTGAAACTCCGAGAGTAAAGTTGAGTTCGATGGGGTGTTTTTCTCCTATTCATAGCCTAACCATCACCTCAGTGGGACGAGGGTGACTGATAATAATTTTCTGATTTTTTTTGGGTACTTTCAGTAAACATATGAGCGGAATTTTATAACTTTTGAACAGGTGCTCGGAATCGAATTCCGAAGGCACCGTTGAACTCGCAGCATCGATATTTTCTTAAGAAGACATTCATCTCAATGGCAGATGAGCAGGAATAAAATTTAGTTTTAGATTTATATATATATATATATATAGTACAACAATTTATTTTATTTTTTTTAGTTTCCATGTGTTGAGTGAGTTAGTTAAAACCTCCCCTTGGGAGTTGGAGGTGGGACGGCCACAACCTAACCTCCCATTTAATGGGTAGGGAGAGGAAACCTCACAACCCTGCATCAATTAATTTTATGTGACGATGTAATATTAATTTCTCTCAATTAATTTTATGGGTCGACGTAAAATTAATTGTTGTCAGTTAATTTTATGGGTCGACGTAAAATTAATTGTTGTCAGTAAATTTTATGTGTCGATATGAAATTAATTGATGTCAATTAATTTTATGTGTCAATGTAATTTTAATTCATGTCTTATGTTTTCACACAGGCTATGTGGGGTAAACTTCTTGGCATCCTCCTTTCTTAATTTGTGCCAACACACCTCTTAAATTGTGCCAACGCAATTTAATTCACCCTACCCCCTTTTTAAATTAAGTAACTGCATCATTGGAATTTTGGAAGGTTCCAAATAAATGAACTATCATAAATTTCCCAATGGTTACATACCTCTCCCCCTCTCCTATATATTGGGAGCTTGGGAGATGGTTTTGGGATGGCTTCACCAAATGATGAAGCGCTGGTAACATATTGCGATGCCGAACACTTGGGGAAATCTTATCATCTCCAACGAAGAACGCGAGGAACACAAACAATTATATTCCATGTTATTCTTCTTCGACCTTACTTCCCCAAATACATATCCTCCACAACATCATCAACGAACCGTCGCAGCTCAATATTGGGGTCGTGTGGTGGACGCGACGAACGACGGTCTTCATCGTCTTCATTCAGCGACTCCGCCAACGAGCGATGAGCAAGAGGTATGAGTTTTATTTTATTTAATGTATGAACCATTACCAGGTTCTTCCTTTCTCTCAAAACAAAGAATGGTGGTTTTTGTGCTTCATACTTGCGAGAACCTATTGCTACCACCCTAAATGCAGAGGGTCCGAGCCAATCCAACATGGCCCGAACCCTCCGTTGTTCTTTTTGTGGTGACTCCACGACAGCATGGAAATGAGGTGACATCGACGAAGGAGGCATACAAAGGTTGTTCTACCCACATCCTTCGTGAACTACGCCGCCCCCACGATTCCCTGGCGTGCACCCGGTGCACCAAGCCCCTTCCGGTTCACCCCAGTGCCCTACCGGCGCACCCCGGCGCCTTCTCGGCGTAGCCCAGCCCCCCCGGCGTGCGGCCCATCGAACCCGGCGCCCCGCACCCTTGTCGGCGGCCTGTCCGATGCCCCATCCGGTAGCCTACCCGGCACACTCTGATGCCCCCGCTTGCCCTGCCGCGCTACCCGGCGTTCCCCCGTGCGCTATCCTACATTCGGCACCCTCCCTGGTGCACCCGCGCCCTACCCGGTGCACCCGTGGCCTACACCGAGCCCCGCTGGCCCGCCCGCTCCCCGCGCGGTCTTCCTGATGGCCTCCTGGTTCTCGACCTACTGAACCGGCCAACGAAGCTCCCACGGTGTTGCTGGGCGAACCGGCCCGGTCTCCTGGGCAAAGTTACCGAGCCACCGACGTGGCGACTATCCGGCCGAACCGCCCTCGCGGTTCGTTGGGCCGGGCCCAGCGGACCAGGTCAAAACGTAGTGGGCAGACTCGCCCAATAGGCCGGGTCAGACCCAGTGAGTTTGACCGGGTCAACCCATACGAGGTCATCCCAGTTTGGGTGAGGCTGAGTTGGTCAGACCGGGTCAGACCGGACCCGGGCTCATTACTGACCCATTACCTTCTTGGGCCATATCTTTGGCACCGGACGTCTGTTTGATGAACCGTCAGTGGCGACAGTACTCTTGGAGCATAGTTTTCCCTTTGAGTATACCTGATCGGAGTTTGGGGTATTGTTGAGATACAGTTGGGTTGGTTCGTACACAAAACCAACCGGGCCCCAGGGACTAAAAATCTAACAACTCATAGACCAATCATTCGATTGATGCACCGTCTGTTGCTTTGAGACCCCTATGATGAGGCGGTCCTTTATGTTACTTATCTGTGAGATTTTTTGACACTTTGAAATAACATCCAGAAGCTCGTGGGGCGGACCCTCCCGGAGACGAGCGTACGGAGTGCGGAGACCTAGTAGCTGTAGGCCTGACGACTGTTTGACCGATTCTACTCAGAGTGATTCGATTAGCCCAGTGGACGGTGCGCTCAGTATTTGGCGGCAGACCCATGGCAGACAGAGCGCTTGGTAGTTGGTAGTAGATCTGATGTACTCGACATGAGGAGTACATCTTTAGGCTATAAGGGGTGAGCGCCTGGTATTTTGTGGCAGACCCACAGCGGACGGAGCGCCCGGTATTTGGAAGCAGATCTGTGGTACTTGACAGGAGGAGTACCTCATCATTCTAGGCATAGTGAGTAGTGCCTCTGAGTTGTGACAGGGCCACTGTACTCGACAGAGTAGGAGTTCTCTAGTAGTTGTGGTTTCGATAATGAAAATCCTAGTTTGAGCTGAGCCAATGACCTTTGTATTTTCCTCATGATTGAGATGGGTTATTTGATAACTTATGTATATGTATGTTCATATTCCTAAGTAAAGGTTATCTATTGAGATCTTTCTTTTTGGTTTTTCCTTGTTGGATTTAGTGAGATCTTGAGGGTCTCGGGGTCCCATCTGAGTATTGTTATACTCACCCCTGCACGGGTTATTCCCACACCTCGTTGTGTTGGTTGTAGAAGACGGACAACATTGGTCGTGGTTGAGGCTTGTAGAGCTGGACGGTACTCAGAGGTGGACTTCATGAGGAGATGGTACCTGGAGGTGACAGAAGTACATGGAGAGCTGAGGTGGATATCTGTACCTACCCTACAGGTAGGAACCCGATGGATGATCCAGGAGCTGCTTCACCATTCAGCTGTTGTTTTTTCAGTTGTAATTTACTTTCTGTTTTTGTTTTACCTTTCTGTTGGGCTTGTATTTCTGGCCCCCTTGTACTTTCAGCACACTTGTTATATTGCATTAATTAGTGTTTGTTTCATCTTGTTCTCTGGTTGTGTGTGTTTACGTTTTATAAAGTCAATTCCTTCCCAGTTTTTAGGGAGTTACTCCATTGGTGAATGTCGCCAACCCCTGGCCTATGGAAGGAGGGCTTGGGGTAGTCACGATACGAGCCCCGGAGGATGGGTCGTGAAAAATTGGAATTAGAGGATTCGGTTCTACCGGAGAACATAGGACTCTGATATTATTTCTATGAAGAAATAGTGTTAAGCATACTGAGTGAGGTTTTCAGTTCAGAGAGTAGAGTGTTGGTGCGGTAGCTGACGTATCCATACACCAGGACCCTGACTTCTAATTTCCGGCTCAGTGCACAAAAATAATTATTACGTGTGTGTTTCAAAAAGTATTCTTTAAGTCAGCTCAAACCAGGTCAGCTCACCAGGTATAGTCTTTTGACCATGTCACATCTGTTTCTTTCAAGATGCCTCCCCACGGATGACCAGCTAGAGCCCCGAGAGTTGTACGTACTGACAGCCCGCTGAGCGACGAGGCCTCAATGCAGGGCCCTCTTCTAGTTGATATACCAGTAGAGGAACCAGCGATACTACCACCCATTGGGCCACCGATACCACTAGCCCCAGCAGCAGGCGATGCACGCTGCACGAGTTCTAGCACTAGAGGCCACCCAGATTCCAGGGAGAGACGGACCCACAAGCAGTTGAGGATTGGATGTAGACTATGGTGAGAGTCTTCAGGCTAGTTGGGATGCCAACTGACTTCATGGTGATCCTTGTTTCCAACCTCTTTCAGGCATTAGTAGGCAGATGGTGGAGCCTGATTCTCCAGATGCACAATGAGGCAACACTTCTATTGGAAGACTTTGAGAGCCTGTTCCGGGCAGAGTTTGTACCAGCCACCCTTCGAGCGGTGTGGATACAAGAGCTGCTGCATCTTCAGCAGGGTAGCATGATAGTGGCGAAGTACTCATCAATGTTCATAGACCTCTTGCTCTACACTACTAATATGGTACGAGACATGTTCTTCAGGGCCCAGAGCTTCGAGCAGGGGCTCAGGCGAGAGATTAGAGCCTCAGTTGTTTCTCACAGCATTTTGACGTAGACATGAGTGTTGAAGAGAGACCTTCTAGTGGAGAGTTTCCTTGTTGAGAAGTCTCCAATATTGGGACCCACCACTAGTCGACTAGGAGCGGAGTCTTCTGCAGCTGGTAGTAGACAGATGACATAGGGGTCCAAGAGGACCAGACCCACCAGTGGATGACTGCACGACTCTTGTTAAGTTGTGCAGGGAAACCATAGTGGGGACCTAGCCAGTCGTGCCAGGAACGGGCAGTGTTACTCCTCCGGTAGGCTTGGTTACATGGCACGTGACTATCCGACCCACTATGAAGATGATCAGAAAATAGATGAAGGACCTCTCAGGTAGATGCAGAGGTTCGATTAAGACGGTTCGCAGGGTTAAGGCAGACGAGGCTGGGGAGCTGGCCATGCATCTGGTGGTGGACGACGCTTCGAGGTGTTGCCACCACCACCATCAAGAGATCTACCCCGACTACAGGGAACATGTGGATAGGGGTGATCAGAACTTAATGTAGTTGAAGCATACGACCATGGAGCTCCAGAAGCATGTAGATAGGAGTGGGACTTGTCCCAGGCATTGAGGCCTTTGTTCTTTGTGCTTCTATTTTACGTGCTATTATTGTTTGTGGTTTTTGTGTGTCTTTGTACTTGAACTGCAGTTTTAAAAGACACTTGTCCATGTGATGTTTTCTTTCCTTCCCTTTTGTGTGGTTGATACTGAGAGGTTCTGGATAAAACTGTTAACATGACCCTCACTTTGGAGATTCCTACAGGAGGAGACACAGTGACCACACACTGATGCCGAGAGTGTGACTCATCCCTTGAAGGCAAGAGTGATGGTTGGATCTCTTGGTAGAAGTGTCGAGGCCTTAAAACTTCATCCAAGACATGAATTGTACCATTTATGTCAGGATTGACTATATCAGGCAAAAAAAGTGGTTCATCCAGGGGATGAGACCAGATTTCCCTTTTTAGAAAAGGAGAAATCTTAGTAGCTCTTGTAAAACATAGGAGAGGTGTCTTACCGCCTGTCCCTTCCACCTCAGTTGCACTGGGTGCACAACATCTTCCACGTATATTAGCAGAGAAGATGTGTGCATGGCCCATCCCACATCATCGACCACAGGGAGCTAGACATTTATGATGGGCAGACATTCACAGAGGTTCTAGTGGAGATTGAGGATCGACAGGAGCGGGTCCTGTGTGGATGATCAATTCCCATGGTGTGGATTCACTAGTAGCAAGAGAACCTCTAAGAGAGCACATGGGAGTGGGAGGGTCATATGTGTGCTCAGTACAACCTTTTTGTTTCCCTAGTTTGTGATGTAGCTTTACGGGGATGTAAATCCCTGAGGTAGGGGTAATTTAAAGACTCGAAAATTCCAAGGAAATTTTTTTCATAAATTATTTGGAATTTTATGAGTCCTCAGTTTCTGACGGTGCAAGATTCCAAGGCCCGGAGTGCCCTGAATAATCTGTCGATGTTTTTTTTCTTAAATTAACACACATAATCAGTTTTCCTGAAAAAGTGGAATAACCCGTAAACAGTTACTCGGATCAGAAATCCGAGGTCACTATTCTTCTCAGGATGGCGGTTTTACCCTAGGCGTGACTTAAGTTTAGTCAGCGCAGGCCTCCTGTGAGAAAACCTGAAAATGGCATGATCGTAAATAAAATAATTAAATAATGTTATTTTATTTTTCAAATTCTTATAACTCTCAAATGGTAACTCAGATTTAGAATCTGATACCACCGCTTAACTCATGAATGTATTCTTTCTTTATGCATATACAAAGTTTGGCGGGTGCAGGCCACCTGAGAAAGTGAGTTTTTGGCCGTAAATAAAATAATTAAGCGAAAAATATTTTATTGTAAAATACATAATTTCTAAACGGTAACTCGAATAGAAAATACAAGAGTACCATGGAGTTCGTTGGGGAATTTCTATCCTAGGCATAGCCTACCCCTGACCATAGTGGGTCAAGGGTGAATGACAAAAATTTTCCGAACTTTTTATCGGGTACGTTTAGTAAACATACGAGCGGCGATTTATAACTTTTGAACCGTTACTCCGAATCCAATTCCGAGGGCACCGTTGAACTAGCAGCGCCAATATTCGCTTAAGAAGGATTTCATATCAATAGAAGATGAGCATGAATAAATTTTGGTATTTATATTTTTATAACAAAAATAATAAAATAAAGTACAACACTTTATTTTATTTTATTTTGTTTCCATGTGTTGAGTGCGTTAGTTAAAACCTCCCCATGGGAGTTGGAGATGGGACCGACACACCCTAACCTCCAATTAAATAGGGATGGTGATGAAACCACTAAACCCCCCCCCCCATCAATTTATTTTATGTGTCGACGTAAAATTAATTGCTCTCAATTAATTTTATGTGTCGATGTAAAATTAATTTCTATCAATTAATTTTATGGGTTGAAGTAAAATTAATTGTTGTCAGTTAATTTTATGGGTCGACGTAAAATTAATTGTTGTCAGTTAATTTTATGTGTCGATGTGAAATTAATTGTTGTCAGTTAATTTTATGTGTCAATGTAATTTTAAATCATTTCTTAGGTTTTGACGCAGGATATGTGGGGGAAACTTCTTGGAATACTCCCTTCTTAAGTTGTGCCAACACACCTATTAAATTGCACCAACGCAATTTAATTCGCCCGACCCCCTTTTTAAATCAAGTAACTGCATCGTTGGAATATAAGAAGGTTCCAAATAAATGAACTGTCATAAATTTCATTATGGATACATAACTCTCCCCCTCTCCTATATATTGGGAACTTGGGAGAAGGTTTTGGGACGGCTACACCAAGCGACGAAGCGCTGATAAAGTATCGTGATGCCGAACACTTGGGGAAATCATTATCCTCTCCAAAGAAGAATGTGAAGAACGCCAACGATGATCATCCACGTGATTCTTCATGTTCTTCCTTCCGCGACTCCGCCAACGAGAGACGAGAAAGAAGTACGGGTTTTATTTTATTTAACGTATGAACCTTTCCGATGTTCTTCCATTCTCTCAAAATGAAGAACGACGGTTGTTGTGCTTCATACTTGCGAGAAACTATTGTTACCACCCTAAATGGGGAGGGTCCGGGCCAAACCAACATGGCCCGGGCCCTCCATTGTTCTTTTTGTGATGACACCACGATGGCATGGAAATGAGGTGATGACGAAAAATGCGGCGTACAAAGGCTGCGCTACACAAGGCCTCCGTGAACTACACCGCCCCCATGGCTCCCTGGCGTGCACCACTCGCCCCTCGCCCCAGCCGGCGCACCACAGCGCCCTGCCGGCGCACCCCGGCGCATTTCCGGCACAGCCCAGTGCCCCCCCCCGACGTACTGCCCGGCCAACCTGGTGCCCCAGGCCCTTGCCAGAGGCTTGCATGGCGCCACAACTGACGGCTTTCCCGGCACACCCCGGCGCCCCCACGTGCCCTACCATGCTACCCGGCGCACCACCGCGCACTGCCCGACATTCATCACCCTGCCTGGCACACCTGCGCCCTACCCGGTGCACTTGCGCCCTACCCGGAGCCCCACCAGACCGCCCGCGCCCCGCGCGGTCTTCCCACTGGCCTCCCGGTCACCGGCATGCTGAACCGGCCCACGATGCCCCCACGGTGTCTCTTGGCGAACCGGCCCGGTCTCCTGGGCCGAGTTACCGAGCCGCCGATATAGCGACTATCAGGCCAAACCGCCCATGCGGTCCGCTGGGCCGGGCCAAGCGGACCAGGTCAACCCAGACCAGGTCGGCCATGTTTGGGTGAGGCCAAGTTGGTCTGACCAGTTCGGACCGGACCTGGGCTCATTACTGACCCATTATCTTTTTGTGCCATATCGTTGGCCCCGGACGTCCGTTTGAAGAACCTTCAGTGGCACCGATACTCTTTGAGAATATTCGTCCCCTTGAGTATACCCCATGGGAGTTCAGGGTATAGTTGAGATACGGTCGGGTTGGATCGTACACGAAATCAACCGGGCCTCTGGGACTAAAAAGCTAATAACACACAAACCGAGAATTCGATTGACGCGCCGTCTATTGCGTTGTGACCCCTATGACGAGTCGGTCCTTTGTGTTATTTCTACGTGAGACTTCGCAACACTTGGATGTAACAACCAGTAGCACATGCAGCGGACCCTCTCGGAGACGAGCGTATGGAGTGCGGAGACCTAGTAGCTGTAGGCCTGACGACTACTTGACCGATTCGACTCGGATAGATTCGATTAGCCTAGTGGACGGAGCTCCTGGTATTTGGAGGCAAACCCATGACGGACGGAGTGCCTGGTAGTTGGCAGCAGATATGTGGTACTCGATAGGAGGAGTACCCTTGTAGGGTATTAGGGGGGATCGCCCAGTATTTGGAAGCAGACACACAGTGGACGGAGCGCCCGGTATTTGGCAGCAGACCCGCGGTACTCGACAGGAGGAGTACCTCAGTAGTCTAAGGTTAGTGAGTAGTGCGTCAGAGTCGTGACAGGGCCACTTTACACGACAGAGGATGAGTTCTCCAGCAGTTGTGGTTTTGATAATGAAAATCCTGTTTTGAGCTGAGTCAGTGTTCTTTGTGTTTTCCTCATGATTGAGATGGGTTTCTTGATAACTTATGTATATGTATGGGCATATACCTAAGTAAAGTTTATCTATTGAGATATTTATTGGTGGTTCATACTTGTTGGATTTAGTGAGACATTGAGGGTCTCGGGGTCCCTGCTGAGTATTGTTATACTCACCCCTACACGGGCTACGCCCACATCTCGTTGTGGTGGTTGTAGACGACGGACAACACTGGTCGTGGTTGAGGCTTGTAGAGTTGGACGGTACCCGGAGGAGGACTTCACAATGAGATGGTACCCAGAGGTGATAGACAGATGTGGAGAGATGAGGTGGCCATCTATAACTACCCTACAGGTAGGAACCCGAAGGAGGATCCATGAGTTTTGTCACCATTCAGCTGTTTCCTCTTCATTTGTACTTTACATTCAGTTGTAGTTGTACCTTTCTGTTGGGATTGTATTTCTGACCCTATTGTTATTTTAGAACACTTGTTACACTGAATTACTTAGTGTTTGTTTCCAGATGTTCTATGGCTGTGTGTGTTTACGTTTTATAAAGGCAATGCGTTCCTAGTTTTTAAGGAGGTATGCCTTTGGTGCTAGTCGCCAGCCCCTGGCCTATGGATGTCGGGCATAGGGTAGTCACGATACGGGCCCCGGGGGACGAGACCTGACAAACAATGCATAGATTATATTGAAATCAAGTAAGTAACTCATCACATGTAATTCCAATTTAGGGAATGAATATTGAAAAAAAATGAAATTTTATTACTTACTTATCCAATGAATCATATGGTTCGTTAAATCATTTCAGATTATGGGTTCCTATTTATTTTATTTTTCCAAACCATGTTATCTACCACTTTCCATCAGAAGATGTTTGTTATATTTTTCTTCAATATCAATATTTTAACGTCACACATATGTTCTCATATGTGGACACCCAATGATGAGTTACTTTGATTTGCTTTTATGTTTGATAATTCTTCTTTAAAAGGACGTTTTACTATTCCATTTTATGATGTGGGTTTCCATGAAAGAAACATTCAATTTTTTATCCTTATATATCCTCGAATAATTTAATGGGGGAAAATTATTTTATGGGGGGGTATAATGTAACATCTTAAGTTTTTATGCACCATTTTTTTTTGAATAAGTTAAATTTTTATTTCTTTTTTTCAATGCACTATGTAAAACATATCATTAAAACTAAACCTAATTTCCATATATTTCATGTAGTACCGTGTTGGCGTATGATACACACAACACTAAGTATAGATTTTTTTTCAATGTATATTAGAAATATTTTTATATTATTTCATAACAAACACCAAAGCAATCTTTCACTAGTTGAAACACTGAATTGATTTGTGTTACAAGTAAGAGAGACCTTCTAGAACATTTAACATTGTACGAAATACCGAGTTTCACTAAACAATGATATATTATAAAAAAATTATTTATTAATGAGATATAAACTAGCTATTATGAATAGATTTAACCACATTTTAAATGTTATATAAAATTAAAATTGATATTTCATATTTTATTGACATGATATAATAGAAAATTTATTTTTTCGGGTAGAGGATGTATTTTTCTACAAATTTAGTTTTTCCACCTTTTGATGGTGCAACAATTTAAAATCTAGTTTTTGAGAAATTTAAATATTCTATTTGAAAAAATATGCTTCTTATTTGGAATAGAGACTAAAAAATTTAAATTCATTGAATTTTTATTATTTTTCTGATGAAATTTATATTTTAACGAATAGTGAAAAATACATCAATTTAAATCAAAACTGTTTTTGCATATAATTTATATTTATAGATTGATTAACTTTTTAATTGTTTTTAAATTTTAATGGATTGATTTTTTAATCATTTAATAAAATTTTGTTCATTGTATGTAAATTCACATTTTTATTAGATATAAACAAATGTGAACCTTTTGATTGTTTTTACTTCTTAAAAAACGTTTTATTGTTTTGAAAATGGGAATTAATTTAAATATAATTTCTACCTATTATGTGTTTTGAATTTGAAAAAAATAGATTCCATATTTGTAGTCATATGTTCCAAATAATGTAAGTAGGCCCCTAATATTTTTTGACATAATGAATCGTAACTTCAGAAATTAATTTTATTTTCCATGGTTAAATGGTAAATTTGGTAAATAAGGGTAAAAAAAATATTATAACAATATAAAACATCCCCCAAATATGTCTTAATATTATTTAATGAGTAATGGGAAACCAAAAAAACATTATGTTGATCTTACGACATTTGGGATCCAATTATGTTTGATGTTTACATGATAAAAAAATTAAATTAATGTAAAGAGGAATATAACATAAACATGTATATTTTAAATAAAAAAATTTAATATGGGGTCATATAACTGATATCATTTAATATAAATATTCAGTATAATTATAAGAATACTTCCTATTTAATTTTATTTTATTGATAATTTTTTGATAATATATAAATTAATTTCATTATGACATTATGAAGATATAATGATTACTTAATTAATGAATGATTCAAATAGATGAAATTATAAATATTCAAAAGAAAAATTTATTTGAATGTTTTCATGCCATCCACGAATTTTGTGGATGATTATGACATTTTATATTTGAGGTAATGTCATTTTTATGAATGAAACATTTTTTTATGATCTAAAAAATATATTACTAAATATTGTCATATTTGAATAAAATTAGTTTTTTAAATAATAAAAGTTTATTAAATTATATAATATTCTTAAAAGTCAATGAATAGTAAAAATGACTTATATAATGTTAAAAATATCACTTATGTTCCACTAGAGGTGATCTTTTTAGTTAATATTAACTATATTAACCATATAGTATACAAATACAAGAAGACCAGGTAAGAGTTAATTTATATATCTAAGTGTTAAAGCAAGAATGTAATGTTAAATTTGTGACCTAATCATTTCTATAAACTATTTATTTAGATTTCATAGAAATATCATCATATTATCTTAATAATATATTACTTTGGAGTTATTTTAATTTGATAATCAATTTATAATAAAATAATATATCAAAACTTTCCTAAAGTGCCCCTCATCCCTCTTATAAAAGGCCACCTCATCTACCCTCTTACTCACTCCTCTCAAGAACCTTTTCTCGTACTTCTTATGCACAGATAATCTCAAAAAATCCCTAAATTCCTCTTAGATACTATATTTTGGGCATAAAGGCATCTTATGGATTTTTTTTCAAATGAAAAATAGATACTCGAAATAGAGGTAAATGTTTTATCACCTATTGCAATATTCTTTTTTTATTCTACTTCTTCTTCATATGTTGTTTATATAATAAATTAATAAATATGGTATCTTCTATATGAATATATGTTATTATAAGAATTGGACAACTTTATACCTTCTTTTAATAATCCTAAGAATAAAAATATCAACATGCATGTATACGTAGGGCTTGCCATCTCCACTGAAATTTGTAATATGTTATTCAACAAAAAATAATTTGCATGGGAATATTCATAACTATGATTTAAGTAAGTAATTAATATAAGATGATATTTATTCTGTATAATTATTATATCATCCAATTCCACACAGTTTAACCATTAAGTGGATAGTATCCTCAATTGTGCGTACATACGGCCTACCATCTCCATGATGCGATATAATTAATTCTACATGATCTTCATTAATCCAAGATTATATACATGTATGGAATGAATAAATATGATTTATATTATAATAATATCATTTCCTAAATCAACATATAGTTGTTAATATCCGAATAACGAGTGACAATAAAATGTTACTAACAAACAGATGATAATATATTCATATATAATATCCTGAAAATTATAATGATCCATGAAAACGCCAATAAAATTTTATAAATAAATATACATGAGGATTGGATACATACGAAGTATATCGGGCCTACGGTAAGGGATAATTTTACTATCTCATTATTATTTGAGATTTTTTATACATAATTATTTATTGAGAGATATTGAGCATCCACATAAATGTTCCCTAAATATGTAATACTATATTTATTCTTCTATAATTGTTTAATGTCAATTTTACACATCAGTTACACTTTAATTAACATTATGAAATCAA
Organism: Viscum album; assembly: GCA_963277665.1. Classification (NCBI taxonomy): domain Eukaryota; kingdom Viridiplantae; phylum Streptophyta; class Magnoliopsida; order Santalales; family Viscaceae; genus Viscum; species Viscum album. Next base: position 1,554,343,321 of record OY728121.1, on the reverse strand, counting down.
TATTTTAAAATTATTTTATACAAGGAACTTTTTTAACTTTTCTGGAAAAAGTATGAGGAGAATGTTTTTTAACTTATATTGCATGAATGGATTCTTATTATTTTATAACTCCTTATTACCATAAAAATTACATTTAAATATTTATCGTTTTTTTAATATAAATATTTTATTTTAGAAATATGTTTCATTTTGGGAAAAAAATATTTTCTGTAGGAGGAAAGATATTTTCCTCTTAAATAAATTTCAAGTATTTTATCAAAATTATTTTCCATCTATGATTACATAGGATAATGTTTCTATCCCTATTATTTGGTTGATTTTATTTTGTTCATGAAGGAATTATTTTTGTGAAATCTATTTATTTTATTAGTATTAGGATTGAATGATGTTTATGGAACCCATTTTTTCATTCCTTGGGTTATGCTATGATGAATCATTTATGTTTTTGTGGCACATGTAATAATGATTTCATTATAAGTTGGGCGGGACTTATATCTCCGTCTAATTCATTAGATAAATAGTTATATTTCATGAGATAGACATTACTTTAATGATAATTAAAAATAGTTCAATAATATAGGGTTGAAACAAAAAGTATATCTGGTTTAGTAATACATGAAAAGAATGAGGAGTGAAATAAGTTCAGTAACAGACACTATCCTCTATGATGGTCTTGGATATAATTCTTTTCTGTTATGTAATTTATTTTCTAAACATATATGTTTTCCACAAGTTCGTATTTTATTACAATGAAATGTTATCATGGTTAATGATCCTTTGTGATTTATGCCTTACGAACTGGTATGATTTATTTCATGACTCATGATTTATATATTTAAAAGTTATTGTCATGTTTTTTTAAATTCATATGTTCATCTATTATCTTCGTAGCCTTACTGAGCATATAAGCTCTCCCTTTCTTATGTTTCCAATCCTCATCTTATAAAACAAATCATTTTATGTAGGAGTAATAAAGTGGATGACTATTATTGTAGATGTTGATGATCATTCACAAGTTTGAAGAATGTATTTCATGATTCAAAAGGAAATAAACAATTATGGTCCTCAATGGTGAATTTGTAAAATTTAATGAATATTAATCTAAAAATATATAATATATATATGTTCCATGATGTTTTTTATATATATGACCCACAATAGAAAGCATAGAGGAATATAAAATACCCCTAGAAATTATGATATATTTATTTTAAAATGAATTCAATCTCTTAAATATCATGAATAAATTGAAATAATAAATTTATCCTTTATTATATTAAATATGGATTTTAGATTTTATTCTGTGCATCATTGAGTTTTGAATACATTATATACAATACTGAGTATAAAAGAATTGTTATATATTATTAAAGTATTATCATTTAATGTGATAGTTTTTATAGAATAATTATAATTGAAAGTATGAATTGGCAAAAAAATTATTGTTATATATATATTACAATTCTTTTTTTGTTATTTTTTATTAGAAAAAAATTATTATCATATCTTATAAAAATCAATGTTTCCGTAAAAGCTATATTTTTTCAATTTATGGTTTTATCACACTTTTTGACATGATTTTAAAATATCTTTTACCTATTTCAATTATCATGACCCGTCCTCGGGGCCCGTGTCGTGACTACCACAATCCCGCCTTCTATAGGCTAGGGGCTGTCGACTAGCACCAAAGGCGTAAATCCCGATAAAAATGGAAATCATTTCCTTTATAAAAGTAAACAAACCCAATAGGGTATGAAACATGGGAATGCACATAGTAATACTGAATACAAAAGTAGGTGCTGAAAGGAAAGTGGCAGGGAATACAAGCCCAACAGTAATTACAGTATAACTAAAATGCTAGTACAACTACTGTAATGTAAAACAGCAACCACTGAGTCATCCTTCGGGAATCCCACCTTAAGGATGGGTACAGATGGCCTCCTCAGCACCTCAGATCCGACCGTCGTCTCCATGTATATCTCTCCAAGTGTCCCACCACCAGGTACCATCCAGCTCCACAAGCCTCCACCTCGATCAGTGTTGTACATCGTCTGCATCCAATACAATGTAGTACGGGCAAAGCCCGTGCAGGGGTGAGTATACGATACTCAATAGGGACCCCGAGATCCCCAAATTTCTCCCTGAATCCACAAAGAATAAACCACAGAATAAGATAAAATCACGAAGTATCAACCAACTCTACTAAGGTATATGCCCATACATATACCTAAGATATCAATCACAGTTCGACTCCAACTCTCGAGACCATGCACAACCCAGTCCACATAGGAAAGCAAGTCAACCAAATCGATGATAATGATTGAAATTCAAGACTCATCTCACACAGGTATACATCTTTCGAATAGCGATAGAGATGATCAGATGTAGTCATTGAATAATCTAAGTTGTCAGACGCATGTAGGATACTAGAACAGCTATGCTGTTAGACCCAAGTAGGATACTAGACCAGCTACTCTGTTGGACCCACTCAGGATACTAGTTCAGAAGTCAAACTGTCAGTCCCACATAGGATACAAGTACAATAGTCATCGATTTTGAACCCACGGAGGAATCCAGTACAGTTGTCATCACTGTCTAACCCATGGTTGATTCCAGTACAGTAGTCGTCGCGGTCACAGCCAGCTCTAGGGTTCCTGCACAAAACACTCTCGATTCCAGGAGGTTCTGCTCCTCGACCCAAGGGGTCAATACATCAACTATCATGAATTCCAGATTTGATGTATCCCAAAGTTTTGTCGCGTCAAAAAGAACCCAATGAGGTAGATGGCACGCCAATCAGACACCCGGTCTGAAAAATATTGGCTTTTCTGTTCCTGGGGCCCGGTTGGAATTACGCTTGTTTCAAACCCGACCATTTTTTAAATTCGTCCAAAATACACATAGAGTATCGCAAAAAGAATATATCGTCACGAGGATCCCAGTGTTGTAGAAGGTGTGTCGATCGGATGCGCGGTCTTAATGTTATTCACATTTATGTGAAATAGTCTCGGCTCTTCAATCCCAGTGGGCTAGCGGGTTGGCTCGACCTAGTTCAGCGTGTCCAACCCGGCAGGGGGGGTCGGCCCGACCCAGTGTGGCGCGGCCCGACCCGGCCTGGAGCTTCCCGACCCGGGCTGGCCATGGCTCTACCCGACTAGGCGAGTGGTGCGGGGGGGGGGGAGGAGACTCCCTCGGTTTCACGAACCGGCGACACCGAGCGACGCCGCACCTCCTGTCCTGCGAACCGAAGATGGCCGGTCTTCCCGGCGCGAGCGGCCCACACGGGTGGGCTGCGGTTTTCCTATGTGGCACGTGCAGGTGCTGCGGCCTCCTACAACCTAGTCGGTAGGTGGCCATCCGGTTCGTCGATGAAGGGGCCCACGGAGCGCGGGCCACGGTTCTCCGCAGCACGGTGCCTTAGAGGTGCTACGATTCTCCAGCCCAGTCGGCTATAGTTGGCTGGTTCTTCTTTGGCCGATCGGCATGTGGATATGGGTCGCGGTTCTTCTATTTGTGGCTGGCACACAGCCACCACTTCTTCCAGTCTCCACTACATCCTATTGCCGCCGCTAAAATAAATATTCAAGTACCATTAGGGGGTCGTAGGGCTGTGTTTGTTCGGCCCGCGCCATCCGCGTTAGGCGATATCAATTCACTGAAGAGAAATCAATCATTCACCAAGGATGTTATATAATTTCATTCACATAATATTATATCAAACCCCCAACTTGATTTTGATGCTCGGTTGATGTGTCACGGGAAGAGGATTCTAAGATGACGTCGATTCGTTGACGTTGGGACACGTCTGAGGAAAAAGCATATTCGACATTCCTCATAGGAAAATTTTTCTTTCATGACATAGAGGGATGAGAATTAAGAATACGATGGTTGCAGGCCTTGAGTTCTTCGTTAGAGGGAGTAAATGTTGTTCGTTGAGAGAGGAAAACATTCATCTAATTCTCTAGTGGTTTCTCCACCGAAATATTTTCCAATCCAATATTATAAAAGCTACCAAACATTATTAGAATTGCCATGCAGTTAAAATTGATTCAAATAAATTCAAATAATAATTCAATGTGGAATTTAATTAATCCTAGTTGTTGGCATTAATTAAGAGGAGGTGAAGAATTTGAAATTCAAAAGAGAGGAGGTGGAGGGTTCACATTAAAAGAGGGGAGTTGTCAAATTAAATGAAGGGGAGTTAATGGAGAGTTGAAGCGTTAGGGGTTCTTGTGGGCCCCAACACACTTTATCATCTCAATGAAGGTTATGTGGGTGTCGGACCCACCTCTAACTACCCCTTTTAGGAAATAACCAACTCATAAACAATAAAATTGTGTACAAAAATTTTATTTAATTTATTATAAATCCCTAACGATTAACTTCTCTTCCCATGAAAACACAACTACGGTAGAGGTCCCCTTAAGCGAATATCGGTGCTGCGAGTTCATTGGTGCCTTGGATTTCAATTCCGATCACCTGTTCAAGAGATATAAAAACCCGCACGTACGTTTACTGAAGGTACCGGAAAAGAACTTTAGAAAATGATTATGGGCACACCGGGACTCAGAATCAGGCGCCGTCAGAAACTGAGGACTCATAAAATTCCAATGAATTATTAAAAAATATCATTTATATTTACGGGTCTTTACATTACCCCCATGTCAGGGCTTTACATCCCCGTAAAGCTTCAACATAAATTAGGGAAACAAAAGTGGGTACTAAGCACGCATCTGAGCCTCCCGCTCCCATGTGCTCTTCTTGAGGTTCTTGTGATGCCAGCGAACGTGCACTAGAGGAATTGACCGTCCATGTAGGACTCACTCTTGTCGATCACCAATCTCCATAGGGACTTCCGTGAATGTCCCCCATCATCGACTTCCATCTCTACATGGTTGATAATGTGGGAAGGGTTCTGCACGTATCTCCTCAGCTGAGATACATGGAAGGTGTCATGCACCTAGTTCATCTGAGGTGGAAGGTCTAGGCAGAAAGCCCCCTCTCCTACTCTATTGAGGACCTGGAAGGGTCCGATGAAACGCGGAGATACCTTGATGCCCCAGCCAAATCTGCGTAGATCTCATCGAGGTGAGACCCGTACGAAGACGTGGTCGCCATCCTAAAACTCCAGTTGTCTCCGTCTCCTATCAACATAGGACATCTTTCTGCTCTGTGTAGTCTTCATCCACTCCTAGATGATTTTTACCTTCTTCGTCGTAGCCTGAACCATCTCTGGTCCTACAAGTGGTGACTCCCCTGGGTCAGTACAACACAGTTTTGATCTGCAAGGTCGGTCGTACAATGCCTCATAAGGGGCCATCTCGATGGTGGAGTGGTAACTATTGTTGTACGCAAACTCCAACAAGGTTAAGTGATCCTCCCAGCTATATCCAAAGTCGAGGACACATGCACGAAAAATGCCATCAAGAGTCTGAATGGTCCTCTCTGTCTGGACGTCTGTCTGAGGATGGAAGGTGGTGCTGAGACGTAGGTGTGACCCAAAAGCCTCCTGTAACCACTTCTATAGATGGGAAGTGAATCGAGCATCTTGATTAGAAACAGTATACGAAGGCACACCATGAAGCCGTACAATATCCTGAACATAGAGGTGTCCCAAAATCTCTACTGATCCTTGATCTCTGATCGGTAGGAAGTGGGACGACATGGTGAGTCGGTCTATGATCACATAGAGAGAGTCATGTCCTCTCGATGTAGGTGGAAGCCCTATCACGAAATCCATGGATATCTCACCCCACATTAACTGTGGGACCTCTAAGGGTTGTACCAAGCCTTCTGGTACCTGGTTCTCTGCTTTCACTTTCTGACAATTGAGGCATTCTGAAACCAACTCTGATACAACCTTCTTCATTCCCAGCCACCAATGCTATCGTCTGAGGTCCTCATACATCTCCACCACTCCTGGATGTACTTCTAGAGGGTAAGTGTGAAACTCCCTCAACACTTCCTCCTATAGTGGAACTGGTACCCTCGTATGTCCCCTGATGAGAATGATGTGCTCTCCATCTTCATATAATCTATCAGGTGCATGTCTTGTGGATATCTGAGCACGTTGCGCCTCATAGTCAACATCCCCACAATGTTCCTCTCTGACCCTCTGTAGAAGTGGAGGAGTGACTGTGAGAGATTGATGAAATGATGTTCCATCAATATCCATAAAGGATATCTACAATGTGGCTAGCTTCTCGGTCGCCTCTCCTAGTAGCTGAATGCCTGATCTTCTGCTGAAAGCATCGGCTACAATGTTCCCCTTCCCAAAAGTATATACTATCTCAATGTCATAGTCTTGGAGGAACTCAATCCATCGCCTCTATCTCAGGTTCATGTCCTTATGCGAGAATATGTACCTCAGACTCTGGTGGTCAGAGTAGATTGTAAAGCGCTCACACATCAGATAGTGCTGCCATATTTTCAAGGAGATGACCACTACTACTAACTCGAGGTCAGGGGTAGTGTAGTTCTACTCGGGCTATCTCAACTACCACGAACCATATGCCATCACCGCTCGCTCCTGCATCAAGACACACCCGAGTCCGGTCCTTGATGTGTTGTAGTAAACTACGTACCCAACGCCCTCCTCCAGTAGCCTCAATATGGGCACACTGTTCAATATTTGTCTCATATCTTGAATGATCTACTGGAATCTATCTAACCACAAGAAGGGTTTCCCCTTCTTTTCCAATGCTGAATGTGGTTCTGAAACTCTAGAGAAGTCTGGAACAAATCTTAGATAGTACCCATCCAGACCCAAGAAACCCCACACCTCTGTCACGCTCCTGGGTGGCTTCCATGAAAGTACTGCCTCGATCTTCACTGGATCCACTGCAACTCCATCAATAGAGATGACATGTCCCATGAAATGATCCTCTCCGATCCAAAACTGGCACATCGAGAGATTACCATAAAGGTGGTGCTCACAGAGTGTATCTACTACAACCAGCAAGTGGTAGGCATGCTCCTCCTTAGTATTCCAGTAAATTAGAATATCATCGATGAAAACTACAAAAAAATAGATCGAGGTAAGGCTGGAATATCCTGTTCATGAGACTCATGAACACTGTTGTAGCATTGGTTACGCCGAAGTGCATATCCAAGAACTCATAGTGGCCATACCGACACATGAAGGTTGTATTTTGCACATCCTCATCTCAAACTCTGAGCTAGAGATAGCTTGACCTGAGGTCTATCTTCGAAAACCATCGTGCTCCTTTGAGCTGATCAAAGAGGTCTCCAATCTGCGAGAGTTGGTACTTTTTCTGCATGGTCACCTAATTCAGGCGACGGTAGTCGACACACAGTCGCAAGCTCCCATCTGCCTTCTTGGCGAATAAAATCGGAGATACCCATGGTGAAAAACTAGGTCGGATAAATCCTTTACCCTTAAAGTCCTCCATCTATACTCGCATCTCACAAAGCTTGGTGGGAGCCATCAGATATGATGGATTAGATATCGGTGTTGTCCCGGGGTACAGGTCTAAGTAGAAGTCTACCTCTCTGCGAGGATGTAGTTATGGAACATCATCAGGAAAACGTCTTCATACTGATCCACCACTATAGGAAGACTCGGACTCCACACATCAACTGCTCCAAGGATGAGACTAGCCAACTGATGTGTGATCGACTACCCTCTCCTCTGCGTAAGTCCATCCAGCACTGCAAAGGCTCCCTTCTCACCAGTGAAGGTGAACATGGTCCCATCCGTGCTGACACACAAAACATTGTGCCTAATGTAGTTGATCTGAGCATGGTCTATAGACAACCAGTCCATACCCATGATGATGTCGTAAGGCCTTGATGCCTCTAAGAGAAGATCACAGCCAAAGCTCTTTCCTCCAAGAGTAAGCTCACATTTCCTGCACTAGTGCGTAATATTTGATTCTGCTCCCATAGGAGTCTCTAGATGTAAGGATTGAGAAAATAGCTCCATCAGAGTCTCTGATCTACGAAAAAAGGTAGCAGCAATAAAATAATGACTCACACCAATGTCTATAAGTACTACATCAAGGGTGTTGTAGATGAAGATAGTACATCGAATCATATCAAGTGTGATGTGGTCGTAGGCCTCGACTGCCTGAAGATGAGCCTACCCCTATCTGCTAGCTCCCTATAGTCAGAGTGGACCTCCTAGTGGTGGTGGTGGTAGAGCCTCGAAACATCATCCACCACCCACCTCTCGGCCATCTCCTCTACCTTGTATGCCCGCTCCCAGCGGACCACCATGGTCGAACCTCTACCTCTACCAGGGAGGTCCCTCTACTGTCTTCTGCTCGTCCGCATGATGGTCTGGGAAGTCCCGAGCCATGTGACCTTTCCCACCGCATGCATTGCAGTGCCTGCTCCTCGTATAGCTGGCTCGGTTTCGTGTGTCCCGCACAACCAAACCTGTATCCTGAGGTCTCCCACCTGATGGACTGGTCTTCTTGGATCTTTGTGTCAACTATCTACTACTGGCTGCAGAACAATCCACTATGTGTCGACCTCATGTGGGTCACATAGCTGGATTCGGTTCAGAAAGAATGATTTCCACAAGAAGGGCTCTCTCTAGTACTCCCACATGCGTCGAAATACTGAGGGAGATCATCGAAGCCCAGATCTCATGTCTGAGTCCCTGCTTAAAGGTCCGGGACTTGAAGAATGGATCTCGTACCATGTCTAAGGAGTAGCGAGAGAGGTCAGTGGATCTCACTGAGTACTGATCTACTGTCATTCTGCCCTGTTCCAGATGAAGTAACTCATGAATCCCCACCGCACGAAGGGTGGTTGGAACAATCTTCGGGATGAAGAGACTCTCAATGTTTGTCCAAAGTAAAGAGTCATCATCATGAACCTAGAGATTCAATCTCCACCATCTACCAGTTACTGCGTGCAAGAGACTCGCATAAAGGACCACCATAAGGTCGGATGGTGTCCCTACCAATCTGAAAACTCTAGTGATAACTTCCAAAAAATCCTCATCTGCTTGTGGGTACGTCTCTCCTTGGAACATGGTTAGCCTCTGGAACAGGAACTTGTGAAACGCATTCATGCGGCGTGGACTCTCTGCTACTGGGGATGGTGGTATCGGTGGCCCTGTGGGTAGTGGTACAACTTTTTCCCCTACTGTGATGGGGTCCTACACAGAGGCCTTGTCTCTCGGTGGGATACCATGTCGTACGTAACACGGAACCCTAGCTGGCTGCCTTCGTGGGGCCATCCTGAAAAGAAATAGGTGCACCATGGTTAAAACAATATACCTGGTGAGCTGACACAACATTATCACAACAAAAACTTTTCAAATGAAACACACACTCAATCAGTTTTTTCATGCTCTGAGTCAGAAATCAGAGGTCAGGGTCCAGGTGTATAGATACGTTGGCTGCCGCACCAACACTGGACTTCCTGGACTGAAAACCACACTCAATACTCTTAACACTATTGCTTCATAGTAAGATAGATCAGAGTCCAATGTTTTGCAGTAGAACCGACTCCTTTGATACCAATTTGCCACGACCAATCCTTGGGGCCCATGTCGGGACTACCCCAAGCCCGCCTTCCAAAATTCAGGGGTTGGAGACTAGAACCAAATGTGTAAATCTTGATAAAAAGGGAAGGAATCACCTTTATAAAAGTAAAAAAACACAACAGAGTACGCAATGGGAGAATTTACTATGTAATACTGAATAAAAAAGTAGGTGATTAAAGGAAAGGGTCCAGAAATACAAGCCCAATAGTAAGTACAATACAACTGAAAACCAAGTATAATTGCAGTAAAGTAAAATAGCAACAACTTAGTCGTCCTCCAGGAATACCACCTGATGTGTGGGTACAGATGGCCTTCTCAACACCCCGTATCCGGCCATCGGCTCTGTTTATGTCTCACCAAGTGGTCCATCTCTGGGTACCATCCAGATCCACAATCATCCACCACGATCAGTGATGTCCGTTTTCATCATCCAAAACAATGTAGAGCGGGCATAACCCGTGTAGGGGTGAGTATACAATACTCAATAGGGACCACGAGACCTCCGAAGGTCTCCTAGAATCCACGAAGGATAAACCACAGAAGAAGATACAATCACGAAGTATCAACCAACTCTACTTGGGTATATGACCATACATATATCTATGATATCAATCACAGTTCGGCTCCAACTCTTGAGCCCAAGAATAACCCAGTCCACACAGGAGAGCAAGACAATAACATCGATGATAATGACAGAAAGTGAAGACTCAGCTCAAAAAGGTACACATCTTTCAAATAGAGATAGATATGATCAGATGTGGTCACTGATTCATCTAATCTGTCGGACCCACGTAGGATACTAGACCAGCTAAGCTTTCGGACCCACGTAGAATACTAGACCAGCTACTCGGTCGGAATCACATAGGATACTAGTTCAGAAGTCAAACTGTTGGACCCAATTAGGATACAAGTACAGTATTAATTGTTGTTGAACCCACATAGGATTCCAGTACAGTTGTCGTTACTATCGATCCCACGGAGGATTCCAGTACAATAGTCCTCGCAGTTGCAGCCAGCTCTATGGTTCCCACACACAACACGCTTGATTCCAGGAGGGTCCGATCCTCGAACCAAGTGGTGAATACATCAACTATCATGAATTCCAGAGTTGATGTATCCTGATGTTCCATCTTGTCAGAAGGAACCCAACACGATAGATGACGCATCAATCGGATGCCCGGTATGAGAGATATTGGCTTTTCTGTTTCAGGGTCCCGGTTGGAATTACGCTTGTTCCAAAGACGTATGTTTTCCAAAGTCATCCAAAACTCACTTATATTATCACAATAGGACTGCCTCTTCACAAGGATCCCAGTGCCACCGACGGAGTGTCCATCTCATGCGTGGTATTAAAGTTATTCATGTTTATGTGAAACGGGAGAGGCACGTCAAGCCCAGTGGGCTGGCAGTTCGGCCCCACCTAGTTCGGTGGGTCCAACCTGGCAGGGGGGTCAGACCAACCTGGTTGATCACGGCCTGGCTCGGCAAGGCACAGCGTGGCCTCGCGTGGTATGGCCCGGCCCGCGGCTGGTTGAGCGGTGCATGGGGCGTAACCCCCCGGTTTCCCAAATCGGTGGCGCCGAGCGGCGCCACCCCTCCTGTCCGGTCGGCCGAAGCCGGCCAGTATTCCCTGCGTGAGCAGCCCACACAGGTGGGCCATGGTTCTCCTGTGCAGCACCTGCTGGTGTCACGGCCTCCTACAACCCAGCCGGCAGGCCGCTGACCGGTTCGCTACCGAAGCGGTCTGCGGAGTGCGGGTCGCGGTTCTCCGCAGCGCGGCGCCTTAGAGGCTCCATTGTTCTCTAGGCCGGCCAGCTATGGACGACCATTTCTTCTGTGGATTAGTGGTCCATGGATGCGGGCCGTGGTTCTTCTCTTTGTGGCGGGCACATAGCCCCCACTTCCTCCGGTCGCAACTACCTCCCATTTCCGCCGCTAAAATTAATATTCAAGTACCATCAGAGGGTCGTCGGGCTATGTTTATTCGGCCCGCACCCTTCGTATTACGAGATATCAATTGTAGTAGAAAAATTAATCATTCCCCAAGTATAGGATATAATTTCATTCACTTAAAATTATATCAAACCCCCTACCTTGATTCTGATCCTCGCATACCGTGTCGCGGAATGAGGAATCGAAGATGAAGTCGATTCATTGATGTCTAGACGCATTCAAGGAGGAATCATAGTCGACATTCCTTGTAGGAGGAGTCTTCTTACTTGACATGGAGGGAGAAGAATGAAAAAGGTGATGTTAACAGGCCTTGAGTTCTTCGTTGGAGGGAGTAAATATTCATTGTTGAGAGAGGAACACCTTCTTCTAATTCTCTAGAGGCTTCTCCACAAAAATATTTGCCAGGCCCATATTATAAAATCTACCCAACATTAATAGAATTTCCATGCAATTAAAATTGATTCAAATAAATTCAATGATATATTAAATGTGGAATATTATTAATCCTAGTTGTTGGCATTAATTAAGAGGAGGTGAATGATTTAAAATTAAAAAGAGAGGAGGTGGAGAGGTCACATTAAAAGAGGGGAGTTGTCAAATTAAATGAATGGGAGTTAATTAGGAGTTGAAGGGTTAGGGGATCATGTGGGCACCACCACACTTTATCCTCTCATTGGAGGTTATGTGGTTGTGGTCCCCACCTCTAACTCACCCTTGTAGGATATAACCAACTCTTAAACAATAAAATTGTGTACAATAATTTAATTTAATTTAATATAAATCCCCAAAAATTAACTTCTCTTCCCCAGAAAACACAATTGTGGTAAAGGTCCCATTAACCGAATATTGGTGCTGCGAGTTCATCGGTGCCCTGAGATTTAAATTCCGAGCACTGGTTCAAAAGATAGATAAACCTGAATGTACGTTTTCTGAACATACTCGAACAAAACTTCAGAAATTGATTTCGGGCACACCGGGGCTCGGAATCAGGCGCTGTCAGAAACTGCAGACTCATAAAATTCCATAGAATTAACAAAAAAAAATTCCCTTGAAATTTCCGAGTCGTTAAATAAAAAAAATATTTCCAAAAATATGACATTTTTTAAATTTTAATACCAAAATTATCTTATTCTGAATTGTTCAGGATTGTTCATAGATGTTTTATTTATTGATGAATAGTGAAAAAGATTAATTTTTAATTTAAAACTACAATTAGATTTCAAAAGTTAATATTGTAAAATTTTATTTTGAATTTATTTTTTAGTAATATAAGTTAAATTTTATATCATTTTATCCAATTTAGTTCATTTTAATAATTTTCATTTTTAATTTTTATATTAAAACAATGTAACTTATGAACATTTCCTATTTGAAAACTCACATTCTCGTCGCATATATGGGATTAATTTTAATTTAGCTTTTACACCTAAATAAATTAAATTTTCTAAAATGGTATCAATATTTATATTCATCATATTATATATTGTATAATATTTTCAAATTATTTTTTGGCCTGAACGAATTGTGAAATCATTAAAAATCAATTTATGTTATTATGGAAAATATATTTACTAGGGGTTAAACTAAAAATATAGGGTCAAAATTCACCGAAAAATTCGTTAAAACTAATTTTATATTCACAATTATAAATTAACACTTTTACTTTATGGAATTTCAAATGTTTTATTTTTTTAGGAATGATAAAAACGTTGGTATACTTGACTCATTCCAAATAGTTACAAGTTCACCACTCACAGAACTTATAAAAGGATACCCTCCCTCCCCTGTTATTAAGGCCTGAAAACCTATTTGTTTTGGAAAATAAAATTACATGTCACATAAAAAAATCTATAAACTCATCATTTAAACCTTATTTTTTGTTTTAATGTCGTCCTAGTAATTATTTAGTGCAATCCTCTGGTGGATACCGAAATAAGATGTGATATTTTTCAATGGGTGTCATTATTTTATTTCATCCTACTCCACATAAATTTATAAATAAAAATTCTAATATTATAAAATCATTATCTTAAATATAATATCCTTGTTTATGTTATGTTCATGAATTTAAAATATCTCTAATTCCATAAAATTGGTGACAAAATTATCATTTGTGTGTATTTGGAAGTATCACCGAGTGAAAAAATGCCATTTTTTCCATTACCACATATCACGGTTGGATACGATAGTGGATATAATGTATATATTTTATATTTTTAAATATTATTATATTTATATAATCGTTATTCCATAAAATAATTTATTAGATTCCATTTCTTAAGGGATATGATAGTGTCTCTCATTTGTATAGCATACCACCACCTTGTGAAGTAATGTGATTCAGTTTTCATTAACACATTATATGTAATGAAATCAAGATGACCCTATTGATTATATGTGATATATATGACATTAATATAAAACTACATACATATTTATCAATATTAAATGATAATATATCATTTTATATCCTACCTTTTCGATTGGGGAATGATGTAAACATTGTTCGTGTATATGTGGACTACCTCCTTTATTAAATTATGGGGATTTATTTTAATCCCGACAACACATGGATGATATATATGTATATATATAAATTATATATTATATATGATATAATTATAATTATTAAATAGTAAAATAATACTTACCTGATTTCTAGAATGATATATCAAAATGGAAATGTTACTCATTCATACGTACGACCTACCGTCTATGTGACCGAAATGAATGTCATTTCTCAAAACCATAATTAATGATTGGTTTAAAAGGAATATTTATTTGAAAAATATGATAATTAATTTCTTTTTTATTTTTATTTTCATGAACGTTCTATATATTATACATAATAAAAAACTGTAATGGGAAAATACAAATGAGAAAATAAGGAAATTAAGACAAAAAACAATGGGAATAAATAAATTTGGTTTATGGATGAATTACAAGATATTATTAAAGGTCAATATATTATATTATAAATAATTATATGTTCCTCATATAAGATAATTAAAATTTTCAATAATCTATATATATTGTTAAATCACATTCAGCCCTAAGGAAGCTTGAGGTTTGATATTTCATCACGATTATAATTCATTAAGGATATGGTAATGTTATGAATCTAATATGTTTTATATTGTGTATATAATTATTCTTTTAAATATAAAGTAATTAATAAATAATTATTCTAGGAATTTTATTTTTTTAATATAAACTATCTCATAAATCTTGATTTGAATTGAAAATGTCTATTTGGAAAAAAAAATTCCAAACTCATTTGTTTATTTTTATTTTATTTATTCATCCCTATCATTTTTAATCTCTGATAATGTGTATAAAAACTATAAATTATCTTATATTGTGTTTCCACTTGTTTTTTATGGATTTATATTTGATACAAATGATCAATTAATTTAATAATTTTCAATTAAATTTTATAATCATTGTAATGGTTTGTTTAACAACCTCATTCTAATCAATGATTATTTTTCTCTTAATTTCAGTTGAAGGAAATTATTTGATCATTGTAACATACCTGGTCTCCTAATTTTCATTATAATTTATTGGTGGGTGTTAATGGCCTTAAGTGTCATCCCAAAGACACCAATGTATGTAAATAATTATAGAGCACATTATAAACAATTGGTTGATGATTACCCCTTTTAGGATAAGACAAAAAATTCAAAAGACAACACAAAAAAGCTGTATATGATCAATTACTACCAAAATAGAAAAAAACAAAACCAAGATACCAAATCATAGTTCATAGTGAAATCAAATAAAACATCACAAACTAATAAAAGTAATTAACTCATAAAATACCTACCTACTCCAATACCCAAATCCCATGCACAAAACAATATATTAAGAAGTTCCATAGAAGAATAGGGAAATCTTGTCATTGACGATGTCTTGGTACATTACATTTGAAAATTCCCAAAAATGACCTTGTTGAGGGTTTGTTTAAAACACATTATTATATTCCAAATGACTTCCCAACTAACAAAATTTAGACAAAACTCATTATAACATTTATATAACATAGTTTAAAATCAATTAATGAGTTTTCTATCCAACCAAAAATATTTTCTATGTAATATAATCAAACATAATTCTAATTAATTTTTCAACTAATACATCAAAAAACATTAAATTATCTATCCATTCATTATTATAATATTTTTTCTAGGTAGAAAAATTTTTAGGGACCCATTATTTCCTTTCTATGAAATTGATAATCAACAAATATATATTTATATAGCAAGTCGATGATAGGAAGTGCATTTCTGAGGCCTGTTTTGCCGATAATTAGTTTTATAAAAAAATTAAAATATGTAATATTTCATGTAGATAGATTATTAAAATAAATGTAATAAATCATAATGAAAATATTGGATCACAAATAAGAGACCATTGTTTATTCCATAATGTATATTTTACCTTAAGAGAGTCTTTAAATGTGTTGGCATGAGGCATTTAGACTCCCTGCTCCTTGGATTAATGTTCAGTGAATAAATAAATAAATAAATTCATTCATTCATTGATTTAAACCATAAATTAATTCTATAAGTATACTTATAGGAATATTATTCTAGGGTGACCCTCATAACCTATGAATCACCAACGATTTTCACCTCCCTCCATTGGTGAATCTCAACTGATGATGTCAAAATGTCAGATTTGATAATACTAGGTTGTAGCGAACACAATGAATTCTCTAGGTTATTGGAATACAAACTATTAATGAATGAAAAATCCATAGTCTAGTTAGGACTCATCAGTTTGTGTTTTATTCCCTTTTTATTAAATAGATTTAGTATATCTATCTCTTTCATCAACCTCCACCAATTGTGGCTACAACATGCCCTTATTCACTTTTGAATTGATTTTAATTTTGTGTTTTTATAACAAAAAATCCATGTTATTGTTTTTTTGTAAATAATTCTTGGTCAAATATGTTGTAAAAAATGGTTCCTATATCTCGAATTACTCTTTGTGTTTATCAACACTAGAACCATGCAGTCCTAGTTTGAGCTTTCCAAGAGATACTAAGACGGATCAGACACCCATAACAATGAATGATTGATGAAATGGGAACATATTATTGAAATAATACTAGATATGTAATTATTTCATGGAATATATGATTTTTTGTGTCATCAAATTTTGATTATTCAAATAGAAAAAGGCTTCGTGATGTGTGAGGATGTACGAGATCACATAGACTCCAACCAGAGTCAATTTCCTGTGAATAACTATTTAAATGGACTAATCATGACTAGATTAACACATTATATATGAATTGATGTAATGATATATGGAATAATGTCCACATTCAAGGAGAAAATATCAGTCTGGAGAATATGGAGAAATCTAGACAACTCACCGTGTAGTGGGATAAACACAATACATTTATCTTCACAACATTGGCATCTAGTTTATTTAGAAAATTTAAGGATGTAACTATGTCTAGAACACCTAAAATATATGCACCCCTCCCCCTATTGTACAAACTATATGAGCTATCACACAGGTGGGATGATAATTGGGAGTATACATCCTAGTATATGGGCATGTACCCATTTACCCAAAAATGGAAAACAAGAGACGGATCAGTCCATGTTATCCTGGACATGTCGTGTATTCCACCTACAGAACATATACTAATATATGGTATGGATCTGGGTTCCAACCCTGGATATCTTCAGGTGGTGAAATGGGAACACAAGCTGTATGGGTCCTCTCACACATATTGTGAAATTAGTTCAATTTTTAGAAATTCAACCATCTATATCTCCTTCCATTGAACTCAGATTGTTTCATGTGATTGGCCTTTACTGGGTGTTTTTTCAAATAGAACTTGATGGTACCCTTGGTCATGGTATTTGAAATTGTATTTAAAATTTTCTGGGAGTGTATATATATATATATATATATATATGGGAACACCCAATTATATTAATGATTTTGAAGGATCACTAGGACTTTTAAAAGTGTCACCCTCTAGTAGGGTTGGGAAGTGGCATCCTTGAGAAATACATAGCAGACCATATAGAAAGGATGGGGGGTGGTGTCCTCAATAGATACCAAATTTGACCTCTAGAATTTATGGGTAGTGGATTCCTTTATGAATCCCGATTTGACCTCTAGTATATCTAGGAAGTGTTATCCACAAATGGTATCGAGTGGACCCTCCAGCCTTGATGGGAAGTGGAATTCTCAATGGATTCCATGTTAACCCTAATGCATATCTGGGAAGTGTATTTTTTAAAGGATACAATGTTGACCCTCTAACCTAGCTGGGTTGTGGAATCCTTGATGGATAACATGTTTACCCTACAATATAGCTGGTTAGTGGTATCCTCAACTTATAGAAAGTCAATGCTCTAGCATATCTAGATAATGGCGTTCTTGATGGATATTGAGTTGACCCTCCAACATAAATGGGTATTGGTCTCTAGAAAATATACCAAGTTTACCCTCAAGCATTGCTAGGTTGTGGCATCCTCTTGGTATACCTAGCTGACCCTCTAGCATAGCCTAATAGTGGTATCCTTGAATGATTATGATTTAACCCCCTAGCATAGCTAGGAAGTGGTTTCCTCAAACACTATATATTTAAACCCATGATGACATACTAGGGTACATGACATCTACTTCAAGTTTGATCCAAATCGGATTTGCAACACAATAATGAGGTGTGGTACGACATTTATGGTTATTTATGGGAATATGTGTGAGATGTTGATAATCAATGATTGATATTTGGAACTATTGTCTACAATTATTTTTGATATTATATGGGATATGGAGATCCTATTACACTAAATGTTTTTATTTTTTGACAGAGAATATATATATTCGAACATATCCACAAATTTGAGTTTTCTACACTCCCTCGAGGATAGGTGGAGACTTGTAGGGATTTCAACATTATATCATTTTAAAACGTATCATGGATGGATGATTCTACACTCCTTTAATTAGTGTCTAAGATTGAATAGGTAATTTATCTAATCATGGTATTTATCAACTTGTATATGGATGGGTTTACAATCAATCTCTTTTCTAGACAAGTTGTTCTCTACGACATTATCTTGCATCTAATATATTTCTATTCTAGTTGAATCACTTATATCCCTTTTATGCTTTCATGGATTCCTACTAGGTATGCATATACTAGTATATGCGTGGTATTTTCATACACATGTTATGTATAATACAAATTATGGAAAATTCCACCATGACATCATATGACCTTATAGATATTGGGTGCTTAGACCGCATATGGTGGTTGTATCTTGGGATTTAGGTGTCGGTCTCTCTCAGTAGACTGATTTTCATGTTTGGGTAGCCTAGGGTATATTTCTAGTGGGGAATGTATTGTTCCCATTACTTTTTAGTTTACAACTATCATACTTTTTTACTATCTGGAGGTTCAATCATTATTGGTTTTGTTTATTGAACTGTTGAATCTTTTACACTTTCCTTCTATAGTTTTTTTATAGATCTACTTGTGTGTTTAGAAAGGTACATCGACACATGCCTCCCAGTCTTTTTCATTCCCTTGATGTTGGTTTCCATCCCATGATCAATTGAGGCAGGCTTGTGGAATTTGCAGATTGATCCCTGACATAGGTTGGATCATGAAAAATTGGTATCATATGTGGTTTGATTTTTGGAAGTTTTTCATACTAACCGCCTTACTATAATTTGGATAGGATTATGGAAATAGTATTAAGGTTTAATGATTGTGGATCTAAGACAAGGTAATCCAGTGATGGTGCAACAACCTGTGTATCTAATTTCTAATACCTTGAATACCATTTTGTCAACTCCGCATGGTGAGACATTTTTTGTAGGGACCAATGGTTCATTAATCATATAGGATTTATACATTTACTTTCCTTGATTCCCCTCACCATTTCAATTGTTATATAAATATATGCTCATCTGACCATTGTACGTCTTGATAAGTCTCAGGATTCCCTAAATATGAAATCCAACAAGCATATCTATTAGAGTTCATGACGATGAAGTGATGAATGGAAACGTCTTAGTTTAGGGTCTATCACATCATACACTTTCTCCAAGTGGGTGGGTATAATTTTCACTACATGTTGAGTAGTAGATCATTCCAGAAGACATTTCATAGGACAAACACATGATTAGAGGACACCAAATGTTCTAGTGTCATAGTTTGCTGAGGTTTTGAGGTAAATCAGATACTAGAGTAGTAGACAATTATATAGAATTAGCTATTCATATTTTCAGGATCATTTAGACCCGACATATTAGATGATTGAATTGTAAGTTTTCCTTTCCATGGAGTAGGTGGAAAATATTGGATCCTAGTTTAACAGATGTAATAAGTGTCACCACTACCATGGAATGAATTCAAGATTAATTTATGTGAGGGGAACTACCCCTCCTTCATGAACTCCATTCAGATCAAGGAGCTTCTATAGTTGCATTGGGGAAGGATAATGGTTGATGACTATGTCTACCAGTTCACAGACCTTACACAGTCCTCCATTGACATGATATTTAATGAGTACTTCCGAGCATAGAGGTATGAGAAGGGACAACACATAATGATCTATGTCAATGTAGTTCCATTGTGTATCCACTTGTATGATGGGTTCTTGGAGAATGAACAATTGAAAAATATATTTCTATTAGAGGGACTACAAATAGAAGAACCTTCCAGTGGGTGGCCCAAATCTGAGTCATCTGTAGTATCTAGAATACATCCAGAACATGGATCTCAGTGCGTGATTCCCATTCCTGGCCAGGATCATGAAAAAGGTCATGTACTGTAGATACATAAAAGAGCACCAGTGTAGCCCAGAGAGGGGTGGATCTTTTCTTTTGATGAGTGGGGTCACATGGAATGAAATTGGCCTACTATAAATGATAAGAAGCATATGATTATAGTTGATTAACTACCCTAGATGAGGTAGCACCATGATTTAGGATATCCCAGGAATGGTTAGGGTGGTCCCCATGTAGGTGGACATAAAAGTGGATCATCATGAGCTATAGGCGGTGGATTCCACTATGAAATATTTCGATTAACATAATGAGGGGAGGATTTTTAGGCTTAAAGAGCTTGTAGCTATGGATGCATACAGTTGAAGGATTTGGAGGTTTATCATCCCACAATACATGATATGATTATAGATATGATCTCTGTATTTTCTACACTTTTTTGTATTATTAGGCATATGATCCAGTTATTACTTTATCTTGAACTATTGGTTCAAGAGTTATATGTCATACATGATGTGCTAGCCAAACATCATCTTCTTTAGTTTCTTTTTGGGAAAACATCTTCTATACATTTTATCTACTTACAGGGTAATCTATATCTTGGTTGAGAAAGATTCATTTGGGTCCATTTTTTAATCATGAATAATTCCTATAACATCATATTTTGAATATATTTGATATCCATGGTAAATAACATATCGACTATCACCGTAGACATGTCAGATTCTTGCAGACTGATGGGGTGAGATTCTTCTTATTTGGGGAGCGAGATCTCATGGAAGGGCATGTGGGTTTGGTGATTAGGATGTTATATCCCATAACACATTGGTTTTTTAGTATATCCCTTAGTTTAATAGGATCCCCAGGCATTTGGGTTCCCTAAATTCAATATGATTGCATATAATTCTTCCCTAATAACATTTTAGGACTACCTCTGATGTAGGAGATAGAGTTTAACATTGACTTTCATCATATCAGAAGTTGGATATCTTCTATATCATATTGGATGGAACCTACCATGCTCTGGGAGATGCACTTCCAATTGGATGACCTAAGAGAGAAGGGTTTCATCAGAACTAGTTTTCCCCCAAGGCATATCTAGTGTTGTTCGTGAAAAAGATGGATGTGAACTTGCATTATTAAATATATTATCATCTTCCAAACCAAGACATGATAAATTAAAATCAACCCTTTCTAGTGATACAAGGTGTCATTGAAAAGATACAAGATTCATGATGGATCTCATGTTTGGATACAAGTAGTTGAGGGTTCATGAGGATAATATTCCAATGACATCATGCCAATTTTCCAATGTACACTATAAGTTCCTAGTGATTCCATTTGTTTTGATGAATTCCTCTATAAATTTTATGTTATTGATGAACATGTTATTCTATCCAAAAATAGAAATGTTATTTTTGTCTTCATTGATGAAATACTCATCTACAATGTGTTAGAGGTGAAGCATGCACAACATTTCAGGATTTTACGAGACTTTCTTTGAGAGAGGTAGTTTTACAAAAATCTCTCAAAGTGTATGTTCTGGATTCATGAAGAACAATTTATGGGGAATGTAGTTTATGAGCATTTATTATTCATGGATCACACAACTATCAATGTGGTTATTACTTTGGATCTACCCAATAGAATATTAGAGATGTGGAGTTATATTGGATTCATAGGGTACTATAGGAGGTTTGTGGAAAACCGCTCCAAAATAACAACCACATGGACTCCCTTAACAAAAAGGCTATTTTTTTCTTTGTATGAGAACTGGCCAAGGTCCTGCAAGGTGTTGAGGTTGTGGCTGATTTTTTATACTCGGTTGAGTCTGTCATATGAGGGAGTGTAGTTTGTATTGTGTTGTGATTCCTTGGGAAATGGGTTTGATTGTGTGTTGGTGTAGTGTTAATAAATTATCACATATAGTTTGAATAATTTTATATCCCATTAGTAGAACTATTCAAATAATTACCTAGACCTAGTAGGGGTAGTCTTTTTCCTTAGGATGTAGAGACACTAACTTTTGGGTGAGTAATTTGTGGTTTACTTAGTCCACATGAGTATCTGGTATGTCTTCTTGGAGAGAGACATGAACCTAAAACAGGTGTGTTTGTTTGATTTCTTATAGGAATATGACTTTGATAGAGTATATTCTATATGGAAGGGAATTTTTTTTACCATATTCCCTTAGTATTAAGTGCTATTATATCTTAATAGAGGAGGCTTTACCTCATTTGGCCTCCTTACAACTGAACCTGGTGGAGCAAGATGGTATTACTTTTGTATAGTCAATGTTTTTTAATCATTATATCCTCAAGAATGTGAGAGTACCAGATGTGATACATTTACATTAAAGTATTACATGATTAAATACCCACATAAAACTCACCATATGTATATTTTAATGTAGGTAATCCCATCATCTTTTTCATTGGGTGGACATTGGTTCCAGTCTTGTGTTGGGAGGAGGTGATGGGGTAGTTCCAAGACTCTACCCTAGCAATATATCATGGTGTGAAGACGAAGTAAAGAGACCATAAATTTATGATTTAGTGGTCCGATGTGAGATGAAGAGTGGATGAGATCATCTCTCAAGGCCTCACTTTTCAGCTAGAGATGATTTATAACTATGTTCAGGCAAGATTGATTCAGCCCCTTAAGAACCCAAAGTCTAAATGGGATGTCATGTCCATGGACATTCTCATTGTGTTTCCACATACAGTGTATATAAATGATTCCAGTTATTATATTTTTGACATACAAAAGAATTTGGAATAATTCCTTGTAATCATGGAGTAGAGATCAGTAGAGAGTTTTGGGCAGTTGTATATATGAGAGACTGTTCAACTTCATGGGATACCCGTGATGATTTTCTATGATCATGATGTATAATTTATATCAATATTATAGAGAACCCTAATGGATGAATTCGGCACCTAGATGAGGATGAGTACAGCCTTTATACCCTAGACCAGTGGGCAGACCATGTTCCTTTTCCATGTGTTGAGGGATATGCTGAGATCATGTGTGTTAGACTTTGTCCAGAGTTTGGTGGATCACCTACCATTTCAAGAATTTTAATAAAACAAGAGATTCCACCCTACCATCAACATTAAACCTTTTTATTCGATGCATGGGAGATCTTACATTTCACCCTTATTTTTGATATAGATTGATTATTCATCTCTTGTGGGCACCTATATATTAAACTAACAATGTAGAATGTCCAGGTCGTCTGTGAGAGGATAAGTGTAGCCCAAATTAGGTAGAAATATTATGTAGATCAACATTATAGGCCCTTGGATTTAAAACATGGAGTCAAAATTTTAATTAGAGTGTCCCCATGATGTGGAATGCAGTCATTTAGTTGCAGAGTAAAGCGATACCTGAGGTTCTTCCATCCATTTGAGATCATGAATAGAGTTGGCAAAGATTCGTACCACTTCACCATACCCTTATAGAGAGAGTGGGAACATGAATTCTTCCACATATTCTAGGTGATGAAATACATGTATGACCCCATGTATGATATCTAATTGTGGTAAATGGACATTGAGGATGGAGCCAGCTTGGAGGAGCCCCTGGTGGTGATCTGGGATCAGCAAAACAGGAAACAACTTTGACAGACCATCCCCTTGATCCAAATGTTTTGGATGCACATTAATGTGCGAGAGAGATCATGGGATTTGGAGTTCCATGTATGGGATCTATACGTTGATTTTTTAGTTATCCTTTTCTTGTAATAAAATATTAATGGTTGTATTGATATAGAGACCGAGTTGTTTCCATGAATCACTTTGAAATATTTCTCAATATATTTTTAGAGCTAGGCATTGAGACAACATGTGATTCTAAGGCCTTGAGTGCCATGAATTAATTTTATATAAATATTAAATTAATTTTATATTATAAGTGGATATCTTGTTAAAGAAATCATGAGATCACATAGTTGGAATCTCAATTAAAAAAACTGAGACCATGTTTGGGTCTAGAAAGAAATGTTTACCTCATGTGTGACAAAAAATGAGTTGATGTGGGGTGTTTACACTAGTCACTCATTCGCGGTATGTTCAATTAAATAAATAATTATTAAATTAATTCATTTAATTATCAAACCCAAAATTAGAAATGTAAATGTAATGCAATTGAAAATATCCCAGGGAAATCCTCATAACTTTGGAATCACAAATGATACTCACCACCCTCATATGTTATAAAATCTCATTAGACAAATAAGAAAATCAAAATTGGATCACATCAAGATAAATCTAATGAAAAAACTTATGTTGATCATTGTAATATTCATTATTCATCAAAGAATGATCCCTAGTCATTGTGTGTCCCATCTATTATAACTTTAATCTCTTTTTATTTAATGGACATAGTGAGTCGATATCTTTTGTTGATCTGTGCCAATTGTGGCTTAATCTTGCTCAGACTTAGTGGTTAAATTTATTTAATTTATCTAATTTCTAATAAGTGATATGTTTTCCTGATCTATGAAAAATAATGATTGATGAAAAATATTTAAAAACCTATTGTTGTGCTTTTATACCCAATTTATCTTCATGTTTTACACCATTAGGACCTTGCAGTCCTTATTCAACCTTGATTTATAGTACTAAGCCCGATCAGACCCTTAGAAAGGATAGAATAAGGAGGCTAAAATTAGATAACTATGACTTGATCTAGAAATCTTGTGAGGAGTGTATGATATTTTTTATGATCAGAAGTTGATTAATCTATGAATGAAGTATTAGAGATGTTTAATGTTGTATAGTTTCACACAAACTCATTTTGGAGACCATATCTAGATAATAATGGCCAAAATCATGAATCATGGAAAAACCATCTCTATCTTGAACGATTCATAGAGATATATCTGAAGTCAATATATGATTTTATGTGTGATGATTGGATTATAGAATCTATAAAAATACTAGACTCCACATAATGTGGTGTGATAAACACATGCTATGTATCCACTTAATGACTTGGTCTAGAGTATTCATAAAATTTAATGATGAAATGACTTGTATCCCCCCTATAGGATATATACCCATTCCCTATTTGGAAAAACCATGTGGAGGATAACATATATGGTAAGTTGTGTTAGAGTACCTTACTAGTTCCATCGATGTGTACCCATTTAAATGGATACAAGTGGTAGGACACATCCCAACCCACGGTTGGCTAGACATTGCAAGTAGTCCACCTACACGGTGTGTACTACAACATGGGATGGAGTCATGTTATACATAGGTACATCGTTAGGTGGTGATATAGGACCACATTCCACGTTTTTCCCCTCACACGCCATGTACCCCTAGTTCGTGTTTTTGGAAATTTCAATTGTTTGTATCTCTTTTATTAAAACTCGGATATTAGATCACGAGTATAATATACTGAGTTTTTTAAATGTATAATGTGATGTTGACTATAGTTTTGGATTTTTAGATATGATAGGAAATATTTTGGAAATGTAGGCTAATAATGCAGTACCTGATGATGAAAATTACTGTGAAGGATCACAAGGACCTTTTTGAGAGATAACCTTCAGTAGGGGTGGGATGTGGCATCCTTGATGGATACCGAGATGAGCATCTAGTATAGTTGTGCACTGATATTCTAGAAGTATACTGAGTTAACACGCCAATATAGATGTGCAGTGGCATCATTGACAGAGACTATGTTCACCCTCCATCATGGTTGGGTAGTGGTATCCTTGATGGATACTGATTTGATCACCCAACATAGTTGTGCAGTGTCATCATCGATAGATACCAAATTGAACCTCATACATAGCTAGGAAGTATAATATCGATGGATACCATGATGACACTCTATTACAGAAGGGATGTGGTTCCCAGAATGAATACAACATTTACACTCCAACATTGCTGGGTAGTGGCATCCCCCACGGATACCAAGTTGACCCTAGAGCATAGTTGGACAGCGGTTTCCTCAACAGATACCAAGTTGACGGTCTGACATATATAGTTAGTGTAGTCCTTAATAGATTCCTAGTAAACCCTCCAGAATAGTGGTAATGTTGTGTCCTTGATGACTACATAGTTGAACCCCCTTACACTGTAGGGTATGTGACCTCTACTTCATGTTTGTGGAAACTCGGATGTGAATCATAGTGATGAGGCATAGATAGACTTGTACGATTAGTTTTGGGATGATTTTTGAGATACATGGAATCAATGATGTACTTTTGGGACTATAGAGTACTCATATTCTTTCAGCGATATTTGATATATAGGTCCCCTTACACTATCATTTGGGATTATATTGAAATAGTATCTATATATATTCTTCTCTATTCACACATTTTATTTGATTACTATTATTCTGGGAGTGGAAAATATATGTGGGGTATTCCAAGTCATTTTTGGTTATAAATTCACATTGATAGAATAATATACTATTATTTTTCTATGTAGTGAAGTCTCTATGGGTTTTTTGCCTCCTCACCGTGTTTATCCCCTTGTGTTTGGATGAGGATAATTTCACTCTATTTTATGATTGAGCTATTATATTTTTATATATCTTTCATCTACCATAATTATTTCTCTATTGAATCTTTTAATGATCCCCATCATCTATTTGGGTGTCCTACTAGGTATTTATATACTCACCTAAACATGGTATTTTCCCACATATCAAATGACTTATAAATATGAAAAATAGGTCAACAGTGACTTTAGAGTAGATTTGGGATCCATGGTACATGAACCGTGGATGGATATCATATATTTGGATTTAGAATATGGGCTCCCTAAAAAGATTACATTTCCAGTTTTTTTATGTTGGTACACATATATTATTGTGAATGTATTTTACCCCATTAATTCTCAGTTTAATCTACCATAAATTCTTACTTCTTAGAGGTTCATGCAAGCTGTATTTACCAAGAAAGTGTGGGAGCCGACGAAAGTCAGACACATAAAAATATATAAGAAAAAAACAGAAAAACAGAGCCATAGTTACAAGGGGTTATTACATATCTGAGAGTGAATGAGACCACATATATCAGCATTCTCCATTGCTTCACAACAATTAGGAATTGTAAAAGACCAAAACATACCCGTCTCACAGACAACCTTCTTGGAAAACACATCTGTAACCTGATTTGCCTCCCGATATGTGTGGGAGACTTTCAAATTTAGATGAGCGCTCTTGTTGAGACACTCAACCCAAAGAGGTATAATTTTCCACGGTACATCCCGTTTCCTTTCCTTCAAAGCTTTCATAGCAACCTTAGAGTCAGATTTAAGCAACAATGGTGTCTAGTTGTACTGAGCAACATAATTAATTGCATATATCATCTTCAATAACTCATCCTCATACGCCATTTTAATTCCACTGGAGTGATAAAAACACCCCTTGAAGAATCAACGATGAGTACGAAAGACACCTCCACATCCCGAGGGGTGGGGCATTCCTATCGCAGCCCCATCTACATTAACTTTTAACCATGATGAATTTGGAGGAATCCACTGAATGTATTTAACCATTCTGGGTTTCCTCTGTAGACCTGCAACACCTGACAGTCTAATAATGTTAAACTCTTGCATCGTGTGTGTCACAAAGATTGTGTGTGTGTGGGATGTGGATTTGTTTCACAACCCAACCCAAATCTTGGGATTGAGCTGAAGCTACCGCTAAAACACATCAACAGGCAACGAGATTGAGATGAGTGTGAAATGAATAACTTACAAGAGGAGAACATTTCCAATGTACCTATATTCACACACATAGAAATATCGATAATGGAGGATCATTAGATTGATTCTCTCTTTCTTGGATTATGGTATTTCATTATCATTATCCATCCAAATCAAATCATTAGAAACCATTATTAAAAAAATAATATAAATCTATTTAAATAAAATCCGTTATTCTATTTCAAATCTTTTCAAAATTTACTTCACTTCAGTCAAACAAACTATAATTAATAAATATCAATTTTGAAATTATAATAATCCATTTTTCAAAAAAGTCTACCAATACCAAGCATTTCCAAATCCATAATTCATATGAAAAATTCAATCAAATGATAAAATTATTTTCAAAAAAATTAATGAAACTAAATCAACATTAAGTGAATCCATCAAGATAAAATCAATTGAAATTGGGAGAGAATCCACCTACCTCTCAATATTATGAAAAAGTAAAAAATGACACCACAACATCAAATTCGAAGAATGGTTATTTTAAATATAACATTTCATATTTTTATCCTAAATAACTAATATTATAACTCCCCATGATTTAAATTACACAGAATGGATCTATCCCTAGTAGATCAGATCTATGATTCCATGAGGGGGATTGAAGAAATATCTTTGTAAAGAGGTTCAGAATGATCAGTTATCGATGAATTTGATCTTACAATAAAAATATATTTTCATATAAATCACTCTATGATTGAATATAATCGTATCTAATGTCTTGGAAGGTATATGAATCTGTTTAATTTGTTGTTTAAGAAAACAAATGAGTGGTTTAGATGGTAAATTCAATATTATCAACTTTTTTCAGATCTAATTTTAGATGTTTCCTAGCTATGGTGCATGGTTTGGATAACAATGTGCCAAACAACCATGAATCCCTTCATAAAACCACACCATTCATAGTAATATTGAATGGTTATACAAATTGAGAACTAACTATACAATTACACGCTATCTAGAATTTCATGGTTTGGCCAAACCGTGAACCTTCCATGTGACATCTATTATCTTATCACAGTTTCCTAGAGGTGTATCACAGTTCCTATTAACCATTTTGAAACCATGAACGTTTGTTAATGCCCCTAAAAAATTTAAAATATTTCCATAGATATACAGAATCACAAATTAATCATTATTTAAAAAATACATAAATGATGTTTTTTGTATAAGAATTATGAGGTTCTACAATAACTATCCAAATAAACCCATTTCATTTTACGTAATAATTCATTTAAAGAATATTAATTTAATAAAACTATTTTCTCACACATTGGTATGTAAAATTATTGAGAAAGTTTATGTATGGAAATCTTACTCCATTTATTTCTTTGGTTGGAAATATATTTTCTTCCCAAACCATGTTTCTATGAAATTATTGCAAAATTGATGGATAAGATTTTCAAAATGATTTATTAAACATGTTTGTACACATCTTTACTTCTTAAAAGGTTTTATGAATGGAATATACCTATCCTTTTCAAAACAATAAATGTCAAACCCTCACAGAAAATGTGAATATATTATTCTTTTCATTTTATAGGCAAGTAATTTTCAATCTGTTTTATATTGAAAAATGAATGTTTTTTTTAGATTTTATGGCATGTATAGAATTATGTTCCTTCAGGACCATAATTTAATTTATGTTTATATTGAATGTCTTACAGTGGATGTTTTAATGAAAATATAATTCTTAATATTTTTAAAATCAATTTCTACAAAAAGTAATTTTAAATTTAATGTTTATTAAAAATCCATTAACTTTAAAAAATGACATTGAAAATATTGTGAAACATTTCATCAATAATGTTTTTAAAGATACATTTATCCATCAATGAAAACTATCATTTATTTTTAAAATAATAAAATATATATATTCTATGTTGATACCATCTTTATTCATCACTTGGATGGTTTTGGATTATTTTTTCTAAGAGTAGTATCAACATTCACTTCCTTGTTTCTTTTCTATAGTCAATAACTTCCCAATGAATTATTCACATTCTTGTGAGAATTGGAAATTTAAATTCCCATAAATATCTATAATATTTATCATGGATAGGATTATATTTTGACCCTTATGTAATTTCTATAAATGGTGGTCACTATTTAATTTCATTTGTTTATATTTTGAAATATTCTCAAATCTATAATCCTTACGCATACTCATTTTTTATGATAAGGGATTTTTTAGGAAATAAAATGATTACTTGATATATGAGGAATAAATAATAAATGTATTAAATAGGTGGGTATTGGTTAATGATGACCCCTAAATTCATCGGTTCTCTCTTGAGGTAAATTATTAATCTATCACAAAAATAATTTTCTAAAATTCAATGGTTTTATAGCAAGCACATTAAAATGTATTGTGAATGGTCATGAATGTAGAGGTAAAATGATTCATTAAACAATGGTGTCCTATAATTAAGAATTTACTTCATTTATTATTTATTTATTATTATCCATGATACTTTCACAATCGTATTATCTCCTACCACATTTAATTCTCAGTTTACTGATTAAATGGAATGTGTTTTTAGTTATTTAGCTTTTCATATTTGTTATAACATATCAAATTATGATAACCAAGTTATAGAATAAATGGAATATGTGTTTTGTTATTTAAATATCCATATTGATTATTATCCACAATATATTTATATTAATATTTTCTTAGAGGGAATTCCTTTACAATTTATTGATTAAATGGAATGTGTTTTTATTTATTTAACAATCCATGTTGATTATGCCTATTCATTAATTTGTGATTTAATTTTTTATATTTAATGCAAGTGTAATAATTTGTTAGTAGCTTCATGATACTGTTGTTAGAGTCACAAAAAATATGTCTTAGAGGTTGTTAATTATAAAGAATATTTTAGAGGATATGTTTTAGTATTATTTATTAAGATTTATATACATGTAATATATTAAAACACTATTTTAATGTCCAGTTATAGTGTTATTTAGACATAAGTTTTGATGTTTAATAATAAATAAGGATAAAAACTGAAGTTAATATATGTTCAAACCTGTTGGTATCATGTTGGGGATTAATTAATTTTGGGATTAATTTTTTTTAATTAAATGAACAAAACATAATGTAATAATGTTTCAACTATGCATGTCATGTGAAAAAATACTACATTCCTAGGATTAGAAAAAAATTCATTACTTTTTTTATTTTCATATCATTTTTCACTATATTTTAGATATATAATATTCAAACTAAAAAATTGTATTTTAATAATTGATTTATAAAAATTGCTGGTAGAATATAACAACACATATTTTAGATTCAATACTCCTTAAATTTAATGAATAAAGTTTTTATCATTCAATAACATAGGGAAATGGAAAATATTAATTTTAATAATATATAATTATGACTATTAAAACAAAATTAACATTAAAATATTGAAAATTCTATTTTATTTGTTAGATATTTGTTACATGATAAATTTAACCATAGGTTAATTAATGACACCCGTTAGATGCATTCATCCTCACTGTCTTCCATGAAAATCATAGTACCCATTATAACTATTTATTGTGTGAAAACATTATAAACATTTGATAAATTTTGAGAGAAAAATTAATGATTAAGATTTATGGTTTTTAGATAATTTTGAATGGCTATAAATAGATATTATAATGTGTAATATTAATATTGCATGGAATTTTGATATATATTTTTTGGTTGGGATTAAAAATGGTAAATGGGTATACATATGAATTTCTAATGGGAATATATTAATCATATAAAGATAAACATCACATTAGAAGTAATTTTTTCTTTAAAAATTTAAAATATTTAATATCACTTAAATATCAAAGGATTGATAAAAGGTAAAATTTAATCATTCATTAGATAAGAATTTATTATCTTCAATTTAAATATATTTATATAGAAATATTTTTAATTTAGAATATTATCTTAATATATTTTGAGAAATTATTTCATATAATGAATTAAATATTTGGATGGAAGAAATCGTTATTATATAAGAGTGTAAGTTATATTTTCAAAGAAATAATAATTTAAAAATGATAATATTGAGTTATGTCAACAATTATTAAAAAAATAGAAAATAATGAAAAATTAGTTATATATATATATAAATATATATCAATTTTTTAAAATTTCTTTAATCTCATCAATCCTCGGTATTTTCTTCACATGGTTTATTTCACAACCCAAAATATGTTTCATTAAATATTATGTGACGAATAATAGAAAATATGCCACCAAACCTCATTTAAAAAGGAACCTCAATTACAAATTCTAAAATAATATATTTTTTGGTTATATCTAGAAGCGTTAAAAAAATATGAACATATAATATCATATATCAGTTATAGAATCGTTTATTCAATATGATGTTTCCAATATGAGGGATGTTTCACTAATAATAAATTAATTCCCTCAATAAAACTAAGTAGTTTTTTTAAATAATGTTCATATATTTTCAATTATATATTGCTAAAAAATATTATTCAACATGTTCATAATTTTTTTTTATTTTATTATAACTATTTGTAAATGATATTATATTCACATAACTATGTTCTTATAGTCAATAATTTTTTACAAAAAGTTATCAGTTTAATAAATTAAACAACCTACATTAATTATGCTAAAATATATTAATAATTATTTTCTTGTATATATATAGAAACATTAATAAAATAAATGTGTGAAATTAATGTGAAAATTATAAATGTTTTTGGTTCTTTAACAATAGTAGTGAAATTATTGTTTATATAATGAAACTTATTACTATTAGTAATATTACGTGGAAGAAGATGGTTGTGATTTTCACATTATATAACATATTTGTACCATTATATAGAAGTGAAGGGATATTATAAATTACCTAATCATTATCCTTCTCTTAGCATTACACTATAATGTATGATTTTACTATTAATTATAAATGCCAATAAAAGTTTAATTATACAAAAAAGTGAAAATCTCATGGCAGAAGAATAAAATAAAGAACTAAATAATAATGTATATCAGTAAATTAAAGATAAATTACAGTTGTAAATTTTATTTAATATAAATAATGTTAATAAGTTTTTTATTTAGAGGTTTAATTATTATATAGTATGTTGGCGCACATTCATGAAATCTAAGAGTGAACGCGTGGTAAGATTATTAATCTATATTTTTAGTTGTACTACTTCTCTTCCTTTTCCAGGATTATTACGAGTATTCATGGATTTATTTTATATCATGTTCTCTATTTTTTTTATTTTTCTATTTTTATTTTATATTGGAATTAAATTTCAAGAAATGGAGGGAAGATAATTTGTTTCCCTTTTATTCATTAAATTTAATTCTTGGTCAAATTCCATAATAGGTTTTTTATTTTTGTTATGGAGATTCCATTTAATTATTTAATTTTTATCTATTTCATTTATTTAATTTTATATTATTTCACTAATTTTTTTTAAATTTTTTTGTAATATATTTATTTTAAAATAAAAATAATAAAATTTGAATGATATTGGTTTTTTTGAATGGGTATACATGGGATGGTTTCCCAACCCATATATCCATCCAATAAATTCATATATCCATCAAATATAATATGTAAATACGTATGCCTCATGAATTTATTTTTTAGGCATGTATAAGATATAAATAACTATGATCTCTATGTTATACATGTATATGATGTAGTTTTATTTATCCATTCTATAATAAATTTCCTATAAATAGAACCTCTATATATTTTATTATATTATATTCCTATATATTTTCAAAATTCATTGTTTAAGATAAAATAATTCAATTATTTTTCTTGTTATTATTTATATTTATAGATCCATTACATATGAATTTTTTAGAATTTTGTATTCCAATATGTTTTTATTATGATCACCTCATTTTTTATCATATTTATGATCACCAATAAAGATTTGTTTGATATCTCATATGATTTTCATTATAACGTACCTTAAATTTCTACAGTTGCTATTGCTTCCCTTTTACTCCAGTAATGAAAGAGAAAATTTTGTATGATATTTATACAAGTGTAATATGTATATTGAATATTATAATTTAAATATATGTTGTATGATATAAAAATTTGTATATATAGTTAGTCTGAAAAAGTAATAAACCTCTAGGTACTTGTATATTGATATATATGTAAATTCTAATTTATAAATATGTATAATGATGTTCAATATAGATATATATTATTGTATATTTATAAAAAACTAATATTTGATATGAAGGTTATATGATAAAATTTATTATATGAATGTACCTAATAAATGGAATAACTACAATACTAATTAGGGGAGACCCTAAAAACATACACAAATATATTATCTATGTAATGGTGTAGGGATTATACTCAACATATATATAAAAAAATTAGGTATTATTTATGATGATAGTGGTGTCTAGTATTGGGAACTATATTTATAGAGGAAAATAATAACTGAAACCCTGTAATAGAATCTACATGGAAGTTGTGGTTAAGTGAGGGACTAACACTTGCATACTGCGTTTTGAATAGTTACTTCTACCATAATAGAAATTCAAGTAATTTGGGAGGAGTGGAATGCCATGGATTCTAAAATAAATGGGTATTTATTATTTTTCATAAATAATCAATTAAAACACTAGGATCCATGGTATATAGAATAATATAATGGAGGATATCTTTAAATAGATGTGATATTCAATATTATCTATGGGGTAGGTGATTGTGTGATTTATAAGAATGTAAAAACATGATTAATCCTAGAAGTGGAGGTATAATGGTGATTAAAAAACTGAATTTACACTTTTATTGGAATGAACTCTATGAAATGGTGAAATAAATTTTAAGAAGGAATCCTACAAAAAATTTAATTTAATGAAATAGTTAGGTGGCCATGGTAAAGGTTATGCCTCTACATTAGAGGAAATAAAAACCTATTATAATTAGTAGTGGAATTGAACCCACACACATTACTCTTCCAGCATGAAAATATTATAAAAGGATATTCTTCAACATGATATAGATTTAAGACATGTGTTATGTATTCCTTATATATTATAATATGCATAAAAAAATTAGAATACTCATCTTCCCAAATCATCCATCTCATCCATTATATATTGATCAGGAAATCTTTTGTACGAGTGAAATAGGTTCATACATAAAAAAATAACTATATTTTCATCAATAATCATTCAATCTATTTGTGTTAAATATGTTGGTCAATGTTTCTATTCATCATAAACATCATCCTGGTTACCAAGACTTTAACATTTTGTATAGTTATCTTTTATTTTGGATTATGTTGAGTATATTAGGGGAAAAATATCAATATATATTTATGATCACATTGAAAGAATATTTGATGAAGGTTATCTCATGAAGTGTTACAAACCATAGTTTCAGTTACCACAAATATTAATATTAATATTAATATTTTTTATAATTAAACAAAGATACACATGGATAAAAATAAAAGGGGTTTTGCAATGTAATAAAAAATAAAAAAATGTAAATAATAGGAATCATGATTTAGCACATATCATAAGGACACCAAAAATAAAAAATTATTATCCATTTCTATGAAATATATCGTTTTTAAATTAAATTATAACCATTCATGAATTCCAATCAAGTATATAAATTTTGAAACTCAATAATTGATTGTGATCCTTCATGTAGTTATCAATCACACAAACGTCATAATAGATAAAATATACCAACACCTTTAGGAAGTGGTGATACCTCTTAACACCATGTCTGATCATATAGTGTTCATCACAAAAGGAACATAATTACACCATCATTGGGATAATCTAGGAAGATATTAGGGTATCTAAATTTGATTAAATATAACTAGACTATAGTAAATTTAATGTAAAGATATTACCCCACCAAACGAAATTATTACATACCCCCTTCCATATCAAAAAAATTGATGATAAAGAAATGTATATTTTAAAATATGTATTCATGGTCACATGAAACCTCCCCTATAAGATCAAACCATTAGGTATGATACTCCATAACTATAGATTATGAGTGTCTTGTTTTAGGAAGAGAATTTAAATTAGAAAAAAAATAATATATTATGATATTTACAATACATAAAACCATATTCAAAATCCATTTTATGAAGTTATAAAGGGTAACTAATCTCATCCCAAGATTATGAAACAATTATATAGTAATATTTTTTCCCTTATATAACTAAAAGGAATAATTTTTTCTTCCACATTCTATCTATTCATCTCGACATGGATGATGCAATGATTCCATTTTTAATTCATTGAAGCAGAGGTTATTTTGAATAATTGAATGTATATTGGGTTTGGTAGATGATAATGATTTTTAGGAATCCATATTATCATTAAAAAAAGGATCCCAAAAAAATTAATGAAGGTAGAACTATTTAACTTAGAATCATAGTTACTGAATGATGAATATATGTACACATCACCAGCTATAAAATTACATTTCAAACTTTTCATTCGTACGAAAATTACCATAATTTTCTAGATGGATTGAAATCTCACATGGTTGATAGAGTTTATATTTATTCCTATTTGAGATTAAATATGGTTGGAGTTTTTCTTACACATATTGGTTTTAATCTAATAAATCTCTCAATATTTTTGGAAACTAGACATAGGCGAAGCATGACACAGTTAATCTTATGTGGATTGAATTTTCCATGTTTAATCGAGTAAAGGTATAAATTTAATCCTACCTAACACTTCCTAGTCCCATTTACTCATATGAAGATCATTTAATGGAATACTAAGGTAATTTAGCCACCCAAACCATTTTAGTTACCAACGAAATAACATTTTGTGGATTCATTCAAGTCTATCCTAAAAATTAATATAATAATTAAAATATTAAAATTTTCCATTTATTAATGACTACAATTTTTATATTAATCTATTTAATGATTTTAATTCCATAAAAACTCTTAAATATTATAGAATTAGTATAATTAAATTCAATAATAATTTTATAATTTGTAGTCTCTCATCACTTGATTCATATCTTCTTAAATGATGTGGATGAATATATGTTATCATCATCATTTTTATTTTTTCAAATGATATAGAACGATAAGTGGGATAAACATTATTTTTGTATGTTAATGTTAATTCCAAAATAATAACCTTCTAAAATTAATTTACAATATACTGGATGAGAATTGAAATTGGAATTATCTTAATTTTAGTTATCTAGGTCACCATTCTTAGAAAGCTGGTTCATTACCATATTTACGTCCTCATGGTTGTAATAAATCCATACAATAGTTCCCATTCGCATTTTATATTTTCATAAGGTATCCACTAAGAGCTAATGGCGATTTTATATACCTGGGAAAAATGATAAAAATCATAATAGTGATTATTTTGTTAATTGAAACCAAGATGTTGTGCTCTATCCAATGAGATAGGCCTCTAAGGGTAGTATAGTCCATATAAATGAATATATTTTGTAAAACATGAAAAACATGGATGAGGTGACGAAATCATCCCTTAGAATCTTATATAATTCACCTTCCATTATTATCTGTCTCTATGTTTTCACTTTTATTATTAAGTCTAATGTCATCTACTTGAAGAATACATGATATCCACCAACCACATCTACAATTGAAGTCATGTAGATGAGAAAATGGAAAAAAATATAGATTTATTTGAAAATATTAGATATTCCATTTATTTTAATTAGAGGGAAATTTTAATTTACTATGTCAAGAATAATTTTTTACACCTCCATTACCCATATAGGATCTATTATGGTAGATAAGATTTCAACATACCCACAATGTCCAAAAAGAACATATAATATGGGGTATCTAATATCAATAAAATAACTTTATTGTTAAACATATCGAAACTGTTGATCCAGAATAAAACTAGAATAATCAAGACTAGGAAAAAATATATCGTAATTATCGATGAGTTAAAAAATATTACAATAGCAGTCCCTTTTTAACAATAACATCATTTAATTTTACACCTATAGGTTATTGTAGAAAATGAATAAGACATATGAGATAATAATTCATGTTGACTATAATTTTTAGTGGGGGTACTCCACGAATGAAACTCTAATCTATTAAGTTGTATTTCAGATGATGTTATTTAATCTATTTGGACGTTACCAAATGGTTCCTAATATATGGAGAATATTTGGCACATTGGCCCAGATTATTAGTGTAATTTTTTTAACTTTTATGGATTCTATATTGACCACTCTCTCATGGGAAATATAATTGTTTTCTCGACACTTGTAGAAAAATAATTTTTTCATTAGGAATGATGAATGGGGTTTCTATCCATATAAACCAGATGTTGGAAAATCCCCATATCTATACTTCCCTTTATCATTTTTTTCTCATCAATCCCCTTCTAATAATTATTTCCTTTGAGAACATATTAAAAAGATAATTATATCAGTATCTTGATAGATCATTATATTATATCCTCATAGGTTGAGCATGACTGAATAATTTACTTCCTATGAATAATTAACAGTAGGCCATCTAAGAAACTATTAATATAAATATTTTTATCGTGTACATACTATAGAGAATTTCATTAAAAACATGTAAATATAACCTCATACATAGTGATATTTTCCTCTTTGTTTATCTTCAGTCTTGTAAGTTTTCTCCTAATCCCCATGGATTTTTTTCAAGGAAAATATTTTTCAAAGAAAATTATTTCAGAATAATTCATTTCTATTGTATCAACCATAGTTTTAGGTGGTTTAAGTGGGTTTTGGGAGGTTTGGAGGATTTTTTGGAGGTTTATTATTTTTGAATGGTTAGTAAAATTTATGAATCACCTTTAGAAAACCCTATAATGGAAAAAAGGTAACTAGTCCAACACACGATTAGTGCACAATTTTCATAGATCATGAAGATGCATTGGATGAATAATAAAATGTAGGAAATTATGGAATGGCTGAGTTGACATTTATCTTTTCTAACCATGAAATCCAACAATAAATGATGTTTTTTAAGGTTGTGTCCTATTATGGGTTAGTGCACAGTTTTCTTAACCGTGCACCTCATTGAAATTTAGAACAAAAAATTGAGGAATGAATACTATTTACCTCCTAAAACACTAGTTTTCCCTTTTAAAGAATAATAAACGGTTTCCAATTTTTACAAGGTACATTGATACAATTTATTTCATATTGGGAGATATTCGTAGGAAAATCTATTGGGATTGAAGGCCTGGATTCATCCTTAAGTGCTCGTTATTCATTATTTTCTTATATCTCATCATCTTACCTATAATCTAATAATAGATCTAATATTTAGGGGATAGAAATAGGATATATATTGATAAATAATATGAGAGATGATTTTTTTATTAAAGGAAACATGAACTATGGTCATATTTAGAAGATCTAATCCTGGTTTTTTATGCGGTGATGATATTTTTCGTTTTCCACAATATCTGAGTGGTGGTTGGATACTACCTCAAATACTCATGATATTTCATGAATGAATGGTTTTAAAATTATTTAATTGAAAGAAAAATTTGATAAATAGATGGTGTAATTTGACGTAAGTTCTATTTTGAGTTATTTTTTTAATTAATGTGAATATAATTCTTTTATTGGAAAACCATTGTTCATAATTTTAAAAATGGAAATTTTAAAAATATGGTTAGTTTAATGCATGAAAATTATTTTTTGAAAATATTTTAAATGGATTAAATGATTTTATTGAAATAAGTTGATATGATTGGGGTATAACAATTGAGCTTTGATGGAATGGAATGTATAATCATTGTGAAGAACCACCAAAAAAAGGACAACATGTGGATGTGAATTTCCACTCTCCATGGTAACACCATTATGGGGTTAGTGTGTGTTGTGTACTTTTGTGGTCATAGAAATTAAAATCATAATCCTGAGTTCAGAAATTATTTAATTATGTGTTTATATATTTGATGACAAAAATTAGTTTATGGATTTTTGGGTTTATTTCCATGGAAATCTATTTTGGTTGGATATTATCTAATTTAAATGAATTTTAAATATTTTATATTAATAATATATCATGGCTTATCCATGTAGAATGAGTTCAAGTGTCATTGGAAATCCAACTGATATTCACCCTCACCACATTCTTTGTTACTTTGGTGAGATTGAAGATGTTATGTTTAAATAACACATGTAAATGAACTATATCATACGTCCTTGTTGATCCATTATGATATCATGGTTTGGTCATGTGAATTTGATATTTGGATTAGGTTGAGAGTTTCAGATTTTTTGTTGTTGGAGGAATTATGTTTTCGTGGACATTGATTCCACATTGTATTAAAATATGGACTATCGGTTTAATATTATATTAGTTTTCATTTTTGTACTCATAAATCATAATATGGTATGATGGATTGTCCTTTGATTTTTTTGTTTTACCATTAAATGGAAAATCACCCTGATATTTTCGTTATATTCGTTGAATTTATTTCAAATTTTTTTAATCATTATGATGTCTCCTAAGGCCAGTAACACCCAACCATCACTTTTCAAGTGGATGAGGAGTTTTATGATGTTACAATGGAATCATATAATTATATATTTAAAATGGTAATATTATCAATCAATATTTTTAAATAGTGGCATGATGTATGGTCATCAAAACATAAATGGTGATCCTAAGAAGGCATAAATGTCCTATTTATGTTGAAATTCATGATTAAAGGGGTTTGGGTACAATAGTGTTTAGAGACACTTCATGGATATTCAACCTTGTCATTATGGGTTTTCCCAAAGAGAGTAACAAGAAATGATTTTGTAGAAATTAATTACACCCAAGAGTTTATAATGGAATTTGAGTTACGATTAATGGTTTTTAGGGAAGGTAATGATTTTTTAAAATAGATAAAAAATGTTTGATTTTAAAAAAGGAAGGTGGAAATTTCCAAAATGGGATTTCAGAGAAAAATTATGATTTTTTGAAATCCTTCTTGTGATATATATGATGCGGTAAATTTAAAATTTCTAATAGCGCAGTTCATATTATGTGAGTTAAGTGGTGTTTTTTTGGTCATAACAAATGTCATCATGTATGCACAAAAGAAAAAACAAGAAGAGGTAGGTGAGACTGTGGTTTAAAGTGAAACATATGTTAACAAAGAGTTGATCTAGAGTATTTTCAAGGATTTTCATGTTTAGGGTAGATAGAAGAGAATGGATGACCAAAGGCATCTAGATCATTCTAGTTTTATTCAAAATTTGAATCCACCAGGAATTTTTGGTGATTAAGTGATAACAAAATAAGAATCATTTTTAATTAAGATGAATCCAATCATCAATTTTCATGAAAAAGCCGTTGATAGAGAGGTTAATATGAACAAATATCATCAGGATGATCTCGCATGCCAGTGTGGGGATTTATCTATCTAGAAAAAATCATAACAATTAATGAAATCAGAATATTTTGATGATTTATTCAATAAAATGTTCTATCCTCACACATTCAAGATTGCACGAATGACAAAATTATTCTGTTTGGAAAAACATAACAACAATGTGGTATAGTATATAAATAAATTTATGATTTTTTACTTCCTTTCATATGAGGTTTCCTCATTTGTTTCCCTTAAGGATCAAATAATTTAATAGGGGTTGAAGCTAAAAACTCTATCAACAATTTTTATGATATCTATTGCAGATTATAAATATATGGCCAATAGAGTTGCAGTGATGGAAATGGATATCCTGGGGAATATAGTTAATAGAAGTGTTTAGATACCTTAGGGAAAAGTTGGGAACTCTAATACTTTAAATAAGTAGAATATGGGAACATATTTAGAAGGTTGTGGTGTTACTGAAATCTTGATGGTGGGATCAGTGAATAATTTCATATATCTAAGAGTAAGCCCAACTGATTTCAATGCGGTTCTATCGATCACATTAAGTGAGTATGTAAAAAATCCCCTAGATAATGTACATATTTTAACCACATGGTAAATATTTAGTGATATTATCATATTTATCCAAGTTTAGGTTATAGGAAAGTATATTCTGCTTCTCAGGATTTATATTCTTCAATGGGATAAATGCTGCATAATAGCATTGGTCAGTAGAACTGAGAAAGACATAGTGATTCTCATAATTCCAAGACAACTCAACCATCAAAATTCCAATAGGGTTATAATGAAAAAAAATCTAAGAGTAATCCATTATATTGGGCAATGAAAATGGTCATGGATGATCAATATGTACCATCGATGGATATAGATATGATTTTTTTCAATTATACTCCCATGAAATATTTTTCTTATATGATTGTGTCCCATTTATTTATTTCATCGCAATATTTTCATCTTCATGGTCATCAAAATGACCTGATGTCCATTTTTTTGAAGAATCAATTTCTTTTTGTCCTAATAGAATTTCAAGACATTATGTGAATAGAATTTCTTATAACTATCAATGGGGAAGAATTTATTGTGGATTTTAATATTCTTAATATTAATGTATATGACATAATCCCATTTCGGGATTGGTTAAAAGATTCAAATCTTACATTAACTGTTATACCTAAATGGTATATTTTAAAACTAATTATGGCATTAAGATTCTCATTATAGGAGATCTGAATGTGAAGGACATTGATTTAGGACTGTTGGAACTACTATATGGAAATATAATATACGAGTTCATAGTGTTGACCTCAGAATCAGTTGAAAATTTTGAGAATAATGATTTTCCAACAATTGTGGATCGATTTCATATTGATTTTTCTAATACATTCACAGGGATTCCACAAGAAAGAGAAGTTGAATAAATGATTGATCTCCTACTAGTGTCCATTACTATTTCACTTCCATGATACTATATGGGAAAAAAATAATTTATATATTTTGATGTATAGTTGGATGAGTTAGAAAGAAAAATGTTATTTGATCCTGGTATATCTTTATGGGTGATATCAGTAATCGTTTTGTAGAATATTGATAAAAATAATAGTATTTGTATAGATCATCATAATCATACTAATGTTATGATAAATAATTTCCATCCTCTTACATGAAATGATGATATATTCCATCACTTTATGGGATACCAATGAATATCAAAAATTGATATGTGTTCATGATTTCTCTAACTGTGGTTTTCAATGGATGATATTTCAATGAAATGTTTCTATAATAGATATATCCATTTTGAGTACTCTTTTATTTCTATTTATCATAATTGTGTAGAAAATTATATTAATGAATTTATGAATGAGATATTTCAAATGTACAAAGACTAATTTATGGTAGATGTTTAGGATGATATACTGGTGTATTATCAGATAAAATATGAACATGATAAAAACTTGGACATAGGGTTGGGTATCTTTATAGATCATTACTAGAATTCCGAAAAACTAAATGTGTGATTTTAGGTTACAAGTGGTAAATTTCATTAGGTATGTAATCTCAAAAAAGGGTGTTTCTATAAATCCAAAAATGATAAATGATGTGATCTAATAGAAACCGCCAAATAACGTATTTTATGTATATAATGTACTTGTATTGGATGGTTATTACTGATGTTTTGTTTGTGAATTATCATATATTTCTTCACTAATTACATTTGATGTTAGAAAAATGAGTCCATTTTCATGGAATGATGAATATGAAATTTCATTTCAAGTTCTTGTTGTTCACCTTATAAATGATTAGATCAAGATATTCCCAAAATCTCAATAAAGACATGTGGAGTATTTTAAGGCATTAGGATCTAGGTTGGGGGTGTAATCCCATGTATGGATATCATGTCACTACATACGAATCATGAATGTTATTGTTTGATGAGTGGAACTACCTAGACATGAAATAAAATTAACTATTATTTTCCATTCATTGGATACATGGAATCCATACCTATTGGGTAAAAAATTTATTGTTTTTATAGATCACATGATATTGAATAATATT
Source organism: Viscum album (assembly GCA_963277665.1). Taxonomy (NCBI): domain Eukaryota; kingdom Viridiplantae; phylum Streptophyta; class Magnoliopsida; order Santalales; family Viscaceae; genus Viscum; species Viscum album. Next base: position 1,554,299,379 of record OY728121.1, on the reverse strand, counting down.
TTCACACAATGATATTGGAATATAAGTAAAATATTATTGATGTATTATCATAAAATATTTAACTTTTACTGAATGTGTAAACCTTGTGAAAGTATGTATATGGACAATACATTAAGAAGAAATTCATAGTCTATAGTTGAAAGAGACTTCAGAATGGTGTAAAATAATATCAATGATATGAAAAATTTACCTGTAATTTGATGACCATGTTAGTGTTGTAATTTTCGTCAAAATTTATCTTGGCCATAATTTTATAGATAATTTTTTAGAGGAATAAAAATATGATTTTGAATATATTTTTTTTAAGGATGTGACTCAATGGAGGGGAGACCATTGAATTTTGTATGGTTTAATGAAGATCAGTGTGTCAGTTTCAAAATCAGATGGTCATATCTATCTCTTCTTTATGAACAAGTTATTCATACATATCACCATTAATGATGGGTTTTCTGTGCTACAAATAAAATTATGTATAAGAGAACTAAAGGAAAATTATATTGGGGTAACATAAAAACGAATGTGGATATGTTTATTTTGAGATGACTCACCTATCGACATGTTATGGATGTGAAATAGATCCCAATTAGTATGGTACAATCATTATTGATTCACATGTGGATATGTGATAATATATCTATGGATTCAGTAATTGGTCCATCAATGATTTTTTTGGAAACATGGTTTAATGTGGGTGATAGTGGGTTGACTCAATAATTTGGCCCATTTAATCCATATTCATGAATAAGATAGGGTGGAAGGCCTGTTAAAAAATATATATCTGAGAAGTAGGATAATGACACAAAATACCACATTCAATAGTATCAAACTGATATTTGAGGAATATATCTATTTTTTTGGAGTCCATATACATGACCATGGGACACAATTGACTCTAATTGTGTTGTATCATGATAAATTGGATAGACACTCTGAAATGATGTTACAAACATTGGAAGACATTTTTAGGTCATGTTTAATGAATTTTGGATGATCATGGTTAGGGAAACTTCCAATGGGGGAATTCCATTATAAAAACATTTTCCAGAATAGATATATATGGATCCTTTGCAGGCATTATACAGTCATCCTTATTATCTTCAATTTTTTTGGGGAAATATTGGAGATTTCAATGGTTAGAATAATCCATATGCAGGATAAACTATAAAGATTAATTTGATCATAATGACTGTAGAGATGGCTTTGAGTAATTAAAAGTTGTGTATGGGTCATATTGGATGACAATTTTCCATTGAGGTATGTGATAATGTGTTCTTGAAAATATATCATTTTCATGGGAATCGTCCTTTTTTATGCAGGGAATGTTATCTCCATGATAAATTGTAACTTTTCAAATATTTTAATGGGTTTGTGTGATGTAATATTGGTTGGATTTAATATCATGGTTTAGTTTAGATCTTAATTTTCATCATTTATCTCAATTTAAATGGAAACCTCCCTATCCTGACAATGTGATTCTATGAGATTAGTTTGACCTTCAGAGAGATTCTATATGGAATCAAGTGAAAGTTTAGGTTTTGGATATGATGAAGTATGTATTTCAGGAGGATAGAATAAATATAGTTTATTTTTTATATAAGCATGATAAAATTTATGAAGAAACATGGTAGCATGAATAAGAAGAGATAGGGAAATGACCCAAACTCTTTCAGTATAACGATGGTATTCAATATTCCTTCTATGGAAAGGCTAATGGTGGGGTTAAATTAAAACCCATAATTTCAGTTACATGACAATAAATTAATTCATATCAAGAATAAAAAATGAGTGGATTCATTTTAAAGAGGTTCTTTTGAGTTCTGAAATTTTTTTCATTCTTTTATGGTGGTTACAGTTTCAGAATGGTTAGTAAGTGGATCGTCCATAGTTTAGAGATCGTGCAAGGCGTATGGTGTCTTTATGTTTTTGGGTATTTGAAAACACCTTTTACTCTAATTTGGTATATTGGTCTATTTTTCAGTTTGTTTGTATTTTTTTATTCTTCCATTATATATGGGATTGTTGGTTTGTATTGTTATTTTTTTATTGTATTCCAAAATGTAAAATCATCCCCCAATTGTTTATGATGCCCTTGAAATGTATTTCTAGATTGTAGTGTCTTGAGAATGAAACCTAAGGCCAGTAATATCCACCTATAACATCTGAAGTCAATGGCATGGGTGGCTTTTTACAATATAGCTATTATTTCCTCATCATCCATGGTTTTTTTAATTAATTCCCCCTATTTAATTACATTCTTCAATAATTGATAACCTTCCATGATGACATTTCATTCCATTCAATACATCCCAATAAATGAAATTTCAATCCTAATAAACATACCAATTCCTCAACTATGAATATATTTCTGGTTCCCTTGAATGATGGATGTTATTGTCCCAGAAAATGGTCTAAAATTAATATATATTGTCACAAATAATTTGGTTTCAACAAAACATTTTGGTTTTTGGAATATCCTAATTCAAGTATCCTAATATGGTTCTAATTTTCTCAATTATAAAATCCACATTAGCTTCATAATCATTTCCATAAGATAAATTCCTTAATATATTATGCTAATTGATATAGTTAACATTCCTTCCACTAGCTTCCATTTGTAATAAATAACTTACAATCGATAAAATAATATCATTAAGAGTTATAATATTTAATTTTAAATATACATATACACATATCATAAATTTGAAATATTAATCATATCTAATCTTTGAATGGGGTTTTCAGAATTTTCAAAAATTAATATTAATTAAAATATTAGATAATGATAAGATTCTAGAATAAATACAAATGACATTCGTGACATATAATTTAAAACCCACTGGAAATAAATTACACAAGATGAAACATTAATTAACATGAATATAAAGATATTTAGGGTATATAATTTCAAAAGGGAATAAGATACACCTCATAAGACATGATAGTTTTATAACAAAAAATGACCCCAAACACAATTTTAGTCAAAGAACCATTACATGAGGACTCGCATCCATCTTATGTATTAACGAAATAGGTCAATTTAAATAAGATTTTTTAAATATATACTATAACAATATTCACATATACAATTCAATATATTATTTTATTAATGTACATTACCAAACTTTTATCGATAATATTGTATTAAAATCAATGTTTCGACTGTTAAATCCATCACTATTCAAATATTTTATGTCTCTATAGGTTTGGTCATTGCACAACAAATATGGTTCAATAATATCCATTATTTCAATCCTCATATAAATTTATTATATATTTTTTATATGTATATATAAATTTAACAACAAATCCTTTATATTGAAATAAGTATTACACTGTGTAGGGATATGGTGTATTGTAAGTATGCATATACTTTGGATTCAGTTTTTGACAGATGGAACAAAGAAATATAATCAATAGTTACACTAACAGAACCATTTTTATTTAAAATATATCATCTATATTCATTATATCTATAAATATTACCATCCATGTAAGGAAAAAATGGAAACCCAAACACATCACATCATGGAATTAGTATTCCACACGTACACTAGAGTGATGCTATCATTTTTCAACAAATATGAACAAAATAAGGATGATTGGATATCATAATTTCCTATGATCAATAATATCATAAAAATTTAATTTATAAATATTATACCAATCATATTACCCATCCATATAAAATGACAAGGAAAAAATAATTGTATCACTTCATAGAAACAATAAGTCATACACATACATGAACTATAATTTCACATATCATATCATGGATCATATGTTGGGTAATGGGGGTTATGAATATAATAATAATACAATAATTGATATATTACTCTGAATATAAGATATTATTATAAATACCATAACATTATTGCTGGTAAAATAATGAGTAAAAACATTGCCAGTGGTATTGATGATTACATCTTCTTTGAAAAAAATACTTTAGATACATTATTATTGAAGATAAATATGGTGGTATGGCATTTATAAATGCTCTAAAATATGACTAATTTTGTTGATAATTTTTTTAGGTTTTGGATGATATGTGTGAATATAATTGGGTTTTTTATAATATATGATCTGTGGTTTCATATTATAGTAAAACAAAGGACACATAAATAACTAAGTAAAATAGTTAAATATAAAAAATTATCATTTTAATGTAATACAATGTTGATATAACTTGGAATATAATATTTTATAATGTTGAAATATCAACATCCAAAAAATATTTTACTCCATTAAGCGTTTTTTTCAAAATTAACATTTTATTTATCACCTTAGTGATCTTATTTCAACATTAACAACCATATTTCCTTTTCACACATAAAGGGTTATAAATTTACATAAAAGGTAATAATTTTCCCCATATTTTCCAAGGGATTAAAATTTAGACCGTATCATATCCCCTCTTACCTATTAGAATATTTTTCAAGATTAAAATAATTTTATACAGTAATATTGTTTAAAACAATAATTAGTGTCATTTTTACAATATTACACAATGTATACATTAAGATGATAAAAATTTTGATTGAATTTAAATTTAATCCTTCCACATATTAAAAATAATTTATATTTAATAGAAATATTTTTTGGAAAACAATAATTTATCCATGTTTTTTTTCATTTAATATTTTTTAAATCTTTTATTTTATTTTTAAATTAATTCAACAGGTATTATATCATTGTTTTTTAGATTTTAATGTAATTATTTAATCCAAATAATTATAATAAATCTAATAAGAATAAAAAATAACACTATCTTTTATATAAACATTTTTATTATAAATTCCCAAAAAAAATTGATTAAAAATTATTTAGAGTTATTATTGTTCTGAATGTTACTATTTATATCTAATCCTCTCATAAATTAATATAAATGATAAAATCATACAAATCAGAAATCATATAGAAATATATTAGACACATAGTTTCAAAGATAAAAACTCCACTATAGAAATAGCATAATGGAATTTTATAGGTTAATTTAGAGACAATAACTCATGGTGTTAACCCAATTTTATATATTTATCCTAATCAATGTGGACAAATGTTATATAGGTTAGTATTAAAAATGAATGAAAATAAATGGGAACTATTTGAAAAAATAATTACTTCTTAATTCCAAATATGTAATAAAATATTCATGATTAAATTTCTATAAGGGGTAAAAACTTATGTAATTTAACATAAAAAGCACAGAAAACTATTCTCCATAAAAATTATTTTTTATGTATAATAAAATTATAACAAATTGAAGAATAAAATTTATTCCAGTTAACATAATTGTATAATTAATAATATTTTATACCTAATTTTATTTTTTAACCATTTTGAAATAAAATTTAACATTGTAAATTGTTATTTACAAAATTATATTTTCGATAATTTTTTATTCATCAAAATATTATTTGGTTTTCAAAAAATACCATATATTCACTTCGAAATAATTTAAAAATAATAATTAAAATCATTATATACATTTCATCAAATAAAATATGAACATGTTCTAGAAATTAATTTTTATATTCATCCACACAAAATAATTATATGCAATTTCTATGAATAAAAATTTTAAGATAAAATGTGTTTACAAAAAACTGAATACATTTTTATTAGTAATTATTCAACTAATTTGAATTCAATTTTTCATCTATATATATTTCTTAATTTGGTTAATCATATTCATACACTCAAATTCAAATTCATAGATATAAAAGACACATTTAAATAATAAGATTCAATGGTTTGTTTATTGTCATTGTTTTATGTTGCACATTCTATCTAATATAGTTTTCATATAAAATCCAACTGTTTCCCACTAATGTCCACCAAAATAAATATATTATGTGGAAACTTATAATTCTACTTCATATAATACTTAACAATACATATAAAATTGTTTTATCTGTTGGAATCTCTGATTTTTATCACACACATGGTATGCAGAAGAGTCACCTACTATTAAGAGTACATTCCAGTATAGGTGAATGATTCAAATAGATACCGTGTGATTATTATATGTGTACAATATATAAAAAATGTATTTTATTATATTAATATAACATTTACTTGATTAAGGTAATAAGTGGTAGACTGTATCAGCACATTTATGGAATTTCTAAAACCAATAATCCACCGAACATCAACATCCAAATTCATCATTGTGTGTGAAATGTACTAAAACGTGGAATCCCATGAAAATACCAAATTGATACATCCTAAAAATACATTAACATATTTTTTAGTGTCATTAATTAACTAATAACAATGAATATTACATGAAATCACTATACCCTATGACATGAACCACTGTTTCCCTATAATATAATGAGATTCGAAAATATATATAATAAATATATTTGATGTGTTTGACCGCATTTTCTTCTGTAAAACACTAATAATAAAATAATAATAAATTTTTTATAATATATACGGGATATTATAATATTAAAATTTAATTAATCATAATTAGTATAACATAATGAATTAATAAGAAGTATTAGTTAATAAACATTCGTTAAAAATAAATGAATTTTTAAAAACATTATCTCATTATATATGTTATATTTTAAAGGTAAATAAAATATCTTAGTTTGTCAAATTTATGGAAAATTATTATTTATACATTCATAAAAAGTAATAATAATTCATAAAATTATTATCAAAAGGCTACAAAGAAATATTAATTCATATGAATATAAAATGAGAAATATTTTTAAAAAAAACTATATTGTTTATGTGAAAAATGTATTTTCATTTAATAATTTAAACTTATAATTATTTTTGAATTATTATAATGTAATATTTAGTTAATATGTTTATATTAATAAATTAATATTCCTCTAATGGTTTCCATTATGATGATAATGAGAAACAAATTGACAATAAATATCATTATTTTATTAAATTAGGATTTAAAATTTTGTGTATATATAATAGAATTATTTTCTTATAAATATCAAGTTCAATATAGTAAGAAAATATTTTATATTTTGAATCATAATTACAATGGAATTTGATTGGTTAGAATGAATTTTTTATCTATAATTAATTGTAACCTTGAAAAAAACATCATCATGTTAAACATTAAAAGGGTTAATGAGGGTGGTTAAACTAAATTCTATAGAAAAAATATAAATATGAAATTTAAAAATAATATTGGTTAAGTGGTTTAATAAATAATAAAAATTAATCAATGAATATTGGGCCATTTTTTGAACATTCCCATGAATATGGATTTATATACATTTAATGATGATGATATTTACAAGGATGAAAATCCCATTACATATTGACGTGATTATGCTCTTATAATATTTTTAAACCTCTTAAACCAATTCTTAACCAATAATCACCCAAATAAAATTAAGAAACTCCTCCCAAAATAATAGATGGTATATTTTCCCAAATTACCCATTCAATAATCCTTATTGTGCCTTTCATGGATTTTATCAAACAATTAGGCATATGTTCCTAACTGAAATTTACAAGTACATTTATTCTTAAACTAATGAAAAAAACACCATAAAAAATTTACACAATGAATTAAATATATTTATTATAGTGAAATTATTTTTTGTTAATATTACATCCATTTTCAATCTCCCTTAAATATTTTTAAAATTTAAACATCGATCATTTGTACATGTGGACTAACACCTCAATGTAGATATATCATTTAGTTTTAATAACTCTATATAATTGATAGTTATATTAAAATATTTAATATATATATATTTGTGTGTGTGTGTGTTTAATATTTATGATTCAATAAAGTTAGATTATTTTTTACATTTGATTCATTCCATCCATTGAAAATTGTTTGAATTAAAATAATATATGCCAAAACTACTTAATCCAAAAAGTAGTGTAATTCATCATTCATAACCATATCACATGAAAAGATATATTAGTTTATAATATATATATATATTTATTTATTTATGTTATTTATAAAACGATTATATTTCAACTACCATTTCTATAATAAATTATACATAATTGACTTACAAAAACGAAAATGGAAAAATAGAATTGTTGGAAATAGAATAAAGATTTTTTTATAGAATTGTTTATAAAGTGGTAATAAAATATATAATGGAGTAATAAACACTAAAATATTTATGAACTTGTTTTTCATTTTGAATTATAATATTTTAAAATTAATCATATAAGATGATAGAGTTCATAATAATTAATTGGGAATATAAGGTAAGGGATTATCTTATAATTTCCATTTTATGGATTATATTGATCCGATTTTAATTTCATTAAATTAGATGATATCTATCACTAAAACCATTTATATATTCATCTCCTCTAGTTATATTTTTTTTGTAAATGTTTTTAATAATTTCCCCAATTTGGTACTCATGATGATTTTAATAAAACCTAACCCTTATCCTCTTATTTTGGATCAGAATTATTTCAACCATATTCAGGTTTTAAAAATCACCTCATATAAGTACATGACATCTTATAAATGTTTTTAAAATAATTTTATACTACATTTAACATTCTTTTCATCTAAATAAAATTATTATATTCATACTTTTTTGTATGTACCAGTTTTATCTCTTTAGAAATGTAAGGGAAAAATTATTTTTTAACTTTTACTGATTGATATCATTTTACCACCCACATAAACATTATTTATATTGAATATTACCACATACATTTTTCACGATTTATAAATAAATTCATATTCACACTTTTTGGAATTAATAGTTTTTAAATAACCTTAATTAAATAATATTTTTTATAATATTTTTTGAGATTATTTGACAGGATTTAATAAAAAAAAATTTAACTTTTTAGAACATAATTTAATGCCTCTTATTCTTTACAAGGGATATGTTCATAAGATTTTATTCAATTCATTTATTTATTAATGTTATGTTCATAAATTCCTAACTCTATTTTTATGAAACTAATTTCATTCCAGTTGGTTTATGTAACAATGAAGAAATGAGTACTTTTTTAGGATCACATGGTTACCATAGGTTTTATTATAAATCTTTAATAGCTGTTAATAAAATTATATATCCCTCCACTGAATTGGTAAAATCATTATATCACATGATATAATATAAATGATAATTGGAATTAAACAAATCCACTATGAGACTCAATCCACTATGGTTAGGGGAATTTGTTATGATCCCATTACACTATGAGAATTTGTTCACTATTATTGTCTTTATAGGGATCTATGACTAGGGATATTATTTCCTACTATTATGTAGAATAAAAAAATTATGTATAATTCTTCTGTTATTGGTTCATAAATAATTTTTTATTTTTTATTCTTCTTATCTCTTATGACTCATGTATTTTGTTATGATAATTCGTTATTCAATGACAAATGATTTATGTTTTCATAGGGAAGTATCATGGGTTCTTTATGGAGACCCATGGTCTAAGATAGGGTGATCCCTTATCACTGAGCCTTTTTTATCCTCACACGAGACATCCTCAGCTACCTCATCCATAAAAACATGAGCTATGGTGAGATCCTCCCATTCTGTAAAAAGATGAATCTATGGCATATCTCCCACCTCATGTTTGTTGATGACATATTAATCTTCATGAATTCCAATTAAGGTTATGTTTGTGGCCTCCTCAGGGTGATTGAGGAATATTTCCATTGGAGTGGTTAGGGTAATAACAAGTCTATGATAATCTTTGACATCTATAAAAGATGCTCTTCCAATCAGGAGTCCTACTTGGGTCACCTTATATATATGAAAAGATAATGTTTTCCCATGGTATATCATTGATCCCCCTTATGATCAGGGAAACTTCAGATTAGTTATTTTGATCGTATCACCAACAAGATCACTGATTGTATTCTCAATTGGAAGAACAAATTTATATCTTTTGGGGGTCAGATTGCGCTAGTAAATAGTGTTCTTTGGCCTATCCTGTATATATCCTTTCATCCATCAATGTTTCGAAAAATTTCATCAGTAATATAGAAAATATATTGGTCTACTTCATCTGGGATGCTCTCCCTAAAGTTAAACACCATTGGGTACCTATGTGAAGATCGCAAGGCCCATATAGAATGGTGGTTGTAATGTTTGAAGCCTCGCTGACACTCTCCTCTATATGTAGGAAAAACTAGCCCGAAAATCCATGAGTGGTGCTCACTCTAGATAAAGGTCATGAAAAGATCTTGTGAAAATTATTTAGAGATGCATGGCATCCATGCATATCCTTTCATGTCTATTATTCTCCCTCGTTTTACAGCCCATCTTCCTCACACCTGCTGGATTATTGGAGAGGGGGGTCTGTCCTTTTTGAATCTTAACATGGTTAGCATGGTGCTTGGATTTCCAGGATTCCCAGCAAACAACATTTCATTCAGTGATTCGTGGAAATACCCAAACTTCTTCAGGGTAGTGCTGAACGACAACCAGCATGGCACCTATAGCCTTATCGAGCTCACCTCTGGTCTGAATTTGTACATGTTTACTCCATCCTCTTCTGTGTCCTTCTTTTAAAAGGATTATCACAACTCTCTTTTTCCACAAGGGAACTATGATTGTTAGAGAGAGGTTTGGATGAAGGAAATTCCCACAAAAATATACTTTTTAATGTTCCAGCTTAGAAAAAATGTAATCCCCACCGATGATAACATTAGAGGATGTGGGATCAACATGGATTCCTGAAGCTCTTGACGTGCCATTCACAAAGAGGAAAATTCTAGACCACTTTTTGTTTGAGGGTGAATGGTCACACAACATTTGGTCCTTCATCAGGGATTTCACTGACTTCTATTCTAGCAAAATGTATGAAGGTTCATTCCTTTCCCACATGTTCTATGCCTCAAGTGATATGGGTATGGAGAAAATGGTGTGTTCTATAAGTTTGCACAATGAATGTTGGTGCATATGGAAGGCCGGTAATAGAGAGAGGTTTGATGGGATCCACTCCACAACAACAGGCATCATTGCTAGAGTCTGGAAACTTCTCTTTGACCTTTCCAGACTCTCATGAAAATCGCAGGATTCTCAATCCCTCCATCTACTGACTTCTAGTATCAAATTTCCTCATCTGGGTGGCACTACCTTATGAAGCCAATTGATCTTATGGATTCCTCCTTCCATAGGCTTAAGGCTCAATATAGATAAGTCTTGTATCATGGCGTTCATCAAAGGAGTAGGGGATTTTCGGGACACTAGAGGCTCAGTTATATGGGCATTCACTGCTCACAATGGTTGTGGATCCTCTCTACAGGCAGAGGCTCACGCCCTCCTCACTATTCATTCCCTTTTCCACCAGGGCAACATCTCCATATTTTAAGATGAAACTGATTACCTTATCATCCTCAATTTCCTTCAAGTCATCAGGTATATTCCTTGGTTTATTTCCCATATCATCGGAAAATGTTGAGGCATTCTTTCCACCCACTTTCAAATGGCTCGCAATATTGAGAGAGAGGAATAAAGTTACTGATTACTTTTCCTCACTAGTGGCTCACAACCCCAATGTTTCTTTCTTCTATGACATGATGGTCTTTGACCTTGATGTGGTTAACATCATTATAGGGGATGCCCTTGGTTTGAATTATTTTCTCCCCTAGATTATAATTTTTTCCCTTTATTTTCCTTGTACATTCCTTCTCCCAATAAATAAATAACAGATTATGAATGAAAAATGATTTATGGTTTGTGAATTATTGGTTTGTTTTAAAAGTTATTATTGTATTACCATACCAATATTATTATCATATTCCCATATATTCCCATATATTTAAATATCTATTCACTACCATTAATATGTATTAGTGATCATAGTTTATTATTTTATCATTTCCCCTGGTAATGAAGAATGGTTTTAATTTAGATATGTACATGAAGGGTATTATGTGAGATTAATTTTATAGGGATATTTAATATCATTGTAGATAATAGTTGATTATGTATATAATATTATATACAATAAGATATTTTTTGTTATCTGGGCTGTATTTTTCTGTAATGTATTCTATATTCACCTAAAATGATATAACATTTTTCTAAGTGATTAATGAGTATTTTCAGTTCTTAAGAATGAAAGGATTATTTTTCTAAAGACTTGGTCTATAAATCCCATTTGGAAACCCTTGTTAGAAGTTTATATATTTGATAACAACCTAAAATTTTGTTAATTAATGGATTTTTTATTACCTTAAAATGAAAACCATGTCTCGATACCAAAAAAATGATATAGGATTTCTCCCAAATGCACCTTGGAATAATGACACTAAAAAGGGAGGCTGGGTATTTACTATCTCCTCACATCCTTCACAATAATGTTTTATCACTATAAATATTCCTTGAAAATCCTAGTAGATATTCTATGTTTAATTATTATTCTCTTTATTTTCTATTAGGATAGATTTGAATTTGGAAATGGAAAATAAATATTGAAATCATGAGTTTCATGGGTTGAATAGAAGTTTTAATAACATAATACATTAAATGAATTATCTAAATTATTATATTATTTGTCTCTCTAATTTTTGACACATGGTGCATTGAAAACTTTTTTGGATTCAGTCAATAGATAGAACTAGGAGGAACTTGGGTAAATATTCTTTTGAATTATAATGTAGTGATTATCCTAATAATAAAAGAAATGAGTTTGTATATAAGGTGGAGAACCTCATGAAAGTGATCAGAAAAAATCTTTATGTTATGAATAAAAATTTCAAATATATTTATAACTCAAACACACCATGTAATGAGTAACTTTTTATTGATTCCATTATTATATAATGACACATTTAATCAATGGCTCCTATGATCAATATATTTTTTAGAAATGAATCAATTAAAATGGGAAAATATTTTTAGTCATGCTATTCTACTAAAATTATAATTTTTATTTATAAATGTCTCATTTTTATGTTGAATATGATCAATGGTAGATTCATATGATGAATATGATGCAATATCATATAATTTAGTCATTGAAATTAGAGGAGTTAAAGAATGTATTTTATAATAAGTATTTTTCAAAAACTATTTATTATAATATAGTGAGGGAATTATTGTAATTATAATTTAAGGATGACGAATCCATTAGTATCGAATGTTATTATTTCAAAAGACATATAATATATTATTTTCTATTGATAATTGAACCAAAATATAAAATTGATCGATTATTTAGTGTCTTTTGGTGATGTTTCTAAATAGAATTGTATATAAGAGACTTCAATAGATATAATGAAATTGTTGAATGTTCACTAATTGTAGAAATATAGGATGGAGACTCCAATTATTTATAGTGTTTTTAGGATTATAACATAATGAGAACAATTTTGGTGGAATTAAAATAATAAAATACATTGAAGAATGAATATTTATCATCCTTCATTTGAAAATTAACTAATAAAACATTGTGGAATTAAACATTAGTTTATAGTTAAATACATAATGTTTGAAAAAACTGAAATGTGAAAATGAGTTCCAATGAGACATGAAGATTCAATATAACAGGGAATATAAGGTCAAATAAATACACCTCCCACACTATAATGTTAAAATTTCTATGATTATAGACATTATGAATATTATTTGATGAATGTAATAGTTATTTCATAAAATCAGGGTTAGAAAATTCCAAATCCATATTGTTATGGTAATTATTACACAATTAGAACTACTTTTTTGTTTCATGGGAATGAATTAGTAAAATTAACACTTATTTACAACTAAAAAACTAAAAATATATTATTTGATACATGTTATATATATTTTATATATGAGTCATTATATAAGGCATATCCTTCTAAAAAATTATTCATTTATCTATGAAAAAAATAGTATAATGATTTCTACATATATTTATATAATGAATAAAATAAAAATCAATGGAAATTTGATTTATTTTACTCATGTTATTATCCCTATAATTGATTTTCAAATTATTTTAATCATATATTAGTTCACATTAAATAGATATCATATCAATTTTAGAGGTAGGGAAGTCACATTTGACCATCTGAATCAACCTGTAATCATCTATTTGTATTTGATTTAAGATAACATAAAACATAAATTATTTCCATTATATGAACCCTATTACGCATTCATAACATATATTTATCTCAAATGGTTGGAGATTAAATCATCATTTAGGGAGTTCCTTTTTTAGGAATATTCCAATGTATTTTGTTATTTGTTTTATGTTCTTCCCATGATTCATTATGTCTCGGTTTTAGTGGAATTCTTACCATGTGATATAACTAGTTCGGAAAATCATTAAAAATTGAACAAATTCAGTTGATTGAAGTGAATAAATAGGAATGAAAATCTAGAAAAGTGATTTTTATTCTATAGTGGGTCATAATTGGGTGAAAACATTATTATTGTTAAGAATAATGATGGTTAATGTAGCTTTTAATTGAAAATCATGAATATAACAATATCACAATAAATACTTATTTTCATCTACCCACTATAGATTAAATTTTCACTCATTTTCATAGATATTAATAATTTTTAATTATTAATCTTCATTTAGAGTATCATCAGTTATGGGTCAGAATATAGAATATAACCAATAATCCATTATTATGAGGTTTGGAAAATATCTATTTATAGTGATTCAATTTTGACTTTCAAATTCCCCCATTCTATTTATATATTTAATTAATACAATTTATATATATCACATTGATCAATTTTGGTGATGAATTTGTAGATGATATTATCATATAATCCAATAGGAAGGTATTGAATGAAGGTAAATCGGGGATTGTGGTAAATACCATTATAAAGGATAAAATACAAGAAACTATTATGAGGTGTGAAATCTAGCTACATAAATTATCATTATTTGGATGGAAAATTATAAGGGGGGTTATATCAGTGAATCCTTAAAAGATAAATATTATTGAAAGATACCCCGGAACAACCATGGAAATTGAGATCTATATTTAATGGATTAGATTGATATTAAAAATTATCTTTGATATAATTTTTAGGGATTTAAAATCCACTAATCATGTTAAATAAAAATAGATATACGTTCCATTAGAAAAATGAATGTAATGAAAATTTCCAAAATATAAAATGAATATCTTTTAGAGAACTAGTAGTCACTCTACACTGCAGTTGACTAGGGTTAGTTTTATATACAGATGTATAAATAAAGTTATCCATATGTTCTCAAATTTACAATTACATGGTATTATTGTATTCATGATTATAATTAATGTTTTACGAAATAATTAAATTTCACATGATTTGGAGATGACATCGACAATTGTTGGATTTTGAAATATAAAAGAATTATATGTATAGTGAAAGGGTGATATATATAATCATGATAAAATATTTATTTATATATTCATATAAAATTTGGTTTTTATGCTCAAATTGATGTAGTTGTAGTTGATTATTGATTATGAAATATAAATTAATTACCACATAGAGAATGAGAATAAGTTTTCTGAAACTAGATTCAGAAGGCTTGTTGTAAAATATTTATGATGGGGATTTAAGATGATCAAATATAGATATATTTACATGTAATTGATCAAGAATTCATGAGGGATGGAGAGAAATCCAATATTCCTAACATAAATGATTAACAATCCATCTTTATAGTGATTTATGTGTTGTGGAACGATTATGTGAAATTGAAAAGGATGGTTCAGATTGATCAAATTTATATCCTTAACAATAATTGAATGATATGATTAAATATCAGAATATTAGTCCATAAAATAAAAAAACTAAAAAATTGGAAACATGATAACTCACATTTAACCTCATTATCTATCAATCCAGAAAATAAATAATGTGTAGATATCTGAATGATTATTCTTGGTGGGATATGTTGAAATGATACATTTTGGGGTGTGTATCTCAATGAATAGTATTTTAGAAAATAAATGATGAACATTGGATTCCCAAAATTACGATTCAGTAAGTTCCCATTCTAATATTATAATATGAAAACATCACCAAGGATTCCATTTTTCACTCCCATATATATCTATTGCCCATAACACTATTTGGGTTGAAATTGACCACCGTAAAAATTTTGTGAATTTTTGTGCTATTAGAAATGAATTTTATCTTCACTATCATAATAGAATATACATAAATAGTGTAGTACTATTGAATATGGTATTACTCTTAGTTGTATCTAATTGAGATCTATGGGTTATGAAGATATTTTGGAGAATTATTTTGTAAGCATTGAGTATAGAGGTGAACTTTTACACTGAATATCATTAATGTACATATTGAAATTTTTAGAGCATTAAAACCCCAGAAGATTAGTTGATATCATCTCCATTGGATTTATAAAATCTCTAGGATCAACTCATTCCTCTGGATGAATTTTATTAGAATAATAAATTTAATTTTTACATTTTGATGGATACTTATTGATCCGTATATTGAAGGATATTCATAACTCTTACATGTTAGGTTGATGTCGTATAACAATATCATTTGTGATAATAGTTTTTTGTAGAAATTTAATCAATATTTATATTCAATCATCAAAAAATGAGAGTATATATTATAGGATATATATTTTTAACTAAAAATAAATGGAGATTTCAAGAGTTCAATGTCGGTGAGCAGATATTCTTATTAATATCTCCTCAATATAATTTTCTGTGATTTAAAAAAATGGAGAAGTTATGAAATTGATATATTAATCTCTATGAATGTATTAATCATATCAAGATAGTAGCTTATAGCTTTTCACATAAACTAAAAACCTATCATGTTTATTATGTGTTCCATGAATCTATTTTGTGAAAGTTAATACCTAAACATTCACATGTTCTAAACCTAGTGGTTATACCTATAAATCATGATCTTTATTAAGATGAACTACCATCGAAGATTCTAGATCTAAGATAGAACGTGATGTATAACATGAACATTAACCTAGTTTATGTTTTTTATTGAAAAAATAAATATTAGGATACAATATGGGATCTCAATGCTATAGAGGTATAATTAACTCATTTTTGATTTTATTGTAAATAATATTTATGTGAATTTTATTAAGAATGTCTGAATATAATATAGTGATGTTTAATAATATATTTCCTTTAAATAAATTTGATGTGTAAAAAAAATTTGATGTATGTAACTCCAAAATTTAGGGAATAATTTTTTATTACTATAAAACATTAAATATATAAAAATAAAATTTAATGATATTTTTTTTATTAAACTCAATTTTTTATTTATATGAATATGAAATTAATTATTCTGTATTAAAGAGAAATCCATTATATATAATTATTTTTTAATAATATATTTTATTGAATTTTCAATATTATCATTGTCAAAAAAATTATGTAATTAAAATATTAAATAATTCTCCATACATCAATTATTTAATATTCACAAACAATGTTAAATAGTATTTAATTTGATACTATTGATTAATGATTTTAATTATATGTATATAATGTATAACCCAAAATTAAATCAATATTCATCTATTTTCTCTTACAACACATTGTCTGTGAATATAATCACCATTATTCGTAAAAATAATTTCTTTAAATATGGGGTTTTCATGTTTTGATTGGAGATATTTAAATTAATTAATAAAACAAATAGGAATTAAATATTTTAAATTATATTAAATGATATGAATAATTATAGTAAATAATAAGAAATATTTTTCACTTAATAATAATCCATAATGAATAATTCTCATTGTAAAAATATTTTCACCATTGTAAGGGTTAGAAAGGTTAAAGTGATTGTTAAAATAAATCTAAATAATATAAATCACACTAAAAAATTACTATATATATTTCTATAAGGGAACATAATCATACAAATAACCTAAAATTTAATAATTTTAAATATGTTTCTAATTCCTGTTGAATACTAGTATTTATTATTTGATTTTTAATATTATTTTAAAGGGTGCCACTGCAACCAAAAAATAAAAGGACACATCTGGTTGATAAATTTCCACCTAAATTGAAAATTTTTTTCCTAATAAGTAACATCCCAAATATATTACATGATCTCATACATATTTTCTAGATTATAAGGTCTTACCAAAATTCCAATCCAGGAAACCTTATAGTTTTCTTCGAAGTATATTTTCCAAGTAAGAGTTATCAGTTTTTACTATAATCATTTTTGTTTATATCTTATTAACAATCCTAAAAATATTCAATAACAATATAAATATTATTAAATTTTTATCTTTATTATACAAAAAAAATATTTTAATTTTAAAACCATTATCTATCTTCTTTTCATCTAAAGTAAAATTTAAACATTACTCATGCATACATACGAACAGTCATAGTTGTGCTGTGATATTTTTCATTCTTCATTATCATATGTATCATATGGATAAATATATGAATATAATGAATATAAAATATATATATGAAATATTTATGATTGGGAAAAGTTAAATTATATTTTAGGTACCATTCTTATATAAGTTGAATAATTTAGCAATCACTCATGATTAGGGGAGGACTAAAACATCCATAAAGATTTGTAATTTATTTTTCCTCCTGACTATGAATATATATATATTATTAAATATTTAATAAATATTAATTATATTTTTAAAAGAATAAAATTTTAGATCAATGAAAAATGTTCAAAGAACACATTTTCCAAAATGAACCATACATTGAAGAATATAAATGATTATAAGTGGATATTTATTTTAAAAATGAATTATAATAAATGGATGGTTGAAATTCTTGAGGGAATGATCTGTATCAAAATAAAAATAAGAATATTCCTCTATAATATATTTATAATAAGTTTCATTTCTTTATATATGAGTTTTGGGTGGTTATTATTGATTTTGAGACATGAGCTAAGTGTTTTGATAAAATCTAACATTACATCTAGATTATTTATGTTTCAAATTCCATTAAAGAAAATTATATATTCGATCCTTCAAGATTAAAAATTTATTTTCTTCCACTACAATTATTTCCGATATTTTCATGTATTTTTTCCATATTACTACACATCAGTTATCAAATATGTCTAAATGATGGTCTTATGAAAACAAAGCCTTATTTATCTTTATATTCTACGGAAACTATTTCATCTATATCAATATTCTTCAAATTTGTATTATGATAATTTTTATTTACAAATAATTAATTGATAATATTTTTTCAAAAAAATTTAAAATCATTACAAATAATTAATAATATTTTGTTCTATCATTATATATACATATCAAATTTAACTATTTAAATAAATTTATGATGAATATATTTTTTCCTTTTATGTGTTGACCATATTTACCCACCATGATGAAATTTATTCATTATCTAGAATCATTTATTGGGTATAATGGTCTTATAAATAAATCAGATTCCCATTCTTATGTGGATGTTTAGTTGTCATATGTTGACAAACTAAAAGGTAAATTTATATTTTTTCTCAAAACATATCAATAATTCTTGAATATAAGTATTATTTGTCTATAATAATTTTATTTATGTATTGGAATGTATAATATTGGATAGATTTAATGAAACACTCCAATAAATGGTACTTCATAGAAGGGAGAGAGATAATGAACTCTAAGTCCCACATACATTATCCCCATAGTCGGTGACTAACACCTTGCGTATAAATATCTCATGAAATATTATGAATTACCCTATAAAATAAAATATGATCGGTAGATATGATGAATCATCAAAAAATAAATCCATGAAATAAAATAAAAATAAAACAAATCCCTCCCACTCGGAAGATATAAATAATGAAGGTATATATATATTTTTCAAAAAGTAAATACCTAAAAGAAAATATATGGTAGTGACAGAGGAACTATTCGATGTGGTCTGATCTAGTACATTCTAACATGATCCATGTAATCCTCCACTAATCCGAAAAAGTAATTTATATATTAAGGGGGATCATACATGTTTATTTACTAAGATAATCAATTACACTCTTGAAAATGTGAATTATGAATACTAATACACTATAGAGTGAACAATAGAATAGATAACAAAAAAACAAATCAACAATCTCGTACAATATTTAAAATGGAATGCTCAGCAAATAACTCAATCCAAGTATAATTACATCGTATGAAGTATATTAATAATGTATACCCCATACTACTTTCCCCGTTATTTTCTTCTCTCACAATCCAACATTGTACATCCTGGGGCTCCAATCACTTCCTAATAACACATACCACTATCCATATACCAATCACGTCACATCACACCCATACACTCGTAAACCATTTCAAAACAACATAGTCACATCTCACCTAACCAAAATACATAAGGTGCATCAAATCACAACACTACCATTACAAGTGTAGTTGGGTATCATGAACATCACAAAAAATAATGCGTGTTCCATAAACCGACAATGGATGTCGCCTAATATAATTTTCCCCACTAAAATGACATATCACAACCTTTACAAAGAATCTTGAGCCCCCACCTCTATACATAGTCATATAAAATCTCACATAAGACACCTGATACATCATCTAATTAACTGATAAATGTCTATATATCATAACAAACTCATTAAAACTCAACTGGATTAGATAATATGTTTGATATGGTATCCATTCATCGTTCACCATCACTATGATTTTGTAAAAACAAAAATTGTGTGAAATTATGGCATTCATTACAAAATTATAGACATGGGTGGGTGTGTATATGAAATTATGAGTAACATGCAATATATTCATACATATAGGCACACAAAATCCCAAACTATAGGTTAAAACCACAAAAATAAACTCAAAACATCTCTATTTTTAATTCAAAAAAAATAACTTAAAAAAATCCATAGTCCACATATTTTATACTAATCAAATCCCATTATCCCTCCCATTATTAATTTTTAAGAATGAACCACACTTAATCACACAAATAAACATTAATTTGTTCATAAATCCTTTCTATCAAGTTTACCAAACCATCAAATAAAATTTAAAGCATTGTTAACTACTCCTTCCATCACAATCCTGAAATATTTCAAAACACAACCCCACATATGAAGTATCTAATCATCTCAATCATACCATAACATTAATTCACCAGTAATACAACAAAACCAAACATGAAATCACCTCACCAAAAGAACTACCAAACAAATCATCTCCTCTCCACCCCAAATGCACGGTCGAATAAACCATCACCTCACTACCCTGATGGCATATCCAACAAACCATCGCCTCACCAATGAAAGAGTATAGCCAAAGAAATAACCACCTTTCCCCCAAAAAAGCATATTCATAAAAACCATTTCCTCTTCTCTCCCAATGAATGTATAATCAAACCACTACCTCACCTCACCAAAATCATAGCCAAAAAAATAAACATGTCAGATCACATAACCCATGATAAAAAACTCATTGCTTCTCCACCATCAATGTACTGCCTCATCACACCAAAAATCACCACATGACCAAAACACACAACACGGAATATCAAAAAAACATTTAAAATATTTTTTATTGTGAATATAATCACATTTCACTTTCTTTTAGTGGTGTTATCACATAAGTAATAAATCAATGGGTAACCATTTTGTTGACCAAATTTAATTTTTCACCCATTTATGCTTTTGATGATATGAAAATAATAAATTATTCCCTAAATCACAAAAATGAAGTGAACAAAGCCCCCAGTTTCCAAAATTTTAAATGGGTCATTTATCCTAGAAAATTAAAATATTATGATAATATCAAAAATTTGATAACATGAAAAACATTACATGTTCTTTTATATATTCATTTCCCAATTATTTTATCTTGATTAGACTAATAAATCCATCCCCATATATATTTAGAGTAATATCATCCCTTATGAAAAAATTGTCAAGTGAGGGGTTATAGTCTTCAAAGAAGACTTTCCAACACACATAACTAGGAATGAAAAAGATTACAACAAACCAAAACTGCCTGAAAACTCCATGGATCAACCTATACAACATCATGGGCTATAAAAAACATGGCCTGAATAACAACCCAATCCAAAATTAGTCCACTATAACTATACAAAAATTGATAATGAAAACCATGGGGTTGATAGAGAAACTAATAGATGATCTCCAACATGAAACCATTAAAACCAATATATAAGGGAAGGATGATAGTGTGGAAGATACTTTGAAATTATCCTAGGGTTTTCTAATGTGAGATATGAATGGGGTATGGCTGAACAAGGAGGGATTGAGCTGAAACCCCTATTTAAAACCTATAACCCAACAATCTAACTTCATGTAAAACATTCATGACATGCATTTCATAGGTTTTTTTCACATTAACTAGCAACCATAAAAATCACATTGCCTCAACATGATTTAACTACAAATCATGAATTAAAATAACGACTTTAATACATTAAATTAATTATTTTATCATTGTATAAAATCAATGAAACAATCCAACAATAAACTCCATGAAGCACTAATTAAATTCATATACCCATTTCACAAGGTATATTTTATTAGGCACCACCAACCACCATGAAACATTCCCAATAATCCTATGAAACACCTAAAATAGTAAAAATCGAAAACATAAATTTCCATGAAAGAACATGAATTTACATTCGAAACCTCAAAAAATATTCTCACACATATAATCCAAAAGAATCCTAAAAGGATAGGGTTCCAAATTTCCACCCTATGATATACCACATAAGGATCTCGTTGCTCCTCAATTCTACAACCAATCCAAAATACCAA
Organism: Viscum album; assembly: GCA_963277665.1. Lineage (NCBI taxonomy): Eukaryota > Viridiplantae > Streptophyta > Magnoliopsida > Santalales > Viscaceae > Viscum > Viscum album. Next base: position 1,554,276,664 of record OY728121.1, on the reverse strand, counting down.
CCTATACACCCATGAAACACATGAAACCACAATAAACTACTTCCTATCACAAAACCACATAAGAAGAATGCCACTTCACAACTATCTTAACCTCTATAAATCCAAACCCAACAACCCAGGAAACCAAACATCATTAACTTCCCAAACACACAAGTCAGGGAATCACATCCATAATTTCAATATACAATCTACTCTAGGTAGAAAAAAACCCACTAACATGAGTATAATATCATTCTAGCACAATGAATAATTATTAGGATATAGGTCCACTAGTTTTCATATAATTGAATATTATCAGACATAATACATCAAAAATAGAGGAAAAAAATCTGATAAAACAAAAAGTTTTCATAAATATAATCATATATGGACAATCCAAAAAATGAAAAAAAAATTAAAAATATATATGGGTAATTGGCCCATATCTCTATCTCTTCCCCAAATTACACTCCTCCAGGACATCATGCCTTTATGTCATGTGATCCAAGGGAATGGTTAATCCCCAAAATTCCTTCTATTGGTGATCATGGATCTCAACATGTAACTCCATGAATGGATCATTGTACTTGATATCAAACTCTCCCTAGTAAAGGCTATTGGAGTCATTGTGAAGATACCAAAAAATATGAGAGATATGAAATAATTCATGGATCATCTCCATCCATGTATGAAATTACTATTTATAAACCACCTTTCCAACTATACCCACACCGTAATGGGCCCAAAATAATATAGGATAAAGCTTAAATCTCAGTCCAAGTCACTAAATTCCATGTTGAGTGGAAAACATCAAGAACTTGTGTTCTCTAACTGTTAAATAATAGGTCACACTACTCTAATCAGCATAAGAATTATACTGGACATGGACAACATTCACCCTCAATAAAATTAAATAAACATTTTTTTATCTTTTCACCAGGTTGGAAAAATGAAATACTGCCTCCCAAAACCTCATGAAATAAAATAGAGACTGAATTTCTTTTCAGTACAATTCCTCAAACAAACCCATACCTTTAGAAATGTGATATATATTATTTTATGAAAAATTCCCAAAGGGTGGTTTCATTCCCATGATCAAAGTAACTGTAATATTCTTTCGCAAAACAAATCCTACACTATCCAGATGGTCTTCTCCATCCTACCTTCTCTATAAGGATGTAATGTAGTGAGCATGAATAAATAAGATCCAAAATCATACACTAATCACCTCAATAATTTCATGGAAAAATAAAAACTCCTATATGTGATTAATGAAATAAGATATTCATGAAACCACACTATCACATACTCATACAACTTATACAAAGAATACATTATTCCAAACTCCTTGATCGCTATGAAGTGCACATAATTCATTATAGAACAAATGATTACCTTGATAGTAGTATAATATCACAGAGAATGGGGTATCCCTTTGAATAATTCCAATGAAATTTCATATAATTTCCACTCTGGAACATAAAATGTTTGTATCAAATTGTTGGAAATGTGATTATCAACCTTTACCTACTGGAAAAACAAATACCTCACCACAAACTCCACAACCACCATTTTCATCATGGTCGACTAAAATAAAATCATCAAGATGGGAATCATGGATACTCCTGGGTGTAAAAACAAAGGTGAGATATGATACATATTAAAGAATACCTCTCGCATCACTAACAAAAATGCAATATCCCCAAAAACATCATTCTATTCTGACAATCCTTTGACATTTCTTCCGTAGCATCACTATGACCAAAACGATCATGCATCACCTATACCTCTCTGTCTCCCCACTAATAATCCTAATCATACTGCATAAATTATGTTTTTACAATCATCTTTATCATAAAATCACTATCATAATCCATCCTTGGTCTATGTAAAAGGAATCCAACTCATCCATATATCTTCATTTGTCCTCAGAGTCCAAAATAACTACACTATGTGAATTTATACTCTATGTTTCAATGACATAATTTAACATTCACAAGGTGTATGAGATCAAAACATCATAATATTGAAAAAAAAATTATCAAATTATGGTACTAAAAATTTATATCACGTTTAGAAAATATATACTTTAGGCTCTTCTGATCTGTGAAGATCATAATGTACTCAAAAATTAGGTAATTCCACCATATCATTGGAGAAAAAAAACCTGTCACAACTCCATATCATGGTTTTAATTGTTATACTTTTGGGGGTGTAACATACTTGAAAAATCATAGGCCAATTTTGATATGCTACATCAACATGATTCCTAAGACCAAACTGGAATCCTCAGAAAACATCTCAAACATCAGTACATCATCAGGAAACTGAAGCACCATAAGAGTAACCAAATTCCAATTCAGGTAATGAAATGATATCTAGAACTGATGATCCAACACATGAACCATCTAATTCAATTTAAATTTTTTCAATGGTGAAACAACCCAAGAGAAATTAGTGATAACACTATGACAATATCCTATATGTCCAAGACACCTAGATACATCCACCATGGTCATAGTTGTTTCCAAAGAATAAAATTTATAAATCTTATATGAGTCTACTGCTACACCCTACCAAGGTACCACATTCCAAAAGAAATACACTTCTAGTTTCATAAATTTATATTTGGAAAACATCCCATAGAGACAATGGTGTTGATGAACCTTTGAGACTGCATTGAGATGACATGAATACTACACCTTTGACATCAATTAGAACAAAATGAAATTGATGAAAAAAATCATGAACATATCCATGATTTGACATAACAATGTTTTCATTAGTACCATGAATTTTTTTGGATCATTCATGACATTGATCATAATGACTACAAACTCGAAGTACACATATACTCATCTAAATGTAGACTTTGGTATATAACCCTCCATCAACCATGACTGGTGATATCTAGAACATAAAATGATCATAGAAAACCATATTACCCCTATTATCTAATCGAAATGATATTTCATCCTAGGTAGAGGGTAACAACTCTTTACAATAAACGAATTCAATCCATTGTAGTATACTCACAACCTCCTACTAAATTCATCTTTATTGGAAAAAAAATTTATAGAATATCACAATGAAAAACTTATTCAGATAAAACCCTTCTAGATCCGATCATCAATCAAAATCCTCGACTAATTAAAATCAAAACATTCCATTCGACAATGATCCAATAAAATTGAGAAGAAGTGGGCTTAAATTATATCAAAAATAACATCATGATCTATGGTATCATCAAAACCACCATAGGGAAAACATATAGAAACTCTAATATGACCCTTGGGACCTCCACTATCCCACCATCTAATAACTCCATAGAAAACATAGTATAACATCCCATGACCTACACTCCCAAATCCTATTATTAAATCATTAACTATATATTTCCGACTATGGTGTTAACAATTGTGACCCAAATATTTCCATTAAAAACATAAAATAGACAAAGGAAAACTTAAATCACTACATTCTGGAAGACCATTAGGTTAAGAGCATTGTAGAATAATGAAAAAACCTCATAAAAAATTCCCATGAATCTGGAGTAAAAAATTATTTAATAATTTTGAATATTATCTCTAATTATGACGACATTTTCTTATTTCACATTAGGTCATCATAATCATCCATTTTAAAATCCATTATTGGAATAAATTGGTCAAACAATTCTATAAAACATCTGTAAAATGAAATAGAATAATTTTGAGCAAATATTCTCAATAAGGTTAAACATAAGTAACAATAATTTAATATAATTAATCAGAATAAGTGTGCATAAGGGTACGATGGAATAATCATTGAGCTTGAGAGAAGCATAACATAACTCATAACGACGAATACCTAGATAAAAAATGAAAACATGGATAAGGATAGAGTGATCTGTGTCCAAAATAATGATCCCTATGATAGTAATCTAAAACATTAGAAACAATATAATGAAAAAGAAATAATATATATAACATGTTGGTATTTTATAGCATCATATCGTTGAACCATTACATACCCCTTATTAAACCCTTACTAATGAAACAAAAAAATATAGACTACTACTAACTTTGTAGAACCTAATCAATGCTAACCCATCATATAATCTATATCAGGATCATCAGGTGCCATCTTAGTGAACCCATCATTTATATTGTCCAAGAACCAAATACAAATAGAATTCATCCAAACTAATTTAATAAACCTTTATTATATTCATATTATTATGAACTCATTGAATGGAAATGACTTCCACAACAATCTATTTGAAATAAGGTTACATCTTCAAGGTGAACATGGTTCCATAAAAATATCTTTTAAACATGACTAACCCATGGAAATTAAATGGATTAAATAAAAATATCTTTCAAAATATGAGTAACCCATGAAATGACAATGGATTATTTGACAATATCATGGAAATTATCCCCTGAGAATTAAATGGGTTCCATAATAATATCTTTTGGAAATAATCAACCCGTTGAGAAGAAACAAATTTCACAACAATATATTTAGGAAATAAATAACCCGTTGAAAGAATATGTGTTACAAAAAATGACATAAAGACACAATATAACCATTGAAAAGAAAGAGGCTTCAAAATAATATATTTTCTACATAATAAACCCATGGAAATGAAATGGGTATCACAAAAATATCTTTCAGAAAAAATGAACTCATGGAAATGAAATGGGTTTCATAACAATATATTAAAAATAACATATTCCCTCCAAATAATGAGTGAGGATGGTATCAATAATAATTAACTCTAATATAGGATATGTAACAATAGTGTTTTTCTACCATTATTAATTGAAAATATATTAATATATCTTCAGAAAAATGCTTGAGTAAGATAATATTTAAACATTTCAAAACATCTCTGTAACACCCCGAGATTTTATGAAAAATATTCTTTTAATTTAATTAATGTCTTGTGTTGTATGCTACACCAAGATTACCTTGCGATATACGCAACACCGTATTAGCTTGCAGTATACGCAACACTATTCTTGGATCGTGTTACACACAATTTTGATAATAGTTATTCTACGCAACATTGAGTATATATATATATATATATATATATTCAATGTATAAATGAAATATGGTTGGATTCTGTTATACGAAACAACGAAGGATTCTTCTACAACATGAAACCCTGACATGGCTTGCATTACACGCAATCGCGACCTACCTCGATAGCGCGTGTTGTACGCAATACCAGGATTTTTCTAAACAATGATATATTATTATAATATTATTATGAACTAGCCGTTATTAATAGTATTAACTGAATTTTTAATTTTATAACATTATTATTCATCTTACACATTTTCTAGAACATGGTATAAGAACAAAATAAATGTTTCGGGTAAAATAAGTATTTTTCAAAAAATGCATTTTTGCCCCCTTTTGATGGTGCACCCACATTAAATCTAGTTTTTGACATTTTTATAAGTTCAAATTGACAAAATAAAATTCTTCTATGGAATCATGAAATATAAATTTACTTTGGATAATATTTTCATATTATTCTGGTAACATTCATATTTTGATGAATAGTAAAAACACGCTATATTTTAATTAAAAACAACTTTTTTCATCGTAATAAAATATGTGGTTAAATAATAATATTGAATGGTTTAAAAGTATAAATAGAATATATTTTTACCATTTAATATAATGTATGTCATTAGCCTTGATTTTACATTGAATTTGTAGGTTAAATAAATTCAATCTTTGGCAATGTTTTAACTTTTAAAACCTGTTTACTTAACAACGGGATTAATTTTAAAATAATTACTGCAACTTCTGTGTATTGAATTTTGAAAAATGGATTCCATATTTGGAATCAGTGGGTCCAAATTATGTTAATAGGTTACTTTTTTTTGATATTATGAATAGTAACTACGACAATTTTTTATTCACTACGGTTAAAGGTAAATAGGGTAATTCAAGGTTAATAGAATATTATAATAATTAAAAATTACCTGCACACTTGTCTTAGCCTTATTTGATGAGTATATTTCGACCATGGGAATCCTTGAGACAATTTTAGGACCCCATGGAGCCACTTATGAAAGACAATGACACATTAGATTAATTAATTCAATGTAAAGACAAAATTGGAATTATCAAATATCGTATAGTAATTAATTTTTATAAGGGGATATATAAATTATATTTTGGACTATAAATATTCATTGTAAAGCTAAAAAGATTTAATACATGTTGTTATTTTTTTTAATTTTTATACATCATATCAATTAAATTATTTATGACACAATAATGATGCAGTATTTACCCCATTAATAAATGATTTAAATAAATAAGATTAAAATGATTAAAATATCATCCAAAACATGTCCAATTCTTATTGGATGATTTTATTTCGAATATTAGTCATCCTATATTAGACATTAATATGTTTTTGACCTCTTGAAACTGAATATAAGTTTATAATAAAATAATGTTTTCACACTTTCCTAAAGATCCCCTCCACTCCCTAATAAAAGGAGACCACTTCTATGCAATTACTCACACCTCTCAACCCTTTTTTCTCATCCAAACTCTGCCCAACTAAGCTCCCTACATCTTTCTCCTTCCCCTTGAAGCCTTACATTAGGCATAAGACTCTCCAAGAAGCCCTTTTGGTTCAAACCAAATAAAGTTACCAAAATTAATGGTAACAGTTTCTCTTAAGTTGTTTTATTTTATTCTACTTCTCCAACCCCTAAAATATTTTTAATCCTTTATTTTCTGACAACACCAGTATCTTTAAAATACTAGGATATTGTAATGAGAAGTATTATAACAACACTTACACACACCTCCATCTAATGGATGAAGAACATAATGTTTCTGTGATGGAAAACTAACGCCTCACAAAACGATGATTGTTCGATTTTTCCCTACCGCCTCTCATGGTGGCCACTATGATGGTACTGTATTTATATATAATATATATTATGTGTATTATTTCTTTATGCTTCTTTAATTCCTAATTATATCAATCCTTTATGGTTTTCATAGTCGGTAAATACGATAATCTCATTTGAGGAAGTGCGGACTACCTCCCCCTCAAAGTGATGTGATTCATTAATACCTTATGTGGGATGTATAAAGGATGTGCTTAATGATATTATATATGATATTATACTGGAATTATAATATAACTAGGTATCATTATTTTTTAATTCCATTAAAATAATAAATAGAAATGAAAGTAGCGTTCATGCGTACGTACGGCTTACCGTCTCCATGAACGGTGCGTTTTATTTCTAACCTCCATATGTTGTGTACTATTATAAATGATTGTATATGCTGGATATATAATGAATGTATATGATATATATAAATCATTATTTAAATATTGTATGTATGTGAATCATGATATATGTAATAATAACATCATGAACAACAAGTCCAAACACTTACGATAAATAAGATGATTTTACCCAAAACACTACTTTAACATTAATTTACATAAGAATGGGTAATATAAAGTCATAATTGAACCATATATGATATAATAACAATGCATATGATTCTGTAATAAGTAAATGACATTATTTAAATCATTATACAGGAGGTTCGTACACTTACGAAGCAAATCGGATCTAAGGTAAGGGAAATATCACAATCTCATTTTTATCCAAGATTGTTTATACTTTGGTATTTACTGGGGTGTATTTTATCATCCACATCCATGTTTACTCAATATTAAATATTATTTCCATCCACCTACAATTTTTTAAATCTAATTTTACACTTCGGTGATATTTCAGTAAAATATATGAATGGAATATTTTGTCATTTTTCGTACGAGGTACTTTTTGGACTTTTCCGGCAAAAGTACGAGATAAATGTTTTTTTAACTTATACAGCATGAAATTATTTTTATGGTTTTATAAAGCCTTATTTTCATGAATCTTCCTCCAAAAGATTTCATGATTATTTTCAACAAAATCTTTTTTTTTAAAATTGCATGACATTTTGTGAAAAGAAAATGTTTTTAAAGAAAAAGGGATATTTTCCTCAAAAATTCATTTCAAATGTTTTATGAAAACCATTTTTCATATAAGATGACATTATTTCCTATGTGTATGTTTCAAGTATAATGTCTCTATGATTTACATGGTTTCACTTCTCTTATTATGAAATGATATCCATTTATTTTATATGGATTATATGATGATGGGATGATGTTTATGAAACCCATTTAATTTATTGGGTTTTTATTAATGATGTATGTTTATTTTGTGGCACAAGTAAGAATGATTTCATTATGAGATGGGTGGGACCTATATATCCCTCCAATGCATTGGGTAAAGATTTTATATCTAATGAGATAGACATGGCTGGAACAGTAAGTTAATCCGGTTCAGTGTTACAGGACAGAAACGAGGAGTGAACTCGATTCAAAATGGGACTTTGTCCACTAAGATGGTCTTGGCAGTAATGCCTTGGATACTATGGAAATAATTACATGTGCTTAATGGATTCCAAAATTACATGTTTTATTACCATGATATTTTATCATGGTTTATGTTCCATTATGATCTATTCCTTATGTACTTCCATGTTTTATGTCGTTGCTCACGATTTTAATGTTTAAACATTATGTTCATGTTTTTAAGTTCCAATGTATATGGTATCTTTTATTTTATGCATTCTTACCCTTACTGAGTATTTGAGCTCACCCTATTTATGTTTTATTTTCCCCCAGGATCAAAATAAAGGTTTTAGGTCAGGAAACAAAAATTGGAAGATCTTTATGGGAGATGTTGAAGATCTTTCACCACGATTAGAAGATTACGTTCCAAGTTTCCAAAGACACTAAACTATTACGGTCCTTGTGTGTCTATTTTTTTATGTATTAGGTATTCCGCAAATGTAATGTAATTTCCATGTACGTCATGCTTAGGGTCTCTCCAGTTGGTATCAGAGGAAAGGTTTAGTCAACCTTTGGAAACTAGGATGCGAAAACGTTAGTGAGATCCCTAGAGATATTTCTAAGTTATGTATTGGGATGTACCTAACGATAAGTATACGTATAGGATATAGTCCTAAAACTATGTTAACGATATTAGATTAAACCAAATATGTTAGATATTGAAGTTACTCCCCCTTTATTATTATTTTTGCCTCTCACACGATTCTTTTTGGGTTTTAGAAAATGGCTGGAAACAAGATGATTCATGATAATGGAGGATATGATGGAAAATGGAATGATATTCTTCATGAGCAACCAAATGATATGGGATTTGGAAGTCAAACATCATTATTATGCCGAATCACCAATCTCATAAAATGATCAATAAAGTAAAATTTGGTAAGTTTCCTGACTCGGATAATAAGAGAAAGATGGAGTTTCATGATGATCATAGAGTAATGAAAGTTCAATTTCCCCTATGTAAATAATGTGGGAAGAGGCATCAAGGAGAATGTTTCAATGGAACTGGAAGATTCATTGGGTGTGGAAAAGAAGGACACAAAGCCAGTAAGTGCAAAGGAAAAGGTTCAGTTAACACTAGGGATGAGGATAATGGTATTGCTATGACATCAACAATGGTAAAATATTTTAAATGTGGAATGTACGGGCATTATGAAAACCAATTCCCCAAGGGAATGTCTCATGAAGATAATCAGTATGGTCGTATGGGTAGTATTTATATTGATGATGATGAAGAGACTACAAATGATATGTGAGATGAAAGAATTGTTGAAGCTCGGTCAATGGTTTAAGAATGTAGTGGAATGATTACATGTTTATCATGTGTAATGTTGTATAAGTAATCTCATGGTACTATGAAATAAAGATACATCTAAGGATTGTTACATTGTTGTCTTTCCTTGAGTTTTGAAAGTGTATGATTAATGGTACCAGTATCCATGAAAGGTTATTCGGATATTTTTGGAATGTAGATGATATGCGCATAATGATGGAATAAGAAGATAATGAGATGTTTGATTGTATTCATGAGCTCATGATTGATATAAGGACTTAGTGATATCATGGTTTGAGTATATATAATTTTGAGGATTTTGGTATGTGGAAAGTGTTAACTTTTAACTGCATTCATGTTTTCACTAAGGTTCAATGGGTATTCATTTTTCAAGAGAATACATGATTAAGGCCATTGAACATTTTTATTGTGACCAAAAAGACATATCTTATGATATATGGGGATCAATGATGGTATTAACATGCTTATTATACAAAATCTCTGGTAATCGTTTTCACTATAATATGACAATAGACTGCAATATTATGGATAAGCCTAAAGATTGGAATGGATTATGTTGGACATAAGTTAGTATTGTTTAAGGATAGAACCTTTTTTCGATATTATTGATGGGATGATATAGTAATGTAGTTTTAGAAAAAGGAAAACCTGCAAGACGGGTGACAACCCATCGCGTTGGACAAGGCTTAGGAATCTAACCCACAACCGAAGTGCGACTGGCCTTTATCGCCTACCACTAGCTTACAGGAAGTCCCTGGTTAGTAGAAACAAGTTTTTTTTTATTATTTGGTATGATATATGAAGTATAAGTTCATTTTTGGAACCATATACGATTAATCTAACCATAATATGGACTTATAACTTTTGCTATCCTTTTGTTTGAAAGAGATGGAATGCCCCATCATTCTATCACATGATCTGCTAACACATCACAAATAACAAATTCAACTTCATTTCTTTACGGGATGAAGTGGAAATTGTTCAATTCACGAACAACAGTGAGATTGTACCAAAATCATGCAAGTATTTCTTTTAATTCATCAATGTTAGGGAAATGATCTTGAAAACCAAAAATGTTTTCATAGTTCCCTTATATCCAATTAATCATATGGTACCTTAGATCATCAGAAATCAATAGCTTTTTGATTGTTGGCTTTTTCATAGCCATGTTCTCTACCAATCTCCATCAGAACATGATGGTTAGATTTTTCTTCCATATCCATATTTTCACCTATGTTCTCCTACATGGAAACCAAGTGATGAGTTAATTTGGGTAACCGTTACATTTCATAATTTAGTATTTAAATCCATGTTTTGGAATTCATTTTTACACTGTGGGTTTCTATTAAACAAACTTTCGAGTAGTAAACCATTTATAACCCCGACGAATTTCAAGGGCGAAATTCATTTTAAGGGGGGTAGAATGTAACACCCCGAGATTTTATGAAAAATAATATTTTAATTTAATTAATGTCTTATGTTGTATGCTACACCAATATTACCTTGCGCTATACGCAACACCGTATTAGCTTGCAGTATACGCAACACTATTCTTGGATCATGTTACACACAATTTTGATAATAGTTATTCTATGCAACATTGAGTATATATATATATATATTCAATGTATAAATGAAATATGGTTGGATTCTGTTATATGAAACAACGAAGGATTCTTCCACAACACGCAACCCTGACTTGGATTGCATTACACGCAATCGCGACCTTCCTCGATTGCGTGTGTTATACGCAATACCAGATTTTACTAAACAACGATATATTATTATAATATTATTATGAACTAGCCGTTATGAATAGTATTATCTACATTTTGAATTTTATAACATTATTTTTCATCTTACACATTTTCTAGAACATGGTATAAGAACAAAATAAATTTTTCGGGTAAAATAAGTATTTTTCAAAAAATGCAGTTTTGTCGCATTTTGATGGTGCACCCACTTTAAATCTAGTTTTTGACATGTTTATAAGTTCAAATTCAAAAAATAAAATTCTTATTTGGAATCATGAAATAAAAATTTACTTGGGATAAATTTTTCATATTATTCTGGTAACTTTCATATTTTGATGAATAGTAAAAACACGCTATATTTTAATTAAAAAAAACTTTTTTCATCGTAATAAATTATGTGGTTAAATAATAATATTGAATGGCTTCAAAGTATAAATAGAATATATTTTTACCATTTAATATAATGTATGTCATTATCCTTGATTTTACATTGAATTTGTAGGTTAAATAAATTCAATCATTGGCAATGATTTAACTTTTAAAACCTGTTTGCTTAACAACGGGATTAATTTTAAATTTATTACTGCAACTTCTGTGTTTAGAATTTTGAAAAATGGATTCCATATTTGGAATAATTGGGTCCAAATTATGTTAATAGGTTACTTTTTTTTGATATTATGAATAGTAAGTACGGTAATTTTTTATTCAGTACGGTTAAAGGTAAATAGGGTAATTCAAGGTTAAAAGAATATTATAGTAATTCAAAATTACCTTGACACTTGTCTTATCCTTATTGGATGAGTATTGGGCGACCATGGGCATCCTTGGGTAGATTTTGGGACCCCATGGATCCACTTATGAAAGACAATGACACATTAGATTAATTATTTCAATGTAAAGATAGAATTGGAATTAACAAATATTGTTCAGTAATTAATTTTTTTAAGTGGCTATATAAATTATATTTTGGACTATAAATATTCACTGGAAAGCTAAGAAGATTTAATAAATGTTGGTATTTTTTTATAAATTTGATACATCATATAAATTAAATTATTTTTGACACAATAATGATGCAGTATTTACCACATTAATAAATGATTTAAATAAATAAGATTAAAATGATTAAAATATCATACAGAACCTATCCAATTCTTATTGGATGATTTTTATTCGAATATGAGTCATCTTATCTTAGACATTAATGTGTTTTGGACCTCTTGAAACCGAAGATAAGTTGATAATAAAATAATGTTTTCACACATTCCTAAAGAGCCCTTCCACTCCCTTATAAAAGGAGACCACTTCTATGCAATTCCTCACACGTCTGAAGCCTTTTGGCTCAACAAAAAACTGCCCAAATAAGCGCCCTACATCCATATCCTTCCCATTTAAGCCTTACATTTGGCAGAAGACTCTCCATGATGTCCTTTTGGTTCAATCCAAAGAAAGTTACCAAAATTAAAGGTAACGGTTTCTCTTAAGTTGTTTTCTATTATTCTACTTCTCCAAACCTTAAAATCTTTTTAATCCTTTATTTTGTGACAACACAAGTATCCTGAAAGTACTAGGATGTTTTTATGAGAAGGATTATAACTACACTTACACACACCTTCATCTAATGGATGAAGAACATAATGTTTCTGTGATGGAAAACTAACGCCTCACGAAACGATGATTGTTCGATTTTCCCCTACCGCCTCTCATGGTGGCGATTATGATGGAACAGTATTTATATATAATATATATTATATTTATTATTTCATTATGCTTATTTACTTCCCAATTATATCAATCCTTTATAGTTTCCATAGTCGGTAAATACGATAATCTCATTTGAGGAAGTGTGGACTACCGCCCCCTCAAAGTGATGTGTTTCGTTAATACCTTATGTGGGATGTATAAAGAATGTGGTTAATGATATTATATAAGATATTATACTGGAATTATAATATACCTACGTATCATTATGTTTTAATTCCATCAAAATAATAAATAGAAATGAAAGTAGCGTTCATGCGTACGTACGACTTACCGTCTCCATGAACGGTGTGTTTCATTTCTAACCTCCATATGTTATGTACTATTATAAATGATTGTATATGCTGGATATATAATGAACGTATATGATATATCAAAATCATGATTTACATTTTGGAGGTACTTAAATCATGATATAAGTAATAATAACATCAAGAACAACAAGTCCAAACACGTACGATAAATAAGATGATTTTACACAAAACACTAATTTAACATTAATTTACATAATAATGGGTAATATAAAGTCATAAGTGAACCATATATGATATAATAACAATGAATATTATTCTGTAATAAGTCAATGACATTATTTAAATCATTATACAGGAGTTTCGAACACTTACGAAGCAAATCGGACCTAAGGTAAGGGAAATATCACAATCTCATTTTTATCCGAGATTGTTTATAATTTGGTATTTACTGCGGTGTATTTTATCAAGAAAATCCATGTTTCCTCAATATGTAATATTATTTCCATCCACCTATAATTGTTTAAATCAAATTTTACCCTTCGTTGAGATTTTAGTAAAATATATGAAAGGAATATTTTGTCGTTTTTCGTACGAGGTAGTTTTTGGACTTTTCCGGCAAAAGTACGAGATGAATGTTTTTTAATGTATACGGAACGAAAGGATTTTTACGATTTTATAAAGCCTTATTTTCATGACGCTTCCTACAAAATATTTCATGACTATTTTCAACAAAATCATTTTCTTCTAAAATTGCATGACATTTTGTGAAAAGAAAATGTTTTTTTAAAAAAAAGGGATATTTTCCTCAAGAATTCATTTCAAGTGTTTTATCAAAACAATTTTTCATCTAAGATGACATTATTTCATATGTGTGTGTTTCATGTATAATTTACCTATGATTTACATGGTTTCACTTACCTTATTATGAAATTATATCCACTTCTTTTATATGGATTATGTGATGATGGGATGATATTTATGAAACCCATTTTATTTATTGGGTTTTTATGAATGATATATGTTTATTTTGTGGCACAAGTAAGAATGATTTAATTATGAGATGGGTGGGACCTATATCTCCCTCCAATGAATTGGGTAAAGATTTTTTATCTCATGAGATAGACATGGCTGGAACGATAAGTTAATCTGATTCAGTGTTACAGGACTGAAATAAGGAGTGAACTCAATTCAGAATGGGACTTTGTCCACTAAGATGGTCTTGGCAGCAATGCCTTGGCTACTATGGAAATCATTACATGTGCTTAATGGATGCCAAAATTACATGTTTTATTCCCGTGCTATTTTATCATGGTTTATGTTCCATTATGATCTATTCCTTATGTACTTCCATGTTTTTTGTCGTTGCTCGAGATTTTAATGTTTAAACATTATGTTCAAGTTTTTAAGTTCCAATGTATATGGTATGTTTTATTTTATCCATGATTACCCTTACTGAGCATTTGAGCTCACCCTTTTTATGTTTTATTTTCCCCTAGGATCAAAAGAAAGGTTTTAGTTCAGGAAAAAAAAAGTGGAAGATCTTTATGGGAGATATTGAAGATCTTTCACCACGATTAGAAGATTACGTTCCATGTTTCCAAAGACACTAAACTATTACGGTCCTTGTGTGTCTGTTTTTGTTATGTATTAAGTATTCCGTAAAAGTATTTTAATGTCCATGTACGTCAAGCTTAGGGTCACTACAATCTCATTCAACATTAAAACATTTGAATCATTAAATTGATGAATTAATAGTGTTTAATGAAAAATAAATTATAATTATAATTATTAGATTCCTAATATAACATGTCAATGGGGAATCATATACAACTTATAATATAATAAAGGGGCACAAAATTAGGTTATGACTTAATGAATGGCGATTGATAAGTAGTCCCTTATTACATGAGATACTATTGAATCCTGAAATACACGAAATAATAACATAAATAGAAAAATTGAATATCATGAAATAAATGAGTCTCAGGATAATAAATTTCATTGGGTAATGTATACACAACATTCTTCTATCATGGTGCCAAATAAAAATTATGTCTCAATGGAATGAAAATTGAGAAAAAACCATCACAACTGTAGTAACATCTAAATGAGAGAACAAAAAATAAATTAAAATCAAATGAAAAATTTGTATACGAAGAAGATAAAAATGTCATGACCCGTCCTTGGGGCCAGTGTTGTGACTACCTCAAGCCCACCTGCCATAGGACAGGGGCTGTCGACTAGCACAAATGGAAAAAATTCCAATAAAAAGGTAAGGCATTACCTTTATGAAACGTAAACACACACACACACTCAGAGAAAAAGTGAAAGAAAACACTATGTAAAGCAGTAACAGGTATGCTGAAAGTACAAAGGGGCTGTAAATACGAGCCCAATAGAAAGGTACAGCTACAATAGAAAGAAATTACAATTTAAAAGACAGACAGTTGAAAGGTGAAGCAGCTCCTGGATCATCCTTTGGGTTCCTACCTAAAGGGTAGGTACATATTCCCTCCTCGGCACTCCATGTTTGTCCGTCTCCTCCGAGTACCGAATCGTCGTGAGATCCGCCACTGGGTACCATCCAGCTCTACAGGACTCAACCATGAATAGTGATGTCTGTAGTCTGTAACCAACACAACGGGGTGCGGGCATAGCCCGTGCATGGGTGAGTTTAACGATGCTCAGTAGGGACCCTGAGACCCTCAATGTCTCACAAAAACCAACAAAGATAAACCACAAATAATGATCTCAACAGATAACCTTTACATAGTTATATGCCCACACATATACCTATGTTATCAAATAACCCATCTCAATCATGAGGTAAACAAAAAGGTCAATGACTCATCTCAAACCATGATTTTTCTTCACGATGAAGAAAACAAGGCTGCTGGAGAACTCCTCCTCTATCAAGCGTATTTGTCCTATCGTGACTCTGAGGTGACACTCACTAACCTTAGACTACTGAGCTGCTCCACCTATCGTGTACTTCCGGTCAGCCACCTCCCAAATTATTGCTTCCCCCACCATGGGTCTGCCACCTCACACAGTAGTGATCCCTCATCATAGCCTACATAGGTACACCTCCTATTGAGAATCGCAGGTCTGCCACCTCACAAAGTAGTTCTCCTCCACCATGGGTCTTCCACCTCAAAAATTAGCGCTCCCCACTATTCTATTCATGTCACTCTGAATCGAATCGGACAAGCAATCATCAGGTCTCAGCCAGCTACAAGGACACCATACTCCGTATGCTTGTCTCTAGAAGGATCTATTCCACGAGCCACTGGTCGATACATCCAAGTTCTACATAATCTCATGTGGGAGTATCTCAATGGACCACCTCGTCATAGGGGTCTCAACGTAACAGACGACACGTCAATCAGATGCACGGTCTGTGAGTTATTAGAATTTCCGCTCTAGGGGCCTGGTTGGATTTTTTGTACAATCTAACCGGGCCATACTTTAACTGCATCCAAAACTCACATAGAGTATCCCAAAAGGACTGCCTCATCACGAGGGTCCTAGTTCCACATACAGCGCATCAATCGGATGTACGGTCTTCATGTTATTCAAGTTTAAGTGAAAATGGGCCCGGACCATTAGACCCGCTGGGCTGACGGGTCGGGTCGACTAGGTTTTGGCGAGTCTGACTGTAACACCCCAAGATTTTATGAAAAATATTATTTTAATTTCATTAATGTCTTTTGTTGTATTCTACACCAAGATTACCTTGCGCTATACGCAACACCGTGTTAGCTTGCAGTATACACAACACTATTCTTGGACCGTGTTACACACAATTTTGAGAATAGTTATTCCACACAACATTGAGTGTATATATATATATATATTAAATGTATAAATGAAATATGGTTGGATTCTGTTATATGAAACAACGAAGGATTCTTTCACAACACGCAACCCTGACTTGGCTTGCATTACACGCAATCGCGACCTTCCTCGATAGCGTGTGTTGTACGCAATACCGGGTTTTAATAAACAATGTTATATTATTATAATATTGTCATGAACTAGCCGTTATGAATAGTATTAACTAAATTTTGAATTTTATAACATTATTATTCATCTTACACATTTCTAGAACATGGTATAAGAAAAAAATAAATTTTTCGGTTAAAATAAGTATTTTTTAAAAAATGCAGTTTTACCGCCTTTTGATGGCGCACCCACATTAAATATAGTTTTTGACATGTTTATATGTTAAATTTGACAAAATAATATTCTTATTTTGAATCAGGATATAAAAATTTACATTAGATAATGTTTTGATATTTTTCCGATAACTTTCTTATTTTAATGAATAGTAAAAACACGCTATATTTTAATTAAAAACAACTTTTTTCATCGTAATATCTTATGTGGTTAAATTATAATATTGAATGGTTTTAAAGTATAAATAGAATATATTTTTACCATTTAATATAATGTATGTCATTAGCATAGATTTTACCTTGAATTCGTAGGTTAAATCAATTCAATCTTTTGCAATGTTTTAAAGAAAAACCCGTTTTCTTTCGACAACGGGATTAATTTTAATTTAATTTCTGCATCTTTTGTGTACTGAATTTGGAAAAATGGATTCCATATTTGGAATCTGTGGGTCCAAATTATGTTAATATGCTACTTTTTATTTTTGGGAATTATGAATTGTAACTACGGTAAATTTTATTTACCATAGTTAAAGGTAAATCGGGTAATTAAGGGTAAATATAATATTTTAAAATTACCCTAACAAATGTCAAAATCCTATTGGATGACTAAAAGTCGACCCATATCACCTAAGGGTCGGATTAGAATCATTTAATGGACATTTTTCCATGAAAATAACTTAATTATTATTAAAACCAAAGAAAGTGACAACATGTCACTCTCTTAAATCTTATAAGTATATTAATTTTAATTTAGTGATAAACTTCATGAAACTTCTAACATTAATAGTCTCCAGAAATCTAATGAAATTATCTACATCATATAAATTTATTTAGAATTTTTAGGGATTAAATAATTATCATTTATTATGACACAAAGATGATGCAGTAATTGTCTTATTAATGAAATATTGACATAATTGATGTTATAAATGCCCAAATAAATGTAATTTGAGACTTTTTATGACTTAAACTAATTTTTTAGGTTAATATGACATGTTATTTTGGATTTAAGTAACTTATTTCGAACTTATAATTCTGTTATGAATTTCATAAAAATCATGTACCAAATAGTGTCAAAATTGACATAAAATAGTTTTTAAAACAAATATTATATTATTAATTGTTATTTTATTCCTAAAAATATAAGGATCGGCCAAATGACTTATATACGATTATATATATCAATAATAAACAACTTGGGGTTCTTTTGTCTTGATATAGTAAGTTTATTAACCATATAGTGTAAGAAAACAAAAAGACACAGTAAAAGTTAAATTATTTAACTTAGAGTTAAATCTAATTGATAAGGTTAAAATAATAACCTAAACTTGTCTAAATCATATTTTTTGATAGGATTTCGACCCATCACCACTTTATCTTATAAATAAGACCCATTGGAACCATTATAAACCGATTTTGACATTAATGTAAAATAATATTTTGAGATATTCCTAAGGTGCCCCTCTCCTCCCTTATAAAAGGACACCTCCTCCCCCTCCTCCTCACACCAATTTGAGCACTCAAGCTCGGCCAAACCCTGCCAAAATCCCTTCTCCACTTCCCTAGAATAATCATAGAGGTCCTGGTCTTCTTCAAAGACCAATATTAGTTCCCTAAGTGGAGGTTTCAAAGAGGAGTATCAAAGAAGAGGTAATATCCATTACCGATCTTTTTCAATTTCTTTCTTCTTCAACTTCTTCTTCTTTAGTTGTTTCATGATAAAGTAATAACATCAGTATTTCTTATATACTGATATGTTATTATAAATATGAAACAACTCTAATTAACCTTCTATCCATCCTACGGAAAAAAGATATCACCGCGCGTGCGTACATACGGAATACCGTCTCCACGTCGTGGTGTAATCTATTTTCCGCCACCACCTTAATTGGATGGGTATAATGGTTTAATGAGTAACTATATATGATTATTATAAAGTGATATTGATACTAAAATAGTATACATACACTTCAACCCAATTCCATGACCATGGGACCGATATCCTCGCTCGTGCGTATGTACGGACTACCGTCTCCACGACGCGATGAGATTCATTCTCAATGATTAACCATTCATGAATGATTATAAAGTATATATAATAAGTACTAATGAAATATATGACATAATAATTATACTGGAATTATTTATATTTATATGTATGTCATCTACTTAATTCCATTCAATTCAATAAGGAAACGAAAACAGCGTTCATGCGTACGTACGGACTACCGTCTCCATGAACGGTGTATTTCTTTCCATTTAATGATTTATTATATATGTATATTCTGAATATATATATATAAATCATGTTTTATATTCTGTAATTATGTAATCATGATCTAAGTAATCATATGAATAATTACAAGTTAAAAACACGAACGACAAATGAGACGATTTTACCCAAAACACTACTTTAACATGAATTTACAAAAGAACGGGTAATATAAAGTCATAAGTGGACCATATATGATATAATAACAATGAATATGATTCTGGAAAAACTCAATAACATGATTTAAATCATTATACAGGAGGTTCGGACACTTACAAAGCAAGTCGGACCTAAGGTAAGGGAAATATCACAATCTCATTTTTATCCGAGATTGTTTATTCGTAAGTATTTAATGGGGTGTATTTTATCATCCACATCCATGTTTCATCAATATGTAATATTATTTCCATCCACCTACAATTTTTTAAATCCATTTTTACCCTTCGGTGAGTTTTTAGTAATAGGTATGAAAGGAATCTTTTGTCGTTTTTCGTATGAGGTACTTTTTGACTTTTCCGACAAAAGTACGAAGAATATTTTTTGTAACTTATACGGCATGAATGGATTTTTAAAAAATTATTTCCAAGAAGCTTCCTTTAAAAGTTTTCATGTTTATTTTTAATCAACTTCTTTTAGTTTTAAATTGTAAGACATGTTAAGAAAGGAAAATGTTTTTGAATTAGAAAGGATATTTTCCTCAAGAATGGAGTTCAAGTATTTTATCAAAATTATTTTACATCTAAGATAATAAAAGGGTTCTGTTTTTATCCCTATTATTACATTGGTTTGATTATGTTGTGATGTAAATATTTGTTTATGAATTCCTTTATCTTATATGAATTGTTTTATGATGTCATGTTGTTTAAGAATCCCATTTTTATTTCATGGGTTACGCTATGATGTATGGTTTATGATTATGTGGCACACATAAGAAAGGATTCATTATAAAATGGGTGGGACCTATATCTCCCTCCAATGCATTGGGTAAAGATTTTATATCTCATGAGATAGACATGGCTGGAATGGTAGGTTATACCGTTTCAGTGAAACAGGACTGAAACGAGGGTTACTCGATTCAGAAAGGGACTTTGTCCACTAAGATAGTCTTGGAAATGAGTCTTGACTAACAAGAAATGATTCTCTATGATTATGTGTGAATGCCACAAAGTTTCATGTTTTAAGTTATGATTATTGTGATTACATTTCACTGCCATGATTTATCCCATGTTATGAAATTATTCTCTCTTTTGCAGGTTATGATTTCCAAAATGTTATGTTCTTATGAATATGATGTGATTGATATTTCTTTTGTTTACCCTTACTGAGCATTTGAGCTCACCCTTTTATGTTTTCTTTTCCCCATGATATAAAGAAAGGTTTTAGGTAAAAAAAAGGAAGATCTTTATGGGAGATGTTGAAGATCTTTCACCACGATTAGAAGATTATAGTCTGAGTTTCCAAAGACACTAAACTATTACGGTCCTTGTGTGTGTGTTTTTGTAATGTACTAAGTATTCCGCAAAAGTAATGTAAACTCCAAGTACGTCAAGCTTTGGGTCTCTACAGTTGGTATCAGAGGAAAGGTTTGGTCAACCTTTGGAAACTAGGATGCGAGAACTTTAGTGAGATCCCTAGAGATATTTCTAATGTATGTCTAGGGATGTCCCTAAGGTTAAGTATACGTATAGGTTATAGTACTAGAATTACGCTAACGATCATAAAATTAAACCTAAGATGTTAGATATTGAAGGTACTCCCCCTTTATTATGTTGTTTTCCCTAGCATGATTTTTTCTCTCACACTATTCTTTTTTGGGTTTTAGAAAATGGTTGGAAACAAGATGATTCACAATAATTGAGGATATGATTGACAATGGAATGATATTCTTCATAATGAAATGGGATTTGGAAGTCCAAATATCATTATTATGCCGAATCAGCAATCTCATAATATGATCAATAAAGTAAAATTTGGTAAGTTTCCTGACTCGGGTAATAAGAGAAAGAAGGAGTTTCATAATGGTCATAGAGGAAAGAAAGTTCAATTTCCCCTATGTAAATCATGTGGGAAGAGGAATCAAGGAGAATGTTTCAAAGGAACTGGAAGATGCTTTGGGTGTGGAAAAGAAGGACACAAAGAAAGTAAATGCAAAGGAAAAGGTTCAGTTAACAACATGGATGAGGATAATGGTATTGCTACGACATCAACAATGGTTAAATGTTTTAAATGTGGAATGTGCGGGAATTATGCAAACCAATGCACTAAGGTAAAGTCTCATGAAGATAATCAGTATGGTCGTATGGGAAGTATTTATGTGGATGATGATGAAGAGACAACAAATGATATGTGAGATGAAATAATAGTTGAAGCTCGGTCAATGGTTTAAGAATGTAGAGGAATGATTACATGTTTATCATGTTTAATGTTGTATAAGTAATCTCATGGTACTATGGAATAAAGAGACATGTAAGGATTGTTACATTGTTTTCTGCTTAATGTTACTAGTATCCATGAAAGGTTATTCAGATATTTTTGGAATGTAGATGATATGCGCATAATGAAGGGATAAGGAGAAAATTAAATGTTTGATAGTATTCATGAGCTCATGACTGATATAAGGAGAAGGTTATATCATGGTTTTAGTATATAGAATTTTTGGATTTTGGTATGTGGAAAGAGTTAACTTTTGACAGCATTCATGTTTTCACTAAGGTTTAATGGGTATTCTTTTTTTCAAGAGAATACATCATTAAGGTATTCACATGATTGGAATGTGGCCAACAAGATATATGGGGTATAAATGATGGTATTCACATGCTTGGTTGACGATATTTCAAGTAATCATTTTCTTTATACTATGAGCTTGGACCGAAGTATTTTAGATAAGCCTAAAGATTGTAATGGATTATGTTAACCATAAGTTAGTATTGTTTAAGTATAGAACTTTTTTTGATATTATTTATGTGATGTTATAGTAATGTAGTTTTAGAAAAAGGACAACCTGCAGGACGGGCGACAACCCATCGCTTCGGACAAGGCTGTGGGAATCGAACCCACAACCGAAGTGTGACTGGCCTTTATCACCTACCACTGACCTACAGGAAGTCCCTGTTTAGTAGAAACTAGTTTTATTATATTAATCAGTATGATATGTGAAGTATAAGTTCATTTTAGGA
This sequence comes from Viscum album, assembly GCA_963277665.1. Classification (NCBI taxonomy): domain Eukaryota; kingdom Viridiplantae; phylum Streptophyta; class Magnoliopsida; order Santalales; family Viscaceae; genus Viscum; species Viscum album. The sequence goes on along the minus strand of OY728121.1, from coordinate 1,554,253,544 downwards.
ACCATATATGATTAATCACACTATAGATGGACTTATGTATTTTTTGATAAATTTTCTAAACTTTTGTTTGAGACAGAAGGAATAACCCATCATTATATCACATGATCTTCTAACACATCATGAATGACAAATTCAACTTCAATTTTTTAAGAGATGAAGTTGAAATTTTCCAAAGAACGACAAACAGTGAGACTATACCAAAATCACGAAAGTATTTCTTCTAATTCCAATTTCATCAACTTTAGGTAAATGATCTTGAAAACCAAAAATGTTGCCCTAGTGCTCTTATATCTGATGAATCAGATGGTACCTTAGATCGTCACAAATTTATGGCATTGTGATTGCTGGCTTTTCCATAGCCATGTTCTCTACCACTCTCCATCAGAACATGATGGTTAGATTTTTCTTCCATATCCAAATTTTCACCTATGTGGAAACCCAGTGATTAGTTTATTTGTGTAACCGTTACGTTTCATACTTTTGTTTTTAAAGATAAGTTTTGGTATTCCTTTTTACGATGTGGGTTTCTATCAAAGAAACTTTCAAATAGTAAACCATTTATAACCCCGACAAATTTCGAGGGCGAAATTCATTTTAAGGGGGGTAGAATGTAACACCACGAGATTTTATGAAAAATATTATTTTAATTTCATTAATGTCTTATGTTGTATTCTACACCATGATTACCTTGCGCTATACGCAACACCGTATTAGCTTGCAGTATACGCAACACTATTCTTGGACCGTGTTACACACAATTTTGATAATAGTTATTCCACGCAACATTGAGTGTATATATATATATATATATTAAATGTATAAATGAAATATGGTTGGATTCTGTTATACGAAACAACGAAGGATTCTTTCACAACACGCAACCCTGACTTGTCTTGCATTACACGAAATCGTGACCTTCCTCGATAGCGTGTGTTGTACGCAATACCGGGTTTTAATAAACAATGTTATATTATTATAATATTGTCATGAACTAGCCGTTATGAATAGTATTAACTAAATTTTGAATTTTATAACATTATTATTCATCTTACACATTTCTAGAACATGGTTTAAGAACAAAATAAATTTTTCGGGTAAAATAAGTATTTTTCAAAAAATGCAGTTTTACCGCCTTTTGATGGCGCACCCACTTTAAATATAGTTTTTGACATGTTTATATTTTCAATTTGACAAAATAATATTCTTCTTTTGAATCAGGATATAAAAATTTACATTAGATAAAGTTTTGATATTTTTCCGATAACTTTCATATTTTAATGAATAGTACAAACACGCTATATTTTAATTAAAAACAACTTTTTTCATCGTAATATCTTATGTGGTTAAATTATAATATTGAATTGTTTTAAAGTATAAATATAATATATTTTTATCATTTAATATAATTTATGTCATTAGCATAGATTTTACCTTGAATTCGTAGGTTAAATCAATTCAATCTTTTGCAATGTTTTAAAGAAAAACCTGTTTTCTTTCGACAACGGGATTAATTTTAATTTAATTTCTGCATCTTTTGTGTATTTAATTTGGAAAAATGGATTCCATATTTGGAATCAATGGGGCCAAATTATGTTAATAAGCTACTTTTTATTTTTGAGAATTCTGAATAGTAACTACGGTAAATTTTATTTATCATAGTTAAAGGTAAATCGGGTAATTAAGGGTAAATATAATATTTTAAAATTACCCTAAAAAAATGTCAAAATCCTATTGGATGACTAAATGTCGACCCATATCACCTAAGGGTCGGATTAGAATCATTTAATGGACATTTGTCTATGAAAATAACTTATTTATTATTAAAATCAAAGAAAGTGACAACATGTCACTCTCTTAAATCTTATAAGTATATTAATTTTAATTTAGTGATAAACATCATGAAACTTCAAACATGAATAGTCTCCAAGAAGATAATGAAATTATATACATCATATAAATTTATTTAGAATTTTTAGGGATTAAATAATTATCATTTATTATGACACAAAGATGATGCACTAATTGTCTTATTAATGAAATATTGACATAATTGATGTTATAAATGCCCAAATAAATGTAATTTGAGACTTTTTATGACATACAATAATTTTATAGGTTAATATGACATGTTATTGTAGATATAAGTAACTTATTTCGAACTTATAATTCTGTTATGAATTTCATAAAAATCATGTACCAAATAGTGTCAAAATTGACATAAAATAGTTTTTAAAACAAATATTATATTATTAATTGTTATTTTATTCCTAAAAATATAAGGTTCGGCCAAATGACTTAGATAAGATTATATATATTAATAATAAATAACTTGGGGTTCTTTTGGCTTGATATAGTATGTTTATTAACCATATAGTGTAAGAAAACAAAAAGACACGGTAAAAGTTAAATTATTTAACTTAGAGTTAAATCTAATTGATAAGGTTAAAATAATAACCTAAACTTGTCTAAATCCTATTGGTTGATCGGATTTCGACCCATACCCACTTTAGCTTCGAAATAATACCCTTTGTAACCATTATAAACCGATTTTGACTTTAATGTAAAATAATATTTTGAGATATTCTTATGGTGCCCCTCTCCTCCCTTATAAAAGGACACCTCCTCCCCCTCCTCCTCACACCAATTTGAGCACTCAAGCTCTGCCAACACCTGCCAAAATCCCTTCTCCACTTCCCTAGAATAATCCTAGTGGTCTTGGTCTTCTTCAAAGACCAATATTAGTTCCCTAAGTGGAGGATTCAAAGATGCGTATCAAAGAAGAGGTAATATCCATTACCGATCTTTTTCAATTTCATTCTTCTTCAACTTCTTCTTCTTTAGTTGTTTCATGATAAAGTAATAACATAAGTATTTCTTATATACTTATATGTTATTATAAATATGAAACAACTCTAATTAACCTTCTATCCATCCTACGGAAAAAGGAAATCACCGCGCGTGCGTACGTACGGAATACCGTCTCCACGCCGTGGTGTAATCTATTTTCCGCCACCACTTTAATTGGATGGGTATAATGGTTTAATGAGTAACTATATATTATTATTATAAAGTGATATTGATACTGAAATAGTATACATACACTTCAACACAATTTCATGACCATGGGACCGATATCATCGCTCGTGCGTACGTACGGACTACCGTCTCCACGACGCGATGAGATTCATTCTCAATGATTAACCATTCAAGAATGATTATAAAGTATATATAATAAGTACTAATGAAATATATGACATAATAATTATACTTGAATTATTTATATTTATATGTATGTCATCTACTTAATTCCATTCAATTCAATAAGGAAACGAAAACAGCGTTCATGCGTACGTACGGACTACCGTCTCCATGAACGGTGTATTTCTTTCCATTTAATGATTTATTATATATGTATATTCTGAATATATATATATAAATCATGTTTTATATTCTGGAATTAGTTAATCATGATCTAAGTAATCATATGAATAATTACAAGTTAAAAACACGAACGACAAATGAGACGATTTTACACAAAACGCTATTTTAACATGAATTTACAAAAGAACGGGTAATATAAAGTCATAAGTGGACCATATATGATATAATAACAATGAATATGATTCTGGAACAACTCAATAACATGATTTAAATCATTATACAGGAGGTTCGGACACTTACAAAGCAAGTCGGACCTAAGGTAATGGAAATATCACAATCTCATTTTTATCCGAGATTGTTTATTCGTAAGTATTTACTGGGGTGTACATTATCATCCACATCCATGTTTCATCAATATGTAATATTATTTCCATCCACATACAATTGTTTAAATCCATTTTTACCCTTCGGTGAGTTTTTAGTAATAGGTATGAAAGGAATCTTTTGTCGTTTTTCGTACGAGGTACTTTTTGACTTTTCCGACAAAAGTACGAAGAATGTTTTTTGTAACTTATACGGCATGAATGGATTTTTTAAAAATTATTTCCAAGAAACTTCCTTTACAAGTTTTCAAGTTTATTTTTTATCAACTTCTTTTAGTTTTAAATTTTAAGACATGTTAAGAAAGGAGAATGTTTTTGAAGTAGAAAGGATGTTTTCCTCAAGAATGGAGTTCAAGTATTTTATCAAAATTATTTTCCATCTATGATAATAAAAGGGCTCTGTTTTTATCCCTATTATTACATTGGTATGATTATGTTGTGATGGAAATATTTTTTTATGAATTCCTTTATCTTATATGAATAGTTTTATGATGTCATGTTGTTTAAGAATCCCATTTTTATTACATGGGTTACGCTATGATGTATGGTTTATGATTATGTGGCACACATAAGAAAGGATTCATTATAAGATGGGTGGGACCTATATCTCCCTCCAATGCATTGGGTAAAGATTTTATATCTCATGAGATAGACATGGCTGGAATGGTAGGTTATACCGGTTCAGTGAAACAAGACTGAAACGTGGGTTACTCGATTCAGAAAGGGACTTTGTCCACTAAGATAGTCTTGGCAATGAGTATTGACTAACAAGAAATGATTCTATATGATTATGTGTGAATGCCACAAAGTTTCATGTTTTATGTTATGATTATTGTGATTACATTTCACTGCCATGATTTATCCCATGTTATGAAATTATGCTCTCTTTTGCAGGTTATGATTTCCAAAATGTTATGTTCTTATGAATATGATGTGATTGATATTTCTTTTGTGTACCCTTACTGAGCATTTGAGCTCACCCTTTTATGTTTTCTTTTCCCCAGGATATAAAGAAAGGTTTTAGGTAAAAAAAAGGAAGATCTTTATGGGAGATGTTGAAGATCTTTCACCACGATTAGAAGATTATAGTCCGAGTTTCCAAAGACACTAAACTATTACGGTCCTTATGTGTGTGTTTTTGTAATTTACTAAGTATTCCACAAAAGTAATGTAAAGTCCATGTACGTCAAGCTTCGGGTCTCTACAGTTGGTATCAGAGGAAAGGTTTAGTCAACCTTTGGAAACTAGGATGCGAGAAATTTAATGAGATCCCTAGAGATATTTCTAAGGTATGTCTAGGGATGTCCCTTAGGTTATGTATACGTATAGGTTATAGTACTAGAATTACGCTAACGATCATAGAATTAAACCTAAGATGGTAGATATTGAAGGTACTCCCCCTTTATTATGTTGTTTTCCCTAGCATGATTTTTGCCTCTCACACTATTCTTTTTTGGGTTTTAGAAAATGGATGGAAACAAGATGATTCACGATAATGGAGGATATGATGGACAATGGAATGATATTCTTCATAATGAAATGGGATTTGGAAGTCCAAAAATCATTATTATGCCGAATTAGCAATCTCATAATATGATCAATAAAGTAAAATTTGGTAAGTTTCCTGACTCGGCTAATAAGAGAAAGATGGAGTTTCATGATGATCATAGAGGAAAGAAAGTTCAATTTCCCCTATGTAAATCATGTGGGAAGAGGAATCAAGGTGAATGTTTCAAAGGAACTGGAAGATGCTTTGGGTGTGGAAAAGAAGGACACAAAGCAAGTAAATGCAAAAGAAAAGGTTCAGTTAACAACATGGATGAGGATAATGGTATTGCTACGACATCAACAATGGTTAAATGTTTTAAATGTGGAATGTGCGGGAATTATGAAAACCAATGATCTAAGGGAAAGTCTCATGAAGATAATCAGTATGGTCATATGGGAAGTATTTATGTGGATGATGATGAAGAGACTACAAATGATATGTGAGATGAAAGAATTGTTGAAGCTCGGTCAATGGTTTAAGAATGTAGTGGAATGATTACATGTTTATCATGTGTAATGTTGTATAAGTAATCTCATGGTACTATGGAATAAAGAGACATGTAAGGATTGTTACATTGTTGTCTGATTAATGTTACCAGTATCCATGCAAGGCTATTCAGATATTTTTGGAATGTAGATGATATGCGCATAATGAAGGGATAAGAAGAAAATTAAATGTTTGATAGTATTCATGAGCTCATGACTGATATAAGGAGAAGGTTATATCATGGTTAGAGTATATAGAATTTTTGGATTTTGGTATGTGGAAAGAGTTATCTTTTGACAGCATTCATGTTTTCACTAAGGTTTAATGGGTATTCTTTTTTTCAAGAGAATACATCATTAAGGTATTCACATGATTGGAATGTGACCAACAAGATATATGGGGGATAAATGATGGTATTCACATTCTTGGTTGACGACATTTCAAGTAATCATTTTCTTTATACTATGAGCTTGGACCGAAGTATTTTAGATAAGCCTAAAGATTGTAATGGATTATGTTAACCATAAGTTAGTATTGTTTAAGTATACGAACTTTTTTTGATATTATTTATGTGATGTTATAGTAATGTAGTTTTAGAAAAAGGACAACCTGCAGGACGGGCGACAGCCCATCGCTTCGGACAAGGCTGTGGGAATCGAACCCACAACCGAAGTGCGACTGGCCTTTATCGCCTACCACTGACCTACAGGAAGTCCCTGTTTAGTAGAAACTAGTTTTATTATATTAATCAGTATGATATGTGAAGTATAAGTTCATTTTAGGAACCATATATGATTAATCTCATTATAGATGGACTTATGTATTTTTTGATAAATTTTCTAACCTTTTGTTTGAGACAGATGGAATGACCCATCATTCTATCACATGATCTGCTAACACATCATGAATGACAAATTCAACTTCATTTCTTTAAGAGATGAAGTTGAAATTGTCCAAAGAACGACAAACGGTGAGACTATACAAAAATCACGAAAGTATTTCTTCTAATTCCAATTTCATCAACTTTAGGGAAATGATCTTGAAAACCAAAAATGTTGCCCTAGTGCTCTTATATCTGATGAATCAGATGGTACCTTAGATCGTCACAAATTTATGGCATTGTGATTGCTGGCTTTTCCATAGCCATGTTCTCTACCACTCTCCATCAGAACATGATGGTTAGATTTTTCTTCCATATCCAAATTTTCACCTATGTGGAAACCCAGTGATTAGTTTATTTGGGTAACCGTTACGTTTCATACTTTTTTTTAAAGATAAGTTTTTGTATTCCTTTTTACGATGTGGGTTTCCATCAAAGAAACTTTCAAATAGTAAACCATTTATAACCCCGACGAATTTCGAGGGAGAAATTCATTTTAAGGGGGGTAGAATGTAACACCCCGAGATTTTATGAAAAATATTATTTTAATTTCATTAATGTCTTATGTTTTATTCTACACCAAGATTACCTTGCGCTATACGCAACACCGTATTAGCTTGTAGTATACGCAACACTATTCTTGGACCGTGTTACACACAATTTTGATAATAGTTATTCCACACAACATTGAGTATATATGTATATATATTAAATGTATAAATGAAATATGGTTGGATTCTGTTATACGAAACAACGAAGGATTCATTCACAACACGCAACCCTGACTTGGCTTGCATTACACGCAATCGCGACCTTCCTCGATAGCGTGTGTTGTACGCAATACCGGGTTTTAATAAACAATGTTATATTATTATAATATTGTCATGAACTAGCCGTTATGAATAGTATTAACTAAATTTTGAATTTTATAACATTATTATTCATCTTACACATTTCTAGAACATGGTATAAGAACAAAATAAATTTTTCGGGTAAAACAAGTATTTTTCAAAAAATGCAGTTTTACCGCCTTTTGATGGCGCACCCATTTTAAATATAGTTTTTGACATGTTTATATGTTCAATTTGACAAAATAATATTCTTCTTTTGAATCAGGATATAAAAATTTACATTAGATAAAGTTTTGATATTTTTCCGATAACTTTCATATTTTAATGAATAGTAAAAACACGCTATATTTTAATTAAAAACAACTTTTTTCATCGTAATATATTATGTGGTTAAATTATAATATTGAATGGTTTTAAAGTATAAATAGAATATATTTTTACCATTTAATATAATTTATGTCATTAGCATAGATTTTACCTTGAATTCGAAGGTTAAATCAATTCAATCTTTTGCAATGTTTTAAAGAAAAACCTGTTTTCTTTCGACAACGGGATTAATTTTAATTTAATTTCTGCATATTTTGTGTATTGAATTTGGAAAAATGGATTCCATATTTGGAATCTGTGGGGAAAAATTATGTTAATAAGCTACTTTTTATTTTTGGGAATTATGAATAGTAACTACGGTAAATTTTATTTACCATAGTTAAAGGTAAATCGGGTAATTAAGGGTAAATATAATATTTTAAAATTACCCTAACAAATGTAAAAATCCTATTGGATGACTAAAGGTAGACCCATATCACCTAAGGGTCGGATTAGAATCATTTACTGGACATTTGTCCATTAAAATAACTTAATCATTATTAAAACCAAAGAAAGTGACAACATGTCACTCTCTTAAATCTTATAAGTATATTAATTTTAATTTAGTGATAAACTTCATGAAACTTCGAAGATGAATAGTATCCAGAAATCTAATTAAATTATCTACATCATATAAATTTATTTAAAAATTTTAGGGATTAAATAATTATCATTTATTATGACACAAAGATAATGCAGTAATTGTCTTATTAATGAAATATTGTACATAATTGATGTTATAAATGCCCAAATAAATGTAATTTGAGACTTTTTATGACATACACTAATTTTATAGGATAATATGACATGTTATTGTTGATGTAGGTAACTTATTTCGAACTTATAATTCTGTTATGAATTTCATAAAAATCATGTACCAAATAGTGTCAAAATTGACATAAAATAGTTTTTAAAACAAATATTATATTATTAATTGTTATTTTATTCCTAAAAATCTAATGTTTGGCCAAATGACTTAGATATGATTATATATATCAATAATAAACAACTTGGGGTTCTTTTGGCTTGATATAGTAAGTTTATTAACCATATAGTGTAAGAAAACAAAAAGACACGGTAAAAGTTAAATTATTTAACTTAGAGTTAAATCTAATTGATAAGGTTAAAATAATAAACTAAACTTGTCTAAATCCTATTAGTTGATAGGAGTTCGACCCATCCCCACTTTAGCTTCGAAATAAGACCCTTTGGAACCATTATAAACCGATTTTGACTTTAATGTAAAATAATATTTTGAGATATTCCTAAGGTGCCCCTCTCCTCCCTTATAAAAGGACACCTCCTCCCCCTCCTCCTCACACCAATTTGAGCACTCAAGCTCGGCCAACCCCTGCCAAAATCCCTTCTCCACTTCCCTAGAATAATCCTAGTGGTCCTGGTCTTCTTCAAAGACCAATATTAGTTCCCTATGTGGACGATTCATAGAGGCGTATCAAAGAAGAGGTAATATCCATTACCGATCTTTTTCAATTTCTTTCTTCTTCAACTTCTTCTTCTTTAGTTGTTTCATGATAAAGTAATAACATCAGTATTTCTTATATACTGATATTTTATAATAAATATGAAACAACTCTAATTAACCTTCTATCCATCCTACGGAAAAAGGAAATCACCGCGCGTGTGTACGTACGGAATACCATCTCCACGCCGTGGTGTAATCTATTTTCCACCACCACCTTAATTGGATGGGTATAATGGTTTAACGAGTAACTATATATGATTATTATAAAGTGATATTGATACTGAAATAGTATACATACACTTCAACACAATTCCATGACCATGGGACCGATATCATCGCTCGTGCGTACGTACGGACTACCGTCTCCACGACGCGATGAGATTCATTCTCAATGATTAACCATTAATGAATGATTATAACGTATATATAATAAGTACTAATGAAATATATGACATAATAATTATACTGGAATTATTTATATTTATATGTATGTCATCTACTTAATTCCATTCAATTCAATAAGGAAACGAAAACAGCGTTCATGCGTACGTACGGACTACCGTCTCCATGAACGGTGTATTTCTTTCCATTTAATGATTTATTATATATGTATATTCTGAATATATATATATAAATCATGTTTTATATTCTGGAATTAGGTAATCATGATCTAAGTAATCGTATGAATAATTACAAGTTAAAAACACGAACGACAAATGAGACGATTTTACCCAAAACGCTACTTTAACATGAATTTACAAAAGAAAGGGTAATATAAAGTCATAAGTGGACCATATATGATATAATAACAATGAATATGATTCTGGAACAACTCAATAACATGATTTAAATCATTATACAGGAGGTTCGGACACTTACAAAGCAAGTCGGACCTAAGGTAAGGGAAATATCACAATCTCATTTTTATCTGAGATTGTATATTCGTAAGTATTTACTGGGGTGTATTTTATCATCCACATCCATGTTTCATCAATATTTAATATTATTCCCATCCACCTAGAATTGTTTAAATCCATTTTTACCCTTCGGTGAGTTTTTAGTAATGGATATGAAAGGAATCTTTTGTCATTTTTCGTACGAGGTACTTTTTGACTTTTCCGACAAAAGTACGAAGAATGTTTTTTGTAACTTATATGGCATGAATGGATTTTTAAAAAATTATTTCCAAGAAGATTCCTTTACAAGTTTTCAAGTTTATTTTTAATCAACTTCTTTTAGTTTTAAATTGTAAGACATGTTAAGAAAGGAAAATGTTCTTGAAGTAGAAAGGATATTTTCCTCAAGAATGGAGTTCAAGTATTTTATCAAAATTATTTTCCATCTAAGATAATAAAAGGGTTCTGTTTTTATCCCTATTATTACATTGGTTTGATTATGTTGTGATGGAAATATTTTTTTATGAATTCTTTTATCTTATATGAATTGTTTTATGATGTCATTTTGTTTAAGAATCCCATTTTTATTACATGGGTTACGCTATGATGCATGGTTTATGATTATGTGGCACACATAAGAAAGGATTCATTATAAGATGGGTGGGACCTATATCTCCCTCCAATGCATTGGGTAAAGATTTTATATCTCATGAGATAGACATGGCTGGAATGGTAGGTTATACCGGTTCAGTGAAACAGGACTGAAACGAGGGTTACTCGATTCAGAAAGGGACTTTGTCCACTAAGATAGTCTTGGCAATGAGTCTTGACTAACAAAAAATGATTCTCTATGATTATGTGTGAATGCCACAAAGTTTCATGTTTTAAGTTATGATTATTGTGATTACATTTCACTGCCATGATTTATCCCATGTTATGAAATTATGCTCTCTTTTGCAGGTTATGTTTTCCAAAATGTTATGTTCTTATGAATATGATGTGATTGATATTTCTTTTGTTTACCCTTACTGATCATTTGATCTCACCATTTTATGTTTTCTTTTCCCCAGTATATAAAGAAAGGTTTTAGGTAAAAAAAAGGAAGATCTTTATGGGAGATGTTGAAGATCTTTCACCACGATTAGAAGATTATAGTCCGAGTTTCCAAAGACACTAAACTATTACAGTCCTTATGTGTGTGTTTTTGTAATTTACTAAGTATTCCGCAAAAGTAATGTAAAGTCCATGTACGTCAAGCTTCGGGTCTCTACAGTTGGTATCAAAGGAAATGTTTATTCAACCTTCGTAAACTAGGATGCGAGAAATTTAGTGAGATCCCTAGAGATATTTCTAAGGTATGTCTACGGATGTCCCTAAGGTTAAGTATACGTATAGGTTATAGTACTAGAATTATGCTAACGATCATAGAATTAAACCTAAGATGTTAGATATTGAAGGTACTCCCCCTATATTATGTTTCTTTCCCTAGCATGATTTTTGCCTCTCACACTATTCTTTTTTGGGTTTTAGAAAATGGATGGAAACAAGATGATTCACGATAATGGAGGATATGATGGACAATGGAATGATATTCTTCATAATGGAATGGGATTTGGAAGTCCAAACATCATTATTATGCCGAATCAGCAATCTCATAATATGATCAATAAAGTAAAATTTGGTAATTTTCCTGACTCGGCTAATAAGAGAAAGATGGAGTTTCGTGATGATCATAGAGGAAAGAAAGTTCAATTTCCCCTATGTAAATCATGTTGGAAGAGGCACCAAGGAGAATGTTTCAAAGGAACTGGAATATGCTTTGGGTTTGGAAAAGAAGGACACAAAGCAAGTAAATGCAAAGGAAAAGGTTCAGTTAACAACATGGATGAGGATAATGGTATTTCTACGACATCAACAATGGTTAAATGTTTTAAATGTGGAATGTGCAGGCATTATGCAAACCAATTCCCTAAGGGAAAGTCTCATGAAGATAATCAGTATGGTCTTATGGGAAGTATTTATGTGGATGATGATGAAGAGACTACAAATGATATGTGAGATGAAAGAATTGTTGAAGCTCGGTCAATGGTTTAAGAATGTAGTGGAATGATAACATGTTTATCATGTGTAATGTTGTATAAGTAATCTCATGGTACTATGGAATAAAGAGACATGTAAGGATTGTTACATTGTTGTCTGATTAATGTTACCAGTATCCATGAAAGGTTATTCAGATATTTTTGGAATGTAGATGATATGCGCATAATGAAGGGATAAGGAGAAAATTAAATGTTTGATAGTATTCATGAGCTCATGACTGATATAAGGAGAAGGTTATATCATGGTTTGAGTATATAGAATTTTTGGATTTTGGTATGTGGAAAGAGTTAACTTTTGAAAGTATTCATGTTTTCACTAAGGTTTAATGGGTATTATTTTTTTCAAGAGAATACATCATTAAGGTATTCACATGATTGGAATGTGACCAACAAGATATATGGGGGATAAATGATGGTATTGACATGCTTGGTAGACGACATTTCAAGTAATCATTTTCATTATACTATGAGCTTGGACCGAAGTATTTTAGATAAGCCTAAAGATTGTAATGGATTATGTTAACCATAAGTTAGTATTTTTTAATTCTAGAACTTTTTTTGATATTATTTATGTGATGTTATAGTAATGTATTTTTAGAAAAAGGACAACCTGCAAGACGGGCGACAGCCCATCGCTTCAGACAAGGCTGTGGGAATCGAACCCACAACCGAAGTGCGACTGGCCTTTATCACCTACCACTGACCTACAGGAAGTCCCTGTTTAGTAGAAACTAGTTTTATTATATTAATCAGTATGATATGTGAAGTATAAGTTCATTTTAGGAACCATATATGATTATTCTCACTATAGATGGACTTATGTATTTTTTGATAAATTTTCTAAACTTTTGTTTGAGATAGATGGAATGACCCATCATTCTATCACATGATCTGCTAACACATCACGAATGACAAATTCAACTTCATTTCTTTAAGAGATGAAGTTTAAATTGTCCAAAGAATGACAAACGGTGATACTATACCAAAATCAAGGAAGTATTTCTTCTATTTCCAATTTCATCAACTTTAGGGAAATGATCTTGAAAACCAAAAATGTTGCCCTTGTGCTCTTATATCGGATGAATCAGATGGTACCTTAGATCGTCACAAATTTATGGCATTGTGATTGCTGGCTTTTCTATAGCCATGTTCTCTACCACTCTCCATCAGAACATGATGGTTAGATTTTTCTTCCATATCAAAATTTTCACCTATGTGGAAACCCAGTGATTAGTTTATTTGGGTAACCGTTACGTTTCATACTTTTGTTTTTAAAGATAAGTTTTGGTATTCCTTTTTACGATGTGGGTTTCTATCAAAGAAACTTTCAAATAGTAAACCATTTATAACCCCGACGAATTTCGAGGGAGAAATTAATTTTAAGGGGGGTAGAATCTAACACCCTGAGATTTTATGAAAAATATTATTTTAATTTCATTAATGTCTTATGTTGTATTCTACACCAAGATTACCTTGCTCTATACGCAACACCGTATTATCTTGCAGTATACGCAACACTATTCTTGGACCGTGTTACACACAATTTTGATAATAGTTATTCCACGCAACATTGAGTATATATATATATATATTAAATGTATAAATGAAATATTGTTGGATTCTATTATACGAAACAACGAAGGATTCTTTCACAACACGCAACCCTGACTTGGCTTGCATTACACACAATCGCGACCTTCCCCGATAGCGTGTGTTGTACGCAATACCGAGTTTTAATAAACAATGTTATATTATTATAATATTGTCATGAACTAGCCTTTATGAATAGTATTAACTAAATTTTTAATTTTATAACATTATTATTCATCTTACACATTTCTATAACATGGTATAAGAACAAAATAAATTTTTCGGGTAAAATAAGTATTTTTCAAAAAATGCAGTTTTACCGCCTTTTGATGGCGCACCCACTTTAAATATAGTTTTTGACATGTTTATATGTTCAATTTGAAAAAATAATATTCTTCTTTTGAATCAGGATATAAAAATTTACATTAGATAAAGTTTTGATATTTTTCCGATAACTTTCATATTTTAATGAATAGTAAAAACACGCTATATTTTAATTAAAAACAACTTTTTACATCATAATATCTTATGTGGTTAAATTATAATATTGAATGGTTTTAAAGTATAAATAGAATATATTTTTACCATTTAATATATTGTATGTCATTAGCATAGATTTTACCTTGAATTCGTAGGTTAAATCAATTCAATCTTTTGCAATGTTTTAAAGAAAAACCTACTTTCTTTCGACAACGGGATTAATTTTAATTTAATTTCTTCATCTTTTGTGTATTGAATTTGGAAAAAGGGATTCCATATTTGGAATCAGTGGGGCCAAATTATGTTAATAAGCTACTTTTTATTTTTGGGAATTATGAATAGTAACTACGGTAAATTTTATTTACCATAATTAAAGGTAAATCAGGTAATTATGTGTAAATATAATATTTTAAAATTACTCTAACAAATGTAAAAATCCTATTGGATGAATAAAAGTCGACCCATATCACCTAAGGGTCAGATTAGAATCATTTAATGGACATTTGTCCATGAAAATAACTTAATTATTATTAAAACCAGAGAAAGTGACAACATGTCACTCTCTTAAATCTTATAAGTATATTAATTTTAATTTAGTGATAAACTTCATGAAACTTCTAACATGAATAGTCTAAAGAACTCTAATGAAATTATCTACATCATATAAATTTATTTATAATTTTTAGGGATTAAATAATTATCATTTATTATGACACAATGATGATGCAGTATTTGTCTTATTAATGAAATATTGACATAATTGATGTTATAAATGCCCAAATAAATGTATTTTGAGACGTTTTATGACTTAAACTAATTTTATAGGTTAATATGACATGTTATTGTTTATTTAAGTAACTTATTTCGAACTTATCATTCTGTTATGAATTTCATAAAAATCATGTACCAAATAGTGTCAAAATTGACATAAAATAGTTTTTAAAACAAATATTATATTATTAATTGTTATTTTATTCCTAAAAATCAAAGGTTCGGCCAACTGACTTAGATAAGATTATATATATTAATGATAAACAACTTGGGGTTCTTTTGTCTTGATATAGTAAGTTTATTAACCATATAGTGTAAGAAAACAAAAAGACACGGTAAAAGTTAAATTATTTAACTTAGAGTTAAATCTAATTGATAAGATTAAAATAATAACCTAAACTTTTCTAAATCCTATTGGTTGATAGGATTTCGACCAATCCCCACTTTAGCTTCGAAATAAGACCCTTTGGAACCATTATAAACCGATTTTGACTTTAATGTAAAATAATATTTGGAGATATTCCTAAGGTGCCCCTCTCCTCCCTTATAAAAGGACACCTCCTCCCCCTCCTCCTCATTCCAATTTGAGCACTCAAGCTCGGCCAACCCCTGAAAAAATCCCTTCTCCACTTCCCAATAATAATCCTAGTGGTCCTGGTCTTCTTAAAATACCAATATTAGTTCCCTAAGTGGAGGATTCAAAGAGGCGTATCAAAGAAGAGGTAATATTCATTACCGATCTTTTTCAATTTCTTTCTTCTTCAACTTCTTCTTCTTTAGTTGTTTCATGATAAAGTAATATCATCAGTATTTCTTATATACTGATATGTTATTATAAATATGAAACAACTCTAATTAACCTTTTATCCATCCTACGGAAAAAGGAAATCACCGCGCGTGCGTACGTACGGAATACCGTCTCCACGCTGTGGTGTAATCTATTTTCCGCCACCACCTTAATTGGATGGGTATAATGGTTTAATGAGTAACTATATATGATTATTATAAAGTGATATTGATACTGAAATAGTATAAATACACATCAACACAATTCCATGACCATGGGACCGATATCATCGCTCGTGCGTACATACGGACTACCGTCTCCATGACGCGATGAGATTCATTCTCAATGATTAACCATTCATGAATGATTATAAAGTATATATAATAAGTACTAATGAAATATATTACATAATAATTATACTGTAATTATTTATATTTATATGTATGTCATCTACTTAATTCCATTCAATTCAATAAGGAAACGAAAACAGCGTTCATGCGTACGTACGGACTACCGTCTCCATGAACAGTGTATTTCTTTCCATTTAATGATTTATTATATATTTATATTCTGAATATATATATATAAATCATGTTTTATATTATGGAATTAGGTAATCATGATCTAAGTAATCATATGAATAATTACAAGTTAAAAACACGAACGACAAATGAGACGATTTTACCCAAAACGCTACTTTAACATGAATTTACAAAAGAACGGGTAATATAAAGTCATAAGTGGACCATATATGATATAATAACAATGAATATGATTCTGGAACAACTCAATAACATTATTTAAATCATTATACAGGAGGTTCGGACACTTACAAAGCAAGTCGGACCTAAGGTAAGAGAAATATCACAATCTCATTTTTATCCGAGATTGTTTATTCGTAAGTATTTACTGGGGTGTATTTTATCATCCACATACATGTTTCATCAATATGTAATATTATTTCCATCCACCTACAATTTTTTAAATCCATTTTTACCCTTCGGTGAGTTTTTAGTAATAGGTATGAAAAGAATCTTTTGTCGTTTTTAGTACGAGGTACTTTTTGACTTTTCCGACAAAAGTACGAAGAATGTTTTTTGTAACATATACGGCATGAATGGATTTTTTAAAAATTATTTCCAAGAAGCTTCCTTTACAAGTTTTCAATTTTATTTTTAATCAAATTCTTTTAGTTTTAAATTGTATGACATGTTAAGAAAGGAAAATGTTTTTGAAGTAGAAAGGATATTTTCCTCAAGAATGGAGTTCAAGTATTTTATCAAAATTATTTTCCATCTAAGATTATAAAAGGGTTCTGTTTTTATCCCTATTATTACATTGGTTTGATTATGTTGTGATGGAAATATTTTTTTATGAATTCCTTTATCTTATATGAATTGTTTTATGATGTCATGTTGTTTAAGAATCCCATTTTTATTACATGGGTTACGCTATGATGTATGGTTTATGATTATGTGGCACACATAAGAAAGGATTCATTATAAGATGGGTGGGACCTAGATCTCCCTCCAATGCATTGGGTAAAGATTTTATATCTCATGAGATAGACATGGCTGGAATGGTAGGTTATACCGGTTCAGTGAAACAGGACCGAAACGAGGGTTACTCGATTCAGAAAGGGACTTTGTCCACTAAGATAGTCTTGGCAATGAGTCTTGACTAACAAGAAATTATTCTCTATGATTATGTGTGAATGCCACAAAGTTTCATGTTTTAAGTTATTATTATTGTGATTACATTTCACTGCCATGATTTATCCCATGTTATGAAATTATGCTCTCTTTTGCAGGTTATGATTTCCAAAATGTTATGTTCTTATGAATATGATGTGATTGATATTTCTTTTGTTTACCCTTACTGAGAATTTGAGCTCACCCTTTTATGTTTTCTTTTCCCTAGGATATAAAGAAAGGTTTTAGGTAAAAAAAAGGAAGATATTTATGGGATATGTTGAAGATCTTTCACCACGATTAGAAGATTATAGTCCGAGTTTCCAAAGACACTAAACTATTACGGTCCTTGTGTGTGTGTTTTTGTAATGTACTAAGTATTCCGCAAAAGTAATGTAAAGTCCATGTATGTCAAGCTTCGGGTCTCTACACTGACCCGGCAAAGGGATCGGACCGGCCCAGTGAGACGCGGGGCCCGACCCGAAGGGGTGCGGCGTGGCCCGACGGGGCACCGCCCGACCCGGCCCGGCGCAGCCCAGCTAGGTGTGACCCGGCCGGGAGTGCAACCCGGCTGGCTCGGCCCGCCGACCGAGCGGTTCCACTCGAGGGCCGAGCGGTCTGAGGGGCGCAGCCCCTTGGCTGTCCGAACCGTTGGCGCCATGCGGTGCCGCCCTTCCCAAACTGGCCGGCTAGGCCGACTGGCCTTCTGGTGCAAGCATCCCGTAGGGCGGGCCGCGGCTCTTCCAGCACTACTCCCCCCCGGCGCCGCGGATCTGCTCTGCTCGGCCAGTTTTCCAGCACAGCGCCCTCTTGGCGACGCGGTAACCCTTTGCCCGGCTAGCCGACAGACCGTCCGGTCCTTCCGCCGAAGCGGCCCGGAAAGCGGGCCGCGTTTCCCGCTTCACAACCGGTGCGACGACGCCAGCTTCCTCTGTCATGACCTACGCTGCCCGTAGTTCCGCATCCCCAAAATAGCGTGACGGCACCATGCATCCTCCGCCATGTCCTGCTTGGCCGCAGCTTTTCCTATCTTTTGCGATGATGACCCTTGTCCCGTAGGTCTCTTCCATGTTCCACCTCCGATCATCTGTTCCAAAAAGATCAGGTTCTAGCGGAGGGTCGTTGGACCGTGTTCATTTGGACCGCTCCCTCCTTGTTAAGTGATAGAAATAGTCCGAGATAATCAAATATATACAACGACTAATCGACACACAATTTTAATCCATTAAAATTGAACATAACCCCTACCTCGAATATAGTTCATTCGTTGTAGTCGCGAAAATCATTGTCGCTCAGTAGACGTTGGGAATGAACCATCATCGTTGGTGAGTTCCTCATGATTATATTTTCTCCCTTGATGTGGAGGAAGAAAAGGAAGCGCGTCGTCGATCTTTATGGAACCGGAGTTCTTCGTTGAAGAGGTGTCGTTCTTCAACGAAAGTGGAATTATCTTGTTCTTCTTCTTCATAACAGCTCTCTCAAAATCCCCCTATCCAACAAGTTCCAATGTAATTTAATAGGCCAATCCTATTATATTATTAACACTAGAAATTTAAATTTCAAAAAATAAATCACATAATAAATTATTTGAATAGGTTCAAATTATTAATTAAGGTGCGTTGGCAAGAGTTGAAGAGGGTGGGAAAGGAAAGGAAAAGTTACACAATTAAAGTGGAGTTAACAAATTAATTAAAGGGTTTTAATGGAGTTTGGGGAAAATGAATGTTTGGGGCTTGTGTGGGACCCACCTCTCATATAACCACACATGGGAAGTTGGGTGGTTGTGGGCTCCACCAACAACTTCCCATGGCAGGGTTTAACTTCTATGGCTACAAAATAAAATTGTTCAACAATTTTATTTATTTTAAACTGATTCCCCAAATAATAATTCTCAACCTGCTTAAAACGTAACTGTAGTAATGGTCCCCTTAAGCAGATACCAGCGCTGCGAGTTCATCGATGCCCTCATATTTCAATTCCGATCACCGGTTCAAAAGATAGAAAACCCCACTCATTTGTTTACAGAACGTACCCGAGCTAAACATTGGAAATTGATTTCGGGAACACCAGGACAGGGAATCAAGTGTCGTCAAAATCCACATACTTGTAAAAATTCCAATGTAATCAAGAAAAAATTTTACTTTAAATTTCCGGTTCATACATTACTCCCACCTCAGGGATTTACGTCCCCATAAAGCTACAACATAAACAAGGGAAACTAAAGAAGGTATCGAGCATGCATCTGATCCTCCCACTCCCATGTGCTCTCCAATAGGTTTCTTGTGCAACCAGCAAAAGCGCTCAAGAGGAATCGACCGTCCACGTAGGACATGTTCATGTCGATACTCAACCTCTATAGAAACCCCGTGAAAGTCTCCCCATCATCAATGTACAACACTCAGTGGTAGATGATGATGGTTAGGTCGTGCACACATCTCCTTAGTTGAAATACATGGATGATGTTGTGCACCCGGTGAAACTGAGGTGGAATGTCTAGGCGATAAGCCACCTCGCCTAACATGCTAAAGACTTGGAAAGGTCTGATGAAACGTAGATATAACTTGCCGCCCAGGCCAAAACTCCATAGACACCGTCGAGGTGAGACCTGTATGAAGACGTGGTCATCACCCTCGAACTCCAGTGGTATCGTCTCAATTCAGTATATCATTTATGTCTACTATGTGCAGTCTATATCAACTTTTGGATGATCTGCACCTTCTCCTTCCTAGCCTAAACCATCTCTGGTTTTACATGGGTTGACTCCATCACTATCCACAAAGGATATCTGAAACGTGGCCAGCTACTGTCTCGCCACTCCTAACAGCTGAATGCCCGATCTCCTACTAAGAGAATCTGCTACAACATTCCCCTTCTATGGAGTATAAACTATCTCGAAGTCATATTCCAAGAGGAATTCAATCCATCACTGTTGTCTCAGTTTTTTGTCCTTCTGAGTGAAGATACACCTGAGACTATTGAGTTGGAGAAAACCGTAAACTATTCGTTCAACGAACAATGGGTGAGACTAGCCAATTGTAAGAACTCATCTCCACCCTTATTCATCTACGTTCTACCAAGAGCTGCTATGATTTCTCCTCTACTAAAAAGAGAAATCGGGCCTCATCCCCTGGATGAACCACGTTCCTTGCCTAATACAGTCAATGCGGACATGAAGGGTACAATTAATGTCTTAAACGATGGCGTAAGGCCTTGACACTACTAATAATAGATCCAACTATTACTCTCACCTCCATGGGTTGAGTCACACTGTCGGCATCAGTGCATGGTTACTAGGTCTCCTCCAGTAGGAATCTCACAAGTGAGGGTCAAGTCCACACTTTTAACCGGAACCTCTTAGTATAAAACACACAAAAGGATGGAAAGGAAACGTCATAAGGACAAGTGTCTTTTATTACTGCAGCTCAAGTACAAAGACACACAACAACCACAAACAACAACAACATGGAACTATAGGCACCAATAACAAAGGCCTCCATGCCTGGAACTAGTCCCACCCCTATACTCCTGCTTCCGAAGCTTCATATTTGTATGCTTGAGCTGCCTGAAGTTTCTCTCTCTCATATCCACATGTTCCCTGTGGTGGGGGTGGACCTCCCAGTGGTGGTGGTGGCAACACCTCGAAGCGTTGTCCACCTCCAGCTACACGGAAAGCTCCCCTACCTCGGTCTCCTACTCCTTGTGGTCTGCCTCTGCCTGGGAGGTCCTTTATCTATCTGCTGATCATCTGAGCGGTGGGTCGGATAGTCACGAGCCATGTGACCCTGTCTGCCGCATCTGTAACACATAATGGCAGGTATGGCTCTATCTCAACCCTTGGGGCCTCGTACTACTATTCCCGAGTCGTGCGGTTGACCACCTGTAGGTCTGGCCCTCTTGGACCTCTCTGTCATCTGTCTAATTCATACTGTAGAAGACTCCACTGCATGTCGGCTAGTAGTGGTTCCTGCTTCTGGATACTTCTCATCATAGAAACTCTCCACTAAGATGGCTCGCTCTAATACCCTCTTATGCGTCGGGATGTTGTGGGAGACAACTGAAGCTCTAATCTCTCACATGATCCCCTGCTCGAAGGTCTGGGCCCAAAACAATAGGTCCCATACCATGATTGTGGAGTAGCGCAAGAAGTTTGTGAACTTTACTGAGTACTTGGCTATAGTCATGTTGCCCTGCTGCAGATGTAGCACCTTCTATATTTGAACCTCTCGAAATGTAGATGGTAAAACTTCCACCTAGAACAGGCTCTCGAAATCTGCCCATAGGAGTGTCACCTCGTCGTGCATCTGGAGCATCAGGCTCCACCATCTGCTTGCTTCTGCCTGTAGGATGCTGGTACAAAGGATCACCATGATGTCGGATGGTGTCCCTACCAGTCTATAGACTCTCACCATAGCCTCCAGCCAATCCTCAACCACCTGTGGGTCCGTCTCTCTCCAGAACCTGGGTGGCCTCTGGCGCTGGAACTCGTGCAGCGCACTCGAGCGGCATGCATCGCCTGCTGCTGGGGCTACTGTCATTGGTGGCCCAACAGGTGGTAGTACCACTGGTACCTCCGCTAGTTCCTCAACTGGATGATGGCCCTGTACTGATGCCTCATCACTCGGCAACATTTCAGTACGTACAACTCACGGGGCTCCAGCTGGTCATCCACGGGGAGGAATACTGAAAGAAACAGATGTGACACGGTCAAATACTATACCTGTTGAGCTGACCTAGTTTAAGCTGATTTAAAAAATATTTTGAAAACACACACGCAATCATTGTTTTCCTGCAATAAGTAGAAAATCAGAAGTCCATGTCCTGGTGTATGGATACGTCGGCCACCCGCACCATCACTCAACTCCCTGAACTGAAAACCACACTTAGTACCCTTAACACTATTGCTTCATAGAAAAAATGATCAGAGTCATAAGTTCTGCGGTAGAACCGATTCCTCTGATACCAATTTCTCATGACCCATCCTAAGGGCCCGTTCTGTGACTACCCCAGGCCCGCGTTCCATAGGCCACGGGCTGGTTACTAGCACAAAAGGCATAAATCCCGATAAAAAGGGAAGGCACTGCCTTTATGAAATGTAAACACACACACTCAGAGAACAAGTGGAAGAAAACACTATGTAAAGAAGTAACATGTATACTGAATGTACAATGGGGCCAGAAAAAAAAATCCCAATGGAAAGGTACAGCCACAACTAAATGAAGGTACAACATAAAAGAACAATAGCTGAAAGGTGAAGCAGCTCCTGGATCATCCTCCGGGTTCCTACCTGAACGGTAGATAAAGATGTCCTCCTCGGCACTCCAGATCTGTCCATCTCCTCCGGGTATCGACTCATTGTGAGATCCACCACCAGGTACCGTCCAACTCTACAGGCCTCAACCATGACCAGTGTTGTCCGTTGTCTATAACCAACATAATGAGGTGCGGGTATAGCTCGTGATGGGGTGACTATAATGATACTCAGTAGAGATCCTGAGACCCTCAAGGTCTCACTAAAACTAACAAGGATAAACAAAAAAGAAAGATCTCAAAAAATAACCTTTACTTAGGTATATTCCCATACATATACCTACGTTATCATGTAACCCATCTCAATCACAAGGTAAAAACAAAGGTCATTGACTCAGCTCAAACTGGGATTTTTATTCACGATGATGAGAACACGGCTGCTGGAGAACTTTTTCCCTATCGAGTGCAGTAGTCCTATCACAACTCCAAGGTGGCACTGACTAACGTCAGACTGGTTAGGTACTCCTTATGTCAAGTACAGTTGGTCGGCCTCTCACAAAGTAGTGCTTCCCCCGCCATGGGTATGCCACCTCACACAGTAGTGCTCCCCCCTCATAGCCTGCAGAGGTACTCCTCATGTTGAGTACCGTAGGTATGCCACCTCACAATGCATTGCTCCTCCGCCATGGGTCTTCCACCTCACAAAGTAGTTCTCCCCACTGGGCTATTCAAGTCACTTTGAATCGAATCGGACAAACAGCCATTAGGTCTCAGCCAGCTACAAGGTCACTGTACTCCGTATTCTCATCTCCGAGAGGATCTGTTCGACGAGACACTGGTTGATACTTCCAAGTGTTACATAATCATCAGTGGTAGTATCTCAATGGACCGCCTCATCATACGGGTCTCAACAAAATAGATGGCGCGTCAATCGGACACCCGGTCTGTGAGTTATTAGCATTTCTGTTCTAGGGGCCCAGTTGGATTTCCGGAACAATCCAACCCAAACATACTCTAACTAAATCCAAAACTCAGTTAGAGTATTGAAAATGGAACACCTCTTCATGAGGGTCCCAATGACGCAGATGGCGTGTCGATTGGATGCACAGTCTTTATGTTATTTATGTTTAAGTGAAAACGGGCCCGGTCCGTTAAACCTGATGGGATGACGGGTCGGGTCGAATCGGTTTTGGAGGGTATGACTCAGAAAAGTGGTCGAACCGGCCCAGTGAGTCATGTGGCCTAGCCCAATGTGGCACGGCCCAGCTCGGCCTGGCCTGGCTCAGCACAACTCGGCTGGGCGAGGCATGGCTGGGCGCGGCCCGGCAGTGTGTGACCCCTCATCTGTCCGAACTGGCGGCGCCATGCGGCGCCTCCCTTCCCAAACATTCCGACCTTCTGGTGAAAGCAGCCCCCACAGAGGTCCACGTCTCTTCCTTCGTGATTCCCTCCTAGCAACACGGATCTTCTCCGCTCGTCCGGCCGACGGGCCGACCGTTTTTCCAAGGCGGCGCCCTCCTGGCGTTGTGGTTCTTCTTTGTCCGGCCGGCCGACGGGCCGGCCGGTCCATCCACTGACGCGGCCCGCAAAGTGGGCCACGATTATCGCTGCACATCCGGCGCGACGACGCTGGATTCCTACATCATGGACTACGCTGGCAGCAGTTCCACATCTGCGGCACGACACGACGGTTTCGTGCTTCCTCGGCCGCGGCCAGCTTGACTGCGGCTTTTTCTAGCTTATGCGACGGCAACCCTTGTGCCACAGGTCTCTTCCGTGTTCCGCCTTCGATATTCGGTTCCAAAAATATCATGTTCTAGAGGAGGTTCATCAGACCGTGTTCGTTCGGCCCACGCCCTCTGCATTAAATGATAGAAATAGGATGAGACAATCAAAGATATACAATGATGAATCGAGACACAATCTTAATCA
Organism: Viscum album; assembly: GCA_963277665.1. NCBI lineage: Eukaryota > Viridiplantae > Streptophyta > Magnoliopsida > Santalales > Viscaceae > Viscum > Viscum album. Next base: position 1,554,228,672 of record OY728121.1, on the reverse strand, counting down.
ATTAAAATTGAACATAACCCCTAGCTAGCATATGGATCGTTCATCGTAGACGCGGAAAGCGTTCTCACTCCGTCAACGTCGGTAAATAACAGTCGTCATTGGAGAGCACCCCATGATTATATTTCCTCCCTTGATGCGGAGGAAGAAAAGGAAGTGCATCGTCGATCTTCATGGAACTGGCATTCTTTGTTGAAGAGGCGTCATTCTTCAACGAAAGTGGAATTATCTTCTTCTTCTTCTTATTCACAATAGATCTCTCAAAATCCCCCTATCCAACAACTTCCAATGTAATATAATTGGCCAATCCTATTATTTTATTAACACTAGCAATTTAAATATCAAAATTTAAATCACTTAATTAATTATTTTTATAGGATCAAATTATTAATTAAGGTGTGTTGGAAAGAGTTAAAGATGGAGAGATAGGAAAGGAAGAGTTATATAATTAAAGAGGAGTAAAAAATTTAAAAAAGTTAGATTAAGGGAGTTTGGGGAAAATGAAAGGATGGGTATTGTGTCGGCCCCACCACTCATATAACCACACATGGGATGTTGGGTGGTTGTGGGCTCCACCAAAAACTTCCCATGGGAGGTTTTAGCTTCCATGGTTACAAAATAAAATTGTTCAACAATTTTATTTATTTTAAATTAATTCCCCGAATAATAATTCTCAACCTGCTTAAAACGCAACTGCGTTAAGGGTACCCTTAAGCAATTACCTGCACTGCGAGTTCATCGGTGCCCTCAGATATCAATTCCGAGCTCAAGTTCAAATGATAGAAAAACCCTCTCATTTTTTTACTGAACGTACCCAATATAAACTTAGGGAATTGATTCTGGGAACACTGGGCCTCGGAATCAAGTGATGTCTAAAGCCACAGACTCATAAAAATTCCAAAGTAATTAAAAAAAATTCCTTGAAATTTCGGGGTCTTTACAAAAAAAATCCTGAAATAATTCATCAAATGTGGTATTAGATGTAAAATAATATAAAAATAACTATATATTATGATTTATACCTTATGAAAGTTAAAGAGAGACAAGAACCCCCTAACGTGAGTTTGATTTGACATGATTCTACTCTATATTCCTTAATAATTTACTTCACTTATTTATATGCATTATTAAGAACATTTTAGAAATTTATTATTACATTTATTATACTTATAAACATGTTATATACAATTACATAATCAATAGTGTTTAGTTTTTAATTTTTAAAAATATTTGGTTTATTTGTCAAAAACATCTTTGATAGATCATCTATTGTAAAATGGCTCATTATAAAACGTCTCTATAATAATAATCATGATATTATTAAAATATATATACCTCAATTATACTTTTATAACCAATACTAATTTATGGTTATTAAAAATGGACCAATGTTACATTGGTATAGATGGATGGTAGTAGGTACACATAACTGACATTCTCACTTTTTAATTATTTATATAAAAAGAAGCAGAGTATGAAATCTCATTCTATAATAATAATTTTATAATAATTTCTATATTATTTTATTCTATATATCTATAAATATAATTCATTTGATATAAATGGAATCATATCGTGTCGATAAGGTGGTTGTCCACACATCAAAAAACGACATTATAATTTTTTAAATGTGTGAATGTGTAATAAAGAAAATGATAAAATACTTTTAGAAAGGTCATTATTTCATGAATTAAATATTTTTTTTTATTTAATATATTTTTAATTAATCCCATCCCTAATGAATTCCATGTTATGTGTGACTGCATCACATCACTTTGCGCAGTCGATTGTCCACACGTCCACAAATGACGTTGTCGTATTATGAAAAAATGTAAAACATAATGTTATGTGTTATAAGAATATTAAAAAAGTATAAAGAATACCTAAATATCATATATTTCATATAAACATATTTTTTCATCATAATTCCCTACCATGAGAGGTGGTAACTGAAAAATGAACAACATCATTTGGGATGGCTGTTGTTATCTGTAAACGAATGGTAATTTTGTTTACCATTTAATTGATGTGTGTGTAGGTATAGGCAAACCCATTAACATAAAAAAATATCAATATATTTTTTATACTGATTTAATTATATAATAATGTAAAAATTTGGACTTAATGGGTGTATAATGAAATAAAACATAAATACACGTTGAAGAATGATACCACTATTTTTGTTAACTCATTTTGGATTGCACTAAATGACATCATTGAATAGATTTACAATGAAATGAGGACTCTAGGTTGTCGGTAGGGGTGTTGAGAGAATATTTAGGATGTTTCTGGATATTCAAAAGTGGATTTAGAGGTAGGAGGAAGGGTAATACTGAATTCATTTTTATAGTGGAGGTGGAGTGGAATTTTTGTAAATACAAATAGGTAAAAAATATTGGGATCTGTCCCATACCTCATGTGAAAAAAATGGACTAATAATTTATAATATGTGATTAATGGCTGATAAATCTCAAAACGCACATAAAGAAAGTTTTTATTACTATTTTTGTCATCAATTTTTATGATTTATTATTTTTATTGTTTTTGTTTTTATTAAAGTAGCTAGTATTCTATCCTATGTAATGCGACCCTTAATACTAAATTAAAGTGAGATTTATAGGAAATTATAGACCCAATTAATTTATAATTTTTTATATAATTGTAAAAAATAAATATCATGTGTGTCAAAAATTAATTTTAAAATAGGCGCATATAACATGAAAAAACACTACATTAACCAAAACTGTGCAAATAATGTTTTTCCGATCTATGGGAAAAAAGGTTATTTATAAAAGCTAATTTCTTCCCTCAATTGAAAATATATTATTTTAAATAACTCATAGATATAACTAGGAAGAATATATGTTTTTTATTTATATTAAATCATTTAATAAAATAACCCTTATTGTAATACACCATTAATATTAATTTTGATATTATCTACCTTTTTACAATTTTATAATATCATAAAAATATTTTATTTAAAATATATTGATTAAAAATCTTTTTAATATGGTATATTTATATATAAATAATTTACCAAAATAGTTCATTAAATTTACTTCCCTTGTAATGTTTTTTCATCATTTATTTTATTTAATTATTAACTAAATAATCCATCTATTAACATTAGTTAAGAGTTTAGTGTATCTGATTAATATCTAAATGTAATATTTAAATTACCTTGATAAAAAATTATTTTTTATTTTATAATAATGTTACTAATAGATAATTTTTAGCATCTTCCCAACCCAATATCTTTATAAATGTAAAAGGTATGGAAGATTCCTTCTTAATCTCTTTCTTTTCAAAACAAATTATATAGATATATTTCTGGTAATATTATACCAATAACTCATAAAATTATAACCAAAACGTGATATTGTCTAACTATTAGTATAAAATGGATTTTTTAAAAGTTTCTATATAATTTTATTACTTATAATTATGGTTTATTCTGTTGTTAATCTTTATTTAACATTAATCATAATAATAAATTTCAATTACATTCATTTTTTGTTCAAAAAATTCTGTATTAGAATAAAAAATACATTCTAATTCTATATATATATATATATGTATATATCTATTTTTCAGAATTAATTATATATATGTTCTTAAAATTAATTTATAATTAATCTCATAGATGTTGTGACACAATGAGTTTTTAGAGAAAAATGATGAAAAGTTTGAAATGATGTTATTTACTATTTATATGTGAAATTTAGTCTATTAACCTAAATTTGATTTATTTTTGTATGACTAAAATAATTATAATTTAAAAAATATTTATAATATAATTTAACAACATAAATATAATTGATGAAAAGTATGTTTTCAATTATATTGCATTTTTTTCACTATTCACAAATAAATGAAACTGCTTACAAAAATTAAAAAATAAACCCACAGAAAATATTTCTATTCATATTCCAAAAATGAATATTATTTTCCTATAAAAATAAATAAATTGTAAAAATTTATTTTTAAATCATGTTTGACATTAAAAGACGGAAAAACATACATATAGAAAAATAATAGTAATACTATGTTATTGTAAAGAAGGATACAATATTTTAGAAACACCGGATAAACAGAGTATTTCACTTGATGAAATATGAACTATGTACTGAATTCATTAAAATTGACTAAATAAATTAAATTAGTTAGAAAAATTATTTTCCATTACATCTCAGGATGTCACATCATACCCCCCATAAAATGAATTTCCCCCCTGATATTCATCATTTTCATCAATGTATTAAAACTTTTGGAATTCATTTATTGAAACCCACATAATTATATGTTTAAATAAAATTGACTTTTGAAAAGGGAAGGTTGGAAACCCAAAGATCATCAAAATTCATGCATAACTAGTGTTCAAAACAAGGAAAACATATGTGGGAAATTAAAATATGAATTTAGAAGTAAAAACTGATTCCCCTATAATAATGGAGAGTAATTATTAATATAGTCAAGGGGAAATCAATGAAAAAAACCAAAATACAAATAAGTGTAGAATTGGTGATTTATGCCCTCATAAAAGATGGCAATATGCTATCATTTAATTTCAAGATCCTTTTAAAAAGGTTAAAGAAAGTTCATTCTATAATGTTGAATAACTAAAAAGAATCATACATACATAGTGTGTTATAAATCATAAATTATTAAATTTCAACCAAAATATCATATTTTTCTCCAAAAACAAGTATTCCAGATGAATTCTTAACTCCTAATAAAATAAACTAATCAATTGAAGACCATATAACCATAAATTGGATAATCAATATATTATAACAAATCATTATACATTTACCAAAACCAAAAAGGTAAGCACGTGGTAGTTTAATTCCAAAAATTGGTAAACTATCAAATGATACAAAAAATATTAAAAATTTAATAGAAATACCTAATGTTTAAACTATATCATCCCATAAATATATACCATCCCAATTCGTCATAAATTACTAAACTGAGTTTAAAAACCAATGATTAGAAGGATTTATTGATATATTATAATAATATAAATAAAAAATTATTCCTCAAAAAACAAATTGTATGTTTCTTAACTAAACATAATATTAAGGTGTAATTATTTCTATACTAAAAATGAAATAATATAGGCTAGCGGTAGTTTTTAAAATTCGTATCATGCATTGGTTATTTTTTAAAGACCCACCACCTAGTTGGATGCGATGCGTTGTCATTTAATATATGATTTGTACCCTTTTTAATTAAACATTAATCACAATTCTTCCCAAAACAATCATTTTTATCAAAGGGGATTAATCTACCTCATCCCAAAAGATGTATCTGAAAATATCTTTAAGTTATCATCGCTTAAAACCTAAATGGGGTGTCAAATGCATTGAATGTATCATCATACTTATGTTTATAAACCTACAATGGTATCACTAAATCATTGGATGACATCACATGAAAACATAATAATTTCCACAGTTATCTAAACCGACCATTGATAACAAATATGAAAGCCCAGAACCAACACATTCAAATCTAGTGATGAATTAAAAACCATGAAAATTTTAGCTGATATGCAGATAATTATGACCAAAACTTTTTCATTAAAAGCATACAACATTAAATGGATTAGATGGATCACATAAATTCCAGTGCAACTATTAGTTTTAGTGTTTTAGACAAATAGGAAAAAATCGTACAAAAACAATTAACATAAACATTTAATCATTAAAAACTAGTTTATAAAAATGAAAATAGTATCACATTTTACTATTCATTTTATATTTCACATTATGTCATAAACTTCATCCTTTTTAAATATTTTATAAAACAAAATTTTTAGGCATAATTTATTAAAACATTGGAGAAGGAAAAATAATAAGGGTGTGATCAGATTCTAATTAAGGGTAAAAAATTATAAAAAATAAAATGTTATCCATGAGAATAAGAGAGAATAAGGGTATGATGTGAAAATAAAATTTCTTGAGAGACTCATAAAATAACTCACACACATAAATACATGGAACATAAAATATGAAAACAATGGAAATGATTCATGAGAATAAATAATCACGTTCCAAGTGATATCAATCTAAATCATTAGAAACATTTTAAAACAACATGTTGTTACCTTGGAACATCATATCATTTAACCCATACATAACCCTTATAGAACACTTACAGAAGGCTTACAAATTGAATAACCAGTATGGATGACTTACATATAAAGAGTTACCAATACATTAGAGTACTATCTAGGTCAACCCTCTTTATAAGCTATATTGGGTTCACCCGATGCTATCTATGGTAACCAATAATTTATAATTTACAAGAACAAAATATATATATATAATTAATGAAAATTCATTGAATCAGTATTTTTTTTTGAAAATTATTTTACCATGTAAGGAAAATGAGTTCCACAAAAATCTCCATGATTCTCAGTTAACAAATTAAAAAGAACCAGGTTGTATAAAATTTTCATCAAAAAATTACCTAATGGAGGAATATAAATGGGTTAAATAAAATTTTCATTGAAATATGAGTAACCTGTAGATAATAAATAGTATTCATAACAATCTCTTAGAAAAGAGGTTTACTCATGTAAAATAAATGGGATAAATAAATGTATCTTTAAAAAATGTGTAACCAATGGAAATAAATGGGTTAAATAACAATATATTTGAAACATGGGTAACCTATTTAAATCTAAAGGGTTCTATAACAATAAACTTTATACATAAAAAATCCATTGAAAAGAAATTTATTTCACAAAAACCACTTTATGAAATTATCACCTCATGGGAAATAAAACGATTTTATAACAATATCATTATAACATAATAAACCCATGGAAAAAAGGGATTAAAACTATCCCTTTAGTACATAATCAATCTATTGAAAAATTAGGTTTCAAATCAATCACTTTAGTTTATAATCAAACAATGGAAAAGAAACGGTTTTCAAAAATTATCTTTTAATACAAAATAATCTTTAAAAAAACAAACGTTTTTTGTATAAATAAAGAATATACCTAGTTAAAGATAACTAATAATTAGTATTTTTCCTGTTTTTTAATGGAAATTAATGTAACTTATTATTAAATACTTTATAGTGAATATTAATATATATACATTCTAAAGCATCACATACCACATCGAAACATTTGTATAAATAACCATACAATTGGATAAAATTTAATAAATCATATAATATCCTGAGAATATATAGATTCATTATATAAACTGTCATGGTAATAGTATAAAAACCATAAAAAATAATAATGGTTATAACATCAAGATATGACTCAATTGATTAAGAATTAGACGAAGTCCCTTAATACATGAGTAAATTTAGAATCCTGAGATCCATTAACGAATAACATTAATTGAAACATTTAATATCATAAAATAAATAAAACTCATCATTAAAAAATTCATAGGTCAATTGATACACCATATAAAATTACATATGTTCTAAATAAAAATTATTTCTCAATGGAATGTCAATAGAGATGAAACCACATATAAGTCTAGTATCATTTGAATTAGAAAACAGAAAATAATAATAATCCAATGAAACATTTATATTCCATGAATATGAAATAATTCATGTTATAATACCTCATATGGGGAATTAGGTACAACACACTAAATGAAAAATATGGGATTATAACCTATGCCTTGTGAATTTAAAATGAGACCAGAATCCCTTTTGTTGGGTATGATTTTCATTATTTTTTTCTATATTACTAAATTAAAACTTATGATAAATATATATTTCATTAAGATAAATTTACAATTTTGTTAATGCTTTTATTTATCTTATAAACTCTTTATATTCAATTACTTATTCAATAATGATTAAGAAGGATGTTTTTACCATATTTAGTTTTTCGGTCAAAAGATTATTTTTAGGTCAACTATGGAGAAATGGGTCCTTATTGAAACATATCTAAAATAATATTCATGAAATAATGTTAATATTTAAAAATAAATTGTACATTTAAATCCAATAATTAATTCTGGTTATGAAAAATGAAACAACATTACAATCATAGAGACTATAGGTATTACGTATGGATGTGTAACGTTATCATTTCTCAATTATCATAATGAAAATAACTGAATTAACAGTTTTAATTAAAAAATTATCATTTATTAATAAATAAAATAACATTTAATCATATATACTTATATATAAAAATTTGTTTATTTAAAAAGAAATCAAATCGCATTGAGGAAGTGGTGGTCCACCGATCCACAAATGATGTTATCACTTTTTCGGTGTGTGAATGGGTAATAAAGAAAATGATATTACATTTAGAGAAAGGTAATTTGGTTACTAATATCATACAAATTTTATTAATGTCACATAATTTTAATTAATCCCATCCATAATAAAATCTTTGTAATGTGTGAACATATCCCATCACTTTGAGGAGGTGGTAGTCCACATGTCTACAATCAATGTTATCGTGCTAAAAAAATGGAAATCAATAATGAATTTGTTATAAAAGATTACATAAGTATGAAGAAAATATAATTATCATATATATCATATAACAAAGGTCTTCCAACATAATATCTATTAATCGTAGGTGGTAAATGAAAAAAGAATGACATCATTTCAAGAGGTGTTAGTTTATCATATACGAAATCTAATTTTATCACCCATTTCATGGAATTTAGTATAAATGTAGGTTTATAAATTAATGTAACTACATATAATTATATTTAATTTATTTATGTTATTATATAATAATTTAATAAGTAAACATAAATGGGTGGTGAAAAAAATAAAACACAAATAAATTTTAAAGAATACCACCTTTATTCATGTAACTCATTTTGGTTTGGACCAAAGGGGTTAAATTGTTGGAGTTATTCCCAAATTTGGTACACCAGGTTGATTATACGGTTTTTGGATTCCTATTTTGGCTGGGTTCAGATGAGACAATGTTTATTGAGATGTGTGAGGAATGGGAAGAGTTATTTATTTTTTATAGAGGTGGAGGAGTGGAATTCTTCTAAATATGAAAAGGTAATCAATATTGGGATTTCTCCCTTAAATCATGTTCCTGAAAAGTGTAAAATTAATTGATTAAATGGGATGTATGGTAAAGCCACACTAACACCCAAAAAAATATCTCTCATTTAGTTCATTATTCAATATTTTTCATTATTCTTATAATTTTATTTTTATTAAAGTAACTTGTTTTCTATCCTAAATAATATTATAATTAATACTATATTTATGTGATATTTTTCGAAAAAAATATACCCACATAATTATAAATATGATATGTAGTTTAAAAATATAAAATCCATGTTTTTTGGAAATTTATTTTCAAACTGGCATATGTAACGTCCAAAAACACTACATTAACCAAAACCGTGTTAGCAATGATTTTACTATATATGGGTAATTAATAAAATTATAAATCATTATTTTACCCATAATTGATTTTTTATATAATTATTAATATATAGAAATCATATTTATGGTTAAATTATTTTTATTAATTTTTAATAATTTAATAAAATTTCATTTATTATAAAAAACCATAATGTTTATTATGGAATTACTTAATTAATTTAAATTTAACGATATCCAAATAATATTTGAGTTAAAATATATTAATTTATAATACATGTGATATGATTTGTGAATTATAAAATAATTTCTCATAGTAATCCACTAGGTTTTTATCCCTTCTTAGTTTTTTACCATTATTTATTTTATATAATTCTTAACTAAATAATCCATGTGTTTTATTTTCTTAAGAATTTACTGTATCTAATTTTTCTCTACTAATTATAAATAAATTACCAAGAAAAAACACGTTTTACATTAAAATTAATTTTTATAACATAAACTAGGTATTTTTTTCACCAATCTAAAGAATTATAAATTTTAAATATAAAGAAGGTTCATATTTTAATATTTTTCTATACATAACATATTATAAAGACCCCATTCATGAAATAGTATCCAAAAAATAGAAGGGGTATTGTCGAAATATTTTCATGAAATGGATTTTGGAAAAGTTTCTATGTAACTATGGCCATTATTTTTAATTTTTAGTCACTTGATAAGAATAATATTACCTTAATCAATGTAAATAATTTTAATTGCATTCATTAATCATTTTGGTCAAAAAATTATGTTGATATTCATAATAAAAAAGGAGATATGTATTCGAGATATGAATATCTATTTTTTAAAAATTCATTCATTAATGATTCTAATATTAATATAAGAATAATCTGGCAGAGGTTGTGAGGTAGTGGGTTTTGTAAGAGAATATTTCAAATGTTTGAAAAAAATTTATATCAAATTTCAAAACAAAAATTATATTGTTTGAACTAAATTTAATATATATATATATATATTTGGACTAATTATAAATTTAAAAAATTTAATATATTGTATTTCTATATAAATAAATTACTATAAAAACATTTTACAATTAAAATGCAATGTTTTCATAATGCATCAAAAAATGAATATTCTCCAAAAAATACCAATAAATCACCCAATAAAAATAGTGATATTTATATAAAAAATTAGTAATTTATTTTGTCATAAAAATTGTCAAACTGTCAAATTTTAGTTTTAAATCAAGTATTTAATTAAAAGGTATAAAAAATACCATATAAAATATAATATTATATTATATTACTGTTTGTTATAACTCAATATTGTATGAAAAACATGATAATGATTATATTTAATGTGATAAACAATAAAATATATATATCATGTAATCCAATCCATTAATTAATTTAAATTAACTTGATATGATATATTACATACAATCTCAGGATGTTAGAGTCATCTATGAATGAAGTAATGGTCTCGACATATGTACTGCCAACCTGAAAAACCTACTTGCAAATGAAAAAACATAGTAGCCATGTAGATTTTAGAACATGTTTTTACCCAGAAATATTTTGAAAATAAAATGATTCGAATAAAATCAATATTATCCTAATATTACATCATATAGATTTATTTGAATAAAGAGTATATTCCCATATGACTGATGTGACCCCATCTTGAGTATATGGCCTCGATATATATATATATATAAATATGGTATGGATTATTTATAGTGTTTTTAATATATTGGGAATAATAATCATCTCTACCTCTTGTCTAAGAGCACAAAAGAGAGTTACTGAAATAATGGAGTCTGAAGCTCCAAAATCAATGAAGGAACTAACATGGAAAGAGACTTATAAATCATATGTCACGCTATCTCTGTAACATCTTCCATTTATTCCTCCTCTACATTAAACTAGAAATTCCAATCTCATATTCCTCTCTATTGAAGACCACATAAAAAATGCTTGAATTGATGTTCCTAATAAATAATAATACTATAATATAGGTATATATCTTCTATGTAATGTTTGGAACCTTATATCAAATTAATTTCAAAAACAATATGTTGATTGATGTATTTGATGGATGTCTATGGTGTTTTTTAGACATTTCAATCTTTCTTAGGGTGATACATTCCCAAAGATTCCAAATTTTTTTGTAATTCCCTATAGTGAGTCATTACAATTTTGAGACATTTCAAACGATGATACATTTCAAGCGGTGATAAATTTCCAATGGTTATTTATTTACAAAGTGATACATTCTAAATGGTTTATCATTTCTAATGGTGAGACATTTCCAATGGTGAAATATTTTAAATGGTGAGAAAATTGAAATGGTGATACATTACTAATGGTGGAAAATTTCAAATTGTGATACGTTTCCAATGGGGATAAATTTCAAACAATGATACATTTCCAATGGTGAGACACTTGGACAATTTTCCATTTTTATAGAGCTTTCAAAATAAAAATCATACATTAATTTTTAAAATATTTTATGATGAAAATGAGTTTAAATGTAGCAATTGAAGGTTTTATCGAATTCTAATATGATATATAGCATATAAATAATTTATAAAATGTTTACAAACCTTTTAAATGATAAAACGATATAGATTGAGGGGATCCTCCTTTAATGGTCAATTAAAACTATACCCAATTCCCCCTAGTATCGGCCTTTGTCATTATAAAGAGGAGACCTTTCATTACATCCTTTGGGATTAAATTCCCTTGAGATTATTCCCTTAATGTCATATTACTGGTTTTAATAGTTGGTTTCAGTCCCCTCAGATGATGTTACCTCATGTACACACAACCAAAAATTTTATTGTAGTAACATTGGGAAAAATATCTTCTAAATATTATTTCTTTAATTTCCACTAATTTCTAAAATTTGGCATTGGTTAATTATCGTTATCTATTTTTAATATTATTAAAAATTCATTAATTTATAAATTGTATTAGTGTAAATTGTATTTAAAGGGATAGTTGAATTTGAATTATCTTTATATAGTTTTTTATTGATTTGATTAAATTTTTTTATTTTGTGATTGTTTGGGAATAATTCATTAATGGAAACCATGTATTTTGGTATCATGGTTATGCGTTAGTGAATTTTCTCGAGACCTATATTTTTGTGATTATATGATATCATCATTGATAACTAGTTAACCATATATATTTGGTTATGGTAATAGATAGTCTAGGTTTCCATGGATTCGGTAATAACATCCATAAATAATGATCTAAAAATAATTAAGTCCACTTTTTTCTAAATTTATAAATGAGATATGATTTTTCATGTTATTATATGTGTGTAATGGTTGTATTTTGTGTGTGTGATACTGATGTAATGTGAAGTATCTATATTGGGATGTGTGTGGGGGTAGTTCATGAGATTTTTTTGTGAATTGAGGATGTGTGATTTTTTTTTACAGTGGTGTAGTGGGTCTATGATGGTGGATTTTGTAAGATTAGTAGTAAGGCAATGAGGTTTGACTGTTAAATTATGTGGATGTGATAGTTTGTTATATGTGTTGTTATTATGTTGTGTGGTTGGTTTTGTTAAATTTATCCAAGTATTAATGGAATTAAATTCAGGATAAAGATTTCAAGTGGGGAATTTTTATGAGTAAATTGACGTTGGGATTTGATTTATAAAATAATAATGTATATATACAAAATAATTTTCTTGAAATATGAATTGTTTTTTCTTCATATATAAAATGGGATGATATAGAATTTTGAATAAATAAATAAATGGTGTTGTTAAAGTGCAGATTTTTTCTAAAAAGAGAATCTAAAAAATGTATTATGGAATAAAATATAAATCATGGATTATGTTTTATGGTTTGATTTTGTGCATTTAGGGAAGGAGGTAATGATGTGGATTCTATGAGATGGTTTTTTTATATTGTGAAACTATAGGATTTTATTGTGTACTATAACTATATATGTATATATATTGTATGTTCTAATAATTTTTATATGCTCCCCACACCCCATCGAGCCCTATGATCTAAGCCCAATATACTCATGTCTGGGGGGGTATGTTTTCCAAAATCCATGTTAGGGGAAGGTTGGACGGATACCTACTCTTCCACCCTCCCTCTAATAGAATTTCAGAAAGAAATGCATGGGTTGTGATGGCTAAAAGTCCACAGTTTCGGTTTTGTGTTTTGATGTTATGTGATGTCCAATGTGTGTGTGGGAAAGAGGTGATGTATTGTGATACCTAGGGGTTTTGTGGGATGGATGGGATGTGATGTGATGATAATATAAATAGGTTGGAGATCCAGAATGTACAATGTTTGGGTGTGAGAGATGAGAGTTTTTTGTAAATCAGTGTGGTGTACCCTATCATCTCTATACTTTATTTTGAATTATTATACTAGATAGTTTACTTGGTGAAAAATCCAAGGTCAAATTAGGGATTGGTTAGTTGACCATTATATGAGTTTTTGGTACTAAAACCTTTTTCATGGGTCGATTATTATTCCCTCTTATCATGTGCATAAGAGACATTGGATTTCTTATTGTGTATACATGTATGACCACCCTACGTATGTTTAAAAAATCAGGATTACATGAGGACTTTTTGGACTGCACTTTTCATTTATAGATCCTCTATTTGGAGTCGTTGATCTGTCACTTCATTACCTTTTATTCTTGTGGGATTTCTTTTGTTTAATTTTATATTTATTGTTATCATTTATAAATGCATTGTGGTATGGTTTGGAATTAGTTATATTATTTAATTTTATTATTATGGCTGCTTCATTCTATATCCTAATCTACATTCCTTATATTAAATAACACCTCTGTTGTCATGATATTTTTATACACTCGGTGGCAGTCACCAAATTGGGTCCCACTAGTGGAAGGACATAGGTGTAATTATATATCTCCCTTCATTATTTTATCTTAATTGGGAGGGGTTGTGATCGAGTGAATCAAATGTTGTGGTTTCTAGAATGTATGAAACACAGAGATAGGCACAAATGAAAATTGTATGGGTTGGTTGGGAAATAGTGTCAGTTGAAATTGGTACATGAAATATTTTAGGGAACACAATCTTGGAAATAAGATTTTGGGGACCACTATAATCCAATGTGTGGCCTCTGAGCTTACCGAATGACCAAGTGAGGTAGAAGTTCTAGTAAATCAAAACACAAGAGAGTTATACACATATTTTATGGTTTGAGATATTATTGGAAATTGGGAGATATTGGTATGTAAACATTAATTAAAAAAATAATAATATTTTATTTATGTTTCTCTAAAATTTCTAATTATATTGTTTATAATAAACTATTATTGATTTCAGAATATACAAATATCCTAATGGGAAAGGATATGATTATGGTTCACTATCATGGGATTTCTATTTGAATACCTCTCGGTAAGTTATTTTTTTGTTTCAGTTCATGTTATAGAAAGATTCTTAATTAATTGAATATAATTTATTTCCAATACCATATAACATTCCATCCGGTATTCCAAATTTTTGAACTTTTTATTGATGAATGATTACTATATTATTTTGTGACGACTATGAATTTGGAAAATCCTTTTGAAGCTTATTACCACCTATAGATTTCACACGATCATGATAAAAAAACTGTTTCAGAACAATGAATATAAGTATTCGTTTTTTCATGTGATTTAGTATTTCAAGAATTTCATTCCATTTTTAATTTATCATGATTATGTTTTAAAATGTTTTTTATTTTGGTTTCCAAAATTTAAATTTGGATGATTTTAAAAATAACCAACATTATTATTGATAATTCAATTGAATTTGGAACCCTTTTGAATATTAACATAGTACTTATTTTCAGAATGATTTTAGTTTTGTAGAATTTATATAACCATAGGTTGTACGTGTGTTTTATGTAGGGAATTCTTGATATTTTTTTCTATATTTGTCGAAATTTATAAGAATGACTTTTGGTAACCTCTTGCGAGTTAAAATTATTTAAATAATCAAATTAATTAATATATGAATACGATTGAATTTTTAAATCTGAAATAGATATTCCATAAATATCATGTCATGATTATTTTTCATTTGAGGGATGCCTAATGTGGAAATAATTTGTGTTCAACTATTGAAATTCTAGTATTTTGGATATGATCAAGTGGCATGTAAAATATATTATCAATAAAAATGGAAATGCAAAAAAATTATATTTCTTTAAATATATTATCATGATTGTATGACCAATAAAATTGTTAAATAATGTTTAATATTAACGTGATAAATAATGAAGCATATAAATAAAAGATGAATTGTTTAAATTTTGTTGACCGAAAGCCTATTCTATTTGGATGAGGATTATATCATTTTTTTATATTTAATGTAGTATTCAAAATAAACATAAGAACACAGCTTGTAGACTTTTTAAAATGAATTTCAAAGTGTATTTTCTTGGAATCAATATGAATATATAATTTATTTTTTAACATGTTAATCCTCATCTGTGAGAAGACATGTGTGTAGTTTCATCTTTTTCTTGGATGAATATTAGAAAATTTTAAAAAAAAGAATGATGTTTCAATGTAATGAACCTTGAATTGTTAAATTGTGTTTGTGGTTTCATTATTATTGTTTCATTAATGTTTTTATGTACCTTTATAAAATAATAATTGTTTTAAAACATATTTTTTATATGATTCTCCTGGATTATGAGACCCATAATATAACTCGTTGATTAATACCACAATTTATATGATTGGATAATCAATTATATGTCATTAATAATATATTTTTATAATATAAAATTAGAAATTATGTTAGAATACACATGATTTAACATTGAGATGATGTAATATATGTCCACACGTGATTATAGAAGATGGTATGTGTTGCTGCTATGTGTGATTGTTCTTATTGTATTTATTTATGTGATATTTGATTAAAGACATCAATCATATAATTACAGGGATACGTTATCCCTAATTGAGAAACATATTCTGTTGCTTTGTTTGAAACCATATGGGTGAGTTAGTGCCTCTAAAAGATTATATTGTCTCCCAATGGGAATGTAGATTCCATGATTAGTGTGTTTGGGTATTAGATGTGTGACGATAGTGGTTATCATTGGTTTTGGCAGTTTGGAGGATAATATTGAGTAATTGGTTTTGTGAAAAGTATGGTTTCTTGTATATATAAAGCAGTATAGTGATGTGGTCACTTGAAACTTCTTATGGATATTTTCTTTGGTGATGAGTTTGTGAATGTAGTTTTGATATGAAATGGTGGTGATTTTTGTTGGTTGAGACACATGGTTGATTTGGTGACATGACATTTGTTGTTTTTTGGGTGACTTTTCTAATGGAATCCCTCACCTCTCCAAAAAATTTTAATCACATACTATTGATAATAAAATATAATGGTCATTTTAGGAAATATATAAATTAATGAAGATGGGATTTCATCCCACACCTAAATTACTTTATAAATAATTCTATGTGTATGATTTAAAAAAAATTTGTTGGTTGATTTTTTTTATTTTTGAAATGTGTTATGACATGAAACATATAATGAGATGTAAATTTTTTCTCTCATCAAGACATTTTATATTATGAAAATTTTTAAAATAGTGCAAGTGAGTTACTTCCACCAAATGTTGAAAATATCATGGTGCATTGGATGAGGTGTTTAGATTTTTATTCTTCATGTAGATATGTCTACATAAATATTTGTTCTTTTTTTGGTTGGGAAATGTAATGAAAATTTCTTTCATGATGATTATCCAATGTGGGAGTATTTCATTAGAATACATGGTAAATTTTAAAACTGGATAAAATCGATTGATCCAACTTTATGTTTTATTTTTATTACAATGAATGCCATATAACAATTTTGTGACACCTGAAATAAAATAATCATGGGTTTTGAAAGTAAAATATGAAACATATTTAATGTGTATTTTTGAAATAAATGTTGTGGGGAAATTTTAAATACATCATTTTTTATGTCTTTGACGATATTTGGTGAAAAAACAACATAAATATAAAAGTGACTTTTAGTAGTGTTTCTGTTGTAGATTTAAAAAATGGCTTTATTGGAGGGGTTATTTTGAAAGGCATGTACTTTTTAATATTAGGAATTAGGAATTAAGTGTATTAAAATATTCGTTTCCTAATTGGTTGATATGTATTTTATGATGTGATTATTATGACCATCAATGCGACCTTACTGTTTTTTGAGCGGTATATCCCCTGAGGGAATGTTTTTATTGAATTGTGAAGATTTAAATATTTTTCTGAAATGGTTTATGTGTCCTAATTACATTGAAAATCGTGATATTTTTCTCATTAGTTGTTCATTCTGGCGAATTTTATTTTTTCTTTATTGTTTTTTTCACTCTAAAGTACGTACAATTCCCCTAGATCGTGTTCTATGGAGGAATATTGTCCTAGAGGAGAGTACATGGGAGAGTGATATGTAGTTTCAAGCCTAGTAAAAAAAGTTGTTTTGAGACATCCTTTCTCAACATTTTTAGTAATTTTTTATTCAGACCATGGTTTTTCTTTTGAGATATGTTGTTTTCCCCTTGATGTGATTTTTTCTACATTGTGTGATAATGATATATCGTTGGAAAAAGGGAATACCTAATTCATAATCAACAAATATTTTACTATTATGCGATTAAACCCATGCATGAGGGTTAGGGCCACCCATTGCAGATAAAATTATTAGATGGTGGATGGAATTCCATGATTCCTATGCTTGAGGAAGTGAGTTTTTTTCACTATTTGGGAATTTGGGATAGATTTTTTGGTTAATGGTAGTCTTTCTATTATATTGAGATTGTTGGGAGGTATCTCAGATGATATTTGTATTGACCCCTTTTTTCCTTTCATCGAGGTTATATTTGAATTATTATTGGAGATGGTAGTGTTGAGGTATTTTATACAATTTTATGAACATTCTAGAACTTTATATTACTAAACATATATGATAATTGAGGTTTATGAGGAATGTACTAGATGTTTTCAGACATTACAGTCTTTAAAATAGTGGTACATTCTTATAGTTTTACATTTTTGTATAAATTTCCAATGGTGAGACATTTCAAACATTGGGAAATTTCCAGTAGTGATATATTTTTAATAGTGAGATATTTCAAATAGTTTCACATTTCAAATGGTGATAAATTTATAATGGTGATTCATTTATAATGGTTATATATTTTCAATATCATTACATCTCCAATGGTGAGACATTTCCAATGGTGAGAAATATCCAACTCTCAAACATTTCTAATGGAGGTATATTTATAATAGTTAGACATTTCCAACAGAGATACATTTAAAATTTTGTGACATTTATAATGGTGAGGAATTTCTAAAGGAAAGTCATTTACAATCGTGTTTAAATGAAATATTTTTTCATTATTCCATATTTTTAATGTTTTCCAATGAAATTACACAATTTCCATATTGGTGTATTTTATGAATAAAATTATGTCTAAATTCCTTAGTTATGGGTTTTAAAGCGATTTTAGAGAAGATTAATCACATCCTTAATTTCTGAAAAGTTTAGATAAATTTTAAATACATACACCGCATATGTTTATTGAATCAAAATTTAATAGTTAGTTTAAATACTATCAAATTCACTTATAGTATCATATTTGTTCATTCTGAAAAAAAAGACCATTCACTATTTTTATTAGGATTTTATTCTCCTAATACACTTATATGGGAGTCATAGAACTAGTTTCTATAGTTGGTTCAATCCCCCCTAAAGACGTTCACTCCTATAAATTCTCCCCCTTTTGTGGATAAAGTTTGGGAAAATATTCTTCTTCCATGTTCATTATCCAATCATTTTTCGATAGTGTATCATGGTGGATGGGATAATTATTTCTATATACTATTTTTACAGATACATCTAGATTAGTTATGATAATTAATTAGTTTAAATTTTATTTACTGGTACATGGGAATGTAAATTGTGATCTTATATATTTTTATTGATTTGTTTTGTTTTTTTTTGATATTGTGACTTTATAAGAGTAATTCATTAATATAAATCATTTATGTTGGTATCTCTATTATGAAATATAGAATTTTTCATGACACTGTAGATTATTTATTGTATGATATAATCATTAATTAATGGTTAATAATGTTTTCAGTTAATGAAACAAATTCCCAATGATCTGATGGATTCAGTAATAACACCCCAATATATAAAAATTGAATTTTAATAAGATCAAATTTTTTATAAATCTTAAATTTAGTTATATTGTGTTATGTTATGTGAAATGTGGGATTATTTTAGTTTTTGTGTGTGGGATTAATTTAATGTGAAATAAATATATTGTTATTATTGTGGGGGGATGTTTATGGGATGTGGTTGGGTAGTGGGGATATGATAGTTTTTATAGTATAGAGGTGTAGTGAGTATGTGATGGTAGTTGTTTAATGTTGAATTCATTGGGCATGAAACTATATGTGGTGTAAAATGATGTGGATATGCTAGTTGTGATATGGTTCTCTGTTGGTAAAATGTCGTTGGATCTCTTATATTTACCCATGTTTTCGAGGAATTAAATTCTTGATAATGATTTAAAATTGGAATGTTTATCAATTAAATTGATGATGGGATGAGTGGTTTAGACGTAAAAATTTTATATACAAACTAATGGGGAAGAAAAATTAAATAAGGTGTCCTCATGAATGCAATAGAATACTATAGAATGATGATTAAATAAATTAATGTTATTGGTATTGTATAATTTTTCAATAAATATAGACTCTAGAAAATTTCTTAAATAAATAATTATGAATCATGGACTATGTTTTTATTGTTATTTTTGTTTTGATGCTTTTAGAGGTGGAATATAATGTTTAGATTCACTTAGATTTGTAGATCATGTTTTAAAACCGATGGATGGTATTGTATGCCATAACTATATATTTAGATACACATTATTCTCTTGTTATTTTAATACTCACTCACCCTCATTGAGCACTACATGTGGACACCCACATAGCCATGTGGGGGTGTTTTTCAAAAAAAACTTAGTTGGAGTATAAATTGTTGGATACCGAATATTCCTCAATCATTCTTCCATGAAATGATATATACATTCCTGGTATATGATGGATAGAAATCAAAAGGGATGCTTTCACGTTGTGATGTAATGTGATGTGATGGACCTGGTGTGTGAGGTAACGAGTTGATGTGTTGTGATAGCCTAGGTCTATGCAGGTGGGATATCATTTCATGAGATGTTGTTTAGATGAGGTGGAAGTTCCAGGATGTATACTCTTGGGTGTGAGAGTGGAAAATAAATGGGAAATTTGTATGAGGTACCTATCATCGATGTGTTTTATATTATATTTTTATAGTTGGATTCGCTACATGTGGATTTATCCTTGGTTATATTAGGGGTTGGTGAGTTAAACTGTATAAGTGTTGTTCGGTTCTACTATTTATCCCATGGGTGAATTACACTCCCCTTTTCATATGTGCATGAGATACATTACATTTCATACTGAGTATACGTGTATGCTCACACTATGTATTTAAAATATATTTGTAGGATTCCAGTAGGACTTTTTGAACCACACTAGAAATTTCTAGTTCGAGCCATTAGAGTTATTTCTATATCACTGAATTAGCTATAAATATTTTGCGTATTAATTAGGTTACTTTTAAATGTTTAATTTTTATTTACACATGCACTGGGGGATGGATTGGTTTTATTTTATATTATTTCATGGAGTTATTATCCATGATGCATTCTATCTCCCAATTATATTTTTTTATAGAGGGTAATTCATCCCATGCCATGTGTATTTATTACACATGGTTCTCGTTTCCATATTGGGGCGTAAGAGAGGTGGGACTCATGGGTCATTATCTATCTCTCTTCATTGAAATATCTATGGTGTGTGGGGTTTTTTACACAGTACATATACATTTAGTGATCTGTATGACTATTGGTGGTACTGTTGAAATTATCTCACTGGAAATTTAGTCTAATTATGGCACTAAAACTATCCACCTCCACAAAACTGTAATCAAAGAAATACTAAAGAATGATTCTTGTGGGGGAAAGAACACAATAAACAAAGAAAAATTTCGTGAAATTTTTCAAAATGTCATGGAAAACACTAGAATAATTTTGTATCAAGGGAAGCTACTAAGGTTGACTCCCCTCAGCTTGAAAAATCAATGGTCATGGCACTAGAGACCTTCCACTGACGAATATTCTCCTTAATGAACTATACAGGTTCCCCCATCATTGAAAAGGTCCTCATAAATAAATCCAAATGATCACCTAAACCATTTTCTAAATCTTTAATATTTATAAAATTTCAAATGAGTAATTAAATATTGGATAGACTAGTGGAGATCCTATACAAGACACCCACATGAGACTCCATATCTAGAAAATGATCTAGGGGAAATGTAGAAGGTCCTTGACCATTATTTCTATCTCCTACAATAATATAATCCCCTTTTAAAATCAAATAACATTCTACATCTTTACTCCCATCATGGTAAAATGAAGTAGCTCTTATTGGTACTACTTCTAAATTGCAACCCAAAAAAAATATTCTCTATCATCTAACCCAAATACATCATCTACCACTGACATGCATATCCCTACATATGAATAGCTGAAAAGGGACAACATATCTCTCCAAGGACCAGATCAATCTAAAAATGATCTAGAGATCCCCCAACCATATATATTTCTCTTCATTATTCACATATCTCTTTTAATTCCCCCAAAAAAAATCTCAAATCCAAGGGACACCCTCTTCCAAGCCCAATTTTCCTCTACTAGATCAACCCTACTACGATCAAATGGACCAGCTATCTAATCCTCAAATATTTTAGCAACATGATTATCATTTCAATGATACATAACAAAATTAATGATGAATTACCAAAGGTCGGTAGTGTGTAATTTTATTTAATTTTTTTATTCTTTGTAGACATCCTAAAATAACCCAACTCAAATAGGAACACAAGTCATCACAATTAATGTGACTCTTCAAGACATATAACCTAAAAACACATCCACCTCCCATAAATGTTAAATAAACATTATGTTCTTGTAGTGGATCTTGGGGACCCTAAAATACCATGTTCTAGTCGGTATCCTTGGTTTATATATCGAAAAATGGTCAATTGGAACTATTTCTATGAAAACCCATACAGTCCCCATTATTCTTAACTACAAACTCCAATCATAAATATAAACCTTAATATACTGATACCATTCTATCACAAACCCCTCACACAAGTGATACAATATTTAATGTAGTGATATAACAACCTCATATTCCATTCCCAATTAGGCCCCTAGTTATTTATATGAACTGAGGGTATAACAATCCGATGACAAAATTTACATTGACCTTTATAATATTATATGATCATAAGATAATAAGAATCATCCAAAAAAACTACATTAATCAATATTAAAATTAAAATACCAACCCATAATGAATTTATATATCTACTATTTAAAAATTATTTTCATTATATAAAAATACCTAGGAGAAAACCTAATGATGTTGTTCAAGAGCTGTCCAAAAAAAATTGAGCGACTACATTCAAGCACAAACCACTTAATCCTCCTAGAAACATAAAAATATGTTTATATATGTTTGGTGAGTATATAAGTATACTCAGTTGAATAAAAATGTCTCTCCTACATATGTGAAAGATGAATATTAATACACCTATGAGAAAATAGTCGATCAAATAGATCCAAAACATGTAGACTTTCTAGTCCCATTGTCACTATGAAATAATCACTAAACAACGAAAATCATGAATAGTAACATAATATGAAACATATAGATAAATGGTACCCCATGCTTATTTCACACCAATTCTTCACTCTCACACCATAATTTCTAACATCACTATGCACCCATATATTCTAAATACACATTCCATGCCCCAAAAAATGATCACATCCCATCATTCCCAAAAAGAATTGGGAAATTGTCCCTAAAATTATCACATCTCATCTATACTGAAGACACCTTGGCCATCACATAATAACCACTACCATAACCATAGTCGTTAGGTAATCATGAACATTAAGGAATAAAAACTGATTCCGTCCTTCTAGAAATCAAAACTCCCACCAAAAACCACCACACATCATATTTATATCGCATCCCACTAGAAGACAGCTGGTCCAACTCCCTACATCACTTTTTTATTAAATCTCAGCAAAACACACCTAGGACATCACTTGGTGAACTAAAACCCTATACCCATCAAAAATTATGAATATATGCTTCTATAGAAGATATAGAGGTTAAGAGTTGGTAGCTATTCATCTATAAACATCACCAGGATGTTAGTGAAAAGACCCTCTATTTGAAAATACAGATTTCAGAACATAGTGATTGGTACTAGTATGGTATATATATATAATCATAAAAAATATTCAATTTATATAAAGAGAGAGATATAGATAGATAAACCAAGCCCAACCTATGTAAACCTAAGGAAACTCTATCCAACTCATACAGACCACACTTTTTATACATCTACTAAATGAAAAATACCTGAAACCATATATATCCATATCATAATTACGACCAATCCCATTATCCAATAATTTTTTTTCAATATTAAGAATTAATAGTTGCTAAGAACACAACCCATCATTTATTCATTCAATAATCATTTCCATTACATTATTCAAACCATCCTATGTTATTTTACACACTATAAAATGATATTCCATGCCCACATAGGAATCTAGCACAATGAAACCACACATCAGTAGTTCATCATCATCCTAATCATACCATCTCTTAAACACAACGAAATCCTTAACAAACCAACCATCAGCCATTCCCCAAATACACAAACAAAAAAACCATCACCTCACCACCATAAAAGCACTCCCATAAAATATAACACCTCAATTCCCAAAAATCATGGTCAAACAAAGAATCACCGCAGCACTACAAAAGAATATCCAAATATAACACCACCTCAATTCCCAAACAGTGTGGAAAATAAAAATATATCCTTACCACCTCCAAAAAATGGATAAAAATCATCACCTCACTTCCCCAAATGAATTCCAAAATAGGCAACCAACTCAATATCCCAAAATCATGAAAAAATCAATCACCTCAAAACCCCAAAATAATGGACACATCACATCCATCATCCCCTAATTCCTCAACTAGACACAACATCACAAAACAACCCATTTTTTTTAAATGAGGATTTTATCACACTACACATCATATTTTGTGTGTTACTATATAATCCATAAATCTAATGGAAACCATTTTATTACCCTAATAGAAGGGATCAAACAATTTCCAATGTTAGGTTATATCATAATAATGATGTTTTTTAAAACACTTATAAAATTAGCACAAACAAATACCCCAATATATATAATATTCAGATGGTTTTTAGTTTATAAAATTTTAATATTAAAATAATATCAAATATGTAAAATCATTTGGGTTATTCCCTCATCCACATAAATTTCAATTAATTGATTAATTTATCCTATGAATAGATCAACCATATCCAATATATAGTTTGAGTAATCCCCTTCGACATGATACAAAAAAGTGAGAAACGAGGGATTACATACCTCAAATAAGCTTTTAAAACCCACTGCACATCACGAGGTGATGAAGAAATTCCCATAAACAACAATCATGTGAAAAACTCATATATTATCCTAACCACATTAGGTGGTATAAAAATTAATTCTAAAATCCAAAACATATAAAAAAATGAACCACCATTGAAAATATCCAAAAAATAACATATGAAAAAATATAGGGAAGAGATGAGATATCAGTATAGATGACCAATGGGATTTGACTGAAACAAAAAAATCATGGGGATGGAAGGGGGATAGAGATCCTCAAAGAACCACCTAAAGTATTCCAAAAATGAGAGACTAATGAGGTGCAGTTGAATGAGGCAGGATTCCTCCAAAAATCCTATTTAAATCCTAGAACACAACACATTCAAATTATGTAACTCATTCATGATGTGAATATCATGATTTTTTTTTACCAAAAAAACCATTTCACACTAAAATTCACATCTCCATAGCCGGATTTAACTACCCATTATGATAAATTTCATGAACTGAATCTATTTTATGGATTATTTCATCGTAGCATATGAGACTTAAAAAAAATCTAGATATAAAACAGATGAAAAACCAATTAATGTTTTTACCCCATTCATGACATGAATTTTTCACATAACCTCTAACATCCATGGAAGCTCCTCAATCTTCCAAAAAAAATTTAAAGACACAGAAAAACTGAAATTTTAATTTGATGAGAAGGCATGGTAAATTTCTATTGTATTTAAGATTTATTACACACCCTTTCTCTAGTTGTATTAAAAGTGTGATGGTTTAATCATGTTTTAAACAAAACAAATTTCATTCATATAAGTTAATTATGAAATGATGAAATGATAAATGTTTTTCTTATATTAGGGAACACATATATATGATTTTAATTTTGTGATGGTTGTTCCCAAAATTAAGAATCCCTAAAATTAAATGGGTAAAATAGATCTCTATTGAGATAACAAAAATGATAATTTGGTGGGAAAAAATTTCTCTATGGGTATTTCCCAAAATAAATTTACTTAATTGGGAGGATGAAATTATCAAATGTTGGGCAATATCCACAACATTAGTCTTATTAGTTATACTTTAATATGGAAATGTTTTTGGGTTATCTCATGGAATATGATTCATTATCTATGATTTTGTAGTCCTAAACTCATTTTTTTTCAAACAACATTATATCATTAATCATGGAATATTGTGTATTATTTTATTGGTATATTGTTATAAGTTATGATTATATCCTTTTATGCTAATTATTTTCTTATTCTCACATATGATCATTGACTTATACATCCCATGTTCACCCTAATAGAGCATTTGAATCAAAAATTCATATCAATCCATTTACCTAGGTTATGATGAGTGGTATTGAGTACATTTTATATAATAATGATATGATTAAAGTATAAATATGATGTATATATTATTGTTCATTCATGAAACAATGTGATTAATTTACTATTATTTTTAGACAACAAACCTTTACGGTTTTGGATAGTCTATTAATTTTGGATTTACTGAATGATAATAAAAATTTATTTAATAAATTTGAAATTGATTATCATGTCATTATATTAAAGGATTTGGACCACATTACACCCAAAAAAATGAAACACAAAAATATTTAATGATTTTAATCATGGTGTATTCAAACCCTCCAAAATTCATCAGTTGTATCCTCCCTGTAAAATCAGTTTAATTGGTGCATTAATCAATAAATGTAAGAAAATCCTATAAAAATTGTCCTCATGTGTATGGTAAACTCATTATTCATGAAATTTTTTCATGATGGAACCAATATTCCAAAAAAAATTATTCTTATTTATATAAGATACTTTCATTTAAATTCTATAATAACCTTATGGTGGTTCCTTCTCACATAAAATGAATTATTTCCAAAATCGTATTAATATAATAATATGGTATATATATATATATATATTATTAGAGTGAAATACCGTATATATATTATGTATATAGGGAGGGACATGTCTTTTAGATTATTTTAGCATGGAATGCTCCATGAAATTTTGGTTCATGCATAATATAATGTGGGATGTGAATCATTTGATCTTGCAATGATGCTTGTACACCATATAATTTATATTCTCATTGTAGGGACCTTATTCCATATATCATGTAAATATAAATCAATGTATTATAATCTATAAAGTTTATGGAAATACATTGTGTAAATTAAATCCTCTTGTAATTTTTTACATGATTCTTTTAATGAGGATACCTAAACTTCTAAGAGGAGTGATACACTCTTCATTTTTTTGAATGGACGGTATAATCCTTCAGAGTAGATATTGTGTAAGGTATAAATTCATTATTATTTATGAGTTATATTTATATATTCATTAATGTGACTCATTGGTTTCATTAACTCTCAATCAAATTTCCCCCTCGTTAAAAACGTGGAGCTGACCATTCCATTAAAAAATACCCAAAATGATTTTTTAACCTCTAATATACATACTAGGAGTAAACTTTTATAGATAAGAACATCAAAAACCCATATAAACTTTTATTCATGTTTATCCAAAAAACAGTCAACCATATAAATTTAGTTGATGTTAGTAAATTAATCATGGATTGGAAATATTAATTTAGGCGCATAGACAATAGAATATATGAATTATTTTATAGAGCTATGTATAGTGTTGTTGGAATACTATAAAAAAATATTATTTTATCTAATAATTAATTATTTTTGTTATCCTCAAATAATTTTTGGATATACAATAATGTATTATAAAATAATTCAAGCTGACATTTATAGCATCCTTATAGCATAATGATTGATAATATTGGACATTGTATTTCAAATTCATCTTCTGTAACTCTACTGAAAAATTGATTTTTTTATCTAAGACTATTGTATCTATAACTATAAATATCATGATGATATTGAATATACCAATATCTATCATTTATTTTTTACAAATCAATTTTATTAGAAAATATTACCCATATGAAGATGAAATTATTGGTAGTGAAAAATAAACAAATAATACCTAATGGTAGTTAGTGGATATTGACCCATTCAATCTATTCCCCATGATGAAAATGCCAATTAATATTTTGAATTAGGTTAAACTCAAAGTGTTAATAAATTATGTTGGTGTTTATCCCTCATTTAGGATATCATATTATTAATTCCAAAAAATTATGGATTAAATATGAATAATAGTACCAATGATTTTTTGAATTGATGAGAGACTTTTCCATCCTATTGTGCATGACATGTGTCATACTGTACCTCATTCATAACTACAAGGGTATATTAATCATTAACAAAAAAATTGGTCTCCATTAGAGTGTTTTACATGTTTGATTTTCAAGGAATTAAACATATTAAAAACAACGATATTTCATACCCATTAGAGAATATACACTTTTGAGTTCACAAAATGGGTGTAACACCATTTTCATGTTGATAAACTCTTTGAGGAATCAACCTATCTACCTGATGAAAATATATGAACTAATATGTAGTACATTCCACTATTGTACTAATCTAATCAAAATAATTTATTCTACTATTCAAAAGATAAAAAACATCTAATGCATAATATCAATTAGAATTATCATCCTGGTGAGGATTATAAGGGGTACTAGAAATGTTGAATAATTTTTCTACATGAGAATTTTATTTGAACAAGATGTATCATAAAAATATCAAACGATGATATTTTCCCACTAAATATTTTGTATGTATGATAAAGGGAAGAAATTATCTTCTATAATATCATATTTTCCCTTAATATGTAAAATTACCTTCATAAGAATAATATTTTATATTAATAAAGGTAATATTTATTTTCAAACCCAGTCATATGCCTGTCATTAGAGTGTTTCATTCTAACTCATTGAATGTGTGACCATATTAATGATGTGATTTCATGGATAGTGATATTAATGAATATGTATAATGAAATAGGATTTTTTGATTTGATCTTTATAAAAAATTAAATATTATATTACAGTTAAAAAATATAATTCTAATATTAAAAATATGAATAAACAAAATTTAGTAGTTATTCTGATAAATGTTATATTACATCAGAAAAATTCTTTTCCTTATCTATAAGGTAAATTTAACACAATATTAAGAGAGATAAATTTTCGGTGGGTTCACTGATCATTATTACCATTCCATCACATCATAGTGGAAAAAACCTATTATTCCTTTTACAAAAATAGGGGCATAACCCAGATACTTCATTTTAATATGGAGGTAGATGCAAACAAACCTTTATAAGATCAGGTAACATCATAAAACACATTCCTTTTAAAATACCAAGGAACAATCAATGTGAATAATAATCAGATAAGGTTATTATTAATATTTTTAAATTTTGAAGGGTAGTATAACCCCCTAAAACCTGAATGTGTAAATTAAATACTAGAATGGAAAGGGACAGCTAAATAAAATATTGATGAAGAAAAACAATGATTAGTTATCGATGGTGTTACTAGTTGGTAGAATAATTAAAGGCTTAAACTATTCTTAATATAGTTGATGAATTTCAATAAAACCAATAGAGTCTTAGAAAATAATTATAAATAGAAAATCATTAATTTTTAAAATGATTAAGTCTATAATTTTTGTTCAATCAATGATTTAAAATATATATATATAAATAAAAAATCACAACAATTATCCTCTCCCATAACTAAAATGTCTCCATATGAATCATGTCATAATAATCACCAATATTTAAATCATGTGGATTTGACCTTAAATTACAGTAGTTCTCTATCAAATAAATAAATTTATAAAATAATTTGATAATAATAAATAATTTCGAAATTAAATTGAATAATAAATACAAACAATATTCTAAATTTTATCATGTTTAAATTCAACCAAAATCATTTCAAATATAAAATTAATCATCTACATAATATTATAATTTGTAATAATGAATCCCAATAATTCCAGTATTCAAAAATATAATTTTAAGATAATAAAATAGAGAATTATCATCTATTGAAAAACACATTAAAAAATTCTATGTCATTTTATAAAAAATATTCAATATTTATTTAGTATAAATCATATATATATATATATGATTCATTTAAAATTTTATGAGTTTTTCTACCCTTCAAATATGATTTCATTTTAATGTTGAAGACATTATGTTAGGTTTATGTGTTTTTAGGCTATGTGTGAGTCATTTAATTTGTATATATGGGTTATTTTATAAGTATCATTTAAAATAATTAAAATGTTAGCGGGAAATCCATATGATTCATTTTAATTTTTTATACTTATTAGTCTAGATGAAATAGATGACTTATCTTCATATTGATTGATTTATATGTATGATAGTTTTTCATTATGACGAAGAAACAAATATATGATAAAAACAGAATTGATTGTTCTGAATTAATTTAAAATTTTTATGAAACATTAATATTTCATATGAAATAAAAACAATCATAATATTAATGAAAAAAATATTTTGTGATACTAAAAAATTCGTAACAAAATTCAACCATTGTATGAATGAGTATTGTTATATAGGATAAATTTATTTCTCATATGATATAATTATAACTTATGTATGGTATAATATCTTAATAATAAATTTAACACACAAAAAACATAAATCTATAAATATATAATTTATAAATAAGAACACATAATATTAAACTAAAAAAATTATCATCATTATTTATTCATTATCTGTTGAATAAGAACTAATAAATTAAATTATTTATTTTCAAACTCATTTTTGAGGTAATATGAAAATAAATAATTTTTTATCAATAAAAGAGAAAAATATGAATCAAATATCCAATATAACTACTTTAACAGTTCCCCATATGGATAATTAAAAAATAAAACATTAGTAACAGATGCCTCCACGTATTTTATTTCATCATTTTGATAAAAAATATGTGTTATTCACCTGTTTTTACTAATTACAAAATAAAAAATTAACGATGATAAAAATATTCCTTATTAAATTAGAAATCAAAAAACTGATTTTTAAATCATATCTCCATATTTTTATAATAAATATTGAATAATTATCTTCATTTATAAATTTTATTTCTATAAATTCAAAAAAGTATGACATTTAAAAAATAAAAACATATTCATATTAATATTCCCATTAAAATTAAATGCAAATTTAAATTAATGATACATTATAATAGACATCTATATTAAATATTTATGTGCACAATAATGAAAATTCTATGAGAAATTTTGAAAATTAATTTTATATTAAAAATAAACAATAGAAGAAGTAAATAATTAATAAGGTATAGATCACACAACATTAGATTTATGTGGTCCATGAATAATGAAAAAACCTATGGTGAGGTAGAATAATTAAAATATTTTTTGAGAATGATATTAAGAACAATCTATGTATTTCAGAAACTAAATAAATAAAATGTGGTCATAAAGTAACATCATGATATAGTAAACCATTAATTTATAATCCCAAACACACTGTATTAGTGAATTGTTTAACAATATTATAGGAAGTGAGTTTGTGGGACGACTGGAAAATATCTATCATATTAGTAAGGTCTACAACAACAAACATATCGATATCCATAGTGTTATAGTGCTGATTTTAATGTTGTTGGCCATATCTACACGAGATAGTTAAAATTTATGAAGTCTACTGAAATTTTAATCGAACTACGAGAGTTTCATTCTATTAATAATACGATCCACCAACTGTTCTTCCAATTCAAACTAATGGATTGGGCAACACCCATAAAAAATATACTCCACCATAACAAAAGGCATAATAAAGAGGTTAGATCCTATATTAACATAAATATTAAATCATTAAATTCGTTTTAAAAAAATTATAGTTTTCCCATGATCAAGTAGCAATTAAAGCATTTAATGAATAATATCATCCCTATATTTAGTTCTGAACAATGTAAATACCCTAAAATTCCCAAATAATAAACAGACATACCACATTAAATTTAATCAAAAATTTATGTCATCCCTTCTTAATTTTTTTTCCTTATTTTAAATAAAGGATGTACTATAAGGATCTTTTGAATGTCATGATTTTATAATATAATGGTAACTGCTCCATAAAATTACATTAATAAAAACATGGATCCATGAGTATTTGAGAAAATATTTACAAAATATTTATATAACATTATGTAACTATATAGTAACAAAATTTAAAAAAAAATATCAAACCATATGACTACATAGATATCTCATGATCAATAGCCAAAAAAATTACATTCTGGTTCATCGTTGAAAACCCTAGAATAAAAAACAATTATTTCGATTTAGTGAACAAATATGAAAATAATAATTTATTAAATCACATATTAACATAAAAAAAGTAAAAAAGCAATAAATTGTATTCATTGTGTCCATAATATAAATAAATTATTTTATTTAGTTTCCATGGTTGTTTTGGTCCACCGGGATTTGAATAAATTCTAGTATTAAATTATGATAATAATGTTTTATTGAATATATCATTAAATGAAAATTATTAAAAAAATTGTACCTTAAGAACAATGTATTTAAGAGTAACTAATGAATAATTCAATTCATTATGGAAAAAATTCAATATTTTAATCAATTAACTAATGAAATTCCTTCATTTTTAGGTGTTAAATTTTTTTATATATGAAAAAATTATCAATAAAAACCACATCAATTGCTACCATTTAATTTTATTAAAACACATTATTTTGAAATAAACTCTTCTTCCATTCATAATAGTAAATGTAATTTTATTCAAACATTAAATTTTATTCTGAGCATAACATTATGTCTTTGAAGTTCCTTGAAATCATTAAAAATATAAAATTTAAACTAGAGGATATATTTCTCAACGTTTAATTTTATCTCATTAGATTACAATATTTTTTTTTCTTGAAAATTATAACTTCAATTTTTTTGAATATTCATAATTATTATTAATTATTTGTAAATATGAAATCAAAAACATTATAATTTCATTTTATATTTAAAACTGTTCTCGATGAATAATTTTTATTCTATTTTATCAAAAAATTATGAAATTCATTTAATTTTGTTTAATAATCACTAATTGTAATATTATTGTTTTCTAACTCATCACCTTTCTCTTCTAAAATTAAACAAAACACTTTATAATTTTAAATATAAAGTTATAGTTTACCTTAGATTTATTATTTTAAGGTGAGAATATTTTATGACAATTATTCCAATCTTGCAAGGTTATTACATTTGGCTGGAGACTTAATTTTTTTAAAGAACTTTTATTTTTGATAGCTGGATAATATTTGTTGCTATGTAATTTATTCTTTTCCTCAAATTATTTTTGATTATGACTATTTAGATTTTAAAATATCTACCTTTAATGTATATCTTTATTTATCATCATCAGTGATAATTCATTATTTCATAATAATGTCCTTTAATAAATTTTGTTATACTGATCTTACCAACAATTTTTGAACATGAGTTTTCAATATAATTATATAATGAAATACTATTTTTATGTTCATATCACTTATTCTTTTCATCTTCTCAATTCTGAAAAAATTTTCAACTCAATAACATATTGAATTATGGAACCATTCAACTCATCCATGGTGTATTCTATAAATTTCCAATATTCCATTATTTAAACATTCATGGAATGGAAATTTTTGTGTAATGACCTGAAACCTCTTCCATAATTTCTAGTGTATTCATATTCTTCTACAAGATAACTCATTTCATTCAAATTTTTTGTGAACCATTGAATCATTTGGCTTATAGTTTAATTTTCTACCAATTTTAAAGAATGGTATTAATCCTATATGATTAGTTTATTTTTATTATGATTATTCCAATCAATAATGTGTGAATTAAAATTTTATTACAAAATCATAATAAAATTATAATATTAATACATGGTTATAATATTCATCACCATGTAGTTTAAGTCATATAGATGAAAGAAATTAGAATTCATGTAATATTGATCTATTTCAAGTAATTTTTATGGTTTTTATGTAATTTTATATTAATTGATGTGTTATGATATCATATATATTTATCAATGATTTTTAAAATAACTATAGATAAAATCATAATAAATGGTTCCTGTTTATGAGCTTATTAATCATTATTCACTTAATCTACCATCTAATGTAACCATTTTCTGTTGATGGTCGTGTCTCAGAATTGGTCAGAAATTTATATATATATATGTATATGTATATATCATATATTTAATATATCTTAAAAAATTCTATCTAGTTTGTTTGATATAATAATAGTCATGATGGGGTCAATTGACCACGTTATTAAATATTTATAATTATATATTTGTTAATATAAATATTATATTTAAATATAAAATATGAAAACAAAATTTTGTATATTATTTCATATCATTGTGATCATATATCCTGTCATCATTCCTATACATACCCTAGAGAAATAACACCCATTGTAAAGTTGTATGAAATCTTCTTAGTAGAATTAAATTACTGTTATAACAATTATTGTACAAAATCATAAAATTGGAAAATGAATGATGGATGATTTATTATTATGTGGGAATGTGGAATATATACAACAACATGCCATCAATATTTTTTCAATTAAGATTGTAAAAAATTAAAATTGATAGAGAAAGGTAAATTATATTATGAATCAATAATTTTAAATGATGAATTCAACATTTTTTTAATAAGTTATTCTTATTACTTCTTTAAATATGGGTAAAATATAAACAAGTATTCCTATATTCATTTATATAGTCTTCATAAAATTCAATCATCTAAAATCACTATGAATACCATCATGTGTCCAAATTCATAATTTAAATCAATAGCCTATAAAATAAAATAATTTTTATATTGAGTCATTAATAATATATGAGTGACTAATTAAATATAGAAATAAGTAAATAAGATAATAAGACTTAAATCATATATTAAATCCCTTATAATCCAAGAATAACATCCAATGATGGAATAAATGAAAAAATATCTAATTAACGACAATTCATAATGTTTATTTTGCAAAGTAGTTTCTTAAAGAGATATTATTAATTTTCATATGGGTAATCACCATCATATGATCCAATTATAATACATGATTCATTATCTTTTTATCATATTATTTTTTTCTAACATAGGTTTCAATCATTAATTTCTATGAATTATTTACCCTTAAAATTTATTCATATAAATTCAATGTATGAGTCATTCTGTATGCGTCAATTGAAATATTGGAAAATTTCTAAAAAATATACTACACATGTGGCTTTTTAATCAATGTGTATGGGTCATTATAGTATATAAAATAAAGAATTATTATTTTATGATAGGTTTTTGACATATATTATATATCTTATGTCCGAGATGTTTTGTTTTTTTAATGAAAAAAATTGAAATATTATATATTTTTTAGCATTTTTTAATATGAATAAAACATTGAGATTTTGTATGGAATAAAACAAAAAATAAAATCAATTAAAAATTATATCTGATACTCATAATATCATATTACAAGATCCCAAATAAAAGATGGGTTTTAATTATCGATGATAGATTCCATTCTTATATTAATGACTTATATCTCCCACATTAGTAAATTGTTGTAGAAAAAACCACAAACATTAGAAAATAAGATTATTTATATATAATTATTAATATTAATAATAATATTTAATAAAAGATAAACCAATACAAAAAATTATTTTCCTCTATATGATAAGAATGCTTCAGTAATATTAAAAATTATTTTTAGTTTCCTTGCTTAAATGAATAACCAAATAATGATATTATACTTATAAAAACAAAATTATTTTGGATCACAGACCAACACTAACTACATCAAGAAGAATGAAATAGATTATGAAAGGATTATTTTCTGATATAATAAAAAATTTCCCAAAAGAATACTCAGTTATTTTTTAGATCATATAGTTTTATTATAGATTGAAAATTTTAAGCATTATAAATGTACACCACCCATGTTGGTGGTTTTTTCAATATAATTGAAATTTAATCCTAAAGGAGTTCATTATTAATGGTTCTATAATTTAGATAACGTGGTGCTTCTAGAAAAACATTCAGGTCATATCCATTAGTTATCTTCTAATAGGAGAACTGAATATTGAACTGTTAGAGTAAAATATCACACCATTCAAATCAATTAGTTAATATATGGTAGATGGGAATTTATTAAATAGAATAGAATTTTAAGATCCATTGGACCACATTATTCATCATACAATTATAAATCATTTATTATGTAATGATTTTGGTGAGGAAATTATTCTCAATTTTTCAATATAAACTGTCACCCTCTAGAATAATCATAGTAGTAAAATATATTTTTTATATTTACCCATATAATTATTCTATATAAAAATAAAATCTGGGGATCATGTAATGATATAATATAGAGGTTGAGTGGAAATCCCTCTAATGGGGGAATTGAAATATGATTAACAATCATGTACTTATTGAATATATCAAATTATTAGGAAATCCATGTACCACTACTATGTTGTAAACCTCTTCAAAAATATCTATAAGGGTAAATAATTTATAAAATTATTGAAACAAAATTCATAGTTAAAGATATCCATTCCTACAGTCATAATTTTTCATGATGTTTTTATAGATTTTGAATTTTATTATTATCAAATTTTTCTAGTGGTTAACCTCAACGCCTTAAGGATATTTCACGAATCAATGGAATTTCAAAAAAGTCACATGAAATGACCAATTCTATGGTTCATCATTTTTTTTGAATTATTTTTGAAAAAACTGTAACATCATATCGATAATGTTATTTAGAAAATAGTGTTCCATGATTACCATGTCATCTATGTTGCATTCCAATATTTTAATTGATATTTGTTTATAGTTATATTTCAATTCAGACATATAAATTTCCATTGTTTTTATTATACAGAATGGAATAACCCAATTACATTATCCTCCCAAGGGTTCTGTGATGGTAGTGGCAACATAATCCTTGTGGTCCACACATATTTTCTTTATAAAGAGTTCTAATGTCTCAGATTTTCCATGTATGAGTTTTGGAATTATATGGATTAATTTCTAGACAATGAGCTAAGATATTATATGATTCGGAGGTTTGGTTTCTCTGAAATAATTGATTGAAATATAATATATATATATATATATATATATTAAATAGCACACTCAGGTTATTGGAAAAAGTGGAATAAAATATAAATAGTTGTTGATATCCGAAATATGAGGTCACCATTGAACTCAAAATGAAGGGTTTACCCTAGGTGAACATTAATGTTAGTCAGTGGGGGTAATTTTTTTAAAAATCATCATGGGCATGGAAATAAATAATATAATTAAAACGAATTATTTATTCATTTGTTTATAATTCATCATTTTACTAATATTTATATAGATTATTATGGGGAAATCCAAGGGTTAGCTTTATAACCCTAGAGATACTGAAGTACCATTGTATAAAGCTCTATTGAATCCTCTCAGAATAAAAACAGCAGATCATGGATTGATGATCGGTGCACATCTCTTTTGAAGGATTATGCCATCGAATGAAACATAGAATCTTTTTTATAAAGTGATCTAAATCATGGTAGGGTATGTGTTTTAATTCTTATAATCCCAATTTTTATTCCATAGAATAATTTGAATCAATTGATAAACAGATTGATTCAAAAATCGCGCATATCACGGGATGTGACAACATTTTTTGGGATTTGATGGGTGATTAATCTTTTTTAATTTTTGTTTTTCTATTATAATTCAAAGGAAGACTAATTGATATCGACACTATCATTGATCGAGGTTTGTTTCTCTCTTTGATTATTTTTTCTTTCTTCCTTGATTCATCATTCGTCACATGAGTTCTTCATTTGGCCCAGTAATTCACACATCCCGATAAATCGATTATTGAAAACGTGAATCTTGGCACAATGATACGATATCATAGATTTAGGTTCATCGCAGAACAAAGTATTTTTTATGATGGAGATGATGTGATTTAGAGAATAGTGTATCCCTGAATTCATGTTCTTTTGTGTGGAACGAAGAATGGTGATTTGAAGCATTTTCAGAGTAGATCATATGGTGGAACACATTTTTAAATGATGGAACTATTTAGATGTGCACAAATATTTGTTTTCAGGGTGTTTTGAATCACTATAATGATGGTTGGAGGTACTAGATCGAATGGACAATAGATCTATAATTCTAGAAAATCTCGATCCACATGGTATATAATATATTATTACAAGCGGTGTGGATCCCCCTTGGTGGCAGAAATATTTTTGATTTAGAATAAGGTATCAAATGGTGTGTGGTAAAACCTAGGTGACTTATGACTATACATGGGAAGTACATGGACATGCAGCAGACTACAAGGCCAACCTACAAATCATGTACTCACCCACAAAGACACGAGTTGTACCAAGTACATGGGATAAGCCATGTACTTGTCCAAAAATGTGGCTACAATAGATGAATCCTTTTACTGATACATGGATGGACTACACAAGATGTCTTCATGCCGTTTAGTACAATACTTACATGGTTTAAATGACATGGTCCATTTACATGGGATGAACCTGAGGTTAAGGGCCATGTAAGGTAACCTTTATAAATGTTTTGTACTCTTTCATACATGGATTAGATCACTTGTCCTCTATATCATGGACATAATTTTTTAGGGGTTTTCCCCTTATTCTTTATCTTAAGGTTTTATGGTTCATTTCATACTCCTTGGAAAATAATCCATTCAATGGGACATCCTAGATAGAGTTGATGGAATCCCTCTGAAAGGATCATAGTGAGATCCTATATTAATCCTCACTCCCAACATAGAGTATTGGATATCAACATGACCAATCCTATCGAGCTCCGACATAGTGGGTTATTTCAAATAGAGTTACTGGAATCACCCCAAGTCCCTCGCTAAGATCCACAGTCATGTGTTGTATTCTCTTCTTATCATTTACCATATTCATTCTCAAGACAAGACCCAACAAGAAGTACCTCTCAAATATACCACATCAGTGCTATCAAACTCAAGAGTTTGTTCTCCCACAATAGTGCTTCATGTATTGTTTGAGATATAATTCATGGACGGTATACTATGGATGTGGATTACTCCTAGACTATCTATCTTCATTTATCATATCTAGATATTCTTATGATATGTATTTTATACATATAAAAGTGTATAGATTATTATATTTACATTATTAATATGCATTTTGTTGTTGGGGTGTCCAAATAATTATTATTATACATACCCTTGCACTGGATTTTCAATCATGTGTCATGTATTGTCAAGACGATCATCCTTTTGATGGAGCCCTTATAATGCTTGGACCCTACAGTGCATAGTGAGACCAAACATATCGAGGTGTCCTCCTATTTCTTTCATATAGTTATCCCAGTAAACATACATTCAGTTTGGACCTATGTTATAGACACTTTGTGTGTGTGTGTGCATGGGGGGGGGTATTTTTCAATGTTTACATTACTTTACATATTTTCATACACTAGTTGTGGGATTTAGATATATGCATGTAATTGTATTTTAGTTGTTTTTAAAATTCCATATTTTCTGGGCTTGGTGATGTCTGTGTGTAAATTTGAACTTAAGAAATGACTCACATGTAGATATATTCCTACAAAGTGTTATTCACCATCCCCTTAACTATTTGAGGAATGCTTGGGGAGTCGCAGCATGGTCCCCACTAGACAATGTCATGAAAAAGTGGAATCATAGTTTTTCCATTATTCATTAGGACCGAGAGTCTATGATATTGGCTTGGGAAAAAACTTTTATGTTTTTTAATTCACCATTAGAAACCTGGACTCTAGTGTTGGTGTGACATTTGACATATCCATTCTCTAGGACTCTCATAACTTTTTTTTCAACTCAGTATACAAGAACACTCTTAACATGAAAAATAATTGGACATGCATCATAGAGGAATGATTTATTGTTCCCATTTATTTCATGAGTCATATACCCAAATAATATCACTGATTTCAGTAGATATTTTTTACTTTTAGGATATTCCATGACGTATACCTACTAGGATTCAGTATCATAATCCTGAAGAATATCCCTTCATCAGTGAGGATTCGATACAAGGACTATATCATGAGATGTATCCATGTTGTTCACCCGCTATACCGCCGCCTGTATAACAGCTCAAGATAATCATTATAGTAGAAGATGAGGTGAAAAGGTTTTTCACGCTCCATGATTTTATTTGAATGTGACTTGTCAGGTCCTGAGGAGAGCCCGGACTACTAGAAAATGATTATTGGATTGAGGTAGTGACCTGAGTTTTCCGTCTATCCACCACACCGACAGATCAGATGATTTTCCTACCGACAAGACTTCTTCATGGATCATAAATGCGATGGTATAGTTTAGTTACCCTATATTATGATGAGTTTACTCATTCTTGTAAGGAGTTATGGAATATCTTCATATCAGATGTCTCACCAGCTATGCTGACAGATGTGCATATCCAAGAGGTTATCTTGCTCCAACACATCAGCACTACGTTTTCTGTGTATTCATTTTGGTTTACCAACCACCATATTTACTCTGTAAATATGGTTTTATATCACTTATTAATGTCTTAGACCCTCGAGAAATGACATTTTAGGAAAATTCGAGCAGGTGTTATCCCTCTATGAATTACATCCTATAATGGGGAGTGGGATAGAGCTTCAGTGGTAAACAATTTCATGGAAGAGCATATATTGCTGGTGACTATTGGTAGGGAGAATGAATGTGTAGAGACCCTAACAATAGAAATCCAATTTCATTCTCAATAACATGTATATGGGTGTTGTTTCTAGAGTAGGTCTTAGGAAAGAGGATCTGTAGATCATGGTTAAATGGGTGAGTCTATTAAAAAAGAGAGAGGTGATTCTACTCCTATGGTAGAAGAGGGAATTTCTTTTTTGATTTTACGACCCCTTATACAGCTGAATGAGATACTATAAATGTACCACTAAGGCAGATACAATAGTAGGAGAATGTAGGTCCATAGAGAACCGGTCATGGTAGAGGAGCTAGGAGAGAAGAAGGAAGTGTTCCATGTATCTACATGTTCCCACAACCACCACCAAGTGTTCCATTCAATGCTTATAGGGATGGATAATAGGGGTTGGGTAGTTTTAGGTGGTCGAGGCATACAACCCAATGTATCCATGAATGAATCAACATAGTATCTATATCTTTTCTACTATAACTATAGTATTGCTAGAAACATTTCATAGTCATTATTTTGCCTCTACATACCTTTTATGAGAGATACATAATCCTATTAAAGCATTTACATGATCGATTTTCTTGGAGACACCTACAAGAGAAGTTACGGTTGTCACGTACTTATGCACGACAATGTGACCTGAGACTTGTGGGTGAGAGTTTTTGTCAGATCCTCTTAGTAGTGGCATCAGGTCCCTACAATTTAATTCATGTTATGAATTGGTTATCTATAGTCCTGTAATAGATTTATTTTTTAGGTTAAGGGTGAGTCATGTCCATATTGATTTAACCAGGATCTCCTTTGTTGGGGAAAAGGAAAACCAGGTAGCGTAAAATGGATTCATTCATAGGAGGGAATAGTTGATTACTCATCAGTTATCTAGAATATCACTTGAAGAAGTGGATGCCATGAGTTTTTAGTTCCCTATAGTAGTGGTGGAGTAAAAGGATGTATTATTTTAAGATGTTTAATGCTTACCACTACCCCAAGAGATAGACATTTACATTTATATACATCCTGGGATTACACTGATATCTTCGCCAATATATTAGATGGCTCATGAAAAGAACCAGCAGAAGAGGTTTATGTTAGTGGAATTATGTTCGAAGGGCTTTGATCAACCAACTGTTTGACCCTGGACATCCCCATTTATTGATTTCAATGATGGAATATGGGAGCTTGAGGTTGTGTGTAAACTACCGATGCACGAATCAAGAAACCATTAAGAACATATACCCACTACAATAGACTGATGACCCATTTGATCTGTTATGAGGGGCGTGATAGTTTTATGAGGATTTCCTGAGAACAGTCTATCATCAGTTGCAATTATGAGATTAGGATATACCGATGAATAAATTCGTATGTTTTTATGGTCATTAGAAGTACATGGTGATTTCCTCTATTGTGAAAACACCCTAGAAGTGTTCATGGGACTCATGAACCGGATCATTCAATATCAGTTAGACTACATTGTGGTAGTTTTATCCATACTATCCCTATGTAATAGGCATTTGAGAAGGAGA
The DNA here is from genome assembly GCA_963277665.1 of Viscum album. Classification (NCBI taxonomy): domain Eukaryota; kingdom Viridiplantae; phylum Streptophyta; class Magnoliopsida; order Santalales; family Viscaceae; genus Viscum; species Viscum album. The sequence goes on along the minus strand of OY728121.1, from coordinate 1,554,186,376 downwards.
TGAAAAATAACCTAATAATGCTACAAATGACTATGAACCCCATTAAATTAAAACTCACTAATCATCCAGACTGAAACCATTTCCAATGGATGGTTGGTCACACCATACATTATTTATTTGTCTTAGATTAAATTTTTCAATGAATGGTTTATCATTAAGAGGTGATACATTATAATTCCCTGGAATAAGTGACTTGTTTAACTATATCCCAACCAGAATAATAGTGTTACAGGAAAGAGGACCCATCTTGATTTTGACATATGTTTGACAACTAGATAACTCGAATGATAGTTTACCAAGATCATGTAACCCTATGAAAATAAATTCACAAACCCACAATGATTAGATAACCTTGGAAGGTGAAATTTAATGCAACTCTCACAGGTGGATGTAATAATATGATATAATAAAAGACACAAAAAGAAGTGTCATATACATCTCTCATGAAATCAATGACTCTTGCTCCCATATTTCCTTCAAAACCAAGATATCCACAACCTTTCCACTATGTAGAACTCTCATTGGATTAAGAATTCTTTTTTTTATTTTATCATTGTTAAATTAATGATATAAATCCCCAATGATGAATATACTTATACAAATGAGTTCCTCTTACATGAACTTGGAGATGGAGGTTGGGGATGTAGGATCCTAGTATATAGATGACTAGATGGGAATGTATGAACCCTATATATTATTCATATCCCCGTAGAAGAAAAATATATATCTAAGATGCATGTTAGAGAACTCCAGTGATCCAAATAGAAGCACAATGATGCCCGAGAGCCCCCAAATTTTTTTCCAATCCTCTTCACCAAAATGGCCATCAGTTTGGGGTCGGAATGTCTGATCGTACCAGACAAAGGGGAATTTTATGCGACCCATGCCACTAGAAGTTGATTCTCCCAGGACCTGTTCTCAAGCACTTGACCCATCAATATCAAACACCTCATCTTCGGAATCACATGATTAATAGAAAACCCCCAATTTATGTGTATAACTATGACATACAAAAATACTAATTCATGATAATTTAAGAGGTTTTACCATATCTACTCTTAAAATTGGAATATCTTCATATCTATATTGAAAATAGAGTGGAACTCATTGAATCCCTCCATATTCCACAGGAATTTGTGAATAATGTTTCTATTGTTCATGTTTATTGAGTAGGTACTATTCTATTAGAATTCATTTTCATTATCATGTACACAAAACACGATAAAAAAGAATATATCTAGGGACATATCATCTTCATATATGGTTCTATAAAACATGTCATTATCGATATCCAAAGGGATCTGATTTACAATGGTTTCAAAACCATCTTCATCCTGTAATATACTCTCAAATGTTTAGGATACAATAAGGGAGACTAATAACTGATAAATATAATGTTTCATGTGTATGATAAGAGTGAGCATAAGCCTCTTGGTATTTTAATTGACAAGGAAGGTTTTTGTGATCTATTATCAAACAGTGAGTTAATGGTCATCTAATAATCCATAACATATAAAATCTTTTTTGTACATCCTTGGAATCAGAAGTATGTGGTGGTGCCATAAACATTTCATCAATGCATGAAATATCCAATTGATGGGAAGGTTTTCATACTCCAAGGTGGCGATGAACATTTGGGTATTGTGATGCCATATTTTCTATGAAATGTTTCATGAAAAGGGAAGGAAAACATCTAGTGGTGGATGAATACTTTCATCCACAACCGAAAATGGTGTAATGAACACACTATGAATCCATGGAGTATTCCGGAATAGGATTATGTTTTTTCATAAATATTATTGAGGAAGATATTTAACCCAAATATTTCAAGGAAACTTTTTTCATGTGTGGTATATTAAAATAAAGAAACCATGTCTGAGATCTCTCTATAATGACTCTGGTAGTTCAGAATAATAATGTATCTTTCAATTGACCCTCTTACCACAAAAGAAATAGATATTCTCCCTAATTCATACCATTTCTTAAAATTACTCCACATATACTAATATGGAATAAAAATAATAAGAATATAACATCAGGAACACCCCTCTTTCATTTGGGAATGGAATATCCATCGCCATTATTGAGCCCAGGTTGGTGAATCTCAGAACTGAAGAAGACCTTTTCCCGTGTTGATTAGTGATGTGATAACTCTCTAGTGTAATTATATTAATATGTTATTTATAATGAAACATTGATACATTTTCAAATTAAATAATAATGAAATTACCAAAATAAACACAAATGTTTCTATATACCTCCTAGGATTACCTGATGGCGATCATGGTTTCAAGAAGGTATCCATGGGGAAACATCCCCCCCTAATACTAATATAGAATAAAAAATAATAACATGGATAAAATAAAACATTGTTTGGGAAGTTAAATACCGAATATGACCCACCATGAATGTACTCATCATAAAAAATTATTTCCATATCTGGGATTTCATTAATATACTGGACCGTAGTCAAAACTACTCGACAGATGAAGTCTTGCTTCCAAAAAGATAACATTGAAAATTTAATCTATTAGATTCCAATCTATTTCATTTTCAGAATGGTATTAAATGTATTATCTGATAATGATGGAACATTATGAAGATGAATCCATCATAATATGTAAACCTCAGGGGATCTTTTCCTATCAGGCCATGCCCTTTGGATGAAACAACATCTCCAATGGATAACAACACATTATGAATCATATAATTGATTCCTTAGGGGGATAAATAGGATAATTTTATTTTGATGACCTGGAAGTCAAATATCCAAAATGATATGTACACCACACATATCTTCAAACAATTATAAAAAATTTTGTACATCACATTTTGAAAATGAATCTAGTGAATTATGAATTTTGGGAAACATCATTGGAATTCCTTGGCTTTGACATATGATGACCTGGTAGAGAGGATGACCTATAAAATTATAGTTAAATACATGTAATTTCAACCCCTCAAAATCTCAAAAAACTAAGGAGGATATAAGGGAACCTCATTAACATTCAACATTTCATAGATATCATGGCCATAAAATCACTCCCATTAATAAAATTAATGAAGAATGGAGTTTCCCACTGATGTGATGAGAATTTCCACGAATCCTTTGATAATCCGAAGTAGTATTTTCTACACCCAGTTGTATTTATGCCTCTGGTAGAAAGAAAATAATATTATTTTATAATTGTCTCCAATGGAAAAATCACTTGGTGCTCTCCTCTAATATAAACATGATGTTGATAATAAAAATAGTATCTTCTACCATTTTCGATCAATTCAAGGTTCTAATACTCGATATTACTATATTTAGAATAACATATGCATGATTATATTTTGTATAAAAGATTATAAATTAATTGTAGCTTTCAAAAGACCTCAATTTATCGTGTATTGACCTAGTTGCATACATCATTGGTTAAACAATAATGAATGGTTTTTTGGCCGGATGGATAGTTGTTTTGAATCATTAAAGAAGTCCCATTATTTTGTTAAAAGAATTATATTGAGAAATCTATTTTTTATTTTCGTGCAGAACATCTCATCTTAGAAAGAACTCCTGTGGATACCAAACTTAAATATGAAGAGTGTTTTATACCCATGACACTCCCTGGACATTAGAGCTGTATTTTGATTGTTCCTCCAAATTTAAATAGGGAAAGAGTCTGGAAACCCTGAATCTAAAACAAATGATTCTAGGTATTTTGTTTGTTTCATCAAATAATTCACTTTTTCTATAATATTTCCCATTTATTGAATATATCCATTAATAATGAGGAATAATACCATTCCCATATTTCAAGTTGGAATTATCCATCCAACTACAGATAACATACTAGAAAATCAATGGGGATTCAAAGATAGTCATAAATAAAATTCATCGTAAATATGTAATGAGGGGGAAATAATTGAATCATATTGTTGATTAAATCATTTACATGATAGAAGAATTCATTTTTTATCCAACATGAGATCATATACCTAATCACAAAATGGTTGTGATGATACACTGGATATTGTTTCAATAGTTCGGGAAGATCCAAACTAGGAAGGTGTTTCATTCCTCATCACATAATAAATGATAGTATTATTAGTCATTATCTGTGACATGGGGGAAATAAATAAGATAAAAACATCCCCTCATCACTATGAAAATTTTTCTTCCATAATATGGATAGTTACCATTAATGATGACCTAAAAAAAGGTAACCTCTAGTCAGATCATGTAGAATGAGAATAGACATGATGCCTAGCATAAAACATTACCCATCAACATTGATAAAATGAAAAAATAACTCTTTAATGAGAATTAAATGGATTAATCCTCATATTAATAGATAGTGAAAAATATATTATCGATATCATGAAAGAATTATACACATACTTTTGATGCACTAATCAGTCTGGGACCAAACAATCCCATTAAATTATGAGGCTTCCATACTACATGAACAAAAATGATATAATATTGTGTGCAATTCATCATGAAATGTAATTCATTATAGATACATAAGAACATACCCAATTATACAACAATGATTATATATAAAATTAAATATTCATGGATTATTTTCGAATGGGGGATGGACATTGTGGGAATGTATCCCCCATCCACATCTAAGAAGTTATATAAATCCATTTTGATGATGAATTATTTTCCAAAAGGGGATAACGAAATTTCCCCCCATAATCCTAGATAAATAAAATCATTAAACATATAATGTCCAAAATCATCACCATATTTCTTGACCCTAGAACGATATTGATAATAAAAATAACCATCCTATGTTTTACCATGTTGATGAAATTATAACATGATTACAACCTAGAGTCTAGCCATTCTTATAGATATCAGGCTTTGGAAAATGGATAAATAGAAGAATTTAATAAGAAGTTATAAAATATAATATATAATATTATGAGCATGGAAATGAATTATGGTCCAAAAAAACTCATTCATTATTTATGGGCCAAACGTACCACATACACACTATAACATAAGAGACACTATATTCATTGGTGTTCAAAACATATGAAGTATTTCCCATAGATTACCAATTTAACTCACTTCATGTAGCTATAGGTGAGTAAAATTCATATTATGATAAAATATAATTGTAGATTTATCGGTTGTAATGGTTTTTTTGATAAATGTTTGTACACAAAGAAACCTCAATGTTCATCAGAATTAGATCACATGAGACTTTAAAAAAATTGATATCTTTTTCTTGTTCCTTCAATGAGATTAGGTATTGGATCGAAAAAACCAAGTCATAATAGAGTAGAATAAACCATATTTATATCGAAAATGGTAAGTCCCTTACACAAAAAAGTCTATTATAATGGATCATGATTTTTATTAAAAATTGATGGCGGAGTATGTCATACACCCCCTACCACCACCAGTTTCAGGTTCCTAAATAAATAATTTACACTGATTCCATTAATAACCATACATCCTTACATCATGAATATTATGTAAATGTAATAACTCCTTTCTATTATTCATTAATCTTAACAGTTTCCTTGGTCATAGTCATACAACCTAAAACTAAAAGGCACCATTATTTTTTAAAGCATGATAATAAAATGCAAAGTTGATGCCCCACATATTTGATGTTAAAATGATACCAAAACTACTAATGAAATTATTATAATTTCAAGGATATAAATAGTGAATCCTAGATCCTATATCATGTGCCAACCAACACCTGAAGAAATGTCCATGACCTTTTATTTAATTGCATATGTGCGGTGAAAGAAACCATTTTCATTTCATATTCCTCACATCGGGAATATCTCTAGTGGGATTAGAAATTTTTTTAAGTGAATCATGATTGATCAAGAAATATCCATTCTCATCCGTGTTATCATGGTCATAATTACATGATCTTAAATGTAACACCAAACATCATTTCCACATGATGTCAAACTGCATTGTTTACATCCCATCTATAAAAAACTACACATTACTATAAAACTTTACTTAGAGGACCACCATCCATTGTGTTTGTATCCCAACATAAATCATTTCATGAAATCTTTTTTACATGAATCATTACATATCATGATACATATTGCTGCCCAAATCACCTATGATGGATACAACAATAATAATAAATAGAAAAAATTCCTCTGTGTGTATGTGTTAGACCTTTGTGGATATTTTCCCGTTAATGTAAAATATTTTGAATGATTCCTTACATCCTAATATATGTATTGACACCCTTATATACAATAATGAGTCCAACTAAAAAAATTAAATCGGAATAATTTCCCATTTATAAGGGTGAGAACATTATAAATAGTTTCTAGTTCAATAACTACGTGTTGGTTGATTCCAACAATCACAATATACTTTCTGATACTCATATATCCAATACTTGGTCCAACTGAAATAACCAATAGGAAATATTATACCATCTATTTATTAGGAATACCTTTTTGGATTGTTTCCATTTCTAAAACGATGAATTTCTTGATTCCTACCATCACTTGATAAATTGTGAGGCCCAGATCCCCAATAATGGGTCATGTCGCAACAATCAACCATAAAAATGACCCCCACTACATATAAGTTGTAACTATATGGACAATATTATACTTAAAAACTATGTGTTCCTTGATTCCTATCATCAAATGACACACAGTAAAACCATAATATCTAATCATTGGTCACAATGGAAAAATAAATAAGAAATATACCCACCTCAATGTATGGGTTAAACATGCATTGAGGATTTTTCATTTGTGAACATTGTGTGGTTTTATTCACATTAAAAAATTATATATAATTAAAACCATATAATAAATTATTTTTCTATTATCAAGTTAAAATGCATCCCCCTACTTGAGTACTAGTTAGACTTCCACTGGGAAATTTCATAGAAGCTCTTTGTGTGGTTTTCTTCCAATCACAATAGGAAATGTATTGAAAATTGTATCACCATTAATGGGTAAATATGAAACATATAGAATGATTAAAATACACCACGTAAATATAATTTGGAAATATGTATCGATATATCAAAAAACTACATATGGTTTGATTCATATTACTATAGGATATGTAATGACACTGTTATTCTATATTTTAGGACCATCTATCGGTTTCTATTATTCCTGATCATATCACCAATATATGATATATATCAATGTGGACGGATCACGGTAAAGGATTCCATTAAAAAAATATTACTTCCATTATAATATTCAATGGTTAAACTATGAAATCCTAGACATAAAAATTGAATATACCATTTTTTGACAATGGTTGAATCACTTAAAATCACTCTATCTATGAAAAAGTCAAATCTATATATGGTTTTTCACTGGATGAGATAAATTTTTACTAGATGGGTTCCCTCGTATGGTTATTGATAAATAATGATATTCATGGTAAAATGATATTTTACATATAAATTCCCATAAACAATGAAAATTGACCCCATATAAATCTTACACAATTTCAAGGGCGTTCCTATATCCTTAATGCATAATATCAAAATGCAATATTAATACATTTCCATGTGAGGTTAAACCACATGAAAGATATGTCAGCACAACATGACATTAATATATATCATTGACCATCATCATTCCTTTTTGAAGGAGCACATTTTTTTGACACCAATCAACTAGTTTACTTTTGATTCCATCATTTTCTAGGCACATCAACCCTTTAATCACATTTCATTTCTTAAGCACCTTTTTTCCGCCATACTTTCATGGAATTTGGAATGGAGCAGATATATCTCAATTTGACCATTATTTATTTGGATGTACATAAGGGCTTTGACACACCAACTAGAGAAATAATGTACTTATAGGAAGGTCCTTCTGATCCAATTGATCCTTGACATCATCATGGTGGAACATGGAACCTTAGTGTGTTTTTGGTTATCCGCACAATAATTTTCCCAAAACATTACTCATGACCTGTGAACTATGAACCATGATATACAATATTTTTATCCCCCACTCTAATGAACGATGGAGTACTATTGACCATGGGTATCATAATTATGTTGTTATGTAACATTACCGTCATTCCAGTTACACTTGAATCAGGAACATAATGTATATGAAAATTGATAAATGTTGTTTAACCACAGGATTTATCCTTTAGTAGTGAAAATTTAATGACCTAAAACTACTAGTGAAAGAGAAATTAATGTTTTCAATGAACAAACCATAAATGGGTGGCTATAACCAAACTGTAGTCTCCACATGCTCAAACCATTCGTGAATATTACATTATCCATATTCTACATTCATGTATTTGATGTTTGAGATGACACAACCAGTTCCTTAGTGAAGTATCATTTTCCTGGTATACCATAGACTTTGGGATCACGTTCTCTTAGTTTATTCAACTAGAAAACTCATATAATTTAATGGTTAATCCAAAAATGAGAAGACATGGGTTTCTTGGATAATTTCACCCTTCCAATGAGCTTATTTCAAGGGGATTCATGGCTCTTGAAATCCCACATCCTAAAATATAAGAGTTATTATTCTAACATAGTGGAATTTGAGATTTTGATAATACTAATTATTAACATATACCAATCATTTTACGCTTCCATTTTACCATGATATTTATTCACCAAGATTAACAATCCCCATTAATAGACTCTTGAAGTGTATTAATCAACTATATAACTACATAATTTTGTACTATAACCATTATCAGTGTTGGTACATGATATTAAATTACTAAAACGTTTGACATCCCACACCACCAGACCCAGATCTATGTGGAGTTGGGTTGAAGCCTCCAAAATGAATGATAAACATCCCTAGGCTTCTATAACCCTTCCAAGACTTCACTTTTCTCATTAACACACATAATAGTCTAGATATTTGATTGTTAAAAAATCATTGCCCTTGTAAATGTTTGGGGGAACCTCTTCGTTACAATGAATTTAAACCCAATTGTTCCATGAATACGCGATAATCACCCACCAAATAATGGAATCTCATTCATACATGAAAGGAACCCAAATCATCATGATTTCCATCAACACCACCATGTAACTCATTATTATAGGGTGTTTTTGGGAATCCACAGCATGTATACACCTTTCCATAATTTATCAATTCATGTTACAAGACATGTGATTTACACCACCCATTTTTAAAATTTAATGGTGGGCTCAACTTACAAAATATTTCACAATCCACCATTCCATATTCAAAAAACTTCTATATCCTATAAAAATTAATTGGGGTCCTCTTTACATGGCCATGCATTGATTCCCTATTGGCCCATGCATAAGGGATTGTGCCAAACCAACTAGAGGCATATTATAATGGAAGGAAGGTTACTATAACCCACCATGATACACCAAAAAACAATAGTGTACCTCATCAACATAGGGTATTTTGGGTCAATCCCGACATTTCTACCCCATTAAATAATCACTAATCAACACCTAAATGTAATACACTTAACTGCACAATTTATCATGTCCATCAAATAAGGCAATTGACTACATTGTGTCTCAAGTCCTAGTAACAAGACTCAAAACTATACATTATTGGATATCCTCACTTCAAGACACTACATTGCACAATAAGTCAGGTCCTAGAACCAAGACTCTTACTTTATCAATATTTCATTTACGAAAATAAATAAAATATGTTGTATATCAATTTTCACCCATAAAAAATGACATTATACTTTACAGAAATCATCCTTACCACATGATGTTTAACAAAAAATAAGATATTATTACCACTTTATACTCAAATTTGTGAAATAATTCCTTACATAATGAATTTAGACAGCCTATAAAAAGTTACATTCGAAATGGTATAATACTATAATTATAGAATATGTTCTAGAAGTTCGTAAACTTTGTAATAATATAGTTTTAGAAATAATACCCTAAATAATAGTAGCATACTGTAGAAGCTAGAAAACATTGAAATACAATAGCAGTGGTCTGAGTTTGAATACCCTAATCTACCACAGTATATGGCTGATCTAGAAGTCCCAAAACTAAAAAATAGTTTATTTGATATATAAACACTAAACTAAAACAATATATTGTCCTTGAAATTATTCCAAAAAACATGATATTTTTCTTATTTTCATGAATGTCAAATATCCAATTAAAATAGACAAAATCCGGACCTCGTTGAAACTCTAAAAGTGGGAGCTTTGGGATAACACATTCTGATACTCATAAAAACACGTTGTGTGATGTAAGAAATATTGATCATTGTTTAAATGGAAATGGAAAAAATTGTGTCATGTAAAAACCCAATAAAATGGGGATTTATAAAACCATGATTATGTATGCTAATAAATACCCATTATAAAAATTAATCAAAGTATAACTCAATAAAGTAAAATAAGAAGATAGAAATTATTTTTGGAACATTAATTTTCTCTAGAAAAAGATTCATGTTGTGCTCACTAAGTACACTAAAAACAAGGAATATTTGAGAGATCTCCAACAGTGACATATGTGTTTCCCCAAAATTATAAATTTTAAATGATGTGTTCCAATGAAAACATGAAAGTATTCATCACTGAGAAATATCATATCAGTATTGATTTTATATATATTATAACGATAAATATATTAGGATTTAAAAATTAAAATCTAGGTATTTGGTTTACATGTTATTATACAAATGATGGGTTTCATTGATGATTCATATTATACCACATCATTTAAATGTCATGCACTTCATTAATGAGTGAAATATAGAAAATGAAAAGTTAGGTTTTAGAATATTTATTCATTGATAATATACAAAATATAAATGAATTTCAATATATTAGATTCACTCCCATAACCATGAAAAAAAAGGATGTTTCATTAAACTACATGACCAACATTGAATGTCCTTAGAAGAATCATTGAAAACTGTATATTTCTTATCTAGAGATGAGATTAAATCTCACATATGAACAATAGATTCAATTTCCAACTCGAAAAATCTCTACAATGCATCGATATTGAAAATATCATTATTTCAATAATTCAATTCTAGGTCTCGGATCCCATGTTTATCCAATATTGTTTTTTACTAAAGTTCACGTTCATTCTAAAAATCATATAACTCTTCCCAGATATGGATGATTTTAGAATATAATAGAAAACTATCATCCATCCCAGTTCAAATTTAATTTAAGTGACACATCACCTCCATCACAGATTGGGAACCCACATTAAATGCCTTATCCTAAATTCATTTGACTGTTGTGAAACCTCTTCTTCTACCACCATCAATTCATGGGCCCTCATATTATCAATCTGTAACATCATTCCTTTCACCTGGGAATGAATAGAAGTATTGTCCACTACCCCATAGTTAATTGTGGTAAACATATACCTAGGATCACTAAGATAGACATTCAACCCTTCCACAGGAGACTATGAGATTATTGTCCAAATTTCCAACAATATAATCTAAAAACAGTGTTTACAAATTGATGAAAAATATGAACTATTACATAAATAAATATGGTAGCATGAATTTATAATGTTAATAATTCATTGATAAATGGAATAATGCATAAGGGATCCTATAAGATGGATATGAACATGGCCTCTACATTAACTGAGTCATTTGAATTGGATCATATGGAAGAGGGGACTAGTAATTTTGAGCTTCATGGTGAAGTTACATCAATAATAATTACATAGGATTATTAGATAGAGTTTAAATAATATTATTATAATAGATAGTCTTTTAAGTGTTCAATGTTGAAAAAATTCAGTTTTATCACATGAAATGCTTATCTCCCCAACCCCATATTTATGTGAATATGAAATTCCCTCCTATGACTAGAGGCCTAGTGGAACCAATATTATTTTCTCCATTGGTATACTCCACTTTTAAACATCATGTGATACAGGAGGGGGTGAAATGATATATAAAATTACACAAAGTGTATCATGTTTAGAGTTTATGTGGAATTTGTCACCTTCACAAAAAAATATCTCCAAAAAGGATTTATTATATATAGAGTATCCACCGACATCATCCCCCTATAGAATTATTCTTTCCAATTATGGGTAAAATATAACAATATCTTGAATGTAAGTGGAAGCCAATAATAATCACTAAAATAGAATATAAAACATATCCACTTCATTACAGGTTAGCCCATGTAGTGAATCATATACCATAGAAACTAAATGACCACCCATATCCTTAACAACAGATGTATGTTCGTCCAGGTGGTCTCTATTAGGATCTATACATTTTTTGAAAACATAGAATTTATTAATTGAACGGACCTGAACTAGAAAATAGTAATGTGATATTATTAGTTGATGTTTTATGGTGATCAAGCTCTGAATATTTTGTGAATTTTCTATTGACATTCATATATGGTAATGGGATCCTCGGAGGGGATGATTCTGAATGCATTGATGTTGAAAGAAATGAATTTTTAGATTTTGAATCCTCTAGGATTGTAGTCTCCTACCCCATCAGAGAATGTTTTCCTAGGGAACCCTTGAAATCGTTCCCTTGGACACCAACTAAGACATCCCCATAAGTTGTACTCTTGGGGGAATATATCAGGGATGGTGGGAGTGACCATTTTCCTTGATCATACAACTATATAAATAGAAATGAAAATGAAATATGTATGCATTAAATAGAACCATATCCATTTAAATACAGTAGAATATAAAATATTACCACTTTCCTAATGCTGGGATAGCCCTATTCATTAATCAAACATCTATCATGATAAGAACTACCATCCACTACACCAAATGAGAGTATTGGATTTTCCCATCATGAATTCCATAATAACGTTGATGTCTCTTAAGAAATCATCAGCCTTAATGGGATAATCCTTGAAAGATACTACAATGGGAAAAGTAACAAATTTAATGACATCAATGTGTATCTCCTCTAATCTAATTATCCCTTAGTTCTCATCATACGAGTTCGCTACCCTCCAACTAATCCATCCATAAAATGAAGTGGAAATTAATAGTTTTTTCATGTAATTTATTTTGGGAATCCTACTCACCAAGACCTTGTTTGTTAAATATTCCAATGTTAACGAAACTAATGTAAAATGTATCACATCATTATGGGGAACCACTATAACGACCCATAATTTACATACATTGTTAATACTTCAAAATTGAAGCATACTTATTACAACATATAACAAAACCATGAAAGGACCGTATAGGTATAGTGTCTTTAGAAACTGGGAAACATAAACAACTAGTTCATAAAGCATCAAATTTGCCTCCCACTTATTTCATCATATCTATGGTCCCTTTTTGGAATATCCTACTTAATAACCTTCTTCCTGACCTGGGGAAAGAAAACATACAAAAGGGTGAGCTCAAATGCTCAGTAAGGGTAAACAAAAGAAATATCAATCACATCGTATACACAAGCACATAACTTTTGGAAATCTTAACCTGCAAAAGAGATCATAATTTCATAACATGGGATAAATCATGGCAGTGAAATATAATCACAATAATCATAAAATAAAACATGAAACTTTGTGGCGTACAGACATAATCATAGAAAATCATTTCTTGTTAGTCAAGACTCATTGCCAAGACTATCTTAGTGGACAAAGTCCCTTTCTGAAACGAGTCACCCTCGTTTCAGTCCTGTTTCACTGAACCGGTATAACCTACTATTCCAGCCATGTCTATCTCATGAGATATAAAATCTTTACCCAATGCATTTGAGGGAGATATAGGTCCCACCCATCTCATAATGATACCATTCTTATGTGTGCCACAAAATCTTAAATCATTCATCATTTCATAACCCATGTCATAAAAATGGGAATCTTAAACATCGTGACATCATAAAACAATTCATATAAGATAAAGGAATTCATAAAAATATTTCCATCACAACATAATCAAATCCATGTAATAATAGGGATAGAAACATAACCCTATATTGTCTTAGATGGAAAATAATTTTGATAAAACTCTTGAACTCCATTCTTGAGGAAAATATCCTTTCTACTTCAAAAACATTTATCCTTTCATAACATACCATACAATTTTAAACAAAAAGAAGTTGATTAAAAATAAAATTGAAAACTTTAAAAGGAAGCTTCTTGGAAATAATGTTTTAAAAATTGATTCATGCCGTATAAGTTAAAAAAAACATTCTTCGTACTTTTGTCGGAAAAGTAAAAAAAATACCTCGTACGAAAAAACGACAAAAGATTCCTTTCATATTCTTTACTAAAAACTCACAGAAGGGTAAAATTGGATTTAAACTATTGTAAGTGGATGTAAACAATATTACATATTTAGGGAACATGGATGTGGATGATAAAATACACCCCAATAAATGCCAAAGTAAAAACAATCTCGGATAAAAATGAGATTGTGATATTTTCCCTTACCTTAGGTCCAACTTGCTTTGTAAGTGTCCGAAACTCCTGTATAATGATTTAAATAATGTTATTTACTTATTCCAGAATCATACATATTTTTATGATATCATATATGGTCATATTCTTAGCTTCTTATTAGTAATATTTCATTGCTAATTGTTATTCGGGTGTTTATAACTTTTTGTTCTTATGCGTGTTTTGTCGAATAAATTCTTATTCTTCTCTTTAAGTTATAGATAGATCATTTCCAGAATGGTATTAGTGTAATATATATCATATTCTTTCATTCAATTCATTTATATAATCATTATGAATTGAATATCATGTAGAACGAGTCGCATCACATGGTGGAGACGGATTCCGTACGTACGCACGAGTGATGATATCATTCCTATGATTGTGGAATTGTATTGGAGTGTATGTATACTATTTCAGAATAAAAATAACTTTATAATAGTCATATATAGTCATTATTTACACCATTATACCCATCCAAGTAAGGTGGTGGTGGAAAATAGATTACACCACGGCGTGGAGATGGTATTCCGTACGTACGCACGCGCGGTGATTTATTTTTCTGTAGGATGGATAGATGGTGAAATAGGGTTGTTTCATACTTATAATAACATATCAGTACATGAGTGATACGTATGTTATTACTTCATAATGACAAAACTAAAGAAGAAGAAGTGGAAGAAGAAATAAAGATGAAATAATCGGTAACAGACATTACCTCTTCTTTGAAGTGCTTCTTTGAGAATTTCTTTTAGGGCACTACAATTGGTCTTTGAGGAAGACCAGAACCTCTAGGATGTGTCTAGGGAAGTGGAGAGGATAAAGTGTCAGGGGTTGGCCGTGCTTGAAGGCTCAATGTGGTGTGAGGAAGAGGGGGAGGAGGTTCCCTTTTATAAGGGAGGAGAGGGGCACCTTTGGGAAAACTAAAAATATTATTTTATTATAAAGTCAAGTTCGGTTTTAAATAGCTCCAAATTGATATATTTAGAAGCTAAGGTGGGATGGGTCGAAATCATCTCATCCAATAGAATTTTGACAAGTTTAGGTTCCTATTATAACCTTATCATTTAGATTTAACATTAAGTTAAATTATTTTACTTTTACCGTGTCTTCTTGTGTTCTTATACTATAATGTTAATAAACTTACTATAAGCAGCCAAACGAACCCCAAGTTGTTTATTATTAATATATATATCATTATCTAAGTCATTTGTCCATACCATAGATTTTTAGGTTTAAAATAACAATTAATAATATAATATTTGTTTTAAAAACTATTTTATGTCAATTTTGACACTATTTAGTAATTCATTTTCTTAAAACTCATAACAGAATTATTAGTTCGAAAAAAGTAAATTAAATCAATAATAACATGTCATATTAACCTCGAAAATTAGTGGGATCCATTAAAAGTCTCAAATTACATTTATTTTGGTGTTTATAACATCAATTATGTCAATATTTCATTAATAAGATAATTACTGTATCATCATTGTGTCATAAATAAATTAAAATATTTAATGTCTAAAAATTACAAATAAAATACCATTATATAGGAAATCTTTTTATATTTCTAATGAATATTTATAGTCTAATTTATCTTATTTATAACCCCATATTAAAAATTATTTACTTATTAAACTTTGGTTTTAACTATTTTAACCCTTCTTTAAATAAATTAATAATAAATGTCCTAATCTAATCCAAATGGGCCTAAATGGTCATATTTTATTCCTAATTTTGTTTTTGGTCGAATTACACTTATCCAATAGAATTAGGACATGTGTTAGGGTAATAATAATATCATCTTTACCCTTAATTACCCTATTTACTTTTAACCGTGGTAAAAAAAAGTAAAAAGTTACTATTCACCAAAAAATTATTTTCATCTCATTGAACCACATTATACTTACTGACATCAACCGTGTGTCTCAGAATTTTGAAATTCCACTCACAGAAGCGGTAAAATTATGTTTTATGAAAAATTCAGTTTTTTAACTACCACTTAGTGGTTTCACTATTCATCAAAAATTGAAAGTTTTCAGAAAAATACCAAAATTTCACCCTATGCTAATTTCGATATTCCAAATCCAAAAATGAAGTCCATTTTAAAAAATAAAATTTATAAAATTTCATAAAGTGGTTATTACTATTCATAACGGCTAGTTTTAATAATATTTTAATAGCATATCGTTGTTTAGTGAAACTCGGTATTGTGTACGACGCAAGCTATCGAGGACGGTCGCGATTTCGTGTAAAGCAAGCCAAGCGTGTGTTGTGTAGAAAAAGATTCCTTTGAAGATTTATATAACATAAAAGTCTGGGGTGTTACATTCTACCCCCCTTAAAATTAATTTCGCCCTCGAAATTCGTCACTTTGTAACAAATAGATGAGGATACCTCTCCCTCATCATATCCTCAAGCTCCCAAGTAGCTTCTTCTAATTGGTGGTTCCTCCATAAAACTTTCACCAAGCGAGTGGTCTTGTTTCGTAGGACTTTTTCGCTACGATCCAGAATCTCTATCGGCTGTTCATCATAAGAAAGATCTTGCTCCAGCGGTACAACTTCTGAGCTGAGTACATGTGAAGTATCAGGTATGTACTTTTTCAGGAGAGATACATGGAACACATCGTGAACTTGAGAGAGATTCGGTGGAAGTGCCAATCGGTAAACTACCTTCCCAACACGATCCAGTATTTCGAAAGGACCGATATATCTAGGGCTCAACTTCCCCTTCTTTCCAAATCTGATAACCCTCTTCCAGGGAGATATTCGTAAGAACACTTTATCACCCACTTCAAACTCTAGGTCTTTTCTTCGGTTTTTGGCATAACTTTTCTGTCGACTCTGAGCTGCTCTTATGTGTTGTTGAATAGATCTAACCTTTTCTTCTATTTCATCAATGAGATCTGGTCCTAATAGCTTTCTTTCCCAAACTTCATCCCAGCAAGTTGGAGTCCTACATTTCTTTCCATAGAGAGCTTCATAAGGAGCCATCTGAATACTGGAGTGAATGATATTATTATATGAAAATTCCACCAAAGGTAGGTGTTGATCCCAACCACCTTTTAAATCCATATAGCCGGCTCTTAATATATCTTCTAGAGTTTGAATTGTTCTCTCAGACTGACCATCTGCCTGAGGATGATAAGCAGTGCTGAAATTCAACTCTGTATCCAGAGTATGCTGAAGAATTATCCATAACTTTGAGGTAAACCTCGGATCCCGATCAGATATAATGGAATGTGGTACTCCATGAAATCTTACTAATTCCTTCACATATATCCTGGAAAGCTAATCCAGAGAGAAATCCTCTCTAATAGCAATGAAGTGTGCATACTTTGTAAGACGATCAACTACGACCCAGATAGCATTATTGCCTTTGGATGTTTTAGGAAGTCCGGTGACAAAGTCCATAGTGATGTTTTCCCATTTCCATTCGGGTATGGGTAATGGTTGTAAAATCCCCTTAGACTTTTGTCTCCCAGCTTTAACTTGCTGACAAACCAAGCACCGAGAGACATATTCAGCAACATCTCTTTTCATGCCATCCCACCAGAAGTACTCTTTCAGGTCCCTATTCATCTTCGTGCTTCCAGGATGAATATAGAATGAAGAACTATGAGCCTCATCCACCATCTCCTTCTTTAATTTTGGGATGGGAGGAACACAAACTCGATTCCTAAACTTTATTATCCCATTACAATCAAGGTTGAATTAAGGAACATTTCTCACCTTCTTTTGTAACTCTAAATCTTCTTTCTGTGCCTCTTTAATCTTTACATGTATAGATGGTTGAACATTCATTTGAGAAAGATAATATTTTTCCCCTTCCATTATAATTCCAAGGTCTATCCTTTTTAAATCCTTAAATATTGGATCTTTTTTGATCCTCATCATGGATAAGCTAGAATGGTCTTGTCAACTTAATGCATCTGCCACCTTGTTTTATTTCCCAGGGTGGTAATGAATTGAGCAGCCGTAATCCTTAATCAACTCCAACCATCTTCTTTGGCGCATATTCAGCTCCTTTTGTGTGAAAATATACTTTAAACTTTTATGATCAGTATAAATATCACACCTTTCACAATAAAGATAATGCCTCCAAATCTTTAATGCAAAGATTACCACAGCTAACTCCAAATCATGATTTGGGTAATTTTGATCATGGATTTTCAGATGTCGTGAGGCATAAGCTATCACCATATCATTTTTCTTGAGAACACACACCAACCCCTTCTTGGATTCATCACTGTATATCACAAACCTTTCTCCACTACAAGGCAGTGTAAGCACAAGTGCACTGGATAACCTTCTTTTCAACTCCTTGAAATTCTCTTCACATTCCTCCGTCCAGACAAACTTAACTCATTTCTGAGTCAACTTGGTGAGTGGATTAGATAATCGTGAAAAATATTTCACAAAACGTCGATAATATCCAGCCAAACCAAGAAAACATCGGATCTCAGTTACTGTTGTTGGTCTCGACCATCTTTCGATAACCTCTGTTTTTGCTGGATCCATAGATTTCCCCTCTTTTTAGATAATGTGACCCAAAAAATGCGACTTTTTGAAGCCAAAATTCACACTTGGTAAATTTGGCATAAATCTTCTCCTTTCTCAGGGTCTTCAATATAATTCTCAAGTGATCTTCATGTTCTTCCTTGCTCTTTGAATAGATAAGAATATCATATATAAAGACTACCACAAATTGATCAAGATAGTCTCTAAAGACTCTATTCATTATATTCATGAAGATAGCAGTGGCATTAGTAAGACCAAATGGCATCACTATAAATTCATAGTGTCCATACCTTGTACGGAAAGCCGTCTTTGGTATAATCTCCCTTTTGACCCTTAATTGATGATACCCTGAACGAAGATCAATCTTGGAAAAGTATTGAGCTCCGCGTAGTTGGTCAAATAAGTCATCAATGTGAGGGAGAGGATATTTGTTCTTGATAGTGATCTTGTTAAGTTCTCGATAATCAATACAGAGTCTCATTGATCCATCTTTATTCTTACCAAATAGAACAGGTGCTCCCCAAGGTGACGCACTAGGGTGTATGAATCCCTTATCAAGATTCTCTTGGAGTTGCTTCTTCAATTCCTGCAACTCAATTGGGGCCATTCTATAAGGTGTCTTTGAAATAGGCAAAGCACCCGGTACGAGTTCTATTGAAATCTCAACATCACGATTTGGTGGATGACCCGGTAATTCCTCCAGAAAGACATCATAAAACTCTCGTACGATGGGCATATTCTTAATCGTGAGTTTCTCACCAACCATTTGCGATAAATAACCTTCATTTAGTGGAATCAATACCCATAAAATGGAAGAAATTTCCATTGTAAGGTTATGTTGATCCTTGCATTGATAGACGATCATAGATTGATCTGGAATATGAAATGTGACTTCCCTTCTTTGGCAATTGATATGAGCTCCATATAAAGAAAGCCAATCCATGCCAAGAATCACATCAAATTCCACTATAGGAAGGATCTCAAGATTTGCAGGAAGCAATTTCCCAAAAACTTCGATCGGAGAAGAATTATAAACTTTTGTTGCGACTGTTGTGCCCATAGGTGTTGTCACAGCTAACTCAACATCTAATTGTTGAGGTAATATGGTGATACCCTTAGAAAATTCTTCATAAATAAAAGAGTGGGTGGATCCAGAATCAAATAAAACATTTTCTACTTTAGAGTGGATGGTAAGTGTACCTTTCACCACATCGTTATCGTACTCCACATCGCTGATAGAAATTGCATGTGACTTTCCTTTGCCTTTAGCCTTAAGAGTTTGTTGACGTCGACCATCATCATCAACCCTTGGATTAGGGAATTTATTGGCATAATGCCCCATCTAATTTCACTTGAAACATTGAAGTGTGGTAGGTTCATTCTGTGTATCCCTTCCTTTGTTTGCATCATTAGACATCTCATTCCCATCGTCGTGGAATTCAAATGCCCGATGACCTTACTTTCCACATTTGAAACATTTACTTGTCCCTTTAAGACAACTCCCTCCATGTTTCTTTCCACACTTTGAGCATAAGGGAAAGCTCATCTTCTTTTTAGTGTGCTCTTTATATTTTCCTTTGAATTCCATTTTCCTCTTCTTATCAAACCCATATGACTGATGGGTTACTCCAATCTTCATTTCGAATTTGAGAGCACATCGAACGATTTCCTCATAGCTATTGAAGTCCCTTATGGCTGACGCCCTTCGAAGACTTAGTTTTAAGCCACTAAAGAATCGATCGATCTTACTCTCATGTTAGATAATAATACTAGAAGCGTACCTTGCAAGTCTTGTAAAATTTGCTTCATAGGTACCAATAGATTAATCATCCTTTTTCTAAAGTTCAAGAAACGCTTTCTCCATCTTTGTTCGGAGAATACGAGGGAAGTACTTATTGAAAAATAAGTTCTTGAACTCGTCCCATTCCATGGTCTCAATTTCATCCCTTTGCCTCGTATTCTTAATAAGATTCCACCATTGATTAGCATCTCCTTCCAAACGATACACTGTTAGAATGACTTCATCATGTTCAGAACATTGAAGAACTGAAAATATATTTTCAGTATTACTAATCCATTGTTCAGCAACTAATGGATCAGTAGGCCCACTGAAAGAAGGGGGACGCTGCCTCAAGAAGGATTCAACAGAATGTTGCTCCTTCCTTTGCTCGTTTGGAAGTCCTGCATGATTCATAGCTTGAGAAAGTTGTGTGAGCATGGCTAAAATATTTTTTCATTCTAGCTCCCATAACGTTTGGTTACTCAGGGGGAAAATCATTGCATTGCCCGTCACATTCCGCATTAACACGATTCCTTCGGGTTCCAGCCATTGACTAAAACCAAGAAGAAAAGTGTGAGCAGCACTAATTATAATAGGAAAACCACATAATCATGAATAAAATTTCACACTTAAGGTCTTATACTAGGTTATTCATGGCCATTTATAAAACACTAATATTGTGTTATATGCTTAGACTTATCCTTAGGGTTCTTACTAAGGCTTTCACATCCTAGATTCCAAAGGATGGCTATACCGTTCCTCTGATACCAACTATAACGGTCTGGAATTACTTCGAGTGGACTATAATTGATACCTATCAGGGCACTCCATGGGTGGCTACACCCCCTGGGCAGGACACACCACCATCCCCAGTGGCAGCCATTTCCTCATGAAGCCCTTGGGCGGAGATCCATGCTTCGTCCAATGCTCACATGTGAGAGTCCCCAAGGATCGGATACATTCATACCTCCTTTGCCTCTGATACCAACTATAACGACCCATACTTTACATAAATTGTTAATACTTCAAAATTGAAGAATACTTATTACAACATATAACAAAACCATGAAAGGACCGTATAAGTATAGTGTCTTTAGAAACTGGGAATCATAAACAACTGGTTCATAAAGCATCAACTTTGCCTCCCACTTATTTCATCATATCTAGGGTCCCTTTTTGGCATATTCTACTTAATAACCTTCTTCTTGACCTGGGGAAAGAAAACATACAAAAGGGTGAGCTCAAATGCTCAATAAGGGTAAACAAAAGAAATATCAATCACATCATATACACAAGCACATAACTTTTGGAAATCTTAACCTACAAAAGAGATCATAATTTCATAACATGGGATAAATCATGGTAGTGAAATGTAATCACAATAATCAAAACTTAAAACATGAAACTTTGTGGCGTACACATATAATCATAGAAAATCATTTCTTGTTAGTCAAGACTCATTGCCAAGACTATCTTAGTGGACAAAGTCCCTTTATGAACCGAGTCACCCTTGTTTCAGTCCTGTCTCACTGAACCGGTATAACCTACAGTTCCAGCAATGTCTATCTCATGAGATATAAAATCTTTACCCAATGCATTGGAGGGAGATATAGGTCCCACCCTTCTCATAATGATACCATTCTTATGTGTGCCACAAAATCTTAAAATCATACATCATTGCATAACCAATGTAATAAAAATGGGAATCTTAAACATCGTGACATAATAAAACAATTCATATAAGATAAAGGAATTCATAAAAATATTTCCATCACAACATAATCAAATCCATGTAATAATAGGTGTAGAAACAGAACCCTATATTTTCTTAGATGGAAAATAATGTTGATAAAACTCTTGAACTCCATTCCTGAGGAAAATATCATTTCTACTTAAAAAACATTTATCCTTTCATAACATGCCATACAATTTTAAACAAAAAGAAGTTGATTAAAAATAAAATTGAAAAATTGTAAAGGAAGCTTCTTGGAAATAATTTTTTAAAAATCCATTCATGCCGTATAGGTTAAAAAAAACATTCTTCGTACTTTTGTCGGAAAAGTAAAAAAAATACCTCGTATGAAAAAACGACAAAAGATTCATTTCATATTCTTTACTAAAAACTCACCGAAGGGTAATATTGGATTTAAACTATTGTATGTGGATGGAAACAATATTACATATTGATGTAACATGGATGTGGATGATAAAATACACCCCAGTAAATGCCAAAGTAAAAACAATCTCGGATAAAAATGAGATTGTGATATTTTCCCTTACCTTAGGTCGAACTTGCTTTGTAAGTGTCCGAACCTCCTGTATAATGATTTAAATAATGTTATTGACTTATTCTAGAATCATAATTATTTTTATGATATCATATATGGTCATATTCCTAGCTTATTATTAGTAATATTTCATTGCTACTTGTTATTCGGGTGTTTATAACTTTTTGTTCTTATGCGTGTTTTGTCGAATAAATTCTTATTCTTCTCTTTAGGTTATAGATAGCTCATTTCCAGAATGGTATTAGTGTAATATATATCATATTCATTCATTCAATTCATTTATATAATCATTATGAAATGAAGATCAAGTAGAACGAGTCGCATCACATCGTGGAGACGGTATTCCGTACGTACGAACGAGTGATGATATCGTTCCTATGATTGTGGAATTGTATTGGAGTGTATTTATACTATTTAAGAATAAGAATAACTTTATAATAGTCATATATATTCATTATTTACACCATTAAACCGATCCAAGTAAGTTGGTGGTGGAAAATAGATTACACAACGGCGTGGAGATGATATTCCGTACGTACGTACGCGGGGTGATTTCTTTTTCCATAGGATGGATAGATGGTGAAATAGGGTTGTTTCATACTTATAATAACATATCAGTATATGAGTGATACTGATGTTATTACTTCATAATTATACAACTAAATAAGAAGAAGTGGAAGAAGAAATAAAGATGAAAGAATCGGTAACGGACATTATCTCTTCTTTGAAGTGCTTCTTCGAGACCTTCTTTTAGGGCACTAAAATTGGTCTTTGAGGAAGACCGAAACCTCTAGGATGTCTCTAGGGAAGTGGAGAGGAGAAAGTGGCAGGGGTTGGCCGAGCTTTAAGGCTCAATGTGGTGTGAGGAATAGGGGGAGGAGGTGCCCTTTTAAAAGGGAGGAGAGGGGCACCTTTGGGAAAACTAAACATATTATTTTATTATAAAGTCAAGTTCGGTTTTAAATATCTCAAAATTGATATATTTCTAAGCTAAGGTGGGGATGGGTCGAAATCCTCTCATTCAATAGAATTTAGACAAGTTTAGGTTCCTATTATAACCTTATCATTTAGATTTAATATTAAGTTAAATAATTTTACTTTTACCGTGTCTTCTTGTGTTCTTATACTATAAGGTTAATAAACTTACTATAAGCAACCAAACGGACCCCAAGTTGTTTATTATTAATATATATAACCGTATCTAAGTCATTTGGCCGAACATTATATTTTTAGGAATAAAATAACAATTAATAATATAATATTTGTTTTAAATACTATTTTATGTCAATTTTGACACTATTTAGTAATTCATTTTTGTGAAACTCATAAAAGAATTATTAGTTCGAAAAAAGTTAATTAAATCAATACTAACATGTCATGTTAACCTATAAAATTAGTGGGATTCATAAAAAGTCTCAAATTACATTTATTTTGGTGTTTATAACATCAATTATGTCAATATTTCATTAATAAGATAATTACTGCATCATCATTGTGTCATAAATAAAGTAAATTATTTAATGTCTAAAAATTACAAATAAAATACCATTATGTAAGAAATATTTTTAGATTTCTAATGAATATTTATAGTAGAATTTATCTTATGTATAACCCCATATTAAAAATTATATACTTATTAAACTTTGGTTTTATCTATTTTAACCCTTCTTTAAACAAAATAATAATAAATGTCCTAATCTAATCCAAGTGGGCCTAAATGGTCATATTTTATTCCTAAGTTTGTTTTTGGTCTAATTACACTTATCAAATAGAATTAGGACATGTGTTAGGGTAATAATAATATCATCTTTACCCTTAATTACCCTATTTATTTTAAACCGTGGTAAAAAAAAGTAAAAAGTTACTATTCACCAAAAAATTATTTTCATCTCATTGAACCACATTTTACTTACTGACATCAACCTTGTCTCTCGGATTTTTGAAATTCCACTCACAGAAGCGGTAAAATTACGTTTTATGAAAAATTCAGTTTTCTAACTACCACTTAGTGGTTTCACTATTCATCAAAAATTGAAAGTTTTCAGAAAAATACCAAAATTTCACACTATGCTAATATCGATATTCCGAATCCAAAAATGAAGTTCATTTTGAAAAATATAATTTATGAAATTTCATAATGTGGTTATTACTATTCATAGCAGCTAGTTTTAATAATATTTTAATAGCATATCGTTGTTTAGTGAAACTCGGTATTGCGTACGATGCAAGCTACCGAGGAGTGTCGCGATTTCATGTAAAGCAAGACAGGCAAGTGTTGTGTAGAAAAAGATTCATTTGATGATTTATATGACATAAAAGTCTCGGGTGTTACAACCACCATGGTTTTAGTCCTCTCATATATATATATATGCATTCCAAGACATGTTTTTTTCATTTATGATAGGTAAAAACATTACAAACTCATGTAATAATGCAGATAATTTCTCATTCACATATGAGTTGATGAAAATATCATCATACTATTGAGGGAAAATGATATCATAATAATTTTTTTAATTTATATATAGAAATGATTCTATTCCTAGGTAAATATTATAAAGAACAAGATATCCACAATTAGTGGATTTTGAGATATTATAATAAGATTGACATTTCATTTTTTATGAATTCATTGAAACTAATGACTAAACCCTCAAGTCACATACCATTCACCAAAAATGGGCTAATCGATGTTGGTTAAAACGGAGAATTGGCATATTGGAATAAAATATGATTGATCCAAAAAGATGCTATACCCTTTTTCAATTATACTATTGGTGGGAATCTTTTAGGTAATGAAACAAAGTGGTCCAGAAGAGTAATACAATCACCGATTTCCTAGAAAATGTTTTATAAGCCTCACACCATTGATACACTACATAAATTCCATGAAATTATTTCCATGATTTTTCTAGATTCTCTTCTATTTTTATCCAACTATGTAAGCCCCCATCAATCCCCATATCACCTGATAGAGACCTAAAATTCATTAAGAGAATCTTCCCCTATACATGTGGTGAAGGATATTGTATTTTTTGAGAAATATAATGATATAGAACCTGATATTACTCTTTATTTCCACATATTTCATCTTTGTAATGGTGAAAAATGTCTCCCCACCATTCTCCATTTTTTGGAGCATGTTCTTTGGTATATATAAATAATGTTGAAAAAATAGATGGATCGCTCAATACTTGGAATAAAAACCTATACAAAATTGGTAAATAAACCCCCTTCAATAGTGTTCTTGTAGGAACACTTAATATGGTAGAAATATTTTTTGGGAAAATCTTGTGACCTCATGGATTTTATTATAGAAGGGAAAATTTAGATTAAATATCTCTCTTATTTGTAAAAAAGATGTCTTCAATTAGAAGAATGACATTTTCAATGTCCTTATCAGCTTGTTTGAGCATCATCCTTGAAATCAGAGGTTCCCACTTTACATTATCTATTGTTGATGGTGAGGGAGAAACTCATCAAGCAAGTCTATTAAAATTGGTGTACTGAAAATATGGTTTCAATCCTAAGGAATTATGCTCACCTTACAATGCATTAGATAGAATTTATTTGAATGTAGACTCCATTGGTTTACAAATTTTTCCAATAATCTCTTGTTATAGTAGGAAAATGTTTGGGATGTCTAGATGAATACATATACCTCTATGATTTTATTGTTTTTGGAACATTCAAAAGTTTTATACTACTCCTGGAAGGGCTATCCCAAATCCATATGGAATCTCCCTCCCAATTGATGGTCCCTATATGTCATCAAGTCGAACATCATGTTCATTGAAGATTTATATATTATGGATATATACATGTGGTCTCTAGAATCATATTTATGGTGATCCATCCAATGTAAATTGGAATAAGCTTCATCATATAGTGCTCCAATTATTTTCCTATTTTAATAAAGTAGTCCATGAGTGATATATTGTCTTAGATTATGTTATGGGTCCTCCGAACCAAAGAATACTGCTTGATTGACAACAATGAAAGAATGAAAACTAAAATTTTATAAGATAAATCTTGTAAATATGTATGATTTTTGATATATGATATTCCATATGACTTATAACAATGAGGTTTATAAGGATTTTATGTGATGACTCGACCATAGAATAAAAGCTAGAATCCTAGCATGCAATATTGGCATTCTGACATGTCACCCATATTTTAACCTATTTTATTATAGTCTTACATTAACTTGAATACATCTATAAAAAATGAGAATAAAATTTTAGATATGAGCGGAACACTGTAAAAATTATGGATGACCCAAAATGCATCACATGAATCATACGAACCATGTAATGATTCTTAATAAGATGACCGGATATAGGTTGAATGAATCTCTATACCAATGGAGAATTTCATGATAATATGATATATAGAAATAAATGTGATCATGTTACCATTTATTAGTCAGGAGACTTGCAAACTGATCAAGTGAACACACGATGAAACCTAATGATCATGAAAATCATGTGAGACAACCTTGAAAAGATAAAATGTGTTAAGGTTAAAAAAATACTACAAATTGGTCCATGATTCATTTTAACAATTTCAGATACAAATCAGCCACATGGATAGATCACATGATTGAATCTCATAAATTATACTTCTAAACCGGTCTAGTGATGTGTTTCTGGTAAATTATACTTATTAAGTGTTTCTTGTATAAGGTTCTTTCGAATTAGGCACTGACAATATGTTATTAAAAGATATATGGGAGCTAGAGTCACTAGTGGATTGAGTGGTTACCTCAATCCCTTATTTATACAATGAACCTGAGATTAATAAGTGTCACCACAAATGGAAAATTCCACTATGGATACATATCTGTAGGAGACTCAAGGAATCACACGCAAATTCACTCCCTAGAGAAATGAATCATTATCTTTGTAAACCTCACCCACAGGGGGGAATCAGTTGAAACAATCCAAATAAGAATTAGTAATTATTAAAATGAATAAAAACATGATAAATGGGTATTATCAACTTAGAAAGGAAATGGAATGAGAAACAAGTCTCCATAGAGATAATGTGGCAAGTTCATTTGGATAACAAGACTCTGGGTAATTCATATGGTCACATGACCCTCTAAAGATCACTTGAATTGATCATGCACTTCTCAAGATAATTTTACCATTATGAAAATAGCCAAAAATGTTCCTTCATTTTCTTTTTAAAGAATGCAGAAATGAAATGATGAAAAATCAAGAGTTGGCGAATGATTTTCTCCTAACATGAGTCATTTCATGTGATATACGTCATATATTCACCTAATTCCACATGTAAAATAATGAAATAAAGCAGATAATATAGAGGTCTTCATGTGGTAAAAATTACACAGTTTTTCTTCTGAATGTGTTTTTCACCTCCTATGATCCCCATTGATCATGAAAAGGACCCTATACAATCACATTATTGGACTCTAGAATGAAATATTATTATTATGAAAGGACTCACACAACTCACCTTAATCATGATAAATCCTCACAGATAGGCATCCTGGTCTACCAATGACTCCACAACATATCAACCTGATCTAGAAAAGTCACTTTTATATGTGGAATTGATCATATGAAATAGCTTTTATAGTTTTAAGGATTCATAAAAGTTATGATGGATGACTGTTCTCACAACCACACTTTATCATTAAATCTAGTTATAAATCAATGGATGATCCATAATATGATTTTTTGAAGTGCATGATACAATAATTCCACCACCATATGAATCGAATTTCTATGATATAAATTCTATGTAAGGAGTAATTAATATGGGATAGAAGGGACTATAAATTCCACCCCCTCAGAATAAAAAAGTGAAGACTATAGACGTATTCCAGGCCCACCCAAATGAGAATATAAGTGACAAAAACAATCTATGAATGGAAATTTACAAAATCGTAAATTTATCATCCATGTAAAACCTAGGGAACTAATTTAGATATTAAAATAAATTTATATATTATTAACATCATCACTTTATAGATCATGTGAATGATTTCTAGTGTGGTGG
Organism: Viscum album; assembly: GCA_963277665.1. Classification (NCBI taxonomy): domain Eukaryota; kingdom Viridiplantae; phylum Streptophyta; class Magnoliopsida; order Santalales; family Viscaceae; genus Viscum; species Viscum album. The sequence goes on along the minus strand of OY728121.1, from coordinate 1,554,157,369 downwards.
ACTGGTTATGTAAAGGAAAATTGGCCTATAAACATGATCACATGAATCCTCCACATAAAGATGTTTGAAAAATAGTGAGGAATATATGAAAAATAGTATAAAAGTTTTGGAATACATATGTGAAAATGGATAGGATAATTTTAATATGATCATTTCACATTCTTCATTAGACCCATCTAGGTGATGTGATAATTCCTGAAAATATCAACTAATAAAAGAAAAGTACTCAAGACTTGTATTCAAATATATGCAAGGCCATCCAGACATGCTAGTTTTGTAATATGACGTCCTACAGACATTCTATTCATGTCCTATGAAGTCCTCCAGATATGTAATCTATTTCATTAAAATTACATCAAAACTGTTAGACATGTCATGTGTTTACAATATACATTGAAGAAGATCATGTGATAATTGTCAGACATGTTAGCACTCATCATCAGACAGCCTTGGATGTGTCTTCATTGATCACGTGAGGAACCTCAGTTTTGTTATACATTACATGAAAAATTCATCTATACATTAATGAAAAATCATACATTATACTAGTGGATTTAATTATTCAATAATGTGAATCACCATGAGACAAGTCAGGCTTATCAAATAGAAAATGAGGACATTCAAACAATCAAGGAATTCTAGGAAAACACTCCAGACATGTCAGATTATCACTCAGGTCCCAATAGGGAATAAACCCTTTAAAGTTTCAAGAACCACAAGAAGAATCATTGGGAAATGAAAACTTTTTCAATTGGAAATATTCACACATACCTCAAATTGAAATATGACAACTCTTATTCTAATAAAATAAGGATATGTATGATGCATTATTATGAAATGGGCCCCAATGGGAACTCACATTTTTTATATCCTTCAATGTCAAAAATATTATTAAATAATGGAAATACATTCACCCATAATTATATAATCCTTCCACATTAATCACATGATAAGAACTGGGCTCATACACATGCATCCATTTATTTGAATAACCCAACCATTCCCTCAAGTGACATTAACAAATAATTGGGCCCGAGATGAACTATACAATGAGGACTCTAATTCATTTCTAAAAAAAGATATGGAGGATGCATTCTTATGATCGGTTCTAAAATGGGAATCCATCACGGTGTAATTACTTTTATACCTTTCACACTGTAACATATGGGACCCAAACTCCCCTACAAGTTCACTATTATTCGTCATCCATCCAAGGATTTGGAAGCATTTTTAACTATGTGGAATCTAATTACTTATATAAGAAGAAAACATAGGTTTCTTTCCTAAGTCCTGATCTCCATATTAATAAAATCCTCTAGGGTCCCCAGTGTATATGTCTCGAATCCATGAGAAATAAGTTTGATCACATTATATCCCATGTTTCTCATATAGAACATGACTCATGTGGGCTTAGGGGATCCTAAATATCATATCAATTACAACATAATTTTCCCCCAGATAAGGAAACCTAGCTATGTATTCCATTTTTTGTGAAATGATATGATATCACCCAAAAAAAGGGAACCCAACTTAGTGAAATTCTTTAAGGAATACACATGATCGAAAAGCCTTGGGAAATAATCCTTACAAGAATTTATAATATGTCACTTCCCAACAATAGCTTGAGAATAGATAAAAATACAATTAAATATATTCATGTTGTAAATATAATATGTAAAACTCCTTCCTAACTCTCAGGATCCACAACCAGTTCTTAATTTCCCTCTTATATGTCCATTCTACATGGATCAAAATAGCATGGATGAAACATCAAAAAATTACATTGGTTTTGATTCGTATTATAAAATGAATAAGTATTATTCCATAAATAAGTTCAATCCCATACTCGATACCCTAATAAAATAATGGATTGAATTAAACTCTACAGTTCCGAGTTATATGACATAAAATTTTAAATATCTACTCATTCCAAATATATAATTATAAATAGGTAAGGAATGAAGGACACACAAAAAATGTATCATTAATAGAGATCCCTTTATACATGTAAGGATCCACCACCTGATATATATTTTTTGGTAACCAATCTTGTATCGGGATTATGAATGGATTCAAAAAAAAAAAATTTATATGATTTCTGAAGTATGAAACAATTCCCCCCAAAATGGTGTGATGATCCTGACCTCCCATCCTCACGCCCAATGTGAGTTCGTAATCATAATTGGGTCTAAAATGAAAAATATGTACCTTACTTTAGATATATTTTTTTCCCAGTTATGGATGTGGGAAATGTTTCTATTTCCCATAATATATGGAAATTTTATGTACTATTTTATGTATTATGTATCCATATTTGAGCCACACACAATCAATATTGGAATAGGAAATAGTGATGGTCAACATAGTGTGAAATATTGTAATAATAGAATAACTGAATCATTATAAGAATTGGGAATCAAGCCTTATGAATCCTAAGGATATAAATACCATCAAGCATATTTAATAAGATATAATGACCAATGATTTAGGATTTTTTAAAAATCAATTATTTATTATGTACAATTTATTAACAATTAAATGTCAAATTGCTCACATTTGTGTAAAACAAAATTTTTGAAATATTATATATATATATATATATGAATAAAAATTCATTGGATGACTATTAATTAGATAATATTTAAGATTAAATCATTTAATATTAAAAATACATTCATTTTAAAAATATTGTTTTGTATCAGTTATGTACATTCATATTAATAAATTAAAATAATCACTGTTAATGAAAATATTAATGATGTGATTTGATTATATGTATATATATTAATAAATTATCAATAATATAATGAATATTACTAGGTAAGGAATATAATTCAATAAATTTTAGTTTCTATGAATATACATTTCTAAATACTATTTTTTTGTGTATTACATTTGTTAAATTAAAAAGGATTTTTTAACTTTTCAAAAATTAAGATCAATAATATAGATATAACTTTTTGAAACATACATTCCAACTTTAAAAATAATTCATAATTTATTATTATTTATAAAAATAAGCTACTAATGTATAAAATTTTTACCACATCAATGTTAATATGTGGTAACTGGATTTAACTACATCGTAAATGATGATAATATAATTAAACTTTTTCTATAAATCAGTGTAATATGGAATTATAGACCTCAAAATATCATATATCCATTATTTTACAACACTGGATCCACTTTCATAGAGAAATTAAAATATATATTCATTAGGGAATGTATACTTGGAAAAAATTACATTCAGGATCACATATAAAATGAACCCTCCACCACAAATCTAAAAATGCATTTTTTTAATAAAATTATTGAAATATATTCCAAAATACATATATGAATTTATTATGTCATGTATGGGTTACTATGGAAAATATAAAGAGACTTATATCCTTAATTATATTGGAATTCATCAAGAGAATGATATATTTCCTCAATGTATTGTGTTAATATCCATTTTTTTCAATTATAACTTCACATCATCTATTTGTAAATCAAATTCATTTCACTAATTTTTCTTTATTAAATTCATTATTATTCATTACAAATTTAATTAACTCGATACCATTGGCCTAGATTCGGTGCCTTAAAATATTACATTGCTACACTACAAAAGGAAATTCATCCATAATGACCAAATAGTTTAGTAGATTCGGAAGAACTAGATACAAATATAATTTTTATAATAAATCATGAAATAAAAAACAATACAGTATATACTTTGGAAACAATCACATCCTTTGGATTATATAATGACATGGCCTTATAACATAACATAATATGAATTTTAGTCATGAACCAACATCCTTTAGCATTGAGTATCTTTTCATGATTTGTGTTTTATAGAATTGGGATGTAACAAATATATTAAATTCACCATTTATACATTGAGGATACCACGAATATAATATGAATTTCTCCCAACATATAGAAATTTTCAATTAAAACATGTTGTCTATGAGAAATCTTCATAACATTTAATTAGGACTATTTCTTTGTCTTACAGATCCTTATAACATGTGAAATCATTTAAAAATGTAGGATGAGCAAAAAAATCTCAATAAGGGATATAAAAATAATGAGAAAAAACATTAGTACATGAATACTTGTAATGTATGAAATCATTTTCAAAAAAAAGTTATATTTGTCATCCATTTAAGCTTACTTTGTGAAACATGAAATTTCCATGTGATTTACATAAAACATAAAGAAATGTAAATAGAATCATAAAGGTATATTTGATAACTACTTACATAATCTTATAACCCTCTCGGATACTTTATAAATTGTAACCCTCACGATTACAATACAATGTAAACCTCATAGCTACATTATTGTGTAACCATAGCAGTTACACATAGAGTGACTATATGGTCAACCTCCAAATTACACATACCCAATGAATTGGATGGACATATAGGCACCATATTTAATCATAAACAATGACCATGAACCATAACATAATCAGACAACATTAACAATTTCATAAAAACATTACTTTTGAATTTTTAAATATATACTTTTAACAGAGGGTTCCAAAAGTAAATCCCCTTATCATATAATTAATGTGAGACATAATATATTGGATAGAATATGCATATATAATATAAACACAAATAATTAAACATAAAATAATTAACTTAATCACACAAAAAATATTAAAACCACATAAATAATGATGTAGAAGGTTAACCCAATGAATGGAAATCGGGTTAAGATTTTCATTATCTCGGCCTTTTCTTTCTTCAAACGTGATTAAAACTTAGGTATAATGAATAATATCGTATTATTAATATCATAACAAATCATAGAAATTTTTATATTACATTATATGATCATTTCATGAAATCATTTCTCCCTTTAATTATTAGTATTTTGTTCCATCCATTGTTGTGGGTGCATTCTTTACATGATTTCCATGGCCGGTTTGTATATTATTTTCTTATCGTTTAGAAATGAATTATAGAAATTGAATGAAATGGTATTAATATAGATCCATAATATATAATATTACCAAAAATTATTTTGTTTTCATATATGATGATTAATCATTACATATATCATTAATGATATTTTAAGATCATTTTTTGTGGTTCCTGTATAATCAGGACCTTCGTTTATTATATAATTAAATTTCATTCATATATGTTCATTCATGAACCTAAAACCGTCTCATAATACACATTAAATTATATTATAACCATTAAATTAGTTTTATAATAATAATTGAAGCATGTAATGGGAAATGTAAACAAATCATCCATGATTTTGGTAAATTGGCACAATGCAAATGATGTTTTTATTTTTAGAATAAGAGGGATATGGGGGGAATAAAGATGATGATTTTTTACATGAACATTATAATACATAGTATACATAAGATTATGGTTATTTATTACCTCTTGGATAAGGGTAGGGGAATAGAGTATAATAAAATTAACGAATTGAAAAGAAAACGCATGAAAAATGAAGAGGATTTTTACCTCTTGAAATCTTCTCCTTGAGATCCTCCTTAAAGCCTTTGGTTTTGTCCTTTTAGTGAGACCCGAATGTATTGAACGTGGTGAAGAGCCTTTGTTATAGTATTTGGAAAATCTTATACAATGATCAAGGCTTGGGAGGCGTGAGAGGAATAGGGGAATAAGGGTGGAATATCATGTGGAGGAGAGGAGAAATTTTACATTATTTTAATATTTTTTTCTCAAGACTATGAATACTCATGATTCATGTTACCCCAGATACTACTAATTTCATGTGAATTTGAACTATGTGGGTTTATATCAAACATAAATCACTAATGATGTTTTAAAAAGTGTATTTAGAATCCATCATAATTTATCCTACTTTACTATTCGTCTAAAATTCATTTATTTCAGAAAAATAGAAAAAAATTCACCCAAACAATTTTTTAATATGTTGAAATAAAAAATAAACTCCATTTTTTGAAAATACTTTTCTATATGTGATTAATTTAGTTTTCAAAAAAAATCATACATTTTTTGAAAATAACAATTTTATAAGTATATTAAATTTCTAACACCATGAAAAATTAATCAACATAGCATTATCTTATAACCTTAAGAATATACGATAATTATAAAATTTACTATTCATTATGGTCATATTAAAATTTATATTTCTATTCAAAAGGTTATGTTACTATTCACCACAATAACAAGTCGCTTTTATCCAAATCCAAATAACTTACAGATCACAACTATTTCGTGACTATTTTTTTAAATTAAAAAAATAGTAGAAAGAAAATTATGTCTAATGTCTTGTTATAACTATCTACATAAAAAGTTTCATTAATTTCAATTTTTTTAAACTTGGAGTTTTAAATTCTCCCCACCTTCTATAAATTATATCCACACAATCTTATTTTCTTTTTAATCAAGTGAGGGTACCTTTCTTTCATATAAATTTTAGATTCCCATGTTGCTTCTTCAACAATGAGGTTTCTCTAAAAAACCTTCTCCTGGTGGATTTACATATTGCACAATACTTATTCTCTTTAATCACAAATCTTAATAGTTTTCTCTTCCTAATAGAGGTTCACTTCTAGCTAAACTACATCTGGAATAAAAAACAGGACATGAATCTGGCACAAACATTATCAACAATGAAACATGAAAAACATTTTCTACCTGAGATAAACTCAGAGGAAAAGCCACTCGGTAGGCGACTTGTCTTAATTTCTAATTAATTTAATAGTTCCAATAAACAATGGAATTATATTTCCTTTATTACCAATATGAAAAACACATTTCCATAGTGAGATCTTTAGAAAAACATGATCACCTACCTCTAAAAAATTATATCCCTCTTTTATCTACATAACTTGTCTACCAACTCTAAGATATCCTCAAGTGTAGTAGGATCACATTAGATTTCATAACAACATCATCTATTAATTCTAGTACCAGCATCTTCCTTTAATAGATTTCATCACAAGAAGCTGGTTTTTGTAAGTAATTCCCATACAATTCCACCAACGGTTCCATTTATAAGGTGGAATGAAAACTATTTTTATATGAAAATTAAACTAAATAAAGATATTGATCCCAACATCCCTGATAGTCCATTGAACATGATCAAATCATATCATCCAAAGTTTGAATTTTTCATTCTGACTATCAAGCTGATCGAGGATGGAAACCTCTACTGAAATTTATTTTTATGCCCAATGATATCTGAAGGCATTTCCAAAAATTATATTTGAACCATGGATAATCATTAGATGCAATTAAAACTGGAACTCCATGTAACATGATAATCTCTTTGATGTATAGTCGAGAATTAAAATCCATGGACATTGAATCTATAAAAGAATTTAAAGGTGTAGATTTATTTGTTGGTCAATAATAACCCATATTTCATTGTCACCTCAAGAAGTATTTGGTATCCCCACAACAAATCCCACAGATATATTTTCCCAATTCCACTATGGAAAATGTAAATAACTAAGCATCCACTTTGGTAACTGATGCTCTACTTTGACCTTTTGACAATTAAAACATTCCATATTAAATTTTGCAATATCACATTTAATTACATCCCACCAGAAATACTCTTTAAGGTCTCTGAACATCTTAGAACTACCATGATGGAATAAAAATGGAAAAAAAATGAGCGTCACACAATAAATACTTCTTGAAATAGGAATCACAAGGCACACATAATATTTTTCCAAATCTCAAAGACTATATTTATCAAGGATAAATTCTGGAAACTTAGCCATTTTATCCAATTCTACCATCTTCTATAGATCATGGTCTTCCATATACTCATTCTTAATTATATCTGAAAATGATGAAAACATTGACACCAGAAATAGAATAGAAGTATTTCCGACACCAATAACATCTAATCCAAAATTCATCAAATAATTAATCAAGGGATCATGTTCTAAGATTAACTTGGTTACTGTTTCATGTTGTTTTAGACTCTAGGTATCTACCACATTTTTTTTCCTGGATGGTAATTGATTGTGCAATCATAATGTTTTATAAATTAAATACATATTCTCTTCCTCATGGTTACTTCATTATGAGTGAATATAAATATCAGACATTTATGGTCAGTATATATTTGACATTTTTCTCTCTACAAATGATGCCTCCAAATTTTCAAATAAAAAACTGCAGTTGCCAAATCAAAATCTTGTGTGGGATAATTTGACTAATGAGGTTTTAGTTTTCATGATGCATAAGAAATTACCTGATCATTATGCATCCAAATATAGCCAAATCCCTTCAATAAAGCATCACTATATATTTAAGACCCACCATTATAGAAATTCCAGGCCAAAAAATAGAGCATTCACCAATCTCTTATTCAGTTCGTAAAAACAAACATCACATTCTTCTGTCCGAACAAATTTATCCTCTTTTCGTGTTAACATATTCAGCAGGATATATAACTATGAAATTATTTTAACAATCCATTAATAATATCCGGTTAATCAATGAAAACTACGAATCTTTGTAAAATTTGTTGGTCTTGGACATTCATCAAAAACTTCTGTTTTGGTAGAATCAACTATTATTCCATTCTTATTTACAATGTTCCAAAGAAATGAAATATGTTACAACAAAAAAAAACAATTTCATAATTTTCCATACATTTTCATTTAATTTATGGTTTTCAAACCAACCCTTAGATGATTTTCATGCTCACCATTAATCTTTGAAAATACTATAATGTCATCAATAAACACAACAAAAATGTCATCCAAGAACTCAAGAAATATTATATTCATAAGATACATTAAAATAATAGGATCATTAGTTAACCAAAACCAAATAACAAAGGATTCATAATGCACATATCTTGTTAGAAATTATATTTCTTGATCTATTCCTCATTTACTTTTAGCTTATGGTATCTGGATCTCAATTAAATCTTCAAAAAGTACTGAGATCCCCAGAGCTGATCAAACATGTCATCTCTATGAGGAAAAGGATATATGTTTCTAAGAGTGATTTTATCCAAGGATCTATAATCAATGAAGAGTCTCCCGGAACTGTCTTTCATTTGTTTTAAAAATCTTGAGCACCACATGGTGCTGTGCAAGATGATTTAAGGCTTTTTCTAGAAAATCATGCAAATGATTTTTCATTTTGTTAACATACATTATAAATGACATGAACCATCCAAAAAGGCCCATGTCATTACTACCCATTCCCATATTCCATATCCAAGGGGTTGGTGACTAGAACTAAAAGGTATATCCCTGAAAAATGGGAGAACATTGCCTTTAAACCTGCAAACACATAGTCCAAGAATACAATGATAATAACCCACGTAGTAAAACTCTTGTAGTAAATACTTGTGTACTGAAATTAAAAATGTCTGAGTACTGTTAGTAATGGGGGAATGAATACAAGCCCAACTTAAATGTACAACTAAAACAGAAAAACAGATCCTGATATCGTCATCCAAGGTTACTACCTGATGTGTAGGTACAGCTCATGTTCGGTCATCACTATGGAACGTCACGTCTAAAGTTCAACCTCTATGCATCATCCAGTCCTGGCTCCCAATCATTTGTCAAAGATTTTCATCCTATACACAAGACAAAAAAATGTGTGGGAGAAGCCCGTCTAGGGGTCAGTATGACGATACACTCGGTAGGGACCCCGAGACCCCTGAAGGTCTCCCAAAGTTCCCCAAGGAAAAACTACAAATCAATACCTCAATCACAAATCATGAGCCAATTTCCATCTCACAGTAGGTATAAAACTCAATGTTCAATTATAAAGAAGATTTGTCTTAAGTTATATAATTTTATTACATTAAGAAGATTCCACAACTGAACCATGAAGGTGTTGCTCCATTATCGATCCACATAGATTCATATGTTGGTGGTCCACAAAGGGACACTCTATGGCTGGTCTTTATCGTTTTTCTCACTAATGATCCTCACAGGGTCGCTAGAATGGTGATACACATAGGGTTTCTGGAGTTTTGATCCACATAGGTTTGTTGGAAGGCCAATGCACACAGGGTTACTCGATGCTAATCCACACAGGATCGCATGATGCTGATCCAATAAGGGTCACTAGGTGTTGATAAATGGTAGGACTCTCTAAAACAGGTCCTCATCAGGTATCTATGATGCTGATCCACACAGGATCACTATGATGTTGATCCATATTTCGTTTATACAACCATGAAAGCCAACCATAAGATTCCTCACACTCGGTGTGCTCGAGTTCTGTATAATCCGCTCCTTGAGATATCAGATATCCCTCGATCACCACTAAGATCCACAATATAATATCCCAAACGACCGACTTGTGGTAATGGTTCCAACGCTACAGACGGCATGTTAATCAGATGCCTGGTCTGTGAGTTATAAGCATTTTAGTTCAGAGGGCCCGGTTGGACTCAGGTTCGATCCAACCCAGCCATACTACAACTATTTCAAAACACACGTAGCGTATACACAATGGACTTCCGTGTCACAAGGTTATTTATTCCATATACTTCATGTCGATCAGAATCCCAGTCTGTTAGTTACATCACATTCTATGAATCACGGGTGATTGCACCTTGGTCTAGTCGGTACAGTTGGGCCTGTCTGACGATTCCAAAGGGTCGCTTCCCAATAGTGGTCCCAACTCCACTAACAGTGTGTCAAACAGACACCTGGATTGTTATTTATAAGTTTTTATTTATTTGGGGATTGTTTGGGTCTAGGCCCAGTCCGACATCATCAGGTCGGACCGACGCAATATCTATGGGGGTCTACCTGACCCTACCCGGGTCCATCCCCTCAAGGGTCGCCCCGGTTCACCGGGTCTGGCCCATCTGGGTCGGCCCAATGGTTCATGGGACTAGGTCACGTTTGGCCCAGCCCACTGGGTGGGGATCGGACTGCCCACGCTTGCCATTGGGCTGCAGGTCCGGCCGGGCCTAGTGGGCGGGTCCATGTCCGTCCTGGTCCCCCAAAAGGCAGGATGTTTTCTCAAACTGGCCCCATAGTTGACGGGCCGTTTTGTCTAGTCATTGGGGAACTGCCCCATCAGGTTCAATGGTCAGTCATTCGGCCAACCAGCTTCCCGCAATGTAGCACGGCACGAGGCAACGCTGCACTCCTCCTATCACGGAAGCTACCTCCAGTGGTGCCATTGGTTGTCATCTTTGTCCCATGTTGTCGGCTAAGTCCGGAAACCTATGGTAGTCGTGGCATGTCACGACAGTCCGCTTTCCACCGCTTTTGGTCTGTCTTCATAGTTCTCCTCTGGACACCACCAACATGGCGCTTCAGTGGTGTCTTGTGAGGGGCACAGGATGCACTGTTGTGGTCTGTTTTTGATTTCATCACGGCCTACGAGGCTATTTGGTCACCGTCTCCTCTTAGTGTCCTCCAGCTTCATCCTACCACTCCTCTTGGAAATCCTTTCCCAATGTTGAGACAATTACAATAGTATTGGAGGGTCCGGGTCTTGTTCATTTGGATATCACCCTTCACATTAGGATATTATTAGGAGGCCAACATTTAATCTCCTAAAGATGAACTTTCTAACAATCCCCATATTTGTATAATATTTTCGCTGAATATGATCAATGGAACTTCCATCTTCATTTTTTCAGTTCGTGATTCATTGGCACTCATGGTTGTTCGTTGAAACTGGTATCATCCTTCAGGTGGATGACATCATGGTACTTTTCCAGAGCTTCGTCGTTTGGTGAAGTCGTACCTACACCCCTCCCCAGCCTCCATATAAATAGAATGGGGAGAGGTGGTAAACGTTCCGGGGAATTTATGAGCATTATTAAAATAATGAACCTCCCAAATTCCAACGGTCTGATTACAAACCAGGAGGAGTTAATCCAATTTAAATCTTGACATGTAATTGGTGCCACCACCGCCTCTCAACTACTGGTGAATAAGAAAATAAATAAAAAAATAACATGTGATTTTATTATTCATTCAAATGTCTGAAAAAATTAACTTTTTCACTCGACCTTCAACAGTTGAAGTGAAGCCTCTCATAAGTGAATCTCTTCACTGTGGATTCAATTGTGCCCTCGTATTTTTAATCAGATCACCAGTTCAGAAGATAGAAAATTCCTACAGTGTGTTTAATGAATGTTCCATAAAAAATGTTTAAAAATTCATTTTGGGCACAATAGGCCTCGGAATCACGTACCACCAATTTAAATAGAATAATAATAATACCATATATTTAAAAAATTAAATGGAAAATCTGGGACTTTACATTGTCCCCGCATAGGGATTTTTCATCCTCGAAATCCACAAAAAAAATGAAAGGAAACATGTGGGGGTACTGGGCATGATTCTTAGCCTCCCACTAGAATGTGCTCTCCTAAGGGTTATCGTGTTATGAGGGAATTCACACCAGATGTATCAATCATCCATAAAGGACCCTCCACGGTCGATCCTCAATCTCCATTGAAACCATCGTAAATGTCACCTCATCATCAATTTCTTGCTCGACTTAGTAGATAACATTAGATGGATCATTCACGTACTTCCTCAACTTTGACATGTGGAAAACATCTTGCTCCTGATGTATCTCTCGGGGAAGATCTGGGCAATATACCACCTCACCAACTCTATTAAGAACCCTAATGGTTTTGATAAACCTTTGAAATAACTTTCCGCCCTAGCCGAATCTCTGCAAACCACGTCAAGTTGATACCCATATGAAAACATTGTCTCTCTCCACTAACTCCAACATTATCTGTCTCATATCAGCTTAAAACTTTTGTATGCTCAATGTAGTCTGCATCCACTCTTTGATGATCTGCACCTTCTCAATGGTAGCCTGTACCATCTCTAGACACAAAAGTGTTGACACCCCAGGGTATGTCCAGCATAGAGGTGATCTTCATGGTCGACCTTACAAGGCCTCATATGGTGCCAAACCAATGGTGGAGTGATAGCTGTTGTTGTACAAAAACTCCATGAAAGGAAAGTGATCCCCCCAACTGTGGCCAAAATCTATAATGTAAGCACCAAGAATGACTTCCAGTGTCTAAATGGTCTGCTCAGTCTAACTATCCATCTATGGAAGAAAGGTGGTGCTCAAACGTAGCTGAGTATGGAATGCCTCCTATAATCCATTCCATAAATAGGATGTAAAACAAGTGTCAAGGTCAGAGACGATAGTCAATGGAATCCCATGAAGCCGTACAATCTCTTGTACATAGAGGAGTCGCATCCCCTCCATTGATCCCTACTCTTAGATGGATAGGAAGAGGGCCGACATGGTGAGTCGGTCAATGATCACCCTTATGGAATCATGTTTCCTGGACGTCTGTGGTAGCCCTGTCACAAATTCCATGGATATACCAATCCAATTCCCCTACAATACCTATAGTGGCTGCGCTTATCTAGCTAGAACTGGATGCTCTCCCTTCACTTGCTGACATGTGATGCATCATGAAACAAACTCTACCACTTCTTTCTTTATCCATGGCCACCAGTTTTGACACTGAAGGTCCTTGTAAATTTTTTCCTCACTAGGATGTACTGCCAGAGGGGATGTATAGAACTCCCTAAACACCTCCTCGAGTAGCACCACCGGTACCATGGTGTGTCCATTGAAAGGATGAAGTGCTCCCCACCTTCTGGTAATAAATCAGGTGCTTGTCGTGAAGATATCTGAGCACATCGTGCCTCGCAGTCAGTGTCCCCAAGTTGTACCTCCCGAACTCGATGAAGAAGTGGGAGAGTGACAGTCATAGACTGGAGGTAAGCTTCTCTATCTCTATCCACAAAGGATATCTACTATGCGACTAGATGCATTGCACCAGTGTAGAAAACATTTTTTATGGATGTTTTTTTTGTTTTTATGTTGGTTTTTGGTCAACTTTATAATACAAGGCATTATAAAGATTTTTTTAAGTTGGTTATTTTAAAACCGCCGTAAAAAACAAAAAACTGAAGTGTTTTTCAGGTTGGTTACTCAAACACAGATGTGGAAAACACTTCAGAGTCATGATGTATTACATCGGTTATTTAAAGACCGACATTGTATATACTTTATCACATTAGTTATTATAAAATGAACATTTTAAATCACACCCCTGGAGCATTTATCACGTCAGTTATGAACATAACCGACGTGATAAAGCAGTCTGCCAAGCAAATTTCCACATCGGTTAAATATTAACCAATGTGAGAACATATCTACTACATCATTTATAAAATAACTGACATAAAAATCTATTCCCTTCCATTTATTAAGTCGGTTACAAAATAATCGATGTTATAATTAATCCTGGTTCATTTTTTACATCATTTATAAAATAACTGACGTAAAAACTATTTTTTTAATTAAACCATTAAACCAAAATTATGCCCAGCCAAAAAATTTCCTAAAACAGAATAAATCCATTCCAAAACCAAACCACCCCAGCTTGACAACCCCCCCCCCCCCACACCCCTAGAACCCCCACCCACCCCACGAGACACCCCCACCCCTGGACTACCCCAACCTCTTACACAGCCACCACACCCCTGGAAACACTTGGACATCCCCCCCCCCCCCACCATGGAAACCCCCACCACATTGGACACCCCCCACCACAGACACACTTGGAAAGCCCCCCACCCTCATATATAGCCCCCCACGCCCCTAGAAACACATGGACAAACCCTACCCCCCCCCCCACAACCCTAGAAACCTCATACCAAACTGGACACCACCCCCACACCCTTAGACTGTGCCCCCACCCATCTAGATAGGACCCCACACCCCTGGACACCCCGAAATACTATGCCCAACTAAAATAATACCTAAAATAGAACAAAAAAACACCAAACCCCCCACCCCATCCCACTAAATAGTCTACCCACAACCCTGGACACCCCCCACACTCCTGGATAGCCACCACCCCCTGGACAACCCTCCCACCCTCCTGGACACCCCCACCCCCAAGGAAACCCTAGACAACCCCCCACACCACTGGACACCCCTCCCACACCACTTGAACCCCCCACCCCACTAAAAATCCCTCTCATACCCCTAGAAAGCCACCACCACACTAGACAGCCCACCCCACACCCATCGAAAGCCCACCCACACCCCTAGACCCCACCCTCTGGGCAGCCCTCCCACCCTCCTGAACACCCCAACCCCACACAAAAGCCCCCCCCACCCTTGGACATCACTCCCACACCATTAGAAACCCCCACCCCACTAAACAGCCTTCCCACTACCCTGGACACCCCCACCCTCTTGAACAGCCCCCACCCCCAAGACCGCACGCCCACCCTCCTGGACACCCCACCATCATGGACACCCTACACACCCCTACCCAAACCCCTGGACATCCCTCCCACACCCCTAGAAACCCCCCACACCCGTGGACACCCCCTGGACTGCCCCCACCCTATGGAAACCCTGGACCCCCCCCCACCCCACTAGATAGCCTTCCCACACCCCTTGAAAGCCCCCACCCCTACTGGACAACCCTCCCAACACCCATGTACATCCCTCCCACACCCCTATAAACGCCCCCACACCCCTGGACACCCCCTGTACTACTCCCACCCACATGGACACTATAGAAACCCCCACCCCATGGATACCCCCACCACCTGGACAACCCTCTCACACCCCTGGAATGCCCCCTGATCCCGCTGGTCCACCCCCACCCCTGGACACCCCTAGACTGCCCCTACCCTCATAGACACCCTAAACACCCCCATACCACTGGATAGCACACCAACACCCCAAGAAACACCTCCCACGCCCCTGGAAAACCCTCCCACACCCCTAAAAACACCTCCCCACACCCTTGGACAACACTACCACAGCCCTAGAAACCCTTAAAAACCTGTGGACTCCCCCTGGATAGCCCTCCAACCCTCCTGGACACCCCCACCCCACTATAGAGCCCTCCCCCACCCCATGGGCAACTCTCCCACACCCTTAGAACCACCTCCCCCTCCCACACCCCAATAAATATAATGCCCACAACCCTGGACACTCCCACCCTCTTGGACAGCCTCCACCCCCTAGACAGCCCTCCCACCCCCTGGACACCCCCCTCCCCCCACTCCCATAGACTCCTTGGACACCCCCCCCCCAAACCCTGCCCAAACCCCTAGAAACCCCCACACCCCTGAACACCCCCAGGACATCTCCCACCCTCATGGACACCCTGGAGTCCCCCCACTAGATAGCCCTCCAACACCCATGTAAAGCCCCCACCCCACTAGAAAGCCCTCTCCACTCCCATGGACAGCCCTCACACACACCTAGAACCCCCCCCCCCACAAACCTGGGGTCCCCCTAGATAGACATCCCACCCTACTGGACACTCCCCCCCACCCCATTGGATAGCCCTCCCCCACCCTTGGATAGCCCTCCCACACCCCTGGAACCCCCCACCCCTGCACTATACAACATGCCCACAACCCTAGACTCCCCACCCTCCTGGACATCCCCACCCCCTGGACAACCCTCCAACCATCCCGAACACCCCCTCTTCCATAGACACCCTAGACACCCCGCCCCCACATTCTTGGACACCCCTCCAGACCCCTAGACCCCCCCCCCCCCAAAAAAAAAACCCAGACACCCCTGAACTGCCCCCACCCTTGTGGACACCATGGACACACCCCACCCCACTGGACAGACCACCCACACCCTAGGAAAGCGCCCACCACACTGTACAACACTCACCACACTCGTGGACATCCCTCCCACACCCTAGAAATTATCCAAACCAATGGACACCCCCTGGACAGCCCTCCCACCTACCTGGACCCCAACCCACCCACCCCACTGGACAACCCTCCCCCACCCCTCGGACAACCCTCTGACACCCCTGGAATCCCCCCCCCCCACCCCACTAAACATCCCACCCATAACCCTGGACACCCCCACCCTCCTGGACAACCCCCACCCCCTAGACAACCCTCCCACCCTCCTGGACAACCCCTCCCCCATGGACACCCTAGTCAACCCCCACACCCCTGCACATCCCTCCCAGACCCCTAGAAACCCATCCCCTCCCCTATACACCCCCTAGACTACCCCCACCCTTATTGACACCCAAGACACCCCACCCCTATAGACCACCCTCCCACACCACTGGAAATCCCCCACCCCATTGGACAGCCCTCCCCACACCCCTGGACAGCCCTCCCACACCCCTAGAAACTCCTCCACACCCCTGGACACCCCCTGGACTGCCCCCCACCATCATGTACACCCTGGACGCCCCCCATCCCCTGGGCAGCCCCACCCCATGGAAAGCTCTCCCATACCCCTTGAAAGCCCACCGACCGTACTAGGCACACCCACACCCCTGGATACCCCTTGGAAAGCCCTCCCACCCTCCTGGAGCACCCCCCCCCCCCCACTAAAATGGACAACCCTCCCTCAACCCTGAACCCCCCCCCCCAACCCACTGGACACCTCCCCACACCACTGGAAACCCCCATAGACCAGAATCCATACAAGAAAATCCATCCTAACTTGGCCAGAACAAAAGGTAGTGCAAAATTAAACAGTCACATATATAACATTACTAACATACAATTTCCACACAAAAAACCCTAAATCCTACATAAATGACTACCAAATACAAAATTATTTTGAAAATATTCCAAATTATATTTTACACTACAAATAAACTAAAATCCCATCAAACATGTAAAATAAATTGACCATTCCACTAGTAACTGTTTAACTTCTTGAGCACTATAGGGTTGAAGGTCATCCAATAGATACAAATTAATGTGATAGTAGTTAAAATGTATAATGAATAAATCAAATGAAATATTATGGAAACGTTTAAAAGGAAATCTTGATATGTCAATGTTTAAAAAGAAATATTACCATGTCAAAGTTCACAAGTGTTCCAGTTGTAATTATTTCATTCATAAATATAAACATATAATATCTGCCTTTGATGATGCCTTGTTGTTCATGAAAATTAAGTTTGAATGAGTGTAAATTGAAAATATTATTTTTATATAATATATCAAAAAGTACAAATAAAAAATGGATATTTACCTTTACATCTACATATTTGATCTTGGCACTCCATTTCTTTGTGTTTTTTCGAAAGTAGACCGATCTCCTGTTAAAAAATAATACTAATAAAATAAATTTATAATTATTATAATATATACAAAAATTATAAAATTGAATCTTAGTTTTCCAGCATATTCTTAAAACATTCCCGCACATCACCATGTACAGAGCATATCCAATAAAATGTTTTCTCCCTTGGAAAAAAACACCTAACATCTAATGATCACTAATAAAAGATAATTTATGGTTAGTGTTTTTTTATAAAAAAATATAATGAAATTATTTCCAGAGATAGGTTTCATACCTCTCACAAAATGGAATCATCCAACACTGTGTGATTATATTCTGTTCAAATATTTCTATAATATAAAGAATTATTTGTTTGTCATCCAATGCATGTGCTTCAGGGGAAATCAAATGAAGGTCCATGAATCTATATACATTTGTCCGCTCATTCTTCTCACACATTTTATAAAGATAACTAATACAAAATAGAAATAAGTATACATATTTTACAAATATAACGGAGGGAAAATATTATAAGACTTATATTGAAAAAAATTCACCACGTCGATTCCCAACTTATCTCCAGTAACATGGTCCATGATATTAGTTTTCAAAATCCACAAATTTATTTCATGTCTACAAACATGAGCTTCTATTGGAAACTCTTAATGAACCCCAAAAAATTTGAATATCTGGATAATCTGTCAAAACTACTAGAATGTGTATTTGATGTCATAGCCATTTTTCTTTTTTGAGGTATATACTATATTTCATTACCTTTGATGTATTCTGTAAAAAATAAATAGAAAAATATATTAGATTTTAAATGTTAAAACAACTATAATATAAAAATAAAATAGAAGATATAACGTACATAACTCTATGGTAATCCGCCACATAAGTCTAGATGGACAAATTAAAAAATGGCTGATACCATGTCCAACTGTCTTCACCTTATCTGTAGGTAATGGTACTCGATCCGATCTATCTATAATATCCATTACAGTGACCCTTTGATTCTCTACCTGTAACGGTTGATGATGAATTGTATCTCCCATACAATATACCATCCCTTATGTAACAATATGATGTTGACGATAATCAACATACAACTCACAATAAGTATGAAGCTACGGCGGAGGTGTAGGATTAGAAATTGGGTTCTCAAGTTGAGGTGGGGGAGTGGGAGCTACTAGTTGAGGTGGAGGATAGATAATGGGGTCTGTATCGGGAGATGGAGGAGTGAGAGCTATAGTCTGAAATTTTCATTGGATGAATGCTAACATTTAATAAACCGACACTCTAATATTTTCCTCTATCATTGCATTAATATTATGAACATCAGCCTCTGAGGATATTATTTTTTTATAAACACCCTGAATGGAAGAAGTAGAAGAACATGGAAACACTTTTCTTACCGATACACCCGTCAGATATCCTCGTACACGACCATGATGTTTGGGATTTCCCAATGATGTAGATAAAATATCTTGCCTCCCAGCAGCTGCAAATACACCCTATGAGCTCTTCTCCTTAAGAGAATCATGTATTAATTAATTAGACATTTTAGTAATGATTCAAATTATATGAATAATATAGTTAGCTTAAATAAATAAAATAAATATCTTACAATCCTCTCATCTATGATTCTAAAATCATTATAAAGATATTGGCCCTTTTTCCCATCTGAGATACCTTCAATTTTTCATGTCTAGATGGAGGGGATAGAAGGGAAAACTCTCATGTGCTTGAAGACTAAACTCTCAGTTTTTATAATTTATCCACCATCATTTGTTCTTCCAATAATGAATACCCTTCGCGAGATAAACTATGAGGGTATATATTTTTAGATTGGTTCTCCTGATGATATTGCCTTGTTTTATGTAAATCTTGAATAAGAAATCATTATCAAATCATTAATATGATCATTTATATAAGAAAGCTTATAAAACATTACATTGCCCTTACCGAAAATGAATACTTTCTTCTACATTCAATAAACTATATTTTTGTGTCTTCATCAATGAAAGGATATATATGACATGGATTTTCATGACTCCTATTACCCAAAATGAAATCAAATGTGAGGGTTTATTTGAAGTCCCTACATCTCCTAGAATCCATCTATACTCATTTCATCCTAACCTCTCCAGTGTCATGAATATCAAATTTCATATGATAAAGGAGAGGTAAAACAATTATACTAGAAACATTTGATGAATAGGCACACAATAGAAAAATAACATACCAAAATTGTCTCCAAAAACTGATATATTATCTCTTTTTCCACACTTCTCCAATCATCATACAAAATTCATAATTTTCTCTTACCATGATTTGATACAAAACTCTTAAAATCATTTCCATTTGAACCTCTAGGAATATCATTTTCATCAAACTCAATGAGTACCCTCTGGTCATGCATATGGGAAAGTGACAATTTTGGTAAACTTGTGCCCCTACATTAACCAACCCATAAACTCTTTTCCATTGTTTGAGTATGTGAGGAAGATTGGGGAATATCAAGAGGATCATGTGAATCTTCCTCCCCATAGGTATGATCATTATGCTCATCTACAGAATCATGTGGTGGATAAACTATTTGAGCTGTCATTATCCATAAAATAAAATAAAACAAACATTAGTTCACAAATATACAAATTCAAATATTACAATATTAATGTAAATAGAAAATGGAAAATTGAACTGAGTTTCATAATAGTAAACATCGTTAATATGGTAAGCATGTTAAATAATGGTGAAGATTATAAACATGGTAGTGTAATTGTTATTCAACAAAATCGGTAAATATATTAATTACATAAAGGTGAACTATGGTAAATAATGATAAACAATTGTAAACATGGTAAACTACACTAAAAAAATTAAAATAAACAATAACATCTACTTATTTCTTTTAATTCGTGTTTTAATAAAAGAAAAAAAATTAAAATATATAACATTTTATGAAAATAATAAATGTAAACAAGAAAATAACATATGTTACCTGTAATATTAGTAATGTAAAAATGGATTGTTTTTCCAAATTAATTAATCTTGACCATTCCTTATGGAAAACCCATGTCTTCAACATTCTCATTGTTATGTTATACATTTCCTTCCAGGGAAGTAGGTAACTCACATTAATTAGCATCTTCATATAGTTGATCATCGCCAACATATTTTTTTCCCTTGGGAAGAAATAGACCACTATATATCTGATTGATCAACTATATATAAAATCCATTTTGTATGTGTTACCATTAAAAAATAATCAGTTGTGTCTTCCAATCTATTCAGATTAACAAATGTCATTCCAAATTCATCGTGTTTGACACTATTATTACTGTTAAACGATTTAAAATTAGAAACAGAAACTATAATTTTAATGTAATCAACCTGCTGTATTTCCTCAAAAACTCCATAATATGCACATGATGCTGAAATTGGGTTTTTTCCTATAGAACTCAAAAAATGCATTGCTTCTACAGACATCAATACACCACTATTTTGAATTTCACTTTTTTTGTCTTCATCTTTCGTATAAAATGAATAGCTAATAATATCATAACTAGATCATGTTATCACATTTAAACATGGATAACTCACTATCGATCTGAATGTCTCTGATACATCCAATCTATAAAACATGGAATTTTTAATCCAGGACAAAAAAGTTTTGTTGTGTTTATTCAAAATCCACATTTCATTCTTCATTGGATGATAATGTTTCAACTCATTAATATGTAATGTGACATATGATTGAGCATCTGCAGTGTTATTCAAGATGTATAATTTGAACTTCATCATATGTTTAGCTGACAATGATTTGACTTTGATTCCACGAATCCACTTTCCCTCATTATTAGCTTGTTCATGGAAAGATGGTGGTAATCCTATGTTCTCTGCTGCATCCATATAGCTCATAGAAAACTCCACAACCTCCTCAGAAATATACATTTCAACAATGAAGGATTCAGGTTGATATGGATTCTTAACATACCCCTTAATATTTTCATATACCTTTCAAAAGGATACATCCAACGAAGATATATAGGTCTATAAATCTTTATTTCTTGAACCAGATGAATCATTAAATGCACCATTATTTCAAAAAAAAGATGGAGGAAAATACATTTCCAATTGAAAAAGCATAGAAATTGTAACAGCCCGAGATTTTAATGTCTTGTGTTGTACGCTATACCAAAAGGAGCTTGCACAACATGCATCCTTGACTTGCCTTGCATTACACGCAATCGCGACCTTCCTCGATAGCGTCTGTAGTACGCAATACCAAGTTTCACTAAACAACGATATGCTATTAAAATATTATTATAACTAGCCGTTATGAATTATAATAACCACTTTTTTAAATTTTATAAATTTTATTTTTCAAAATGGACTTCATTTTTGGATTCGGAATACCGAAATTAGCCTAGGGTGAAATTTTGGTATTTTTCTGAAAACTTTCAATTTTTGATGAATAGTGAAACCACTAAGTGGTAGGTTAAAAACTGAATTTTGCATAAAACTTAATTTTACCGCTTCTGTGAATGGAATTTCAAAAAATCCGACAGACACGGTTGATATCAGTAAGTAAAATGTGGTTCAATGAGATAAAAATAATTTTTTTGTGAATAGTAACTTTTTACTTTTTTTACCGCGGTTAATAGTAAATAGGGTAACTAAGGGTAAATATGATATTACTATTACCCTAAAACATGTCCTAATTCTATTGGATAAGTGTAATTCGACCAAAAAAAACCTTATGAATAAAATATGACCATTTAGGCCCACTTGGATTAGATTAGGACATTTATTATTAATTTATTTAAAGAAGGGTTAAAATAGTTAAAATCAAAGTTTAATAAGTAAATCATTTTTAATATGGGGTTATACATAAGATAAATTCGATTGTAAATATTAATTGGAAAGCTAAAAATATTTCCTACATGATGGTATTTTATTTGTAATTTTTAGACATCATATAATTTAATTTATTTATGACACAAAGATGATGCAGTAATTATCTTATTAATGAAATATTGACATAATTGATAATATAAATAGCAAAATAAATGTAATTTAAGACTTTTTATGAATTACACTAATTTTCTAGGTTACTATGATATATTAATTTTGATTTAATCAACTTGGTTCGAACATATAATTCTGTTATGACTTTCGCAGAAATCATATATCAAATAGTGTCAAAATTGACACAAAATAGTTTTTAAATCAAATATTATATTATTAATTGTTATTTTATTCCTAAAAATCTAAGGTTCGGCCAAATGACTTAGATAAGGATATATATATTAATAATAAACAATTTGGGGTTCGTTTGGCATGTTATAGTAAGTGTATTAACCATATAGTGAAATAAAACAAAAAGACACGGTAACAGTTAAATTAATTAACTTAGAGTTAAATCTAATTGATAAGGTTAAAATAATACCCTAAACTTGTCTAAATCCTATTGGTTGATAGGATTTAGACCCATCCCCACTTTGTCTTCGATATAAGACCCTTTGGAACCATTATAAACCGATTTTGAATTTAATATAAAATAATATTTTGAGATATTTCTAAGGTGCCCCTCTCCTCCCTTATAAAAGGGCACCTCCTCCCCCTCCTCCTCACACCAATTTGAGCACTCAAGCTCGGACAACCACTGACAAAATCCCTTCTCCACTTCCCTAGAATAATCCTATAGGTCCTGGTCTTCTTTAAAGGCCAATATTAGTTCCCTAAGTGGAGGATTCAAAGAGGCGTTTCAAAGAAGAGGAGGTTCGGACACATACGAAGCAAATCGGACCTAAGGTTAGGGAAATATCACAATCTCATTTTTATCCGAAGTTGTTTATACTTTAGTATTTACTGGGGTGTATTTTATCATCCACATCCATGTTTCATCAATATGTAATATTATTTCCATCCACCTACAATTGTTTAAATCCATTTTTACCCTTCGGTGAGTTTTTAGTAAAGAATATGAAAGGAATCTTTTGTCGTTTTTTCGTACGAGGTACTTTTTTGGAATTTTTAGACAAAAGTACGAGAAAAATTTTTTTTTAACTTATACGGAATGAATGGATTTTTAAAAAATTATTTCCAAGAAGCTTCCTTTACAAGTTTTCATGTTTATTTTTAATCAACTTCTTTTAGTTTGAAATTGTATGACATGTTAATAAAGGAAAGGTGTTTTTAAAGTAGAAAGGATATTTTCCTCAAGAATGAAGATCAAGTGTTTTATCAAAATTATTTTCCATCTAAGATAATAAAGGGTTCTGTTTTTATCCCTATTATTACATTGATTTGATTATGTTGTGATGGAATTATTTTTATGAATTCCTTTATCGTATATGAATTGTTTTATAATGTCATGATGTTTAAGATTCCCATTTTTATTACATGGGTTATGCAATGATGTATGATTTATGATTTTGTGGCACACATAAGAATGGTATCATTATGAGATGGGTGGGACCTATATCTCCCTCCAATGCATTGGGTAAAGATTTTATATCTCATGAGATAGACATGGCTGGAATGGTAGGTTATACCGGTTCAGTGAAACAGAACTGAAACGAGGGTGACTCGGTTCAGAAAGGGACTTTGTCCACTAAGATGGTCATGGAAATGAGTCTTGACTAACAAGAAATAATTCTCTATGATTATGTGTGTATGCCACAATGTTTCATGTTTTATGTTATGATTATTGGGATTTCATTTCACTACTATGATTTATCCCATGTTATGAAATTATGCTCTCTTTTGCAGGTTAAGATTTCCAAAATGTTATGTTCTTATGAATACGATGTGATTGATATTTCTTTTGTTTAACCTTAATGAGAATTTGAGCTCACCCTTTTATGTTTTCTTTTCCCCAGGATATAAAGAAAGGTTTTAGGTTAAAAAAAGGGAAGATATTTATGGGAGATATTGAAGATCTTTCACCACAATTAGAAGATTACGTTCCGAGTTTCCAAAGACACTAAACTATTACGATCCTTGTGTGTGTGTTTTTGTAATGTACTATGTATTATGCAAAAGTAATGTAATTTCAATGTACGTCAAGCTTCGGGTCTCTACAGTTGGTATCAGAGGAAATGTTTAGTCAACCTTTGGAAACTAGGATTCAAAAACGTTAGTGAGATCCCTAGAGATATTTCTAAGGTATGTCTAGGGATGTCCCTAAGGTTATGTATACGTATAGGTTATAGTACTAGAATTACACTAATGATCATAGAATTAAACCTAAGATGTTAGATATTGAAGGTACTCCCACTTTATTATGTTGTTTTCCCTAGCATGATTTTTGCCTCTCACACTATTCTTTTTGGGTTTTAGACAATGGCTGGAACCCGAAGGAACCGTGTTGATCAATGCAATGGACAATACAATGATTGTCCTCCTGAACAAACAAATGTTATGGGAGATGGAGTGCAAAATCTTATTGCTATACTTACACAAGCTATGAATCATTCTGGACTTCCAAATGAGCAGAGAAGGGAACAATATTCTATTGAGTCCTTCATGAGGCAACGTCCACCTTCTTTCAGTGGGTCTTCTGATCCACTTGTTGCTGAACAATGGATCAGTACCACTGAAATGATATTTTCAGTTCTTCAATGTTCTGAGCATGATAAAGTCATCTTAGCAGTATATCGTTTGGAAGGTGAAGCTGATCAATGGTGGAATCTTATCAAGAATATGAGGAAAAGAGATGAAATTGAGTCCATGGAATGGGACGAGTTCAAGAACTTATTTTTCAATAAGTACTTCCCTCGTATTCTTCGAACAAAGATGGAGAAGGGGTTTCTTGAACTAAAGCAAAAGGATGATGAATCTGTTGGTATATACGAAGCGAATTTTACAAGACTTGCAAGGTATGCTTCTGGTATTATCATCCAACCTGAAAGTAAAGTTGATCAATTTTTCAGTGGCTTAAAACCAAGTCATCAAAGGGCATTAGCTATAAGAGAATTCAGTAGCTATGAAGAAATTGTGCGTTGTGCTATCAAGGTAGAAATGGAAGTTGGTGTTACATATCAATCTCATGGTTTTGACAAGAAACAAAAGATGGAGTTCAAGGAGAAATCTCAGAATAATGGTGAAAAGAAGATGAATGTTTCCTTATGCACAAAGTGTGGAAAGAAGCATGGTGGAGATTGTCTTAAAGGGACTAGAAAATGTTTTAAGTGTGGAAAAGAAGGTCATCGAGCAGCTGAGTGTCGAAGTAATGGAAAAAGGGTTTCTAATGATGTGAATAAAGAAAACACTGCAGAGAATGCACCACCAACACTTCAATGCTTCAAGTGCATGGAAATGGGGCATTATGCTAATAAATTCCCTAATCCAAGGGTTAGTGATGATCAACATGAACAACCACTTAAGGCAAGGGACAAAGGGAAGTCTCATGCGATCACTATTGGCGATGTTGAATATGACAACGATGTGGTGGAATGATTAAGTGTTTATGTAATGGGATTCCAAAATAATGTGGTATCATAAAGTATTGGAATATTTATGTGTTGGTCTAATGTGGTATTCAAAGTGATTGAGATATTTTTGGAAATAAGATGATATGCGCATAATGAAGGGAAAACGAGAAAATGAAATGTTTAACAGTATTCATGAGATCATGATTGATATAAGGACTAAGTGATATCATGGTTTGAGTATATAGAATTTTGAGGATTTTGGTATGTGGAAAGTGTTAACTTTTAAACGCATTCATGTTTTCACTAAGGTATTCAAGAGAATACATGATTAAGGACTTTGAATGTTTGTAATGTGACCAACCAAACATATCTTATGATATATGGGGATTGACGATGGTGTTAAATCTCTGGTAATCGTTTTCACTATGTTATGAGAGTGGACTGCAGTATTATGGATAAGCCTAAAGATTGGAATGGATTATGTTGGACATAAGTTAGTATTGTTTAAGGATAGAAGTTTTTTTTTCGATATTATTTATGGGATGTTATAGTAATATAGTTTTAGAAAAAGGACAACCTACAGGACGGGCGACAGCACATCGCGTCGGACAAGGCTATGGGAATCGAACCCACAACCGAAGTGCGACTGGCCTTTATCGCCTACCACTGGCCTACAGGAAGTCCCTGTTTAGTAGAAACTCGTTTTATTA
Organism: Viscum album; assembly: GCA_963277665.1. Classification (NCBI taxonomy): domain Eukaryota; kingdom Viridiplantae; phylum Streptophyta; class Magnoliopsida; order Santalales; family Viscaceae; genus Viscum; species Viscum album. The sequence continues at coordinate 1,554,130,174 of OY728121.1, read as the reverse complement.
TATTAAGCAGTATGATATATGAAGTATAAGTCCATTTTAGGAACCATATGTGATTAATCTCACTATAGATCGACTTATGTATATAATTTTTTCTAACCTTTTGTTTGAGACAGATGGAATGACCCGTCATTTTATCACATGATTTGCTAACATTTCATGAATAACAAATTCAACTTCATTTATTTAAGAGATGAAGTGGAAATTGTTCAAGGCATGAACAACAGTGAGATTGTACCAAAATAAAGAAAGTATTTATTCTAATTCAAATTTTCAACTTTAGGGAAATGATCTTGAAAACCAAAAATGTTGTCCTAGTGATCTTATACCTGATGAATCGGATGGTACCTTAGATCGTCACAAATTTATGGATTTGTGATTGTTGGCTTTTCCATAGCCATGTTCTATACCACTCTCCATCAGAACATGATGGTTAGATTTCTCTTCCATATCCATATTTTCACCTATGTGGAAACCCAGTGATTAGTTTATTTGGGTAACCGTTACGTTTCATACTTTTGTTTTTTAAAGATTGGTTTTGATATTCCTTTTTACGATGTGGGTTTCTATTAAATAAACCTTCCAATAGTAAACCATTTATAAACCCGACAAATTTCGAGGGAGAAATTCATTTTAAGGGGGGTAGAATGTAACAGCCCGAGAATTTAATGTCTTGTGTTGTACGCTACACCAAAAGGAGCTTGCACAACACACATCCTTGACTTGCCTTGCATTATACGCAATCGCGACCTTCCTCGATAGCGTGTGTAGTACGCAATACCAAGTTTCACTAAACAACGATATGCTATTAAAATATTATTATAACTAGCCGTTTTGAATAATAATAACCACTTTTTGAAATTATAAAAATTTTATTTTTCAAAATGGACTTCATTTTTTGATTCGGAATACCGAAATTAGCATAGGGTGAAATTTTGGTATTTTTCTGAAAACTTTCAATTTTTGATGAATAGTGAAAGCACTAAGTGGTAGGTTAAAAACTGAATTTTGCATAAAACTTAATTTTACCTCTTCTGTGAATGGAATTTCGAAAAATCCGACAGACACGGTTGATATCAGTAAGTAAAATGTGGTTCAATGAGATAAATTTTTTTTTGGTGAATAGTAACTTTTTACTTTTTTTACCGCGGTTAATAGTAAATAGGGTAACTAAGGGTAAATATGATATTACTATTACCCTAACACATGTCCTAATTCTATTGGATAAGTTTAATTCGACCAAAAACAACCTAATGAATAAAATATGACCATTTAGGCCCACTTGGATTAGATTAGGACATTTATTATTAATTTATTTAAAGAAGGGTTAAAATAGTTAAAATCAAAGTTTAATAAGTAAATCATTTTTAATATGGAGTTATACATAAGATAAATTCGATTGTAAAATTCATTAGAAATCTAAAAAGATTTCCAACATTATGGTATTTTATTTGTAATTTTTAGACATCAAATAATTTAATTTATTTATGACACAAAGATGATGCAGTAATTATCGTATTAATGAAATATTGACATAATTGATAATATAAATACCAAAATAAATGTAATTTAAGACTTTTTATGAATTACACTAATTTTCTAGGTTACTATGATATATTAATTTTGATTTAATCAACTTTGTTCGAACATTTAATTCTGTTATGACTTTCACAAAAATCATATATCAAATAGTGTCAAAATTGACACAAAATAGTTTTTAAATCAAATATTATATTATTAATTGTTATTTTATTCCTAAAAATCTAAGGTTCGGCTAAATGACATAGATAAGGATATATATATTAATAATAAACAATTTGGGATTCTTTTGGCATGTTATAGTAAGTGTATTAACCATATACTGAAAGAAAACAAAAAGACACGGTAAAAGTTAAATTAATTAACTTAGAGTTAAATCTAATTGATAAGGTTAAAATAATACCATAAACTTGTCTAAATCCTATTGGTTGATAGGATTTCGACACATCCCCACTTTATCTTCGAAATAAGACCCTTTGGAACCATTATAAACCGATTTTGACTTTAATATAAAATAATATTTTGAGATATTCCTAAGGTGCCCCTCTCCTCCCTAATAAAAGGGCACCTCCTCCCCCTCCTCCTCACACCAATTTGAGCACTCAAGCTCGGCCAACCCCTGACAAAATCCCTTCTCCACTTCCCTAGAATAATCCTAGAGGTCCTGGTCTTCTTCAAAGACCAATCTTAGTTCCCTAAGTGGAGGATTCAAAGAGGCGTTTCAAAGAAGAGGAGGTTCGGACACATACGAAGCAAATTGGACCTAAGGTAAGGGAAATATCACAATCTCATTTTTATCCGAGGTTGTTTATACTTTAGTATTTACTGGGGTGTATTTTATCATCCACATCCATGTTTCATCAATATGTAATATTATTTCCATCCACCTACAATTGTTTAAATCAATTTTTACCCTTCGGTGAGTTTTTAGTAAAGAATTTGAAAGGAATCTTTTGACGTTTTTTCGTACGAGGTACTTTTTTGGACTTTTCCGACAAAAGTACAAGAAGAATGTTTTTTTAACTTATACGGAATGAATGGATTTTTAAAAAATTATTTCCAAGAAGCTTCCTTTACAAGTTTTCAAGTTTATTTTTAATCAACTTCTTTTAGTTTGAAATTGTATGACATGTTAATAAAGGAAAAGTGTTTTTAAAGTAGAAAGGATATTTTCCTCAAGAATGAAGATCAAGTGTTTTATCAAAATTATTTTCCATCTAAGATAATAAAGGGTTCTATTTTTATCCCTATTATTACATTGATTTGATTTTGTTGTGATGGAATTATTTTTATGAATTCCTTTATCGTATATGAATTTTTTTATGATGTCATGATGTTTAAGATTCCCATTTTTATTACATGGGTTATGCAATGATGTATGATTTATGATTTTGTGGCACACATAAGAATGGTATCATTATGAGATGGGTGGGACCTATATCTCCCTCCAATTCATTGGGTAAAGATTTTATATCTCATGAGATAGACATGGCTGGAATGGTAGGTTATACCGGTTCAGTGAAACAGGACTGAAAGGAGGGTGACTCGGTTCAGAAAGGGACTTTGTCCACTAAGATAGTCTTGGCAATGAGTCTTGACTAACAAGAAATGATTCTCTATGATTATGTGTGTATGCCACAATGTTTCATGTTTTATGTTATGATTATTGGGATTTCATTTCACTACTATGATTTATCCCATGTTATGAAATTATGCTCTCTTTTGCAGGTTAAGATTTCCAAAATGTTATGTTCTTATGAATATGATGTGATTGATATTTCTTTTGTTTACCCTTACTGAGCTTTTGAGCTCACCCTTTTATGTTTTCTTTTCCCCAGGATATAAAGAAAGTTTTTAGGATAAAAAAAAGGGAAGATCTTTATGGGAGATATTGAAGATCTTTCACCACAATTAGAAGATTACGTTCCGAGTTTCCAAAGACACTAAACTATTACGATCCTTGTGTGTGTGTTTTTTTTATGTACTAAGTATTCCGCAAAAGTAATGTAATGTCAATGTACGTCAAGCTTCGGGTCTCTACAGAAATTGCATCCTTTTTGAAAATGTTCAAAGAATTCACATCAATATCCTCATTACAAATTGAATTAAAAAAATAACACAACATCATTATAGACTTTCTGACACATATGTGAAATATTCCAGGCCATGCAACTGGTTGATGTTGTTGCATCATGACATGAAATTCATGAGATTTCATACCTATCAACATCAAATATGTTAATGAGACAAAAAAAATTTACATTTGAAGAATGACCTTGAGGTACTTAGATATCATGTAGATACTGAAAAAAATCTAATTCCCTCCCTCTTGGATAATGTATGACAAGTTGGGGGATGAAATGTTCATCTTCCATTTGGAGTGGTAGATAACTCCAAATGTATTCACATTGATATTAAGTCTAATATTTCTTTCAACCCAACTTTTGTCTTTCCTTTAATATCTACCAATGTTCTAATCAAACTATCATAGATATTTTCCTCTACGTGCATGAAATCAATATTATGTTTATCTTCATGATATCTCCAATATGGTACCTCAAAAAATAATGACCTTTTCATCCAAACATGTTTATCATTGCCATATTTTTGTGTCTTTCCCAATGTCACATCAAGGTTTTCCACCCTCTCAAAATATACATCAGGGGATAAAGTTTATAGAGCAATATCCAATTAATGTGATCCATTGAATGCCTTTTTTAGTCTTATATAAGAGTGATCCATTGGCAAATAAATTCGATGAACCATGTACATTCTTTTCCTCCCATGATGCAATTGACAATATGAAGTCTATTGTTAGAAAATTGGACATGCTTTATGCCTCTTAACACTATATCCAGACAAATTTCCTTATACTGGGAAGTCATTTATAGTGAACATAAAAACTACATGCAGCTAAAAATATTCCATTTTATAAGAATCATACACCCTAATACCATCCTACCATAAATGTTTCAAATCATCAATCAATGGTGACAAGAAAACGTCAATATCATTTCCATGTTGCTTCAGACCAGATATCATTATACTCAACATGAAATATTTACTCTTTATACAAAGATTAGGAGAGAGGTTGTAAATTACCAAAAAATAGGCCTTGAAATATGTGTGCTACTGTGGGATCAGTATGGATTCATTCAATCTATGCACAACCCTAGTTTGAGATTTTGAATTTCATTTCCAAATTTAGGATACTGCTCATCAATTTTATTCTATTATGCACAATCTATTGGATGACATATTTTTCTATGACATATCCACTCATAATCATGTAATCTAATCCTCTTTGCATCATGTGAATTAGAAAATAAACTTTTCAAACAATAAATTATTGGAAGATACCAAAATAACTTGTAAGGGATCCTTGTAATCACTACATCTGCTTGTGATTTTTTCTTTCAACTTATACTGTGATGTCCAACATTTTCAATACTCTGTCAGAAATTCATATTCCTTCATATATATCATACAGTAATTTAGAAAATCATGTATTTTCTTGTATCCCAATCCCATCAGGCATAATATTTTCATGTCCTTAAAATGTGAATATGGGAGATCGTTATCTTTTGGAGGAATTCCTTTCATCAATTGTACCAGCACTATAAAACTTCTATCACTCCATCCATGTTTCTCCTTCAAGTTAATCAATCATAACACTGCCTAAAATCCATAATATATGTTCAACCAGGATATTGTTTTTTTTTCAGCATCACCATATAGACCCGCAACTATCGGTTCTATCTCAATTTATTCTTCTGCAATATCACGAATCATTTAGTCAATTCCATCGGAGTTACAATATTGTGAGTCATCATCATTAGTAGATTTGACATTCTCTCCAGTTTCACCATGACTAATCGAAGGGCTGTAACTCAGATTAAAACCCTAAAAAATAAGATGATCTTTGTTCTTTCTACTTTTCAACTTCTTCATATTCCAATATTTTAGGCATGGAAAGAAACAAATTTCACTGCTTGGAACATTTCATTTATCAAATTCTAAAAAGGCATCAACACCATCCTCATATTCATTACCCATTAGATGTGTCCTAATCTAACATAGACTCATTATTAACCTATAAAAAATACCAAAATTATACATCTAGTTATGACTGGAAAAATATATATTCATATGAAAAATATCATAATTCTTATTTAAAAAAATTAAATATAAAAAAATATGCATATTTGAAAAAAATACATGAAAATAATTTTAAAAAGAAAATATTATTAGATATAACTGTTTGAAATTCGTCTTTGATCCTTTATTCTTATGGTACACAATGAATAAATCTTGGTGCAACTGGATACCAAATTCACCCTTCTGAAAAAAGGAAATATAGAGTATAAATACTAAAGAATGTATAAATTCACTACTAAAAATTACACAGATCCAAACAATTTGAAACAATAGTGATAACCACTGAAACTGTTGGGGTACCCAAAGGTTTCAAAAACCATCAGCATGATGGTAATTGCAATATCCATATACCAACAATTCCATAAGAAACATTGGTATAGACTACCTAAAGTTAAAATATTCCAACGGTTTCAATGAAACTGTTGTGATATATATGTATATATCAAGAAGGTGTCCAAGGGGGTTAGGGGGTTTCTAGGGGGGTGTCCATGGGGGTAGGGGGTTTTCCAAGGTTTCCATGGGTGGGGATGTCTAGGGGTGGGGGCCTGTCTAGGGGGTGGGGGCTGTCCATTGGGACGGGCGGTGTCCAGGGGGTGGGGGAGTGGTGACCACAGGGTGAGGGGGCTCTCCAACCCCCTACCCCATTGGACACCCCCTGGACACCACCACCCCCTAGACAACCCCCCCCCCCCCCACCACATATACTACACAGCCACCCCTTTGCACAACCCCACCCTCTAGATAGCCCCCGACCCCTTTGGACAGCCCATTCACCCCAATGGACACCCCCACCCCCTGGACACCCCTACCCCCTTGGATAGCCCCTCACTCCCTGGACTCCACACCCCCACCCCATGGACACCCCAAAACACTTTGATAGCCCCGCACCCCCTGGACACCACACCCACCCCCTTTGACACCCCCTGGACAGCCCCCAACACATCCAGACATCCCCCTCCACCCCCCAGGACACCCTCACCCCCAGGAAACCCCTACCCCCTTAGACAGTCCACTCACCCCAATGGACACCCCCACCCCCTGGACACCCCAACCCCCTTGGACAACCCCCTCACTGGCCCTGGACACCACGCCCACCCCCTTAGACACCCATCCCCCTTGGAAAGCACCCATATCCACCCTAGACACCACCCCCACCCCTCTCGAAAGCCCCCCACCACCCCCCCCACCACCCCCTGGACAACCCCCACACCTCTAGACACCCCCATCACCCTTCCTGGACACCCCCACCCCCTGGACACCCCCTTCCCCCATGGAAAGTCCACTCAACCCCCTGGACATCCCCTACCCCTCTAGACTTCCCCCACCCCCATGAAACATCCTCCACCCCTAGACACCTCTATCCCCTTTGATAGACCACTCACTCCCCTAGAATCCACCCTAAGCCCTGGAAAACCCTTACCCCTTTGAGATCCCCCAACCCCCTGGACACCCCCACCCCAGTGGACACCCCAACCCCCCTTGGACATCCCCCGCACACCCCTAGACACCACCCCCACCCCCTTTGACACCCCCTGGACACCATCACCCCTCTGGAAAGCCCCCCCCCCCTAGACGGCCCCTGGACACCACCTATCCCATTGGACATCCCACTAACCCCCCTAGACACCACCCCCACCCCCTGGACACCCCTACCCCCTTGGACATCCCCTCACCCCACTAGACACCCCCCATGGACACCCCAACCCCCATGGACGGCCCCACACCACCTGGCCACCACCCCTCACCCCCATTGACACCCCTTTGACAACCCCACCACCCTGGACAGCCCCCCACCTCCTGGATAGCCCCCACCCCTCTAGAAACCCCCCCACCTCCTTCGACTCCCCCTGTACGCGTAGACACAAATGTTGGAACGCACAAAAAGCAATAAGTTTCATGATATCACATCCATATTTTATTTTACTATAAAATAATTTATCATGGTATAAATGAACACTATGAAACATACAATGATATCAAGAACAATGATAGAAAAATAACATCTCGAAAAATTAGTTTAGGGCATCATGAAAAATAAAAACTGAAACTGAGCCGTGTGAATCTTACTTGAGTGTTGCGAGTCAACCAGATAGATCTGTTGATAATAAAGATGGTGAAGGATGTTGGAAAAACGAGGCTGGAGGTCAGGAATTTGAAGAATCCTTTCAAGGTTTTACGTGCATGAGAGAAGAGTCACATGTCTCCAGATCGAGTAAAATAGAATGACTGAATAAGAGGTGCGATAAATCATTTAAAAGTTTTATCAGGTATGTTATTTTATAACGGACGTGATAAATTATTTTATTTATGTTTATAACGTCAGTTATTTAATAACTAACTTAGAAAAGAATTTATCACGTCGGTGATTTTATGACCAACGTGATAAATAACGATTTATCGCATTGGTTCTTTTGATAACCGACGTGATAAATTGCTGTGATTTCCTTTATCACATCAGTTATTAAATAACCGACATTATAAAGCACCTAGATTGGATTTTCATGGCCGTTATAAAATAACCGATGTGATAATGAAAATACTGTCTGTTTTACATCATTTATAAAATAACCAACTTAAAAAATAGATTTCTATCAATTTATCATGTTGGTTATAAAATAACCGGCGATATAAATCGATTTTTATAGCTTTTCATGTTGGTTATATAGAATCGACGTAAAAAATGCCGGCGTGTTAAATGTTTTTTCCACTACTGTTGTTTCCTCACTTAGCAACTATAGACCAGACCACCTATTGAGTGCATCTACTGCCATGTTCCCCTTCCCAGGAGTATATACTATCTCAATGTCATAGTCCTGGACGAACTCTAGACATCGACAATGTCTCGGGTTCAGGTCATTCTGTGAGAAGATATACATGAGACTATTGTTATCAGAGTAGACAATAAAACTTCACCCAACCAGTAGTGTCCCCACATTTTCAGGGCGAATACCACTGCTGCAAACTCCAATTCATGAGTATCATAGTTCTAAAATTATTGTCTTAGCTATCGTGGACCATATTAAATCACCTCTCACTCCTACATCAAGACACATCTATGTCCAATCCCTGAAGCGTCACAATATACTACATACCCAACACCCTATTCTTATAGCCTCAAGATGGTGGTACTCATCAGTTTCTACCTAAGCACTTGACAATCTGATGGCATCTCTTTGTCCACATGAATTGTTGTCCCTTCTTCGTCAATGCAGACAAGGGTGACACAACTCTGGAAAAGTTAGTTACAAATCTCTTGTAGTAGCCAACAAACCACAGGAAACTTTGCCCCTCAGTCACAGTCTTGGGTGGATCCTAAGCTTGAACAGCCTTTATCTTCGCCTGATCCACTGCTACATTTTCCTTCATGATAATGTCTCCTATGAACTAGACTACTCATATCCAGAATTGGCACTTTGAGAGTATACCAAAATGTTGGTGCACTTGGGGTTTATCCAGAAAAATCTGAAGATGATTGGCATGATCCTCCTCTAATGCCAAGTATATAAAGATGTCGTCAATGTAGACCACCACAAAATGATTGAGGTAAGGATGAAAGATCATATTCATGAGTCCCATGAACACTTCTTGGGCGTTGGTCATGCGAAATGGCATAACCAAGAACATACAGTGGCCATACATACATTTCATGGTCGTCTTCAAAAAAATCCTCATCTCGTACCCTGAGCTGATGATAACCTGATCTTAGGTCTTCCTAGGAAAACCAATTATCTCCCTTCAGATGATTAAAGAGATAACCATTCCTTGGAATTGGATTCTTGTTCATCATTTTCACCTAGTTTAGGTGTTGATAATCCACATTGAGCCTCAAAATTTTATCAAACATCATGGAAAACCAAATCACGGTTGCCCATGGAGTAGCACTGGGACTTATGAACCCCTTCCTCTGCAAGTCCTCCAGCTGTATCGACAACTAATGATTCTCCGTGGGAGCCATCCAATATTATGGTGTAGATATCAGTGTCGTATTAGGGTACCAGTAGATGTAAAATCCCACTTCTATATGAGGATGTAGTCCCAGAACATCATCAGGGAAGATATTAGCATAATGGTCCAACAATATAGGTTAGCTTAGACTATCAACATCAACTGCTCCATGGGTAAGTCTAGACAACGGATGCTTGATCAGCTTCACCCTCCTCCAAGAATGTCCATCTTGTGCTTCAATGTCTCCCTTCTCACTGGTGAAGGAAAACCTGGTCCCATCCTCATAGATACACTGCCATTTATGCCTAATATTCTTAATCTGAACATGCACTATAGATAATCAGTCCATAACCAAGATGATTTCGTAACGGATTGACACAACTACTATAATATCACATCCAAAGCTCTATCCTTTTATAGTAATCTTACACTACTAGCACCAGTGTGTAATCATTGAATCATCTCACATAGGAGTCTTTAATCACAAGGATCGAGGAAACAGCTCCACTGGAATCTCTGAGATCCGAACGAGGGTCGTTTCAATGAAAGAGTGACAAGAACCTATGTCTATACGTACATCAAATAAGGTGGAGTAGACACAGATCATACCTCGAATATTCTCTGGAGTGTCATGGTCATAGGCCTCAGGTGCCTGGAACTGAGCTCATCCCTTTCCTCCTGGTCACTATGCTTGGGGTGGACCACCTAGAGGTGGTGTCAGAAGAACCTCAAATCACCACCCACCGCCTGCTGAATGTCATGGACCTCTTCTATGTCTACCTTCTGCCTACAGAACTCCTTTATCGAACCTCTACCTTTTCCTATATGGTCCCTTGACCTTTTTCCGGTTCCCTGTGCAGCTAGCCATGTTGTCTCGAGCCATGTGACCTAGCATGCCGCACATAATGAACAGTATGCTCCTCAGTTTTCATGCTCTACATTGTGTGCCTCACACCTCCGACCCTACGTCCCAGGGTCATCCACTATATGGTCAGGACTGATTCGACCTCTGTGTCATCTACGTACTACCAGTACCAGATGACTCTGCTTCATGATACCTAGTGTTGGGTCTCACTGTCTATGTTGGATCAGCAAGAAACTCCTTACCAGGTGTGCTCTCTCTAACACTAAAACATTCATCAGGATGCTGAGAGATACCAGCAACACACTAATCTCTCGATGGAGTCCCTGCTTGAATGTTTGGGCCCTGAAGAAAGGGTATAACACCATGTCAGTATAGTAGCATGAGCGGTTAGTGAACCTCACCGAGTACTGGGCCATAGTCAAGCTACCCTACTATAGGTGCAATAGCTCTTGTATATTCACAGAGTGCAGAGTCACTAAAATGAACTCTGCCCTAAAGAGGCCCTCAAAATCTGCCCAGGTGAGGGTTGCCTCAACGTGTATCAGGAGCATCCGGCTCCACCATCTCCTGGATGCTCCCTATAAACTACTGGAATCTAGGATCACCATTTAGATGGCTGGTGTCCCAACCAGGTGAAAATCCCTAGCCATAGCTTCCCGAAAGTCCTCAACCGCCTTCAGATCTGTCTCGCCTCAAAACCTCAGAGTCCTCTTCTACTGAAAATCATGCAATGCGCTTAGTCGGCATGGCATATCTGCTAGTTGGGATGGTCACAACAGCTTCCCAATGGGTGAGGGTACTGATGGTACACCACCCGATGGTACTATCGTCAGAAGAGGGCCTTTCACCCAAGACTCATCACTCAGTGGGTCTTCATCATGTACTCTCTCGGGAATCCGAGCTGGCTATCTTTGTGGAAGCATCCTAAAAGGAAATAGGTGCGCCCTAGACATTAAGTTATTCTGGGTGAGTTAACTCCATATAAATCAAATTAAATACATTTCCAAAACACAAAAAATCATTGTTTTTGTGCACCTATTTGGAAATCAGAATTTTGGGCCCTAGTGTATGGATACATCGGCTGCGTCACCAACACTAGACTCCCAAAACTGAAAACCCCACTCAAAACACATAACACTATTGTTCCATTAAAAATATAATAATCCTAGTTCTTCAGTATAATGGAATCCTATGATACTTGTTTTTCTTGACCCGACCACTAGGGCATGTGTCGTGACTAACCCATGCCCACCTTCGATAGGATAGCGGTTGGTGACTAGCACTGAAAGACATATCACTGAAAAATGGAAGGACATTTCTTCTAAGACTACACACGCACAGTCCAAGAATTCAATGAGCACAAGACATGTAGTTATAATGTACTTTAAAAAAGATGTGTACTAAAAGTAAAAAAGGGGTGACTTTTGTAAGTAATGGGGCCAGAATACAAGCCCAACTGAAAAGTACAAGTACAATAGAAAAACAACTTGCATTATTGTCAGCCAAGGTTCATACCTGATGGGTAGGTAAAACTCAAGGTCGTTCTTAACTATTAACATCACATCTAAAGGTCTACCAGCAAGCACCGTCTATTCCTGGCTCCCAAACATCGGTCAAAGCTATATGTCATCAATACAAGACACAAAAAGGTGTGGCGACACCTGTGTACCGATGAGTATAACAATACTCGGTAGAGAACCCAAGACCCCTGATGGTCTACTAGAGTTCCACAATCTAATACAACAATGCAAGACCTCAATCACAATGCACGAAGCTATATTCATCTCACTCCAGGTATAAGACTCAGAGTTCAGGAATATTGATGATTAGTCATAATATATATTGTTTAATTATTTTAGGATGTTTCCACAACTGAACCACAAATGATTTGTTCCAATGTCGATCCATACAGGGTCGTATGTCAATGATCCATTATGAGCTACTCTAATACTGGTCCTCATCGGGTCGCACACTACTGATCTACACTAGGTCACTAGAATGTTGATCCACAGTGGGTCATTGGAATGGTAATCCACACAGGGTCGTTGGAAGGCTGATTCACATAGGATCGATCGATATTGATCCATATGGGATCACTAGATGAAAATCCACTCTAGGTCTCTAGGTCTTGCTCTGTGATGGGCTGCTCAAAAATTATTCCTCTTCAAGTAGATATGATGCAGATTCACACATGATCTCTATGACGCTGATCCACACAGTGTCGCTATATCCAAGACAACCATCCACACGATTCCCCGCACCTGGTCATCTTGAGTTCTGTAGATTCAATTCATCTAGATATCAATTGTAGAATGATCCCCACTAAGATCCACAACGTAGTAACCCAAAGGAACGCCTTGTCGTAAAGGTTCCAACATGAGAGACAGAGCATCAATCGAACACTCGGTCAATGAGTTATAAGTGTTTTAGTTCCAAGGAACTGATTGGATTTGAGTTAAATCCAACCCGAACATACTCCAACTCCTTCATAACTCACATAGAGTATCTATAAAGGACCGCCTTGTCATAAGGGTCCTTATAGAATAGATTGTGCATCGATCAGATGAACGGTTTATTAGTTAAATCCCTTTTCATGAAATGGGGGTGATCACACATCTGTCCGGCCCAACTCGGTCCGGACTGCCAAAATATGCCCTATGGATTGCTTCCCAAAAGGGGTCCCAATGCCGCTAACGGTGTGTCAAATGGACACCCAATTAATTAGTTATATGAGTTTCATTATTTGGGGACCAGTTGGGTTTGGGCCCTGATTGACTTGGTTAGGTCGGCCAGATGCAATGGGTCCTGGGGTCTACCAGATCCTGCCCGGGTCCAGCCTATCAAGGGTCGGCCCTGTTCACTAGGTCCTACACATCGGTGTTAGCCCATTAGTCCATAGGCCCATTCCGTAGTTGTCCCAGCCCACCCGTCCAGTCAGCATCCGACCTGGTCCGCCAATAGGTGAACCGTTATCCCCCACTGGCCCCGCGGTTGTGGGGACATTTTTTATAGCCAGTGGGGTGCTGCCCCACTAGGTTCAAAAGGCCTCACTTTGGCTGACCAACTTTCACCAATGCGGCATGGCGTTGGGCCATGCCAAACTCCTCCTACAGCGGCATCTATCGTCGGCGTCACCTATGGGCGCCGTCTTTGTACACTGTGGTCTGATCAGGCCAGCAACCCTTGGACGCCACAACAGGCGATGGTGCTCCGCTTTACACTACCAGCGGCTGGTCGTCGTGGGTCTCCTCCAGCCACCTATGACATGGTGCACTGAAAGTTACATTCACGGGCCACCGGACGCACTTCGGTGGTCCGTGTTTGACGCCATAATTTCCTATGGGCCTCTCAGGTCACCATCATCGCTACATGTCCTCTGGTTTCATCCTTTCGCTCCGCTTGGAAAACTATTCCCATATTCAAGACAATTATTGTAGCGGTGGAGGGACCATGCCTTGTTCGTTTTTCCCGTTACCTCCGCATTTGGAGTGTATCATGCGGTCAACAATTTATCTCATAAATATGAAATTACACCAATCCCCCTACTTGGATAAGATTTCCACTGATGAAGATCAATGGAACGTCCTTCATCATTGGCATCGGTTAGTTATTCAGTGGTGCTCGTCCCTGCTCACTAAAACCAATCTCTTCATCCAAGAGGTTTTCGTCGTGTTACATTTCCAGTTCTTCATTACTTGGGGAAGCCATGCCAACACCCATCCATGAGCTCCATATAAATATCAGGGGGACAGGTGGTTAATGTTATGAGAAATTTATGTGGTTTATTTAATTAATGAAACTCCAAAATTCCAACAGTATAGTTACAAACACGGGGGGGGGGGTGAATCCAATTAATGGATTGACATGTAATCAGTCCTTACACAACCGATCATCCACTAAAAAAAAAGAAATGAAATAAAATAACATAACAGGTTATTTTATTAATCATTCAAGTGTCCAAAAAATTAACATTTTCACCTGCCTTACTGAGGATGAAGTGAAACATCCCTAATGAGAATCTCTGCCCAACAAATTCAACGGTGCCCTGGAATATTTAATCTATGCAATAGATAAAAAGATAGAAAACCCGACCTGTGCGTTTGCTGAACGTACCTTAAAAAAGTTCAGAAATTTATTCTGCGCACACATGGCCATGAAATCACACACCATTAATTTTTTTAGACTTGTACTAAATCCATATAATTAAAAAAATTATTTGGAAAATTCAAGACATTACAAGAATCAATCGATATAGGGTTTTTGAAATTGGATTAGAATCAGGAAGTAAGTCAATTGTGAATTTGAATAACCGACCATGTGTGAAACTAGGTAACTCAAATGAAAAAACAACAAGGTATTCATTTATAACTTACACATTATTAATATGAATAGTTCCATTGTATTCGACAATATGATCAAGGTAAATTCCATTTCTACCTTTCAATAGTTTCTAACCTTTATGATTTGTTATCAATAGCATGGGTTTGTCCGTGTATAAATATTGATAATTTTTATGAAAATCCACTTCTTTTTCAATACATTCAATATTAACATGATAAACAGATAGCCAATCCATTTCCATAATGACATCCAAATCAACATAGGAAAAAATGTTTTTAGGTAATGTCATTCCACATACCCCAAATGAAATATTTTTTAATGTTTATTTACAATAATATTTCCACCTTGTTGATCTAATAATATGTTTTGATCTCTTTTGTTGAGGTGATATTTTCAATTTAGCACCAATTCCTCAGAAATAATGGAATGTATAGACCCTATATCAAACAAAACGTTAGAAAAATATGAGTAAACAAACAAGGTTCATACTAAAAATTCATTGAATGACCCAACGTCTGCTGACATAGTCATAAACAATATCATTAAACTATTTATATTATAGTTATTCTTCTTCGAATCATTCAGATCACACATTGGGAAGGAATTTTCATAATGATCCCTCACCCCACATTCCAAACACTTTACATATTGATTATCAAGATTAGTCAAAGGATTATTTTCATTAAAATCTCAGGCCATATGTCCAAACATACCACATCAAAAACACTTCCCAATTAAGTAAGTCTTTCCCTCGGTTTATTCTTGACACTCCTTTCAAAAACTAGAAACTGTAGTTTCTTACCATTAGATTTCTATGATTGATTATTTCACATCACATACCATGTAGACCTCTTCCTCTCATTTTTTTCACGGTGAATATGATTATCATAAAACTCCATATCTAACCTCTCAACACATCAGGTAAGTTTCTCATAACATTTGAGTCTATGGGAGGCCAATTCCCTCTGATACCTTGGCATTAATAATGAGTGAAAGTGGTTGATTTTACTATCTAGATCGAGAATAAGATTTAGAGCATACCTCATCAGTAGCGTGATGTTTTCTTTATTAAAAACCATTGAATTTTCATCCTTTTTCTTCAATTAAAGGAATTTATTCTCTATCATTAGTCACACCATCATTGGAAAATAGTTTTCAAGAAATATACTTTTAAATTCATCCCACTCTAAGGCATTATCCTCCTCTTTATCCCTAATATTTTTAACCATTTACCACATATGATTAGATTCTCCTTCAAAATAAAAAATGGAAATACTATCCTTTTGATTATATAAAAATCACATAAAATTGAATATCTTTTCAAGGGATTTAATCCATTCATAAATCACTATTGGGTCAGAAGATTCACTAAAATCAGGAGGTTGTTTCTTCATAAATTGTTCCATTATCGTCATGTTCCTTTGTGGTAGCCCGGGTTTTTCTCATTAATAGATTCCAACACCATTTATTGTCTATTTTAGCTAATCCATTACTATCAAAAAATTATCAGTTCCAATCCCTACCATTCCAGGCTACAGATTTGGAAGGATATCGTTCTTTGGGGGCCTTTCCATGTCATCTTCATTATTTCTTCTGCAGAAAACAATTCTGAATAATCATATCCCTATTGATGCAACAAGTTAATTATTAAATTAAATAAAATTTAAAATTATTCATACTGTAAAAAATAATTTATGGACTTCTGTTAACATCATCCTGACCCATAAATATATCTAAACCAACCTCTGATACCAACTTTATGGAACCGACCATATTACATTACATAATCATGAATTTTAGTTAAGAAATCTCATCCTTTCACATTAAGGATATTTTAATGTTTAGAGTTTTAGAGAATTGGGATATAACACAAACATAAAATTCTACATTTATACATTATGGATAGCCCACAAATAGTATCAATTTCTTCAAAAATTTAGAACTTTTCTATTAAAAATGTTCTCTTTGACAAATCTTCATAACAATTTTCATGGATTCCTTATTCACCGTAAAAATCCTTATAACTAATGATAATCATTTAAAAACTTTGGAAGAGACAAAAAATTTCAGTAAGGGATATAAACATTATGAAATAATACATTATAAAAATAATACCTTTTAGAAATGAAATCATTTTAAAAAAGTCATATTTTTCATCATTTTAAACTTACTTTGTGTAACACGATATTTCCATGAGTTTTCAAAAAACATATATAACATAAATAGAACCATAAAGGTATATTGTAGAATTACATACATAATCAAATAACCCTCTCTGATACCATATAATTTTGTAACCCTCACGACTATCTTAATATGTAACCCTCACAACTACATTATTGTGTATCCATCGGAGTTACACTTGGAGTAACCAAATAGTTGATCTCCAATATACACACAAAAAATGTATTATAGGGAGATATAAGTCCCACACTTAATCATAAACAATTCCAATGAACTAGAGAATAATCATGAAACAAGAATAATTGCATAAAATTTTTTGTTTTTGAATTTTCTAAAACAAAATCTTAAAAGAGGATTTTAAAAGAAAAAAACCCTTTATTATATAATTAAAGTGGGACATAAAAATGTGGATGGAATATGTATGTAAACTATAAATAGACATAATTAAAATGATTATAAAAATATTTATCACATAAAAAATTTTAATACCATATATAATATTAAGTAGAAGGTTATCCTGAAGAATGGAAATCAGGTTAATATTTCACTTACCTAAGGTTTTTCTTAATTAAAACATGTTTAATAATACTATATAATGGTTAAAATAATGTTATTAATATCTTATATAAATATATCCATATTTATAACTCCTTATATTATAATTTTATAACATCATTTCACTCTTATATTATTATTATTTTGTTTCTTCCATTTTTTGGGTGCATTCTTTACATGTTTTCCATCACGATTTTGTATTTCATTTTCTTGTCGTATAGAAATGAATTTATTGAACTGGAATAAAATGGAATTTATATTTTTATAGAGTCTAAAATGATACCATAAATTATTTTTTGTCATATATGATGATTAATCATTAGATAAAATATTACAAATATTAGTATAGATCATTTTTTGTTGTTCCTCGATAAACATGAAGTTGTTTCACTAAACAATTTAATTTCATGCATAGATGTTCATTATAGAACATAAAATAGGGGAAGTCATACACATTAAATATTGATACAACCATTAAAAGGGTACATTTATTGGATTTTAATGATGTAATGTAAACTGAAAACACATCTTCCGTGATTCTGGTAAATCGGAACATCGCAGACAAATTATTTATTTTTTAGAAAAATTGGGAGAAGGGAGGAAGAATAATTATAATTTTTTTACATGAACATGATAACATAAATTATATATAAGAAGATAGTGATTTCATTTTTCTTGTATAAGGGTAGTGGAATAGAATATAATAAAATAAAGGAATTGAATGGAAAAGACATGAAAAAGGAAGAGGATTCTTACCTCATGATCTATTATCCTTGATATCCTCCATATATCCTTTGGTTTTGGCCTTTTGGTTAGAGAAATAGGTCATGGACATGGGGAAGATCCTTGAATTGTGGATTTGGTAGAACATAGACAATGTTCAAGTCTTCATTTGTGTGAGAGGAAGAGGGGAATGAGGGTGTTATTTATAATGGAGGATAGGTGGGATTTTACATTATTTTAATCAATATTTTAATATTTTCCCTCAAGACTATGAATAGTTTTGATTTATGTGACCCAGAAAAGTAATAATATAATGTTATTTCTAACCAAGTGGTCTTACATCATCCTTAAATCACCTATGATGTAGTGAATCAATTATTTATCATTTCTTATAATTTATCGTATTTTAATATTCATCAAAATTCATGAATTTCATAAAAATACAAAAAATTCACAGTATCAATTATTTGATTAGTAGAGTTAAAAATGAACACCATTTTTTGAAAATAATATTCTACATATGATAACATTATTTTTTAATTAAAATACCACGTTATTCAAAAATACCCATTTTAAAACAATAACACATTTTAAACACCGAGAAAAAATATTCATGATCTCATTATCATACAATCGTAACCAAATAAAATAATAATACAATTTACTATTCATTAGGGTCATATTATTATTTATTACGGCAAGTTACTATTTACCAAAAAAATAATTTGGTTCTATCATTCTATAAATAACTTACCAATCACAACCGTAGCTGACTATTTTTTGAAATTAAAATCCTTGAAGTTGAATAATTAGGTTTAAAGACTAGTTATAAATATATACTAAAAAAATGTCCCATGAATTTCTATTCATTTTTAGAAACCTGGGGTGTTACATATTATCCCCGAAATTCATCAATAATATACTTCTTCACTCCTAGGGAAAAAATGAAACATAAAAATAGGTGATCTTAGATTCTTAGTAAGCTTAAATAATAGAGAATAATCCATCAAAAATATACATTTATGGAATGGTATAAAATTGAACAATATAAATTTAAACAAAACCTTGAGCACAATACAGAATGAATAAATCATATAATTTCTTATAAACATTCACATGGATAATCTACTAGTCGAATAATCACATGTAATAATAATAACTTATCTCACAATGAGGGAATTCAAAATCTTAGACATCATAACCATGTTTCAAATGACTCATTCCAAGACAGTACATAAACAAGTATGAAATTAGTCAATACCCAAACTAGTTTCTCTCATGAGAACTACCAATGCATCAACATATCACATCCATATTCAATCATATCATAAACCCTTCAATAAAATACGCTATATTATATCATATGAAATAAACAGAAGTTAAACACATAATCCAATAAAGGATATTGACATAGATTAAATTAATCGAAATAAATCAATAAAAATTATTTGAGATAATTTCTATTTCTATTGAAATTATTTTAGAATGGGGTTTATAATTTTTTAAAAACTATTTCTTGTTAATATAATCTTTTAAAATTGTAACGAATTATTAACTCAAGATGTATATGGTTAAAAAATTCATTCCTTATTTTATGTTAAATTTCAAAGTACCTCATTTAGAAATTGACATATATATTCCCTTAAAAAAGTATTATAAATATTAAAACCAGGATAAAATTAAGATTAAACAATTGTATCAAATTGAAATGAATAATTTGGATAAATATCCAAGAAACATGGACATGTATGATAAATATTTCCATGATGATACTTACGTAAAAAAAAATCAGATAATAAGGAGAATCTGAAATTTACCTTATCCTTGTAATTTAATTTATTTAAGGGTGTGTTAACCACCTGTATAATATCTAATGATGTTATTAAATTATTCCAAATCCATTTCCATATTTTATATACCACATATGAACCTCTTATATCAATTTGTTAATTTCATTTCTTTACTAGCATTGTTTCCGGTGTTAACTGGTTCTTTTTCCTATGCACGTTTTATTGTGTATGTCAAATTTATTATTCGTATGATATATTTTATTTATATGAAAAATTATATTAAGATAATAAAATTTATATTTAATCGTATTCGACATTTTTACAATCAGTATTGAATGGTTAACATGGAGAATCAATATCATTGTGTCATTGAGATGGTAGGTCGTACGTACGCATGAGAAATGGTATCATTTTATTAATGGTTAAACTGTATAGAATTGGACTATATATTAATTATAAATAATCATTATAAACTAATTTTCATTATTTATTTCAAGTATACTGACCATTATAACAAATCAAATAATTTACATATGGAAAAAAATTACACAACGACATAGAAAATTATGTTATATATACACACATGGTTTTTTTTTGAGATGCTTAAAAAGAATAATATGGTTGAAACACAATCCTAATAATATCTCAATATATATAGGATATTATATTTATTACATTATTATTGAAACAAGATATAAAGAGGAAGTAGAAAAAGAAAATAAATTGATTGGAATTGGTAAAATAATTACCAATTTGTTGGAGGATATCCTTTAGATATCTTCTTAGGGACACTAGGGATTAAATATTTAGAATATCGGGACCTATATAAGTTAAATAATAATGTTTATAGAAGAATTTTTCATGTATTGGTCAATCTATAAGGCTCATGGTGGTGTGAGGAAGTGAGGAAGGAGGAACCTTTTATAAGAGAGTGAAGGGGCATTGTTCGAATCCCTTAAAATATAAAATTAATATAAATTTATTTTCAATGTAATATAGCTCCAACATGAGTTATTTAGAATATAATATGAAAAAACTTCTAAAAATTCCCAAAATTTTATTTGTATAATGTTTAGGTTTGAAATTAACTGTATCATTTTGAATTTAACTCATATTTAAACCATTTACCTCTTACCATTACAATTTAAATTTTTACAAATTAGTGTTAATATAGTGAATATAAAATTCCAAAATAACCCCAATTGGATAATTTATTAAAAAATTAACTTTATTATAATTATTTTGACGATCTACAGATATTTATGAAGTTTATGTCAATTAATAAAATATTATTTATTCTAAAGTATCATTTAAATCATTTCTGATACTATTTATTATTTTTGTAGTTAAAAATATCTTCAAAACATAATAACATAAAATAAAACATATAAAATTCATCTAACAAGTTTAAGGTATGTAAAAAATAAGACAATTTCCTTAATTATGAGAAATTGTAATTGCTTTAGTATTTTTAAAATCATTTATTTGATATTTCAATTAATTAAATAATTACTACATCATTATTGTACCTGCCATTAATTAACATATTTATTCTAAAAATCAACATAAATATATCATTATGATGATAAATTTATTAAATTAAAAATTATAATTTATAGTAAAAATTATCTTTTTTAAAACCCAATATTAAAAATGATTTAGTTACTCAAATTATGAGTATGATATTTTTAACTAAATTTTAAATAAAATATAATAAAAGTTTTATTCATACCCATGTGGCTTAAAAATATTATTATTTCATCAGAAATTCCATTTATGATAAAAAAATTATCAAATGAATTTAGTACCAGTGTTAGGGTAACTTTTATATATTATAATATTGTTTTTAACTTTAATTACCTGATTAACACATAACAATGGTAAATAAATAATAATTTAATAAATTTGATGTTGACTATAAATCTTATGTTGATCTTATTAGAATATAATTATAATACTAAATACAACCACTTATTTACATTTTTACAAAATCTATTTCCATGGGTGGGTACAATACATTTAATGCTATTGTGGTGAGAAGGTGGGTAAAATAGATGTTTAGTAGTTTAGTAGGATTTTATATCTAATTTTAATTTTAAATGACTCAAATGACAAACATTGGATTAATATATATATTAATTATATATTATTAATTTAAAAATTAAATTAAAATTTTATAATTATTTAAAAGAAAAATTCATTTTTAACTATAGTTTAGTATTTTTCACTATTCATCATTAAAATCAATCTTTTCATAAAAATAACAAAAATTTACCCTTAGTTAATATTTATATTCAAAAATCAGAAAATTTATCTATTTTGAAAAATAAAATTTATAAATTTCATGATTTTTGTAATACTATTCATTAATTCCATTTTAAATGACTATTTTGATATATCATGGTGCGCTTGATCTTAGTGTTTCGTGTATCCCAACATATTGAATTTACCTAAAATGAAATGCACCACAGAATCATGGGGTGTAACATTCATCCAAAATTCAAGAATTTCATCATTGAACATTACAGAATATCACTTTCTAAAAATATTAGAGTGAATATTTTTCATAAATTCCTCATTTTCCCATGTCACCTCTTCTATTTGATGGTTTCTCTATAGTATAGTTACCATTAAAGTCGTCTGATTTCTCAACAATTGTACTACATTATCAATAATATTTTTAAGATCATCAATATAAGACATATCAGATCCCATTTCTATTTCATTATAGGTGATTTCATGCATTGGTTCAGGCTTGTATTTCCTTAACAGTGACATGAGAAACACATCAAAAACATTGGAGAGACATAGAGACATTTAAAAATGGTAATCTATGACTCCAATTCATTTTATAATTTCCAAAGTCTTGATGTACCATGAATATAATTTACATTTCTTACTATATCATATTACACCCTTTCTCAGAGATACATTCCAAATAAACATGGTTTCCTATATCAAATTCAAAATCATTCGTTCGGTTATCGACATATCTATTCCTCCAATTTTGACCAAAATTGATATGGGTTTGAATAATAATTAACTTTTACATTTTTTAATAAACATGTTCTGGTCCTACGAGTTTTATTTAACCAACATCATCCCAAATAGGTAGTGAAGGACCCCGGGACACCCTGAGAGGGGAGGGGTGAATCAGGGTGACAACTTTTTCTTTAAATGTGATGGATATTGTTCCCAAATTGGTAGAAACTTGTTGAACCTGTATGATGAATATGATCAGACAGAAAACATTCACATGCATAGAGAAGACACATCACTTTTCACTTGGTTCACCACAAAGGGCTACGTCCAAGAAGCATACGCAGAGAAGTTGTCAGTCGTACCAAATTCTACTAATCTTCACTAGATGTGGATTACAAAGGTTTGGGCACAATCACTATGTCCCAGGCTCACTGCCTTTATAAAGGTTCAGGGATAGCTCACTCCTTCCTTCAGGTCTCTCCCATTGACTCCCCCTAGGTCACTACACTTGGTGACGTCACACTCAGTTTATAGACATGAATATCTCTTCATAATTTCATAAGAATTCATCATCTGTTGTATGTAGATGCTTCGTTGACATTAAACTCTTACCTGAAGATGAATCTCACTTGGCGTTGAGGGTACCAGATGATCCTCCAGCTTTTGTGCAGCTTCAATAGGACGGGTGTACTTTAACAACCCTGGCGCACTTCTCCCTGCTCTGGCATGCAATTTTCAGGAATGGCATGCAATTCACCTGAGTCATACAAACTCAGTTTGAAGGTGACTCCAAACAACTGGCGCGACACTACCTCTTTGAACTCCAAACTTGCACGACTCAACGCCTCTAAATCCCAAACCACTTTGGACACGCAGCCAACAGCCGGCGTGCCGCCTCTACTTGCGCGACCCCACAACCACTTGCGAGACTCAACCATTAGCGCGACCACAGATTGAAAAATATATAATCCTCGAACATCGGTGAAAATGAGGAGGGGTGGTTTTCTATTTATAGGAAAACTGGACCCCCTGCGCGATGGCGCGCAAGTCTTCCCTCAGCGCGCAGGTTCCGACACACAACTCATCCTTACTAGCCTCTATCGCGCTAGTCACTTGCGCGACCATAGAAATACTTGTGCATCCTCCTTTCCTTTTCTATATTTTGAAGTTATAATCTTGAAAAACAATAGATGCGCAAGTTTCCAATCCTCCTAGTCATCGGCATGCTAGTCTCTTCAAGGCACGCAGGTCACTTGTGCGACCTACCCAAAACTTGCGCAGCCCATATCCCTTTTCCATTTTCCCATGTTCTGATCTTGAAAAACATATGGCGCGCAAGTTTCCTCTCCTTCAAGTACACGGCGCACAAGTATCATTGCCAAAAACACTTTTCTCCATTTGTCTATATTCAGGACCAAAAATTTGGCAAACACTGGGAAACGACACCACCTTCAATACTGTTGTCTACTTGAACTATATGATCTCTTTTCTGGTAGACATTCTGAACATCCACTGAGGATTAACACCAATCACAAACCATACTCCAAATCATGCTTAGATGACCATGGTTCCAACAATCTCCCCCTTTGTGTTTGTTGGCAATTAGAAAATAAATTCAATAGATCTCCATCCATGTGCAAACCAAAAAAGCAAGAATCAACTCAAACAACACTCTAAGTCAACGTGAGAAATGCTCAGTGTAGAAAGCAAGAGAGGAAGCTTGAATTGGGTTCTAGTGTTTTGGAATTCCCAATGATGCCCAAGAGTCATTACATGACTAATGAATTCCTTCATATCCTATCACTAACACTGAATTCGCATTGTGTCACAGGAGTATGACAAGTCTGAACATGCCTGAATTTATTCCTTTCTCCACCATTGACAATAAACCCAAAGGCTGGTAATATTTTCAATGTTTAGATAAAACTATCCTCCGACTGGATAGTATCTCCCCCACAAACCTGCAACACATCCATAATTAGATAAAAATTGTTATCATAATAGGGGAGAGGGGTATTGTGTATCCTCCTTATGCACTAGGAGGTGGCTGAACACCGAGGTTAAACCGATTCTTCTCAAACACAGCCGCTGATAGTGGCTTGGTCAGGATATCATCCACTTGCTCATCATTTCCCACATGATCCATTCTAATCACCACTTTTTCAACTTTTTCTTTGATAACATGATACCCGATTTCAATAAGTTTCGTACGGGAATGCTGAATAGGATTCTTCGTAAGATCAATTGTGCTCTTGTTATCACAATAAATCACCATTGGTTTCTTTTCCTCATCACTAATATCTATTAATTTATGCTTTATTAATAGTAATTGAGTGCATGCCTTTGTGGCAGAGATATACTCAGCTTAAGCAGTACTAATAGAAGTAGTTTCTTGTTTCTTGCTCAACAAGCCACCACTTTTCTTCCAAATATAGAAGGCTCCATCACTACTGGACTTTCTGTCTACTACATCACTAGCCCAGTCAGCATTAAAAAATGATGATAATTCAATATCCCTGCCTACAGGAAAAAATAACCTGAAGTTATGTGTACATTGAATGTACCTCATGATTCTTTTTACTGCCTCCATATGTTCATCATTTGGATTACTCTGAAAGTGGTCCACAAGTCATGTGGCAAAGACAATATCTGTTCGTGTCACTGTCAGGTACATTAGGATCCCAATGATCCTCTTGTATATTGTGGGATCAACAGAGGCCCCATCCTTATGCTTTACTAGTCTAGTTCCAACTACAATCAGAGTTGACATTGGTTTGGAGTCTTTCATATTAAACTTATTAAATATATCTCTTGCATACTTTTCCTGAGAAATGAAAGTGTATTCCTTTTTTTGAATCACCTGCATCCCCAAGAAATATGTGATCTTCCCAATCATAGACATTTCAAATTCTGATTTCATGTGGTTGGAAAATTCATCCACTGATTTCTTCTTACTGCCACCAAATATGATATCATCAACGTATACTTGAACCATGAATTAATTTTTTGGAAAATTATTCACATAGAGATTGTGATCTACTCCTCCCCTTTTGAATTCCAGCTTTTTGAGATATAAATCCAGCTGTGAGTACCACACCCTTGGTGCCTGCTTCAAACCATATTGAGCTTTCTTTAGTTTGTAGTGCTTCATTTCATCAGTACCCAAAAAAAGCCCAATGTTTGTTCAATTTAGACTTCTTCTTCGAGTACACCATTCAAGAATTCTTTATTGACATCCATTTGAAATATTTTATATCCTCTTTGGAGATCCATGGAAAGGAAATACCAGATTGACTCTATTTTCACCACAGGAGAAAAGGTTTCTTCAACATCAATGCCTTCAATCTGAGATTATCCTTTACATACCAGTTGTTCCTTGTTTCTGATGACACTCCCATGCTCATAAAACTTATTTTTAAAGATCCCTTTCGTACTAATCACAGTTTGACCTTTAGGTCTCTGGAAAAGATCCCATGTCTGATTCTTGTCAATCTGATTTAATTCATCATTCATGGCTTTCACCCAAGATTCATCATTTGCAGCTTCTTCGAATGGGGATGGCTCTACAACTGATAGAAATGTAGATTGCATGTTATTCCTCCTCCTTCTTGTTTGAGTGGGTGCACTCATTTCCCCAATTATGTTGGATGGATCAATCTCAGCTCTTCGATTTCTCCTGTGAGGTTCAGTTTCATTCTCTTTAGCCATAGTTTCTTCTTCAGATTCTTCTTCTGAGTCAACTTCATGATGTGATTGCTGAGTGTTTTTTACATCTTCCTCTATTTCTTCATTTGTATTTTCTTTACGTTCACTTTCTTCCTGAAATTCTATCACATCAGCATATGATGTCCTTGAAGCATTTGTTGTTTTCTCTTCAATTATCTTAACACCACTGCTTTCCACAATCCTTCCTAAACGGTTGTTGAACCACTTGTAGGATTTGCTGTTCATTGAGTAACCGATGAAAATTCCTTCATCTGCATTGTCTCCATACATCCCTTGATTTCATTCTTTGTTCCTGATGAAGCATTTACTTCCAATGACACGAAAGTATTTTAAAGAGGGCTTCTGTCGATGCCACAATTCTTATGGTGTCTTCGTCTCACCCATATAATGTTTTGTTTGATTCTGAATGTACAATGCAGCTTGAACTGCCTCTTTCCTGTAATATCATGGAATACGACTCTCAATCAGCATAGTTTCTGCCATGTTGTTCACCTGGGGATTCATACATTCAACATCTCCATTTTGTTGTGGAGTTCTCACAGTAGTAACCTCATGCAGTATCCCATGGTTCTCCAGATAATTTTCAAATTCAATGGACGTGTATTCTCCTCTATTTCCAGATCTCAACAGTTTGATTATTCTTCTAATATCATTTTTGACGATTCACCAATATGTTTTCATGTAGTCAAGGACTTGTCATTTCCTGTGAAT
Organism: Viscum album; assembly: GCA_963277665.1. Classification (NCBI taxonomy): domain Eukaryota; kingdom Viridiplantae; phylum Streptophyta; class Magnoliopsida; order Santalales; family Viscaceae; genus Viscum; species Viscum album. Next base: position 1,554,102,658 of record OY728121.1, on the reverse strand, counting down.
GACCATTACAGATGACATTCTACTATAATCATCTATGAAAAGGAAAAAGTGCCTTTCTCCATGAGTTCCAACAACATTTATCGCCCCACATACATCTGTATGAATCAGATCAAGAAAGTGAGGTGCCCTTTTCTTCTTCGGCCGATATGAACTACAGACCATCTTCCCACGAATGCAAGAATCACAAGATTTTTCACGTTCACGCTTCAGGTTGGTAATGTCCATGACAATTCTCAATTTTGATATTTTCTCCATGTCTTCTTGATTGATGTTTCCCAGTCTCCGATGCCACAAATTGTTTTCTTCTTCAACAGTCATATAACAAAAATTTTCTTCACTATCAACCTGATACAAGTTTCCTTCCATTATGTGTCCCTTCATAAGTGAATTGCATGTCTTTCCCTTCATAGTGCAGCCTTTATCATTAAAAGTAACTATAAGTTCTGAGTCATAGAGTTAACTCACGCTGAGGAGATTATGACATAGGCCATCTACGTAAAGGACTTAAGTCTTCTTTAGTTCTCCATTAGATAATTCGGTACTTCCAATACCTTTGATTTTTAGAGCTCCATCATTACCAAATCATAATGTACCATCAACATTCCTTTTGATATCTGTTAGCAGGCCGACATTACCAATCATAGTAGATGAACAACCGCTATCCAGAATCCAGGTACTGTTGTTCATTGTAGCTTTGAGGGTCACCTCTACAAGGTTTTATTTCTCAATCTTATTCCTTTCCTTCCATGAAACATTGGATTGAGTATATAGTACTGATAGCCTTTCAATTATCTCTTCTACATACCCAGGTTCTTCATAGCTGAAATCTTCATTGAGAGGAGAAAACCATTTTGAAAGAGCAACACTGTCTTGCTGGCGAGACTTGACGTGTCTTGAATATCGGTATGAGGTGTTCATGTCCCTTATCTGCCTGCAATTAGCAGCCTTATGACCAATGTATGAACAATGATAAAAATATCCATAGAAATTGTTTCTTCTCTATTAGGATATGAATTTGTTCTCATTGGTTGAGCTTTTATATCTTCTCTATCCAGATAGCTTCTTTCCTCTTCACAATAAGACATGGTATGGCCGAGATAGCCACAGAATTGACACTTCATGAGAGGAAATGTCTTCTCACTTGAATTTCTCCTCATACCTTCTTCCTTGGGAGAATAGTTAGACTGTCTGTCATTTCTGAATGTTTGAGGATAAATTTTAGTTCTCCTTTTATTTTGTATTGAGGGTTCCTTTTTCAGCACTTTAGGAAACGTTTCAACATGTTTAACATTCATCTAATCTTTCTTTTGTATCTTTTAATATCCCGAAGTTGATGTCTCAGCCTCACAGCCAATTCCACTCTTTCCCATGCAAGCAGGTCGTTGATCACCCAAGATTTTTCCAACCCCATCTGAACCACAGTTGGATCTTTCTAGTAATTCTATATCTCAGAATATTCCGAACTGTATTTTCTTCCTCGATTCTTTTGTAATTAATTCAGTCTCAAGTTTACTCCTTAGAGTAACAACTTCCTTTTCAAGACCCTCAGCATTCTTGTATTTTTCATCTAGTCTGGAGGTGAGGTCATTGCTAACCTTTGACTGCTCTTCAATTCTCAGCTTCAGATCCACTATATCATCATTACTTTCAATTATTTTGACTATACCTTCACAAATTCTTCTAATCGTTCAATTTCAGCTTCAAGTTGATTAACTTATTCATTTGATTCTTCTACAATTGGTTTCCACTTATTGCAACTCTTACATTTAATCTTAATCTTACTAAATGCATCCTTATGTTTCATCTTGGGATCTACAGAAGTACTCAGTTGTTTTTCTCCCCCAGTATCTTCTGACTTTTCAACAGTGGCCATCATAGAAGCACAGTTCCCAGTTTTTAATTCTGGTTCTTCTTCTTCATAGAATTCATTATCATATTCTTCCTCTTCACAGAAAAAACTCTTCCTTTGCATTTTATTTCCCAATTTTAAGTCTCCCTTTTTTATGAACCTTCTACGAGGCTTCTCGAAGATTTCATCTTCACTATCTTTATCAGTGATCTTTCTTAAGCACTGAGAGGCAATGTGCCCTACTTTTCCACAACGAAAACATGTGAGAGGTAACTTCCCTTTGAATTTACCTTTTCCCTTCTATAACTTCTTTGCAATGAGAGAAAGAATTTATTATTCTTCATCATATTCAATGCTTTTATATTTCAAGATTTTCAGTTTATCCATAGCCTTGAATTCCATTTCCTTGCTCACACGAGTAATAGCATCTTCTGGTTTGACTCTCATTTCATATGCTACCAAGCTTCTCAATAGATCATCCATAGAATGTGTGGAAAGATATCTATCCTCAAGGGATGACACCTTTGCATTGTACAGAGGTGGAATTCTTCTTAATATTTTCGTTACAATATCAATGTATTTTATTTCTTCGCCTAGAACCTGAATTACTCCAACCACTTTAGTAATTCGATTGAAGAATGAGTCCGCATTCTCGTATGGATGCATCTTCAGATCATCAAACCCATTGTGCAGCACTTGCAGTTTCACCTCCATCACTTTTCTATCTACTTCATAAATATTATCGAGTTTATCCCACATGGATTTTAGTGAGGTGAAATTCATCACCTTTAGGTATATCTGATCAAAAAGGGCTACAGTGAGTTCATTTTGTGCTTTAGCATCTGCATCAAGAATTTTCCTGTCTGTTTCAGTCATAGCCAGGCCTGTTGGATCAGTAAATTGTATTCCTTGCATAGTAGAAAAGAAAACATCCATTCCAAGAGATCTTAGATGAGATCTCATTCTGTTATTCCAGATCTAGAAATTACTTCCATCGAAGTGAGGGACTCCCCTTACATTGATTCAATTCTCCATGACGATAAAGGACATATTCAACACCAGCATCCTTTACCCTCAGATACCACTTGAAAGACCCCGGGACACCCTGAGAGTTGAGGGGTGAATCAGGGTGAAAACGTTTTCCTTTAATGTGATGGATCTTGTTCCTAGGTTGGTAGAAACTTATTGAACCTGTATGATGAATATGATCAGAAAGCAAACATTCACACGCGCAGAGAAGTCACAACACTTTTTACTTGGTTCACCACTAAGGGATACATCCAAGGAGCATATGACGACAAGTTGTCGGTCATACCAAATTCTAATAATCTTTACTAGCTGTGGATTACAATGGTTTGGGCATAATCAATATTTCCCAGGATCACTGCCTTTACAAAGGTTCAGGGATAGCTCACTGCTTCCCTCGGGTCACTCTCGTTGACTCCCCATGGGTCACTGCCCTTGGAAAATCACACTCAGTTAATAGAAGTGAAGGTCTCTTCATCATTGCATAAGAATGCATCCTCTGTTGAATATAGATTTTCTTTTGACGTCCAACTTTCATTTGAAGACGAATCTCACATTTCATTGAGGGTACTAGATGATCCCCCATCTTTCCTATAGCTTCAAAAGGATGGATGTAATTTAACAAACTTGGTGCGCTTCTCCAAGCTCTGGCGCACAAGTTTCAGGAATGGCGTGCAAGTCACTTGCGCGGTACAAGCTATGCGCGCAGGTGACACCAAAAAACTTGGCGACACTGCCTCCTTGAACTCCAAACATGTGAGACTCAGCGCCTCTATATCCCAAACCACTTTGGATGTGCAGCCAACAGTCGGCGCTCAGTATCTACTTACGCGAACCCACAACCACTTGCACGACTCAACCACTTGCACAACGAGAACATGAAAAATCTCTAAGCCTCAAACATCATTGAAAATGAGTAGGGGTGGTCCTCTATTTATAGGAAAACCAGACCCCCTGCGCGGTGGTGCATAAGTCTTCTCTCGGCACGCAGGTTCTGGCGCGCAGTATATCCTTACTAGCCATTGTCACGCTACTCACTTGCGCGACCACACAAATACTTGCACGACCTTCTTTACATTTCTATATTTTGAAGTTATAATCTTGAATAACTATAGACGAGAAAGTTTACAATCCTCCTAGGCATCGACGTGCTAGTCTCTTCACGGGGCGTAGGTCACTTGCATGAACTGCCCAAAACTTGCGCGACCCTTATCCCTTTGCCATTTTCCCATGTTCTGATCTTGAAAAACATATGGTGTGCAAGTTTCCTCTCCTTCAAATACACGGTGTGAAAGTATCTTTTCCCAAAACACTTTTCTAAATTTGTATATTTTTAGGCCCAAAAATTTGGAAAATACTGGGAAACGACACCACTTTCAATACTATTGTCTTCTTGAACTATATGATCTCTTTGCTGGTAAACATTCTGAACTTCAACTGAGGATTGACAACAAACACAAACCATAATCCAAATCATGCATAGAATACCATGGTTCCAATAGGTAGTTTATGAAATCACATACCATATAATGATTCATAATGTTACATTTGAATATTTGAAAGGAAGATATTGTAATAGGAACATTATAACATAGGTAAATACTAATCACACAAACCTTGAATGTCAAGTGCGGAAGACATCAAAAAGACTTCTAAATATTGAATTGTCCATTATATGTTTCCATCAGTTTGATGGTGGAAAGGTGTTCTCAAGTGAAGATTAGTATATAGGGACTTATAAATACCTTTCTGAAATGTTGATGTTTAACAGGGATCACAATCAAACACAATCTATAGAGGTACACCATGAAGTCATACAGCCTAATTAATATAATTTATTTCTAAGAATTAAATATCTAAATCCTATCTGATAGGATTATAATTTACTGATTTTGTAAGGCAATCAACAATAGCCTATATATCATCATTTCATCCTGTAGAATTCGATATCCCCCTGACAACATACATCCTAATATCATCCCATTTACAAACTGATATTGGAACAGTTTTCATGACTCATCTAGGATGTTCTCATTTAACCTTCACCTATAAACAAACCAAACATCTCGACACATAATAAAAAATCTCTCTCTTCATGTCATCCCACAAAAATGTTCCTTAAAATATCTATAAATTGTACTGATACCATTATTTAAAGAGAAATTTTACATATGAGAACCATCCATTAATTCCCTTTTTATCTCGTGTATAGAGGTAACACAAAGCCTCTTTCCAAATTTTTAAATACCATTATTATTATATGATGTCAATAAATATCCCATCGATCAAAACTGTAGTTTTTATTTGAAATTCCCCATCCTCAAACTGAGAAAATTTTATCTATTTTAGTAAAAATGTTTTGGAAACCATTTGAAAAAGTATAGATATTTCTCCTAACCTAACAATTCCCAAATACATTTTTACTAAATCCTTGTATAATGGATCCCTTTAAATTCTCATTTTATTTTTAACTCCATTTTCCTTCATGGTAAAAGAATATTCTACATTATTTTTCTTATGTGGGTGGTATTGTATTGTGTAATATTAATCCTTGAGTAGCTCATGCCATCACTTTTTCCTCATATTATGTTCGTTCTATGAGAAAATATATTTCAATATCTTGTGATATTTATATATATCACATATTTTACTATAAGGATGGTGTCTAAATAATGTAATAGAAAAAGTCAACAATATTAACTCAAGTTAATTCTTAGTATTGTTCTACTAATGGGTTTTTAATTTTTTTGGATGCATATCCAAATACCCTATCGCTCTTCATAAGGACCCAACCAAGTTCCTTCGTTGATAAATCACTATAAATTACAAATCCACTATTTCTATGTCGTAATGTGTATAAAGAATCATTAAAAAATATTTTCATCATTTATTCAAAACAATTTTCACACTATTTTTTTCAAACAAATTTTACCCCTTTAAATGTGATCTTGGTTAATGGGTTAGCCAATCGGGTGAAAGTCTGGATGAAATTTCAATATTAACCATCTAACACTAGGAAAATGAATATCATTGCTATGCTCATTGGTGTAGGCCAATCTTGTGTTTCCATTTTCATTGATTGATCAAAATATATTCAATCCTTAGAGACAAAACTTCCATGAAAAGAATTTATCCTTTTATCCAAAATTCAAACATTATAAATTTACTATATAATTATTCCATTATGGGAATATCAATAATGATATAAAAGAGATTATAATGGGCTTCATAGGTTTTTGAATATACCATTATATAATCAATGAATATGAAAAAAATTATCATGATATTTTGTGAACACTTTGTTCATGATATCCTTAAAAACTGCAGTTATATTAGTCAATAAAAATGGAATTATTGTAAATTTTTTTTGTCCATACTTCGTATGAAAACCCTTATTGTGAATTCCTTCCCTCTAAAAATGAAATGGATGATATATAGAAATAAATTCATTCTTTGAAAATAATTGAGATCCATGAATATGATAAAATAAACCATCAATGTTATGTATAAGAAACTTGTTCTTTATTGTAACAACATTGATTTTCCTATAATAAATAAAGAGTGTCATAGATCCATATTTCTTCTTGACAATTTGAATGGAGGATCACAATAGGTAATCTCTACGGAGAATAAATCCAATATTTACCAACACATAACATTTTCAGGAACATTATTAATTCTACTATTTACATCCTACAAGGAGTCTTTAATATTAGTCTTTCTATAGAGATTAAATCAATAGAAAACTCATCTTTATGTTATGGGGGGGTGTCTAGGTAAACTATTATGGAAATAATCAATGTATTTATTTACAATATCTACATCCTCAATTTGAATATTACCTTATTTATAAAAAGATTTTATTTTATATTCCTCTCTAATAATTTTATTCAGTAAAGTTACATGGGTGGATCTCGATAAGAATCAGGTGTTGAAGTTTCTTTATTAAAGATAAGGGATTGTTCTTCTTCGTCGGATTTTTTTTATTTCTTCTAGTAATAAAGTTTCACACCGTATTTTGAAAGTAAATAAATAGAGAAGATTATATAAAAGTAAATCATTTTTATGATGATTAGTTCAATCATTGGTTTGATGATAAGGTTATAAAATAATGATTGATAATTTTTCACAAAGGGGATTGAATAACATATCATTGATGCAATGGGACTTCCCTTAATAGATTTGACTAAAAACTGATTTGTTTAATATAAAGGGAAATTTATAATTATATTTTCAAATTTGTATGAGAAAAAATAATTTGAGGATCTTGAATCAAATAAAACATTGGCTATGTTTGAGGAGTGAATTAAAGTACCTACCAATACATCATTAAAAACATCAACCTCAACATTTGTCATTGTATAAGCTTGGATTTTATCTATTTTACATATTTGTAAAAGCTTTCCATAAATCGTAGAAAAATATTTTACCTAATGTCCCATTTCATTAAAATTATATCATTGAACATTGTAATCTTCTTTATTACCATAGAAATCATAGGCACGATGGCCTTTTTCATCACACTTGTAAGGAACTCCCATTACATTTGGGAAGTTAGTAGTGTGTTTCTACCCACAATTATTGTAGGGTGGAATATAATCATTTCCCTTATTTCCTTATTTCATTTTCTTGAGTGATTTATGGCCTTATTTTCTCTTTATTTTCATTGAAGTCATATGGAATAGGGAATTTTATTTTGGTCTTGATATTACATTAGTCTATATCGTTGTATGATGGGAAAGATTCTGAGACCAGTGCCTATTGTGGGAATAATTTTAACCCATAAAATAATCAATAAATATAACTTTTTAGGATTCATATTTAGTCTATATAATGCCTTTCTATCCTTGTTAAGTTATAATAATACTTCGCAACATTATCATCCTTCTTTATCCCCAGACATAGAAATTTTCATTCCATATCAAATCATTGTCCATGAGGAAAGTATTTTTCTATGAAGACATCTTTAAATTACCTTAATTACATATTTCATGTTTCTTAGTCCATTTTTATGTTATGAATCAATAAATACCATTGATCTGCATCCCCTAAAAGAGGATAAACATCCATTACAACAATCTCACTTTCGTTACATACTAAAGCTTGAAATATATTCTATAATGAACTTATCCATTACTCATATACAAATATATTTTTTTTCCATTGAATGTAAGAGGTTTTCAGCTCATGAAAATGTATAACATTAATCCTTTATGTTGTGGATTAGGGTGATCCATATGGGTACAGTTATTGTTAATGACCAAGTAAACTATCCCAGTATTGTTTTATGTTATTGAGTACTAGTTTATATCGAGCTCCAGTATCATTATCTTTCATAATATGTTAATCCCTACATGGATGGAGTGCATTGATATGGTTTAAATTACATAAACTAGGATCCATTTCTAAAAATTGGAATACATTGGATTAGGTAATTAATTATAATTCATAATTATGAACCAGTAAATACTTAACATAAATTGAAATTTTTATAGAGATTTAATATCATACTAAAAATCAGGGTTTCTTTGGCTACATATTTACTCATAAATCCTTCATAACTATTTGTAAAAAAATTGATTTATCTTAAGTATATCCCTCGTGAGTTTCCCACAATGTCTACCATAAGGCCCTTTTTTGTGTACCAGGGCACCCCAAGTCAAAACGGGAACACCTTTTTAGAGTTGTTAATCCAAGGTACATATGTACTAGAACAATGTACACTTCTAGTATCTAGATAAGAATTTATATTCTACGAATACCCACATAATCTCTAACTTACCAAAATTATAGGATGTTATTTTATACTTATCATCAATGTATATCATAGTGTTATGTTTCATAATCTATTCTTTATAAATTTACATTCCAAGGATTCTACCAAACTTTCTCTGATACCAACTCTAATGACCCAATAGATAGTTTCATAGATTTGATTCCTTACTATATTAATCTAGTAAATTATATAAGGAAATTCATCCTAATGGACCGAATAGATTAGTAGTTTTGGATAAACTAATTAAAAATATAATTTTTAAATTCCACCATCAAATGAAAACCAACATAGTATCTCTTTTAGAAACGTACATATCCTTTTGATTATCCAAACATTTATGAAAAAATATACTTATTCACATATAGGAAAAATGAAACATATGAAAGGTGTGTGATTATATTCCCAATACGAATAAATAATACAGTGGAACCCATCATAAATAAACTTTTAATGTTGGGTATATAATTTAAACCAAATCCTTTTAAACATAAACTTGAGCATAATATTTAAAGAATAAATAAAATTATACCGTATATAAAATCCCCATGGATATTATAATAGAAGAATGAAAACATGTAATATCAATAAATAATCTCATAATGAGGAAATGTATGATGATAGACATCATAACCATTCTGTCAACACCTCAAGGAAAGACCATACATAAATGGGTAAGATCCTAGTCAAATGTGATAATAGTTTGTCTCATGAGATCTATATATGTATCGAGGGGAATTCATTAATGAGTCCCCAACACATAATTATTTCAATAAATGGTCCCAAACCAATCACTTACTATTTCCAATTTATTCCTAATATTAAAAATTAAAGACATAACCAACATAAACACACTCTTTAAAACTAGCATTTATAATGTTAATACATATACCATAATCCATGCATGGTATCAAAACACTTCATCGATAGAAAAATATATCATAAAACCTTCAATAAAATATTGTTGAATGTATCAAAATACTTATTCCTCAATTAAATATTCATTCCAACAAATGATATAGGAATAGATGAAAATAATTAATAAATTATGAACAACTTCATGAGAGAAATAATCATTTTTTATTGAAATTGTTTTAGAAAGGAGTGCATAATATTAAAATAACTACTTTTTAGTGAGAATAATATTCTATTCATAAAAAGGAATCACCCCACTTTACATATAAGTTAAAAAACATTCAATCTATATTTTTTCGAAAATGACATAATGTACCTCGTTTGGAAAACAACAAAAATATTCCACTCAATTTCTTTTTATAAAAAGTAAAATCATTATTAAAAATTAATAAAAAAAAATAAAAAATAAAAAATACATTTTTGAATACATTTTTCATCCACATGTATGTGGATGATAAATATGAACCTATTTATTTATACTTAATTATAATCAATCTCAGATAATAATGATATTGAAAAATTATCCTTTACCTTGTACTTTACTTAATTGAATGGTGGGTTAACCTCCAATATAATGGTTAATGCATGTTATTAAAATAAAACAGAACAATATCCTTTATATTTTACAATATATATTATTCTTATATCGTTTTGTAAATAAAATTTCATTATTTTGATTATATCATGTTTTAACTACATCATTTTATAAAGAAAGTTTTTGTGTGTAATTCATGTTTGTTATGCATAATATATATTTTATTCATATCGTGAATTACATTATTTTAATAAATATTCTATTTAATCATTATATAAATTGTTATAATCATTAATGATTAGTTAACATGGAAATTAAATATCATCACATCATGGAGATAGATGACCCTATGTACGCATGAGATACTGTATCATTCCCATAATGTTAAAATGGTAGTGAATTGGTCGGTATATTAAATATAGAGAATAATTATAATTTCCTATTAATTATTTATTTAAATTATACTCATCATGATACCCCCCCAAATAATGTAGTTATGAAAAAACAAATAAAAACACGATGTGGATACAATAAACCATATGTACGCATGCTTAGTGATATTTTTTTTAAGATGGATAAAATGAAGAATATGGTTGTCCAATAATAATAAGATATTAGTATATATATGGTTTTAGATTTATTAATTTTGTATGGAAACATCACAGAGAGTGTAAGAATAAGAAGAAAATAAAATGAATCGTGTTTTTAAAACAATAATAAATTCTTTTGTGGACTTCCATAAGATATCCTATTAGGGTTACAAGGGATGGTAATTTTTGAATGAAATGACCACCAAAAGTAAACTGTGATTTTTTAGAGGAGAATTGGGAATATTTTAGTCAATATGGAAGGATCAAGGTGGTGTGAGGAAGTGAGTAAAGTGATTCCTTTTAATATTTGATGGAAGGGGCCCTCATGGAATCTGTTAAATTATTAAATTAATATAAATTTAATTTTGATTTAAAATAGATATATTTTTAGTTATTTGGAAGATAATATAATAATTAGTTAATGTACTATCATAAAATTATTATTAGACATGATTAGGGGAAAAATTAAACTTATATTTTGGATTAAAGTTTAATTAAACACTTTTACTCTTACCATGACAGTATTTATTTTACACTTTATGATTATTATAGTAAATTTAAAATGCTAATGAAACCCCTAGTGGATAATTAACAACATATAAAAATTTATTATAATTATTTTTCGAATCTATTTATTTTTTGACTTTAATATTATTTAATAAATTATTATTTATTTAAATTATCATCTATGTAAATTTTGATTCTATTTCATAATTTTCTTTAAAAAATATCTTATTAACATGATTACCTCAATGTAACACTTCTAATATATCTATAAAAATATACGTTGTCTTAAAATTTATTTTATTTTATTAATTATATCATGTAATTTTTTAAATATTATTTATATACTTTTTCATTATTTCCTTCAATTAAACAATTACTACCTCATTATTATAAAATCCTTTCAATAATATATTTTTTCACCAAAAATTAAAAATAAACTATAATGGTGAATATAAATTTATTATATGTCAACTGAATGTTTCTAGTGGGATTTATATTTTATATAACCCAATATTAGAAATTATTTACTAATTAAAATTATGATTATTACATTTCAATTTATCTATAAATAAAATATAATGAATGTTTTCTTCTTACCCAAGTATCTTAAAAAGATCATAATTTGGTACAAAGGTCGAGTTTTTTTCCAAAACACTTATCTAATGCATATATTACATATTTTTGGGTAAATATTAAATATTATAATTTTAAATTGATCTTTATTTTCTCTATTTACCCTTAACTATGTTATATAAATAAAAATTCACCAATGTTACAATTCACCAAACAAATAATTAATTTGATCCTATTAGAATCTAAATATAAAATTAATTACAACCATTTATTTTTGATTTTTCAAATTCTAATCATATGAGTGGATAAATTATGTTTAACGATATTTGGTTGAGAAGGTGGGTAAAAGATTCCATTAAAAGTGCATTAATTTTTTGCCTTATTATATTCTAAAATGATTATAATGACCTAAACTGGATTAATATATCTATTATTGATACATTTTGAATTTAAAAATCAATTTAATATATAAAAAAATATGTAAATGAAAAAGTTAGTTCTTAACAACAATGTAATATTTTTCACTATTCATAAAAAATGAATCTTTACAAGAAAAAACTAAAAATTAACACTGAGTTTATTTTTATTTATCAAATTAAAAAATTAATTCTATTGGTTAAATAAAATTTACAAATTTCATAATGTGTAATTATATTCATAACATCTTTTTAAAGGACAAGTTTTATAGATAATGGTGTGCTCAAAATCGGTGTTGCATGCCCCGCAAGCTATTGAATTTATTTAAAATGATACATACCATGGAATCGTGGGGTGATAAAATAAATAAATTCATCTTAATATAACAATATAAACTATCATTTTCTATATTTAAAATTGTTTTTGGTTTTAGTAAATTTTACCACATAAATTAATAATCTTATAGTACTTACAGAACGAATATTTAAGAATACTAAAATACAAGAAATGTGATGTAATAATCATAGATTCCATAATAATTGCATTATTATTTGATGAATGATTATATTAATTGAAAAAACAAGAGTTTTTTTATTTTATCAATATTAATAAAAATATATATTTTAATCACTATCGATAATTCATTTTCCTGTATTTAATAAAACTTATTTTAGGCTTTAAAAAATTTTCAAACCCACTGCTAGAATATCCATGTAAATTCTGGAGGTGATGAAAAAATGTTCAGCGAGAAAATATGTGAGCTTCCAAAACAATTCTAGTATATTATAAATGAGAATATTAACACAAAAATATTAATTTTAATAAATAATGTTATAAAATTAGAAAACACAAAATACTAAATTATTCTAATAATATTAATTAAATTAAAATATTTTTCTAATATATATGAATAGTTATCAAAATTTAGTTATATAAGAGGTTACATTGCATCAAATAATGTAGGAATCTATAGTAAGGGTCTTCTTATAAATAAACCTTCATTAGGGAATGTATTCAGTTTGTGAACCTACTTTTATTTGAAAAATTACATTTATTATCCCACAAAATTATTTAATCATAAATAACATTCCAATCATTTAATTTAAAAGTAAATTTCATAATACATATTTTAAGCTCATTTTATTCTTATATTACCAATTTGTTTTGTTTATTCATCAGAATTTTCATTCTTTGATACATGTTTCATTATTTGTACTAAATTTAATTTACGCAGTGTATAGACTACCTATTTGAAAAACTTCTTATTAATCCATTCTTAATCATTGAATTATATCATTATCCTTATTTAAATGAGATTTTCTTGTCAAAATCATCTACTTTGGTCTATTTCATTCTTCATAAAAATATGATATTTTTAATAATAATTCTCATCCATTACATTACATATCCCCCTATGCAAATATTCATTTTTTATAAAGATTTAATTTTTTATTTTGATATACGTATTTTTTATTATTTTATATACACATCATATTTAAATTAATCTCCTTTAAGAAGTTTTAATTTTCAGTTTTTTAACAATGTCGATTTTCTCAAAAACAACCCTTTAATAAAAAAATATGAATTTCATAAGACATTTTTTTTAATTTTTATCACATTCAAAACATTTTATTACATTATTTTTTTTATCACTTTTCATAGTTTCTTTTTTGAATTTTATTTCATTTTTATTTAAATTTATTTTTATTATATCTAATATTATTTTTATAGGGACACAAAATTTCAGTATTTACAATAATATTAACAATATTTCAGGAGAAATTAGCATAATTTTTTCCATCATTACTCCTATATTGTCAAAAAAATTCCCCAATATGGACTAATTTTAATTTTCACCCATACAGTTTTCATAATCTATAGTTCCTTTGAAATATAAAATTTTCTATAGCATGATTTAATTATAAATGTCATCTTAATTATTACCTTTTAAAAATGTTGGTTAGTCCATTTTCATTATATATATTTTCATTATAAGAGATATGATTAACATAATATTGGTCCACTATGAATGGTTCATCATTATCTGATTTATTTGAATAATATATAACTCCATCAAGTTTTGTAACATATTATATCTCTTGAGATTAGGATGTGTAGACATTTGAGTTAAATTCAGAAATATTTAATAGTCATTTTTGTGATTTTAAAAAATTTAGCATGAAATTATTGTGATATTAAAAATTTTATGCTTGAATTTATTGTGATATTAATATATTTATAAATGTAAATAATTTTTTTTTGTTCATATATATATATATGTGTAAATACAATTGATATTTTAACAACTATATGTGGGGTCAATATTCTTATTTTTATATCTCTATATATCGACATTACTATTATATTCTGAGATATATGTCATAATATTATTATCACATTCACTTCCCATAACATGGACATTATTTTTATGATGAAAATTTTATATATGATCCATATCTTGGTTATATTATCAACAATTTTTTAATTTCTTATACTTGTTTCATATTTATATTTTATGAAACATTCCAATGTTGTACTTCATTCTCATGATAGTTATATCATGTCACTACTTTCTTATTATGTGGTATACATTATGTATCAATGATAATCATTTTGAGGTTATATATAATTCTAACATGTGTTATGGAAAATGATGAATATTACATGATCTTTTTAATTAGACATTATACCCATTCTATTATTATTTATCATTTATATGAACTAAAAATATATGAAATTTTTATAAGAATCTGCCTTAATAAGAATTTATGATCATTAATTTTAATATTTTCATTCTGTTAGTAATATATAAGAGTGTTATAGATGATTTTTTTGGAAAAATCAAATTTGAGATGATTATTTGTGGGATATTATTATGAAATTTTGTGAAATTCAAAATTTATAGGGACAATATTAAAAGGAACTAATCATTTGTGTTCTAGGTACTATGTACTTATTTGTAAAATAACTTCTTAAATTATTAAAAAATTTAAAATATATGCATGATATATCTGTTTAATCATATTTATTATCAAATTATGTTTGAAAATAATACTTTCTTCTCACTGGTTTATAGATATTAGGGTTAGGGGTATTTTTCTATCATATTGGGATTTAATACTTTTTGTAATTATTGAAACTATCTTCGTGCATCATTTGTCAAACCAAATGATCCATAGGATAAAATGGATTTTTTATAGAGTATGAAATATTAGGAGAGATATTTAAAAATATATTTATTATTTACTCTAAATTTATAATATATTTTTATTTATTTTTATTTTGTAAATAATTTTTTTCTGAAAAAAATTTACCATGATAATTGTGAATGAGATGGAAAATGTTTTGATTGTCCCAAAAATATGCACAATGGGATCCGAGACTCATTGAAATCCATTATGGTAATGTTATATAAATTTATGAGTTATATACGAATCCATGATGACCTCCTAAATCCACCAAAGTAGATGATATGTGTTATTCATTCTTTCATGGTATAAAAATTACCCACATGTAGTTTAAAATTCCATCAATTAATATTTGACTCCTGGATCTATATAAACTATAATATATTTTCAATTATATATATTCTAGGGTAATAATATATGGTTTTCACTATTTATCATATAAATGGTAATTTTGACTAATGGTGTACATTGATAAATATCATAAGGCCGAATGAATACATTGAATCATGAAATTTAGCGAGTTTAAAGTGGTATTTTTAACAGTTGTTTTCCATGAACTCTTTACACTAAAATGGAATAAGTATTCCTTAAGAAAATATAAAACATGAATGAATCTCTTGATACCTATAATTTAAAATTCATAAGCAATAAAGGATTCAATTATTGTTCTTTTTTCAGTGATCCAGACATAAAATATTTTCATTTCATTAGTGACTAATATGAATTTCTTCAAATGGAATTGTAAATAATGTAATGTAGTATATATGAAGAAATATTTTAGTGTAAACATATATTTGAAATGAAAACTAATTAATCTAAAAACTGTAATGGATTAAATTAAAATAAAATGAATATATATTTTCATGGAAACGTATATAATAAGTTACTATGGGGAATTTAAATACACCCACCTTCATGAAAAAAAATATAGGAAAAAGTACCCAAGATATTTTACGTATGGAATAAGAAATTAATCTATGTGTATAAGAAAATTAGATAATGAGTATGAATTAGGAAGGGATTTTAATAAGGAAACAAATGAAATGGAACAAAAGAATAATAATCCTAAGGCACATCCCTTGCATAAACATCCTTAATTGAAAAGAGTATAGACATTAAACCAACTACTACAACAATCAAAGAATTTATATAGAAAAAATATTCTTCCAATTCATATCCCAATGGTCATAGGGAAAACCTATGAACATACAAATGATAATGTGGGCCAAGAATATGAAGTGGAATATGTTATACTCATAATCCATTAAATATTTGAAAATTTATTAAATTTTTCCAAATTATAATCACTCATATATATGTTTAGGGAGGATTATAACAACATCAAATTACTACCCAAATATTTAGAAAATTAATTATCATTGAATAAAATTATGGTTTTTGGCATGTATTCTGACCAGTCTCATAAAAATCACATCATTTTATAGAATAATAAAATCTAATTTCATATTCTAATTCCGACATTTATATTTTATTATTCCAAGGAAGTAATTGATTTAATGGTGTAAATTTATTCCATTTTATATGTTATGATACACAATCATGATGGGTATCAAGAATTGTTTTTCAGAGAACTTCATATTTGGGATATATAAATTGTGAAAAATTAGATTGACACATTAATTAAACCTTTTTATTTCCATCCTGATGATAATGATTTTGAATACGCATTTGAAAATAAATCTTTTATCAAATCTATCATATAAATATGGTTAACTATATTCAGTTATGGGTGAATTAAAATTTAAATGGTTAAATTTATTTAATGTGGAAAGAATATAATTCCACTTATACTAGATAGTGTTTTTCACTAAAATAATACTTCTGCAATTGTTAAAAATTGTTTTTAATTAGCATAAATTCAGTATAAAATAATTAATATATTTTATAAATTAATCTATCACCACATTGTAACTCATAATAGACCTTAAAAAAATTTTAAAACCAAATTATACACACATTTTACTATTACAATAATGGATGATAATGTCCAATGGAACACTATAAATTAATTTTTTTGAATAAATATAACTCAGTAAAAATTTATACATAAATAATACCCCTGGAACTTGATCAATTATATTAATAACCCTTAGTAGAACTAAATCTACTATGACAAAAATATAATGAAAAGAGAAATTAATTTTATAAATAAAAAAATGAAACTATTGGAGTGATAAGTGTTCTTGGATAAGTTTCAGTTTAATGAATTTATAGGTTTTCATGTGGGCAATATAATCATTATAAGATAGTTATTTAAGAGTATATAGCAAATAGGTATAATAAATGTAAAAGACACACCAATTTCGAATCACAGATACGTATTTAATGTACAAAAATTATATATAGATGATGAAAGTATTTGATTTCAGAATAAATAAATTATTTTTTAAAAGATAATCATTTTTGTAATATATTACAAAAAATTGTTTTTTAAATGAAATTGTTTTAATAAAATATTAATTATTATTCCAATTATTACATTTGAATATTTTTTTAAAATTTTTTAAATAAAAATTATTATTAATGTTAATAGAATAATCCTTGAATCAATTTTGAAAAAAATGGAATACTTATATAATTACCAAGATCAAATTAATAGTGGATTATTTAAATATAATGTTCTAAAATATATTATTTATTCTTATATAAACATAAAATTTCACATATTTGGAGTTTAAAATTACAATTAATGAAATTATGTATATATATATAATTGAAAAAAAAATTGAAGTAAAAATAATTAGTTATTAAAAATGAAAAAATCATTTAGTGTTAAGAGATGTATTTTAAAATAAATTATTTGTTATTTTTCGTTTCTTTTTCTTTTTTAGTTTCATTTATAGAAATTAAAAATAGATCAATTAAATTTTTATTATTAAAGTTAATATATAAATACATATTTATAATGTAAAAAATATATTTCTCTCATTACTTGGAATGTAATAATAATTAAAAAATTATTTTAGAAATATATATTTTAGAAATAATTTTATTAATTTTAAATTAAATATTTATGTTTCTCAACTATAGAAACTAAATCACATAAAAAGGAACACTTATTTGGAACATCATTTCTATATTTCATAGTATGAACATTATGATTTTTGTATAATAACAATTTGTTACCGATGTAAAAATTAAGTTGTCATTATCATGTAAAATTAAAGAAGTTCATTTAACTAAGTTATTAAGGTATAAAATAAAAATAATAGTTATTTATAAATGATATTTTGTGGAAATGGTATAAAAAACCATATTATAGATCAATTTTATTCTTATCATATTTATACTATCAAAGAAAATGAACACTTATTATTTATTATGGAATGGTTATTTTCCAACATTCTTCTCATGCATGACAATAAAACAATACTTGCTTTCCCACATAAAATATAAAATCACCTTTCAATTTATCTCTCAATATTTCCAAATTTAATTGCACAATGCATGTAACCCTTTCGGTAGGATTTTTTTAAATGAAGGAGGACAACATCCTTCATCCTGAAGGAATATGTCATGGGGATTAGTAGTTTCACCAACTTGATTAATGTTTTATCTCATTTTATTTAAATTATGTCCAAATATACAATATTCCAAAATATCATTCACCACTATAATAATTCTATATTAACATATTTCTATTTTATAATAAATAATTTTATCATAACCGAAAATTATTTTCTAAATATTTAATTTATTATTAAATATTTTTCATTTTAATTTACCCCTATAATGGATGATGTTAAAATCATCAAAAAATGAATATTTATGAAAAATTACATATTAATAATTTTATATCAACTGATTAATATAATATATTTTATTAAATATATTTTTAAACCCCATTTTCCATTCCTATTTTATTTTTTCCATCATAATTCTTATTATGGAATATTTCTTGAGTAATGGGTTTTTCAGATCTAATTTATGCGTTTTGGGTTATTTTTCGTATATTTAATAGTTTGTCTACACAATTAAGGGTGAACTGTGTTACCTCATAATGTTGGGTTCCATTTAAGATTATAATTATCTTTCATGGAAGGGGTTTATTCAATAGAACTTGGTCATATTTAAACAATGTGTCTCCAAGGTGATCACATGAGGGCCTAGGGGTTCACCAGGATGAGGGAACACAATGGGTGCATTGTTATTCTAAATTTTAAAAATGAATTTTCATGGATATATACCTTTTTTTATTGAACAAAACCATATTGATGGGTCATGAAATCCCATACCATGTAAAAAACAAGATGATTCTCAAAGGTTCATGTAAGGGATGCACCATTTCACATAGTTTCCATCACTATTCATCCTAAACAAGCGTTAGACCATGGTTTATTATAAATATAATTTTAAAATTTTTCCCTATTTTGTTTTTAACCATGAAACACAAAATTATTCTCCTCATGTATAATGTGTCTCTAAGGGGGTTAAATTCCACTTCCTAACACCTCCCCCTCCTACTATGTTGTAATGAAGTGATTTCTATTGTTTTGGGATTAATTTATCAATGTAATATCCTCCCTTATCCTCACCATTTTTTCATATAATAATTTTTTGTGTTTCAATTTTCTTACTGATACATTGGTATTTGTTTCATAGTTCCTTTGCTTTTATTTGGTGTTTTTATATACTTAAAGTTCTTCTTGATAGTCCTTATGTTATTGTAGTATTGTGATGCCAATTAGGGTTTCCATTATCCTTTGTACATTGGTTTAAGGATGATATGCCTTTTTCATTTATAATTTAAATTTATGAAACATTTGTTTCCAAATGATCATACATTTTTTTCATGGGATTATTTCTTGTCATGATTTTGAGTGATTATTATTTGTGTGGATCATGTGGTACCCTATGTGTAGATGCCATGATTTTTTATTCCAATTTGGATCACATCTATTTTAGACATATCAGGGGAACGTAGAATTTTTAGTTGGTTACATGCATACTATTGATTAAAAAATTTGAGACTATGTAATGCCTAGTGGATATATACTATATACACATTATGCTGTAGGGATTTTGGCCATCAGTTAGGCCTGGTAGACTGTAACTACGAATTTTGTCTGTTTGATTACTTTAGTAGTGCTAGCATGACTGATCAGTTTAAATTATGCTATATATTTTCTGAATAACTCAAAATTATTCACATGTTCTCCAAAATCAAATTTTATATGGTGGATAATGTGTGTTCTTCCATTGATATGTTTACATGATTAATACTTTCCCATTTCCCTTGTTATGTTTTCATTGTTCTACTCCCTATTTTTGTTATGCCTCATTGAAAAAAGTTATTTTTTTTTTGTTTTTTAATGTTTTTATAAGAAATAATTTAAAAATATATTTCATACCCTATTTCAATTCCATTTTTAAAAACACCCTTCTTTTTAAATTCCCCCTATTTATTTTAAATTCAGAATTATCATACATATGGAAAGGAAATGTATTTCTAGTAATAAGGAAAATGTATAAATATGTTTTAAAAAAAATATAAATAAATGAGGATTATAAATTTTATTTAAATATTATTGTAAATGTTTTATTTTTTGAATAATTTTCTGGTGGAATTTTTTTATATTAAAAATAATAATATGTTTTAATACTCACACATATACCTCTAAAATAATTTTTAGCATCTAGTGTAGGATAAGTGAGGTATCGATCTTTATGCAGTGATTTTGGGTTTTGTGTTTTGTAAGTGACCCATAGGTTCACATGGTGATCTATTTGGTCATTAGGTTAGGCTTTATTTTCATTTTTTTAATTTTTAATTTTTATTATTTTTTGTTTATTTTATATTTCTATGACTTTTGATATTTCCATTTCATTTCATTATTTACCATCGGAGAAATAATTCCCACTATAACTTCGTGATAACTAGGATCTTGTCTTCATTCAAAGGTGCTCAGGAACACACATCAAGGATGTCATGGGCTGGGTTTGGTTATCAGTTCGGGTTTGACCCATGTTGGTTCAAGACAACTATAATTTGAATATTGATATGGAAAAACCTTTATATATTTAATTCAATTATCTTTAAAAAAAATTACTGAAAATGATATTTTAAATTAAATTGTTAAAGAAACTCCATAAATAAGATGACATGAATATTTGACATAAAAAATATAAAATAAAAACCTCTAAAACAAAAATGGAATTTTTCTATATGAATAACCCATGATACATGATTATGGACTAAAACCACTATATTTAAGCTTATTCAAAACTAATGGAAAAAGAAAAAGAAATATTAATTTTAACATACAATAAAAAATAAAATATAAAAAATAATATATATGTGACTATTATAAAATTACATTACATTAAATATGTTTATTATATAAACACTAATAACATAAAAATATTGATTATATATGTGTTTAGAGTGTTATAAAAAACATGAAATCTCATGATGGTATTATCATATCAATTTTACATCATTGAGGTATGATTCCATGTAAGAGACATGTTATTCATTATCTTGTGGTAATTTTTACCCCATTGAATTTTGTTTTCACTAATAATTTTTTTATCATATTATTTAAAATATATTTCATAATCTATCTTTTGTATTTTTTCATTCATATTTTTCCAATGATATATGGTTTTTTCACCAAATGTTCATTTAGTGATTCATGATTCATAATATGAAAATATTTTTATTTATATGGTTTATATCATACAAACTTGAAATATTTTTCATATTTCCATCATCAATAATGATATTTAATCTTTTTTTAGGGTAATTAAATTTTCATTTCATAGTTATATCCATTGTTATATTTTATTCTATATTGATGATCTGATGTTTTTAAGTATATATTTTATCCTCTATGTGAGAAAACTCAATCATTTCATAAATTTATATTAAATCATTTTTAAATAATATTCACAAATATATTATTAAAATTCACACATTTGAACTAAAAAGAATTATTGTTATGTGAGAATAGAAACATAATCATCTAATTATATGAATAAAACATTTCATGAACATACATTTTTTAGAACACTTATTCATAACTTGAGGAAAATAATCATATTGAAATTTGTTCCTAGATAATAAGTATGGGTAAATATGAGAGATAATAATTATTGTTTGTATGTGATAATATGGTAATCATAAGGGAATGAGAATAATATTTTTTCTTGTGATAATTATACCAAATAATTCAATGATATTTGATCGCAAATAACAGAATAAGAACATGTCAAAAAAACAAATGGAAAATATATATAAAATAATCAATAATAAATCATAATCTATGTGAGAATTTCAAAATCTTAATACATGAATTTATTCTTTATATATAAGAATATAAAATAATATATTTACTCATGCTTCTATGATGAGACTATCATAGTGGATTGGTTTCACTCATGATTCCATAATTTCCTTAGTCAAAGATCACTCCCAATACTAAATACTTGGTATATATACATTATTGAACTAATTTCCCACGATATTCTATTATATATTATCTAATGAGATATACATGTCAACCAAAAAAATATGTGGGATATATATATATAGGTCCACCAATCAATTAATGGATACCATTAATATGCATGAAAATAGATCATAAAAACATTAATCACATCATCACATCCTAAAATTTGGAAGGAACCATGTCTCATAAAAAGTTACAAAATTCATCATAGAATACCCCATGTAAAGTAAAAGGGTTTAATAAACATGTCATCATATCTTAATTATCTCAAGTGAAAGAAATTGGTTTCATAGTATCTTCCTAAAATAATCATCCTCATAATCCATCCAAAGAAATAGAATGAATAGTATTACAAAACTATACTCCTAATGAAGAAAAAATATCCTTAAAGTATATTTACATAGGTACAAATTGATTTTAATATAATATTTGAATAGTTATTTGAAAGCATTCGCAAATTATTCATTTCTTTGGATATAATTTTATTTTATAATTTATATAATATTGATAAAATTATTTACACTGAAAATAACGATGGAAATGTACACCAACACCATCAATGAAAATAATTCGCATTATAGTGGTGAAATATTATCAAAATATATAATTTAAATAAATTATCATTTTAATATTTTTTTCAAAAAATCAAAATCAGCTTTTTTGGATGATGTTTCCTATGAATAATTATTTTTTAAAAAATAAATAATGTAATTGGTAATAAAAAATAAATTTTAAATAATTTAAAGTAAATGATAAAAAATCAATAAATTTTAAGTTCATGGACATGGAAGAAAAATATATTCCATGGTAAATGAAAAATATAACCTCAATTAGAATTTATCATCAACAATCCCACAGTTATGTTTGACTCTAACACAAACCCATAACAAAGTTCTAGTTTGTCTTTATAAAAATCAAAAAACATATATAATAAATATTGATTTATTATAAATATATTTAAAATCTTTTTTGATAATTACATAAAATTTGTCATACATTTATGTTTTACAATTATCCTTTTATTAAAAAAATTCATAATTTTTTTTTTGTGAAAACTAATCTATATTTCATGCATGTTTAGTTTTGATCCTTCTTGTTATTGTACCTCGGTCATGATCAAATAATATATAAAATCATAGTAAATAAATATGTATCATATTAATTATTTATATATATTTTTATAATTCTAAAAATAATTAAGTGATAAAAATGAAATAAATTTACTTATGGAGGTGGTAGTTCACACAAATTCTTGAGAAATGTTTTAATATTTCAATTGATGGAGAGGTAATATGGCAGAAAAATATTATGAAATTAATGAATAATAATTCATTCAAGAATAAAATATATAAAAAAATATCCAATATAATATAGAACCATTAATATCTATCAATCAATCTTGTTGAAGGAAATTTAATCATGTCGCTACGTGGATGTCGTAGTCCACCAATTCATATGAGAAATACAATATATTTCCCATTTAATAAATGAATAAAAAGATATCGTAAATTTATTGGGAAGAGAATCATAACTATATTGTATATATTATATATATAATCATTATATAAATCATAATAACCATCCATGAATTATTTTCATCATAATCAAAATATATCTCGTTGTGAGGCGGTCATCCTCCCATATTTATGAACAATGCTTTCGAAACCCAATTGATATTGTAGAAGATAAATATTATTTGGTCCAACAACATAATAAAATATTTTTATTTTAATGATATTTATGTTATAATTTAATGATGTTTACAAAAAAAATTAGTTCATTAAAAAAATAAATAAATAAAATCATTGAAGAACTATACCTATTCAAAAGATAATTGCATTTGGATTACACCTCAATCACTCAAATTATGGTATTATGATCTAACTATGAACTCTAGATTATGGGTATTAACATTATTAACAGATATTGGACAATAAGGCCCAGTCAATAATGATCCTGAAGTGTGAGGAAAATATGAGTGGTGGTTCTTATATATATGGTCGGTAGAGGACAACCTTGAATATTTTAAAGTGATTAGAATATATTAATGTGTTAATTAATATATAAGGCTCTAATAAGACTATTTTTAAGTGGATTAGTATATAGGATACATATATAGGGAAAATAATTTTTACATACTTTTTTATACGATTTTAACCCTTATATGTAATATTAACTCCCTCCCCCAAAATACATTTTCACCTTTACAATGGTACAAAACATTTTCCTTGGCTAGTATTCAAAATGAAAAAAATAAAAATTAAAGTAATTAAAATTTTTTCAAAATTATAATAAAATTAGGAAGTTATTTTTAAAAAATTCAATTTCAATTGGTATCGTTTCTTAATTAAAAAACAAACCAATAATACCTGATGAAAAATGGCATTGTAAAAAATGATTTTTTAAGCCAAAAATTTATCTTTCAAAAAATAAAATAATATAATGATTTAAATTTAATTTAAATTTTTTTTATATTTATAGGATACATAATTTATTTTTAATTAAAATTTAACCATAATAAAACTTAAATATTTTATTATTTAATGAAAAAATAATTATTTACAAAAATATATAATTTTTATTATTCACATAAATATAAAACGTTTTTAGAATAAATCATCAAAATTTAACAAAAAAAATGTTTACATATTTATATAAATATGTTTATTTATTTATTCCTTAAAAATTTCTCAAAATTATTTTAATTAATAATAATTTCCATAAAAAATGAATTTTTGACGAAAACATAATTTTGATTAATTATATTACATTGATTATGAATTAAAAAATTTATATTATGAATTAAAATATAAAAATATTATTCATAATGTGATTAATAATACACATAATAATTATTCTAATGACTAGATTATAAAATAATACTATTTTGCAGTTTATTTAAACTCATTTATTTCAATTAAACAATCTATTATATAATTTATGTTTTTATCAAAGGAATGAAACTTATAGAATCTCATGTTGTGACATTATAATCCAATTTGATATTAATTTCACCTAATAAATTTTATAACTATAATTCATAAATACGGGGATCTATCTCATTCATCACATCATTGCGTTCCCATATAGGTTCCATGAAATTATGATTCCAATAAAGGACTATACCCATGTGAGCAGTCCATTCATATGGAAATTTATATATGTGATCCAATATTTAAAATTGTTGTTATTCTTAGAAAACAATGAATTATAGTTTTTATGACTCTATGTTCAGTATGTTTGATATATTTTTTATCTATTTCTTAAAATAGAAACATGGAACATTTTATTATATTCAGAGATGCATGTTGGAAGCTATATGTGATAAGAGACAATCCCGACCTCATTAGGAATCATAAAAGGGATTATATATTTATTAATATTATTTAAATTAATTCAATATAAAATACCAATATTCCATGGATATAATAAAATAAACACCATATCACGACATTTTACATTCTAATCTCATAGTTGACTATCAGCACAACACTTATATCGAGTTTGAGATAAAATTTATTTTTGTGAATTTATCTAAACATCACCCATATTTCATCAATTAGCTTAGGCACTAATTTAAATCATTCCCTACTATCATCCAATTATATTATAGTTTTTGACATCTTATCATACGGGGATACATATGGATCCATCATAATAACCATATATTTGAGGATGATATGAGTTAATAAATATAAAATAAATATTCATATCTTATTTAATACAAATCTAGAACTGTGTGGTAAAAATCATATTTTGATTTGATATAATAGATTTTGATTATATATACCGCCATAAAACATGATTATATTATATATTTCCAATCAAATCAAGAGAGATATATTCATTAATCACAATTAATGATTTTTGTTTTTAAAAGACACAATTCAATCCGGATAGATGTTTTATTATTCAATTTTTTTGGGTGGATAATAAAGAAATAAATACCATTGGTTTCCAATTAACATTATTCAATTCCAAATTATTTTTTTAACCCCTCAATATTATATATCATGACCAAATCATTAAGAAATAGTAGGCTTCATGACAGATACTTTGGAATATATTTTTCTCGTTAACACACAAAAATTACTCTTTTATGTCAATATACATCATCATGATTATGAGGTAAATAGATAATGAAAAAACTATGAGCAACATCTAATAGATCCTTCTTAATTTATGGTGTTTATGGGATAGATACTCTGATCATGATCAACATTATTCAAATATAAACATAGTTGAACACAAAATCCTTTCTGAACGTCATTTCTGCTCTATGAAATTTACAAAGCATTAATTTTTTCAAAGGATCGTGGATCCCTTTTGATTCAACATGGCTATTATAGTATATTTCCATTAGAAATACCTTACAAAGATCCAATAGTATTCTGTAATTGTTGTAAAAATATGACCCTTATTTACTATATTTAGTCTAGGGAATTTCCTAAAAACTACCTTCTTTGATAGATACTCGAATATACCTAAATATGAGTTTATATAAACCAAGAGTGAACCTACTATTATCCCGAATCCATAGATTGTAAATTTTTTATTTAACTTCCCTTTGCTAAAGGTATTAAAATAATTTTCAATGTTTATTCATTCTTTAATTCCATGAAATTTTATGAAGAAATTATTATAATTGAAATTAATTTTTTTAAATGATTGTGTTACACACAACACCAAGACTAAATGATCTGGGAAATATTATAATTATAATATTCATGTTATAAAATATAAATTAAATTGGTGGGTCTGAATAGTAATAAATGCATTATCTAATATTTATAAATGTAATTATAAATATATATTTTTTTATTTTTTAGTAATTAGTCACTAAATTTTTAGAGGTATAATTTTATTAGTTGAAATTTTATTCCATTAAAAATTATTTTCAATTTTTTTTCAAAATATATTATTATTAATTTATAATGTTATTAGAAATTTCATTTTATAAAATGATAAAAATATTATCAATCATAATTTTTATATAATTTATCTATAAATTTTCACGTATTTTTGAAAATATTTTATTTTCTATAGAATTGATAAAAATCCCTTTTTTATTACATATTAATTTTTTATTATAAATATTATTTTTAATTCAAGAATATAAAAATATAATTTTTTTTCAAAATGATGTGATTGTAAAATAATAAATTTAACATTTCAAATGATGAAATTAAATATTATTCCTTCCCTTACATTATTTTACTTAGCATTAAAACATTGTTTACTGTATAAGTCATTTTTAATAAAACTATTATGCAAAAAATGTGTAATTTTAATTATAGATTAAATTTCACATTATTATTTAATAGTTTTAATTGAATTTATATATTAATTATTCAACCAAATTTTTTAACACTCATATACTATTTTTACTAAAAATTTAAGAATATTAAATTTCTATTTATTCTTAAAATTGTATTTTTCTAAAAAAAGTCTCTCATTTTTTGAAAACATATATACATATTAATTTTTCCTACCTATATATATTAAATTTGATAATATTGTTATCATATTTAGAAATCGGGGGATATAATTTTCTAAATATGACCCTTTTAATTTTGATTAATATGAATAGTAACATTAGTAATATTTATCCCATAGGTATAGGGTAAACTAGGTTAATCATGTTTAATACAGTGTGTTAAGGATATAATTTTTTATTATAATCAGTTTTGGATGAAGGGGATTTGAACCTAATAAAAATATTCATGGTATTTATTTTTAGAATGGAAAAATCATTATTTCGTCCTCGTATTTTGATACATATTTTTTAAATCATATTTTATGAATATTCATTACATTTGACAAGCACGCAACCAAGGACCATAATAGTTTACTGAATTAGGTGGAATGGAAAAATAATCCATGGTTTATAAGTGATATTCTTCATATCCCACTATGTTCCTCACAAATATAACCCTTGATAGACATATCATATATAATAAATATCATCATAGCCTTGGAATGGAATCATAAGAATGTGTGAACTCATATTGTCATTGAGGGTAATTAAGGGGGATATGTAAAAATTAAATGATAATAATGATGTGAGATCGTAAGAATAATATTTCCTAAACTATTAACTAATGATAGAATATATTACTATTATTTTATGGAATAAATTTTAGAATTTCATATGTAAATAATTATAAGGGAATCAGATAACATGATTCGTTATACCATAACATTGGCATTACAAATGGAATTTATGTCACACAAAAAAGCATAGAAAATCATTTCTATATCAATTTTAGGTCAATGATAGGTTAATAATATTCGAATGTGTTCACCCCCTCAGAATATAATATTATAAGTTTACTCCCGAGATCGTCAAAGTGGAATAATACCCATATTGAACCTCATTCACTCCCCATTCCAGCCCTGTCTTAATAAACTATGTTTATTCCCTGTTTTAGTCAATTCCCGCTGATATGGGTTCACTCCCCTTTCAAGTATTATCTTTCTAATGAGATATAAATCATTTATAATGTATTGGTTCGAGATATAGATCCCACCCATACTCTATTCTAATGAATCAACTGTGCATGGTTATCACATATATGTAAAGACCCAGAAATATAAAGGGAATTCTTTTTTTTCTTAAATACATTGTAATTTTATGAGTACGCCGTTTCTGACGTCACCTAAATCTGAGGCCCAGTGTTCCCGGAGTCAATTTTTGTAGTTTTTCTTGGGTATGTTTTGTAAATGTACAAGCAAGTTTTTCTATCAATTGAACCGGTGCTCGGAATTGAAATCTGAGGACACCAATGAACTCATAGCGCCAGTATTCTATTAAGGGGACCTTTACTGCAGTTGTGTTTTATGCTGGTTAAAAGTTAATTTTTGGCGATTTAGAATAAATAAAATAAAATTTTTGTACAAAATTTTATTTATTTTTGGTAGTTATAACCGACCATAGGGAGTTATGGGTGGTCCCACACCCCACATAACCTAACCTAAGAGGATTTAGTGTGGTGGGACCCATGAAAACTTGAACCCTTCCACCTCCCCTCGTCTCCCCATTAATTCCCTGTTGTTTACTTGGACAACTCCTCATTAATGGTGGATTCATTCCATCTCCCTCTTCCCATTAATTGTGCTAACTCATATAATTAATGTCTACATTAATTATTTGGAACCTCTCTCATATTAAATTGAATTGCATGAAAATTCTATTTAATTGGAGAGCCTATATATTAATTTTTCGTTGGAAAATCACTTTTGGGGAAAGGCTCCGGAGAATTAAAAGAGAGGTGATCCTTCTTCGACAAAGAACATCGTTCTTCAACGAAGAACATCTCCGACGAAGAACACAAAGGAATTATTCCAATGGTGCTTCTTCCTTAGATGCACCTTGATTTCAAGGAGTCTATGTCACCTATGACAATGACGCTTCTGCTATCACTGATGGGACGACACCATTCTATCGTAATGCTCGTCCTCCGCGGCTCGACGACGTATGACGTCTTTTGCGAGGTAGGGGTTTTGTATAATTTATACATGAATAAATTATCTCGATTGTGTTGTTTTGTCTTTGGAATAATCTTGGCGATATCATACCGCCTAATATAGAGGGTGCTGGATGAATGAACACAGCCTGACGACCCTCCATTGTTCTTGATTTTTGATTTGCAACGGGAGGTGGCGACGATCGAAGGCGACGGTCGCGCGCCTGCCACGTGTGGAGGAACCGCGGCCCGCAACCATGGGCCGATCGGATGGACCAATGAAAATATGGCACCATAAGGGCGCCACACTACGGAGGACCACGACCCACAATCCATGGGCCACTTCGGCGGTGAACTGACCGGATGATGGAGTCATGGAACCCGAAGGGGCCGCACAACAGGTCCACGACCCACCTGAGCGGGCTCGTTGCTCTGGGAAGGCCGGCCAGCTTCGGCTGGCCGGTTGGGAGGGCGTCGCCTCTTGGGGCCGCCGGTTCTGGAAAGCGGGGGGCCGCGCATCGCCCCCCCCCCCCAGACCGCTCTGCCCTCCGGGTTGATCCGCGGCCAGCCGGGCCATGCCACGTCGGGTCGGGCCGCACTGGGCCGCACCGCACCATGTCGGGCGGCGTTGTGCCGGGCCGGGCCACACCCCCTCTGGTCGGGCCGCTCCCCCTCAGTCCGGGCCGTGCGCCTCATCGGGATGGTCTGACCCTCTACCAGGTCGGACCTTCCAATACCAGGTCCACCCGACTTGTCAACACACTGGGCTTGAGGGGCCGGGCCCATTACCACTTAAATGGGAATATATTGAAGACCTCCCATCAGATCGACACGCCATATATATCACTGGGACCCTCGTGACATGGTAGTCCTTTTGCGATACTCTAAGTGAGTTTTGGACGTCTTTGGAAGAAGAATGGGTTGGAAATGAGCGTAATTAGAACTGGGCCCCTAGAACCGAAAAGACAATAACTCTCAGACCGGGCGTCCGATTGACGTGACGTCTGTCACGTTGGGTTCCTTCTGATGAGACGAATCTTCGAGATACATCAACTCTGGACTTCTTGACAATTGATGTATCGACCCTTTTGCTCGAGGAGAGGACCATCCCATAATCGAGCATGTTGTCTACGGGAACCCTAGAGCTGGCTGCGACTACGTCGACTACTATACTGGAATCCTCCTTGGGTGCGACAGTGATGACTACTGTACTGTAATCCTCCGTGGGATCAAGAGTTACGACTACTGTACATGAATCCTCTGTGGGTTCGATGTCTATGACTACTGTTCTTGAATCCTGTGTGGGTCCGACTGTATTGACCTCTATACTTGTATCATGTGGTGGTCTGGCAGAGGAGCTGGTCTTGTATCCTGTGTGGGTCCGACAACATAGCTGGTCTTGTATCCTTTGTGGGTCTGATAGCTTAGATAAATCTGTTACTACATCTGATCATCTCTACCACTATATGAATGATGTATATATGTGTGAGCCGAGTCTTGATTTTCAATCCTTATCATCGATGTGATTGACTTATTTCCTATATGGACTGGGTTGTATTTGGGCTCGAGAGTTGGAGACATACTATGGTTGATAACATAGGTATATGTATGGACATATACCTAAGTAGGGTTGGTTGACAGTTCATGATTGCATCTCTCTCCTGTGGTTTATCCAATGTGGATTTTGGGAGACCATCGGGGGTCTCGGGGTCCCTACTCAGTATTGTATACTCACCCCTGCAAGGGATTTTCCCGAACTACATTGTGTTGGTTGCAGACGATGGACATCACTGATAGAGGTAAAGACTTGTTGAGCTGGATGGTACCCAGTGGAGGACCACTTGGAGAAACGTACACGGAGCGGACAGATGGACTTGAGGTGTTGAGGAGGCCATCTGTACACACCCTTCAGGTGGGATTCCCGGGGGACGACTCAGTGGTTGCTGTTTTACTTTACTATAGTTGTGCTAGCTTTCAGTTATACTGTACTTTCTGTTGGGTTTTTATACTGGCCCATTTACTTTTCAGCACTTACTTTTGTACTAAGTTTACATAGTACATAATTCTGTTGTGTTGTTTACTTTTATAAAGGCAATGTATTCCTTTTTTATCGGAATTTACACCTTTGGTGCTAGTCTCCATCCACTGGACTATGTAAGGCAGACATGGTGTAGTCACGACATGGGCCCTGAGGACGGGTTGTGCCAAATTGGTATCAGAGGTGTCATTTCTATCACAGAACTCAGGACTGTAATCTTTATTTTTGTGAAGCAATTGTGTTAAGAGTATTGATTGTGTTTTTCAGTCCAGGTAGTCCAGTGTTTGTGCGGTGGCTGACGTATCCATACACCAAGACCCTGACCTCTGATTTCCGACTCAGTGCACGAAAACACTGATTGCGTGTGTGTTTCCCTTGAAAGGTTTTCTTTATGATTACATTGTGTCATCTCACCAGGTATAGTGTTTTGACCATGGCGCACCTGTTGCTTTTCAAGATGGCCCGACAAAGGCTGCCAACTTGGATTCTGAGTTACGTGCGAGATGGCAGCCCACCGAGCGTTGAGGCCTTGGTGCAGGGCCCCATCACAGTGGAGGCACCAACGGTACCACTACCCGCTTGGCCACCGATACCACCGGCCCTAGCAGTAGAGAGTGCACGCTGCCTGAGTGTGTTGCACGAGTTCCAGCGACAGAGGCCACCCAGGTTCCGCGTGGAGATGGACCCCCAGGCAGCTGAGGATTGGCTGCAGTCTATCATCAGAGTCTTTAGATTGATAAGGACACCAACTGAACATATGGTGATCCTTGTCGTGAGTCTCCTGCATGTAGCAACAGGTATATGGTGGAGCATGATTCCCCAAGTGCATGATGAGTCATATCTACATTGGACAGACTTCTAGAGTCTCATCCGCTTGGATTTTGTTTCGGCCACCCTTCGTGTGATGCGGATTCAAGAGTTACTAAATCTACAGCAGGGCAGCATGACATTAGCTCAGTAATCAGCTAGGTTTAGTGACCTCTCATGCTACTCCACGGATATGGAATGGGACCCATTCATCAGGGCATGGACTTTCCAGCTGGGACTGTGGCATGAGATCAGGGATTCAACAATTCCCCTCAGCATTCCGACGTAGTCGGGGGTGCTAGAGAGAGACCTTTTAGTGGAGAGCTCTCTCACTGATCAGTCACCAACGTCGAGACCCACCATAGGGAAACACGTAGAGGAGTCCTATGCAGCTGGAAGTAGATAGATTTCGCAGGGGTCCAAGAAGACCAGGACATCAGGTGGGAAACCTCAGGATACAGGTTCGGTTGTTCGGGGCACACGAAACAGAGCCATCCTTACGTGGAGCAGGCAGTGCTTTACATGTGGCGGGTAGGGATACATGAATCGTGACTGCCCGACCCTCTATGCAGACGAGCAGAAAACATTAGAGGTACCTCCTAGGAAGATGTAGTGGTTTGACCGTGGTGGTCTGCAGGGTGTGGGAAGACAAGGCAGAGGAGCTGGCTGAGCAATGGGTGGTGATGATGTTTCGAGGCTCTACCACTTTCGGGTTGAACTGGACACACTCTGAGATCACTAGCTTTATAGTAAGCTCTCGAAGTGCCTATTCTGGAATCTATAGGTTCAGTTCTTGGGACACATCATCATGAAAGATTAGGTAGTATGGGATCCATCAAAGATCGTTGAAGTGCTTTCTTGGGAGTGACCCAGGAGTGTGACGGAGGTTCAGAGTATCCTGGGCCTGGCTGGATACTATCGAAGGTTGGTGTTAGACTTCTCCCAAGTTGTAGCACCGCTTTTAACATTGAAGAAGACGGGGAAACCCTTCATGTGGTCAGATAGATGCTAGTATAGCTTTTATGAGCTGAGACATAGATTGACCAGTGCGCCCATCTTGAGGCTACTGGAGGACTGCATTGGGTACGTAGTTTACTTTGACGAATCAGGGATCGGATTCAGGTGTGTCCTGATGTAGGAGAGAGCGGTGATAGAATTTGGTTCTTGGTAGTTCAGATATTATGAGAAGAACTACACTACCCATTGCCTGGAGTTAGCATCAGTGGTCCTCACCTTGATGTTGTGGTGGAACTATTTGGAGGGTGAGCTCTTTACAGTCTGCTTTGACCACCAGAGTCTCAGATACATCTTCTCGAAGAAGGACCTGAACCTGAGACAATAGTAATGGCTCGAGTTCCTCTAGGACTATGAGTTTTAGATTGTCTATACTCTTGGGAAGGGGAATGTTGTAGCTGATGCTCTCAACATGAGAACCGGCATTCAGCTACAAGGATACGTGACCGAGTAGCTAGCCACAATGCAGATATCCTTTGTGGATACAGATAGAGCAGCCTTTCTTCTGTCTCTCAAAGTCACTCCTCCACTTCTTCAGCATCTTAGAGAGGCACAATGAGGAAATGCTGATTACGAGACATGATGTGCTCATATATCCTCAGGGCTGGCACCTAATGGATTTTCTAAAGGAGGGGAGCACGTCATCCTCCTTAGGGAATGTACGATGGTTCCAGTTTCACTACAGGAGGAGGTTCCGAGGGAGTTCCACACATCCCCTCTAGTGGTACATCTTGGAATGGTGAAGATTTATTAGGACCTCAGACGATAGCACCAGTGGCCGGGTATGAAGAAGGCTGTATCAGAGTTAGTTTCATGATTCCTCACTTGTCAACAAGTGAAGGTAGAGCACCATGCACCAGTAGGCTTGGTACATCCCTTAGGGGTCCCAAAGTGGAAGTGGGATGGGATCTTCATGGATTTCATGACGGGGCTTCGACGTACATCCAGAGGACACAACTCTATCTAGGTGATCTTAGAACAACTCATCAAGTCGGCCCACTTCATACCGATCCGAGAGCAGGGCTCAATAGAGAGCTTGGGACCCCTCTACGTAAAGTAGATCATATGGCTTCATGGGGTCCCATCGACAATCGTCTCTAATAGGGATTCATTCTTTACTTCCCATATTTGTAAGGGGTTGCATGAGGCATTTGGGACACAGCTACGTCTGAGCACCGCCATCCTTCTTTAGACAGATATCCAGACAGAGAGGACCATTCAGACTCTCGAGGGCATGCTCCGTTCATGTGTCCTCGATTTTTGTCACTGCTGGGAGGATGACTTACCCATGGTGGATTTTTTATAAAACAACTGCTACCACTCCACCATCAGGATGGCCCATTATGAGGAATTGTACATCCAACCTTGCAGATCACCTCTGTACTGGACTGATCCATGGGAGTCCGGACTTGTAGGACCAGAGATGGTGCATGATACGATGGATAAGGTGTAGATAATCTAGGAGTGGATGAGGACTGCACAGAGCAGAGAGAAGTCCCATGCTGATAGGAAACGGAGACCACTGGAGTTAGATGATGGTGACCACGTTTTTCTACAGGTCTCACCTCCACGAGGTCTACGATGATTTTTCCGGGGCGGCAAGTTATCTCCATGATTCATCGGACCTTTCCAGGTCCTCAACAGAGTAGGAGAGGTGGATTACCTCCTGGCCCTTCCACCTCAGCTGCATTGGGTGCACGACGTCTTCCACGTAACATAGCTGAGGAGATACAGGCACGACTTAAACCACATCATTGATCACGGGGAGCTGGACATCGATGATTGGGAGACATTCATAGAGGTCCCAGTGGAGATCGAGGATCGATAGGAGTGGGTCCTATGTGGACAGTCGATTCCTCTGGTGCGCGTTCGCTGACAGCACGAGAACCTCCTGGAGAGCACTAGGGAGAGGGAGGCTCAAATTCATGCTCAGTACCCCCCATTTGTTCCCCTAGTGTGTATTGTAGCATTACGGGGACGTAAATCCCTGAGGTGGGGGTAATGTAAAGAACCAAAGATTTCTTGTAAAAAAATTATTAAATTCTTTGAAATTTTATGAGTATGAAATTTATGATGGCACCTAAATTTTAGACCCGATGTGCCGAGAATCAATTTTTGAATTTTTGTTCATGTACGTTCAGTAAAAGTATAAGTGGGTTTTTCTATCTTTTGAACCGGTGCTCAGAATTGAAATCTGAGGACACCGATGAACTCGCAGTGCCGCTATTCGCTTAAGGGGACCTTTACCAACGATGCATTTTATGCGGGTTGAAAGTTAATTTTTGGAGATTTATAATAAATTAAATAAAATTTTTTTACCCAATTTTATTTATTTTTGGTAGTTATAACCTACAAGAGGGAGTTAAGGGTTGGCCAACACCCCAAAGAACCTCCCCTGCGAGGATTTAGTGTGATGGGACCCACACGAACCCGAACCCTTCCCCCTCACCTCAACTCCCCATTAATTCCCTATTTTTTTATAACTCCTCATTAATGGTGGAGGATTTCCACCTACCTCTTCCCATTAATTGTGCCAAAAAATATATGTAATGTCAATATTAATTATTTGGAACCTCTCTCAAATTAAATTGAATTTCATGCCAATTATATTTAATTGGAGAGCCTCTTTATTTCTTATGCATTGGAAAATCACTTTTGGGTAAAGGCTCTGGATAATTAAAAGAGAGGTGATCCTTCTTCGATGAAGATCACCGTTATTCAATGAAGAACATCCCTGATGAATAATGCGATGGACTTCCTCCAACGATGCTTCTTCCTTGGGTTCACCTCGACGTCAAGGAGTCTACGTCACCTATGACAACGACTCTTCCTCCCACATTGACGGGACAACACCATTCTACCGCGATGCTCGTCTTCCACGGCTCGATGACTTATGAAATATTTTTGTGAGGTAGGGGTTTTGAATATTTTATACATGAATAAATTATCTCGATTGTGTTGTTTTTCCTTAGGAATAATCTTTCCCATATGTTACCGCCTAACGCGGAGGGCGAGGTCTAATATTCTGGGTACATCAACTCTCAAATTCATGATAATCAATGTGACGAAAACTTTGCTCAATGATTGGACCCTTTTGGAATCGATCGTGTTGTGTGCGGGAACCCTAGAGTTGGATGCGACTGCGTCAAATACTATACAATAATCCTCCGTGGGTTCGACGACAATGACTGTAGGACCCCAGGACACCCTGAGAGGGGAGGGGTGAATCAGGGTGGCAAATTTTTCTTCTTTTAGTTGTGGATCTTGTTCCCACATTGGTAGGAACTACTTAAACCTGTATGATGGATATGAATAGTAATTAAACATTCACATGCAGAGATATGACACATCTATTTTTACTTGGTTCACTACTAAGGGCTACGTCCAAGGATCATACGCCAACAGGTTGTCGGTTGTACCTAAATCCACTATGCTTCACAAGCTGTGGATTACAAATGTTCGGGTACAGACACTCTGTCCCAGGCTCACTGCCTTTATAATTGTTCAGGGATAGCTCACTGCGTCCCTCGGGTCACTCCCATTGACTCCCCCTGGCTCACTGCTGTTGGTGAAGTCCCACTCAGTTTATAGACGTGAAGGTCTCTTCAATAAATGTGAATTGATGTTCTTTTTCTCCTGTTCAGCATGAGACTTTTCTTTCATCAGGGTTCAGAGTTGATGCTCTTTATAGTTCAATCTTTCTTCTTTAGTGAAATGACTGAATGCAATAGATCCCCTTGTCTTCGTTTCCCTGAATCACAATCACTTATGTGATTGCTCAATAAATGATGTTCAGATTACTTGGCAATCATCAGAATCAATTCACCATGTATTCATGAGATCATGCATGTATCATTTAGATTTCTTCTTCAATCTCTCTTTTCACCGAAAGTATCTGGAAATCTTTAGCTCTTTTGCTGCTTCCAGAAAGGCGAGCATGCTTCAACAATATTTGGCTCTCCTTTTCAAGCCTGGCACGCAAGTCTCCCCCATCGCGCAAGTCTTAGGCGCGCAAGTATAACCTGGCGGGAAAGTGTCACCAAAGCACCTGCGCGACTCTGTCTTCTTGAACTTAAAACCTGCGCGACTCACTTCCTTCCTTGCCCAAATCACATGGGGCGCTCAACCATCAGTTGGCGCGCAACCTCTACTTTCGCGACCCAACTACCACTTGTGCGGCTCAACCACCTACGCGACGAGAGCTCGAACAATCTCAAAGTCTTGAGCTCCGTTTGAAATGAGGAGGGGTGGTCCAGTATTTATAGGCAAACTAGACCCCATGCGCAGCGGCGCGCAAGTCATCCATCGGCGCGCAAGTCTCGGGCCCCACTAGGCACTTGCGCGATCAACATCCAAACTTGCGCGAAAATATTGCCTTTGCCAAATTTGGATCTTCTAATCTCGAAAAACCATAGGCGCGCAAGTTATAATTCATTCAAGGCGTCGGCACGCAAGTCTATTCCCGGCACATAATTCACCTGCGCGACCTCAGCAAAACTTGCGCGACCCGTATCCCATTTCCATATTTTGATGCTCTGATCTTCAAAAACATATGGCGCACAAGTTTCCTATCCTCCAAGAGTATGGCACACAAGATCATCCATTCCTCTATCGACGTTCTTGAATCAAACATAGATCGTTGACCACAACTCTTGAACTCGACATGTCACCATGGAATCTCCTTTGTCAACAAATTTGTATGTCGTTTTTTTTGCTTTGTCGAAAAGCATGATCAACTCAACAACACTTCTTCTTAGTGATCTGTATCCTTCAGTAACTCTTTTTCTTTTATCACAGACTCCACTATTCTGATATGAATTCTTTGAAGGAACAGCTTTACTACCATCATCTTCTATGACAATGTGATGTGCATGGCCATTTCATTAGTCAACGCATTGGCACATTTCCTCCTTCATCAATCTTCATGATCAACTTCATGCAAACCATGTGATTCAATCCGTCAAGAAGTCTCTAGCATAGTTCTCACGCAATCATGAGTAATTGCATGGTCTTCATCAAAACCACCATCCTGCTTTAATCATCCTTGGATGGATTACTCCTCAAATTCTTCATTTTTGTAAACAATGTATCACCTTTGACACATGTTCTTTAAACTTACGATCAGCACAACAATCATCTGAATCACTACTCCTCTACTTCATCGGAGTACTTCATGATCTCCTTCGTTGTGATCTTCCATTCCTCCATTTTATTGGAGTACTTCTTGATCTCTTTCATTTTGATATTCCATTGACAACTATTGACAACAAATACAAACCAACACACAAAGTGGTTCCAACAACGACTACCGTACTAAAATCCTCTGTCGGTTTGGCAGCGACGTCTGTCGTACTAGAATCCTTCGTGGGTTCGATGGTGATGACTATTGTTCTTGTATCCTGGGTGGGTCTGGCAGTTTGACCTCTATACTTGTATCCTATGTGGGTTCGGAAGAGTACCTGGTCTTGTATCCTGTGTGGGCCATATAGCTTTGCAGTTCATGTATCCTATGTGGGTCCAATAGCTTAGATGAATCTGTGACTACATCTAATTATCTCTATCGTTGTACGAAAGATGTATAGCTGTGTGGGTTGAGTCTTGATTTTCAATCATTATCATCGATGTGATTGACTTCTTTCCTGTGTGGACTGGGTTGTATTTGGGATTGAGAGTTGGAGTCGTACTATGGTTGATAAGTTATGTATATGTATGGGAATATACCTAATTAGGGTTGGTTATACTTCATATTTGTATCTCTCTTCTGTGGTTTATCCTTTATGGATTTTGGGAGACCTTCGGGGGTCATGGGGTCTCTACTGAGTATCGTTTACTCACCCCTATACGTGATTTTCCCACACTATGTTTTGTAGGATGTAGTTGATGGACAACACTGATAAAGGTCAAGACTTGTAGAGCTGGACGGTACCCAGAGGTGGACCACATGGAGTGATGTACACAGACCAGACAGACAGACTTGAGGTGTTGAGGAGGCCATCTGTACCCACCATTCAGGTGGGATTCCAGGGGGACGACTCAGTGGTTGATGTTTTAATTTACTACAGTTGTGCTAGATTTCAGTTGTACTGTACATCCAGTTGGGTTTGTATACTGGCCCATTTACTTTTCACCCTTACTTTTGTACTCGTTTTACATAGTACTTACTTCTGTCGTGTT
Source organism: Viscum album (assembly GCA_963277665.1). Lineage (NCBI taxonomy): Eukaryota > Viridiplantae > Streptophyta > Magnoliopsida > Santalales > Viscaceae > Viscum > Viscum album. The sequence continues at coordinate 1,554,062,314 of OY728121.1, read as the reverse complement.
GTTTACTTTTATAAAGGCAATTCCTTCCATTTTTATCAAGATATATGCCTTTGGTGTTACTCTCCAGTCCATGTCCTATGAAGAAGGGCTTGGGGTAAACACAGCACGGGCCTCGAGGATGGGTGGTGACAATATCCAACATCCTTGGTTTAACGTAACAACCATCACATAATAAAAAACATACATATGTCCTCCACAAGAACATAATAATTCATTATATCATAACATGGGAAATGAAATGTGTTTCTTAATAATTATATCATATTTTAACATATACAAACGATATAATCTCCATAATTATTTATACATTTCATTGATTCATAACCCATGAAAATGAAGAAGGTTTCATAAGAATTTTATCATGGTATATCCCATTGTACGGAAATGGGTTTCATAAACAAGTTTTCATAATGAACCATTTAGTAAAAGAATATTTATGTTATCCATGGTTAAAATCCCCAATAAATAATAGGTATCATCAATGGATTTCATCATATATAGAATATAATTTTTAAATATCATTTGAAACGTTTTTTAGGAATGTAACTTTTTTCCAAAAATCATTTATTTAAAACATTAAGCCATTTTGAAAATATATTTCAACAAAATAATGTAAAATATTAAAAATTATGATATTGAAAAAAATTAAAACATTAATTTCATAGTTCATAATTCACACATTTGAAAAATAAAAACATTTTTCAACACATTTTTTGAAAACATTTTTTTCGAAGGAAAATAATTTCGGACTAAAATGACAATGTTTTATAAATGCATTATTTGGAAATATTGTGTATATAAAGAGGGAAAAATGAATTGAAAATAGTTATTGACATGAAAAAACCATAGGAGATAAAATTTCTTAGTTTATTAGAGTATATATTAGAAAATTTCATTATTCAATGCATAATCATAAATAATCACAATGAACGATGAAATTGTAACTTAAACCACTTACCACATTAGTAAAAATGAATAACCAGACCCATGAAAGAATGATACTAAATTAGACATAAAATATATTTATATTCCTTATATTCCTGATATAACAAGTTAAAAATTCATTATAAACACCTCATAAAATTTGATAACTAAATTACATAATTGTTTTCCTAATAAAGGAAAATTGAGGGAAACATCCCATTCTGATTTGTTAACATTTGAAATGTAACCATTGTGAAAGAGAGATCCTAAAATAATATGTAAATACCATTTAATTATACCTATATGAATACTCTAATTCATTCATGGGATTTATATAAACCCCATAATATATATAGGTTGTGAATATAGAATGTGTCTCGTATATGTAGAAAGTGAGATGAAAATCCCTTACCTTAAGTCGTAAATTATATTGTTACCATTAAATTATATTGTATAAAAAATTAAATTTTAATATAAATATTTTATAGTATCATATTAATATATATTCAATATCTTATATTATTTACATATGGGTTTTTATAACCTGTTTATTTAAAATTCTATGTAAATGTTACATGTTGATTATTAACTATATTTTTTAATATATGTTTTGAATTTATTTTTTTTCCTCTAACATAGATTATAATTTCATTATTTCTAGTATTCAAACATATATTTAAATTTATTAAATATTAATTATATATATATTTATATAAACCCATAAAATTTACTAATAGAAAATGAAATAAATTGTCCATGGAGATGGAATGTTGTACATGAAAATGAATATTGATTCAATTATCGTGTTTTATTAATAGAAATAATATGAAATTAATATATATATATATATATATATAATATCATTGAATAATCATTTTAATGTTATCAATATGACATATTTTCTAAAAACTTATCCATAACACTTTCTATTTAATGTGTAAATAAATCACATCACTTCGTGAGGTGATAGTCCATCGTACATATGAGGAATGTTGTCATATACAAAAAAATAGAGATTATGATGGTATATTATCTATATAAATTAAAGAATAAAAATTAAATAAAAAATATCAATTATAAAAACTAAATCTCTCATTATAACCATCTGTGATATGGGTAATGTACAAAAAATGACAATGGTTCGTGAGGTGGTAGACCTCTATACATATGAATGATCATTTGATAACCCTTTTGATGGAAGGGGATTTTTATAATTAATATTCCATAAATATAATAACATGCCATTTTTTAGATACTATTTTATTATATTTTAATATATATGAAATTATTGATTGGGATAAAGAAGAAGGAAAATTAAATGTTTTTTAATGTAATTAATTAATCTAAGAGAATCCACCGTTATATTTCCTCTTAAGGACCATAAGGACTGTATTTTGGGATGACGAGAAGCTATATAATGTGATAATAGTTTTTGGGGTTAGTATTAGTTATATTTTTGTTGGCTCAAAATGATTTATTGGTGGGAATATGTAATGGTTGGTGGTTAAATTTTATAAGTGGCAGAATATAGCCCACCTGGAGACTATATGGAAATTTTACAAAAGACTAAAAACTAATAGATTCATTCCCACGGAAAAAGGAAAAATAATGACACTAGATTTGATCATGGGGAGTAGGATGTAGAAATATGCCAGTATAATAATATTTTGATAATTGGTGTGCAATTTTAAACCATATCTTCTTAGTTTAACCCCATTTTTTTATTGACTTCGGTAAATAAATTTTACTGATTTCACTATTACGTTGGTTATAAAATCATTTAAAAATATTAGACAAATTATTTTTCTTATTAAATATATGTAATAAATTTTATCCAAATTCTATTAATATAATTATCATATCATAATTTAAAATTAATCCCACCAACAAGATGAAGAAGATGTTTTATTAAAGACATATAGTTCTAAATTTTACTATGATTCTATATCAATAAAGTATATGTAATTATTTAAAATGAATTAAATTTGATTAATCGATGTATAATTGATGTAATTTAACTTAAAAATAAATTTAAAATGTAATTTATCATTTTAAATAATTTAATCTAAAAGTTGGGTTTCTATTAAAATTAAATAATTTTCCCGATATATCACAAAATGAAAATATCTAAAAAATAATAAATTAACAAATTAAGATAATTTTGACATTATGATTAAAAATATATTTTTATTTTTTCACCATAATTTTTTGAAATTATGAAAGAATAATACTATTATTTTTCAATAAATATGTAAAAACAATATTTTATATAAAATTTTATCTTTGAAACAAATAAATAGTTATTTGAAATTTATGTATTTTATTATTGATATGTTCTCTGTATATAAAACAATTAAAAATTTTATTTCAAAAAATAGTTATTAATATTCATTTTACTATGCTTAATTTATTGGTTACAACATTTGTATTTAAATAACCATATTAAAAATATATTGGGGTTTTATTAAAACTCAATGTTCCATGTAATGTAAGAAGAGAAAGTGTTGTGTGTCACACAAAATTAACAAGTAATTACAGATCAAGTAATCTTAACATATTCATAAAGTAACAAAATCAATCAATGAAATTTATATTAGATGATAAAAAATCATAAATACTTATGGTATTATAGTCTAACCCCCCTAAAATTAATTTCACGCTCAAAATTCATCACTATGATGCAAAAAAAATGATGATACTTCTCCCTCGTCATATTATCATGCTCATCTTGTAGCTTCCTAAAACTGGGGGTTTCACTAGAAAACTATTACCATTTTACTGGTCTTATTTCTTATATAATTCTATATAATGTTTGGAATATCTATCATTTGTCCCAAATAAGAATATATTGCTCCAGCAGTATGACCTCTGAGTTCAGTATATGTGAATGTTGTGGTAAGTACATATTCAAGAGTCATACATGAAACACGCTACAGACATGAGAGAGGATCATTTGAAGCATCATATGATATGATACCATCCTAATATTTTAAATATGTTAAAATAGATTCATATATTTGGGGCTTTGTTTCCCTTTCTACTTAAATATCATAACCCTCTTTCAAAAATATATTCAAATAAATCCATTATCACAAATATCAAATTATAGATCATGGTAATGATTGAAAAAATAAATTTTCAACCAACTCTAATATGAAATGATGTGTCATAAAATGAATTTAACATTATGATCTATTATTTATATATCCTAGGTCAAAATATCATTCATTCTCTAACTTTATTCCAGAACATTAGAGCCCTAAATTATTTTTAAAAGAGGCATTTATAGGGATCCATTTGAATTCAAGAGTGAATTCTATAGTTTTATAAGAATTTAAATAGTGGGAAATTTTGATCTTAGAAAACTATTTCATCAAATTAAAACTATCTAAAAATATTCTGTAGTGTTTGAATTGTTTTATAGGACTTTCCATTTGTTTTTGGATGATAAACAACATGGAAACATAATTCCATAGCAAGAGCTTACTGATGACTTTTCCCAAAAATTGATCTAAACCATGGATCTTTATTTTCACAATAGAATGTGTTATTACCTTAAACATTAATAATTCCTTAATGTATAACTTATAATAGAGATTGAGATAAAATTAACTTATGATAGAAATTATGAGTGATGACTTAGTAAGAAGATCAACAACAAACCACCTATCATTATTCCCTTTACAAGTTTTTTGGAGTTCAACAATAAAATCCAAGTAGTCATTTTCCATTTAAATTATGGAAAGGTAAATTGATGGATCGTCCCCTTTTCCTATTCTCTATCATCCTGAACATGTTTACATACCATGAACTGAGATATAAAAATATACATAATATCCCTTCTTTCCATCAAATAAAAAATATCATTTAAATATTTATATGTATTTATAGTTCCCAGATGAATAATTAATGTAATACTATGACATTACTCTTCTTACTCATTTTAAAAATCCTTTATCGATGGAACATAAACATGGTTCTCAAACCGTATCCTTAAATCATGACCATGGATAAAGAATGAAGAATTAATAACATTTGTTTGTAGTTATACATCATTCAATTTTGTCTCTCTAATCATCACATGGATTGATGGATGAACATTTAATGGGGAAAGATATTATTCTATTATTCATTCAATAGATGAAGTTACATTCATTGAAAATTTAAAAATATTGGATCTTTTGTTACCCTCGTCATGGATATTCTATAAAGATCATTTTGACTCAAACCATCATCCATCATGTTCAATTTCATATGGTGGAAATGTATTGAGAATTCATAATCATTATTCATCTAAAACCACATACTCTAGTGCATGTACAAATTTTTATGTGCTAATATATACTTTTAAATTTTTTGGTAATTATATATATCACACTTTTACCAACTACTATAATACCTCTACAATTTAATGAAAACATTTCTGCAGCTAATTGCAATGTATTTGGTGGGTAATTTTCCTCATTAATGTTAAAATTTTATAAGGGATAGTCTATATCAATGTAATTATACATAATAACACATCCCAATACATTATTGTAGGAGTAAAAATATATTAAAAACTATTCCACGTTATCAGATAATTTATTAATAGGCATACTAACTATTCTTCTCTTCAATTCCTTGAAATTTTCCTCACATTCATTTATCCAATAAAACTTCTCTCAATTCTAAGTCAAAATGATATTAGGATTATGTATTCATGATAAATTATACATAAACTATCAATAATATCTAGATAATAAATATGATTATTTTACTCAGTAACTATGTTTGGTATGGGATAATATTCAATAGCCTCCAAATTTGATAAATCTACGGATATACCCAATATTGATATTATATGACCGAGAAATGAATCATTTAGAAGATACAATTTTTACAATTTAAATATTTTAGATGGTTTATTCATAATTCGTGTATTTCGTGAAATTCCCAAGAGGACTTCATTTTTTTCCTTAAAATTTGATTATATAAAAAAATCTTCTATAGAGATTACTAAAAATTGATCACGGTAATGTCTAAAGACTTTCTTCATTAAATCCATGAAGATAATATATTCTTTAGTAATAACTTACAAAATCAATAAATATTCATTGTTTCCATACATTTTATGGAATTATATGTTTGGTATATCTCCCCCTTTTACAATCAATTGATGATATAATATATGAGGTTCCATCATGGAAAAATTTTAAGCTCTGTGTAATTGAACAAAGAATCCATAAATATATAGAAGAGGGTATATAATCATGATTTTTATCTTTTAAGAACCCTAATAATGAATTATGTGATCATTGATACATCATAATTTTTAAAAAAATAACAAGTGGGATCCCTGTTGACACACCTATAAAAATTAATCCCCAGTTAGGGGTTTCTTGGAATTTTTACTTTAATTCATATAACTAAATTAGGTCAATTATTTAGGAATTCATTGATATTGGTGTGGATCCATGTATGATTAATTTTTGAGAACCCAGCATCAACCTATTATGAAATAGTTGTAACCTCCATAAGAAATACATCAAACAATTACAAAACAATTGGCATATTATCAATGATGTGTTTCCCCCAAACCATTGGACATAAACTACCCTTCTGATATGAATGTACGACCAATACAATGGGTGTATGCTCCAAAGGAATTTAATACATTTAATTACATTGATATGAAATCATTTTTGTTTTTGAAATATCAAATGTGACTTCAAATCATCCAAAACGGATGTAGGATTTATGTAGAGAAATACAATATATTTCTTTGATGACATCAAATTATAATAGTGGAAGAATGAAAATATTTTTTTGAATCACATTCCAATAAACTTCAAACATAGAATAATAAAACACATGATATGTGATCATCGTACCATTATGGATTTTCCCTAAAAAGTATATTTAATAGTATGGATGAAATATTTATACCCATATAGGATTTGTCAAATATGAATGAATGTGTCGATCCAAAATCATATAAGACATTATATGGTCTAGACTTGATGGAATGTCCAACTTTCAACTTGTTATTATACCACCCCTCATAATAAAAAATGGATCATGTGATATTTCTGCTAATCCTTCAGAATAAATTGTTTTTGGCTTCGATCATTATCATTACCCCTCAGGTTTGGCCACTAGTTTTCATAATTCCCATTCTCCATAACCATTAATCACTAAAGTAAGAGAGGTTCAATTGGTACATATTTCTCTGTATTATCATCATTATGTAATTTATAACCATCACATTAGAAATCAAGAGATCAATGACAATCCCTTCCAAATATACCACAATTACTTCTTTCCTTAAAGAAATGTTTTCGATTATTCTCCCCATCATTTGACCGTATTGGAAATCTAACTTTTTTCTCTCTAAGGGTTTTAGATTTTCTATTGAATTCCAGTTTTATGTTTTTATTCAAAACATATGATTGATACATAATTCCAAAATTCATTTACACTATTATATAAAATAGAATAATTTCATTATATATATTGATGTCTATATTTATTAATGTCCTAAAAAGATATGGTTTTTTTCCACCAAAGTGTTGATCCACCTTACTTTGATGTTAGATAACAATACATAAAGCGTACAACACAGGTCATATAATAATTTCCTTATAGGTATTAACAAATTATTCATCCTTTTTTAACTCAATATACTCTTATCCATCATCGTATGATGAATAAATTGAAATTACATATTTAAATTATAGTTATGTAACTCATCCAAAACCAAGGAGTTAGTTTAGTCTTTTTGCCCCTTGTTCTTGATAAGATTTCACAATTGATGTACATAACCTTACAAATTGTAGAATAAAAAAATAATTTTTTTATGGATTAGACACTGAATAATGAAAAATTTATTATCTATGGAACATATTCACTATTCAGAAACAAATTGATTATAAGACCCACTTAATGAAGGTAAACGTTTCCTCATAATGGTGTTTGAAAAATGTTGTTCACTGTATTGTTCATTTAGATTTCCATAATGATTCATATATTGATAAATTTATGTCCAAATTGTAATGATGTTTTTCATTCATGATCCCATAATTCTTATTAGAAGGATAATCATTTCACTACCAATATTAGGCTACAATAACGTGTTTTTTGTGAGTTCATGATATTCACTAAAACAAAAAAAAGATTAAGAATGAATAATCATTATGTTAAACCACTTTTTATTCAAAACCTCTTTTTTGATTTCAAAATCATGGAACCTTATTTTTAATTAATTAATGCTAATTTTTATACATCATTAATTTATAGTAATATTCTTTTTAAATACTTCATGATGGATTGTAATGACTTTTTGATTTTTTAAATAATATATCAAGGGTGTTCCAAATGAGGTCTATAGTATGGCCCATTGGCGTGACCTTTTGACAACCAAGTCCAACCCAATGTGTCATTTTTGGATTTATTACACCTAGGTACCTCTATGTCAGAGCCATATCCACTTGTATTATCTAGATTGGGATGCAAGTCTTTGGAAACCACTCTCTGTATATATGCAAAAAATATAAGATATTTTCTTGTGAAATGTTTTATAGATAGATGTATCCTTATACCTGTCCTTATGGATCACCCTAATTTTCATCCATCCTTGATTACAATTAATATATAATCCTATAAAATGATAAAATCTATAGAAACGTAGTATTTCAATATATAGTTTTAACTCCTTTTTATGAACATTCTATATTTTACATTAACATGAACCATCAGGAAATAATAGTTTAGTGCATTTGGAAACAATGCATGATAAAGAATCTCACATAAGTGAGATACCTCATCCCACACGATGTTACTAACAGGTTGGACCATTCGTAGACATTTATAAACATAATACATGTATTTTTTTATTTGGGAAAGGGTACCATTAAAAGGTTGAGTTCAAATGTTTATAAAGGGTAAAAATGTAGATATGTAGAAATAAAATGAAAAAATGTTTATAATAATATGGTATTACTATTTAAAAACCATAACACACAAATACAATATAATAATATTGATTCTGGAAATAAATATATGTAGCTCATAAGATAGGGATTAAAATAGAATAAATGAACATAAGTCGTGAAATCATAACACTGGAATAAAGCAGGGAATTTATAGAATACATAAATTTAGAGAAAATAATTGCAGTAATAGTCAGGGATTACTAAAAATGCAATAATATTTGAATGTTTTGACAAGAAAAATAATATTATTTTCATGTTTTATTTCCTATACCATCATAATAGAATAATCCCCTTACCGAACTAGGTTTATATCCCATTCCATCCCTACAACCTGATCTGGTTTCACTCCTCATTCTAGTCATGTCTTACTAAACCAGGTTCAATCCCCATTTTTTAACATCTATCACATGAGATAAATATATATAAATAATGAACTGAATCCACTAATAGGTCACATCCATATTTGGTTACAACATATCCATTATCCCTGGTTATGACTAACCAGCTTAATTGTTAACAAAAGAACCACGATGAATTAATAAAATACAACTTATGTGTGCCAAAAGATCGTAAAACAATCATTATATCATAACCCATGAAATGAAATGGGATTCATAAAAGTTTCATCATATTATAACTTGTAGATGAGAGAATGGTCCTAAAATCATTTCTTCAGTTCATCATTGCATAACCCAAGAAAAATAATTAGGTTTCTTAAGAATTCTATAAATATATAATCTGTACAAGAGTAATGGTTTCCATAAACATATTGGCATAATGATAAATTCAGAATAATAATAAGAATGAAATCCTTTTTTCACATACCCATTAATTAATAGGTAATGATAATGTGTGTCAAAATAGATCTTAAATAATTATGAGTTTTAATTTGTAACATCTATTGAGTAGAATAAATATTCATTGAAAAAAATATATTTTAATCATAAAATTACTTCTAAAATCAATTACATTGAAAATAAAAATGAATTTATGTAATTTACGATTTTGAAAATAATTTAAAACGTTTCATGGGATATGATAAATTTATTCATTGAAAAAAATTAAAACATTATTTATTCCTTATAGAAAACATGATTTTGGATGGAATAATGTTTATGATCGAAAAGATGGGTTTTTATAAAAATATTAGTTTTAATATTGAGTACAAAAAATTGTAAAATTAAAAGGGAAAATTTCTTCACACGAAATAACTAAATTATAATATAAATAATGATTTTATTTGGTGATATATCATAATATTTCATCATTGGGCGCATTCTCAAAAAAAATCTCGATAAATTATGAGATTCTAACATAAACCTCTTACAACATTAGTTACATGGAATCATAATCCCCGTGAATGAATAAAAATAAATATAATATTTATTATTAATTAAATAATAATATGTGTTATATAACATGATAACGAATATGTAGATACACCTTATAAATGAGTGTAGGTTCATAACATCACTAGTGTTTTGAAAAACGAAAATTGAGACAAAAAACATATAAATTTGTTATCATTTTATCATTAAAATCATGAAATAGGGATACTAAAAATGATTTTAAATCCCAATTAATTTAATTATATTTATAATAAAATAAATTTATTGGTCTTAGAGACACATCATAAAAGAAATAGGCGGTAAATATGAAAATTTTCTCATAGAAGTAAAAACTGAGGCTCAAATCCCTTAATATATTTTCACATCATCCAAACTAATTAAAAACACCTGTATATTAATTATAATTTTATCATAAATATATAATAGATCCATATACATTTATATCATAAAATATATGATTTAATTATTCAATTTTTTGACCCATTTATGAACCTGTTAATGTCAGGTTTTGCGAAATATCAAATTTTTTATTTTACAAATTGACTTGTAATATTTTATTCTATTAAATAGATCACCCTTACACAATATAACTAATTTAAACCTTTATATAAATATTATATATTTTAATTATATATATATATATATAATTTAATCCATTAAATATTCGAATAGTAAATGAAATGCCTTTTTCATGGAAACAATATTCCGTACATACTCCTGAATGATGTTTCCATTTTCATATAGGATTTAAATAAATAAATGTAATATATATATATTATAGAATAATTTTTATGTCATGTATATGACATATATTTTTGAACATGTCCTTTATATATTCTAGGTAATGTTTGAAGAAATCACATCACTTCGTAAGGTGGTAATCTGCCGTACACATATTAATTACTGAATAATAATAAGATATTAAGTATAAAATTTATCCAATAAATAAACAATTATATTCTACCTTCATTTTTGGTAATGGAAAAATGAAGGGCATTTGTTAATAGGGATGTAGTCTATCATGCACATGAATAATTTTTTCATATCCAATTTGATGTAAGTGGGGATGTATAATTATTTTACATGAAAATAAAAACATATATGTATATGAGTTATATTTTTTTCATTATATTTTAGGTTTTGAGAAATAATATATTTTCATAAAATAATAAAAATGATGAAATATCTTGTTACGATAATTACCTTTTCTAAGGGAGCCCTGCTTTGGATATCCTCTTAAGGACTATAAGGATGGAGTTTTTTAAGGACTTGAAGCACCAAAATGTGAATAAGTATGTCTGAGAATTATTTTTGAATTATTTTTACATTATATGTTACTTGGAAGGTTTGATTATGTGAATGGTGGTGGTGTCTTTTTATATGCGGGGGAAATAAACCCACATGGAAACTATATGAAATCATTCCAAAAGACTCCAAAATAATAAATTTATTCCCAATCCAAATGATTACAAATGAACTTATTTTAAAATTTTAATATTTTAAGGTCTAAATATTGTAATCATATAGTATTTTTAAAAATTTATAATCCATTTTATCCTTTATATTCTTATCTTAACTCCAATATAAACTCACTTTAACCTTAACCATGAAATATATCATATACTATTCTTGGTATTTTTTTAAAAAAAATCAAGTTGAACTTTTGAGAAAATATCAATTAATATGATTATAAATAAAGAATCCATTTTCCAAAAATAAATTCATAGATATTGAAATAACTAATTTAAAATTACTTACGCACATGTGATAAGGAAACATGATTTTAAATGAGAAATTGGTCAAATATTTACAATGTTTTATATCAAAATTAAATATTAAAATGACTAAAATTAAATAATTTATATTAATTTATGTATAATTGAAATAATAAAAAAAAATTAAATATATTTCGAGATCATAAATAATTAAAATGTGAAGACATTTTTCAATTTAAATTCTGTTTACTAAATTATACATCAAAAATTGAATCTATTCTAAAAAATACAAAATATCACTTTAAGATAATATTGAAATTATTAATTATTTTTTTTAAATGAATTTTTTTAATGTATAAATGATTAATTTTATTACTTTTCAAAAAATACATTAAATCATTTTTTCGAGAAAGTTGTATTTTTGAATCCGATAAATATTTTCCACTAATTATGTATTTTGTTATGACTATATTTTCATTATATTAAATCATTATAAATATTATTTTAAAATGAATTTTTTATAATTCATATCAATATATTTAATTTCTAGGTTATAAAGTCACTTTTATTTAACCGTTTTAGTAATATTTCATGGTTAAGTTAAAATATACTATTGTTTGTAATACAAGAAAATATATTGTTGAGTATAGAGAAATTGTACGTTCATGTTGAGAAAAATAAAATTTTAACATATAATTTCATATAATATGATTCATTAAATAAATTAAATATTTTTGGGAAAATATTTTTAAAAAAACATGGGGTGTCACCTTTCCCTTGAAAATGACATATATCATATTTAAAATAACGAATGATACTATATGTCACTAATGTAGCTTCAAAAATAACTAATTTGATCACATTGGTTCCAATATAATTAAGGAATGAATAAAAACAATTTCCATAATGAAAATATTTTAATTATGTATTTTTAATTTTAATTTTTTTAGTTATGTTATTACACTAAATTCTTATACAACACTACCAAAACATTTCTTTAATTGACATAAAAAATAAATGATCTTATAAGTATTAAAAGTAACATAATTTTTGTGGGTTATACTGTTCCAAAAAATTATTACACAAATATATCATATTATTGTTGCTTAAAATGGTAATATTCAAATTCAAACATTTTATTTATGTACATTAGGTCTAATTAAATAAATATTGTCGGTACATATGTTAATGATATTTTATCAATATAATATAATATATTTTTATTTTTACATTATAAAAATAATAAATGGTGGAAATATATAGTTATATGGTCTAAAATATCATCACTTACACATTTATGAGTAAATAGTTACCTTATATATAAAATTACAACCCTTTAAGAGTGAAATGTTTTGTTATCGTAATGATTAAATCGGGATAACTATTGGATTAAACCAAAAGATATTGTTTAAAACACAACATAAACTGGTCTGAATTTGATTGGATGATATTTTTACAACCAAATACTTTCTTAACATTGAATATATGGTCATTTTGAATCATTTTTTCCAATAATTACTTTATATATATTTAATCATTCTAGAAATTAAAATTTTACCTTATCCCTCCTTTATAAAATAAAACAACCCTTACTCTCCTTCACACAACATTAAACCTATATATTAATTATTCCCCTCCATTATACATTAAAAAAGTAATTATAAAAAATATAATTGTGATTTTATCCCAAAATGTTATTCCCAATGATCCCTAAGAAAATTTTAAAAGGAAATCATTAAAAGAATAGGTAATCCCCATCAGTTATCATAACATTTTAAATCATCTTTTTCTCACCTAAATTTATATTAATTATAAAAAATAATAACTCATATTTCATGAATGTAATATATTGTTATTTTAATTGTGAAAAATTTATTCTACACCCAGACTTCCATCAATTTAATATTCAAGGTTTCAATCTTGTGTACTAATATCTTACCATCTCCACGTAGAGGTACAATTCAATTTTCATCAACATCTTTCATAGAAGGGTGTTATCATTGGTTTAATGATAAAATGTCATATATATATATATATATAATTTAATATTTTTTAATAATTAAATAATGTTTTCATTAATACCTTTCAATTCGTTGGTAAACGATAACATCAATGGTTCATATGTGGGGACGACCACCTCCACAATGAGATGTGATTCATTTTTCATTTCTATTTTTACTTGGTTGGAAATAATGGTATATTTTTTTAATATATATTTTGTATATGAGTCTATAAAATTTATTGAATATTGAATTATAATTTCACCTCCCATTTTTCCATTAATAAAAAACTGAAAACAACATTTATGCATGTGTATGTCATACCATCTCCATGATCGGTATAATTCATTTTTAAATACTCAAATTAATGGGTGAATAAATATAAAAATATATATTATGTATATATATGTATATATATATATTATATTTATATCATTATTAATTTTTTTTGATGATATAAAAATGACCAAATAAATGAACGAAATCTATAACTCTTAAATATAAATATAAAAATAACATACTTTTCATCTAAAATAGTGATTTTGAAAAAGAATTATTGAAAAAATTGGTGGAAATATGTTATTAGTAAATCATATATGTTTTTATATATATCATACAAGATATATAATAGATGTATTATAAGACTATATTTATTATAATGTACTTTTAGACATGTATAAAGGTTTTCATTCTTGAGGAAATGGTTTATCGTTCCAAATTATCTTCTTTGGGGAATCTTTTTATTATTAAAATATATTATATTATGAGATGATTTTCCATAACCTTTATATTTCACATATTGATTTATTTTTTATTAATATTTAAATATTCATTTTTTATAGTTTCTTTTGATAAAAAAATTAGTGTAGTAAGGGTTTTACGTTATAATTTCATTTTTATCCGGACTGTTAATGATTAATTTTAGATGAGAATGATTTATTATATACCTGCCAAGATAAACATTAATGTTCTTATAAAATAGTTATTTCATGAAAATAATTTTTTCCATTAATTTTCGTCACCTTTATTACTCGAGAGACTGATGTTTTTTAAGGATAATTTAATTTATTTCTTTATTTGGTATAAATTCTTTTCATTAAGTGAAAATTTTTTATAACAATATTTTGAAAAAAGACTTTTAAATTATCTTATGATTTTATAATTTCATTTTTCCCATTCCAATGTTATTCTCTCATGGGTCCCATTTTTTTATTCATTTGTTACAAATATATTATTTACCTCTAATAATTATACCATTACGAAAAATTATGATCATTGATATAAAGGTTTTGATTTTAAAATTTTATTTACATATTATAACGAAATTATTTTCATTATATGTTTATGTGATAATTTATTTCTCTATTAATTATACATATTAAAAATTAGAGCTATTCATTTTAAAATTTTCCATTCACATGGTTATGCAGTACTGTTTTATGTATGATGTGTCTATGAAGGGTTATAGTTACAAGGAACTAAATGGAGAATGGTGTAGTTAACTTATTGAAATGTTTTGTTTGTATTCAATTTTCACTAAAACTATTACTATAATATTCTAGTTTGGATATTTATTTTATATATGGAATATTCATAAAATAAGATTATGTATATATATATATATAAAGCTCCTAGTTTTCTATAGTTGTTATTAGATTTGGGATTAGTTGCCCTTAAAAACTATAGTATGTAGTCTTTAATGAAAACCCTGGGGATAAGTCTCAGTATATAAAACAATATTAATGTTTTGGAAATAATCATTAATAAATTGTATTAAACCAATGGTTTCATAGAATATGGTGTCCTAATTTATACATTATATAAATTGTTTTCATGATTACCCCACATTAATATTTTTTCTCACACTATTAATTTTTTGTTTCTATCGAATCCATGAACCAGGGGGTGTTCTGTTAACAGTAGCTAACAATGAAATGACTACCCTCATGAGAAACAAACTAAAATGGGAGATGTAATGTCAAACCCAATGTTTTCCATCATCATTATAGCATTATATATTTAGAGACCCCAATATAATTGATCTTCTAAACAAACCCGATAAGTGGAAGATAGAGTTTCATGATGACTGTAATGGAAAAATGTTTCAACTTCTTGCATGTTTATAATTAATGATGAAGCACTCAAGTATAAGTTTCAATGGAACAATAATATGTTTTCATTGTAGAAAATAATTTCACCGATCATTTTTTTCGGATTAAAAATTAATATTTAAAAGGATGAATAATATTTTCTTCATAATATATCATTTATTGTTTTATGTATCATGTGTGGAGAATATTATTATTATCCGATCCAATTCCCTAACCCAATGGTTAAATCATCGATTCAGGAAGGAAATATTTTTTCTTAATATTTGATGTGAAATTATTTGATTGTTTATATTGTGGGATTATGGAATTCTATCAATGATATTTTGGAAAAAATATTCATGAAACATCAAAGAAATATTCGACAATATTTTTGGTAAAGGATCTATAAAAAACATTTTGAAAGGTACCAATAACCACGAAAAGAAAAAATTTAGATATGATAAATACAAAAATGAAATTGATGTGTTATAAAATGAGACTAAAAATAGGTAAAATATTTTATGAAAAGGTGATTTAGGTCATATTTGATGAAGTTTATTTCATTTATGGATTTATGGAAGATATTAAATATTCTACGACCTTCTAATAGGTAAACGAAATTTCATAATTTTTTTAAGGATATATGTCTTCATGTAGGGTTAAAATATGATATATGGATACCAACATGGGTATAAGTTTAATGGAAAAATTAATTCCATTAAAAATAACATTTGATGTTTTAATTTATGGGATTTTAGTTAATTTGAATCTATCACAGGGTTTTACGAAGAATTCTATATTGATGATTAAAAAACTGTTTGGATTGGTATATGATTTCATGATATATTTTTTATGGTTTATAGAATATTTGGATATATATAATAATGATGATTGAAAAAAGATTCATTGACAAGGTGATATTTTATAAGATATTTATGGTCAATATATTTATTACCATTCTAGTTAGAATCCAAATATAGTTCAATATATTTTGGTTAACATAAAAACATTACAAGACTATATAGTGATATATCTTGGGGATTAACATTATATTGGGATAGTTTTTAATAAATATAAATGTTTATATATAACATTGAGTATATCATGTTATTATCAAGAAAAAAATTGGGAGGAATGAAATTTTATTTTTTTAATATATAAGATGAAAGGTATGATATCACATTTGAGGTTAAAACATTTTCTAATGTTGATTTTATTGAAGTTATAATGGATGTAGTATTTTTTTTATTAAATTATATATGTGAATCCATTGTTTTTATTTGGTAAATATTGGACTTAAATGTATTAACTCAATTTTTATTCATTTTGGGATTTTTATTACATGATGACAACCATTTTTGGTTTTTTTGAATGCCTACAAGAAGGATGAATATCTTGATATATTTTAATATCAATTATATGTTCATATTAGTGAAATAGAAATAAAGAAATCATCCCGAATACTCATCATTTAGAGAAAAATATTATATTATGATGGAACATGATTAATGGATGAAATGATACTTATCAAGTAAAATTATTTCATCATATAATTATATTAAATGGAAAATTAACTTATTAACTATATTAATGGATATTATGGAATGAAAAAATATTTGAAATTTTATTTCAATAAATTTATGGTCTTTTAACAAATCATTGATTTATGGTTATGTAGGTATTAAATTTCACTTGGTCTATTCTCTATCACTCTCTATCAGTCCTTAAAAGATAGATTTTATTCAACTCACACTTTTCACAACACATGAATTTAAAATATTCTATAATCATTGATATGTGTTATTACATAAGAATATTTTTTTCAATTTCAATGTTTTGATGCATATTTTTTATTATGACTTTTATTTTTATGGGATTCCGTAAAGAAATTTTGAATTTTAAAACATTTTATTATTGTTCACAAGATAAAATTATGAGTAAAATATTTATTAAATTGAGGATAATTTATCAGTATTATTTTTTATCTAATATTTTATAATATTTAATATAATTTATTCAACATCATACATGAAATGGCATGCCAAGACTAAACGAACCATGAAATAATAATATTTAAATATTATTGTAATAAATTAACAATTAAATTGGAATGTATGAATTAGATAAAATTTATTATTATTTAAATTAAATTAAATAATCAATATAAATATATTTATATATTATTAGTTAATAATATATCCATTTTTGGTAAAATCATTTTATTGTTGGAAAATTGGATTTCTTCAACAATGATTGTTTACTAATTTATTTTAAAAATATAATTAAAACATATGAAACAATTATAAATGTTATTTTTTTAAATTTACATCATTTTTGAAATCATAATATTAAAACTATCATCGAATGAATTTTTTGGAATCTTTTGAAGGGACTGATTTTACTGTGAATAATGATAAATAATGATTTTTATAAAAAATTTATTTTTGTTTTAGGATTGTAAAAGAGTTACATTTTTTCAAAACGCTTTCAATGTAAAGTTATTTATATAAAATTATATATACCACAATTAAATTCATTGAATTATATTTTATATGGTAAATTTATTATAAAATCATTTTATATACATAAAATTGTATTTTTCTGAAAATATTATTTTTCCCACAACGGACTTTTGTAATAATAAATTAAATTGATCTAATTGGGGAATTATTCGAAGAAAAATTATATAATATATATTAAAATAAATTAACATACATATAATATTTTTAATATTTATTTGATGTTAAGAAATATTCTTTTATTATTAAATACTATATTTTTCTTAAAAATGATTTTTGAATTGTTTTTATAACTTATTTAAAAATATTATATTTATTCACCTTAAAGGAATATTATTTGATAAAATTAGTTCCATTTTTATAATAAATATGTTAATTTTTTTAATTTGGTATCTTTTATGTTTTTCAATTTTTATAGTAAATGTTGTAAAATTAATCACCTCGGTAAATCCTTAATCAAGTTAATTTAGGAAAAAAATACAAGATAAGGAAATAAATTTTCTTCCTAATTATTATTGGGTGAAGTTTATTCCAACCATATCACTGTAGTGTATAAATTTATTTATTAAGTGGACACTTGACCATGAAAACTAGTTTTATAATATTTAAATAAAAGAAAGATACATATTGTCACTCCCTTAGTTTTAAATATCTATAATGTGCTCATATCAAGATAAAATAAAGTCATGAATTATTAAAAATTACTATTACTATCATAATTAAATTATTTACAAGGTAAAAAATTATTTATAATTTCTTTATTGTATAACTTCATGATATACTTATATAATGTCAAAGAAAAATAATTTTATTTATTAAAAAATGAAAATATATGTGTTTAGAAATTTTAACACTAACAAAATATGCATGATTTATTGTATTAATTTTTTTATAAAATTATAAAATATTATTTTTGTTAATAAATTATAGTATATGATTTAAAATTTTATAATTAGGTATTTTTAATTAAAATTTAATTAATATTTTTAGAATTTTAATTAATGACATTTTATCAAAATATTATTTTAATAATTTAAAAAAATTAAAAAAATCAAAAAATTGGACAATTAAAATAATATGTGGCCTTCAATGTCAACCATTTTCTATTTATGATTAAAAATTTTCAATATAATTAAATTTTGTACCCATTATGAGAGAAAAATATGTCATTATTGTTATGTTTAAAATTGGTTAAGAATGACATTGACAAAAATAATATGTCATAAAGGCCCACATAAACTTGTAAAAATTTAACCGTTTTATGATATTATAGCCACATAAAATCATATATTCTAATATATTTCCATCTAGAATAATTTTTCTTGTTAACAACATTATTATATTTTAATCATTCGGAAAATTCAAATTTTGTCGTTTCCCCCTTATAAAATGTCACACTATGTTCCCTTCTTCATAGAAAATTGAGCTATATATATCAACCATATAATAAAAAAGATAAACTAGAAATATCTTTATAGACATTATATTAGTTCTAGTCTCCCCAAAATTTCATCCCTAGGGTCCCTTAGAGGTGGCCTAAAGGACTTCATTAAATGAATGAATAATATCCTTAAAAGAACTGTTTATATTTACTTCATCTATTACAACTTAATGATATTTTTATTTATGATTACATATTTTTATCAGCGTCTAAAATATAATGATATATTCTAATTATTATTATACCACCATTATAAAACATATTTCTCATGAAATGTAAATTTAATGTATCACTGTTATGTACACACAACTTATAACTTATACATTGTGATAAAATTAAATTTACATCATCAAAATTTATATATGGCAGTTTATGATGGAATTAGTGTAAATATATAAAATTTATTACATAATAAATTTCTATAATTATAATATAACATATTCCATTTCTTCATCCAATACTGGTGAAAATGATAACGCCACTCACGTGTATGTGTAGATTAACACCTCTCAGGAGAGATGTGATTTATATTCAATATCTTTAATTTCATGGATTAAAATAACGATGGATTTTATTAATATATATGATTTATTTGAAATAATAATTATTCTGAAATTTTAAATATTTGATTACCTTTACTTCCTTTAGTCGAGAGAAAAATAAATACTTTATACATGCATTCATATAACCTACCATCTCTATGATTGATATATTTAATTTTTATATCCGTAAATTAGTGGATGAATATATATATATATATATATATATATATATATATATATATCTGTGTGTGTGTCTGTGTGTGTGTCTGTGTGTGTTTGTGTTTTTTATTTATATCATTGTTAACATTTTTGATATGATATCCAAGATCAAATTGAATGGACTACAACTACCAAACTGAAATATACATAAAAACAAATGAATTTTCACAGGAAATAGAAATTTGACTAAATAATTTTTAATGAAAAGGTGATAAATTTTTTTAATTATGTGATATATAGTATTATACATAATACTACAGTTCATTAATATAATTATAATAAGCATAAAATTATTACAATTATGTTTTAACATGTATGAAGTATGATTGTCTAGAGGTATTGGGTTTTTTCTTATGATGACTTCATTGGAACATTATTTTTAGTTATACACCTATAGTCATTTATGAGGTGTATGTACTACCATTTTACATATTAAATGTTGAATATATTATATATAATAATATTTAATTATTAATTTTACATAGTTATTTAAGGTATTTTACGAAACTGAATTTACCAATATAGTTTGGGTTTTATGTCTCAATGCCATTGTTTACCAATATAGGTTATGATTAAGTTCTAATTATGAAATATTATGATATAAAACTAAAGATTATATTAAATTAACTATCGTTTTGTTATATCATGATAAAATAGATTTTTTTCCCTCCAATTTAATTACCTTATGTAGTCAAGACACAAAAAATATGTTATCATGAAAAATAAATTAATTTATCACTTCATTGGAATATTCATTTTTAAAATAATAATGAATCACAAATTTTTTTTCATGAATGTTTTTACATTATGAAATTATTGTATAATATAATTTCAACCCAATTATTAATTTTTTCCAAAAATTTTAAAAGGACCCTATTTTATGTTTCCGAATAATGTACATTCTGATATTTTTACAAAAGTGTAAAAGCTAACTTTTCTCTTTACAGAGATAGAATGATATGAATATCACGTAGTCAAGGACACTCTAATATTTCAATATTTCATTACATTTTTCTACGGATATTTAAAATAACAATTGGTTCACAACTATTTTTTGATTTATTAGATTTTAACGATGTTATTTCAATATGGAAGTTTCATTTTCAGAAATAATTTTTAATATTATTTTAATGGAATTGTTTTCATCAATGAAAATAATAATTTTTTCTAAATATGATATAATGGGAATATGATCCATGTATATCATCCTTATTCATATCTATATCGTTTATTTTAATTATTAACATATTTTTATGAGTCAATTTCCATTTCGATGGGTTATGTTATATTGAGAAGATTAAATGATTATGAAATATATTTATTTTCCATTGGTTATTCTATGATGAAATTTTATGAAACTGATTTCTTTTATGAGGTTATGATATGATTAATTATTTATTATGTTTTGGAAAAAAATATGTATGATTTTTATTATGTGGTGGGAGGGATCTAACTCTCCCTCTAATTCATTGGTTGAATATTGATATATAGTGAAATAATATGGACAATAATTTTAATAGAACCTAGTTAACTAAGTGACATTTTACATTACGATATCCTTTTTAGTGAACCTTGATTATAATGATGGTTTGGGTAGTGGACCCATTTATTTTGGATAGCCTCGACAATGAGTTGTGACTACTAATGAAATTATTTTCTATACTTATGTGTATTCAAAAAAAATCATTTTATTATTTCAATGTTATTCTCTTATGGTAGATGTTCATTTATTATTTTATGATTCATGTATTTTGAATTGTAATTATTTATCCCCTGACTCAATATAATGATCGACAATATCTTTTGTGTTCTTTTAAAATGTTAATAATGTGTTATCATTACCTAATGAACATGTATTATTTATATAATAATTAATACCTCCCCTTTTTACCCTTATAGTTTT
Organism: Viscum album; assembly: GCA_963277665.1. Lineage (NCBI taxonomy): Eukaryota > Viridiplantae > Streptophyta > Magnoliopsida > Santalales > Viscaceae > Viscum > Viscum album. The sequence continues at coordinate 1,554,039,639 of OY728121.1, read as the reverse complement.
TCAGAGCTCACAGTATTTAATGTTTTCATTATGAAGCTTAAAATGTATTTTTTTATGTAGATATAACAAATAAGGGTGCTGGTTTTGGGGACCTATGTGGGATATGAAATAGTTTACTTATGAATCTATTTTTTGTATCCGTGTTTCCAAATATTTTATACCTCTAATATTTTGTCTTGTATTTTTATGTTATGGTAGAATATTCATCTAATAAGTTGAAATATATATTTATTAAAAGCATGGGTCACTATAGTTTCTCTTCTTGATAATAGAATAAATTAAAGTTTCATCTTTTATTACAACCACATACTAATAAAGGTAATGTCTAAACAATATATTCATTAAAAGCATGAATATTTGTTGGGATTTATTATGTAAAAATGGACGTACTATGACTTTATAATCTCAAAAACATGAACATAATGCACACTTGTGTATGTCATCCTTCTTGAACATTAATTGATGATGTCTCTAATAACTAAAAATAATCAAAAACTATTAATCTCATGAAATTTCATCAAACAAGTCCTCAATATTGAGTATAATAAACTTTTTATTAATAGTGACCTTGTTATATTCCCAATAATCCATGAAAATATGAATTGAACCATAAATATTCTTAAAAATATAACAGATGAACCCCATGGTGATGCACTAGTGAATATAAATCCCTAATTAATTTTCTCATGTAGTTTCATTTTAAATTCATATACTTTGATATAATATAATCAGAATAGAATCATTCTAATAGGTGCATCACAATATAATAGTTCTAATTAAAAATGACTTCTTGATTAAGGGGATGACAAATAAAGTCATCCAGAAGTACATTAACACAATAACAAAAAACAAGGAATATTATCCATGTTGATTTTCTCCAAAAAAAATTCAGTTAAATATCCATTATAAATATGTTATAAGATCCATGGAACTTTATTAATTTCCATTGGAATTTGATATTCATTCTCATAGAAAAAGTAAATAATATGTTTTTTATGAATACTGAATCTGATTTTTTATTCTATATATTTATATTTAATATATATATATATATAGATAAAAAATGATATAAAACACATAAAATTCCATTAAATGATGGCGAGTATGATTTTCATGGGGAAAATTCACAAAAATGACAATATGAACTCCCAAACACTAGAGTGGTGGAAGATCATTCCTTAACTATCATGATCAATTTTAGGAGTTAATATAGTATAAACCCCTCTTTTTTCTAAGAGTTATTCGATCCTATTATTTATTTTGCATGGCTAATTAAATTGTTCCCCATTGACAATACATTTATTTATAATTGGTAATTTAGGATGTATATTTTTTCCATTCATTGAACTATTAATTTTTCACCAGAAATTCCATGATATATGCCAATATTTTTGAAAACATAATATATTTGTTTTCCTTAAAGGATACAATTATCTGGGTTCTTCTTCCCCAAATCTCAATACATAGGAAGCTGGATATCCATTCATTAATGGTCATCAGGAAATGATTTCCCATGAAAACCCATTTTTATCTAATTATATGTGTCAATAAATCAACCCATATTGAGATAGATAATCATATATTTAGAGAGAATGTGGGGAATAATCAATGTTTTTTTTCATTGTATCTATTTTTATTTGATTATTCCTAAAATAAATCATTTATTTTTGGGTCACATTTAGCATGATCATGATTCATCATGGGTCTATCCTTCAATAAATTTCCAAGAATACAGTGTGAACTAAAATTATCATGATTATAAACTTTATATTCATAAACTAGCGTTCATAGGATGATTAAAAAAATGATAAATTAGTTTTTATTATTAACACCATAGTTTTATCCTTGTTTATCCATGGTACCATTTATTTAAATCCATTATAATTTTTCATAATAAAAATGTGATTTAACTAAATAGTATCCCTCAAGAGTTTGTATCTAGTCATTTTGTCTTAGAACCATTCATCATACACTAGTGAAGATATAGTTAATATAAAATACTCCCACTTTATTGTGGTTACCCATAGGTGTATCTTTTCCACATATACATCTATATGAAAATATCCTAAAAGAGAAATATTTTTTAAGAAAACCCCATAATATCTATATTAGAAAAGCCTTAGGATGTTATAAAACACATAAAATTATCCACAAGGATTTAAACAAGGTTTAATATTCATAATAATTAAAAAATCTTGAGCATTATCTGATACTATATGTGGTGTCCTTGGAATTTTATATTTATATATTATTTTGTTTCAGAAGAAAATTCAAGACATATTATAATAATAAAAACACATAACCATAACAGTTTAGTTTCATTTGATATTGGATACCTAATATCATAATTATATGTAGGATCTTCAGTAACACAGAAAAAATATCTTCTCACAAAGCGCTATTATTATACATACCCAAGATTAAAAGATTTCACAACTTATGGAAAGGAAACATAAGAATGTTTTAGATTAGATTCTCTATAAGAGTAAACAAAAGAGATAGAAATCAATGATGTAAATTATGTATGAGATAATCATTAGGGTTTGAGAAATTGATCATATATTATGATTATCAAACACATTAGGTCAAAGACCCTTAACCAAAAATAATCAAATAGAGAGTTTCAAAAATAAAATTAATAATTTAAAAGTTTTAAGAATATTAATATATCAATCATGATCCATGAGAATATCCAACAATCATATGAAATAATCATGATGGTTACATATAAGAATATAAACTCATTACCATTAGTAAGAATTAGTACCATGTCTATTATAGACGATTGGGTAAACACCATATTCCCTCATTTCCTTATCCAAGGAGCACTCAAAATTCCTTCTTAATGGATTTTATCCCTTACTGATGTAATTTCACTCCCCAATAAAGTGCTTCTTATCTCATTATATATCATTCTTTACCTAATGAATTGAATGATTTTTTAATCTTGGTCCAACCCTTGAAATATTAAACAAAAATCATGCATGATAAAAAATTTATTAAAATGATCTTCATATAAATATATCATAACCCTTGGGAATAAAATGAGTTTCATTATGATTTCATCAATTTAGCATTTAACAAATGATTGAAATGAAATGGGAATCATAAATAAATCATCATTACATAATTATCTCATGGGAAAGAATCATATTTTAATGAATCATCATGGAATTTTCATTAGCATAAGATATCAAGAGAAATAATATCGATTTTTTCATATAATAATGTCCTTAGTGAATGCGTACAATCTTTAAAAGATGATCTAATAGAGTAAAAAATTCTGAGAACAAGAAGGAAAATAAATTAATCTTTTATTTAAAAACAATTTTTCAATAATTTTATGTGCCGAAGAAACGAAAATGGTAATAATGTATAAAAATTATTGTAATTAAAGGATAATATAAAAATGGAAATATCATAAATTATTAGTTAACTTAATTACTATAAATGAAATTTTAGTATACATAATTTCAATTTTAAATGACAATGTAACATAAATTCTTACATAACATCTCTTATTTCTTTATATTTCTTCATTCATCATATATAATAATAAATTATTTATTATAAATATATTCTTAATCCAAAATCATAAATAATTGAATATGTATTATTCCATTATATAATCCAATTTTTCCCCTGTTAATAATTTTAATAAATAAAATAAATGCATTAGTGAAAACTAGTGTATTTTCGTGGAATTTCTTGGTATGCGTGTTATGGTACTTCCCCATTGGGGAGTATTTCAATATATATATAATTTTAATAAAAAAATAATTATCATATTTATTTACCATGTAATATTTTATAATTATTCATTAAAAGTATTGTTGTCAAACTAATCACATTTCATCATCAAGAGTATAGTCTACGTAGAAACAAAAATATTCTTATTGTTTTATAAATAATGGAAATGTAACAAGGTAAAAAAGATAGTACATATTATAATTACTAATTATTTTAAAAAATTATAAAATAAAAATTAAGTAAATAAAAATAATAATTAATGATGGTGAGGAAAATGAATTATATCGATAGGTGGAGGGACTATACCACACCTCTAACAAAGTGATAATTTATAGGTCCCTCATGATAGAATAATAACCATTTATATTACATACAACGAATAAAGAATATTAAAGATGTTTCATGTAACAAATATAATTTCTATGTAATTAATAAAAATTATTTAAGAGTGGTAGTGATTTAATCCAAAATATGTTACCCTGTATGGAGGTAGTCATCAGGAACACATAGATGATAATTTTTCTTCTTATTTGAGGTAATGAAAATAAGAAAAATTTTAATAATGAAAAAATAATATTTAATTATATTGGAGTCCATTATGTACCATATCATCATGATAATCATTGAATTTATAAAGGTCAAATATGAAATAAAAAAAGAATACACATGGTTAATAGCTATAACTATTATTTGGGAAACGTAATTGGTCCTTGACATTAAGCCCTTTATGGTTGGTGTTTTGATCATTATAGAACCTCTTGATCATGTAGAGGAATGCTAATAAAGGACATGGAATGAATTGGATATTCTATAATGTCCATTATTGGTTTGTAAATGATGATATTTTGAGACCTTTTATATTTAATGGAGAGGAAACATGTGTATTTTTTCGAGTTTTTAAAATATGTTAATGAATTGACCAAAACATCTGGAGCTAAATTTAACTGATTTATTAAAAATGAAGATATAATAAAAATTTTGGATGCAAAATTATATTTATACATGTTTTCAGGTAACCTTATTGATTATCATTTTATTTTGATAGCCCTCCCCAACCCTGATGATCTATTTTAAACTTTTACTTATTTTTGAATTTATTTATATTGGTTTTTATTGAAAATGAAAAAAATCATTTCATTTTAAAAATTATAACATGAAAAGTACAATAATGGATTGAATTTTATCAAATTTAATTTTCATAAGTGGATTATTTAAATAAAAGAACACCTTTAAAATTCAATGGTATAGAGTTATCATAAAAATGGGATTTTATACCTAAATGATCTTATACCAAAGACAGATATAATTTTGTGTTTCTAAGTAAGTAATTTGATTAGTTATAATAATATTATTGTTATCTTACATTATAATAAAAATATAAATATAACGTGAAATTTAAATATTATTATTTCATGTAAAATATTGTTTTCCAAAATTATGTTTTTCCACTTGTGAAAAGATGAAAACTTATTTAGAAAAAATCACAATAAATCACTGTAAGGTAATATTAATGTTATTATTTAAGAAATAAAATTATATTCATAAAAATGTAAATAATTTTAAAATTTTATTTTAATGTATTGAAAAAAATGTAACAAAACATCATATTTTATGAAAACTTATTTTTAAAATATAAAATAACATTATAATGATTGAGGGTTTATTTATATTCATTAACCAGTAAACATATTTTTCAAATTATGGATATGAATATTGAAAACATCCTTTTTTATCATTAATGTAAACATATTACACTATATCATGGTTTTAATTGACATTGATATGTATTTAAAACAACCTACCAAATATTTAAAGGATATTTAAAATGAAAAAAAATAAATATAACATCATGACCCACTCCCCTCACTAGTATACCTTCGAGGTTTTTAATGATAGAAGGGATGTATTGACACCATAGGATTTCCTCCTATATTCCATGGGATGGAAACAATAAATAAGGGTATTTCATGCACCCAAATGAGATTTATTTCCCTTAAAAATTTATGCAAATGAGAGATATAAAATTAAAACAACCAAGAACTCTTGATAAAGATATGATAAAATAATGATGATAAATGTAAGCAATTTCATACATCAAAATAAATATATTTTAAACTACAAGAAGATGTCAAAATTCCTCATCAATGTCATTGAAGCTGAAATAAATCATGAATATCCAGGTAGGTCACTAATTTCTAGAAAAATCACTAACTAACTCTAGAAAACCTGGAAAATGATTTTCTATATATATGGTGAGAATAACTAGATTAATAAATGGTATCCTCCCTAGATCGACTAATTAAAAAAATAGTAAAAATACATAATCACAATGAATATAATATAAATCATACTTGTCACATAAGCAGGTAAACTATATTTTGAGCCTCACATTGGATATCTCTCACATTTATTTTCATACATGAAAACTTATAATGTAAAATAAAATTAATTTACACATTTTCCACATGCTCATTTTTTACACATTGCTACAATATCACATGTCGAGATCAATATACTATCAAAATAAACTTTCTCTTATACAACTGGGATAATGTAACATATTATCCATCCTATGAATCACAACATATTATCATCATGTATCGTGAAACCCACACATCACTTCATATCAACATCGAATTTAAATTCAACAGATTATATCCATGTAGTTTATAGAATCCACTATATCCCAAATGTACTGTACAATAACTAAATCCAACCATTTCATACACATCATATCAAATATACTCCACATGTCATAATCATTTGTCTATTTATTCAATGAAAATAGTAAAATGAAAAATAAAATCCAAACACTTGAAGATCAATCTTCAAGAATCAAATTGTAAATACAACTATAAAAAATAAGATTCCATGAAAACACCAACTATAATGGTATTATTCACAACAGATGAATGAGAATGCTTAATAAATACTAAAATGATCTGACTAAAAACAACCTACCTCTATGAGAACTACCAGTCAATGGATCCACATTTATATAGTGAGGATACCCAAAAACTGAAGCGGTATTAACACTTTTATCTTAAATATTGAACTATTTTATTGGAGGAAGATATAGTTTAGAGGAAATCTAATTTTTTTCTACTATGGTAGAGATAAAATCCCATTATATAGCCATCGATTTAAGTTTCTATTAAATTAAATATAACAAAAATATTTCTATATCAATTTATATTTTTTAATTGAATCAATTCAATGAATAATTAATCAATTTTTTCAAATCATAAAGGATTGACATGAATTAAAATAATGTTAAAGATAAAGGATACTAAATTAAATATTCTATTTCAATTTTTTATTAAAAATTAAATATGTTCCCACCTTCACTATAATAGATATGGACTTTGTAAAAAATATCACAACTCAATGTGAATCCATAAAAACACTTTTGGATATCCATTTTTTCATGCTCTATTCACTTTGAACAGAATAATTCTACTAAAGTTCCTTCATTTCCTCCATAACAAGATGTATCCTATACATCATATCATTCATATATAATCACTTTATCCATGGCATTGAGAATCAACAAGACATGAAAAATGATAAACTTTTATAAACATCTCATTATTATCATTATTTTACAATAATGTTGTTAACCACATGGATAAATACATCTCATGTCATTAATCAATCTTATAAGAACATAACATATCACATATAAAGACAATTAGATATTTAATATGTGAAATAAATAATCCTAACAATTAATATCCTTATTATAATTAAATAATGTTCGATATTTATTTTCATGTCATATTAGAGGAAAAACAACATCTTTGTTTCACTCAATCTAAATACATGATCTGATACATTCCTAACCACCCCTAATTAGTTATTTTTTTTATCCATACTTCGGTATGTTTGGTACAAAATTATAAAGGTCCTCATGTAGGGTACCTCACCAACTGCAGGTTAGAACAATTGATAACAAGAATACACCATTATGTATATCTATAACAAAATGATATTAAATGATATATACATTAGCTGATAAGTCCAATTGATATGTCTCAACATACTACTTGATACTTTAATTCATTAATATCTCATATATAACCCATATTAATGGATATAAATATATTTTCATACTAAAAATTATATGTTATCACAACCCAGTATACTTCATCAAGATCATTGGTTAAGGAAAACTCTATGTTTTCACATTGATAGAATAAATATCATTAAAATATTATTTTAATGTAATGTTTCATCATAGATGAATTAATGGTAAATATAGATTTCTTTTATTTTAATTGTATTATATTTTTACAACCATTAAAATTAATATCCGATGGAGATATAACAAGACCCCAATATTATTTCTTTAGTAATGTATTAATTTTCATAATCATTACATTCATATATGATTACATTTAAATATCTATATAAACCTATGATAATATACTCCCACAGAACTCTTAGTGAGTAAAATATATGATGTAATATTGTTTGAATAGTGGAATGACAAAGGAAAATCATTTCATAAGTTCAACTCAGGGAAGTTATTTTTTAACTCCATAACAACATGTCATTATTTTACAAGATATGTTTTTATATAGATCACATTCAAATAATATAATCATCCCCCTTGGACCCTTTTCCTTCAAATTTGATTTCAAATCATTTGTAAACAATGTAACTATTTACATTATAGCATTACCTTCACTTCCTATTCAATTAATAAAAAATGGATATCAACATTGTTATGGTAACTAATGTAACCTTTAACCCTCATATTTACCACTATAACCCAATCTATTTGATGATTAAAAATGATATACATTGTATATTAACTGCTATATGCCTTTACAGAATAGTGATGTTCACTTATTAGGATAACCAAATGTAACACATCGGTTTTTTTCTTTTATATCCTATCCAATTTCTAGATAATGTGAAATTCAATTCCTTTTAGTACACATATGAAACCATTTAAATTTAAAATTTATACTATTTTCAAAAAAAAATATAAAATTAAATGAATTTTAATTTTAAACTATATTTTTTAAAAAAAATTGATATTTAGTTTATCAAAGTAGCTAAATTTATGTTTTAATATTATTATCATATCCCAGAAATTTGAGATATATTGTAAATAATCACTATAACTAAATACTATAAAAAATTAAAATTAAAATTTACCATTTATACATTAGAACATAGTCCCACTAGCTTTATTGTAAATATATTCCCTTCATAATACCATTCTTACCTAAAATGAAAACTAAATTTTATTTTATGAAATAACATTTATTTCATTTTAGAATGAATTTTTTTCAAGTAATATTATAGTTCGATATCATAAATGGTAATATAATTATTTGATTTTTATTCTATATAAAAAATACACTTAATTGAAATAAACCGTTGTTGTGTCGCAGGAACAGATTCTGAAAAAATTTGAAAAATATTTTGAAAAAACACATTTTCAAAATAAAAAATACATATCTAAATTATTTTCTAAAAAACATGTTATAGAAATTTATGAATAATATACCATTTGGATATATTAAATCTACACATATTAGAACATTTTTTTCGAGCATCTGGTAGATGTAGTAACTATTAACCTAGTCACATTAATTCAAACTACAAGATTAATAAATTCAACCTTTTGATTTTAAACTCCTATAAATTTACAACACTAATATAACATACAAGAATTATCTTGATTCATTAAAATTTGAAGCATTCAATTCAGTAACATCTACACATATCAGAGACATTCCTTAGACTTACTATGCATCTTATTGTATTTCAACGATAATCCAATAGTATTTAGTTATTACTCTACCATATTGACTATAACATGTTTTATGATCTTGATAGGCTTCTTAAAGAAAAAAATTTGTTCTTTTCAACTAATGTTACTTATTATGGATTGTAATTATTCTTATATTCTCTATCTATATATTCAATCAAAATGAAGAAAAAATTTAACTAGTTATCCAATATTAATAAATATAGATTATCATATAAACATTTTGATTTTTTTTAATTTTTCAGAGCATTTACACTAATGAAACAATGATAAATTCCCATTATAGAAGAATAATTGTAAAATTATTCATCCTTTACAAATCATATCAAATAATATTTAATGTAATTAACATATAAATAATTTTATTGATCATTTCAATCCAAAATTGTTTAGTATAATTATCATATTGTACCGTTCAAGGGTTAAATGAATCATTCTATTCTACTATAAAAATTTATATTTGATCATTGAACAAACACAAAACATTGTTTTATATGAAATAAAATCTATAACGAATAAAATAATTTACATGATTAATAACTCTTCTTAAGTTATCTATCTTTGTATTATGTATCATTCAGCATCTAATTTCATAGAAAAATATAGTTTCTTTTCTATTAATGATTATATATTTACCTAAAACAAATCTTTCTATAAGATTAATATATATTATTATATATTTGAATCATTTTCCTTAGATTATTATTCTGCCAATGACAATTAATGACCCCTTACATAAAATCTATTTGGTTAGCAGTGATACATATTTCTCTATGAAATGAGTCTTCTAAAGTGTTTATAACATTAGTTAATTATTTTAGCTGAGAATCTACCCTATCAAAATACCTATGAATCATCGACAGTTTAATGGATAATTCATTATCCAAATCAACAAATTTTATTTACAAATTATATTTCTCTATAATCCATCCAATGTGTTTCCCATCATCTTGTATCCAAAATTATATATTAAAAAAATTAAAAAAAGGAAATTCAAGAGAACCTTTCAATGAGAGAACCTACACAAAAATGGTCTAGTCTCACCCATTTTTTCACTCATTAAAACATTTAATTCATGGGATCCCTATAAAATCCCTACATAAATCAAGGTAAAGGAAATTTGAATTTATAGTCCAACTATTTAAGGTGACCTAAGTTAGGCACCAGCGCAACCTATTGGGGATCCTTGATAGCTATTAAATTTATTTAAATAATGGCTCAATTTTAATGCAAACTCTTACATCACACCCTAACATATAATTTGGGTTCAAAATATTTTAAAAGGGATTATAAGGAAAAAATTATTTTTATGGAAATAAAAAATAATTAAAAGGGGATAAAATAAATAATAGAATTGAAATGGTTGGAAAAGGGTGGAAATAATTAAAATGGGTTAACTCGTTTTGTTAATTATTTTCCATTATCCCACCCTTTTAATTTATATTATATTATATTATATTATTTAATATATTATCCATTTTTATTTATTCTTCATTTTACTATATTTTCCTTGTTTTCTTTCTTTATTTTCTTTTTTTCACTCTTCATCTCCTCTATATCGTCTTGGTGCATCGCTCCACCCTACAAGGTGGTGTATCCCCCCTTATTCACCCTTCACAATTCCTTTGTGACTCCATCTCATCTAAATTTCTATCATCCTTTAATGCAATGTGAATCTTTAGGTAAGCCTAACCTAACTGGCCAATAATTGTAGGACCTCATCCACTTTTCGTCATACAATATTCGGCGAAAGGATTTTTCCAAAAATTGGGTTTTTTAAAAAATTATCTATTTTCATCCATTATAGGTCTAATAAAAGGTTTGGGAAGAGCATAGGATTCACTATCATTATGATTTAGGGTTTCTAATCTATTTCACACCATTTCATTAATTCTTTAAGATTGCTAAATGTGTCGCTCGTTAGTACTTACTGGAGATATTAAATTTTTCATATTCTAATTTAATTAAATTACCAAGCTTCACAATTTCAACCTTTATTTATAAGAACTAGCTTGATAATTTTTTTTCGAAACGGTTTGATACCCCATTGAATGTTCATATTTAATTAGTCTAAATTCCATTTTCCATGAACTATTAATTATTTAATTTAATGTATTGCATGACCCGTCTATGGTTGAATTCTAAATCTAAAATAATAATTAGGATAATTATGCAAAAAAAATTCAAGGGGTTTTTTGGATTGTTTATGCCTAATTATTTCGTTGTTAAAAGTTCTTAATGATCATTCTTTATAGAAGAGAAAAGTGAATATTCTCTTATTTCATTGATAATGATTTTTTAATTTGAAATTTTGTATTGATTGATCAAGAAGTACTTGAATCATTAGTTCTTAAATTGTTTTGTTTCAATTATAAATACCTACTATGTGATATCTATTTCCTTAAAGTCTAATTAAATTCAGTATGGTGAGAAAATGTGGGATCTGTATTAAGGATTGACACATTGACTCTTTATTCCTAATTGGTTACCACACTATGCAGCAGGGAGGTGATATCATAGGATTTTCCCGATGAGGGTTTTAGTGGGTTTTGTATATACTCATGAGTGATACTGGTTTCCAAAGGGATAGTTATATATGGACCCATTGGTATAGTGGTTACACTTAGCCTCGAGTGATACTTGAACCCTAATGTGTCATACATGGGATGGAGTAATGGTATAACCATGCCTCGAGTGATACATTGTATTTTGGAGTATTTCTTTGGATGGGCTAAGTGGTATTGGATAAATTGAAGGGCGCACTGTAGAGATTGCTTTATAAAATCTCAAAATAAATCATTAATCCTTAATATAATAATAATTATAATTCATGTAAGGTATTATTTGATTATGATTTCAGTTCCTTGTGAATTTTGACACAATTTTTGTTCCTAGAATCATACTTTGGTCACAAATAAATTATACACCAACTAATTCACACGCTTCATAGCATGATCCCTTTTTTACTACTATTAGTTTTTCTATCCAGTATATATATACAACCTTCTTATTTCTTGTACATTATTCATATTGCGAGTTTAGTCCAAAGCAAGGGTTGTGGATGGCTTCCCTTGAGAACATGGAAAAAGTTATATTAATTTTATTTTGTTCATTTAATTGATTTAATTTTTCGTATATACGTACACAAAATATTTATAAAGTGCTAAATGGAATATTCGAGACATTGTGGGTTGTGACCTCTAAAGATTATATCTCACACACAACCCATGAACCATTTTATACCTATGTAGACTTTATTCTCGTAGGTATGGATAAAGGTAAGCGTGGTTATTTGGATTCTTGATTGTTTCTTGCTTCATTGGAAAAATATTGGGGTCAAGGGGCCGAGCCCTTTCCCGGGAAGCAGTTGTGGCACTTTGTGTCATTTTTTCTAAATAATTATTTAATTATTGTATTCTTTATTTATGTACATTAACATTAGTATATAAATCATATCATGACATCATTATACTTCTTGTTTAATTTATCAGCTACCATATATTTCATTTTCTCATTTGTGATTATTTAATTAATCGTATTACACTTTATTTATGTATATTCTTTCACTACATTTTATAAATTTTGTTTCGTCTACTATGTATTACTTATTAGATATTAGGGAACTGTATCCCCCATGGACATGTTGAAAAGGTCCCTACTTTTAATCAGTATCCTAAGGAGTTCGTGTAGATGTGCTTCAGGTCATGTGGAAAACCCAGCTCGAAGCACCCTTCTGGTGGCTCCCCGGTTAGGGATGCAACAAAGTTGTATTATATGTGTTTTTTCATTATTTTTTTCATACATTTTGTGGTATAAGGGTGACTAAGAAAAATGAATTTGGAATTTACCCTATTCATGGATATAGATAATCCACATACAATCGAAACTCAATTTTTTTGGTTGGGATTGTAGTTATTGATTTGAAAAATTATTGTTGATGTGATTTCACCATTGGGTAAAACCCCTGTTTTGTATTGTTATTGATATTGGTATAATTGGGATAATATTTTTTACAATTATAGTCTGATTATATAAGTGTAATTAATTTACATGTGTCATATTAGGCACCATAGGGATTAAATCAACATTCATATTTCCATTTCATATCTACTTTTAGAAAGATTCTACCTATTTTCATGTGAGTTTTGTTGTTTCTAGTGGTATAATTTTTATGTGCCTATATGTTAAATATATGTTTGTGATAGTTTTTCCGATATCAATTTATCTACACCTATGAAATAAGTGGTAGGACACATTTTAGCGATCCTTCTATGTTTTCAATACCTTATTTAAACATGGCTCTTAGAGTAGGCTATCTATTGTGTAGTTCTCAAAGGCAGGTTGTGTACCTACCCTCTATATTTCAAATTTACCTATATTCCTCATCTACTATGAAATTATATCTAAAGGTTTGTTTTTTCGTATTGTAGACCAATTCCTCCATGAAGTCTTCATTCTATACCTTAGGAGTGTGGAAATTAGCATATTACATAGATGGTGTGTCCCGAACCTCTACAAGTGACTCTTGCAATGCCTCTCCTAGTTTTACCTTTTTTACCACATCAAGCTATTCTTTTGATGGGCCATGATGCTCAGTTGTGGCATAGTCTCCTCAGGTTTATGAAGTTAGTTTATAATTTTACTAGACAAACTATATCCATGGCATAGCTTACACAAGAATTTATACAACAGCACCCTCCCAACATATCAGTGAATAGTAATCCTCATGCTTCATATTCATTGATAGAAGACATGAAGTATATATTCAACCATCTTGAGATGCTTATAGAGAATAGGGTAAAAAATGTAGTCTACATGCTTCATGACTACCCCATGATTTTGTAGGATATTATTTATTAGGCAAAGCATACTAGAGACCTGGTTTTTTAGACATCCAGAAAATTTATATGATCATTTCCTTCCACAAACTCAAATATATAATCATTATAAGGAATTCCAACATATTTAGCAAGTCTATATGACAGTGTTAAAGTATTATTCTCATTTCATAGAGGTTTAGTGTTTATCTCCATCTCTTATAGGTGACTCAAAGACAACTATTATATGCTTTGTGGAAGGACAAATATATACCATCAACTCATTGGTGAGAGTATTATTTTAAACTATTATATAGATCGTGAATCCAACCCAAATTTCTGAATGAAATTAAAGGGATTTTAACCCTATGATCTAGGGGAGTTTAGATCATATTAATGCTGACAGTTCATTATGAATTGGGATGCACTACTTCAAGGGAGAACATGTGAAAAATCTAGAACTATGACATGCAGTGACATCACTATCGTGTGTCATCAGTGTAGAATGATCGGCTATATGAAGCCCTAGTGCATGAGTAACCCAATGGCATTTTGAAATTGTGTTAAGATTGGTCATTTTTAGTGTCTCTTTTGTAATTTATCGTCATCATCATCAAGTGGCATTGGATCTGTATCGGCACCTCTATGAGGTGTATAATCGTTGACTCCTTGAAAGGAAGGAAGCTCATTTTCAACCGAATTATTATGCATAGGTAATTGTGAAGGCCATGGTTAAATAAATCATGTTACACACTATTATCATTAGTAGAGCAGACCTTCTTTGACTGGTAAGGCAGCATCTGAAGGTCATGGATTATGTCTTTTATATTTTTTCCAATCAGTACTAGTGGAGTAGAGTGCATGAACATCTATAGTTAGAGGGACTATTATAGAAGCCTCTAAAATAGTTTATTCCCTTTTTAATACTGGTGCGTCACACTCCTTTTTATCTGCTACTATTTTTTAATTCCATTATTATACTATCGAGTACCTCTGTGGTGTCATATATCTTGAAACACTATTATGGGTCCGGATAGAGGATATACCCCAGTGCCAAGAGTGAACCATTGAGATATGTGGGTACCATTTCATTTGGATTTTTTACAACCTCGATATATTTGGCATCAATATCATTCTTGGTAGGAACTAGATCACTCTTTATCATTCCCAAGTGGAATGCTATAACTGTTGGGTGTCCATAACATCCCCTGAGGGAAACACATATCTATAAAATGTAGAATGGGATATTCAAGAAGATTGTGATGGACTTAAACGTGCAGGACTATGAAGAGTGAAAAATCAACAATCATTTCTCTTTGTTAGTGATCAGGGAACATATCTAGTGGAATTTCCTCCCAATGTGGATCATTTCAGTGACCTCTTCTATGAAGATTTATCTAGATTTCCACCCATGATGGATGTGGAGTTCACTATCGAACTATTACCAAGTGTGGCACTACTGGCTATTTAACCTTATAGGATAGAACATACATAGCTACATAAACTCAAAAAGTATCTTGATGACCCCAATGATAACAATTTTATTAGACCTAACACATCTCTTAGAGATCACCTCTTCTTTTTATATATGAAGAAATATGAAAAACACATATTGTGTGTGGATTATCATTGAATAATCCATCTTATGGTAAATAATTGATATCATTTTCCTCATATAGAGAGTGTCTCCGCCCACCTCGGAGGAGAAACTATTTTCTCCAATATTGATCTGAGGACGACATATTACCAGGTTCATGTGAGACCATTTTGACAAACTATGTACGAAATGCAGGAGAGTGTACGGCTTGTACGAGAATCTGGTAATGCAATTAGGCCTCATGAATGTGCTGACATGTTTTCATGGATCTGATGAATCATCATTTTACCCATACCATTATTCATTTTTGGAGGTTTCCAATGATTTTATTTGGTGTACTCTTACTCCAATCATGACCATGAACATAATCTTGAGATCATGATAAGTACACTAAGAGAGAACCATCTATAAGAGAAGCTCTTAATTTTGCACTTATGATCAATAAGTTTCACCTCATTGGACATATATTATTTGAGGGAGGCATATAAGTTTATTTAAAATTGTGGGTGTTGTTTCATTGGAGAAGCACAAGAATTTTTTTGACATACGCAGTTTCAAGATTCTTGTTGGCTATTACAGGAATTTCATATAGGATTTATCCTACCAAGAAGAACCTATTATGGCCCGGACTAAGAAGGGTGTATAGTTCATCTAGTCAGAAGCATGGGAATATTTTTAGGAGATAATTTTTTGACTAATATCATCTATAATACATATTATGCCTAATCTAGATAGAAGCTTTACATTTTATTATAATGCTTCAAAAATAAGATTGGGTTATGTTTTGATGTAGGGTAATTGAGTCGTGGCTTATGGATCTCTCCATGTGATACCTCATGAGCAGAATAATAGAAGATATGACCTTGAGATAGTAGAATTAGTTCATGATTTATGTATTTGTAGAAACTACATTTTGTGTGAGAAGTTAAACGTTTACATTAATCATAAAATCACAAAATATATATCAACATAGTGAGAATTGAATTTATGGAAGCATATGTGGGTTGAATACCTACAATTTTTCAATTTTTAGCTTTCAAATACCACTAGTAAAGGATGCTATGTGACTGATTATTTGACCCAAAAATCACAAACAAAAGCCCTCCAAGTAGCTAGAAGTGTGTAAAATATGATGACTTCGTTTTCTAAAATGAATCAAGAGGTTTTGGAATGGTATTTACAATGATTCATTTTAGATCATACCGTAAAATATTTTCCTTTGGGGTGATTCCATATGGATCAGCAATCTGATCTTGGGGGGAGTGTTATGATGGAGAGCATCATAGGTGGGAATCTACCTCCTCATTGGGTTGTTGGTGGTAGTTAAATATTACTCAACCATGGATGGGTATGGATAACTTTAGATATATGGGAAGAACTAATAAAGGAATATCATACCTCTATTTGGGCAGTTCATGATTGACTTACCATGATGTCTAGATACATGTATCCCCATTACTAGTGACCAATTATGAAGAAGCATATTGTCGGTGTCAGCGCATGTTTCTCTACATGTGAACTGGTAAAGAAAGAGCACTAATGAACTGTTGGACTTCAACAACCTCTATCCATTCCGATGAGGAAATGGAATGAAAACACCATAAATTACGTTATAGGATTTCCATGATTTCCTCAAGGTATTGATGCAGTATATGTGATTTTTGATAGATTTACCAATGTCACACACTTACTACCTATCTAAGAGACATTATCAAATTATTATTTGGGAAGGATATATATCCTGGTGACAATTAGACATAATTGTAACACCCCAAGCTTCTACGGTACGCTTCTCTTTGAATAATGTGATAGCGTGTGTTGTACGCAACACCGAGTTCTAACACACCATAACTAATCAAACTAGCCGTTATGAATAGTAATACCTACTTTTTGAAATTATATATTTTATATTTGAAAATGGACTTCATTTTTGGATTCGGAATATCGAATTTAGCCTAAGGTGAAATTTTGGTACATTTCAGATAACTTTCATATTTTGATGAATAGTGAAAATTACTAAGTTTTAATTAAAAACAAATTTTTTAATCAAAATAATTAATAGTGATAAATTATGAATTTGAGTGGTTTTAAAGTATATTTAGAATATATTTTTACCATTTAATAAAATGTTGGTCATTGGACATAATTTTACAATTAAACCGAACATAAACGAGTGTCAATCTTTTGATAGTTATTATCTCTTAAAAACACGCTTTTTGTTTTGACAGCGGGAATTAATTTTAAATTAATTTCTGCCACTTCTGTGTTTTGAATTTAGAAAAATGGATTCCATATTTGGAATCAGGATGTTCAAATTGTGTAAATAGGTAACTTCTATTTTTAGACATTTTGAATAATTACTGCGGTAAATATTTTATTTACCATGGTTAAGGGTAAATCCGGTAAATAAGGGTTAAAAAATAATATTATAATAATACTAAATTACCCTAAAACGTGTCTTAACCCTATTGGTTGATACATGGTCGACCATGGGAATCTTTGGGTCTATTTTGGGACCCCATGGATCCACTTGTAAGTGATAATGACACTTTATTTTAATTAAGTTAAAATGAATAAAAAAATGACACAAGCATATATCTTTTAGAAAAACAATTGTTACGTAAGGTTATATATGTTGGATTTTAGATTATAAATATTCATTATAAAGCTAAAAAGATTTCCTACATAATGATATTTTATTTATAATTTTTAGACATTAAATAATTTATTTTATTTATGACACAATGATGATGCAGTAATTACTATAATAGTGAAAAATTAAAATAATTGATATTATAAATACCCAAATAAATATAATATGAAACTTTTAATGAATTAAACCAATTTTATAGGATAATATGATATATTAGGATTGATTTAATTTACCTTGTTCGAAGTAATCAATCTGTTATGAGTTTCACAAAAATCAACTATTGAATAGTGTCAAAATTGACATAAAAGAGTTCTTAAAACAAATATTATATTATTAATTGATATTAAATTCCAAAAAATCTAAGGTTCGGCCAAGAGACTTATATCATGATAGGTTCATCATTAATGTACCACTTGGGGGTCGCTTGGATGTATATAGTAAGTTTATTAACCATATTATATAAAAATACAAAGAGACATTGTAAAAGTGAAACTAATTAACTTAGAGTTAATACTTAAAGATAAGGTTAATATAAGTACCCAAACCTGTCTAAATTCTATTGTTTAAGTGGTTTTCGACCTATCCCCACCTTAAACTTTGAATAATAAGCTTTGGATCCATTAGAAACCGAATATGAATTTATTATAAATTAATATTTCTAGCTTTTCCAAAGGTGCCCCTCACCCCTCTTATAAAAGGGCACTCCTCCTTCTCATTTCTTCACACCTTCAAAGCCTTTTGGTTCGGCCAAACTCTGCCCAAATACTCTCCCAACATACCTCACTACAACCTAGAGGCCTTAGTTTGATCAGAAAGCCAACCTAAGGAGCCCTTTTGATCAAATCAAAAGGAAGAACCCGAAGAAGAGGTAATGATTTCACCACCCTTCTCCAAGTTCATTTCTTCTTCCACTTATTCTTCCTTTGTTTTTACCATTCTAAAATAATAACTCCAGTATCTCACATATACTGTGATGTTATTATAAATATGGTACAATCATATTCAGTATTCTATCCACCCTTTGAATAACATGTCACCATACGTGCGTACGTACGGCTTACCGTCTCCACGTCGTGGTGTAATTGTTATTCAATATAATATTATTTGGATGGGTATAATAATGATGTGTAACTCATGTAAATAATAAATATAACATGTTAATGATTCTGTATATATGATATACCATCCATTTATATATTATTTTAATATCAAAAGAATGATATTGTCGCTCGTGCGTACGTACGGACTACCGTCTCCACGAACGCGATGAGATTCATTCTCCATCGTATCCATTCAAGTATAATTATCATTTAATGATTTAAAAATGATGTTTAAGGACTTGATATCATTCTGGATATGAATAAGATACAACAAACATGTCTTACGTAACAAAACATATAAAAGAAAACAAGTAAGTTAACACCCGAAACAACGATAATTCTAAGATATTATTAACAAATCAATGTTAAAAGATCATATATGATATCATATTAATATATATGATTCTTGTATAATTTAATAACAATTATTTCACCATTATACAGGAGGTTAACCTAACCCAACCAAGGAAAATTACAAGGTAAGGGTTATTTCACAATCTCTTCATTATCCGAGGTTGTTTATATGTAATAATCTACTGGGATCTCTTTATCATCCACATCCATGTTTCTTAAAAATGTATTTCAAAACATTTTTACTATTTACTAGAATATGAGTAAAAGTCATTTATACCCTTTTTGACTTTTTTTAAGTGGTTTATAAAGGAATATTTCGGTCGTTTTCAAAACAAGGTCCTTTTTAACCTTTTCGACAGAATTAAGGTAAGAATGTTTTTTTTAACTTATACAGTGGGTGTGGCTATTTTCTGCCGTTATAAAATCTT
Source organism: Viscum album (assembly GCA_963277665.1). Taxonomy (NCBI): domain Eukaryota; kingdom Viridiplantae; phylum Streptophyta; class Magnoliopsida; order Santalales; family Viscaceae; genus Viscum; species Viscum album. The sequence continues at coordinate 1,554,019,155 of OY728121.1, read as the reverse complement.
CAAAGCTTCCCTTACAAGATTATAAGAATATTTTCAAAGAAAATGTTTTATTTTAAATGGATCTTAAATGATTTCAAATTAAAAGGAGATATTTCTTTAAAAAGAATTTTGATTTCATCTATGTCAACATCCTTTGATGGATTTTAAGATTATTTGAAGTTGATTTATTATGATACAAAACTTCTATATTGTATTGAAGGTTTTGTGATATGTTTGACTGTGGATGTGCTATTTTTATTCCATTCATAGTTTATGGTGTAAGTATTGACATTTCGTATGCTAGTTTTAATACGAATGTTTATGTTATGTTTAAACCTTTTCATATGGGAATGCATTGGACTTAATATGTGACGGGTGGAGCCCGCTATAGCTCCTCGATGCATCGGTAGGTCTCATGAGACAAACTAGTGTCTTGGCACAAGGCCTTGACAAAATCTTATTTGTAGTCTTGGCACGAGGCCTTGACTATGTGGTTATGATAGTCTGGCATTATGCATTCCAACATTATGAAAGTGGTTATTGATTTTTGCATGTGATTATTCGATTAGTAGAATATCCATGTGAATAAGTAAATGGAATTATTTCATTTTATTTATGCCATACCATGTTGAAATTTCATGTTTGAAAGGCATTTGTTTTAGTTATACATTGCCTTAAATGTTTATTCTTATTTATGAAAGTTTCCGCTATATTGTTATCCTTACTGGGCATTTGAGCTCACCCCTTTTCTATGTTTTATTTTTCCCAGGATGTGAAGAAGTAAGTTATGAATGACCTTCAGGGATATTATGAGGGGATTATAGTGTGGACGGTGGAAAAATTATGTTGTTGTAGTAGTTTTTCATTTTATGATGTAATGTAAAACTTATGAAATATATCTACTGTTTCCAAGGATACTAAACCAATCGGTCTTTCGAGATTTGATCTTTCTTGTGATCATGCCAATGTTTATGTAATTAATGCACCGAATCTGGGTAACTGGGGTCGGGGCGTTACAGTTGGTATCAGAGGAAGTTTAGTACAAACCTTGGAAACTAGATTTAGATAAACTCTTATTAGAGCACGTAGACCTAAGATGAACTTTGAGGATTAGTATAGAAGAACTTCCTAGAATTTTGGTATTGTAGAGATTTTGTGAGTTTTCCGAGCAATACATCCCTGTCTGGATACGAGCAGGTAGAGGCGGCTCTGGCACAGATGTACCTAGGGGTAAAACCCGAAAACACCGCTTTGAGCTAGACTCGAACGGGAACCGGTGCACGACAACGGGCCTTGCTGCACTCTTGGTTACGACACTCCCGGGGGATATGCTTAGGATAACTCTCATTTTCTTTACAAATCATTATGAAGGGTTTATGAGTATATACATCCTCAAAGAAAAAAAAATTCTTATGATTATGGATTATATCCATAAATAGTTCAATTTATGTTAAGTGTTTTATAAGTATGGGATTATGTATTTTGATTCATAAACTTATCTAGTTTATGCAATTGTTTAGAAATGGATCCTAGTGGAAGAAATGGAAACCGTATCAATGCACGTACTCCATGTAGGGATTGCCCTCCTGCTCAAGATAATTATAGTGGGGCTGGTGATACAACTGGTGCCGATCAGCTAATCACCATACTGGGACAACTTACTCAGGTTATGAATAATAACCTTACCCGTATGGAGCACCCTGATCCGCAGAGTGGAGGATCAATGTTAGATCGATTCATGAGGCAACAACCACCAACTTTCAACAGGAATACAAATCCCTTAGTAGCTGAGCAATGGATATTTTCCCTAGAGAAAATATTTCAGGCTTTGGGGAGCAGTGAAATGGAAAAAGATATCATGGCAGTTTACCGCCTCACTGGAGATGCTGATCAATGGTGGTCATTGATTCAGAACATGAAGGAAGATGATGAAGTATCAAATATGGAATGGAGGGAGTTCAAAGATCTTTTTTTAGAAAAATACTTCCCTCGCGACCATCGAGCAGATATGGAAAGGCAATTTCTGAGTCTGAGACAAAAGGAGAATGAGAATGTCACAAAGTATGAGGCTAACTTTACAAGGTTAGCAAGGTATGCTGGAGATTATATTCGCAACCCAAGAAGTAAGATTGATCGTTTCTTTGATAGGTTAAAACCATTTCTCCGTCGAGCATTAGTCTCACAATCCTTTTCATCGTACGAAGACATTGTCTCATGTGCTATCAAGACCAAAAAGGAATTCTCTAAGTCTTATGACTTTAAAGCAAAGCAAGAGAAGAAGAGACCTTCTGATCAATCTGGGAATGGAAATAAGGGGAAGAAGGGGAAGGTTGAATATCCATCTTGTGGTAAATGCGGGAAGAAACATCCTGGTACTTGCTTGAAGGGAATGGGAGTCTGTTACAAGTGTGGTGAAAAATGCCACCAAGCTCATGATTTCAAGGGGAAGAAGGAAGCTACCAACATTCAGTGCTACAATTGCAGGGAGATGGGGAAATATGCAAATGCATGTCCTAAGCGTCAGGAGAACTTACCTCAGAAAAGGCCAAGGGATCAAGGCCAGGCTTATGCTATCACTACTGCTGAGGTAGAAGCTCCGAAAGACGTGGTGGCAGGTAATTTAATGGTTTCCTCAAGTTTAGAAAATGCATTATTTGATTCTGGATCATCGCATTGTTTCATATCTTCCCAGTTTGCTAAGAAAATTAGATATTTCCAATTTGATTTAATAAGGGAGTTGTCAGTTAAAACTCCTAAGGGAAGTATCGTTGCAACAAAGTTTTGTGAATCAGTCCTCATTAGAGCACATAAATTTTCTTTATCTGCTGATTTCATCGTCATACCTATGATTGAGTTTGATATAATCCTCGGTATGGACTGGCTTTCGGACTATGATGCGAAGATTTATTGTAAGAAGAAAGAGGTTACGATTCTTGATGATAATGATAAGGAGCACCTTATTTTTAGAGCAGAATCGTCACCACCTAATTCTTATTTATATCCACCCCCAGTAGCTCAACTTAATTCAATTATTGGGGAGGAAGAGAATGAAATAACTGTCGGTGAGGAAAGGAATGTTCAAATAGAGGATGTACCTGTTATGAAAGAATTTTTAGATGTATTTCTGGAAGATTTACCTGGACATCCTCCAGAACGAGAAGTTTAGTTTTCCATTGATTTGATTCCTGGATCAAGGCCTTTATCGAAGACCCCTTATAGAATGGCCACTGTAGAGTTAGTCGAACTAAAGAAACAACTAGAGGAATTGTGTAATAAGGGATTTATTCTCCCTAGTGTTTCTCCATGGGGAGCCCCTGTTCTTTTTGTTAAAAAGAATGATGGATCTATGAGGTTATGTATCGACTACAGGGAGATCAATGCTATAATGATAAAGAACAAGTATCCCCTACCTCGTATTGATGATTTATTTGACCAACTGCATGGAGCTCAATACTTTTCAAAGATTGACCTTCGATCTGGATACCATTAGTTGTGTGTGAAGAAGGAAGACATTCCGAAGACAGCATTTCGAACCAGGTACGGGCATTACGAGTTTACTATAATGCCTTTTGGATTGACTAATGCACCCTCTGTATTCATGGATCTGATGAATAGAGTTTTCAAGGAGTATCTCGATGAATTTGTGGTGGTATTTATTGATGATATCTTGGTATACTCCAAAACCTACGAAGATCATGAAAATCACTTGCACATTATCTTGAAGACTCTGAGGAGGCATGAATTATATGGGAAGTTTAGCAAGTGTGAATTCTGGCTTCAGGAGGTCTCTTTTCTTGGCCATATTGTCTCAAAAGATGGAATCTCTGTTGATCCTTCTAAGACCAAGGCAATCCAAGAATGGCCAGCACCTACGAGTATAACTGAGGTACGCAGTTTTATTGGTTTGGCAGGTTATTATCGACGTTTCGTCCAGAATTTTTCCCGATTGGCTGACCCATTAACAAAGCTCACACGTAAAGGGGTTAAATTTGTTTGGACAAAAGAGTGTGAAGAATGTTTCGAAGAACTAATGAGAAGATTAGTCAATGCTCCTATATTGACTCTACCATCGGGGAATGATGGGTTCGTTATTTATAGTGATGCATCAAAGAAAGGACTTGGTTGTGTCCTTATGCAGAATGATAGAGTTATTGCCTATGCATCACGACAGTTGAAAATTCATGAACAAAAATATCCTACTCATGATCTCGAGTTAGCAGCTGTAATCTTTTCTTTGAAGATATGGAGGCACTACCTCTATGGTGAAAAATGTGAGATTTATTCTGATCACAACAGTTTGAAGTATATTTTCTCACAAAAATAACTCAACATGAGGCAAAGGAGATGGCTTGAATTACTCAAGGATTATGATTGCACGATACACTACCACCCGGGGAAAGCAAACAAGGTGGAAGATGCTTTGAGCAGAAGAGACCATGGTGTTTTGAACATGATGAGAATTGAAAGGGATCCAATTTTCATGGATCTAGTGAATATGGACATGGGAATAACCAGGGAAGGTGAAACATCAATGCTTTTTCAAATGGTTGCCAAACCATCTTTACTAGAAAGGATTAAGAGTTCTCAGACCGATGATGAAGAATTCCAAAAGAAGATTAAAGCTGTGAATGATGGGAGATTGAGAGACTTTGTGTATGAAGATGGAATTTTGAAATTCGGGAAGAGACTTTGTGTTCCCAATATACCTGATCTAAAAAGGGAATTGTTGGATGATGCTCATAGTTCCAATTTCTCTATACACCCTGGGAGCACCAAAATGTATAGAGATTTGAAGGAACATTTTTGGTGGGACAACATGAAGAGGGAGCTTGCTGATTTTGTGTCAAGATGTATGGTTTGTCAAAAAGTGAAAGCTGGAAGGCAACAGCCTGGAGGAGTCATGCAACCTCTTCCCATACCGGAGTGGAAATGGGACAATGTTACGATGGACTTTGTCATGGGGCTACCAAAGACTCCTAGAAGGAAAGATGCAATATGGGTTATTGTTGATCGTCTTACCAAGACAGCACATTTTCTTGCGATAAGAGAAGATCTACCCCTGGAACGTCTAGCAAGACTATATATTAATGAAGTTGTGAGACTTCATGGAGTACCCCTATCGATTGTTTCTGATCGTGATCCCCGTTTTACTTCAAGATTCTGGAAAAGTCTTCAGAAATCCCTGGATACTGAACTTCATTTGAGCACTGCTTACCACCCTCAGACAGACGGACAATCAGAACGGACTATTCAAACCTTAGAAGACATGTTGAGATCTTGCTCACTTGACTTTCAGGGTATGTGGGATCAATATTTACCTCTGGTATAATTTTCCTATAACAATAGCTTCCATTCGAGTATTCATATGGCACCATATAAAGCATTATACGGAAAGAGATGTCGTACACCAACCTGTTGGGATGACATTGGTGAAAGAAAACTTGTAGGCCCAGAACTGGTGGAGGAAACGGTGGAAAAGGTGAAAGTAATCCAAAATCACATCAAAGCAGCTCAAAGTTGGCAGAAGAGCTATGCCGATAATCGAAGGAAGTATTTGGAATTTCAAGTCGGTGATCATGTTTTTCTGAAGGTATCTCCATGGTAGGGAGTCATACGTTTTGGTAAGAAAGGTAAATTGAGTCCCAGGTACATCGGACCTTTCGAAATTCTAGAACGAATTGGGGTTGTAGCTTACCGATTGGCAATGCCGCCAAGTCTCTCCAAAGTTCACGATGTGTTCCACGTATCTCTATTGAGGAAATACATGCCTGATCTGACGCATGTACTCACCTATGAGGAATTAGAACTGGAACCCGATCTGTCTTATTGCGAAGATCCTGTCAAGATTCTCGATACGAGAGAACAAGTGCTGAGAAACCGGACGACGCATCTGGTAAAACATTTGTGGAGAAACCATAAGATGGAAGAGGCAACGTGGGAACCCGAGGAACTTATGATGAAGAACCACCCGAGTCTTTTTATGCAGTAATACCCTAGAAATTGCGAGGACGCAATTATTTGAAGGAGGGGAGAATGTAACACCCCAAGCTTCTACGGTACGCTTCCCTTTGAATAATGTGATAGCGTGTGTTGTACGCAACACCGAGTTCTAACACACCATAACTAATCAAACTAGCCGTTATGAATAGTAATACCTACTTTTTGAAATTATATATTTTATATTTGAAAATGGACTTCATTTTTGGATTCGGAATATCGAATTTAGCCTAAGGTGAAATTTTGGTACATTTCGGATAACTTTCATATTTTGATGAATAGTGAAAATTACTATGTTTTAATTAAAAACAACTTTTTTAATCAAAATAATTAATAGTGATAAATTATGAATTTGAGTGGTTTTAAAGTATATTTAGAATATATTTTTACCATTTAATAAAATGTTGGTCATTGGACATAATTTTACAATTAAACCGAACATAAACGAGTGTCAATCTTTTGATAGTTATTATCTCTTAAAAACACGCTTTTGTTTTGACAGCGGGAATTAATTTTAAATTAATTTCTGACACTTCTGTGTTTTGAATTTAGAAAAATGGATTCCATATTTGGAATCAGGATGTTCAAATTGTGTAAATAGGTAACTTTTATTTTTAGACATTTTGAATAATTACTGCGGTAAATATTTTATTTACCATGGTTAAAGGTAAATCCGGTAAATAAGGGTTAATAAATAATATTATAATAATACTAAATTACCCTAAAACGTGTCTTAACCCTATTGGTTGATACATGGTCGACCATGGGAATCTTTGGGTCTATTTTGGGACCCCATGGATCCACTTGTAAGTGATAATGACACTTTATTTTAATTAAGTTAAAATGAATACAAAAATGACACAAGCATATAACTTTTAGAAAAACAATTGTTACATAGGGTTATATATGTTGGATTTTAGATTATAAATATTAATTAGAAAGATAAAAAGATTTCCTACATAATGATATTTTATTTATAATTTTTAGACATTAAATAAATTATTTTATTTATGACACAATGATGATGCAGTAATTACTATAATAGTGAAAAATTAAAATAATTGATATTATAAATACCCAAATAAATATAATATGAAACTTTTAATGAATTAAACTAATTTTCTAGGATAATATGATATATTAGGATTGATTTAATTGACCTTGTTCGAAGTAATCAATCTGTTATGAGTTTCACAAAAATCAACTATTGAATAGTGTCAAAATTGACATAAAAGAGTTCTTAAAACAAATATTATATTATTAATTGATATTAAATTCCTAAAAATCTAAGGTTCGGCCAAGAGACTTATATCATGATAAGTTCATCATTAATGTACCACTTGGGGGTCGCTTGGATGTATATAGTAAGTTTATTAACCATATTATATAAAAATACAAAGAGACATTGTAAAAGTGAAACTAATTAACTTAGAGTTAATACTTAAAGATAAGGTTAATATAAGTACCCAAACCTGTCTAAATTCTATTGTTTGAGTGGTTTTCCACCTATCCCAACCTTAACCTTTGAATAATAAGCTTTTTAGCCATTAGAAACCGAATATGAATTTATTATAAATTAATATTTCTAGCTTTTCCAAAGGTGCCCCTCACCCCTCTTATAAAAGGGCACTCCTCCTTCTCATTTCTTCACACCTTCAAAGCCTTTTGGTTCGGCCAAAATCTTCCCAAATACTCTCCCAACATCCCTCAATACAACCTAGAGGCCTTAGTTTGATCAGAAAGCCAACCTAAGGAGCCCTTTTGATCAAATCAAAAGGAAGAACCCGAAGAAGAGGTAATGATTTCACCACCCTTCTCCAAGTTCATTTCTTCTTCCACTTCTTCTTCCTTTGTTCTTACCATTATAAAATAATAACTCCAGTATCTCACATATACTGTGATGTTATTATAAATATGGTACAATCATATTCAGTATTCTATCCACCCTTTGAATAACATGTCACCATACGTGCGTACGTACGGCTTACCGTCTCCACGTCGTGGTGTAATTGTTATTCCATATAATATTATTTGGATGGATATAATAATGATGTGTAACTCATGTAAATAATAAATATAACATGTTAATTCTTCTGTATATATGATATACCATCCATTTATATATTATTTTAATATCAAAAGAATGATATTGTCGCTCGTGCGTACGTACGGACTACCGTCTCCACGAACGCGATGAGATTCATTCTCCATCGTATCCATTCAAGTATAATTATCACTTAATGATTTAAAAATGATGTTTAAGGACTTGATATCATTTTGGATATGAATAAGATACAACAAACATGTCTTACGTAACAAAACATATAAAAGAAAACAAGTAAGTTAACACCCGAAACAACGATAATTCTAAGATATTATTAACAAATCAATGTTAAAAGATCATATATGATATCATATTAATATATATGATTCTTGTATAATTTAATAACAATTATTTCACCATTATACAGGAGTTTAACATACCCCAACCAAGGAAAATTACAAGGTAAGGGTTATTTCACAATCTCTTCATTATCCGAGGTTGTTTATATGTAATAATCTACTAGGATCTCTTTATCATCCACATCCATGTTTCTTAAAAATGTATTTCAAAACATTTTTACTATTTACTAGAATATGAGTAAAAGTCATTTATACCCTTTTTGACTTTTTTTAAGTGGTTTATAAAGGAATATTTCGGTCGTTTTCAAAATAAGGTCCTTTTAACCTTTTCGACAGAATTAAGGTAAGAATGTTTTTTTTAACTTATACGGCAGGTGTGGCTATTTTCCGCCGTTATAAAATCTTCAAAGCTTCCCTTACAAGCTTATAAGAATATTTTCAAAGAAAATGTTTTATTTTAAATGGATCTTAAATGATTTCAAATTAAAAGGAGATATTTCTTTAAAAAGAATTTTGATTTCATCTATGTCAACATCCTTTGATGGATTTTAAGATTATTTGAAGTTGATTTATTATGATACAAAACTTCTATACTGTATTGAAGGTTTTGTGATATGTTTGACTGTGGATGTGCTATTTTTATACCATTCATAGTTTATGGTGTAAGTATTGACATTTCGTATGCTAGTTTTAATACGAATGTTTATGTTATGTTTAAACCTTTTCATATGGGAATGCATTGGACTTAATATGTGACGGGTGGAGCCCGCTATAGCTCCTCGATGCATCGGTAGGTCTCATGAGACAAACTAGTGTCTTGGAACAAGGACTTGACAAAATCTTATTTGTAGTCTTGGCACGAGGCCTTGACTATGTGGTTATGATAGTCTGACATTATGCATTCCAACATTATGAAAGTGGTTATTGATTTTTGCATGTGATTATTCGATTAGTATAATATCCATTTGAATAAGTAAATGGCATTATTTCATTTTATTTATTCCATACCATGTTGAAAGTTCATGTTTGAAAGGCTTTTGTTTTAGTTATACATTTCCTTAAATGTTTATTCTTATTTATGAAAGTTTCCGCTATATTGTTATCCTTACTGGGCATTTGAGCTCACCCCTTTTCTATGTTTTATTTTTCCCAGGATGTGAAGAAGTAAGTTATGAATGACCTTCAGGGATATTATGAGGGGATTATAGTGTGGACGGTGGAAAAATTATGTTGTTGTAGTAGTTTTTCATTTTATGATGTAATGTAAAACATATGAAATATATCTAGTGTTTCCAAGGATACTAAACCAATCGGTCTTTCGAGATTTGATCTTTCTTGTGATCATGCCAATGTTTATGTAATTAATGCACCGACTCTGGGTAACTGGGGTCGGGGCGTCACAATAATGGAGTACCTTGTTCTATTGTCTCGGATAGAGATGCACGCATTACATCATTGTTCTAGGAATATATTAAAAATGTGATTGGTTCCATTGTACTCTTGAGTACTGAATATCACCATAATAATGTTGGCAAGTCCAATCAGACTGTACTTGTGTTATAGGTTATTCTACAGGCATGTATCATTCGTTTTACAGGTTCTTATGAGAAAAACATTTATCTTGTTGATTTTACCAATAATAATAGCTCTATGAAAGAATTAAAATGGATCTGTATGAGGCCCTCTATGGAAGTCTAATCTATTCACCATTGTGTAGGCTCAAAAAATGAGAGGTATCTCTATTGTTCCCTCATCTCGTTTAGGATATTTCTGAGTAATATTAGCAGATTCTGTAGTGTATGACTATAGTTATATCCAAAAAGAAATTTGATACTGATCATCATCCTAGAAATATCAGGTTTGAGGTGGGACATCGATTCATTCATCATGTTCATCCCAGGATGGGTCATATGTAGATCCGGATTCTAGGGATGTTGTCATCGAGATATATTGGGTTGTTCAAGAAAGTGGAGAGAGTTGGGCAGGTACCCTATTAGTTACTGTCACCAATGTGGAACAATTCCATTCATGATGTCTTCCATGTATCTCAGCTTCGATATTATTATCAAGAGTTATATCATTCACTTGATCGAAATAACATCGAGCCCATGATGGATGAATCCTATGAAGAGAGTCGGATCCTTATTGTCGACTGTGGCACCATGGTTCTACAAGGGAGGTCACATCATATATTTTGGGTGATGTGGTAGCGTGGACATATTTCGGACTACACATAGAAGTATGATACTGATGTGTGTACTCAATTGTCAGATATTTTCTCAAAAGACATTATACTATCTTCTGAAGGGAATCATGGAGATGATTTGTCTTAAGAATGGGGGTTGTAAAATACTTTCTTTAATCAAGGTATCTACTATTTAATTTATTAGTTTAAATCCTTAATATGGCCTAGGGAATGATCCTATACACATAGTTCTGGGTCTTAAATAGATATTTAATTTATTTAAATAATTATTGGGGTTTTATGTATAATATTTAATCGTACCCTATCACATTGTTTGAGTTAAATATAATAAAAATGGATTAAAAAATACTAAAATTAATTTCATGGAAATAAAAAAAATGAAAAGGGGATAGAAATAAATAATTTATTAAAATTTATTGGAGAAGAGAGAAAATAATTAAATTGGGGTAACCCATTTTATTAATTATTTTCCTCCCTCCCTCCATTATTATATTTATTATTTTCATCCATTTAATTTTATTTATTTCAATTTTTTTATTAATTTTTCCTTTTTTTCCTCTCCATTTTACTTTCTTTGTTTTCCTTTTTTTCTCAGTTCCTCTCCACTATCTCCTCTTGTTGCATCGTGCCCCCTACTAGGTGGTTCAACTCCTCCTACACTCCATTCAGAATTATTTTGGGACTACGTCCCTTATACATTTCCAAAATTTATTTATGATTATTGAATCACTCAGTAAGTCTATCCTCACGCACAAAGAATCCTAGGATATCATCCACTCTCCGTCATGAAAATCACAACATAATGATTTACCCTGATTTTTTTATATAATCATTTTTTCTTATATTATATGTCAAATAAAAGGTCATTTTAGAGCATATGATCCACTAAAAATTTTATGTGAGGTGTCTACTCTATTTCCCATCATTTCGTTTCTTCTTTTAGATTTCATGTTCTGCTGCTCTTTGGTTCCTAATAACAATAATAAATTTCTCATATTCTAAATTAAATAAATTATGTGTCTTGGATATTTCAACCTTCATTGGGATGAAACGTGGAATATGTATTAAGGGCCCACACATGAACTCTTCGGTCATGATTTGTTACCACACTACACCTTATGGTGGTGATGTCTTAGGCTTTTCCAGAAAAGGGTTTCCCTGGAATTTCTATACACTAATAATTGATATAGATTCCCAAAGGGATAATTTAGGATGGACCCATTGGAAAGGTGGCTATGACATAACTCTAAGAATACTCAAACCCATATTTGCATTACCCATGACACACTAATGATAAAACCATTCCTCGAGTGATTTTAGGTCTTTCATATAATTTTCATGGACGAGCTCATTGGTATTGGAAAAATTGAAAGATATACCATAGAAATACCTTTTGTATGGGATCATATTTTCCATGACCCATCCCCCAGGGCCCGCATCATGACTACCCCAAGCCTGCCTTCCATAGGCCAGGGGCTGGCGACTAGCAACAAAGTCATAATCCCCTAAAACTGGGAAGGAATTTCCATTATAAAACTTAAACTCACAAAACCAGAGTACACGCGGAAGAAAAAACTAAGTAAAAGAAATTTTATAACAAGTGTAATGAATGTAAAGGGGTCTAGAATAAAATCCCAATAATATTTTCCAACTGAAAAACAAGTACAACTGAAAAGAATGGGACAAACATCTGAAATGTAGAAGTAGCTCTAGGATCGTCGTCCGGGATTCCTACCTGATGGGTAGGTATAGATTTCCACCTAAATAATCCACATTTATCGGTCTTCTCTGTGTACCGTCTCGCTGAGTAGTCCTCCTCCGGGTAACATTTAGTCCTGGCTCTCTCTCAGCCTCCATCAATGTTGTCTGTCGTCTGCATCCAACACAACGTGGTGCGGGCAAAGCCTATGAAGGCGTGAGTAAAACGATACTTTGTAGGGACCCCAAGACCCTCATGGTCTCTCATAATCCAACAAGAATAAACCACAAGGTATTATTTCAATAGATAACCATTACTTAGGCGTATACCCATACATATACATAAGTTATCAAATAACCCATCTCAATCATGAGGAAACACTAAGGTCATTGACTAAGCTCAAACTTGGATTTTCATTAACGAACCCCTGACTGCTGGAGAAATCCTCCTCTGTCGACTGTAGTTTTCCTGTTGAGACTCTGACGTGATACTCACTAACGTTAAACTACTGAGGTACTGCTCATGCCGAGTACCGTGGGTCTGCTGCCTCAGAGACTACCGCTCCCCGCCATGGGTCTTCCACCTCACACATTAGTGCTCCCCCTAATAGCCTACAGAGGTACTCCTCATGTCGAGTACCGCGGGTCTCCCTCCACACACAATAGCGCTCCTCTACCATGCGTCTGTCACCTCACACAGTAGTGCTCCCCACTCGGATAGTCGAATCACTTCGAAATGAATCGGACAAGCAGTCATCAAGTCTTCACCAGCTACTAGGTCTCCATAGTTTTCTCGCTCATCTCTGGGAGGGTCTCCTCCACAAGCTATAAGCTGATACTAAAAGTGTCATTAGGTCCCATGAATAAGTATCTCAGAGGTCCGCCACATCATAGTGGTCTCAACGCAACCGAAGGAACGTCAATCGGATGCTCGGTCTGTGATTTATTATCCTTTTAGTCCTGGGGGCCAGGTTGGTCTTCTGTACGAACTAACTCAACCATATCTCAACTATACCTTGAACTCCCATGGGATATTTGCAAAGGGACCGTTACTCAATGAGATTACCAGCTCAGCTGATGGTTCATCAAAAGGACATCTGGTGCCAAAGATATAGCCAAAGTCAGCAATGAGTCATTAGTGGGCCCGGGTCAGGTCCAACCCGGTCAGACCGAATCGGCCCCACCCGGATTCGGTCGACCTGGTCTGGGTCAACCTGGTCAGACTTGCTGGGTCTGACTCAGCCCGTTGGGTGGTTCAGCCCGCTAAGTTTGGCCCAATACACTGGGCCTGGCCCAGGGGACTGAGTGGACAATTTGGGCCGAAGTCGCCACGTGGGCGACTTAGCCCGAAGGATAGTGGCAGGTTCTATAGGATTCATGAGGGGTTAGGCTCCGGCGGCTCAGCCCGAGAGGCCAACTGCGAGCCGCGAAGGGCGTGAGTAGGCCACGGGTGTGGCAGGAAGGGCATGGGGTGCGCGGGGCAGCTGACCTGGGTGTCGGGCAGGCGGCCTGGGCGTTGGGGGGCGCCGGGCTGGCGCCGGGAGGGCGTTGCACATGCGGCTGGGGTGCTAGGGGGCTCCAGGCAGGTAGCCTTGGCTCTGCGCAGGCATCGAAAGGGCGGTTGGGGCACTATCCAGGCGCCAGGAGTGCGTCAAGCGGGCGGCCTGCACACTGGGAGGCGTCGGGCAGGCGACCCAGGCGTCGGGGTTGCTGGGCACGCCGGCAGCGTGCGGGGTGCGCGGGTAGGGTGTCGGCGGCCAAGCGGGTAGAGATTTTGGCCGAGGCACGCATGGGTAGGCTGGTCGGGTGCCACGAGGCCGGCGGCATGGTTCGCGGAGGCCGCGGGTAGCACAACCTCTATTCACCATCTTCATCGATGCCGCCGCATTTCCATACCGCTGCTACATCACCGTCGATCCAAGGATCCAAAACTGTAATGGTTGTGGAGCGGTCGGGTCATGTTCGTTCGTCCCTAACACTCTACATTAGAATGATAGAAGCAGCTCATGATGTTGATTTAACGAGAGAATATTAATCATTAAACAACTTCAAAACACCCCAACCTTTTTAATCGATGGGCGTTTGTTCATCGCTGGGGAAGATGATGATGACATCATTCACCGTAAGCTTCCACTCCTGAGTTCGTGCATCATTCCTTTGATGATGATGAGGAAGGATGAAGGTTCATAGTAGAAATCCCACGTCGGAAGGGGGTCTCGAGGAAGAAGCCGAGGAAGAATTTTTCATCACCGACATCTTCACGTTCTTCGTTGGAGAATTCTATTCTTCTAAGGACTCCACAAAATAGAGAACAAACATGCCAAAATAATAGATTTTAATCTATTGTGTCTGAAGGCGTGATTTATTTTAGTGGGCCCCACTTAATTAAGTTCACTGTGGCACAAATATTCTAAATTCAAAACTGGTGAGGCTCCACCAAATTAATTGCACAAGATTGGAAAAATTAAATTGGGGAATTTTGAGGAGGTTAAAAGCTTGGGTGGTCCATACCGTATTTACAAGAAGAGGCTTAAGGGGTTTCCTTCCATTAATTGGAGGGTTTTGTGGTGGTTTAATTCTCCTCCATTAAGAGAGGATTTAGAGACCGAGAGGCTCTCCCTCACTAATGAGGGAGAGTTGCGAGGTTTCCTCCCCTTCTATTAAATAGGGGGTTAAGCCCCATGTGGACCCCACGTCATAACCTCTCATGGGAGGTTATGCTACTTGGGTGGTCCCCACCCCAATTATCCTCCCATGGGAGGCTGGGGTGTGGCGGTCCCACCACCAGCTACCTTGTGGATATTTTAACCAACCATATCCACATGGCATGGGTTCAACAAAAATAATATAATTTGTCGCATATTTTATTTTATTAATCCACGTGACACCCAAAAACCAACTCTCATACCCATTCAACTGTCGTCAAGGTGAAAGTCTGCTTAAGAGAAAACTGAAGTTGAGAGTTCAACGATGCCCTCATATTTTAATTCTGAGCATCCATTCAAAAGATTGAAAAACCCGCACGTACGTTTACTGAACATACCCGAACAAAACTTCAGAAATTGATTACGGGAACACCAAGCCACGGAATCATGCGCCGTCAGAAACTGTGGACTCGTAAAATGCAAAGAATTTACAGAACAAAAATTCCTTGAAAATTCCTAATCTTTACATTACCCGCACCTCAGGGCTTTGCATCCCCATAAAGTTATAACTCACACTAGAGAATTAAAAGTGGGTACTGAGAATGAATCTCAGCCTCCCTCTCCCATGTGATCTCCTAAAGGTTCCCGTGCTACCAGCAAACGCGCACTAGATGAATCGATTGTCCACACAGGACCCGCTATTATCGATCCTCAATCTCCACTTGGACCTCCACGAAAGTCACCCCGTCATCGATGTCCAGCTCTCCGTGATCGATGATGTGGTACGGGTCCTGCATGTATCTCCTCAACTGAGATACGTGGAAGACATCTTGTACTTGATGCAACTGAGGTGGAAGGGCCAGGCGGTAATCCACCTCGCCTACTCTGCCAAGGACCCGGAACGGTCCGATAAAACGTGGAGATGACTTGTCACCTCAGCCAAATATCCGTAGACCTCATCGAGGTGAGACCCGTAAGAAGATTTGGCCACCATCCTCGAACTCCAGTGGTCTATATCTCCTAGGAGCATAGGAATTATGTCTACCATGTGCAGTCTTCATCCACTCCTGGATGATCTGCTCCTTCTCCATGGTAGCTTCTTCCATCTATGGTCCCACTAGTGCTGACCCCCCAGGGTCTGTCCAGCGCAGTGGTGATCTACATGGTCGGCCATACAGTGCCTCGTAAGGGACCATCCCGATGGTGGAGTGGTATTTGTTGTTCTACGCAACCTCCACCAAGGGTAAGTGATCCTCCCAGCTGCAACAAAAGTCAAGGACACATTCATGGAGGCTGTCCTCGAGAGTCTAAATGGTCCTCTCAGTCTGATCATCCTTCTGCAGGTGGAAGGCGATGCTCAAGAGAAGCTGCATCCCGAAAGCCTCCTACAACCCCTTCTATAGTTGGGATGTGAAACGAGCATCTCGATCGGAGATGATAGTCGATGACACACCATGAAGTATTATGATCTCTTGAACGTAGAGGCATCCCAAGATCTCTAATGAGCCATGCTCTCTGATTGGTAGGAAGTGGGCCGACTGGGTGAGTCGGTCTATGATAAACCAAATAGAGTCATGTCCTTTGGATGTATGTGGAAGTCCTGTCATGAAATCCATGGATATCCCATCCCACTTCCACTCTGGGACCTCTAAGGGATAAACTAGATCTGCTGGTACCTGGTGCTTTTCCGTCCCTTGGTAACTAGTGAGGCACCGTGAGAAACACTATGCTACCACCTTCCTCATACCTGGCCACCAATGCTGTCGTCGAAGGTCTGGGTATATCTTCACCACTCCCAGATGTACCGAAAGAGGGGAAGTGTGTAACTACCTCAACACCTCCTCCTGATGTGCAGCTGATACCATCGTACACACTCTGAAGAGGATAACATGCTCCACATCTTCAGAAAATCCATTAGGTGCATGCTCAGTGGATATCTGGGCATGTCGCGTCTTGCAGTCAGCATACCCAAGTTGTGCCTCTCGGACTTGTTTAAGAAGTGGGGGCTTGACTGTAAGAGATTGTAGATAGGTTGATCCATCCCTATCCACAAAGGATATCTAAAATGCGGCCAACTTCTCTGTCGCCTCTCTTACCAGCTAGATTCCTAATCACCTACTGAGCGCATTTGCTACAAATTTCCCCTTTCCATGAGTATATACTATCTCAAAGTCATAGTCTTGGTGGAACTCAACCCATCACTGTTGTCTCGGGTTTAGGTCCTTCTGAGATAAGATATACCTGAGATGCTTCTGATCAGAGTAGACTATAAATTTCTCTCCCATTAGATAGTGTCACTTCATCTTCAAGGATAAGACCACTACTGCTAACTCCAGGTCATGGGTAGTGTAGTTCTTCTCATGATGTCTCAACTATCGTGAACCACACGCGATCACTGCTCGCTCCTGCATCAGGACACACCTATGTTTAATCACTGATGTGTTGCAGTAAACTACATACCCTACGCCATCCTCTAGAAGCCTCAATATGGGGGCACTAGTTAGACTCTACCTCATCTCCGGAATACTCTGATGGCACCTCTCTGACTATACGAAAGGTTTCCCCTTCTTCGTCAAGGCTGATAGTGGCGTTGCAACTCTGGAGATGTCTGGAATGAATGTCTGGTAGTACCTAGCCATGCCCAGGAAACTTTGTACCTTCTTCACACTCATGGGTGGATCCCATGTAAGTACTGCCTCAATCATCGCTAGATCCACTGCAACTCCAGTCTTCGAGATCACATGTCCCAAGAAGTGAACCTCTCGAATCCAAAACTAGAACTTCTAGAGTTTACCATAAATCTGGTGCTCTCAGAGGGTATCCAATACCACCCAAAAATGGTATGCATGCTCCCCCTCAGTATTCAAGTAAATCAGTATGTAGTCGATGAAGACTACGAAAAAGTGATCGAGGTATGGCTTGAGGATCCTGTTCACGAGACTCATGAACACTGCTAGAGAATTGGTTACGCCGAAGGGAAAAACCCAGAACTCGTAGTGGATGTACCAACACCTGAAGGTGGTCTTTTTCACATCATCATCAAGAACTCTCAGCTAGTGATATCCTGATCTGAGTTCTATCTTAGGGAACCATCGTTCACCCTTGATCTAATCATAGAGTTCATCTATCCTCGGTAGTGGGTACTCGTTCTTCACAGTCACCCGGCTCAGGCAACGGTAGTGGACACATAGCCTCAAGCTCCTATCCGCCTTCTTGGAAAACAGAATCAGGTCTACCTAGGGAGAAACATTGGGCCGGATGAATCCCTTCTCCTGCAAGTACTCCAGCTGTACCCGCAGCTCACGAACCTCCGTGGGAGTCATCCGATATGCTGGAGTAGATATCGGTGTCGTCCCAGGGTACAGGTCAATATAGAAGTCCACCTCTCTATGAGGAGGTAGTCATATAACATCGTCAGGGAAAATATCCATGTATTGTTCTACCACTACAGGGTATGTCAAACTCTCCACAACAACTGCTCCGAGGGTAAGGCAAGACAACTGGTTAGTGATCGGTTGTATCCTCCTCCAAGCGAGTCTGTCCTATTCTTCCAAGGTTCCCTTATCGCTGGTGAAGGTAAACCTGGTCCCATCCGGGCAGACACACCACACTTTGTGCCAAATATAGTCAATCTGAACATAGACTGTAGATAACCATTCCATACCCAAGATGACATCGTAAAGCCTCGACTCTGATACTAGAAGACCCCAGCCGAAGATATCGCCTCCTAGAGTAAGATCGCACTACCCGCACCAGTGCATGATCGTCGAATCCGCACCCGTAGGAGTCTCTAGCAGTAGGGAACGATCTAACGGCTCCTTCAAAATATCTGAGCTCCGAATGAGGGAAGTGAAAATGAAAGAGTGGATGGAACCTATTTCTATTAGAACTGCAGCTAAGGAGGAGTAGACACATATCATACCTTGAATCATATCTGGAGTGCCGTGATCATAGGCCTCAGCTACCTAAAGTTGTGATCTTCCGTGTCCACCCGCTCCCTATGGTTTGGTTATACCTCCTGGTGGTGGTGGTGGAAACACCTATTAACATTGTCCACCACCAGCAGCATGGACAACTCCTCTTCCACGTCCACCTCCACCCTGTGGATCGCCTCAATCGAACCTCTGCCTCTGCCTGGGAGGTCCCTCAACTGACTGCTGATCGTCCATGCGGTCGGTCAAACATTCATGAGCCATGTGACCCTAGAAGACGCATGTGTAACACTACCTGAGAGGTCTAGCTCTGTCTCAACTCTGGGTGCCCCGCAATACCGATCTCAAATCGTTCGGTCGACCACCTGTAGGTCTGGTCCTCTTGGAACTCTACGTCATCTTTCTACTACCAGCTATAGAATACTATGTTACATGTTAGCTAGAGGTGGGTCTCACTGCTGGAGACTGCTAAGCAAGAAAACTCTACACTAGGAGGGCTCTCTCCGACACCCTTGTCTGTATCGGGATGCTGTGAGATATAACTGAAGCTCTGATATCTCTCTTGAGTCCCTACTCAATGGTACGAGCCCTGAAGAACGGATCCCATACTATATCATTGGAGTAGCACGAGAGGTCGGTGAACCTCACTGAGTACTAAGAAACCATCATGCTACCCTGATATATATGCATTAGGTCCTATATCCGCTGTGCTCGAAGGGTGCCTGGAACAAACTCCGCCCGGAATAGGCTCTCAAAGTCTGCCCAGAGCAGTGTTGCCTCATCGTGGACATATAGCATCAGGGTCTACCATCTTCCTGCTCCTGCGTGAAGGAGTCTAGAAGAAAGGATCACCATGAAGTCTACTGGTGTCCCTACATGCCTGAAGACTCTCACCACAGCCTCCATCCAATCCTCAGCCGCCTGCGGGTCCATCTATCCCCGGAACCTGGGTGGCCTCTAACGCTGTAACTCATGCAACGCGCTCAAGATGCGTGCATCCTCTGCAGTTGGGGCTAGTGGCATTGGTGGACCAACGGGGAGTAGTACTGCTGGTGCCTCTTTTGGTGCCTTAACTGGGAGAGGGCCCTGTACTGAGGCCTCGTCGCTTGGTGGGATGTCAGTACATACAACTCTTGGGGCTCTAGCTGGTCATCTGGCAGAAGGCATCCAGAAAGACAACAGATGTGACACGGTCAAAAGACTGTACCTAGTGAGCTGACCTGGTTTGAGCTGACATAAAGAAAACTTTTGAAGACACACACGCAATCAGTGTTTTCGTGCACTGATTCAGAAATCAAAAGTCAGGGTCCTGGTGTATGGATATGTTGGACGCCCACACCAACACTTGACTCCCTGAACTAAAAACCACACATAGTACCCTTAACACTATTTTTTCACATAAAAGAAATATCAGTGTCTGATGTTCTACGGTAGAACTGACATCCTCTAATACCAATTTTTCATGAATCATCCCCCAGGGCTAGCATCATGACTACCCCAAGCCCACCTTCCATTGGCCAAGGGGTGGCGACTAGCACCAAAGGTGTAATCCCCTAAAACTGGGAAGGAATTGCCTTTATAAAACGTAAACTCACACAACCATAGTTCATGGGGAAGCAAAAAAAAGTAAAAGAAACTGTATGAAAATTTTACTAAAAGTAAAAGGGGACAGAATACAAGCCCAACAGGAATGTACAACGGAAAAATATGTACGAATGAAAAGAAAGGGACAAACAACTGAAATATAGAAGCAGCTCCGGGATCATCATCTGGGATTCATACATGAAGGGTAGGAACAGATGTGCACCTTAGTAATCCATGTCTATCGGTCTGCTACATGTACTGTCTCGCCGAGTAGTCCGCCTCCGGGTACCGTTCAGTCCTGGCTTGCTCTCAGCCTCCGTTAACGCTGTCTGTCGTCTGCATCCAACACAACGTGGTGTGGGCAAAGCCCGTACAGGGGTGAGTGTAACGATACTCGGTAGGGACCCAAAGACCCTTAAGGTCTCACAAAATCCAAAAATAATAAACCAAAATGCATGATTTCAACAGATAACCATTACATGGGTATATTCATATACGTGTACCTCAATTATCAAGTAACCCATCTCAATCACGAGGAAAACCCAAAGGTCATTGACTCACCTAAAACGATGATTTTCATTAACAAAACCATGGATTCTATAGAACTCTTCCTCTATTGAGTATAGTGGTCCTGTGGTGACTTCAAGGTGCTACTCACTAACCTTAGACTGGTGAGGTACTCCTCTTGTCGAGTACTGCGGGTCTGCTACCTCACACAGTAGTGCTCCCCACCATGGGTCGGCTGCCTCACTAAGTTGCACTCCCCCTAATAGCCTATAGAGGTACTCCTCTTGTCGAGTACCACAGGTCTTCCACCTCACATAGTAGCGCTCCTTCGCCATGGGTCTATTGCCTCACATAGTAGTTCTCCCCACTAGGAAAGTCAAGTCACTCTGAAACAAATCGGAAAAGTAGTCATCAGGTCTTAGCCAGCTAATAGGTCTTCATAGTCTGCTCGCTCTTGTCCGGGAGAGTCGGTTCCATGAGCTACGAGATGATAATCCAAGTGTCATGTGGTCCCATGAATAAGTATCTCAAAGGTCCTCCACGTCATAGGTGTCTCAATGCAATAGACGACGCGTCAATCGGACACCCGGTCTATGAGTTATTAGACTTTTAGTCCCGGGGGCCCCGTTGGTTACATGTACGAACCAACCCAACCATATCTGAACTGTACCTCGAACTCCAATGGGGTATTTGAAAAGGGACCGTTTCTCATGGTTATTACCAGTGCTACTAATGGTTCATCAAACGGATGTCCGATTCTAATGATATGGCCAAAGTATGCGATGGGTCATTAGTGGGTTTGGGTCCGGTTCGACCTGGTTAGACCGACTCAGCCCAACCCAGACTCGGTCGACCCGGTCAGACTTGCTGGATTTGACTCAACTCGTTGAGCGAGTCAGGTCGCTATGTTTGGCCCAGTCCATTGGGCCCGGTCCAATGGACTGCGTGGACAATTTGGGTCAAAGTCGCCATGTGGGAGACTCGTCCTGAAGGCCAGTGGAAGGTTTGGTCGGTGCCGCGAGGGGTTAAGCTCAGTCCGAGAGGCCAACATCGGGCCGCACGAGGCGCGATCAAGACACAGGTGTGCCAAGAAGGGTGCAGGGCGTGCTGGAAAGCTGGCCCGGTGGCCGGGCAGGCGGCCTGGGCACTGGGGTGCATTGCGTAGGTGGCCGGGGCATCTAGGGGAGCCGGGATGGTGGCCTGGGCACCGTTCAGGTGGCTTGGGCACCAGGGGTGCCAGGCAGGCGGACTGGGCATAGGGGGGTTCCGGGGAGGCACAAGGTACGCCAGGCAGGCGCGGGTTGCACCGGCAGTATGCGGGGCGTGCGGGCAGGGTGCCGGCAGCCGGGCTATCCGCAATTTTGACCAGGGCGCACGCCAGGTAGCGCGCGGGTAGTCTGGTCGCGCGTCGCTCAGCTGGCGGTGCGGTTCGCAGAGTCTGTGGGTAGCACGACCGGTATTATTCTTCTTCGTCGTCATCACCACGTTTCCTTTCCGCTGCTACTTCGCCGTCGATCCAAGGTTCCAAAACCCTAACAGTTGCGGAGGGGTCGGGGCTTGTTTGTTTGGCCCCAACCCTCCACGTTATAATGATAGAAAGTGGGTCATTATGTTGATTTACCAAGAGAAGATTAAGAATTAAACAACTTAAAACACACCCTTACGTTTTTAATCCATGGGCGTTAATTTGTCACAGGGGAATATGAAGATGAGGTCAGTCACTGTAAGCTTCCACTTCTGAGTTCGTGCGTCGGCCCGTTGACGATGAAGAAGATGGATGAAGGGTCGTCGAAAAAATCCCACGTCGGGAAGGGGTCCTAAGGATGAATCCGAGGAATAATTTTTTGTCACCGGCGTCTTCACGTTCTTCGTTGGAGATTTCTATTCTTCCAAGATCTCCACAAAACAGACAACACACATGCCAAATTAATCGATTTTAATCTACTATGTTTAAAGGTGTGAATTAATTAAGTGGGACCCACATAATTATGTTCACATTGGAACAAATATTATAAATTCAGAAGTGGAGAGGCTCCAATAAATTAATTGCACAAGATTGGCATTATTAAATTGGGGATTTTTTAGGAGGGTAGAGGCCCAGCTGGTCCCTCCTAATCAAATAGTAGAGGGTCAAGGGGTTTCCTTAAATTAATTGGGAGGTTTTGTGGAGGTTTAATTCTCCTCCAATAAGAGAGGAGTTAGATATCAAGAGGCTCTCCCTCATTAATGAGGGAGAGTTGAGAGGTTTCCTCCCCTCCCATTAAATGGGGTCTTAATCCCCATGTGGACCCCACGTCATAACCTCTCGTAGGAGGTTATGCTGCTCGGGTGGTCCCCACCCCAATTATCCTCCCTTGGGAGGTTGGGCTATGGCAGTCCTACCACCAACTCCCTTGTGGAGATTTTAATCAACCTTATCTACATGGAGTGGGTTCAACAAAAATAAAATAAGTTGTCAATTATTTTATTTTATTAATCCCCGTGAAACCCAAAAACCAACTCTCATACCCGTTCAACCGCCGTCAAGGTGAAAGCCTTATTAAGTGAAAACTGGTGATACGAGTTCAATGGTGCCCTCCGATTTCATTTCTGAGCATCCATTAAAAAGATAGAAAAATACAAACGTAATTTTAATGAAGGTACCTGAACAAAGCATCAGAAAATGATTCTGGGCACACCGGGCCTCGGAATCCGGCGCTGTCAGAAACTGCGGTCTCGTAGAATTCCAAAGAGTTTAAGAAAAAAATTTCCTTGAAATTTCTGGATCATTACAAGATTCAAACTATATAATTTAATACAATAATATTAATAAAATGAGGAAGGTTTTATTTGATGCGTATTTGGGTTCCTTGTGTATTATGATTCCTTTATTGTTCTTTGAAGAATATTTTCTGATAGATAAATTAAACATAAGAAAAATCAAAATCCTGGGGTATGATCCCTTTTTATGTGCCTTCTATTTTTCTATATTTTTTATATATATAAACAACTTTCTTATTAAAAGAACATTATTCTTATTTCCATCTTAAGCCAAATCAGGTGGTATGGACAGGTGTCCCTGAGATCCCAGAACATGTTTTACATATTCTACATAATTTAATTTCGTACATTTTTCATTTATAGGCACACTATATTTGATTATGACACTAAATGGAATAGTCTAGACACTGTGGGTGACAAACTATTGAAATTTTATCTCATACCCTTCTTGGGAGCCATTTGGTAACCATATAGACATTATTCACGAAAATATAGATAATAGAAAGCATGCCACTTCAGATGCTTGTGTGTTACTTGTTTTTAAGGATTTCGGTTTGGGGTAGAGGACTGTGCCTTTCCTTGAGTTAGAGTTTTATCACATTCTCTCATTTTTATTAATGTATGATAGCCTGCTTGTATTACTTATTTCCATACTATTATGTTAGTACATACATCATAGCATGACATGTAAAAAATTACCACACTACTAGTCGATAGCCTCTAGAATTCAGGGAGATGCACATGAGGTAATGTGGTCAACCCATCTCGGTGTACCATTCTAGTAGCTCTAGGATTGGGGTTGATATATTCCCTGTGATAGAAGACCATAACCAATTTAATTATTGAGGTATACGAAATTATTATTTTTTGGGAATCTCACAATCAGTATTCTCAATTATTCTTTTGTGATATCATCAATTTACTATACCTAATTTTTTTTATTAACTATATAATTTTTACATTACGTGTAATAATTATTTTCCCATGTGATTTTCCATTTTGATGAATGAAATAATATATTAATTTGGTTTTAGAATCCTCATTCCAACAACCAAATTAATGCTTCAAGTAAACTTTCATGTCGGTCTTTTTATACATATAATTTTTATATGTTAATCTCCCAAGATAATGAATCAACTATTTTCACACATATTTATTAAAATAATACTTATAAGGTTTACCACTATTTAATCTAATGGTATAGAGTAAAATAATACTGATAACACCACATGAGTAGTCATAGAGTAATAGATATCCAAACATATCCACATTCTTTGAAAATGAATGACTATTGAAGGGTTTTTGGTCTGTCTCAAAGTCCCTCTACCAGAGGATTCCATAAATCAATATATAATTAAGCTCATGAAAATTTAAACACATAATATAAAAAAAATCCAAAAAAATATCATAACTCCATTTATACAATGATGTAAAGGTAGATGAAGATTAAATTTTATAATATAAAACCTAGAATGATATACATGGCTCTATTCTGTAATTAATTAATCATATAAATATTATAACGGAGTCATTAATAATACAAATCATATATTTTTATGAATAAAATAATTAAAAATATTTAAATATAAAAAAACTAAAACATTATGACATGATATAATCATTTAGGAATAATTTCACAAATACTATAAAATTATTAACCCTTCTTATAATTCTACATTTATCATTATGTAAATTTCATAATTTGTAATATGATATCATTATGTTATTTCTAATACGAACTCCATCATTTTTATGCTTTATGGAATCTTAATTTTAAATATGTGATATTATATGAATTAGATACTATTTATAAATCAATTAATATTACATAAACATTCTACATAACATAAAATTCAGATAACTTAGTATTATGTAAACCTTGACAATATAAATATTAAAAATAATATTTATGTTGAATATGTAATGATCAAAATTTGGACCCTTTAATTTAGATAATTTAATATTAAATAAATATGATGTAAGAAATAAATATCTATATTTTATTAACAAAATAAACTATTTCTTTATTTCAAAATATGATACATTTATGATCTATTCATAAGTAAACTATAACTATAAATAGTTAATAAATGGGAATGTATATAAAAATTTTATATTCACTACAATATAAATCCATGCATTTTTAATATTAAATGTTTTTATATGATATTTAATTATTTATTAACATATTAATATTCACTAAATTTTACATAAACATTTTTATAAAATATAAAATAATATTAATTGTAATTTAAAAACAAATTATAATGAACCATTTAGGTTTTATAAATGAACTGTTGTTTCCATATAAAAAAGCATGCCACATATTTTGTCAAAATCTATTTAAAATAATATTTATCCAATAACCATTAAAATTTTATTGAAAATTAAATTATAAAACATTTTTATTAAATATTATAAATATTTCAAAATATCTTTTTCATTATTATAAAATGATTTATTAATAATATATTTCCATTCATTATTGGATTATATTGATTAAAAATAAATAATATATATTTTCATAATAAACATTAATAAATATAATAATTTTAAATTTGTTTCTTATCTTCAAAAAACCTATTTTACAATTAAAATTTATTTTTCATAGAATAATAAATATATTGATTAATTAAAGAATACTATGATCTAATAATATTGATTGGTTTCATATGATTAATCTCAGAATATATAAATCAGAAGAAAACCCAAAAATAATATGATCTATCTTCAAGAAGGAATCGGTAAATAAAATATAAAAAATGGATTACATTGAAAACTGAAACAACATGAGTATTTTTTATTCTCATTGATGGTTAATTCTTGATAATGATCACAATGTAGTGAACAAAATAATGTTTTCTCTAAAGGGTAATATCGTGTAATAAATAAGTGATTATATCACAAAGATACCTTAATTCATTAGGGGATATAGAGCATTACTCATAGATGAGTAACAACATTATGAGAGAAATAAAGAAATGAGCTTCTTTATCAAAATTGGTTTTCTACATTGAAAGTTATTAAATCTCTTTATATAGACATCCATGACTATTTTTGTTAAATGAATCATTTCATCGATATTAATGAATCCATATACATTTTATACAATTTTCATTAATTCATATAATCCAATTCATTGAATATTAATGCATTTTGATCAATTCATGACATATTATCATTTAACTCAACCATGCAGATGATAAATGAACAATAATTTAATATTCCACTTAATTGTGTTATTGAATATTCAATAATTACTTCACTTAGATACACATTTTTTTGAAATACCCACAATCTATTACAACACTATACATATATATAGAAAAGTTTATCGATAGGGATACCAACACAAAATACTATTAAGAGAATATTGTGGGGCATAGAGGGTAGTAAGCCATCCATTCCCTCCTGAGAGTATAGATATCGGGGAAAAGCCCTCATATAGTCCATTTGGTGTTAGTTACACCACTGAAATGGTTGGGTTAGAGTTTGAAATCATAAATCATAAATGATATTTTATATATCATTACCACACAATGTTAATTATCCCATACATAAGACCAATTGATGCTATCATCTATGAAATACCCAACATCAACTAATTATATCTTGATATCCCACAAGAGTTCATGTATATAAGGATCTTGATTTAATTAATTTTCCAACAGTAACATTCCACATTTCATTAATTAACACATTAGATTTTATTTATCATTATTCTCTTTCACATATGATTAACAATAAACTGATGTCCATAAACACATAGCACAATCGAATTTATCCCAATATTTAAAAATATTTCTATAATTTACATTCCATTCAAGAAATAACTCCATGGGTTAAAATAATAATTATTCACATCATTCCATAATTTTGGGTACTTTAGAAAACTCTTTATGTTATCCTAAAATAGAAGAGAAAAACCATGAATAAACTACTACATCATTTAATGTCGAAATGAATACACGTAATCTATAAACGCAACCATATATCCATTATAGATGTTTTTATCATGAAAAAGCATGTTTTCTACACAACAACTAGAATTTATAGCATCAACATATTCAATCCTTCCCGGTTCGATCACCAATAACACTATTCATATCACTATGAATCCGGATGTATTAGGATCCAAGTATTTCCAAAAAAGTGGGCCTCCCCACACATATATTTTAAACTGGCATCAATCCAAGGATCACATCTTTTTTTGTTATAAGGATCATATCCAGAGAAAACACACCTGGTATAAAGGAAACATCCAATATTTTAAACATTGTATAATGACCCTATAATACCAAACATAAAACCTCTACCAGAAAAAAGGTTTCCTCCGATCAAAAAAATCATTATCAGAGAGCTGGTTCATTACTATATAAAATTAACTAGATCAATTTTTCACATGTTAAAAAAAATTGGGAACCTAAATCATCAGATAAAAAGATTAATTTTATTTAATCATTATTTCATGATTAAAATCAAATTTCAATTGAATTTAATGAATACAAATTCAATTAACATTCTTCGCAATTATTTAAAATAATGATAATTTTTTGATTCAATTTCTTCATCCAATTTGGAAAATATGAGGATGAAAATTTTAAATTTATTATAAAACATCTATCAATTTGGTATCTTTAAAATTATATTAAATAGTTATAATTAAAATTTATATTTAAATTATTTATAAATACAATATTCCTAGACATTAATTCATAACCATTTTCAAAAAAATAATCATATACCAATGAAGAGAAAATTAATAGTAAATTAATAAACATATATAACATACTATCTAGTATGTCAAGATTAAAACTATTATCACTGAGAAAAAACATGAGATCATGAAAACAATAAAAAATGTTTATTCATTAATATATTTTAATCATTATTATCATGCATTCCATCATCACAAAATGATATTATTCTTATTAACATTATTATTTGAAATAAAATTAATGAAAAAAAATGAATCACCAACATAAACATATTTAAATTACCGTAATCAAGTATATTATAAGAACATAAAATGTATATCACCTCTACTATAATGATTCTGAATCCTCAAAATAATTTCATTCCACAACCACATTAAAAACCCAACACTACTACATAAGAATGAATGAGATCATCCACCAAAATATGTAATGATAAAATGAGTGGTAAAAATTTCACACAGAAATAAACCATAAGAGAAATATGTAAAAATTATACTTGGATAACTGAAAATAGAACATCAAAATATATGTATCAAACCCTTTAGAAATTTATTTTAAATTTCCTTTGATAGTTCATATAGTCTCCTAGTGTTTTAGTTGATTTCGGGGGTTTCCCCAAAATCCCAACATGGGATTAGTTTTAAGGAACCCCACCAAACCCATAATCAACGAATGAATGTGAAATTCATGTCCTTAATATTTTGAGTTCAAAATATCAAAAAAACAAAAATCACATCAATCAAATAAACATAGATAAATAAATATCTGGATATTTCTATTTCGTTCATATGTTTTCTAGGATAAACTCATTTTCTCAAAACCTCATCTATTCAACTTGTTAATCCCCAATTCATATCTGGAATCACACCATTAAAAATCCTCTTATAATATTGTGAGATATCATTCAATAATGATCTATGATCCACTTCGTGAATATATCCTACATTCATATTTCAGCATACAAACACCATTAAATAGACTGTAGGATTCCACCAAGCACTATAGAACTCAAAAAAAACTAATGATATTGAAGGATTAGGTTCCTCATGTCAGATTCCAGTCATTTAATTCTTGTCCTTGTGAATTTAAATAATTTCCCAAAGAGTATAAAATAAATAAAGTTTTACTAATAGAATCTAATGGATATATATCTCAATAATTACAAAACATCATTAGAAAAAACCACCTCTCATAGATATATACGGAAAACAATTATGATTGAAAAATATATGTCCCCCTAAAAGTCTCTATATATAGATACATATTAATTTTAATGTAGGAAACAATAAAGACAAAAAAATTGAAACACTTTTCACACTAAATAATGACCAACCACCAAAAAACAATGATATAAATGAAGCAATAAAAATAAAACAACATGGGATAATGATCCCATATCTATCAATCACATTTCTAGGTAATCTCCTCTATTCAATTATGTCTCCCTAGTATGTGAACTAATAAAATGGTATTATATTGAAACACCTTATTTGGTGGTCATTGATTTCCATAGACCACTACTAAAATATTTCATCATCATTATAATTAAACTCTCACAATTTAATGATGTAAAATTCATCTTGATGGTAATAGAAATGATGAGACTCATGGATTACATAATATTTAATGATCTTCTATTTTGGAACTGTTATCTAATACACCATTCTTTTATCCTCTTCCAACCCCATGAATTTCCCCAAATACTACGGATAAGAAATACTATGATTACTAGACCATTTATACCCTAGATAGGGAGCCTCTAATATGAAGCCTTGATCTCCCACATATATCTACATAGGACTATATGCTAGAATCATCCTCTCATGAATCAAATGTACAATGTATGTAATGTTCTGTACTAGTTAATAGTGTAAAATTTATAACATTATATCCCTACTCTATTGTAACCATAATCATTAATGTGAATCATAAAATGATTCAAACTATTCCATACTATTGGTGGTGTAAAAACTATTATTTTATGAAAATTAAAAAAAAATAGTAGGTTCTTCATCCAAGAAACTATAAAATCTAGGACACGAGTCCAAACCATTTTCCAGTGATTATAGATGGACCACTTACTGTGATCATCTTTCCATGAAAGAAAAATTGGTTTACATAAAAAATACGAGTCATATGAATGATATAGACCACTCCAAACCCTATAGGGGAAAAAGGATCACGAACAAAAATATCTTTTTTTGGGAATCCATAGTGCCTCCCCTCCCACTCTAAATATTGTATAAAAAACCTCTATTGAGCTCGATTATTGAATCATAATAAACAGTGATAAGTTTTTAAAATTTAACACTATATCCCATGTACGGTCATATCCTCTTAGAGATCAAGATAAATTAGGGAAAAAAATCCATTTTAAATTTCCTCACACCTCACTAAGGATTATCTAAGTGTTTATAAAACCACTTGGTAAATAATGTTTTACCACCATATTTTTGGAGACTAAACATAATAAAACAAAAACACTATATCTGAATGATTCATCACATGGCCCCAAGAATAAACATTTAAATAATTTTATATCTTTTTCACACATTGTTGTACTTCTATGGTTATGTTTATTAACTCATTGAGAGACACCTTATTCATTACTAAAATAATAAAATTAATTCATCTGAACAATTCTTGATGATTTTAATTCCCATTTCAATAATTAGTGGAATTCACAGAGGCAACTTGGTATCCCCAAACCTCTACATCTTGAAAACACTAACAATTATTCCATAATCTACTAAACCAAATACTAATAAACAAACGTATAACAAATTAATCTTCTTTTAAAAAAACACTCCCATATCAAGATGGAACACAAATATTTATTCCATAAATTTCTTGTGATCTCCAAAATCATGATTGAAATTAATTAATGACTTATCACACATCACAATTGCTATAATATTACCCTTACCTATATTAAATTAAATATATAACTCCTACTACAATGATAATTACAACCACTATCACCATATCAAGTTCATTTAATAATGAGAGAAGATATACTATTGTTTCTATTGTTTTGGAAAAATCATAAAAAGCACTCCAATGAGATAGTGTGTATCATCCCAGGTAAATAAAGAATATTACTTTTTCATATTTATTAATATTTGTGAATAAAATGATAATATTAAGTTAATGGTAACGCTATGCTTGATGGTGTACCCAATATGCGACAACGAGTTTCTTGGAATTCTTATGTTTCACTCTAATAATAAAATAGTATTATTTTAAATGGTAGTTAATACCTAGCCGTTGTAATGGTGGGAATGAATAGAACTAACATAAAAATGATTATATATTTTTGTCAAATATTTTCACTTTTATCCAATAAATATTAGAGAATTAAAATGCGAATGAATCCAATTTTAAGCATAAATATTCGAATATTCTTTAAAAGGTCGATTAACCGCCTTTTGATGGAGAAACCTTTTAAATCAACTATTAGAAAATTTTATATGTTATATTGGACCAAATAAAATCCTTTTTTAAAATCTGGACATCAATATTTACTTTGTGTAAATTTTTGTTATTTTTCCGATAAAGATCATTTTTAGTGAAAATGTGGTAATTTAATTCAAAACCTCATTTTAATCTAATTTATTTATATGGATCAGTTATCTTTTTAATTGGTTTTAATTAGTAGTTAGAATATATTTTTAACATTTTATCCAATGTTGGTCATTGTAATTAATTTCACTTTGAAATTCGACTTAAACTAGTGTCAATCGTTAGATATATTTTGT
Organism: Viscum album; assembly: GCA_963277665.1. NCBI lineage: Eukaryota > Viridiplantae > Streptophyta > Magnoliopsida > Santalales > Viscaceae > Viscum > Viscum album. The sequence continues at coordinate 1,553,986,968 of OY728121.1, read as the reverse complement.
TTCTTAAAAACACGCTATTTGTTTTGACAATGGGAATTAATTATTAAATTGATTAATTAAAATTATATGTTTTGAATTTTTTAAAATAGACATCATTTTTGAATTCAGAATATCAAATATATCGTAGGGTTAATTTTTGGTATTTTTCTGAAAAACTTCAATTTTTGATGAATATTGAAACCACTAAGTGGTAGTTAAAAAACTGATATTTCAATTAAATGAAATTTTTCAACCTCTTTTATTTGAATTTCAAAAATCAGGCAAACATGGTTTCCATTAGGATGTAAAATGCGGTTCAATGGGATGAAAATATTTTTTGGTGAATAGTATGTTTTATGTTTTATTAGTCGCGATTAAAGGTAATTAGTGTAATTTAACGTAATGATAATGTAATAATAATATAAAATGACCTTGAAACATGTCCTACCCTTATTGGATGAGTCATGAACTATCAATAAAATCCATGTGTCATCTTGGGGACCCCATGGAGCCACTTTGGTAAGAAAATGACATTAATAACTGTTTATTTAAAGTTAAAATAAAAATGTCACAAACATGTATTATTTTACCCAAAAAAAATTCATGGGGTTATAAAAGTCATATTTTTTACTATAAATTTTAATTGTAAGGAAAATAATATTTCCTACATCATAGTATTTTTTTATAATTTTTAGACTTTAAATAAATTTATTTATTTATGACACCATGATGATGGAGAGATTACCTCATTAATGAACGATTTAAATAAAATGAAAAGATAATGTAAAATATAAGACATAAACATGTAAAAAACCTATTGAATGGATGGATTCCGAACCCTTATCACGTTATCCTCAAAATATATAATTTTGGGACCTTTGAAATCCAAAAATCATTTTATAATAATGTATCTTTTCATGACTTTCCTAGAGTGCCCCTCCTACCTCTTATAAAAGGCCCCCACCTCTACCTTCTTACTCACACCTCTCAAGCCCTTTGCTCGTCCAACCTCTGGTCATTTTGTCTCTCAACACCCATCTCTTACACCAAGAAGCCTCACTTTGGTATAATTATTTACAAGGAAGCCTTTGAGATCAAATCAAAAAGAGTTACCTGATTTAAAGGAAAAGTCATCCCAAGTGTTCTTTTGTTTTATTTTGCTTCCCCAACCCCCTAAACTCTTTTTATTAATTTATGTTGTAACAACACCAGTATCTTAAATATACTAGGATTTTGTTATGATAAGGATTATTGCTACACTAGCACACACCTCCGTCTAATGGTTAAAGAACATACTGTTTCTGTGGATGGCAAATTACTGCTTCACGAAATGATGATTGTTCTATCTTCTCCTACCACCTCTCATGGTAGCCATTATGATGGAACTATATTTGTTTATAATATATATTATATTTATTTCCTACATATTATTCTGTATTTTATATTTAATACATACCTTTATGCTTTTCATGTTGTGAAAATGTGATAATTCCATTTGGGGAAGTGTGGACTACCGCCCCCTCAAGTGATGTGACTCATTCATGAAATACATGGAATGTATAAAGAATGAAATTGTTGAACTTATGTGATCTATATAACATATATATTATAATTTAATTATAATATATATATATATATCTCATATAGTTTTAATTCCATTAATGTGCCAAAGAAATGAATGTAGCGTTCATGCGTACATACGGCTTACCATCTCCATGAATGGTACATTTCATTTCTTATCTACAAATGGTATGTACTATTATAAGTACATATATATAATTGATATATTTTTCATATATTACACCTAAATTATGGATATCATTCTGGAATTATAATATATATTTATCATTATTTTATCATTAATTCCATTAATATGACAAAAAAATGAAAGTAGCGTTCATGCGTACATACGGCCTACCGTCTCCATGAATGGTGATTTTCATTTTTTATCTCCAAATGTTATGGAATAGTATAAAATGAATATATACTGTATATATTTGATATTTAAATCATTAATACTATTCTGGAGATTATGTACCTATAACTACATGGAAAATTATTTTCCAACAAGTTCAATTTTGACTCATGTACCGAACATCGACAAAAACGTCTGATATGAACTCATATTGTTAACCAATTATTATAACATTATAATATGTGATATTAACTGAATAATAATTTCTAAATTATGTCCATAATTAATTATAAATTGAACAATGTTTATTATTTAGGAATATAAAGAAACGAACAACACAAGTCGGACTTGAGGTAAGGGATCCTACCTCTCTCTTTCTTTTTAAGTACTCTCTTTTATGTCATTTCTTTTAAGCTCATCTTTCTTATGTTTGGGGATGTTCTTTATATTCCTCATACTATAATTTTTATTTTAATATTATGAGAGACCCTATTTGATCTCAGAAATCCATTTTTGGAAGTTTTAAGTGGCACCGTTAGGCTGCGAAGTTTTCGTAAGCGATTTTTCATCTCACTTTTATTCCCATGAGATTTATGCTAAATTTTCCACCATTTCCATTGATTTGTGTCAGTACTGACCATTATTATACTCTTTTTGTAATATATGTTCATTTATGGGTATTTACATCAATGTTGTATAGTCCTTCTTTCATGGGGTGTATGTTTCAGAAGTTACCCAATTCGGTAAGGGAAACTTTCACCATCCTTTTTTTAAAGACTTATTTTGTTGTGTATTTTAATTTACAACTTATTATGTTAGGATATGTTTTTCTATATCCTTATTGATGTAAATTTTATGTCCATGTGATGAGATACCATTTTCTCTCTCATCAACTAATTTTCTGCTTTTTAAAGTGACATCGTTAATCTGTCAAATTGTTTGCAAGGGAACTTCTTAACTCAATTTCAATTCTTTGGGTTAAACCTCTACTTCTTGATTATGTCATACTATGAATATGTGTGGATTAACTCTTATTGTTTTATAATTATTATCCTATTATATTGGGTGTATTTATATTTTTCACACATAATCTTGTAATTGATTTATCCTTAATCTATGGATACCGACATTGTAAGGGACTTCGTCTCAATAACCATTCATTGTGGCATATTTTGTTATAAAAAAAGACTTTATTTTATATGATATATAAATACCATTGACTTATACTTTTATTCAAAAGGAATCTTTTATATAAGATGAATTTTACTAATTGACAAAAGGTATGTTTCTTTTTAACGTACGCGGTGACAATGACCTTTCCGCCGCCGCGAGTATTATTTGATCTTTGGATTCATAAACAAGCCGTAATATTTTTAAAAGTAAATAAATTCCATATACTATTTTATTTATTTTGGTATTGAAAATGGTTTTGATCATTTATTTGTTATGTCAATATATTTAAGTGATATATTGTGAGTGAAATGTGGAAATGTTTTCTCTCCATTATATTTGTTTTATGTATTATGATTTTTTAATGGTAATTGGAAATTTGACGGGTGGTTACATGATGAACCATATGACAAGTGGTGCCGTGAATACCAGGATGGGTGGTTATGTTATAACCTCCAATGCATTGGGTATGGAAGTCGTCCGTATGGGTATTCCATGTAGTGATATGTGTGGAAGTTGACCATATGGTTATTCCATTTATGTATGTTTATATCCCAAGTTACCTTTATATGTTATGTGTTATTTATATGGGTTTATGGTAATATTTTGGTTACAAAGGATAAGTAGTGATATTTTATTCAATGAAGAGTATTTACTACTTTATAAAGGTAACAAGTATTACATTGATAAAGTATTCATGGTTTACTTGTTTTGAAAAACTAACAGTTTTCCTTCATTGTGTATCCTTTACCGGGATTTTTATGCTAATCCCAAGTTTTTGAAATGTTTTCCACAGGAATTAAAGATGAATAGGGGAACGAATGGGATCAAAGAAAGACATGTTATCTAAAACAAGGAACTAGACATGTTTCTTTTTAAGAGTTTTTATTTTATGGAAACTTAGTAGAAGTGTCTACTTTGTAATCTTTTGAGATGTAATAGTTATGACCTAATTCTCTAAAACTCTAAACCTGAAAAGATCCTCAATGTGAATTATTCATTTAAATCATGAATATGTAATGTTTTGAGGCCAAGGTCTTATAGTTGGTATGAAAGGTCAGTTTAGATATCTTTAGAGGTTAGCGTATTCTCTAAGCATAAGTGACATTAACATAATGGTTAAGATTTCAGAAAGAGTCATAGTTTTAGATAAAGTGAATGAGTAAGTATATCTTAGTGTTTATCTTCCTCATTAGTACATGGTAATTTTTTTATATACTCTCACTGGCTTTTTTTTGGTTTTAGTAAATGGATGGATCTAGAAGGAACCAAAGTGACAATGGGTTTGAAGGACACTTTGGTGGTTCTCTGATTAAGAGACTGGATGAAATGGGGGATTCAATGCGGAATATCGTGGTTATTCTAAACCAACTATCAAGGAGTCATGATAAACCACATGAACCTTGGTGAGTTTTCTGATGCATCATGTACGAGAGAACCAACTCGATGTGGATGTTCAGGTAATAATTATAATGGTAACCATTAGGGTTTATATGGTCCTTACTTTTGAAGAAATTATGGGATACTATATGATGGAAGATGAAAGGAATGAGGTAAAATTAAGGTTAAATTAGGTAATGTTTATTTTTGACGATTTTATACCTTTTTGGGTAATTTTTCAAGAATTATATAGTTTTGGAAAAAGGACAACACACAAACCGTGTGACAACCCATCTCGTCAGAAAAAGCTGTGGGAATCGATCCCACAAACAAAGTGCGACTGGTATTTTTCTTCTACCACTGGACTACGTGATGTCCCTGGTTAGTATGAAAAATTCTTTTTAGTTATATAATTTTGTGAATAAATAATTAGATGATTTTGGGTTATCTAGGAAAATATTGACCTATCATGGAGGTTATATGATTATGTTATTTACTTTTCAATATGAGACTTTAAGAGCAACTGATGTTATTTGGAGATAAATGTTAATATTAATCTTTGAAGACTATGTGATTAAATCCTTCAAATATTTGGGTTTCAATCTTAGTTTGGTTTACTTTGAATAATTTTATGGACAAATTTTTTATCGAATGGTCTTCGTTGAACTTTGGGTTTTGTTTGACAAATTTTGGAGATTAAGAATAGATTTTCTTTTTATAAAGGATTATCCTTTTGTGGATTATCTGATCTTGTTCTAACAAATTTGGTTTTGGTTAAGGTCTAAATACATGGGAAATATATAGTTCACTTTTTTGGATTAGGTGATTCTCTAGAAGTTGATTATAGCTCTCTTAATGTGAACAAGTCATCCAAAATACTCATCTTTTGGAGAAAATATGAGTTTGTGTAAGGAATCAAGTAAGAGATGAATGTCTACATGACAAGTTAGTATGTTCTATAGGATTTAGTTAAGCTCATAAATAAATTCCTCAATGAAATTTAACATAAAACAAAAATGTGGTTTGTTAACTTTTCCTACTGGACAATCAAATACCGTTTAACCCATCACAAGTTTGCGATTTTCTTGTGGTTACCTATCTCCTAATAATGTTTTCTATCACTGTCCATCATAACACGACACTTTATTTTATCATCCATGTCCGTGTTTTCCTACATGGAATCCTAGTATGTGTTAACTCAGGTTACCTTTTTTACTTATCTTTCTTTCCTTTAAAGTGATAGTTTTGCTGACTCTTTTTCCGATGTGGGGCTTTCAATGAAGTTTCCAAGCCCAATTTTAAAATTGCAAGGACGCAATTCCCAAAAGGGGGGAACGATGTCACATCCTAGGTAAATAAATAATATTACTTTTTCATATTTATTAATATTAGTGAATAAAATGTTAATATTAATTTAAAGGTAACACTATGCTCTATGGCGTACCCAAGATGCAACAACGAGTTTCTTGGATATCTTATGTTTCACTATAATATTAAAATATTATTATTTTAAATGGTTGTTAAATACTAGACATTGTAATGGTGTTAATAAACATAAATAAATAAAACATTATTATATATGCTTGTCATATATTTTCACTTTTATCCAATAAATGTTAGAGAATTAAAATGCGAATGAATCCAATTCTAAGCATAAATATTCGAATATTCTTTAAAAGGCCGAGTAACCTTATTTTGATGGAGAAAACTTATTAAATAGACATTTTGAAAATTTTATATGTTATATTGGTCCAAATAAAATCATTCTTTAGAATCAGGACATCAATATTTTCTTTGTGTAAATTTTTGTTATTTTTCCGATAAAGATCATTTTTAGTGAAATTGTTGTATTTTAATTCAAAACCTCCTTTTAATATAATTTTTTTATATGGATATATTATCTTTTTAATTGGGTTTAAAGTTTAGTTAGAAAATATTTTTACCATCTAATCCAATGGTGGTCATTGGAATTAATTTCACGTTGATATTAGACTTAAACTAGTGTCAATCATGGGATATATTTTCTTTCATAAAAACATGCTATTTGTTTTGACAATGGGAATTAATTATTAAATTGGTTAATGAAACTTATATGTTTTTAATTTTTAAAAATAGACATAATTTTTTAATTCTGAATATCAAATATAGCTTATGGTGAATTTTTGGTATTTTTCTCAATAACTTCAATTTTTGATGAATATCAAAACCACTAAGTTGTAGTTAAAAAACTGATTTTTCATTTAAATGAAATTTTACCACCTCTATGATTTGAAATAAAAAAATCCTACATAAATGGTTGTCATTAGGATGTAATTTTTTTTCAATGGGATGAAAATATTTTTTCGTGAATAATAACTTTTATGTTTTATTAATCACGATTAATGGTAATTAGTGTAATTTAAGGTAAAGATAATGTTATAATAAAATGAAATGACCGTGAAACATGTCCCACCCTTATTGGATGAGTCATGTCAGACCAATACAATCCATGGGTCAACTTGGGGACCCCATGAAGCCACTTGGGAAAGAAAATGACATTAATAACTTTTTATTTAAAGTTAAAATAAAAATGTCACAAACATGTATTGTTTTACTAAAACAATTTTTACATGGGGTTATAAAAGTAATATTTTTGACTATAAATATTAATTGGAAATATAATAATATTTCATACATCATTTAATTTTTTTAATAGTTTTTAGACATTAAATAAAATAATTTATTTATGCCACCATGATGATGCAGCTATTACTTCATTAATGAACGATTTAAATAAAATGAAAAGATAATGTGAAATCTATGACATACACTTGTGAAAAACCACTTAGATGGGTGGATTTAGAACCATTATCACCTTATCCTTGAAATATATAATTCTGGGTCCTTTGATATCCGAAATCTGTTTATAATAAAGTATCTTTTCGTGACATTCCAACAGTACCCCTCCTCCCTCTTACAAAAGGCCCCTACCTCTACCTCCTTACCCACACCTCTCAAGCCCTTGTCTCATCCAACCTCTGCTCATTTTGTCTCTCCAAATCCCTATATTACTCCTAGAAGCCTCAATTTTGGTAGCAGTATTTCCAAGGAAGCCTTTGATCTCAATTCAAAAAGAGTTACCCGATTCAAAGGTAAAGTCTTCCCTTGTGTTCTTTTGTTTTATTTTTCTTCTCCAACCCACTAAACACTTTTTAATCCATTCATTTGTAACAAAAACATTATCATAAATATACTAGGATGTTTTTATGATAAGTATTCGAGCTACACTAACACACACCTTCGTCTAATGGTTAGAGAACATACTATTTCCGTGGATGGCGAATTACTGCTTCACGAAATGATGATTGTTCTATCTTCTCCTACCACATCTCATGGTGGCCATTATGATGGAAATATATTTATTTATGATATATATTATATTTATTTCCTCTACATGATTATTTATTTTATATTTAATACATTCCTTTATGCTTTTCATGTTGTGAAAATTGGATAATTTCATTTGAGGAAGTGTGGACTACCGCCCCCTCAAGTGATTTGACTCATTCATGCAATACATGGAATGTATAAAGAATGAAATTGATGAACTTATGTGATCTATATAACATATATATTATAATTTAATTATAATATATATATATATCTCTCTCATCTAGTTTTAATTCCATTAATGTGCCAAAGAAATGAAAGTAGCGTTCATGCGTACGTACGACAAACCGTCTCCATGAACGATACATTTCATTTCTTATCTCCAAATATTATGCAGTATTATAAGTACATATATATAATGGATATATATGTCATATATCACATCTAAATTATGGATATCATTCTTTCATTATAATATATATATATATATATATATTTCTCTTTTATCTTTAATTCCATTAATATAACAAAAAAATGAAAGTAGCGTTCATGCGTACGTACGGCCAACCGTCTCAATGAACGATGCTTTTCATTTTTTATCTCAAAATGTTATGGAATTGTATAAAATGAATATATACTGGATATATATGATATTTAAATCATTAATACTATTCTGGATATGATGTACCTATAACTACATGTAAATTTCTTTTCCAACAAGTTCAATTTCGACTCATATACCGAACATCGACAAAAACGTCTGATATGAACTCACATTATTAACCAATTATTATTACATTATAATATGTGATATGAACTGAATAATAATCTTTAAATGATGTCCTTAAGAAATTATAAATTGACCAATGATTATTATTCAGTAATATAAAGAAACGAACAAGACAAGTCCTACTTTAGGTAAGGGATCATACCTCTCTCTTTCTTTTTAAGTACTCTCTTTTATGTCATTTCTTTTAGGCTCATCTTTATTTTGTTTGGGGATGTTTTTTATGTTACTCATACTTTAATTTTTATTTTAATATTATTAGAGACCCTATTTGATTTTAGAAATCCATTTTTGGATGTTTTATGTGGCACCATTAGGCTGCCGAGTTTTCGTAAGGGATTTTTCATCCCACTTTTATTCCCATGAGATTTGTGCTACATTTGCCGCCATTTCCATTGAGTGGTGTATGTACTGCACATTATTATAATATTTGGGTAATATAATTTAATTTATGGGTATTTAAATCAATTTTGTATAGTTCTTATTTGATGGGGTGTACGTTTCAGAAGTTACCCAATTCGGTAAGGGAAAGTTTCACCCACCTTTTTTTTAAAGACATCTTTTTCTATGTCTTTTAATTTACATATTATTATGTTTGGATATGTTATTATATATCCTTATTGATGTAAATTTTATGTCCAAGTGATTATATACCATTTTCTCTCTCATCAACTAATTTTCAGAATTTTAAAGTGACGTTGTTAGGATGTCAATTTTTTTTGCAAGGGAACTTCTTAACTCAATTTCATTTCATTGGGTTAAACCTCTACTTCTTGATTATTTCATACTAAGAATATGTTTGGATGACCTCTTATTGTTTTAAACTTAATATCCTCTTATATTGGGTGTATTTATATTTGTCACACATTATCATGTAATTGATTTATCCTTAATCTAAGGATACCAACTTTGTAAGGGACATCGTCTCAATCTACTATCATTGAGGAATATTTTTTTATAATACAACACTTTATTTTATACGATGTACAATCCCCTTTGACTTATACTTTTACTGAAAATAAATATTTTATATACGAATCATTTTACTAAATGAAAAAAGGTATGTTTCTTTTTAACGTTGGCAGTGACAATGACATTTCCGCCGCCGTGAGTATTATTTGATCATTGGCTTCCTCAACAAGCCGTAATATTTTTAAATGTAAATAAATACCATATACTATTTTATGTATTTTCATATTGAAAATGTTATTGATAATGGATTTGTTATTTCGATATATTTAAGTGATATATTGTGAGTGAAATGTGGAAATGTTTTCTTCCCATTATATTTGTTTTATGTATTATGATTTTGTAATGGTACTTGGACATTTGATGGGTGGTTACGTGGTCAACCATATGATGAGTGGTTCCGTGAATACCAGGATGCGTGGTTACATTATAACCTCTAATGTATTGGGTATGGATGTCAGCCATATGGCTATTCCATGTAGTGATATGTGTGGAAGTCGACCGTATGGTTATTCCATTTTAGTATGTTTATGTCCCAAGAAAACTTTATATGTTATGTGTTATTTATATGGGTTTATGGTAATCTTTTGGTTAAAAAGGATATGTAGTGATCTTTTATTTAGTGAAGAGTATTTACTAATATAAAGATAAAAAGTATTACTTTGATAAAATATTCATTGTTTACTTGTTGTTTTGAAAAACTAATTGTTTTACTTCTTTGTGTATCCTTTACTGGGCTTTTTATGCTCATCCCGGGTTTTTGAAATATTTTACACATGATTAAAGATGAATAGGGTCAAGGATGGGATCATATAATTACATGCTATCTAAAACATGGAAATAGAAATGTTTCTTTTTAAGAGTTTTTATTTTATAGAAACTTAGTAGAAGTGTATACTTTGTAATCTTCTGAGATGTAATTGTTATGTCTTAATTCTCTAAAACTCTAAACCTGAAAAGATCCTCAGTGTGAATTATTCATTTAATTCAAGAATATTAATTCTTTTAAGGACGGGTCCTTATATAGTGTCTCTAAAAAATAATGGAAACTGGACATCTTGCAACCCAATATTTTTTTGGAACATTTATTCTTATGGTGGAGTAAATTCCATGACCCAAATGAAACAAATAATATATATTTCATTAAGATACATAATAATACATGACATGAATCATCGTAAAAATCCTAAAAATAAATCCCTCTTCATGAAAATAAACAACATGAGTGATGAATAGCATCCCATTTAGAAACTCCTACACTTCTTGACACTAGTAAGTCAAATATAATGAATAAAAAATTCTATTAAATCTTATCACATGATATTACATTTGATAAATGATTGGTATGTTTTCCCCACAATTGCATGTATGGATAAAGAAAATCTATACCTCTAAAACATTTATGGGGGATTTCTAATACAATACTACCTTAATTGTAAAAATATATATGGCTACTTAATTAGGTTTCAAGAACATAAAAAAAACAAAAAATGTTATCCTATAACTCACACATCAAATGCTTCATGTTTTTTTAATATGATGAAGGAAATAAAAAATATTCCATGGAAATTTATTGTGCTCTTATTTGGACATGAATACACAAGAATTTTATCAATTAAATAAACCATGAAGGAAGTCAGTATCTCTTTGAAAAATACATTTATCAAACTCATCAAAACTCATTGAGTGTTCATCATAATGAACATCATCATAATGAACTCTAAATTCCTATTATGAATTATGAAATAATTCTTTAGTATATCTTTATATATCACCTATATTTGACGATATCCTGATAGAATATTGATATACAAGTACCGAAAATCATGTTTTTGCTGATCAATTATTTCATAAATCTAAAAAATGTGATAATGGTTCTCTTCTATCACCAAATTCATGATATTTTTATTAACAAAGATAGGTAGATGTATATTGTACTTCATTATAAATAAAACAAGTTCCCCCTATGGAATCACACGACTAAAAGTCCTCACTGGAATGTGTCATTTATTTTTACATACAGCACAGGAAAATCATATTCTTCCATATTATACGGGGACATCAATTTTGGATATGCTATTAGATTTATATCTTTCCCAAACTCGATCTAGTATTGTGGGATAAAACCACAATATCCGTAGAAAATACATCAAGGTATACCTATTTCAGCTTGTGGGAAAACATTTTCTAAAAGTCATATGAACCAATCATATTCTCATTCATTATGGAAGAAAAGGAAGAAGGAGTCTACTAACATATACAATGGTCTTTATTTCTATTTATCATGTTAAAATCTCTATATGCATCATAGAAGACTATTTTTATCCTTAATAAATCCATAGTAGCCTACACAGAAATAAAATAGTCCATACCATGTATGATTTCATATGGTTATATCTATAAAAATAAGATGTATTAAAAAGAGAAGTGTTTCCCTGACACCAAGGGAAAAAAATACACTAGCATTCATGTTAAAAAACACCAACTTGGCGAGGTGATGGAAATGAGAATGTATAGGATAAGTAAAAAATAAAAAACTAAAGCTAAAAATAATATAATTTTACCAAGAACAATATCTGTATAAATTGGTGATAGAATATCTAGACTATATAACAGACCATAATATGATCTATGAACTCTTTAATACTGATGAAGACAACCTCTTCTTCCAAATTATACTATTTGAGGATGAGGAGCACCATGTGTCTGTCCTCTTCTTACCTCCTCTCCTTTCTGATAGTAAAATTATGGATCAACAAACTACAACTTCTATAGATGAAACTACCTTAACTGAATAACATATTTTAGATCACTCATCACATTATTCATGTTCAAATTCTATAGGAACACTCTCCACTAATGACCTTAGAATACACTAAAAGACATACATATAAACAATTTTTAGTGTTAATACATGACCCACTATGGACACCTAAATGGAAAAAGGCAAAGCTACCACAACCCCATGGCCACCTTGAATAGGCCTAATGATAGAGACAATAACCAATAACGAATAACATAAAACATAGGTCCTTTTTATAGTTTACTTGTAAGCATTCATCCATCTATCTCCTTAAAGTAATGAAGTGGAATAATAAAAGATAGTAAAAGTTAGAGTAAACCAAGCATGCAATAACATCTAGAGAATAAATTAGTTTATTATATAACAAAACCAATGTGTAAATGATGGAAAATATATACCTTTCCAAAAATGAAGTCACAAATAGATAAAATTTGTAAAATAAGAATGAAGAGAATGAATGACACATGTTCTCCTAGGACAACCACCATATGTGTTCAATTCACCCATGTATCACTACGGTCCACTAATTTTCTCATCTTTTTGTCCTTACACTAATTAAAACAATAAAAATTCATTAATATACCATCTAGGGGTGAGTATATACATAACAAATACGATTACTCAGAAACAGAATTGAACTGATATAATTATATGAAAAATGTATTCATCCCAACCTAAAGAAAAAGGTAAAAGACACCCAATTGATTTTTATATATAGGACAAAAAAATTAAGGATAAAGGGGATATATATCCCATAAGTAGGAAATTTCAACAAGTAATCAAGTAACTTCAATACTCCATCACATATTATCATCGTCTTATGAAACCTCAATAGTATATTTGTAGAGTGGCCCAACAATCATTACTTTTCTCTACATCTGTGGTATCCACAACTACCATGGATGACACTCTATATATCAAAGCTCAAATAATAGATATTTCCAAAAAATTGATAGAGAATCCACACCCAGTATATGGGATTCCCATATCTATCTAGATAAAGAGAATTATGAACTCATTCCCTAGTGGGATAGGGGTGTAATGGCCTCAGAATCTCTCTGATTATTCATCCTTCACCAAACCATCTTTCAACATCGAATAAAGGATTGTAAAACTCAGATCATATAGATCCAAATATTGAATTTCTAAATGAACTACACAATCACATTTTATTTAAATAACTTCTTCAGATAGGATACTTGCGGGACAAAATACAAATCTAAACAAAAGAGACATGAGGGGATTAATAATAAAGATGTAATATATATATTTTATAGTGGTCCACATTTCCTATGAACCCACTACAATAGCTATTTATTTTTTCCTATAGACTTGGATTGGAATCCATGTCAATGTACATGGTGGGTACGATTGTCACATAGTGTATCTAAGCGTCTCAAGGGATAATCATGTCCAATTATACATTCCATGTACTTCATATAATTACTATGTACCCGACAATGTACATCTCTTTTCTCATGTACCATATCATGCTTGTGTACTCTCAGAGTACCTAGAGTATCTAAAAACATTGGGTGTTGGGTGTTTTCCATCATTCACACATCATCAAAAACTGGGGAGTGTCTCAATGTGTGTGGGTTCAGCCACACAACATGGGATCAATAATGACTCTTTAAATTCTAGTGTCATATTAGAGGGATACAGACCATTTGTTCTACCAAGATACATGGAATTTAGTTATACTTCATCCTTAATCATATAATTATTTATGTTATTTATTGATTCATATAGATAACCAAATATATCTCATGTTGGCCACCAGAAATCAAAAAAAAATCCTATGATTGGTGATTTATAACCATTGATGTAATGAAAATGATATCAGTCGTTCCTTTTAAATCCACTCTGCATCATGTGTGTATCCTATTGACAGTCACAGATTAGGGATCGAAGAATTTCAACCTGTAATCCATCCCAATCCATAAACAATTTGGTTATCCTTATTTTTATAAAGCTCCCCAGATCATGGGGTTCATTCAACCTTTAAACCAGCCCATAAATGTCAAACCATGACCTCATGGTCCAACTATAAAGAACATAATGATAAGGTTGTGTTCATATATATAAAAATATTTAATACAATTTTGGAAAGCAATTATTATTCAAAAAACATAAATTGGGAGTTTCCAGCTTGATAGGAATATCATATAATGAATAACTGATATTAAAAAACTAAAGAGGTCATCTAAATGGAAGATAAACATTGTTCAAAATATGATCATATATTATATATAAATATTTTAATAAAAATGGATAATTCAACAATTTTGTATTCATTACATTGTTGGGATTGACCATTTTTTGAGAAAACATTCATCACCAATGCATAATTTCATATGTGATATCTGCCTATCAATCCACCTTGATAAGATCACCTGCCATCTGTTAGTGCAATTTTCCAATGAAGAATGGTGTTTATCCACAAATATGATCTAAAAGGGTTTTGTTTTTTTACCACATTTAAATTCCATAAGAGGCAATTAAATGAAATTTTAGATTATATAATTTAAAATAAAATAAAATAAAATAATTTTTATTTTTTTATTAAACTCACCACTAATAGAAACCCTAAATGTATATACCTTATGACCAGACTTATATCGTGACATGGGTAAAACCCTTCTTATGAACCCCACCACAATATCATATTCTAAATCTGAGACTCTATTCTTGTTTTATTACACTATTTCATGAAAACTATATGCATGTGGAATTAATATATTTGACATCATCTAATATAAATTTCAGATTGATAGTGCTTTAGAATCTCAAACAAACTTAGATCCGGGATCACAAAATATTCCCTAATATATTCCAAGGACATATGTAAAAAATAAGTCAACAAAATGATCTCCTCTAGTTATATTCTTCCCTAAAATCATTTTTTGGATACAAAATTAAGGATATTGATACCTTATAAGGATATTTTTCTCCCAGAATCTATTTTATACACTCATTTACTAACAAATAACATTAAATGAAATATAATGGTCCATCATTGAAGGATCCTATAATGAAAATAATCGATTTCCAATGGAAACACTATAAATGTTACCCCATCTTAAATTTATAACTTTTCCCTGCCTATAGCATGCATATTATTTTTCATGGATCCCATCAATAGTGACTTTTGGAAGTGGTCATGAAACTACTCCATCAATGGGGGGAAGGATATGTGGTTAGAAACCACACCAATCTCTAATGGATATCGAATAGACTAAATAACCTTTGGTATATCTTGCATCACCTATAAAACCACTACAATAATTATCATAGGGATATTATTAGTAATTAACATTATCCATACTCAAACTACATAGGCCAATGATGTTAGTCTGAAATAAATTATATTGGATTATGACAATACTCTTGTACTATATTATCACCTATAAATTCTCCCTCAGGGAATTTACCAGCTCTATCCCAACCAGAAAAGTATCTCCAATCATGGTCAAGTATATGGGTGAACATCAATGTCTCTTGTACATGGCCTCGATAGGTTCATTTCCAAATGTATAGTTATATATATTATTATAAGAAAAATCTACCAAATGAATGTTACCATTATAGCTCCTTCTAAAGCCCAAAACACAAGCACTATAAATTACATCCAATTCGAACATAGTCAACTTCACCATTACATCATTTTAGGGGAAAACCCTCTACACATCCTCAAATGGGAAAATATATAATTTACAAATATTCTCTAAAGAATGATATAAATCACACAAAATGGTTGGATAAAATCATAGAAGGTATTCCAAAGTGTTGAATGATCTCCCACATGTAAAAATGTCCTCAAATATCATCTGTAATATACTCAATTATTTCATGGAAGTTCATAAACATGGTACGTAGTTAAAAAATAATTGATATGCAGTCATGGACTCTCAGAATCCACTAAATCTCTTTAATAATTTCCATGGATATTCTAGAACATTTACACACCTATATATCAATTTGATGAATCAATTCTACATGAAGTAGATGAGAATCCCTCACATAATAACATGTGAGACACCGAGTGATGAAATTGATTAATCTCTACCACATTCTAATACCCAAAAATGTGCACATAAGGACCATGATTATTATTTCCAAAAAAAATTATAGAAAAAATAGATTCATGAATATCCTCCATCACCTGTATTAATATCAAATCTAGAACTACCATCAATCCAAGGAAAAGGAAGACATGGTCCCCTCCTCCTTAAAATTCATCTGGTGAAAATGCTGAGTATATTTTGACGTATATAACCTCACAATTGATATCAACCGAATGATCCTATATCACATGTAAAAAGATTAGGTTATTTGAAACAATCAATTAAATAAATGCGACACCTATCACCTACAACCATGTTACCTGTAAAGAACCCAACTTATTTGACACATCCTATTCAAAGTAAGAATAAAATTTCATTATAATGGATGAATCCACCACATTTCCCTTCTTATGAGTATATAATATCATGATGAAATAGTCTTATGAGAAATAACACTGATGTTTACGTCTTAGGTTAAGATATCTATAATGGAGGATGTACATTATATATTGGTGGTCTAAGTGTATAACAAAACACTATCTGAGAAGATAATGTTACCATATATTCATATCGAAGACTACTGATACTAAATAAATGTTTTCTGTAGCACAATTATGCTCGAGATGACTCAACTGTGTCATACCATATTCAATAACTATATAAATATACATCAATATAAAACTGATCAAAAATCAATAGGCACCAAAAAAAATATGTACTCCGACCCTTCCTTTGGTATTCAGAAAATATATGACCTTTCACCCACATCTATATATACTATAATGTTGACTGACTCTTCTCAGTCTAGGTAAATGGATTCCCATTCAATATAATGGAAATATATATAATTATACTCCATAAAGGCCTGATGTGGATCTTATATAGTACCCCCACTTTGAAATGAATGGTATACAACTTAATTAATCTTTTGTGTGACTCTTATAAGATATCTATGTCAATATTTACTAGGATAATAGCGAAACAATGATCAGAAAAGAAATCCCCCAAAAAATAAACCTCATGGATCCAAAACACACACTTTGTTAGCCTACTATAAGGTTACTGATCCCTGAGTTGACTAAGACCATTTCCAAGTGATCAACATGCTCCTCATCTATTGCATATTAAATGAGTATGTCATCAATAAACACAATCAAAAATAAATCCTTGTATGAATGAAAAATATAGTTAATCAAATACCTAAAACTAGTTGGATAATTCAACACACCAAAAGGAAACACTTGGAACTCATAGTGTCTATAGTGAAATAAGAATGTTGTGTTTGGAGTATCACCCCTTCAATCCCTCCATTGGTGGTAATCGAACATTATGTCGATTCTCAAGATACTAATCTCATAATAAAATAATCAAAGAGGAAATTCATCCTCAGAAAGGGTTAAATTTTATTATTGTTGATTCATTCAGGTTATTATAATCAACATAAATCCCCATTATCCAATCATTATTTTCAAGTAAAATACCAGAGTTTCACTAGGGGACACACTATGTTTGATAAAATTCCTCCACATGATGGTCCTTGGACTGCACCATGAGCTCGCTTAACTGAAATGGGGCCATATGATATGTCAGTAAATATACAAGAATGGTCTTTCTGTGAATTTCCATGTTGAAGTATAACTCTATCCATAGAAATAATATTGTAAAATCATATGTTAATACATCTATATAGTCCTTCACTACCATTGGAATCTAATATTCCTTATATGAACACTAAAATAGGGTTCAAAATGACCTTCTAATGGTTGATGGGTTCCATCTTTGTGCTCACATAACAGACTCACAAATCCATGAGATCACTCTCACTCATAAATGATTATCCTTGCCCATCATTTTTATGTCATATAAATGAAATATAATAATAATATGAATATCTCTAAAACAAAGAAAACTATTCCATAAACAAGATTACTACAGAAGGACTCATCAGGATGACCAAGATTACAAAAATGAAACTCTCTATAACCATTGATATAAAACACTGCCAAAAAATTACATATATTGAAGAATTTCACCAAGTAATAACATCAACATGTTCATTTCTGGGATAAATTCTCCTCTAAGAGCACAACATCTCTTATTTAGAGTATAAAAATTTACAAATTAAACACAATTTTGTTAATAAATAAAAATGAAATGGAAGAATAAACAAATAATTTACCAGATATCATCTCATTACAGTCATCTTCCAAGCCATCAATGTTATACAAAATCATAATTCCTTAAATGAACGATCCAAGAGCCTAATGGGGCCCACCTTGTGGTAGTGGTGGTAAAATCTCATTGTCGCATCCTCCACCAACTACTCCTACATTTGAAAAGAACATATTCCTCAACCAGCACTATCTTCATAAGTAATTCCCTAGACACATCTTGGAGTTCCGTGATATGGGTGATCTCTCTATCATGTAGATCCAAACACTATCTTCATGTTAGTATTTTTAGGATGGCCTAAGAAATCATGACCAATGTCCCCTTACCCAATCAATTGATATAATCACCTTTATTTGAGATTAATTCATCCACTATGAAATCTGTATTGCAAAATAACACATGTTTACTTGCAAGAATGATTACGTCTCTATTGTAGGGACCTGAACATCCAATTCATACTTCCATCTATAGATGAATTGGCCAAATGATTTTAACTTCTAACTACAACTTTCTAGTGTCGATTTCTAGGATAATTTCAATCACATGATTTCTCTCTTGTAATCCCAACTATATGGGAAAATATATCTTTACCATAGAGGATCAAATTTATCTAAAGATACCTTTCTTAATGATTTTCTCTTATAAGTTTCCATCTCATACAAGATCAATAGAGTAACATATGAGGTTAGTGAACATCTTAACATGCTCAAAAACTATTAAATCACCCAACTATGGTGTTAAAGGTTATTATATCCATCTGGAGCATAGTAATGGTGGAAACACTTATAATGGATCAATTAATAGAATTATGAATATTTGATTGTTTTCTAATCATGGGTGTACATCCTTACACTCCACCAATTCCCAAATAGTCTATATAGTGTTATAAACTGCTGCACAACCATCCGATCAGTTGGGCTTTGAACTATCCTAATGGCTTGGACTACCGACTAAATCAAATACTCCATTCAGTGTGGATATGTTTTTCTATAGAACCTTCGTGGACTATGCTTTTATAAATAGTGAACTTCACAATAACTATGTACATTTTAATCATAAACTACGGATACTATTCACTACTCTATATGAGTGGGGTTTCCCTATTTATTCCTAAAGGAAACACCTCTTCTTATGTACCTTTAACTAAGGCCTCAAAGACTAGTGGATTAGTATCATGATCCAAAATTATAAATATGGATATCTTTACTCAGGAAAGTTTTGTGAATTTAATCTATATGTTCCATGATAAAATGTTAATATATGTCTCAGTATCTAACTCTATAAGGATATTCCAATAACATGGTCTAATAAGATATGTGTATCATTTTTTCCCACAATAGATATCTAGATATTCCTTGTTGAATATAACATATTTATTTTCATGGTGAATTGATATGTTATTAGTCACATAATAAATATGTTCACCAGAATGAATGCCACACTTGATACACTGGTACATTTTTTACCTATATCTCAACAGAATCATTATTAGTGGAACACTCCATACATGGCCTCAAGGAATGAACTACACAAATAAAATTATGTGACAACCTCAACCATAAGAGATCAACTAGATCTAGGAAGTCCATGTCACCACAACCCCAATCCCATATCCAGTAGTCCAAGGGATAGCGATAAGAAATGCAAAGTAATATTATAAAAATTGGAGGGAATTTACTAAAATACATGTATTCATGAACCCATATTCATCTACGTAGTAATGTATTGTAATAACAATATACGTTAACATGTAGAGTAAAGTATGTAATAAATAATGTATATGGAATATATAAGAGTATAAAAACATTAAACGTAGGTTAGAAATAGAAAAAAACATGAACATAAATAATTAAAGTCCCAACCTGAAAATAATTTCAAGAAAACAAGAATGATTGGAGGGAGTGAGTATTGATCAAAATGATCAACCACCTCACGTGGCTCATGAAACTTTCTATCTCAATTTTCAAATAATTTCACCATTTATTAATCTGTAAGCTTCTTAAGACCTAAATCATTCATAAAATTCCCATTCAGGGTTGAGTATATACGTGCCATGTATGATTCCCCAATAACTGAATAGATAAGTGGAAATATAAAAAATAAGTGGTCAGATCAACCCAATGAAAGAGGGAAAAATTAACCCAATAGTTAATCATGTATATTTTAAATGATACTAGATGACAGAGAAAAGGGATCCCATATCACATCCTACGTAATGTTGATGGGTAATCTTGCAACTCCAAAAGACAATCATCGATTCCCAGCAACAAACATAGCCACAATAGAATATGTGTGGTGGGAAATACCCTCGTTGTTGTGATACACATCAAATTGTTATGTGTCTAACAATTGAAAATTTACATTGGATTGTATTTATAGTGGTGTTAGAGTAGTTTATTTGAAAATTAATTAAATTTATTTGTTTATTTTAATTGAATTCATTTGTAATGGATGTCCTAAACATACTTCCAATTAAATCCAACCCTTTGTCGATCATAATGAAAAGCTGACATTCTAAACCCAACTAAAATTGAAAAATTACAATTCAAGACAATTTTTGGTACTTATTTCACGATTTATATAAAATTACTTTTATAATCTATTAATATATAATATATGTCTAAAATTATAATTTCGAATTAAATGGACCTCATAAAAACAAGTAGTCTCTATGGATACCAATTATAGTATTCCCAAATAAATTATTTAGTTTTGTAAAGAAGAAAATGAGTAACTTGATGTAGGATACTGAGAGGCATATCCTCCAGAAATATTTTTTATTGAGGTCTTGGACCACCCGATAACAATCAAGGATCCAATATCTAATGGAAACTAGGATATTAGAACAACACCCTTGAAAATAGGGGAATCCATAATACACCCCTCCCATAATGATCTGGTATTAGACAACTGTTAAGTCAATAAGGATTCCTTATGAATCTTCCATTATTTCTTGTATGAGGAGATTTTTGTGTCAATAAGGTTTCATTATGACCTTACTATTCCTTCATATTTTGAAAATCATAAACACCTTATATTATGGAAAATCTCATTTACCCTATACCTTACTTTCAAATGGATATTTTTCTTCCCCAAGGAAATTTATCATTACCATGTTTTTCATTGTTTATACCATGAATAAGTATAATATCTTGTTTCATATCGAAATCCTTGGATTCTTATAATACATAGATATAGAGAATTATTTTTGGAGGATCCGAATTCATATTCCATGTTTTCTAAGTTTAGATTCTGAGTTCTCTAAATTCAAACTCTGAACTTTTTAAGTTCAGATTCAGAGTTCTCTGAATTCAGGATCTGAACATTATGAGTTTTGAATCTGAGTTCCCTAAATTCAGACTCTTATCTCTTATGAGTATTTACTCCGATTTCTCTGCATTTAGAATCTGAACTATTATGAGTTCAGATTCAGAATTCTATGAATTCAGAATCAGAACATTTTAAGTTCAGACACAAAACTCTTATGAATTCAGACTCTGACCTTTTTTAAGTTCAGACTACAAACTCTTCTGAATTCAGACTCCAATCTTTTGTATGTTTAGACTCCAAATTCTTATGAAATCATATTCTGAATTCTTCTGAATTCATGACTCTGAATTTCCTTGTAATTCAGAGTATGTAATTCTATATAATTTATGTTCCGAATTCTTCTGAAGAAAGAATCTGAATATCCTTGTATTATAGACACTGAATGAGTTTTTGGTAAGAATCCAAATTTTTATTTCCATACATTCTGAATAATTTATTTTGGTTAAATAATCATAGTTTTTCATTCTCATGTTTTGGTTACAAAACAATGTCATGCTTTCGGTTTCTAACCAACCATTGTTTGAGTGACACATGTATAGGTCTCTCTGAAATTAAAGGAAGAATATGACCATTGGAGGAGGGAGCTGACCGTTGGAGTTGTGCCTACAAATATGCGCTCATTTGAAAGAGCTCGCAACAAATTTTATGAATTATTATACGACTCTAGATATTACATGTTGCTAAAGTGATTTCTAGAGAGAGACACTCATGCTTAGTGAGAACTAAACATCTTGTTCAGAATTTCATCGTGCGACTCTGAATGTTGCAGAGTACATTCGAGGGCTTCCGGGGTTAGGATGACGTTGAGGCCGACTACCTTAATGTTAGGGGATTTAGAGGATATCAAGACAAACTCTAATCTTCATATCGAGGGCATATCCTGATGTGGTTAAGAAAGAATTTCTCGAACGTATAAATAAAGGGATGATTATCCACGGATGTTGGATACCCTTCTATTTGGGTTAAAAGATCTACTACTTGTTACTTGTATTTTATTATGTTTTTCGTAGAATTTTGATTTTTGAGGAATGAATAACTATCTTATACATCCTTATACTTGTACATTCTGATTTAGTAAGATTATATACACTTTAATGAATAATCTTTATCTTTTAAAACATTTTTCAAGTTTCATTTCGGGATTCATTTTTCCAGAATTTCATACTTGGAATAATATTTTCGAAATAAAGAAAGTGTGTAGAACTAGATGTTTTGTGAATTAACTTGTTTATCCTTGTTAAACATCTTCATCTATAAAAGATACAAATAATTTTAAAAGTATAAAATTCACACCCTCTAGTATATTGAGCATCTACATTATTATTACAATACTAAAATCAGTATCGTCAATCATTTTGATCCTACAATTTGTATCAGAGGTTGGATACCTCATGTTCGGATACCAATCCAACAAGTAATGAAGAAATATCCCTATGTAAGGGGGAGTTTATCTGAGGTGGATTTTTCAGCATGAAGATTTTTTTATGAAATAAATTGATAAGTCTCATTCCAGAAATATAGAATACTATCCTTAGTGTTTCCAAAAACTAAAGGGGAGTTAGTCGTATTTATCTTGGCACATGTGTTAAGGGAGATTAGTTTTACTTTCAATGTCCAGAAAAATATTTTATATGTCCTTATATTCTTTTTCGTAAGGATGTTTCTGCTTTCCAAAAGGGGGAGATTGTTGAGTCAATACGTCTTCCTTATGTCATTTCCATTATTTCTTATTTGGGGATTTTTTTGAGTCAATAAGGTTTACTTATGAATTTACTATTCATTCATGTTTTGAAAATCACAAACACCTTATCTTCACAAAAATATCATTTATACTATGCCTTACTTTGAAAAGGAAATTTTCTTTCCCCATGGAAATTTATCCTTACCTTGGTTTTCATTATTTTTAACATGACTATGTATAATATTCGATTTCATATAAAAAACCTCAGATTCATATAATAATTAAATAGAGAGCATTCTGTTTTCAGGATATGAATTCAGGTTCAATGTTTTCAAAGTTCAGATTCCAAGTTCTCTAAATTCAGACTCCGAACTTTTTGAGTTCAGATTCTGAGTTCAGGTTCCAAACTTTCTGAGTTCTCACTCCAAGTTCTCTTAATTCAGACTCTAAACTCTTATGATTTTGACTCTGAGTTCCTTGAATTCAAACTCCGAACTCTTATGAGTTTAGATTCTGAATTCTCTGAATTAAGACTCCAAGCTTTTTATGTTTAGACTCCGAACTCTTATGAATTCAGTCTCTGAACATTTGTATGTTCAGAATATGAACTCTTATGAATTAAGACACCCAATTCTACTGAATTCAATACTATGAATTTCCTTGAAATTCAGACTCTATAATTCTATAGAATTCAGGTTACTAACTCTTCTAAAGAATGAATCTGAATATCCTTGTATTATAGACACCGAATGAGTTTTTGGTTAGACTCAGAATTTTTATTTCCTTATATTCTTAATAATTGATTTTGGTTAAATAACCATATTTTTTACTCATGATTTGGTTACAAAATGATGTCATGATTTATGATTCTAACCAACCATTGATTCAGTGACACGTGTTCAGGTCCCTTTGAAATTCAAGGATGAATATGACCATTGGAGCAGGGAGCCGACCGTTGGAGTTGTAACTATAAATAGGATCTCATTTGAAAGATCTCACAACAAATTTGATGAATTGTTCTACGACTATATAGATTACATGTATCTGAAATTATTTCTAGAGAGATACTCTCATGTTTAGTGCGTACTGAACATCTTGTTCAGAATTTCTTTGTGTGACTCTGAATGTTGTTGAGTACATTCGATGGATTCCGGGGATAGGAAGATAGAGGTGACAACTTCCTTAAATTTGAGGGCTTGACGAGATATCAAGATAGACTATGATCTTCATATAGAGGTCTTACCCTGGTGTGGGTAAGACAGAATTCATGAAATTATAAATCATGGGATTTTTATCCAAGGATGTTGGATACCCTTCTCATTGGGATAAAATATCTACTACTTGTTACTTGTATTACTTCATGTTTCCCGCTTCATTTTGATTATTGAAGAAATTATAACAATATTTTACATCCATATAATTATACACTCTGATTTACTAATATTCTATATGCTTTAAGGTAAAATCATTATCTTTGTAAACTATTGTTAATATTCATTTCCGGATTCAATATTCCAGAATTGCATCCACAGAATCATATTTCCGGAATCAAGAAAGTGTGTAGAACTATAGGTTTTGTTAATCACCTTGTTTAACCATGTTAACCATCTTTATCTTTTAATATTCCAAATAATTTTTTATGTATAAAATTCACCCCCACTTGTATGTTGAGCATCTACATTATTATTACAATACTAAAATCAGCATCGTCTATCATTTCAATCATACAATGGTTATCAGAGGTTGGATACCTCATGCTCTGAACCTATACTAAAACAAAAACCTCTTAATGAAATTTTATTTCAGTGAGACATCAAGAAAATTCATCATCATAACTGAGGTGATTAGATAATAGATCCCATGATAGGAAGGCTCAATGAAATGTGATACCCTATTCTCCTAATTTGGAAGTAGTTGTGATGTATATTGAATAAGTGACATGAAATATATCCCTAACAACCTCACATTGGATCTCTCCTATAGATAGTTTATTAAAAGCTATTAATTATAAGACATCATATTAGAATAGATTAAATCTACTTGAAACTAGACTGAGAACATGAACCTTGAGACTAATGACTCCACACGATCCCCTAGGAAAAAAAACCACCACTTCCTCACTTCTCCACTCAACATTATCATGACTAGTGAAACATAGTTCTCATTCTATGAATATATCGACTATTAGACTATATCCACTCTAAGACACTGATATTATGTGAAATATGTTATTTCAATGACTTTAATATATTATATACTTTTAGTTACATGTAATAATTATTTTAGCTTTAGTTACATGGAACCCTTAGTTTAATCAAATGATATCATTTTCTATAATTTGATTATATGATAGTTTTCATATAGGCATTAGAACGATGTTTATCAATAAAATTACATAAATTATAAAAATATACGGTTCACACTTCAATATAAAATTAATCCTTTGGTGACCGAATAACTAATAATGAAAATAAAAAACTATTCGAAAATAAATGAATCATTTCTATAAAAAAATTATTATGAAACCAATCCTATTTCACCACAATAATTTATGAACTTTTATTTTGAATACAATTAACTATTTGAAAATAAACTTATTCATTTTACAGACAATATAAAATAATACATACAATTTTACAGAAAAAAATATATTTTTCTATAATATTTTTTGTTACATTTTTACACACCTAATTGAAAAATAATTTTTATCAAATTCATAAAATCTATTTGAAAACATAAAGTTAATTTTGGAAATCATAATGCCAAAATTATATTAGGGTGGATTTTTTTTAAAGGTTAATGTTTTGATGAATATTGAAAAATATTGTATCTTAATTAAAATCATCCTTTTTAAATTAATTTTAATATAGAATTATATTTAAATTTTTTTAAAATAAAATATATTAAAATTGTATATATCTATTAGTATAATTAATTTGATTTAACCATTTTCAAATTGAATTTTGGTAAAAGAATATTTCCATCTATTAAATATTTTATCTTCGAAAAACCGTGTTTTCTCATCGAATGTGTGGGATTCATTTTAATTTAATTCTGTTAATTTTAAGAATGGAATTTTGATAAATGTATTGAATATTTATAATATGAATCAAATATATTATCTAATAATTTAAACATAATTTTATATATTAATGAATACTCAGTTTTATAAAAATTAGTTATGGCGATTATGGAAAATTTGATTTAATAGGTTTCAATATAGTACGATTTGGGATAAAATACCATAAAAAATGTCTAAAATAGTATTTATGACCATACATGAAGGTAAAATAACAATGAATTATTAAAAATCCATTTTTAATGTTTTTTCATTTGAAAATAGTGGGTTCGAATTTTACATTTCAAAAAATCACAAGTGTGCCGCTCACTATACATATAAATGGCTACCCACTCTCCTCTCTACATCACATAGTAGAACACAAATGGTTCTTCAAAAGCCCTCCCAAATATATTTCCAAATTCCTAGACATAATCCTAGAATTGTAAAAATAATCGATATCCACTGTAGGAGGGATTTTTCTGAAAGCATAAGTAGGATACCCAACGAATAGGTATCATTCCTCAATGGGATTTTTTTTATTCCGTACACCACCTCCTTTAATTATTTTTAAACTATAATTATTTAATAAATAATATTATTACACATTATTAGATATTGTTATGTAATTTTAATGAACTAAAACCATCTACAAATTCATCATATGGGTTAGAAAATCCTCATTTGTGTGTAAGGCAGACAATAACCTCATGAACCGTTGTCATTCATTTTCCAATTATAACCAATCATGGTTTGGTATAATGATGGATATAATGTTTATTTATAATATTTATATAATATATTTACCCCTAGAGTCATTATAATATATATATATATATATATATATATAATACGTGAAATATGTAGGGGATACGATAACTTCACTCTTGTTTACAATAGTCTACCACCCGACAAAGAGATGCGATTCATTTTTTACTATTGTTTTATATTGAAAATATTAAGGATTAAGTTAAGGAATATATGTGATATAAATGAAATAAAAAAGATACGAATTTTACATATGTAACTAAAATAATATAATAAATAATTTTCTTTCGTACTCATTCACTCAAATAAGGATGAAAATGTTATTTAGTTTCATGTGGACTATCTCCTTCATGATGTGATATAGATCCCTCATTTCATCCCCAAGATGCATAGATTATATTTATAATTATATTTATGAAAATAATATTTTACTAATTATATTATGATAATTAATAATTGATAATATATTACTTATCTCATTTCCATAACTATTGTTGAAGAAATGGAAACGTTAGTCATGCGTACGTATGACATACCACCTCTATGAATGCAAGCTATATTATTTCACAAAATAATCATCTGGGATTCATCTAATAATAATAATATTTTTACAGAATGGATTTACAATTAATGATTAATATTATGAATATGATTATTCCATGATCAATGAAATGGGATCAATAATATCAAATAAAAAAACCTAATAAAAACCAAGCAATTTTTATACAAAACGTGATTTTAACAAGATATTTTTTAATAAACAGGTTATTAATGGGAATTATTAAGTCATACATGATAAAATATAAATATATATATATTGAAATCATATATTTATAATTAAATTATATTTATTATTTTGGAGGAATGAACATGTATGATAGAAATCGATACAAAAGGAAATGAAGTTTTATTCTCCCTATTATTTCTCGGAGGCATATGAAATTTCACTGATCATTTCTATTGGGAAATGTATATAAAACCATTTTGACATAATTTTTCATGAATATAATACATTTAATTATATTAAATGATTAATTTGATGATATTATTTAATGGTTCTTACGATTCAAAAGAATATTAAATCTGTATGGGATTTATATACTCTATTTTATTTCTAGGTGGCATTTGAAAAGTCACCACTTGATTCAATTTTTTTATACATATCACATTTAATTTTTTTTTAAATTTTCCACTTCAGTAAAATGATATTAGTAATTTCATTTTATTTTATTTTTTATGAGGGATTATGATTAAATATATTATTAACATGTGAAGGGATTTTAAGGACAGTTTTTGTTGTTGTGAGATACATTCTATATAAATTAATGTTTTCTTATATGTGTTGTATATAATTTCAATATTGTTCTATAATATTGAATACATTTAATTTTTTTTACATATCCTTTTCATGATCTCTATTTTTGGGTTTTATGGTTCAAAATTTAACAACTAGGTCATGGATATTTATCTCCAATTACTTTTTTTGAGAAATAACATATAGTATGCACCTATATATTTTTTAGCATGTGTATATAATTCCACATTGATTTATTATATCGTGAATATAATTATTTATATGATATTAAATGTTTCAATTAATTTTATTATATCATGGGGATTATATATAATGTTCATAATGTGGTAATAGTTTTATATTAAAATCACACTGTTTATCATGATTGATCCTGATTATACTCTCAATGATGAAAATTTACAATACACATCTCACGAAAATAATGAAATTTCATATCCTCTAGTTATTTTTGGTGATTACACATTGTTTATGGCTTTTATTCCCTTAATTTAATAAATTGATAAAAAAATTATTCATTCCAAATCATCATTATAATTCTCTTTTATCAAATTCTATTTTTTCATGAAATCAATTTTTGGTAATAGTTCATTCTAAAACATTTTTGACCTTATCCAAATGATTTATTACATTATTTCATAATCATGATTGAATTTTTTATAAACCATTTGGAATGCATCCTTCTTGTCAGTTTCCAAATAGTGACCATTTGGATTATACCAAAAAATTTAAAAAAAATCATTTTAATGTGTCTGAAATTAAATAAAATTGTCATTGTTATAATCAGTTTTTATTCTATAAAACATCCTTTCTATGTTTCAAGACTATTTTCAAAGACATAAAATATTAAAAATTTATTTTTTATTAGTTTTTTATAATGGAAGTGATAGTTTCAATGAGAAGTGTTCTAAATTAAATTAATGGATTCCATTATATGTTTTAAATTTTTATTCTCAATGAATCTTTTATCAAAATGTTATATATTTTTTTCAAAGTGAATATGTTATTTTCCACTAGAAATGTTTTTAAAATAATTATTTAAAATATTACAAATATTATTTTTAGAAAATTTGATTTAAAAAATATCCTGAATTTTTAGATTCAAAAATTATTTTTAAATTATATTATTTTCCATCATGAAAATTTCCATGTGCTTTTTTAATATCATTTTTATCTAAGAGGTCTTATATAGATATTACATCTTCCTTACCAGGTATATTATCCATGGAAATCATTTTTATTATTTATGTAAATGATTTAAAATTATAATTGAAATATTTTTATGAAACAATCTTCATTTCCTGGGTTATGATATGATGAAATGGTGAAATGATTATGAAACATGTCTATTTTACATGAGTTATGAAATGATTGAATGATTTTGAAACCCACATCATTTAATGGGATTTGATATTATGGATTTTTTATGATCTTATGGAACATATAATTATTATTTTCATTGTAGGGTTTGTGAGAAATATATATCCCTACAATTAATTGGGTAAATATTTATATCTTATGAGATAGCTTGGAGTAAAACTATAAGTAAGAATAGTTTGATAAGAGACTATATCCACAATTATTTTTCAAAAAAAGTGACCATTACTAAAATGTTGGTTTTGGGGATGAAACCATTCCACTATAAAACCTTTGTTAGTGATCCAATACTAATATGGAAATGATTTTCTATTCTTATTTATTTTCCACAATTCCATATCTTATGCCT
Organism: Viscum album; assembly: GCA_963277665.1. Classification (NCBI taxonomy): domain Eukaryota; kingdom Viridiplantae; phylum Streptophyta; class Magnoliopsida; order Santalales; family Viscaceae; genus Viscum; species Viscum album. The sequence continues at coordinate 1,553,956,482 of OY728121.1, read as the reverse complement.
ATAATGTAATCTGACTAATCACATTATTATAATTCCTTTTCATCCATGTATTAGGAACTACCAATCATTATTCATTTACTCAATATTATGATCACATATATGGGTGTATGGTTATAAATGTTATTATAATGTAATAATACCCTTATAGATATGTTATTGTTATATATATATATATATATATATATATCCATTTTTACATTACTGAGAAATAGATCACACCATTTCTTATGTTTCCCCTCTTAGGTTTTGAATAATTGTTTTATGCAGTGTTTGTTTATGAAGGTTAATATAGTGGATGATTACTATGGGAGAGGATGAAGTTAATTCACCAAATTAGGATATTTTTTACCTAATATCTAAATATAATAAATTATTTTGTGCATCATACTTGTAATTCTATAATGTATTGAATAATCATCTAAAAATATGTAATAGATTTATATGAAAATCTATTGTTTATATAATTGGTATTAGAAAAATGATTTAATTATCCATTTTAATCTAGTATGATAAAACATTATCAACATCACTAGGGGTATTTCAAGTTACTTATATAGGGTTATGAGTACAGATAATTATAAGTATGATTCAATGTATAGGAAATTGTTAAGTAATTTTCTAAAAGAATAATATGATTTTTTAAGAAATTACATCCATGTCTATATAATATAATATTACTGGCTCTTCAAAAGATTAACCTAGATGTATTAACTCCGATACGATCCCATTGATATGTAATATATCATAAGAAGGTGAATGATAATGGTCCTTGTGTCACACATGGTTTCATAATCTTATGACATATGCTATGGAAATTCAAGATCACATTATAACAAATCAAAATGGATTTAAACATATATTGAATTTTTATAACGTAAGTAAAAATAAATGGGTAATATATTATAAATTATGTGTCCTTATTTAAACATTCTATAGGTGATTTTAATGTATATTTCGTTTCTTTTTATGATTAACGATCCTCAAACAATTATTTTTGGATATTGTAAATGGTGGGGAAAAGAAGGAACAACGTTAGCTATGAAAGTGAATGAAAATTTACTGATGAGATGTAAAAATGGTTGAATATTTTGGTGAGAAATATTATTATTATACCTAATCATTTGTCACTTAACAACACTACAAATGTGAACATTAACCAGCTTGTGAATTCCCCCAAAGAGGATATTGATAGTGTTTAGTTTGATTTTGAGTTGTGGATTCCATGGATTAAAAAATATCCATTTTTCTATTTTTGAGATTGTTGGAAGAATCACTCAGTGGATTATGTCAAATAGATGAGATGATGCTATTGGTGTGGAAAATAATGAGACAAAGGATGTAATTGGATGTTAAAAATGAAATTTTTTGTTACTAAAATAAATAAAAATGTTTATATTCCTATGTTATCATAAATTATTCAGTATTTAAAATATTGATACTATGGGAATTATAAAAAATGACATCATGAGGGGATTTATCTACTAGAGAGTCATCAAGGTTGTAGGAGTAATATTTTTTCTATTGAAAATGAAGAGAATACAAATAAAATATGGAATGAAAGGGGTATTAAGGAATAATATGATGGATCCTTGTCATTTATTTGAGAAGGAATTAGGTTGTTAAATGTTTTAATGTATTGTAATTAATGTAGTATGTTATATGAGTCATGAAATATATATAAAAAAATTAAATTATTTTTTCATTAACAATTTGAAAATATATGTTAAATCATACTAATAGACTAGAAAATTGATATAATTATATGTTGATATTTTTATTGAGGGAAGATAAACCTTAATTACATATATAATGATGTTATTTTTAGGATGGGATAATGACAAGATCTATATGAAAAAATAAATTGAATTTTAATGATTAAAGTAATTGGTTATTAAAAAATTGGTTTATCTAATCATCTTTGTTTTCTACAAAATTTTTGGATTAATAGAATATATCCAAAAAATGGTTTATATATTGAGGAATCATGTATGTTTTTAATAAATGTTTATTGTAAATTAGTGTATTACATTGATTCATGAGAATTCATTCTGAAGGTACACCAATGATTATTATGTAAAAATGTGGAGACACATTATGATATATTGGGGACTAATGTTATGTTCTTTTTAATAAATTTATTAAAGTATATTATAAATTTTGATCTCTAGAAGATTTTTAATGTCAACCCATTATAGAATTTTTTAATTGTATCTTTGTATGCGGTTTAGGAAATAAATTTATTACATCACCATATGAAGATTTATCCATATTTGATAACCAGTTAGAATATTTTTTATCTATAGATATAATAAAGGCCTCTTTATTATATTATGGATCATGTTTTGGTGATTAATAATTTCAAACGCAACACATAGTGTAAGAGAATAAGTGGATATTGACCAATTCCAAAAAATAATATTATTTTTCAACTATGAAATATAATCATTACATGTATATTTGTACATGTTAAATTTATAGATAGAAAAATTACTTCCCAATCATTGCCAAAAATATATTGAAATAAAAAATTATCCTCATATCATCATTTTTTAGGATATTAATGAATATTTTCATGACACCATAGTTAATGGATTCCTGGCCACTAACATTATCTTGAATATATTCTATATCACTAATAAAAAGTATTTGAGTGTTATTATCCTCATATAAATAATTTTTTAATTACCAATGTTGTTCTCATTTTTGTAAACCTTTTATGTGTCATTTAGGATGGATTTCACACATCCTTTTCTATTTTACAAGTTTATTTTTAACATTTTGTTGTTTTTCATGAAGGAATTTTTTTAATGTTAAACCATTGATATCTCTGATTAATTCTGAGGGATAAATTAATTTTATGTGAGGTATGATAGGACATCTCAAGATTTTTGGAAATATATATTTAAAATGAATTTGACAATTTCAATATTTTTTGTACATGTATCAATGTCTTTATCTAGATTTACTTGAAACCCTGAGTTTAAACAAATGGTGTTATATTATAAAAATTTTAAAATATGATAGGTATCCCATAGAAAACAGAATAGATTTTAGAAATATGATATAATAAATTATGAAAATATATGGCATGATAATTTATTTGAAATTAAATCTTTATGGCCAATTAAAAAAACTAAAAAAAATTATTTTTAAATAAAGGAATTCATTTTTTGAAAAAACAATTTTTGAAAAAAAACATCTAGACTCAATAAATTATAAAAACTATTTTTAATTATTATTATATATAAATGTATATAGTATATTTTAATTATACTATTTATCATCCAACTGATTAATTTTATAGAAAATATAATTGAAATATTAATTTTTTGATTAAAAACTCTATTTATCCATATGTAGTTATGTCTCTATTTTTGACACTTATTTAAAACAAATAATTATTAATTTTTTAAATTTTTTTACAAAATAATATTTGTTTTTTAAATAATCATTTAAAAAATATCATAAATTTTATTTTTGATAATTTCTTCATATGATTTATTTTTTTATGAATAGTTAATAATGTCAAATTGTAATTGAAAACTACATTTTTTATAAATTATTATTAAAGATAAATTATATTTTAAATTTAATTAATGTTAAAATAATCACAATTATACATATATTAATCCAATTTTATTAGTAGAATATTTTTCTATTAATATTTGATATAGGAACTTTGTAAACTTTTGAACATTTTCTCTTTGAAATCCACGCTTTCTCATTACGTCTACAACATTTATTTTAAATTTAATTTTCTCATCTAGGTGATTGTAATTTATAAAATTTTTTCCATAATAATAATATAAATAATTTTTACTATAAAATATGTTCAAGATAATTAAATTCCAAAATTAATTATAAAAAGAGACAAATTAATTTCGGCAACTAAGGTAAAATGGGCATACCATGGGGTCTAAGAAGAACTATAAATAAATAAATAAACTAAAAACGTGATTGAAATTTAATTTTATGTATACAATTCACCACTATATTGTTAATGGATCTATAATACTATGAAATTGTTCCTTTTGTAATGAGAAAAACGTTTAAATAACTTTTTCTTTTCAAAACATTACAAGTGTTCCACTCATATCACATATAAAAGACCACCCACTCTACTCCCTTTTTGAAAACATAAATACCATTTAGATAACCCAATACCTAAAAAATATATTTAAAACATATATTCTATCAACCTAGAAGTGTTATTTTTTGGGTATATCAATCCTAGTAAGTATTTTTGTGCATTCCTATGGAGGATACCTAAAAACTATGTAAAGTTATTCAATGATCATTTATATTTTATTTCATATTCTAACTAATTCAATTATTATAATCTGTGATCATATATTATAATAAGTATTATAAATATTATTATTATTTTATGTTAATTTCATGAAAACAAACTATCATTACTATTATAAAATGTGTTACAACATCGTTATTCAAATGTATTGTGGAATACTACCACGTAACACATGGATGTTTTTTAAATAGTATTTATTCATCAGTATATTTCTTTTCACTCAATCGTGAATATAAACAAACCCCCAAAAAACTATTTTTTGAAATTTATAAAAAGCCACTTTTTGGTAGTGGGAACCATACAGAGGATCCACATCATCATGCATTTGAAAACCAAGACATTTCATATTCAAACATCAAAATTCAAAAGACAAAATTCAAATCAACTGACATCATCAACCTAGATCTACTAACGTTGAGTAGAGTACCCACTACGATCCACAAGACACAGTTTTATTGAATTATTTTCATATTCTACATGTTAGGTTATCCAGAATAATTGCATCTAACATATGAAAATGCATTGTGAATTTATTGGCTATCCATTAATTATGAAAAATATAAATACATATTTGTATTTTGGAGTGAATTACATTAGGTAATGAAATTAATGAGATATAAATGTGGTCTATACTTAATAGTTTTTTTTATATTCATCTTATGGATATTTTAGACATAGGGTATGAATAAAACACTATTTGATGTATAAAAAAACATTTCAGAAAAAGTGTAATTTCCCACCATTGAATAGTGAACCCCGTTAAAATTAATATTTTGACAAATTAATAATTACTATATGACATTAGAAACATATTATTTTGAATAATTATATATAAATTCACTTGGGGCGAATTTCTAATATGTTTTTGATAAATTTCATGTTTGGATGAATTGTAAAAATATGCTATATTTTAATTAAAATAACATTTATTCATTAAAATTAATATCAAGGTTAAATTATATTTTTGAATTGATTTAAAGTTTAAATATAATATATTTTCACCAATTAATATAATTTAGGTCATTGGAATTAATTTTAAATTATATTCATATGTAAAAACATTTCAATATTTTACAATATTTTAACTTTTAAAACACATTTTCTCATTTCTATAACATCATTAATATTAAATTAATTAATGAAACTTTTTTGTTTCTCATCTTTGATAAATTAATTCCCTATTTGTAATATGTAGGTCTAAATTATTTAAAAAGGTTTAATTTTTTTGGGAAATATGAATTGAGACTTCAGTAAATTATATTAATAGGGTTAAAGGATAAATCAAGTAATTAAGGATGACAATAATATTCTGAAATTACCCTCACACATGTCTTAATATTATTTTAGGATTATAATTTACCCAAAATCATACTGTGGTCTAAATTATATCTTTTGGAACCCACTTGGATTAGATTAGGACATTTAATTTTTTATTTTTAATGAAAATAGAATTATGTATCACTCAAAAATTATTAATTATATTATTTTTAATATACAGTTATATATAAGATAAATTCGATTATAAATACTAATTTTAAAGATAAAATGTATTTATTTATCCTGAAAATTTATTTTAAATTTTTAGTAAATAAATAATTATATTGATGACTTATACATGGATGATGAAAATTAAATAATTGATGGGAAATCAATACAATATTTTTTATTAAAATTTTAGTAACTATAAAAACGCAAAAACACTTGATCAAACCATATTATTTTGGTATATATCAACCATAATCATCCACGGAGTGACTTATTGAACATTTGGAAGATTATATAAGAGATTATAACACTTATACAATTTTATTTGTTGTAATGATAAATTTGTAACATTCATGTTTTCAAAATAGTATAGCATTTTTAATGTTGTATTTTTTAGAAGATAAATTCTACTAAAGGTATTATTATAAAATATAATTGATTTATATTCATCATATTATTTAATTTAGATATTTATTATAAAAAATAAATATATTAAATAATTACACAAAATTGATGTAGAGATTATTTTATTAAGGAAAAAACCCAATAAATGTTATTAAAAATATTGTAATAAAAATAATTTCGGATAATAATTATGTCTAATAATTTTTTTAGATTAAACTAATACCATATGGATATAATAAAATATTTTTTATCTCAGTCCACTTCTTATTTTTATATTTTAAAAAATACATGAAATAAATATTGTCAAAATTGACACTATAGAGATTTTTTCAAAATAATGTATTCATAAATTATTTAAATATCATATTTTTTTTAAAAAAATATAATAATTATGATATGGTCTAAAATGTTGTGAATTATTAATTTATTTTCAAATTGGCTTCAAATATATAAATATTTCACCCATTTAATATTGAAATATTTAATACCCTACTTTAAAATTAAATAGAATAACTAAATATTGATTACAATGATAATGATTATATTGACATAAAACATCGTCTAAAATTTATTGGATGATGGGATTACAAACCTATATACTTTCAAATTTTATATTTTTTCATTTTTAGGTATCTTTGTGGTGTATTGTTTTATTATAATCTAATATTTTTGGTAATAAAAAATTCTTCTCACCTCAATTATAAAAGGGTAGTTCCTACCTCAACTCTTTACATAATTTTGAGCCTTCAATCTTATACATACCCAGTCCATTTCCCTTATAATATTCCCTAATAACATTCTAGAGGTACTGGTCTTCTTCAAATATTATCTCCAGTGCTATAAGATGATATTTAGAGGAGGCACGTCAAAGAATAGGTAATATTATTTACCGATTCTTTTATATTTATTTATTATTATACATCCACCTCATTAGTTGTTTCATTATAAAGTAATAACTCTAGTGGTACTTATATACTAAGAGGTAATTATGATAATGGAACTACCATAATCCACCTTCTACCAATCCTATGAAAAATGAAATCACTACTCGTGCGTGCGTGCGGCTTACCGTCTCCATGTAGTGTTGTAATCCATTTTTCACCACAACCTTACATGGATGGGTATAATTATGGAATTAAAAATATATATATGATTAATATAAAATTATTTTTATTCTATGATACTATACACCACCCACTTAAATAAAATTGAACAACTATGTGAACGATATCGTTACTCATGCGTATGTATAACTAACTGTCCCTGTGGTGCAATATGATAGGTTCTACATAATCTTCATTAAATCAAGATTATATAAATGAATATAATGAATAAATATGATATATATTGTACTAATACCATTATTATAATTATATAAATATATCTGAAAATGTTCAAAAATAACTTATCTGAAAAAACATGCATAAGAAAATAACGTAGTTAATACGCGAATAACAACTAACACTGAAATGTTACTAACAAACTGATGAAAATATGATCAAAAATGTTATCATAAAAATGATTATGAATATGGAATAAATCATTAAAAATATTAAAATCATTATACATGAGGTTCAAAATCGTACAATGCATATCGATCCTAAGGTAATAGATAACTTATCAAATCTCATTTTTATCTCAGATTGTTTATTCATAAGTATTTACTAGGGTATGATTATCATCCATGTACATGTTTTTTAGGTGTTTCTTTCAAAATATTTTTATATCCTCTCTAATTATTCCATTTGTGAATTTTTAATAAATGGTATGAAGGTAATCCTTTGTCATTTTTCATACGAGGTACTTTTTGACTACTCTCATAAATATAAAGAAATAATATTTCTTAACTTGTACGGAATGAATGGATTTTTATTCTTTAATAATTCATTTTTCCATAAATCATACCCTATAATATTAGAAGATTATTTTACCATAAAATTATTTTTTTAAATTTTTTTCATTTTTCTGATGGAAAACTTTTTTGAAGAAGAATGGATATTTTGATTAGGAACTAATTTCAAGTGTTCTCCCAAAATTTCATTCCATCTAAGATCTGAATCATTGAAGGGGTTTATATTTATAACTCTTTTATTACTATTATGTCATTTCATTTATGATGTAATTTTATTTTGTAAATCAATTTGTTTTATTTCAATTATGTTGGAATAATGTTTAAGAACCCCATTTTATTCCAGGGGTTATGCAATGGTGATTGTTTTTATGATTTTATATAGCATATAGGAATTGATTCATTTTGAGATGGGTAGGACCTATATATATACCTCCAATGCAATCTGTAATGATTTATATATCATGCGATAGAAATGACTAGAATTGCATGTAAATCATGTCCCGTAATATTTGGATAGAACTAGGAGTGAACTAGGTTCAATAATGGTCTTTGTCCGCTATAATGGTCTTTCCAATGGATCTTGAATAATATGAAATGTTTTTCCATGCTTATGTGTGTATCTCACAAAATTAAATGTCTTATGTTATGAACCTTGTGAATTCATTTCACTTTTATGGTTTATATCATTACCTGATAATATGATCGTCTATACGAAGGATAATATTTTAAATGTTATGTTTATATGACTATGATATGACTATTATTTCCCTCATTTAACCTTATAGATAATTTGAGCTAGTCCTTTTATATGATTATTTTCCCCAGTTCATGAATAAGGTTATTAAGTACGACATGTTAAAAAAGTGTCTAGTTGTAAACAAATAGGCGGGAGAAAATGTGTAAGTTTCTTGAATGAGTTGTTTACACTTCCCAATTTCTAAAGACACTAATCCTATATGGTCTTAGTGTGGGTTTTTATGTAATTTAATAGATATTATTTAGAGACTAAGTTATATCTGTGTAAAATGCATGGTTTTTTATATTTGGTATCAGAACAATGGTATAGTTAACCTTTGGAAACTAGGTTGATATAATGTTAGTAAAAACCCTAACGATATGTCTAACTCTTGGTTACAATCCATTCCTAATGTTTTATAGTTGTTCATGAATAACCATGTATAAAACATAATGTCTCCTAAATTGAAACTATATTAATGAATTATGTGGTTTTCCCATTATGGTTAGTGTTTCCTCGACTATGCTTCTTGGTATTAGTTGATGGATGGAACCTGAAGGAATCATGTTAATGGTGAATGTGACCGACAATGCAATGATTGTCCCCCTAAGCTACCAAATGTTGTGGGAGCTAGAATAAAAAATTGTTTATCCATGTTGAAAAAACCTTCTCAAGATATGAATCATTTTAGACTTCTAAATGAGAAATGGAGGAGGAACAATCCATTTAATACTTCATCAAGTAGTGTCCACCTTCATTAAATGGGTCTTTTTATCCATTAGTGGCAGAAAAATGGATCCTTAAAGCTGAAATGATATTTATAGTTCTAAAATTTTCAATACATGATAAAATCATCTTAGTATTGTATCATTTGGAAGGTGAATATGATAAATGGTAAAATAGACTCAAGAATACGAGGAAAAGAGAGAAACTGGGTCAATGGAATAGAATGTGTTCAAGAACATGTTTTTCATTAAACACATTCCTCATGTTCTATGAAAAATGCTGGAGAAGGAGTTCCTTGAGCATAAGAAAAAAGGACGATGATTCCATTGGTACGAAAGAAGTAAATTTAACAATATATACATGGTACGCCTCATGAATTATTATCCAAACTGAGATTAAAATTGATCGATTTTTTATAAGCTAAAAACCAATTATCTATTTGGAATTAGTCATAAGGGAAATCGATAGCAATGATGAATTTGTTCAATGTGAAATAAAGGATGAGATGGAGATTGGATTAACCCATTAGTCATATGGGTTTTATTAGAAGATAAAAATGGGATTCAGAGGAAAATATAAAAACCACACTAAAAAGAATATCAGTTTTTCCTTTATTTTCAACGTGTGGAAAGAATCATGGAGCGAATTTTCTTAAAATGAGTAGTAAATGATTTATGTGTTGAAAATAGTGTCTGTGGGATGAAGAATTCCGATGTGATAAGAAAAAGATTTATAATGATGTGATGAAATAAAAGGATTAAATTAATGTACCTCACACACGTCAATGATACAAGTGCAAAGAAATTGGGAATTATTACAATAAATTCCAAAATACAAAGGTTACTGATGATGATCGACATAAAAAAACACTTAAGGCCGTAGAAAATGTAAAGTCACATGAAATCACTGTCGGATATAAGGTGTATAATAACAAAGTAATGAAAGGTTCACTTATCATCCACTCTAAAGTAGAATAATTTTTATTTGATGTCGGATCAATACACTCATTTATTTATGATGAAATTTCTAAGGGTCTCTCCCTATTACCTCAACAATTAGATGTTGAGTTATCCGTGATGAATCCTAATTACACAAAATTAAAATCAAAGCTTTATAATTCTTCTCCGGTTCAAGTTTCTGGGAATGTGATTCCTACAGGTTTTATAATCCTTTTAATAGTGGATGTTTAAGTGATTCTAGACATGGATTATATTTTTATATATAGATCTCATATCAATTTATAAGTAAAGAAGTCACATAACATATTCCAGATTAATAAATGATCATTTATTGATGAAAGGATGAATATAACCTTCTTGTATAAATTTCTTCCATATTATTGTTGTTGATTCATATAATTGAAGTTTATTTATCTCAAATGGTTGGGGTGAAACTCATGATTAAGAATACACCCATGGTAGACGAGATTGAAGATGCACTTCTGGAATAATTTATAGGACTTCCTCTAAAATATGAAGTTTTATTTTCAAAAGAACTCATAGCAAGTGCTATGACTATATCATAGACACCATATTGAACGGCACATATTGAGTTTTTGGAATTTAATAAGAAACTCCAAAATAATTTTGTTATGGGATTCATAAACCCTAGTGAGTCACCTTGGGGAGAACATATTCTATTTTTAAGAAGAAATATGGATAAATTAGACTCTACATTGATTTTTTAGAACATAAATAGATCACTATAATGAAAATATATCCTATTTCCCTCATTGATGACTTATTTGACCAACTATATAGAGCACAATATATTTATAGGATTTATCTTCATTCAGGATATCATCAATTTAGTGTTAATAAATAGGATATACCAAAGGAGTTATTCTGTAAAAGTTATGGACACAATGAATTTATAATGACGCCTTTTAGTCTTACTAATTCCCCTTCTACCTTCAAGGATTTGATTAATACAGTCTTTAGAGACTATCTGGATCAATATTTGGTAGTCTATATAGATGACCTTCATGTTTATTCAAATACAAAGGAAGAACATGAAGACCACTTGAGAATTGTACAAAAGACCATGATAAAAGACAATCTTTTTGTGAAATTTACCAAGTGTGAATTTTGGTTTTAGAATGTTTCATTTTTTGGTCACATAATCTCAAGTGAAGTGAAATCGGGGGATCCATCCAGAACAGAATTTGTTGAAATTTGGCTGAGACCAAAAATAGAATCTGATATCTGAATTTTTCTTGGTGTGGATTGATATTATCTATATTTTGTGAAATATTTTTTATGATTATCTAATCCACTCACCAAGTTGACTCAGAATAAGGTAATTTCATTTGGACAATAGAATATGAAGTGAATTTGAATGACCTAAAAAGAAGGATAGGCTATGCACCTATGATCACATTACCTTTTAGTTGAGAAATGTTTTCGATCAATATTTTTTTTCCAATAAAGTGATAGGATATATTCTAGAGAAAAATAATATGGTGATAGAATATTCCTGATGGTAGTTGAAAAGTTAGAAAAATTTCCCAAATCATGATTTGGAGTTAGCTGTGGTAATTTCTGCATTAATTATATGGATTCATTATATTTATGGTAAATGGTAGGTTATTTATACTGATCATAAATGATTAATGTGTATTTTCACTCAAAAGAACTTGGATATGGGCCAAAGAAGATGGTTAGATTAAATTAATGATTTTGAATTCTCAATACATTACCACCTAGGTAAAGCGAACAAGGTGACATATGCTTAGAGTCAACAAGATTATGCTAGCATATCCATATTAGGGATCATAAATTATTCAATATTTATTTATTTTCAAATGATTGATCTTGAAATATTAATGGGATGGGAAAATCTAATATTTCTCAACTGAATGATGAACCATCTATAAAATTGAACATTATGGAGGAAAAAATGAAAAATTTAGAGCTACAAAAGATATTGAAAAATTTTCATGAATTCAACCTCGATTGTGATGAAATAATTAGTTCCAGGAACGGTTTTTATACCACCCATAACAGTATTAAATAATGATCAATTGTATCAGGCTCACAGCTCATCATTATCTATTCACACATGATGTAATAATATGTATAGAAGACTAAAAGATAATTTTTGGTGGGATGGAATGAAAATAGACGTAGCTAAATATGTATCTTGAATATTAGTTTGTCAGTATGTTATGGTTGAGAGAGAGAAGTCTAAGGGGATGTTACAACCATTACCCATACTAGAATAGAAATACTAAAACATCACTATGGAAATTATTCTCGAACATCCAAAAACTTCTAAAGGCCATAATGATATTTGGGTTATATTCGATCGCCTTATGATGTCCTCATAATTAGTTATTATTACAGAGGATTTCTCTGTTGATTATCTCTCTCGGATATATGCAATGAAAGTGGTAAGATTGCATAGTGTACCACATTCCATTTTATATGATCGGGATTTGTGGTTTGCATCGATTTTCATGAAAACTCGTCAGTATGATCTGGATACAGAGTTATGTTACAACACTACTTATCATCCTCAGAAAGTGGTTAGTCTGAGAGGTCAATTAAAACTATAGAATACATGTCGGGAGCTTTCTCATTGGATTTTAAAGGTGGTGGGGATCAACACCAAACATAGGAGGAATTTTACCCCTTCGGTAGCTTTATCTCTAGTATTCATATGGCTCCTTCTGAATCCCTCTATAGAATGAAGTGAAAAACTCCAACGTGATGGGATAATGGTGGGAAAAGAATGAAATTATGAACTAATCATATTGATGAAATGATATAAAAGGACAGATTTATTGTACAACTCATAATAGCATCTCACAGTAGAAAACAAATATATGATAAAAACCAAAAAAACAAAGTGTTTTAAGTGGGTAATAAGGTGGTTCTATGAATATCTCCAGGGAATATACTAATGTGATTTTGAAAGAAGGTAATGTTGAACCCTAGGTATATCAATCCATTTGAAATTCTGGATCATGTTTTGATGGTAGCCAACCAATAGGCACTTCCATGGAATATATCTCATTTTCTCGATGTGTTCCTTGTATCTCCCCTGAGAAAGTACATACTCATTCGTTCACATGTACTAAGCTCTGATGTCATGCCACTTGAGCAAGATCTTTTGTTTAAAGAAGGACTGATAGATAATCCAAATTGTAGTGAAAAAGAACTATGAATCAAGACCACTCTCTTGTATATTTGTTTATATAGGAACCACCAATTTTAATATGCTACATGGGTACTTGACTATATGATGAGGGAGTGTTATCCTCATATATTTGTTTCCATGTGACAAATTTTGAGGGTGAAATTCAGTTTTTGGGGGTGGATGTAACACATAGGGGTTTTCTAAATAATATTTATACTTAATTAGCTTTCGTTGCACGGAATAATGAGTTTAAATGAACCGTGAGACACCATTATATTAAAATTTCGATTATAGACTAGCCATTATGTTAGCAGGAAAAATTATAAATAACATCTGGATATGAATTATGAATTCCAGGGCTATCAATTACTAATGAAAAACATAAATACATATTTTTATTTTGGAGTGAATTACATTTGGTAATGAAAATTAAAAGAATTATATGTTTTATATACATAATAAAATATTTTTGATATTCATCCAATGGATATTTTAGTCATAAGGTGTGAATAAAATCATATTTGATGTATAATAACCTATTCTTGGTCGTTTTCAGTATGAGGTTGACTTCTCTAGAAACAATATAAGAGTAATTTTTTATAACATGAACTACCTGAATTGATTATAATGCTTTCGTAATTACATATTTCATTGAATCATCCCCTGCATGTTTAAAGGGTTATTTCCCAATTAAATTATTTTTCTAAAATATGTTTCATTTGAGGAAGGAAAAAATATTTTGAAGAAGAACATATATTTTCCTTACGAATAAATTTCAAGTGTTTTCTCAAAGTTCATATCCCTATAATATGAAACTATTTAAATCAGGTTAAATTTATAACCTTGTTATTACTATGATTTTATTGCATTTATGTTGGATTATTATTTTGGAAATAAATTTATTTTATTTCAATTATGATGGAATGATTTTTAGAAACCCCATTTTATATCCAAGGTCATGCTATTGTGAATTTGTTTTGGGCACATGTAAGACTGGTTTCCTTATGAGATGGTTGGGAACTATATATCCCTCCAATTAATTGCTTAAAGAGTTATATCTCATGACATAGACAAGACTGGAAGAACAAGTAAATAGATATTAATAATACAGATCATAATGGAGGAGTGAACTTGGTTCAGTAATGGAGTGTGTTCTCTATGATGTTCTGGGAAATGGGATTTGACTAATATGAATTGATTTTCGATGATTTGTTGGGTATGACATGAAATTTCATATGTTATGTTATGACCATTTGGATTAGGTTTCACTTTTATGAATTATCCCATGGCATGATATTATAATCTCTTATATATAGAATAATAATTTCAAATTTTATGCTCCTATTATTATGATATGATTGATGTTTCCCTATTTTACCCTTAATAATCATTGGTGCTCACCCTTTCATATTTTTATTTTTACTAGGTAACGAAGAATGGTATTACGAATGACATGTGAAAAAAATTCTACTCACAAAGAAATAAGTGAGAGATAGTATTGATTAATTATGAACCAGTTGTTTATGTTTCCCAGTTTCTAAAGACACTAACCCTATACAGTCCTCAAGTGGTTTATGTTTTTTTATATAAAAAATATTCCCCTATTTTGAATTAATATCTATGTATAATGTATGGGCAGTTGTAAACCTCGCGAACATATGTAATATTTTTCCATTACCACCTTTCACAGAATAATATGATGAAGGATATAAAGTATATATATATATTATCTTTATAACATAATTATACCTCATTAGTAATTATATAATATATAATATTTCTACATTCCATTCTATTTGTAATACGATAAATTCACTCATGAGTATGGCGTACTACTACCTGGAGAAGGGATTTCATTCATTTTTAATAGTATTTTACATGGAGGATAAGAAGGATAATGATGATGAATATATATGATATAAATGAATTAATTAAGAAATTATTTACATATATATCATTTTTTAGGATTATTTTTAATTTTATTTCATTAATTTTCACTAATTTAATGATGATAATGATGTTTGTGTAAGTGTAGAACACAACCTTCACAAAGAAATATGACTCTATCACTTCATCGTCACAACATGGGGATGATATGTGTAAGTATATTAAAAGTAATAATAAATTTTTTAAAATTTTATAATAATTATTAATAGATAAATTATTACTTACCTCATTTCCCTAATGATCATTGAATAGTGTAAATGTTAGTCGTGCTTGTATATGTCATATAGTCTCCACGATCGTAACATTCTTTATTTTGGAAAATCAAAATTCATTATTAGACCCAAACATATAATTGATTTATAAATTCTATAATTATTATATGATTATAATTCTAGATATTATAGAACCATGAACATTATTGGATAATATAAAATATATAATCAATATTTATAAAAAACATAATCAAATATTACTCGAATCTTGATTTTAATAAGGAATTTGAAACAATTGGATAAAAATAGTCATAATTAAATACTTAATAATTTAATATATGTTTTTATTAATTTAATAGTTTTTTATAAAAAACACAAATTTATCTTAAATGAGTCTCCAATGTTTATGATAAATTTCAATACTTAAGGTAAGGGATTTATATTACAACTTTTTTTTAGGGGACATATAGAGGCTCACCCCATCTTTACATTCTTTGGTGTATATAACTTACAAATGAAATTTTTTATCATCACTATACTCTGTTTATTGATATTAAAATTTTCATTTTTATTTATGATTTAATTGGGATTGTGATTCAATTGATTACTAGACTGGTAAGGGATTTCGATTCTCTTTTATATAAGGGAGGCTTATAAAATTTCACCACTCGTTTATTTATTGTGATATATATACTGAACCATTTACTTTTTATATCATTAATATATTCATTTAAATTACATTAAATGTTTAATTTTATTTGTTTCTTTATTTATTATCATGATTAAAACGACTACTAAATGTGTTCAAGGTTTCAATATGATATTTTTTATTCTCTATGATACATGCCCTATTAACAAATTATTTCTTATTGTAGTGTTTATATAGATGATGAATACATTTTATATTTATTCTCTTGAAATTAATGAGGATATAAATATAAATTTTAGGATCTCAATTCTATTTTTTTTTTGGTAAACAGTTTACTAATAGTGTCAATGATTTATTGTATCAAATTTATTTCATTGTGAAATAGGTTACGGTATGTAAAAATATATTTTTATGAGTTTCATAGAATTCTAATTTCATAAGATATATCATTAATATTCATTTTATAGACATTTTATGTTTAATTTAATGTTATACTGTCATGGGGAATATGAATCAATGTTTACAATGTGGTACGTTTTTATGTTCCAATCTCTTAGTTTATCATGATTACTCATGATTATGCTTCCAATTGTGAATTATTATAATCTATCACTAAAAAATCCTATATTTTAGTTTTGTTTTGTTATTTCTAGAGAATATATTTTCTTCCTTAATTTTCATCTCCTTATGTACTCATGAATTAAAAATACTATTTTCATAATAAAGTCTTCTTTATTCCTCTCTTTGATCGAAATTCATTATTCTTCCAAAACAATGTTATCTAAAATATTTTTCAAAAATTAATTTTGAAACATTCCAAATTAATTATTAAATAATATTTTACACTTGTTTTAGAATGTGAATTTTTTTAATGAAATGAAAATGCGTTACATTTTATAAACAATGCCCTTTTTCCGCATCCGAAAAAGTGAAAGGACTCTTATTTTTAACATGTAAAAAAATAAATGAGTTTCTCTCCAAACAGAGCATTGTTTTATTTGATTATTACATTATATTTTTTCATATATATTTTTAAATAAACTTATTTTCAAATTGTATAATGATTTAAAATGTTTTTAATTTTAAAGGTATATTTTCGTCAACATTGGTAATGTTGGTGAACCATGACTAATATGATGTTTTATGATGTGTAATCATTTAACATTGATATTATTTGTAGTGGACAATTAAAAAAATAGAAATTATTTTCTATTCTAATGTGTATACCAAGGTTCTATTACATGTGTCAATATTATTCTCTTGTGTATATGTTCATTGATTTCCTTATGATTTATGTCTTATGAAATACCAATAATTATTACAGGATTATATATTTCAATATTTTATATATTGTGTATCGTTTTAATATTTATACTCATGTTACCATACCATAATATTCTTATTATTCTTATTTATCTTCCCACTTTACAATTAATGATCATTTCATCTCACCCTTTATTATGTTTCCTTTCTATAGGTTATGAAGAAATATTTAAAGTAAGGTATGTTTGTGAATCACATTAAAGGGTATTTTATTTATTGGAGATGTTTAAGATCATTTTACAAATTAGAATATTCTATACCCAGACTCTTAAGAAAATAAACTGTTGTTTCACTTGATAATTTTCTTGTTATTTTCAATTTATTCATTGCATACTAATGTCGGCTAACACCATTGGCCAACAAACATAAGAAATCCTCTCCATTTATTTATTATAAAGTTCATTGGATCCCTTAATTTTATCATTTCAATTCAATATATCCTAAAACCTTCCCGATATGGTTACCTTTCTATTGGTAAAATTATAGAATTGATATAATGATTCCATGATTCCACCCCTAATTGTCTATGGGTATGTGACCAAATCTGTGGGTATATCATAAGCGTAGATGAGATGAATTACCCAATATTATTTGATAAAATGGGAGTGATATTGTATAAACACAAATTATTCATTAAATATCATATGAACTACGAACCCCAATACATAAATATAATTTCAAACATCTAAACAAATATTAACAAAACTAAATTTCAAAAAATAAAATCCATATTTTTGACCTTAAAACACAAAATTTTCTTGAACAACCCCTTTATCTAGTGATGTCTAGATTGATCACCAACAATATCCATCAGAAATTAATAATATTTTAAATATATGTACTCTGTCAATAAAATTTATTCTCACTGAGAACTTCCTCAAAGATTATCATATAATTGATAATGAATGAATTCTGAATGCCATAGGAACAGGATGTTTGATTAAATTATCACATATAAATGTGTATTATAATCCCAGCCTTACCATAGATATATCTCACTCTTGATATAATACATGATATTAAATAATATAATATCAAAAAAAGGTACCTCACCACAAATTCCCCCATGTTTTTGTCACCCAGCCTTAATGTAACACGTACAGAGCCGTCTCTCTCAAATTTAAGTGAGCATGTAGACACATGGTATTAATTATCCTATTATCACTATATGACTCACAATATACCATCATAAAGTAACATAAACCTTTTGAATCAACATTATCTCATCATCTTATTCACCATATCTTGATTAGAACTATGTAATCCTTGTGAGCCACCACATTACTAATGTTGGGTATTATACATCACTCCCCAACCTTTCATATATTTCATATATTAAATAATCCATAAGATATTATGTATAGATAATCATTTATTTTAAATAAAAATTAGAAATTACATCCCTTTACACACATATATTAAACGATATCACTACAATGAAGGCAAGCATATCATACAACCTGGAGATAAGAGCATGTTTTAGAGGGGTTAGTCATCCCTATATTTCATTTCAACCCATATATTACGGAAAAACTCATCAAGAGACCACTAGGTGTTAGTATCATTACTAATATGGGCAGGATAATGTTTGAAATAATATATCATACCCGATAAAATATATAATACAACCAAAATATATTAATTAACTATATCATTGGCTCAACAGGAGAAATCATCTCTTAGAAACCCTGATTCCACTACTAACAAACAATATCTTTTACATTCAAAAAATTGTTACGAGATATAAATTTTAAAAATTGATTCCTATTAACATTAAAAATAATCTTAATTGATCTTTTAACAATTAATAAACAATATTCTATTTCAAATTTAACTATAAACTAACTATGATACATGCCATCTAAGTATAATTTTTTTATCCTATGGTTACTTATGGTTTTCATCAATTCTATTGCATTTCTGCAATAATCTCATGGTTTCAAATATATATTTTTCAAAATCATTATATAATTCCAGGTATAATTTGAAAAAATATAAGCTACTGTAATATAGATTCAATGACCATTCACATCTGACTATCTCAAGTAGTGATGTACAAAATGCATGTAAATAAGGAAATAATCCATGTAAAAATAAATTAAGATTAATATTCAAGAAATCATCAACCTATCATCACAACATTATGAAATTACAACTTCAACCAATTCCTTCCATTTTGGTTCTGTCGCTAACACCACCATGGATATCATTAACTATCCCTCTATAATAGGCAGTAACTATATCCCCAAATTTTTTCCTCCCTTACAAAATCTCATCATCCATTATCCATCATCGATGAAAACCATGTCACATTTCATGGATCACATCACGATGAAACACAAAAGCTACCATTGGAACAAAACACAAACTCAATGGTGCATAAAAGTCCAAAAACCCTATAAGTCCATCCTTTATAAGAAAATGAGAAAACTCTACCCTAAACATATAACTTCATAAAAAAAGGTACTTCAAAATGTTTAATTAACATATTCATTTATAGAAGAATAAAAAATTGGAAACCTAAGGTCTCAGCTTTAAAGACTCAGAGTTATTTATTTTGGATTCCATGAATAACATCTGGTTTCAACAAACATTTAGTATAAACAATTCCATTCACAATACTGTTTATTATTTTCGAAACAGATAATTTTTTTATTCTTGGACTATATAAAATTCTGTTATTATTTAAATAATATTTTCTATTAAACTCACAAATGTAATAAATTTAGAATCCATCAAATTATATGGAAAATATTCAATAAACATGTCTTTCTAAATTATTACCCAACCCACATTATCTAATTCTAATCCATAACAATTTTCATCAATTTATCTCACTAAATACAAGTATAAAAAAATATAATCCAAAAAAAAGAAAATATAACAAGAAGAATATTAAATCATAAGGAAGAAAATTTTAATTTTCGAAAAACATGTTTATAAGATATCTATAAACACTGTTTACTCTTTCATCTAGTTTAATATTTACTACCCATAATTCCACTATCACCCAAATATATTAGTCATGATAGCATAATGATATTAAAAACATAATATGGGATGCAATGAATCACCTTGATTAATAATATTAAATTTTTTTATTGAATAATGGAATAAATACATAGAACACTACAAACCTCTCTGAGAAGGATTATATATCCCTCCTTTTACATAATTCCAAAACCACACCAACAAACATCATAATATATATATATATATATATTTGAATATAAGAAATGAACATATATAACATAGAATGATAACATGGTAGGATAAAACCCAATCATTAAAGAAAGAAAGTAGAATGTGGGAAAGCACAACTTGTATCCATATTGATTGAATCTTGGAATCTTGGATCAATATATATAGAAACTGATTTGAATATCCTTGAGTGAGATCCTCTAGTATCCTAATATTTTGGATAATTTTGAGGTATTTTATAAAAAATAGATGGAGCTATTCTTTTTATATGAACACAGCTGGATCACAATTTATTTAATCAATGTTCAATTCACATCATGAATGGTTGGATTTTTAAAATTAAATGAAAAAATATCACATCACATAAATAAACATTTATCAATTATCTTTTGAAAAACATGTTCACATCATTCATTTTTTTGGGAAAAATCATTACATCTAAGACACATCCATTGAAATTGTTAATCAATGATTCATGTCCAAAATCACACCAAACAAACCAGGCTTTCTTAGTTAGTAAAATCTCCCTCATGTAATAATCTATAGTTATAGTCATGAACTTCTCCATGATCTATATTTCATATCACAAAATCTGCAAAAAAAAATCTCTATGATTCCTCAAATATACACAGACCATAGAAAAATGCAATGAATTAGGCTAGAAGAGTCTGGGCCCTTATGTAAAATCATTATATTTCACATTGTGGTTGTAATTTATATTACAAATACATATTAATTTTTCTAAAAAAAATTATTTTCATGTACAAATATCAAAATATTTTTTTATTCTATAATCATTATATTTCAAATTAAATTGATCAACATGAATGTTTTATAACTTATTTATCATTGTGGGTTTTCTGTAATAAATCCTTATATGATGAAAAATTAAATTATTATCAATTATGAATATTTGGATATCCAAATCCTTATTATATTACATAAGAATTATATATTTTCAATTTTCAATTATTGGAATTTATTTTTAGATTAATTTGAAAAAGTACGTTCTTTTTAACTTCTCATAAGTGATTTTTATGAAAGTGAATTTATTTTTTAATTTTTATGATAAAATTTAAAATATTTTATTTCAATTCTTCTTAGTGTTCTGCGTCTATTTTTTCCACTCTAAAAAATTATTTTCCAATAATGTAATTATCTTCATTATAAACTTATAAATTGTATTTGGGTATTCATACATTGAAATAAATTTTTTTTGTTAATGGATAAAATACAATATATAATATTATTCAATACTATTTGAATATAATATATAACACATTTCTCCATCCATTCTTGATGATGTGTATTATTGACTTCATATGAATCACATATATTTGGTTTATATTTATCTGACTTATGGATATGGTATAACACTCAAATCCCTTGGGATAGATAATATATATCATGAAATAATTATGCATGTACATTATTTTTATTTTCATATTTCATTACATATAAAATAAATTCATAACATTATATGGCTAAATAATTATTTTGATCACAATTATATGTAAGGAAAGTATATTTATGTTAAAAATTATTTTTCTAGAAAATAATGTTATGTTCATAACTCTATCTGGGAACATTATTTTTATGTTCGCAACCTGATTCCTGGAAATTATTATTATGTTGAAAACTCTATATTATTACTAAATTGTTATGTTTAAAATCATATGATATTAAATTATTTATATGTTCAAAACATTTTATATAAATATATTAACTGGGTTATTTTCCCCAATTAATATATTATGAATAATTAATCATTTTATTAAATGAATATCTTATTCCACATGCCTATGTTACACTTAATGGATTTGAATAACTATCTCATGTTTCATCATTAATTTTAAATGATAAATGTAAAAAATTAATGATGATCATTTTATGGTTATTTTCCGTTATTTCACAAGTTATGTAATAATAATATTATTTCATTATAATTTTAATAATTTAATTCTCCCGTGTTCATAATATATCTTATACATATAAACTAACCATTTATTATATATTTATATTTTCCTTCACTAATAAAAATTTATCCTCACGGCGTTTTATGTTTACATTCCCCATGTAATGAAGGATAATGTTTATTGTAAGACTTCCATAATAATAACATGCTAATATGGTCTTCAGTGGATATTTTGAATAAATTTATTTCAATAAGAAATGTATATGAATAATCTCCAAATACACTAATAATTTGGGATATAGGGCTTCATTGTTTGTTTGTGGGTATATCATTTATATTTTTAAATTGATTTAAAATATATGAATATAAATTATGGTTTTCCTTAATTCCGATCAAAGAAATTGTATAAATAATAATTCTATATCATATTATCCTTGTGTTATCATTAGGTGAACACCACACTAAATACACACTGGACCTATATGTTTTCTACAACTTGTATAGGTTCCACCCGATACTCAGTTCCCCCATTCATCAAAAGGTAGTTCATGGAAGAATAGATAATTTTTATATGTAACTGACACACATTTCTAATCCATGTGATAAATCAAAAAAAACATAAATACCCATATAATATAAAATAATGCAATTTTCACATATATAGATATAACATCCCTTTAGAAGAATATTCATAAAATTAAAAAAACATATTATCAAGGACCAAAATAATTAAGTGTCTTTGGAAACCTAGAAACATTATCATCTAACATGGTATAGAATATTCATCATCTTCCTTATATATATCTAACTTTTTACACCTACTTAGAACCATTCTTTATAATATAAAGAAATGAAGGAAAAGAAATAGGTGAGATTAGATACTTAGTATGTGTAAACCAGGGAGATATTTAATCATAACAAGAGAATAAGGGTATGTGAAAATCATCATAATATTAGATGATTATACCCTACATATCATGAATCTCAATCTAGAGTCGTGGAATATATATTATCAATTCGTAAAACATCAATAATTATTTAATCAAGAGAATAATATTTGAGACCATAAACTATGAATAAGAAATTGGATTGTTGTAATAAAAAAACATGTAATGCCATTTCCTCTAAGTCAAAGCTCATATAAAAACATATCAGGGAACTTGATTGGGACTACACCCACTCAGAGGGACATACCACCATCCCCAATAACAATCCATTCCTTATAAGTGATAAGGTTCCCCATAATCCTGTGGTGTATAGGGTTCCCCCCATTTCTATAGTGGATCAATTTTCCCAATATTACCATAGTGGTTCCATCCTATCAGTATGATTCCTGTATGTATATCATAAAATTTAAATTATTTTCCAATTCATTATAGAGAGATATCGGTCCCCCAAATAAAATAATTAAATCATACATACATGTTCCATAAGATAATAAAACATGCTTCATTTCAGGACACATAAAATGATAGGGGTTCCATAAGCATCATATCATAGCCAATGAAATGAAATTGGTATCGTAATCATTTAACCCTTTAATTATATAGGTAAAAGAGGTAGGTAACATAATAATTTCATCAAATCATAACCCCTAAAAATATGTGTGTTTTAAAAGAATATAACCCATTTAAGAAGAATATATTTCTTAAAAATCATTTCATAAAAACATAAACCATTATTGAAAAATGTGAATGTTAATATAAGAACATATACCCAATAATGCACTACCTATAAAATAGTGTTTCATCTTATATAGAGAAGGATTTTTAAAGAACGCTTATACAATTTCTTATGAAAAATAGTAATTCCTGAAAAATCTTGTGTGTATGACAATTTTAATAATAATTTTCATATAAATAAAGAATTATAATTTAATTTAATACATTTATTGAAGAAAATTTCATTTCCTCTATAAAAAACATTTTAAAAAATACACTATTTTGAATTTTATTTAAAATAATATCATTTAAACTTATTAAGCATGGTTGAAAATATATTATAAACCTTTTTCATTGGAAACACATTGAATATTCAAAAATAGATCATTAAAAACAAATTAAAACCATATTAATTGATTTTTTTGAAAACATAAAATAATGATTAAATAATTTAGAAAATCATTTTCTTTGAAAATAGATTTGGAAATGTATAAATAAATATTCAAATCATTGAAATCTTCTTCGTTGAATTTTATTTTGATAACATATAAAGGAGTTTTTGTAAATAATTTAAAAGAGTTTAAAAAAAATTAAAAAAATATGAAATCTATTTTCTATGAAAATTACAGTAAAATATTTCCATTAAATTAGGGAATTTTTTTAAATACAAATATTTATACTTATAAATTATGCATCATGAAATTACTGTCATGAAGGAAATTAAGTTTTTATATGCCAAACATATATTTTTTACCATTAAAATATTAAAAAAGAGCCTTGTCCAGAAAACTACACGAAAATTAATTTTAAAAATATTTTTAAAAAATATACAACATGTGTAATAATTTACTGTAAAAATAATTTGGAAATAGTTAGAATATTATAAAAATTTTTAGAAAACAATGTTTTCAAAGAACACATATTTCTGACTAAATAGAGAAATAAATTATGATCTTATTCAAAAATATCTTCTTTATCTTATATTACAAAGAGTGGAAAAATTGCACCATTAATTAGATATAACATGTATAAAAATATTATAAAATTATTCATGATATTTCATAAGATATATATTTTGATATTTCATCATTGTAAGTATATTTCAAAGATTATTAATAAATGATGGGATTATAGAAAATAAAATATTATAATATTGTTAACATTAAATCAATATCCCATTGAAATAATAATATTAAATGAAGAATAAAAAATCATTAATGTAAGAAGTATCATGGAATAACATGTAAAAGGGTAGTATATAAAACCCATTGATAAATATATGTTCAAAACCATGTATGTAACTCAAACAATCCAAATTGAGATGATATTACATTACCGATAAGGTTACTCTTGAGCCATAAACACCATGAACGAAATAAAATCAAATTGATATCTAAATACCTATATATTTAACTATAATAATTATATAAAAATTATTTTTCAATATATAAATATCAAAAATGAAATGAATTGTGATGAAGGGATAAGTCTCAATGAAATAACATGCAGATGATAAAACCCTTACCATATATCATTACATTCTTTGTTCACATTCCACTGTCTTGTATAATAAATTTAATTTCACTATATATTTATCATAAAACCAAATAATTATATCTAGTACCATATATGACATTATATTATCCACTTATTAACAATTTCATCTTAATGTTACAGTTCAGGTAATATCATAATTGTTTTCATACATATTGTGATGTTTTATCCTTGCTCATCATAATTAAATCATGATTAAGTTATTTCAATAATGTTAAACTGGATATAAATATCATATTTAACCTTTATATAAATATTTGTAGTAATATATAATTAATTTAAATATTAAATAGAGACATAGTAAATAAATATTGTAGGCCTTACGTATTCATGAACATTCTTTCCATTTAATTACCTTTTTGAAAACAATTATGTAAATTATATATATATATAGATAAAAATTATAGAAGATATATTATGTCATATATATAATATAGATTAACTAAATCCATCCTTAAAAAAGTCCATGTAGTGTGCAAACGAATCACCTGGCTTTGTGGAAACAGTAGTCTGTGCGTCCCCAAATGATATAATCATATTTATAAAAAATGGAATAAAATAATTAATGTGATAAATAATAATTTAATATTACAAAATAAATCATATATATCAAATAAATTCTATAAAAACACATTTTAAATTTTAATTCCCATCCAGTAGTGTTGGAAAAGGAATAATGGACTACATCATTTTGTGAACCTATTGTTCTCCATACGTAGAACAGTTTTTTTAATAACCAATTAGATGGAATTATGAATACATTTTAGAATAAAACATGAAAAAACATCTAATTAAATTTATGATATTGAGATTGTTTTATTATCATGTAATAATAAGAGTATAGGGGGAGGAGAATGAAAATAATTGAAAAGAGATTATGAGAGGATGTTGCCTCTTCTTTGAGTAAATCCATTTGGTTTTGACTGATGTGATTACATGTTAGGACTCATTCCCAATGTTTTTCTTCTATAATTATTTGAGGGAGGATCGGAGGAGATTTAGGTAGGGTTTGGTAGTGCCAAACAAACTGTAGTTGTGTTAATATGTGGGAAGGTGAGTGCCATTTAATAGTGGAACATGAGTAACATTCTTGAAAATTTTTGAATAGAGAATTACACTAATGTTTTTCCCATATCATGTGGCTCCAATAATGGTCCAAATCATCCCCATGGGAGTATTATGTATAAATATGAACAGAAAATGGATTTTTCATAAGTCTCTAAATCTTTATAGTTTTTTATAATCACATTCAATATTCATTTGGGTCAATGATTAAGTTGAACATACTAGAAATTATAACTTATTTTTATTAAAAATATGGAATCCATTTTACCCATAAAAAATAATTTATAGGATGAAAAAAATTTAAAATTAGTCCCTCAGATGTGTTTTGATGGTGGGTTTTTTTCTAAGAATAAATGTCTAAAATTAGGAATCTTTTTATATCAAATTTCAATGTGATATCACTTATAATGATATTAATTATATTAATTGATATTAAATTGATCTAATTAAACATTAAAACCAAAATAAAATATAATTTTACAATATTAATAAATTAAATAAAAATTATTTTCTTAATTAAAATTTTTTATTTCTCACTTTTCCATAAAAAAATTTAGTTTTCATTAAAAATAACAAAAATTCACCCTAAGATAATTTTCACATTCTAAATTAAACAAATAAATATACATTTATAAAATTTAATTTCTGAATGTGTCTAAAATTATTTTTATTGTTCATTAAAGAAAAAAATAAAAAGAAGTCTTCCCGAGAAAACAACATATTCAAGAAAATAAACACTTTAATGAAATTTATATGATTAATTATCAATATGTTTTATTCATATAATCCCTTTTTAAATATTATTAAAAAATTATTTATTAAAATTCATATTATTATGTTTAATGAAAATGTTATATCTATATCATTTGAATAATTATATTAATAAATTAATTTTCCATTCAGACTTTGTAATGCGTGTAATGAATTCGAATTTAATGTGGCATGTGGTGCATGTTTATATTGGTTTGGATTATAAATAAATAATTTGATAGAGTAGTGTCCTATGAAAAACATCAAATAATATTAATTTACATAAAAAAGGATCATAAAAACTCATGGTGGTACATTATGCCTCCCTTAAATTGAATTTATCCCTTTAAATGTATCTGGGTTACCGTAGGTCTGATAAATTAAATATCCTCTCATAAAAACTCACATCATAAAAATTATTACAATGAAATCATTTAAAAATTATTTTTAATAACATAATGGTTACCCAAATTAACTCATAACAAGGTACAAACATAGGATAATATTTTTGGAATGTGAAAACATGGACATAGAAGACAAACATAAATAATATTATAGACTGATAAAGATCACATATGAAAATAAACTGGCAGATCTAGATAAAGAAAAAAACTACAAAACCATAAACATAAGTACTTTGATTCTGGTCATTGACATCATAAAATAATGATAATTGGAAAACATTTTATTTTAAGACCCTTTTTCAAATGTTGAATAATTTTCATGAGTTGGAATACTTACTTGATTTTAACACATTATCACTCCTTTTTGTTACTTGATCATTTTATCTTCATCTCTCATTCTAGGAAATGAAGGTCAATTTTTCATTTATAATGAATTATAAAATTCAGAGATAAATAAATAGAATGATGGTTCATTAAATCTATCATTATAACATCAAAATGGTTATCATAAGTAAACTAATTCACATATATCCCCATGTTCTTAGAAAATACTATATTCCCAAATAAAATAATATGATCTTTTAATTAAACCATTCGATAAATGGTCAACCTTGTAACCCTTCTAATAGATGAAATTATAAAACATTAGAAATAAGGTCCCAAAATCCTCAAAAATATCCTAACATTGATCCTTGTATATTATAATGTATCCCTTGTTTTTAA
The DNA here is from genome assembly GCA_963277665.1 of Viscum album. NCBI lineage: Eukaryota > Viridiplantae > Streptophyta > Magnoliopsida > Santalales > Viscaceae > Viscum > Viscum album. Next base: position 1,553,927,425 of record OY728121.1, on the reverse strand, counting down.
CATATCAATCATGAGAATAACTTCATCATGTATTCTATTAAAATAGGGTAGTCAACTCAATTACCATAAATGATTATTAAAAAAATAATTTTACCTGATTTAAATGTTAATTGGATATATTCCATTTTACCAATAATGTGGTAAACTTTATAGATTATAACATATACCACTCTATCATCAAGTCCTTAGTCAGCACTAAGTTAATCAGTATTGTCCAATTTATTTATTCAAATAAAAATATATATTTATAAAAATATCATTATCTGGATATTAAGAATATATTTTGGGTTATCTATCCCATAAGAATATGTTTCCCGAGAATATCATATTTCCATTAAATAATCTTTCTAATACATAAAAAACAATCAATATATCCTTTTAAATCTATAGTAAAAAGTATAATGTGAACAATGATTTTATATTTATAAATTCACAAGTCTTGTATCACAATACATAAACACATCCAGTATTTGACTTCATCCTTAATCTATTATATAGGATACCTCAACCTATTAATTAATACCTTATTCCTTTCACATTTCACCTATAGTATCTTAATTGTAAGAAATATAATGACTTATTACACAACCTTTCTATTTATCTTCATGAGCTTTCCACTAAGGGAATCAATTTCCAATAATGGCCATTCATTCCACCAATAAATAATTTTTCGTTTAATGATGACTTATGGAGACCAATATTCTGATCTATTGTGATATCAAACCTTATATTTTTTTCATTTTAGTAACATGCTTTGTGTCATTTTGAACAATAAAAACATCTCAATGTTCCTTTAGTATATTCAATGGGATGGTTCTTTCCACATTATTGACATAAAGGAAACTTAATCTACTTTTCTCCATGGTCTCCATTACCTAAATTATAAGAGAATTCCTTCCATTATGACATTTGTGATTCAAATAGATTCTTAACGTAAAAATGATTAATCAAATTCATTGAAAAATATGAAGGAATAATATAATAATACTTTACTCTAGTGACCATCCCTTTTGACTACTCATTACTAAATTATCTATCACATTCAACATTAATCCAGATCTTTTGGGTTCCTTATATTAACTAAAACTAAAAATAATTATACGGAAAAATATTATAATATTTTAAAACCACATAACTATGAAATATCACTTATAGGATGTCTAAATTTTGATACTATTAATCTATGACGCATTAGTCTTATCATTTCAGTCATTTGTATATGTATCCATAGAAATATCACAAGTGATCATATGGAGGTTTTCTTATACTGGTTTCAAATGGTTGTCTAAACCTTCCATTTGATACCAACTATAATGACCCAAGTTAATATACATTGATATTACAACATTTTTGTGGAATATACTTCACATTACACAAAATACAAGCTTGATGACTATAATAGTTTAATGTCTTTAGAAACATTGAAGCATAATCTTATAACAATGGGAAAAATATTCATCCTATCACTTAAATATACCTTCCTTGAGAAACCCTACTTAAAACTATTCTTTTTAACCCAGGGAAGTGGAAAATAAGTATTTGCTGAGATAAGATTCTATGTATGGGTAAATAAGAGATATATAAAATCATAACATGAGAATAAGGTTATGAGAACATGGTCATGACATTATAATACCATATCCTATGTATCAAAGATAATAATCAAGAGTCATGTCATAAATATTTGAAGATCATAATACATAAATAAAAAGGGAATTAAGATCACAATCCATGAAATCATAATAGAGGAATAATACATGGAATTGGGGAATTCACATAACCATGTAATATCACACATAATAATCCCCAGCTCACTGCCAAAAAAATATCATGGAACTTTTATGGGACTACACCTATTGGGTTGGATACACCATCATCCCTAGCCTTAGTCATTTCTTTACGAACGATTGGGTTTCCTCATATTCGGAATGTCAATATGGTTTCCACATACGCGCCATAGTGGATTGGGTTTTCCAATATTCCCATATTGGATTAGGTTTTCCCATTTTGTCATAGAGGACCATGCCCATTGAAAATATTCCAATCATTATATCATGTTATATATATATTTAAACAATTATTTATAGGGTGATATAGGTCCCACCAATCAAATAATAAAATCATAGATATATGTGAATGAAAATTACTAATAGTTTTAATATATCAAGACACATATAAAAATATGAGTTTGAAAAATATTATTTAATAAACCAGGAAATAAAATTGGTATCATAAGCATTTCAAAATATAATTTCTAATGGAAAATATATAGGTTCTACAATCATTTTATCAAGGAATAACCCATGTCAATAAGCACATTTGAAAATAATATAACCAATGGATGAGAAAGAGATTTCATAAAATTCTTCATATCCAAACATCAACTATTCCCGAATGATTATGTATAGTATTATAGGATAATATACCCAATAAAGCATAAACTATGACAAATAATGTCAGCATAGATGGAGAATGATTTCGAAAGATACCATACAATATTTCTTAAGGAATATATCCTTTATTTTAAAATATTTTTTATAAGACCATTAAAAAATAATTTTTTCATTAATATTTATTATAAATTTCATTTTAAATATTTCATAAAAAGAATATCATTTAATCTATAAAAACACTTCTTAAAACATAAAATTTTTTGAAATATTTTTAAATTAAAATTGATTCAAAACATATAAAATATGGTGGAAAATATTTTTAAACAAACATTATTTTATTAAACATTGAAAATTCAAAAATAAGGTTTGGATGAATTTTGATATGCTTTTTATTTGAAAGTAAATTGAATATAACACCCAATGAAATTAAATAATTTTTCTTTTAGAATAAAGTTAATTTTTTTTCTAGATAGAACATCATGATATGATTATGTCATGCACAAAAAATTGTAATGACTTATCTACATGGAACACTAAATGTTATATTGCATTACACAAAATACTAGTTAACTTCAAGGGCTTTGGTGACACCCAAAATCAATAATGTATTGTTAGAAAATATTATTATGTAATTCAATAATAGAAAAAATTATTTTTAAATTTATGATTGTGAATAAGGTTATCTGACATAATAAAATAAACAATTAATTTTATTGGTCAAAAAATAACTTGAAAATAATACAAGAACCAATTTATTATAAATGGTGTCTTTTATAATAAGTTATTTATATTCTCATTAATTCATTTTATACTAATAAATTAAATAAAATAAAATAATTTAGTGACATTAGTGTAATATAAATCATACATTAAATTAATTATTTTTTAGATTCTTCCAATATTTTTTAAGCATAAGATAAGAAAAAAACAAATATTACACCTAAAAAATATATTTTTATAAATAGAATTTTACCTCTTTTAAATGGAGAAACTATTTTAAATCCAATTTTTTTTTGAAATTTAATAAATTTTATATTTTAAAAAAATATTCATATTTTTTAATTTAAACATATAAATTATCTTACATTTAATTTTTTGTATTTTTCTAAGATGTTTCATTTTTAATGAATTGTGAAAAAATAGAGAATTTTATTTCAAAACTGTAAATTCGTATAGTTTATCCATAAGAGTAATTTTTTTATTGGTTATAAAATTACATTTTATAACTAATAAATAATTTGATCTAATTTAGATAATTTTAATCAATTTCTCTTCGATATTGAATATATTAACTGATTAATATTTTGAACGTGTATACTTTAAAAACCCTCATTATCTCCCTTTTCTAAGATTATATTTAAATTAATTTATGCCAATTATGTTTTTGGAATTACAAAATTCGGACTCTATATTTTTAATCTTAATAATTTGTAATTTTCAATATGGGTAACATTGTTTTTTACAAAAAAAACTACTGTATGTGATTAAAAATAATTGCAGAAAATTAAAGTAATATTTTCATAACAAAGATTTAAACATATAAAGATGGAAAAAATAACCTATAAACATTACAAAAATCCATTTTATGGAAATATTTTTACTCCAAACTAAAATTTTTCCAATACTAATTTTATTCAATCAACTTTTCATTTAAAAATAATGGGTGGAATTCGCTTTTTGAAAATTTACAAGAATACCACTCCTTATCCACCATAAAATGAAACTCACCCTACCCTTTATCACAAAAGTCACATTTTATCTGCAAAACTATTCTAATATACTCTACCAACATCTGTACCCTCATACTATAATCCACCCTTTGGGCATAAATACATCCGTGGATTCCCTTTGGTGAATAGAAAAAGGAGTTACCCTATCAAGAGGTAACCTCCTTCCCCATGCTCTTCACTTCTATTTACATTCTCCACACCCTAAAATCATTTTATTCAATGATTATATATTGAAAATAGATTCATAAATATATTTATGTGTTTTAATATATTTTTTTTCATAAGGTTACACACAAATCCATCTAATGGGTAATGTACATACCATTCTAGTGTAGAACGATCTACCGCCTCATGAAACAATGCCTTTCATTATTATTTTACGACCTATCATGGTTGGGAATTATGATAGAAAATATTTTTATATATGATATTTATATTTTCAATATTCTTTATTAATATTTATATAACATATACCCATATTGTTTCTCTTTTGTGAAAATACGATAATATCATTGGTGAACGTGTGAACAACCGCCTCTTCAAGATGTGTGACGTTCACACCATACATGGATTGTATAAAAGATAGTATAAATTAAAAATATGTAACATAAACAACATATATATTATTTTTATGACATAATATACTTTTTATAAACAAACTATTCCATTTTTATTATTAATATTTTCACACACTAAAAATTGATAACGTTAGTCATGGATGTGTGAACTATCGCAGCCCCCCCCCCCCCAACATTATGTGATTCTATTTTAATTAACATAATTATATATATAAGTATATATGATTATGTAACATGTTAATTAATATACAATGATCATTATGATTTGATATAGTGGCACATATCGTCTTTCCATTATGATCATTGAAAATTTTCAATGTTACTCATGCCGAAGTATGACCAACCATCTCCATGATTATAACGTTGGTAAATTTGTCATAACCATCATTCATGATTGGTTTTAAAAGTATAATTTAACAATAAATAGGATAATAATTTCGTGATTATTATTTTTTATACGGTTATATAATTAACCATTAACCATATTTTACCTATTAATGTCATTTTTACATATAAACTGAATATGGTAAAACACACGACATAAATTTAAATTTTTATGTAGATTTTTATAAAAAAAATATTTTTTGAAATAAATGTAATTATAAACATGAAAAATATTATTAATCATATAAATTTTCAATATATGATTATAATTCATGAATATAAAGACACACATGCAACATTTGACAGAGGGTAATCAATTTCGTCCCAATTTATATTCCATTGAGACTTATTTTTTGTTTTGCACCAATTCAAATTTTTATTGTTTATATGCTACCCTTTGACATGGTAGATCATGAATCTCTGAATTATCATGAAACATTAATTTCATTTAATTTTATTCCATCATGGAGAATATGATTCAAATGTTTCAATGTGGTATGAGGCACTTTATAATGATTAAATTTTATTTTCCTCAAGGTTTTTTAATGATCTTTCAATGTTTTTCCATTCATCAACATCAAAAACCCTTTTTGTAACATATCCCCGGCAATGTAATTACTGAATAATCTATATCAATTATAGAATATAAATATTTTATACGGAACATTGTTCTTTAATTAAAAATATTACTCTATATAAGTGTAATTCTTTGGGCAGGTGCAACACTGGTGGGCCCCGGTTATATATTGCCCCTCGATGCACCTGTAGTCAGATGAGACGAATTAGTTGAAAAAATTAGATATCATTATAGCTAATATTATAATGATTATTTTGAATGGTTTTGATGTTAATTTCACTGTGTTCTTAAAAAGAATGGGATCTATTAATTTATCATTTCCATCATTTTGAGTGAGTTGTTATTTACAATAAAATTTTCATATTACATATCGTTTAATTCATTATATTGTCATTTTATTGATAAACTAGAATGTGTTTCAATTTTTTAATGTTCCATATTTATTATTCCATATCAAGTTATATTAATGGAATATTTAATTATTTTATTACCTTTCCATATATATTATGAATTATAATTTGTTTTTAATGGTTTTTGTTATGAGTTATTTAACATGCTAGGTCAATTTAAACTTATAAATTAATTAATTATTTCACATTAAAAACTCATAAAGTTAATTTGTGCTCATCCTTATTAGGATTCCTTTTCCCAGTTTTTTAAGAAAAATATATGAATATGCTTTCAATGATTCATATAACTTCATTTTAATATGTAACATGTTTTATTATAAATTTCCCAAGGTAATATTGATATCATGTTTGTAATATGATTGTCCAAAATTTCTAAACTGACTGTTACTTATAGATTTGATTCCATGTAGTTATACCAATTTCATAATATAATGAATTGGAATTACACTTCTAGGTTCATTGCATTACTGTTGGTATGAGAGGAAGTTTATATGCCACATTAAAAACTAGATTTAGATGACATAGATTAGGGAACATAACCATAATATAGAAATTTAGGATATGTATAGAAGTGAATACTATAATTTTTATAAATTAGATATTTGGTGGATATTTCTAGAAATACATTCTTGTTTGGATAGTAGAAGTGAAAATATATCTATAATAGAGGTACCAAGGGGTAAAAACTCCAATAATGTGTGTTTTGGATAACATAGTGTATCCTACTACAAGATAATGGGCCTTATAGAATACATTTATCAATACTCTCATGGATACACTTCAAATAATTCACATTTAATTTTCATTCAACTATGATAGATTTAAATGTAATGATTACCCAAATCGTATAATTTTTATTATTTTGAGACATTCCACACATAAAATTTGCATTCTATGTTAAATGTTAAAAAATATTTAGTATCATATAAAGTTTATTATTTTGTGAACTTATATAGTATGTGACACTATTTATAAATGTAACATGGAAAGAAGGATTGTATCACTACTCATGGAAAATGTCGACATTCCTTTACAGAGGAACATAATACAGTTCGTATTTGAATTTATAAAATTATTGATTTATTAGGGAATCTATATATATTAATGATAAATACCCTTTCTTGAATGGATGAACCAGTTTCATGGTGAGAAGCTTTTCTACGGGATCACTTTATGTGATAGAAGATCAAATCATATAGTGGGGATACTGATTAAATAGCAGTTGAGCCATGGATGAAGTCCTTTTATAAGATATTTATGTCATTCAGATACAGTGAAATGTTAAACATTACGCATACCTATTATTATCTTAATTGTGTGGAAGATAAATGGTGGTAATTGATACAGAATACTATGGAGGAATACGAAATAACTAATGGAAAGGAGAATATTTAAGGAGACATTCATTGGTAGATAATTCTATCATGGTCAATAAACTTAGATGAAGATAATGTTCTTCGGTTTAATGAAAAATGAGGAAGAATGTGTTCTGATATAGAAAGGTTCCTTTATATGTTTTGATATGTATGGTATTGTTTTCATAAGATACACAGATTGTAAGATTGATCACTGGTTTTATGGACTTAATCAATGTATCTGAAGGGATTCGGGGTTCTAATCCATTCCACTATACAATGAAATAGTTTTACATTCCAAATAAATAGATATTTTATTCTTAATATACTATATATTTAAATGAATCAAAGGGAAGAAGTGGTCTTCGAACACCATGATAAAAAATATGTGTCAAAAAAAATAAAGGAAAGGATAATTTTTTCATATATTATAATTAAGGAATTAATCACCAAATGAAATTTCTAAAAGGAATTAGGGTTTTTTATAAGTATGGAGAAAAGTGCGTCTCAAATAAATAATGAAAAAGGTATAATAAAAAGTCTAATCATAGTGGACTATGGAAATGATTCCTACACGCATTAAGATAATATACCTCCAATGATGTTAGGGGATCATTTTCAATCTTATGTTATTGATATGGATGTAGTGGATTTATTACTATTGCTATGAATTTCGATCCATCAAATATGTTCTTAGTGTATTCTATTATCAATGTTATGAATAATATATAGATTGTACTATAGTAATTTTTATTAAATATATGATTTTATATATTTAATGTTACCATGAAAATTGATTTAAATGATATTTAATCTGTTTGGAAAATAATTCATTAATTGAAATAAATGCCTTAATATATTCCTCATTATACGACAATGTTTTTTGTATACAAAAAATATTTATTTACATAAGTGATAAATACATTGGAACTAATTGATGGTTTTTTGAAATGTTTTTTACACCATTATTTATGGAGTTTACAAGACTTTTGGATGCATGGAATATATCTAATAACATGTTTTTTAGTTAAGGAATATAAAGACAACATGTTTTAAATATTATTTTATGGTAATTAATGTTATTACCATATTCACATGTTTGATATGTGATGATAAAAATCCACATAATGTTATTTGATAATTTATTTTTGAATATTTGGTGACCTTCCTTCTAATGTTTCAGATCATATTATTTTTGAAATGATTACAATTTTTTAAATGGTATAATTTGTTATTTTGATGTGTTTTTAGAGGTTAATGTATTACATCACTATATGGGGAATCCAATTATACAAAATGAAGTTGAAATAGTTCAAGGAACAACTTATTGAAAAGGATATGTTTTTAAATTGAAATATATATTAACTTATACTCATATAAAATGAAAAAATTCCATAAATCTATGAAAAATGGTAAAATCCTATTACCATCACTTTTGATGATATCAATGACATTTATTCACATAAATATTTTATGGTATTATGATCAACAACATTCCCATGAACATTTATCTATCACTATCCATCAAAACGCGATGCTTTTATTTCTCTTTCATGACAATGTTTTCATTAATGTTCACATATTCGAAACCTCAAGGTTAACTTGAGTTACACACAAGACTTACTTTCCTGAATGGCTTGTGTAACACAGAAGACCAGTAATATATTATTATAAAAATATTTATTTAATATCATAGGATAAAACCAAGAACTAAAATTGAAGTTAATGAATATTATTAAATGACTTATGAAAATATATGGTTAAATTCATTTGTTATATTATTAAGTAAAAATTAATATCCTACCAAATATAATATAAATTGAAAATTTTGTAATAATCAATTTTGATGATCACAAAGTCATTTAATCCTAATAAATTAAATTAACTAAAACTAATGACTGATATTAATTTAATATATATATATATAATATTCAATAAAATCTTCAGATATTCATAAAATATATTTTATAATAGTAATATATGAACACACAAAAATATCCAATAAAACCCGATATTTTTCATAAAAGTTTTTTTCCTCCTTTTAATAGAGAAAATATTTCAAAATTTTTGTTTGGAAGAAATAAATTTTATGTGAAAAAACAATCTTCAATTTTTTAAATAAATGTATCAAACAAAATTGTGGTTGAATTTTTTTTATTTGTCTATTCAGTTACAATTTTTGATGAATAGGGTAAAATAATGATTTCTATTTCAAAAATAATTTTTTTCAAATTTATTAATAATGATAAATTATATTTTTTTAATGTTTATAATGTTATATTAGAAATATTATACATAATATAATCCAATTTATGTCATTTAAATCATTTTCACAATAAAATTGGATATAATAACATAGAGAATATTTGACCTTTTTCCTTAAAGCCCCACATTGTCATGAGGTATATGTGATTAGATTTAAATTTATTTCTTACAATAATAATATTTTAATTCATAAAAAAGCATTCCATATATTTAATTTGAATAATATATATTTTATTATATATTCAAAAAATATTATGACAAAAAAATTCAATGAAAGTGATAAAAATGTATTACAGTGATTAAGAGAAAAATTAGCATAACAACAGACTAAAAAATAAACTTAAGGCCCCATAGAACATCTAAACTTGTCCAAAATCCATTTTATGACCATATTTCTACCATATCTTCCCCTATAATTAATAGTCTTCACTATTTTATCTACATTTCATTGTAAAAATGTGGAAATAATTCCATTTATAAAAATTTATTGGAATGCCACTCCGCCTCCACTATAAAAAGACACTCTCCCTCACCCCCATGTTCAACAATAAAGCCCTTTAGATTACCAAAAATACACCAAAGTAATCTAAAAAATACCTTATATCCACATAGAATCCACTTTTTTTGAATAAATCCATCCAAGGAATCTCATTGTCGTAACCCAAAAGAAGATACCTAATGAAATGGTAAAATATTTCCTTAAGAACTTTTGTATTATTTTCATTATGCACCACATAAATACTATTATAATTTGATTATATAATAAAACAATTTTCCCCAATAATCTAATATGTTTTAATTTTCATGGTTCAACCAATAATTACACACACATCCATCTAATTTTTAACGAACATACCATTTTTTTATGTTGCGAACTTTCTCCTCACAAAATGATGACATTAATTCTTCCATTACCAAGTCTAATGGTTCAGAATTATGAAGGAAAATATGATTAAATAATATATATAAATCTATATGATATTTTTAATTTCTTTACACTTATGTAGTTTTTATTTAAGACACACTATTATTATTCGAATTTTGTATAAATATGGAAACATCATATTTGGACGTGCAGACTACCACCTCCTCAAAGAAATGTTATTAGTTCGCACAATAAAAGGAACATATAATGGATGGTTTTAAATAAAATTATGTAAAATTAATTACATAAACATATAAGTTTTACTAATGAAATATTTACCTTTATTGAAGAATAATATATCATATAATTTATTACCATTTTCACACACTAAAAAGTTTCAACGTCCATCAATTCTGCATGGAGTACCACCTCCAAAATAGGATGTGATTTATTTAATATCACTAGGATTATATATATAAGTATAAATTTTTAAATAAAATTTTATTTATGATATAATTATAATTATATAATTATATACTATTTTGTACCATCATTCCATAATGATCACTGGAAAATTGGAACACTACTCGAGTGTACATACAAACTACCATCTCAGTGATTTTTTTATTGGTATGTTCTTCATAACCATATTTCATTATTTGTTTTAAAGAAATAATTTAAGTATTAATATGATAGTTATTTCATTATAATTAATCTAGATATGTTAATATAATCACCCTTTGACCATAGTTGACCTAAAAAAGTCATTTTCGGCACATAAAGGAATATGTTCAAAAAAACCTGATGTAAACATCACTATGTATAAATTTTTATGCAACATTATAATATATCAAATAATATTAATTATAAACCTGATAATTTTTCTAATCATATAAATAATTAATGTAAATTTATTATTCTAGAATATAAATACAAATGCAAAAATTCAGACTCAAGGTAAGAGATTTCGTCTCAGTTTATATTGCATTGAAACATATATTTTTTTCATTAACCAATTTAAATTTATATGTCATATATACTTTTTTTTTGATATGTTATATAATGAATTTAATTATTCACATGATATAATAAAGTTAATTTAATGTTATTCCTATATGGGTATTATGAGAAAAATGATTCAAAGTAATATGGGACAATTTAAAATGTTTAATGATTATTTCCATCGTGAATTTTTTAATGACCTTTAGATTGAATTTTCATTCATCATTGTCAATAACCCTTTTTTGTAATTTATCTTATAATATTTAATTTCTAATAAATCCATTTCTCTTATTCAACATGGATAATTCAAAAGTCATATTTTTCATTAAATAAAACTATTACTCTGTGTTTGAGAAATTCAGTAAATATGTACAACCTAGTTGGGGAACGGTTATAGATAGCTCCTCAATGCATTGATAGTATCATCATAAGAACCAGTATTCCAAATTACATGGGGTATTACCCACTATGTAAAATTTATTAGGAAACGCCCTTTTAGTAATTATATCATGTACCTTGGAATCATGGCATCTAAAAATTAATCATTTCCATAAATTAGACTCTATTTTAATTTATCCATAAGATTTTTTTATTTAAAATATATATAGAAGCATTATTTTATCAGTTTATTTATTAAATTTTAAGTGTTTTAGTTTACTACTACTCCATATTTGTTATTTGTTATCCATTTATTTGACTAGAATGTGTTATGAGTTATTTACCTTTCTATATTTATTATTCTACATCCAATAATATGACTGAAATGTGTTATCTATTATTTACCTTACCATTTTGGTTTACTCTATGTAATTCATTATTTATTCTTCTTTACATACCCTAACCATGTATTTGAGATCCCCATTATTTTGATTAATTTGTCCAGTATCTAAAGATGATATCATTTAATATTCATTCGAGGATAAATTTTATTTCATGTTATGATGTATCATGTTTTACATTCAATTTACCAATGTAATATGTGTATAAATTTTGTAATCTATTTTTATAAACCATCTAAATTAACTGGTCCATCATGATTTGATTCCATGTAATCATGCCAATGTAATAAAATAACTTACTGGATTTGGGAATCTCGGGATTCTGATTTGCACTGATAACATAAAATGTGTCTTGAAAGAAATTTTGAAACAAAATTAAACGAAAATGGAAACCAAAACTTTGAAAAAACTATTTTAATCCTTGAAACTGTTTTCAGTGAAAACGTATTTTTTAATACATAAAAAGGATTCTCTGAAAACATTTTTGAACACTTATTTAAAATGAAACTTTTTTAAAAACATTTTTCATTTAAAAATCCTATAATATAATCAAATTTCCAGAATATTTGAAAATAAATTTCCCTAATAATTAACATGTAAACATACACATTATTTTTTACTGAAATAAAATTCATGATGGAGGGTATCCCCATATATGTCGAACATTCCTTTGGCTCCTTAAAAGTTTTAGAAAAGCTCAATTATTAGAAATCAACATGAAGATTCATTTTAAAAAAATTGTTAAAATATAAAAAATGTGTAAACATATCATTTAGAATTCATAGTGTAATAGTAATCCATTTATAAAAACATTTTTCAAACAAACTATTTTTATAGAATATATATTTCCAACCAAAAGGAGAAATATAGTTGAATGTTCTTTAAAAATAATAGTTATCTTCAGTGTTAATGAGTAGAAAAATAGAACCATTACATGGATATTAAATTTATTTCTATATATTAAGAAAAATATGGAAATTTAATAAGTTATTTCTTTTGATATATCATCAATGGAATAATAATTATAAATAATCCCGATAAATGATGACATGGTGGAAATGAACTCTTACCACTTTTGTAACAGTAAATAATAATACCATTGAAACAAACCATATAAATGAATATTAATATATAATGAAATTAAGTATATTATTGGTATAACATATAATAGGGAATTATATAAACCCCATGATGAAATATGCATGTGTAACATGACATGAATCTCAAAGAATTAAAATTGAGACAAAAAATGTTAATCGATTTAGCAACTTTTAAAAAATGAAACCCATAAAAATGATCATAAAATTGATATTAATGTACCAATAAATTTAATTATAAAAATAAAAATAAATATTCATGAGATTTATATAAACCACAAAAATAAATGAGTGGTGAATAAGTCATAAGACTCACAAAAAATAAAAGTGAGACAAGAAAAACCATACATTAAGTCTTGAATTTAATTATACATGTACAATCCTAATATATGTAAGAACCCGGTTTTTTCTGTGAAAGACTTTTGAATATTCTTGATAATATTCCAGAGCAGTTCCTTCAGACGGCGTGGGATTCCGAGCCCTGGAGTGGCCGGAATTAAATTTTCAGTGTGTTCTCACTGAAAACGCTAAATAAATGAGATAACTCCTAAACGGAGTTCTGGATCAGAGATCTGAGTGTACACAAGGGTCCGGAATGGGTTGTTTACCCTAGGAACGACAATAAACATGTCAGCGTGGGATGTTTGGACCCCTCACTCGCTTCCGGAAGGTTAAACGGATAAATTAATAAATTAATTTATTCATTTAATGGTGAAATGCTAGTATATGTTAAACAGTGGCTCGGATTAGAAAACTGAGGGCACCGTTGAGTTTGGAGCGTGTCGTTTACCCTAGGAGGGGTATAAGTTTTGCGGATGCGGCCCGTCTATGAAAAATGGCCCCATGGGCGTTTTTGTAATTTGGTGCCCTTGGGCGCTAAGTTTAATAACTTTTGAATGGAGTCTCGGAATAGAATTCTGAGACTGCTGTTGCGCTCAGAGCATGGTTCTTAGCCAAGGGGAGGCTTAACCTCGACCCCATCAAGCATTTCAGATGCAGGTTAAATTGGGAGTTTTAATTAATTAATGTTTTTATTAATTATTTTCCTACTTAAACCAAACCCCTTCCCCCTCCCTTGTTCACTCCCTGGCGCAGGCTCCCCTACCTCCCTACTCCTCCTCCACTTCGGCGAGGCAACTCCGGCAAGGTGACGGTGCGGCGGCGGATCGCCCGTGAAGCTTCAGGCAACGCCCCTGCAGGTATGAGGTTTTCATTTGTTGCGTTTTTATTCCCGAACCTCCTTTGTATCCAAATTTTTAGCATCAAATTGTTGTTGGATTTTCTAACAAACCATATAAATGAGTAGTAGAGTTTTTCCTCTTTCCATTGCCTATTTAGGAATCAAAATCCGAGCTCGGAGGAGCCCGGGGTTGATCGTCGAAGGTTGCGGGTTTTGGAATTATTTCCGGCCTGTTTGGGTGCTCCGGCGGTCCGAGGCGCAACGGCTTCTCCTCAGCAGGCGGCGGTGGCTTCTCCTCGGCAGGGGCTGCTGCTTCTCGGCGTGAGGTGGCTCGGTCGGGGGAGCGGCCCGCGGAGTCCGATGGCTTCAGGCGGACGACGGAGGTCGAGGCGGCCGGGAGCGCGGTCGAGCGGAGACGGCGCGGGCTGCCGGTGGAGCAGGGCAGCGGCGGCGCTGTCTGCGGAGAAGTGCGCCGGCCAGGTGCGCACGGCAGAGGAGCCCGAGGGCAGGCCTCGGGCGTGCTGGCGAAGCCAGGACTCGCGCGTTGCGGGTCCTGTTGGTTGTCAACGGAGACCGGCCGCTTGGCTGGTCTGCTGGGAGCGAGGACCCGCACAAGGCAGGTCCTATTGGGCGACGGCACGAGACCGGCCAGCAGGCCGGTCCGTTTGAAAAAAAATGAAAAAAATAAGTTAATAATAATAATAATAATATTATTATTATTATTATTATTATTAGGGGAAATGGTTTATGATTTATAAATCATAGACCGGGCGTCGGATTTGGATGTCATCTATGGCGACGCGCTCCTTAAATTGCAACGAATATTTTGAGATGGTTTTGGGAATTTTTAATTCCCGAAACGTCGGGCCTCAGAGGTGCGATGCGCCTTTAAGTGGTTTGTCGTTTTCCGGGGGAATTTGTTTTGGACGACACGGACGCGTCTGACATCCGTTTTAAGAGCCGTCAGTGGCGTTGGAACCCCGGCGTTGTGCCGGAGGTTTCCAGGGCAGTTTCAGGCATTGAGACTGGATTTGACGCGTGGGCCCCACGACCCGTCTTTCGAGCTGCGTGCAGCATATCACGCCTTTCTCACCGGGCGCCCGTTCTGGGCGTGTGGGCAGTCGATTCTGGATGTTTTTTCGAGGGGATTACAATAGTGCAATCCGCCCGCTCTAATTTGGCACGATGGTGTGGGGCCCACGAGGGTCGTTTGGGCGTCGACGGTGATTTTCCATCTTTATCACCGGGCGACCGTTTTGGACAAATGAATAGTCCGTCTTGTGTGCTTTTTCGAGAGGATTGCAACAGTGTGATCTGTTTGTTGAGTTCTGGGACCGGGATGCGGGTCCCACGTGGCACCGCTCGTGTGCGGTGCGCCGGAATGCATCTTTTTCTCCGGATATCTGTTACACTCAAGTGAGTAGTGCTTTTGACGTGTTTTCCCGAGGGGATCGCAATGGTGCGATGCGCCCGACTGTTTTTGGGGTCAAGGCTCGAGATCACGGGGCGTCGTTCGGGCATGAGGTGGTGTTGGTGACTTTTCCGTCTGATATCCGTTGGAGGCGAGTAAGTAGTCGATCACGCGTGTTTTTCTGCGAGGATTACAACGGTGCGATCCATTTGGTTGTGCGGAGCCTCTTGCACGATATTATTAAATGTGGAAGCATGAAAGGTGCTCCAGTGGTGGTTCATCCTACATTGTTTGTAGCGGACCCTTGGCGTGTGATCACGCACTCTTGGGAGAGTTATATAAATGATTCACAAGATTTGGTTGGTCGTGCCTGGGCCTTTGATGTGGAGTTGTTACGTCACGCCTTCACGTTGACGCTGGGTTCCATGTGCACGATAACCTTTGGGCTAGAATGAGATATACTCAGGGAGTATACGAGAGTGCTTGGGGGTACGTGTGGTTCGTACCTGAGACTATTTGTGCGATTGGTTGGGGTTTGAATTGGGGCCACATGTCGTGTGGGCCCAATGTGTGTGATGTGTTCTACTTTGCGTGCATGGACCTCTCACGGCATAGAGGGTCCCTCTGTGCTCGTTTTTTTGACCAGTAGGGTTGAGTGGTCTCCCCCTGGTTTCGTTCTCGATGGATTGGCCGATAGCGGTGCTAGTGACATCCAGTGATGGAGCAGGCGCAGAAACTCTTTTGGGAGAGTTGTTCTGGAGTTGGGTGGTTGTCCGATACCCATTCTGTGTCCGGTTGGCCAGTGGTGTACCCTTCGGTAGATATGGCCAGATCAGTTATGAG
This sequence comes from Viscum album, assembly GCA_963277665.1. Taxonomy (NCBI): domain Eukaryota; kingdom Viridiplantae; phylum Streptophyta; class Magnoliopsida; order Santalales; family Viscaceae; genus Viscum; species Viscum album. Next base: position 1,553,910,556 of record OY728121.1, on the reverse strand, counting down.
TTTTACCCTCCAGCAAGGCTGGGCAGTGTGTTACTCATCTACTTCTTCGGGTTTACCCTCCAGCGGGGCTGGGCAGTGGGTTGCTCACTGAATTTTAGGGTTTACCCTCTAGTTGAGACTGGGCAGTGTGTCACCCGACTCTTTTAGGGTCTAACCTCCAGCAGAGACTGGGCAGTGGGCCACCCGACTCTCTTAGGGTCTACCCTCCATCAGAGACTGGGCAGTGGGTCAGCCGACACTCTTAGGGTCTACCCTCCAGCGGGGCTGGGAAGTGGGTTTCCCATCGTCTAGTTCCAGGTCTACCCTCCAGCACGGCTGGGCAGTGGGTCAGCCGTCGACTTATTCCAGGTCTACCCTCCAACGGGGCTGGGTAGTGGGTCGCCTGATGATATGTTATGGTCTACCCTCCAGCGGGGCTGGGCAGTGGGTCGCCGGATAATGTATTATGGATTACCCTCCAGCAGGGCTGGGCAGTGGGACACTTGTTGTGATTCCAAACTCAGTCCTTTCTACTAGGCTAGTCTGTGACTTTCCTCCGTGGTTAACAGAGCGGGACCCTTGGTTGTACGGGTCGGTGATGGAATGGCTTGGGCTTTGAGGAGACCTCTCGACTATAGGGAAGTGACGAGGTGTGGTTTGACTTTCCCTAGATCTCTCAAGTACTATGGACACATTCCCCACCGAGACGCGTTCTTGTGATGCGATCTAAAACCGTGCGGGCGAGTCAGTGCCGCCCAAAGCGGATAGTGTCGACGTGTGGTGATTGAGCCCCTTGGCTTGTGGTTCGGGGCAGATGTGCGGGATGCTGGGAATCGATGGAGTTTACTTCTGGGACTATTGGCAACTCACCTTTCTTGGGCTAAGATACGGGATAGAGATCCCCTTACGAGCTTGTTCGGGATTCTTGACAGAGTATATATATGTATATACCTCGTACGAGTACGCTCTCCCTGGGTTTTGGCTACTCTCCTTCTAGAAGAGGCAAAGAAACGTGGGGTATGCCACGTGCTTTCCGTGTCTAGCATCTCATGGTTGGATGAGTCTACTCTCCTGCTATAGGTAGAAAAGACTCGACGGGAAGTTCATCTTCTCACCGTTTCCATCTCCTTGTGCCTGGACGAGTCTACTTCGTTTCTCTTATTGGGTTGAGCTGGACTCTTTACTGCACTCTATTGTACTTCTATTCTACTCCCTGTTTGCTCTACTGGTCACCCTTTGGTTCCTCCTTTTGTTGCTCCCTCGAGCCTTCGGGGTATCCTACTGAGTATTTTTATACTCACCCCTACTTAGTATTTTCCCGCACTTGGTGTGCACTTGCAGATGACGGACAGGTGGAGCGTGACTTCAGTGGAGCGTAGGAGCTTGGCAGCTTGGACCACGTGCGGTGGTTGTAGACGGGTTCCAGGTGGGAGACCCATTAGCTGTTTGTTTCTGTTTACCTGTTGCCGGGTTGTGGAACATTTTCTGGTTGGGCGCGTGTTTTTCCCCTTTTTCCTTTTTAGCACTGTACTTTGTACTGTTAGAGGTCGATGCACACTGTGGTTTATATATAGTAGTTTCCCATTCCTTTGCTTGTCATTACTTTTACTCTGCACTGTTTCATTGAGTTTGATGCGTGTGTGTGTACAGGTACTTAGGCAAAGGCCTCTCCGAGTTATTGTGCCTTCGGCGCTGGTCTCCAGCCCCTGGCCTATAGAGGCGGGCTTGGGGTAGTTGCGGCTCGAGCCCGGGCAGGGTCGGATCGTGAAAAAGTGGTATCAGAGGTGGTTCGTTCCTTGGGACGTTGTGCGGACGTCCCTAAAAGAGGAACTGTTTGAGATATAGGGAAATAGTGTTAACGTGTCGTGAGAGCGGCACTCAGGCCAGGGAGTCCTGTGATGGTGCGGCGGCCGACGTATCCATTCACCAGGACCTTGATAACCTGCTTGTCTACTCGGCATGCTGAGACACTTTTTGCAGGGAAATTTTTTCATGCATCACATTGGACTGAGTCTTTGACTGTCCTTCTTGAGTCAGCTCCCCATCGTTGTTGTTGTGGTATATACATATATGCTCATTTGACCGCGACACTCCTTGATAATATTCATGATGTCTCCACGAAGACAACTAGCCCAGATATCAGCATTGGTGTGTGACGACGACCATGTGAGCTATGAGGCCACGGTCCAGGACCCATCATGCGAGCCCCTTTCTCCGGGTGGGCCGGTAGCAGCACCCCCACCTGTTGAGCAGCAGGCAGTTTCAGCAGAGCAGGCTGAGCTTGAGCGAAGGTTGAGCGCGCTCCGTGAGTTCCAGCGGCAGAGACCGCTGAGGTTCAGTGGTGAGCCAGACCCTCAGGCAGCAGAGGTTTGGCTCGAGGCAGTGGTTAGTCTCTTCAGGCTTGTGCATACGCTGACAGGTTAGAGAGTGGCTTTGGCAGCCACCCTTTTTCATGGAGCAGCATGGCGTTGGTGGAGTCTGGTGACTCAGCTTCTTGACGAGTCGTCACTTTCGTTGGATGACTTTCAGTTGTTACTCCGTGAGGAGTTTTTCCCCTCCTGCATGCGCTCCGTTCGGATTCAAGAGCTCCTGCAGTTTCAGCAGGGAGGGATGATGGTGGCTGAGTATGTGGCTAGTTTTGCAGACAGTGCACGCTTTTACCCGGACTTAGTCCATGAAGACGACCTCCGAGCGCAGAAGTTTGAGCAGGGTCTCCAATGAGAGATTCGTGTTGTCGTAGTACCCTTGGGAATTTACACATGTGATAGGGTGCTAGAGTAGACGCGGGTGACAGAGGGCTTCCTGTCACGTTCTAGTGTTGGTGGTGGCAGCAGGCACGTCGGAGCAGAGATGTCAGTCGCGGCTAGTGGGCGTCGGCAAGAAAAACCTCGACGCAGGTAGATTTCTGACAACGGCACTCAGGGGCATGGTCGTACACCACAGTGGAGCCGGAGGGCACCAGTGCAGCCCATAGAGAGCCGGTTCTATGCTTGTGACGGGCGAGGTCACTTGGCACGAGACTGTCCGACCCGAGTTGCTAAGAGCTTCGGGCAGACAGCAGGCGCACCACCACTGCAGAGGCAGCGCCGTGATCGGATTTTTACCCAGGGAGATGGTGATAACAGAGCAGTGGGAGGAGCTGGTATTGGGGGACGACATTACGATATCTCCCCATCACCACTAGGCAGTCCACGTTAGGCTCTGGGAGCTAACAGTTGGGACCACGGACAACCGCGAGCTTTGGATGTCTATGATCCTGCAGAGCATGGGATGGTGAGAGGTACCCCTTGAGAATCTTCTACTTCTTGTAGTAGAATTGTTAGGCTCTGCGTGTGAAAGGATTTTCTCCCTGCTCCTGGTTTGAGGTGTTACCAGGGTGACGCAGGGCGTTGGGTGTAACCCTGTGTTGGTAAGGAAAAAGGCGGGGGACATTTTCCTTTAGTCGATGGTGTCGACTCCATCGCTCACCAAGCGTGTAAGAGAGCGTCGGTTGTGGAGTCTTCCATGATTAGATATCCTTGGGTGTTCCACCATATAGATATTGTGAAGGAGGGAATCATTGGGGCTTGTTTCAGGTGTGGGCGGTGATTCCAGTCGCGGCGTGCGATGTAGAGGTTCGTCCGGGGAGGTGAGCTACCCCCGAGGGCCTTCGGGCTTCTTGAGACCATGAAAATGGATGGAGAGGTACCCTACCGCCTTTCCCTAACCCCAAAGTCTGGAGTGGGTGCACGACATCGGAAAGGGACGACCTCACGTGAACAGATCTGTCTTTTGGCTTGTGTGTGGAGGCATAGAGCTGTGCGTGGGTTCTTCTGGGTATGGGAAAGCCAGGTGTGGGCTTAGTGCCCTGTGTTGCTCCCTAGTTTTGCTTTTTAGGGATTAAAATATTTAAGGAGGGAATGATTTAAGAACCCGGTTTTTTCTGTGAAAGACTTTGGAATATGCTTGATAATATTCCAGAGCAGTGCCTTCATACGGCGTGCGATTCCGAGCCCCGTAGTGGCCGGAATTAAATTTTTAGTGCGTTCACACTGGAAACGCTAAATAAATGAGATAACACCTAAACAGAGTTCTGGATCAGAGATCTGAGTGTACGGATGGGTCCGGAATGAGTTTTTTACCCTAGGAACGACATAAAACATGTCGGCGCGGGATGTTTGGACCCCTCGCTCGCTTCCGGAAGGTTAAACGGATAAATTAATAAATTAATTTATTTGTTTAATGGTGAAATGCTAGTATATCTTAAACGGTGGCTCGAATTGGAAAACCGATGGCACCGTTGAGTTTGGAGAATGCTGTTTACCCTAGTAGGGGTATATGTTTTGCGGGTGCGGCCCGTCTGTGAAAAATGGCCCCAGGGGTGTTTTCGTAATTTGGATGCCTCGGGCACTAAGTTTAATAACATTTGAATGGGGTCTCGGAATAAAATTCTGAGACTTCTGTTGCGCTAAGAGCGTGGTTCTTAGCCTAGGGGAGGCTTAACCTCGACCCCGTCAAGCATTTCAGATGCAGGTTAAATTGGGAGTTTTAATTAATTAATGTTTTTAATTATTTATTTTCCTACTTAAACTGAACCGCTTCCCCCTCCCTTGTTCACTCCCTGGCGTAGGCTCCCTTGCCTCCCTCTTCCTCCTCCTCCACTCCGATGAGGCAACTCTGGCAAAGAGACAGCGCGGCGGCGGATCACCCGTGAAGCTTCGGGCAACGCCCCTGCAGGTAGGAGGTTTTCTTTTGTTGCGTTTTTATTCCCGAACCTCCTTTGGATCCAAATTTTTAGCATAGAATTGTTGTTGGATTTTCGAAAAAACCATATAAATGCGTAGTAGAGTTTTTACTCTTTCCATCGCTTGTTTCGGAATTAAAATCTGAGCTCGGAGGAGCCCGGGGTTGATCGTCGAAGGTTGCGGGTTTTGGAATTATTTCTGGCCGGTTTGGGTGCTCCAGCGGTCCGAGGCGCGGCGGCTTCTCCTCGACAGGCGGCGGTGGCTTCTCCTCGGCAGGTGCGGCGGCTTCTCGGCGTGAGGCGGCTCGGTCGGGGGAGCGGCCAGCAGAGGCCTCTGGCTTCAGGCGGATGACGGAGGTCGAGGCGGCCGGGAGCGCGGCCGAGCGGAGACGGCGCGGGCTGCCGGTGGAGCGAGGCAGCGGCAGCGCTATCTACGGCGAAGTGCGCCGACCAGGTGCGCACGGTAGAGGAGCCCGAGGCCAGGCCTCGGGCATGCTGGGGAAGCCAGGACCCGCATGGCGTGGGTCATGTTGGTTGTCAACGGAGACTGGCCACTTGGCCGGTCTGCTGGGAGCGAAGACCTGCACAAGATGGGTCCTGTTGGGCGACGGCACGAGACCAGCCAGCAGGCCGGTCCGTTTGAAAAAAAAGAAAAAAAAGAAAAAAATAATAATAAGTTTATAATAATAATAATAATAATAATATTATTATTATTATTATTAGGGGAAATGGTTTATGATTTATAAATCATAGATCGGGCATCAGATTTAGACGTCATCTGCGGTGACGCGCTCCTTAAATTGCGACGAATATTGTGAGATGGTTTTGGGAATTTTTAATTCCCGAAACGTCGGGCCTCAGAGGTGCGATGTGCCTTTAAGTGGTTTGTCGTTTTCCGGGGGAATTTGTTTTGGATGGCGCAGATGCGTCCGACGTCCGTTTTAAGCGCCGTCAGTGGCGTTGGAACCCTGGCGTCGAGCCGGAGGTTTCAAGGGCAGTTTCGGGCATTGAGACAGGATTTGACGCATGGGCCCCACGACCCATCTTTCGAGCTGCATGCAGCGTATCACCCCTTTCTCACCGGGTGCCCGTTCGGGGCGTGCGGGCAGTCGATTATGGATGTTTTTCCGAAGGGATTGCAATAGTGAAATCCGCCCGGTCTAATTCGGCACGATGGTGCGGGGCCCATGAGGGTCATTTGGGCGCCGACGTTGATTTTCCATCTTTATCACCGGGCGACCGTTTTGGACAAGTGAATATTCCATCTTGTGTGCTTTTTCGAGAGGATCGCAACGGTGCGATCCGTTCGTTGAGTTCCGAGACCGGGATGCGGGTCCCACGTGGCACCGCTCATGTGTGGTGCGCCGGAATGTATCTTTTTCTCTGGATATCCATTACACTCAAGTGAGTAGTGCTTTTGATGTGTTTTCCCGAGGGGATCACAATGGTGCGATGTGCCCAACTGTTTTCAGGGCCGAGGCTCGGGATCACAGGGCGCCGTTCGGGCGTGAGGCGGTGTTGGTGACTTTTCCGTCGGATATCCGTTGGAGGCGAGTAAGTAGTCGATCTCATGTGATTTTCTTCGAGGATTACAACGGTGCGATCCGTTTTCTTATGCGGAGCCTCTTGCGCAATATTATTAAATGTGGAAGAATAGAAGGTGCTCTAGTGGTGGTTCGTCCTACCTTGTTTGTAGCGGACCCTTGGTGTGTGATCGCGCACTCTTGGGAGAGTGATATAAATGATTCACAAGATGTGGTTGGTCGTGCCTGGGCCTTTGAGGTGGAGTTTTTACGTCATGCATTCGCATTGACATTGGGTGTCGTGAGAACGATAACCTTTGGGCTAGAACAAGGTATACAAAGGGAGTATACGAGAGCGCTTGGGGGTACGTGTGGTTCGTACCTAATACTGTTTGTGCGCTTGGTTGGGGTTTGACTTGGGGCCACACATCGTGTGGGCCCCAAGTGCGTGCTGTGTTCTGCTTCACGTACTTAGACCTCTCGCGGCATAGAGGGTCCCTCTGTGCTCTTTTGTTTGACCAGTTGGGTTGAGTGGTCTCCCCCTAGTTTCGTTCTCGATGGATTGGCCGATAGAGGTGCTAGTGACACCCAGTGATGGAGGAGGCGCTGAAAATATTTTGGGAGAGTTGTTATGGAGTAGGGTGGTTGCGCGATACGCATTCCGTGTATGGTTGGCTAGTGGTGTACCCTCCAGTAGAGATGGCCAGAGTAGTTATTAGTTTTACCCTCCAGCGAGGCTGGGTAGTGGGTTACTCATCGACTTCATTGGGTTTAACCTCCAGCGGGGCTGGGCAGTGGGTTACTCACTGAATTTTAGAGTTTACCCTCCAGTAGAGACTGGGTAGTGGGTCACCTGACACTTTTAGGGTCCACCCTCTAGCAGAGACTGGGTAGTGGGTCACCCGACTCCCTTAGGGTCTACCCTCCAGCAGAGACTGGGCAGTGGGTCACCCGACACTCTCAGGGTCTACCCTCCAGCGGGGCTGGGTAGTGGGTCACCCGTCGTCTAGTTCCAGGTCTACCCTCCAGCACGGCTGGGCAGTGGGTCACCCGTCGACTTATTCCAGGTCTACCCTCCAGTGGGGCTGGGTAGTGGGTTGCCTGATGATGTGCTATGGTCTACCCTCCAGCGGGGCTGGGTAGTGGGTCGCCGGATGATGTATTATGGACTACCCTCCAGTAGGGCTGGGTAGTGGGGCACCTGTTGGGATTCTAGAATCAGTCCTTTCTACTAGGCTAGTCTGTGGCTTTCCTCCGTGGTTACCGGAGCGGGGTCCATTGGTTGTTACGGTCGGTGATGGAACGACTTGGGCTTTGAGGTGACCTCTAGACTGCAGGGCAGTGACGAGGTGTGGTTTGACTTTCCCTAGAACTCTCAATTATGATGGGCACTTTCCCCATCGAGACGCGTTCTTGTGACGCGATCTAAAACCGTGCGGGTGAGTCAGTGCCGCCCAAAGTGGATAGTGTCGAGGTGCGGTGATTGAGCCCCTTGGCATGCGGTTCGGGGAAGACGTGTGGGATGTTGGGCATCGATGGAGTTTACTTCTGGGACTATTGCCGACTAACCTTTCTTGGGATGAGCTACGGGACAGAGATCCCCATACGAGCTTCTTCGGGATTCTTGGCAGAGGATATATATGTATATACCTCGTACGAGTACCCACTCCTTGGGTTTTGGCTACTCTCCTTCTAGGAGAGGCAATGACGCGCAGGGTATTCCACGTGCTTTCCGTGTTTAGATTCTCGTCGATGGATGAGTCTACTCTCCTGCTATAGGTAGTGAAGACTCGATGGGATGTTCATCTTCTCATCGTTTCCATCTCCTTGTGCCTGGACAAGTCTACTTCCTTTCTCTTGTTGGGTTGAACTGGACTCTTTACTGCACTCTATTGTACTTCTATTCTACTCCCTGTTTTCTCTACTGATCACCCTTCGGTACCTCCTTTTGTTGCTCCCTCGAGCCTTCGGGGTATCCTACTAATTATTTTTATACTCACCCCTTCTTGGGCTTTTCCCGCACTTGGTGTGCCCCTGCAGATGACAGACAGGTGGAGCGTCACTTTAATGGAGCGTAGGAGCTTGGGAGCTTGGACCGCGTGTGGTGGTTGTAGCCGGGATCCAGGTGGGAGACTCGTCAGCTATTTGTTTTTGTTTACCTGTTTCCGGGTTGTGGAAACTTTTCTGGTTGGGAGCGTGTTTTTCCCCTTTTTCCTTTTTAGCGCTGTACTTTGTACTGTTAGAGGTCGATGCACACTGTGGTTTATATATAGCAGTTCCCTTTACTTTGCTTGTCTTTACTTTTTCTCTGCACTTTTGCATTGAGTTTGTTGCGTGTGTGTGTACAAGTACTTAGGCAAAGGCCTCTCCGAGTTATTGTGCCTTCGGTGCTGGTCGCCAGCCCCTGGCCTATGGAGGCGGGCTTGGGGTAGTTGCGGCTCGAGCCCGGGTAGGGTCGAGTCCTGACAATATATAATAAATTTATGTTTATTATACATCTAGAGAAAACATTTTATTATATATAATACCATATATGACTTCTTATTACCCACTTATTAACAATCCCATGATAATGTTATGCTTTTGGTAATATCTACCTTTTTTGTTACATATTATAACTATTAATCCTGATTGAGAAATACTGATCTGGTTTTTCTTATTTAAAAAATTTGAAAAAATATATAAATATCATATATATTAATTATATATATATAATAATATATAAATGATGGAAATGTGTATTGAAAAACTCCATTAATATAGATGATTGGCTATATGTACGCATGATTGTTGTTTCCGTTTAACTATGATTTTGAAAGAATGTATGTAAATGACATAAACATATATATATATATATATAATTAAATTAGAACTATTATTTCATAAATATCATATTATTTTACTAAACCCATCTGTAATACATTCCATGTAATGTGGGAATGAATCACATTTCTTTGTGGAGGCGGTGGTACACACTTCCACAAAGGAAGTTATCATATTGACACAAAATGGAATGCATGAATGTGTGTGTTAAATAAAAATCATGGAAGCATAAATACTTAATAAATATCATATATATCGTATAAAAATATACTTTACTACATAAACTCCAACAATGAGAGGTGTTAAAGGAGAAGTGAACAACATCATTCTATGAGGTCGTAGTGCATTGTACATAAGAAAGATAAGTTCATTATCCAATAGAGGGAACAATGTGTATGTCTAGTTATATCCATTATAATAGAAAAATATTATTTTATTTCAGATATTTAGTTTATTATTAATATATTGAATAATAATATTTGAGGGAGAGGAGAATAAAAATGAATAAAAGTGTTTGAGGAAGGATATTACATCTTCTTTGGGTGACTCCTTTATGTTTTCAACTATGTTATTCAGTAGAAATATTTCTACCAAATGCAAGACTACTATTATAAATGTATGGTGTGTAAGAGGATATGTTTTTGGTTTGGTCAATGAAAATAATAGAATTTAGAGGTTTCAAATAGTGCGAGGGTTGAATTTATTTTTATAGCAGATGTGGGGTGATATTCATGTAAATTTTGGAAAAGAGAAATCAAACCACATTTATACCATGTAAATTGTAGAAAAAATTCGTCAAAATTTAGTAAAATAGAACATATAATATAAATATTAACATAAATGATCTTGGTATAATATTTTAAGTAATTTAGATCTTTAAATTTTAGGTTTAGTAAATTATTATACTTACATTTCTCTTAATCATTGTACATAATTTTAATCACCTTCAAGTATATTTTTGATCAAAAACTAATTTGAAATTATTTTAATTTAAAAATTATTATTATTCTAAATATTTAACCCATTTTTTTCATATTACAATAATATAATTGCAAGAAATTAATTAAAAATTAATCCCACATACATGACACGGAAATTAGTTTTTAAAAAACAATTTTTTAATGTATGGAATGATTTTATAACCAATTGAAATGTGAAATTTTATTCAATTAACTATATTGGATTAATTTATATATATATATTACTTAATTAAATATTAAAACAATAATATAATATAATTTAACTACATTAATACATTATTTGAAATAGATGTTTTGAATTAAAATTTCATATTTTCACTATTCATACAAAACTAACATTTTTCAGAAAAATATTAAAAATAAATCCTATAAAAATATTGATATTTTATATTCATAAATGTTTTTTATTTTTCAAAATTATATTTATAAATATTTCTAAAATTAATTTTTTTATTTTTAGAGAATGAAATAAAAAGTAGTTATTTTTAGGAAATAATATTTTCAAATACATAAGGACTTTATAATAATTTAAATGATTTATTATATATATGTATTATTGATATTAAAAAATTATATATAATATTTAAAAATTAGATATTACTCTTCATATATAATTATAATAATAAATTGATGTTTTATAGAAACTTATTTTTCAGTGTAACACAAGATATGTTGTCGTTGTATGTAGCGCAATCTTATCCATGTGTATCATGTAACGACTAATTATATTAGAGGATCATGAAACATAAAACATAAATGAAAATTTATTTATTTATAAAAAATATTATAAAAACATTGGGTGTTACCTTCTATAAACACTTTATCTTAACAAAAATTAATCAAAAACTATGTTAATTACATCCTATCAATCATAGAAAAACTCATCATAACTTGTCTCTGCCCATGAAATTAATTTACAATAACCTAAAAATTAGTTACATACTCGTCATATTATAATAAAAAGTGACAATTTCAAAGAGATATGTCCTTTTATTGTTATTTTTCAATAATTCCCACAAAAAAGAAAAAAAATAATCATGGAACTCCCACAATATGATTCACCTACCTCATCATGTAACTATCAAATTAAACAAAAAAACTATTTGTTTTTCTATGAATAATATTCGAAAAAACATCTATTCAAACTATAAAATCTTCATAATATGAAAAAATAATTATTTTTTATTCATTACCAATATTTGGTCTATCTCATTTCCTACACTCACACACAATACACAAATTCGCATCAAATACATAATTTTAATCAACCCAATAAAAGTTTAAATTTTAAAGTAAATATATTATATGAATAATTTGAGAAATTAACCATTATTATATATATTTGAATCAAACCCTAACTTCCAAATTCATATAATCTCAGTAGAGTAACATTTATTTTTAGCGACTACCCCCTCCACTAGGTATCACGACCACTACCAAAACCTATTAATATAGATTAATCTCTCTTATATCATCATTACACTTTCACCACTCCTAACATAGATTGTAGATTTATAATCTACCCTCAACATCTAATTAAACAACAGTTTATTTATAATAAACACTAAAAAATCCATATCATCCCCTACAACATAAAATTCATTCCTCATTCAATCACATGTGGTCCAAACATGGATTTTCAATCTTCACAAAAAACAAGAAAATAAAACTCACTGTACGAATAAAATGTTGATCTTATACCATGACTGCCTTACTTGACATCCTCACACTCCCACTATAAATACAGGTTGTTTTCATAACGACATCACTTGAAAACACTATACATCTGGTTTTATTTACATTATTAATGTTTTTCTCTTGAGAAATATATGAATTGAAAGAATCAAAATATAAGTTCAATATAATGATATTAATTCATACCCTTCTGCAATATATTAACCCATTGTAAAATGTCCACACCTTTCATATTTCATCTCCTTATAAAGTTATAAAAAATCAATAAAGTATTTTAAATCCTCTTTGAATTATATCTACTTAATTCTCTTCCCTATATAATTTTCATGATATCATTCTCTCAGACCATATATAGAATATCAATAAATATGAAATTTATGAATACTACAATGATTTTATGCAAGTATCCACAATGGATTAAAATGATGTTGCTAGAAATCCCACTAACATTTTCTTGGTCCCCTATGAATATTGAAAACTATATTAACCTTAACTGCAGGGAACTCTCAATCCAATCAAAATAAATTTTGGTTATCTTGATATAATAAACATCTATGATTTTATTCCCTCTCTCTTAAATAATGAATTATTTTCAGATAATAAATCATTGATAAGATATTTCATGGTCATTCTAGTTTCAAATTACAATTTTTTTAATTTATTCATGCCAGACATACCTAGACATTTTCATAAAAAACAAACCCATCAGCATTATCCACTGAGTATGGTATACCTACCGTAGAACCATTAGTTGTGTTTTATGATTGTCTCCACCCACAGTAGTATGATCTATTTCAGTCCTCAAGGTTTCAAAATACTTTCCCTAATAATGATATAATGGGTTCCATCATGGTAGAATATCACAAATCAAAATATAAACAAAATTAAAATATAATAATCTACATATTTAATTTGGGAAACATATTATAATATTAATATATAAATATTAATTACATTTTTCTACCACTTTTCAATGCATATATCATTTAGAATCATGACCTCATATTCCATTTCAATTTAAGGAACCACATACCCATGATATTATATATTCCAATATATCCTATAATGATAAGCTATATTTAGATGAGTAATATTATACAAATACTAAGATCATCATTAAAGTTAACAAAATTGATGTGAGTCTAACATGGTGATAATTATGCATGAATACCATCCCTAACCTATCAATACCAATTTCAACATAAAAAATCAATAAAATAAAATAAAATATTTATCCAAATCATTCAATATAATGATAATTTCAAAATTTTAAAGAACAATTCTTTTTTCCCTAGTGACATTGATTATTTCTAGCACCGTCACTTTCGAGGAACAAAATCCAATGAATATCCCATGAAACAAACAATAATTAACATACCACATATAATTTTTTAAATGAAATATAATTACCCTCTCAGAAATACTATTAACAATGTCTTTGGTAACAATTTATAGCTTACAAAACCCAACTCTCCTGAAGAACACATGAGTTAGTGACCCATTAACCACATGTGTTATTCCCGTATTTAAAGATTATATTTAATAGTATTGTGATACTAATATGTGATAGTGTGTATATAATGTCATCTATAATAATAGAAATAGAAAAAAGTTAGATAAATATAAATTATAGACAAAATAATGTAAAAACCCTAGTGAAACCAATATTATACCATAAATAAATTATTCTGTATATAATGAAGTACATTTCATACATGATGTACCTAGATATCTCATAGAAACATTAATCATATAATGATCAAAAATAGAAAAAAAACCTCAAACACATCATTGAATATTCAATAGATCCAAATATAACTATCAAATTCTTTCACATGCATCCATATTTCCTCCAAGTACCATATTATTATCTTCCAGACCATAAACATACCTATTTTAGGTGACATAAATCTAGCATGCATCCATAATGGATTATGAAGGGTGTGAGTATAAATTCAATATACCCCTCAAATTGACACATGAGATAATATCAATATTTGTACAATTTTATGAAAATATCAAAGTATTATAACCAATGAAGAAAACCCATAACGCTTTTGATTAATTTGATAATAGTGATCCTCTAACTATTAAATATTATTATGAAGTGTGATGAAGTTGAAAAAAATTGTATTAATAGAAATTTTAATGACCATCCAAAATAATTCATGCCACTCAATGTTTTATACAAACCCATAGTCTATATAAAAAACCTAATACAGTCAAAACAACGATAGGGAAATCCATGAACAAAAATAAAAATAACTTGGTCCTCCAAACCATTTATATATCACTTGGTAAATTTCTTGACAAATACTAATTGCTGATGAAATCAATATTTTATCAATCCCAAACCATCATACCCAATGTATCCCACAAATTTCGTAAGTATCCTTATCCCAACCAGTGATCTCAATATCCCAATGATATTGGGACCAACTATGACATATAAATATTAAATAATTATGTTCCAACCATCACCCATTACTTTATTTCACAATGGAGTAATTATCTGAAAGCTATCGTCTAGAACACCTCATTGTCCCTTTAAATTATACACAGGTCCCCAACAGCCTCATACACAAGGTGATCATCAATAAATAATAAAAAATAAGGGAAAACTAAAAAAAATTAACCCATCATAGAACGTGGTATCACAAAAAATTATTCTAGAAAAAAACATCACTCTGTTGTCCCATGGGCTAGACCAATCAGGTTCCCACTAAACCACATCAAGAAACAAATCTTAAGGTATGTCACATTATAACATATTAGATCACACTCATTATGTACCCATATCCACAAAACTAGGAAAAAAAGACACACCTAAAAAAACATACCACTTCTGCAAAGATAATCGCCCTTTAAATTTATCATTAACAATGAACAATGTAACACCACATTATTTTATTGTATACAACTTTTTAAATGTAACTCATTTAATAGCTTGTGAGGTTATCAAATGATTAAATATTATTATTTAATTATTATAGTTATCTACTAGATGTTGGTAATGGGGTGAAGGAATAAGATTATTTAAACTATGAAAATTAATATTCCACATGTTTATAAAATTAATTTAGGTATAACTAATTAATTATAAATGATCAATAATTGAATATAAAGGATGAATTTTTATAAAAACTATTTTTATGAACACAATTAAATTTTTATATTAAAAATTAAAATACACCCAATTATTGAAATATGTCAATGAAATTTAAATATTATAAGATATTTTAATATTTATTCAAAATATTTTAGATCCATATGATAAGAATAAATTCAATTTTACATATTAGTGGGTGATATTTTTCTACACGTGTTTTTTACAGAATTTTAATGAAAACCATTTTTTAAATATATATTTTGATACTTCTATAAATTAAATTATACAAAATAAACAATATTATTGAAATAAAAATATAAAAATTTACTTTTGATAATTTTATTGTATTTTTCTAATAGGTTTCATTTTTCATGAATTGTACTATAACCACTGGAATAAGAATGTTACTATTAGTATTAGTACTAATTCCATTAGAACAATAACATCACCTATTAAAGTTTAAATAAAAATAATAAAACCATATATATAGTAATATGATATTATTATAAGAATAATTTAAAAAGTATTAATTATGTGTTGGAATTTTTTAAGTCAAAAACATTGAATTACAATTATATATTTAATAATGTTATTTAAAATAATTTTTTTTCATATTATGTATTAATAAATTAATAATTTTTTATTATGATTTTTGGATAATTTTATGGTGCCTTAGTTAATTTTTAAGAGTTATTAAATCTGTTATAAATTTAAAATCTATACTTTTCGTGTAAATGATAATTTTAACTAAGAATTTAATTTCTCATATTTAGAGAAATATTTTCATAAAATTGAAATAATTATTGAATTCTAATCTTAAAAAAAATTCTGTTTAATATTTGGTATTTTTTTAAATACATGAATTTTGTGAATAATATAATTGTTTAATTTTAGAATAATTCTAATTATATGAATTGTTGAGTCAAAGATGATGTATGTATGATGTGAGAATATAATATAGAATGCAATTTTTTGAATATTTTTTTTGTATAATACTAAAAATATTCATATTAATTAAATAAAATAATAAAATAATGGATTAAATAATGAGAAAACGCACCTCTCTTACACTATAAATTCCACCCCAACCACCACTTCATCTCATACCTTCCAATATTTAATCCAACTAAAAATTATTCCAAATACTGTTACAAATACTCTCCACCAAATCTATGATCTCTTAGTATTATAAAAATAGAAAAAATAGACACCTTAAAGGGGTTCTCAATGAGAGGAATTAAAGAACTAAAAATCATTTTTCGTTTCTTTTATTTTCAATATCTCTTATTTTTTTATCAATAACTCTCCAACCATATCTAAAAAGACATGAAATCTCCAATATAATTTAAATAATGAAATTATATCATATTTATGTAATATCGATAATCAAAATCCTTTCTCATTCTATTTTATTCTATTAATGAAAACCTCACACGTGTTGTGTCAATTTTTAGACATCATGGTTGTCGAATTTTCATTTTCAATTAACTGTTTCAGGGCTAGTCATTGAACCATTTTTATTGTTAACAAAATTATAATATATGTATTACATCCTAATTAATTTTATAGATCTATCGAACATACATTATGTAATTTAATAAATAACCACATTGTGGTGATATAAATATGACCAAAATAATCTATACGATTTTCACTAACATCTAATCTAGTGTTTTATCCTCACCAAAAATAACCAAATGAGTTATATAACCATTAAATATTCTGGATGATAATTAGTAACATTTATCTTAAATTTTGGATATTTATTTATATTTCACATGATATTATATAAATATATATATATATATATTAAGTAACAAATGTTCAAAATAAAGGAAACGAACAATTCTGAACAATGAAATTGTTTAATTTAACTCATAAAATAGTCCAAAATAAACATAATAAAATTATAACAAATAATATAGATGTGAAAAAGGTTCAGAATTAATTAATTAAGTTGTTTAATCTTATTATTCCATACATTAAGATCATGTGAAAAAACATTCTGACATACTGTAATGGTTTTCTCATCTAACATTTATTTCTGTGAAATATGCCTTGTATACAACTATTTCTTATTTGATGTGTAAGTATAATGAAAATTATGTATCGTATTATGAATATATTATTTTTCATGATATTCAATGTCTTATTTTAGTATCATTAATTTCATGGTTCTTATAAATCTACTGTTTTCAATGTGGTAAGGGATTATACTAGAATCTTCATTTTTCTATCAGATTATCATGTCTCCTTCTTTACCACAATGAATTTCATATTTCATATTCTATAATTCATCAAAATCCTATGTATATTTTTTCAAAATATTTTATCTATATCATATCATCTTTTTTCTGATGTTTATGAGCATGTTTTAGAAGGTTCCCTTCTCAATTCTTCAAGATGATAAAAATCGATTTAAGGGAACCACCCACTTTCATACCCATATCCAATTACACTCCCTTATATATATTTTATTCCATAAATAGTTTCATATAATCACTAATTTTACCATGAAAAACAATTTTTGGTCATTTATTGTTTTATAAAAAACTTATGGCATTTTATTTAGAGACTCTTTATAATTTTCGCATAATCCACACTTAAGCGACCCATTTTAAAATATTCAGAATTTTTTTTTATGTTTTCCCATAAATTAAAAAACACATATTACATAAATATAATTACATTATCCTTTACTATTTATTCGTGTTTAAAATATGTTTTTATGTCATATACAAATTATTTTTGTAAAATAACTCATCTTTTCAATGAAAAAGGGCATTTCACTCAATAATTTTCAATGATTTTACTAGGGCATTTTTATCTCTTTTTTGATTAAAATATTTCATGGTGTTATTAAACACATTGATTTAATTATATATTTTAAATATACAAATGAAGAATGAATTTGACTTAGTATGTGATTAGTGGGGCCAACTATAGCCCCTCGATGCATCAATAGATCTCAAGAGAAAAAACCAACAAGGATTTTGGTAGAGGACTAAACAATATACTTTTAGAAGTCTTGGATGAGGAATAAATGGTTAGTTTATGATGCCTGATATATTCATTCCCTCATTATTATATTATTAATTATTAAATAAAGTGATTATTCAGATATTAGAATATCCATGGTCATGTATTATGTTATTATGGAATTATTTACTTAGTTTTTATTCTTGCCATAATATGATCATGATTATGTAATATTACCAAGTATTTCAGTTGTCTACTTGGGTTAAAATTAATCTTTAATATAACTTCATTTTTATATTTTACCATTACTGATCATCTTATCTCTCCCCTTTCTTATTTATTATTATTTTTCCCAGTATATGAAGATGTATATTATGAATAACATGCATGGATAATATAAAAATTAGGGTTGTTTTAAATGGAAAGGTTATTTTATATTTATTTTCAAGTTTAAACATAATGTACACATATTTAATCTAGATTAATAAACTAATAATTGATCAATCCTTTGATAATTAATCCTTATATCTATGCCAATGTAATAAGTAAATAATAGGCTCCATGCTTTTAGTTTCAGGGTCTTTACACTTTGTATCAGAGAAGGTTTGTAGAAACCCTGAAATTAGATTATGAAAACATATATTAGGGAACGTAACCCTATGATATACATTTAGGATATTAATAAAATAATTTCATATGAATTTTCATAAGGTATCAGATAAGTAGGACTTCTTAGAAATACATCCCATTTTAGATACTAGATGTGGACATGGTTTTATAATAGATGTAACTAGGGTTAAGAACTCTGACAAGTTATCCTTGGATTGGCTCATGTTGACCTGGTATATGACAACTGGCCTTACTGTTCATATGTTTTGACACTCTTATGGGATATCTTTAGGATAATTAATATTTTATTTAAAAACCATTATGAAGTATTTTATAGTAAATATATCCCCCAAAAAATTATATTTATTGTTATGTGATTAGGTACATATAATATTTTCAATTTATGTCAGGTATTTGACTAGTTTTAGGATTATACACTATGATTTTTAATTTTATAATATATTTTATTTTATTTCATTATTTATAAATGGCGTCCAGTAGAAATAATGTGAACCTCACCAATGAACATGATATTAAGAGTACAAATCATAAAACCTTTTATAAGGATAAGCCAATGTTTTAATTTGATGTATTCTTAAAAATACTCTCATCATATGAGAAATTAATATCGTGTTCTGACAAATAATATATATAATTATAAAAGTATTATTACATCAAATTTTAGAAATATAAGATTAGAAAAAATAGGGAAAAATGATATGGGAGTGATGGTAATGAAATATTTTCCCACATGTGATATTTGTGGATAGAAACACATTGGTATATTCATAAGAGGTAAAGTGTTTTTCTTCATTTGTGTAGAAAAATGATATCATGTTCTAGATGAATGATAAAGAAAAAAATTCCAAAATTAAATGATTTAACTATTTGGATATGGGGAACTACATAAATGAATATCCCTTTAGTCAAATGAATTATTTTTAGAAGAAGCAAAGTGATCGTGGTCACTCTTATACATCTACCACAGATGAAGAAGAATGATTAATATGCATGTTTTTTTGTATAATAGTTATTTTATTTGAGTATTTTTTGAATAAATATTTTGTTATAATAATCATGAGATATATAAGGACGGTCATGCATTACTTCATCTTCATGGAATTGGATGCATGAGATAAATAGTACCAGTAATCAATATAAGTGATTTTTTTCAGATCATCTTCTTGAAAACATGTGACTTAGGAAATATAACCCTAAATATGTGCATTATTATTGAGATAATAATAAATTGCTGTTTATGGGATAGTATTTTTTATTATAATGGTTGTTAGTGAACTAATTTTGTACGTTATGAAGGAATTATTAGATGTTTCTTTTTTACGGACATCGTGATATTTTACTCTTGGAAGCATGAATACTTTATAATTGTTTAAGGGTGTAAAGGGTAATCAATAATTTTTTATGTGGGATTCAAAGATACATTATTTTTATAATTTTAAGATAATTTAATTTTGAAAATTTCGTGACCTTACTTCTAAATTTTAGGTCATTGACTGTGGACATACATATTTTAGATTAGTATTAAGGATATCTACTTTTGTACTAGATCAATATAAAAATTGTAATTTATTATTATTTAATAAAACATGATATAATTATTGGTTGTAGTGACCGTTTAATTGGTAAAGGAATAACTAATGGACCATATGATTCATTAAAAGTGCTCCAGGAATAAAAAGTTGTCTTTAATTTCCATCTCTATATTTTTAAAATAATACAGATAAAGATACATGTACAATGAAAAAAATGAGATTATGATTATGAAGTGTATAGGAATCATGTTTTTTTACATTATTAAATTATTATTAAAATAATCCCACAACTATTGGAAAAAGATATTAGAGACATTATCAACTTACTAATACCTCTGAGAAATCAATAATATTTTAACCGATCAAAAAATAATACCTTTTGGATGGTTAACATTCTAATGACCATGTTTTCAATCTCTCTCTTATAGATCATGATGGTTATATTACTCTTTTTGTTTAATATTTTCAAATTGCACTAATGTTATCCTAGTTGAATTAATAGCATTTTGGAAACCTATATATTTATTTTCTTTCCTATGAAGAGGAATATTTATTAATCCTATTTATGAGGTGGGTTTGACAAAAAATAATTTTCATGTATAATCTTATTATTTATAAGTAAAAATTCAAAGTGTGAGGATGGAATTTATTATTGGAGGGGAGAATGTGACAACCCAAGATATTATGGTATACCTCTATTTAAATTTATCTTCGTTGACAACTTTAAATCATAACAAATGATTAATTAATATAATTTAATTAACGCAGTTATCTCTATGATGTATAGAATGGATGGAATGAATGAGAATAACTAAATTATGAAAAAATATATTACACATCCTTGTAAAATTAATTCAATGGTTACTAATTATTTATAAATCAAAACCAATTGAACATTAAAGTTGAATTAAAATAAACACTTTTTATTCGTGCAATGAAATTTTCTTTTAGTCAATTGAATTAACAACTATAAATGAAATATATTAGTAAAATTTATATATAAGAAAATATTTTTACCATAACCCAAAATATTTTTAGAAGAATAAGATTCGAATAAGTTTAATTTTACTTATAAGAAGAAAATATTTTTTAAAACATGGTTGTTACCACATTTTAATGGCATACTTGTTTTAAATATAACTTTTGACACTTTTATTAATGAAATTTTCAAAAATAAAAATTATTTTTTAAATAGTAATATCAATATTTACTTTGGTTAATATTTAAAATTTTTCTAATAGGTTTTATTTTTTATGAATAATAATTTGATCATTGGAATAAGAATGCGACCGTTAAGAATAGTAATTTTTCTGTTAGAAAAAAATCCACACCTATTAATGAATAAGTAAAATTTATGAATAATATAAATTGTAATATTATATAATTATGTTGTAGTACATGTAAATGAATATTATAAAAATTAGTAACTATATATTTGTATTTTTGAAATTAATAAACTTTTAATTACAATTACATAATTAATAAAATTATATAAATGAATTTTTTTTTTCATAAAATGTAATTATAAATTGATATTTTATTTTCATATGATATTAGGATGACTTTATTAGACCTTAGATAATTTTTCAAAGGGTAATAAATGTAGTTATAAATATAAAAGATATATTTTTTGAGTAAGTGATGATTTTAATTAAAAAAAATATATTCATCATATTTATAAAATTAGTATCATAACATGGAGATAATTTTTTAATTCTAGATGTAAAAAAGTGATAGGTTGAATTTTTGGTAATTTTCTAAAATATGTTATTTTTTGGGGAATAGAAAATTAATACAATTTATGATAAATGGTAAACACATGAATTATTTAGTCATATATGATGAATTGATTATGTAAGCTATTAATATAGAACTCTCATTAATTATTTTAATATATTTGTGGAATATTATTAAACTATTCATGTTCTTATGTTAAAATAATAAAAAAAATTATAAATAATGAGAAAATACCACCTCCTCCACAATAAATACCGCCACTCACCACCTCTTCTCCTCACTGCTGCAAAGATTCGATCATTGTCCAAATTATTCCCAATACACTTTAAAATCCCCTCCACCACTTCTAGTATCTATTTATCTCATAAAATTACAAATTATATTCTCGTTAAGGACATTATCAAGGAGGGGAATTCAAGTGGTAAAAATCATTTTCTTTATTTTAAATTTATTTTATTATCTTATCCATACCTCACCACCCCAATCCAAAGAGATGCGATATCTCTAGTATAATTTATAAAATGGAATTATTACATGTTAATGGATGATGCATCATCCAAATAATTTCTCATTATATTTCATTCTATAAATGAAAACACCACCCCTATTTTTTTAATTTACCAACATCATAGAGAATGCATTTACTTTTTCCTTTAATGACATAATGGATGGTCATAAAATTTCTATTATGGACTAAAAAAATATAATATAAATATTACATCCTATGTAATGTTTGGTAACATTTATATATACATTATGAAATTTAATAAAACAAAACATGTTCATGATGATTGAAAAATCGAAAAATAATCATAATGAGTATCACTATTGTCTTCTCTAATGATTTATCACCACACAAAAGACTAAATTATTTATATAACCAATTAATATTCCCGATGTCCATTAATAAAATATAACATCATTTCGGGATATCTATTTCCATTTAACAAGAGCTTTCTTACATATATATAAGTGAACAAATCCGGAAAGTAAGGAAATTAACACTTTTGAATGATGAAATTGTATCTAATAAAAACTCAAAACGGACATAAATGAATGTAATAAAATTGTAACAAATCAAATAAATTTAGAGAAATATTCCTAAATAATTAATTAATATAGTTATTTTTATTATACATGACATTACGAACATGTTTAGAACACATTCGTACATAAGGTAAGGGTTCTCATCTCACTTTACATCTTGGAGAGATGCCTTATTTTCCACTATTTATTTTTTTGGTGTATGTATACTTAACATTGATGTATCATATCATGAATATTTTTATTTTATGATATTTTTGTTTCAATTGATGATCATTAATTTCATGGTAGTGATGGTTTGAATGTTCGAATTGTGGTAAAGGATTCTACCTGAATCATAATTTTTTCATTGAGTTATGATTTATATCTATTTATCGTAATGTAATTATTATTTGATATTATATAATTATTATAAATTATGAGTATAATTTCCAAAATAATACATTCAAATCATTTCACCTTAATTTTATGAGGAATTATATTTTATATGGTTCCCTTCCCAATTCTTCCAAATAAGCTAGCCCGATTTATGTGAACAACCCAATTTATTACACATTTCTAGGTTCACTCCATTATATTTTTGATGCCCCCATTATTTATCTAATATGATTAATTTAATCATGAAAATATATTTTTCATCATTTAGGGTTTTATAAGAAACATATTCCCTTACTTATTTAAAAAAAATATATTATTTTTTCCTTAAACCACCATCAAACAGCTCATTTATAATGATTATTAAGTTTTTTTAGATGTTTTCACTTCAATCGGAAATTATTTATTCTATAAATATCATTATTTTATCCCATATAAGATATATATTATTTAATTTAAATTTTTCTCTAAAAAAATTATTTATCAAAAATATGTCATCTTTTCCATGACAAAGGGTATTTCTCTCAAGAATTTCCCCATGATTTATAGAGAATTTTATATATGATTATCATGAAAATATTTTAAAGTTTTATGATAGACTTTTATTTAGTTATATATTTTTATTAGACATATGATTAATGTATTAGACTTAGTATGTGATGGTTGGGTCCCATTGTAGCCCGTTGATGCATCAGTAGGTCTCACGAGACAAAACAAAAATGGATTTTGGATGAGGGCATAGAAATTTATTATTAGAAGTCTTGTTTGAGGCCTCTATGGTATGTTAGGGATGTTCAATATATGAATTACCTCACTATAATATTATCAGTTTAAAAAACCAAGGGATTATTAGACTAGTAGAATATCCATGGTTACGTTTCTTGTGATTATGCTATTTTTAATTCAATTTTGTTCCTACCATATTATCCACAAAATTATTTTATATTGGAATATGTTTCGGTTGTTCCAATTTTTTTTAATATTTATGTTGATGATATATTTCATTATATTTAATACCCTTAAGATGAATAAGAACACCCCCTCTCTTAGGTCTTATTGTTTCCCCAATATGTTAATATGTATATTATGAATGAAATACAAGGATAATCTAAGAGTTATGGATGTTTCCAATGATATTATTATATGTTTTTTATTTTCAGGTAGAAATTTAATTTAAATGATTGGAATCTGTATTCCAAAACTACAAAACTTATCGGTGATTTGGGGATATTTTCTTCTGTATATTCCAATTTAATAAGTAATGAACCAGTTCTATTCTAATAAGGTCATAATATTTAGAAACATTATATGTAATTGTGTACCCGATTACATACATCAGACATACAATTCCCAATAATAACAAAAATGATTAACACTTGTATAAAAATTTTAAAATCTACCCACTACCAAAGAGAAATACTAGATATATTAATTATATTCACAACTCATTAAGTATGAAAAACTGAATAAGTAACAACATTTTATGATTATAATTACCTCTGATGACTCTTCTAGATTAACCACTTGATAAAATGGGAACAGATTATTGAGATTCCCTCTTGTGTATAAAAATTTAGGATACAGGGTTGTCCAAGCACCATATTTTAATGGGATGCGTTTCAAAATAAAGAACATGTTTGTTGAATATTTTATCAATTGGTATGTGTTTCACGTTTGTAATTCTCAAATGTAATCTAAACAATTTATATGTGATGGATTTTTTATATATTTTTATAAGTGAATATGGTTTGTAAAATAATTTTTTGAATTTGGATAATACTATTTCTATAATAGTAATATGTTTGGAAGTGTCAATTTATGAAAACCCAAAACATTGGAAGAATGAAATAAATGTTCAAAAATTTGTGATGGAAATTCTTATGAGAAAGATCTTACTTTGGAATGGTTAGTTTTTAGAAAAGGTAATATCTCGATGATTACTCAATAAATTTGGAATGGTAATCTTGAATTTTCAAAGATTATGTCAAAAATTGATAAATATAATTCATTAACATATTTGGTTAATTAGTAACATTTATAAAGTAATAAATATAGGTTTTAGTGTATTATATGAATATGGAAGGTTATTATTGTATTTTAAAACCTTATATAATTATTTTAAAGGAACAATATGATGGATATCTTACTTAAAACTTAACATGATGATTTTACAAAACTCTGATCTATTATTATATAAATGTTATAATTATAATCTAGCCCTTAAATTTCTAATTTGAATTGGAATATCCAAAATGTGAAAAAAAAATTATAATAATTGTGCATAATTACACTTTATGTATAAATTCAAAATAAATATTCACTAAGTTTTTTTAATGTCATTTTATGTTTGGAAAAATAAATTTTCATTTAAAATTATATTTATTGGTTTCTTGAAGGATTATTAAAATTAATTTAATAAATAACTATAAATTTTAGTTTATTAAAATAATCCAATTATTTATATCATCATATCAACATTATGTTGAAGTGAAATTTACTAATTTTCTTAAATTGACTGATTCATTAGTAAATCAAGAGAAACTGATTTTATAGAAAAATGTCATTTATTTTCAAGCATTCAGGAGTCCACAATTTATTTTCAATTATTTTAAAATTATCATAATTAATTTTTTATAAATGTATTCCTATTAATTTTATTTAAATTTAAGTTATGATTAATTTAAATATGAAATACAATTTATAAATAAAAACTCATTAGAAAAACATGTTTTTCATTGTGTGTTGCAGAAAAACAAAGAAATTAATTTATAAAAAATATAGGAAATTAATTTTATTAAATGATTTCAATTTTTGGAATTATAATTTCCATATCTATTTTATATTTTGAAATTATTTTTTCTCATAATGAATTGTAACATTTTTTAATATGTTTTCATAATATTGTGGGTAAAATATGTAGATTGAGAATATAATATTACATTTTACTTTAAAATAATTGTTAAACATTCCTTTATTTAATCTGATTTGTGTATTTTGAAAAAACACTTCATAAATACTGTAATATGATATTCTGGTGCCATTTTTCAAAGATAAATACGGTAATAGTTTTTTAAGTCATTGAAAATTTCAATATATCTCTTAATTACATTTTATATCTTCATTATATTCTGACATGGATAAAAATAGTTATCAACAGTTATAATAGATTATTTTGAATATGAATAAATATATATAAATAAAGGTTATTAATTTTAATTTTTAGTGATGAAATATTTATGTTACTTGATTATGCAAAATTGGTATTGTTCTAGAGAATGGAGTAGAAAAAATAATATTAATGATTTTGACAATAATAAAAGTAGTTTTTTGGGTGTTTAATGGTTTTTTAATAGTTTCTAGGTAAAAACTATATTAAAAATGTGATTAAAAATGATATTATAATTAATTTATAATTTAAGAGTTTTATAAAATCAAATTGGGTGTATATTCCTGAAAATTACATTAAGGGTATTTTATATTAAGTAATATTGTATTAAATGAAATAATAAAGAGTCGTGTATTATATTTAACTAATTATAGTTGTATATGGATGATCATATCATCTATTTTCCATTTATGTGTATGTTTTACATATTCAATTTTGTTATTAACCCCTAATTATTAAATAACGTTTTTATCACACTAATCGTTAGAATGATTAATCGGGGTTCAAAATAAGATATAAGGATTTGAACATCATATTATGTTTTTAAATTACAATTTTACTAGATTATTTTACATATTTAAGTTATATATAGTAATTATATAGAAAGTATTTCACATGAACATAAATATTAATTTATATTAATTTATATTAATTTATTAAGTTATGAGATTACAAGGGAACTCTTATAGACTCTCCCATAAGGAAACATTTATCCTCTCTTCCACTAGATTCTATTACCACTTATCTGAATCAATCCTATGGAAAACCATTCTTGAAAAATTTATACATTATTGTGTTTTTAATACTTAAAATGTTATCCCTAGGGTACTTAAGGAAATATATAATGGAGTATCTTAAAAAAAATGGTATTCATATAAGTGGTGCATTTTCATTTTACATATTTTTCAATCATGATAAATTGAATAAAAACCATTTGAATATAACATAATAATTGTCTACCATTTACTGATATTTTATTATATAAACATAATTATATAATTAATCTCTATTTTCCATCTGTTTAGTAATTAAAACAATCATTGTGTATACATGTGGACTACCAACTCGTTTACAAATGTATTTAGTTTCTCAAAAACTCCATTCATATATAGTTACTATTATGGATAATATATTTGTATATATGATATTAATGAAATTATTATTATTATATATATATAATTTATATCATATATTCCTATCATTCCAATCCTTAAAATGTGATCACCGTACGTGTGTACATAGGGACTACCGTGTCCACACCCTGATGTATTTCATTTATCATATCACGAATATCATGTATTTTAATTATGATCAATTTAATTAAGTTATTTTTGGTTTATAACATTCTAAACATTTTCATAATAAATAATATTATTTTCTTCATCACTTTCTACCCAATCAAATGTAAAAACATTATATGTGTGAACATGTAGACTACCTCCCCGTGAGTGGAAATAGTTTTTTGCCTTAAGTGATTATAATATATCATTATAAAATATTATATGAGGTATAAAAATGATAATGTTTACATTATTAGTATTATATTTTTGATATTATAATGTCCAATTTTACCAAAATCAACAAACATATGTCATTTTACAATTATAAACCAAATATCCTCAATAAAACCGATGAGGACACCACCGAGTATGCAATTAAATATGAAAATGAAATAATTGGTTTTTATATTAATAAAACTAAAAAATATCAAAATGTAGTAGATAATTAATATAAAATTATTATATTTCATTTATAGGACCTACATACCATGTCCGGACCTGATGAAATTTGTATTATAACTATGGCCATGTTCATTGGGTTGTAACAATATTTCGTCAATGTTGTTATACTATGATTTTATTTTTTATAAATTTCATTATTTTATGAATTATTCGGTATTTTTATATAGAATTACATAGTTTCACATAATCACCTCCTTTACTAATTATCACTTCAAATGTAATGAACTTTTCAACATATTTCTATTTCTTAATCTCATTTTCATGACACTTGTATCATGCCATACACCACCATTTCAGTGTCTAATTTGAAAACTACCCAATGAATTTATTATTTCATAATACCACATATAATTCATGGTATGTACTAGGATATATCATAAATTTTCATTTAATTAACTTATAATATAATATTACAAAAGATGTGAATGCTTTAGGTTTGCAGCAAATTTATTTCAATGCACATTTATTTTGATCTTCCGTTGTTGAAATTTTATCATCCCAATTTCATAATCCATATATATTTTCATCTCATATATTTATTTTTATTGTTTAATTATTTGAATTATTTTCCATCTATTTGATAAATTTGTATATATAATGATGGTTTTTAAGGAAAAACCATCTTAATTTCTCTTTTTGGTCAAGATCCACTCCTTTCTACATCTGTTATCAATACAATGTTTTCAAGAATATTCTTTTCTATGTTGAAATGATTGTTTGAGGTAATTTTAAATTGTATTGTTTTTTTCTTTTAAACGTTTTTAAATTGATAATTTCACTTATTTTCTAATAAGGGTCGTTTTAGTTTTTACCAAAACATTGAAATTGATCATTCATTTAAAATTTACCGAATGAAATGATTTTACTTCCATAATAAAAATTCAATTCATTGTTGTTTCATTTTAATGTTTTTATAGTTTCATTAATGTAATATATTTTAATTAATATTTAGGGAATTATTATTAAAAAAATTCCCTAAAATTTTATATTCCATGATTTTAATGTATTATTTAAAATATTACTATAAATTTATTTTTTTTATCTGCAATAATATTACTTATTAACATAAATTTATCTAATAGGGATTTTTTCCAATGGTACCATCCATATTATTTCTCTAAATGTATTATTATATTTAAAAGCATATTATCATGGGAACCATTATTTACTACAAGTTAATCATTCTAAAAAGTAAGGATTTTTGTTTTTATGGGTGTTATATTGAAAACTGATAGTTATAAATGTTTATTATTCACTATGTGCTACAAGAAAATACGTTTCGATTATTAATTAGTAGTTCCATTGTATACTAATAATTGAAGGTTATGTAATAAACCATATATGGGAGTTTATGATATAATATTTGGATAGGTGTGTCCATTATAATGCAACAATGTATTGGGAAAAAATTATTTATTTAATTAGATATATGTTACTTGAATGTGATGATGAATTTTACTGGTAATATGATACTCCAAATAGATATGGATTCATTTGGTAACGTTATTCGACGATAAATTTTTAACATTCCAATATACCTATATAGTTTTATAATACATAGTATGAGTTCTATGGCATCTATTTTTTATATATATTTTTTCACAGGTCTTAAGTAGTTTAATTATATAATAGTAGTATTATGTTTAATCCATATTCCTGGAATCATGTTTTACGATCCGCATGTTTAACAGATATAATTAAATTGTGTTTGGATCATGTAAATTTACTATGGAAATCTACCCTAATTCTAATTTTATTATTACTTATGTAATTGAATTGATAACTATTATATTAACCATCAATGAGATTTTGATCTCACCCTTAAATTGTTTTCTAGTCCCCTAGGTTATAATGAATGATGGTAAGTGAATTAATTATGGAAAGGACTCAAATATGAATAATTTTATTTGAGTTGTTGAAGACATATTTTAAAATTTGAATAGTTTTTATAGTTTAAAGATATGATCATAAGAATAAATAATTACTATTATGTTTGATTTTTCCTTTACTCTAAAATATTCTAAACCTAACCGGTCCATAAAAATTGGCTGGGGAAAAATAATTTTTTTTATTATAAAAAATACACTTTTAAGGGATGAGGGGAAACCAAATATATCATTAAATACGTAATACATAAAACCATTCCCAAATAGAAAAAAATATAAAAAAATTAAATCCAACAACAAATGAAGGCCCTTCCCAAGTATAAAAACAATAATTCCACCTTTCACCATTCCAAGAATAATCGGTAAGCAATCCCATGCAATGAAGCACAATCCAAGTACCGATGGAATAAGTCATACCCTCTCTCACATTCAAATATAAATCACATAGGTAAGCTGAAAAACATTCAAATCTCAACCTCATCAAAAGAATCCTCAAAAGAAAAAGTAGAATGATCAGCCATTATCATCAAACCACACGCCTAATAACAAATCACAAAAAAACAATGGGCACACCAAACCATAAATTCTGATAGGGGAGAGACCTCCCAAAACCAAGAACGAAAGTAAAGATTAAAATCCCTCACCACAAAATATATCCATTCTAGAATAATCCTTCCTTACATGAACTGATCCAAAACTCTTCACCACCATGTCTCGAGGAGACCGCAGATTCAACCATTGCACATCAACAAGACAAGACGCTATAACCTCAAACCACAATACATCGACTCTCGACCTTGGAATTCACCACACCGCTATGGAATCCAATCCCATCAGTGATTGTGATTTATCAATTTCATAGAAGAATGTTGTGGGATACAACCCGAGACAATGCTCGATAACCCACGAACCATTGAAAACAAGAACTCAAACCTTCGACGTTGCTGAAAATAGAATGTGATCAAATATTTTTATTTTATGTTGTATGTTTTGAATGGATAAAATTGGGTATTATTTATCAATATCCTAGAAAGATATATAATGATTATATTTTTTGACTAGATCCTAGATTGTAGGTTTAGGGATTTTATAGTTGGTATCAGATTTTGTTTTAGAAAACCGTTGAAATTATGATATTTTTCATATGATGTTATAAAAATAGTTATGGATACCAGATTTTCCATGTTTCATAGGGTTGGTTGTAAGTTTAGAGGAATATAAATTTCTTTTCAGGATTTATGTGATGTTATTTTAATGACTAATGATATTAATGGAGATATTTTATTAGGTTGTGGTATATGTAACCCTTTGGATAAACAATAATTATTATTTTAGAATAATTATTTTATAATTTTTGGGATTAAATTTGAAATGTGTGATCCATACATTTAGATTAAAACATTTATTAATGTTTATTTTATTTATGATAATTAATAAATTTGTTTATATATTATTGGATTGATCCATGTTTTTTCCTTTCTATTATTATGGACATTTTTCTAATTTATTTTTTAATATGATGTTTTACAATTTTTTATTATTATTATACCTTGTGTGAAATTTTTTGGATTTTATAAACAATGATAGATAATCTATTTATCATATTATATATCCTATGATATTTTAAAATTTTATGTTTTATATTTATGAATAATTAATTATGTATACACAACACATGGAAAATGAGATGACATAGTGGAGGAATCTTCCGAAAACAAAAAACCAAAGGATTATTTTTTTAATTTTAATAAATAATGTAATTACATTTTCAATAATTACATGTTAATGGAAATTTATGACTCTATAAAAAATTACCTAAAAAATAGTAATGATTTTATTTTTTTAGTTAATTATTTGAATGGATATTCATTTAACCCTTTCATAGTTTTATGATTTTTATTGTAATTTACATTATCATAATAAATGTTTATATAAATATATATTATTCTAAGAATGTTATTTTCCCCATAATGTCTTTCTTTTTAATAGTTATAATTTTTTTCATATCTGGGAACCTGGTTTATTTTAATGTCAAGAAACCATACATTAAGTCACTTATACTTTTAATGAATGTTTTATTATACCCTTGTTGGACTAGGGTTTTCAAAAATGTTATTTTCAAATTTCCTACAATACATTACCATGAAATTTATTTGGTGGAGAAAGTATTTTTAATTAGGTGAGAATGTAAGACAAATAGAATTTATTACAGAATAATACACTATATGATAGCATTATTATCATGCTATAGTGAGATTCAAGAACAATGTGTTATAATATTATTTTAATGTGACTGTCACGACCCATCCTCGGGGCCCGTGTCATTACTACCCCAAGCCAGCCTTCCATTGGCCAGGGGCTGGCGACTAGCACCAATGGCATAAATCCTGATAAAAAAGGGAAGGAATTGCCTTTATAAAATTAAACAACACAACAGAGTACACAACTGAAGTAAGAACTAATTAAACCGGGTACAAAAGTAAGTGCTGAAAGGTAAATGGGCTAGTATACAAACCTAACTAAAAGTATAGCACAACTGAAAGGTATCACAACTGCATTATAGTAAAATTGCAACCACTGAGTCTTCCTCTGGAATTCCCACATGAAGGGTGGGTATAGATGGTCTATTCAGCACCTCGGGTACGTCCGTCTACTCTGTGTACGTCTCGTAAACTGGTCGACCTCTAGGTACCATCCAGCTCCACAAGTCTCTTTTATGATTAGTTTTGTCCGTCTTCTGCATCCAACACAACATAGTGCAGCTATAGCCTCTTTAGAGGTGAGTATACGATCTTCAGTAGAGACCCCAAGACCCCTGAAGGACTCCCAGAATCCACAAAGGATAAAGCACAAAAGAAGGATACAAACACGAAGGATCAACCATATTTACATAGGTATATGCCCATACATATATCTAAGATAACAATCTATGTTCAGATCCAACACTCAAGACCAAGAACAACCTTGTCCACATAGGAATGAATTCAATTACATCGATGATATTGATTGAAAATCAAGACTCATCTCACACAGGTACACATCTTTTGTATAGTGAGAGAGATGATCAGATGTAGTCAATGATTCATCTAAGCTATCATACCCATAGAGGATACAAGACCAGCTAAGCTGTCGGACCCACACGGGATAAAAGACCAAATATCTTGAGAGTAATAAAGATGATCAGTTATAGTCATTGATTCATCTAAGCTATCGGACCCACACGGGATACAAGACCAGCTAAGCTGTCGGACCCGCACACGATACAAGACCAGCTACTTTGCTGAACCCACACAGGATACATGTACAGAGGTGAAACTGCCAGACCCACCCAGGATACAAGAACAGTAGTCATCGTCGTCGAACCCACAGAGGATTCCAGTATGGCAGTCATCGCTGTCGAACCCATGGAGGATTCGAGTATGGAAGTCATCCTCATCGAACCCATGGAGGATTCCAGTACAGTAGTCGACGCAGTTGCAGCCAACTCTAGGGTTCCCGCATAAAACACGATCAATTTCGGAAGGGTCTGATCATCGAGCAAAGTGGTCATCAAATTAACTATCACGAAGTCTAGATTTGAAGTACCCCAAAGTTCTGTCTCGTCAAAAGGAACCCAACACGCCAGACGGCGCGTCAATTGGACGGCCGGTCTAACAGATAGTGGCTTTTCCTTTCCAGACGCATGGTTGGAAATACGCTCGTTCTAAACCCGGCCATTTTCCAATGTTGTCCAAAATACACTTAGAGTAACGCAAAAGTACCGCTTCATCGTGAGGGTCCCAAATCCATAGACGGCACGTCGATTAGATGAATGGTATTATAGTTATTCACGTTTTAGTGAAAACGGGCTCGACCTATTATGCCTAGTGGGCTGGCGGGTCGGGTCAACCCGGTTTTGGCGGGTCCGATCCGGAAGAGGGTCGGACCAGCCTGGTGAATCGCATAGCCCGGTCCAATGGGTGCGGCCCGAGCCAAGGGGGCGCGGCCCGGCCCGGCTACCCGCAGATAGGCATGGCCAGCCGAGCACCTCGGCCTGGCTGGCAGAGCGGTCCAGGGGGTGGGACGGGGGGTGGGGGGCGGCCACCCGGTCTCCCGAACCGGCAGCGCCACCCGCCCAACCGAATGGCCAAGCCGGCTGGCCTTCCTGGGGCAAGCGGCCCGCATGGGTGGGCAGCGGTCTCCCTGGATGGCAACATGGGTGCCACAGACTTCATCCACCTGGTCGGCCGATGTGCCGGCCGGTATGCCGCCGAAGCAGCCCACGGTCTTCCATTGTACGACGCCCCATGTGGCGCCGCAGTCTCCCTAGGCCCGGCCGGCTTCAGCCGGACGATTCTTCCTCGACTGAGAGGCCCGTAGGTGTGGGCCGCGGTTCTTCCGCACGTGGCCGGCACGCGGCCGCCACCTTCTCCTGTCGTCGCCTCTTCCAACGTGCCTCAATCGCAAAAACAAAAAAGAGTCTATAAAGGGTCATTGGGCCGTGTGCATTCAGCTCGCTCCCTCCGGATTAGGTGATAGCATTTGATCTAAGTCAAACCATGTTTCTCAACAAAGAAGAAGAAGAATTTTAATCAATTAAAATTGAACCTAATTCCCCTACATCGAATAGACATCGCACATCATCGAGCCGCAGAAGATGAACGTCGTGGTAGTCGGGCGTCGCGGAAGAATAGTGTCAATTATTTTGATGTTAGAGTGTACC
Organism: Viscum album; assembly: GCA_963277665.1. NCBI lineage: Eukaryota > Viridiplantae > Streptophyta > Magnoliopsida > Santalales > Viscaceae > Viscum > Viscum album. The sequence continues at coordinate 1,553,875,931 of OY728121.1, read as the reverse complement.
CGAAGAGGTAGCGTCATTGGCGACTGTGCATTCTACGAATCGCAGAGCATTCTTCGTCGAGGAAGAAATATGTTCTTCATCGGAGGCATTCTTCATTGCAGAGAGGAACAGTTTTCTCAAGAGCTCTCCCAAAAATCATCCAACACAATGAGAGGCAAAACTAAATAAATATTATAAAAAATACTTCCCCCAATATTATTAATAGATATTCCATGTCAATTCAAATTAATTCAAAAGAATCAATCCATTAATTACAAGCACTGTAAAATATTAATGGGAGAGAGGGAGGTGGAGAGGCTCCTCATATTAAACGAGGGGAGTTGTTACAGAATTAAATAAGTGGAATTAATAGGGAATTTAAGGAAGTTAAAGAGGAGATGAAAGGTTAGGGGACCGTGTAGGCCCCACCTCACAAATATCCTATCGTGGGAGGTTATGTGGGTGTGGGTCCCACCCTTAACTCCCCTTGGGAGGAAATAGCCAACATCCATAAATAAAAATAAAATTATGTTCCAAAAATTTTATTTATTTTTTTCCAAAACCCCAAATATTAAATCTCAACCCGCATTAAACGTAACTGTGGTAAAGGTCCCCTTAGGTGAATACTGGCACTGCGATTTCATCATGGCCCTCAGATTTCAATTCTGAGCACTGGTTCAAAATATAGAAAAACCCGCACAAATGTTTACTGAACATACCTGAAAAAAACTTCAGAAATTGATTCCAGGCACACTGGGCCTTGGAATCAAGCGCCGTTAGAAACAGTGGACTCATAAAATTCCAAAGAAATAAGAAAAAAATTTCCTTGAAATTTATGGGTCACTACATTACCCCCACTTCAGGGCTTTACGTACCCATAAAGCTACAACACACACTAGGGAAAAAAAATGGGGGCACTGATCCCTCATCTGAGCCTCCCGCTCCCATGTGCTCTCCTAGAGGTTCCTGTGCTGCCAGTGAATGCGCACCAGACGAATCGACCGTCCATGTAGGACCCGCTCTAGTAGATCCTTGATCTCCACTGGGACCACCTCAAATGTCTCCCCGTAATCGATATCCAGCTCCCTGTGATCGATGATATGGGTCGGGTCATGCACGTATCTCCTCAGCTGAGATATGTGGAAGAAGTCATGCACCCGGTGCAACTGAGGTGGAAGGGTCGGGCGGTAAGCCACCTCACCTACTCTACTGAGGACCTGGAAAGGTCCGATGAATTGTGGAGATAACTTTCCACAATGGCCATATCTCCATAGAGCACATCGAGGTAAGACACGTAGAAAGACGTGGTCACTATCCTCAAACTACAGTGGTCTCCGTCTCCTAAACGAATAGGACTTCTGTCTGCTCTGTATAGTCTTCACCCACTCTTGGATGATCTACACCTTCCCTGTCTTAGCCTAAACCATCTCTGGTCCTACAAGGGCTGACTCACCAGGGCCAGTCCAGCACATAGGTGATCTGCAAGGTCGGTTGTACAATGCCTCATATGGTGCCATACCAATGGTGGAGTGGTAGCGGTTGTTGTATGCTAACTCCACCGAGGGCAAGGGGTCCTCCCAGCTGGGACCAAAGTCAAAAACACATGCAAGGATCATGTCCTCCAGAGTTTGAATGGTCCTCTCAGTCTGACTATCCATATGAGGATGGAAGGTGGTTCTTAGATGTAGCTGCATCCCAAAAGCCTCCTCCAACCCCTTTTATAGCCAGGATTTGAAACGAGCGACTCTATCTGAGACGATAGTTGATAGAACACCATGATGTTTTACGATCTCCCGAATATAGAGGCGTCCTAAGCTCTCTACTGAGCCCGAATATCTGATCGGTAGAAGTGGGCCGACTTGGTGAGTCGGTCGAAGATCACCCAGATACAGTTGTTCCCTTTTGATGTACATGGAAGCCCTGTCATGAGATCCACAGATAGCCTATCCCACTTCCACTCTGAGACCACTAAGGGTTGTACCAAGCCTGCTGGTACCTAGTGCTCCACCTTCACTTGCTGACAAGTGAGGCATCGTGAAACGAACTCTGCTATAGCCTTCTTTATACCCGGCCACCAGTGCTGTCGTCTGAGGTCCTGGTACATCCTTGCCACTTCTGGATGTACCGCTTGAGGGGAAGTGTGAAACCCCATCAGCACTTCCTCCTGCAGTGCAACTGGTACCATATTACGTCCCCTGAAGAGGATGATGTCATCCCCTCCAACAGAAAATCCATCAGGCGCCTGCCCTATGGATATTTGAGCATGTCACATATCACAATCAACGTCCCCATGTTGTGGCTCCATGACTCACTGAAGAAGTGGAGGAGTTACTCTGAGAGACTGAAGAATGTTTTCTCCATCCATATCCACAATGGATATATGCAACACGACTAGCTACTCTGTCGACTCTCCTAGCAGCTGAATTCCCAATATCCTACTGAGAGCATCTTCTACAACGTTCCCCTTACCAAAGTGTAGACTATATCAATGGCATAGTCCTGGAGGAACTAGATCCATCGCTACTGTCTCAGGTACATGTCCTTCTACGAGGAGACACACCTAAAAAAGAAATCTGGTCTCATCCTCTGGATGAACCACACTCTTTGCGTAATACAATCAATCTGGACATGGAAGGTATTATTTCATGCCATGGATGACTTCATTAGGCCTCGACACCACTACCAAGAGATCCAATCGTTACTCTCACCTCCAAGGGTCGAGTCACACTGTCAACAGTAGTGTGTGGTCTCTAGGTCTCCTCCAGTAGGAATCTCAAATGTGATGGTCAAGTCAATAGTTTTAACCAGAACCTCTTAGTATCAACCACACGAAAAGGTAGGGAAGAAAACATCACTTGGATAAGTGCCATTTATTACTGAATCTCATATTAAAAAGACACAAAACAACCACAAACAATGAAAAAAAAATCTATATGCCTCATAAACATAGGCCTCTAAGACTAGAGCTAGTTCCACTCCTGTCCACCTGCGCTCGGATCTCGATACGAACCGTCTAAGGGTGGTGGTGGTAGTAGTGCTCTGTGAATCTGATAACCATCCGCTAAAGGACATGCTACACTTCCTTTTCCACTGCTCAGTTGTTGTTCAAGCTCATGTCGCTGCCTCTGTCCCGGTAGCTCCTCCAATTCCTGCTAATCAATTGTGCAGGGAGTCGGACAGTCCCGCGCTCTGTGACTCCAATCCCTATAGAAGAAACAGACCCTCCTTCGTTCTGAGCTCCCTCTGCCTCGGGTGCCCCACACATCCCTAAATGTTGATCTAACCTACTTTTGACCTTGTGTTATCTACCTACTATCTACTGCTGATGTCTCGGCTACTGTCGGAAATCCCTGCGGCAAGAGCATCACCTCTTGAGAATGTATAGAGTGTAGAGTTGCTGGTACAAACTCTGCCCTGAAAAGACCATTGAAGTATCCCCTGGTGAGAGTCTCCTCATCGAAAAACTGGAGCATCATGCTCCACCACCTATCAGATGCTCTCTGAAAGAGACAAACAACTAGGTACACCATCAAGTCATCGGGCGTCCCAGCTGTGTGGAAAACTCATGCTACAACCTCCATCCAGTACCTAGCCATCTAAAAACCAGTCTCGCCTCGAATCCTTGGAGGCCTCTATCACTGAAACATGTGCAATGCACTTAGGCGGCGTGCACTCTCTGCTACTAGGGCTTGTGGTATCGGCAGCCCAGTGGGGAGTGGTACCACTGGTGCCTCCACTTTGATGGGGCCCTACATCGAGGCATTGTCGCTCGGTGGGCAACCATCTTGTACGTAACTCAAAACCCTAGCTGGCTGCCTTCATGGGGACGTCCTAAAAAGAAATAGGTGCGACACGGTGAAAACAGTATAGCTGTTTATCTTACACAAAGTGATCACAAAGGAAAAATTTCAAAGGAAACACCAATGAAATAAGTGTTTTCATGCACTAAGTTGGAAATCAGAGGTAAGGGTCCTGGTGTATGGATACATCGTCCGCCTCACCAAAACTGGACTCCCTATATTGAAAACCACACCCAATACTCTAAACACTATTTCTTCACATAATGGAATGATCAGAGTCCTGATTTTTGCGGTAGAATTGATTCCTCTGATACCAATTTATCACAACCCGTCCTCGGGGCCCATGCCATGACTACCCCATGCCCGACTTCCATAGGACTGGGGCTAGAAACTAACACCGAAGGCATAAATCCTGACACAAAATGGAAGGAATTGCCTTTATAAAAGTAAAAAAACACAACAGAGTACAAAACTGAAGTAAGCACTAAGTAAACTGGATACAAAAGTAAGTGCTGAAAGGTAAATGGGCCAGTATAAAAACCCAATTGAAAGTACAATACAACTAAAAGCAAGCACTACTGCAGTATTGTAAAACAGCAACCATAGAGTCATCCTCCAGAATTCCCACCTAAAGGGTGGGTATAGATGGTCTCCTCAGCACCTCGGGTCTGTTCGTCATCTCCGTGTACGTCTCGTCGAATAGTCCAACTCCAGGTACCGTCCAGCTCCACAAGTCTCTACTACGATCGGTGTTGTCCGTCGTCTGCATCCAACACAACGTAGTGTGGGCATAGTGCATGCAGGGATGAGTATACAATACTCAGTAGAAACCCTGAGACCCTCGAAGGTCTCCTAGTATCCACAAAGGATAAACCACAAAAGAAGGATACAAACATGAAGGATCAACTAAATCTACATAGGTATATGCCCATAAATATACCTAAGTTAACAATCTCAGTTATGCTCCAACTCTCAAGTAGGAGCCCAACCCGGTACACACAAGAAAAAAAGTCAATCAAATCGATGATAATGATTGAAAATCAAGACTCACCTCACACAAGTACACATCTTTCTTATAGCGATAGATATGATCAGATGTAGTCCATGATTCATCGATGCTTTCGAGACCAAACATGATACAAGACCAGCTAAGCTATCGAAAAAACACAAGATATAAGACCAGCGATCTTGGGAGTAATAGATATGATCAGATATAGTCACTGATTAATCTAAGTTTTCGGACCCACACAGGATACAAGACAAACTACTCTGCCTGACCCACACAGGATAGAAGTACAGAGGTCAAACTACCAAACCCACACAGGATACAAGAATAGTAGTCATCACTGTCACACCCAAGGAGGATACCATTATTATAGTCGTCTCTGTGGAACCCATGGAGAATTCGAGTATGGTAGTCTTCATCGTTGAACCCACGGAGGATTCCAGTACAGTGGTAGACGCAGTCGCAGCTAGCTCTAGGGTTCCCGCATACAACACGATCGATTCTGGAAGGGTTCGCTCCTCGAACAAAGGGGTAATCACATAAACTATCACTATGTCTATAGTTTATGTACCCTGAAGTTTCGCCTCGTCAAAAGAAACCCAATGTGATAGACGGTGGGTTAATCGGACACCTGCTCTGAGAGATATATGATTTTCCGTTCGAGGGGCCCAGTTAGAAATACACTCATTCCAAACCCAGCAGTTTTATAATGTTGTCCAAAACTCACTTAGAGTTTCAAAAAAGTATCTCTTCATCGCGAGGGTCTAAAAGCCGCAGACGGTGCGTCGATCAGACGTGGGGTCTTATAGTTATTCACGTTTAACTGAAAACGGGTCCGGCTCGTTATGCCCAGTGGCCTGGCGGGTCGGGTCAACCCGGTTTTGGAGGCTCCAACACGGTGAATCGCGCGGCCCAGCCCGAGGGGGTGCGGCCTAGACCGGCGGGGTGCAGACTGGCCTCGCTAGCCATGGCTCGGCCCGACTGGACTAGCGGCTCGACCTGGCTAGCTGAGCGGTCCGGGGGGGGGGGGGCGTCTCCCGAACCGGCGGTGCCGAGCGGCGCTGCCCTCCCAACCGGCCTGCCGAAGCCGGTCGGCCTTCCTGGTGCAAGCAGCCTACAAGGGCGGGTTGAGGTCTCCATGCGTGGAACCATGGGTGTCGCGGTCTACCTGAGTGACACCATGGGTGCCGTGGCCTTCATCCCTTCGGCCGGCTGATGAGTCGGCCGGTTTTCTTCCGAAGGGGACTGCGGAGCGTGGGCCGCGGTCCTCCGCAGCGCGGCGCCCCCTGTGGCACCACTGTCTCCCTTCATCCCGGTTGGTTCATCCTCGACCGAGTGGCCTACGGTTTCAGGCTGTGGTTTGTCCACACGCTTCCGGCGTGCGGCCACCACCTTCTCCCATCGTCACCTCATCCAACCCACCTCAATCGCAAATAAAGATTATACGGAGGGTTGTCATGCCGTGTGTGTTCGGCCCGCGCCCTCCGCGTTAGGCGGTAGCATTTGGCCGAAGTCAAACCAAGTTTCTCAACAAAGAACAAGAATAATTTTAACCAATTAAAATTGATCATAATTCCCCTACCTCGAAAAGACGTCGCACATCGTCGAGCCGCGGAAGATGAACGTCACGGTAGTCGGGCGTCGCAGAAGAATGGTGTCGATTCCGTTGACATAGGTGTGCACCCGAAGAGGTATCTTCATTGGCGACTTCACGTTCTTAGAATCGTAGAGTGTTATTCGTTGAATAAGAAAGTCATTCTTCATCGGAGGTGTTCTTCGTTGTAGAGAGGAAAACATTTCTAAAGAGCTCTCCCAAAAATCTCCCAACACAACGAGAGCCAAAACTAAAAAAAAATTAAAGACTTTCCCCAATATTTTTAAAACATATGCCATGTCACTTCATATTAATTAAAAGGAATAAATCCATTAATTACAAGCGTTGGGAAATATTAATGGGAGAGAGGGAGGTGGAGAGACTCCTCATATTAAATGAGGGGAATTGTCAAAGAATTAAATAAGGGTAATTAATAGGTTGTTTATGGAAGTTTAAGAGGAGATGAAAGGTTAGGGGATCGTGTGGGCCGCATCTCACAAATATCCTCTCATGGGAGGTTATGTGGGTGTGGGTCCCACCTATAACTCCCCTTGGGAAGAAATAACCAACATCCATAAATAAAAATAAAATTTTGTTCCACAAATATTATTTATTTTATTCCAAAACCCCAAATATTAAATCTCAACACGCATTTAACGCAACAGCGGTAAAGGTCCTCTTAGAAGAATACCGGTTTTGCATGTTCATCGGTTCCCTCAGATTTCTATTCCAAGCACCGATTCAAAAGATAGAAAACCCCACACATACGTTTACTAAACGTACCCAAACAAAACATCAGAAATTGATTCCAGGAACACTGGGCCTCAGAATTAGGCGCCGTGAGAAACTACGGACTCGTAATATTCCAAAGAATTAAGAAAACAATTTCCTTGAAATTTCCATGTCTTTAATGTGACTATTATAAACTATTAATTAAATTAGAGATATGAATAATGGTATAAAATTAAACAAAAGTATATTTATAAGTTTTATATTTCAAAATTATATTTATTAATATATAATAAATGTGTACTCAATTTTTTTAAAATAATATTTTTGGTTCAAAACTAAATTCTCCCAGAAAAATGAATATAATTATTTTTTAAAGGATTTAAATAAAATATTTTCAAAATAGTTTTAAATTTTATATGAACTTTTTTTATCATTTTTTATATTTAAATATCAAAACTTCCCTATTTTAAAATTTATGGATCTTTTAAAAAGAATTATTTTTCTGTGAAAAGAAAAAAATATATATTGTAGAAAAACTTATTTTCATATAGAGTAATTAAAATTTCTCATTATGGTTTGAATTGGTTTATAAATTCAAATTTTTTAATTTAAAATAATCATAATAAATTATTATTATTTTTAATTGACATTATTATTACTTCTTTAATAAAAAATAATTCTTATAACTCATTTTATAAAAAACAACTTTTTCTTCACGTTTTTAAAGATTATATATAAAAATATCCACATAAATTAATTTAATTTGGTAAAATCGATTCCATATTGGGAATCATGATCTATATGATTGTTAAATAGTTCATATTTATATTTGTTCATAATTAATGTTAACCTTTTAAAAATCACCAAGGTTAGCATAAAATGGATAGAACATGGTTAAAACTATGAAATAAGGATTAAAATATCATCCATAGACATTCTTATATTTAATTGAATGGGATTAATTATACTAGACACATAATATAATTCAAAATATTGAATATTTTTATTATTTATCATTTATAATTTGAATTAAATTATTTTCTGTATAGGCATATTAGAAAAATGTTTATTTGTTAATTTTAATGGCTAATATTTTATATATGGGAGATAAACACGTTTTGAAATATTTTAAAATACTATTTTGAATATAAATAATTATTTATTATGTTATTTTATATTAATTTTTTTAAATATAATTACCTTAAATTATTTTGCAACATGGACTAAATTCTATTTTAAGTAGTATAATAGTAATATAAATGATTACAAAAACAATAAAAGTAATTTTTTCCGTGATTTATGTTATCAAATGACACTTTTGGTAAATATAATGAATTATTAACATGTTAAATTTATAACTTTGGTTTATATTAATTCCATTAAATATTTTTATATTATATTAGTTTAATAGACCAAAATTTAATTTTTTGTTATTTTTTATTACTAAAAAATATTAATAAATGAATAAAATTTCATAAAAATATTATAATTTGATATGTAAAAGGGTTATATATTATATTATCAACCATTTTCTATTCATGTATTTCTAGTACTAATATAGTAAATTTTCATGGCCCCTATAGATTATAATAACTTGATTGACATAGCAATTAATAAAGGGTTTAATGGGTGTATTGAACTAGGAGAAAAGAGGAATAAATTTAATTGTGTTTCCTAATTTATACTTGATGTGTTTTTTCTGATTCATCTATATCATATAATTAAAAAAATTAGATAAGTGCTACTTTTTTCAAGATAAATAATTTATATTAATTTATAATTTTTCTAATTCTCGTGGTCCCAATATCCTTTCACATAAAAGGGCAACAATTCACATGTCTTCAATAAACATATTATAAAACAAAGCTTCACTAAAACCTATAAAAACTCTTCATGACTTCTTTATATACAATATATAGGATCTTTTATTCTCGAAATAACATTATTATGTTAAATAAGGATTGATATGAAATATGTTTTTAGAGAGTAGGTAATAATCTCTATTGACTATTATCATTTTACATCTTCCTTTATCTCCTCTAACCACTAAATTATTTTAATATATATATATCCCAAATAAATATATGTTACGTCTATTAGTTAAATAATATTAGTCATCTACTTATTCCATAAAAAGGGAAACGAAACAATCATTTGTGTAGAAATGTGGACCATATATTTATGAACTGATGTATTTAATTTCACATCATCGTCATTAATTGTTGGTTATTATGCTAGATTTATTGTATATTTATATATTATATTCATGAAATTTTTATGATTAATGAAATATAATTTATAATATACCTTCATAAAATTTAGATCACCAAAAATATAATCATCTCATGTGCATACATACATACCACCATTTTACCTAGGTGATAAACATCATTTTTCAGAGACAACCTTTCATGCATAGTCATGGTAATGGGTTTAATGAATGTATATGACAGTTATATACTAATAATGATTACTATAGAATGTAATTTTTTAAATTTATTTCTTCATTTTCAATCATGTGTATAGTTAAAAATGTAATTATGTACATATGGACCACCACATTGTGAACTGATGTTTTTAATTTTTTTTTTAAAAACTCTTCCTGGATTACATTAGAAATGTAGTTGAGGTATAAAAATTAAAATCGTTTAATAATAAATATTTTTTAAGATAAAATTAAAATAATTTATAATACTAACCTAGAATCCACTAATATGGTTCCACAAGTTTGTTAGTAACATAGTTTCAAGAATACCACCATGTACCCTAGAGGGTGATGAATAATAGTTTGGGGAAAACAATGGTATGGTGTGGAGAAATTAAATAAGTATTGGAAGTAAATATAAATTAATTATTAATATATGATAAATGAAGTGGGATATAATTCATCCAGATGTTATCAATTACACATAGATAGTAAATAAATATAAATAAAAAAACATTTCATATCAATATATAATGTGATAATCACACAGGAAGTAGGTAGACATACAAAAAGTGTAGTAAAGAAAATGAAATTTGGCCCATAGATAACTCCATAAGAATCATGAGAACTATTTTGTTTATAATGACCCATACTTTACATACATTGTTAATACTTCAAAATTGAAGCACACTTATTACAACATATGACAAAACCACAAAGGACCGTATAGGTATAGTGTCTTTAGAAACTGGGAAACATAAACAACTGGTTCATAAATCTTCTACAGTGTCTCCCATTTATTTCATCATATCTAGGGTCCCTTTTAGCATATTATACTTAATATCCATCATCCTGACCTGGGGAAAAGAAAACATAAAAGGGTGAGCTCAAATGCTTAGAAAGGGCAAATAAAGGAAATAAAAATCATATCATATCTTTTTGAAAATCATAACCTGCCAAAGAGATCATAATATCTTAACATGGAATAAATCATAGAAGTGAAAATGAGATCCCCATAATCATAACATGAAACTTGAAACTTTGTGGCATGCACACATAATCATGGAAAATCATTTCTTGTTAGTCATGACTCATTGCCAAGACTATCTTAGTGGACAAAGTCCCTTTCTGAACCGAGTCACCCTCGTTCCAGTCCTGTTTCACTGAACCGGTATAACCTACCATTCCATCCATGTCTATCTCATGAGATATAAATCTTTACCCAATGCATTGGAGGGAGATATAGGTCCCACCCATCTTATAATGAATCCTTTCTTATGTGTGCTACATAATCATAAAACATACATCATCGCATAACACATGTAACAAAAATGGGATTCTTGAAACATCATGACATCATAAATCAATTCATATAAGATAAAGGAATTCATAAAAATATTTCCATCACAACTTAATCAAACCAATGTAATAATAGGGATAAAAACAGAACCCTTTTATTATCTTAGATGGAAAATAATTTTGATAAAATACTTGAACTCCATTCTTGAGAAAAATATCCTTACTACTTCAAAAACATTTTTCCTTTAATAACAGGTCATACGACTTTAAAATAAAAGAAGTTGATTAAAAATAAACTTGAAAACTTTTAAAGGAAGCTTCTTTGAAGTAATGTTTTAAAAATCCATTCATGCCGTATAAGTTAAAAAAACATTCTTCGTGCTTTTGTCGGAAAAGTTAAAAAGTACCTCGTACGAAAAAACGACAAAATATTTCTTTCATATTCTTTACTAAAAACTCACCGAAGGGTAAAATTGGATTTAAACTATTGTAAGTGGATGGAAACAATATTAAATATTGAGGGAACATGGATGTGGATGATAAAATACACCCCAATAAATACTTACGAATAAACAATCTCAGATAAAAATGAGATTGTGATATTTCCCTTACCTTAGGTACAATTTGCTTTGTACCTGTCCGAAGCTCCTGTATAATGGTTTAAATAATGTTATTGACTTATTCCGGAATCATACATATTGATATGATATCATATATGGTCATATTCTTAGCTTCTTGATAGTAATATTTCATTGTTACTTGTTACTCGGATCATTATTGCCTTTTGTTCTTATGCGTGTTTTGCCGAATACATTCTTATTCTTCTTTTCAGGTTATAGATACCTTATATCCAGAATGGTATTAGTGTAACATATATCATATTTATTCATTCAATTAATTTATATAATTACTATGTAATGATGATCATGTAGAACGAGTCGCATCACATCGTGGAGACGGTATTCCGTACGTACGCACGAGTGATGATATCGTTCCTATGATCGTGGAACTATATTGGAGTATATATATATTATTTAAGTATCAATATTACTTTATAATAATCATAAATAGTTACTCATTACACCATTATACCCATCCTTGTAATGTGATGGTGGAAAAATAGATTACACCACGGCGTGGAGACGGTATTCCGTACGTACGCACGCGCGGTGATTTCATTTTTTCCGTAGGATGGATAGAAGGTAAATTTGGGTTGTTTCATATTTATAATAACATATAATTATGTAAGTAATACTGATGTTATTACTTTATCATGAAACAACTAAAGAAGAAGAAGTTGAAGAAGAAAGAAATTGAAAAGATCGGTAATGGATATTACCTCTTCTTTGGAATGCCTCTTTGAATCCTCCACTTAGGGAACTAAGATTGGTCTTTGAAGAAGACCAGGACCTATAGGATTATTCTAGGGATGTGGAGAGGAGAAAATGTCAGGTGTTGGCCGAGCTTGAGTGCTCAAATTGGTGTGAGGAGGAGGGGGAGGAGGTTCCCTTTTATAAGGGAGGAGAGGGGCACCTTAGGAATACCTCAAAATATTATTTTATATTAAAGTAAAATTCGGTTTATAATGGTTCCAAAGGGTCTTATTTCGACGGTAAAGTGGGGATGGGTCGAAATCCTATCAACCAATAAGATTTAGACAAGTTTAGGGTATTATTGTAACCTTATCAATTAGATTTAACTCTAAGTTAAATAATTTAACTTTTACCGTGACTTTTTGTTTTCTTTCACTATAAGGTTAATACACTTACTATAACATGCCAAACGAACCCCAAATTGTTTATTATTAATATATATATCCTTATATAAGTCATTTGGCCGAACCTTAGATTTTTAGGAATAAAATACCAATTAATAATATAATATTTTATTTAAAAACTATTTTGTGTCAATTTTGACACTATTTGATATATGATTTTTGGGAAAGTCATAACAGAATTATATGTTCAAATAAAGTTGATTAAATCAACACTAATATATCATAGTATCCTATAAAATTAGTGTAATTCATAAAAAGTCTCAAATTACATTTATTTTGGTGTTTATAACATCAATTATGTCAATATTTCATTAATAAGATAATTACTGCATCATCATTGTGTCATAAATAAATTAAATTATTTAATGTCTAAAAATTACAAATAAAATACCATTATGTAGGAAATCTTTTTATCTTTCTAATGAATATTTATAGTCTAATTTATCTTATGTATAACCCCATATTAAAAATGATTTACTTATTAAACTTTGATTTTAACTATTTTAACCCTTCTTTAAATAAATTAATAATAAATGTCCTAATCTAACCCAAGTGGGCCTAAATGGTCATATTTTATTCCTAAGTTTGTTTTAGGTCGAATTAAACTTATCCAATAGAATTAGGACATGTGTTAGGGTAATAGTAATATCATTTTTACCCTTAGTTACCCTATTTACTATTAACCGCGGTTAAAAAAGTGAAAAGTTACTATTCACCCAAAAATTATTTTTAGCTCATTGAACAACATTCTACTTACAGATATCAACCGTTTCTGTCGGATTTTTGAAATTCCATTCACATAAGCGGTAAAATTAAGTTTTATGTAAAAATTCAGTTTTTAACCTACCACTTAGTGGTTTCACTATTCATAAAAAATTGAAAGTTTTCAGAAAAATACCAAAATTTCACCCTAGGCTAATTTCGATATTCTGAGTCCAAAAATGAAGTCCATTTTGAAAAATAAAATTTATAAAATTTCAAAAAGTGGTTATTACTATTCATAATGGCTAGTTTTAATAGCATATTGTTGTTTAGTGAAACTCGGTATTGCGTACAAGGCAATCTATCGAGGAAGGTCGCGATTGCGTGTAAAGCAAGCCAATCAAGTGTTGTGTAGAAAAAGATTCCTTTGATGATTTATATAACATAAAAGTCTCGGGTGTTACATTCTACCCCCCTTAAAAAGAATTTCGCCCTCGAAATTCGTCACTTTGTAACAAACACATGAGGATACTTCTCCCTCATTATATCCTCAAGGTCCCATGTAGCTTCTTCAAGTTGGTGGTTCCTCCATAAAACTTTCACCAATCGAGTGGTCTTATTTCGTAGAACTTTTTCGCTATGATCCAGAATCTCTATCGGTTGTTCTTCATAAGAAAGATCTTGCTCCAGCGGTACAACTTCTGAGCTGAGTACATGTGAAGGATCAGGTATGTACTTTCTCGGGAGAGATACATGGAACACATCGTGAACTTGAGAGAGATTCGGTGGAAGCGGCAATCGATAAGCTACCGTTCCAACCCAATCCAGTATTTCGAAAGGACCAATATATCTAGGGCTCAACTTCCCCTTCTTTCCAAATCTCATAACCCTCTTCCAGGGAGATATTCGTAAGAACACTTTATCACCCACTTCAAACTCTAGGTCTTTTCTTCGGTTGTCGGCATAGCTTTTCTGTCGACTCTGAGCTGCTCTTATGTGTTGTTGAATAGATCTGACCTTTTCTACCATTTCATCAACGAGATCAGGTCCTAATAGCTTTCTTTCCCCAACTTCATCCCAGTAAGTAGGAGACCTGCATTTCATTCCATAGAGGGCTTCATAATGAGCCATCTGAATACTTGAGTGAAAGCAATTATTATAAGAAAATTCCACCAAAGGTAGGTGTTGATCCCAACCTCCTTTGAAATCCATAAAGCAAGCTCTCAACATATCTTCTAGGGTTTGAATTTTTCTCTCAGACTGACCGTCTGTCTGGGGATGATAAGCAGTGCTGAAACTCAACTCTGTATCCAGAGTATGCTGAAGACTTCGCCAGAACTTCGAGGTAAATCTCGGATCCCGATCAGATATAATAGAAAGTGGTACTCCATGCAATATTACCACTTCCTTTACATATATCCTGGCAAGATGATCTAGAGAGAAATCCTCTCTCATAGCAATGAAGTGTGCAGACTTTGTAAGACGATCAACTATGACCCAAATAGCATTATTGCCTTTGGATGTTTTAGGAAGTCCAGTGACAAAGTCCATAGTGATGTTTTCCCATTTCCATTCGGGTATGGGTAATGGTTGTAACATCCCCTTAGACTTCTGTCTCTCAGCTTTAACTTGTTGACAAAACAAGCATCGAGAGACATATTCAGCAACATCTCTTTTCATGCCATCCCACCAGAAGTACTCTTTCAGGTCCCTATACATCTTCCTGGTTCCAGGATGAATAGAGAATGAAGAACTATGAGCCTCATCCAGCAGCTCCTTCTTTAATTCGGGGATGGAAGGAACACAAACCCGATTCCTGAACTTTATTATCCCATCACAATCAAGGTTGAATTCAGGAACATTCCTCACCTTGTTTTGTAACTCGACATCTTCTTTCTATGCCTCTTTATTCTTCACATGTATAGATGGTTGAACATTCATTTGAGAAAGATAAGATTTTTCCCCTTCCATTATAATTCCAAGATCCATCCTTTGTAAATCCATAAATATTGGATCTTTTGTGATCCTCATCATGGATAAACTAGCATGGTCTTGTCGACTTAATGCATCTTCCACCTTGTTTGCTTTCCCAGGGTGGTAATGGATTGAGCAGTCATAATCCTTAATCAGCTCCAACCATCTTCTTTGACGCATATTCAACTCCTTTTGTGTGAAAATATACTTTAAACTTTTATGATCAGTATAAATATCACACCTTTCTCCATAAAGGTAATTCCTCCAAATCATTAATGCAAAGATTACTGCAGCCAACTCCAAATCATGAGTTGGGTAATTTTACTCATGGATTTTCAACTGTCATGAGGCATAAGCTATCACCATATCATTTTGCATAAGAACACACCCCAATCCCTTCTTGGATGCATCACTGTAGATCACAAACCTTTCTCAACTACAAGGCAGTGTGAGCACAGGTGCACTGGATAACCTTCTTTTCAACTCCTTGAAATTCTCTTCACATTCCTCTGTCCAAAAAAACTTAAATCCTTTCCGAGTCAACTTGGTGAGTGGATTAGATAATCGTGAAAAATCTTTTACAAAACGTCAATAATATCCAGCCAAACCAAGAAAACTTCGGATCTCAGTTACTGTTGTTGGTCTAGACCATCTTTCGATAACCTCTGTTTTTGCTGGATCCGCAGATATCCCCTCTTTTGAGATTATGTGACCCAAAAATGCAACTTTTTGAAGCAAAAATTCACACTTGTTAAATTTGGCATAAAGCTTCTCCTTTCTCAGGGTCTTCAATATAATTCTCAAGTGATCTTCAAGCTCTTCCTGGTTCTTTGAATAGACAAGAATATCGTCTATAAAGACTACCAAAAATTGATCAAGATAGTCTCTAAAGACTCTATTCATTAGATCCATGAAGATAGCAGGGGAATTAGTAAGACCAAATGGAATCACTATAAATTCATAGTGTCTATACCTTGTACGGAAATCCATCTTTGGTATATCCTCCCTTTTGACCCTTAATTGATGATACCCTGAACGAATATCAATCTTGGAAAAGTATTGAGCTCCGCGTAGTTGGTCAAATAAGTCATCAATGCGTGGGAGAGGATATTTGTTCTTGATAGTGATCTTGTTAAGTTCTCGATAATCAATGCAGAGTCTCATTGATCCATCCTTCTTCTTAACAAATAGAACAGGTGCTCCCCAAGGTGACGCACTAGGGCGTATAAATCCCTTGTCAATATTCTCTTGGAGTTGCTTCTTCAATTCCTGCAACTCAGTTGGGGCCATTCTATATGGTGTCTTTGAAATAGGCAAAGCACCCGGTACGAGTTATATTGAAAACTCAACATCATGATTTGGTGGAAGACCAGGTAATTCCTCCGGAAAGACATCATCAAACTCCCGTACAATGGGCATATTCTTAATCGTGAGTTTCTCACCAACCATTTGAGATAAATAACCTTCATTTAGTGGAATCAATACCCATAAGATGGAAGAAATTTCCACTGGAAGGTTATCTTCATCCATGCATTGATATACCATCGTAGATTGATCTGGAATATGAAATGTGACTTCCCTTCTTTGGAAATTGACATGAGATCCATGTAGACAAAGCCAATCCATGCCAAGAATCACATCAAATTCCACTAAAGGAAGGATCACAAGATTTTCAGGAAGCACTTTCCCACAAACTTCGATCAGAGAAGAATTATAAACTTTTGATGCGACTGTTGTGCCATTTGGTGTTGTCACAGCTAACTCAACATCTAATTGTTGAGTTAATACGGTGATACCCTTAGAAAATTCTTTAGAAATAAAAGAGTGGGTGGATCCAGAATCAAATAAAACATTTCCGGCTTTAGAGTGGATGGTAAGTGTACCTTTCACCACTTCTTTATCGTACTCCACATCACTGATAGAAATTGCATGTGAATTTCCTTTGTCTTTAGCCTTAAGATTTTGTTGACGTCGACCATCATCATCAACCCTTGGATTTGGGCATTGATTGGCATAATACCCCATCTCCTAGCACTTGAAACATTGAAGTGTAGTAGGTTCATTCTGTGTATCCCTTCCTTTGTTTGCGTCATTAGACATATTCTTCCCATTATCACGGCATTCAAATGCCCGATGACCTTCCTTTCCACATTTAAAACATTTACTTGTCCCTTTAAGACAACTCCCTCCATGTTTCTTTCCACACATTGAGCATAAGGAAAAGCTCATCTTCTTTTCTGTGTGCTCTTTAGATTTTTCTTTGAATTCCATCTTCCTCTTCTTATCAAACCCATGTGACTGATGGGTTATTCCAATCTCCATCTCGACTTTGAGAGCACATCGAACGATTTCCTCATAGCTATTGAAGTCCCTAATGGCTAACGCCCTTCGAAGACATGGTTTTAAGCCACTAAGGAATCGATTGATCTTACTCTCAGGTTGGATAATAATACCAGAAGCATACCTTGCAAGTCTTGTAAAATTTCCTTCATAGGTACCAACAGATTCATCATCCCTTTGCTTCAGTTCAAGAAACTCTTTCTCCATCTTTGTTCGGAGAATACGAGGGAAGTACTTATTGAAAAATAAGTTCTTGAACTCGTCCCATTCCATGGACTCAATTTCATCCCTTTGCCTCATATTCTTAATAAGATTCCACCATTGATCAGCATCTCCTTCCAAACGATACACTGCTAGGATGACTTTATAATGTTTATAACATTGAAGAACAGAAAATATCTTTTTAGTAGTACTAATCCATTGTTCAGCAACTAATGGATCAGTAGACCCGCTGAAAGAAGGTGGACACTGCCTCATGAAGGATTCAACAGAATGTTGCTCCTTCCTTTGCTCGTTTGGAAGTCCTGCATGATTCATAGCTTGAGAAAGTTGTGTGAGCATGGATACAATATTTTTCATTCCAGCTCCCATATCGTTTGGTTGTTCAGGGGGACAATCATTGCATTGCCCATCGCATTCCGCATTAAGACGGTTCCTTCGGGTTCCAACCATTGACTAAAACCAAGAAGAATAGTGTGAGAAACACTAATTATAATAGGAAAACCACATAATTCAAGAATAAAATTTTCATGCTTAAGGTCTTATCCTAGGTTATTCATGGCCATTTCTAAAACACTAAGATTGTGTTCTATGCTTAGACTTATCCTTAGGGTTCTTACTAAGGCTTTCACATCCTAGTTTCCAAAGGTTGACTATACCTTTCCTCTGATACCAACTATAATGACCCATACTTTACATAAATTGTTAATACTTCAAAATTGAAGCACACTTATTACAACATATGACAAAACCACAAAGGACCGTATAGGTATAGTGTCTTTAGAAACTGGGAAACATAAACAACTGGTTCATAAATCTTCTATAGTGTCTCCCATTTATTTCATCATATCTAGGGTCCCTTTTAGCATATTCTACTTAATATACATCTTCCTGACCTGGGGAAAAGAAAACATAAAAGGGTGAGCTCAAATGCTCAGCAATGGCAAATAAAGGAAATAAAAATCATATCATATCTTTTTGAAAATCATAACCTGCAAAAGAGATCATAATATCTTAACATGGAATAAATCATAGAAGTGAAAATGAGATCCCCATAATCATAACAGGAAACTTGAAACTTTTTTCCATGCACACATAATCATGGAAAATCATTTCTTGTTAGTCATGACTCATTGCCAAGACTATCTTAGTGGACAAAGTCCCTTTCTGAACCGAGTCACCCTCGTTCCAGTCCTGTTTCACTGAACCGGTATAACCTACCATTCCAGCCATGTCTATCTCATGAGATATAAATCTTTACCCAATGCATTGGAGGGAGATATAGGTCCCACCAATCTTATAATGAATCCTTTCTTATGTGTGCCACATAATCATAAAACATACATCATCGCATAACACATGTAACAAAAATGGGATTCTTGAAACATCATGACATCATAAATCAATTCATATAAGATAAAGGAATTCATAAAAATATTTCCATCACAACTTAATCAAACCAATGTAATAATAGGGATAAAAACAGAACCCTTTTATTATCTTAGATGGAAAATAATTTTGATAAAATACTTGAACTCCATTCTTGAGGAAAATATCCTTTCTACTTCAAATTTTTTTTTCCTTTCATAACATGTCATACGACTTTAAAATAAAAGAAGTTCATTAAAAATAAACTTGAAAACTTGTAAAGGAAGCTTCTTTGAAGTAATGTTTTAAAAATCCATTCATGCCGTATAAGTTAAAAAAACATTCTTCGTACTTTTGTCGGAAAAGTCAAAAAGTACCTCGTACGAAAAAAACGACAAAAGATTTCTTTCATATTCTTTACTAAAAACTCACCGAAGGGTAAAATTGGATTTAAACTATTGTAAGTGGATGGAAACAATATTACATATTGAGGGAACATGGATGTGGATGATAAAATACACCCCAATAAATACTTACGAATAAACAATCTCGGATAAAAATGAGATTGTGATATTTCCCTTACCTTAGGTCCAATTTGCTTGGTACATGTCCGAAGCTCCTGTATAATGGTTTAAATAATGTTATTGACTTATTCCAGAATCATACATATTGATATGATATCATATATGGTCATATTCTTAGCTTCTTGATAGTAATATTTCATTTTTACTTGTTACTCAGATCTTTATTTCCTTTTGTTCTTATGCGTGTTTTTCCGAATACATTCTTATTCTTCTTTTAAGGGTATAGATAACTTATATACAGAATGGTATTAGTGTAACATATATCATATTTATTCATTCAATTCATTTATATAATTACTATGTAATGATGATCATGTAGAACGAGTCGCATCACATCGTGGAGACGGTATTCCGTACGTACGCACGAGTGATGATATCGTTCCTATGATCGTGGAACTATATTGGAGTATATATATATTATTTCAGTATCAATATTACTTTATAATAAACATAAATAGTTACTCATTACACCATTATACCCATCCTTGTAATGTGATGGTGGAAAAATAGATTACACCACGGCGTGGAGACGGTATTCCGTACGTACGCACGCGCGATGATTTCATTTTTTCCGTAGGATGGATAGAAGGTAAATTAGGGTTGTTTCATATTTATAATAACATATCAGTATGTATGTAATACTGATGTAATTACTTTATCATGAAACAACTAAAGAAGAAGAAGTTGAAGAAGAAAGAAATTGAAAAGATCGGTAATGGATATTACCTCTTCTTTGGAACGCCTCTTTGAATCCTCCACTTAGGGAACCAAGATTGGTCTTTGAAAAAGACCAGGACCTCTAGGATTATTATAGGGAAGTGGAGAGGAGTAAATGTCAGGGGTTGGCCGAGCTTGAGTGCTCAAATTGGTGTGAGGAGGAGGGGGAGTAGTTGCCCTTTTATAAGGGAGGAGAGGGGCACCTTAGGAATACCTCAAAATATTATTTTATATTAAAGTCAAAATCGGTTTATAATGGTTCCAAAGGGTCTTATTTCGAAGGTAAAGTGGGGATGGGTCGAAATCATATCAACCAATAAGATTTAGACAAGTTTAGTGTATTATTTTAACCTTATCAATTAGACTTAACTTTTACCGTGTCTTTTTGTTTTCTTTCACTATAAGGTTAATACACTTACTATAACATGCCAAACGAACCCCAAATTGTCTATTATTAATATATATATCCTTATCTAAGTCATTTGGCCGAACCTTAGATTTTTAGGAATAAAATAACAATTAATAATATAATATTTGATTTAAAAACTATTTTGTATCAATTTTGACACTATTTGATATATGATTTTTTTGAAAGTCATAACATAATTATATGTTCGAATAAAGTTTATTAAATCAACAATAATATATCATAGTAACCTAGAAAATTATTGGAATTCATAAAAAGTCTCAAATTACATTTATTTTGGTGTTTATAACATCAATTATGTCAATATGTCATTAATAAGATAATTACTGCATCATCATTGTGTCATAAATAAATTAAATTATTTAATGTCTAAAAATTACAAATAAAATACCATTATGTAGGAAATCTTTTTATCTTTCTAATGAATATTTATAGTCGAATTTATCTTATGTATAACCCCATATTAAAAATGATTTACTTATTAAACTTTGATTATAACTATTTTAACCCTTCTTTAAATAAATTAATAATAAATGTCCTAATCTAACCCAGGTGGGCCTAAATGGTCATTTTTTATTCCTAAGTTTGTTTTTGGTCGATTTAAACTTATCCAATAGAATTAGGACATGTGTTAGGGTAATAGTAATATCATTTTTACCCTTAGTTACCCTATTTACCATTAACCGCGGTAAAAAAAGTGAAAAGTTACTATTCACCAAAAAATTATTTTTATCTCATTGAACCACATTTTACTTACTGATATCAACCGTGTCTTTCGGATTTTCGAAATTCCATTCACAGAAGCGGTAAAATTAAGTTTTATGCAAAAATTCAGATTTAAACCTACCACTTAGTGGTTTCACTATTCATCAAAAATTGAAAGTTTTCAGAAAAATACCAAAATTTCACCCAAGGCTAATTCCGATATTCTGAGTCCAAAAATGAAGTCCATTTTGAAAAATAAAATTTATAAAATTTCAAAAAGTGGTTATTACTATTCATAACGGCTAGTTTTAATAGCATATTGTTGTTTAGTGAAACTCGGTATTACGTACAACGCAAGCTATTGAGGAAAGTCGCGATTGCGTGTAAAGCAAGCCAAGCAAGTGTTGTGTAGAAAAAGATTCCTTTGATGATTTATATAACATAAAAGTCTCGGGTGTTACATTGTTCCTCTAATTATAGAATGCAACCATATATAGAATTTCAGTCATCCAAAACAAGGACAATTCCCTAACCCATTCGTATATGAATAATGTATTTCTAGGTACAACTAATGGCCCAAATAGGAAGGGAGTAAACCATTATAAACCGCCACCAAAAGTGTGTAATGTAATTCAATTCTACGAGTATGAAATTAATTATTTTTAGGTATAATAATTCTATGAATAAATGATTGTAATCAACATGGGATAATGTTTCTCAATTGTCACATAACTGACCATACCTATTTCAATAGAACTAGGATTATCTTTAAGGATTATATAATGACAATGATATATAAATATACATATATCCTTAGTAACAATAATTATAATAATATTTATAGGGAATTGTTGTCCTATGAGTGATGGTTATAAGCTCATAAATCCCTTCATATCTTTATGACCATATATGGTTTTTTGGTTACATTGAATTTATATTCAAACATTTAGGGAAAACACAAAAGTAATTAAACATTATTTAATTTGATTTAAATTTTGATATCGTCCAATGTATTTCAAATAGAAATATTTGTGGTACTTATATAATGTTATTATCCAATTTAGATTATTATAATGTCCGTTGATGTGCATATCGAGAGTCCTGGTATCTCTTAATCCGTATATCATATCATGAAACCTATGATCCTATCCCTGGATTTTTTATAAGCAATCAAGTTATTGCTCAAGTTATATATATCACATATTGAATCCAATGCGGAATCTGATGCATTACATTTAATGATTCATATTATCTATCATGGTGTATAATAATTCACTCATCCCAGATATAATGCATGTAATTCTATATTATGAATCCACTTATCTCCCAACTCTTAACATAAATAAATTTAATAGATGAGCCCCTCCAAGGACTGTAGTAAAATGAATTTAATTATTGCCCTAGGATGCAAGAATACATAGTCTAACATCATGGAATAATTAAATATATATAATTTTAAATTTATTGATAATTCAAAATTCTTCAAACTAATATAATAAAATCGGTTCCAAGTGATACAAGGGGAGTAAATGTAATCATAACCTATAATCATTATTATTTATATAGTTAATCAAACCACTTCTATGTGAATGTTGGGGTTATGAAAATATATGTTCCCCCTCCCCACTCATCTTAATTCAATTAATTTAACAATTCACTTAATTTCTTATGAAGTTCTATGTTCATAGACATTGCATTCAAAAATTCATCATCACCCTTTTAATATGCCTTAATAATAACATAAATTATAATTATTAAGAGTTAATTTACTGTATCTTTAACACATAACTTATATTAATTTCATCATTTTATCCTTCCTAAATCAATACTCCGACATACATTGAAGGGTTATTTGGTTACATGGGACATAAGACTTTAATAGGGACTTAATTATTTGAGTCCTAAATCTCATTCAGACAACTTATTATTCCAATAGAATATATCATAATTTTTCATTATCTAGTAATAGATACATTCCCAAAGGAAATTAAATTAATTAATTTGTAATAATTTAATTACTCAATTTTTTATGTCAAACAAAACACCCATACTTGTGTTTGGCTAATTGAACACATTAGTCGTTATGGTAATATAAGTTACGCACCCATAGGGTAGTCTGTATCTAGGTATCAGCCTCTAACAATGTCAACTGGAGTCTTTATGGATCTAGATTATTGTACCAGAAATTACACTAAAGAGACACTCAATTTATAAGTAACTTTTATAGAATCTGGTGTGTGAAAATAATGAGAAGATGTAATAAAATGGTAAATAAATTAATGAAAAACCATATTCCACCTACCATATTCCAAGTACGAATTAATAAACTATCCTAAGGAATTTATTCTATTTGGAATTAGAAAAATTTGATGATACAAACTATTCCTTGAATTAATGGAATATGATATCTCTGGGAAATGTCATTCGATCTGAACATAGAAACTAGAAAATAAAATAATAGGATTGGTTGAATTATCACCATGATTCCTCCAAATTCGACATCATTCAAAATGAATAAATAATGAAGAATATCTATACATGGAGGAAGGCGGAAGAGGTAGAGAACGTGGATGGGTCAACTGAATAAATACGGAAGGAAATTATTGTAAAACACAATAATGTTTAGAGGGGGAAACGGTTAATTCCCCCCTTTTTAAAAGGACATGGTTATAAAATCCATGAACTAACTCTGTGGTTCCAAATTTTAATGAAGACTATAGTCGCAGACTTTACTAACAATTTTTATCACCAGTTCACCAACATTGTTTTCTAATTATCCAAATCACCTATAAATCACATGTTTTAATCAGATGGTTTACCAATCCTATGACAATTATGTGGGCTCACTAAACATGCACACTCCTACCCAATATGTTTACAATTAACATTTAAACCTACAATGTTCTAGCTATGTGTGTCTCCCCGCAACTATTCCTTATTTATCATAATATTCCTGGACCCCTTTTATCATTATGGAAAAGGTTTTCCCTTTTAAAATAAGAAGAATGGTTGATTTTACAATTACCACAAACCATGATCGAATTGTTCACCTAAATATGTCTTCTCTAATAATAATTATTTAGTGCTTGAAGCTCTAGAAACACATCTTCGGCATCGATATAACTCTCATTCCTTAAACCCCATAAAAGAAACTTTAATCCATTTCAAATATTTGAATATTGTTATCAATCTCAAATCAGGGCATCCCTATCCATAAAGAAGAAACTAAAATTCTATTATAACATTCATCTAGGTGATAAACAGAGTGCATTAAAACCTACCCACCATTGAATATCTCATCCCCCACAATCCATGGGAAATAAAAACACATCACCTAACCTACATGGGTATTGAATTGCCACTCAAATATGTTAACTACATTTCAAAATTCCAATAATCCCTTTATGAGATAATTAATAAATAAATTACACATACTACTACATCTTTATACAATACTATATTATTTTGGATGAAACATAATGATGAGACATACTCAATCATGTCCATCACAATACGTGATCATGTTTTTGTATCTATCATTATGGGGATAATAGGGACCCAACCATAGTTTCAATCATTAAATTACCAACTCAAATACATGGAACTGCAACTAATAGTATTGAATATTTTTACATTCCCTCAATGCCCATGGATTCTCTTGGCATGATTTAAAAAAATACAATTGATCATAGACAAAAACTCTTACTTTGGTACTTATCATTCCAACTAATAGAAAATTTTAATCATCCCAATATATCTTTGTAATGTCAACATATTAAGAAAATCCATGGAAGTCCAATTCAACACACACATCATAACAAATTGAAATAATGATAATATTCATCACTGCCTATATACAATAGGAATTACTATGCATCTTGGGAAAAATTGGGATTAAACAACTAGATTCTGAGGAGTTTATCTGTAGGAGTCCATGCTCTCGTGTTTAAAAGAAAAACTATGGTTAATAGTCAATACCTCCACCATATGATCCATAGGACGAGTGAAAAGGTAGTATCTCATCGGGATGTCAATTCAAATACCATTCTAGGGTCCATGGGACCATCCCAGAAATTCAATCCATTGAATCATTGTGTCCCAAAAAATAGTCCACACCTAACTAAATATACCTTCCCTACTCAAAAAGTAATAAATATTCAAAGGATGATTTTATTATCGGTATTTATTGATAAATGACACCATACATGGTTCCCTTTGTTAAATGGAATCTGAATGTAAAAATATTATTAAATGAATGATCTCATACCACCACAATCCATTATAGATGAAATTCATGATCGATGGTCTAAGTGGGCCTCATAACAATGTGAAATTATTTAATCCTCTCTTTGTGAATTTTCAACAAGTTTCTCAGACATAAACATGAAAATCTTTATGATTTAATTTTTTTTACACAGCTTGGTGCATAACCAACTCTGTCCCAGTGTACCAAAGGAAATGTCCGGATATTGGGAATGAAAAACATAAAACTATTAGTTATCAAATATGACACAATGAGGATTCTGTCAACATGTATTTTTTCCCTTCCCTCAGCCACTCTAAAATCAAAACAGTATTTAATTTCCATTATCTAACTAAAAATACTTGTCTTATGGCTATGTGTCATGGTTCAAACATTGGTCACCCACCTCAAAGCACCCAAACCATATTCTCAATAGATCACCTCACTATAACCTATATTGAAATATTTTGACCTCTTTAAAATCTCTATGATTAGTTCCCAATGAATTCATATTACTTCTAAAGATAGGTTCCCTATATTCTTTGTAATCAACCATACTCAAAATGTCAGAAGAAGGATTGTTGAACCACCACTAATCAACTCCTTGAAATAGAACAATATTTCTACATATAAATTGCCATTAATTTATAATAATTGCTTGAATATTAGTTAACACCAGGCTCGATCATGAATAACCAAAAAAGTAACATGTCAGCTATTTTTATAGGGCTATTTACAAATCCCACAATCGAATTATACTGTTTCCTATTATGAAAATATGCACTAGTAACCCAATAGATCACCTATATCATTTACATACCCAAAGTCTAAATCATGCATCAAGACATTATTCAGACCCATAACCATGTCACATGTTATGTTCCTTATGAAGGAATTGAAAACTCAAACCTCCCTCCCTAATATGAGTTTTGTGAAATTCTAAACACTCTCAAATGTTACATCATGATTGTAACTCCTCCACCTTAAAGTAAAATATTCTCATTACTGATGTGATGATCCCCACCATAGGGTTCTCTCATGAATCAAATTGTTTAAAATGTGTCTCATCCCACGCAAACACTCCGTTTATATAGATAATGGTTTCTAGATGTGTCGAATATTAAAATAAAAAATTCCAATATTCAAATAGAGGAATCCATCCAATTAAAGATGTTATAGAATAATTTCATTTTTATAAGGAAAATTGATCCACAACTCGATTAACATTAATTCATTCCATACATATCTATTGTAAATAGAATAATAAAATAGATCATTAGTGTTATCACATTCGATCATTTTTACAATGTAATACCAAATCACTAGGGAAATTTATCATCTAAATCTATGATCAATGCTATAATTCACACAATGATCTCTCAATCTTATGTCACTCTACCTAAGATAATACATATGAACATATACTTATAAGACTCACAAATCATCCCATGTTGTCATGAAATCCCAAAGTTCAATGTACTATATATCCTTGTTTCTCAAACTACATAGGATCTATTGATTCACTTATTTATTAGACATGAAAAATTATTGATAATACATGATACCATGATTGAAAAATATCACAACAAGAAATACCATATAATGTTTAATTTATTTACCATTGTACCTATTCTTTGAAGAGTTATATTATCTCTCAAAAATAACACCAAGATGATAATATTTTGAGTCATCTATCAGAAATGATAAAATATCATATGATTATCAAGAGAGTTGATCATTTGTTGGGAATGTATAACCTTCTTAAATTTATCCTTACATGATGCTCACACCCTGAAAACGATAAACCTAACAAAGGACCACCCATCTAATAAAGGGGTGACTTATCCTAATTAAGAGTCCTACATGGGGAAAATAGCACCCAAATAGATTCCAATTCTTGGACTCTTCATCATCGTTTAACAATTCATTAATTTCTATGAGTTATACCTATACCAAGATACCCACTTACATACAATATGAATTGACCGTACACTACTAAAAATTATAAAAAGGTTACATTTTCCTATTAAATAACTTCACGATCAAACATATATTACTATGAAGTCATATGAGGTCATCAATAATGCTCATATTCCTTTTAATGGAAATTTGGAAGGAAACATACAAAAATAAACCCTAAATTTGGGTTCATTATATAAAAACCACTGAATGATTCATTTTTTTCATTTAATCAATGTTTTATTATTATTTTGTCTATGAATCACATATGTAAGGCATATCAAATTAAAATTACAATTGAAAATTAAAGTCCATAATTTCTTTATCAAATTGAATATATAATTTTAGGAAATTATATCATAATTTCCTTTTTAACCAACATTTTTTTATAATGAAATTCTCACAACATACCTTAGATAAGGAAAAATTTCACATCCATTATATAGTGGAGAACACATTTAGGTTTTAAATTTCATTTTAATTAACAATATAATCAAATAAATATGTGTTTTAAAAAAAATTTATTTAAAAGGGATAATATCAACAAGATGCCACCATAATGTTATATGTAGCCTATTTATGTGGATGTTAAAACATTAGAAACCCATACAATATTTAACATGGACATACTCCCATGAGGTTTATTACAATGAAATATAATTATAAGGGAAACCTATAAGGGTCTCTTCATTCCCACATAGATCCATTTAGGTGAAACCCAATAGTAGATTTTTTGTTAAAGATTATTTACACCACTATCCTATTTACCTTATAATCTTTAAAATCATAAACTCACAATCATTTTTCATGTATGGAATTAATGGATTATTTTATAATGGCCATCCTTACCAAGTTAAAATTTTATTGACCTTTATATGTTACAATTTACACACAATTTAACATTCACTCATTACAAATATTTTTAATTTATTATAAACATAAGAAATGCCCTGTAATTTAGAGATCACATCCATGTTTCAAAAATTAATAATTTTTTCATAAAGGTCCATTTATATGAATTTCCATTCCCATTTTGTAATGTTTCATGTATTTATAATATTCAATTGGAATTCATTTAACTATAATACATTTTATCCATTGTTATCAATATAAGACATTTCTATGCATGACTATTAGATTATATCGGATACACATTCCAATTTATAAAGTCCCGTATACTTTAAAAATTGATATAGTAAATTATTTAATTGAATTCACTAATAATTAATCTAATGAATCAAATAGTCCACAACTCAAACAAGACATATTTGGTTAATTAATTTTACATTATCATGATATATGGGAATAATCCTTTTTTTGTTGAATACACTTTACTAAACAATGACAAATTATACATATAACATTGAATCATACTACAATAATTGAATTCAATACCCCTATAATGTTACTACAGAATTAAAGAGTGCTGATATACAAGGAAAAAAATAATATTTGAATGTTATATAGGTGACCATTAATAATGTTCACTAAATAATGGCATATGGATGGTCATTTAAATTGTCACCAAATCAAGAAAAACATACAAGAATGGAACATAATCACATAAACATATTGAAAATTTAATCATGATAGAGACATCTGAATTCTATTTTCCTAAAATGATACATCAACATATAATGTCTCATTCCGTAACATTATAAAAGGAAAATTCCATTAAATACTGATGAGTGGATATAAAAAACATATATTGAGAAATAATAATAAATTTTAATGATAAGAAATAATAATAGCATCCCATTACATGAAATATGATCATCTACCCATGTGTCGGTTGACCAAACCCATTCATGACCTAATTACCAAGTGAAAACACATTCTTAGTCTCATGTGTACTAGGCCCATATGTAAGTTAATGTCCATTGAATATTAGATACCACTTTGTAACAAATAATCCCTAGAGACAATTAAACAGTTCCTCAAGACAATTTTTTCACATGACCACAACTACACCTCCCCATACAGTAGAGTATTTCAACTACCAGGGATGGTCCAATGGTGGTATGATAGGGAGACTCCACCCTCTATAATAAAAATAAATTAATCATAAGAAATAATAAATGATACGAGTAGTGAATGATAATTAATAGAGATGATAATAATATTACATAGAAAATGAATTAGTATCAAATTCAACTGATGTCATGTCTATAGAAAATTTAACAAGATATCATTATAGAATGAATACATACAGTACATATAGAAAATGAAAAAGGTCCGACAACTAACTCCAATAGTATCCCAACCAACTTCTCATTCATCTTCTATCGAACTCTGTCCTAGCATAAGAGGTCCATTATCTAATGCTGGCCACATTACCTATTCTATTATTGCAAGATAAAGTTCATTTCAAGGACCTAATAACGGCTTGAAGAGGGTGTAATTAAAACTATGTAGGCCCCTACAAATAGTATGAAATTCAATTATTGTCTGTGAGTATAATATAATGTATTGTTCTAGTATAATAAAATAGTGAATAAATAAAAGTAATCAGGTTATGCTCAATATCCATAAAAGAAATCTATATGATTATACCATCTTTGAATGAATTCATACTATCTCTAATAATATATTATATAATGACATGGAAAATTAAAAAAGATACATATATCCTAATCAATATTAATGACTTGTATGTTTAAATTTTAGTACTATGACCCATCGATATAAGGCCATGCATCGATATATATGAAGAATACTATATATTTTTATAACATTACAAGGAATTTATAGTTTAACATCATGGGTAAGTCAAATAATAAATAAAACATAAATTTATTTTATTTAACAAATGATCCATCCAATGAATTAAAGATCAAAATATAGGTGTTACACAATATATGTTATAATTTCATTTAGCATATAATCCTTTCCATGAAAGTGTGTTTCAGGAATCCATATATCGCTCAAGGAATATGTTATATCATGCAACCTATGAGCCCATCTGAGTCATTCTGTATACGGATTTCGAGTATCTTTCATGGTGTATATCACATAATGATGCCAAAAATCCTATCTGAGAGATTACATATATGGAATAAAAATATCTCTAAATGAATATTATAATTTAATCAATCTATAGCTTGTTCTGGGAATTCGGAATTTGAAATAAATTTATATCACAAGTATTAATATTAATCCTTGTATCTTATATGCTTATCCTAAATATCTTGTATGAGTAGCCCAACTATCACCTGTGGTGTAAGGAGATAAACAAGGTCACTCCATTCAAGAATTTAATATAAGCCAAAGGAATGTCCTTTTCAAATGATAATTCATCTTTATTAATTTACCAAAATCCATTCAATGTGATACAAGGGGGTATGCATGTATATATACCCTCTAACCACTCATTGTAACAAATTTACTCAAATCACTTTGATGTGAGATAAAGGGCCACAAAATTATAAATTCCCAATATCCATTTATAAGGATTATTAAAATTTATCTATTAATATTAATATATACGAATGGACATGTCTATAGATATTCAATTCAACAATTCATTATATCCAATTAAATCTACCTCATTATTCAAATAAGTCATAATTAATAACAGAAATTTTTTTCTATCAATAAAACACCCTATTTATTAGCTACATAATTTCAAGATTCCTAATTAAATTATCTAACATTTCTTATTTGTGTATTTGGTTACATGGGAATCATGTCAACATTAATTAGTTATAAATTCAAGTCTTATATCTCATTCTGTTTTTTTACTATAATGTAATACCTCAAGGTTTAACATTTTCCATGTAAGGATATATTCCTAATCAAAATTCAAATAGTTCAGCATCCATCATAAACTGATTCCTTTTCTAAAGTCATAACAAAACTACGTGGTAGTGTTTTCCAAATTATGTACATTCATCATCAAGTGGATATTAGTGAAGAATCCACGGGGTGTTTTTCATCAAGATCGAAACTTATAACAATGTCAATGGTCCTGAGAAACTATATTTTTCATATTATTAAAAACAATATTTTCTTGTTTTGTATGGGATTCTTGGATTGTATGTCACATGACATAATGAAAAAATTTAATAAAATAACCAATCTAAAAGGGAAATTCCTTAGACCCGATATAATAAAACAATTATTCTTTTATCATTCATTCTCATGAATTGATTGAAGCCAAATTGAGAAAAATATGATCAATAGAACTGTTTTCTAAAAATAGTGCGTATGGGAACACATATAAATAGAATCTGATAATGAGTGAAAATCATGAAATGGAAGAAATAGTATTGGACAACATACCTCAATTCTTCAAATGAAATTTATAGTTCACAAAATAGAGAAAGAACAAGGAAGATCCAACCGTGGAGGAAGGGTAATAATTAGATAACATGGAGGGAGATACAAGTTAAATGATTCTAAAAATGGGTTTAAAAACATTATGTTATGGAGGGAAAATTGTAATTTTTTTTAATAGGCGTATGGTTTGGAAAAAAATTCACCAAATGTTTGGTTACACTATTCTAACCACATCCATTATACATGGTTTCCACAAAAAGTTAACAAAATATGTTCCAACTATGTGGGATCATTATACAATTATTACATCCTCTTCCATGTTTTATGTGTTTTGACACATTGATTTTATTACCCAATGGTTTGGAATCATCACCGGTGGATTTCGGAGTTTATCAAAACTCTTTTGAAGGTTTATGGGATTGTGTATTGCATAAGAATGGTTTGAAAAATTGTAAAGCCTATAATGTATGGAGTATCATGGATGGAAAATGGTTTGAAAATAAGGGGAGTCAAACCATGAAACACAACCATTGCCTCTATTCTGGGAACACAGTTTGTACATGGTTAGGGCAATTTGTACAACATAGGCAATGAAATTTTATAGACGGTGATTAATGTTATGAAAATTGTAATTAAAATATTAAAACACTAAAAGTAACCATAACCACATCCCACCAAAACCTAACTCGATTCCATGACCTTTTGGAGCCATCTAGAGCCATTTGGATCCTCGAAATCTCATATCGTGGCCGATCTAAGGGCCAATCTATGTGGATATCTTCTCTTTTAATTTGATCTTTTATTCTTTTCTTATATCTCAATAACCGTTTAGATTAATTCATCCTCAAGGTTATGATGGAATTTAATTTTTTTTATAATGTTCTATTGATGTTGTTTTTAGATCTTGAATCTCCTCTATATTCTTTCAAAATCTATTTTCTTAGATCTAGTGATCTCCATCCAATGCGACACCTCTCAGAATGTTGTGGTTGGATTCCAAAATTTCCAATGAGGGTTTTCAATTATTTTCCTTAATTTTATATCTAATTATTCTACATAAATTAATATATACATGTTTCTTAATTTCTATCACATGTTCTATGAATATCATCCATTAAATTCCTTATAAATTCTTTTTGACACTCTTTGAATAGATTATGGCATTAATTTTTTGATCATAATCTTGTTCTTTCCGAATTTTTGGGTATTATTTATTTTATTTTTTTGTTTATATTTATTTTGAATGAAATTTTAAAGGGTATTTTGTTGAAATTGGTAAGTTTTCACGACATGTTGAATTATTAAATGAGTTTTTTATATTTTTTCTTAAATGAATTGAACTATTTAATGTTTTCTGAATAGTATCGTGTTCTTATATTTATTAATTAACAAATAATCCCCTATGAATGATTTTATCTAAATTTTGAAATGTCTTATCTTGGGTTATATGAAATAATTTATTTATTCACATGGAAATTGGATGTGAACCCATGTTTTGACGTGTATTCAATCATTTTTTTAAATTTCAATGACTCCATAAATGATTTATGGATGGTTTGAAATAAATGATTCTTTAAAATACTATCAGTAATTTTCATGTTGAATTGTGAATGGAATCATGTATTATTAACCTTTGGAATTTTGATTTTTTAAAATTTATTTGGAATGAAATTTTGATAATTTTAATATCATTTTTGACATTATAATGATTAGTAATGAAAGGAAGGGGTTATCGTTACCATTTTTGAATGATGAAATTATTTCCAAATGATTTGAATAGATTTTATGATTATTAGTAGCCTGATTGTAACATTATGATGATCCTATGTTGTAGTAATACCTGCGTGTACCCTTCATCTCGTACTTCTCATTTTTTGGTGATGAGGAAATGGGATTATTTATATTGAGGTAATTTGGGGTGAGATTGAGTTGATTCATTAGATCTATTTCCAATGTTTAATAAAGATCCAGTGATCATCATAACTCGATTATCTCACTAAACCATTTTTATATTCATTGGAATGTAGATTTTTATATGAGATGGACTAGATATATTCTTCACATGAAGACTCACACCATTCTAGTGGATCCATAGAGAATTTAAAATGTTCAGGCTATGTACTTGTGGCCAGGAAAGCATGTGTTCATGGAATTTTTTTTCATTAGACCCATGAGACTAGATTTATTCAATAAAATTATTCATTTTGTATTATGATTATATATTCTTAGTTGGACTCACAATCGTTACTTGGTCATACCCATGACATTGATAAACTTGATCTTGATAATTGAAAATGTTTTTTCCACTATTTTGCGCTGGATATTCCCTGATTACTTCATTTATGTTTTGTATGAAACATGACACAATTTTATTGAATCTATTTTTTCATTGCCTATCAGGTTCATATTCTCTTCTTTTCTTGACTTTTTGAAAATATATTGTGAATTTATTTTTCAAATATATTTAAAAAATGTTTAGTTTTTTAAATTGTAAAATTGAATTTTTAAGAATATTATTTTGATAAATGTTTTATAAATATTTACTGGTCAATTTTTTAAAACATATCAAATTACTTCAATGTGTACTCCTCTTTTATTATATTTGAATTACCATATTATGTAATTGCATATAATCTTTGTTGGAATCCTACGGGTCTATTTTTATCACTTCCTTCATGTTCTAATTTGGTTTTGAAAAAATTATTATCTAATTGAATGTGTTTGTGCACTAACCTTCCTTTATGGGTTCATTTTTGGGTGGCAAAGTATGGGTGGTCATGGACCACCAGGAGACAAGTTTTAGGTGCTATGTTCTGCTTTCAGTTTTCTAAGTTTATCCCTAAACATGATATGTTTTTATTGTTTGATATATTTATATATATATATATAATAATGATTCTACATTTTACTCTATTATTGTAATACATTATGTTTGAAATTTTTCCCAAAAATTATTTTTTAAATCACCGGTGCAAGTCTCCAGACCATGGAGATTGGAATATCTCTATGGTTTAGTGGTAAATTGGATCAGGTATTAGTTTAGATGGAATCTCTTATTGGTTGGTTATAAATGGTATCAGGTCATGTTTTTCATTAAATGGAAATACTTGACATTTAAATACTTATGTTAGTTTTCATGATTCATGCTAGAAAATAGATTAAGAATGTTTTAGGACTCAAGAGGTATTATTTGAGTGGATTATTGATCATGATCCCTTTATGGTGATACTTGATTTAATAGGGATGATGGGAAAAAAGTATTTCATTTTAGTTATTGGTTTTCTGATGATAAATTATATTTACATTATCAATGATATTACTTTTTATTTGGGGGACCACATATGTATTTCTGGACTGGAATATCAGGATAAAAATTATTTCACCATGTTTTTAGTGACTAGAAAACTATGAGGAATCAGTGTAGATGATTTAGAAATCCATCCATGAATAGTTGGTTTTTTGGTGTGTGGTTTACTATCCCAGATGACCAAGCCTCTTCCATATCTATCATAGATTTAAACATGAATACCTTCTAATTTTAATAAAACTGAGTTTACTTATGTGAGATTGGTTATGTGGGATAGGGATGTGGGTTGTTTTTTTGGTGTCATCTAGATGATTAAAATTTAATCCCTTGATAATAATTATAAATGAATTGTGAAAACTGAATTGTTACTTTAGACATGTTTTCGTATATTCTTTAATAATTTCATTCAAATAAAAAAATAAGTTTAAGGAAATTTTGGTTTTATAAAAATAATTATAAAATATTCATTTTTGATGTGGTAGGAATTTTTTTTCAGAAGATAATTTTGAATTTAATTTATTTAAATGGAAATCATTATGTTAACTCAAAAATGTTTTTAATGATTTTGAAACCATGTAATAATTTACATCTACTGGTAAATTGGTTTTTGAAAGTAAAATATATTTTGAAAATATTTATCATTTTAAATGGAAATATTATGGTATTAATAAATGATGTAATCTATTGTTTTATGAAATCAATTATGTTTTCTTAAAGTGGGTTGTGATACTGTTTAAATAGTTTTCTGCTATGTTTTGTTGTTCTTTTATTGTTGATTTTATATGCCTATGTTATGTATTGTTCAAAAATGTCTCCCATAAAGTACTTCAAGAAAGATTGAATTTGGGTCCTATGGCCTTTCCCTCTAGGTAGTTCCTCTCATTTTCAATAAGTTGAATCCATTTTCAATGACTCTACCCAGACTATATATTAGGTGATGTGGCAAGATAAATTATATCCTTTGAACCCCATTCATTAATTATTGATTTTTTTCCACCTTCTTATAAAAGAGAATGTGGTTCTCTTATTGGAGTGTAGTGGATTAAAGAAGTTGATGTGATCTTTGTTAACAAAAAGACTCATGAATATCTAAATGTTATGTTCATCCATATTATATTTGAGGGACTGGTCAATGAGTGGTGGGATATTGTTATTAACTCTACTATATATGAATGGTTGTCTTGGATATTATTGATGTCAGTCTTCATTCAATGCAAGTATCCTAATGAATTCGTGAAGGAGAATGTTTCAATGTTCTATAGAATCAGTCAAGATGATCCATTAGTTGAAATGTATTACAAAAAGTTCTCATGTTTGATCTGTTTCATAATTGGTCTTCTTGCTGATGAATTCATCAAAGTTTTATCTTTTGGAAAAGGTCATTACTCGAGAACTGTAATAACAAAACATATGGAATGGTTGATCTCTTATTCTGAGAAGCATCGATGATCCTTTTCAACTGATTTGGAACATAAAAAACAATAATAATGTTTAAATTCAACATTCTGAGTTTAGAATGTTCAGTCACCTCCTATAAAGAAGAGTACACCCATGTGTGTCTAGTGAGGATCACCAGGTCATTCTATGAAGTTGTGTTCAAAAGGGATGATATTGTATAAATGATATTCCCACTAAGGTCACATTAAGAGTTTCTATATATTGGGTGATTAGAAATGTAAAATACATTCATGAAAGTGAGATCAAGACTATATGACAGAGGATACTTCATGAAAATTGGGATCTAGCCATCGGCTTGTGAGTGAAGCTTTACATGCAGTATAAGTTCATTTTATTTTTATCATGTGGTTTCTGATGATAGATTGGAAACTATTTGAGTTTTATTTCTTGTTCCTTGACTATTTTTAAAAACTCGTTAATTTGGATCATTGTGATGTTATCTTGTGGAACATGGTTTAAGAAATTTTTTGATTGATGATGTATAATTATTTCCTTATCTTGAAATCGTGTTTGTTATT
Organism: Viscum album; assembly: GCA_963277665.1. NCBI lineage: Eukaryota > Viridiplantae > Streptophyta > Magnoliopsida > Santalales > Viscaceae > Viscum > Viscum album. Next base: position 1,553,838,520 of record OY728121.1, on the reverse strand, counting down.
CCTTGGTATTCCTCTTTTTTTGACATGATAGTAATAGATCAATTTTCAAATATTAGATGATCTCCCACGTAAGAGTGTAGTGAATTTCCATTCAGTAGCCATGATGTTTATTCTAATTTCATTTTTATATGGTTATACATTGCGAATATTCATGAGTAACAAGGACTATGTGTATTTTGGATAGAGGATTCAAATGGTGGTGTGGGAGTTTGATTTAATGAGGTCATCAAGGTATGAGGCTCAACATGAATGATACTAGGTTACCACTTAGAACATACCCATCGTATAATTACATGATTGTTTTATACCTATCTTGTGGATGTTGATCATTGATTTTTCTCCTTAAAGAATAGAGTATGTCTCTTATTTGAGTGAATGATATGTTTTATTCTTATGTTTCATCATTATAGTTAATCTTTATTTGGTGGGGTAACCTATGATAGGTCTCTAGTATTTATCTTATTTGTATATGCATGATAGTATTGGAGTTTTTTTTCTTGGATTTGTGTGCGTTTTTAACCATTATTGGAGATTCAATTCTAGACCACAGACCTTGCACCACACAAGATAAGTGAGTGAGATCTTTTTATGTCATCGTGTTCTATCATTCAGTCTAGATACTTTTTGGTGATAAAAATACTTATGTGGAGGAGTTTTTAACATCATGTAACTATTTTTTATTTATTTTGATCCATTAATTTTATTACCTATTGATTGGGTACCTTCATGGGTTGTTTTGGGTTTTTTAGACTTTTTTGAATGTTTATGGGTCTGCGCATAATTTGTTAAAGATTTGAGGATGTTTTTTAATGTGTGTAGCTTGAAAAGTAAGGGTCCACATGATTACTGATGAGTTTGAAAAAGTGTGTAGCCAACTATGAAACACTAAATGTGGATCTTTTTCGGGTTCACAGATTATGCATTATTAATGCATACCATGCAACTTAGCCAAAGAAACCATGAAGAAGGTGATTAATGTTATGATTATTGTGATTAAAATCACAAACCCCACTTATATAACCATAATCACTTCCCACTCAATGCTATGATGATTATTTAACTCTGGGATTCCCTTTCGATCCCTTTTGTCTCTCCAAAACCTCATCTCTTGGTGGATATATGTACCAATCAATATTGTGATCTTCTCCTTAGGTATTTTTCTCTTCATTTCATGGATATCACTTATCCTCTTGATTAATTATTTCTAAAAGTTATGATGGCTTTTCATTTTTTTAGTTCATGATTTTTTGATGGGGAATTTTAGATCTAGGATCCACTCTCTCTTCATTGATAATATATTTTCATAGATCTAGTGATCATCATTAAACGCGATACATCTCATATTGTTGAAGTTGGATTCCATTATTTTGAAGTAGGAGTTTCTATGTTTTTCCTTTGTTTTTAATGTATTATTAGGTGATATATTAATATATATATATATATATATATTTCTTAATTTATAACCACAGTTCTATGAAATTAATCTATTAAATTATTTATAAATTATTCTTTGAATGTATTCCCATTGAATTGGCTATGTAATTAATTTAATGATTATAATATTGATCATTATCACCTTTTGGGAATTTTTTTAATATCATCTTTCATTGGATTTATTTTTAATGTGATTTTAAAGGTTATTTTTCTGAAATTGAGAGATTTTTCCTACGTTTTGATTTATTAAATGATTTTCCATGATTTGAATGATATGATTTGAACTATTTAATTTTTTATAAATTTCCCCAAATTAATGGATTTATTAAATGACCCAAAATACCCTTTAAATTATTTTACCTTTATTTTGAAATGGATTATATTGAGTTATTTTAATGAAATTATTTATTCACATAGAAATAAGTTTTTATCTCATATTTCAATATGTATTCAATATTTTTTAAATTGGTAACCCATACTATAAATTATTTAGCAATGAACTGAAATAAAATATTGTTTTAAAGGTTCATTTAGAATTTTTATGATGAATTGTGAAAAGAATATGGTACTATTTCCATTTTTAATATTGATTTTTTTAAAAATATTTTTACTAAATTGATGATCCTTTAAATTTACCGTTTATAATTTTAATATTGAATTGTGAAAGGAAGTTGATATGGTCACCCTTTTTGAATGATGAAATTATTTACAGGGATTTGAATTGAATAATTGATCCTTGAAAGCCCTTTAGAAACTTATGGACTATCCCCTCCTATAATAACCTCATAATATAACTTCTATCTTGAAATTATCACTTTTGAGTGTTGAAAAGGGAATTGTTTACATTGAGGAAATTATGTGTGAGAGTGAGATATCTTATTATGGATCGTTCCCATGTTTGATAAGTATGTAGTGATCCCCATAACTCAATTACCTCCCTCAGCAATTTTCACTAGTCATGTGAACATGGATAGTAAGATGACATGACCAAGATATATGCTTCACTAGAAGACTCACACCCTTCTAGTTGATCTATAGAGAACATGAATGTTTCAAGATATGGGCATGCACCTAGGAAAGCAGGTGTGCATGGAGATATTTTACTATAGGCCCGTGAGACTAGATATAATCCTATAAATTGGTTATGTTTAATTTTGATTAATTATTCTAAAGTGGAATCACTACCATACATTGGCTTTACCCATTAGAATGAAATATTTGATCTTGATACATGACATTATTTTTTGTTTCTTTTAGGCACATGGGTTTCCTTGCATGCTTAATTTTATTTTATTTATCACCATGACTATATGGTATTGAATATTTTTATTCATTCCATATCATGTGAAAATTATCATCCATTCTTGATTATTTCACCTTATCTTGAGAATTGTTTTTTATTTATTATTATGAAAATTGTTAGTTTTTAAAATGTAAATTGGCATGTTTAGTGGTTTATTTTGATAAATTAATTTTAAATGATTAAAAATAATTCTTTTCAACTAATAATATTACTCTCCTTTATATTCTTATTTTATCATATTTGAATTGAATTATGTAGTAATATATATAGAATCATTGGTGGAATAATACTAGGATATGTAGATAAAACCCATATTATACTTTTTATTGTTTGTAGCCTTTATTATATTTTACCATGTGTTCATCTTTTCACCTTCCATTGTGGGTTTTTCTTGGGTGACGATGGATGGGTGAAAAGGCATATGGTTGGTGGTCACGGACAACCACGATATTATTTTTATTGGTTATGTTCTTCTTTAATTTTTCTTTGTGTCTCCATGTACTCTATATGTATGTATTAATAATTAGATGTATATATAAATATATTTATGTTTCTATATTTTTATCTATTACTGAAATAAATTGATGGAAAAATCATTCCACACATATATTTTTTATTTCCCAAGTGATTATTTCCAACAGATGGTGATCAGGAACACTTTTTGGGTTAGTGGTGAATTGGACTAGGTATCGGTTTAGTTGGTATCCAGAGTTGTATAGTTACAAAAATTACCTTCTAAGGTAAAAAAATCCCTCTCAATGTTTTCATGACCCTGTACAAACCCTATGGTCTCACTAACCAAGAATAATCCTACAATTTATAATTAGAATGAATAGTTAAACTAACCATGTTGAAACTATTAATGTCTCTTAGAAACCCTACTCCATTTAGCATCATTTTATATGACACCTCACATGGTTATAAAACACATTCTACTTACTAAAATAGGCTTTGCAATTGACTCACTATATTGACACTAACTATGAACTAACCAAGAACCAATGACTCACTCTACCATAATTATTCTTTGATTCCCAATGCTCCCTAAACCCATATGAGCCTTTTCAACACACCTCTGGTTATCCACCCCATTTACAAACAACACATTAAATTGTTCTAACTCTCCAAATTTCATTCTAAATATCAATTTAGGAGTTGGAATTTACAAAAAATGGTTATTCAAATTTCACTCAAACATTGAACACCTTCTAATATATGGGAAATTAAAGATAATCAATTTGGTTGTGGTCAACATACCAAATTTGGTATTCAATTATGAATTTAACATCTTCAGATCGATCGATGTTGAAATAACATACTAAGTAATTAAATATTTCATTGAAATAAAAAATTTAGTGAAAATACAATTAAAATATAAAATGTTTATAAAATTTCAATAATTAATATTTGGACATTCACTACTTGAAAGATGATCTTTCCCAACACTTCTATACCAACGGTTTGTGAAAACCGTTGGTATAGGTGGCCTTTCCCAATGGTTTTGGTGAACCGTTGGGAAAGAGTGGCCTTTCCCAACGGTTCACCAAAACCGTTGGAAAAAACCATCCAAGAATCCAACATTCTGCCAAAAACAATTCAACCCACCACTAACCTATCCCAACGGTTTTGAAAACCGTTGGGATAGGTTCTTTATTTTTTTTCCAGATCTAATAACCGAGAATATTATATAAATCAAAAGTTTAAATAATTATGATAATACATATATATATTTATGAAATTATGTTTACAAAATTGATGTTAGATTAGTGGTTAAGTCGTTCGATTATAAACGAGGTGTCCTGGGATCAAATCCCAGCGGATTTTTTATTTTTGGAATTTATATACCAACGGTTTTATTACCATTGGTATAGATTTCATATTACCTATACCAACGGTTTTTGGAAAACCGTTGGTATAGACCTATCCCAACGGCTTACTTGCCTACGGTTCTCCAAACCGTTGGTATAGGATATACCAACGGTTTGGAGGCCTATACCAACGGTTCCAAACCGTTGGTAAAGGTTAGTTTTCCAGTAGTGATTATACATGAGTGAATGTCCATTTCATTACTCTTGTAAGAGGTTTCTTATGTGAATGAACACTCATTGCGTAATAACACTTTTTTATTAATTTTATTTATGAATTCATTATGTTTGAGTTGATATATATTTTTTATTTATAATATATTTTCAAATTTATTATTTCTATTTAAATATGTGAACATAATCACTTCAATATTTAATTACCAATTCAATTATTATGATCCTTTTATGTTTTTTCATTGTACAAATATTATTTTCCTAATACATGTCTCATGTCATCCATAAGGATTTATTTTTATAGGGTACTTAATTACACATGAATGAATTTTTGGTTGTTACATAATATAATTTAATGGATTTATATATCCGTATCAAATTCAGGATTTCAAGAAAATATTATTCAATTAATAATAATGTGGTAATGGCATTGTGTTGTAATCTAATTACATCTCAAGATTTATCATGTTTGAGGATACGTTTGGGGAAATTTGTTAATCCTAATTTTCTTGAAGAACATCATTATTATTATTCAATATCAATGTTTATGATTTACATATTTACTTCAATAACCTCTATTTTATACATAAGGAGATCAAAATAACATTTTTAATAATAAACCGAAGTTATTAATCATTTTTGGTTTGGATTATTTTATATTCTATATCCATGATCTTTGAAATACTTTTGTAATTATTATTTTTAATAAACTAATGATTGATTCACGTTTTTTGAAACCATTTTTGAATTTTTATAAAAAAATTAAATCAATATTAATCATTTTTAATTTTCTAAACAAGTTGTTTTTTATCTGAAGCATCAATGGAATTTTTTATCATTTACCTAATTAACCTCTTATCCCAATATTATATCTATTAACATCATTAATATTTTAATTAATAGTGTCCATAGATATTTTCAATGAGGATATTTTTTCAATATTCTAGGAATTATTATTTAAAATAGTGTCAATATGAAATGTTACTTTTTATGTTTTCAAAATAAATGTCTTAAATGTTTTATTATCTTTAATTTTTATAAATTGAAATATCTTTTATTGTTATCCTATACTCATGTGGAAATATGTTCCAATAATTCAATTTGTATTATATTTTTGGTTTGAATATAATTGTTTTAGGAAGATATTTATAGAACATATTTCCTTCTCATGGATTAAAACTTCTAAAAAATGAATGATTGTATTTTTTAATGGATTTAAATTTGAAATGTTAATGCGAAAAATTATTCTTTTGATTCTAGGAAACATGTAAATTCTTATGAGTGATTTATGTGTGGTTGAATTATGATGGAATATTGTGTGGTACAATTATTAATGAAGTAAAATTTGTTATATAATAAACACATGATATTTGGTCCCTTTTTTCCAAGCAACGCATTAAAAAAAGAAAAATAATTATCTAATTGTATGCTACTATAAATTGATGATGGATTTTACTCTCCCTAAGAAACTATTTAGAGGTATTATAATTATATCCTTATATTATTCATTGATTTATTTATCATTAAAGAGACCTGCACAATTTTTATGTTATTTACTATGAATTCTGATGGATCATTATTTAAAGTATTTTTTTCTATAGCTCACTATTGTTGTCTTATATGACTATCTTGTTATGCTAATTATTTATATAATCTATTGTGATTTGGCTCAAATTTATCAAGGATATCAATTATATTATACAATTACAAGGAACATAGATTATGTTACCATACCCTTATACACATATTACTGTCACTGATGACATAATATTGGTAATACAGATGAATTATTTATACACATATTGAGTGTTTGATATCACCATTCAAAAGTTTTTAATTACACCATGATATTATAAATTATCACAAATGAAAAATATCATGAATCATTTAAATATTTAAGAATGTTTGGGAGTTAATTAAATCATATTGAGAAATAAGAAAATATTTTTTTTGTAGGAAAATTGATCAATTCCAGACATGGTTATTTTTGGGTAAATTTTTCTCCTAATTATATAAAACTATATACCTAACTGGTCATTTGGTAAATATGTGATCAAATTTTATCATTTGATGTTTTTTGTTTTGGATCAAAAAATTGGGTCACATTTATCGATATCAATTATATAATTAGAAAAATAATATTATTAGAAATGAATCAAAGAGTGCTGGTTTGGGGTTGTAATTAGTAGTTTGAAATGGAAGTATATTACATATACATGTACCATGTATTTCATAATGGTAATTCATTTTTTAGATTTGGGTAAACATGATTCAATTTAAGGGGAATATTTATGGGTAATATATAATAAAACCTAAATAACAACACCAACATTTTTGTATTAATTTTTATAAATCAGTGTGACCTATGTTGATTCCATTAAGAATCAGGAATATTGGTTTATAATTAACATCTCATTAAAAATTTATTATATATTGAATTTGATATTTATAAATTTAAATATACTTCCTAATAGTTTTTCATTGATTGTTTTGGTAATTCATTTTCTTATATCATATTAGGAATATATTCTGGATTTATAGAGATTTAAAATATAATAAATTAGTACACATTTCACTATATGAATATTTTATTTAGTAGGATCATGTATACTGTAATAAATAGTCAAATATTCAACTCATAAGTGAATTTGTTGAGGAGTTTGAAAAAATTTGAGTTATTGTACTAATCATTGGGTTATTTTTATCAAAATATGGACAATATTTTCATCATTTTTCTACAAACAAGGTCAAATAATTGAATTTTTAAAATAATAACTCAAAAAAATATAGAATAATATCTGTACTATGGTCTCACTATAAAGTACTACAATGAATAATTTAGAAAATTTAGTTAAATGGTATAATTATAAAACACACACTATTTGAGTTTATTTTTTGAATTCTAGAATAATTGTATAAGGAAACTGAAACATTCATGATCTATATTTATTTCACTTGAGTACTATAAAATCGATCAAGAAGATGGAGTTCTCTATCTATTTATAGTGAAACGTTCCTAAATCAATACAAAAACTATAGTAAAGAATATTTCATCCTACTACATCAACTCCCTATCAATGCATGATCTATAGACGTTTCATTAGTGGTTAACCAGGTAGATCAATATATCCTTGGATTAATTTCATGTAAGCATTAGTCATATGTTTCATTATAAAATTAAATTTATTTTTTCTACTCTAGTATTAATGGGAATAATATACTTAAATTTAACAGAGTGACACACCAAAATCTAACCCCCACATCCTTAAAGTATGTTGTGATGTAGTTGAAACAAGTTAGATCAGAAAATGTTTCAAAGAAACAAACCATTATTTTATGTGTCTACTATCTTAAAGACTACAAGGATTGAAAAAAGGGATTCATTTTTCAATTATAGAAACGACCAAATTTGGGAGAAACTAATAAGATCCATTTTATGTTCATAAGTTCATAATGTCATCACTGAATATATTCATAGAGTTAATGTATGTGATATTTAAGAATTATTTACAAATGTGGATCATAGAATGCTATTATATTCTTAGGAAAATTTCATGGATGCCTTATCGTGGGATTTATCAAATTAAATATACATAATTGTGATAATATAGTTTAATTTGATAACTCATTGGGGTAATATAGACAACATTTATAATTGATACAGCAGTGTAAATGAGAGTAAGATTCTTGTTTTTATAATATTTTTATTGACTTCAAATATCCCCATTATACACATTTAATTATCATTCTACAAAATATTAATTTTTTAAGATCTATTGAAATAATTTTAATGGAACATACATATGTAGAAATTTGTAAGTAAATTATGAAATTACTTTAACCTCACTAAAACCTAAAAGTTTCATCCCTTAAGAAGATTGAAATTTAAAAATTACCATTAGATTATATCTAATTAATCCTTCTATCATGTGAAATATGTATCAATCCATATGTTACATAAAACACTCTATGTATAGGGATGGAATAAAATGGTTGGAAATGTATTATCATCAATTATAAAAGAATTGAATATTTCTATATTGGTTATGGGATCCTATCTATGGTGTAATGTATAGTTAAATGTTTTAAAGTTAGGTTTGGGGGAATTAATACAATATCATGATTTTGATGTGGAATGGTACGACCTACCAAATATGGGTGTCTTAAAAAATAAAGAGGAAGGGTAAATAAAATCTATGAAAAAATATAAGAATTACTCATCCACCTAGATGAATGGTTTAGTTATATACTATGTCCTCAAATTCCAATTATATAGAACATTGAGAAATTAATATTAAACTAATTAATATTAAATTGAATAAAAATAAATTCTCTTTAAATTGGATAAATATGAAGCTATATACTCTATTTTGGAAGTATAAATTTATAACAAGAGAACGATCTGGGACCTGAGGACATTCTTGACCAAAATGTTGAATAAAAATTAGCTCTTAATGTTCATTATTTTTAAATAATGCTGAATAATAAAATAAATGAATTTTAAAAGATTTTAGGATATATAGGTCATCTTGATGTTAAATGTAATTGACTATATGAAGTATTATATTATCAATATTCTTGTACCATATGTGGGTGAGAATTTCATTACCAAAAAGAGATAATCAATGAAAATATTATTGAAATTTAATATTAAAATATATATTTACCTTTAATAATATTCAATAATACTATATATTATAGGGGCTGTCGTTATCATGAATGGTACGTATCAAATTATAATTAAACATATAAATTAGGTAAGGAGACATATTTTTTGAGTTTTTATTATTTAGAATAATTGGAATGGATTAAATGTCGTTGAAATAGTGTCATAAAAATTCTAGATGATCCATGACATAGGTTCATGAGAAAATATTGTAGGCAATATGAGGATTTGATATATAATTTTAATAATATAATTAGGTGAAATATAGTTATTTAGAAAGTATATTGGAATCCTAATACATTAATATGTGGTAAAAAAACATGAAAATAATAAAATTATGATCTATGTAGTAGTGGATGCTAAAAAATAATCCCACTCTAGATATGCTATTTTTAGTTCATGTCCATATAATGACCTATCAACCATGCAATAAATTCTATATAAGAGAATAAGTATTATTAAATAATAAAATGATAATTACAAATTCTGATTTTATTTGAGGAAGAAACACCTTTAGGGTTTATTTTTTACTTTTTATAACATTGAAGATTGCGAAATTGAATGTAATAAATAAATAGCTAGAGATAAAAACCATAGAGGTAAATTCTTTTTAATACAACATAAAATAATAATATTCATCTATGAAATGTATTTTCACTACTGTCATATAGTGGTGAATATAATGGTACATACCATGCTTTAGAGAACTATAATTTTTATAAAAAATATAAACCAAACAGTGTCTCTCCTAGAAATAAATTATGATGATAGAAAATGTTAATATAGAATAAGTTTCACTCAACCATACTAGATTGATAGAATATGGATTTTCAAGTGTGGAAGATCGTCCATCATTAAACTAGAGTCAATTCTATTTTAGAATATAATGGGAAAATTTTCTTTAATATTCATTTTTGGTAATAACAGAAAAATGGAAATAAAATTATATGGGTTGACACACCATACAATAGAATCGAATAAGAACCCAATAGTATAATGGGTTAATGGATTGATAGAATACCTAATAGGACTGAATTTGTTATGTGACTCCAAGAATGAGGTTTCTTCCGTTATTAATACAAAATTTATAAACAATAAATTTTTAAACTCACTTATGAATAGATTTTGAAACAAAAATAATCTCAAATATGCTGATAGAAAATATAACATTTTTTATGATGATATATGAAATAAAATTTAGAATCATATTATAGTAAATCTTCACTAAGAAATAATTGATATTCCACATAAAAAGAATGATTTTTGGTAATTTATAACCTAAAATTTAATATAGAGAGAATAATAAATTAATTCATCCGAGTTATGATAGTATGTATCCTATTAGAAAAAATAAGAAAATGTCCATTTTGGAAAGTTTCCCATGGGTATATGTGGACTGAAAAATCAATTTCTATCACTGGTTGAAAAATAATTTACTCATTTCATAAATTATTAATACATAATGGAATGTACAATGTTAATGAAAATAAATAACGAGTTTTTATATTTCATGATGATGTAAACAAGGAGGTTAGAGATGGAATTGTTCATATAATCCATACAATTCAATTTGATATTATAACTACATATATGTCTTTTGAATTTATTCATTATCTTAAATAACATGTTATAGATAATAAATAATAATTAGTTACAAAAAAAATACAAAATGTAAAAGTTGATCACCAAAAAAATATGGTGATCAACATAGAAAATATTATACTCATAAACAGTGGGATTCAATTGTTTTATTATAATGAACATATGCAATTTTTTTATATTTCCACAAGCAGTCTTTGATAATCTCTCATGATGCTCAAAAACATAATAATATGTATCATTGGAGAAATAAATCACAAAATTACTTTTTTTATGTAACAACAACATATTAAATAATGAAGGAATTATTGTTAAATATATTGAATCATTAGATTGATTTTTTTGTGGGTTATTAAATGAAAGTTAAATCATAAAAATTTATTGATAATTATATATAAAATAATATTGAAATTAATGGTATTAATGATATATAAGATGGAAGGGAAGAAAACCGGAATCCTATTTTGGATAATACATGTGAATTTGTAGATGAAGAAGAAATTTATTAACAATCTATCAATGTTCTGTCAAAAAATGAAAACATTGATAATGGATATTAATTAGAACTTTTAGTTGAATAATGTAAGCATACAAGTAGAAAAAGTAACATGAATATGGATGATGATCTATAAAATATTATGGAACACATAAGCATACTAACTCTAAAAGTAATATTTTCTTTAGTATAACATGCTTCTCTACTATCAAATGTTTATACTATGGATTTTGATGATGTGTAAGAGCATAAATCATAACTGTGATTAATGGATAAGGAAAAATATTAAATTGAAAACCAATCTAAACCCAAGACCATGTGTAGAAAAACCAACATCACATCATTACATGAACAATGTGGGTCCTATAAGAAAATATATAAACATTGTGTCACTCATTGAAGTGAGGATTGATTGGTATTAAATGTTAATGAAAAGGTACAATGAGTTTACATGGAGTATTATTTCGTGTGAATGGGTCATATCTTTTCAATCTATTTTTTATTTGAAATAATAAAAAAATTAGATATATAATATTATAAATATATGTTCATATAGCATCCATAAATGTGGTTATTAAGAACAATTTTTTTGTAGAGAAACCTTGGAATTCATTATTGATGGAGATGATAATAAATTTTGCAGTTAAATGGAAACATTATATGAATTAAAATAGAACATATAACATGGTGTGAAAAATATAACTCATATATAAGGAATCTTATGATTGGAAAATGATTCATTAATCATAATTTATATGTTTACATTTTGGAGGAGTAATATTTAACAATATTGGTTAACTAAATATAATTATAATTAGATAATGAAATCCTAAATATGTGGGTGAATATTTAATCTTTATTAGATCATATTTCAATATTTCAAAGATTACTGTTATCTCATATATTCTAGTTCTGAAATAGGTTCAAAAATATATATACACACATTTCAAACAAAAGAATTATGCAATTAAACATATAATAAAATTTTATATGACTGCTTTTTTGAATATTAAAATCACATTTGAGTTATTTCCATGCTTGGAATAAACAAAAATAATTCAACATTTTCTCTTTATTTGTTGAATTAGTATGAGGAGACTTTTTTATCTGAAATATACTCAGACATATATAATATATACTACTAGTTTGGAGACTCAATTTCATATTAATACCACAGAAGAAAACTAAGAATCATTAAACCTCATTTTGATGCATATTAATTCCAAACAACCATTTGCAATACTATTTTACTTATATATATAAAAATAGAAACCATACATCATTGAATTAAATTGAGATGATAATATAGTTGATCGAAATTTCATAAGTGGATGTTCCAATTACATTGGTACTTTTTGTGGGATCAAGTGGATTAATACTATTAATTTATATCATTTAGAAAAAAATAAATTCAAATATGTGGTTTTTATAATGTAATTAAATTTACATTTTTAGATGAGAAAGAGTATTAAATATCTATGTAAAAACGTGAATGACCTATTTAAATTTTTTTGACAATAAGAGTGACATTGAACATGATAATAATTTAGAACAACACTCATGGTATATATTAAGTTAGGTTACATTTTATTCTTGAAAATATGGATATATGTGTTATGAAGATAGTGTTTATTGGGTTTAAGAGATTAGAGGATGATATTATGATAAAATATCTTTCTATAAATGATTTTTTGAAACATAGGTAAGGACTTGATTCTTAACCACCGCCTTCAAATTATGGAGGTTTTGAAGAGTCCCCTTTCCAAAATGACCGCAATATTATTTTAATTGTTTTTCTATTTTTAAATTTAGATTATTATATTTAATGAATTTTTTAAATTTGGGGGGGGGGATACATTACATGGATAATATTATCATAATATATAATGTTTGATCTGTGCTTGTGGGAAAATATTGAGGTATAACACTCTTTTTCATATTTACTAAATAGAACATTGACTCATGTATTCATAGAAAAAAAATAAATAGATGATTGTATAGTTTATTAATCATAGGTAGTTTTTATTTTATAACTATGGTGTTAATTTTATATATAAATCCCAATTCAATTTTTTTTGAATGTGTGGGTAATGGTTTAAGTGATAGATTACATATTCATGGGAAATAATATTGGATTATGTTTTACGTAATGGAATTATATGATATTGAAAAAAGTACAACCAAATAAAATGTTATAACAAATGAATATGCTTCTGGATTTGTATTCAATCATTATGTGTTAATCACTTGAATGTACAAAAGATATATTGGTTTATAGATTATCCATTAATTTGGTTGAAAATTTTACTAACTGAATCTTGTTTTTGGAAGAATTTTAAGACATTATATAATTCAATGTTAAAAAGATATATATATTTATAATAATGTATTTAAGATAAATTCCTAAATTAGGAGATAAATATGGATGTTCCTAAGGGATATTCGAATCAGTAATTGAGTTATAATTTAATTTATAAATGATAATTTGTAAGAAATAAAAACATTGAAAGGGTACTCGGTAACATTAGAAAGGAAATATGGATTTTTATAAGTGTTTTTCAAGAGTTTATATGGGTACTACCATGGTCTTTTTTGGGTATTACATTATTTTTTAAGAGTAATATATGATTTTTGAGGATTTCCTTTTGAATTTAAAAATGTAATTTGGAGGTTTAGAATGGGATTATGGGTAATTATAAGGGTAACATAAACATCCTAAGGTTTATCCCGTTTTAAAATATTGGTAGTCATGATATAACTTAAGGGAAAGATCATATGGTTTGTTTATGCTCTAACAGAAAGATCCACATAAAAATTTCACCATTCATTCAAAAAAAACAAATCTCAACCACATAAATTCCATATAAAAATACCAATTATTATACAAGACTTATTTCTGTATCCTAAATTATAATTCGTTATAACTATTGCATGGAAATTCTTTATGAATATAAAGGGAGATATATTTTGATTGTATTGCATATTTTAATACAGATATGATTATGGTATTTAATGAAAAAGTATCTAAAATTTTATTAAGGGATTGAAAATTTATTAATAACTTATAATATTTAATTCATTTATATTTTATGGAGGAGGCCACATCAAAAAGTAATTTATATTATAATATTGGATTCCTCAAGAAAATAAATGGGGTGTTTGAGTTAGTCTCAAATATTGAATTTATATTATAATTAAATGGAATTATATATTATTATATGGATGATATTAATGTAATTTTTATTTTATAAATTAGGTCATATAATTGACTTAAAAAATAACAACAAGATGACAGTATAGGAGAAGTGTTATTTTGTCACATTGAAACCATGGATTTGAAATGAAAAAATTGATATAAAAAAGAATGATAAGATCCTTATGTTTAGTGATATTTGTAATAATTAATAAACCATTATATAAGTAACCTATGAGAATAATTTTTTTAATTTATTTGGCTCATGTAGTGTGTAATGACGTGAATTTTAATAAATTATACTCCTACATCAAATGAATAAATTTATTTTTGGGTAATGATGATATAGTGTACAAATCCACTCCACTAGTTATTTCAGACAAATATAAGTTATATATTATCATATTAAAATTATAGTAATTCATTATAACCATTTATAAAATTGGTGTTCTACATTGACCTTAATGATTGTTATATATTATTGTTTATGGTAAAATACAATTTAAACAAATGAAATAATTGATGGCCTTGACCATTAGTATCGTTCCTTATGAATCCCTTTTAAGATAGATTTGGAAGGAGGTTTAACCACTATGTCATTCCTATCACAATATAGAATTCAAGATTCAATATACGATGAACTAACAAATCCATTTATGAGTGATGCTCAATCTTATAGAGATCTCAACCCAAACAATGATCTCGGAAACACCCCAATAACGTGTCACCACCACACGCCATACTGTTAGGGTATATATTTGTATAATATGTACTTATCTATATATACATAAGTTGAATGAATTTTTATATTTTCTTTTATATTAAATAATAAATATATTTATTTCAATTTATTATTACTTTAGAAATTATTTACGATTTTGATAAAAAATTCATTTTGATATGAATAAATCAAAATTGTATATTTTGGGATATATATTTACATTCAATTAAAACAATCCTATTGAAAATTAAAATAATTCATTTAATAATTATTTTTTTAATTGAATATTTTATATAAATAGTACTTATCAAAATATAATTGATATTGTAATTTAATAATGTTCAATTTAGTTTTTACCTTTTCATAATCTTATTAGTATCATCAGACTAATATTTCTCCGTAAATATGGTTGTTAATTTTAAATTGAAATTTTTTTAATTTTAAAAAATATATTCATAAAATATATATTATTTTTGAAATCAACAAATTTAAATAATTATATCATTATTTATTCATATTTTCATGAGGTAGTAAAATATTTTTGTAATAGATAAATCCGATTCAAATTAAGATTATATTACAATATCATAATGGCCCAACAGTGGAAAAATAAATTCCATAAAATGGTTCTATGTAGAGATATATATTTATATTTTAATTTAATGTGTTTATTATGTAATTTTGGCGATTTTTAAAAACCATATTTAATCATATTCATTCTATATTATATTTCATGGTTTTAAAATAAATTAATTAAAAATTTGGCTAACATCCACATCACTATGTGTTTTATAATACAGTTTTATGTTATTCGACGTATAAAATAAAAAACACAAATATACATTGATAGTGACCATGGTAAAAACCATTGTATGGTTTTTGGTTTTAAATTTTTTATCATATATTGTACAAAACTAATTTTTAGAAATTAATAAACAATCCCCCTATTGTTCTCTGAATAACCTCCAATCCATCCATTCCCCTTAACTCAAAACCCTTTGATCATGTAGGTACTCCACCATTACCACTATATAGAACTCCCAAGGTGTTACTAAGAACATAATAATCTCCTCCCATGAATTTTATTGTGATCCATCAAGGCATGGAATCTTCTCATACTCCATCTTAATTTGAGTTCCCTATTATTAATACCTGTTAATATTTATAAATTTTCATGTTATACTTTTTTCTTGAAACATACATTTAATTTCTTTATAATTAATATTTTACGTAATAACCCATATCAGTCTCATTATTCCCATATAATAACCACTGTTTATAGATGTTATATTAATTTTATTATGAATATTTATAAAAAAACATTTCTAATGTGAAACCCATGCTTGTTTATAATTAATGAAATGTAATATTATTTTGTATGATCTATATGGAACATGATTTCATGTACATCAAATGGATATCACGGGTTTTAATAGAATTATATACTCATCCAATAAACTAGAAAATGTTTTTATCTCATGAGATAACTTTTGTGGTGTAAAATCTGTTATCTAATGCACATTTTTTATAACATTGTATTTAGAATCAAATTATTTATATTATGACATGTTTTATGATGTTTCCACATTTAAATTTTTTATTTTATTATTATATTTTATCATTCAATTAATTTTAGGATTATAATTTACATTGCATTAGTGTCACCTTGAAATGCCTAGAGACTATGATGTATTAATATAGTCACGATATTTGTTTATAATTTCCATACTAGGCATTATAACTCTCCACATTTATATGTAATACCCTAGTTATCTTGTTCTATTTTAGAATGTCAATGGTAACTAATGGAATGTTTTTTAGTTTTAAATATTTTAATTACATCTATATTTAATGCTATTATGTTCTATAGATAATTTCACAAAAAATAATTACTCTATATCTTTATAGTTTGTATTATTAATATCCATGTGTAATAAATCATGAAATAATATGTATTATATATATGGGATTTATTATTTGGTATCAAAATAATTTTTTATGGGAATTTGTAATAGAAAAAATTATTTCAATACATAAAATAATACTAAAAATTGAAAAATCCACAAAATTTTTGTAATGTATTTATTAATTGGTTTTTGAGGAAGAAAATCCATGAAACCATTACAAATGAGGATGTGGCTCTGTAATATTTTTATTGTGGGATTATAACCCTAAATCAATTCATTGTTATATGACTCGATCATCACTTTGTGAATGAAAATAGGGTTTACTAAATATTTGGTTTTATAAAACCGGGTAATATGTTTTTGGTAAATTTACTATCACATTAAAAATAATTATAAAGAAAATAAAAATGTACATATGATTTCATGATAGGAAATAGATCATTAATAACATATATTCAATAAAATTAATTCATTGGAAAGAGAATATAAAAAATTTATGATAATTAATTTTAATGTTCATAGTTCCCCTTTTATGTTATAGAATTTTTATATTCTCAGCCCTAATTTTCCATTTATTTTAATCAATGGATGAGGATAGATGGATCGGATCCCGCAACCTCTATGTTGAGAAATATAAATAGGTCCCAAATGATATTCCCAACCTAATGGGATATGGTGTTTAATGCATGATGGAAATAAATTAACAAAAAATAGAAGTTATTAATATGTACTCGAATAAGTGGAAATCCCACATCCCCCAATGAAATAGAATGTTTCAATTGATATCATTATATAAAAAATTCCTATGACATTCATTATATCATATAATCTGTTAATGTCTAATAACAAGATAAACTCCAATGGATAATCATTTCCATATTTCAATAATCTATGAAAGATAATATCATTATGGTTTTTTATAATATGGAAGGAGAATCATATCAATAGTTAAAGTTGATCAAAAATAATAATCTTAAGTAAGAGATAAAATATATGGTGGGAAAATAATTATATAAAATTCAACTAGATAAATATTTTCTTCACACACAATGATGTAAAATGGGGGGGGGTGGATTACATAAAAGACAATGATAATTATTACAACAAGGTGTATGAGGAAACCATCACAATACATGCATGGTACACCTATATTTTACATCCACCAATACTGAAAGTAAATTTGACTACTTTATTGTTTAGATAATTCCAACTCTACAAAAATATTTGGAAATAATACACTATTATATATTTGATGAAATATTCAGATGTTCCCCCATGTCCAAATTGACATTAATGAATATCAAGGGTCTCATGGGTCAAGATATATGAAACTAATAATGTATTTCAATTTGGTAATTATAGTGGAAAAATATTATGAGGGAAAGAATTTATGACACCACACATGTAAAAATTGTGTGAGGAATAATCCTAGAATTATATAGATTGGAATAGATAAATTAGCAAGGTATAGTGAGTATGCTTATATGGCTAGAGAAACATGGTATGATAAACCCACAAATGTGATAAAAAGTTGAATACTCCATTCACCCTGGATCCATTTATCCAATGTTTTATTTACAATTATTAAAGACACTATAAGAATAAATTTACTATGCCAAGGGATTTCAATGATAACTGACCCCAACAACGGCCAATGTCTAACAGAAAATGGAGGTCTTATACTATCAAAATAACTCATATAGATCATATGAACAATGTGGTGACATTTTATCCAAGATATTAATTGAATAAAAATAGATATTCTATTTATTTCCAATTTTATGGATTCATTCATATCATACAAGGTTCTTAGATCTCTTGGAAACCAACCTCAAAACAATTAAGTGGAGTTATCTATGTAATTATAAACCGTGTAATATAAATAATCCAATGTATATAACTTATCAATTATCCTATTTTGTGGTGTAAGCATCCAAAATAACTCATAGAATATTCCCTTTTATGAAAATTGGTGAAATTAAAGGCATGTAATGTATTTCTTTTGACAAAGAAAACATGAATTTCTAATATAAATAAATCATCCACTCTTTCAAAAATCACCCTCCAACAACATAAAAGTGAGATGAGCTAGTTGAATATCTTTTTTTATAATAATATATGTAATTAATATTATTACATTATGAGAAACAATATGTAGATCAAATTATTTAGTCTCATGAAAATATATTCCATTATGAAATTACTAGTGGGAGTGATAATGAAAATATGTTTCCACAATAATTTGATATTTTTCCTCAAACCCATGATGCCGAGTTATCAATAGAGCTTATACACATTGACATTTTAATATCCAAGACTCTGTATATAATTCCTACTATTGATATCAAATAGCTAATAATGATACTATATGATAATCATGATAATGGTTTTATACACTATAGATCTTCATTAAGGTAAAACAAATGTATTTCATGAAGGAGGATATAATATTTCTCCTCTTTATTATTTAAAAATGTTTCTAAAATTATCAATATAATGTAAATGTATCATTTTCCATAGATTTATGACATGTTTAATCAGATACATGGAGCCTATTACTTCTCTAATGTGGATCATTGGTCTAAACATTATCATGTAATGGTTATGATGGAGGATATCACCATGTAATAATTCAGTACATGGCATATAGATTATGAGTTCATTGAGATTCCATTACACTCAAAAATTCTCTAGATATCAATAAGACATGATAAATAGAGTCTTGTGGTAATATATCATTTTATTTTTGGAATTCCATGTAGATCATATTCTTATCTACTCAAAATTAGAGTAACATTAGAACAATGTTTCTATTGTACTAATGACCTTGAAAAAGTAAATGGTTTATATGAAATATTGTAAATGTGAATTTTAGAAGTCACAAATAACATTCCTTGGGTTTTTATTTTCCAATAAGTTGATATAAGTGGAGCCCTAAAAAATTTAGGAAATAAATGTATGAGCCATAACACCATTTCTGATGGAAATCCATTATTTCCATGGATTATAAGTGTATTATCATAAATTGTTGATGAACATTTAATGAATGACATGCCAACTTACTAAGATAACTTGAAATGGAGTCTAGTATTTATGGACTAGTGAATGTGAGTAGATATTTAATGAGTTAAATATGAGTCTAATCATTTTAACTATATTCACATTACACACTAGCATGGATGGATTTTTGATATATTGTGATGTGTCTAAAATGTATTTTGATTTTTTGCTTTTGAATGCGGAAAAAGATAAATCATTATCCTCTCATCATTTAAACATATCTATTAGTATAACTACCATGGTTAGTATCTGAATATTATAATAGTGTCCTTCATGTTGATTAATTAGAACCATTAACTTTATATGGAAATGTGTGACATATGTTTGAATAAAAAAAAATCAATTCTAAATTCACAAAAAAGGATCTCAATATGATTCAATAATCATACCTACATTAGATGAATGATTACAATTATTCAATCCATTACCATTATGGGAAAATGAAAAAGGTTATAGAAGCATATAATAGACATTATCCTACAAACCAATCAATGATTAGTACCGAATGGGATCCAAATATAATTTTCATAAAAATTAATAGAATGGAAATAATAATTGGACATTCATCACATTATTTTTCAATAAAATTAAGAAAATGTATTTTTAACATTATAATAGAGTCCTAAAAGATGATATGGAGAAATATAATGAGGTAGAAAATAATATATAGTTAAATTATTATAGAGATTATGTTATATTTATTAGAATAAGAATATGTGTCCCATCGAATCTGGAAATGAAGTGGGAACATATGGATGATATTAATATATCATAATTCAATATTAATCTAATAACCACTAATATGTATATGATATTGATGAAAAACATTTTGAGAGATAACTTGTAGATGGTGATTTTGTATTTTTTTTATCTCAATGCTCAGTGTTCCATGAAGACAAGGTTAAATTATTGTAGTCTAAGGGTATGATGAAACCATTTCAAATATAATGTAGTAAAGGGAAAACCTAATAATGTATTTCATTCATATGTCTCCCTAAGACAACTAATTACACCATCCTGATGGTAGTCGAACGACTTATAATTTTTTATGCATCTCATTTCAATCATGGAATATTTCTCTCTTAACATAATCACCAAGATATTAATAATTCCTATTGAAAGACTAAATAAATTTCCACTCCCCTTTATTTCCGATGAGTTTCTAATCTATTATTCAAGGTTTTGGAGAAGTCTTCAGAAACAGTTGGATACAAATTTTAGTTTTAGTATTTCTTAACACCGTCAAATGGATGTTCGGTAGATGAGAAACAATAAATCTCTAGGTTGTGTGTTGAGATAATGATCAATGGATATCTAAGGATGTTGAGATCATATCCTTCCCAAAGTGGAGTACTTAGATAAAAAAATATTTCATTATAACATTAAAATGTAACCTTAAGAGGCTATATAAAAGAAGAGGTTTTAAACATGGACATAATGAGATGAATTTACTAACCGTTTACTAATAGGACCTGAAAATATCCAATATATTATAGATATGTATAAAAATATTCAAAAATGTTTGATATCTAAACTAGGTCGATAGATATTATATGTATGAAATCGTTGATGATGCCTGTATTTTAAGGTTAAATATAAAGTATTCATTTGAATATCTACATGGATGAAATTCATGAGGTTTTGGAATGTAATATCCCAACCTTCTCAAAAGTTTACTAATAATAATGTATATGTACTTTTTCCCTTTACTTGAGTATATCTTCTTTTGGATTTAATTCGGTGATTTTCAGGTTAAACCATAGGTTTTTTAAGGTGTTTTGGGCAGTTCGTGGTTGGCACAATGCTTTCCCAAACCATGGTCACTACCCCAGAATACCTTGAAACCCTAGATAGAGGGGGTTTCATGAGAGGAGAATTTTTTTACAAAACGTTTTCATTCATATAAGTAATTTTGATATATATTATATGAGGAACACAATTAGGTTCACTTCTAGATGAAACAATTATCCCCTTAAAGGAAACCATGAATGAGGAAATATCAAACCATGAGAATTCATAAAAATAATCTAGAACCCAATTCTTATACCCCATGATAACCAAGCTCGACCTTAACTGTTTTCTCTATTTTTTGGAGGCTCTAAGACAGATTTTATGTGCTTCCGAACTCTATACATCAAAAATCAAAAATATGCTTTATATGTCAACACCTCTCCTGATAAGAGATCTCATCCTAATTTGTTTATTACCTCCCTCCCATATTTTTATCATGTTTTAATTTTACATCGTCACCCATTAATGATTGATATGGAGATTATTTTTCATATATCATAGTCCATTATGTTTTTGATCTGGTTTTGGAATCTAGATATCATTCTTCATTGTGAAATTAAATGTTCCACTTCAACATAAGGATTTCATTTAGTGAGCATCCAGCAATGATCATGATATATGTGGTCTGTTATTAAATTAAAAAAAACAATGGTTTCAATTGCATGCATGTAACTGGGAAATCACTATTTCATGTTTTTAAATTGTATCTTCTTTATATTTAAATAATTAATTAATTAATTAATTATTTATGTAATTGATTGATTAATGGGTTAATGAAATTGTCCATTTCATGGGAAGGTTTAATTGGTAAATTGATGGGACTATGCATTTTTTTATTAATATAATGTCAAATTTATTGATTAATGGTAATAAATGGTTGTCTGGATTGTTCTTAAATGTTCATTAAAATATTTTATTAAATGTAGATAATTTGTTTATTGATAAATTGTTAATTTTATTCCATGGGGTTCAAATAAATAATTATGATTAATTTGTTTAATTGAAAATGTATTGATTAATGAGAATATTATATTAGAAGGTTAATGTTGAGAAAAATTATTTTATGTAACATTTTTATTTATATGATATAGTGTTATTTGTGAGATATGTGATTGTCACTATAGGAGAGGGACTAAGGATCCAAATACCCATATGTGGTAGTGAGAATGGGATAGGGGTGGAGGTTCCCAATACCCATATGTGACCCTGATGTTTGGGACTAGAACTAATGATACAAATACCGATATGTGATTGTTAGTGTGGGATAGGGACTGAGTTTCCATATAACAATGTCACAGTGAGGTGTGGGATATGTAATTGGTCTCCAAATACCCATGGGGTTCTAGACATGATGTTATACACCCATGATATTTGGATTGTACTATGGTTCCAATCTACCATGATATGAACTGATATTAAATGATGAATTATATGCATGGTATTGAGATATTTGATATCACTTGGGGATATTTCAAACTCCAGAACACTCCAATGAAGTTATTGATTATTTTGGTGTTATATTGAGTCGGCATATTTATGAGGCTAATAAATGAATAATAAAATCTGATAAATTTTTTTATTCGGGCAATTTTATTTTAATTTTTATAAAAATTAAGAACATTATTGAATGGATATTGTTTATGTATCATTGGTGGTGGCGTACTATGTTTTACTCACACCCTATATAGAATAGATGACCAGAGATAAAATTAACAATGTTTTTTCATGACAGAATAAGGGAAAGAGCACTATGTTAGATAGATAATTTGGGAGGGATCGTGGATGAGGGAACCGCACATGGGGTTATGAACCTATTAATCTTGTCAGTTTATTTATTATTAGATATTCCATTAGAAAAATGACATGTACTATAGAAAGACATATTTGCGGATTTAGTATGGATATTATTTCAAATTTTGGTTCATCATGTGATATTTGTCTGTTATTAATTATAGTATTCATTTCCATATTCGGAGTTTTTTTCAAATTTATTATCTTGTATTACTCTGATAAATTGGGTATTGTCTACCCATGTTTTGTATTCCTCCCTCAATGCTAGTCAGTAGCCAATGAAATACATAGAGGTGTGCATGAGGTCATCTGACTAACTGGCCTTGGAAATCAGTGTGTGGAACCATGGTCAAGATTTATCAATGTTTTATCATCGGATTATTATTTTATCTTTCATGTGTATTACTATTTAGGAATGGTATATTTGAGACTTGAAATATTCAATCCTTGGTCATGATTTCATCCAAGGGAGTGGATAACCCATTTATGGGGGAAACCCCAAGTATGTTGCACAAGATTTCAATAATTGATTTTTGTGGTTATAGTTGGATATTATTTCAACTTGAGTGGTGAACATGAAGTTTGAAGTGATTATAATATTTGATATTTTATTATATTTTAATTTTATCATATTATGGAAAAAGAGTTATGTATGTAAATAACATTATACACTCATTAATGATTCTAAAATGAGTCATTTTTATGTATGAAATGGAAATGAAGGTTTTTGTAATGTTTTTGAAATTTAAATGTTATTCCTTAATTTTATAATTGAAATTTAAAAGGTTCCAAATATAAAATTGGAATCTATAAATGGCGATAAATGTCGAAGATAAAAATGAATAAATTGCTGTATATTGAGAAACATAAAATGAGATTGTGTTTACCATTTGTTAATAATGACATATATATAATATGGTTAAGGGTTGTGATTTCACTAAAATTGTGACCATGAGGTAGGGTATGTGTCATGGATTTTATTTGTTTGATGTGAGTTGCTCTTTTTTAAATTTGTAAATAATATATTCTGTGTCCTAAAATATGTTTTAGGAATTGTATAGAAATTCCTCCATAATGATTTTTGTTGATAGGATGACTGAAGGATATTGATGGGAATGATCCTCCATTAGTGAAACCTGTGGAAATGATATTCATAGGTGAGGGATACAGAGTGAAGTTCCATGATATAATTTCTTCTATCATACAATTTATGGAATGAGAACCAGTGCATGTTGTGAAGCACATTTCAGTCCAAATGTGGAATGTTCAATTACTAAACCCTATGACTTTTACTAAAGAGTGTGGACTGGAGGTAGTTGAGTTCTAAATTGTGTTCATCATGACTATAAATGACCATTTAATGAATCCCACTTAGAAGATATTCCATTTGGATACTTATATGTAACATGTATTAGAAAATCTTTGGTGTAATGTTCAGGAATGTACTGGGACAAAATATGGTAGGGTTGTGGATGAATTTTTGTAAGGGTTCTAGGAAAAGTTTTATGTAGAGACACATTGAAAATAGAGGAAAGATATGTTTATTTGGTTGACCTAGTGGAGTATGTTTTTGATGTACAATATTGGTCTCTTTACTGACTTGCATATCATTTCTCTGGTACTGTAATGGCATGATACACTTCAAATAATTCATTTCTCAGACATACATAGTAATGAGACTATGTCCCAAGTTAACATATTTTAGAAAAATAATTTTGTGGAGTTAGTGGATAAGGATATCATATTTAAAGTAAACCTAAATAAGTCTTCCTATGTGGTACATGTGGTTTTATATGGATGAATAGGGGGTACATCTTCTAAGAGTAGGATTTTTAGTAAAGATAATGATGAAAAAATTATTGAAAAAAACAGTTCCCTTCGAGAAGGATCATTTACATATGATCTTATATGAGATCCTTGAAATTGGTACTATAGTTCGTTCCACATTCTTAGACATTGTACTCAAGAAGATATTGAGTGTTGAAATTACAATATGATGGAACATATATAGAGGTTCTATAGGAAGGCCTGATAGTTGGGTAGGGATGGGTTGTTTGACAAAACTACAATAACAAAAGGGGGTTCTACTACATATCAGTTAGGAATTAATTTTTATATTAGATGTGGTGGTAGAGTCACTGGGTTTGGTTATTCTAGGAAAGGTCATCCTTATAAGTAGAGAGGTTCATCAAATGGTACTCAGACCAGATCATAAGGAATAGGTACATGCCAGATGCAGGCAGTTCAACCTACACTTTTGGATATTTAGACTAGACTATCTATAGATAGAGGTACTAATCATGTAGATTCTATGTTCAGAAGTGAACTATTTTATATTGGTAACTCTTATTTATCTTCAGATGAACCATTTAGAAGAGGGTTGAAATCGATAGTGGAAATTTTCATTGTGTGGAATGATGATCGATACATATTCGAGAGTATGGTTGTAGGATATATGTTACTTTGGGGGGTTTTGTTGAGACCGAGTCTTAAAATACGTGGACATTAAATCATTTTAGATGTATATTCAATACATTACCAAAATACATGTCTGAGGACTATATTAGTTTAGTGAATTTGGAAACCTGTAAAAAAAATATTATATCTCAGGGAATGATCATTCACATATCCCATAAATATCTCCACAATTTGTTCTTATACATAAAACCACTCTTCATAACCAATGAATTGGAAACATAAGATTGGGGTGAGCATAAATGATCAGTAATGGTAAACAAGGGAGATATGTAAGAATAATCATGAGCATAAGGGAATGAGAACGTGATTATAAAATTATAAGATCATACCAATCATTTAAAATTTCAAATACATGATTCATGGAGTAAATTAGGGCAGTTCATAAGACATTATTCCTAAAAAAAGAAATCATAAAAGCCCTAAAATCATTAAATTGGAAAAACAATTATGGTAGATACATAAGAATATAATATGATTTCCATAGTAGAAAACGCCTTGATACCTTGACCGCATTGGTAGTATGGGATCACAACCCATACCTTATTAGTATTAATGGTTTACTACCAGGGAAATATTATTAGCATGAGTTATCTCCTCAAACTATATTTGTAGACATGGTTCACCCTCATGGCCATATTTGGAGCATGAGTTCGTCACTCATACCATCTCGGTAGTCATGGTTCAATCTCATGGCCATCTTAGTATTCATGGTTCACTTCCAATCACATCATATTATATCTCATGAGATACAAATGTTTTTGCAATGCATTGGAGGGAAATATAGGGCCCACCAATATCATAATGAAATCATTCAGTAATGTGCCACAAAATCTTAATCAATCACATATTCAACCATGAAACTTAATGTGTATCTCAAACATTTAAACATATCATAAATTATAGAAAAAGAAATAGGATTCATAACCATATCATAAAAATATAATCTAGTGAAATAGATATGGATTTCATAAACATATAACCCATGAAAGAGATTATGGTTTCATAAAGACCCTACCCATAAGCATAACTCATTCTTAGATTTAATATGAATGAAAACTTTAGATAAATTCATAATTGGGCATCCAAAACATCAACGAATGTGATCTTATATGGAAAATAAATTTAAAATATCAATTAAAAATAATTCTTGAGGAAAATATTATTTCTTATTTGAAGAAATATTTTTGATACGTTAAATCAATTGAAAATAATTTTCAATGAAATTTCCATTAAAACAAATAAAACACATGAAACCATTTTAAAACCCTTTTCCTTTAAATGATATAAAATAATCATCAAAAAATTTATACCAATGTTATCTTTGAAAACACATTGAATACAAATATATAAAGATTGATTTTTTTTGAAAATAATTAAACTGAAAATAATATTACAATGTATAAATAGTTCTTGAAAACATTTTTAAAACTATTCTCATAGGAAATAATTTGAATACATATAAAAAAATCTTGAAAATATTTTGAAAATAATTTCATTAAAAATATATATATATCATATAAATAGTTCTTGAAAATGTTTTGAATATCATTTTCCTTGAAAACACATTGAAATCATATAAATAAAGCATGAACAACTATTTAAACCCATTTTCATAGAAAATATTTTTTCAAAATATTTTCTTCAAAAATTTACATTATACATATAAACAAAACATCAAAGGATTGATGAAGGATAAATATTTGCATGCCATATAATGTAAAAAGAACATTCCATTTACATGGTTAAAAGGATAAAAAGATTACACATTCAGAAAGATACAAAAATATTCCTTTGAAAACATTGGTAAAAGACAAAAATAATATAATTTTATTTTAACTGTAATAGAATATTGGTAGAATCTTCATTGAATCCCTTTTTAGAAAACACAAATTTGAAAGAATATAGATTTTTGACAGAAGAATGGGTAAAAGTGGGCTTTCATAAAAAAATTTCTTAACTATATTTTCTACAATTGATTAAAAAATGGTACCACTACATGAATATAGCTTGAATAACTATATTATAACAATATTTTTTATTTTTTTGAGATATGTAACATAATAATTTATCAAATGAATCAAAAATGTAAACAATCTTGAAAAGTGATGGTATTGTCTCAATAAACACTTATAACATTGTTACAGGGAATAAGAATATCAATGAAAAAATTTAAATGAATAAAAAAATATCATGAAATTAAGTATATTAATTATGGAATACAAAAATTGGATGTTTATACACCTCAAAAAATGATTTTAGGGGCATAACAAAACATGAGTCTCAATGAAGGAAAATTTAGACAAAATATTTTTACCGATTTGGAATATTTTGAAATTTAAATCCCATGAATAAAAGCTCATAAAAATTATATATCATTACCCATAAATTATTTTATAACATACATAGAATAAAATCCTGGGTATTAATTACCCCACACAAAAGGCATGAGTGGTGAACAAAGCATGTATCTTATAAGAATAAAAGGTGATATTAAATCCCCATACCTTTTAGCGGGACACTCATCGAACTCATTAAAACCACCTATATAATTAATATAAATTTATTATACCACTTTTAAGATACCATATTGTTATATCTAATACCATTTATGGTTTTATTTTGGACTTATATTTCCGTATGGTTAACAATTCTATGTCAAGGTTTCACTTTGGGTAATATTCGCTTTTTTCGCTTGTGCCTAAATTAGTTATATCCTTAGAACTTATACATATATCATGATTAAATATGTAAACCATGATATTAATATCATTAATATACACTATATGTGTATTATTATAATATATTGAATTTATACATAAGAAACAAAATAAACCATTCATGGAGATGATAGTTCGTACGTACACATGAATGATATTTCTGATTAATTGTCGTGCTGAGTGATAGAAAATCCATAAAAAATATGAATATCTATATAAAATTATGAATTTAACATTATAATATCTTAGATATAATATATATTAACTAAAATCATCCTTAATATAGTCCTTGTTGTGTTTCAAAGAATTATATACCTTTGAGGGGGTGGTAGTCCACACATCTTTAAACACAATTATTGTATTCACATAAGATGGAAACCATAAATGTTTTTTCTAAATAAAAATTAGAGAATCCTGAATTAATTATAAATATAATATATATCATACCTAACTATAGTGTCCATCATAATGGACACTGTGATAGCTTGTAATGGAAAAATGAACAATCATCATTTTAATGAGGAAGTAGTTCGTCATTCATAGAAACAATATGTTAGGAACTGATTAAATGGAGGAGTGTGTAAGTGTAGAATGAACCATTTATAAACCAAATAATAGTATTTTTAGGGTAATATGTTTTATGTAATAATAGAATTAATAGAGTTTTACGGGATGGATAATGAATATTAAAGAAATAATTTGATAGAAGACATAACCTATTAATCGGGTAACACCTTTTGGTTTATGCCAAAATTCATCCTTTGATTGATCTATGCCAATAGAAACTCTTCTATTAGGAATGAATTATTCCTAATAATATGATTTTTTTGTTCTTTTTCAATATTAATAGGTTTGAGATTCGTGAGGATGTGGCAGTATTAGTGGCTTTTATAGGAAAAGAAAATAAATCACATGGAATTTTTAGAATCAAGTTAGTTGTACGCATGTAATTACCTAACAAAAGTCATACCAAACCAAAAAAATCAATAATGGATATTTTATGGTGATATATGGATAGATAATGGGGTTTTAAAAATATTATAGATCATTTTTTCCATTCATTTTATGGTTTTGTACAAAATTTGGATTATTTTGGCCTTAATCACAATGATTAATTTTAATCACTTTTACTAATCATTTTGGTCAAAAATTAACATTTTAAATTAGAATGTAAATATTTTTGTGTATAAAATTGTGTATTTTTGTTTTTTGAAATTCAAGTCACTACATCCGAAAAATTATGTTTAATTCTAGTCGTTCAGGCAGCTTGAAATAATGGGGTTTTAAAGTACTAAAAAAGGTCAATAGTTTGTTATGATTTTTTTTCTGTTCCAAAGTGGAATTTATTATAATGAATAAAATTGTATTAATAGATGTAATAATTATCTAATTTTAACAAAAAAAATTATAATATCATTACCATTAATAAATAATTAATCAAAAATTTAATTTTTAAATAAAATGGAGTATTTTTTCACTATTGATTAAAATATGTTGTTACTCAGAAAAATCCTAAAAACATTACCCT
Source organism: Viscum album (assembly GCA_963277665.1). Taxonomy (NCBI): domain Eukaryota; kingdom Viridiplantae; phylum Streptophyta; class Magnoliopsida; order Santalales; family Viscaceae; genus Viscum; species Viscum album. Next base: position 1,553,807,797 of record OY728121.1, on the reverse strand, counting down.
AGGGTAATTTCAACATTCTGAGTTAAAAAACACAATTAATTTTATCATAATAAATTTTTAAATGTGTATAATTTTTTTTATTATTATACTCCGAACATTCATGATAACTGTATTTTTATCATAAATTGACTTCACCAAAAATCATATAATTCACTATCAATATGTCATATTTATAAAAAACTATTATAAAAATATTTTCATTGTAGATATTATTATTCCAATAACTATGTCTAATATCTAGGTTATAATTATCACATTTAAATAATTATATTAAAATGTTTTGTAGAAACTCAATGTTGTGAGTATCATACACCAAGTCATATTACACTTATGTGTTACATATTATACCAGAAAAATATAGTTATTTAATAAAAACATCATCAGTGTTTCATGTAATGAAAAATAAAAAAAAAGGATAAATTAATTTGAAAAAAGTCACAAAATACATGGTTGTAACATTTTATAACCTTTAAAATGATTTTATTCCTCAAAATTCATCTAGGATATTGAAGGACTAATAATTACAAGTTTCATTCATTGAATCCCACATTGTAAAATTTAATATTACCCCTTCCTCTAATAAGGGAAATTTGGAACCATAACGGTTACCCGATGAAATATATAATTAGGTTTCAACATTGTAAAACATAAGTTGGGTGTGAATAAATAACATGTTTGAAAAGTGTAAATATTTATACGTAGTGATTGAGGGAGTCAATTACTAACAAGTAAACGATCAACGAAACAGTTAGACCCTCGATTTCATAAATCTATGATGATTTAAAATGACATTTTTCAACAGAATTAAGGTATCGGGACTACATGCCTTATTTTGATCATTATCCTAATGTTGAGTAATTATTTTATTGAGAAAGAATATAAGGATATATAATTACTTGATATATTAATATAAAAGAAATTTCATTCATTTTTTCTCCTTTTATAAATTTCAAATTCTCCATTAATTTTTCTAATGGAATCCTAAAATTAACATTGATGCCTGATGGGCTAAAATAATCATTTAGCATATCCTAAAGACTATAAAAAAATAAATTATAAATACTTTTAAATAGTATTAAAATATAAATACTGTTAATACAATACACTCTAACCATAAAAGTAACACTACTATTTAATCATAAATATTTATTCATAAAAAATAAGTGTATAATACCCAAGACACAATGTTGTTCAGTGGCAGTTGTGAAACTCTTATCATACTTCGGTCATGGGATCAAGACTAGTGAGCTTTTTAAACATGATTTGTTGTCGTCCGACATACATAATTTTATTTTCTAAGAAAACTCTAATAGAATTTCCAAAATATACTATACATACATGAAATGAGCTTAATAACTAACTTTCCTTTTAACCAATGCATTCCAAAAAACCTCAGTAAAAAAATACATTCTATGAATTTTAACATAACCATTTCATAAATAGATAACCTTATAACCCTTCTGAAATATGAAAATCCAAATTTATAGATGGAAAGTCACAAAACCATCATATCATTGTTCCCCTACATATCAAAATATTTCTCTCGTTTTTCACATTCCAATCTTGTGAATACCCTTGTGGAAAATTCTCCTGAATCATGGTGACAATATCAATTAACATAATCCCTTTTGGAAATCATGAATTCTTCCTGATTCTATAATAAATTGGATCTCTTCATCAAATCCAAAAATGTTGTAAACATCAAGCTTCATGAAATATAACACTTTGTTAATAATCATATCCAAATTAATCCTTACCATCCAATTTACTTATTCAAAACCACCAAATCATTATCCAAATAGAATTATCATAAAAAATTATAATATTAATTGATATCCATACTTAATCAAAATATCACATTGTAATTAAATAATATCTCTAGTCCATTGGGAACATTCAATAGAAACTTGTGAATACTAAGAGAAAAATATTTTTAGAAAAATACTTCTATAATTCATCATTCATAATTATTATGAAACAAAATAAAAAAACACTGCTTACTTTATCCTCAATCCATTAATAGTAAAAACTAATCACATTACGTAATACCTCATTCTTTTAACATTTCATATGTAGTATCTTCATAAACAACATTGTATGCATTATTCACACCAACTTGTAAATTTTATGCATGATCTTTACACTGGGGGAATTAAGTTTCATAATTAACATTTATTCCACAGTTATAACAAAGAATATTCAATGATTACATAGGGAGGACGATAATCCCATCCATTTCATTAAGTAAAATTTTCATCTTTCTCTTACAATAAGTTGATTTGAGTTCTTCTTTTCCACAGTCAAAACAACTTTTTGTTCTTATAAAATATTCACATTAGTGATTCGATCCACACTGTTGACACAAAGGAAACAAAATCTTTATTCCTCCATGGACTCCATTTCCCAAACCCTCGCTGAACTAATTCATTCTTTTCATTGGAGAGTCTAAGATTTGGTTAATGTACATGTTCTAAATCATGTTCCTTGAATACTGATTAGGCATAAAAACAACATCTTTATCTCAAGTAATAATCCCACTTGTCTCCTCATCAGAAAATTGTAAATCAAATTCAACATTAACTCAATTTATTCACATTCCCATCATTGACTCAATCTTGAAGCATGTCATGAGCATAACTTATCATATTATAAAACCACACAGTTGAGAAATGATTTAGTTTTGGTATTTCTATTTCATGAATCCCTCCTAAATGTTGGACACCCTCTGTTCATCCATGGTTATTCATAACCATCATATATCTAAATCCCTAATGATTGTTAGTGAAGAGTTTCTGAATTTCAAAATCATATTCCTCCAGAGAGTCAAAACATGTAGGATGTAGGGACCTTTTTTGTGTAATATATTCCCATACATAATGCCCGAAACATATTGTCTGAGTTGTTACCTCTATGTACATGAGTTCCAGAGCTTGATCAATTTGTAGAATCTTGATAGTGATATTTTAAAAGGAACCCACTCACTCTACCCTTTACCAAAATTTCTTGATATTTCCATAAATGTTGATTCATCCTTCTACTTATCCTTAGAGATATCCCTAGTCATATCCATACAAATATAATCAGGGATATGACTAATTTTTTATCATCTTATTTTCCTATGGTTGACTAAACCATTTCTTTGATACAAACTATAAAGACCCATGATTAACACACATGGATATATCAACATTTTAGATATATATATAAATATATATATATTACATTACAAAAATAAATTCCCAAGGTCCATAATAGTTTATTGACATTGTAATCGTGGATAAAAAATCGTATATCATGGTGAATGATCTTAAAATTTTTTTATAAAGATCATCACCTTTACAGATTCAACCTAAAATCTTTCTTCATAACTTGGGGAAAGTAAACATAATAAAGTTTTGAGCTGAGATTCATAGTAAAGGTAAAAATATGTGTATATATATATATGTATAATCATTATCATAAATATATGATAACATGATCATGAAATTATAACATAATACCCTGCATATTAGAGATCATACACAAGAATCATTGAATAAATACTGGCAGTTCATATGTCACAATCATTAAGGAAATAGCGAACATAATCCCTGAAAATTTAACATGAGAATAATAAATGTAATTATGAAATATGTGTATGAATATTATATGGTTTCTGTAGTTTCCAAGGAATCAATTCAAAGACCATATTTGTAGTATGGGTTTACTACCCATACTATCCTGGTAGTCATGGTTTACTCCCATGTCCATCTTATTAACATGAGCTCACTCCTCATACCCACTTGGTAGTCATGGTTCACTCCCATTGGCATCCTAGTAGTGAAGGATCATTTCCAATAACATCTTATATTATCTCATGATATATAAATATTCACCAAATTCATTTGGAGGGAGATATAGGTCCCACCCATCTCATAATTAAATCATACATAATTATACCTAATAATCATAAGAAATCATATCTTAACCCATTAAATAAAATGGGTATCATAAACAAAGAGCATGTCATAACCATTCGAATAAGATGCATGGTTCAACAACATTTCATTAAATGAATAACCAATGAAAGAGAAATGGATTTTATAAACATATAAACTGTGACAGAGAAACACATTTTATAAAGACCGTGATAATAAGTGTATCCCATTCATATAAATAATATGAATGGAACCATTTGATAACATCATAAAAGGGAATTAATAACATCAAAAGATGACATATTTGATAGAAAATAATTTTTAAATATCATACAAAAATATTTCTTTAGGAAAATACCATTTTTTCTTTGAAAAAGGTTTTTTAATATGAAAAAATTTTAGTTATTTTTCACTCCAATGGAAATATTATTACCATGAGTTCACTAGTCATACCATCTTGGTAGTCGTGGTTCACTCTCATGGACATATAATTAGTAAACGTTCATTTCCAAGACCATATTAGTATATCTCATAAGATATACATCTTTACCTAATGCCTTGGAAATAGATATATGTGACAGTCTAGACCTGGATTCTAATCAAAGAATGCCTTGAGGCCAATGGGCCTCTTATCCTCATGCACATATTCCCAAATACTAGATGCAATTGACTAGTCACGAGGGGCTTGGTTGTGTCTCTGTGGAGACTATTAATTCCTTACCAATGTGTATCGTAGTGGGTGAATGTCAACATAGGTAAATAGTGGAAACAATATATGTAAAAATAAGGAATAATGGAAAATGGAGAAAATATTAACTACAACTGAAAAAACTGGAATAGAATTCAACAACTAGTGATATTTTTTGACTATAAAAATGGAAAACATTTTGACAAGAAATAAGGAATAACATTTTCCAAAAAATTATAAAGGAAATATATAATTATCCTAAGAATCCCATGTTTCAACTCAGTCCTCTGTTATCAACCTCCATAACAAACAGCAAGCAATCATGTGTTCGAGGAAATAGGCTTTCCATTTTCAACACTTGCAACTAGGTTATCTATATTAGGCACCAAAAGGCACTCATAGAGGCTGTGAAATAAATCTAGGTAGGACACCACCAATGGTGTCTATTACATATAGCTTGTGCAACAGAAATGTAACTGTGTGAAAACATGAATATATAAATTAATGTTGTAAAATGTAACTAAATACCCAAGTAACTACTAGAAACCTTAGTTGGGGTCTGAACGTAAACATTCCATTTAGTTATTATTACTAGTTTATAAATTAGTCACATATTATCCATGGTAAAGGTTCTATGTTAGGACAAGGATACCTAAGATGATATTTAATAATGAAGTTCCATGTTAATAAATAAGGCAATGTAGACCTCAATGGTTTCCAACACAATAGTTATAGTAAACTGGATATAAATAAGAGTATATTAGAAGGATCATATTTCAAGTAATTCCATAATAAGGTGCCTACCAAATTCAACATGATCGTCCAAGGTATATAGGATTAGGTAGAGATATGGCCCTATGGGTTGTAAACATGGAACCTACATTTCAATGCTGGATTCAAGGAGTGTTTCTCAGGAATCCTGTAATAATATGGAGTGATCTGGTGGTTCCATACTAGGCATCGAAGAACAGACAATGATTGGGATCTTGGTGGGTCTAAACATAGAAAATCAATATCATTGAATCAGAATGGGGTTCCCGAGTTCTCATGTAATTCCCTGATCAGAATCCATGGTGAGATCATGTTAGGCCATTCTTATTCGATTATGAAGTTAAATACTATTCAATTTGGTTCATGCCTTTCCTTTCATTAGAATGACAAGGTCATGTATAATGGAACCATTGGATTAGGCCTTTTCATTCATTAGTTTTATAAGTACAACTAGCAATAAACCGTTTAATAAAGTTATAATTAATCAATAAGTCCATTCAGTTGAAGACCTTCCTTTCAGGCATGTGACAAGGCCTGTAGTGTGAAACCATTCATTTAATCCATTTGAAAAATATTACATATTTAAGGTTCTATTTTATACGTTTCATTAATTTGGTAAGTGGTTATATGTGTATTCAAACTACTATTCATTTACATTTAATCTAGTCAAGTAAAATCATTAATATACATTCCAATAAAAGTTTCACATTTCATTGTCAAATTGAAGCACTTACCATAGCTGGGTCATGTAACAACCTGAGATTTTATGAGAATTATTCTTTTTAATTTCATTAATGTCTTGTGTTTTAGGCGACACCAAGATTATCTTGTACTATACGCAACAACGTATTGTCTTGCCGTATATGAAACACTATTCTTGGATCATGTTACACACAATTTCATGTTAATTTTGTGGAAATTATTTTACCCAACATTAAGTATAGATTTTTTTTAACATATAAATGAAATATGTTTTGATTATGTTATATGCAACACCAAACAGAGCTTTCACTACACTCAGCCCTAATTTGTCTTGCATTACACACAATCAAGACCATCTTTGATAGCGTGTGTTGTACACAATACCAAGTTTCACTAAACGAGATATTATTATAATATTATTATAAACTAAACATTATGAATAGTAATACCCACATTCTGAAAAATTATAAATTTTATCTATCAAAAATGGACTTCATATTTGGATTCTGAGTATTGAAATTATCCGAGGATAGACTTTTTGAATATTTATGAAAATGTTCAATTTTTTATGAATAGTGAAAACAGTGGGTTACTATTTTAAAACCGACGTTTTATTTAAATAATTATTTATTTTATTTAAAAAAAATTTGGTCAAAATTTATACATAATAGCTATATAAGTTCAATTAAATTCATTAGAGTCATTTTATAATAATTTTAGATATATAAAAATTTTACTGAACTTTTCACCGTCTTTTACCCACCTCCGAGGAGATTTTGAAAATTTAAATAAAACTTAATTTTACCGCTTCTTTGAGTGGAATTTTGAAAATCCGAGAGACACAGTTAATATCGAGTTGTAAAATGTGGTTCAATAAGATAAAAATAATTTTTGATGAATGGTAACTTTTTACTTTTATTTACCACGGTTAAAAGTAAATAAGGTAATTAAGGGTAAAAATGATATTATTATTACACTAACACATGTCCTAATTCTTTTAGATAACTGTAATTCGAGAAAAATAAAACTTAGGAATAAAATATTACCCTTTAGGTCCACTTGGATTAGAATAGGACACTTATTATTATTTTATTTAAAGAAGAGTTAAAGTAGTTAAAATCAATGTTTAATAAAGAAAACATTTTTAATTTAGGGAAATACATAAGATAAATTCGAAAATAAATATTCATTAGAAATCAAAAAATATTTCCTGCATAATTTTTCTTTATTTATAATTTTTTTGAAAATATATAATTTAATTTATTTATGACACAATGATGATTCATTAATTACATTATTAGTGAAATATTAATATAATTGATGTTATAAATACTCAAATAAATATAATTTGAGACGTTTTATAAATTAAAATAATATTTTAGGTTAATATGACATGTTATTATTGATTCAATTATCTTTTTTTGAACTAATCATGCTGTTATGTTTTTCACAAAAATCAATTACCAAATAGTGTTCAAATTGACATAAAATAGTTTTTAAAACAAATATTATATTATTAATTGTTATAAAATTCTTAAAAATATAAGGTTCAGATAAATGACTTATATAAAGTCATATATATTAATAATGAACTACTTGGGGTTCATTTGTCTTGTTATAGTATGTTTATTAACCAAATAACGTAAGAAAACAAGAAGACACGGTAAAAGTTAAATTATTTAACTTTGAGTTAATCTAAATGATAAGGATAAAATATTAAACTAAACTTTTCTAAAACCTATTGGTTGAAAGTATTTCGACCCATCCCCACTTTATCTTATAAATAAATCAATTTGTAACCATTATGAATAGAATATGACTTTCTTATAAAATAGTATTTTATGTTTTTCCAAAGGTGTCCCTCTCCTCCCTTATAAAAATGGAACACCTTACCTCTTCTCTTCACACCCTTTTGAGCCTTTAAAATCGGCCAACCCCTGAAAATTATTCTTCTAAAACTATCTTGTTATATCATAGATGTTCTGGTCTCCTCAAAAGTCCAACTCTAGTGCCTTTAGAATATGTTTAAAGTAGGTGCGTCGAGGAAGAGGTAATCTCTTCTACTGACTCTTTCATGTTTCCTTCTTCTTATACTTCCTCTTCTTTAGTTGTTTCATTATAAAGTAATAAAATTAGTATTATTTAAATACTTATATGTTATTATAAATATGAAACATCGCTATTTCACCTTCTATCTATCCTACGGAAAACAAAATCACCGCGCGCGTGTACGTACGGAATACCGTCTCCACGCCGTGGTGTAATCAGTTTTTCCACCACCACCATACATGGATGGGTATAATGGTGTGTATAATAACGATATATTATAATTATAACATCATACTGATTATAAGATATTAAATATTCCACTCAAATTCCATTCAATAAATATGGGAACGATATCATCGCTCGTGCAATCATACGGATTAACGTCACCACGACGCGATGAGATTCATTTTCCATGTTAAGAAATTCATGATTGATTATAATGTATATTTAATAATTTATCATGAAATATATGACATAATAATGCTACTGGAATTATGTATACATATATATTATTTTCATCTACTTAATTCCATTCAATTCAATAAGAAAACAAAAAACAGCGTTCATGCATACATACAGCCTACCGTCTCTATGAATGGTGTATTTCTTTCCATTTATAGATATACTATATATATATATATATGAATATATATTATATATAAATCATTTTTTATATTCTGGAATTAAGTAATCATGATCTAATTAATCATATGAATTGCTGTAAGTCAAAACAATGATGATAAATGAAACGATTTTACCCAAAATGCTACTTTAACATGAATTTACAAATGAACGGGTAATATAATGTTATAAGTGAACCATATATGATATCATAACAATTAATATGATTCTGTAATAATACATTGAAATTATTTAAATCATTATACAGGTGGTTCAGATACATACGAAGAATATCGGAAATATGGTAAGGGATAATTATTCTAATCTCAGTCTTATCTGAGATTGTTTATTCGTAAGTATTTACAGGGGTTATGTTTATTATCCATTTCCATATGTTCTCAAAATGTTTTCATAAAATTTTTACTTTTCTTCCATGTATGTTTAAATTCATTTTTACCCTTTTTTACTTTTACCGCATCGTATGGAAGGAATCTTTCTTTTGTTTACCATACGAGGTACTTTTTTACTTTTCCGACAAAAGTACGAGGATAATGTTTTTTAACTTATACGTCATGAACAGATTTTCACGGTTTCATAATGACTTATTTTCATGAAGCTTACTCTAAAATATTTCAGGATTATTTTCAAAAGAATCCTTTTATTTTAAAATTTCATGGCATTTTGTGAAAATAAAATGATTTTGAAGAAGAAATGAAATTTTCCTCAAGAATTTATTTCATGTGTTTTATCAAAACCTTTTTCCATCTAAGATGAAATTATTTAATATGTTAATATTTCAAGTATAATGTCTCTATTATTTACATGGTTTGATCCCTATTATGATGAAATGTTATCTATTTGTTTAATATGGATTATGTTATGATGGAATGATGTTTATAAAAACCATTTAATTTTTTCGGTTATGATGAATGATTTATGTTTATTTTGTGGAACAAGTATTAATGGTTTCATTATGAGATGGGTGGGACCTATATCTCCCTCTAATGAATTTTGAAAGATTTATATCTCATTAGATAGACATGGTTGTAATGGTATGTTAATCTAGTTCAGTGATACAGGACTGGAATGAGGATTGAACTCAATTCAGAAAGGGAATTTGTCCACTAAGATGGTATTGGCAGCAATGCCTTGGCTACTATAGAAATCATATCATGTGCTTAATGGTTTTCCACAATTATATGTTTTCATCCCATGATATTTGATCATGATTGATGTTCCATTGTGACATATGCCTTATGTACTTCAAAGATATATGTCTTTTCTCAAGAAATTGATGTTTAGATTTTATGTTCTAGTTTTTGCATTTAAATGTTTATGGATTGTTTTATGTTCTCAATGTTTACCCTTACTGAGCATTTGAGCTCAGCATTTTTATGTTTTATTTTCCCCATGATAAAATGAAAGGTTTTAGTTAAGAAAACAAAAGGGGAAGATCTTTATGGGAGATGTTGAAGATCTTTCACCGTGATTAGAAGATTATGTTCCATGTTTCCAAAGACACTAAACTATTACGGTCTTTTGGTGTCTATTTTTTTTATTTATTAAGTATTCCACAAAAGTAATTTAATGTCTATGTAAGTCAAGATTTGGGTGTCTACGGATGGTATCATAGGAAAGTTTTATTCAACCATTGGAAACTAGGATGTGATAACTTTAGTGAGATCCCTAGAGTTATTTCTAAGGTATGTCTAGGGATGTCCCTAAGGTTAAGTATATGTATAGTTTATATTCCTATAATTACGTCAAAAATCTAAGAATTAAACCTATGATATTAGATATTGATGTTTCTCCCCCTTTATTATGTTTTATTACCTAGCATGATTTTTGCCTCTCACACTATACTTTTTGGGTTTTAGACGATGGCTGGAACCCGAAGGAACCGTGTTGATCAATGTAATGGACAATGCAATGATTGCCCTCCTAAACAAACAAATGTTATGGGAGATGGAGTAAATAATTTTATTTCTATACTTTCACAAGCTATGAATCATTTTGGACTACCAAATGAGGAGAGAAGGGACCAATATTCTATTGACTCCTTCATGAGGAAATGTCCACATTTTTTTAGTGGGTCTTCTGATACACTTCTTGTGGAACAATGGATCAGTACCACTGAAAATATATTTTCCATACATCGCAGTTCGGAACATGAAAAATTCACTCCGGCTATTTACTGTTTAGAAGGTGAAGTAGATCAATGGTGGACTCTAATTAAGAATATGAGGCCTTGAGATGAAATCAAATCCATCGAATGGGATGAGTTCAAGAAATTATTTTTCAATAAGTACTTCAATAGATTTCTTCGAACTAATATGGAAAAGGATTTCCTTGATCTTATGAAAAAGGATGATGAATCTATTGGTATATATGAAGCGAATTTTACAAGGCTTGCAAGGTATGAATATGGCTTTATCATCCAACCTGAAAGTAAACCGGATAGATTCTACAGTGGCTTAAAACCAAGCCTTCGAAGGGCATCAGATATAAGAGACTTCAGTAGCTATGAAGAAATTGTGTGTTGTGCTATCAAGGTAGAAATTGAAGTTGGTGTTACATATCCATCTCAGGGTTTTTACATGAAACAAAATATGGAGTTCATGGAGAAATCTCAGAATAATTGTGAAAAGAAGATGAATGTTTCTTTATGATCAAAGGGTGGAATGAAGCATGGTGGAGATTGTCTTAAAGGGACTAGAAATTGTTTTTATGTGTGGAAAATAAGTTCATCGAGAAGATTAATATCGAAGTAATGGAAAAGAGTTTCTAATGATGTGAATAATGAAATTACTATAGAGAATGCACCACCAACACTTCAATGCTTCAAGTGTAAGGAAATGGGGCATTATGCTAATCAATGCCCTAATCCAAGGGTTAATGATAATAAACGTGAGCAACCACTTAAGGAAAAGGATAAAGGGAAGTCACATGAAATCACTATTTGTGATGTTGAGTATGAAAATGATGTTGTGTAATTATTAAGTGTTTATGTAATGGTATTTCAAAATAGTATTATGGAATCTCATTTATGGCATCATAGAATTTTGGAATATCTATGTATTGGTATTCAATAATTATATGGTACCAGTAACCATGAAAAGGGATTGAAATATTTTTGGAATAAACATGATATGAAAATAATGAAGCAATAAATAGAAAATGAAATGAGCTCCTAACTGATATAAGGAAAATGTTATATAATGGTTTGAGTATATAGAAATTTTGGGATTTTGGTATGTGGAAAGTGTTAAATTTTGACAGCCATCATGTTTTCACTAAGGTTCAATGGGTATTTCAAGAGAATGCATGATTAAGGTATTCATATAATTGTTATATGACCAACAAGAAATATCGTATGTTATATGGGGGATAAATTATGGTATTCACAAGCTCAACAGATGACATTTCTAGTAATTGTTTTTTATACTATGAGCTTGGACAGAAGTATTTTGGATAAGCCTAAAGATTGGAATGGATTATGTAGGACATAAGTTAGTATTTTTTATGGCTAGATTTTTTTGGATATTATTGATGGAATGTTATAATAATGTAGTTTTAGAAAAAGGACAACCTGCAGGACGGGCGACAACCCGTCGCGTCGGACAAGGCTGTGGGAATCAAACCAACAAACGAAGTCTGACAGGCCTTTATCGCCTACCACTAGCCTAGAGGAAGTCCCTGGTTAGTAGAAACTAGTTTTATTATATTATACGGTGTGATAGATTAAGTATAAGTCCATTTTTGGAATCATATACGATTAACCTTACAATCGATGGACTTATGTATATTTGATAACTTTTTATAACCTTTTGTTTGAGACAGATAGAATGAACCATCATTATATCTCATGATCTTATAACTCTTATTGAATGACAAATTCAACTTGATTTATTTAAGAGATGAAGTGGAAATTATCCAAGGAACGACCAATGGCGAGACTGTACCAAAATCAAGAAAGTATTTCTTCTAATTCCAATTTCTTCAGCTTTATGGAAATGATCCTGAAAACCAATAATGTTGTCCTGGTGCCCTTATATCTGATGAATTATATGATACCTTATATCATCACAATTTTATGGATTTGTGATTTTTGTCTTTTTCATAGCCATTTCCTCTACCACACTTCTTAGATTTTGATGGTTATAATTCTCTTCCATATCCGTATTTTCACCTAAGTTGTCCTATGTGGAAACCCAGTGCTGAGTTACTTTGACTGACTGTTATGATTCTAACATCCTTTTTTAAAATGAAGTTTTAGTATTCCTTTTTATGATGTGGGTTTCAATAAAAGAAACTATCCAGTAGAAAACCATTTATAACCCTGATGAATTTCGATGGTGAAATTCATTTTAAGGGGGGTATAATTTAACAACCCAAGATATTATGAGAATTATTCATTTTAAATTCATTGATTTCTTGTGTTGTACGTGACACAAAGATTAGATTGTACTATACGCAACATTGTATTAGATTGCAGTATATGTGACACTATTCTTGGCTCGTGTTACACACAATTTCATGTCTGTTTTATGGAAATTATAATACACAACATTAAGTATAGATTTTGTTTAATGTATAAATGAAATAAGTTTTGATTATGTTATACGCAACACCAAATAGAGTTTTCACTACATGCAACCCTGACTTGTCTTGCATTACACGCTATCAAGACCTTCTTCGATAGTGTGTGTTGTACGCAATACCATGTTTCACTACGCTAGATATTATTATAATATTATTATTAACTAGCCATTATGAATAGTAATACCCACTTTTTAAAGTTTTATGAATTTTATCATTCAAAATGGACATCATTTTTGGATTTGGAATATCGAAATCACCCTTCGGTGAATATTTTCTATTTTTCTAAAAACGTTCAATTTTTGATTAATATAGAAAACACTTGGTTACTATTTAAAAACCGACTTTTTATTTAAATAATTATTTAATTTATATAAATTTATTTTAGGTCAAAATTGATACATAATTCCTATATAATTTCAATGAAATTCATTGGAGTCATTATATACAAATTTTAGATATATAAAAATATTATTGAACTTTTCACTGTCTTTTACCCACCTCTTATGAGAATTTGAAAATATACATAAAACTTAATTTTAACACTTCTTTGATTGAAATTTTGAAAATCTGAGAGGAACTATTAATATCAAAGAGTAAAATGCAGTTCAATAAGTTAAAAATAATTTTTGGTGAATAGTAACTTTTTACTTTTATTTACCACGGTTAAAAGTAAATACTGTATTTAAGGGTAAAAATGATATTATTATTACCCTAAAACATGTCCTAATTCTATTCAATAAGTGTAATTCGACCAAAAACAAGCTTAGGAATATGATATTACCCTTTAGTTCCACTTGGATTAGATTAGGGCACTTAATATTGTATTATTTAAAGAAAAGTTAAAATAGTTAAAATCAAAGTTTAATAACGAAAAAATTCTTATTATAGGGTTATAAATAAGATAAATTCAACTATAAATATTAATTAGATAGATAAAAATATTTCCTATAAAATGTTATTTTAATTATAATTTTTTGAAATTACATAATATAATTTATTTATGACACAATGATGATGCATTAATTACCTTATTAACGAAATAATAACATAATTGATGTTACAAATACCCATATAAATGTAATTTGAGAATTTTTATAAATTTAATTATTTTTTTAGGTTCATATGACATGTTAGTATTTATTCAATTAACTTTATTATAACCAATCATGTTGTTATGATTTTCACAAAAATCAATTACAAAATAGTGTCAAAATTGACATAAAATAATATTTAAAACAAATAATATATTATTAATGGTTATTCTATTCCTAAAAATATAAAGTTCGGCCAAATAACTTATATAAGGTTATATATTTTAATAATGAACCAGTTGGGGTTCTTTTGTCTTGTTATAGTAATTTTAATAACCATATAGTGTAAGAAAACATGAAGATACGGTAAAAGGTAAATTATTTAACTTAGTGTTAAATATAAATGATAAGGTTAAAATAGTAACCTAAACATGTATAAAACCTATTTGTTGAAAGTATTTCGACCCATACCCACATTATCATCGAGATAAATCGATTTGGAACCATTAGAAACCTAATATTACTTTATAATAAGAAAATAATTTATGTTTTTTCAAAGGTGTCGCTCTCCTCCCTTATAAAAAGGGCACCCCTTCCCTCTTCTCTTCACACCCTTTTGAGCTTTGAATCTCAGCAAAACCCTACCAATTCTTCTTCTAAACCTCTATAGTTATATCATAGAGGTTCCGGTCTTCTCAAAAGACCGACTCTAGTGCCCTAAGAAGAAGTTTAATGGAGGTGTGTCGAGGAAGAGGTAATCTCTTCTACCAACTCTTTCAAGTTTCTTTCTACTTCTACATCCACTTCATTAGTTGTTTCATTATAAAGTAATAACATCAGTATTATTTATATATTGATATGTTATTATATATATATGAAACAACCCTATTTCACCTTCTATCCATCCTATGGAAAATGAAATCACCGCGCGTGCGTACGTACGGAATACCGTCTCCACGTCGTGCTGTAATCAATTTTTCCACCACCACATTACTTGGATGGGTATAATGGTGTAAATAATAACTATATATAATTATTATAAAATCATAATTATTTTAAGATATTATAACATCCACTCCAATTCCATTTAATAAATATGGGAACGATATCATCACTCGTGCATACGTACAGATTACAATCTCCATGACGCGATGATATTCATTTTCCATGTTAACAATTAAAGAATGATTATAAAGTATATATAATAAGTAATCATAAAATATAGGACCTAATAATGCTACTAGATTTATGTATATATATATATATGTATTTAATCTACTTAACTCCATTCAATTCAATAAGGAAATGAAAAACAACGTTCATGCGTACGTACGACCTACCGTCTCCATGAATGGTTTATTTCTCTCCATTTATCGATCTATTATATATATTTGAATATATATTATATATAAATCATGTTTTATATATTCTCAAATTAATTAATCATGATCTATGTAATCATATTAATAACTACAAGTCAAAACACGGATGATAAATGAAACGATTTTACCCAAAACGCTACTTTAATATGAATTTACAAAAGAACTGGTAATATAATGTCATATGTGAACCATATATGATATCATAACAATGAATATTATTCTGTAATAATTAAATGACATTATTTAAATCATTATACAGAAGTTTCAGATACATACATATCATATCAGACATAAGGTAAGGGATAATTATTAAAATCTCATTCTTATCCGAGATTGTTTATTCGTAAGTATTTACTGGGGTTATTTTTATTATCCATGTCGATATGTTCTCAAAATGTTTTCAAAAAATGTTTACTTTTATTCCATGTATGTATAAATTTATTTCTACCTTTTTTTTACTTTTACAACATCATATGGAGGGAATCCTTCTTTTGTTTACCATACAAAGTGCTTTTTGACTTTTCGAACAAAAGTATGAGGAGAATGTTTTTTTAACATAAATTTCATGAACGGATTTTTAAGGATTCATAACAAATTATTTTCATGAAGCCTACTCTACAATATTTCATTATTATTTTCCAAAAAATCCATTTCTTTAAAAATTTCATGGAATTTTCTGAAAATAAAATGATTTTGCTGAAGAATGGATATTTTCCTCAGGAATTCAATTCATGTGTTTTATCAAAACCATTTTCCATCTAAGATGACATTATTTAATATGTTTATATTTCAAATATAATGTCTCTATTATTTACATGTTTTTATCCTTCTTATGATGAAATGATATCTATTTGATTAATATGTATTATGTTATGATGGGATGATGTTTATGAAACCTATTTTATTCATTGGGTTATGATGAATGATTTATGTTTATTTTGTGGCACAGGTAAGAATGTTTTCATTATGAGATGGGTGAGACCTATATCTCACTCCAATGCATTGGTTAAAGATTTATATCTCATGAGATAGACATGGATGGAATGGAATGTTAATCTGGTTCAGTGATACAGGACTGGAACGAGGAGAGAACTCGATTCAGAAAGTGAATTTGTCAACTAAGATGGTCTTTGCAGCAATGCCTTAGCTACTACAGAAATCATATCATGTGATTAATGGTTTGCCTCAATTATATGTTTTCTTCCCATGCTATTTTATAATGATTGATGTTCCATTCTGATATATGCCTTACGTCCATCCAAGATAAATGTCTTTTCTCAAGATTTTGATGTTTAGATTTTATGTTCATGTTTTTGCATTCAAATGATTCTGGATTGTTTTATGTTCTCTATGTTTACACTTACTGAGCAATTGAGCTCACCCTTTTTTTGTTTTCTTTTCCCTAGGATATAAAGAAAGGTTTTATTTAAGAAAAAAATTGGGGAAGATCTTTATGGGAGATTTTGATGATCTTTCACCATGATTAGAAGATTATGATCCAAGTGTCCAAAGACACTAAACTATTAAGGTCCTTTGGTTTCTGTTTTTGTTATGTATTAAGTATTCCGAAAAAGTAATGTAATGTATATGTACGTCAAGATTTTGGTCTCTACAGGTCATGTGGTGAGAATAAATAAAATATTCCATTTTAAAATTCCCATTATAGATAAATCAATTTAAAATAGAAAATATTACCCCTATAACGGTCAAGCAATGTCCCACCCGTACGAGCGCTCAAACGTGTCAAAAATCAAAAACCACAATTATGGAATAACCTTTGACATTGAGGGATCGAGTAATGGTAATAACCACAAAAAATTAATCTCCTATATTAAAATACACTACTACAAATTTGGGATATATCCACGGACCTATAGACATGGTTTTATAGGTCCGTGGCTATAGGTATCATACTGCCACGGATTTTTTTCCAATCCGTGGCTAAATCGCACGATTCCGTTTTCCCCCAATCCATCGGGCTTCCTCCATGCCTCGCGTTTTCCTACTCCCCGAGCCCTCCTCCTCGTCGCATACTCCTCCTTCACGATGCCTCCACGCTGCGCCCCCCTCCTCCCCGATGCCTCCTCGCCGCGCCCTCCTCGCCACGCCCTCCTCCCCGAAACCTCCTCGCTGTGACCCTCCTTCCCGACGCTACCCTCACCAGCAGCACATCTCCGACAATTCCCCATGGCGGACGGCCTCCCCTCCCTTGTGCTCCCTCGCCAGCCACGACATCCCCTCCCTGCGCGCACGCCTCTAGCGCCCCACCTCCCTGCGCGCATGCCTCTGGCGCACCTCCTTGTTGGCCAGTCCACCTCCGGTGATCGGACCCCTCCTGGTCGAGCCCTCTTAGCACTGCCAAGATTATATAAAAGGAACATAGTATTCATTGATTTCTAGGGTACTATAAGTGATTTTTGGAACACATCGCAAGGATTGTAATTCATTTGACCTCCCATATGTGGAATAGGAAGAAGTTTTCCTAGACTAAACAGTACCAAAGATCCATCAAGGGATTGAAGTTCAGGCTAATGAGTGATCATATTTTTAGACTATCTAAGGAGATCATGGAGTACTTAGTTTATGGTTATGACTTTAGAAAAGTGATTGGTTGGATGTTGATGCAGATATATAATTTTATTACATATGGGTCAAGGAAATTTATACCCCGTGAGTAAAAAAACATGAATTGTGATCTAGATCTAGTATTATTAGTCCTAACTTAGACGATTTGGAAGAATTGTCTTATGCGTGATCAAATTGATATTTAATTAGACCATCAGAGTCCCGGGGATGTATTCACATATAGGGACATGAACATGAGAAACTGTTTCATGTTGTAATTCTTATAGATAAATGAATTTGAGATATTATATACTCATTGAATTTAAAAAATTGTTTTAGATTCCATTAGAAGGAAGTCCCATGCTCATTTTACATAGGATGCATTTGACCGATTTTCTACCATGACATGAACACTTGTTGGGATTGTGGGTGAATATTTTATTCAGTTGAGTGTGATGACTCCTTTAATTATCCATCATGTGAGATATTCCATTTTAGGTTACACCTACTATGAGTTATTATGTGACTAGATATCCTTCGTAGATTCACCCAAAAGATTTTTTGAATAAGGGAATGGTATCATAATTTTATAGGGATGGACTGTGGTCCTAGTAATGATGTTAGAGTATGTGATTATAGAGCTTCAAACAACCCATTTTCTATATATCCTTAGGTGTGGAATATGTACATAATACTTCATTGGAAATTTTTGTGGGCTATTATGACACAAAACAAGGTTGATTTCATCTCTTGATGCTTCACATGTTAGTAGGTGAAGACTATGATCCAGGTTCGAGTTGATTTTTAACAACCCCTAGTGATCCTAGAGTGGAAATGGAATTGAATTTCCATTTACATTAGTATATGGTGTTAATGTACATCAAGAGCCCATGACCCCATCTATTTTATAATTGACCAACTTCTGGAGATCGTGAAATTCCTTTATATCCTGGAGTAATGTCTAGAGGAGTGTTTGGGAAAGTCGTAAAATAGTAGATTGTTTTCCATTATGGGTTACCCTCATATATTCTATCAAACCCTGATATATGGTTCACATTATGTCCTTGGAGGGGCCTATATGTGATAACTATGAGCTAGATAAATATGAGTACAACCTTCCAACCCTAGAAAAATGGGAACATCGAGCTCACTATAGAGGTACTTGATTATATGCTAAGGGCTTTTGTAGTAGACTTCATCT
This sequence comes from Viscum album, assembly GCA_963277665.1. NCBI lineage: Eukaryota > Viridiplantae > Streptophyta > Magnoliopsida > Santalales > Viscaceae > Viscum > Viscum album. The sequence goes on along the minus strand of OY728121.1, from coordinate 1,553,788,268 downwards.
ATAGCTATGAAAATTGCATTCCCCTGATAGACTTTATTTAAAATAATAGCTTCCATTCTACTATCACTATTTATCATCTTGAGGACATCTATGAAAGTACCTTCAGGCCACCATTGTTCCCCAAATATACCGTAAAGAAATCTCTTGTTGGGCCATATATTGTCTAGGAAATGATAGAGAAGTACAAGTTCATCCACGAGTTCATGAAGACATCCCAGAATAAGTTGAAATATAATATATATCTATAGAAAAGGCCATTGGATTTTGAGTAGAGAGACCAAACATTCTTTTATGTCTCCCCGCAATGTGGATTGGGGAGATTTTTCCAGGGTTCATGATATCTCTACCGCCACGATTCATATCCCTCTCCGTGGATAAATCAGAACCTCTTTTTTTTCTCCCAATTATCATCAGGCGCCTCCTCTGCCCTCTCGCCGCGCCCTCCTCCTCCCCAACGCCTCCTCTCCGCGCCCTCCTCCTTCCCTATGACTCCTCGTCGCGCCCTACTTCTCCCAGATGCCTCCTCGCTGCGCCCTCCTCCCCGACGGCTCCTCGCCACGACCCTCCTTCCTGACGCGACCCTCCAACCCGCCGCCTCCTCGCAGCGACCCTCCTCCTAGACTCAGCTCTTCCGACGGCTCCTCGCTGCAGAAATTTTATCTAACCTTGGGAGGTGATGAGCATTCTATGTATCATCGGTTTAATATGGGTTGATAATTCCAAATAAAAAAAGTTGAGGGAGGATCCCCCTATCTCACCCATTAGGTATGACCGAAGTATCTTTTGTGAGACCCATTAAAAATGAAAGAGAGTCTTGATTTGTAGATAAGTTCTTGAATAAGATTAATAAATATGGTTGAGAAACAAAAACTGCCAAGTACTAAAAAAGTGAAATCCTAGCTAAGAGTGTCAAAATCTTTAGAGATGTCAATATTTAAATCAATATTTCTAGGTTTGGATATCCTCTATAATATATTCACACATTCAGAGTTAATATATAAATAATCTGTCACTTCCATGTATAAGCACCAACTGAAACTTCTTCCATATTCAATTATCTAAGAGTTGAATGAGTTTTTCATGTTATTTTAAAACCATACATTGGAAATCGTAGCCATGTAGCTTCTCATATATTACAACCAATCACTAGTTGAAAACTCATGTAACATGAGTGGCCTTTTTTGGGAGATCATGTTTCTTCTCTTCCTTGTCTAATTCTTATGCAAAGTTAGATGATTCTGTTGTTGCTGATGCATACATTGATCTCTTGACAATTTCATTATCCAATTCCTTTCTTGGTATGGATTCCAATGATCCTCCTAAAACATTGGCAACCATGACATTTATTGGTTCCATATTTTCCAATGTAAGAACTAGATCTCATAAAAAAACATGATATATGTGCTTTTACATGGAGAAGAAAACTTCTGTTTCATTTGAGCATTGTTACAGATAGCTGCCCGGAAGATGATAATGATGGTTTATCATTCATGCCAATGATCCAAATTTCTGAATGTCTGGATGAGTTCTTGTGTCATCTATTTTCATTACTTCTACACTTGGAACCATACAGTTTTATGTAAGTGTTTATGCCTTTTTTTTCTGTCCCTTTCTTCAATCATTCATGTATTATTCTAATATTTAGTTATGAATTGTCTAGTTATTAAGTAGTTTATGGTATTGCAGACGTTAAGGGCTACACTCTTCATCGGTTTTAGGAATGATCCTGATTGAGGATGGTTTATATTATATTTTCATGCTGAAAATCCTGCTTGGGAAGCTCTCTCAAAGTCACTATAGTCAGGTATGTCCTATAATTGAAGGTTGTTCAATCTAGTAGCTTAAAGAATCCATTTTTCTTCATTTTGTAAGATGATTTAATCTTTGGAAAATTTGTATAATTACCTAAATCGTGTAAAATGTGTCCTTTTTTTCTGTCTACAGTTGACACACTAATCACATATATATAAGAAGTTGTTATATCTCATTTATTTTCCCACTATTTTCTTATAGGTGGTTTCTTATGATAAGACCGGTTCTATCCACCACCATAAAAGACAATGAGTTCAAGATTTGGGTATGGTTTATTCCATTTTTATTCTTTCAACCACCTATGTTCAATATATGAGTAGTCATTCAATTTGACATTACCGTTTATCTGCTTATAGGGTGCTTCTTCTGGTGCAAGATCCCAAACAACTGACTCAGGTACTATATCAATGTCATCATTGTACGTAACGGTATGTAATAACTTATTCCATCATGCTTTTTATTTTATGTACTCTGAATTCTTTATTCAAATTACAAAATTGTAAATGTGCTTTTCAAAATATTCTCTTAATGAAAAATGTAATTTTATCTCATGCAATTTAATTTCTCCATGCATCCAAATCTAACATATCATTCTTTATACATTGAACATCAACTATTCTCTATACTTTCAAGGGAGTTATATGATTATTAGCTGCTTTATTGTATTTATTACTCAGCTCGATTTTATTATTATCACATGATCATCAGTAGTTGCATTTTTTTGGTGCTCCAACTCTTGTGTATGTTGATTCATATCATAGTCTTTCAACTTTTCTACTATCGGGTATGTTATACCTGAATCATCTGATCATAGGGTGTCTACTTAGTGTACAATTTTATTAGACCATCTGATGATCCTCCATCGCATATTGTATTCTCACAGCGTATATTCTTTCCTCTGATTACAGTGTACTCCATCCGATGATCAATACGATATTCTCACTCTACCCATTCGTGTCATTTCACGACCCCTTCATTTGGTTGTTTTACATTAAAATTCTCATACTGCATCGGTTTTTCTTGAACCATTTCATCTATGATTATAACCTTCTGATAGTTACTGCATGCGGAAGTATTTCTAGATCGCCTCTATCCGAGCAATGGAGTCTTGGTTTATCCGAGCATCTCGGTCGGTGTATTTATGTCTGAACATCCCGCCTTCCCGCAACACCCACCCTGCCGCCTTCGAATCAGCCCGCACCATCCCCCCAACACCTGCAACCAGCCCCTTTTAACCAGCATTCCAGCCTCCTCCCACTCCCTTCGCTCCTGGTCTGAAGATGTTGCCCCGCGGATGTCGCTGGATTGGGCCAACACGCTACAGTCACGCCGCGGTCACTCTGCGGTCACGCGGTGATCACGCCGCGGTTACGCCGCGGTCACGCCGCGGTCACACCATGATTTTTCCCTGCTCCAGCCACATCCAGCCCACACCAGCCCCCTTCCACCTTCATTTCATCCCGCTGCCACCAGCATTCCAGCCCGCAACAGCCCCCCCCCACCACCTTCGAATCATCCCGCACCATCCTTCCAACACCTACAACCAGCCCCCTTCCACCCACATTCCAACCTCCTCCCACTCCCTTCACTCCTGGCCGGAAGATGCTTCCCTGCGTATGTCGTTGGATCGGGCCAACACGCTGCGGTCACGCTACGGTCACGCCGCAGTCACGCCGCGGTCACACCGCTGTCACGCCGCGGTCACTCCACGGTCACTCCGCGGTCACGCCGCGGTCACGCCATGATTTTTCCCTACTCCAGCCACATTCATCCCACACCAGCCCCCTTCCACCTTCATTTTAGCCCGTTGCCACCAGCATTCCAGCCCGCAACAGCCCCCCCCCCCCCCCCACCACCTTCGAATCTGCCCGCACCATCCCTCCAACACCTGAAACCAGCTCCCTTCCACCCACATTCCTACCTCTTCCCACTCCCTTCGCTCCTGGCAGGAAGATGCTGCCCTGCGGATGTCGTTGGATCGGGCCAACACGCTGCGGTCATGCTGCGGTCACGCCGCGGTCATGCCGCGGTCACGCCGCGGTCACGCCGTGGTCCCTCCGCGCTCATGCCGCGGTCACACCGCGGTCACGCCGTGATTTTTCCCTGATCCATCCACATCCAGCCCACACCAACCCCCTTCCACCTTCATTTCAGCCATTGCCACCAGAGTACTAGCCCGCAACAGCCCCCCCCCCCCCCCCCCCAACCTTCGAATAAGCCCGCACCATCCCCCCAACACCTGCAACTAGCCCCCTTCCACCCGCATTCCAGCCTCCTCCCACTCCCTTCGCTCCTGGCCGGAAGATGCTACCCTGCGGATGTCGTTGGATCGGGCCAACACGCTGCGGTCACGCTGCGGTCACGCCGCGGTCATGCCGCGGTCACTCCGCGGTCACGCCGCGGTCACGCCGCGGTCACGCCGCGGTCACGCTGCGGTCACGCTGCAGTCACGCCGTAGGGGGGTGTTCAAGGGGGTTGCAAGGGGGTGCAAGAGGGCTGTCCAGGAACCTAAGCCCATGATGGTTATAATTGTCTCTATAGAGAAAATGTAGTGCTTTCTAGATCTGGAAAATATCATAAAACATCCCACAGGTACTTCACAGGCACCAGGTATAACTATTTCACCACCTATAGATAGTGAGCACAGTGCTATAAAATCTGGTTACTCTATTTCAAATCATAATTCCAAAGTTTTGTTTAATGCAGTACTACATGAAATCTGATGATTTATGTTGATGACATGATTACAATTTGTAAGAACATGAGCCTCATAATTATTGTAAAATCACAAAATAAGGGTAAGTTTGAAGTGAAAGACTTAGGCATAGCTAATAAAACCTTAGGCATTGAAATTGTTAGAGATAGACCAAATAAATTTTCTTACTTATCTCAAAATGGTTAAATATTAAATATTAAAAATAGACACATGTTTGAATCTCTCAAAATTTCCAATGTACTCCTAGTAAAACACTTTAAATTTTCTTCAACACAAAAACCCATTGCTGATGATGATATTCAATTTAGGTGTAAAATCCACTATGATAATATTTTTTGGTAGCATTATGTACTCTGATTTCTATGCAAACAGGGATTGTTTGTTATGCACAAAGATGCAACTGGAGACCTAGTTTTCTTGAAGAGTTTCCATGAAGGGTCTTCACTGTAGAGGAGACTAGCTGTGGTCTGTATTTGGTAGTTGCTTCCGTGATGGTTCCCACAACCGTTTGACTGAATTTCACACCAAACCAAGCCCTGCTAGTGACTCTTTTTCGATGCACTATAAAAATACCATGGCCAACCCACCAAAATCAAACCAGCTATTCAAGGGCCATTTCCACTCTGACTAAAAAATCCAAACTCAAGCCCAACTACAATTCCATGCCCCCACTTCAATTTAGCCACTATGAACTCCTTTCCAGTCCCCCATCATTTTTCAATCCACCTAGGCAACCCATCCACAACTTGACCACCAATCAGGCCTACCCACCTCTCAACTTCTAAGCCACCAACCCCACATTTTCCACCAGGCATCCCACTTTAAAAGCATTCCAATCCTCACCCAATTATAACAAATTAAACCAGACCCCTTAACATTTGAATCCCTCATCTAAATTCCTGTTCCAACTCACTTAAGGGGGGAGGGCTATCCAGCAGGGGGCGGGGCTGTCCAGCAGTGGGGGAGGGCTGTCCAGCAAGGGGGAGGGCTGTCCAGCAGGGGTGGGGTGTATAGCAGGGGGGAGGGGTGTCCAACATGGACTTTACTGGTTTTTTGGCACCCAAAAATATTGAATGATATTGTCTCATTCATAGTAACCGCTCTTAAAATTGATCAAAAGGACCTTACATACTGACTTGGATCTATTAGACAGAGTAATGGTTGAAATAAACCTTGACTCAAAACTTTCCAGCTCAATTAACTTCAATGCCAATGAATACAAAACTGAAGATATAGTGGAATATGAGCGAAAACCCCCATTTTGGGATCACTATAAAATCATAGGGCATACTATCTTCAACTGTAGGGTGATTAGGAAGCAGGTAATACAACAATTTGAGAATGAATGGAAGGAAATGAGGAGACCTAAAAAAGAAAAAACCCCCATGATAGACATTCCTGAAATATCCAAAAAGGAATATGAAGTTTGGGTAAAAGAAACTCACACTTTGACTCACATAAGAGATAGTTCAGGAACCGAATGGGTGGATGAAGTGGAGGAAGAGGAAAACTCTATTAATGATCAAAACCTCTCAATTGAAATTACAAACCTTTTACTAGACACTATTAGAGTATCAACCGAGCAGGAAAAGATTTCTAGCTATCAACATGACCTAGAAAAGCATAATCTCTAGTACCCAATCTTGGATGGAGGGAATTTTTCTACTAATGAACTGAAGAAACTAACCTGCACTCATAGTACTTCAATCCACAATAATGATGTTTGCACTAAAGAAAATGATGTTGTTGACACGCCATACTTAAGTGCCAAGCAGACCCATATTACTTCCACACCTAAATTAGGTATGAAAAAGGAAAATCAGGAAACCCCCTAGTCTTCTATCTCCATGGTGAAACCTGCCTCTATAGACCTTGAAGCTCGAGCAAGCATGAAAAAGATTCCAGCACCTATTTTATATGAAAATTCAGTTTCGGTTCTCGTACCCTAACATATGTAGGTTTTTAATGTTCCCCTAGAGAATAAGTAGAATCTCTCTCAGAACTCTATCGAACAACAATCTGCTCTAGATCCTATTATTCCAGGTACTTCACCTCCTCTTTCTTATGCTACTAATAACTATTCCATTCTGTCTAAAAAACTGCGTTATGATCAAAATGAATCTTACTCTAATTTTTTCTCTAAGAATTCTGCTTCTCTACACTTATGCAACCTGACCACTACTATCCCATACCATATTGCTAAAAAAACAATGACTCTTTTATGAACAATAGCCTGGTTTTAACTACAGGTGACTCCACAATGGGAAAGTAGCATGAGACCAAATCACATGTCCATAATCCTGGGTCTGGGGGGGGGTCTATCCTGGGGTGTCCAGTGTCTGGGGGGGACAGGAATGGCAGGGGTGTCCAGGGTCTGGGGGGGTCTGTCCTGGGGGGGGGGGTCTGTCCTGGGGTGTCCAGGGTCAGGGGGCAGTGGGCAGGGGTGTCCAGCAGGGGGAGGGGTGTCTAGTAGTGGGAGGGGATGTCCAGGAAGGGGAAGGGGCGTCCAGCATGGGGGAGGGGTGTCCACGGGGTGGTCCAGGGGTGTCCAGGGTCTGGGGGGGGGGGTTCTGTCCTGGGGTGTCCAGGGGCAGGGGGGCAGGGCTGTCCAGCAGGGGGAGGGGTGTCCAGTAGGGGGAGTGGTTGTCCAGGCAGGGGGAGGGGTGTCCAGCATGGGGGAGGGGTGTCCAGGGGGTGGTCTAGGGGTGTCCAAGGTCTGGGGGGGGGTCTGTCTTGGGGTGTCCAGGGTCAAGGGTAGGGGGCAGGGGGGCAGGGGTGTCCAGCAGGGGGAGGGGTGTCCAGCAGGGGGAGGGGTGTCCAGCATGGGGGAGGGGTGTCCAGGGGGGTGGTCCAGGGGTGTCCAGGGTCAGGGGGGGTCTGTCCTGGGGTGGGGTCTGTCCTGGGGTGTCCAGGGTCAGGGGGCAGGGGGCAGGGGGCAGGGGTGTCCAGCAGGGGGAGGGGTGTCCAGTAGGGGGATCTAATATAACTCTTGAAATCTCATTCGTGTGTTTCCAATGAGTTCTTTGACTGATGTAACAGTAGAAATCATAAACCATTTAACAAAAAGAGATCTAACCCTCGTCAAGGAAGGTGAAAGTGATAAGCTTTCAAGTCAGGTTTCATGTCCTCAAAGCACACAAAATTTAGAAAAGTTCTTGAACCGTCCCTACTATTTTGTTTACATCCACATTTCCCAAAAACTAATTCCAAGCTCACCATAAGCCTGACAAGGATAAGCTCTCTCTTTTATCCAGTTCCGATACTACCATCACTAGTTGGTCAATTATGGACACTTAATGAGTAGGTTTTTACTAAAGGTAACCTTACACCCTATGCTACAACTCTATTCTGCTATGACAATAACGAGGAAATTTCATTTGGCCAACAGGGGGGGCTGTCCAGCAGGGGGGGCTGTCCAGCAGGGGGGGTTGTCCAGCAGGGGGGGTGTCCAGCAGGGGGGTGTCCAGCAGGGGGAGGGGGTCCAGGGGTGGTGTCCAGGGGGTGTCTCGGGGTTTAGGGGGTCCAGGTGGTGTCCAGGTGTGGTGTCTAAGGGTGTCTAGTGGGGTTCCAGGTGCTGGTGTCCAGGGGTGTCCAGTGGGTGGTGTCCAGGGGTGTCCAGTTGGGGCATGGGGGCTGTCCAGTGGGGTGCAGGGGGCAGGGGGAAGGGGGCAAGGGTGTCCAGTAGGGGGAGGGGTGTCCAGCAGGGGGAGGTGCTATCCAAGCAGGGGGGAGGGGTGTCCGGCAGGGTGGGTAGGGCTGTCCAGGGGGTATCCCGTGGGGTTGTCCAGTTGGGGCATGGGGGCTGTCCAGTGGGGTGCAGGGGGGGCATGGGGGACTAAGGGGGCATGGGGGGTGCAGGGGGGGTGTTTTGTTTCATGTGGATTTGTGACCTCACCAGATTGGTTGTTCCATTTTGAGGTACTGTAGTGTAAGGGTAGTGATAACCCCTATGACCCAAGTATCTTCAAAATCTTGATCATTTGTATTTATCATCCTCTAAGATATTTCTATAGGGTTCCTCTAGTGAAAACCTTGATCGCCATTGGTGATTTGCTTCATCAAAGCTCTTTCCAAACCTATCTCTCCTTGAACTCATATCATTTCTTGTTTTATAGTGGAGATGACGTCCTTCCTTCAAGGAATAAGTGAAGTCCCTTCTTGGAGATAGTTCCACAAGTGGAGAAATGAGAATATGAACTTTTGGATCCTGGTGCAGATGGGCTGCGAGGGGGGGGGGGCTGGTGCAGGTGGGATGGGGGGTTACAGGGGGCAGGGGGGACTGGCAGGGGTGGCAGGGGGACTATCAGGGGGCTGGGGGGGGGGGGCAGGGGAGGACTGGCAGGGGGAGGGGGGTGGGCTGGCATGGGGACAAGCAGGGGGGATGGCAGGGGGGTGGAAGGGGCAGGGGGCAGGGGGGGACAAGCAGGGGAGTGGCAGGGGGGACTAGCATGGGGAAGGGGGCCGGGGGGGGGGGCTGGCAGGGGGGACTAGAAAGGGGCAGGGGGGACTAGCAAGGGGAAGGAGGGGCTGGCAGGGGGACAAGAAGGGGGACAAGCAGGTGGGTGGTAGGGGGCAGGGGGGACTGGCAGGGGGTGGCAGAGGGGGACTAGCAGGGGGTGTGGCAGGGGGTAGGGGGGACTGGCAGGGGGCTGGGGGACAAGCAGGGGGGGTTGGCAGGCGGGTGGCAGGGGGCAGGGGGGACAAGTAGGGGAGTGGCAGGGGGCTAGCAGGGGGCAGGGGGGCTGGCAGGGGGTGGCAGGGGGGACTAGCAAGGGGCAGGGGGGGACTAGCAGGGGCAGGGGGGGCTGGCAGGGGGACAAGCAGGTGGGTGGCAGGGGCAGGGGGGACTGGCAGGGGGTGGCAGAGGGGGACTAGCAGGGGGTGTGGCAGGGGGCAGGGGGGACTGGTAGGGGGTAGGGGGACAAGCAGGGGGGCTGGCAGGGGGTGGCAGGGGGCAGGGGGACTGGCAGGGGGTGCCTGCAAGGCAGTGGGGAGGAGGGCGGGGGGGGGGGGGGGGTCTGCAAGGCATAGGTGAGGGGTGCAGGAGGTGTTCAGGGGGGTGTCCAGGGGGTGTCCCGGGGGTGTCCAGGGGGGTGTCAAGGGGGGTTTCCAGGGGGTGTCCAGGGGGTTGGGGGTATTTTTTTATGTATGTGCACACCCTATAGCCACGGTTTTAAACCGTGGCTATTGGTTTATTTCCACTGTTTTTAACCATAGCTATAGACCTAACTCCACAGTTTCCAACGGTGGCAATAAATCCTGTCCAGCGTCTAATATAGCCACGGTTGAAACCTTGGCATTAATTATACAGCCACGGTTTGGAACCGTGGCTCTAGGTCTGGGCCTATAGCCACGCCAAACTTAGCCACGGTTCCTCAAACTGTGGCTATTACCTATTGCCGCAGTTTGTGGGCCTATAGCCACGGTTTAGAACCGTGGCTATAGCCCGAATTTCTAGTAGTGATATCATATGCCTATGGTTCTATTGATTATATTCATTCCACTAAAACCATATAAACAAAACCGGATAAAATCGATGGTCCCCACATAAAAAAACAAAAAGAAACAAACATGAGGGATGTGTTATAGACCACCCACCATAGGGTTTTATGATAATACTCCTCTAAAATTTTCCATTTATTTGACTCATATCTGAGTAGATCTACGAAAATGAGAAAAATTCTCATACCCTAATAACTCAGTCATGAGAAAGATAGAATGAGAATGACTAATGAGGACTCAAGTAATTACCTTTGTGCATTAATTATGATGAAAAGAAAATAGATCAGAAATCTAATGAAGGACATATAATTATTTCAACCTTACATCATCATATGACACCAAAATGAGAGAAACTTAATTTAATACTATAGAAATATGGTTTAGGGAGGAAGTGGGTATCTAATTAGATCATTCGGGGAAAACTGTAAAATTTCCCTGGAAAATGGAATGTGTATGGTTTGTCCAAACGGTTTCACAAAGCATGAAAAGACTATGGATGGTTACCGGGTTAGAAGGGGAAATTGCATGGTTAGGCTAAATGGTTGTGCTCTAACATTGCAAGGTGGATCTCCCTGAAAAAACACCATTTTCACAATTAGGCAGGTCGTGTGCCAATCGTGCGACTTGGACAATTTTTAAAAAATAGTTTTTTTTCAGGATCTGAACAAGACCCATCCACACTTGATACCATTTCTATCACATTAGGAATCCAAATTAGGTCCACTGTAAGGATTTGGACCATAATTTACTGGATCAATTCCTGAGTGAAAAATAGTATTCTTACAATCGTCCCCCATAAAATAACTCATCCCCAAGTTCATCATCCAAGAGTGGAGAAACACTGTCTAAGAAAAACTCTATAAATTGAGAATATATGTCGGATTCCCTCTCCCATGTCTATTCGAATACTCAGAAGTGCTCCCATTGCACTCGTACCAGAGGGACATACTGGACTCGAATATCCTTTATATTCTAGTCAATGATTCGTACATGATACTCGTTAAAGGTAGCATCACCGTCTAACTCAACATCCTCATGACCAAATGTATGATATGAGTTAGCATGTTATTTTCATGGCTATGAAACAAGGAATATATTTTGCATGTTATGGTACCTATGAGAATGTATCAACATATATACAAATGGCCCGACTCTCTCTAGAATCTCAAACTATCTAACGTAACATGGTGACCACATTACCTACATTCGAAACCATCTATGCCCAATAATGGGATATACATGAATAAAAAACGATCCACAACCTCAAACTCAGGAGTTCATTAATAGAGATCAACATAAGATTTCTATCTAGAATGAGCAGTAGTCCTACACTTGCTCATCTGCTGATCTTTCTCTGAAGTCCGCTGAAAAAGATGATGAACTAGTAGGGCTTCACCACCTACCTCTACATATAATTGGGGTGAATGAAATGGACTACGAAATAAGGCCTCAAATAGAGCATCATAATTATTTCCTAATATATGTTATTATAGGATAACTCTATGAGAGGGATATTATTTCCCCAGAACCAATGAAATTAAGGAAAAATGCTCAGAACATATCCTCTATAACCTGTATTGTCAGTCCAAATTGTTTTTTGATCTGAGGGTGACAATCTATGCTTATATTCGCCTATATTACCAAATCATTTTTCAACCCCCTCCAGAACTGTGATGTGAGACATGCATCCCTATCTGAAACATTAGTAAGAGGGACCCCATGGAGCTATATGATCTCACAAACATACAATCTTCTTACCTCCTAAAGTAAAAAAGTATCCCAAATAAGATTTAAGTGGTATGATTTCATTAGATTGTCAATGAGAACCCAGATAGCATCTCTACCTCATGATACCCTAGGTATTCCATCTATGAAATCCATAACAACATCTTCTTATTTACATTCTGGGACGGGAAGTGGTTGTAACAAGCCTGGTGGTATTCGGTGATCCTCCTTCACCTAAAAACTGCTGGAACACCTAGTGATAAGGCCTCCTATATAATGTTTCATCCTAGGTCACCAATACTGGTGTCACATATTTCAATACATCGTGGAGATTCCTAGTTGAACTTCCAACTGAAGATCATGGGATTCTCTCATCAACTCATATCTCAAAACTGTATGATCCCAGATATATCCACGTAGATGCAGGACATCATCTCTGTCCATATAACAATATGTAGGTAGGTTATCTTTTGATATACTCTAACAGAGTACTGAGCTCTTATAATATTAAAATTTTCTAATCTCCACCTTATCAATGTAGGAATAGGAAACTATTAATAATGAGATGTAAGACTATTCATTAATTCCATGGATCTCCATTCAAAACTCTCCAATGAGGGCCATTAACATCCATTCACCACTGGATTCATGTACTACATGTGCTTGAGTTTTCCAGCTCAGTGCATCTATAACCACATTACCCTTTCCATGAATATAGGAATGCAGAAAATAATACTATTTTTTATATTATACCCTTGTTCACTATCTGAGGTTCAAGTCATACAGAGAGAAGATATATTTGAGGTTCTTGTAGTCTATTGACACCACAAATCACTCACCCAGCAGATAATGTTTCAAGAAAAGTTAGGTATATACAACTGTTGTTAGTTAAAGGTGGTGTAATAGGTAGTTTCTCTCATGAGTACTTAACTATTGAGATCTGTATGCAAAGACACTATCCATTAGCACTAGCACTTCTTGTAGGCTGATTCAAGATGCATTAAAAAAGATGGAGCAACCTATGTATGGCTTTTAAAGAGTAAGAATAGGTGTAGATACATGCCTCCCTTTCATCTCCCGAATGGATTTCAAACAATATTCATACCATAATAACATTAAAACCATTATTGTAAGACTAGTAAGAGGTAATGAAATACATGATATGTCTAGTTTTAAATGCTTGTAATATCCATCCATCCCCATGAAACTCTATATCTCAAACACTTTATTCAGATACTCCTAGGAAACCATAGAAAAATCCTTTTGGGGTCAACATGTACTCATTATTATGATATTTTATATCCCAAGAAGTGAACATTGTCGATCTTGAACTAGCACATGACAAACATGGCATTATGTTAATGCCCTCTTAGTGTACATATAATGATCTCTATATGTTTTTCATGGACTCTACGATTGTGATAATAAACCAAGATGTTGTCCGAAGAGACCACAAAAAAATCCAAGTAGGGGAGGAAAACCCTAATTGTCTTATCCATTAAGAAAGAGGAAACATTCAAAACATCGAATAGTCAAACATGTTACTCATACAAAGCATACATGCTACTGAAATTTGAACGTGGTGTGTCTGATGGTCTAACTCACACCTGATGATGACTCGATCTCAGGTCAATATTAGAGAAGAAAATTTCACTTATAAGATGGTCAATGATATCATCTATTTGAGGAAGTGGATAATGATTCTTGACCGTATGCGGGTTCAACTGTCTATAATTCATGCATAGAAAAAACGTTCCATCTGCCTTCATGTAAAAAAGAATAAGATAACCCCAAGAGGATATACTAGACCGTATAAATAATATGGCATCTAAATCCTATAACTATTGTTTGATCTCTTGAATCTCTATTAGTTCCATCTTATATAGAGGAAATGACATAATAACTACTCCTAGAACACGCTTCATCATTAAAGATATCTCTATCTTATAGGGTAATCTGTAAAAATCACTAGAATGATATCCCTGAAATGATCCACTTTGGGAAAAAATCATCTTTTCATAAAACCATGATCCTTTATGAATGTATTTTCAATATAGGTGGTCACTAAACCTATCCATTGATACTATTTTCTAGCACTACCATCCTGAACATCCCACCCACCCTTATGTTGATCAATACTAAACTATAGTGATCTAAAAGATACTATGTGGTTATAGAAGTCTAAAAAATTCTGATAGTGAACCAAATAGTCCATCCCAAATATTCCATCGAATCCCTTCATCTCTAGAAAAAAGAGGTTCCATAATAAACAGAAACTGCCTACCTGAAGGGTATAGTCCCTACACTGTCTTATTCTTTCTATTCATACACCTAACGGTGTATCTAGTATCATTACACCATAGTTAAAAATATATATCCAGTCCAATAATTTCCATTATAGATATAGAGATAGAGGAGTTCAAAACACATGTATCATATAAATAACATATTATAGTATAGTCAACTAGAATAGTACCTCTTTCGGTAAATTACCCTACAACCCAATCCACGGGTATCTAATCATCTACATTAAACTATCCTAATCCATGAACCTATCCAAAAGATGGACTACCACAATCATGACTACTATGTTGGTGATGGTGGTGATCAAGGGTCTAGCTTCTACAACCATCACCTACTCCTCATCTAGACCTAATGCTGATATTCCAACTCCATGAATAAAGTGGTGTAAAATATCTCTCTCCTGAAGGTGGAGCTGGTGTGGATCATTTTCTTCTAGATGCTAGTGAAAATGTCCTTCCAAAACATTGATGATACCCCAAATGCCCACAAGCATGGAACTACCATTGGTCTCTATCACAAAAATTATTCTAATTCCCTATATTCCCCACTAATGACACACCAATGAGCTATCAAAACGGGTAGTTTTTTGTCACTTCTTTGAAAAAAACCTCAAGTGAATGCTTCTATTCACTAGATGAACTACTAGCTTAATGTGGCCCACACCCTCTAGTCTTATTACTATTGTTATTCCTCAGGTCACAATCAGTGAAATGGGCCTGATTGACCATTGCAGAAAAGTTAGGTAGGTGAAATACATTCCCCTACATATAGATAGCATACTCGATCCTATCCACAAAATTTCTAGTACACAAAATCTGATCATCTTCTGGATGATTTGAAATCATTACATCTCCCTGAAACGTGCTGAATAGTCCATGACTCAAATATAACACAACTTGAGATGCCTTAAATCTCTATCTATATTACCTCTCTGCATCTAAGGAATGAAATAATCATATAAGTCAGCAAAAAAATAATCCCATAACATGCCCTAATAATGACCATCTGGGTTAATCACATCCAGTGAATGCTTTCCCTAATCCAAAATCATATATGTGGCAAGATGCACCCTAATCTCGGGAGGCTTCTCCAGATGCTTACAAATACATAAGATGGATTCTAAACAAAAATCAGTAGCTTTTGGACCTCCATCCCCTAAGAAAGTAAGATAGTGTTACTACTGGAACTCATGAGTCATGTCATATATATTAGGTGCATGGAATGGAGAACCATGAATGGACATCATCAGATGTAGGAAACTATCAAAAATAGAGACATTAGTGCCTAGCTCTGGTACAACACGTGATGCCTTGAGTGTCAATCCTAGAGGTAAGAGTGGCGACTTAGGAACCACCATCATTAGATCATGGTATTTATGACCCTCATGGAATACGATACGAGGATGTCGTGGTGGCATTGGACTACAACAACCAAGATCATGCTTCATAAAAATATTAAGAACAAAGATTGGATCACTAATGGAAGACGAAAATATGAAAACTCACTACCCAATGAATAATACCCTGACTACATTCTTAGATGTCGTGGTATGATTAAGTCCCCAAGTATAAGTTTCTATACATTTTGCATGTAATTACTAGGTTACCTCCTTTACCCTACTTATACAAGTTTAGGTAGGATAAGGATTTACAACCAATTCATCTTATATTTCATGGTTCACATTATAATGGATTTTCATTTTTGATGAATCATTTCTCATACAGATATCACTATAAATGACACCCATTTATTATTCATAATGTATCTACTTGGTACATTACTCATACCAACCCATGATGGACCATACACCTTATGAATTGAGATAGGAAATCACTCAATCAAAACCAACATTAATACAAGAATAATCTATCTATTACTACATCACTCCACAATAACAGGCTTACAATGAAATGAATACTGGTGAATTAAACATATATGGAATGTTAATATGCATGACATGTGAATTCATGGTGCCTATAATGAATCATGAAACAATAATCATTGTACTCATATCATCCTTCCAGGTATAGAAGAAAATCCTCAATTTGAGTAATAATCTACAATAATGCATAGCATATGCGTCACCCAATTGTGAAATAATACCAACTATAATCAGAAAAAGAAGAACACCAATTTTAGATTAGGATACTTGGTTTTTACTTCAAACATCGGTTCACGATGACCAAGAACAACTGATGACAAAGTCCCAAGCATTCCTCTTCTCCAATCAATTATCTCCAAAATGTAAAGAATGAACCAAAATATGGCTCTGATACCAATTTTTGAAATCCAATAAAAAGTGGCCACTAGATTGGTTCCACGATCCCGATGGGCCTCATGGGCTCAAAAAAATCTCCCCCAAATGCCAGAGGTTACCGACTTCGATTGAGGTCCTATGATGTGTCACTGGTGATACTATACCCTCATTACCAAAGTGTAGCGCAGTGTGTGATTGTATATATAACTAAATAGTGGACGTTGTATGTGTAAATAAAAGGAAAATTTTATAATAGGGAAAACATTAATAATAACTAAAACACCTTGAATATCATTCAACAACTGATGACGTGTTAGGTTTATAGAAAACTAGAAAACAGGGATATAAGAAAACACGTAAAACATGTTCAAAAAAAAATTAATGGAAATCAAAGACTATCCCAATCTTCCCTTCCAACACGTTCCCCTTCTATCAGGCTCCATACTAAATAGAATGCAATTAAGTGTTAGAATCTATATGCTTTCCTTTGTCAACACCTGCAACCATGTAATCTACTTCAGGTACTAAACCGCGCCCAGACATGGTGTGATCTAAATCTCAGTGGCCCACCAGAAATAGTTTCTATAAGATTTTGATAGTGTAATTGAAATGTAAATGGGTGAAAGCAGGATTATGAAATGTAATGCAGTACAGTGTCACTAAATAACCATGTACCTACTAAATCCCTCAACTAGTGTCTGAATGTAACCTATCCATTTACTAATTATGAACATTTTATAAATGAATCACATGTTAACCATGGTGAGGGTTCCATGTTATGTCATGGAACCCTCCAATTTTATTCAATAATGATGTTACAAGATATTAACCAAGTCAATGTAGACCTCAAGGGTCAGCAAAATAGTAGTAACTATAGCCTGGGTAAGGATAAGAGTGTAATCTGACAATTATATTACATGGAAATTAACAATTAGGTGCCTACCAAATCCATGGTGATCGTCTAAAGAAATATTTTTATAAGCAGAGATAGGGACATATAAGTTATAACCAAGGAACCTATATGTCAATTTTGTATACAAGGAGTGTATCTGAGACATATTGTAATAATATGGAAGGATCATATAGTGTCATATTGGGAATCAGCTAATATACAATGATTGAGATTTAGGTGGGTATCTGATTTCCATGTGGGCATCATTAATTTCCATAAGGTTACCAAATTTAAAAATTAATAAACATGAAACAAATAGAGCACTAAACTAGATGGTAGTATAAGATATAAAATTTAACGTTCGAGCCCACAGAGATAGAGTTGGAGGAAATATTAATTAAATAACTGAGACCTTAACAGATTTAAAATTGAGGAAAATAAATATATATTATTGTGTATTGAATTTGTGGATAAGGTGGGTGATAAAAATATAAAATGGGTATTGGGAAGTAATGAATTCATGTTCATGGGATAACGAGGTATAGAATAATTAATTTAAAATTATGCAGTTGTTGGAATTTTTTCTAAGATAGTACAATGGTCCTGAAAAACGCTCTCCATCCTATGGTCACCTTGTCCCATGGACACATACTTTGGATTACAATGAATGAGTAACCCAAAACCTTATTTAAACATAGGGACAAAAAATCCCTATGGTCATGGTTGAAGTCAAGACCCTAGACCTCATATTAAACAATGGTATTTCTTCTAATCATGTAATGGTCATGCTCAATGAAAGAATAAAATTAATCCAAAATCATAACCCCACTAATAGTGGTCATGCAAGAAGAAATCCTGAAAATTATAGAGATGAAGAAAAAATATGAAATCCAATCATTAATATCATTATAATATAAAATACCTCATACATTCAATTCCCCTTCATCATGCACACTACGACACGAAAAAAATCACATGCTCATGTTATCCATGAGAAAGTGTACAATACTAATGAAATTAAAATCTTATAGAATCTGGTGAAGCATGTGGGAACATGCTTTGCAGGTTCCCCAAGGTGTTTTACCACCTACAATTCATAGAAATGGTGCACCATGGGTCTTATTTTATTAGAAATTTTTCATCCAATACAATGGCCCCATGTCCCTGAATTTTCTCTGCACATCGCCCAAGTTGAGAGGTGTACTTATGGTACATGTCATGTACCTCAGATTTTTTTTCCTCCACCACATCAAATTCGTGAATGCTAATTTGACTGTTTTACTTTCCTCATGATGTGTATTGAGGGTACATATCATGTAATCATGGTCCACATTCTTGTCTATCTCTGTGTGACTCTTGAACAAATCTCATTCATTTAATAGTAACATTGACATCCTTCGCATTGTGTAATGAAGGTACACAACGTGTACTGGTCATTCACAAAATGTATTCTCTTGATTACATGTTCTACATAGTCTATATCATGTCACGATATGAAATTACATGCTGTGTACTGAAGGTACATGTCACGTAGGTTCTCTCCTCCAGAATTTCCAATGTCGTGCTGCTTCACTTCCCTTGCAGCACAAAGTGTCTTTAAGCTCATTTTCCAATAATTTTAGTTCCTTTTTTCACATATTCAATGTTTCCTTCCATAAAGAATTAATCATGTCAATACACATGAAAATTCGAAATATTAATCAATTAAATAAAAATACCAACACAATAAACACTCAAAAAGTATTCCTGAAATAGACTTATTCAATCCACCAAAACATGAATTCAGCCTTGTCATCATTATAGGAATCTCAACATACTAAAAATGACATTCAACATACCTTTAATTAAATAAAATTTGAACAAAAACATTTATCAAATAGAAAAATTACATGGTCAAGAATCACATATGAGAATTCATCAACACCTTATTTTCCAATAAAACAAGCTAACCAAGTATTATACTTTTACTCCTTTGAAATAGTCAAATATTTTCAATTGTCCATTTTAATTTTTCAACCCATTATTAATATGAATGCCCCTTACTATCCATCTCACATAAATTTTTTCACTCATTATCACAGTAAAAATGTACATAGAGTTTATCACATGCCCTAAAAAAGTATAACATTCCATAGGCGAACAAGAAATCTAACATCTAAACCATATAAATAAAGATATCACAATTAATCATGAGGACTTCATAATTAAGGACCAATTGTCTCTAAGGATTCATGGTAGGTAGGTAAATTATTTGAAAATAAAATCCCTAATAGGTGGTTTTACTCAAAAAATATTCTCAAGATAATCAAAAGATAAGCTCAATGAATGTCTCCCTTTACAAATTTCATCTCTTTATTCCCCCAAAAACTCAAAGTGGGACCATGATAAATATAATAAAAATGAATAAATCAACCTCCTATTATTTTTTTAATAGTTTTTTCCTTTTTGAAAATTCATGCTCAATGAAAAATATCACATCCATCACCTAACCCCTACGATAAAAAAACATAATTATGGAAAATGCGGATCATCGATCCTCCCAAATCACTACACTTTTTTTTAATTTTCATGCCAGTGGAGGTGAATAATAAAATAAAATGACACATGTCTTGGTCTCTCCTATAATATAATAGAAAATACTGTTGTAAAATATCCCCAATGATGAATATCCTAGTACACCTAATAATGTTCCTCCGTGAAACTTATTATTTTAAATATCATGAAATTAATTTAGATGAAGGTAGGAATGGATATGATAGGCTTCTAAAACTCCTAATTTCCTATCAAAATAATTCTTGGATTTTACAGGCATAAAAATGATTAATTCATAGTGGGTCTTAGGATAAAGGCAAATAAAATATTTCCTCAATCATATTAAAAGTGATTGTGTGTAGTCATAACATCAATAAGATGCAATTAATGTTCTAGATAATTACATGCCCAAGTTTTTAAATAAATATACTATATAATTAATGGAAAATATTGGCAATGTGGATCCCTAGAGAATGAGATGAATTATTGGGAGAATTACTCTTGCCTATGAATATGAATAACTAAATAAATTAATTTAACCATTGGAAAATCTAGACAAGGAAAAATATCTAAAAAACATCATTTACAGTGTTCAAAATTCTCCTCTAAATAATTATATGTCAAATCATAATCCACTTGTTAATCCTTACAAAAATTTTCAACATTTTTCTCATTCAAATTTATTGAAAATTAAATATAAATACATGGGATAATAATTATATTTGGTAGTTTATGTCTCCTAGATCTTTTGATTAAATAATAAATAAAATATTGTAATGAAATTTATAATAAAGAAATACCTATATTTAACCAGGTTAATATAGTTGGAAAATTTGAATTATAACATTTACTCCCCTTTCAATTGATGGTTAAATGTTGGATGTGCATGTACTGACCACACAAGATCCACTATGTGTAAATGTTCTTGCAGAGTCTCTTGCTTCATCTACTACTTGCTTCCTCCAACCACTTATTCCATTGATGGGAATAGAAATTATGTAGAATATGTGAATGTATATAACCATTTAATAATTCCCAAAAATTAATAATGGGATTCAAATTAAATACAAATATAAAATTAAATACAAATAAATAATAAATCTAAATTCCAATAAAATGTTAAAAAATAGAGTCTCCTCCCAGATGATGCTCTTATTTTTATGATCGTTTAACTTGACCGTAACTATGTTTGCAGATTAGAATGTGGTAATCTTCTAACCATCTCATATTTACTCAATTATGACTTTTTCATATTCCCAACATAGCCTAAAACATCCTCTATGAAATTTCCATGGTCCCCAGACATGGTGACCAGAGTCTAAAAAAATGAGTATCACTAAGATGATCTCATTATTGGTCTAAAATTATTAAAATTGTTCTTATGTAATGATTTTCTATATGTGTGGAACATATTTAATGATTTATTCTTGTTCAACATCTAGCTCATTAACATCATCTTTTATTGCTGCTTCAATTTTTTCATCTTTGTATTAAGCGCAAGGTACAACTTTCTATTATTATTATTCTTACTCTTCTTGAGTTTCACTTAATATTTCTAAAAACATTTACATAAATTTGTTGTCCTCATTCTTTCACCTGATTCATCATCTTCTTCATATTTCTTCAACTGTGAATCTAGGATTTCTATGAATCTTTGTAGCATCTCAACAGCCTAGGTTCCAATTTCTTCTTCTACACCTCCATCCTCACTCTCTTCATCCTGTAGTATTTTTCTAAAATGTTTTTTTACCATTCATGATATGTGGAATGTTCAACCTCTTAATTGACTTCAAAGCCTGAAAATCAAGGTCATTGTGATTTGAATAATTATAAGCATTGGTAGTAGTACTTACCTCAGATTTTTGTCTATTCTTCTTTGATTATGACCCTCCTTTTAGAATTCTGGCTCCATGTGATGGGGTGTTGTCACGTAAATTCTTTGGTCCAACTTTTGTAACATTTATTTTTGACTTCTCTTTTATTTGATACCGATGAGTATCTATTCCATGTCATAGAGTTTTTCAGGGAACCTCTCCTTGGTATCTATTCGGCTCTATTGTCATACCATCACAACACCATATACCTAGTGCGGTAAAATGTAATACAAATACTAAAAATCGTATGCTGTAATTAGAAAACATAAAATTTGAAAAAATATATTGTCCAAATTATTTAGGAACCAAAATCATCACTCATGTCCCAGACATAGGCACCAAAAATTTTATATCCATGTAGTCATCGTTAATTCCTTCTAGGTTACCGAATTTATAATTTTATAAACATGAAACAAATAGACCACTAAAATAAAGGGTAGTATAAGATCTTGAATGATTGAGGTCAAAACCACCGAGATAGAGTTGGAGAAAAAGTTAATTAAATAATAGAGACCAAAAAAATTTGGAATGGATGAAATTAGATCTAAAATATTCAGAATTGGATTTGTGGACATGTTTGGGAAAGAAAATATAAAATAAGAGTGGGGAAGTAATGAATTCAAGTTCATGGGATGACAGTGTATAAAATAATTCATTAAAAATTATGTAGTTCTCCGAATCGGGTCTATGAGAGTAAGATGATCATGAAAAACACCAGGCATCATATGTTCTTCTTTTCTCATGGATAGGTTCTTCGAATTACAAAGAATGGGTGACATGAAACCTTATTTAATCATAGGGACAAGACAAACACAATGGTCATGGTGGAATTCAAGACTCTAGACATCCCATTAAATAGTGGTATTTATTCTAATAAATCAATGTTCATGCCCAAAAAAATAATTAAATTAAACCCAATTACAAATTCCACCCACAATGGTCACGTGGGAAAATATCAGGAAAAGAATAGAGTTGAAGAATAGATATGAAATCCCAAAATCAACTACATTAAAATATAAAATAACTCATACATTCAATTCCCCTTCAACACACACACTAGAACACTAAAAAATCACTTGGTCATGTTATCCCTGATCAATATGAGAAAAGTAAATAAATTAAAATCCTATAGAAATTATCGAAGCAGGTGGGTGCGCCCTCCGTAGGCTCCCCATGGTGTTTCTCCATATGGAATGCACAAAAAATTGTGTGTTAGGGGTTTAATTTTATAGAAATTTTTTCCATTGAAACCAATGGCCCCATGTCCGAGAATTTTCCTTATATGTCGCCCGAGTCACAACATTTTATTATGGTGTATTTTTTGTACCTCAGATCCCATTTTCATCTACTGCATTGAATATGTGGGTGCTGCATTGATTTTTTTGACTTTTTTCAGGATATGTACTAAAGGTACACATAATCTAATCATGTTCTATGTTTTCCTCCTCTGTGTGACACTACCAAAGATCACATTCATTAATTTGGAACAATGACTTCTATCACATCGTGTATAAAAGATACATGAGGTGTACTAGTCACTCGTTATAGGTATTCTTATCATGAATTGTTCTAAATGGTATATATCATGTCATGATCTAAAACTATACATCATGTACTAAAGGTGCACACCGTGTTGGTTATGTACTCCATAATCTTCAGTGTCATGCCGCTTCACTTATCCTTTAGATCAATGAGTCTTTAAGCCCAAATTTTCACGACTTTTTGTTCTTTTTTAAAATATTCAATTATTCTTGCCATAAAACATAAATCTTGTCTATACACTCACGAATCAGGAATCTTAATAAATTAAATACAAAATTAAACACATTAAACACTCAAAAGTATATGCATGAAATAGGCTAATCCGTGTCAAACCTAAGAAATATGTATCCTTGAGTCATATTGGTGTTCCCATGTGCTCATGGCATTCCCCAACCGGAATCCAATGTGAGCTCAAGTCATGTCATTCTTATTTTCTTATCAAGTCATGTAATAATTCATTTGGATCAAGCATTTCTTTTCATTAGTGTGAAAGGGTCATGAATCTTGTAACCATTGGTTCAAGAATTTACTTTCATTAGTGTGATAAGGTCAATTCGCATAAATCTGTTTAATCAAGTCATAATTTATCAATAAGTCCATTGGGATCAATCCTTGCATTTCCATAGTGTGACAAGGATAGGTAGAATGATACTATTCCATTAATCAATTTATATAATATTCCTTCTTAAGGGTTGATTCCTCTACCTTCCAGTAATGTGGTAAGGGGTGCTACGACTATGCAACCTATAATTCATTTTCATTTACTCAGATCAAGTCATATCTTTAGTATAATTTCCTATTCACATTTCACCTTTCATTGTCAAATTGAATCAACAAAGTTTGGAGGGTCAATTGGTGATCATACATAGTGCTTCCCATTTTGAAATTATCATGAAAAATCAATCCATTTAAAATAGAAAATAATACACTTATAGTGGTCTGGACAAGGCACACCTGAACGATGGCTCAAATGTGTCAAAACTCTAAAAACACAATTAAGGAATATCCTTCAACAAGGTAGGGATGAATTTGTGGTCATAACCATCAAAAATATATAACATATTTGGAAAGAGAATATATATGTTTTGAATGATTAAAATCATGGAACCTAAATTCTATAAATGACACTTGACAAAATCAGCAGGCCCTACATGACTAATCTAAAATCAATGAACTTGAGGG
Organism: Viscum album; assembly: GCA_963277665.1. Lineage (NCBI taxonomy): Eukaryota > Viridiplantae > Streptophyta > Magnoliopsida > Santalales > Viscaceae > Viscum > Viscum album. Next base: position 1,553,763,930 of record OY728121.1, on the reverse strand, counting down.
AGGAGTTAAGGACACCCACCTTAGGGTTGTACAATATTTCTTTGATATTTTCCCTTGATTTGAGTATGATTGGATTAGATGTACGAAAAAGGGAAAAATAATCATACATAGATAAATCATTCAAGAGCAATACTGGAGGAGAAAAGAATTAGAGGAATTGAGTACTTATCATTGCACATCCAACCTAATAAACAAGAAGCTCAATCGGATCCCAGACCAATGAGATCTCTTGTTTCCTATTTCAGTTCATAAAAGGGATCCAAAATAAAATAAAATCTAGGTTAATCCCATTTAAATATGGATATATGAGGTATATAGATTCTAATTACATCATAATAGAAAAAATAGAAAATCACCTGGGAAAATGGTATGTGTGTAGTTTGTCTGCACAGTTTAACAAACTGTGTAAAAAACATGCACGATTACCTAGGAAAAGTGGGATGTTACCCAGTTAGGCTGCATGGATAAGGTACAACCAGGAAAGGTGTCTCTGTCTAGACAAATACAATCTGAAAGGTTAGGTAAATTGTGCACTAACTATGTGTGAATAGTGCCACTTGGCCAGTTTTACCAAAAAGATGTGTTTCAAGCTTCGAATAATCCCTAGACACACATGAGACCTTTTATAACTCATTCTGACTCCATATTAGGTCTAAATTAATGATTTAGACAATAATTTAAAGGGTTTATACCTGAGTGAAAAATAGGGTTATTACAATAGTGGTTCCAGCCATCTCATAATGAAATCACATGTCAATTTTCCACAAAATCATAAGAAACCATATCTTAACCTGTAAAATGAAATGGGCATTATAAAAATGTAAACATATCATAAAATTTTCAATAATATATAGGTTTCATAAAAATTCCATCAAAATAAAATCCCGTGAATGCGATATGGATATCAGAAAGATATAACGGGTGAAATAGTAAAAATTTACATAAGGTCCCTGAAATTATGCATAGCCCAATAAAAGAAATAATATAAATGTAAACATCATATTTTTACTTAAAATGGAATGAGTAACATAAATTTATGTCATCTAATATGGAAAAAGATTTGAAATATCTCCCAAGAAAATCATGACAAAAATATCCACTAATAAAGTATTTTAATATGTAAAACCATTTCATAATAAATAGCATAGAAAATAGATTTAAAAATAATAAATAAGACCTTAAATCATTCAAAAAATATTTTCCTTGAAAATTATTAAATAACCTTCAAAGCATTTTAAAAACCAATTTCATCGAAATCACTTTTAAAACATATAAATAATTCTTGAAAACGTTTTTAAAAATAATTTCTTTGAAAATGATTTGAAAACATCTAAGTAGTTCTTGGAAACGTTTTGAAAAAACTTTCCCTGAAATTAAATTTAAAACATATAAAAAATCTTCGATATGTTTTTAAAATCAATACATTTAATATACTTTGAAATATTATAAATATTTCCTCCAAATGTATTAAAAACTATTTTCTTTGAAAACACTTTGAAAACATATAAATAATGAATGAAAAGATTTTGAAATCCATTTTCCTTGAAAATTTATTTTAAAAAATATTTTTCTAAAATAAAAACCATTAAACATCCAAATTTATATTCAAGAGAATAATGGTGGATAAATCTGTTAATGTTGTACGAGGTAAAATGAACATTCCTTTTACATGGTAAATAAGAAAGAAAATTTCCTAGTTAGGAAAGTGATAATAAGATTTGATTGAAATGATTTGTAAAATATAGAAAGAATAATAATTTCATTTAATGATCATTTAATATTAGAAGAATATTCATGGAATCCCTTTTTAGGATACATGGGTTTTTAGAAACATAGACTTCCTACTGAAGAGAGGGTAAAGCCGGGCTTTTATAAAAACACATCCATAAATATCCTGTGTAAAAGAGAGTTAAAAATGGTACCAATGCACGAATATATAATGAATAACCAGAGGAGAATAAAATTTGAGAATTTATGTGGAGATAAAACAAAATAATTCATCAATGGAATCATAAAGGAATACTATCTTGAAAACGGTTGATATTATCTCCATAAATTCATACAACATGACAACATGTGAGAATACTCTTCATGCAATAAAAAATGTAAGTGAATCTTAAAATATAATTAAATGAATAATATTACATATAGAACATGTAAAATGGAAGTATATACACATCAAACAAAGGGAATGTGATCACTTAAAACATGAGTCTCAATGAAGTCAAATTCAGACAAAACATTTTTACCTATTTGGAATCTTTTGAAACATAAGACACATGAAAGAATTTTAATAAACATATATCATAATACCCATAAATTTCGGAATAATATTCATAGAAAACAATGATGGGTATTACTTAAACCTCACAAAATGAAATAGTGGTGAACATAGCATATATCTCATGGGAATAAAAAATGAGATGAAATACCCTTACCTTAATCATTAATCTCATCGTAATCATTAAAACCACCTATTTAATAAATATAAATTTATTATAAAAAATTTACAAACCCATAGTTTTATATTTAATACCATATATGATTTTATTACGACCTTATATTACCCGCTTGTTGACAATCCTATGTTACGGATTCACTTTGGGAAATATTCACTTTATTCTTCACATGTGTCTTAATTTGTTATATATTAGGTAATTATACATATATAATGATTCCAAAATTTAAAACCTGATATAAATATCATTTATTTGTATTATATTTTAATTATAATAATATATATAATATATCATTATGAAATTGAATTAACCATTTATGGATACGGTCGGTCGTACGTGGGGTTGAACGTTATTTCCGTTTAATTATCATGTTGAGTGAAAGAAAAAAAAATATGTATATATATCTCAAATTATTAAATTATATTTATGATATCATATATATCATATATATTTACGAAATCGATCCCCAATACAATCCATGTAGTGTATGAACGGATCATATTTCATTGAGGGGGTTGTAGTCCAGACTTCCTCAAAAAAAATTATTGTATTTACGTAAGATTAAAATAAAAAAGGATTATTCTAAATAAAAATTAATGAAGCATAAATACATAATAAATATAATATAAATCATATCCAAAATTAATTTCCATCATAATGTCCATCATGATAGTATGTAATGTAAAAATGACATGTCATCATTTTCTGAGGTAGTAGTTTGTTGTACACGAACCCGGTATGTTCGTTACCAATTAGATGTAGTTGTGTGTATTTTCCGGTTGAAAAATTAACTTGTAAAATACATGTATATTTAATATTCTTTTTTTATATAAAAAATAATAAATAGAGTAGGTTGTGGTGTAGAAGGAAAATAAAATAATGGACTTCAGAGAAGACATTACCTCTTAATCGGATAACTCCTATTATTTTATACCAAAATGATTCCATGTATTTATTTATTCTAAAGGGAATTTTTCTATGATAAAGGTATGATTATTAGGTAGTGTATTGGGTTGTTTATGGCTGAACATAAGTGGTTTTAGAGGTGTGAAAAAGTGGAGAGGTGGTGGGATTTATAGGGAAGGGATAGGACTCCCAAGGAATTTTTAGAAACAAATAAGGTGTACAAATGGTCTCACCTAACAGAATTCATAATAAACCAATAAAAATAATATTTGGTTTTCGGACAATATATTGACATACAATTAGTGTTGGACAAGTTGATAGACCATTTAGACCCTTAGTTTTATGGTTTAGTTTCAAATTAAAATTTGTTTGGAATTAACCACTATGATTAATTTTAATCATTGTGACAAGCCATTACGGTCAAAAATAAACATGGTATTACTCAATTATAAATTTTATACTTAATACAAAGCCTTATGTTAATTTTCCAAAATTAAATACACTAAATAGGCAATACTCTGATTAATGTTAATCTCATAGACAGGACTAAATAACAAGTTTTTATTGGAGAAAATGTTCAAAAGTTAAGTAAGATTTTGTATTCAATTTCAAATTGATTTTGATTATAATAAATGAGATTGTATTAATATATTTTATATTTTTATAATTTTATGATAAATATATTTATAATATCATTTATCCTTAATAATTAATTTAAAAAATGCATTTTCTAAGTAAAAACTGTATGTTTCACCCTTCATCGGAAAATGATGCTTCTTATAAAAATCTCAAAATTTCACCCAAGGATAATTTAAATGTTCTGAATTAAAAAATGAATTATTTTTTTTAAAATACAATTTATAAATGTTTCTAAAATTAATTTCATTACTAAAAATGGTTTAATCAAGAAAACTATATTTTTAACATAAAATGACGTTACCCAAAATCATATCATTCATTTTCAATATGGTTTATTTATATAAATCAATTATAAAAAATATTTGAAAAGTATTTATTACTATTACTATAAATATGGTTAAAGGATATGTTATTCTTAAATCATTTAAATAATTACATTTAAAAATTCATAGATACATAGTGTTGCATGCATCATACACCATGTCGTACGCCACCTCATACCCCAAGTTGTATGCCAAGTCGGTGCTGTTTATAACATATGAAAAACACATTAATATATTTTAAATAAAATATATTATGTGTTTAATGATTTAAAAAAATATCAAAAAGATAAATATATTTTAAAAAGTTTAGAAAATCTTAGGGTGTTACATTTTATACCGCAAAAAATGAATTTCTCCCAAAAATTTCATCTAGGTTATAAATGGGTTAATACTTGAATGTTTCATTCATATAATCCAACATCATAAAAATTAATGTTAAATCATCATTTATGAAGGTAATGTTGGAACCATAATGGTAACCCAATAATTATTGGACAAGGATGAAAAGCATAAATATTTATAGGGAGTGATTGAGGCCATGAATCAAATTCTCTATGAAATAAATGAAAATTAAATTTATCTTAATATATAATGAAAATTATGATATTAGTCATATAAAATGTAAAATAGAAGTATATAAACCTCTAAAAAAGTGTTTAGGTGCAGAACAACACATGAATCTCAAATAAGGTAAATTGAGACAAATGTTTTTTACCGATTTGGAAACATTTGAAACATAATCTCCATGAATGAATGTTCCAAAACAAAATATGTTAACACCCATATATTTATTTATAATAGACATATAATACCATCTTGGTTATTATTTTCACCACACAAAAGGAAAGAGTGTTGAACATAGAAAGTATCTCACAAAAATAAAAAGTGAGATAAAATCCCTTTACCTTATGTCTTCACACTCGTCGTACATGTTCAAACCCTGTGTATAATTAATGTAAAATTTTTATACATAATTAATATAACTATGTTATTATATATTCAACCATTTATGGTCTTATTATAACTTTATATGACCCTCCAGTTTACAATCTTTTGTTAAGGTTTCACTTTTAGTAATATTCTTCTTATTCTTCACATGTGTCTTAATTTGTTATATATATAGACCTTATAAATATATAATGAATCCCTTATATTATAAATTATATAAATATAATTTAAATAAAATAGGTTTTTTTAAATTAATCTATATAATTTATATTTATGAAACACAAGATATTGTTCACTATGACGGTAGGTCATACGTATGCATGAATACTATTTGAATTTAATTAAAGTGTTGAGAGAAAAAAATGAAAAATATGTGTTTGTATATATATAAATCTCATTATTGAACTATATATATGATATCATATATATGGAATTGTCGGGGAGGTATTCCACACTTCCTTAAATGAAATTATCGTATTTACATAAGATGGAAAGCATAAAGAGTTATTATAAATAAAAATTTAACAAGAATAATGAATTTATAAATATAATATAATATATATATATATATATATCGATTCTATCATAACGGCCACCATGATAGGTGGTAATGGAAAAATGTACAATCATCATTTTGTGAGGCTGTAGTTCACCGTAACCAAAAAAATATGTTAGTTACCCATTAAACGGAGCTATGTGTAATTGTAAGTTGAATGATTTACAAAAAAACATACTAATATATTTATGATACTATTTTATTTATTTAATAATATATAAAATTCTGTTCGAGGGGTTGGATATGGAATATAATAGAAATGACTTGAGAGAAAGCGTAACCTCTTAATCAGGTAACTCCTTTTGGTTTGGGGTAAAATGCTTCCTTGGATAGCCTTATGCGAATGAAAAGAATTACATGAGGAAGGTAGTATTTCTTATAAATTTATTGGGAAGGTATTGGATGATCATAATATGTCTAGTATGTGTGACTATGTGGGTGAGTTGGTGGCTTTTTATAGGGAAGGAAAATGACCCACTTCGAATTCTTAGAAACAAGTTAGGTGTTGACATGGTCTTATCAAAAAAAGTACTAAAACCCCAAAAACATAATAATAGAAGGTTTATGGATGACCTATGGATTGAAATGGGTGTTTTAATTCATTCTAGATAATTTTTTGACTTTAATTTAAAGGATTGGTTCCTAATTAATATTATTTTGGCCTTAATTGCTGTGATTAAATTTAATAACTTGTATGAATCATTTGGTCAAAAAATAACTGATCCTTATTATACTATAATTATTAAACTAAATACAATTTTTATGTCTATTTTTCAAAATTAAAATCACATATGTAGAAAAATTAATTCTAATCCCATAGATGGGATTAAATAACATTTTTTTACAGTTGAAAATTGTTCAAAAGGTTGATATGATTTTGAATTCATTTTCAAAATAAAATTCATTATAATGAATTAAATTGTTTTAATATCGGTAATATTTATCTAATTTTAACATTAATAAAATATATAAAATCATTTAATATTAAAAATAAATTAAACAAAAGGAAGTTTTTAACTAAAGAGCAGTATTTTTCACTATTCAAGAAAAAAATCATGTTTCTCAAAAAATCATAAAAACACATCCTAGGATAATTTATACTTATTGAATTCAAAAATAATGTTTATTTGATCAAATTAAATTTATAAATTTGTCTATAATTTTTTTATAATTATAATTGGTTCACTCAAGAAAATGGAATTTTTAACATAAAATGACATTACCAGAAATCGTTTCATTCATTATCAATATGTTTTATTTATTTAAAAAAAATTAGAAAAAATGTTTGAAATGTATTTATTATTATTCATAAAATAATATATTATGGATAGGTTATAATTATCTCATTTAAAATATTTATATTTAAAAATAATTCCTAGAAACTCAGTGTTGCATGAATTATACGCTATGTCATATGCAAAGTTGGTATTGTGTAAAATCCAAGACAAAAATAATGCTTTAAAAAAATATATATTTAGTATTTCATGAAATGGAAAATATAAAAAAATAATAATTAATTATAAAATAAATTCACAAAATATCTAGGTCAAATAAATGTTCTCTTGAGGTTTGGGAGTATCATTTTCTATGGGATGTTTATATCTTTCACTTGTCATGTTTTTTAGTTATTATAGACTTTCACTAGTTATAGGCATATCAATCCCATAATGATTGTTACTGCCGGAGAGTGGCATTGTCATTTCTGGAGGACTAAAATTATGATATTTTTGGATAATGGTACATCTAAGTGTGCGACAGAAGTTTAATTAATCATCAACTACAGTATCTCACCACATAGTTTGTAATTATATTACAAGAAAAAGGTGGCGTAAATAATGTTGTCATTCCACATGTGTTGAATAGGTTCTAGATGTGTTTCCCAAAAAATTCTCAGGGATTCCACCTAAGCGCCTTGTATAATTTATAAATGGGATCATTCCATGGGATGAGATATTCACCATTTAAATTAAAAAAAATAGAACCTATAAAGATTAATGATAATAAGATTCTACTAGAAAGTTTACTGGATATGGGGTTTATCAATATGAGATTTTCACCTTGGGGTAATCTATTCTAGTTTTCAAAGAAGAATCATGAGACCTTGTTCTTGAGTATGAATTACTAGATGTTCAGCCAGATGACTATGATGAACATGTATCCTCTTCCACGTATCAATGAATTATTTTAATAGTTATGAGGATTTTTTTTTTCTCCATGATTTAGTTGAGAATGTGGTTTCATCAATTGAAAGTTTGAAATTATTACCTACCTTAGTCTACATTCATAAGAATGTATGGAATTTGTTATTTATTTTTGTTCTCATTTGGTCTAAGGAACTCTGTCACTATTTTTATTTCCTTAATAAATAGAATCTTACACCTTTATTTAGATCCGTTTGAGGTTTTTTATGAAATATTGATGTACTCCATAACTCATGATGATCATTCCCAACATATTGACATCATCATGGGTACACATTGATTCAATTGATAATATTAAAAGAAATATAAGTTTCATTTTTGGATTGATCAGTTAAATTTTTTGTGTCATATAATCCCATAAGAAAGGGTGTGAGTTTTTCTAGAGAAGGTGAAACATTTTATTTCTTGGAATGAACTAATGAATGTATTTGATATTAGTAGTTATCTAGGATTAGTGGGTTATTATCAGTATATTATTCAAGTGTATTAAAATTTTGATGCACTACCTTATGGATTAAAAAAAAGGGGAAAATTGTTTAATTTTAGAGGTAATGTGACAATCAATTCATATAGTTAAATAAGAACATGAAAATGGCCTAAATATTGGTCATTCCATAAACCAGCTGAAATGTCCATTGTATTTTATGATCCTTTTGGGATGAGTCTTGGTGGATTATTTATGTAGGGATATTAAGTTTTAGTGTATGGTGTATGAAATTTTAGGATTCATGAATAGGGATACCCTACAAAATACCTCTTGTTAGATATAGTGTGTTATACCTTGATGTGTTGGAATCATTAATTTTAGGGTGAAATGTTTATTGTGTGAACTAATCAAAACAGAATAATGTATATCATTTCATAATGGTATTGGAATTATCAAATGTCATGGTGGTTTGAGTATATGCAGTCATTTGAATTTGAGATAACATTTCATCTTTGGAAGTGAAACAGTGTTAGTGAATCTTTTTCAAGGAAAACACCTAATCATAAAGATCAAGAGTATAGATCAAGGTAGAAGATGATGAATTTACTTCCTAAGATACATGTTGTGGTTTAGGAGGTCCATCATAATCCGACTTTTGTATCCGTTTCATTGGATTCTACACTATTGAGGTAGATTAGGGAATGGTAGTATGAGGATAGTAAATGTTGGGCAGTGGGGGAAAGCATTGATTTTTTTGAGAGACATCTAGACTGTATTATATATAAGGATGAGATCAACAATTTCATTTATCGTTTCATTGTGCCTATGAGTATTAAGGATGAGTTTAGGCATGAATTTCATGCCTCAATGAGTGTGGTGCTTCTAGGTTTGACCAAAATGATCCATGAGCAATGAAATAAATTAATAACAGTCTATCATGAAAAAGGAGATCATAGGGTTCATGAAAAGATGCTACACCTACCAATATGTTATGGCCAAGAATCAAAAACATTTGTTTTACTACAGTCATTGACCATTCCATAATGGAAGTGGGATGATATTACCATGGATTTTTTGTTGGGTATCACAAGGAACCCTCATACGAATTATGGTATTTGTGTGACTGGGGACCATTTTACTATGGTAGCGCATTTATTTCCTACGTGAGGTACTTTCTCAATAGATAATTTTGAAGACATGTGTGTTTAAGAGAACACAGTCTTCACAGGGTTCCAAGGAGTACCATTTTTTACCATTACCTAAATTTTATATTAATCTTTTAGGAAGTTTTTAGAGGGTTCTTAGATCATTGGTCTTACTGAGTATGGTATTCCACCAATAGATAGATTGGTAGATAGTATTTACTAGACATGTTTTAGTGGATATGTTTCGGTGGTGTTTTATAGAATTTACTGGGTCTTGTGAGAAGGACCTAGAATTGGTGGAGTCTTACTGTAACATAATTTATTAGGAAAATATACCTATGAAACCATACTAGACTCTTTAGTTTATGAAATTTAGATAACCTATTTTTGAGATTGAAGTAGGGAGTGAGATCTATTTTCATATAGTCTTGTGTAGTGGACCTCAGAGAACATTTTTTTATTTAGAAAAATATGGATATGGCTCAATTTAGTAAAACATTTGTATTCTTATAAAAGTCAATAACCAAGAAAAGATTTAGTGGGTGATCGTGTGTTACTTCGGGTGTTTCGTAGATTGGTTCAACATATGATTCAGAGGCAAGTCATGTGGGTGGCTAGGTTTCTAGAACTGTTTGAGGTTGTGAAGACAATCAAGATAGTGGCAAACCAATTACCACTTCCCTATAGTTATTGTGTAATGAATGATTTTTTTCATTTCTCACAACTTAGATTGAATCATCATGACCCTTCTCATATGATCTATGTGGATGATGTTGAGCATTAGTATCAGGTGTCACTTTAGGAGCATCTGTTATGTGTTGTGGATCATAGATAACAAATTTTGTGGGGAAAGACCATTATGATAGTTCATATATAATGGAATATGATCATTTTTAAGAAGAAACATAGGATATATAAGAGGATATGTGGGCTTAGTGGCCAAATAATTTTACCTCGGAATCGTAGATATTCTTGGGAGTACAACTTAAGGAAGAGCTATTATAGGGTGGGATATTATAAGATCCATACATTTTCATTGGATGAATAAAGACCTTTTATTTGATACACTTTTTCCTTTTTTTGAGGATATCTTGTTGAGGTTTTACACTATGTGTTTTTCAGATGAATCTATTGATTTTTTAGGGATATTTTATAGTTCATGGTTGGCACAAATTTTCACAAACCATACACCCTACACCATAAAAATGTGAAAATCCAAGAAGAAGGGAATTTCATTCATGGGTAGAGTTTAGACAATTTTTTCCAAATTATTAGTAACTATATGAACCATAAGAGGTATTTCATGGAGAGGCTCGTGGTAACAGAAAACCATGTACAACTGACAAGGAATTGTGCATGTGGAAAAACAAACCCCTAAAAATTCATTATTATATTACCCAAACCCTATTTATATCCATATATAACATTGATCACCCCTTACTAATTTATATCATTTATGGAAGCTCTATAATGGATTCAAAGGGATTTCAAACATTGATCCTGAAAAATTGAGGATTTTAATTATATATTATCACCTCTCCTGGTAAGAGATATCATCTCGATTGGTTTCCTCTCTCCCACTATATTTATATCATCTTTTAAAGGGATTTTTTCGTCCATTGGTGATTTATATATATCTAGGTTTTTATAGATAATAATCCTTTCAATTTTCTATCATGTTTTTTATCTATATTTCATTAATTTTTGTGCAATCAAACATTCCAATTCAATTTGGGGATTCCATTGGTGAGTTTCCATCATATATATTGATGTGGATGGTCTATTATTCAATTCCCAAATTCTTGAATTCAATTATGGATTGGTAATTATGATAAATATATTGAAATTTTATAAATTTCATATTTATCTATATTATTTAAATTTCTTAATTAATTTATTTATTATAGAATTGATGTATTAATGGGGAAATAAAATTGATTAATTAATAGGATGGTTTAATTCATTAATTGATGGGATTATGGGTTAGTTTCATTAATATAATGATTGATTGATTGATTGATCTTGATTAAGGGTTTTTTGTATTAACAGTGAGGGGATAATAATTTATTTGATTAACTGTTCACAATGGGTTTAATGATGAATTGTTTATATTATTCAATGTGATTGAAATAAAAAAAAATTGATTGTTTTGGAAAAGTGAAATGATACAATTTAATGATAATGTTTGATAAGAAGTTAATAATGAACAACAATCATGTATATAAGATTTTTATATCTATGATATTGTTTTATTGGTGATATATGTGTTTGTGAGCGTGGGACATAGATTGAGGCCTCAAATACATTATGCGTTACTAATTGTGGGATAAGGTTGAGGCTCTAATTACTCAGATGTTACAATGAGGTGAGGGCTAGGAGAGAGGCTCCAAATATCCATATGTGATAGTGAGTGTGGGATACAGACTGAGGCCTCAAATAACCATGAGACATTTCAACATTTGATAGGGACAAGGAATTCAAATACTAATGGGGTGCAAGACATTATGTTCTACATCAATGATTTTATCATTAGAATATAGATCCAAAGGGTCATGATAAGAATTATTATGAAATGATAATTGATAACTATGTTACTATGATATGTTATATCCACTGCGGAAAATTTAGACTCTATCATGAGCCGATATAGGTATTAATAATTTGGGTGTCATCTTAAACTCGTGTATTAAGGTGGTTAATTGACACCATGTTTGTAATAGGGTATATGGGTTGGAGCCATATAATAGTTGACTGATTTGGGTTGAGTCATAGATATAGTAAACTGAAAGGGTTTTAGGACACAGATGGAGTTATAAATGTATTAATTTTTTCATTTGACACTTGAAAAATACTACAACATGACATATTTCGGGATTTATTTTGGATATTTTTTCATTTTTGGATTCATCATGTGATATTGGTCTGTTATTGATTATAGTATGATTTGGATATTGATCATTGTAATTCAGTTATTTATATCTTATTTCTATGATTAAATTACTCTTCTATATATGGTATTGTATACCCATGTTTTATATTAGACCACCCCTTCATTTGGGAATATCCTGGGGTACGGGTATATGTTCTAGTATCTGAATGACCGTCTCTAGGAATTGTACTGTGGAACAGAGGTCACAATATTACATGGAAGAATTTAAATATTTGTCTTGGATACATCATTCCCCATTGAGATCCCAGATCGCATCAAAACTATGAAAAATATAATAGAATTCCCACCTAAAATATCTCAAGTACATGATATGATAAATGTAGCCCCCTTGATGACGTACATACCAATACCCTCATATGTGCTAAATCTAGATGTGGTTCCCTTAGAGAATGATGCATCATATAAGGAGTAGTTAGTGAATATATTATATAAAATAGAAATTTTTATATGAAATGAGACACCACACCATGTAAAAATTTTGTGGGAGAAGAAAATTTTTGAGGAGGAAACAGGTGATTACATAGAGGTGATGAAAGATTTGTACCCTTATATGTTTTGGTGTATGAAATAAAATATAATTGGTAACATTTTGGAAGAAGGGATGAATATAATGTAATATGGTTTTAAAAATGAGTTTTCATTTTCAAATCAATAAATAACAAATTATGTATTGATGCTATAGAAAATGAATTCACTAATTAGGTTATTTTCGACCATTTTAAATTATATTATATCAAATTTAAAAGGTCATTATGAATCATAAAAATGGAGAAAATATTTTTCATACTGTGAACATTTAAATTTGAATATATTATGGGTTATAATAAAATCAAATTTAAACAAGAAGGGAAGAGATGGACTAAACCTACATGAATATACCCCATAAATACCATTTAATAGATCTTTCAATAGAGAAGTAATCATTATGACTATCCCATGAGAAATACCATGTCAACACTCAACAAGTGAATCCCAAATGAAACCATTTAAATTAGATGTTGAAGCTTAACCAAATCATGTGTGAAACTATTCTCACCGATCAACACCAAGAATGTGTCACCATAAAAAACCATACAATTATGGTGTACAGTAGTGTAACAAGTATCTATTCACCCAAAACCTAGGGTTATATTTTTTTATTTTGTTATTAAATTATTTAATGTTTATATTATTTCTTATAAATTGTTAATTAGTTTGATCGAAATTATAGTTATATATAAAAAAACTAATATTATTTTATATATATATATATATATTAATAAAACAACCTTTCAGATACTTTCAATAATTATCAAAATATAAATAATTTTTAAAAAATATTCTTATCAAACTATATATATTTAAATTAAATTAATATTACAATTTAATAATGTTTTATATAATTTTTATAGAGTTCATAAGAATCTTATATCTTAATATTAATACATTTTGAGAAATAAGGGTTTTTTAATTGGGAATTCCTATATTCATAAATAAATTATAATAAATTAATTATTAATGATAAAATGAGAAAATTGAAATTAGGTTATTCTAAATATATATAAATGTCTGATAGAGCTATTTTTTTGGTAATAAATAAGTATTTATTAAATATATAGTCAGCATTGTGAAATCATAATGGACCAAAAGTTATGTAATAAACACAAAATAAAACATATACATCCAAAAAAAATTATCAATCAAAAGAATTTTTTAATATAATTAATTTTATAAACTCTTATTGATTTTACTAAAATACTATATAATATTATTGTTTTATAAAATAAATACATTTCAATCATGACTGACTTGGACATCACCAAGTGTGTTATTTTATAATCCTAGGATCATTAAAAAATAAAATACTACATACATTCCACATCGACAGAATCCATGGTCAATAAAAATTGTATGTTTTTTTATTTTGATTATTTAATCATCGAGAGATGAAAAAAAATTACACATTAATAAATAATTTTATACTTGTTCTCTATAATATCCACCCATCTTCCCACTCTTCTTCTCTCCAACCCCTATTTTAATTGTTTTAATATTCCTTTACCTATAGATATCCCTCTACAAGTGTTCCAAGGGTCTTATAAAGATCTTTCTGTAGTTTTAGATTCTCCCACCCAATGTAAGGTATCCTATCCTCTCTATATTTAATAGGACTATGATATTTATACTAATAATTTATATTTTCAACTATTCAAGTTGTATTGTTTTTTTATACATACCATATATTTCTATTATGGTCCCAATTTTGTGGGATAAATTCTTTCACTCTCACTGACCCCTTAATTAAAATATTATATACACATATTAGGAAACTAAAAATATCTTATTATTATTTTATTCCAAATTTTGTAATGTGAATACTGATTACCATTTCGACTCAAATGTACTATCCTTGGTATACATATCCATTGTGGATTGAGGAATTCTATATAGGAAACCCAAAATCCTTAATCATGGGAATTAAATCGTACAAATTTGTTTTCTTATTGTACTAACTCTGTGGAACATGAACACATGTACATGATATGGAATTGACTTATGGGATAAAAATTATATTTCTCTCTAATACACCTGGAAGCATTATCATCACAATAGATATCTTGTATAGTTCTTGAGAGATTATCCTAAGAAACATAATTTATATATTCTTAGAATTATCATAGAGTTATGATTATCATTTTATTTTTTATGTTTTTACACATTCATATGTTCCATTTATGTTATTATCCTATATCAGGCTTTGATTTTCATGTTTATATTTCTCACCCAATTTATGTGTTCTTGGAATGCGTCTTATCAGACATGTTCAACATAAATTTTTTTTATGAATTTATTATTCTATTATTAGGATCAATATCTCATACAATTATTATATATATCTTGAGGGTATCACATGTGGTTTTGGAAGATCAGTTGATATTAAGGTCATGTTTTATAGTTTTTAAATAATATTGTTGTATCCTTATTTCATTTTATTATGATATGTGTCTAATTTCCCAAATAAACAAGTCCAAAATATATTTCAAGACTTTATTATGTGTTTAATCATATAATATACTATTAATAATGGTGTATAAATGATTTGGAATATCATAAAGTATGTTAGAGATCATTATGTGTGATTTTACCAAGGATTTGTAGTTACCCATTCCCAAATCATTCAAAAACTACACTAGAGTGTATTGAACCCCAATATATTGATAACCATCCAATTTTTAGTCATTATACAATCCCTTTGTATTGGACTATGTTATACTCAATCACCTTTCATTATTTTATTTCATTCAACTATTGTATGTTTCCCAAAAAATTATATGATTTATGCAAATTCATCTAGAACGAGAGTTTGATAGGGAAAATGAAAATAATGACCTACTCTAATACACTGCTCCTCATTTATGGTGTGTTATGGTAAGGTTAAAACAGAAAAAATCAATATTTATTAAATTAAAACAACTAATAATTATTTTTTGATAAACAAAAATAAAAAATGTTCATTTCCCAAATCAAGAACATTTCTTGGTCCCACTATTAAAAAGATCAGGTGATTATAATGTGTTATCTTTTCATTAAGAGGTGGTTAAAACCCCTTATAAACACTTTAGGAGTTTTACCCATAACTTCCACTAATGTGGAGGTAGACATTGATTAGGGACAATTTTTTTGTAAGTTCCAGTAAATTGCACTTCTATTTGGAGGTGGTTAAATTTGAAGGGTTTAAAACCCTCCATAATTTGGCACAAAATTCACCATGACTAGGTGAATTAGGGGTGGTTTTAACAAAAACTAATTTAAATATCATATTACTGATGGTTATAACCACCCCTAAACTAACCTTCTTTTTTATATTTATTTTAAAACTAATACACCAAGATAAGTCCTCTTTCATGAAGAGGGGAACATGCTTGGTTCATGTGTCTTATTAAAGGGATTCGGTGCAATTTAATCTGTTCTATCGGTTTCCCTATCTATTTGGATTCTCCTAGTATCCAATGGGTTTATTTAAGGATCCACAACACCTGATGGTCCTTGTATCCAACAATCTATGGACCTATATTAAAATGGTAGGTGCTCATTGGGTGATATGTCCAACGACACTTAAGAACACAAATTGGTCAGGAGGATGGGAAGTCGGGCTCATCGCACCCTTTGGGGTGAATTATTTCATATTATGGGACTCTCATATAGATTTAAGATGCGTTCATATGTTAGCGAGTATTTGGTTTATCCCCAAGCATAGTATCCAAAGATTACACCTAGGTTTCAAGTCACATGTATATGTAGGGATTCAGAACCGTCTACATCTAAGGATTACCAACCCCCATTGGATTAACGATTATAGGAAAGTTTGAGTTTGTTTCGAGCTTGGACTCTAGAAAATCGTGGGTGTGTGAACCTAGGAATGATTTTGATGTCTATTCAAGGGATGGGGTAACCCCTTTGTCTCAACCTACCATGGGTATGTGAACACAAGAGGGAGCTCTAATGCGCCTAAAGGATTCAGCATTACGGTCTGGGGGCTTTGGGAGAAGACATAGCCTGGTGGAAATCGATTGGCTACTAAAGGGATTCTAGATGGTTGGACAGAATTTGAAGGGACATATATGAGACAAGAGATAGAAACACCAAACTCTTTGGTGGACCACATGTCCATGTGAGGAGTGGCACCCTTTGCGTAAGTAGGTGCTACACGGATATAGAGTTTGTCTGCATACCAGTGTGGTATTCGGAATAAGGGGAATCTCACGTACCATTGTGGTACACATATTTGGGGTTGGTTTGCGTACCAAATTGGTACGTGTAACTAGAGTCCACTCATGTGGCGACGGCTGGGAGCAGCGCCGGTCAAGGCTTTGCCCAGGTAGGGTGGTGCTACGAGGTGTGCTTGATCGATGGATGGGCATAGGCTCACTGGTTTGTTGGGAGTGCATCTGTATAGGGGCTATTGTTTTTGGTTTACCAATTTTAGGTTCATAGTTTACCAATAAAATTTTGCGATCTCCAGTTCTTAGAAATTCGTCCCTAGTTTATAATTTTTTCTAGTTGGCGAATCAGAATATTGCAGTTAGTAAAATCCTAATCTCATAGAAGCCCCTTCCTTCTCTAGAAGTCTGATGACATCCTTCCAAGATCCAACCACCAAGAATCCAATCCGTAATGAGTCATTCCCGTTATTTTCCCCCTTCATGTCTTTTATATAGGGTGGGAAGGGTTGTATATATGGTCATGAGAGAACATTTGCAGAGGCCCTAACAGAAACCCGACCTATGGATGACTTAGTCAACCCGAGGTTCACGGGGTATATTGAATGCACCATGCCCATGAACTAACTCGGTCACGAGGGTGGTTCACGACCGCACATGGCTCCGCCTCCATTTCAATAACGTCGTGGTGCGTGGGGGGGGGGGGTGTCTACCGAGTGCGTGGATCGCACGGTTTGTGACTGTAGATCGGTTTGGTCTCACTTTTTCGTCTATTTGGTTCACGCCTGCGTTGGGGGTCCACATCCATTTCTCTAACAACAACGTCCTCGGGTGGCGCGGTTCCTCGAACAAGTCGTGTAACACTCGTGAGGAGATAATATGTGGATTTGTTAATTCATTTACCATTTCTTCTTAATATTCATCAGATTTTCCCTAAATTATTTATGAATAATGGGTAGATTCTTCCACTGATTTTAAGAGAGTATCTTCCTTTCCTTCTACTAATTTTTCATGATCCTTCAAATGCCCCCATCGTAGTGGGGTCTAGTCAGAATAATGTGGAGGATATTCCAATGAATATTGGTCTTGAATCAAGGGAGTTTTTTGGTAGATATATAGACCTGGTGGAGTACTATGCCTATATAAATGGTTCTACACAACTTGTCTTTTACCAGGTCCTTCTGCGAAAAGCTCTTGCATTCCAAGCATCCGCAAACCTCCTCTGTGTTTGACTTTCTTTATGAACCTCTTCCTTCATGAACCGGCTTCTTATTCCACGAATAAATCTTCGTCTGCACTCTCCCTCATCCGCTTATTAATTTTCCAGCAACAAATTAATCTTTATCAACTTTAAAAAGTATGTCAATGAGGGTTGCGTAGGGAAAACGCTCCGCAGTTCAGTGGTCCGCGGACTAGAATGATCCTTTAAACATGGAAATTTTCATTTCGAACAACACTTAATTCCTAAATTATGAGAACCCATGTAGGATCCTAATATGTTGTCTATTGTCCATCGCTCTACGGACTAGGATGTTGTGGACCTCATCCATGTACCACTGGTTCATAGAATAAGGGCATAACTAACCAACTTCGGGGTCGGTACGTGGGGCGTACAATTGAGTCCCTTTTTGGAGATTTTTCCAAATATTTGGAATTTTTGTGAATATTTTACTTTGGACTTAACCATGGTATGGTTTCCCAATGTAGGAAGAAAACACGGTTCCTCCATGAGCTGCTGCTGGGCCTTTCATTTCTCCCCTTTCGGCATTCAATCAACGACAAAAATATATGGCCATCTCTGCTAAGGAAGAAGTAAACATCGCCCCCTTGCATAAATCCTTAGCTAATATTCTTACTATGACTCAGTGAAAATACACACTTTCCAATAGCCTGCTTGCTTATGGTTTTGGCCTATTATCTGATACATCGATCCCGAAACCTTCTCGCTATGACCATCTTGCGGCCTGGAGAATATCCAGTACCATCCCTAGAGTTGTGATCTCACATAGGGGATAGATCTAACTAAAGGAAATGGATACTGGTTCGATGATGAATCACCTTCATGTGTCCCTGACGGGCGATCAACATCAATGGGATGGAGTAATTAATCATCATCATAGCATTGCCTGCAATTAAATGGTCAACGAACAACATGGAGGAAGTGTTCATATTACATGTATATACCCAACCCTTTTCCTTCTATATTGATAATATTCTATCAAATTTTTTCTTTCCTCAAGATGTTGTGGAGTCCCAAGAAGCGATACCTTCCCGGAGTACACCCCCAGGGGTACTACAACGGGTGAACATGTTCCTTCGGCTGTGGGGGTTGATGGGGAAGGCTCTTTAGGTGCGACCGAGCATATGGAAGCAACCATTGCAGAGCCGCCTAGGGTATTCCTTCCTCTAGATTCACCCATTGTCTCATGTGAGGATCTATCAACTTGGAAGATAAATAATCTTCCTCCGGTATCATGTTTATCAGAACATATCAGACAGGGTATCACGGGTAATCATTATTTCTACTTCTCTGATTATCAAATCAGATTCCATGATGATGCCAATTATTGACTATTTGTGTACTTTGGTGTAGATATTATTAGTAATCGTGATGCAATTTCCAAAATGGTTGTGACTCCCGCCCCATTGATAATAGAGGAATCAACTATGGCAATGCTTTAGTATGGTAAGGGGAAGGGCCTATTGAGGAAGCCGATGATATGGATATTCCTATACTGATTTTGAAAACTGAGAATTCTATGGAGGAGGGTAAATTGGGGGTTGAGATATCCACTGAGTACATGGTATCCACAACTACAGTGAAAGATGAGCCACCCTTGTTGATGAAAGGTGAAGTGAGTGAAGTGAATTCATCACCCCAGGCTACTGAAAATGTTTCAGATCTGATGGAGTTGGTTTCCCCATATTCTATGGATCACAGTCTAGTAGTGGAAGAGCTCACGAGAGGGGCTACAACACTGACACCAGAAAACATGGAGTGGGATATTTTCCTGTTTACTGGGAGAACAATTTATATGAGTATAATTTCAATAGGCGATCATTAGGGGATTGCCTTGGAAGCTACTGGTCTTGGTCATGACCTTAGGTCTTGGGAACCTCTAGAGGTCACTATGGATAATTTACAGGTTTAGGACAAATCATAATCTTTCAGGTAGTGGTTGTGCAAATCATGATGAAACCAACAGTTTATGTAATGGGGGTAAGATTTTCAATCTCATTGCCACTAGCCCCCTTTTCTTACCCTCTCTAATTTGGGGTACTTATCTGTTTCATTTTGTTTCTAGGATCTAGGTCCACAACCACATGCATTGACAATTTCACCAATAACCCCAATATTGTCCTTGACCATATCTGGGACCATGTTTTCGAGGAATTTGAATGTACGATCAAAATTGGATCAGGTCTCTATCTGGTGACATTGATCCTCGAATATATTTCATCCTCCTTGAGTGATTCTGAGGATGATCATTGGGATATTTACAACATTTTACCTGCTCGTCAGAGGGCATGGGTAATGATATAGAGGCTCATTTCTCAAATTCCCCTAGATGATATGCCCTCCAAATTGTTGAGATTACAGAACTAGTTCATAGTGCTGGGATTTAGCAAGCATAATTTGACTATTTCTAGTGCTTTATTGGAAAACCCATCCAACATTGTGTGTCTTCAGACGACACAATAATTTTTTCCTAATACATCTTGATATGGGATTAGTGGGTATAATTGGATTTTTCATAGGCTTACCTTTGTGGTTTTTTTGATCTAAAAATCTTTACGCCTCTTGAGATTTTATTGCTCAATGTTTTGCCGAGCATATAGAAAGTGTAGGCCTGGAGAGTTGATACTCAGCATTTTCCCAAGACACCATTTTCTGGTCTTCATCCTGGCGTGTTTCATACCTATTTTTAGTGGTTTCAATCCCATAAACAAGACATTCATTACTGATATTTAAGGTTAAACAGTTTTGACAAAATGTGATGGGGGGAGCGCCTCGATGGGGTTTTTACTGAGTGTGGATTCCTTAAAACCTTTCTGACGTGTATGGAGGGAATGTTTCACTCATTTTTGAATATAATGAAAGACATTCTATGGGGGAATAGGATCTGTATGGGTGTTCAGTGGTTGGAAAATTATTGTCTATGAAAGAATTTCTTTTGGTATATGGGACATGGTCCCGATTATGCAGAGCCACTGAGGTCATAGAATGATTGGTTGTACAAAAGTGTCCTTATGTCAATGACTATCTATTTCTGTTGGCTAGGTAACTTCATTAAAGTTGGTATTATGAAGACCACTAATGGTGGTTCGAAAGGGACATGGTGTATGAAGGGTTTGGGGAAATTCAAATTAGTCATGGATATATATAGGAGACCACTCCTATACAGACATGGTTTTCGTGAAGGAGGGTTATATATTGACACAATTTAATGTCATATATCTAGGACATTCATTCAAAATGGATTGGATTTCCCTAGTTCATTGGAATTTAACCAGAAATGTCTCACCATACTCTAACGTGATTGCGGAATGGATTGTAAACCGTAGCTCAGAGAGTTTCTGAATCCCGATATGGATTTGAGGGATTAGAGGCAAGAAGGCATTAATAAAGAATCACTCCCTAAGGAATAATTCCCTTTGGTGTATGGTCCATGACCAACAATATGCAGAGCCCCTAGAGGAATGGAAAGCATATTCTTACAATGGTTTACTTAGTTCAATGGTTGTATTCTCCAGATAGCCGTGAAACTCCATGGAATTTGAAACTCAATCCAATCAGGGGTGGATTATGGGAGTTCAGTTCTTTCTGGTTAGAGAGTATGATTCAAGAGGAGGGGGTTTCTGGACACGAGGGAGTCATTTTGGGTCAAATATCGAGGGAATAGGTGAGGTAATACCTCTCACACTGGTGTGATTCAATGATCCATACAGGTCTGACCCATGTATTGAGGATGATAGGGAATCCTCCTTTCCTAATTGAACATGTGATGAGTTCTTTCAAAACCATGCAGTTTAACATCATCTAGCAATGATGGACTATGTGCAGTTTATCGTCATTTGGTAAGGATGAGAGGAATTTTTTAATATAAATTCTAGTAACATGGGATATTCTTGAATGTTGAGGTACATGGCATTTGCAGTTTATCATCGTGTGGTGAGGATACACTCTGTGCAGTTTTTCTTCATGTGGTAAAGATGCTGCTGTAAAGGCTACTCTTGATTATAATGTAACCGGGTCTGAATTCCCGGACATTTCCATTAAATGGGAAGGATGTAAATAATATAAATTGTGATTCTAGGGCCTCTTGGATAAGTAGAAATGATATGAGGGCTTTGAGGTCATTGAGCGTACGAGGGTAGGAATACTGTCGACTGAGGATGACATGCCTTTGGTAGACGAGTCAGGGGGATCAACATGTAGAGATATTAAGGGCATGGTATGCATTTTCATGTAAAGTTGTTCATCAGTCGATGACCTTCCATGTCCTATGGCCTCGAAGGTTTATGAGGTTACATGATTATCCGAGTCACAGAGTCTGATGTATGGAAAGGGTATGTCTGGTCATGTTGCAGATATAGGCCGCAATTGTTTCTGATGTGTAGGAAGTTCCCTACACTAATTTACCTAGTGCATGGGTTTCACTATTATATTGTGTAGTTTATCGTCGTGCAGTAAGAACGATATGTTCTTAGTTTAACGGTCATATAGTATGGACACTTTTGGATGATTCTATGATTACCTGTGGGATAATAAAATTAGGATTCTCAAGCATGATCTGATTAGAAAGTGGATGAAGGTGTAAAATGTAATCATGTGGTCTCTTGAATCAGTTGATGTAGTGTTGGGGCTCTGAGGCTAGTATGTGTATGGAGATAGGAAGAGTATTGCCTGAGGAAGACATGCCTTTGGTAGACAGGCCAGGGGAGATCAATATATACAGCCACTGAGGGCATGATATGCATTGTCAGGAAAAGGAGTTCCCAGGTCGAGGACCTTCCATGTCCTATAGCCATGAATGATTATGATGATCTGGGATCACTCATGACACGGAGTCTGGAATATGGGGAGAAATGTGTCAGCGTATATGAGGAAGAACCATATTGAAACTGTCCATTAGGTTATAGCATAAAAGATCTGGTGTTACATTTTTGATGCAGACCGTCATATGAACCATGGATGGATACGTTATCTAACCAGGTAGGGGCACCCTAGCAGTGTCTAGATGTGAATGAATAAAAAATGTAAACTATTTCTCTGGAAATTTTTGGATCAGGAAATGTGATATGGGTGCTCTGGGACCGGTAAGTGTATAGAGCATGGAAGAGTATCGCTTGTGGAAGACATGCCTTTTGTAGATGGGCTAGGGGAGATCAATATGTAGACCTACAATGGGAATTGTATGCATATTAATGAAAAGGTGTTTGTAGGTCAATGACCTTAAACTTTTGATGTCCTTGACTGATTATTAAGATCTGCAATCCTCTGGGTCGTGGAGTCTGATTCATGGGATGGACATGTCCAAACAATCAAGGAGTCTTCCATCCATGTTTTACCGTGTGTCTTGAGTTGATAATGACTTGTACCATGACGTTTACCATCGCGCGGTAAGGACAATTGCCTTGCAGTTTATCGTCATGTGGTAAGGATGGTGTCGAACCGATGTGACAAGAAAAAATGGGGGTCGTGCAATTTAATGTCTTTCAGTAAGGATGACCAATCATCATTTTTTATTTTGGGGGTGGAAGGGCCAATAAATATAAATCCTTACATCGCTACATATTCTTATGGGACAGGAATCAAGCCTCACATAGTTCTCAAAGCATGTTTAATTCAAAGGGGCTTCCTATGCAATTGTGACTCATACGCAGGAAGGGGAAAATTTCATGGTGGAAAGGCCAAGATACAGAAATCCCGACATCACTACATATCCTGGGAGGGAAGGAATCAAGATGTACATAGTTCATTGAATGTGGATCAGTAGATAACGAATGTCGGGAGATCAATGTTTTCTCAGGTGAAGACATTGTCTCATTATGCAGTTTAAATTCATGATACAATGACATATTTATCTTAGTTTACAGTCATAGTGTTCGGACCAGCATGAGACACCTTATTGTCATGTTGTAGGGATGAATTACTGTGTAGTTTAATGTCATGCGATAAGGATGAGGGGAATTTTTATTTTAACATCCTAAATCTTAGATGATTTATATGCAGTTTATTATCATGTAGTAAGGACATTCAGGGAATGGCAGTTTAATGTCCAACTGCTTGAACGATAACTTCTCATTTGGTTATGTGAAATATTTAATCATAAATCTCTCTTTTGTAGCAGTGATGGTGAGCTACCCATCTAGGGAGATCTGGGCACATTTCTTATCGGAGTGGACCCTGTGTATGATTTATGGTCCTTCCCACATTGGATCTATCTTAAGTAGATTCTATTCTTGTATCATCGGGGTCAGGACGACCAATATAAATTATCCTTCACAGAATGATCGAAGAAGAACCATTTTATTGAAGGCTCGGGCAATCCAGTTCTGATATATATCTAGGTGGTGCAAAGTGTGCAATTTCTTCTGATCTAGTCACTCCAATTGATCAAGTCACTTTTCCACTCACTCATTGTCGGATAGTTGATCACAAATGGAAATGATGAATGATGATAGTTGGAATTCATTGGGATGAATAGTATCAGTTTCATATACTAATTAGTACCAAGTAGTCTGGGTGGCGGTTTGACTTGTGGTTCAATTGGCCCAAAAGGTATGTAAGAGTTTTTTTCCATGAATTTATGTCTTTGTCCACCATTTTCTGGAGTATTTTATATATAGTATTTTTAAGGCCTCTATCTGTCTGTTGGCCACTGAATTATAGAGATAAAAATTTATGGTCTTGATACCATATTCCAGGTATAGTTTCTCCAATTGTGCAGTCAGGCATTGGTGCCATTTTCTGTCAGTTTTTCATGAGGAACACCAAATCTGGTCTTGATATAGGCTTTCACAAAGCTTTCAATGCTTTTTTCCCCAACTTATTTAAGGGGTTTTCATTCTACCCACATGTAAAAGAAGTCGATCTCAATGAGAATATATTTGAATCGTTCGACTGTGGCAGGAGGATATGGTCCCACAACGTCTATTCCCCAAATGTAGAATGGCCATGATTACTCAGCTTGTTGAAGTAGCTTTGGGGGCTGATGAATGAAGTTGGAATTAATTTATCAAGAGTGAAATTTTGTGGTATAGTTTGCGCAAACTCATGCTAGGGTGGGTCAATAGTATCCAAGCCTTCAAATATGATGAGAAATCTTAGGTCCCGATTGATGTGATCCACACAATCCAACATGCACTTCATTGATGATCACACCAGTCTCTTCTCCATCAATGCATCTGAGATAGAATCTACAAAGGCCTCGCATGTAGACGACCTTCTACTGGCTCATGTCACCATAGAGGAAACAGTTGACTACCCTTCTCTATATTTTCTCTCATTCAGCCCTGTCAAATGGAAGTTCTCCCCTCTAAAGGTATTTCATAATGGGGGTCATCCAGTAGTTATTATGAGAATTTAGATTAAGGACAAGGATGAATTCATCAATTTCTTCCATATTATTTTGAGAAAATGGAAATATCATTCGACGATGAGAAATGCTAATAACTATTTCAACATAGTATCAGTCAACTAGGGTTGTGGGAACATTGGTTAATTTATCGTCCTGGGCATTCTGAGACTGGGGATCATAGGTCAATTTCTGTCCTATGGGGAACTCTTCCATTGACCCTCAGACGTGTTCAAACAGGGGGATCAACTCGTCCAACATAATAGCATAGTCACAATTAACATTCTGGATGACCATTTCTGAGTCACCTTTTACTTTAAAGAGCTTCACATACACATGGAGTGTGAGCTATAGACTTGAAATGGGGGCCTTTTATTCTGCCTCATTGTTTTTGCATCCTTCTAACAAGAGGATGCAATATAGAATAACCGCCTACTCTAGGGATATGAGTATGACTCCCAGACCTACCTTGTTAAACATGGGGTTTTCCATTCTTGTACCTATAAGTCATCTTTATGCATAGTCAAAGTATATTTCCCACTTTTGTGAATATTTTTTCACCGAGAAGAATTATTCGTCGGGTAGTTCGACATCTGATGATGCTATCTCTATTGAGAGATGCTCTGCATAAAATTTTCCAATACTTGGCCCTTGATAGATTTGTAAGGCACAAACCGAATATCATACCGTTGTAGGATGACTTCACATCAGGAGAAGAGTCTGGTCATCATTGGATGGCAGTGGATGTACTTCAGTGGATTACTTCATGAGATCAGATGGAATTTATGATGTCATAGGTAATGTCGAAAATTATGAACCACAAAGACTAGATCCAAACTACTATTCTCAACATTTCAATACCGGGTCTCAACATCAATCATATTTCGGCTAAGATAATAATGGTTGTTTTCACTACCGTCATCGTTCTTCTACGTGATGTAGTCTTCTATTGACCGCTCTAAGGACGTCACATACAAGATAAGTGGCCTTCCTTCAACAAGTGTCATGATCACTGTTGCACTCAAGAGGTACTATTAGAGGCTTTCGAATTCCCCTTGGAAATCATATGTTCATTGGTAGGTAACTCCCTTCTTAAATATCATGGTAAATTATAGACATTTTCCTGCATAGTTGGATATACAACTCCTAATATAGTCCTCGGTTTCTTGCAGGTAGAAAACCAAGGACAACCTTTTACTTCTCAGGGTAGATTTTGATGCCACGATGGCGTACGACGATGCTGAGAAATTTCTTTGAGCGTACCCTGAAGGTTTATTTCAAGGGTTTCATCTTCAGGTTGTATTTCCGAAGTTTTCTAATGATGGATTCATGGTCTGATAGGTGATTTGAGCACTGTTTCGATTTGACCACTATGTCATCAACATAAGAGTCGATGAAAATCCCCAGGAATGGTCTGAAAATGCGATGTAGGGCACCTTGATATGTGGTGCTATCATTTTTTAGACCAACGGGCATGAACTTGTAGAAAAAAACACCTTAGGGGGATTTGAATATAGTGTATTCTTCATCTTCTCAGGCCGTTTTGATTTTATTATTCCCATAATAACGTTCCATGAAAGAGAGAGACTCATATTCATCCATCGCATCAATGAATAGATCGGTGAATAGGACATGGAAATCGTCTTTAGGGAAGTGTAGATTGAGATCTCTAAAATTGATGCATATGTAGATCTATTTGTTCTACTTTTTGATTAGGACTATGTTGGCCAACCATATGGGATATTGGACCTCCCAGATTAAGTCTTCTCTGATGAGATTTTCGAAATTAGCCTCTATCTGGGCCACATCTGTGGGGTTTGTCCTTCTAGTAGCTTTCTTATAGCCTCAATTATCTTCTGGTAGGCCAAGGTGTTGTGTCGCCACCTGGGGATAGATTCCATCAATTTCTGTGTTATTATAGGAGAAAACATCTTGATGTTTCCCCAATAAGGAGGTATATTCCTCTTGATCCTAGGATGAATTGGATACACTAATGAGAGTGGGCCTCGTCTGTTCTTTGGCACCCATGTATATTTCCCAGAGTTCATCAAAAATGGTAGAGATACCCTCTTTGAATACAAGAGGGGAATCTCTAAGATCCTCATTCTCTTCATCCCCCAAATCCTTCTCCTCTTCTCATTCTAATGGGGAGAATGCACTTCATGTGGTCTCTCCATAGCTCATTGGAAAGATATCCCATGGATGCTCTTTGGTGGAAACAACTTCCTCTAACTCAATTGGTTGTGAGGAAACTAATGGGGAGGGAGAATCATGGGGGTGACAAGAATCTTTTCATTTTTCAGCATCAGAGAGTGCGAAAGTGTTATCTTATGATTCCAAGGATGGGTCGGGGGCACCCTTGATCAAGCATTATTCCTTAGAAAGAGGGTCAAGAGTTTCTTCTGCGTTGTCAAACTCAACTATCACAACTGTGATCATGAGAATAGCTGAATAAGTTTTCATGCATGTATTTGTGCTCTCAACATGGTTTATGGGAAGCACGCACTATGCACCAATCTAATTGAGGCGGTCTCCGGGAACCACTTCCAGACTGTTTGGGGTGGGGACCCAATCAATACTAGCTATTACAAATGTCTATCCCTTTTGCTCGTAAAACCCAACATCGATGTAAGGCGACTCAGAGAGAATGAAATGGGCCTTATAAGCGTGTAATGTCCCACTATGGCCATTGAAGTAATATTTTAATCACTGGTAGAATGAGGAAGGAATGTCCAAGTGTTGATGCAGTCATGGATTTAGTAATAGGGAATTGAATGTAGTGTTTTTCCAAAGCACCAGGATATCTGAATGGGCCACAAGGTCAACAAAATGGGTTCTGATCTTGATTTGGCACAATGTATTTTTTAAAAATCTTATCACATCCCAATATAGTTGGGGCCGAGGGTGTGAGATTGTTCTCGTTATATCCCAACCTACGAAGTGTTCATATTAGGATAATGTAGACTATGGATTTATTGTTGATGAAGACTTTCCAAACTTTAATGTCATTCAGTATGCCAGACACAAATATGGGTTTGATGTGTCCATGCATGGTGGCATCTTCAACTTGATCGATGAAGGAACTCACTTTATTACAATCATTCGGGCTTGTCTCCATTCGATATATCATGATAGTAGCAACTTCGAATTGAAATTACTAGGGGATGAGTATGGATTTTATGAGTGCCTCCCTATGGTCAGCTAACATACTCAGGGAATCCAAGATTGATAGATTAGATGGTACTGAGATGAGATACTTTGGGATATCATGCCTTTTCTCTAAATTTCGGTGCTTCTCCATTTGTGGGATCTCTTTAACAGGCACTTTAGAAGTAGAAGCATGAGATGTGGATGGATTGGCCATATGGGAAAGAGTTGGTGGTGCTCCTGGGGGAAGTGGAATGTTCATGCTCCTTATAGGTCCATTGAAGGGATCTCCCATAAATTTCCCCAAAATTGAAGGTTCTATCCAGGGTACAACCATAGGGCTGGTTCACTTCACAGCTGCATCTTCCTTGGTATCTCCTACTTCTGTGATTCCTCCTTCTGGTCCCCTGATCTGGTGTCGGGACGTCGGGTTCATAACCATACTTTTCATCAAATAATGGTTTCATTAAATGGACAATTATTATGGAACTAAATATTAGTTCATGGTTCGATGATTGATTAGACTGGTTGGCTACCTCTGATGGTCCCTTTTGGCGGTTCGGTACCCATTGTTACAAGCATGAGGGCATGAAATAAAAAAGTGTCAATGCCAGCTTCGGCCCTGTCTTAGACTGATCTTATTGTACATGTTTCTTCCCTCTCTGATTATGCCTAGATGACCGGCTTCTGGAGGGTTGTGGGGTCAAGGATGGTGGCTCTATTGCATTACGAGCTGTTGGTGGCACAACCAGTTGCTGTAATTGAGCTCAGAGTATTCCCTGATATCATCTGACCATCTTCTGAGTCATCCAACAAGCCAATCTTTACTCTCTTTTGCTAACGAAATTCTTCCACTTCTCCCCCTTGTCTTGGTCAGTGGATAAATCATATGATATGTGTGCTGCGGGCATTCCAAGATTGACCTTCCCTAAGTCCACCATCCTTTTTATGTGGTCTCTAAAGATGAAGCCTTCCTAAAATCGGTGTCCCAACATCCGATCGTAGGGAGAATCATCAGTTCAGTTGTCGAAGATGACTTTTTCCTAATTTCTTGGCTTGGGTAAGTGTAGAAAGTTTCATTTTGTGTAAGATTTGAAATAGTCTTTGAATTAGTTCACTTAGAATTAGTAAAAATTATTTCATTGAAACTCAAATTAGATTCTCCTATGAACACTTTGATCGTCTTTCTGGGGCGGACGCAGTCGTTGATATACAGGAGGCCCTTGGTGATTCAGTGGAGGGATAGGCGGTAGAGCAGGTGCGGGGGATGGTTTGAGCATGAAAAAGGATGCTTCATCTCTACCTTATGTCTTTGTAAGAGAATGTCAGGCTATTTGGGACTTAAGGTTTCTCCGCTGCATGGAGGCTTTGATTCTCTAGGAAATAGTAGAGAAATATTGAAATCTGGTATTTCATTTCACTGGTATGTGCGGTGTTCATAGATCATCTCAAGGATTGTCGATGCATATTGCAAGCATCTCATCCTGGGATAGTGGAAGGTTAATAGAGTAGGTCAAACCCTTCCATCTTTCGATGAAGTCTGAGACCCTCTCTTTCTCCCTCTGTTTGCAATTCAAGAGGTCGATAACCATTGTCTATAGTAATGTTGAGCTAAAGTGGAACATGAATTTCTACCAAAGATTCTCCCATCCATTTATTGACTGAGCTGGAAAACTTTTATAGAAGACCAAGGCCAAACATTGTAAGGTTCTCACAAAGCATCTGAGTTTCACTACTTCTTGTTGTTTCAGATTTTCCATCCTAGGGTCGCAATAAGACACATAGTGCATCAAATTTTGTTCCAGGTCACCTGATCCATTGAATATGAGGAATACATGGCTCTAAAAATTTGGTGGAGGTGGTGTGATACTCAAACAGTCTGGGAAAGGCTTTCACTGTGGCTGTATTGGAGCGATTCAGTCTTCCATTGCTTCTAATAGAGTTGTCAGTGCTTCAATGGTGTTGGAAAGACCCTGGTTTACATCCAATTTGGTCTGATCCCAAACGGGTATAGCCTGGTGTACTACTTGAGGTGCTGGATTGGCTGGTACCTAAGGCGCATATGCCATTGGTGGTTCCTTTGGATGATTTAAATTTACTCGCTCAGGTTTCTTCCTGAGTTGAGGGAAGTCTTGGTATGTTTATGAATACAAGTTTAGGTAGACGGATGGTCCAGGTGTGAGGATAAGTGTTGGGCCTAATCTTGTTTCATTTTCTAGGGAAAACAATTGTTGTTGAGGTGGACCTACTGGATGTGCATATTGTGACTCATCATGATGAATTTATTTGGCAGGATAGTTCCTTTGGAGTAGGTCAGTGTTAATCCACCTTAATTCCTTCATTTACTCTTCCTTCCAAGTGACCCCCTCTTTGAGTGTGAGAGGATCTTTTGCGTTGAGAGAAGGAGGCGGTATGAGGACAACCTGAAATTTTTTCCTATATCTATTGGCGACTCGCTGTGGAAGTGGAGAGGGATTTTCTGGAGTGGTCAGGTTCAGGGAAGTCCTCTAGTTCCGAGTGAGCATGCCTGATGGATCTTTGGGAATCACAACCTGAATGGAACCATCTTCTCTCAATCCTTCAATATTTTCATCATCTTCAGTGTCACATGTGGGGTTAACATCCATGATGTTGACAAATTGATAATATGGGGTGGAAGAGGTTTCATCTTATATGTAGGAAGTGGACCTTTTGTGCCTCATTATAATTTTCCCCCTTCTTTCTCGAGATTTTCGTTGGGTCTCTTTGTGAAGGGTGACGCGTAACGATCATTGGTACGACCTTATGAAACACCTACCTCTTGGAGGGGACAATTTCTTAATGGACGTGACTAGACAAGAACCACATATTCTGACTATCCTCCCCAAATTAGAGAATAATGATTCTCATGGGGGAGGTTACTATCAAGGTAAAAATTCCCCAGCCCTGGTGGTGGGCGTTGATCAGTTCATTGGGTGTTGTGCATCTAACCATTTTTGTTGGTCTTATGGGGGAATTCTTTGTTAAAAATTCCCCTATCTCTATAGTCCGGGGTTGGCCCTATATTGCGGCAGCTACTAATGCTATCACTTCCTACCTGATCTCACGTGGTCCAATTCGAGGTTGAGCAAGACCTAGTGTCAATTTCCTCTGTGAATAAATCCTTCTGGGGTGGCAAGCATTCGCTGATTGGCTTTTCATAGGCGAGAAGCCTGCCAAATGTTCTCAGTAGCCTGATTCATGAGTTCCTAAATAGATCACTATCATCGGGCCTAACTCTTTTGAGACTAACTCAAGGAATGTTTCAGTCGGATGTGCCAACACTCTTGAGTAGGGACCTCAATTTACCACCTTCTTGATGTGATTGTATTGAAAGACCTTTCTCCAAACAGGTTCTTCTAGATGATAAGTGGAGTGAAATGCAGAGCCCCATGTTCTCCCCATCCACAGATATGAACTCCCATCATAGGGTCATCAATAAGGTGAAGCAATTTTTGTAGTGCATGGAGGTAGGTTAACTCAAGATCCCTTTTTCACCTCTCTGATAGCGGTTATCTCACCGAAGGAATGGCTTCCAGGTCAATGTGATGCTGGATCTCTCCCATTTTCATGACATGATCTACATACACTTCATATGTAAGGATGATTATTTTTAATTAGAAAATGTTTGTCTAGATATTGTAGTGGATGTCCTGTATGCTTCCTTGTGACAACTCTCTAGGTATGTCAAACTGATAGGTTGTCGCGGGCCAAACCATTACATGTATATCATCTTGGGACAACCATTTCCTCAAATTCAATACATCATCATGTGCCTCCACTAGTGATTCTTCTACTTGATCAGCCCGGGTGAGAAGCTCCTTTATAGTATGATTTTAGGTAGAGGGGCTCGAATGGATCGAATCGTTCTATGGGCGACTTCGAGGAGGATCATTGGATAAACGTGGTCCTAGAAAATCTCATGATTGAAGAAGTATATCATTGATAGTTGACTAGGAATCTGACATGCTCGATTCCATCTTTATGAGTGCCTTATAATTGGAGGTATTTTCACTACTTGATTCGGTAGGGGTAGGACCTTCATGTATATATGATATATCACCGCAGGGAAGACCTATGCAGTTGGCGCTGCAGTGGCGAGGACTACCGTCACGACTTGAAGTCCGAATGCAAGAAATAATTTCGTAGTGCATACCCTGGGGAGGACCTTCATAGTGGACTGCAACAAGGGGAGGACCTTCTTTCTATTCAACACTATTACGGGGAGGGCCTTAACAATGGTTTTCATGGTGTCAAGGATGACCATCATGGTTTAATGTTCTGTGTGGATCATGGGGAGGGACTTTAGCACACACTACAACCAGGGGAGGACCCTATTTTTTACTTAAGGAAATTGCGGGGAGGACCCTCAAAATAGAATCCATGATGGCGGGGACTACCATCAGAGTGGGCATGATGGTGAGGACTACCATCCCAACAACTGCAGGGAGAATATTTGTAGGGAAAACCCTAGGGAGGAACACCAGAATGTACTACGAAGAGGAGAGGTCCTTCTCGTTGATTTATGTCTCTATGCGGAGGACCTCCTCTATTGTAGTGGTGAGGACTACCACTATAATTATATGCTCAGCTGCATGAAATATCATAGAAATGTAACCCTTGGGGTGGACCTTTAGGGAAGGCCATGTCAAGGGGAGGACCATCCTATCATGATGAGAATTCACCATGGGGAGGACCACCGCAGTTACAACTATGATGGAGAGGACTACAATCATAATCTTAGGTCCCACAACACGGAGAGTGTTGGTAGCATGTACCCTTTGGTGGACCATCAGGGAGGACTGTAGTAAGTGGAGGACCCTCTCTCTTCTCAATATTTTGGTAATGTTGGGGGCATCCAATACTCTCATGAAAAGAGGTACTCTCTTGATCGATCATTATATTCCCATGAGGGAGGCCCACATCGGTGCTCTGGGAGGACCATAATAGCTGCTAGTAGTGCCATTTCATGGATGACCATCATAACTGCTATTGTCATTCCCATAGTTTGGTAATGGATTGGCAGGATTCCAAGCCTTTGAGACATTTTTGGAGGCATTGATAACCCCAACTTCCAACAATGTAGATTCATCATCCCCCTATTTATTTTTCGGCTGCCTGCAGCGCATTCGAGGTGCTCTCTTGCAGGCAGTGGGGACTGTCTGCTGTTGATAATGGCCATAACCCCTAGTTCCTTATATAATTGGGTTTTTTTAAGCTACTGGGATATGAAGATGAACATATTATGTTTTTTCTGGGATATTTTTCTCCCCTAGATATTCCACCGTGATGTGTGGGTGTCCCACAATTGGAACAAGTGAGTATGCTCGATCCAATTGCCCTTATGACACGAGATATAGACGAATACCCTCCTGGGAGAAATCTGGGATGCGGGTCTTCACCAAGGTGGAAATATCATATATTAGATGAGTCACCTCCATTGGGGAGATGGGATCACCGACCCAAGTCCTTACTATTTCCGTGGATGAAATTACATTCTGGAATGTCTACAAGATATGATCTGGGATCGATACATGCACCACCATTATTTCTAGGATATGTAGAAATAAATCCTGGGTTGGAATGGGTATGAGGTCCCATTCCACTATCAGATTTGAAATGTCCTACTCTGGTCCTCCAATGGTCAGAGGATACTAATGATTCTCCTATGTCGGGGTAGGTGAACGAGTCTGACCCTGTGTTGGGATATGCCAACTTAATTTTTCATTTTCTTCCACATCAGGATGATGGAATTTAAAAGCATCGATAGGGAGATGGCCCAACATATATTGGTGTCACACATTATTGAGTCAGTAGCCGCTGTTCATAAGGAGATGAGCCCTCATATTTATCTCCACCATATCCAGATGGCAGGCGTTGGGAGCATCTTCGAGGATCTAGTCCTACAGTCATTGGATTTCGACCACATTTGGTTGGTGGGCTTCATGATCCTGTGCAAGAAGAGGTTCCTACTAGGTTGGTTCCATCTTGTATGTGTGATGGGCTTGACGGGTCTCTATGGGTATGTGGGCCTAATCGTAGTTTACGACCATGTTGGGATGGTGGGCTTCAGAAATGCGGACATGTGAAAGGGCCTTCCCTTGATATGTATCTGTGTCTAAGTAGCGGAGTTCATCCTCAGGGACGAGGGTGAGGACCTATCACTCATTGTATTTTCACCGCCCTAAGTGGGAGGTTCGAGGGGAAAGGGCTCGGGGAGCATGTGCATGGATCCCCAGGGTGGTATCTTCCTCAGGGTGAGGATAGGAGGTTGTGGCATAGTTGTGGAAACATCTTCCAGTGGGGCCTTGGAGTGGAACCCCCTTTCTGTGGGGATGAAGTAATCAGTATCAACCTCATCCATCTCCCTAAGATAAAGGAGGTTTTTATAGTCTCATTCTAGGGATATGATCCTGAAATGGTTCATGACGGATATAGGGGCTTCCTAGATCTTCCCCCTCAGTCACTGATGCGAAAGTGGTTGAAAGGATATAGCTGATTGGAGGGTGTACATAGCTGCCTACACAGTGGGGAGAGCATTATTCAGGTGGTATTCTCGGATCAGTGCAAGTGAGACCAAGTTTAGAAGACGCTGGTTGGTCGATGGGGACTTTTACAGATTGAGAGGCCCGGTCTACTAATTTATTATCGTGTCTGTCTATGAATTCCTTTGTGATGCATTTTGATTGAAGGATGACCTATTGTGTACCTGTAAAAAATTTGGACAATAAAAACTGAAAAACCTGTCAACATAGGATCTCATATTCCCATTCACAAATAATGACCTTTCATGGCCCTTCTTTTAAGGATGAAAGGGTGCATGAAGTGGGATTATTTCACCAACTCAGTTTAAGGCTCATGGCCAGGTCCATTTTTTTTTGGTTAGAGAACGAACAAGATGGATAGTTGGATATTAATCATACATATATTGTAATAGAGAATGTCATACTAGGGTATTTCTACCATGCTGGTTAAAGATTCATATTGGGTTCACCTTTTTTGATTTGTGCCAAGGGGGACGTGATCATTTCCCATGTCTGATTAAAGGGAATCAGTTTTGTTTAATCACTTCTATCGGGTTCCCTATCTCCATAGATTCACCTGGTCTCCAACGGGTTTATTCGCAGAGCCAGAAATGCCCAACAGTCCTTGAATCCAACGATCCATGGAACTGGTTTCCAAAGGTAGGTGCTTGTTGTGTGATATGGTCAATGAAACCTAATAACTCACATTGGTCGAGAGGATGGGATTTTGGGCTCACATTGGTCGAGAGGATGGGATCTTTGGCTCATCACACCATTTTGGGGGGAATTATTGCCTATTTTGGGACACTCTTATAGATTTAAGACATGTTAATATATTCGTGAATCATTGGTTTATCCCCATGAATAGTATCCACAGAAAACCCCTGGGTTTCATGTCATTGGTATGTTGCAGGGATTCAAAACCATCAACATCTGATGTTTACCATCCCTCATTGGATTAATGATTCTAGAGAAGTGTGAGTTTTTTCAGACAACACTGGTCTCAAGACTTATAATCGGGTTCTCTGGATTTCATTCTCGTCTAGGGGGGACATAGAGAGGCTTGAGTGTATGGATCGAACCCGTAATATGAGATTCTTATGTATCCTTGGGAAAGGAATCATAATCCATGTTCTTTTGTTAAATTTAATGGTTAACATTGACTTTTAAGGTCATGTGAAAAGGAGAAAACTATACAGTTTAACGTCCTATGTCAAGGAAATCTAAGATATAAGTGCCTAGTCTAGGTTGGTGAGGGGATTATACCGAAGCGGCCCAGTGTACTTGAGGAAAAATGATTTTTTGGGCCCGATTATGGTCTTTCTAGGGGCATGAGGACACAGTCTAATAAGTGTAGATGGGTATAAAACTTGGAAGTTGTACATATTCCTCATTAAGGTATTTTATGTATCACTATTGGTTAGGAATCACGGTGTATGTAGTTCTGGATGGTTAGGGCTTTCATGTAATAACCTCATGTCGACGGTGTGATTGGAATCCCATGATGGGGTATGGTTGGGGATTACCAGTGGTTGGGGGCCCAAGATGGGATTGAACCTTTGGAAGGTGTCCTATGAACTCTTTTTAAGTGATAGTGATCAAAACCCACGTATTGTATTCTACTATCATGATTGTATGGATTTCGTGACCATCAAAAATCTCTATGACAACGTGAGTCATGCTCTGTGTGAGAAACAAGAGAATGTGAATGATTTTCCAAGATACACACATTTTTTATACTATGGGGATATTTGGAAGATGATGGAGGTGGGGGAGGGTCGAGACCATGAGACTATCGTTCCCCCATGTGTCGAGTAGGGAACAAAGTTAAAAGTCACTTCGACAGAGGCCGTGTTATGGTGGTAAAGGGAACAGAATAGTGACCTTCCCGAATGAAAGAGGAAAGGCTATTGTCATCTGGAAAGGATGATGTGGGGATTACTCTAGTAGGGATTCCATGTTACTCTATTCATGGGAGGGGGGGAGTGCTCACTACTAGTGCTTGATGAATGTAAAACCATGCGAGATCCAGTAATCCTAAATAGTGGAGAGGCAGTAAGGGGTTCCAAGACTCATACTCTGGACTACCATGCATATGTAAACCCGTGAATTATTTGGATGTCTCGTCAAGGGATGGGGTAACCCCTTTGTCTCTTCCTACCATGGGTATGTGAACATAAGAGGGTGCGCTAATGCGCCTGAAGGATTCATCTTTCTGGTCAGGTGGCTTTGGGAGAGGCCTTGGCCTCGTGCCGAGGGAACGTATATTGAAGGGATTTTGGAGGGTTGGACTGAATTGGAAGGGAAATATATGACTCATAGGGATGGAAACACTAAAGGACTTGGCAGACCACATGGCCATTTAAGGAGTGGTGCCTGTCGAATAGGTTAGTGCTACACAGATGGAGAGAATTTCCATGTACCATTTTGGTAGGCGGACTGAGTGGCATCCCGCATGCTACAGTGGTACGTGACATCTGGTATTGACTTTGTACCAAATTGGTATGCGGTACTGGAGTCCTCTTGGGAGAAAGTGGATGGGGGCAGTACCGATTAGGGCTTCACCATTATGGGGGGTGCTATGTTGCACGCTGGATCGAATAATGGGCATAGGCTCCCTGGTTCGCGGGGAGTGCATCTGTGTATGGGCCATGGTTTTTGATTTACAAATTTTGGGTTCCTTGTTTAACAATTTACTTCTACATTCTTCAGTTCATAACAATTAGTCCCCAGTTTATACCTATTTCTGGTTCGCGAATCGGAATTTTGCGGTCCGCGAAATCCTAATTTTCTAGAAGCCTCTTCCTTCTCAAAAATTCTTATGCCTTCCCTCAAAGTGTCCATCACCGAAAATATGATCCTCAATAGGTCGATCCCTTTCTTC
Organism: Viscum album; assembly: GCA_963277665.1. NCBI lineage: Eukaryota > Viridiplantae > Streptophyta > Magnoliopsida > Santalales > Viscaceae > Viscum > Viscum album. The sequence continues at coordinate 1,553,725,521 of OY728121.1, read as the reverse complement.
CCCCTCATTATGTCCTTTTATAGATGGGGTAAATGGTTGTATATATGGTCTTGTGACACCTTCTATGGATGCCCTTGATAGAAAACCCATCGTTTGGATGACTTAGTTAACTCAAGGTTCACACCGTATATTGAATGCACCTCGCCCATGAACCAACTCGATCACAGGGGTGTTTATTGGCTATGCTGGTCTCCCCTCAAATTTCACAAATGATGTGGTGCGCGAGGGGGGGGGGGTCTTCTTGGTTCACGGATGGTGCAGTTCACATCTCTAGATCGGTCTAGCCTCACATCATTGGCCATTTTGTCCGTGCCTGCGTAGGGGTTCTGCCTCCATTTCGCAAGCGATAGCGTCTGCGGGTGGCATGGTTCGTTGAACCGGTCATGTACTACTAATGATGAACCGGTACAAAGACTTTTTATGTCCTTTACCATTTCTTCTGAACATTTTTTATATTTTCCAAAATTATAAATGAAGATAGGGTAGATTCTTCCACTATTTATAATGAATTTTATTCCTTCCCTTAGGCAGATTTTTTGGGACCCTACAACCCCAGGCACACCCCTAAAGATTCCCTAGAAAACCACCAAACACACCTCCACACACTCCCCCTCAGGGATTTCTTGGAAAACCACCATATACCTCTCCACACATACACCCTCAATGATCCATTGGAAAACCACCAGGAACCCCTCTACATTGGCTCAAAACTCCCCTATATATTTCCTTCCATATGTCTTATAAAAACAATGGCCACCCCTCCACATGCCCCCGAAACACCCCTACACATGCCCCTCTAGACACTAGAGACAACCCATAGACACATCGCAAATGACCCTAGAGACAGCCAATGAAAGGCCCATTGCACACCTCAGTCACCCCACCAATAAACTGTCAACCCTTCGTTTGCTTTCCATAGCACCTCCCCACTGAGAACCACGAACAACACCCCTGGTCTGGCCCAACACATCATCTTCCCTTACCCTATGTGTTCACCGTTCAATGACACAATCCGAAAAGATGCCTCTAGTGGGATTCAAATGGGGAACAAATAAAGCCAAATAAGGGAATCTACCACTTCACCAATTCATTATTAATATTATATTATAAAAAATAGTTTTTGTTTATAAAAAGAAAAATAAAATAATATATGTATATATATATATATGTCTTTGTGTGAATAAAACTAAATAATAATATATGATTTTTTATATAAATTAATTTTTTTTGAATAATATATAATAAATTTTTCTATAATATATATATATATATTATCTCATCTTATAAATAATATGTTTAAATAATTATTTATATATATTATAGAAAAATATATATTTATACATATATTTATAAATACATATATATTTTTTGGGTGTGCAAATTTATGCATTTATATAAAATTTATAGATATTATGTAATTATAATCTATATATCTATATATAATTATATAATTGTTTTTATATATTTATATGTGTTTGAGTGTGTGTCAAATTTTTTTTAATTATAATAATTAATATTACCAATATTTTTTAAACAATAAAAAATATATGTTGGATTTATAAATACAATACGATTATATATTTTCGGATTTATATTCTACATATAATATATTCAAAAAATTTATATTATATATTTTGGCATGTAATAATATAAATTTATAATATATCATTTCACAAAAATATATATACACAAAAAATTCACAACATACATATAATTGGAAATATATAATATGATTAAAAGATATATATATTTTCTAAATTAATTTATATTTAATTTGGTACACTGAAATATATATATATACAATAACTATAAAATATATTAATATTTATACATAATATATTTTGATTAAAATAATATATATAGTATATAATATATAATATTTATATTTATATTTATATTTAATTCTACCTATATTATATTTATTTGTATACATTTTATAATATAAGTGCATTGATACCTAAATATACTAAAAATGTACTCAATATGATAAATGTATATTATAAATCATATTATAGGTCTATTGTATATATAAAACAATGTTTAAATTTTATACATTTGAATAAATATATTTATCATCACATTTATAGTTTGTGTAACAATATTTATATATATGTACAGATTTTCGTTTTTATGTTTAACAATTTATTCATAGTATTTATATACTATATTTAAACATATATATTATAATGAATTTAAATATAGGTATAAAAAGTGACTATGCAATATATATATATATATAGGTACACATAGACGTGCACAAAGACATATATATTATAAAATTTGAATTTATATGAGATTTAATTTAAAAAATTAATATAAATATAGAGGGGGTAAAACCCCCCTCTAATAAAAGTGATTAGAAGTGGTTCACGATTTGGATAATTATATTTGATGTAAATCCTTATACATAATTAGAATTATTCAAGGAAAAAAATTGATTGATGATTTTTTCCCCAAAAATACGAATCAAGTTGATATCTATTCATTTGTTAATAATAGGAATATCAATGATTAATGACTATTAATTAATCACTTTATCTTTTGATAAAAAATACTTATAACCACATATATGTCTCTTATCATTTTAATATTCTTATAAAAGAAAAAATCCATATTGGAGATCACCTATATTATTTTTCACTATTTTCTATCAATTCAAGTTAATTTATAATACATATAAATTCGTTGATCGGTTTCTCAAATATTTTATTATTTTCATGCAATTTTTAATTCATGTAGGATAATTTATAGTTGATAAAATTATTAAAATATTCAAATATTTTGTAATTTTGGAGAAAAAGTAACACATATGATTAAAAGTTGCAATAATAAATTGATTTTTTAAAATAGGTTATACTTCTTTATTAAATTATCAATATGCAAGATACATTAGTTTTATGTTTAATTTTTCCATTAGAAATATCCATATCATCTAAATTAATAATTATTTTTTTAATTATCATATTATTTAAAGAGGGAACGACTCAATACTATAACACCCAGAGTTTTATAAATTATTATAACTTAAGTAAAAAAATTCCATTGATTTCTTGTCTTAAATGAATCACTATTATGAAATTTTTGTACGTAGAACATTAGATTATCTTTCATTATAAACAACACTAAATTTTAAAAAAACAATGATATAATTTTAATATCGTTATCTAAATGTGAAATTCATAACATATCCATTAAGCATTTTTATATAAATATTTATAAATTCTTTTAAAATTTTAATTATAAATTTTTTATATAAATAATACATACTGAGAAAAAGCAAATATTTTTTTTGTATTTTCTACATATATTTGGAAAATATAATTTTATCATGAAATGATTTTAATTTCACAATAAAAAAAATTAATTTCTGAAACTCATAGAAAATTTAATTGATAAAATATATTAACATATGAAAAAAAATTTCTCTAAAGTTGATTTTTTTTTTAATTTTTATGAAAACAATAATTTAATGATAAATATTGAAAAATAGTGACATTTTACAGATAAAAATATGTTTCCAAAGTTATTTATATGAATAATTAAATTTTTAATTGGGTTTAAATTAAAATTAGTTAAATAATAAATCCATTAATCAAATTTAGGTCACTATAATAAATTTTTTATCGAATGATTATAAAAACAATTTCTAATATTTGAAATTTTTTTGTTTAAAACACCTATTCTCACCACAATTGTTGTATTAATTTTAAATAAAATTATTTTAATTATTTTAATTTGTTTTAAAAACATGATTCTATATTTTTCATCAGAATAATTCAAATAATCCCATAATTTCAAACTAGTTTTTGATGAGAATAAATTTTCAAAACAATAAAAATTATTTACCACAGTAAAGGTATAAATATGATTACTAAGGTGTAAATATTAAATTATAATTATTTAAATTAGCTATAAACTTGTCTAAAAATTATTTATTCGAAAGATTTATACATTATAATGTCTATGGATAAATTTTAACCAATTTTTTACCTTTTTATATGGGAATAACATGTGTATCCATTTTTATTTTGAAAATTTTATGTTTTCACTCATCATATAATCCTAATTTTTGAGATAAATCCATCATTGAAATACTTTTTTTATTACCTAAGGATGATACTAGATGAATTGGTATCGTTCATCAACATGCAATTTTTTATTTATTCTTTCATCTATTTCAATTATTTTTATAAAATGATGATATAAAAACCTATGTATCCTATATATAATGTGATGTTGTCATATTTAGTAAATTACCTAAAACCATATTGACAAACATCAAATGGGTTACAAAATTATCATTCATGTGTACGGATGGAAGTCGTCTCATGAACCAATGTCATTTTTTCTATTTTCTCCACTAACGATTGGAAATTATAATAGATATAATTTTTTATTTGATATTTATAATATATCTATACTTATAGAATTATTATATGTTACAAAACATCATGGTTTTTATTTTTATGTCATATAATAATATAACTCGAGTGTAAAATGGACTACCTCTTTGTGAAGGGATGTGATTAAATCAAGAAAAAAATTGAAGTCAATAAGGACAGGTTTATTGAAAAATGGGATACTAATGAAATGAAAAATATTGATTAATGATAATATAAAATTTTCGTTCGACTATTTCAATATTAAATGAAAATGGAATCAACTTGAATATGTACATAATACCTGCTCTCACGATGAATGGTGTATTTCATTTTCTATCATGTATTTTTATGTCTTACACTAAATATATATATAGTATATGTATATATATAAGATTTTATAGCGGATATAAATATAAATATAACCAATCAATGATGAATTTAATATTTACAAAATGCTCATATCAAAACTAACATGAAAAAACAATTTATTGCATGTGCATGACATTAACATGGAATTATTAATCAATAGGTAATAAAAGGTCATATATAAATCTTATATGTTAATATATATATATATATGGTTATGTAATATGTTAATAAATGATATATATATTTATTATACATGGTGTTATATTGTATATTATAGAAATCAATATTTAATGACAGGGATGTCTGGTCTCTCTTTTGTTTTTATGAGACATACAAAAAATCACCACTCATTTATTTTGTGTGGTGTATATACTACTTCTTTGAAATTTTATATCATGAATCATATAGTATTAATTAAATTTAATGTTTCATTTGTTGTTATTATTTTTTATGATTATGATTCATAAGGTTACAAAACATATATAGGATTTTAGTGTCAATAATATTTCATTGTGACGTATGTAATGTTATGAACCTATATTTATTTCTAAAGTTTATGTAAAGTACCTTTTACCTAAAATGTCACGAATTTATCTTAGTGATATTTTATGTTCTATTTTATTTTATTCCTTCCTATTTAATATGTTTCAATGATATTCAATTGGTATTTATTTTCTGTTTTAATCTAATCATTTATCGAGATTGTTTGTGATTATGTATTATAAACCATATCTCAAAAAACTCTTGAATTTTATTATCCTTTTGGTCAATAATGGTATTAAGAATTAATAATATCATTTTAAACTATTTATTACAAATGATAATTCAGTTTTTTAAGAAAATATACTTTATTTCTCTCTTCATTATAAAATACATATTTTCCAAAACTGTGATTTCAAGAAATGTTTTGAAAAATGTTTAAATATTATCATATAATTTTCAAAAGACATTCAAATACTTGATTTATTTTGTACAAATATATTTGAAATTCATATTAATATCATTTTCTAGAAAAATATATTCTATATTTTCCCAAAATTTTTAATGGATTCTTTGATTTAATGCTTAAGGAATGAACAAAAACTCCCAACGTCATGGCCAATATTTTAATTAGATATTTTTTTAAAAAATTTCATCCTTATATTATAATAAATGAATTTTTATAATATTTTATGTTTTAGAAATTTTTGTTTACTTAGAAATAATTTTTTCCTCATGAAATGTTTTAATTTTATTTTTATTCTTCCTTTATAAGTTACAATGAAATGGATTTTAAAATTTTTGTATAACTTTTCAGTTAAAAAACTATTTTCAATGAATGGTTATCTTCTTCAAGTAATGTTCCATGTGATCTATATTTCCAACTCATTCTCTAAATATATTTACCTCCCATTATGTATCCTAATATTATCTAGGGATATAAACCATGGATATGATTCTTATTCTTTTTCTTAATGGTTTATAATAAAAAAACATACTTATGAAACATATTTATCTTCCCTGGGTTATACAATGTAAACATTAAAATGAAATATGATCCATTTTACATGTGGTAATCTAATATTATATGATTAAATGACTATGACAACTATCTATTTTCCATTGGGTATGATATGATGAATTTTTTTGGAAGCTAATTTCATTTCATGTATTATGATATAATGATTTTTTATGATCTTTTGTCCCAGATATGATTTTTTTAATTATGTGATTATGTTATAGTTATAACTATGGAATTTGGTTATATTATAACCCAATACAAGTGAAAACTATATATCCCTACAATTTTTTAGACAATGAAAAATGTTTCAACACTCATAGAGGGTAAATTTGTGGTTATCTCATGCCCAAAATGGAAGGTACACGGTTTTTTAGCAAATGCCTACAAAATAGGTTACATGTGTGGTTAGCTGATGCTCGATGTATGTCCACAGGTGGTTATCCCATGTCTAACATGTTATGAATGTATTTTTCAATTGCATTGGAATAATGTCTTTTGTTATTATGTGTTTCCAAAAAATTTATTTCTTATTAAAATATTAATCTCTTATGTCTCATATTCATTGATTTCATTATGATTTTAGGCTTTCAAAATTCTAATCAGTATTACATGAATCAATATTATGATCATTGATATGAATGGTCTATTTCTCAAATGTTATATTTGTGTTCTTAGACCCATATTTCATGTTATGCTTATATATCTAACGTGTTATCCCTTAATGATCACTTGAGATCACCTTTTTATATTTTATTCACCATGATATGATGCAATTTATTATTTTTGATATTAGTATGAAGGGTTATTATTATGAAGAACATAGTGCGAGATTATGTGTCCTACTTATGAACTAGTTTTTACTCTTTCCATATCTCCAATACAACTAAACTATTATGGTCCCCAATCATTTGATTGTATAATATAATGGTTGTTCATCAGAAAATATGTAATATATATGCATGAAAAGATTTTTTAGCACCAATAGTTTCATTTTTGTATCCTTTTATTTGTACTTTTTATGTTTGTAAATAGATTGGGTGAAGATGTGGATGTTTTGGAATTCCATCAAAATATTTTTGGTAATTCCAAAATGGTGAAAATTTTATGAATGGTTAGTGGAAATGATGAAATTCCTATAGTAAAATATGCATAGTGAGATAAGGGATAATGTGGGGGTGCACGGTTGGGGTTTACTATTTATCCAAATAGTGTTGTCACATAGGGGAAACCATTCAATGTGATATATAGGTATTTTTCATGGATGGTGATGGGGTTTTCTATCCATGTGGTCCAGCCATGTGTGGTGATTCTTTTTTAATTGGATGATTCAATGTTAACACATGGTTATCCTAACCATGCAACTATCCAAGAACAGTTTAATATTGAGATCCTAGAAAGTGGATATCCCTCATTTTTAATGATAAGAATATAATTTTACCCCATTTTGTTCCTAACACAATAATTCATCTTCTAAAAGTTTGTAGAGTGTTCCCCTATAAATAATGAGGTGATTTGAAGGATTTCATGGTGTGTTGATGCCAGGTTCCCATTGTATATATTTGACTATGGATGTTTTCCTTGTATATAAGTGTATTCCCTCTTTCAGAATCTTATATATAGTCTATTGTGTATTTACTATGGGTATTTTTTTTATCTTGATAATATATTGTTGTTTTTATGTCAGTGAAATATATCTAAGTAAGGTTTTTAGAGATTCAAGCTAATTTTGTGGTAGAATTTGTAATTTACATCATTTATGTCATAATTCCTAAGGTTGGTGGCTTCATTATCAACTCTTATTCATAAAACATGAAAACATAATTCCAATGTGGTAAAATATCATGAATTTGGTTATGCAATTTGATTGAAAATCATGGTATAATCCTTTTTGAGTGATGGTTTTTGGATTTTTGGATTTGTTGAAATTGGTTGGGGAATTTTCTTGATTTATTTATATTAAAATGTTGATATTAAAATATTGCTTTTATGGATTCTAAAAAAAGTTTTCAGATTATTGTTTTCAGTAAAAAAATGGTTTTTTAGAAATTAATTGGAAATTTTAATTTGAAATTGATTTGGAATATATCAGTTTGTGTGAGTTCATGTATTTTATGTGACCCGGAAAATGTGTCATGTACCATTTTTTACTAAGGGGTGTGGTCTAGAATAATGTACATGTTTCATTGGAGAAGAATGAGATTGGAAACATTGGGACAAATTAGTTTATTAAAGAGTAACTGATAATGAGTGTGTAACCCTTATAAAAGAATGAATGTGATGTTATGGGTTTGAATCATAGAATGGGTATTCCAAAAAGTACTATGAAATGGTTTAAAGAATTTTTTTCTCAATATCCTTTTAAAAATGTTTAGTTTGGAAAATTTATTTTGTTGTGAATCATCTTGTGTTTGATGTAAATTATGAAACAATTTTAATGTTTTTTATATGATTTGTTTAATCTAATTATGATAACTTAATATATTTTACTCCCATGAGAAGATATGTTACTTGTGTATAACCTACATATATTCATTACTCACCCATGCTTTGTCTAGATGGTGATTTTTAGGATGTCTTTTATGAAAAAAAACCTAAAAAAGCATCACATAAATTTAGTGGTGATTTATGATACATTACAATGGATTTGGATTTTGATATTGGAGTTATGTCTTGGAGTGTTGGATCATCTATGGTTTTGTCGTCTCCTGTGTGCATTGACGTTAGTATAATTTCACTGTGAAACATTTTTGTTGTTTGGTTTTGATATGAAGGGTATTACTTTTAGTGTATCCAATTTTGTAGGACACATCATTTAGTATTTATTATGTTATTTCATTTTTTAATGGGGTTTTTAATTTCAAAAATTCATAATAGTCCACCATATTTATTGAATCTCATGGAATTTATTTGGTGACTTTGACACTATAGGTATATGGATTAAGGATAACTATTTATTCTTCCTTAACTAAATCCAATAAGGATGGGATATATATTTTAAGTGGTATCATCTTTTATGACCCTTAATGTTAAAATTGTATTAGTTTGTTCAAACCTTGGTGATTATTTATGTCCATCGTTGATTTGAAAATTAATTTTGGTCAAGCCCAATGTTCGGTTTGTAGAAAAGAGTAGGATTCTTTTGAAATGTATGGTATATAATTAAAAGACGTATATAAAATTTTTATGTTGAACATCATGTTACTAGAGGGTTTGATAGATTAGTTTTTTGGCCACCCATATATGAATTGGAATGTCACTTTCTGAGGTTTATCTAATTAGACAAGAATGAAATGCATTTTAGAAATGACTTCCATCTTTGGGTGTATATTTCATTTTTTGAAATTATTTGCATGTTTTTATAAATATATTGATTTTTATAAATTTATTATGTAGTTTTCAAATAACATATTTTGAAAAGTTTATGATAGAATTATTTTGAAAATTGATTGATTTTCAAAAGGATGGTGGAATTTTTAAAATGTATTGAAAATGAAAAGGGTTTAATTTTTGAAATCCTAATTGTGATATGTGTGATTCGGTAGAATTTAAAATTTTTAATCCTTCAATTTCTTTAGAGTTTTATTTATGATGTTTTTTTAGTTTATGAAAGTGGAACCTAGTAGACGTCGTAGAATCCAATTAGAAGAAGTTATAAAGATTGTGGCTTCACCCGAGCAATAGGCCAACCAATAGTCAGTTCAATCTATAGTCCAATATTTTTATTCTATTGATTGAGAGATCCGAAGGGATAAACCAATGGAAATGGATCATTATGTTATGCTCAAAAGGTATAATCCACCCATATTTCATGGTGATTTGAAATTAGAGATGGATGATCTGTGGATGAATATGAAGAATTAAATCATCAATTTCTTTATAAGACTAGTAGTGTTGAACAACATGTTAGTGATGTATATGTTGGAGGATATTTCATGCTTTTTTGGGATTGAGTAATAATTTCTATATTTGAAAAATTAATTGAATGGGAGAATTTTGAATCATTTTCTACCAAATATTATTATACTTGAACATTTATAATCACATGAAATATATAATTCATTATCATGATGTGATAAAACCACTTATTGATAGATTATGTAGCTAAATTTATGAGTTCTGTCTACATTTCACACAAATATTCTGCTAGTGCGTCCTTGAAGGCGTGGACTTTTTGAACCAGGGCCGAGGTAGTAGATTCACATTAGAAGTTTCATGATATGAATAATAGGTTATAAATATATGTTCAATAGAGAAGAAGTGGATAAAACTAACATCTCAAGAGCTATGTGTAGGGGGGAAGTGTTGATATATAGAGCGAAAGGTGGGAACTCAAATATTGATAAAAAATAGATGAGGGAAACCTATTTCCAAGGTAGTTATGTGACTCAAAATCTTATAGTTGGATTAGTGAATCATCTTACATTTCACAATATAAATGATGGATATTTTTAGTGTTGTTCATTCCTCTACATGAAGTGAGAGTGTCAAACACCACTGATTGTAACCCACTATTGTAACTGTATGGGGGAATATTCAGTGTTATTTTCACATTGATCCAAGGTCTAGTGTTTGGGACACATCACATATATCGCAGGCGTGATATTCTTTAATAGTTTTAGGCTAGTAGAATACCTCTTATTAGAATAAAAAAAATTCTTCCACGGTGATTCTAGGAGTAATATTACTCTTCACCAAGGGAAGCCTCAAAATAGAAATAAGGAACAATGAACAGTGTGAAAGAAATTTTATGGAGCTGTGAAATTTAGGTTGCATGATCTATCTAAAGCATTAATGGTGAGAGGTAAAATACTTTTTGAATCTAACCATATGCATGGTTTATTATATACTTGTTATTCCCATGATCTTATTTCTTATTTTTGTATTTTTTTGACTGGTCTATATGTCGAAGCAATGCCTTCTATTTTGAATCATTAATATCCAATTGGTCAAATAGAATTTCAAGCCATTGTGTTTAGATCATTTTAAAAAAAAATTAGGGACTTGAGTTGATATGGTATTTTTATGTGAATGTGATGGATGTCTATGAGATAATCCTGGGAATGGATTGGTTGATATTGTTTAAGGATCTCATCATATGTTATTCTTGAAAGGTTAGTTTTATGACTAACAATGGAATTGAGAATCTAATTTAGGTGTAGAAGAATGTAATAGTAGATTTAATGACTATGTTAGAACTAGTAGTTTGAATGATCTCATTCTATTCATAAAATATAAATTTAGCATCGATGGAAGAGATTGAGCATAACAGGCGTCCATCTATTATTGGTTAGTTCTTAGATGTTTTACAGAAAATTTATCTGGGTTTCCCCCATGAGATAAGTGGATTTTAAAATTGATATCCATCCACATATATTCCATTTTCACTTCTATGTTATCATATGGAACAAATAAAATCATGGAAATTAAAATCCCCTCTTGAAGAGTTGGATAGAAAATTATTTATTTATTTTTTAACGTCTCTATGGGTAGTTCTGATTTTGTTTGTTAAAATTGTATATATATCTCGTTGGGTTTTTATTTATTATCATATGGTAAACCAAGTTAAGGTAAATAATCGGTATCCTCTTTTAAGTATTAATGTTTAATTTGATCAGTTGTGGGGAGATCAGTGGATCTCGAAAATGAACTTTTGATTATGATATCATCAATTGAGGATTCAAAAAAAGTATATTCCCAAGATAGATTTCAGTAGTATATATTTCCATTATGATTATGTGGTAATGATTTTGGGTTATACGAATTCACCAGCGGTAGTCATGGAATTGATGGTTTCGATATTTCAATTATATTTGGATTATTTTGTGGTTGTCTCTGCGGATGAAATATTGTTGAATTCATGGAAAAGGGCTAAGCATGAGCCACACTAGGAGGAATTGTTGGTAACCATAAAGGATCATCGTCTGTAAGAAAAATTATCAGAGTGTGATTTTTGGATAAAATATGTCTATTTATATAGCCATGTAATCTCATAATGTGGTGTTTCTATAGATCCATATATGTTATATGACATTATTTATTGGAAACCTACAAATAATGGCATCAAGAGACTTGGTATCATTGGACTATATTGTTAGTAGTGACAATTTTTCTTAATTATTTAGAAATATCTTCACCTATGATAGATTAAAAAATTAATAATAATCCTTTATAATAGAATGATCAATGATAGAAGAATTTTTATGTCCTAATGTTCCCATTACATCATGACTGATCATTATTTTTCTTGAATCTGGGATAGCATACTTGTTATATTGTGATGCTTCGGGATCTGTCATGGGATGTGTTCTCATGAAGGGATATAATTGTATTTTCTATGGATAAATATTGTCATGATTTAATGAGATGAAATTTACAACATGTGATTAAGATTTAGATAATGATTTTAATGATTTTAATACTTGTCATCATTACATATTTAATGATAAATTCACTGTTCAATCATATCATAATTGTTTGGGACATATTTTCTCACAAAGGGATTTGAATATGAGATAAAGAGGAAGGATGATGTATCTCAAAAAGTTTTAGTGTTAATGGATTTATACACCAGTTATTGGAAATATGGTGGAATATTCATTAAGAATAAATTCATATTCTCAATTGGGAAAAAGGAGGCTTTAGATTAGTGGTAGTCGATGTTAGTTATGGAAAATGTGTACATTGAATGTGGGGAAAACGGTGATCTTGTAGTTTTATTTCCATTTTTCCCTGATTTTTTTTAACAATTAAATTTTAATTGACATCTGATTCAGAATGTGTGTCTACGAGTTCAATATATAGTGGTTGGGAGACCACTGAGTGATAGAAATAGGATAAAAGATCAATTTTTCGGTTTCAAAATTTGACGGTCATATATATGTATTATCAAGGTAAACAAATTCATTATTACCACTATTTGATAGGGGATATTAATCCTACAATATAGAATATATATAAAGCATTGAAAGAAATCTTTTGTTGGAAAGGCATCAAAAGAAACCTGGTTGAGTTCATTATGAAATGCTTAACTTGTCAGCACGTCAAGGAAGTGAATCAATGACCATCATGTTTGTTGTAGTATATAAATATTTCTATTTGGGAAAAGGAATAGATATCAATTGATTTTGGGACAATTCTCCTAATAATGTTCATAAACATGATTTTATAGATGTTAATGTGGATTTTCTCACAATGTTATCCCATTTCATCCGTATTAATTAATCTCATGTGGTATAGAAATTTTTAAACAAATAGACTAAAGAAGAGGTAATGTGACATGTAGTACAAATTTTAATAGTTTTAGAAAGAGATTATTAGTTTATGACTCACTGGTAGATATTCTTACTAATATTCCATAAGATTTTTTAGACTATGAGTATGGTGTATCATCCAAAAACTACAGGTAAATATTAATGGATTATTAAAATAATGGAATACTTGTTGCGAGATTGTGTAATGGAATTTTTGTGTCTTATGGGAAGATCATGTACTATTTGTGGAGTAATCATATAACAACAGTTTTTAGGACTCAATACATATAAATTGGTATTAAGAATTTAATTGGAGTCCTTTTCCTCACCACATATTTTCAGTGGAAATAGGCGAGACATCACTAGTTGGATCGAAAATTGTCTAAGAAATAATATTAAAGACTCAGTTGATCAGGAAGTATAACGAGATGACCAAAATTCATCATAAATCAAATGTACATAATCATCAATGGCAATTTTTAGTCTAGGTGATTTAACAAGTGTTCTTTATGACCTTTACAATACTGAGGAATCATCGTTTTGACTTAAAGGTGACTTTATCTCTTAGATACAAATTCCCTTTTGAGATACTTGAAGATATTAGTGAGGTAGGATATTATTTTTAATTTACACCATAGTTCAGGGAAGTGGATAATGTGGTTCATGTATCTCAGTCGAAAAAAAATTAGCTTGGTCATCACCATGTGATTCAATAGGATCATGTTTACCTAGAGATGGATTCATTGTTGGTGCATGGTCCATTACAAATTATGGATAGGTAAGATAAGATATATCATTGTAAATACATTGGTATTGTACATGTCTTTTTTGGTAAAATGGTAAGATTCAGTATGATGATTTTTATCTAGATAATAAAATTGTCATGTAATGTCCCAAACTATTTTAGGAGAGTAGTGGTTTTCTAATTTCTGGGGATAGAAAGGCCAATGGTGGGGATAATTAATCACCCCTAGTTTAAATTATGTAACCATTTATTTATTATTTTTATATATTTATAGTTTTTGGGTGAATTTTGGGAGGTTTTGGAAGTCATTTGGAATGCATTTGGGGATTTCATAACAGTGCATGGTTTGAGAACGGTTAGAAGAATCAATGGAACTCTCATAGGAAACTGTGCATAGTGTGAATGGGGCCAATGGGAATGCACATAGTTAAGGTTCACTATTTGGCGAAACCATGTAGACACCCTAAAGAATCTGTGAAATTTCTAATAGAGGCCTTTCTCATGGTTAGTGCATTGTTTTCCTATCATTGTGTACAACTATGTGAGGTTCTTCTAAGGGTAGGGGATGGCGTAATGTTAGTGCACTTTTTTCCTTACCATACGAATAATCGTGAATGGTTTAAAAGTGATATCCTTTGAAAGTTAATCTCACTAATTTTCACCTCTAAGACTTATATTTTTACTCTATTTTTTACGTAACTAGATATTTATTCCTCCCAATGGTTGTGTAATCTTCCTCCATCAATCAAGAAGAGATATGAAAGATTTTATTGGTGCTTTGAAGCCCGATTCCCATGGTAAGTCTTTATTTTTGGTGATCTTCATTAGATATATTCCTCATCACCCTCTAAGGAATTTATATCTAGTATAATATGGACCGATCTTTGGTTTTTTTCCAATGATAATGATAAATGGTTTTTTTGATCTTAGGGAAAGATATATAATGTGTTTTTTTTTGGAATTCAACATGGTTTTTATTTCATAATTTTGTGTTGTTCTTCATTTTCATCATAATTCCCTAGGTATGTGGCTTAAATATATAATCCACTTTATAGAAAACTATTCTTTCATTTAAAATTAAAGATAAATGCATTATTTTGGTTGTGTAATTGGTGTGAAAAGAACAGTAGATACCTTCTTTAGTGACGATTTTTATATTTATGATTTTTTGGAAATAGGTTGTTGAATGTTCTTGTTTTCATGATTCTAAAATGTTGATATTAAAATATAGCTTCATTGGATTTTTGATAATGGTTTGTTTGAAAGGTTTTCAATAAATGAATAATTTTATATAAATGTCATTATATGGGTAATTTTGAAATGGTATTGGAAACATTGGTTTTTGTGAGTTCATACTATTAGGTCATAATAAGTAATGGAAGATGGTCTAGAGTTGGGGGAGAATAGACCAGATTCAACATTTAATCAGATAAATTGGATTTTAAATTAATTACCAACGATAATTATTACAGTTATTTATCAGTAGAAAAAAAAGTAACGCATGGATGTCTTTTATAGTACTTCTCTCCAATGTGGGCCTACTTCTACTATTATATCTCTCTACTCGATGAGATATACGTGTGATCTAAAAATGATTTTTATTGGGGAATCATAACCCAATTACAAAATCCATTTCTGGTGGTGGTATAACCAGGAAACTGACTATTTTATGGTCAGTCACAACCCAAAAAACCTGAATTTATATAAAGGGAGTCACAACCCGAATAGTCCATAGTTTAGATATAGTTAGTCACAACACATACAACCTGACATTAAATAATCTTAGTCACAAACCAAATAGTCATGACCTTAGATACCGGGATTTGCAACTTGTAGATCGTGACTTTAGAATCCAGGAGTTACAACCCAAGAGAAAACAATAACAAATAATTATTTTTCATGAAAAATCATAAAAATAAAAAATGGAGTGCATGTGAGAGATGGGAAAGAGTGTTATAAACTAAGGACCCAACGAATGAGAATATAAAATAATAATGCAAATATATAGGTTATTGAGGATTTGATTGCCACGTCTTTTTAAGGAATTTTAGTTCAAATAGAAAATATTAATCACTTAAGGGATCATAGTGGTGATAAAATAGAGAGTCGTAGGATGTCACAAATTCATAGTAGATTCAAACATCATAGCACTTTTCTCTTTTCATAGCATATTATAAAATATGTTATCCCATGTCTGTATGTGTAGAACTATATGTTGCATTGTTCCATGTCATCTCTTTGACCTGAAATATATAATGACATATATAGATAAAATATTCAAAAATTATAGTAGCCTCGCTTCCTTTGTATATTCAAAATAAATTGAATCAACAGTGTTCATAAATATCTCCATGAAACTCACAACATCGTTTCATCATTAATTAATGTAAATAACTATTGAAACTAAATAATAATTTAAATTAGACTTCAAAAAATATATCTATAAATCTAGTAGGGTATGATGGATTTAATACTCATATAAATCCATTCAAAAAATATAAATATATTCCAAAAATTTCCTAGAAACTATTAGCACAATCCGTAAGATAATTCAAATATTTTAATTTTAAATAATTTTGAAACTACAAAAATTTAAGTGAACAAGATGATGGAAAATTTAATAATTGTCATCTCCAAATATAGCAACAAAAACATTAAAATCTCTTTGATTAAAATCCATATATTTAATGATAATTTTATCAAAAGAAAAACCATTAATAATAATAAACATATATGAAGAAAATCAATTTAAAAAAACACACAAAATGAACAGTAACATTAAAAATTATTATTAACGTAGGGTTGATGAATTATTAATTAATAGTATCATCAGGTTACTACACTATTCAGGAACATTTATGTATGGTTTCTTTGGTATTCATGAACAGTAATTTGTGTTGTTGATCCATACATTGCACTATTGCGAAAGAAGGGTAGAAACCATACATGGCAAAAAAAACTGTACAACTTATATAAAAAATTTTAAATTAGATTTCAATGGATCATAGAAGTAGATTCAAACTTTTTTAAAAACTAATTATATTTATAAAAAATTATTATATTTCAAATTAATTAAGAATAAAATAAATCTGACTTGTACTATTCCAAAAATCATTTTAAAATAGATGTAGAATATTCATGGGAAACTGATATTATGACACGTCATATTATATTTTCAAAAAAATTTATCACTGACCAAACAACAATTTTATACATTGATGTAAACTATAAAAATCAAGATAAAAATGGTTAATTTATATAAAATCAAGATTAATGAAAAAAACTATTACTTCAGTTGATGAAAAAAAATAAATAAAAATAATTTTAAAACTAAAAATTATAGAGTTTCTAAAACTGTAGTGGGATGTTCATTTAATTGTCAGAGTACAATAAAATGTTTTTCATAATTCCTTATAATCTAATGAAAAAAGGAAAAATAAAATTTCTATTCAATGATATAAGGATCACACAAAACCGATTAATGTATTTTAAGAAACAATAAATATAATGAATTGTTTTTAAATGAAAAACATATGTAATCAAAAAAATCAGGAGAATGAAAAAAATAGACTCTCCAAGTAACCATAAAATAATTCGAAATATAACAAAAATCACCCACTTTTTGACTGATTGCAAAATAAAACAAATTCTCCATGTAATCAAAATAAATTATGCACATTCACAAACAATCTACCACTTTTTTCTTTGATTGGTAAACAAAAAAAAGATTAAAACAAAATGATATGAACTTCTCCTCCATTTTGTAAAAAAAGTGAAAATGAACACCCCCTAAACAAATGAAGTAATAAAAATTTTAAATTTCAAAATACCAAGATTAAATTTATATTTTAAAAACTGATTAAAATATAAAGGCTTTGAAAAAATATCCACTATCTGATTTTCAAAAGGAATAAATTCTTAAACAATATCACACATGTTCTCATGATCTCTAATAAAGTGAAATCTAAGATCAATATAATATGTTCTATAATGTTGTATAGGTTTTTTCGAAATATAAATTGCTAATGTATTATCAGAATATAGCAGTAATTTATCAAGATACATACCAAAGTCACCAAATGTTTTCATAATCATTAATATTTGACCACAGCTATGAAAAGCAGATATATACTCAGCGTTTGAAAAAGATAATTCAATAGGTTATTGTTTCATAGATGACTCGGAAAATAAAACTTTTTCCTAAACAATTGCACATACACTATGTTTGTTTTCTGTCAATTCTAGTGCCTCAAAAATCAGAGTTAGAATAAGATTTTAAACCAAACAAATATATTTTGGATAAAATAAACTATAATTAGAAGATCCTTTAACATATCTAATTATTAATTTTAATTCTTTAATATTACTTTCTTTAGGATATACTATAAATATAGCACAAAGGAAACCCTTGAGTTAATATTGGATCTAGATGTTGTTAAATATAGTAAGCTACCTATAATGACTCTATATATTTCAAAATAAACATATTTAACGGACGAATCAATATCTAATTACCAATTATTACCTAGAGGATTTTTCATAGATTTAGTAGAATCAAGAACAAATCATTTAGAAAAAACATTATAATTCTTATATTGATTAATAAAGACTCCATCATTCATTTGAGGAATTTCATGTCCTAGAAAAAAATTAATTACTCCATTAAAATCATGCTAAATTCAGAGGACATCAAAGTAGAAAATTGATTAAAGATAATTTCACTACAAGAACCAAAAAAAATCATCAACATAGATTTGAAAAATTAAAATATTATCATAGGTACATTTAATAAAATGACTTGGGTCAACATTTCCTTTCTTAAAAACATTATTTAACAAAAACATAAAATATATTTCATACCATGTAGGATGATCTTATTTAGGACTATATAAAGATATTATAAGGCCCCAGCCTTAAACCTTAGTAAATATTGAATTAATTGAATAATTCAAATTGAGGATCTTTTCAGGTTTAGAGTTTTAGAGAATTATGACATAACTATTACATCTCAAAATATTACAAAGTAGACACTTCTAATAAGTTTTCATAAAATAAAAACTCTTAAAAAGAAGCATATCTAGTTCCATGTTTTAGCCAACCTGACATTTCCTTGATTCCATACGTGACCGTATTCAACTTTATGTCCTGTGAAAAAAATTTCAAAAAAAACTTGGGATGAGCATAAAAATCTCAGTAAGGGATACACAATGAAAGAAAACAGTTAGTTATTCAAAAAAACCAGTAAACCAAGAATACTTTATCAAAGTAATACTTTTCACCTTTATGAAGAAGAAAATACTATTCATTTAATAAAATATCATTAATTACCCTTTTATAACAAAAATATTAACATAAAACCCATATAAAGAACACATAACATATAAAGGTATCTTGGGACATAAACATAATTAAGTGGAATAACCATCCGATCGACTTCCACACATACCACTCAATGGAATGGCCATACAGCCGACTTCCATACCCAATGCCTCGGAGGTTATAACGTAACCACCTGTCATGGTATTCACGGAACCAACCGTCATATGGTTTATCACGTAACCACCCGTCCAATGTCCAAGTACCATTATAAAATCATAACACATAAAACAATAATAAAGGAAAGAAAACATTTCCACATTTCAAGCACAATATATCACATAAATATATTGACATAACAAATCCATTATCGAAACCATTTTCAATACCAAAATATATAAAATATTATATGGTATTTATTTACTTTTTAAAATATAACAGCTTGTTGAGGAACCCAAAGATCAAATAATACTTTCGGCGGCGGAAAGGTCATTGTCATCGCGTAAATTAAAAAGAAACATACTTTTTGTCATTTAGTAAAATTCTTCGTATAGAAAAGATTCATTTCAAATAAAATTAGAATTCAAAGCGGTTTATACACCGTATAATGTAAAGTTGTGTATAAAAAAAATATGCCTCAACAAAAGGAGATTGAGAAGAAGTCCCTTACAACGTCGGTATCCTTAGATTACAGATAAATCAATTACATGATTATGTGTGAAAAATATGAATACACCAAATATAAGTGGATATTAAGTGTAAAACAATCAGAGGTCATTCACACATACTCTTGGAAAAACCAAACCAATGACATCGATATTTAACTCAATAAAATGAGATTGAGTTATGATTTCCCATACAAGTTCGTCTAAATGACATAAGAATTTATCAATGAGATGATTATGTATAGAAATAGTATATCCACAAAAAGGTTTGTGGAAATTAAGACATAGAGATTCCTCACATAATCTTGGTATAAAAAAATCAATAAGTAAAGGTTTAACTCAATGAATTGAAAGTGGGTTAAGAAGTTCCTTTACAGAAATCTGACTGCCTAACAGCGTCACATTAAAATTCAGAAAATGAGTTAATGAGAGAGAAAATGGTATCTCATCACATGGAAATAAAATTTACATAAATAAGGATATATAAGAACATATCCCAACATAATAGTATGTGAATTAAAATACATAACAAAAGAAGCCTTTTAAAAAGAGGTGGGTGAAAGGTTCCTTTACCGACTTGGGTAACTTTCGAAACGTAAACCCCAAGGAAGAAGGGTCATACAATGAATATGCAAATACCCATAATTGAATTATACTACAAAAATAGTATAATAATGGGAAGTACATATACCACTCAAAGGAAATGGTGGAAAATGTAGCATAAATCTCACGGGAATAAAAGTGAGACGAAAAACCCCTTACGAAAACTCGACAGCCTAACGACGCCACTTGAAACATCCAAAAATAGATTGATGAGATAAAATAGCATCACTAATCATATTATAATAAAATTTAGAGCAAGAATAATATAAAATAACATCCCCCAACATTACAAATAGGATATTTAAATAAGTGACATAAAGGAGAGCACCTAAAAAGAAAGAGAGATATTGGATCTCTTACGAGAATTCGGCAGCCTAACGGCGCCACTCAAAACATCCAAAATGGATTGATGAGAGAAAATAGGGTCTCTCATAATATTAACATAACATTTACAGTAATATTAATATAAAATAACATCCCTATGATAAGAAATATGATCTTAAAATAAATGACATAAAAGAGTGTACTTAAAAAGAAAGAGAGGGGTAGGATCTGTTACCTCAAGTCCGACTTGTCTTGTTCGTTTCATTATATTCATGAATAATAAACTTTGGTCAATATATAATTTCTTAAGGAACTGCTTTAAAGATTATTATTTATTTCATATCACATATTATAATGTCATTACAATTGGTTAATAATGTGCGTTCATATCCGACGTTTTTGTCGATGTTTGGTACATGAGTCAAAAATGATCTTGTTTGAAAAAGATTGTCCACGTAGCTATAAGTACATCAGCTCCAGAATAGTATTAATGATTTAAATATCATATATATCCAGTAAATATTCATTTTATACTATTCCATAACATATGTATATAATAAAATGAAATGCACCGTTCATGGAGACGGTAGGTTGTACGTACGCACGAACGCTACTTTCATTTCTTTAGTCATTTTAATGGAATTAAAAATAAATGAGATATATATATATATATATTATAATTCCAATGTAATATATATGTTATATAGTTCACATATTTTCATTAATTTCATTCTTTATAAATTCCATGTATTGCATGAACGAGTCACATCACTTGAGGGGGCGGTAGTCCACACTTCCTCATATGAAATTATCGCATTTTCACAACATGAAAAGAATAAAGGTATGTTTTAAATATAAAATAAAGATGCATATTGAAAAAATAAATACCATATATGTCATTTATAAAATACAGTGACATCATAATGGCCACCTTTAAAGGTGTTAAAAGAATATTGAACAATCATCGTTTCGTGAGGCAGTAATTCGACATCCACCGAAACAATATGTTCTTTAACCATTAGACGTATGTGTGTGTAAGTGTAGCTCGAATTATTCTTATAAAAAATCCAAGTATATTGAATATACTGTTTTTCTCAAAATAAAGGAATAAAAAATGTTTAGGGGGTTGGAGAATTAAAATAAAACAATAGAACACTAGAGAAGACATTACCATTAAATCGGGTAACTCTTTTTGATTTCAGATCAAAGGCTTCCTTGGAAAGACTTATGCCCAAAGTGAGGATTATAGGAGTAATAGAGGGATTTACAGAGACCGAATGGGTAGGTTTTTGCCGAGCCAAAGGCTTGAGAGGTGTGGGTAAGGTGGTAGAGGTGGGGGCCTTTTATTAGAGGAGAGGAGGGGCACTCTTGGAAAGTCTTGAAAAGTAACATTATTATAAAATGATTTTTGTATTTTAAAGGTCCCAAAATTATATATTTCTAGGATATGGTGATAATAGTTCTAAATAAACACATCTAATAGGTTTTTCATAAGTGTAGGTCTTAGATTTTACATTATCATTTCATTTTATTTAAATCGTTAAATAATGAGGTAATCGCTGCATCATCATGGTGTCATAAATAATTAACTTTATTTAATGTCTAAAAATTATAAAAAAAATATCATGATATAGGAAATATTTTTAGCTTTATAATGAATATTTATAGTCAAAAATATGACTTGTATAACCCCATGTAAAAAAATTGTTTTAGTAAAATAACACATGTTTGTGACATTTTAATTTTAGCTTTAAATAAAAAAGTATTAATGTCATTTTCCTACCAAAGTGGCTCCATGGGGTCCCCAAGTTGACCCAAGTATTGTAATGGTGGGACATGACTCATACAGTAAGGGTAGGACATCTTTAAAGGTCATTTCATATTATTAAAACATTATTTTTACCTTAAATTACACTAGTTACCTCTAATCTCCATTAAAACTTAAAAGTTACTATTCACCAAAAAATTATTTTAATCGAATTGAACCACATTTTACATACTAATGAAAACCATTTATGTCAGATTTTTGAAATTCAAATCCCGGAAGTGGTAATGTTTCATTTAAATGAAAAATCAGTTTCTTTAACTACAACTTAGTGGTTTCACTAATCATCAAAAATTGAAGTTTTTTAGAAAAATACCAAAAATTCACCCTAAGCTATATTTTATATTATGAATTCAATAATTATGTCAATTTTAAAAAATTGAAAACATATAAGTTGAATTAATTAATTAAATAATTAATTCCCGCTGTCAAAACAAATAGCGTGTTTTTAAGAAACAATATCTATTAAAAGATTGACAATAATTTAAGTCCAATTTCAAAGTGAAATTAATTCCAATGAACATTATTGGATTAAATGGTAAAAATATATTCTAATTTCACTTCAAAACCAATTAAAATTATAATCTAATATTATAAATAAATTAGATTAAGAAGATTTTTTGAATTATAATACAACAGTTTTCACTATTCATTAAAAAATGAACTTTATCGGAAAAATACCATAAATTTACACAAAGTAAATTTTGATGTCCCAATTCTAAAGAAGATTTTTATTTTGTCAAATATAACACATAAAATAGTCAAAAAGTTGATTTAAAAGTGGTTCTCCATCAAATGGCAGTTAATCGACCTTTTAAGGAATATTAGAATGTTTACGCTTAAAATTGGATTCATTCGCATTTTTAATCCTCTAACATTTATTGTAAAAAGTAAAAATATTTGAAAAACATATATAATCATTTTTTAGTGAGTTCTGTTCATTCCCGCCCTTACAACGGCTAGGTGTTAACTACCATTTAAAATAATATTATTTTATTATTAGAGTGAAACATAAGATTTTAAAGAAACTTGTTGTTGCGTATTGGGTAAGCCATCGAGCATAGAGTTCCCTTTAAATTAATATTAACATTTTATTCAAAAAATAGGGAAAATTATAAAAATTTCATATTCTTTATTTACCTGGGGTGTTACATCCTTCCCCCCTTTTGGAAATTGCTTCCTCTCAATTTTAAAATTGGGCATGGAAACTTCATTGAAAACCCCACATCGGAAAAGGAGTAAATTAAACTGTCCCTTTAAAAGAAAGAATGTGAAGTACAAAGGTCACCCGAGTTAACCCATACTAGGATTCCATGAAGGAAAACATGGATATGGAAGAAAAAACAATGAGTTATGTTATGAGGGAGAGTGATAGAAAACATGATTAGGAGAAACTTAACCACAAGAAGATCACAAACTTGTGGTGGGTTAAACGGTATTTGATTCCCCAGTGAGAAAATTTAACGGAAAACATTTTTGTTTTATGTTAATTTTCATTGAGGAATTTATTTATGAAGTTAAATAAATCATAAGTAAACATACTTACTTATCGTGTAGACTTTCATAATTTACTAAATTTCTAACACAAACTCATACTTTCTCCATATGATGATTAATTTGGATGAATTGTTCACATTATGAGCGCTATAATCAACATCTAGAGAATCAATTAATCCACAAAAGAGAGCTATATATTTCCCATGTATTTATACCCTTACCAAAACCAAAATTTTTAGAACAAGATCAGATAATACAGAAAAGGATAAGCCTTTAGAAAAAGAAAATCTATTCTTAATCTCTAAAATTTGTCTAACAAAACCCAAAGTTCAACGAAGACCATTCAATAAAAAATTTGTCCATAATATTCTTCAAAGTAAACCAAACTTCGATTGAAACCCAAATATTTGGAGGATTTAATCACATATTAATCCAAGGTACAAATTAACACTTCTCTCCAAATAACATCATTTGCTCAAAAAGTATAATATTGAAAAGTAATTAACCTAATCACTTATCATCCATGATAGGTTAATAATTTCCATAGATAACCCAAAATCAACTTAATCTTAATTCATAAAATCATCTAAAAAAAGAATAATTCATACCAACCAGGGACTTCACGTAGTCCAGTGGTAGGTGATAAATATAATTCGCACTTTTGTTGTGGGTTCGATTCATGCAGCTTTGTCCGACGCGACGGGTTGTCACACGGTCTGCGTGTTGTCCTTTTTCCAAAAATATGTAATTATTACAAAATTCCCCAAAACGATATAATATCTTCAAAAATAACCATAACATAATTTATCCTCAATTTTTCCACATGCCTTTCATCTTCCGTCATATAAAAACCCATAATTACCTCAAAAGTAAGGATCATATAAACCCTAATGGTTACCTTTATAATTATTACCTGAACGTCCACATCGAGTTGGTCATCTCGTACATGATGCATTAGAGAACTCACCAAGGTTCATGGGGTTTATCATGACTCCTTGATAGTTGGTTTAGAACAACCATGATTTTCCTCATTGAATCCCCCATTTCATCCAGTCTCTTAATCAGAGAACCACCACAGTTTTGTTCAAACCCATTGTCACTTTGGTGCCTGATCGATCCATCAATTTACTAAAAACAGAAATTTCAGTGTGAGTATATCAAAAAAAACCATCATGTAATACTGTGGATGATAAACACTAAGATATAATTTCTCATTCACTTTATCTAAAACTATGATTCTTTCTGAAATCCTAGCCATTATGGTAATGTCACTTATTCTTAGAGAATACCCAAACCTCTAAAGTTATCTAAGCCGACCTTTGATACCAACTATAAGGCCATGTCCTTTAACCTTACTAAATATTGAATTAATTGAATAATTCACATTGAGGATATTTTCAGGTTTAGAGTTATAGGGAATTAGGACATAACTATTACATCTCAAAATATTAAAAAGTAGACACTTCTAATAGGTTTTCATAAAATAAAAACTCTTAAAAAGAAACACGTCTAGTTCTATGTTTTAGACAGCCTGACATTTCCTTGATCCCATCCTTGACCCTATTCAACATTATGTCCTATGAAAAACATTTCAAAAAAAAAACATGGGATGAACATTAAAATCTCAGTAAGGGATATACAAAGAAGGAAAAATGTAAGTTTTTCAAAACAACCAGTAAAGCAAGAATACTTTATCAAAGTAATAATTTTCACCATTATGAAGAAGAAAATACTCTTCATTGAATAAACGAACATTAATTACCCTTTTGTAACCAAAATATTACCATAAAACCCTTATAAAGAACACATAACATATAAAGGTAACTTGGGACATAAACATACATATGTGGAATAACCATCCGGTCGACATCCACATATATTACTTAATGGAATAGCCATACTGCCAACTTCCATACCTAATGAATTAGAGGTTATAACGTAACCACCCATCCTAGTATTCATGGCACCACCTGTCACATGGTTTATCATGTAACCAACCGTCAAATTTCTAAGTACCATTATAAAATCATAACACATAAAACAATTATAAAGGAAAGAAAACATTTCCACATTTAAAGCACAATATATCACTTAAATATATTGACATAACAAATCCATTATCAAAACCATTTTCAATACCAAAATATATAGAAGAGTATATGGAGTTTCATTACTTTTAAAAATATAACGGCTTGTTGAGGAAGCCAAAGATCAAATAATACTCGCGGCGGCGGAAAGGTCATTGTCACCGCCTATATTAACAAGAAACATACTTTTTGTCATTTAGTAAAATGATTCGTATAGAAAATATTACTTTCGAATAAAAGTATATGTCAAAGGGTTTTATACACCGTATAATGAAAAGTTGTGTATAAAAGAAAATATGCCTCAATGAATGGAGATTGAGGCGAAGTCCCTTACAACGTCCGTATCCTTAGATTAAGGATAAATCAATTACATGATTATGTGTGAAAAATATGAATACACCAAATATAAGTGGATATTAAGTGTAAAACAATAATTGGTCATTCACACATGCTCTTGGAAAAACCAAACCAATGACATAGATATTTAACTCAATGAAAGGAGATTGAGTTATGATTTCCCAAACAAGTTTGTCTAAATGATGTAAGAATTTATCAATGAGATGATTATGTGTAGAAATAGTATATCCACACAATGGTTTGTTGAAATTACAACATAGAGATTACTCACATAATCTTGGAATAATAAAATCAAGAATTAAAGGATTAACCCAATGAATTTAAAGTGGGTTAAGAAGTTCCGTTACAGAAATCCGACAGCCGAACATTGTCCCTTTAAAAGTCAGAAAATGAGTTGATGAGAGAGAAAATGGTATCTCATCACGTGTACATATAATTTACATCAATAAGGATATATAAGAACGTAAGCCAACATAATAGTATGTGAATTAAAAGACATAACAAAATATGTCTTTTAAAAAGAGGAGGGTGAAAGGTTCCCTTACCGACTTGGGTAACTTTCGAAACGTAATCCCCATGGAAGAAGGGTCATACAATGAAGATGTAAAAACCCATAATTGAAATTATACTACACAAAGAGTATAATAACGGGAAGTACATACACCACTCAAAGGAAATGGTGGAAAATGTAGCATAAATCTCACAGGAATAAAAGTGAGATGAAAAATCCCTTACGAAAATTCGGTAGCCTAACGACACCACTTAAAATGTCCAAAAATGGATTGATGAGATCAAATAGGTTCTCTCATCATATTAAAATAAAATTTACATAATTAGGAATATTAAATTACATCCTCTGACCTAATAAATAGGATCTTAACAGAAGTGGAATAAAGGAGAGTGCTAAAAAAGAAAGAGAGAGGTTGGATATCTTACAAAAATTCGGCAGCCTAACGGCGCCACTCAACACTTCAAAAATGGATTGATGAGAGAAAATAGGGTCTCTCATCATATTAAACTAAAATGTAATGTAATATTAATATAAAATAACATCCCAATCATAAGAAATATGGGCTAAAAAGGAATGACATACAAGAGTGTGCTTAAAAAGAAAGAGAGGGGTAGGATCCCTTACCTCAAGTCCAACTTGTCTTGTTCATTTCTTTTTATTACTGAATAATAAACCTTGGTCAATTTATAATTTCTTAAGAACCTCCTTTAAATATTATTATTCAGTTAATATCACTTATTATAATTTTATAATAATTGGTTAATAAAGTGAGTTCAAATCAGACGTTTCTGTCGATGTTTGGTACATGAGTCAAAAATGAACTTTTTTGAAAAAGATTGTCCATGTAGCTATAAGTACCTAAGCTAAAGAATAGTATTAATGATTTAAATATCATATATATCTAGTACAAATTCATTTTATATTATTCCATAACATTTGGAGATAAAAAAATGAAAAGCACCGTTTATGGAGATGGTAGGTCGTACGTACGCATGAACGCTACTCTCATTTTTTTGTCATATTAATGGAATTAAAAATAAATTAGATATATATATATATATATATATATATTATAATTCCAGTATAATATATATGTTATATAGGTCACATATTTTCATTAATTTCATTCTTTATACATTCCATGTATTGCATGAACGAGTCACATCATTTGAGGGGGCAGTAGTCCACACTTCCTCATATGAAATTATCGCATTTGCACAACATGCAAAGAATAAAGGTATGTTTTAAATATAAAATACAGAATCATATAGAAAAACTAAATAACATATATATATATATCATATATAAAATACATTCACATCATAATGGCCACCTTTAAAGGTGTAAAAAAAATATTGAACAATCATCATTTTGTGGGGTAGTAATTCGGCATCCACAGAAACAGTATATTCTTTAATCATTAGACAGATGTGTGTGTAAGTGTAGCTTGAATACATCTTATAACAACATCCAAGTATATTTAAGATACAATTTTTGTTACAATATAAACGAATAAAAAATGTTTATGGGGTTGGAGAAGAAAAATAAAACAAAAGAACACTAGGGAAGACTTTACCTTTTAAATCGGGTAACTCTTTTTGATTTGAGCTCAAAGGCTTCCTTGGAAAACCTCCTTCCCAAAGTGAGGCTTCTAGGAGTAATATAGGGATGTGGAGAGACAAAATGGGAATGCTTTTGACGAGCCAAAGGCTTTAGTGGTTTGGGTACGGTGCTAGAGGTGGGGGCCTTTTATAAGAGGATAAGAGAGGCGCTCTTGGAAAGTCTTAAAAAGTAACATTATTATAAAATGATTTTCGTATTTTAAAGGTCCCAAAATTATATATTTCTAGGATAAGGTGATAATAGTTTTAAATCAACACATCCAATAGGTTTTTGAAAAGTGTAGGTCTTATATTTTACATTATCTTTTCATTTTATTTAAATCGTTAAATAATGAGGTAATCGCTACATCATCATGGTGTTATAAATAATTAACTTTATATAATGTCTAAAAATTATAAATATAATATCATGATGTATGAAATAATTTTATATTTCTAATGAATATTTATAGTCAAAAATATGACTTGTATAACCCCATGTAAAAATTGTTTTAGTAAAACAACACATGTTTGTGATATTATAATTTTAACTTCAAATAAAGAGGTATTAATGTCATTTTCCTAACAAAGTGGCACCATGGGGTCCCCAAGTTGACCCATGGATTTTCATGGTCGGCCATGACTCGTCCAATAAGAGTAGGACTTGTTTCAAAATCATTTTATATTATTAAAACATTATTTTTACCTTAAATTACACTAATTCTCTTTAATCGCGATTAAAATTTAAAAGTTATTATTCACCAAAAATTTATTTTAATCCCATTTTACCACATTTTACATCATAATGATAACCATGTATGTTAGATTTTTTAAATTAAAATCACATAAGTGGAAAAATATCATTTAAGCGAAAAATCAGTTTCTTTAACTACCACTTAGTGGTTTCACTATTCATCAAAAATTGATGGTTTTTCAGAAAAATACCAAAAATTCACCCTAAGATAAATTTGATATTCTTAATTCAAAAATGATGTCTATTTTAAAAAATTGAAAACATATAAGTTTCATTAATTAACTTAATAATTAATTCCCGCTGTCAAAACAAATAGCGTGTTTTTTAGAAACAATATTTATTAAAATATTGACACTAGTTTAAGTCCAATTTCAATGTGACATTAATTCCATTGAACACAATTGGATTAAATGGTAAAAATATATTTTAATTTCACTTTAAACCCAATTCAAAATATAATCTAATAATATTAATAAGTTATATTAAAAATAGGTTTTGAATTAAAATACAACATTTTTCACTATTCATTAAAAATGAAATTTATCGAAAAAATTCCAAAAATTTACACAAAGTAAATTTTGATGTCCCGATTCTAAAGAAGAATTTTATTTTTTCAAATATAACACATAAAATTTTCAAAAAGTGGATTTAAAAGAGGTTCTCCATCAAAAGGCGATTAATCGACCTTTTAAGGAATATTAGAATGTTTACGCTTAAAATTTGATTCATTCTCATTTTTAATCCACTAAAATTTATTGTAAAAAGTAAACATATTTGACAAAAATATATAATCATTTTTTATTTAGTTATGTTCATTCCTTCCATTACAACGGCTTGGTGTTAACTACCATTTAAAATAAAATTATTTTAATATTAGAGGGAAACATAAGATTTCAATGGAACTCGTTGTTGCGTTTTGGGTAAGCCATCGAGCATAGCGTTCCCTTTAAATTAATATTAACATTTTATTCATAAATAGGGATAAATTTAAAATTTTCATATTCCTTATTTACCTGGGGTGTTACAACCTTCCCCCCTTTTGAGAATTGCGTCCTCACAATTTTAAAATTGGGCATGGAAACTTCATTGAAAACCCCACATTAGAAAAGGAGTAAATTAAATTGTCTCTTTAAAAGAAAGAAAGGGAAGTACAAAGGTCACCCGAGTTAACCCATACTAGGATTCCATGAAGGAAAACATGGATATGGAAGAAAAAACAATGGGTCATTTTATGAGAGAGAGTGATAGAAAACATGATTAGGAGAAAGTTAACCACAAGAAGATCACAAACTTGTGGTGGGTTAAACGGTATTTGATTCCCCAGTGAGAAAATTTAACGGAATTTTTTTTTGTTTTATGTTACATTTCATTGATGAATTTATTTATGAGATTAAATAAATCATAAGTTAACATACTTAGTTGTCGTGTAGACTTTCATAATTTAATTTATTTCTCACACAAACTCATACTTTCTCCAAATGATGATTATTTTGGATGAATAGGTCACATAAAAGTGCTATAATCAACATATAGAGAATCAAGTAATCGACAAAAGAGAGCTATATATTTCCCATGTCTTTAGACCCTTACCAAAACATAAATTGTTAGAACAAGATCAGATAATCCAGAAAAGGATAAACCTTTATAAAAAGAAAATCTATTCTTAATCCCCAAAATTTGTCCAACAAAACCCAATGTTCAAGGAAGACCATTCAATAAACAATTTGTCAATAAAATTCTTCAAAGTAAACCAAACATAGATTGAAACCAAAATATTTGAAAGATTTAATCACATATTCTTCCAAGGAACAAGTTAACACTTATCTCCAAATAACATCAGTTCCTCATAAAGTCTCATATTGAAAAGTAATTAACCTAATCACATATCCTCCGTGATAGGTTAATAATTTCCATAGATAACCCAAAATAAACTTAATATTAATTCATAAAATAGTCTAACTAAAAAGAATAAGTCATACTAACCAGATAATTCACGTAGTCCAGTGGTAGGCGATAAATACCAGTCGCACTTTGGTTGTGGGTTCGATTCTCGTAGCTTTTTCTGATGTGACGGGTTGTCACACGGTTTGCGTGATTTCCTTTTTCCAAAACTATGTAATTCTTAAAAATTTCCCCAAAACTATATAATATATTCAAAAATAACCATAACTTAATTTAACCTCAATTTTTCCTCATGCCTTTCATCTTCAAGCATATAGTAACCCATAATTACCACAAAAGTAAGGATCATATAAACCCTAATGGTTACCTTTATAATTATTACCTGAACTTCCAAATACAGTTGGTCATCTCATACATGATGAATTAGAGAACTCGCCAAGGTTCAAGGGGTTGATCATGAATCCTTGATAGTTGGTTTAGAATAGCCATTAGTTTCCTCATTGAATCCCCCGTTTCATCCAGTCTCTTAATCAGAGAACCACCACAGTTTCCTTCAAACCAATAGTCACATTGGTGCCTGCTATATCCATCCATTTACTAATAACAGAAATGTCAGTGTGAGTATATCAAAAAAACCATCATGTACTAATGAGGAAGATAAACACTAAGATATACTTTCTCATTCACTTTATCTAAAAATATGAATATTTCTGAAATTCTAGCCATTATGGTAATGTCACTTATGCTTAGAGAATACCCTAACCTCTAAAGTTATCTAAACCGAGATTTGATACCAACAATAAGGCCCCGACCTTAAACCTTACTTAATATTGAATTAATTGAATAATTCACAGTGATGATCTTTTCAGGTTTAGAGTTTTAGAGAATTAGGATATAACTATTACATCTAAAAAGATTACAAAGTAGACAGTTCTAATAAGTTTTCCTAAAATAAAAACTCATAAAAAAACATGTCATGTTCCATGTTTTAGATAGCCTGACATTTCCTTGGTCCCATCCTTGACCATATTCAACATTATTTCCTCTGAAAAAAAATTTAAAAAAACATGGGATGAGCATAAAAAGATCAGTAAGGGATACACAAATATGGAAAACTGTTAGTTTTTCAAAACTACCAGTAAACCAGGAATACTTTATCAAAATTACACTTTTCACCTTTTTGATGAAGAAAATACTCTTCATTTAATAAAAGATCATTACTTAACTTTTTGTAACCAAAATATTACTATAAAAACCATATAATGAACACATAACATAAAAAGGTAACTTGGGACATAAACATACTTAAGTGAAATAACCATTTGGTCGACTTCTACACATATCACTTAATGGAATAGCCATACGACTAACTTCCATACCCAATGCATTGGAGGTTATAACGTAACCACCCGTCCTGGTATTCACGGAACCACCCGTTATAAGGTTTATCACATAACCACCCATCAAATGTCCAAGTACCATTATAAAATCATAACACATAAAACAATTATAAAGGAAAGAAAACATTTCCACATTTCAAGCACAATATATCTCTAAAATATATTGACATAACAAATCCATTATCGAAACCATTTTCAATACCAAAATATATAAAAGAGTATATGGTATTTATTTACTTTTAAAAATATAACGGCTTGTTGAGGAAGCCAAAGATCAAATAATACTCGCAGCGGCGGAAAGGACATTGTCACCGCCTGTATTAAAAGAAACATACTTTTTTTTCGTTTAGTAAAATTCTTCGTATATAAAAGATTCCTTTCGAAAAATAGTATAAGTCAAAGGGGTTTATACACCGTATAAATGAATGTTGTGTATAAAATAAAATATGCCTCAATGAATGGAGATTGAGACGAAGTCCCTTACAAAGTCGGTATCCTTAGATTAAGGATAAATCAATTACATGATTATGTGTGACAAATATGAATACACCAAATATAAGTGGATATTAAGTTTAAATCAATCATAGTTCATTCACACATACTCTTGAAAAAACCAAACCAATGACATAGATACTTAACTCAATGAAATGAGATTGAGTTATGATTTCCCATACAAGTTCTTCTAAATGATTTAAGAATTTATCCAAGAGATGATTATGTGTAGAAATAGTATATCCACACAAAGGTTTGTGGAAATTACAAAAAATATATTCCTCACATAATCTTGGCATAATAAAATCAAGAATTAAAGTTTTAACCCAATGAATTGAAAGTTGGATAAGAAGTTCCTTTACAGAAATCCGACAGCCTAACGACGTCACATTAAAATTCAGAAGATGAGTTTATTAGAGAGAAAATGGTTTCTCATCACATGTAAATAAAATTTACATCAATAAGGATATATAAGAACATATCCCAACATAATAGTATGTGAATTAAAAGACATAACAAAAGAAGTCTTTTAAAAATAGGAGGGTGAAAGGTTCCCTTACTGACTTAGGTATCTTTCGAAACATAAACCCCATGGAAGAAGGGTCATAGAATAAAGATGTAAATACCCATATTTGAAATTATACTACAAAAAGAGTATAATAATGGGCAGTACATACACCACTCAAAGGAAATGGTGGCAAATGTAGCATAAATCTCAAGGGAAAAAAAGTGAGATGAAAAATCCCTTACGAAAACCCGACAACCTAACAGCGCCACTTAAAACTTCCAAAAATGGATTGATGAGATCAAATAATATCTCTCATAATATTAAAATAAAATGTACATAAGTCGTAATATAAAAGAAAATCCCCCAACATAACAAATAGGAGCTTAAAAGAATATACATAAAGGAGTGTACTTAAAAATAAAGGGAGAGGTTGGATCTCATACGAAAATTCGGCAGCCTAACGGCGCCACTCAAAACATCCAAAAGGGATTGATGAGAGAAAATAGGGTCTCCCATCAGATGAACATAAAATTTAAAGTAAGAGTAATATAAAATAACATCCCAATCATAAGAAATGTGAGCTTAAAAGGAATGACATAAAATATTGTAGTTAAAAATAAAGAGAGGGGTAGGATCCCTTACCTCAAGTCCGACTTGTCTTGTTCGTTTCTTTATATTCCTGAATAATAAACATTAGTCAATCTATAATTTCTTAAGGAACTCCTTTAATGATTATTATTCAGGTCATATCAGTTATTATAATGTTATAATAATTGGTCAATAATGTGAGTTCATATCAGATGTTTTTGTTGATGTTTGGTACATGAGTCAAAAATGAACTGGTTTGAAAAAGATTGTCCATGTAGCTATAAGTACATTAGCTCCAGAATGGTATTAATGATTTAAATAGCATATATATCCATTAAATTTTCATTTTATACTATTCCATAACATTTGGAGATAGAAAAAATGAAAATCACCATTCATGGAGATAGTAGGCCGTACGTACGCATGAACGCTACTTTCATTTTTTTTCATATTAATAGAATTAAAAATAAATGATATATATATTATAATTCTAGTATTATATATATTTTATATAGGTCACATGTGTTCATTTTTATCATTCTTTATAAATTCCATGTATTGCATGAATGAGTCACATCACTTGACGGGGTGGTAGTCCACACTTCCTCATATGAAATTATTGCATTTGCACAACATACAAAGAATAAAGGTATGTTGTAAATATAAAATACAGAAGCATATAGAAAACATAAATACCATATATATCATATATAAAATATAGTTACATCATAATTTCCACCTTTAAAGGTGTTAAAAGAATATTGAACAAACATCATTTCGTGAGGCAGTAATTCGCCATCCACAGAAACAGTATGTTCTTTAACCATTAGATAGATGTGTGTGTAAATGTAGCTCGAATCCTTCCTAAAAAAACATCCAAGTATATTGAATATAATGTTTTTTTAAGAAAATAAAGGAATAAAAAATTTTTATGGGGTTGGAGAAGCAAAATAATATAAAGGAATACTATGGAAGACTTTACCTTTAAATCGGGTAACTCTTTTTGATTTGAGCTCAAAGGCTTTATTGGAAAGACTTATGCCAAAAGTGATGCTTCTAGGAGTAAGAGAGGTATTTGGAGAGACAAAATGGGCAGGGGTTGGCCAATCCAAAGTCTTGAGAGGTGTGGGTAAGGTTGTAGAGGTGGGGGCCTTTTATAAGAGGAGAGGAGGGGCACTCATGGAAAGTCGTGAAAAGTAACATTATTATAAAATGACTTTCGTATATTAAAGGACATAAAATTATATATTTCTAGGATAAGGTGATAATAATCAGAAATACACACATAAAATAGGTTTTTGACATGTTTAGGTCTTAGATTTTACATTATCTGTTCATTTTATTTAAATCGTTAAATAATGAGGTAATCACTGCATCATCATGGTGTCATAAATAATTAACTTTATTTAATGTCTAAAAATTATAAAAAAAATATCACGATATAGGAAATATTTTTATCCTTATAATGAATATATATAGTCAAAAATATGACTTGTATAACCCCATGTAAAAATTATTTTAGTAAAACAACACATGTTTGTGACATTTTAATTTTATCTTTAAATAAAAACGTATTAATGTCATTTTCCTACTAAAGTGGCTCCATGGGGTCCCCAAGTTGACCCATGGATTTTCTTGCTCGTCCCTGACTCATCAAATAAGGTTAAAACATGTGTCATGGTCATTTCATATTATTAAAACATTATTTTTACCTTAAATTACACTAATTACCTCTAACCGCGATGAAAATTTAAAAGTTACTATTCACCAAAAAAATTATTTTAATCCCATTGAACCAAATTTTAAATCCTAATGAAAACCATGTATGTCATATTCTTGGAATTAAAATCACATAAGTGGTAAATTTTCATTTAAACAAAAAATCATTTTCTTTAGTTACCACTTAGTGGTTTAACTATTAAAAAAATTGATGTTTTTCAGAAAAATACCAAAAATTAACAGTAAGCTATATTTGATATTCCGAATTAAAAAATGATTTCTATTTTACAAAATTGATAACTTATAATTTGCATTAATTAATTTAATAATTAATTCCCACTTTCAAAATAAATAGCGTGTTTTTAAGAAACAATATCTATTAAAAGATTGACACTAGTTTAAGTCAAATTTCAAAGTAAAATTAATTCCAATGAACACTATTTGATTAAATGGTAAAAATATATTCTAATTTCACTTTAAAACCAATTAAAAAGATAATCTAATCATACGAATAAAGTATATTAAAAAGAGCTTTTGAATTAAAATACAACATTTTCACTATTCATTAAAAAATTATCTTTATCGGAAAAATACCAAAAATTTACACAAAGTAAATTTTGATGTCCTGATTCTAAAGAAGAATTTTATTTTTTCAAATATAACACATAAAATTTTAAAAAAGTGGATTTAAATGTGGTTCTCCATCAAAAGGCGGATAATCGATATTTTAATGAATATTAGAATGTTTACGCTTAAAATTGGATTCATCTGCATTTTTAATCCTCTAAA
Organism: Viscum album; assembly: GCA_963277665.1. NCBI lineage: Eukaryota > Viridiplantae > Streptophyta > Magnoliopsida > Santalales > Viscaceae > Viscum > Viscum album. Next base: position 1,553,688,336 of record OY728121.1, on the reverse strand, counting down.
ATTTATTTTAAAAAGTTATAATATTTGAAAAACATATATAATCATTTTTTAGTTAGTTCTATTCATTCCTTCCGTTACAACGGCTAGGTGTTAACTACCATTTAAAATAAAATTATTTTGTTATTAGAGTGCAACATAAGATTTCAAAGAAACTCGTAGTTGCTTATTGGGTAAGCCATCGAGCATAGCATTCCCTTTAAATTAATATTAACATTTTATTCACAAATAGGGATAAATATAAAAATTTCATATTCTTTATTTAACTGGGGTGTTACGGATATAGATAAATTGAAAAAAAATATTAGGATGTTTTTAATTTTTAAAACAAATTGGTTGATAAACACAAACATCTTCAATTATGAAACCATTTTAAAATAAATTTTTAACATCCATTGGTTAAAATTTAAATCCATGAAAACAAGTAAATTCAAATAAAATTATAATTTTTTATAACCAGGAAATAGGTGAAAATGAATCTTCAAAGTATATAATTTTTTTTTGAGTATTCTTTAGAAAAATTTATAACTTATTTTTTTTAAAATCTATCCAGATTTATCCAACTTGATTCTAGAGATCAACTTCATTCTAATTACATTATTATCCATATAAATTTATACTAATGTCTAATAATTATTTCTAACAAAACGATTCAATTCTTCTTACCTAGAAACAAGCTAGTTATCTTCTTTTAAATCATCAATAACATTAAATGGTAAAAAATCAGAAATAAAAGCAGAATTGGCCCAAAAAAGTATAATAAAATATATAGTTTTAACACCAGAATCAACATTTACAATTATATTTTCAAAAGGATGATCATTGTGAGTATTCTATGATTATAGATCAGTTTGAGAAGGACTATTTCCCCCCCTAATTGATTCATTCTAATATTGATGAATTTCTTCCCTAAAATTAAAATATCTCAACTAATCGTAGATAATAATAGAATCTGATTTTAAATTGACATTGTTTTCATCAGACATTACATGACCAGATTCTTCAATAACCATAGTTCATTTATTATAAACTCTATAAGTATTACTATTATTATAATAACAAAGAAACATAAATTCCCCACTCTTATCATCAAATATATCTATATTATCCTTTAAATTTAAAATAAAAACGTTGCAGACAAAAACACTAATGTAACCAACATTCGTCCTTTTATTTTTTAAAAATTCAATGGGGTTTTTTATTAGAAAAGGTATAATAATATTCTATTTGAAATATAACATTCAGAAGAAATAGCCTTATCCAAAAAATATCTAGAAAAATCATATTCACTTAACATAGTTCGAGATATTTCAATAAGAGTTTTATTTTTCTTTTCTATAACAAAATTTTGTCTTGGTGTTCTAGGGGAAGAAATTTTTTAAAGTAACGATTATTTTCAGAAATTTTCTCAAAATAAAAAGTATGAAATTAAACTACATTAGCACTACGAATAGAAATATTCATAGAACATTTTTCATTTTTAACTAATTTGAAAAAAGATATAAATTTAGATAAATTATCATTTATATGAGGAAGAATGTATACCCATGTAAATCTACTCTAATCTCCTACTACAACTAAAGTACTGTTCATTCAACCAAGGCAGGAAATTTGAGTAGGGAAAAATAAATCCATGTTTACTAACTGAAAAAATTCATTATTCTGTATCTGATTGATGGTCTAATCAAAATTTTGTGTTGCTTACCTTCCTTGATAGAGTCACATACATGAAGTTATTCTTTAATCATGGAAGGCAGTTGTAGAACATTCTTGTGTTTTGAGAGATTATATAGTAATCTGAAATTAACATGACAAAAACATTGATTCTGATTGATGATTTAATTCTCTACAACATTCATACACATTACATGTTGAATAATTAGTTCAGAAAAATCGATTGTATAAATATTAACTTTTTGATTAGAATAAAATAATAAATAATCATCTATAAAAACTAAACATTTATCATTTTGAAATTTAACATCGATTTCATCATCACATTATGGTGATATACTAATTTAATTATTTTTTAAACATCAATACATAAATGATTAGAAATAAAAGTATAATTAGCAATAAAAAAATTTCAAAAACATTTTACATTAACTTTAGAATTCTCTCTAAAAGTAACAGTGCCCCCAAAAACATATGTTTTAAGTAGTAAAAATTGATGGGTGTCTAGTCATATACCTAGAGGACCCACTTTCCAGGTACCATATGTATTTCTTGATACATCCATGGCATGTTTCCTACATAAATCAACTACTTGAAAATTTTGGTACCCATGACACATTGGGTCCAATTGGATTTGTAATAAATTATTTAGGTACCCGTATAGATTTTTAACAACTGTTGTAGAGTAATCTGGATAAAAATGATTTGGAGATAATAGTTTTTGTAAAACCCAATAGTTGTTTAAATTAAGAAATAGTGGAAGTAAAAAAAATTTACTTTTAACAAACTATGTTTTATATATTTGGGGTAATCTCCTATCATAGACAAAACAATCTTTTTTTATTAGTTTTAGTCAAAGACATCATGTCAATATATTTTTCACGACCTTTAATAAAATCAAATCAACATTGTTTAAGACATTAAAATTCCAAATTAAAATTTTCATTCATTTAATGAGTAGATTTCAAATTTCTATAAACTTTTGAATGACAATTATAAGTTGGGTTTCTTAATTTTTCATTTTATTTTAAAGTTATTTTTTTTCAGAAATAATCTACTCATTTTTTCATTATGTTTATTATACGTATCAGCATCTTTGAAAAAATATTTTCATAATCATTCAATATATTTTTTTGAATTCATATAAATTGTGGTTTTTAGAATCACATTCAGAATAAGAGCATCAATAATTATACAAATAATTAGTAACCTTATCCACTGATTCCATGAAGAACAAGTTAGTATATTATTTTTCATTTAATAATTTCTCACTGGAATCATATTCTTCTGAAAAACTCTAGCTTGTGGTGAATGCCTAAACATCCATATTTTTTAATTTTTATTTATTCATTACTTTTGGAAAATCTGGTTTGATATCCCATTCTTTTAGCACTCAAATCATGTTTCATACGAATCATTAAAATTCGAATCACCATTGTTATCTCCCTTATATTTTTCTTCTTGAGTGTTTCCTTTAAACTAATCTTTAATCCTTTCTATTCCATTATTTTAAAAACATCAGTCATAATCAGATCCATATCATTCTTTTTCTCTATCCTATAGATCCAAATTAGAATTGTCATTACAAACTACATTCACATATTTAAAATCTACACCTTTTATTTTCATTATCTCCTTCGAATTAATGTTCTTCATTTTTGGTTCATATTTGAGTTGAGATCCAATCAATTCATCCTAGATGTATTCTTTGAAATTTTTTATTTCATAAATGGAATCCTTCTTGGCATTCCATTTCATAAGTAAATCTAGAAGGTCACTTTAAAAAATTTAAGGGTTTTCCAAAGCCTCTCCATTTGAATCCATTCCATTCACAATGATTGTGAATCCATGGAACATTAGGTTTACTATTACATTTTTACCCATCTTGATGTCTTGGTACTCATCACGTAGCATTCCACGTTTTGTAAGGATCAATTTTTCATAGCCAGGGTGAGTAACTTATAGAATCATCCAAATTTCATGAGTTGTCTTATAAGAAGACACATGACTAAAAACACGTCTGTTGATGGATAAATATATAAATATTTATAGCTTTTATATTTAAAAAAATTAAATAGTATTATTTCTAGTAAGAGTGTCTATGTCAGCTTCATGTAGTGTATATTACATGGACATGATAGAACAATTATCAATGCTCAAATGTTTGAGGTAATCCTCCATTCAGGATATCTAATACCCATAATCATTACCATCAATGTGAGGTGGATTATGAGTATTCCTAGCATCATTGATGTTCAGTCCTATCATCTAATAAAATCAATATACTTAGACTGTTTGGTCTAAGAATAGGTCTGCACAAATAAATACAAAGAAGACTCTATAGAGGGATTTGATAATTTCTAAAAGGAGTAATATTTTGATACCAATTGAAATGTATCAGAAAGGGAAATATCTAGGAAAATTTTCTAAAAATTATTTCAATTATATACAAATTTTTAGGTATCATAAGTGGAATAAAATATCTAATCATTTAAAAAAAGTTCAATCCGCTGATATCAATTGTTAAGTCGGTTTGAGTAATGGAGGAAGATATAAAGGGGGGATGAATAGAAAATTCAAAAATCTAAATCCAATAAATTGATTACTTAAATTATTTATCATAGTTAATTATTAATATTAATTAACAGTGGAAAAAGTATATAACAAAAGGAAGTTTTTTATAGTAGTTCGGTCTAATGTGGGCGTACTTCTAATCTTATATCTCTCTACTCAGAGAGAGATTCTTGTTCACTAAAAAATATTTTTATGGGGGTATCATAACATAGTTACTAAATCCATTTCCAGTTTAGGGATAACTAGGAAACTAACGATTGTATGGGGAGTCACAACACTTACAACCAAACATTAAATAAAGGGAGTCACAACCTGAATAGTCTTGACATTACATATAGGGTGTGACAACCATTAAATCCAGAAATCAAATAAAGGGAGTCACAACTCGAATAGTCATGAATTTAGATACAAGGACTCATATCCCTTATACCCTAATATTAGAATCCTAGAGTCACACCCAGAGAGAACATAATAAAAAAATAATGCTTTTGTATACCAAATCATAATCAGAAAAAATGGAGTGCATGTGAGAGATGTGAAATAGTGTTACAGACTCAGAACAAAATGAATGAGAAGATAAAATAATAAAGCATGAGTATTTGTTCTTCAGGAGTTTATCTGCACGTCTCATTAAAGAAATTTTAGTCGAATTAGAAAAGATTCAAAACATGATAGATCTCACAATTAATGAAACAGTGTTTCGTTGTATGTCACAAATGCACAGGAGATTCAATTTTCCTTGCACTTTTCTCTTTGAAAAATAGAGAGAATAAATATTAGTGTAGGGTTGATGCCTGTGTTTGGATGTGTATAGCTATTTGTGGTATTGTTATGGGTCAATTCTTTAAAATTCATGAAATAATGATATATATAGTGAAAATAATTATCAGTTATAGAAACTCCACTTATTTTGGTTATTCGAAATAAAATAAGTCAATAGCATTCATAAATATCTCCATGAAAATTACAGCAATATTGCCAGTTTAATTCATATATAATAAATATTAAAATGAAATAAAAAATTCAAAATCTATTCAAAAAATATATCCTGAAATATAGCAGTGATTGAATGATTTAAAACTCATTTAAATCCTTTCAAAACAATTTAAATTTAGTTAAAAGAGTTCCAGGAAACTAGCATCATGATCCGTAAGAAAATTCTAATATTTGAATTTTAAATACTTTTGATGCTACCAAAATTTAAGGAAAAAAGACATTGGAATTTTTTTTAATTTTCCTCTTCAAATATATCACCAAAAACATTAAAATCTCTTTGATGATAATGCTTAGATTTAATGATAAATTTTCTAGCAGAAAACCCACTAAAAATAATCGATATATATGCATAAAATCAATTTTAAAAAATGCACAGAATGAATAGTACAATCAGAAATAAACACCTGCGTTGGGTTGATGCACTATTATTGAATAGTAATGTAGGGTTGATGAACCAGACTTCTCAATATTGAGAATGTATGGTAGAAACCACTCTTTGAAAAAAAAACATGACAACATATATAATAAAACTTCAACGAATATTTAATGGATTACAGAAGCAGATTATGACATTGGTCCTAACAAGTAAAATTTATAATAACATATTATCCTTTTAACTAATTAAGAATAAAATATAACTGACATAAACTATTAAAAATGTCATTAAAAAATAGAAGTAAAATATTCATGATAAACTACTACAATGAAACTGCATAGCTGAACTTAAATAAATTATATCACCAAACAAATGACCTGTTTAGACATTGATGTAATCTAATGAAATTAAGGTAAACAAGTTGGATTTATTTAAAATCATGTTTCATGAAAAAATTATTACTATAGAAGTTTCAATAAAATAAAATATAATAATTTTAATATGGAAAACTATAGAGTTTCTAAAACTATAGTAGAAAATTAATTCAATTGTTAGAGTACAATAAATATTTTTCAGACTTATTCATAAAATAATTCAATAAAGATAAATCTATTATCTATCCAATGGTATTTGGATTGCACAAAACCAATTATTTTAGATTAATAAATAATTAATATTCAAAAGGGTTTTCAAAAGAAAAATATATGTAATCAAAAAAATATATAATGAACATGTATAAAACAGACACTCCATGTAATAAATAAAAAGAATGAACAAGCACAAACACATAAATTCGACATTTCCCAGAAAAATTTATGTGTATCTTTTGTGTAAAATGGGAATTGACCTTCAATTATGGGTGTGTGTTATTAGTGTACAAGAGGATTGTCCAAATTGTGAAAACATTGTGGATGGGCTAGAAACAACTCCTGTGTTGGAACTGTGAGAGAAGAATGTATGTGTTGGTTTTTCTATTAATCCTGGAATTTTTATGCCAAAATATATTTTGAAATGGATTAAAGATTTTTTTGTGTGATTTATTTGACAAACTGATTTGGATGGAAAAATATTTTTGTTTGAAACATCTAGGTTTTGATGTAAAATGTGTAACTAATTTAATTTGTATTAAAATTTTATTTATACAATCATACTATCTTATTCTATACTAGTGATGTCCATAAGGAAGTAATTTGTAAAAAAATCCATTCATTTTATTACTGACCCATGCTTTGGAACATTGGTGTTTTTAAACATGTTTATTTACTTGGACACATATAAAGGTAAAGCATCAAAATTATTTATTGGTATATCCTAATACATGATCATTGTGTTCGAGTTAGAACATGGAGTTATGTATTTGAGTCTTTGAGCATTGTTTGTATTTTATCCATCATTTACTTTGATGTAAGCAATCTTCCTCTATGATACATTTATATAGTTTTTTTATATCAAGGGTACCACATTGAGTTGTTTCACTTATTTATCCTGAATAATTTTGTTTGTATTTTGATATGGTGTGTTTGGTTGGGTTTTCTAATTTCTGAAAGGGATCATACCCAAAATGTATTAAAGAACTTAGAATTTATTTCCGGCCTTTAGAACATTTTGGATGTCACTTAAGGCCAATTAATTATTCCTCTTTAACTCAAGTCAAGGAGTAGTGGTGGGATGTTACATATTCTGTCTCTATAATTGATAAAAAATTATTGTTTTAGTTATCTCTTACAAATTATGATGAGAAAAAATTATTTATATTCCCATGGGTGGTTCTTTTAAGAATATGTTTATGGATAAGTCAACATATACGAAAATATCCATGAAATTTGTAAAATCAAAAATTAGTTATGAAATATCATGAAATATTTTAACAGATAATGACTATGAATGGCCTTGGATTAAATTGGAATCATATATTAATGAAGGACTAACTATTTTTAAATTCTATAAAAAATCATGATTATTTGGTTCCCCATCATTATTATTTCTTCCCAGAAAATTATTTTCCATTTTAGTCAATGGATGAAACCCAATGAAACCAATATTAAGAAGAATAATACAGATAATTCCATGATATAACATTTATGAAGCCACATGTTATGGGATATGTAATGAAAAAACATATATATACTGACAAAAAATTTTAATTCTATGAATCTTGCACGACTTCCAAATAAAAAATGCGGGAAAACATTTATTTAGTCCTTTTGGAGGCAAAATCCTGCATTCATTAGTGGAACCATTGGTCCTTTTATTGAAAAGTGTTATATTTGTAACAATAAATTGATATTTTCTATTCTATAGTGTTACAAACATGAAAAATTAATTTTGGATATATAAAATTTAAAAGTTGAATAATGTCAATGGTGTAATATTATCAATAATATTAGGAAATGGGATGAAATTGAATCTATGGATTGTGGAACATTCAAGGTCATATTTTTTAATAAGTATATTACTTATATTCTTTGTATAATGATAGATATAGATATCCATAACTTGTAGAGAAGGTGTGATGAATGTGTTGGAACCTATGAGGTAAATTTTATGAGTTTTGTGAGAAACGCTTCTAGTATTATCATCCATCATGAAAGTAATGTTTATCAATTATTTAGGGGAATAAACCATGTCAAAAAAGGGTATTAGACTTAAGATACTTAATTAGATATTAAGTGATTGTTAGATGTACTATGAATGTGGTAATAGTGGTTGTAATTGCATATCGATCTCAGGGTTTCAAAATGAAATGGGAGATGGAGTTCAAAAAAATTATAAAAACAATGGATTGAAGATTATAATAGTTCCTTTATGGTCAGTGTGTTGGAAGAAACATAGAAGAAATTGTATTAAGGGGACTAGTATGTGTTTTTCTTGTAGAATATATAATAGTAGGGAATTTTATCACTAAATCAATGGAAATATGTTATCTAATAATCTAAATAGATATATATATATATATATATATATAATGAACCACCTACACTCCATTTCAGATTCATGGAGTACTGGTACAATGCTTACCAATTCATAAATCTAGTGGTTTCAGATAATGATCAATGTTAGAAACCACTTAATACAAGGTATAAGGTGAAGTATCATGAATTCCGTATTTATGATGAGGGGTGTGATAATTTTATGGTGAATGGTTTAGTTACCATCATCTCTGGAACTTGTAATGTCTTATTTTCCATTGGATCATCCCATTATTTCATATTGGATGAATTTTAATTTAGTATAACAAATCCACCCAAACGATTAGATGTGGAATTAGTTTGGAAAAATATAAAGGGGTGATTTTTTAAGCTCATGTATAATATTCTTCTAAAATTTAAATATGTGGTAATTTTCTTCATTTAAATCTCTTCATTATCACTATAGTGAAATTTGATATTACCATGATAATGGTTTGTTTTTATCAAATTGAATACCAAATCAATTATCCATCATGGAATTTCACATTTGGCAGTCCAATTCAAAAAGTGATCATATACCAATGTGAATATAATTAAGATATTCCAATGTAGATTTCTAATATTATATGGGACTTAATATATATTTAAAAGGTGTGTTATCCAATGTTTTATGTGATAAACTCCATAATAATTGTATGCTTATTGTGGGCGGATTTGAATAAGTCTTTCCCAATGTTTTTCTTATTCTTCAACAAAAATTTGAATTTGTCTTTTCAATAGAACTCATTCCTAGTGTAAAAACAATTTCAATGACTCCCTATAGAATTAGCCCAATTGAATTGCTGGAATTGATGAAGCTAATAAAAGAGAATATTATTACGTGATTCCATCATCCAAGGGTGTCATTATTGGATTTAATTTTAATTTTTGTTTAAAAAAATTATAGATCGATGTGATTTGTCAATGATTATCTATAGTTAAATGAGATCATTGTTAAGAGAAATTATCCTTTACCCAATATTGGGGACACATTAAATCAAATATGTTGAACTCAATACATTTCTAATATTTAACATTGTTATGGATATCATCAATTAAGAGTCCGGGAGGAGGATATACCCAAGAAAACTTTTTGTGTACAACATAGTAACTGTAATAAATAGTGATTCTATTCTGTCTTACAAATTCCCCGATTTCGTTCATGAATTTTTGTAACATTATATTTATATATTACCATGATTTTTTTTGTAGTCTTTAGAGATGATATTCATATCTATTTCAAGAGAAGGGAAGAGCATGAATATCCCTTGACAATTGTACTAAAGAACCTATGAAAGGAGAAACTATACAATTTTTTTTAAAACAATAAATTTTGGAAGAAAAATATTTCATTTTTGATTCATATAATCCAAATAAACAATTTATTAGTAGATTCATTTTGACATGACAAAATTATAAAGTAAAAACATTATAATTGGTATCATGTATTACAGGAAATAGTAACCATGTAAGGGATATAATATCTAGAGACATTATAACATTATAACTATTTTAATTATAACAAATCATTTGTATATCTTGTAATGAATGCAATTTTATATCAGTGTTCATCAAAAGTAACATAAAGTTTCATTAATGGAATGATTTATAAATAATACTGAATTTTAACAATCAATATTATATTATTTAAGATATTTTTATATCTAACTATATATAAAATATCCATTAAATTAGTATTTATGAATAGGAATGTAAAACATAAGAATATATACATATTTTATAAATTTAACAATAATTCTTAGGTTACATATTAATTTTAAATGAATATAAGAACCAATCTAATATAAAGGGAGTCTTTTTATAGAAATTTTTTAATTCCCACAAAGCTAATTTGTAAAAAAAATAAAATAATTAAAATATTTGGGTGATATTAAATCACTTTATGTATTATATATTCAATTAGATATTTCTTAAATTCATCAAATATATTTTATAGTCATAAGATATGTGCAAACCCAATATTTCACATATAGATAATATTTTTCTAAATGAAATTTTACAATGTTTTAATAGAAAAGTTATTGTATATATAAATTTTGATATTTATAAATTTAATATTTCAATACAATAATAATTCTTTAACTAAATCATAAAAATTAAATTTGGGTAAATTCATTGTATTTTTCTGTGATGTTTTTTATGAATAGTGAAAAATATGGAACATTTATTCAAAATATCTTTTTCATATAATTTTTGTTTAATCATTAATAATATTTTTTATCTGTTTTAATTTTTAATGAGATCAATTTTATATCAATTAATCAAATTTAGGTCAATGTAATCAATTTAGCTAGTAAATTTAATATAAATGCATTACAAACTATTGAAAAACAGGCATTGTCGACCCTTATGCAGGATGAAATTTTAATTAATATCAAAAATATTTGTTATTTAAATTTGGTAAAATGGATTCCAGATTTAAAATAAAAATAATTTATTTTTATTAATAATTTCTACTACGTTTTGGAAATAAATTATTAGGAAATGTGATTAAAACTAATTACATCAATCAGGAGAAAAATATTCTTAATGTGGGTGTAAAACATAATCCTAAGGTAAAAAATGACATATAATGTTTGAAAAATCAATTATTAGGGAAAAAGTCGACCTTATACCCATGTGGATCAAATTATTTTCATTATTGGAGGTACTATTATAGGGAGAAACGTTGGTGGAATTCATTTTTCAATATTTACAAAAATACAACTCCTCCTTCACTATAAAAAGACACAAACCCCATCTAGTTATTCAAACCTATATAGACAAATTATCTCATAAAATATCTACTAAAATAAGCTTCTAAAACCCCTCACCTTAACCTATATGCCTAAATTTTTTCACAATTACATTCATAAAATCCCTTTTCATCAAGCAAAAAATAGTTTCCCAAATAAAATGAATTTTCCATTGGCAGGCTCTTTTACATTTTATTCATTCTCGACCAACTATAATATTATTATTACATGTTTATAAAATAAAACCATAATAGAAAATATAATTATAATTTTTATTCTATGTTTATACCTACACGTTCACACACTTCAGTCTATAGGGTATCATATTTATTGTTTATGTGAATAGAGAACTACCGCAACACAAAATGATTTTGTTGTTTTTTATATTATCACCTCTCATGATTGGGAATTATGATTGGAAAACTATTTTTATTTTATTTATATGATATTTATAATTTATTTATTCTTCTTTATTTTTAAAATAACACATATCATTATTCCTACCATTTCGTGTAAATACGATTATATTGTTTTTTAAAGTGTGGACTACAGCCTCCTCAAAGTGATGTGACTCGGTCATACTATACATGGAATGTATAAAGTATGGTTTTAATAAAACGATGTAACATATATGAAAGATATATTATATTTTAATTATAATATTTAGATATATATATATGTCATTTATTATTGATTAATTAAAATACTACAATGAAATGAACGTAGAGATGATGAGTTCATACGACCTACAATCTCAATGAATGATGTATTTCATTTCATATCTCAAAATGGTATGGACTTGTATAAATACAAACATACAAGATATATATGATAATTTAATTTTTTTTATGTTCGATAGATGATGATAGCATGATCAAAGTATGAAGGAAAATATAACAAGTCAGAACATACTACAAATACTAGGCAAGTAACAAACGATATTATAAAAATAAATAATGATAGTTATCAAATGGGTTATAAGATATTATAAAAAGGAAAATATAATTTATTATAAACATTTTTATTGTTATTTAGTAAGTTAATAACACTATTAAAACAAATTTATCAATGGTTAAAAGTAATTCAGAGAAAAGTAAATGCACGGTGATGGATTCTTCTATTACATTTCATTCTGTGATACATATTCCATTAATACCACTTACCATTTTTTTGGGGTACCTATAGACCCTTTTGATAAAATATATCATGAATTATTCTATCTTCATAGTATTTAAATTTTTTATTTTATTATTATTACTTTTGGGTCTTCCAATTAAATATTTAAAATGTAATAAAGGACATCACATCAATCTCCATTCTTTGAGCCATATTTCATTATTATGCTCATCATTTATATTATGTAGTGTAAATAAATATTTTTACATCTAATTTAATAATTCATTAATTATTCATTATTCTTATAGTATAAATTTTAATTATTTCATCTATGGGGATTGGAATTTATTGTTTCCAAGAGGAAAAGAATTTCATAACCCAATTTCATTTCCTTGGGATATATTAATTCCCCAATGTAATTAATATTCGTAGATTATGTATATAATTAAATATTAATATATATTTTTGTTTTTATAATTTTTTTTGTTTATTTAAATTTGAAAAACATAAACTATTTGTTGATTTATTCTCGCAACACAATTATGGTACTTTTTAGGCCTTACATCACAATTTCATTTTGTTCAGGAATGTTTATACTTTAATTTCCTTAATTAAAAATTTTCTACAATTGTTTAGTTTACCCATTAATTTTATTCTCTTCTAGTGATTAATGAAATTGTATTATTTGTAGTACCATTTATCCACTACTTAGAACATAAATATATTTAGAAATAGTATTCATTAAAACCCGTCTTCCATTACCGCATTAGCCAAAGAACTTGTTTTAAATTGAAAACCAAATTTTATAAAAATGTTTTAAAAATATATTTATCCTTTAAAAAAATTATTTATTAAATTAATTTTTCCATTTTTTATTTTTCAATTGTTTCCAATGGAATATTACAGTCTCCTTCTAAACCATTCATTTTTAATTCCATTTTACCATGAATTGGAATATTATTTTTACCTTTTATTATTTTTAATGATTTAACCTCCTTCTTCTACATGAATAATAATTTAAATTTTAACAATGGAAATATTTAATATTTTTCAAAAGTAATTCTTAAATAGAAAATATTTTTATTATTTTTTTAAATAATAAAATGATATTTTCCTCAAATTTTTTTAAAACAATACTTCAGGTATTTTTATTCATTAATATTAGCATAACATTATTTTTAATCCAATTAGGATATTTGTTAATGATACCATCCATATTCTTCAACTGGATGGTTTATGATTGATTTTTCCAAGGATATTATTGAAATTTACTTCTTCGATTCCTCTATTAGTCCCCCTGAAATATTCAATTTCCTATGATCATTGAATAATAAATTACTCTTAATTATTTATATCATTTATTATGCATATATTTTTTCCTAAAAATATAAAATTTAATGATTTGGTTTTTATATTTATCGCTATTTTTTTATCAAGGGAAATATTGATAAATTCATATTTTATTATTCAATACATATATTTTATAAGTCAAAAAAGGAGTCTAATTATGAAGAAATAATCATGAGACAATGTGGATGTTTTATGAACCATATTTTTATGTTTCCTAATTTCTAAAGACACTAAACCTATACAGTCCTCACATAGTTTATGTTATGTTATAAATATTCTTCAATTTTGAAGTGATATATATATATATATATGTAATGTACGGTCCATAAAAATAATGATGGAGGTATAATATATATATTATATTTATGATATTAATATTCTAATGAAATTATTATTTCACATATAATGTTAGGATTCCCATTTTGTGGGAATACAATAATAGTGCTCATTGGTAATATATATTACCATTTCACAAAGAAATGTGATTCGTTTACACATTACATGGAATATGATAAGGATTATTCTAAATAAAAAATGTAATATTAATGAAATTTGTTTGTTATTTAATGATAATATATCGTTTATAATTATTTAATTCAGTTCTATAAAAAATGGAAACAACATAGATGCATACACACGACCTACCATCTACATCCTTTGTGTATTTCATTTTCAATCACTAAATTATATATTTCACTACAAATAAATGTATATATAATATATATAATATTAATATCACTTTGAATTTTTTTATAATGAACCCATGACAAATTTAATAATATAAAAAATGAAAAATAAAAACATACATAAAAAACAACGTAGTTATTTTTTCATTACATGACTTTCACTTGGAATTGTTAATAAACGGGTAATAAAAGGACATATATAAATATTTTATGGTTCAATATATAAAGTTATTTGATTTTAGAAGATTTATAATAATCATATAATTACTAAGTTGGTGAACATAAAATGTAATAATAAATTCAAGGCTTAAGGTATGCGATTTTTATTCTGTCTTCCATTTGTTGGAGACATATTAAAACTCACAATTAATTTCTTTTTTGTGGTATATATACTGACCCATTGAAATGTAAAATAATTATTCAAATTATTTTAACAATATTTATAGTTTCAATTTATGTGATTCTTTGTTTAGGATTATTATTGAGAAGGTCACAAAAGAGTTTGTGTATTTTTATATCAATTTTCATTCATTGTGATGCATGAAATTTTATTCACCAATATTATTTCACAAGTTGTAAAAATAGAATTATTTTCATGTAATATCATGAATTTAAAATAATATATTTTTGGATCCATTACATATTATTTCATCTAGGGTATTACGATTCACTATTACAAAATTAGTAATGATTTTTTATCCCAATCTGATCTTTTATCAACAATTTTAATGTTTATGCATTTTGATGAATCACTGAAGAAACACATGAATTTCAGTATTTTTTGGTTATTTTTTAAATTTACATCTAAAATTACAATTTTCATACCATTTGGTACTACATATAATTCTGAAAATGTTTTAATAAAAATACACCATTATTTCTCTCATCTATTAGAAATCTGTTTTCATCTAAAACAATGTTTTCTAAAAAAAATGGATTTTTTCTATAATAATAATTTTATAAAAATAAAATTATAAAAATTTTGAAATTTTATTTTGAAAGGATTAATCAGTCATTTATTTAAAAAAAATCATGATATTTTTACAAAGAAAATATGCAAGGAAGATTTGGATTTACATGTATAGAATAAGTAAAACATCATATCGTTATGACCATTATTTCATTGGAATATTCTTTTTTTATGATTTTATGTATATTTTCAGGTAATTTTTTTTCATATTGTATTAGGTTTTAATATTTTTTAACAGAGGAGAGATTATATATTTCTTTATAAAATGTTTAGAATTATTTTTAATGCTTAATTTATATGTTTTCTAGAAAAAATTTTAAATAGGTTTATGAATTTTTAGTTTAAAATTTTTTATATAATTATTATCTTACAAAATAAAATTATCCTATGGTATATCATTAAAAATAATTATATATCTATGATAGACCCCCATGATGTGAATTTTTAATTTTTTTGGATGAGAATCAAAGATAGCATTCTTAATATTTCTCTTAATGGAATATGTTGAAACGATGTTTATGAAAGTAGTTTCTATTACATTGGGTTATACCACGAAAAAATTATCATGAAACTCACTTATTTATCAGTGTTTATTGAATGATGATATGATGGAATTATTTTTAAACCTATGTATTTTCCATAGATTCTAATATGATGAAATTTTTATTAAACCCATTTCATATCTTTGGTAGTGATATGATTGATGATTAATATTCATGGAGTGAAAATATGTATGATTTTCACAATGTCATAATTGGTATTTTATAACCCTGGATGATGGATATGTTATAACCAATGATGTATGTGACCAATATCTCCATCCATTGTATTTGGTAATGAAAAATATTCTATGATCCTAGAGGTTACGTGGATGGTAATACTACGAACAAAGAGGAGTTTAAAGGGGTGGTTAACCCCATCCAAAAAATATAAGGCATGGATGGTTAGTCCATGTATGAATAAGGAAAATTGGTGGTTATCCAAAAACTAACATGTTACGAATTTCGTGGCCAGTATTCCTGATATAATTTTTCCATTTATTTTGTTATTTCCACAAATTGTTTTCTTTTGAAATTATTACCCTATATTGAATCACGTTCTTCAATATCCTTGTAATTCTTCTATTATTAACTATTTATCATTATTCCATTAATTAATATTATTATCATTGATATGTTGGGTATTTCAAATGAAATTTTCATGTTCTTATACCCTTATGTTCACGTTATGCTATTTTATCTCCCTTGTTGACCCTTATTGAGAATCTAATCTCACCGATTATTCTTATCCCTTCCTTAGGATATGTGGAAATATATAGTTTATGGTATGACCTAGAAGGTATCATGTTATGAATAATAATGTTGAAGATGATTTAGCTCACGTTTGGATTTATTTTTTCCAATATTAAAAAGGAATGATAGTATTATGATCCTCAGGCATGTGTTTGTGTTACGTAATGAATTTTCATCTAATAAGACATAATATCAATGTATAAAAATATTCTTTTTCTTAAATTACTGATAAAAAAGAAATTGGATATGCATATATAGATTTAGTGATAACATATTTATATTGATAATATAATTATAACATTAATGTATACTAAATCATTATATGTGATTAGTTGAGTGATACCTAGTATTTTTTATACCACTATGATTATATATTTTTAAATAAAAATGAAATAAAATTAGATGAAAATTATTTCATTGAATATGAAAAATTTATTTCATGTTAATCAGTTTCATAATTTATATGATAATAAAATCCAACAGAAATATAATTGTTTTTTAAATATTTAGGGTTTCAAAACATTCTAAAATAATATTCTTCTGTTGTTTGAGGAAACATTTAATCTATAAGAATTTCATTTAAGGTATGATAATTAATCACTAATATTAATTTACAACTAAAATTAACATTTATTTTTTATTAATTGAATGTATTACATGACCATAAACAAATTTTTATCTAATTTTTTTTGTTTGTGAAACACTGGAATATTCCTGGAAAGAAGTAATAGATGAATAAAATTAATAATAATTTAATGTTTATTTCTCATATTTTCATATCCTTCTATTTTTAGGGAATTTGAATCAATGTGTTTATAGTTTCACTATTTTGGATTCTAGAGTTCATTTAAAAGTAATTTTGAGACTCAATAGAAGATTTCATAACAATCACTTCTTTTGTGATTCTCAAGACAACTATTTCATAATGACATCGAATTTTTTCATTACGAAAAGTTGATAACTATATATAAAACCATTATTAATATGGAATAAAACATTTTATAATATAAAATTAAAAATTAAAAGTATAATTTCTTTAACTACATGTTATGATTTATATAAAAAAGATCGTCATAACATACTCATTGAATGTTTGATTTTAAATATTCATACAAAACATTTATATGTTGAATTTTTTACCCTTAACAAATATAAATAAATAATAACTAGATTAATAATATTTATGAAAATGAATCCTTGATTTCATAATAATAATTAAACATTCAGTATCAAACAATTCTTTAAAAGGTAAGTGTTTATTCAATTCAAAATTTTAAAAATAAATATATTCCAATGGATGTGGTATGGAGTTTATACATATTGTTATATTGTATTAATAATTACTATCTTCAACATAATTTTACATTTTTCTTCTATTATCAAATCAGTACATTTTTATCAAATAAAAAGGTATTTTAGGATTCATTAGTGTAATTTAATTCTCTAAAATAAACTAAATAGCTTCGCTAAAGAAAGAAACATCATATGGACATTTTGAATAATATTAACCATGATAGAACTACACCAAAACGTATTCATATGGTATTTCAAGATATTTTTCATCATGTTGCTATATTTAAATTTGATAGTTCTTAAGTTCATTATCTACTTCAATAGGATAAGAAAAATCATTTGTGTATTTTTCATTATACTCTCTTTTTATTTAAATTGCAAATTGTTTCTAATCATGTAAAATATAACTGATATTACACATATATTGGGGAAAATATAATATCTGTGAAATAGGAATGTGGATAAACTCTAAAGAAACATTTCTTTATGAGTATTATTTACATATGTTTATATACCGTTTATTTTTTAATCTAAAAAATTATTGGATTAACCAATTCCTACTGTTTAAAATTATTTTTCACTTATTCGTCCAACAATTTTTTGTTGTTAAAAATAACCTTGTTGTAATTAATAAAAATATTAATTACTAAATATATAATTGGTAAATTTTCTAAAAGGAAAAGAGTAATATTTCACATCTATTGAATTTTATTTGGAGGTTTATACTACATTCACATGGTTATTCATTTCAATCATCTCTGGGAACATATGAAATTGTTATTGATGATGTAAAAAACATGTGAATGTTATAATCTACAAGAATATGTTACATCATCAATTTATACTATTATAAGTCCCTATAAACAAGGTATGAAATTATTAATAAATATAATATATAAACTGCATATGTTCCCTATAAACAAGGTATGAAATTAATTTACTCTCCCATGACATTTTTGTTTATTTAATTATCTCTTTACATTATAATAATACATGATATTTATGTTAAAAAAACACGATGACCGAGGAGATGACTGAGTACACATCTCACATATTGTTATATTTAGCATTCAAATCATAACAATGTACCCAAATTTAATATGAACATAAGTATAAGGAAAATTTGTAAAATTATAAGTTATATACAAGGATTATTTATTATATTATTAATGCATAGATAATATTTTTATAATGAGAATAATGAGAATATTATATAATATTAGACAGTAAATCATTCACCAAAGTAATAAAAAAATCCCTATAAGAACATTTTGATCAATACACCATTTATATATCAATGATATAATTTTTTTTGGAAATTAAAATATGATATAGATAATTAATTTTCTACGAATAAAATTATTTATGTGATGAAAATATAAAATAAATTAACATTTGGGAAATAATTTGGATATTTATTGAAATACTAGTTTTACGTTAGTAGAGAAAATGAAAAAAATAGTAGTTACTTCTAATAATATCAATTCTATATATAGAAACAAATGTTGGTAAATTTATCCATTGTTGTATTTTTATATAAATAAGTAATTTTTATTCAAAAATATTATCACATATTCTTTACTTGTGGTTATAAATATTATTATCAACTCTACACTTACATCCCAAAGAAGTCAACCACATTACTTTCAAGGAAATAAAATGTAAAATAAAAATATAAGTACTTATATTTTGATGATTTACTATACATTATATCGTTAAATGGGAAAAACTAGGGATAATGGACTATATATTAGTCACATTCCTTGACCAATACACAATATTGAGTTCTGATAATGAAATTAAATTCTTTCAATTTGATGATCTTTTCAGGATTCTAATTTTAGGTAATTATTCCAGAACTCTTACCTAAAT
Organism: Viscum album; assembly: GCA_963277665.1. Classification (NCBI taxonomy): domain Eukaryota; kingdom Viridiplantae; phylum Streptophyta; class Magnoliopsida; order Santalales; family Viscaceae; genus Viscum; species Viscum album. The sequence continues at coordinate 1,553,668,436 of OY728121.1, read as the reverse complement.
ACTATAAAATACATTATGTACATGTTCGATCAATATCCATTTTCTCTAATATATAAATTTTTTTAAAAAATAAACCACAATCCCATTTTTGAAAAGTAATCATAAAATTCAACTTGACATCTTCCAATAACTTACTCGTCATTTTAACATATAAAAAACATTTGTACAGATTTAATAAGCACAAAAATAACATTTAGTTATAAAAAAATAAGGAAAATTTTAATCCATTACTATCAATTGAAACTCATGATAAACCCCTTCTTGAAAACATATCAATTTTTCGAAAAAAGGAAATATCATTCTTTCATGAATATCATTTTTTTTACCATTGGAAATAAAAATTATTTCCATGGAATATCATTATAAAAAAGAAAAGAAAAGTCATGTAGGTACCCTGGGATATATTCACATTGAACCCCTATAGAACCGTTACATAATACTTATAGTTCCCTTACATAATAGAATAATTATATGATTAGATTCCCAAATAATTCAACATTGAATATAATTATTACTCAATACATTGGAGAACTATCATATAGAACAATTACTTTAAGATATATGGATCACCAAAAGCAATATGGGTGCACCCATCATCTAAAATATACACGAACCATAACATGAAATAACAAATTTCATGATTTGGAAAACACATTTAAACTCAAATGAAATTCACATTTTTATATCACAGTATATTTTTTATTTCAAACACCATTCTAAATACAAAAATCATTTTTTTTTCAAAAAAAAATCTATACAAAAGTACTCAAAAAAATTAATAACGGTTTTCTTTAAAAAAGAATGAAATCCGAAAAAGGACGCTATGAATAAAATAATAACCATAGAGGCAAAAAGGTAATTTTCATTGTGTATATCCAGATTTGAAAATTTCTTTTCTCATTTGTCAAAATGATACATATATAACATATTAATAATTAATTTTTGAGAATAAAATAGTTATTTTAAAAATAAAAATAAATTTTCTATTATATTAAATTTATATTTATTATATATTTAATATTTACATGGAGAAAAATGTTTGACAATAAAGAATTTAAAATTCAAATTTTTTCATTCCACTTTTAACATTAAAATAATAAGAACAATAAAAGATTAAAATTTATCAAAATAGTAAATTACATTAGGAAAGGTAAAATAAGGAAATTTATTGTCAATAGGGACATATATACATAATATAAAAAATAAAGTTACATCACATAAAGAAATCCATCAATGAAAATAGACTGTGACAAAATCCATTAACTTGAGTCTGAATTGTCTAGTGTGTCTTTTTCTTCCTGAATAATAATGTTATGTTACACATATACTTTTATTATAATAATTTAAAGGATTATAATTACTTTTATTTTACTTATTATAATGTTTTATTTAATTTCATAAACAATTACATTTACATCATGTGTTTTAACCATATTCAGTTTATGTCGAAAAAACGTCATTAGTTTTTCATCTATGGTAAAAGTGGTAATTATAAAAAAATATATAGAATTATTATAATGATAAAATTATCATCTTTTTACATTAATAAAAATTTGAAAACCAACCATGAACGATGTTTATGAAAAATGAACCAACGTTACAATCATGAAGATTGTAGGCTGTACATACGCATGAGTATCGTTCTTATTTATCATTGATCATTATGGTATGAAGGATGGTAACATTTACATTTCTTGAAACATAATTGTATTATAGATACCATATTAGTTAATAATATATATATATATATAATTAATTTTATTTAAAAGAAATCACATCATGTTGGGGAGGCAGTTGTCCACATGTCCATGAATGACAATGGTACTTTTTCAGTGTGTGAAAGGGCAGTATAAAAAATGATATATTATATTTATAGAATAGATATTATGTCATTAATATAATATAGATGATATTTCTATCACACATGTTTAAATAAATCCATCCAAAATGAAATCCATGTAATGTGTGAATGTACCACATCGCTTTGGAAAGGTAGTAGTCCCCACATCCACATATGATGTTATTGTATTTACACAAAATAAAAAGAATCAATGAATGTGATATATATAAAATATATAAATATTATGAAAAAATCTATCAAATTTATCATATATAAATTTTCTGTCCATTCTAATTCTTAACCATGATAGGTGTTGATGGAAAAACAAATGACACACTTACGTGGGGCGACAGTTCGCCGTACATGAACGGTAAGTTTGTTACACATATGACAGACGTGTGTATAGGTTTATGTCTAAATCTTATCATAAAAATATTTTATTTTATTTAGTATATATAGGTTATTATATATTAATATAATAATCATAAATTTAGGGTTGGACAATGAAATAAATCAAAAATTCTCTGTGAAGAACATTAGCTCTTTTCGATTAATTGATTTTTTCACAGAAGGGTTTCGTTGGATGGATTTATACCCACTATTTGGAAAATATAGTTAACTGTGGAATTTTTCAAGATTATTTGGTCAGGTTTGGATGAGTCAAATGGCTTGATAGGTGTCAATAAGTGGGGAGGTATAATTCCACTTTATAGTAGAGTGGGTGTGGAATTCTGGAAAATATTAAAAGGTAAACACTATTGGGAGATATCCCTTACATAATATACCAACAATAATTACCTCCATTATATCCAAGTCGTTATATTTCCAAATAATTTCAATAAAATTGGTTTTTTACATGATTATAGGTCATTTACACAGTTAATATTAATGATTAACCACTAAGTTACTACATTTTAACATTATTCGACGTAATAAATTATAATTTCATTCACTAATGATTTTTTATAAAAAACTAAGTTGAACATATTAGATGTTAAAAACTAAACTAATTCTGAATATAGAATACTTTTTACAAATTCAGATCCTATAAGTTGCCTGAATAAATTATAAATTAATCCGAATGTGGGGGGTGAGAAGCTGTTTTTTAATGTAAAAAATGATAAAAATATTTTAATGTTTTTATATCTAAATTAATTCTTATATTGTTTAAAATTAACTAAATTAGTATAAATGATATATAAATAATATACTTATTCCATAAATCAATTATAAACATTATTTTACTATATGAAAAATTGGATGAAAATATAGTTTTGAACTAAAATTGTGTATTGATCACTATTTATAGAAATTTTGATGTTCTCAGAAAATTACAAAAAAAAGTTACCCAGAATAAATATTGATATTTATCATTAAAAATGAAGTTTATTTTTTCATATAAATGTTATAAAATATTCAAAATATTGTTTTAATGTGATTCTTCCATTGAAATGTGGAAAAATCACCATACTAAATAATAATATTAACAGTATTTAATTGTTTTATATAACTCTGCCTTTAGGGAAATGAAAGGTATCTACGAAAATAATTATTAAATATCATGTATTATATTAGACATATAATACCTTTAATGTCAAAATTATTTTCTAATTAATAAATTATAATAAATACAAAACTATTTAGTCTATCAATACCCAGGATGTTACATCTTTCCCACTTTTGAAAACTGTATCCTCATAATTTTTTTCGCTAATAAAAAAGTTGGTGAAATTTCTACCTCATTTGATTTTCAGATTTCCATGTTTCCTCTTAAACTATATGGGGTTTCCATAAAACTTTAACCCAATGAATCACCTTATTTCGAAACACTTTCTCTTTTTGGTCAAGAAACTAAACGATTTGTTCCTTGTATGAAATATACACATCCTTCTAAACTACTTCATTTATCCAAACATGACGTGAATCTTCTACTTATATAAATAATGTTGAAACATGAAAAAATTATTTTACATTGGATAAACATAGTGGTAAAGATACTTAATTGAAAACTAATCCAAGTTTATAAAATATTTCATACAGTCATAAGAATCATGGACTTAGTATCCCCTTCTTACAATACTGCATCACACTTTTCAAAGGAGAAATATTTAGAAACACATAACCACCTCCTAAAATGAATGATCATTCCTCTGGTTTTTCACAGAAGTTCTCAACCTAATCTTATCTACACTCATGTGTGGTTGAATCACCTAACATTTCCCTTGAATTCCCTCTACCAACTCTTGTCCAATTACCATCCATTCTCATAAATCAACCCAAAAATTTGGTTTATAGCACCACTATATATATAATTCATCTAAGGGTACTATATATATTATAATGATAACTATTGTTATATTAAAACTAAAATAAAGATATATGTTGATCCTAACTTCCCTTAAAATCAATTGTAAAAAAACCAAAAAAATATTCAATGGTTAAAATCATCTAATGAGATTGTATATTATATTATTGATGAAAAAATGTACTAAAATTTATTTCAGTACCTAATGACTCTTTATTTTTGTTACAAAAACTGAATTTGATCCTTGGATTATGGTGTCTTAAATTAGAGAGAGGTATTCCTTGTAAAATTATAATATAATTTAGACATTATCTAAGAAGATGCAATAAAGTAATCATATATGAAATTGGAAAAAATTAATATTTAGTTAATTTTCCAATTATACCCCAAATAAAATTATTACTTTTAGAAGCATTTGAAAATCCTACACCAAAATCCATTAATATATTCCTGCATTTTCACTATGGTACTAAAAATGGTTGAAGAAAAACCTTCAGAAACATTCATTATATTTTAACCTTATAACTATTCAAACACTTCAAGGTAATGTCAAAAAATATCGATTTTCATTCTTCTCCACTAGTAATACCCTATAAGGATTATATACAACATTTTATTTCTCAGATGAATAGAAAATGGAGAACTACGATTTCTGTGAGCAACTATTTCCTCAACTATGAATCACAATGAACTCATAATCATTTTCCAAAATATAAAACACCTTCTCGGTAAATATTAAAATGTGTGAACTTACTATTCTTAATGTATTATATATTTTCATTCAATGATTTATAAAACATATGATATCTATTAACTCATTCATAAAATGTCAACTACACTAAAAACTAAATCAAAACATGGGATATCCCTACATCCACAACATCAATAGAGAATTTTATCAAATAATTTATCAAAGTGTCAAATTCTAAGGATATCAGGGTTAATGTATCATCACATTTTTAACTAATAAAATCAGCCACATTGTTATCATTTCTAGGATAATAATAAATCAAGTAGTCATAATCTTTGATTAGTTATATCCATCTTATTTGTCTCATATTCAGTTTTGTTTAGTAAAAATATTCCTCAAAATATTATTATAAGTATAAACATCACTATTTAGTCAATATAAATAATGCTTCTATTTTATAAATGAAAAAACATCTGATAGTTCCAAATCATGTGAAAGTTAATATTATAATTGTGACTTCAACTTCCATGAAGCATTATAAATTAACTAATCATTCTTCATTTGAACACAACCATTTCCTTTCAACGAATAGTCACTATAGATGATGAATACACCATTTTGGAAGGAATTTCCAGAATAGGTACATTCATAAATATTATTTTCATTTTTGGAAAACAATCATCACTTTATTTTGTCAAGATGAACATAACTCCTCTTCTAGTTAACTTAGTTAGAGGTTAATAAAACATACATACGTTTCCAATGAACTAGATGTAGTAACATTGTAATCCATCAAAACTATGAATCTCTGTGACAGTAGGTTTATAATATTTCCCAAATGGATTAAATAAAAAAGGCATAGTGGCTATATATATTTCTGAATGTGGTAATCATAATGCGATATTTGTTCACATTCAACTGATGGTACCCCAACCACTGGTAATTCATTGGAAAATACTATGCTCTAAGGAGCTAATAAAAAAAACCACTGATATAAGGAATCATGTACTTGTTATTAATATTGCTGTCATTCAAGGAACCATCATAAATATAGATTCTCATTAAGACATCTTAATTTTAAAAAATGATAGGATCACATAATGTAGAAGTGATAGGTCAGATGAAAATGTTATCCAATAACCCCTACAATATTTTTTCAACTCTAAATGTTTCACTTTAGCCATTCGATAAGGGTGTTTTAAAATAATATGAGCATTATTTTCTGAGCAAATAGAAAACATAAATTATTGATCTCAACTAAATCTAATAAAACAATCTAGAATTCCATTGATATAATCATTTCATACAAGAAAATAACTAATGTTAATTTTTTATTTATTTTAAACAATATGATCTATTTAACATTTATTACCATCTATATTTTAGTTTTCAGCTTCATGGAAAGTTATAAAAGGAATAAAATTATTCAAAAAACATTATCAGGACTAAAATATTTATTAACATGATAATTTGAATGTCTATCCATACAAAGAGTTCTATAAAACACTTTATGTCCAATTAAACATGATTTTCAAGAATGGCCATCCCAATAATAACAATTTGATGATTCTAATATATCATGGTTTCTCCAATAATCCTACCAAATGATTACACTAAAATTTATCTAATACCCTCATTTTGCGGTATTCCAAATTTACATGAAAATATTTTAGAATTGAAATAATGAAAAGATCCAGACTTAAACAGAATGTTCGTATAATTCAAATGCACAAGTAACATACCTGTCACCACTTCATTTAATGGCCCAAAATCAGCTTTTATAGTATAAAATTACCTCACTACACCTTTCTATTTCATATCATGAAAATTTCCATCATATGTAACTAAATTCCGACATGAATTATCATAATAAAACATCACATTATAGCTAAAACATTTTACCATCAGATTCCTCATGAATATATCCCTGAATTTTTGGGCCATGTGTAGAAACATTCCACATTGGTAACACTTCCTTATCTTCATATGAAATTCTATACTATTATTTTTACCACCCGTACTAAAAGAATGGATCATCATTTTCTTACCTACAAACTTTTGTTTTCTGATTCACCATCCCCTCCCATCCTAACTGATTTTTATTTTCATAATCATGATTTACACAAAGTTTGAGACCACAATCTCAATAATTTTAAGAAGATTAAAAACATTCCCATAAAATTTAAATAATAATCTAGACAACTCACTTCATAGAAATAGATTCAATATTGGGTAAAACTAATTAATTTTTTTATTTGTTTTTCTAATAAAATATGAAACTACCTAGACAATATTTTGAAGATTTACTCATATTCAGATACAAAATATTCCTCTTTTTTCCCCAAATCTTGGAATATTTTTTTCATTCATAATCAAAGACCCTTTTGAAAAAATTTCTTACGGAAAAGTTCCTTAAATATTTCCCATTACATGGAATCATGATCATCCTTCTTTTTTATATTCATAACAAATAACTCCATTAATTAGACTAACATTAAAAATGATAATCATAAAGGGTATACTTTTGATGTTCTGAATATAACATGACATCAAATATTTTTCAATAGCATGGAATTTACCATCACCTACCACTAGTTAAAATTGTCCACTGAATGATGGGAAATATTATCCCAAGAAATTATCCACAAATGACATGTTCATTCTAGGATGATTACGTTCCTCTCTTGCATGGATACCACAACCTTAAATTTCAAAACTCAACAAAGACACCACTATAACAAACTATTTTATTCTAATTACAAGTATCTTGGGAAACAAATTTTGAATTATTTCTTATTCTCTATTCATTATCAATAATACCACCCTATTTCCTCTATCACAATGCATTCTAAATAGAAATATTTTAGACAAAAATACTAGTAAAATTAAATATGTATATCATTTTATCCTAAAAAAATACTAATATATATTGTGGGAAAGTTATTAATATTACCATATCCCCTAGCGTTATCTAAAACTCTATCTATTTCAATTTAAAATTCCCAGGACATAAACATTACATAATATTGATTTTTAGTAGATAAATTACATTATTTTTCCTTGAGGATTTGTTGATATTTTTTATTAAAGAGAAATAGGCCATAACTCATTCATAATTATACTAAAAAATTAAAAAAATTCCCTTCTTATCATTACTAATTTTTCAACCATATAAATTGTTTTAAAAATAATTCATGATCACCATTATGAAAACTTGTAAAAAATTTAACATATCCTCTTACAATCACATAGTCATCATTAAATCATGTGAAAAATATTTACAATTGTGGGATATGAAAAAAATCACATTATGTCATATAAAAATAAGTAAATAATTGTTTTATTTATAATAAATAAACCTCATGAAACCCCCTTTCGTAAAAACATAAAATTTCTCAAAAAAGGTAAATATCATTCTATAATAAAGATCTTTTATTTTACCTTCTGAAAAAAATAATTTCCATTGAAATGAATTAGAAAACATAGTGAATTCAAGTCGGTACATTGATTCATCATCACATTTAACCCTTATAGAACCCTTATAGAACCCTTACATATTATAATAAACAAACAACTAAAATCAAATATAATTCTCCAGTTAAAATAATCATTACCCAATGAATTGGTGTGCTATCTAACTGAAAAAACTATTTAAGCTATTACTAGCTCACTCGACAATATCAGGATAGACCCATAATTTATAATTTCTATGATCCCCAAGATGAAATAATTAATTTCATCATTTGAAAAACTCTTTTAAACTCTAAGGAAAATAACATTATGATTTAAAATACCGTTTTATTTCAAAAGAACAGTTTACAATAAAAAACCGTTACATTGAAATTTTTTTAATACCAATGTACCAAATAAAATTAATGATGGTTTCTCATTTTAGAAAACATGAAAACCTGAAAATGAATCCAAAAATAAAATTATGGCCACAGTAGTAGAAAAGGAATTTTCTCCATGTACATTAAGAGAAAGACATTCATTTTTACATTATTCAAATTGTTCTATATAAAATATGTTAAAATATTACCTGTTTAAAATTTTTTAATGTTATTTAAAATTGAAAAAAAAATCTAATTTCAAATCCCTCAATATAATTTATGTTAATTATATTGACATGGATAAAAATATTTGAAAATTAAATCATTAAACATTCAGAGTGTCCCACACTACATTGAACAACTAAATCATTATCCCTATAAAATATTAACATTAAAAAAATCAAATAAAATGAGAATAGAAAAAATATAGATGTAAAAATGTCAATGGGGATATATATATAAAAATTATAAAATAATGTTAGTGTGTCTCATCCTGAAATTCCTCAATGAAAAGATTTTTGAAAAAATATCATACCTTGAGTCTGACTTTCCACGCGTGTGTTAAACTTCTTTAATAATAGACATGAGTTAAATATTTACATTCATAAAAACTTTTTTCAAGTTTATCATTAATATTATTTTTCTTATTATAATATTATAAACAACAAATTACACAATTATGTTTTTGTCTTGGGTTTTGACTATATTATGTTTTTTGTCAAAAATGACATTTGTACGTCAACAATGGTCAAATGAGCCATTATATAAATATTCCAGAATAATAAAAAGGAAACAATTATCATATAAAAAAATAATCTTTTATAAAAAATTATTAATTATTTTTATGAAAAATGAACCAATGTTACAATCATAGAGATGGTCGGCCTTACGTACTTATAAATAATATTCCCATTTACTAATTATCACTATGGAAAGAATATATGTAACATTTATCTTTCCATTATGATAATTAAATAATAAATAATATAATATTTTTTAATATACACTTATATATATAATTCTTTTTATGTCAATGGAATCACATAGCATCGATGAGGTGGTAGTCCACTCATCTGCGAATGATATAATCATTTTTCTAATGTGTGAAAGGCAACGAAAAAAATGATATATTATATTGAAAACAATTTAGTTATGTCATGAATGTTGTGTATATATTATTTATTAACACATAATTAACTAAACCTATCCTCAATAAAATACATGTAATGTGTGAATGTATAACATCACTTGGAGGAGGTATTAGTCGACTACTTCATAAAGGTTTTTATATTATTTACCCAAATTGGAAAGAAAGAAGATATGTGTTATTTAACAATTCTATAATTAATAATACAATATAAATTTCATATATATCATAGAATTTTTTTCCCATCATTATTCCCAACCATGGGAGGTGGTAATAGAAAGAACTAATGACATCATTTTAGAAGGCAATAGATCGTCATGCACACATGTTCTATTCATTACCCATTTAATGGAAGTGTGTGTAGGTGTATAAAAAAATAATAAAAAATTACTTTTTTGGGAAAACAATTTTTTATATAATCATGGAATAATAATTAATTAATTGTTATATAATGAAATAATACATTATTGAACATTGAATAATTTTACAACCTTTTCGGGTAACTCCTCTTGGTTTTCACAAAATAGATTACTTGGTCATATTTATACCAATATTTAGGACTCTAGGATGATGTAATTGATGTTTTGGGATTTGATAGGATGTGTATGAAGGATAAAAATGGATTTTTATTTGTAATGATATTGTGATGGTGAATGCTATTTTATGTATTAGAGGGAATTGAATTATAGTAAATATAAAAAGATAATCCCTACATGGAGGTATCCCTTTGATTATGTGAGTCAAATAATTTAAATAATTAGATACAAGAGTGAAATTATTAATTCGTATCAAAATAATGAGTTTTTAAAATGATTCTTGGATATTTAGAATCTTAAGATTAAATTTAACCACTGAGTGATTAAATATTTACCATAATCACTATAATTAGTTTTTATTACTTGTATTAGTATTTTTTATTAAAAAAATATGTTGAAATTTTTATAACATATACATTATATTAATTCACAATTTTGAATCCTTTTTTCTACATTCAACTCAGATATATTGATGAAACTAATTTAAATCTTATCCCATTTATGAGACAACAAAGCTGGGGTTTAAAGTAAAACATGTTCAAGAGTTATCTAATATTTTCAATCTAAATTCATTTTGAAATTTTATTCGATTACCTAAATTAGTTTAATGATATAATATTTATATAATTAAACATTAAAAAATTAAAATTATTATTAAACACTACAAAAAAATTGGATCAAAATATACATTTTAACTAAAATTCAGTATAATTCACTATTAATCAATACATGCATGTTCTTAGAAAAATGTCAAAAATTAACCCAAAGTACGTTTTGATGTATATATGTTTCCAAAATTAATCATATTTTTCAACTAAAAATTATGAATCTTTCAAAATTTAGTTTTAATGTACGTATTCCATTAAAATGATGAAGAAACCATATTAAATAATAAAATAAACATATATTATTTTTTGGTATAAGTCAGACATGCATGCATTGAAAATTTTTAGAGAAAATTGATATTGTGTTTAATTTAATCTATTATAGATAGCATACCTTTTAAAAAAAAACTACTATCTAATTTATAAAATACTAATAAATATGAAAAATACTTATTCTATAATTACCTTGGATAATACACTATATTAATCATGTATAGAGATATATATGACATTGGTGAGATGGTATAATGCATACACTTAACATATGTCACTAATAAGAAAAATAAGAATATATTATTAGTAAAAACATAAAAGAGATGTTAGAATAAATACAATTTATTCTTAATGTAATTTGATAAATAACAATAGATGATATAAAAATAAATAACTACTCATCATTGATACTAAAAGGAGGTTTTTGGATTCCCCTCCAAAATGGGGAGTTCTGAGTTATAATATTAACATCTATGTTGGGTCGATTCTTCTAGAAAATAACATATATATTTTTTCTCCTTAGATCAATGAATTTATACTATATCTAAAAAAAATTAATTATAAAATACAATAATTATTAACAATTTATCATAAAATAGATTTAATAATGAAATTTTAATGTATAAATAATGACATAAAACATGTATATCATTATTATATCTCATATCAGATCCACCATATAATGGTTTAGTTATAAATTATTATTTTTTAGTTTGAATTATTCAAAGAAAAAATTGATAGTTTAAATTAATTGAAAACCTTATATAAGGGGTTTTGAGTTCATTGGTAGTGGAAATAATAAGTGGGTATGTATAAAAGGAACAAAAATCATATTTTCTCCCACTCAAAATCATTTAGATATTTTATTCCCCAATAATTATTAGAGACAACCATTAGAGTTACACTGGTTTTCAAGTGAATTTATTTTAAACAGGGTAAAATTTATCTTATTTCATTTACAAATAAAGACATATGTATACTGTCACGACCCGTCCTCGGGGCCCGTGCCGTGACTACCCCAAGCCTGCCTTCCATAGGCCAGGGGTTGGCGACTGCACCAAAGGCGTAAATCTTGATAATTGGAAGGCTTTTCGTTTAAAAAATTATACAAAACACTACAGAGTACAAGAGGAAGTAAACCACTAAGTACAAAGAGAAGTGCTGAAAGGTAAATGGGCCAGAATACAAACCCAAATGAAAATACAACTACAAATGAACAAAGTACAATAGAAAAAGACAACAGCTAGAAGAAAGGAAGTAGCTCATGGGTCGTCCTCCTCAGATCCTACATGAAGGGTAGGTATAGATGGTGCAGCTCCTGGATCATCCACTACAGATCCTACCTGAAGGGTAGGTACAGATAGCCTCCACAATGCTCTCGCCCGTCAACCTCCTCCATGTGTTGTCTCACTGTGAAGTCCACCTCTAGATACTAACTCATCGTGTAGTCCACCTCCAGGTACTGACTCGTCGTGTAGTCCACCTCCGGGTACCGTCCAGTCCTCGAACACTCGGACTCCGTCAGCACTGCCCGTCATCTGCAACCAACACAACGAGGTGCGGGCATAGCCCGTGCAGGGGTGAGTATAACAATACTCAATAGGGACCCCGAGACCCTCAAGTTCTCACTAAAACCAACATGGATAACCACAAAGAATATCTCAATAGATAACCTATACATAGGTATATGCCCATGCATATACCTAAGTTATCAAGTAACCCATTTCAATCATGAGGAAAACACCAAGATCATGAAATCAACGGATAACCACCACCGAGGTATATGCCCATACATATACCAAAGTTATCAAGTGACCCATCTCAATCAAGAGGTAAACAAAAAGGTCAAAAGTCTCAGCTCAAACCCAGATTTTCATTATAGAAACTGTAACTGCTGAAGATCCCCGTCTCTGGAGTGTACAGTGGTCCTGTCACGACTCCGAGGTACTGCTCACTAACCTAAGACTGCTGATTTACTCATAGGAGCTTCTTCCTTTCTTCCAGCTGTTGTCTTTTTCTGTTGTACTTTTTTCAGTTGTAGTTGTACTTTCATTTGGGTTTGTATTCTGGCCCATTTACCTTTCAGCACTTCCCTTTTTACTTAGTGTTTTACTTCTGCTTATACTCTATAGTGTTTTGTTTACTTTTATAAAGGAAATGCCTTCCCAGTTATCGGGATTTACGCCTTTGGTGCTAGTCGCCAGCCCCAGGCCTATGGAAGGCGGGCTTGGGGTAGTCACATCACGGGCCCTGAGGACGGGTCGTGACAAATTGGTATCAGAGGGGTCGGTTCTGCTGTAGAACATATAACTCTGATGTTTTATTTCAGTGAAGCAATAGTGTTAAGAGTATCGAGTGTGGTTTTCAATTCAGGGAGTCCAGTGTTGGTGCGGGCGGCCGACGTATCCATACACCAGGACCCTGACAACTGATTTCTGACTTTGTGCACAAAAACGCTGATTGCGTGTGTGTTTTCAAAGGTTTTCCCTTTAAATATCATCTCAAACCAGGCCAGCTCACCAGGTATAAACGTTTGACTGTGTCACGTTGTTTCATTTAGGATGCCTTTTCTCGGACGACCAGCTTGAGCCCAGAGGGATGTGCGTACTGACAGCCTATCGAGTGACGAGGCTTCGGTACAGGGCCCTCTTGCAGTTGAGGCACCAGCAGAGGCACCAGTGGTACTACCATACATTGGGCCACCGATGCCACCATCCCCAGCAGTAGGCGATACACGCCACTTGAGCGCGCTGTACGAGTTCCATAGCCAGAGGCCACCCAGGTTCCGGGATGAGATGGCCCTGAAGGCGGCTGAGGATTGGTTGGAGGATGTGGTGAGAGTCTTCAGGCTAGTGGGGACACCAATAGACTTCATGGTGATCTTTGCTGCCAGCCTTCTTCAGGCAGCAGCAGGAAGGTGGTGGATCCACTTGTTCTTGTTTTGCGATGGGATGAACTTCACATGGGAAGACTTCGAGACCTTCTTCAGGGTGGAGTTTGTGCCAGTAGATCTACACCCCGAGCGTGTACAGGAGCTGCTGCCTTTTCCGCGTGTTTTTCGATCAGTAGCCGAGTCATCTGTGGGAAGTAGACAGGCGATGCAGAGGTCCAAGAAGACTATATCCAGTCATACGAGGAGCATGAAGTGTTATGAATGCGGCAGAAAGGGTCACTTGGCACGTGACTGTCCGACTCCTCTTACAGTTGATCTGCAGGCTTTGGAGGAGCCACCGAGGAAGTAGCAGCGGCGGGTGATTGAGCAACAACCGAGCTGTGGACAAGGCAGTAGAGCTCCGAGAGCAGGTGGACTGGAGCGGAACTAGTGGATACATCCATTGTACTTCTAGTTCCATGTTTCTATTGTTTTCATCTCTTTGTAATATGAGCTGCAATAATAAAAAAGACACTTATCTTTGTTTGGTTTCCTGTCCTTTTTTGGATGATACTGAGTGGTCCCAGTTAAACTATTGACTTGACCCTCACTTTCGAGATTTCTACTGGAGGAGACCCAGTGACCTCACACTGATGCCGACAGTGTGACTCGACCCTTGGAGGTGAGAGTGACAATTGGATATCTTAACAGTTACGTCGAGTCCTTACGACGTCATCCATGGTGTGATTGCATCATTCATGTCAGGATTGACTGTATTAGGCAATTGGCGTGGTTCATCCAGGGGATGAGACCGAGTTTCTCTTTTCGGAAAAGGAGAAATTTTTGCAGCTCTACCAGATCGTAGGCAAAGAAGGTGTAGATCATCCAGGAGAGGATGAAGACTGCACAGTGCAGTAAGAAACAGGAAACCGGTTTCAGTCTTAGAGACTCGAGCGTGATAAATGTTTCAAGAAGATGAAGATTTAAAGAGAGATGAGTCTACGGAGTAGCATACGTGGAGGTAGAGCTAGGAGAGCAGCATGAGGTGGATTACATCTTAACATGCTACAACCACCCGCCTTAGTTTTCCCCGCCAGGCTCAGGAAGCTGGAGGGTGGAGGAAGAGTGTAGCTGCATGCGGTCAAGGAGTGTGACCCAATGGCTCTAAAAATGATTCAATGGACATTCTGTGTCCACTAATTGCTGCTGTAGTAACAGACGTCAATATGAATCATTCCTTGCTTTCACAAATCTTGTTCCAGACCTAGAGTTTCCGGTAAGCTGTGGACTTGACCCTCACGTCTGGAGATACCTTGGGAGGAGACTCGATAATCACACTTACGCCGACAGTATGGTTAGACCCTCGAGGCGAGAGTTTCAGTTGGAATCTCTTGGTGGCAGCGTTGAGGCCTTCCGACGTTGGTCTGAGTATGGATTGGATCCACAGTTCATACACGAATTGACTTTATTAGGCTAAAAAAAGGTTGTGGTTTAACTACGACGTCGGTATGGGTTTTCCTTGGTCGGCAAAAAGGAAACCCCAGGCAGCACAGGGTAACTCTTGCATAGGAGGGTGCGGCCGATCATTCTTGAGTCGGTCAACCTTACCCTCATGGTAGCAGTCTTTTTAAGTTTCTATTCTAAATAGGAGTTAGAGACCTCTGAGTTCGAGAATGAAGATCGCGTCCTTATATGAGTCTCACCTCGACGAGGTTTATGGAGATGTAGCCGAGGCGGTGAGATATCTCCGAGGTTCAATGGACCTTTCTAGGTCCCCAGCAGGGTAGGCGATGTGGTTTACCGCTTCACCCATCCACCTTAGTTGCACCGGGTGCACGACGTCTTCCATGTATCTCAGCTGAGGAGATACGTGCATGACCCGACACAAATCTTAGACCATGGGGAGCTGGTCTTTGATGATGGGGTGACTTTTGCGGAGGTTCCAGTGGAGATTGAGGTTCGACGGGAGCAGTTCCTACGAGGATGGTTGATTCCTCTTGTCAGTTTTTGTAGGCAGCTCGGAAACCTCCAGGTGAGCACATGAGAGTGCAAGGCTCAGATGCGTGCTCAGTAACACTTTTGTTTCCATAGTTTGTATTATAGCTTTATGGGGACGTAAATCCCTGAGATGGGAGTAATGTAAAGACCCATAAAATTCAAGGAAATTTTTTCTTAATTTTCTTTGGGATTTTACAAGAATGCGGTTTCTGACGACGCCTGATTCTGAGGCGCGGTGTGCCCAGAATCATTTTCCGAAGTTTTTCTTGGGAACATTTAGTGAACGGACGAGCGGGTTTTCCTAACTTTTGAACCGGAGCTCGGAATCGAATTTCGAGGGCACCGATGGAACCGTAGCGTCGACAATTGCTTAGGAACACCTATTCTGGAGATTCGTTTACTCGAGAGAAGTTGATAAAAATTGTGGAAGTTAAAAATAAAAATTTAACAACAATTTTTATTTTACTTTAAGTGTTTAATCCTTTGGAAGGAAGTTGGGTAACTACCCAACCTTCCTTGGGAGGTTATGAGGGTGGTGGGGCCCACATGAACCGCACCCCTTCATATCCTCTAACCCCCTCAACTCACCATTATTATTGTTAACTTAAGTTAATAACATAAGACATTAATGTAGTGAGTTTAATGTGAGTTTTTTTGAAATTCAAACACTTGATTTTCAAAAGCCATGTTGAGTTAATAAATTAAGTGTGGCTTAATTTATTTTGGGTTAGTTCCTTTGTTGCATGAGAGGACTTGGGGGAAAAAAGAAGGCAAGGATCTTAGATATCATCTTCATCATCTTCAACAAAGAACGCGAATAACGAACGATTCCCAACGATGAACGATGAGCCCTCGGAGACCGTTTACCGCGACGCCATACCCGCGACGCGCCACCCTTCATTCTTCTTCCCATGTCAAAGGAAGGGAGATGATGTTCCATCTCGGACAATCTCCATCAACATCTTTGAATCCCCTTCCACGACGTCTCTTCCTGTGATGGTTTCTCTGCGACGAATTTCTCCATGATGAAAACCTCATTCAAGCCTCGCTCGAGGTAGGGGGTTTACGTGATTTTCCTTACGTGATTCTCTTCCGTCTTTTATCCACGATATTTGGACTGCATGATATCAGTTAAGGGGAGGAGGCCGGACCGCACAAACACGGCCATCCCCCTCCCTTATTGTTTTTCTTATTGTTGCGGATCGAATGAAATTGATGAGGTGCCATCGCGCCGTGCGGGATCAAGCGGCAAGAATGCGCGACGTCGTCGTGCCGCAGATTCAAATTTTAAACTCTCATGCGTGGGTATTTGATTGCAAGGTTTTCGTATAATTTATTTTGGATAAATTATACCCTCGTAAATGATTAAAATCACATGTTTATTATTTCCAATTGATAACACCTAACGCGGAGGACGCGAGCCGAACAAACACGGCCTGACAACCCTCCGCAGCTTGTTTATCGATTTTCGGATCAATGGACAATGACGAAGAAGGCCGCTATGGAGTTTGAATCCCTTCGCAGTGATGGTCGGGTCCCGGGAGGACCGTTGGCATAGACGGCAGGAGAAACGGACCACCAGAGCACGTCGGGTGGTCCGTAAAAGGCAGTGGCGGCGCGCCACACCGGCGCGGTGGCGCCGGCGACTGGCGGCGGCGACGGCGGTTCGCCGCTGACTTCAATCATCAGCTGGGGGGGAGCAGCGCGCCCCGCTCCGCGGCTTCCGCTCCGCCGCGCTGGCTGAGCCGCAGTTGGCCGGTCGGGCCGGGCCCAGCAGGGTCGACCCGGTTCGGGCCGACCCAGGGGGGTCGGCCCGGGTCGGTCCGGGCCCAGACCCCCCGTTTTCGGACCTTTTTTGGTCCTTTTCCCATATCATGGGCTACAGACCTCTGATCGACACAAAGTCAGTTGCGTAGTGATCCTTGGAACGAGATGGTCTTTTCGGTATATCGCACTCAAGGTTTCGGAATACTTTGTGTTCGGCCGGGTTTGTTCGGATACGAAACCAACCGGGCCCTCGGAGCGGGAACACATATAACGTGAGCTCCAGAAGTACGATTGATGTGCCATAGAATTTTATGGATTCCTATAAGTGAGACGGATCTTTTTTCTTACTCCGCTCGAGGTTCGGATGCCGTCGGAGTGCGGTCGGGTTGGTTCGCTCACGAAACCATCCGGGCCCCTGGAATGAAAATTCCAATAAATCACAAACCGGGCATCGGATTGACGCGCCATCTGTCTCGTTGAATTCCTCTTGATGAGACAAAACTTTTGGCATACTTTCCCCGAGTTTTGGATGTAGTTGGATAGTGTCCGGGTTGGATTGTACCTGAAATCCAACTGGGCCCTTGGAACGGAAAAGCTGTTAACTTTCAGACTGGGCGTCCGTTTGACGAACCGTCTGCCGCGTTGGTGATCATGTTGAGAAACGGTCTTTATGAGTATACCCTATGAGAGTTTGGGGTACAGTTGAGATATGGCCCTGTTGGTTCGCTCACGTAACCAAACGGGCCCCTGGGACAGAAAGCCTAATAACTCACAGACTGGGCGTCCGATTGACGCGCCGTCTGTTGCGTTGAGACCCCTATGACGAGGCAGTCCTTTGAGATACTTCTTCGTGGGACTTTGTGATACATGGATTATCAACCTGTAGCTCATGGAGCAGACCCTCCCCGAGATGAGCGTACGGAGTACAGAGGCCATGTAGCCGGCTGAGACCTGACGACTGCTTGACCGACTCGACTTGGAGTGAGTCGACTAGCCCAGTGGACGGAGCGCCCGGTATTTGGCGACAGACCCACGGCGGACGGAGCACCCTGTAGTTGGATGTAGACCCGCGGTACTCGACAGGAGGACTACCTCTGTAGGCTATTTGGGTGAGCACCCGGTTTTTGGAGACAAACCCACAGCGGACGGAGCGCCCGGTAGTTGGCCGCAGACCCACGGTACTCGACAGGAGGAGTACCTCAGCAGTCTTAGGTTAGTGAGCAGTACCTCGGAGTCGTGACAGGACCACTGTACACTCCAGAGATGGGGCTCTTCAGTAGTTATAGTTTCGATAATGAAAATCCTGGTTTGAGCTGAGACTTTTGACCTTTGTGTTTACCTCTTGATTGAGATGGCTCACTTGATAACTTTGGTATATGTATGGGCATATACCTGGGTGGAGTTTATCCGTTGATTTCATGATCTTGGTGTTTTCCTCATGATTGAGATGGGTTACTTGATAACTTCGGTATATTCATGGGCATATACCTAAGTAGAGGTTATCTATTGAGATCTTCTCTGTGGTTATCCATGTTGGTTTTAGTGAGACCTTGAGGGTCTCGGGGTCCCTACTGAGTATCATTATACTCACCCTCCACGGGCTATGCCCGCACCTCGTTGTGTTGGTTGCAGACGACGGGCAGTGCTGACGGAGGTCGAGTGTTCGAGGACTGGATGGTACCCGAAGGTGGACTACACGATGAGTCAGTACCCGGAGGTGGACTACACGACGAGTCAGTATCTGGAGGTGGGCATCACGGCGAGACGACACGCGGAGGAGGTTGACGGGCGAGAGCATTGTAGAGGCTATCTGTACCTACCCTTCAGGTAGGATCTGTGGTGGATGATCCAGGAGCTGCGCCATCTATACTTACCCATCAGGTAGGATCCGAGGAGGATGACCCAGGAGCTGCTTCCTTTCTTCCAGCTGTTGTATTTTTCTATTGTACTTTGTTCAGTTGTAGTTGTAATTTCATTTGGGTTTGTATTTTGGCCCATTTACCTTTCAACACTTCTTTTTGTACTTAGTGTTTTACTTCCGCTTGTACTCTGTAGTGTTTCGTTTACTTTTATAAAGGCAATGCCTTCCCAGTTATCGGGATTTACGCCTTTGGTGCTAGTCGCCAGCCCTTGGCCTATGGAAGGCGGGCTTGGGGTAGTCACGACACGGGCCTCGAGGACGGGGGTCGTGACATAAACAATATTTTGATTTCACATTCATTGATAGTCCAAAGTAAAACTTTAGATCCTACCTATGGTTCCACATTATTCATTACCAGATCAAAGTATCAAGGGAGATCTAATTATTAATATATTGTATCTAAGGACTGTATATTAGAAATGAAAAGGTAGAGTATTCCTCTCATTATTTAGTTTTAGTGACCCTTGGTTGTAGAATATTAAAATATTCAATCCATAGGTTTCATATATATATTTTTCTATTATATTTTCATTAAGAATGATTTTATAGCTTTTAATTAGTGGGGATACTATTCCAAGACCATCATTTTACAATATTGACTACATGTACATATTCGAATGTGATTTAACACCGAAAATTAATATAGTTTAATAATTTAATACTCTATGTAATGTAATATTATTTCCTGTTATGCAATGAATTGGAGTATATAATTTTATTTTTTAGTTTATCAGCTCACTCTCCCATAATTATATAATATTATTAGAATGAAGAAATAAAATGTTGAGTTAGAATAACCTAAATTGAAATAATATTTAAATAAATGTTTTTTAAATATTGTCCTATAATATAAAAAATAATTTTGATGAAAAACTCACAATATTGAAGTTATATGAACTAGTAATTTCTTACTCAATGTCATGGGTTTGACTTAACAATATACAAATATTCATTAATAGTTTCTTATGTTTTCATGTCAATTTTATTTTACTTCATATGAGTATTAATTAGTGATTTACATTTTCACATTTTAATAATTTTATTTAATAACACATGGATTACTATAAGGTCCCTATCCTATAGTATATTCACAAATTATTATATTGGTTTCTTTATGTAGAAATGTAATGTTTTATTGTTCTATAATTACATTATGCTTTATATTTTATAAATGTATCTATAAATTATCATATTATATTGAAATTTGATAATTGATATGATATTTTCATATAATTATAATGTATATACATAGGTTAGGGATATACATGTTATAAAAGTTGGGGAGGAACCCCTTACTCTTTATAAACATTATCATTTCCCATGGAATGGGATATGAGGATCCCAAACTCTGTTTATACTATCCCATATCAATTTGCATGGAATGAATGGTACCTTATTTAATTATACATTATCGCCCTTCGTTTAGAATGAGCATCAGGGTTCTTGAACTCATATAACACTTGTACTAGGATTCCAAAAAAATCTCGAAGAAATAAGGGATGGATCCACTCCAAATCAATGGAAATGAAGAATTTGATATTTTGTTAAATGGTGTTATTTATATATTCAACACTTATTCGTTGATAATTTTATATATTTTATAATCATTTAAAATTTATTAGAGCTAATAATTCAAAAAAATTGTTTTATAAAAAATATATAATTTTCAACTGATGTGGTGAATGAATACATATATCTTGTACATGTACTCTATAAAGTGATTCTATGTAATCCTTGTTAATGTCATTATATTTGGTATTGGCATGTGAATGTAATAAAATTATGAGAGTTCATATATATATATATTATAATGGTTTAGCATTAGTCCTTTTAAACTTATGATTAGAGACTTGAGTGAGGATTCCATGGGTTATATGTGTGTTTCCTATATGGGACAACACATACTGAGGAACATTATTTAAACACATTCCTATCATTTTTCTCAATTTGATAATTTATATGACTACTACACTCTATTATGACTAGTATATGTTCTATATAGATTTTTTATAACTCATGTAATGATTCTGTATTTCAATAGATATTCCAGTGATATTATTATCAAGGTACAGATGGAATATATGTACCCTTGGTGAATAGATTTTCATTTCCAATTATAACTACTCTAACAGATCTCTTTTCGTTTTCTAGTATGAAAATTTATTTCAAATGTTTATTATAATGAAGTATTATTCTTACTAAAATATATATTACCTCATGGAATTTACGTTATCCAATAAACTAATACATAAACATGTTCTGTAATGCTTATCTTAGTTGGGTAAATATGGTTTCTAGAATAGGTTATTAAAAAATAGTATCAAATTCCATATAAGGTTCCTCAGGTTTGGTAATATCTAGAATATATTATCATTGGGACTCTATATATAACTTATAAATATGAAATGAAAACATAATTATAAAAGTGTTTTTAGTTATATTAATAATTAAAATATAACTTTTTTCTCTTGTGGAAATCATTTTGAAACTATACATATTTAGTCAGGTCTTATTCATCATGAATAGGTTTTTGTAGTTAGTTACATATAGAATGATGTGAGATATTGCATGATTATATGTATTATTTAATTAAATTTATAATTAATGAAACATGTATATCATCCAGAACTTTTGTAACATTTAAATTGTTATTTTATAAATATTTATTACTCATATTGATTTTAATATAAATCTTCATCTCGTTTATTTATTTATAAAATATCATATTTGTATTAGTTTAAAAAATATTTTTCTATTTTATTTTTATAATAATGTTTTTAAAATATTTATAATTCCATAAATTTTTTTATATTTTTCATAGAAGCGATTAATGTTGGAGAAGTAAGGGTATTAAACATAACAATCATTTTCATTTATCACATTTGAGATTGGATATTTCCTATTAATATTTGGTGGGTTGTTTATTTTATTTTCCATATATCTTCTATTGATATTTTCTAATCAATTATCTAAAATAATATTGTTGTATTTATATGGTTCATACAATTTTTAAACTAGTCTATTATGTGCTATATAGTTAATAAAAATTTCTTTTTTCAATTGTAATTATGTAAGGATAATGAAATAATTCAATTGATATATATGTTTATTATGGTAAATTATTAACTTTGTCATTGTTTATTTAATTTATAGTTTAGTAAATTGAATTTATGATCAATAATTTTTTTATTAATATTATTTATAATCCACATAAATGGAATAAAATACTTTCATTTCCACGAAATTGAATAATATTTCCCAATGAATTTTTAAATTGATTTTTTTAGAAAAAATTATTTAAAAATTATTTAAATTATTTTTATAAAGAATTTTATTGGGGTGGTTAAATATAACTAACGTAATTAAGGAAAAATAATTAATTTAATTATTTGTTACAAAGATATTTTTAATTTGAATGTATTGGGTCATTAATTTCATGATTTACACTTTGAAATTTATTTTTTATCATATTCTATATATTTTTTTAAGTGTAAAATATTATAAATATATTATTTTAAAATTAATTTTATATATGATATGATCTATTAGTTTAGGTAAATTTGAAAATATTCCAATATTCCTTATTAGTATATCTAGAATGGTGGTGAACTATTTAATTTTTTTTTGATTTAATTTTATTTTGTTCGAAAAAACATTTAATGTCTTTTGAATAATTTATTCAGTATTAGTATAAGTTATTTTTTTAGTAATGAAAATTAAATTTATTATTTTTTCTGAATAACATGGTTTCAATTAAAATTTTATTTGAATTATAGTTCCAAAATTACATTTTATAACATATATTAAAATTTTTTATTATATTATACTTTTTTAATAATTATGTATATTATAATAAAATTTTCCCTTTACATTCTCATATTCGTAAAATCATAGAGTAATATATTATATAATTTTATTAGTATTAAATAAACATAGAAATTATTGACAATATATTATAATGGTTTTTTAAATGATTACATGTAGTCTTAGATGTCATTAATAGTAGTAGATCTATGTTTATTATAATTTTATTGAAACATATTTTTCAAAAAGAAGACCAATCATTAAATTTATTTTTTAAAAATAATACAATGTTATAATTTTCTCACAAATGGATTTCAAAGTAAATATATATTGGTTTCTAAAACAACTTTTGTATGTTTTCTATTTTGTGAATTCAAACTAATTTTCTGGAAGAATGTTGGATATATTACAATTACTCAAGTAATGTTATGATAAAAAATTTTAATATCTTATTAATATTTATTAGTTATATTTTAAAATTTTATATTAATTATAATAATAATTTTTACCTCTTAAGTAAAAACGGATAATGAAATATTTATAACTAAATTAGGTAACTAGAAATTTTATAGTAGTAGATAAAATCAATATTTTATGTTATGAAATTTTAATTATGAATAATTATATATTTTTATCAATTAACCATTTCAAAATTATCCAAGGATAATTCTTTAAAATAAAATTAAATGGTTTTTATAATGAATTGTTACAAACATATTTTTATTGGATATTTTCTTCTATATAATTGTATTTTAAATGTATCATTATACAATAGGATAGTATCAAAATTGTATAATTTCATTATAATTTTAAATAATATAATAAATATTAACTTAATCAATATTATACTTTAATTTAATATAAACACATTTTCATATATAAAAATATATTTTTCCAAAATAATTGCATCATATTATAAGTTTAAATTAAAATTAAATTCTACAAATTTATTGAATTGAAATTTTTAAAATTGTTTTTTAATTGGAATAAAAATAATTAATATTTTATAATATGTTCAACTAAATTTTTTTTCATAATGAAGAGTAAAAAATTATACACTTGTACCAAAATTAAGGTTAAAAAAATTAGTAGTTGTTAAATAATATATATAATGGTTAAATGGACTAAATATTAACAAAATTATATTTTAATGAAATATTTCCATACTATATATCATCTTATATGTATAAATGTTCTATTTTGAATCTTGATTAATATAGTAAATTGTTTTAATATTTATAAAAAATCCTTTGATCTCTTTTCCTAACGTATAAAAGGACACAATCTCTCCAATTATATGAATGAATGAGTATGATTTAGGTACAAAATTTAAGAAGACAAAAAATATATTAAAATTCCACCCCACATATTATTGGACATATTTTTATTAGAAAAAAATCTTTCTATGGAATTAGTTATAAAAAAATTCCACAGAATATGTTTAATTCTATATAGATATTTTTTTATTTTATTAAATTTTTACCCCCATAAAAAATTTCTCAACCATGATGAAATAATTCCCAAATTGTATTACATATAATTATATTTTCTTTATTTTCATTTTTTAACATATATACATATCCTTCATATATAAAAAGGGAAAATGAAATGATCGTACATGAGTACGAGGGACTACCACATTGCGAACTGATATAATTTTTTTTCCATAACGTCCCATAACTGGTTATTATAATAATATATTTAATCTATTATTATTATATTCATGTAATTATAACCATTTTTTAATGATAAAATATTATCTTCATCCATTAATTTTCATCTATTAAAAAATAATAATTTTATTCTTGTGTACTTGAGGATGTCCACCTCAACAAATCATTGTGATTCGTTTTTCATAACCATCTAAAATTGATACTTTAAATATGTTAATTAAATGAAATAAAAAGATATTAAATATATAATAATAATAATATTTATAAAAATAATAATTCATACATTATTTACATAATGTTAGTAGAGAATGGGAATTTTAATCATGTATACGTAAGACCTATCATCTCTGTGATTGTAACATATTTAATTTTTCGTAATCATTTTTTATATTAGGTTTCAATGTATTATTGTTGAATTAAAATTATAATAATGTAATTATTAATTTTATATATATGATTTAACAAATACCACTTTGAACATAGTGTACACATTACTTCCATAATTGGTATATCTGCTGAATATCGTCAAAATATATGATTTGAACAGAATAGATTAAGTAATTATAAATAACATGGTGATATAGAAAATTAACAGAATAATAAATAAGAAAAAAATTCTTATCTGTTTCAATAATGACCATAATATAATTATATAAGAGATAATAACTTTTTGTGACAAGTCAGAATGAAGGTAAGGGAATCTTTACCTTAAAAACGTCATTTAAATTGTTTATTTTCTAAATATTTTTAAACTAAGAACATATTTTTTTAAAATATAAAATGTAATTATACTTTCAGAATTGAATTATAATTGAAATTTTATTTCAATTTATACATTAATTCTATGGTTGTCAAATTGGAAATTTTTACATATTTAAATGGAATATTTTGACCAAAAAGTAAAATGAAATGTGTAACATTAATGCATAAGAAAAGTAATTTTCCTTCCACCCATCATAACTATTAATTAATGATTATATTCCTTTATATGGTTTCTTATTTAATTAATATAAAACACAACCTTCCATTTGGACGATGGATTTTGAAAAACATTTGTAAATAGAATTTTTTTTAATATATGTAAATGTTTTTCTTATAGAATTATATAATTCATTATATCTATGAAATTATTTATCTATTATTATTAGGTTATAGTTCATTGAATTTTTTTGATGATGGGTGATATTGATATATTGTGTGAAAATGGATGAGCCTGATATATCTCATCGTGATTGGTGATTACTATATTGTTCACCATTACATTGGGTAAAGGGAAAGAGTGAAGTGGTAATAGGGTTCTCTTATGATATTAATCGAAATTACTGGGTTGGATATTCTATTTTGTGTCATTAAATAAAATATTTCTATAAGAATGATTTCCCAAGTCAATTATATTATTTATATTTTAATTATATGGGTTTTATGCAAATAATATTATTTTAAAACTATAATCTAGCAAACATATGTCTAATGGGATGACAAAGCATCTTCTTAAGGGTGAAATGTATGATGTTTTGAAAATCATATCATGAATATTTCATCATTGGAAATTATTTTTATTAAAATATTTTGGCATAGAAATAAATTTATTGGTTAGGATCATGTTTATTTGTATTTCATTGTTCTTCTAAATATGGAAATTTTTTTGAGTACATATAGACTAACAGGGTTCATTAATTCTTTTTCTATTCCACTAACATAGTTTTTTGTGCATAAAGAATGATTTTAAAAGTTTGTTCTTGAGTATTGAGGATAATTAGGCACATGGATGTGGTTAATTTAAAAATTGAGATGTTCATTCATGAAAATAAAACATGTTATGTCATAAAAATATTGTAATGTGAGAAAGATGGGTATGGAGTTGATGTTTGCACAATGTTGTTTAATATTTATTTTTGACAGGGTGATGAGCTAATTTTATGAAACAGTAATCCTAAAATATATCCAGAATAAAAGGAAATGATTTTATTTTTAAATAATCATCTTTATAGATTCTTATGTTTATGACCCTATAGTTGGCATCATATGAAAGGAATTAATAGTTGTAGAGTATTAGTATATTTATTTAAATACCCATAAGTGATTTTAATTTATGGTCCACCTGATATAAAAAATTAATATTACCTTGATGATTCTTCAACTAATTTTCAAATTTTAATGGGTTTTTAATGATTAAATAGGTAAGGTGAAGTAGGTTAGAACCAAGAGTAAAATAACCTTCCAAATTAGTAACCTATAATTATTAGAATTTGAACTAATTTGTTTTTGTTAATATGGATCAATTAATGATGGATAAAAATATTTTATTCAAGCATAAAGCAGATGAACCAAATCTACTATAGAGGATAATTTCAATATTGGGTAATTTTATGAGATAATAGAATAATAAATTCAACGGATATTCTAAATCAATGGTAAGAGAGGGATGAATTACAGGTCTAGAGAGATATAAGATGTCAATGGTTTTTATGATCATCAATAGGTAATAAATTCCCATTTTGTTTTGAATGATAATCTAAACTATGTAGATAAATTTCACATAATAATTGATAAGTATAAGAGATTTACTCCATGTAATATGATAAATTCAAGGATAACTTCTGTGAGATTTATCTTCCTTTGGTTGTTTTACATATGATGGAAAATAAATTCTTGGAAATCGAGAAGATGGGGAAATATTCAATAGCCATATATAAATAATATTTCACTAGATTATAATGTTATCCATCAAAATGTTTTAATGAATCCCTTTTGATTGTATTAGTTATTTGAATATTTTTATATATAACTTAGAATTTCTTTCATGGAATAAACACTATGACTGGGTGTTACTGGAACAAAATTTTATTAAATTAAAAGTATTAAAATATATTATATAATGAGTACTCTTGTTTAAATAATAAATGGTATTTCCATTATCTGAGAACTGATATGGAATTTAAGACACCAAATTTTCTACTGTAATATGGGATTTAACCTATAAGAAAAAAATGATTTTAGGTTTTATGAATTCAGTTAAAGGTAACTATTAGTGTGATTTTTTATAATTACTTAATTAATTAATTTAATTTAAATAAATAACTAAATTCATAATTCCCCACAGTATATTAATTTTTAATTAAAAATCCCTAGATATATCCATATAACACTAGTTTATTTAAGGGTATCCAAGGGGGGGGGAGTCGTCGACAAATGGAAATGACACACAATGAAGTGACCATTACTCAAAATATTTTCCTTCAATAATGATGTTCCTATATCCATCTAAAAAATAAACTAACCCATTATTAATCAATGATTGATTGAAAATCATGGAATGGAATTCTATTTCATGGTTTCCCACACTTGAAAAAGTTTACAATCACAAAATATTTATCTACTTTTTTCATGTAATTATCCTTTTTCTCATTAGAACAGTTATTTATTTATTTAGGGTTTCCAAATTTCTCCCTTTTAATCACTAATTCCATCATTAAATAAAAAAGCGCAACACAAATAATAACTATTATATTCCATCACATTATTCATTTTTAATTTTATCCCAAATTTTTGATCACTTTTATCATCAATGATCATTTTTTGGTGGATGAACTAATACCAATTATATGATTATCACTAAAATGTTCTTCGATACAAGATACTAATATTTTGGGTATTGTCTGAGGATTAAGAGCATGCCCACAGTTTGAAAAAATATCAATGATTGATCAGAATATAATAATAGGCCCACAATTTTTGTTTTTTTTTTGAACTTAATGGATCATTATAATGGGATCTAATCACGAGATGTTCAGGTTTCCTGAATTTGGCCATAAGTGCTAGATTGGGGATTGTATTCCCTATAAATATGATGTGTTGGGAAATTCATTGAAGAAGTTATGGTATTGGAGCCAATGGTGGCATATGTGAGGCATATATAGTGTTTTATAATTTCTATAAATGCTTTACATAAGTTGAGTGTAGTCTAGGAACACCCTTCATGTAGTCACTATTTTAGATACATTTTTGGGAAGAGTTAAATATCACACAGCACATATTCCTCATACACTTTGTGTGACCCGGTTCAAGAGGATTCAATTATAACCAATGTGTCTATTGTAACATACAGGGATATATTCATGGTCCTCAGAAAAGAACATGGGAATGA
This sequence comes from Viscum album, assembly GCA_963277665.1. NCBI lineage: Eukaryota > Viridiplantae > Streptophyta > Magnoliopsida > Santalales > Viscaceae > Viscum > Viscum album. The sequence continues at coordinate 1,553,639,027 of OY728121.1, read as the reverse complement.
CCATGAACATGGAAACATGTAGGGTTCCTTGGGAAAGCCATCGTACTTGATCATGATACAAACTAAATTATTATGAACTATTTGCACAGTAACATGTTGGAAATAGAAACGTATACCCTAGGTATCCAACAAACACAATGTTAAACAATTTCATTTTTTTAGCTCTATATTTCTAGAAAATACATGTACTAGAGGTGATATTCATAGATGACTTAGAGAAGTCACAACCCTTGGGACTATATGAAATCACCATGTACATTCCTTTAGATCTTCTGTATTTTTCATCTCCTTCTTTCGAAATCAGATTTTTTATTGTGTGTATCCTTGAATGATATGTTTTCCACAAATAATGTGATGGTGTCCAGTTTTTTAATTAGAGATATATAACAAGTTGTTATGATTAAGAAACTTCTATAAACGATTCATGGAATATAGAAGTGAATTTGATGATTCTTATTTATAATGGGCGGTGATAAAATAAAACTAACATATTAAAATGATGCGATGAGATAAATGTATAATATTAGACCATATAAATAAAATTTATCAAAAACTGTTAGGGAGATGTAATGTAATTCCCCGGTCCGTGAGTAATGAAACTGTGCCCCGAGTCAGTCAGTCACATGACATCTGATGTGGCTCCCCATACACCAGAGGTCTTGTGACCAATCGGCTCGAGGTAACATTGTCTTACTATTTTATAATGGTAGAAAAGATACTATAAAGAGTTGAGTATGGTTAATGAGATCAATCATGGGATTTAAAAAACAACGTATGGGGGGAAACCTGAGTAATCAGGGTAAGATTTTTGTTATTGTTTTTTCTATTACAAATGATTTTTATTTAACCTTGGGTGATGAAAATGTGGTGTGATGTGATTATTTTTTCTGATGATTATTGAATGTTTTTTTGTCCTACAATGGAACAAGTGTAGTTTCTATATTCATTATTCTAGGTAATTATGATTATTTTGATATTCATCAATTAAGGCATGCACAGGATAATGAGTTATAGGTAATTTGTTAAAAATAAACTATTTTCATTTCATATGAAATTAAAATGAAAAGGTTATTAACATGATGAAAATAAATATGATGAAAATATGAATAAATGGGTTTCTAAATGAGAAAATTGAAAAACGGTAATGTTGATAGCCTTGTTAATCGGGCCTAGGTTTATGGTGGTTAAGGGTAGTAATAGCGCCTCCGTTAAATCATGTGGCAAGGGTGGGGAAAGGGAATTGTTGTGGTCTGTCTCTATTTTCTACTAATATAAATATGATAATGTTATCATATAGGTTATATGAGTTATTTATGTAATTTGTAGAGATATGCCTCTATGAATGCTCCGGTTTAGAGGATGACAGGAGGACATGGTTTTGGACGATCCTCCAGTGGTGGAACCTGAGGAACCAATTGTGTCGACGGAGGGTCCAAGAGAGTAGTTATGAGATAGATTCAATTTTTTCTTAAAATTGAAGGGAATAGACCCATTTCAATATGTGAAAATAATATTTGATCTATCTAGGGAGTCTCTATTTTAGCACGCTTTGACTTTTTCTAAATAGGTTGGACCCGATGGAGATGATTTTTTGGGGTTAGTCCATCGAGATGATACAAGACCATTTAGATAGTCGTGTTGAAAAGAGATTAAGCTAACACCTTATATGCTATGTGGTTCAATGAAGTGATTGTGGGATATTCATGTGGTGATTGGGAAGAATGATGGTATGTTATAGAAGGGTTTCTTGAGAATTTTTTGGAGAACATATATCCATGAGACCCTGAGGCAGGATAATATTGCCGAGTTCATGAAGCTGACTTAGGGGAGTATGTCCATTATGTATTATGTTGGACGCTTCACATATTTGGATTGATTTTTTACAATGGTGGTAGGAGATGAGCCAGATATGGAAAAAGGATTTTAGGATGGACATAAGTATGATATTGTGTACCAATTCAATATCTTTTGATTAAAGTGGTTTGTTGAGGTGGTGTGTCATTATTTCATTGAAAATGGGATCCTGAGAGAGTCTTCTAGTATGGAAGAACTAATTTCTACTGGATGATATGATGGTGTGAATTCTGAGAGCAGGAACTTCCATTATGATTAATTTAATAAATGATGTGGGATGAAGAGTAAAGATCTAGGAGGTTCGGTTGCACATGACCTTACTGGATTGACCGTTCATCAGTGTGGTGGGAATGGTTGTTATCAAAGGAAATCATCCAGTCTTCTAGTAGAGTGTTTAACATGCCACAATATGGGACATCTATAGTGTTACTGTAGGATCCCAAGGCAGTTACGTAGTGTTGGAGAAATTGGACAACATCGGAGTGTTGAGAGAGATCTTCTGAACCATATCAGTCCCAATGTAATATTTCTAAAATTCATGGTAGTAGAGGTAGTGTATGCGGTGCTTCTGGGAAATAACTCCCATATCAGTAGAGTAGCTCTACTCAGGGGATTCAGGAAGAATCAGAGGGAATCAGGGAATGATAGTTTCATGTGTTGCAGCCTACAGTTGTTGATAGTGAGGTTGGACCATCAATAGTAAGCGGTACTATTCATTTTGCTTCTAAATTAACTAGTTCCTTATTTGATACCAGTCCCTCTAATTCATTTATATCTTCTAAACATGTTAATGGTTTGAGATTGGTGGTGGTGTTTGTGTGTGGTGTTATGATGATTGATACACATTTGGGTGTATGGTCTAGAGACATCTGTGAATTCAAGGGATGTTCTCTTGAGACCGGGGAGTAATCTTTTCTATGGGATCTCTATATTTTTGATATGACTCACTTTGACCTAATTATTGGTATGGACTGGAATGTTTCATACCGAGCCCACATAGTCTACTACTATAAGAGATATAGGTTCACAGATCGTAAGGGTGGGCATTACATTCAGCTGGTAGGGTTGTATATCTATGTAGGATGAGCAATGCCAATTACTCAGAAACTATGAGAGCTCACATCCCATGTTTTTAGTCTGTTACTTGATGATTGGGGTGTTAGGAAAGATTTCCATCCACCAGTAGTTTAACTATTTTATGATGACTTTCTGAAAGACTTCTCAAGGTTCCCACATGAGAGGGATGTGTAATTAAATTATGATCTTATGTCATGGTTTAATCGAATAACTATTCGACCATAAAAGATGGCATTGAATGAGCTTCAAGTGATCAATACTTAGATAGAGGAGTTACAGGATAGAGGGGTTATCCATCCGAGTAAATTACCTTACGGATCACCTGTATTTTTTCCAATAAAGGATGATGGGATATTACATTTTTGTGTCAATTAATATAAGTTGAATATGATTATTTTCAAGAACTGATATCCCCATCTACATATCGATGAATGTTTTTTATTATTTAATGGGGGTCTATATGTTCTCAAAGATCAACATGTGTTCGTTGTATCATCAGGTTAGAGTTAAGACTTCTGATATACCAATGAATAATTTTAGAACTATTTATGTTACAAGTGTCTTCTTGATAAATCCTTTTGGGTTTATGAACACACTAGAATTTTTTATGTCCTAGATAAATAGAATATTCCATCCATACATGGATCAATTTTTTTGGGGTTTGTGGATGGAATCTTGGTGTAATACAAGAATCATGATGATCACGCCCAAAATCATAACATCATCTTGAGTACACTAAGAGAGAATTGGTTATATTCCATGCCATATATGTACCATTTTTGATACCAGGTACAATTTTTGGAAAAAATAATCTTGAAGGAAGGTGTGTCAGTGGACAAGGAGAAGGATTAGGCAGTGTTCTCTGGAGGGAAACCCATGAATTTTTTTGATATCTGAATTTTTTTTAGGATTAACTAGATATTTGAATATGTTTATCTGAGACCATTTTTGATTTGAAGTTACAATTTTGTCCTTGATCAAGACGGGGATAAATTTTGAGTGGATGGAAGAATTCCAGAATGCTTTCAAGGATCTAATGAATTGTTTGAGGTCTACACCAACATTGATCATGCCTGAGTGAGATGCAGATTACATAGTGCATTATGAGGATTCTAGGATCAGATACGAAGTTATGATCATGCATATAGATTATGTTGTGGTGTGTGGGTCATAGTAGTTGTGGCCTTATGAACCAAATTACCACACGCTTGACCAAGAGTAATATGATGTGGTATATTCATTAAAGTGTTGGCGACACTATCTCTGGGGTGAATAGTTTATAGTTTATACTGGACTGAAGATCTTGATTTATATCTTCACACAGGGAGATTTGAATCTTCGGCAGTGAAGATGGGTTTAATATATACATATTTTCAACATCGAACTATCATATATGACAAAGAAGGGATATAGTTTGGCGGATTCCTTGAGAAGGAAAAATCATACTAAGATGGTTTAGGAATCGTGTGTTGAGTGGACGGTGAAAAATTTACTGACTGAAATGCTTGGGGTGGTTTAGAAGAGTTAGGTGAAAATTACACTGGTTTCTATTGTAGTGGAGTATACACTCTTGAGATGTATCAGGGATAGATGGTATTAGGTTGCAGAGTGCTTATCATTGAGATAAATATTTTAAGGATGAAGATATATTCAGAGTGATTTATATATGAGGATGAGATCATCAATGTGAAGGATTGAGATGGTGTGCCTATGATCATGTGAGAGGAGATCATGCAAGAATATCATTCATCAAAGTGGGTGGTAAATCCAGGCCTGAGAAAAATGTACCATGACATATTATGATGGTTTTGTTATCCATTCATGAAAAATGATATAGTTGGGTGCTTTGCACGATGCAACACTTTTCAATATGTGAAGGCATATCATCATTTACCTGGAAGTTTTTCACCACCATTGCCCTATCCTAACTAAATTTGAGATGATTTGACTACAGAATTTATTGTATTTCATCTGAATATTCCTAATAAGGCGGATTATTTCTAGTTTATTGTGGATATATTTGACAAAGTATCCCATTAAATGCCAATACAAAAAACCATTAAAGTAGATATGTTGTGAGAACAATATGTTTTGAAGATATTTCATCTATATGGGGTTCCACGAACTATAGTTTCATGTCGTGATTCACTCTTGAATTCGCAATTCTATTAAAGATTGTAGAAATCATTGGGAACACTGATATTATTGAGTACATATTTTCACCCACAAATGGGTGGGAAGCTGAGGAATAATATACATGTGATTGAGGATATATTTAGGCTATGTTTTCTTGACTTTCGTGGGACTTTGGAGAAGATTTTTTCTTTGGTGGTGTTTTCCTATAATACTAGTTATCAAGAAACAATACAGATGGGACCATATGAATCATTTCATGGAAGTCCATGTAGATCACCACTATGATGGCTAGAATCTATTGAATCAGTTTTGGGACCACGTCTCGTGCAAGGTACATCGAAGTAGGTACATCTAATTAGGAATCATATGGTTATGTAAAAGATTAGGAATAAGTTTTATGCTGATATATAGAGATGACCTCTAGAGTTGACATAGGGTGATTGTGTATTCCATCGGGTGTCTCCCAGGTTGGGACACTGTAGGATACAATGACAAGGCAAGTTAGCTCCCAGGTTTGTTAGAACATTTGAGATTGTGGAGATAATTGATCTAGTGGCATACCAATTGGAAATTGACAAGAAAAATACTTCAATTCATGATGTTTTCCATGTGTCACAATTATGCAAGTATCACCTTACCCCTTCTCAAGTAATTGATGTGGTTGAGGATGATCATGAGATATCATTTTCCTTCAAAGAGCATCTGATTCATGTATTGGGTGGTAGTGAGAAAGTGTTGTGGGGAAGGATTGTGCTGATAGTTCATGTGTTATGGAAATATGGATGTTTACAAGATGAAACATTGGAAATGGAATAATATATTAGGGATTAGTTTACCGATCCTTTTAGCATGGAATAATATAAAATAATGGAATTATAACTTGAGTATGAGTTGTTATATGGTGGAGACATTGTAATATCCCAAACAATTCTATTTTTTCCAAGGTGCATATTTATGAAATTTTGGTTTTATTTAAGTAACTTTGGTTGGATTTATGAATTTCAGTGCATTTGGCAGGAGTATTTAGAAAAATAGATTCACTAGGCTATTATATCCCATATATGAAATCTAACACACCCAACTATAGATGGTTAGGCCACTCCCAAGATAGAATTACCACAATAATGAATAAAAGTCATTATATATATTTTTAAATCCTCCAATAAAATAAAAATTTATAGCACATAATCGGGTACTCATCCAATAATTAAAAAACATACAAAACAAAATTGTGATACACCAACTAAAAATATTCTACATATTTTGATACATATGTCATATTACCATGTTTAACATTATATTAAATTTCTATTCATATTATATAGAACCAATATTATGTAGTTTAATTATAGGATTTTTACATATGGGAATAGTGACTATCTAGAGGTTTCTATTATTTTGAATAACATTATATAAATTATTTTTAAATGTTATGTATTTAATCATTAGGAAATGTAACTTCATTAGTCTGGGAAACTCTATATAAATTATAATGTTGATATGGAATATCTGATGGATAATGTTGATATGAAATCCAATTGTTAATGTGTTATTATAAATACTCTTTATGTACTTTTCTATCAAGTATTTGAAATTAAATAATAGTATAAAAATATAATTTTATGAAACCAATGGAACAATTATTCAAAAAAATGAATTTGATTTTCACTATTGAAATTATTTATAACAATGAAAATATGATTTTCTATATTTTACAAAATATTCATTCAAAATTATTACTTCCACCCATCCCATTTATTTGAATAGATAAAACTATTTTAAACACTTTCGATATCTCATTCTCATAATGTTCAATTAAAAATGAGATTGACACAATAAATAGACCCCCCACAAAGATGATACCATATAGATAAAATAAATCTGGAATTGAATATTTAAGTAAAGTGTAAAATTAATTTTGATTATATTGTATGATGGATAGTATAGGATATGCCTGATATAATTCTTGAATATGTACTGGTTGATATATCATAAATTAAACAATTATTTAGATTCATTAATATGAGAAAATATTATATATATGATGGTTGGTATATAAATCTTAGAAGAAACATGATTTAATAGGATAAGGTATGAGTATTGGTCTGAGTATATAAACTATAAGGAATAAAACTATAAATTTCTTTTAATTTCGGGATAAAAATTCCAGAACAAATTATTTTTCATAAAGGTGTAATTGGATTCAAATAACTGTCAAGATTATTATTTTTACTATTTGAGTAATTCTATATGAGTAATATATATATACATTATTAGATGAATTCACGGAAATGAAGACATATCGATTTTATTGAAGATTTTTTTACAAAAAATATGAATAAAGATGATTTAAATTACACCATTAACTATAAGAATGACATTTATTATTGAGAATAAATTAAATGCTATTTATATTAATAGAAATATGATATAACCATATATATGTGTCTTAACATTTTCATAATCTTATAAATTAAAACATCCAAAGTAATGATCACTTTTATTATGTTTTTATATTCCCTATACATCATATTTTTATTTTTTATTTATACAAAGAATTTGTCCGTATTTTTAAATCATTTATTATTTTTATTCACTTTTTACTCTATTTAGGTGCATGTCTAGTTTCTAAAACTAATAAAATATTTAAATATTAAATAGGGTTAGATAAAAATATATCATTATGATTAACACTTTCTATAATAAATTAATGTTTTATAAATGTATTATCTTTTTGAAATAAATTATGAATATTATAGTATTTATCAGTAAAATGTTAATACTATCCTTGGGAAAAATTCATATGTTGTGAATTAATTTTAATTTAGTTAATTATATATTACTTATCAAATATATTGACTCAAACCCCTCAGAAATCACATTATTAAAAAATTTTATTTTAATAATAAATTAATCTTAGCTAATATATTAATTACACACCACACTATGTCAGTCTTGTGGTGCCTGGGACACTGGGTTATCATTCTTTACACTAATTGCTGAGTTTTAAAAAAAACTATGATATATTAATTATATTTTTATTAAAATATGGTTGTTGTAACCTTCCTATTAATCATTATTGTATTAATAGTGATAAGTTCATTTTAAATATTAATAATATTGGTATTATATAATGAAACAATATTGGAAAAAATTACTTAATTTTGGAAAATGTTTTTATATGTTTCAAAAAATTTATTTCTTTAATAAATACATATTTCTAATATACTAAACAATAATAATATTTTTTTTTTAATATTTTAGAAATGAAATTTTAAAAAATAAATATTAATTTTGGAAACAATACAATAAAAATTATGTTATGGATAACAATATTATTTTATTAGGAAATTATTCATTTTTTGGTGAATAGTTAAAACTACAAAATTATAATTAAACATATGCTTTGTGATTAACATATATATAAAGATAAACTATATTTTAATTTTTTTAATGTAAAGTTAGTTTAAATATATATCCATTAATCATACTTTGTACATTTTAATAAATTTTATAATGAATTATTTTATAAATACATTTTTAACTTTTGATCATTTTCTATTTAAAACATACTTTTTGATCGTATCTGTGGGTTAATATTATATACATTTATCCAATTATTTGAATGGAATTTTGAAAAAATTATTGAATATTTTTAAAAATGTTAATTTATATTATTTAATAAAGAAATCATATTTTTGGAATAAAAATAAAATTACAAATCCTACAAATCATATTCCATGATTAAGATAAATGTGGGTTTTTAAGGGGATAAAATATTATGTAAGGGATAAAATGACCTGTATCCCAATTCAAAATATTTTTCTGGAACAATTTCGACCTGATAATGTAATATAAAATAATATGATCCATATGTCGGCCTTATTTCTAATATAATACATGGGTAGACTTTATTCTTTCAAAAAACTACTACGGATCTGCTCACCTCACATAAAAAAGGCTCTCCTCTATCCTCTCCTATAGACAACATAAATCCATATTTAGGCCAATACCTACTATTATTATTTCCCCACACCCATCCTCTCATACTACAAGCCTTATATTGGATATTTATCCATCTTAATTAATCGTTATGATGTAAATAAAAGAAAGATACCCGAAGATGAGGTACAATACCTCTCTAAGCATATTTATTTATTTCTTCCTAAACCAATTTTAATTATTTTTATAACATTGTGATATAATATAATTATTTTCATAAATATATTAATACGTTTTTATGTTAAATTAATTACCTACAACCATCTTTAAATCCATAAAATGGGTCATGTAATCATTATTCCTGTATTTGGATGACTACCACATCACTAATCGATTTCATTCTTTTTTCCATTTACACATATCATGATTGGAAATAATGATGAATTTTTGGTTTAGGTATGATTTTATGATATTATAATTCCTTTTAATTTATTATGTGACACATTACATAAATTTTTCTATATGATGGGAATATTATAATGTCTCCTGGGTGTATGGAAGAATGATGCCTCCTGAAGCGATGTGAATTGTTCAGGCTATACATAGAAGGTAATAATTATTGGTTTAATTATAAAATGTGTTAATTATGAAATAAAATTTCTCTTTTACTTATAATATATAATTTAACTTTCTTTCATTCAATACTAAATTAAAATTGAAATAATGTTCATGTGCAAGTATATATTACCATCTACTTGAACAACATATTTTATTTTCAATCACGAAATTTTATGTATTAATCGAAATAAATATATAATGAAGTTATATTTTATTAATAGAATATATATATATATATGATTTTAATGTTCAAACATTTTCAATTAATTAAATTCATAAAGGATAAAACAAAACAAAAAATAAAAATAAATTAGATATTGCCCAAAACATGAAATTAACGTGGAATTATTAATAAATGGATTATAAATGGTCATATATAAATAATATATGTTATAATATATATATTTATGGTTCTATAATATATTTATAATAGACATATATTTTTTATATATCATTTTAAAATATGTTATACGAATGTCATGTCTTGGGGTGTGGGATTTCTAGTCTCTCATTAATTTTAAGTTAGCCAAAGAAAATTCACCAATCATGTCTTCTATGGGGTCTATATACAAACCCTTTTAAATATTATATCATTAAAACTATTATATTAAAAAAATTAGTGTTTTTTATATGTTATTATTTATTAAGGATTATAATTAAAATGATACTATACTGGTATGGTATTTTTGACACAATTTTCCACCTTAGAGACATACATAATTTTATGAACCTATATAATTTCCTGTGGTGAATATGTACACCATTTGATTCATAATATATTGACATTATCTTCATGATATTTTATTCTCTATTTTTGTTTTATCTTCAAGGGAACATGATTCAATGCATTACAAGTTTTTCTGATTTTTTGTTACAATTCTATCATTTATCAATAATATTTATGATTATGTATTATAATCCATATCTAAAGAAAAAGTATAATTTTATTCCCCTCTAATTATTGAAGATATTTCCATGAAATATTTCTATATCTTCACTCTTTGGTACATAAAATAAGTGATAATTTTTATGAAAATCCATGTTTATTTCTCTCTTTGCTTGGAAACAAGTTTTAATTCAAGAACATGTTTTCAAAAAATTGTTTTTTAAAATGTTTTAATATTCTTTTATTAATTTAATAATATATTTTTACCAATGATTAAAATTTTTAAAATTATTTTTTTGTAATATTAATTTCATTTAATTAATAATTCCTCTTTGGAAAATACCCAAAATTTGAAATGAATAATTTTTTACACTATATTATATGAATAAAAAATCCCATCATGAAGACCATTTTTTAATTTGATGATTCCATTTTAATTTTTGAAGCTGATTTTAAAATAAAATTAATTTTATATTTTTTTATGGTTTAAAATTTTCTTTTTCAAAGAGAAAATGTTGCTTCAATAAAGAAATTTTTTAAATCGTTTTTAAATATTCTATTACTAGTTTTTTCGAAAGGTATTTTTGGAATTTTTTATGAAATTTTAATATAATAAAAATTTTATAACAATGTATATATTCCATAAGTAATGTTCCATGTCAGATATCATTAAAAAATATTCATCCACCTAAGATTACATCGCAAGATAAAACTCATTATTTTCCAAGGATATGAACCTAGGATACCAATATTATTATTTATATAAATGGTTTATGTAAAAAAGATGTTTAGGAATCCTATTTCTCTTTCAACGGTTATATTATCCCAAAAATATTATAAAACTCAAATCATTTTTCAAAGGAAATTCTATGATGAAATAATTAAATGATTATGAATCATATATATTTACATAGGTTATGATATCATAATAAGTTTATGAAACCTAATTAATTTCACGTGTTTTGATATTTTTAATGCATTATTATCTTATGGAACACATATTTATGACTCCCATTATGTGGGGTTCATTAAGTTATACCTTTGTATTATAGTAATGTAATAACTAAATATGGTTGGGACATATATATCACATTATTTCATTGAGTAATGCTAAAAAATATACAAGTTCCGAGGTGCACAATCTATAAGACAAATCCAAAAAAGGTAAGTACATGGGTGGTTAGCCCAAGCCTGAAATATATGGTGCATGGGTGGTTAGCCCATTCCTGAAGTCAGTACCCTAATGGTTAGACTATGACTAACATGTTTTTAAAGTCTTTGTTAGTATCCTTGACATATGGTTTTCTGTGATTATTTGTTTTCCAGCAATTTATTTTGTATTAAATTGTTAGGCTCTTTTGTATTATATTAATTATTTTCCTTATGAGTCATGTCTTCGGAAATGACAATATTACTCATGATTATGATCATTGATATGCATGGTATTTTTATCTAATTTTATTTTCGTGTTCTCATAATCTTATATTCATATTAGGCTTATGAATCCACATTATTAATAATTAATGAGAATCTAAACTCAACCATTATTATATTTCTTTCCCCATGACATGATATAATGTATTATTTATAATTTTTATAGGATGATTTTTTATGATGAAGGACATTTTGAGATACAATTTAGATCACGTATGAAGAATTTTTCTATGATTCCTTGTTTTTAATGGAATATCATAGGGTGTAATAGATTATATAAAGTTTCATCATTTGCAAATTATGCATTTAATTTTACATGAATATGTGGTTCCCCGTCATGATTATTTTTCCTTAAGAAATTTATTATCATATTCGTTGGATAAAAATTGAAGAAACCTGGTTAAATTTGATTGTAATATCCAACGTAATGATATTAAACCATATAATACACACGTAATGATTGACTAAATGGAAAATATCATTTTTATGATCACAGAATCCTTTAAATCTATTAATCATTAAGGACATAAATGTGAACAAATGATAGAAATAAATTATATTTACTCCTTCATATAGAAAAAACAACTTTTCATCAGTGGAACCATTGATATGTTAATTGATGAGAAATGGATTTTTATAAATGAATTGATATTTTTTAATCTCATGTGTTTACACCATGACAATTTTATTTTGGATATATAAAATTTGTAAGGTGAGGTATCAAATAATATCAAGAATATGAGGCAATTAGACGAAATTTAATTCTTAGATTCTATGGAGATCAATAATTTATATTTAAATAATTAAATTCATTATATTTTCTATATGAAAATGGATAATGAGTTTTTTGATTAAACTAAAATGAAATTTAATATGTTGATACCCATGAGGAAAAATTTACATTACATGTTGGAAAATATTATAGTAATATCATCAAACCTAAAAGTAAGGATATTTTTTTTCACAAGCTCAAAACCATGTCACTGAATATAATTAGAAATAAGATACTTCTATTTATTTGAAGGCATTTTTCAATGTGTAATAAAAATGGAAATAGAGGTTGGAGTTACATATCAATCTTAGGTTTTTTATAGAAAATATATCATTGAGTTCAAATGAATATATAAAACCCATAGAGAGAAGAAGATGTGCATCATTTATGATCAATATATTGTAAGAAACATGGAGAAAAAATATCTAAAGGGGAATAATAAATGTTTTTGGTGTGGTAGATAATGTAATAATGAAATTTATTTCTAATGTTATGTGAAGAAGTTAACTAACGATGTGAAGTGATATAAAGCTACAAAAAATGAAACATCAACACTCTGGTGTTTTATATGAATATATTATGGTAATTATGCTAACTAGTTCCCAAATAAAAAGGTTTCGGGGGGATGGGTGATTTTAAAACCTTATGTATTGAGGGACATTAGAAAATCTCATACAATCATTATTTCTAACATCAGTTCATATAATTTCATGGTGAATGGTATAGTCTCCATCCACTATAGAACTAAAAAAGTCTTATTTTCAATTAGATCATTCCATTATTTCAAATATGAATAATTTTATTAGTGTTTTAAGAATCCACCCAATCATTTAGATGTCAAATTAGTAGGGAAAATCTTATTGAAAAAATTAATTCATAATAAGTATTTGCTTCTTCTCTAATTTATGTTTGTGGGAATGTGAGTCATATAAATATCATCATCCATCCTCTAGTAAAAATTTAGTTCATCTTACGAATGGATTACATTTCTCAGCATAAATAAAACCTAAATAGTCATTGAAGGAAATTTTGATTTGATATTCCAATTAAAACATTTATCATGTATAAATGTGAAGATAAGAATTAGATTCTAATGGAAATTATTTCTATTATATGGTAATTAATTCTTGTTCAGAAGGGTCTTTTGTCCCATATTATTTGAGGAAAACTTGATATTTATGGTATTCCAATTTTGATACAATTTGTAGAATTATTTCTATAAAATATTACTAGTCTTCCACCAAAACATGAAGATCAATTTTCAATATAACTCTTACCTAGTTCCAATAAAATTTCAAATAATCTTTATAAAATGGGCCTAGTTGAGATGTAATAACTAAAGAAGAAACTCAAAGAGATCATTGAAAATGGATTAAATCTTCTAATCATGTCCCCATTTGGTGCATATGTTCTTTTTGTAAAAAAAATGATGGATGTGATTCTACATTGATTATTGAGAGTGGAACAAGATCACAATCAAGAAAAATAATTATTTACCCTGTATTGGTAACCTATTAAATCAATTTTGTGGAGATCAATACTCTTCCAAGATTGAAGTTCATTCTATACATCTTTAACAGATTTTCAAGGAGGTGGATATTCAGAAGACAATGTTTCATAAATTAAATGTACACCAAGAATATATAGTGATTCCATTCGGTCTTCCTAATTCCCCCACATCCATCATGTATTTAAAGAATAGATTAAAAAGAGATTACATTGATCATTTTTTACCATTTATAAATAATATTATTTTATATTGAATGAGGATTTAAGATCATTAAAAACCAATGATAATTATACTAAATACATCTGGGAAGGATAAACTATAAAAAAATTGCAATGTGGGATTTTTGGTTGCCCAAGGTTTCATTTTGGAGTCAAATAATCTCCATACATGGTATTTTAGTATATACATTAATAGTAGAGGCTATTCAATACTGTTATAGACCATCCATGCTGATTGATATTTAAAATTTTACTGGTTTATTTAGAAATTATCGATGGTTATTAGGGAATTTCTCAAATCTATCTAATCATAAAACCATGTTAACTTATAAGGTATCCTAAATACTCTAGAAAGATGAATGAAAGGAAAATGGAAAGGAACAAGATGGAGGATAATTAATTGAACATGTTCATTAATTTTCTAATAGTAAATAATGGTTTTTAATCTATAATGATTCATCCATGAATATATTATGATGTGTTCTTATATATAATGTCATATTTAAGGATTATTCCTCATGATAATTGAATATTCATGATCAAAATTTCCCATATATTGATTTGGAGTGGTATATGATAATTTCATCATTAAAGATATGGTGGAAGTATCTATATGGTGATATTTTTGATATATATAACAATCATAAATGTTTAATGAAGACATTAACATGGAAGGAGTTGAATATTCCCCAAAGAAAAAAATTATAGTTGATTAATTATTGTGACTTATCAATGCATTACTACATTTGGAAAAAAAAACAAGGTGGTCGATGATTTGAGTTAAATGGATCATGGTAGCTTATCCATGGTAACGGTTACCAAAGATCTAATATTTTCATATTTTCAAAGGATGGATCCTAAAAATTGGAAGGATAAGGAAAATTTTATCTATCTCTACTTAATGATAACCATCTATCCAACTAAAGATTAATGATGCATGTAAGTAATATAAAGAGCATAAAAAGGAACCGAATTGTTCCAGAGATTAAACGTGATCATGATGTAATGACAAGGATTATGAATAGTGTAAGGGTTCTATCTATACAATATTTTAGGAAGTATATGTTTTAGGAATCATGTTGTCCATGATTCAATATTCATATAGTAAGTATAATGACATTTGGATATTTTAAGAGGGATTGTGGTGGGATTAAATGAAGATAGATATTATAGAGTGTGTATCTTGTTGCATGGTATGCTATAATTATAAATATGGGAGAAAATTTTATAATAGGTGTTACAATAATTACCCATTCTATAATGGAAATGTGAAAACATCGCCAGAATTTTTTCATTGGCCTCCCCAAAATGACTAGATGGAATAATTATATATGGTTTATATTTGATCTCCTTACAAAGATATCACACATCATAACATTCAGAGAATATTTCTCTAGATATAATCATTCTAGTATATACATTATTGAATTTTTATGATTTCAGGGAGTACCACATTGTAGTGTGTCTGATCAGGATCTGAGGTTTAACTCAAATTTCTGATGAATTGTTCAAAAATATATTGATACGAAGTTGTATTTTATAACATCATATCATCCTATTACATAATGTCAGTATGAGAGAATAATTATAACTGTAGAGGATATTTTTACATATGTTACATTAGATTTGAATTATTTTTTAGGTCAATACCTTCCTCTACATGAGTAATCATACAACAATAG
Organism: Viscum album; assembly: GCA_963277665.1. NCBI lineage: Eukaryota > Viridiplantae > Streptophyta > Magnoliopsida > Santalales > Viscaceae > Viscum > Viscum album. The sequence continues at coordinate 1,553,622,898 of OY728121.1, read as the reverse complement.
CATTCACCCATGGATTCGGATGGATCTATTGAAGCCCTCTATGAAATGAAATATAGATCTCTATGGTAATGGAATACTAATGGAGAAAGAACCATATTTGATCCTAAGATAGATACTCAAATGTTAGAGATGGTTAAATCCTTTCACCAACCCAACACGAATGCTAACAGTCATCAAAATTGTTATTATTATAATAATTGGTATAATATATAATTTGATGTTAGTGATAAGGTTATTCTATGAATATATTCTTGAAATAAGGTTATATTATTTGAGATGAATGGGAAATTTATCCCTCAGTTTATCAGTCCTATTTAAATTAATTAAAAAATTTGAATCGTATCATATTGGTTCGGGATTCCACCAAACATCTCTCAATTCCATGATTATTTCCATGTATCTCTCCGGAGGATGTATATATCGAAACCTAAACATGTAATGAACTCATGATTTTAAACATTTTCTCTTAAATAACATGATTTCTCATTGTGTTTTTGAGATTAATTTCAAATTTCAATGTATTTTAATTGAATGTTGAAAATTGGAATAAATATTTATTATCATCATCATTTATATTATCTAATATTGAAAACACATTTTTTTCAAAATTTCAATAGTACAAATAGTAATACTTATTTACCATAGTGAAGGTACATATGGGATTACTGAGATATTAACAAAAATTATAGGGGTTAAAATTATCTATTAACTTGAAGATAATATATTTTCTAGAAAAATTTACAAATTATCTTTTCTAAGGATATAATTTCAACCATTATTTATGCTTTTGTAACATGAAAAATTTGCGTACACTTCTTTTCATAAAAATTTTAAAAGTGTGCCACTCACCTGACAAATAAAATTCCACCACATAATACTCCTCCTCACACCTTAAATCCATTTTTTATAAGATAATTCATTCCAAAATAACATACCTACTCGCTTATCATATCCAATAATATTTTTCATTGTATATAAATCAATCATAGTAAGGCTATTGGTGAAAACCAAAGGTGGTTACATGAAGAAGAGGTAGTATTCATCAACAATAATTTTTTTCCTTCATCCACCTCCATGAATTATTATTTTAAAATGATCATATAATTAAAAAATACCTTCTATATAGTGATATTTTTTTAAATGACTAAACATATATCCACATCCATTGAATTGGTTACGAAATCATCATTTGTGTGTATGGAGGACTACCACCTCGTGAACCGATGACATTTTTTATCAATTAAAACCTATCAAGGTTGGACATAATGAAGATTTAATTTTTTAGATAATATATTTTTTGTATTATTATGGTTCTTGAATTATTATATCATTCATAACAACCTGATTTCCATTTTTTGTGAATTTGTTAATGCTGCTCAGGTGTATAACGAACTACCACCTCACGAAATTATGGGATTTGATCGCACATTATATTAAAGGTAATAATGGTGGTTTTGATGAATAAATGTAATATTTTTGAAATATAAATTATTTTTAATTATAATATATCATTCATCCACATTTCATTCAGTCCATCAAAAAAATGATAACAAAATTCATGCATAAGTATGACCAAAATTCTAAATTAACAGTGTATTTCATTTTCAATCACATATTTTTTTGGATTACTCTAAATACATTTATAATGAAAAAATATGATGTATATATATATATCATGGTAATAAATCAAGTAATAATTAATCCATCATTAATGTAAGAGGATTGAAAATTAAAAATCCAATGTTACAACAATTAGAATTTAGTTATTCTCGAAACCGGACTTTAACATGGATTTTTTATTAAAAGGGTAATAAAAGTCCATTTTTAAATATTATATTGTATTATATTATTATTTATGGTTATCTATTAGATTTATAAAAATATTTACTATAATATTGTTTGTGATGTTTTTATATAATTTTTGGATTAATGTATCATATTTCTGGTATTTCATTTGGTTATTGAAGACATACGAATATTAACTACTCGTTTCATTTGTGTGCAATTGAAATTTCCCAATTACATGTTATATCTTGAATACTATAATATTATTAAAAAATTTTGTTTTATTTTGTGTAATTATTTATTAGGTATTACGATCGAAAATGTTACAAAGCGGTAATGATTTTTTGTCTCAATTAACCTTATTTGATAGGTTCATAATGTTGGGAACCTCTATACTTTCATGAGGTGTAAATAAATAAAAATTAAATGTAATATAACTATTTTATCCTAATTATATTTTTCATTTTGTTTAATGTTATTTCATTACTCGGTAATAATTTAGTGATACAAATGTGGTGATCATTTCATATGACCATCTCATTGTATATTATGATTTTTTATTATTTTGACTTAGTATCCATATCTCATGAACATCATGCATTTTATTCTCCTCTGGATGGAAAATATATTTCCAATTTATGGTGAATGTTTTTTACTCTTTGTTAATGAAAATAAGTGAAAATTGTTTTTTATGATAATCTTATATTATTTCTTCATTTGGATAGAAATATATTTTCTCCCAAAACCATGTTTTATAAAATTGTGTTCAATTTTTTATCTATTAACCTATTTATAATGTATTTAAAATTCCGTGATTTTTTTTTATTATATTGAATTATTTTGAGACCACTCGCTTTAATGGAACGTGATTCCAAGACCTCTGAACCCATAATGGAATTTTGAACTTTTATCAATTCTCATAGAAAAAGTGAGAGTGGGTTTTTCTATCTTTTGAATCAGTTCTCGAATCTAAAATTAAAGGGAACTATTGAATTCAGACTGTGGGTATTCTCCTAGAAAGGAATTAACTTCGGCCAACAAGGTTCGAACAGAAACATTATTTTCTAGAATCTTCGAAGCAGAATAAAATTAATTTAAAAAGTTATTTCATTTTCTTCTCCCATCCATTGGGTGGTGTACGAAGAAGCTTTTCTGAAACGATGACGCGTAATGATGAGGCTCATTAATTACTCATTAACTTGATGTGTAACGATGCATTAATGATGCATAACAGTATAACGATGCGATGTCACAATGTAATAGTAAAGATGCGACATGTTTTCCTTTTATTTTGGATGGAACGTTTCTATAATGAGGAATAAAACTACAATGATTATCTGATGAAACTCTAATGATCTTCCTCTCCAACGAAGAACGAAAAATGCTGATAAATGTTCAACATCTTCGATGCATGTCGATGAATGTATTCAGAAGCAATGAATTACGTCGATGTCTTGAATCCTTGATGATGAAAACTTGCTGCATCAAACATCAAAGATGTAGGGGTTTTTATTTTAATGTTATTCCTTGTTCCTTTTTCTGAAAACGAAAAACACGTATCAACCCACGAATAGGTTGATCGGTAGATCATACATTCTGGTAGGAGGGTAACATTATTTTATATTTTTCTATCTCGGATTCAAACATCACTTTTTTTGATAGAAACAAAACCCTCAGACCATTCCCTACATTAAACCTCTAACACGGAGGGTGTGGAATGACCTGAACAAGTCCTAATCACCTCCTCCAAGTGCATTCATTATGGGTGCACACTAACAATAGTGGAAATATGATTCTGGAATCCTTGTAGTTAAGAAAACATTCCTCATAGATCATAGGCATAGGAAGCACACTGAACGGACCACCAGAGCATGTCTGTTGGTTTGCCAAACAATCTATAAGTGTGGCAGTGGTGGTGGACCACAACAGCGATTGCGAACAGAGGTGGTGGCGCGCTCATCGGTGCCCTGTGGAGGTAGGAGAGGCTGCCTAGCCTCAGTGGTAGTAGGTAGACACGATGCCTGCCTAGAACAATGTTGAGGGATGACCCATGATTGAGCCATCCGGGTGGCCGGTGAGCTGCGGTCCCACGACTGCGAAAGGCGGCCCCTTCTCATCTATGGGGAATCTAATGCCAAATGCACCAGTCGGGCGTTCTCTAGTTAGATGGCACACCATCGGCCGCCTGTGCATCTTGGCTTCGGGTTTTCGGGCCGAGCCATGGCCCAATGGGAAAAACATGCACCGTCGGGCTGGACCCACACCCAGTATGACGGACCTACGCCACCAGGCGAGACCTAATCCCTTTAACTCAATCCGGACTAGACCAGGTCGTCGGGCGACCTGGCGGGCTAGACCCTCGACCAATCTAGGCTGAGTCTAGTGACACCCATTTGGCCTAGTCCATAGGCCAGGCCAGACCATACCAAACCTGGACCCCGAACAGGCCAGGTCAAATCAACCAAATTTTTAAACCAATGTACATGGAACCCCCTGGCCTGGTTGGTCAGGTCAGACCATGTCGATACGTAACCAGCATTTATATACTAAAAAAATGTATCATGAAAACTATGCATCTGATTGATGAGTCGTTTGTGGAGTTGGTACCCACTTGATGAGACAGATCCTTTCCCATGCCCTAAGGAGGATTTAATGGATGTTGAGATGTCACAAATGTCTTGATAAGCAGTTCTCCCAAACGCACTATGTACAAAACCCTACGTTTGGATGAGAGCAGAGTAATGTTTACTATCGACTCTGTGTGACTCAAAGAAGGCCCAACGAGAAGTGGATATATATGAAACTAAATCCCCATGATGGAGAGTAGATTTGTGTGACCTGGGAGGCCCACGATACTCAACAAGAGGAGTATCTCAGTATGGCCATGGTGGAAAGTAGCTTTGTGTGACCCGACATGCCTACTATAGGGAGCGACCCTATGTGACATAGCATACCCATAGTACATATCAGTGATGATTACCCCTATAGTCCATGGATTATGGGTAGAGGCTTCTGTGTGACCTGGAAGGCCCACTATACACAATATAGGATGAGTTCTACAGCAGCCAAGGAGTTTGATATTGTGAGTGTTTATTCTTCTATCAGTACCCCACATGTATACTTAGTGTGATCTATCTTCCACATCATGCTTTACATTGAGGATTTTAGTATGGTATTTTCCTTTTGTTTTAGGTTCCCTATTGAGTATAATGTTACTCAACCTTGTATGGGCTTTGCTCACTCGTGTCATGTCCCATACAGGAGATCAACGTTTCAAAAGAAACATTGGTTTACCGGGACAAAGAGGTGCTCAATTAGATGGAACCAATAGATGATATAATGGTGTAATTAGTGTCCTAGGACCATGAAGGGCCCAATAGTATGTCGTGGACCGAACATTCTACTTCGGTTTCCAGTATCTACACTACTCTCATGATCAGGTGGGGTTTTTTCTAGGATGGCCATCTGAGTTTCTTTTTTTTACTTTTCAATTTTTAGTTCATTTTTTGGGTTTGTATTCTGGACCACATGTATTATTTGTACTTGTACTCATGAAGGTTTTAGTGATACTTGGTTACTTTTTTGTGTGGGACTAGGTGGGGCATGTGTGTGGATACAATTACTCCAGAAAATGCCACCCACTTCCAGTTTGATGCCTTCGGCAATAGTTGCTAGCCCCCGGCAGTCAGGAGGTGGGACTGGGGTAGTCACAGTAGAAGCCCTGGGGTTCTGGTCATTTCAAAGTGGTATCTTAGGGGGGTCAGTCCTACCACAAAGGCCAATAGTTTTTTATTTGTTTTGTAGAAGCACTATTATGTGTTTTGAATCTGACATCCAAATTTTGGGATTTCAGTGTCGGCGCGGCGGCCAACATATCCCTACACCAAGACATTGAATTATTCTTTCTGGATCTATACATGAAAAAATGGTCTCAAAAGTGTCTCCTTATGTCATTTTGAATAAATTTCGTCTCAATAGGTTTAACCATCTAACTGCGGTACATCTTGATCTATCTCAGCTTTCCTCCATGTGGATGACTAGCCAGGATCCTGATATGAGGTCATGAGAGCATCCCACCTTGTGATGAGGCGTCCGTTTGAAGACCAATTCTATAGTTGTCCAAACATGTGGTGCACCAGTTCTACCACCACTCGAAGGTCAACATCTACTACCGGTTGATCTGGTAGAGGATATGCATATACTAGGTGCCCGACAAGATTTTTAGATAAAGACACCTCTCAGGTTCAGGGGAGAGAAAAATCGTCAGGTCTCTAAGGATATGTTGGGGGTAGTGATATGGGTCTTTGTCTTAGTGAGGACACCACGTGGCCGGATGGAGATCTCCACGGCGAGACTTCAGCAGGGCTCATCAGGGAGATGGTGGAGGTTGACCAACAAAATGCATGATGAGGTGACCCTCACCTGGGTAGACATCAAGCGGCTTTTCCAGGAGGAGTTTTTTACAGTGACCATAGGATCTGTGCACATTCAAGATCTAATTAACATATAGTAGGGAAGAATGATGGTGGAATATAACTCAGAAAAGTTCACATATCATTCTTTCTACACGGCTGACATTGGGTGAGACCCTTTCATTATTGATCAATCCATTGAGAAGGGACTCAGGCGAGGGATTAGGGCATCGATATTGTCTCTCAGCATCCCAACCTAGGAAAGGTTGCTAGAGAAAGCCCTTATTGTAGATATATTCTTGGAAGATCATGTCCCGACAGCTAGATCCACCAGTAGACCCCATGCAGTAGAGTCTCTACAAGGCAGCAGATAGCAGAAATGAGGCACTAAACGAGCCTGGTCTTTTAGGGGATGATATGAGGAGTTGGGTTAAACAGTGCAGAGATCCCAGTCCAATGGGTGTTATTAGTGATCCAGGAAGTTCATCACATGTGGAGGGAAGAGACACATGGCTCGTGACTACCTAACCCGTCATTCAAATGACCTGAAGATGGTCAAGGGGCTTCCGAGTTAGTAGAAGTGATTTGACCGAGGAGGCCTATAGGCCAGAGAATGTCACAGGGGGAGAAGGCTGAGCGGAATGACATGGGAAATGGTTTGAGGGGTTACTTACATAGCCCCTAGGTGGTCCACCCAAACTATAGGGAGAAAGTGGACATGGGTGATCAAAGCTTCAATCAGCAGATGCTTACGACCATGGTGCTCGAGAGATAATCATAAGTACGATCTATGTCTTCTCCATCATATCTGTAGTTCTTATAGAAACATGTTCTTGTCACTCCTTCATTTCCATGACTCTAATTTAGTGCTCGAAGATTATGGTGGAGCTGTTAAATAGATCCTTACAACTATATACTTTTTCAGGAGGGGATTCGACAATTATAAACTTGATCCAACAGTGTGAGCTCACTCTAGGTGGTGATAGTTTCGATTGGGTATGGACTGGTTATCCACAATCCTTGATCAGATAAATTGTTTTAGGGATAAAATGTTGTGTGTCCAAGGATATAGAACTAGGTTTTCCTTCATCGGTAAGATGTAAAATCTTGCAGTATAGGAATGAATATCTCAGAGTAGTGTGCAGTCGATCACTAACCAGTTGTCACAGCTCACCCTCGGTATAGTGGATGAGAGGAGTCTATGTTTTCTTATATTGGTGGAAGAGTATGAGGATTTTTTTCATATTCATTTTCCGGGACTACCTCCTCCCATGGAGGTAGACTTCTACATAGACCTATACCCCGGGATGAAACCGATATCCACACCAAAATACCGAATGGCTACCACAGAGATTTGTTAGATGAGGGTACAGTTGGAGGACTTTCATGAGAAGGGGTGAATAAGGCCCACAGTTTCCCCATGGGAAGCCCTTGTTCTTTTTCCCATGAAGGAAGACATGAGTTGGAGGTTATACGTAGACTTCTGGTGCTTGAACTAGTTGACCACGAAAAACAAGTATCCACTACCGAGAATCGATGATATCATTGACTAACTAAAGGGGGTGAAGTGGTTCTCAAAGATAGACCTCTGATCAGGTTGTCACCAGCTTCACGTATGGGACATGGATATACCGAAGATGATCTTTAGGTGCCGATATGGGTACTACAAGTTCCGGGTGTTGAATTTTAGTGTGAAAAAAATCTTGAAGCCTTCATGGGTATCATAAATAGGTTCTTCCAACATTACCTCAATCAATTCATCTTGGTCTTCATAGACAACATCTTGGTGTACTTAGAATCGGGGAAGGAACATGCTACACACATGTGGATTGTACTAGATACAAACTGATATCACTATATTCAAGGTAATATCTCATAATTTCGTTTCTTTATTCCGAAGTACACTTTTTGGGACACATCTTCTCATAAAATAGAGTTGTACTGGATCCTGTGAAGATAGAGGTGATGCTTTCTTGGGAACCACTCAATAGCGTGACTTCGGTGCAGTGGTTCTTGGGGTTGGATGGTTAAAATCATAGGTTGGAGACTCACTTTTACCTAGTTGAAACACCTATATCGACATTGACATAGAATGGAAAACCCTTCATGTGGGCAGAGAAATGTCAACAGAGTTTTTAGGATCAGAGGCAGATACTGACTAGTTCCCCCATCTTGAGACTACTAGAGGTGGGTGTTGGGTATGTAGATTACTACGACACATAAGGGACCATATTGGGTTGTGTCCTAATGAATGTGTGAGTAGTGATCACCTATTCCTCATTCTATTTGATTCAACATTATCAGAACTATGTGACCCAAGACTTGGAGTTAGTAGTTGTGGTTTTTCCATGAAGATGTGGTGGCACTACTTGATTGGTGAACAATTTAGGGTTTACTCTGACCACAAGATTCTCAGGTATATCTTCTCCTAGAAGGACCTGAACCTAAAACAATGGTGATGGATAGAGTTCCTCTAAGATTATGACATTGAGATAATATATACTCATGGAAAGGGGAATGTGGCGGCAGAAACGCTCAGCAAGAGGACTGGTTTGCAACTGCTGAGTGAGGTGACTAAGTAGTTGGCCATGATGAATATATTCTTCATGTATGATAGTGGTGTTACATACCTCCAGCCGATGACTATTAATTCCCCACCCTTAGATCATGTTAGTTTGGATCATATGGGGGATGTTGAATGTGAGGCCTGAAGTTCTCTATTATCCTCAGGACTGGCTCAAGATAGATTTTCGATTGGTGGGGATCATGTCATTTTTTAGAGGTCTCACCATAGGGCCAATGACATTGCGGGAGGAGGTGTTGACGGAGTTACATACGTCCCCATTGGTGGTAAATCCTTGTAATGCCACAACCCCTTTAACCCAGAGTCAGTTCATTATTAAATAACATTGAAATGATCCCAAGGAATCAAATCATGAAAGACCAATCATTTTAGTAGCTTTGGAAGTACTAGATACATTCATAAGTTTTACATTACATCATGAAATAAAAACATCAACATCATTGTGTCCCCATATTAACACACTTATATCCTTAGTCAATCCCTGTAGGTCAACCATAAAATATTTCTTCACATCCTGGGTGAAATAATACAAAGAAAGGGGCGAGCTCAGATACTCCGTAGGGATAGAAATATAGTGGGAACATTTATAAATAATCATAAACATTTAAATAAATGTATAAGACTAAATCAAAATCCTTTTAAACATAAAATTCAGCATAATATGTAAAAGATAATATAAAATAATACCACTTACTTATTCACATGGATATTTTACTAGTCAAATAATCACATGGAATATCTATAGCCACTTTTATAATGATGGAATGCATAATTCCAAACTTCATAACCACATGTTCAAGGCCTTGTGCCAAGACTACATATATGATTTTGTCAAGGAATTGTTCCAAGAAACTAGTTTGTCTCATGAGACCTACCAATTTATGGAGGAGCTATAGCGAGCTCCACCCGTCACATATTAAGTCTAATTCATTTCTCATATGAAATGGTTTAAGTATAACATTAACATTCATATTAAAAATAGCATATGAAATGTCAATAATTTATCCATAAACCATGAATGGTGTAAAAATAACACATAAATATTCAAATATATCACAAAACCTTGAATATAGTATGGAAGTTTTTTATCATAATAAATCAACTTCAAACAAGATTAAAATCCATCAAAGTATGTTGACATAGATGAAATCAAAACTTTTTAGAGAGATTTCTCTTTCTATATTGAAATAATTTAAAAGTAATATAATTATAAAAGAAGTCATTTATTTTGAAAATTATCTTATATGATCTTATGGAAATTTTCAACAATGTTATAACAGCGAAAATTAGTTACACCTTCTGTATATGATAGAAAAAGACATTCTTAACTTAATTTGTCGAAAAGGTCACAAATTACCTTGTTTGGAAAATGACTGAAAGATTCATTTCAAAACATTTTATAAAAACTCAAAAAAGGTATAAAAAACATTAACCCATATTATATGAAATAGTAAAAGTGTTTTGAAATACATTTTTAAGAAACATTTATGTGGATGATAAATAGATCTGAGTAGATACTTACGTAAAAACAACCTTGGATAATAAAAAGATGGTGAAATTAACCTTTACCTTGTAATTTCCCTTTTTTGATAGTATGTTAACCTTCAGTATAATAGTTAAAACATATTAATTAAATTATAAAAGAACTATATACATAAATATGATATCATATATGATCCTCTAATATTTATTTGTTAATAATATTTCAGTGGTATCATCATTTCTGGTGTTAACTAATTTGTTTTCCATTATATGGTCGGTTATGTAAGCCATGTTAGAAATGGATAGGATGAATTTTATTCATATTAAGAATGATATTATGTTCATAAACATTATTATTAATCATAAAATGAACATTATTCTTGAATGATTAAGATGGGGAATGAATCTCATCACGTTCGTGGAGACGGTAATCTGTACATACGTACAAGCGACAAGATCATTATATTGATGGTTAAATAGTATTTAATTAGATGGTATATCATATATAAAGAATCATTAAAATGTTATATTTATTATTTAAATCAGTTATACTCATTATTATACCCAACCAAATAATTAATTGTTTGAATAACAAACTATCCCACGACGTGGAGACGGTAAGTTGTACGTACACATGTTTGGTGACATTGTCATTCATATGATGGATAGAATAATGAATATGGTTGTACAATTTTTATAATAACATCATAGTATATAGAAGATACTGGAATTATTATTTTATAATGGAAAAAACAAATAAAGAGGAAGTGGAAGAAGAAAAGAACATGAAAGGGGTGACCAATATTTACCTCTTCTTCGGTTTCTTCCTTTTGATTTGACAAAAAGGGCTCATTATGTTGGATTTATGACCAATGAAGGCCTCAAGGATGATGTAAGGAATTTTGGGAGGATATTTGGGAATGTTTTGGCCAAGAAAAAATGCTATGGAGGTGTGAAATTAAGAGAAGGTGAAGTGAACTTTTATAAGAGAGGTGAGGGTCAGTTTAGAAAAAGCGTGAAATATTATTTTATAATAAAAATAATTTCATTTTATAATGGCCCCAAAATGAATTATTTCTATTTTATGGTGTGTATGGGGAGAAAATTTTTAAACTAATAGGTTTCATACATGTTTAGGTCTCCATATTAACCATATCTTTTATATTTAACTCTTAGTTAAATAGTTTGACATTTACCATGGTTCTTTGTATATTTATATTATATGGTTAATAAACATACTATAACAAGCCAGGAGAAACCCATGTGGATAGATATTAATGTATATAATATATTATTAGTCCTTTGGACAAATTTTGTATTTTTAGGAATATTATATCAATTAATAATATTGTATTCGTTTTAAAAACACAATTATGTCAATTTTGACACATTAGTATTTGGTTTTTTTGAGAATCATAACAGCATGATTAGTTCGAAAAACAATTATTTAACCAACCCTATAATATCATATTAACCTATAAAATTATTGGAATTCATCAAATGTCTCAAATTAAATTTATTTGGATATTTATAATATCAATTATTTGAATATTTAATTAATAAGGTAATTACTGCATCATCATTGGTTCAATAATAAATTAAATTGTATAATGTCTAAAAATTATAAATAAAACACCATTATGTAAAAAATCTTTTTCTTTTTCTAATAAATATTTATTGTCGAATTTATCTAATGTATAACCCTTTATTAAAAATGGGTTAGTTAGGAAACATAGAATTTAACTCTTTTGACTCTTCTTTAAATAAAATAATAATAAATGTCCTAATCTAATCCAAGTGGACCAAATGGGATCATATTTTATTAATAAGGTTTTTCTTGGTCTATTTAAACTTATCCAAAACTACTACTACATGTGTAATGGTAATTATAATATCATTTTTACCCTTAGTTACCCTATTTACTTTTAATCGTGGTAAATAAAAGGGAAAAGTTAATATTCACTAAAAATTATTTTCATCTTATTGGACCAAATTTTACATACAAATGTCAACCGTGTAACTCAAATTTAAAAAAATTTATCTCACAGAAGAGGTAAAATTAATTTTTATGCAAATTTTCAAATGTTCCTTGGAGGTGGGTAAAAGTCAGTAAAAAGTTCAATAAAATTTTTATATATCAAAACATATTATAAAATGACCTTGTTGAATTACATTGTACTTTTATAGGTATTATTTATCTCTTTTGAAATAAAATAAATTTAAATAAAATAAATAATTATTTTAATAAAAAGTCTGTTTTAAACAATAACTCAGTTTTTTCAGTATTCATCAAAAATGAATGTTTTTATAAAAATATAAAAAATTCACCCTAAACAAATTTCGATATTATAAAATACAAAAAATAAGTCCATTTTAAAAGATAAAATATATAAAATTTCAAAATTTGGGTATTACTATTCACAACGTCTAGTTTGATTGGTCGTAGTGTGTTAGAATCTCGAAGTTCTGTACAATGCAAGCTACTACATTATTCAAAAGTAAAGTTATCATGGAAGCTTGGAGTGTTAAATTATTCCCTCTTCAAATTATTTCATCCTCAAAATTTCTAGAATATTTCTACATAAAATTAATCTGATGGTTCTTCATCATAAGTTCCTCAGGATCCCAAGTTGCCTCTTCCATCTTAGGATTTCTCCATATAACATTTACTAGACGAGTCGTCCGATTTCTCAGCACTTGTTCTCTGGTATCAAGAATTTTGAAAGGCTATTCACAATAAGACAGATAAAGTTCCAGTTCAATGTCCTCATAGGTGAGTACATGCATTGGGGCAGGCATTTATTTTCTCAACAGTGATATGTGGAACATGTCATGAACTTTGGAGAGACATGGAGGCATGACCAAACGGTAAGCAACAACTCCAATTCATTCTAGAATTTCGAAAGGTCTGATGTATGTGGGACTGAATTTACCCTTGTTACTGAAACATATAACTCCCTTCCATTGAGATACATTCTAGAAAACATGGTCACCTACTTGAAATTACAAATCCTTCCTTCGATTATCGGCATAGCTATTTTTCAAACTTTGGGATACTTTGATGTGGGTTTGGATAACCATCACATTTTCCATTATTTCTGAAACATATTTTTAAATCTATGACTTTTCTTTAACCAACATCATCCAAAAAATTTGGTAGGCGACATCTCTTCATATATAATGCTTCATATGGTGCCATCTCAATACTTTAATGGAATCTATTATTATAGGAAAATTCTACCGTAGATAAATATTGATCCCACATAACTTTAATGTCAAGTGAGAAAGATCTCAACTTGTCTTCTACGGTTTGAATAGTCCATTCTGATTGTCCATTAGTTTGAGGGTGGTAGGCAGTGCTCAAGCGAAGTTCAGTATTCAGGGCCTTGTAAAGAATTTTCCAAAAACATAATGTTAAACATAGATCATGATCAGAAACAATCGATAGGTGTACTCCATGATGTCTTACAACATAATTAATATACAGTCTTTCCATATGTTCAATTGTTAAATCTTCTCTTATAGTAGGAAAATGTGATGAATTGGTAAGACGGTCAACAATGACCCATTTTTCATAATTTCTTCTTGGAGACGTTGGTAGCCACATGAAAATGTCCATCATAATATTATCCCATTTCCAACCAGGTATGGGATGAGGATGCATGAATCCTCCAGGTTGTTGCCTTCAAGCTTTTACTTATTGACAATCCATACATCTTGACACAAATCAGAAATTTCCCTCTATATGTTGTCCCACCAAATATGTTCCTTCAAATATCTATACATCTTGGTTCTCCAAGGGTATATAGAGAAATTTGAGCTATAAGCATCATCCAATAATTCCCTTTTTAGATCAGGTATATCAGGAACACAAAGCCTCTTCCCAAATTTCAAAATTCCATCTTCAAATATAAAGCCACTCAATCTACCATCATTAATAACATTATTCTTCTTTAGAAACTCCATATCATCAGTCTGAGAACTCTTTATCCTTTATATTAAAGATATTTTGCAAACCATTTGAAAAAGTAATGATGTTTCACCATCCATATTTATTCTCATATCCATCTTTACAAGATACATGAAAATAGTATCCCTTTCAACTTTCATCTTGTTCAAAACTCCAAGATCCTTTCTACCCAAGAATATAACACTTTATTTGCCTTTCCCGGGTGGTAGTGTATAGTGGAATCATAATCCTTAATTTTTTCAAGACATCACACTTTCCTCATATTGAGTTTTTTCTGAGAAAATATACTTCAAACTCTTCTGATCAGTATAAATCTCACATTTTTCACCATAGAGGTAGTGTCTCCATATTTTCAGAGAAATGATTACAGCTGATAACTCAAGATCATCAGTAAGATAGTTTCTCTCATGAATTTTTAACTGTTGTGATGCAGAGGCAATAACTCTTTCATTCTTCCAAAGGACACAACCATTTCCTTTCTTTGAATCATCACTATAAATAACAAACCCATCATTCACTGATGGTGGAGTGAAGATAGGAGAATTGGCTAGTCTTCCCTTCTGTTCATCAAAACATTCTTCACACAATTTTGTACAAAAAAGAAATTTAACCCCTTAACATGTGAGCTTGGTTAATTGGTTATCCAATCAGGAAACATTCTGGACAAATTCTGATAATAACCTGTGAAACCCATAAAAGTGTGTACCTTAGTTATACTCATCGGTGCTGGCCATTCTTGGATTGCCTTGGTCTTTCAAAGATCAATAGATATTCCATCCATTGAGAAAATATTGTCAAGAAAAGAAATCTCCAGAATCAATAATTCACACTTGCTAATTTTTCCATACAATTCACTTCTTCTAAGAGTCCTCATGATAATGTGCAAGTGATTTTCATGATCTTCGTAGATTTTGGAGTATACCAAGATATCATCATTAAATACCACTACAAATTCATCAAGATATTCCTTGAAAACTCTATTCATTATATCCATGAACACATAGGGTGAATTAGTAATACAAAATTTATTGAAATAAACTAATAATTCTCATACCTGGTTCGAAATATTGTTTTCAGAATTTCTTCCTTCTTCATACACAACTGATGATATCCAGATCGAAGGCCAATCTTTGTAAAATATGGAGCTCTATGATGTTGGTCAAATAAATCATCAATGCGAGGTAGGGTGTACATGTTCATTTTGTTATACCATTGATCTCCCTATAGTCAATGAAAAACATCATAGATCTATCTTTCTTTTTAACAAAATGACAAGGTCTCCCCATAGAGAAACACTATGGATATTAAATCCCTTATTAATCAATTACTTTAGTTGATTATTTAGTTCCACTAATTCCACAGCGGACATTATATATGGGGTATTCGATATGGGTGTTGAACCAGGAATTAAATCAATGTAAAACTCAATTTATTCATCTGGACGATGTCTAAGTGAATCCTCTGGAAACACATCAAATTTTTCTTGCATGAAAGGCATGTCCTCTATTTGAAAATTATTTTCCTCACCCATAGTTATTTCATTCTCTTCTTCCCCAATAATTGAATTTAGTAGAGCTATTGGGGGTGGATCTAGATAAGAATCAGGTGGTGATGTTTCGACCCCAAAGGTAAGGTACTCTTTATCATCATAGAAAATTTTACCCTCATTATTCATACAATAAATTTTTGCATTATGGTCTGAAATCCAATCCATACTATGGATTATATCAAATTAATTCCGGGGTACGATGATGATATCATCAGATAATGAATGTTTATATGCCCTACTGGGAACTGATTCACAAAACATCACTGCAATGATACTTCCATAAGGTGTTTTGAGTGAAAAATACCTTGTTAAATCAAATTGGAAAATCCATTTTTCTTTGAAAAGTGGGAAGATATGAAACAACAATGATCTAGAATAAAATAATGCATTGTTTATACATGAGGAAACCATTAAATTACCTGCCACAATGCCTTTTAGAGCTTCATCCTTAGCAGTAGTGATCGTATAAGCTTAGCCTTGCTCCCTTGGCCTTTTCTGAGTTATGTTCCCTCGGTGCTTAGGACATTAATTTTCATAAGGCCCCTTTTCTCTACAATTGTATGATTCAACATTGATATCCTCATTCTTCCCCTTGCAATCATGAGATCGGTGGCCTTTTCACCACACTTGTAAAAAATTCACATTCCCTTTAGGAAGATACCTGTGTGTTTCGTCCTACATTTATCATATGATGGATATTCATATTTTCCCTTATTCCCTTTATTTCCATTTCCAGAGTGTTCTATAAATCTATTTTTATCTTACTTTTAATTAAAGTCATAATACATAGAGAATTCCTTTTCTGTCTTGATATCGCATGAGACAATATCTTCGTATGATGAGAAGGATTGTGAGACTAATTCTCGACTCTGAAATGGATTTACCCATCAATGAATTGATCAATCATACTCCTTTGGTTTGAAATATATTTTGTTTAATGCCTTTATAACCTTGTAATGTTAGATTCATACATTGCGAAATTCTCATTCTCTTTTGGCCTCAGACTCAAAAATATCTTTCCATATTCCATCGATGGTCACGAGGAATGTTTTTTTGAAAAAAAAATCTCTTTAAACCCCCTCCAATCCATGTTCGATTCATCTTCATCTTAATTTGGGATTGGGATTAATGACCACCAATGATCAGCATCTCTCGTGTGGTGATAAACATACATGACAACTTTTTCCTTTTATCTACTCCCCAAATAATGAAATATTTTCTCTAAGGAACTTATCCATTGATCAACTCGTAATGGATTTGTACTCCCATTGAATTTTGGTGGTTTTTTCCTCATGAAGCGGTCTAACATTGATCCTCCACGCTATGAATTACGGTGATTCATATGGGTAAGGATATTATTCATTACCTAAGTGAGTTGTCCAAGTATGGTGATAAGCTGACCAGCACAGTTTGCACCACCATCTCCACTATAATTATCATGAGCAGGAGGAAAACCCCTATATGGATTACGTGGGTTGATACAGTTTCCATTCCTTCCACTAGGCGCTATTTCTAAAAAAAAATTCATACACTAGATTAGTTTATGAATCAAAATACATAATCCCAAACTTGTAAAACAGATAACATAAATTGAATAGTTTATGGATATATTCTAAAATCATAAAAATGATTTCTTTGAGAATTATATACTCATAAACCATTCATAATGGTATGAAAGAAAAATGAGAATTATCAAAATAATATCCCCTAGGAGTGTCGTAACCAAGAGTGCAATAAGGCCATTTGTCTTTCACTAGTTCTCGTTCAAGTCTAGATCAAATCCGTGTTTTTAGTTTTTACCCCAAGGTACATCTATGCCGAAGCTTCCTCTACCAGCTCGTATCTATTCAAAAATGTAATGATTGGAAATATCACAAAATCTCTACATTACCAAAATTCTAGGAACTTCTTCTATACTAATCCTCAAAGTGAATCTTAGGGTAATGTTCTCTAATGAGAGTTTTTCAAAATCTTGCTTCTATGGTTTATACTATACTTGCTCTGATATCAACTGTAATGCCTCGACCCCATTTACCCAGAGTTGGTGCATTACTACATAACATTGTCATGATCACAATAAATCAAATCCAGAAAGACTGATCACTTTAGTATCCTTGGAAGTCCTAGATAAATTCATAAGTTTTATATTACATAATGAAATAAAAACAGCAATAACATGTTGTCCCCTTTTGAACACACTTATATCCTTAGCCTATCATTACAGGTTAACCATAAAATACTTATTCACATTCTGGAAAAATTAAAACATATATATGGTTGAGCTCATATGCTCAGTAAGGATAACAATATAGCATAAATTTTTATAAATAAGAATAAACATTTAAGGCAATGTATAAGACTAAATCAAAAACCTTTTAAACATAAAATTCAGAAAAATATGGAAAATATAAATCAAATAAGGACATTCAATTGTTAACATGGATATTATACTCATCAAATAATCACATTAAATAATAATATCCACTTTCATAATAATGGAATACATAATGCCCGACTTCATAACCAAATAGTCAAGTCCCTATGTCGAGACTACAAATAAGATTTTGTCAAGGCCTTATGCCAAAAAAATAGATTTTCTCATTAAACCTAACAATGCATCTATGACCTATAGAGGTATCCACCAATCACTAAATTAAGTCCAATGCATTCCTCATATGAAAAGGTATAAAATAACATAAACATTCGTATTAAAACAAGAAGAGAAGATGTCAATACTCTATCCATAAACCATGAATGGTGTAAAAATAACACATCCATTGTCAAACATATCACAAAAACATCAATAAAATATGGAAGATTTGTGACATAATAAATCAACATCAACGAAGCTTAAAATCCATCAAAGAATGTTGACCTAGATGATATCAATACTTTTTAGAGAAATATCCCTTTATATTTTGAATTCATTTAAAAGTAATATAACTATAAATGAAAAGATTTATTTTGAAAATATTATTATAAGCTTGTATGGGATGAATCGACCATGTTATAATTGAAAAAATAGCAGCACCCGTTGTATAAGTTAAAAAAATACATTCTTACCTTAATTCATCGAAAAGGCCACAATGTACCTTGTATGGAAAATGATGAAAAGATTTCTTTCAAAAAAATTATAAAAAGAAAAAAAAGGGTATAAATGTATTTATCCCATATTATATGAAATATTAAAAAAGTGTTGAAATACATTTTTTAGAAAAATGGATGTGGATGATAAAGAGATCCCAGTAGATACTAACATAAAAACAAACTCGGATAATAAAAAGATTGTGAAATTAACCATTATCGTGTTTTTTTCCATAGTCGATGGTATGTTAACCTCCTTTATAATAGTAAGAAAATATTTATTAAATTATAGAAGAACTATATACATAAATTTGATATCATATATGATCCTCTAATATTGCTTTATTAATAATATTGTAGTAGTATCATCATTTCAGGTGTTAACTGATTCGTTTTTCATTATATGGTTGGTTACGTAAGCCAGGTTTGTTATGGATAAGATGTTTTTGGTTCACATAAATAATGATATTATGTTTATAAAAATTATTATTAATCATAAAATGAATGTTATTCTGGAATGGTAATGACTGGGAATGAATCTCATCACGTTCGTGGATACGGTAATCCGTACATACGCACGAGCGACAATGTCATTATATTAATGGTGAAATCATATGTAATTAGATGGTACATAATATATAATAAATAATTAAGATGTAATATTTATTATTTAAATCAGTTATACTCATTATTATACCCATCCAAATAATGAAGTGTTTGAATAACAAACCACACCACGACATGGAGACGGTAAACCGTACGTACACACGTATGGTGACATTGTCAATAATATGATGGATTGGATAATGAATATGGTTGTACCATTTTTAAAATAACATCACATTATATAGAATATACTGGAGTTATTATTTTATAATGGAGACAACAAAGAAAGAGAAAGTGTAAGAAGAAAAGAACTTGAAAGAGATGATGTAATATTTACCTCTTCTTCTGGTTCTTCCTATTGATTTGATCAAAAGGGATCTAAGGTTGGATTTCTGACCAAAGAAAGGCCTCTAGGATGAAGGGAGTAATGTTGGGAGGATATTTGGTTAGGAGATGGATGACCGAATTGGTTTATCCGGTGTTCAATTAAGAGAAGGGGAAGTGACCTTTTATAAGAGAGGTGAGGGTCTCTTTAAGAAATGATTGAAATATTATTTTATAATAAAATAATTTATTTTTTTAATGGCTGAAAAATGAATTATTTCGATGCTAAGGTGGGGATGGGTCGATAAACTCTCCCCCAATAGGTTTTAGATAGGTTTAGTTCTCCATATTAACATTATCTTTTAGATTTAAATCTTAGTTACATAGTTTGATATTTACCATGTCTCTTTGAATTTTTATATTATATAGTTAATAAACATACTATAACAAGAATAGAGAACCCCATGTGGTTCATTATTAATATATATAACCTTTTATAAATCATTTTGCCGAACCTTAGATTTTTTGAAATATTAAATCAATTAATAATATTGTATTTGTTATAAAAACACAATTATGACAATTTTGAAACTATTTAGTATTTGGTTTTTGTAAAAAATCCTAACAGCATGATTACGTCGTAAAAAATATTAAATCAACCCTAACATGTCATATTAACCTATAAAATTAGAATAATTCATCAAAAGTCTCAAATTACATTTATTGGGATATTTATAATATTAATTATTTTAATCGTTCATTAATTAGGTAATTACTGCATCATCATTGTGTCATAAATAAATTATATTATTTAATGTCAAAAAAATTATAAATAAAATACCATTATCTATGAAATGTTTTTATATTTCAAATGAATATTTATAGATGAATTTATCTTATGTATAACTATATATTAGAAATGGTTTATTTATTATACTTTTAATTTAACTCTTTTAACTCTTCTTTAATTGAAATAATAATAAATGTCATAATCTAATCTATTTGTCCAAAGTGTTAGGTTTCTGGGGCCCGTAGTGGAAGCTTGTGGGCCGAGGTTTTTTAAATTTTTGTCAATGAGATGACGGAACATGTCGTCGTCGACGATCCGAGCCCCGGAGAGCTCCGCAGATCTCAAGTAGATTGTAAAGAGCACAAAATTAAAAAGAAAACTTACCCGCTTCAGATCTGAAGCCGTTGTCAAACGAAACATGTTGCCGGTGATCGTTGCATGAAGGATCCATACCAGGATTGTAACACCCCGAGATTTTATGAAAAATATTCTTTTAATTTCATTAATGTATTATTTTGTATGCTACACCATGATTATCTTGCACTATACGCAACACCGTATTAGCTTGCAGTATACGCAACACTATTCTTGGATCGTGTTACACACAATTTTGATAATAATTATTCTACAAAACATTGAGTATATATATAAATATATATATTTAATGTATAAATGAAATATGGTTGGATTCTGTTATACGAAAAAACGAAGGATTCTTGCACAACATGCAACCCTGACTTGGCTTGCATTACATGCAATCGCGACCTTCCTAGATAGCGTGTGTTGTACGCAATATCGGGTTTTAATATACAACGATATATTATTATAATATTATTATAAACTAGCTGTTATGAATAGTATTAACTAAATTTTTAATTTTATAACATTATTATTCATCTTAAACATTTTCTATAACATGATATAAGAACAAAATAAATGTTTCGGGTAAAAAAAGTATTTTACAAAAAATGCAGTTTTGCCGCATTTGGATGGCGCACCCACTTTAAATCTAGTTTTTGACATGTTTATAAGTTAAATTTGACAAAATAAAAATCTTCTTTGGAATCAAGAAAAAAAAATTACTTTCGATAATTTTTTCATACTATTCTGGTAACATTGATATTTTGATGAATAGTAAAAACAAGCAATATTTTAATTAAAAACAACTTTTTCGTCGCAAAAATTTATATGGTTAAATTATAATATTGAATGGTTTAAAAGTATAAATATAATATATTTTTACCATTTAATATAATTTATGTCATTATCATTGATTTTACATTAAATTCGTAGGATAAATCAATTCAATCTTTTGCAATGTTTTAAAGAAAAACCCGTTTTCTTTCGACAACAGGATTAATTTCAATTTAATTTCTGAAACTTTTGTGTATTGAATTTGGAAAAATGGATTCCATATTTGTAATTAGTGGGTCCAAATTATATTAATAATATACTTTTTATTTTTGGGAATCATGAATAGTAACTACGGTAAATTTTATTTACCATAGTTAAAATTAAATCGGGTAATTAAGGGTAAATATAATATTTTAAAATTACCCTAACACATGCCAAAATTATATTGTATGGCTAAAAATATACACATATAACCTAAGGTTTGTATTAGATTCATTTTATGGACATTTGACCATGAAAATAATTTAATTAGTATTAAAACCAAAAAAAGTGACAACATGTCACTCCCTTAAATGTTATAAGTATAATAATTTTAATTGAGTGATAAACATCATAAAACATCGAACCTGAAAAGTCTCCAGAAATATAATAAAATTATCTACATCATGATAATTTATTTATAATTTTTAGGGATTAAATAATTGTCATTAATGGAGATATATTAATGATACAGAAATTATTTATTAAGTGAAAAATAAGTAATATAGTTTTTATTGAAATAATAATACACACTAAAAGGCCCAAAATCCTGACCAAAACTTATTGGTAGTGTATATATACATCTTAATCATCCAATGGCCTAATATATAACCGTTTGGAGCATCATAAAAGTGATTATGACACTTATATTTGTTTATTTTAAATGATGCCAAAGTTGTCACCTACATAATTTAATAAATATAACAATTTAAATATTGTGATTTTAAGATGATAAATTCGAGTAAAAGTATTATTGTGAAAGGTAGTATATTTATCTTCATCATAGGAGTTTATTTTTATTTTTTATGCAACAAATCAGTATATTAAATATTTATACAATAATGTTGTAGTAATTATTTTATTAAGAGATAAACCAAATAAATGGTTTTAAAAAAAATTAAATAAATATTATATGAACTATTTAATGTGATCCACTAATTTTATAAATACATATGACATTTTATGAATCTATTAAATCTTTTATTTTGAATATATCTTCTGTATATAATTTATTTAAATTCAAATAAATGAATAGTGTCAAAATTTACACTATTGTTATTTTATAAAAAATAACATATTATAAAATTGTTTAAAAATCACAAAAATATCTAAAAATTATAAATTTAAATTTATATTGTCTATAATGTTATAAAGTATAAAATTATGGAAAATTCACAAAAAATAAGTAATTAATTGTTATAATTAAAAATATATAATTTTA
Organism: Viscum album; assembly: GCA_963277665.1. Lineage (NCBI taxonomy): Eukaryota > Viridiplantae > Streptophyta > Magnoliopsida > Santalales > Viscaceae > Viscum > Viscum album. Next base: position 1,553,599,698 of record OY728121.1, on the reverse strand, counting down.
TTACCACAAATAAACATAAATAGATTACATAAGGATAAATCAAAATGATAAGGTTTAAAATAAGATCCAAACATGTCTAAATTTTATTGGTTGATGATATTAAAACCCTATCTCATCTAATATTTGAATATGAGTTATTTTTTGAGGTTTTTAAGTGGGGTTAGATTTATTATAATTTAATATTTTTAAGAATTATAAGGTGCCCCTCTCCTCCCTTATAAAAGGGAACCTCCTCCCTCTCTTCCACACACCACTTTGAGCTTTCAAGATCGGCCAACCCCTGAAAGATTATCTTCTCCACTTTCCTAGAAACATCCTATTTGTCCTGGTCTTCCTCAAAGAACAATTTTAGTGCCCTAAGAGGAGGTCTCAAAGAGGCGCTTCAAAGAAGAGGTAATGTTCGTTACCGATTCTTTCAACTTTATTTCTTCTTCTACTTATTATTATTTAGTTTTTCATTATGAAGTAATAACATTAGTATCACTCATATACTTATCTGTTATTATAAGTATGAAAAAAACCTATTTCACCATCTATATATCCTATGGGAAATGAAATCACCCAGCGTGCGTACGTACGGAATACCGTCTCCACACCATGGTGTAATCTATTTTCCACCATCACCTTACTTGAATGGGTATAATGGTGTAAATAATGACTATATTTGATTATTTTAAAGTTATATTTATTATGAAATAGTATACATACACTCCAATACAATTCCACGATCACGGGAATGATATCATCACTCGTGCGTACGTACGGACTACTGTCTCCACGAACGCGATAAGATTCATTTTCCATGATTAACCATTCAAGAATGATTATAAAGTATATATAATGAATAATAATGAAATATATGGAATAATAATGCTACTGGATTTATTTATATATATATGTATGTCATCTATTTAATTTCATTCAGCTCAATAAGGAAATGAAAACAGTGTTCATGCGTACGTACGACCTACCATCTCCATGAATGGTGTATTTCTTTCCATTCATCGATCTATTATATATATGTATATTCTGAATATATATTATATATAAATCATTTTTTATATTCTATAATTATTTAATCATGATCTATGTAATCATATGAATAATTACAAGTCAAAACACGGACGAAAAATTAAACGATTTTAACCAAAATGCCTTTTAACATTGAATTTACAAAAGAACGGGTAATATAAAGTCATAAGAGAACCATATATGATATCATAACAATGAATATGATTCTGTAATAATTCAATGACATTATTTAAATCATTATACAGGAGTTTCGGATACGTACGAAGCATATTGGACCTAAGGTAAGGGATAATTTTTCAAGTCTCATTTTTATCCGAGATTGCTTATTCATAAGTATTTACTGGGGGTTATTGCTATCATCCATGTCGATGTTTTATAAAAGTGTGTTCATGTATTTTTATAGTCCTTTTTACCCATTTTGACTTTTACCCCATGGTATGGAAGGAATCTTTCATTTATTTACCCTACAAGGTACTTTTTGACTTTTCTGACAAAATTACGAGAGGAATTTTTTTTAACGTATACAACATGAAAGGATTTTTAAGGTTTTATAAAGCCTTATTTTCATGAAGCTTCATAAAAAATATTTCATCACTATTTTCAGAAAAATACTCTTCTTTTAAAATCACATGACATTTTGTGAAAAGAAAATGATTTTGAAGAAGAAAGGATATTTTCCTCAAGAATTCATTTCAAGTGTTTTATCAAAACCAATTTTCATCTAAGATGAATTTATTCCACATCTGTATGTTTCAAGTATAATGTCTCTATGATTTACATGGTTTCACTTTCCTTATTACGAAATGATATCCACTTCTTTATATGGATTATGTAATGATGGCATGATGTTTATGAAACCCATTTTATTTATTGGGTTATTATGAATGACGTATCTTTATTTTGTGGCACAAGTAAGAATGATTTCATTATGAGATGGGTGGGACCTATATCTCCCTCCAATGCATTGGGTAAAGATTTATATCTAATGAGATAGACATGGATGGAATGGTATGTTAATCAGGTTCAGTGTTATAGGACTGAAACGAGGTGTGAACTCGATTCAGAAAGGGACTTTGTCCACTAAGATGGTCTTGGCAGCAATGCCTTGGCTACTACGGGAACCATTACATGTGCTTAATGGATGCCACAATTACATGTCTTATTACCATGATATGTTATCATTATTTATGTTCCATTATGATCTATGCCTTATGTAATTCCATGTTTTAAGTCGTTTCTCAAGATTTTGATGTTTAAACATTATGTTCATGTTTTTAGGTTCAAATGTGTATGGTATGTTTTATTTTATCCATGCTTACCCTTACTGAGCATTTGAGCTCACCCTTTTTACGTTTTATTTTCCCCAAGGATTAAAAGAATGGTTTTAGGTAAGGAAACAAAAAGTGGAAGATCTTTATGGGAGATGTTGAAGATCTTTCACCACAATTAGAAGATTACGTCCGAAGTTTCCAATGACACTAAACTATTACGGTCCTTCTCTGTCTGTTTTTGTTATGTATTAAGTATTCTTCTAAAGTAATGTAATGTCCATGTACGTCAAGCTTTGGGTCTCTACAGTTGGTATCAGAGGAATGGTTTAGTCAACCTTTGGAAACTAGGATACGAAAACGTTAGTGAGATCCGTAGAGATATTTCTAAGGTATGTATAGGGATGTCCCTAAGGATAAGTATACATATAGGATATAGTACTATAACTACGGTAAAAATCATAGAATTTAACCTAAGATGTTAGATATTGAGGATACTCCCCCATTACTATGTTGTTTTCACAAGAATGAAATTTTCCTCTCACACTATTCTTTTTGAGTTTTAGAAAATGGATGGAAACAGGAAGATTCACAATAATGGAGGATATGATAGACAATGGAATGATTTTCTTCATGCGAAACCAAATGAAACGGGATCTGGAAGTCCAAACATCGTTATTATGCCTAATCAGAAATCTCATAATATGATCAATAATCTCAACTTTGGTAAGTTTCCCAACTCAGATAATAAGAGAAAGATGGAGTTTTATAATGATCATAGCGGAAAGAAAGTTCAATTTCCCTCATGTAAATCATGTGGGAAGAGGCATCAGAGAGATTTTTTCAAAGGAACTGGAAGATGCTTTGGGTGTGGAAAAGAAGGACACAAAGCCAGTAAGTGAAAAGGAAAGGGTTCAGTTAACACCATGGACAAGGATAATGGTATCTCTATGACATCAACAATGATTAGATGTTTTAAATGTGGAATGTACGGGCATTATGAAATCCAATTACCTAATGGAAAATATCATTAAGAGAATCAACATGGTCATATGGGTAGTATTTATGTGGATGATGATGAGGACACTACAAATGGTATATGAGCTGAAAGAATTGTTGACGCTCAGTCAGTTGTTTTAGAAGGTAGTGGAATGATTGTATGTTTATCGAGAGTTATGTTGTATAGTTACACTATTGTTTTTCCTAATAGTATTTGAATGTATATGTTGAATGGTACCTGTAACAATGGAAGGTTATTCAGATATTTTTATAAAGTAGATGATATGCGCATAATGAAAGAATAAGAATATAATGAGATGTTTGATTGTATTAATGAGCTCATGAATGATATAAGGACTAAGTGATATCATGGTTTGAGTATATATAATTTTGAGGATTTTGGTATGTGGAAAGTGTTAACTTTTAACTGCATTCATTTTTTCACTAAGGTTCAATGGGTATTCATTTTTCAAGAGAATACATGATCAAGGTCTTCGAATGTTTGGAATGTGACCATCAAGACATATCTTATGATATATGGGGATCAACGATGGTATTAACATGCATATGAAATATCTGGTAATAGTTTTCACTATACTATGAGAGTGGACTGCAGTATTATGGATAAGCCTAAAGATTGGAATGGATTATGTTGGTCATAAATTAGTATTGTTTAAGGATAGAATTTTTTTCGATATTATTGATGAGATGTTATAGTAAAATCGTTTTAGAAAAAGGAAAACCTGCAGGACGGGCGACATCCCATCGCGTCGGACAAGGTTGTGGGAATCGAACCAACAACTGAAGTGTGACTGGCCTTTATCGCCTACCACTAGCCTACAGGAAGTCCCTGGTTTGTAGAAACTAGTTTTATTTTATTAAGCGGTATGATATAAGAAGTATAAGTTCATTTTTGGAACCATATATGATTAATCTAACCGTAAGATGGACTTATAACTTTTCTAACCCTTTTTTTGAGACAGATGGAATGACCCATCATTCTATCACATGATCTGCTAAAAAATCACAAATGACAAATTCAACTTCATTTCTTTAAGAGATGAAGTGGAAATTATCCAAAGAATGACCAACGGTGAGACTGTACCAAAATCACAATAGTATTTATTCTAATTCTAACTTCATCAACATTAGGGAAATGATCTTGAAAATCAAAAATGTTGTCCTAGTTACCTTATATCCGATGAATCAGATGGTACCTTATATCATCAAAAATCTATAGCTTTGGGATTGTTGGATTTTTCATAGCCATGTTCTCTACCACTCTGCATCAGAACTTGATGGTTATATTTTTCTTCCATATCCATATTTTCACCTATATTCTCCTACGTGGAAACCCAGTGATGAGTTAATTTTAGTAACCGTTACATTTCGTATATTAGATTTTAAATCCATGTTTTGGTATTCCTTTTTACGATGTGGGTTTCTATTAAACAAACTTTCGAGTAGTAAACCATTTATAACCCAGACGAATTTCGAGGGAAAAATTCATTTTAAGGGCGGTAGAATGTAACACCCCGGGATTTTATGAAAAATATTCTTTTAATATCATTAATGTCTTATGTTGTATGCTACACCAATATTACCTTGCACTATACGCAACACCATATTAGCTTGCAGTATACGCAACACTATTCTTGGATCATGTTACACACAATTTTGAAAATAGTTATTCTACACAATATTGAGTATATATATATATTTAATATATAAATGAAATATGGTTGGATTCTGTTAAACAAAACAACGAAGGATTCTTTCACAACACACAACCCTGACTTGGCTTGCATGATACGCAATCACGACCTTCCTCGATAGCGTGTGTTGTACACAATACCAAGTTTTACTAAACAACGATATATTATTATAATATTATTATGAACTAGCCGTTATGAATAGTATTAACTAAATTTTGAATTTTATAACATTATTATTCATCTTAAAAATTTTCTAGAACATGGTATAAGAACAAAATAAAATTTTCAGGTAAAATAAGTATTTTTAACAAAATGAAGTATAGCCGCCTTTTGATGGCGCACCCACTTTAAATCTAGTTTTTCACATGTTTGTAAGTTAAATTTGAAAAAATAAAATTCTTCTTTGTAATCAAGAAATAAAAATTTACTTTCGATAAATTTTTCATATTATTATGGTAACTTTCATATTTTGATGAATAGTAAAAACACGCTATATTTTAATTAAAAACAAATTTTTTTCATTGCAATAATTTATATGGTTAAGTTATAATATTGAATGGTTTTAAAGTATAAATAGAATATATTTTTACCAATTAATATAATTTATGTCATTAGCATTGATTTTACATTAAATTCGTAGGCTAAATCAAGTTAATCTTTTGCAATGTTTTAAAGAAATACCCTTTTTCATTCGACAACGGGATTAATTTTAATTTAATTTTTGCAACTTTTGTGAATTGAATTTGGAAAAATGGATTCCATATTTGGAATTAGTGGGTCCAAATTATCTTAATAAGCTACTTTTTATTTCTGGGAATCGTGAATAGTAACTACGGTAAATTTTATTTACCATAGTTAAAATTAAATCAGGTAATTAAGGTTAAATATAATATTATAAAATTACCCTAAAACATGCCAAAATTATATTTTATGGCTAAAAGTAGACCCATATAACCTAATGTTCGTCTTAGATTAATTTTATGGACATTTGACCATGAAAATAAATTAATTATTATTAAAATCAAAGAAAGTGACAACATGTCACTCTCTTAAATCTTATAAATATAATAATTTTAATTGAGTGATAAACATCATAAAACTTCGAAACTGAATAGTCTCCATAAATCTAATAACATTATCTACATCATGATAATTTATTTAGAATTTTTAGGGATTAAATAATTTTCATTAATGGTGATACATTAATGATACAGAAATTTTTTATTAAGTGAAAAATAAGTAATATAGTTTTTATTGAAATATTAATACCCATTAAAAGGCCCAAAAACCTGACCAAAACTTATTTTTAGTGTATATCTACACCTTAATCATCCAATTACCTAATATATAACCGTTTGTAGCCTTATAAAAGTGATTATGACACTTATATTAGTTTATTTTAAATGATGCCAAAGTTGTCACCTTCATAATTAAATAAATATAACAATTTAAATATTTTGATTTTAAGATGATAAATTCGAGTAAAAGTATTATTGTGAAAGGTAATATATATATCTTCATCGTAGGATTTTAATTTTAATTTTTATGCAAGAAATCAGTATATTAAATAATTATACAAAAATGTTGTAGTAATTATTTTATTAAGAGATAAACCAAATAAATGGTATTATAAATAATAAAATAAATATTATATGAAATATTTAATGTGATCCACTAATTTTATAGATACATATGACCTTTTATGAATCTATTAAAGCATTTATTTTGAACATATCTTCTGTATATAGTTTATTTAAATTCAAATAAATGAATACTGTCAAAATTGACACTATTGTTATTTTATAAAAATAACATATTATAAAATTGTTTAAAAATCACAAAAATATCTAAAAATTATAAATTTAAATTTATGTGGTCTATAATTTTATAAAGTTACCAATTATAAAAAATTAACAACAAATAAGTAATTATTTGTTATAATTTAAAATTTATAATTTTATTACCACAAATAAACTTAAATAGATTAAATATGGATAAATCCAAATGATAAGGTTTAAAATAAGATCCAAACATGTCTAAATTTAATTTTCTGATGAGATTACAACCCTATAGCATCTAATATTCGAATATGAGTTATTTTTGGAGGTTTTTAAGTGGGGTTAGATTTATTTTAAATAAATATTTTTAGGAATTCTAAAGGTGCCCCTCTCCTCCCTTATAAAAGGGCACCTCCTCCCTCTCTTCCACACACCACATTGAGCATTCATGCTCGAACAAACCCTACCCAATTATCTTCTAAACTTCCCTAGAAACATCCTAGAGGTGCTGAGCTTCTTTAAAGACCAATTGTAGTGCCCTGAGAGGAGGTCTCAAAGAGGCGCTTCAAAGAAGAGATAATGTTCGTTACCGATTCTTTCAACTTTATTTCTTCTTCTACTTTTTCTTATTTAGTTGTTTCATTATGAAGTAATAACATAAGTATCACTAATATACTGATATGTTATTATAAGTATGAAACAACCATATTTCACCATCTATCCATCCTATGGAAAATGAAATCATCGCGCGTGCGTACGTACGGAATATCGTCTCCACACTGTGGTGTAATCTATTTTCCACCATCACCATACTTGGATGGGTATAATGGTGTAAATAATGACTATATTTGATTATTTTAAAGTGATATTGATTCTAAAATAGTATACATACACTCCAATAAAATCCACGATCACGGTAATGATATCATCGCTCGTGCGTATGTACGGACTACCGTCTCCACGAACGCGATGACATTCATTTTCCATGATTAACCATTCAAGAATGATTAAAAAGTATATATAATGAATAATAATGAAATATATGGAATAATAATGCTACTGGATTTATGTATATATATATATGTCATCTATTTAATTTCATTCAACTCAATATGGAAATGAAAACAGCGTTCATGCGTACGTACGGCCTACCGTCTCCATGAACGGTGTATTTCGTTCCATTTATCGATCTATTATATATATGTATATTCTGGATATATATTATATATAAATCATGTTTTATATTATGGAATTAAGTAATCATGATCTATGTAATCATATGAATAATTACAAGTCAAAACACGGACGACAAATGAAACGATTTTAACCAAAACGCTCTTTAACATAGAATTTACAAAAGAATGGGTAATATAAAGTCATAAGTGAACCATATATGATATCATAACAATGAATATGATTATTTAATAATACAATGCCATTATTTAAATCATTATTCAGGAGGTTTGGATACGTACGAAGCATATCAGACCTAAGGTAAGGGATAATTTTGCATATCTCATTTTTATCTAAGATTGCTTATTCGTAAGTATTTACAGGGGGTTATTACTATCGTCCATGTAGATGTTTTATAAAAGTGTATTCATGTATTTTTATAGTCCTTTTTACCAATTATGACTTTTATCCCATGGTATGGAAGGAATATCTCTTTCATTTACCCTACAAGGTACTTTTTGACTTTTCTAACAAAAGTACGAGAAGAATGTTTTTTTAACGTATATGGCATGAAAGGATTTTTACGGTTTTATAAAGCCCTATATTCATGAAGATTCCTACAAAATATTTCATGACTGTTTTCAAAAAAATATTTTTCTTTTAAAATTGCATGACATTTTGTGAAAAGAAATTGATTTTGAAGAAGAAAGGATATTTTCTTCAAGAATTCATTTCAAGTGTTTTATCAAAACCAATTTTCATCTAAGATGAAATTATTTCACACGTGTATGTTTCAAGTATATTATATCTATGATTTACATGGTTTCACTTTCCTTATTACGAAATGATATCCACTTATTTATATGGATTATGTAATTATACCATGATGTTTATGAAACCCATTTTATTTATTGGGTTATTATGAATGACGTATGTTTATTTTGTGGCACAAGTAAGAATGATTTCATTATGAGATGGGTGTGACCTATTTCTCCCAGCAATGCATTGGTAAATATTTATATCTCATGAGATAGACATGGCTGGAATTGTAAGTTAATCCGGTTCAGTGTTACAGGCCTGAAACGAGGTGTGAACTCGATTCAGAAAGGGACTTTGTCCACTAAAATGGTATTGGCAGCAATTCCTTTGCTACTATGGAAATCATTACATGTGCTTAAATGGATTCCACAATTACATGTTTTATTCCCATTCTATGTTATCATTATTTATGTTCTGTTATGATCTATGTCGTATATACTTCCATGTTATAAGTCGTTGCTCATAATTTTGATGTTTAAACATTATGTTCATGTTTTTATGTTCAAATGTGTATGGTATGTTTTATTTTATACATGCTTACCCTTACAGAGCATTTTAGCTCACCGTTTTTATGTTTTATTTTCCCCCAGGATTTAAACAATGGTTTTAGGTGAGAAAACAAAAATTGGACGATCTTTATAGGAGATGTTGAAGATCTTTCACCACAATTAGAAGATTACATTCCAAGTTTCCGAAGACAATAAACTATTACGGTCCTTGTGTGTCTGTTTTTATTATGTATTATGTATTCCGCTAAAGTAATGTAATGTCCATGTACGTCATGCTTTGGGTCTCTACAAGGATCCCTCCAGATCATTCACACATGCTTTAGAAATCCACAAGAATGTCGATTGTCGAACTCCGGGTGCTAGCGCGGTGATCCGATGATATATTCGATGTTCCGACGATCACCGCATCGACAATCTTGCGATGCGTGAGGAGAAACTCGATCCAAGCTCAGATTTAGAGCTTCTCTCACTAGAGAGTGGGAGGAGAGAGAGGCTCTGGCCAAATTGACATGAATAGTTGTTGCGCTTGATCCCCTCTCCTCCATTTATAGTGTATTGTGGAAATTACCCGGTTGGGTTCCCTGACCCCTGTTAATTCCACGTCCACTAAATAAATAACTATGATGACTTAAAACTACGTCAATATTATTTATTTATTTTGTCACATACTTGTAATAAATATATTATATATTACGTGATAAAATCTAAGCCATTTAACTCAACTCACTGTCCCGCTTAATATTAAGCGACCCTTGAATATTAAAATAATATTAGTTCGATTAATATTTTCTCTTATTTACTAAAATCGTAACTACATTAAATAAATTCAATCTCAAATATTCGTAACTTGAATATTAATTAATTTATTTAATTCTATTGGTGATCAACATCATGGACAACGCTCGGACCCCGTGGCGGGGCCCACTATGTCCATATACCTATTCAACTGAATTGGGAGTATTCTTGAATACGTTATTGTGTGTAACCCTCTAGGCCCTTATCTTAATAGCAGTGAATAAAATCCACAGTCCATGATCGAGGTCTAGCAACCCGTCATGGCCCCTAAAGAGATAAGGATAGTCATTACAACGACTACCAACCTACGAACACTGATTGTGTTCTATAATCTCTTTGTCATTAAATATCTCATAAAGTATTACACACTCTTGTTTCATCGTCCTTACCTTGCTTTATTATTTGTTGATCTCTCCAGATGGATTTTCCTTTCTACTTATTTGGCACAAGACTTATGAATGCTGCACTATCCTGATCAACCAGGCCTGAGATATTCAACTTCCTAAACTTGGAAGTGAAAAATCTTTTCTTGACTATTCAACCAATGTCATATCACCAATGGCGCACCCAACACAAACTACCTCTCCAAGCCATTACTACCATGGTTTTTTTCCTTTCATCAATGTACGTAATTAAATTATATAAAATGGTAATGGTCTCAAGTCAAGAGACCAAGACACATGTATATAGATAAGAACAATCAATTACACCCCAAACATGTGTTGTTTTTATTGGCGGGTCTGTCCTCATGATCTCACTACTAGATATCACCAAGTGTGAACTTCATGTGAAAAAGTCTCAATGCTTATGATCCCCAAGAACCAGATAGTCAGACATCTACTATGTCCAGTCAGTAAGATGTATCTAGACTATAGAACACATATTTAAGATCAATGTCATTGAATGTCGAGGTTCTCATTATCGCCCTGGATCTGCTATAACCTCTTATCACAACAATTAACCTTTGGACATTACCATTATTATAGTGGACGTAGAAAAGTCCATACTATAATGGTAAGATATCATCATGCTTATCTTACTGTACACATGATACGGTAATCAAAAGTACTATATAGTTGGGTCTAGGGAACCCACTATTTCAACACTCCCACTTGCGCTAAATCCAACTTGCCAACTAATCTCTCTATCTACTCACATGATAAATACCATGCCTCTACTGAGTAATTTCATTAACTACTAGGCCTTCCACGTTTTCTCCACGTGGCATATATTCTATATACGACCTCATCCGCTTGAGTAAAACCATCTCAAGATAAGGCATCCCCGAGTAGATCACTTTGTCTATTTTTATAAGTTGACAACATGGATAGTAAAAATATCATAATTATTATTATGATAATACTTTTCTTACTAGTTGTGAATCCATGATCTGGAACAAATCGTTGCGATGTTTAACTACTTCTTAGCTGCCTTAGAAGCTGCAACGTACTCGGTATTTGGAGGTATGACTACCACTAGTTTTTATGATCATGACTTGCTCATATCTTTTGCCTAACTACGATACTAGATCAAATTGATCTAAACACTACTAGTATGTGTCCCAACATAACTATTATACCTTCCTATCCATATTCTAGCTACATATCATTTGTACTTACTAAAGTACAAGATGATAGTTTTGACTGCATCACTTGCAGTGCTCCTGGAAATAATTGATATCTTCCTATAATAAATTATATCCTAGAAGTATCAATTATTGTACATATTATGGAATATGTGATTGATCCATCGCTAAAGCATATGGAATCAATTCAGAACTTTAATCTCTACACATTCTCTGAACCTATTAACTTGGAGAGATTATGTCATATGACATAGGTAAAAATTTTGAACATGAATTGTTCTAACTTGTATTCTTCAATAAAATGTCACTATATGTACGATTGACTAGGACCAAGCAACCTTGGGATATACCTAAGTGGATCATGTTCCCTAGAACATAGGTTGCTACTTGAAGTCAATCATTGGAGAATTTCTTTTAACCTGATCTTATCTAACTGTAAGATCAAAATCTAATTTCCATATGTTGCTGAACATATATCACTTGGAAAAAATTGGTACTCCCACTATCCTTTGGTAGACATAAGGAAAAGATTCATTTATAATGAAAGTCCTAAGATCTTTTTGCTTACAATAATCCAGAATTGTATTTAAGTAACAATTAACTGTTATTGGCATCAATTGATGTCATCATCTCTTTCTGGTAGTGTCGTATAGACACCTTCCAAGAAAGATGATCTTGACATTGAATAACCAATAAAAAGATCATAGAAGTTCAGCTATGAAAAGTAAAATTCTAATAGATTTAGGAATACCGACTTGGTATAACTAATCGATCATTATTTGTACCATACTTGTACCATCCATGTATCATTTCATTTGAATACCCACCGCAGTATTCAATTTATAAGTCCCTTTGGAATTTTATACATGGAATCCATTATTGAATTTTAGTTGATCTTGTCAATATTATCTCTTTGACTTATACTACTTACTTGAAGGATTTATTATTCTCAATGAATAATATATCACCAACCATGGTGAATATAAAACTATCACCATGGTTTCATTCTTCCTACGAAATATGTGTCTCTAGAACATTCCTATTCCACATGTACTTTGTGTAACATGTTCCCTATGCCAACCATTTGTGCATCATGAGCATTGACTATGTCCAAGTCAATTCAGCTCCCACTATCTCTAATAGGGATGTGAAACCTTGTATAGAAATGTAGTCTAATACTTGACTACATCTTTTCAATCTTAGGGATTTATGTAATATCTTAAGAAATTATTATAATAATTAACTTAGATGCACAACATGTTAAACTTGATGAAGGTTTGTTTAAATCCTAAAAAACAATTTGCATCTAAACAAGTCCAATGAAATAATTCTTTTTCCATCATACTATGACTCGTATGATATCCATATGTCATTTTAGATGGAATATTGGTTATGGGATGAAGCCATTATTTGCAAACCACATCATGAAATATAATGAAATTTTCTGGATGTTGAAACAATGATACAACTTATATCATAACTTTGATGTATAAAATTTGCGTTTCAGAATTTCTGCATGCTACATTTTTTTGATCAATGTTAATAAGTAAGACTCATCATCGATCCTCCTTATGAACATCAATACGATGATGTAGATAAGGTAACATGTGTTTAGGAATTACTCCACACTACATTATCATGATCGATGATTTCTTGGTCAAGATATTCTTCGGCCTTCCAATCTGAAGAAACTCATATATTCTGACCAAACATATACTTCACTATTCCTAAATGACATAAAGTAAACTTATGATGTATCTTTACCTCATTCTTTATTTGGGATATTTCACACTATCTTGTTGAACTAAACTCAGAATTCTTTATGGTATACCATTATTTCTGATGGATTCATTGTCTAAATTAAAGATGTCAATAATACCATAGGTGTCTAACTGTGCTGAGACTAAATACCATACTATGTATATAGATGACATCCACTTTTAGTTTTACTTGACAAAGAATCACATTGCCACAACTGGGTAGTTATTACATTTTATATTCATCATGTATTGTCATTGATTCAAATAGAAGTGCACTATTTGTTGATTATGTTACCAAAAGTAACATTCATTCAAAAAAAGGAATAATGTATCATCATGTACAAATGGGAACATGAGATAATGTTTTTTGGTTATACTCCAAAAATTGTTCATTTTGAATCAATCACTTGGAAATTAGAAGTTATGTGTTTCTTACTGCTGACTTAGGAATCACCCATTCTCAGCTGCTTGAAGAAGAATCATTACTTATAGTAATGTTTCTCAACATCCTTGGTTACTGTATTTTAGTACATATATGTGAAAAGAATGTTTTACTTTAATACACCAGAAATATGTGGGATAATAATACATTTATTTTATAAAAATTATCTAAACAAGAAGTGGGTAATTGCTTCTAGTATTTCAGTTTTTAAACTTCCATGAATTCATATCATTATGTGATGAAAATAACCTCTTGTTAAATAACCAAACCCTTTTCATTGAAGTACAATATGGAGGTGTCTTTTTCGTAACATTCCATAATCCTTTTTGGCCTTGTCATTCAATTTATTCTCCATAAGAATAATATATGGAGTTATCTCCAATATTCTTATAACTCGGAGAATATTTATCTTAATTGTAATGAAGCGCTTACTCTATGAAATTCATTTGTACCATTAAATGAAAGTAGAGTAATTGGGTGTAAAAGGTATAATAATGGGATGTCATAAAAGGATTGTGAACCATCTTTCACTTTACACAAACTTAGTGAAACCATCACATTCAAATATTACTTCACTTTCTCCTCGAAAGGATCTTAGATATGAGAATTCATGTGATCATAATCCAAGTCTTGATGTAGCGACCACAACTAACATAAGAATTTGATGATAGAATTATGAAAAAACCATCATATTCTTTACTCATGAGTCTCCTGAAAGTAATTTTACACCCTCGCTTCCTGAGGAGGCTTAACATGTTGGGACACAAGCACCTTGAATTTACATTATGGTAGTAATGTGTGAAAGCGCCTATACTACACTTGGAATTTCATGCTTGTTTGGACATTAACTTTGTCCGATGTTTATCACAGTTTTATAATGTTATTTCTCGCCATTATCTACAAATATACTTTAGCATATTGTACTTTTATGTGATTACCCAATGTGACATTACTGAGTATTTAACCATTAAATTCCTCCCACTAATTTTTCGAATTCTAGGAAACCTCTATACTAGAATCGGAATACTCTTGAGTATTCTAGTGGGAAGGACCTTGAACCACCTTCATAGTCTACAAGCTGGGGATACACCACTACATGGAGGGTCCAAGGTAGGATTTTGACTAGGAAACTGCATTAACTCGCGGTTCCTTGATCTGTTGAGTGAAGTCCTAGCTTTAAAAATCATTTACTGATTTACTCAATTCTTCCCTATAAAATTATAACAAGCTTGATAAGGCAATTCCATGGCTGAAATTATAGTTAAGTCCACCCACCACTTGAATAAGAACTCCCCAGTAGTAAGAGGCACCCTCAGCTGAGGCATGAACCGGCACCTCGAACACCCAGTTTTGTTAAAACGTGAATGATGGAAGGTTGTTTGTGACATAATATTTTCCTTAAGGGTTTTATTGGTTTTCTCTCGACGAATCTGATCTATTTATATTAATCTTGTTCATCTATGTTGTCGCACTCACAACTGAACTTTAATAAGAAAAACATACGCCACTTCTTTATGCATTTTATTATCTATTATTTTATGTATTTTTTCCGCTGTTCTAAAATTCATAAAATAATATATTAATGCATAAAGGACATACTTCTACCCGACTGTTCATGAGTATCTAAACGACCTAAGGGGAATCATACCTGTGTTGAAACATGAAAATAGATGCATCTCAACCTGTGTTGTATGTCTGCATCTCATCTGAAGCATCACCTCGTCATGGTGGAGTCCACGTTACGACTTAGAGTATCACCTCATCTTGGTGGGGACCATGTCACGTATTTGCATCATCTTTATCCATTGTACAAGAATACTTGAATGCAGGCAATGGGGACTGGGGTATAAATGTACATTAAATCAATTTTACATGCAGTTCCTTATACATTTTAACAGAAAATAGATGATGCACAGTCTGTCTCTTAATGAAATAAATAAATAATTAAAAGCATACATTCTAGGGTCGGTGCTCAAGACCAGTAGACGGGTAACTATAGTGTGATTAAAAATTAAAATGCATAAATAAGTACGAGGGTTATTTAATTAAATTAAATTAAATGAATTAATAAATTAAAATAATTTAATTAATTATTGGTGATGTAATTTATTTAATTTAAATACATAAAATTAAATTAATTAATTATTTATTTTAATTACAAAAATTAAATTAATTTTAACCTCGGGTATTAAAATTTAATATTTTTACTCCATAATTAATATATTAATTAATTTAATATAATTTAATTAATTAATTATATAAATTAATTAACCTAACCCTCAAAACATTATTTCGATCTGTTGCGGGTTGCGCTGAACCTGTGCAGACCTGTAACAAGTCAGGAAAAGCCTGTACTTTTCTTCTCCTTTACCGGGCTGGTTCGTTATGTCCGTACATGACCAGACAAGCCCGCCCAGACTTGTTTCAGGGTAGGTCAAATTAAATCAGGCCAGGTGTACCTACTATGCTCGGATCCCTCTCCATAAGCGGGATGGCACGCTACCTACGATCAAAGGAAGTAAAGATGGAGGCTATCAATTTTGGACTCGCAGCAGCGGGCACTGGTTTCCGGTGTGCTGGAGGAAACAGGGGAGGCGACCACAGCAGGCAGGTGCAGAGCCCTGCTACTGTTCATCCCCTAAGCTGTGCGTCACGCTGAAAAAGACCGGATGAGCGTGGGGTGCGGAAGGGTGTCCAACGGGAGAGGGGATGGATGCCTTGGAGGCGGTGGGGTGCTGCATCCTGTGCTCCTGCACTGGGTACAGCTTCGGAGAAGCATGGAGGAGAGGCGTCCGGCTCTTCATGAAGCCTGGCGGGGGGTTCCTTTTCTGGGTATAGGAACCATCCGTGCAGGGGGGTGCGGCTGCCAGCTGCTTGCTGGTCTCTCCCTGGTGCAAAACAGAGCGGAGGAGGGAGACAGGGCAGGTGTGGGCCACTGCATGCAGGAGGGTGCGAGGAGGTGGAGGCAGGCAATGGCAGGCGGCCAGCAGAGGAAGGGCCTGGGCGAGCGGTTCCCAATGGCCTGCTCCGCGGCGCTTTATGCATTGTGCCTGGTTCTGCCTGAGCAGGGCGGCCTGCTTAGCACACATGGGAGCCGCGGGTTGAGGGCGGCTTGCATACAGAAGAGAGGGGTGGCCAGCGTTGAAGTGGGGCGCCGTCCTTGTGATGTTCTGCAGGGAGAGGGGCGCGACGCTGTAGTGCATCGCGCCGGTGCGGTGTCCCGGCGGCGCTGCAGTGCACCCCGCGGGAGGAGGGAGGGGGTCCGCTCGGACCCCCTACATCTTGTTTTTTCTTTCCATAGGCCGCCCCTAGGCTCCTTTTTTTATTAAATTTCTGAAAGACCCATGGGTATTGCTTTTTTTTCTGTAGGCAGGAAGTCCCCCATTGGGGTCATCCTTTATATTTTTTTTTAAAACAATATAAAATCTATTTTATCCTTTAAATAAAATAATAATAAAAAATATATAATAATATTATTATATATATAATTATTATTATAATAATTATAATGATAATAATTATAATTATAATAATTATTATTACTCAAAAACTTGCATTATTTTTGATAAACGGAAATAATCAACAAAATCAAAAACCCGAGTAAAAACACGAACATGATCCATTCCATAAATTTCGAATGACCTTATCTTGGTCATTCGGAATCGAATTGAAATGCAGTTCAATCTGTTTTGACCATTTTTATTACCTCTACATAAATTTATGAAAAATAATTTTTTTTTCTCAGAAAATCTACACGATCCCTCTGATACCACTGTTAGGTTTCTAGGGCCTACAGCAGAAGATGGTGGGCTTGGGTTTTTTTATTTTTCGTTGGGGAGATGACGGAACTTGTCGTCACCGACGATCCGAGCCTCGAAGAGGTCTAAGGGTCTCACATAGATTGTAAAGAGCACAAAATTAAAAATAATTCATACCCATTTTAGATCTAAATCTGTTGTCGACCGTAACATGTCGACGACGATCGTTGCATGAAGGATACATAGCAGGATCCCTCTATATCGTCCACACACACTTTATAAATCCGCAGGAATGACGATCATCGAACTCAGGGTGCTAGCGCGGTGATCTGGCGATATATTCGACATTCTAACGATCACTGCATCGATGATCTTGTGATGCGTGAGGAGAAACTCAATTCAAGATTAGATCGAGAGCTTCTCTCTCTATAGAGTGAGGGGATATAGGGGCTCTAGCCAAATTGACATGAATAGTTGTTGAGCTTGATCCCCTATCTTTTTTTTATAAAGGATTGTGGAAATTACCTGGTTGGGTTCCCTAGCCCCCGTTAATTCCACGTCTACTAAATAAATAACTATGAAGACTTAAAACTAAGTCAATATTATTTATTTATTTTATCACATACTTGTAATATATGTATAATATATTATGTGATAAATCTGAGACATTTAACTCGACTCATTGTCCCGCTTAATATTAAGCAACCCTTGAATATTAAAATAATATTCATTCGATTAATATTTTCTCATATTTACTAAACTCGTAAATACATTAAATAAATTCAATCCCAAATATTCATAACTTGAATATGAATTGATTTATTTAATTATTTTGGGGATCAATGACATGGGCAATGATCGGTCCCCGTGGCGGGGCCCACTATGTCCATATACCTATTCAACTGAATAGGGAGAATTCTTGAATACGCTATTTTATGTGACCCTCTAGGACCTTACCTCAATAGTAGTGAATAAAATCCACAGACCAAGAGTGGGGTCTAGAAACCCATCATGGCCCCAACAGAGAAAAGGATAGTCCTTGCAACGACTACCAACCTACGAACACTAACTGTATACTATAATCTCTTGGTCATTAAATATCTCATAAAGTAGGATGCAATCTTGTTTCATTGTCCTTATCTTGCATTATTATTTGTTGATCTATCGAGATGGATTTTCCTTTCTACTACTTTGGCCAAAGACTTATGAAGGTGCACCATCCTGATCAACTAGGCCTGAGATATTCAACTTCAGAAACATGGAAGCGACAAATCCTTTCTTGACCATTCAACCAACGTCATATCACCAATGAAGAAACCAACACAAACTACCTCGACATGACATTACTTCCATGGTTTTTTCCTTTCATCAATGTACGCAATTAAATGATATACATTGGTAATGGTCTCATGTTAGGAGACCAATACACTTGTCTGTAGATAAGAAAAACCAATGACACCCAAAACATGTGGTGTTTCTATTGGAGAGTCTTTCCTCATGATCTCACTACTATAGATCACCAAGTGTGAACTTCAAGCAATGACGTCTCAATGCTTATGCCCAGCCAGCACCTGATCGTCAGAAATCTATTGTATCCAGTCAGTAAGATGTATCGAGATTATATAACATATATTTATGATCAATGTCATTGTATCTCGAGGTTCTGATTATAGCATGGGATCTGCTATAACCTCTTAACATGACAATTAACCTTTGAAAACTACCATTATTATAGTGGACGTAGAAAAGTATGTACTACAATGGTAAGATATCATCATGCATATCTAATTGTACACATTATACGGTAATCAAAACTAATAGATAGTTGGGTCTAGGACACCCACTATTTCAACGAAAGGGGGTTATATTTTATTCCCACGGTTGTTTTTGGTCGAATTGCACTTATCAAATTTTATTAGATCTTGTGTTAGGGAAATTATAATTTTATTTTTAACCTTAATTACCCTATTTACTTTTAACCGTGGAAAATAAAAGTAAAAATGTTACTATTCACCCAAAATTATTTTCTTCTTATTGAACCACTTTTTTCATACTGATGTCAACCACTTCTATTAGATTTTTTAAATTCACCTCATAGATGTGGTAAAATTATGTTTTATGCAGATTTGAAAATGCTCCTAGAAGGTGGTTAAAAGTCGGTAAAAAGTGAAATAAAATTTTTATGTATCTAAACTTATTATAAATTGACTCCAATGAATTAAATTGAAAGTTATAGGTGTTATATATCTATTTTGACCTAAAAAAATTTAAATAAAATAAATACTTTTTTAAATAAAAAGGCGGTATTAAACAATAACATAGTGTTTTTCACTATTTATCAAAATTTGAATGTTTACAGAAAAATACTAAAAATTCACCCTAAGCTAATTTCGATATTCCGAATCCAATAATGAAGTCCATTGTGAATGATAAAATTTATATTATTTCAAAAAGTGTGTATTATTATTCATAATAGCTAATTTGGTTGACCGCTGTGTGTTAGAATCTCGAAGTTGCATACAATGAAAGCTATTGCATTATTCAAAGGGAAATGTACCGTTGAAGATTGTGGTGTTAAAATATGGAAGTGGAGAAGATGTACCAGAACCTCTATCATAATTATTGGTGGTCAGGGATAAAGAAAGTATTGCTTGAGTTCGTTTCACGATGACTCAAGGTCAGCCGGTGAATGTCGAGCATCAGGTTCCAGCTGTCTTGGCCCATCCAATTAAGGTACCAGAGTTGAAATGGGATGGTATCTCTCTGGACTTTGTGATGGGGTTACCAGATACATCTAGGGGCAACGACTCTATCCCAGTGATCGTGGGCCAACTCACCAAGTCAGCTCACTTTCTACCCATCCATGAGTAGGTACATGTAGAGGGAATCAGATGCCTCTATGTCTAGGAGATAATACAGCCTCATGGGGTGTCATCGACAATCATCTCATATCATGACACTCGATTTACATCTTGTCTATGGTGGTGATTATATAAGGTGTTCCGCATAAAACAGGGATTGAGCAGAGCCTTTTATCCACAAATGGATGGTTAGACGAAGAAAACCATACTGACCCTAGAGGACATTCTACGTGCTTGCATTTTGGATTTTGGTCATAGTTGGGAGGAAGACTTTCCAATGGTTGGTTTTTTAGAAAAATAGCTACCACTCCACTATTGACATGGACACATTGGAGGCCTTGTATGGGATACCTTTTAGATTGCCCTTATGATGGAAAGAACTAGGGGAGTCTGCACTTATGGGTCTGGAGTGCTATAAGACACCACTGCGAATGTACATATCATCTAGGATGAGATGAGGATTGCATAGATCAGGCATAAGTCTTATGCCTGCCGAAGATGGTGACACATGGAATTAGAGGAGGGGTATCATGTATTCCTTTGGGTTTCACACTGATGTGGATTATGAAGATTTTTCTAGGTTGGAAAACAATCTTCAAGGTTTTTTAGACTTATTTAGATCCTAAGCATAGTTGGGATGGTGGCATACAGCCTAGATCATCTCTCACAGATGTACCAGGTGCTTGATCTTTTTCACAAGTCACAGTTGAGGAGGTACGTACGTGATCCATCACACGTCATCTACTGGGTCAAGGTGAAAATTGGTGATGGGGCGATGTTTGTGGATATCCTAGTGGAAATAGAGGATCTATAGGAGGAGGTCCTATGTGGGTAGTGGATTCCTCTGGTGTATGTTCGGTGGCAGTACAATGATCTCCAGGACACAACATGGGAGTGGGAGGATCAGATTCATGCTCAGTACCCCCAATTTATTTGATTAGTTTTAGTTTTTTATTTAGGGAACAAAATTCCCCATTGTCGGGATAGTGTAATTTCATGGAAATTCCATTTTATTTTTTCATCTTATGGAATTATTATAAGACCACACGCTTTGACGACACGTGAATCTAAGGCCATGTGAGACTGGAATATGGATTTTGAATTGTTTGTCGTTCACTTAAGTAAATGTGTGAGCAGGTTTTTCTATCATTTAAATAGTTTCTCAAATTAAAAATCGGAGGGCCCCATTGAATTCAGAATGTAGGGAATCACATAGAAAGGACATAACATCGGATGAAAAGGGCCAAATAGAAATGTAAATTTCAGACATCTCAATAAATAAAAAATTAATGTTAAAAACTAAATATATTTTATTTTCTCATCCATGGAGTGGTAGATGGAGACTCTATAGTGCAACGATGAGTCACATTGATGAGGTTCATTAATTGTTTTCTAACTCATAGTGTAATGATGCTTTAATGACATGTAACTATGACGTTGTTTAATAAATGAAACAGCATAATAGAAATGTTGGGTCGTGTTTCTATTTTATTTTGGTTGATGCATTGGTTGAATGATAATAAAATTTCAAGGGTTCTCTTAAGAACAACCCTAGAACATCATCTCCAATGAAGAATGACAAAATCAAATGAATTTTAAACATTTTTGACACACCTTGAAGAACAGATAAGGAAGTGATGAATTACATTGAAATTATGAAAACTCGAGGACCATATGATGTGGCATAAAACAACACTGTGATATGTTTTTTTTTATTTTAAAGTTCTTCCACATTCCTTTATTTGGAAACAAAGAACATGGATCAAACCACGAATAGGTTGATTCATATATCGTGTGTTCTAGTGTTAGGGTTATATTATTTTGGATTTCTCAATTTGGGATTCAAACATAGGTTGTCTTAATTGAAATAAACCCCCAGACTATTCCCTACTTTAATCCTCTAACACATAGGGTCTGGGACAGTAGAAACAGGGCATGATCACCTTTGTTCGATGTGTTCATTGTGTCTGAACCCTCAAAGTTATGTCAAGACGATTATAGGACCTTTGCGGTGAAGATGATGTTCCCTGGAGAGCGTAGGTGTAGGAGGCGCATAGAATAGACCAGTGGAGCACATCTAGTGGTCCACTGAAAAATCTGTCATCATTTTGAGGATGATGGGGGTAGAACGGTGGAAATGGTTGCATTTAGAGTTGGAGGCACACTCATCGCCGCAATGGAGTGGTAGGAGGCTTCGACCAGTCGGCCGTGGTGGGAGAGGGGACACGAAGCACCCGCCCGGCACCACATTGAGGGTCATCCTGAATTTGGGCCATACGAGTAGCTGGTGACCCATAGTCCTTCAAATGCGAAAGGAGGGCCCAGTTTGTCCATAGAGAAGTATAGGTTGGACATGGAAACCGGTCACGTCCGAGTTGGATGGTGCACCACAGTCCGCCCATGCGGCCGAGCTTCGAGTAGGTGGGCTACGCCCCCTGCCAGTGGGCTGAACACGCAGCCCAGAGTGTCGGTCCCGCAGCCCAGTTTGGCAGACCTATGCCGATGGGATAGACCCATACCTAGCAGCCTGGACCCACAATGGCTAGCCAGGCCTTCACCAATCGGGCCAGGCTGGACTAGACTGGGTCGCTGGGTGACCCGACGGGCTGCACCCTCGGCCAAATCGAGCCAGGTCCAGCGACGCCCAGTGAGCCTGGCCCACTATTCAGACCAAAATCAATTAACCAAGACCCGAACTAGGCTAGGTCGAGTCAGTAAAATAATTAATCCATGGTATGTGGGACCCCTAGGCTTGGTTGGTCGGTTCGGTCTGACCAGGTTGGACGGGAATAGATGGAACTAGCCATTTTTTTCTAAAACACTCGTATCTTGCAAACTATGTGTCCAATTTACAAGACATTTCTGGATTTGGGACCCTCTAGATGAGGTGGATATTTTGAAATTCCCTAAAGAGGCTATAATTTATGTACAGATGTGATGAATAGATTGAGGAGTAGTTCTCCCAAGCACGCTACGTACCGAACCCTGTGGTTGGATGAGACCTGAAGACTGCTAATTATCAACTCTATGTGACTCAATGAAATCCTAGTGGGACGATGCCCTATGTGAACCAATGGACCCATTGTGGTTAATGGATCTATGTGAACTGGCAGACCCATGATACTTTAGAGGAGGAGTATCTCAGTATGGCCATGGTGGGAAGCGACTCTGTGTGACCCAACAGACCCATGGTGGGGAGCGGGTCTGTGTGAACCAGCATACACACAGTACTAATCAGAGATGAGTACCACAACAGAACAAGGATTGTGGGAAGTGAATTTTCTGAGACCTGATAGACCCACTTTACTCGAAAGAGGAGGTGTCCTCCAATAGCAGAGGAGTTTGATATTGAGACTATTTATTCTTCTATCACTACCCTAAATGTATACATAGTGTGATTTGTCTTACCCATCATGTCTTTCATTGAGTATTGTTGTGTGGTATTTTATTTTTTGGGTCCCTACTGAGAATCGAGTCACTCACTACTAAACGGGCTCCTCCAACTCATGGTGTGTCCCGCACTGGCGATCCATGTTTTGACGGAGACATAGGTGGACTGGGACCCAGAGGTGCTTAGGTAGATAGGACTGAAAGATACTACGATAGTGGACATGGTTTCCTAGGACCTAGCGGGTCCTAGTAGGATTGGATGGACAAGAAATTCTACTTCGGCTTCCAGTTGCTACACTACTCTCACCATCAGTTGGGGTTTTTCCGTGGATGGCCATCAGAGATTCTTTTTTTTAATTTAAGATTTTATTTTCTTTTGTTGTTTTTTTATTCTCGTCTACATGTATTTGTTTTACTTCTACTCTTATCTTCTTTAGTGATACATTTTTCATTCTTATTGTGTGGGCCTTATTGGGGTGTCTGTGTGCTTATAGGTTCTCAAGAAAATTCCTCACACATGAAGGTTGACACCTTCAACACAAGTCACCAACCACTGTCCATCGAGATGTGGGCATGGGGTAGTAAGACATGGGCCCCATGGGGTGGGTCGTGACACTATGATTTATAAAACCCATTTACCCTATTTTTAATTTTTAGTTTTATTAATTGAAACATCATTATAATTTCTAGAAAATTCTATTTGGATTTAACTGATAATGTGAAATGAATCATTATTTTAATGCGTACCACATAAATGGAACAACATGTAATCATGTCTATTATCTGATTTGAATATTTTTATATATTGTTAAAGGAACAATTATTTTAATGTGTATAGAATGATGGAAGTTACCCGTTATCCTGAAAATTACCTAGAAAAACTGTACACCCAATATTATTTCACTCAAAAAATTATTTTAAATCCCTCAAACCCCCGAAAAAACCATCACTTCAACCTTTTCTCAGGAATGAATCTTTTTGGGAGATTCCAAATCATTCTGAGGGGGTTCTATAGCCATATGAATTCTGTTATTTATAATTCAAAGCCTGAATCAAATATACTATCTTCTCCTGATTAGTGTATATCATATCAATTCGTATTCCATCTATTATTCCTTCTCCTTTTCATGTTTTGGGGGATTCCATTTACTATTTCTATTGATCTATACCTAACTAGAGATATCTAGATCTATGATTTTAGATATATTTCTAGATTTATTAAATCTCGATATATTTTGTCTTTGTTTTGGTATTGGATCCATATCTTAGATAAACGCCGCCATGTTGATCAGATTTTGGGGATTTCTTTTGAGTGAATATTCATTAAAGAATCGATATAGGTGGTATCAAATCTGAATCGCAATGTCATTATTTTATTATTTATTAGCAATTTTAATAATTTCAAGTGTTTTTTGGAAATTATAATCCCTAATTGAATTAATTAATGTGTTACATTAATTTTTTGAGTTGAATGTAAAAATGTGATATTTAGGTATTATTGAATGGGATAATTAATTGGATAATTACATACATGATTTTAGTATTACAAATTTTAATAATTAACTGTGGGAATTAATTATTATGTCATTGAGATGTTTGAATTCAGTAATTATTAGTGGAATTAAATATGGATTTTGGGTGTTGTGAATACAGAAAATTTATTGGGAAATTAACAATGGGAAACTAAGATTTTGGTTTTAGATAATTAATTAGGGAATTAATTACGGGATAATTGATAACATGAAATGGATAATTAATGGGTGAATTAATTTTAATACTCTGGTATAGTCTATTTTAATAATGAATTGATTAATTAATAATGATATTTTTAGTCTAGAAATTCAGTTCATCAATCAGTGCATTAATTATGAGTAAGTGAATAATTAATGATAGAGTTAACTAAAGATATTGATGTTCTTAATTAATCAGGTAACTAAGTATGTTGGTTTTAAATGAAGACTAATTATTGAATTAGCAATGAGGATGAGTTGATTAATTAAATGATAAATTAATTAATGGGATATTGGGGTAAGAGGTTTAATGTCAATTAAACCTACTTATTTTGATGTTTTGTTATATGTGATAATGCTGTAAGTGTTTGTTAACATAGGAAATTTAGACACATGAGATATATGTGAAACTGTGAGTGGTAACATTGTCATTTGGATAACTATTATGAATGGTAACGTGGTTATTCCAATTGTGTCCTAAAATGAATGGTATCATAGTCATTGTTTTGTGAAATACTAATGGTAACATGATCATTCAAATTGAGTGATTAAATTAATTCTAACATGCTCTTTCATTAGTGAAATAATAATGGTAAAATGTTTATTCAAAAACATGGAAATCCTTGGGGAAATATAAGATTCACCCATGGGCGAAGCATTTATTGAGGTACAGGTATCTATGGCAACCTAATGTTTTTATCTCATTAAAGAGTGAATATTTAGTATTGTGATAAACTATTTGTTTGTGAATTTATTTTATGCTTATTATAATTGTGTACAATGTTTCTAATAGACTTGTGTTAAACCCCATTTGTGGTAGCCTACTGAGTAATATTCACAACCTATTTGGGATACCTTATCGGTACCCAAAAAAATTTATTTTTGTAGGGCAGGTTAAGGGAAAGGTCCTTAGATTTGATTGACTTTTGGGATGGAGCACGAATGAGGGAACATGACACGGTTCGAGACTAGCTATGGATTCATTATTTTTTTAATTATAGTTCAATTTTAGACACTTTAAAATTTACATTGGCATGTCAGGTTTCCTTTTAACATGACTATTGTATTTGTTATTTTGGTTATCTTAGGACATATGTATTTTTTAGGATTATATATTTGATTCCACTATTCCTTATTTACATCCTCAACTGTTTTACTATGAAAAAAATATATATTCTCCCCATGACTGACTTACCAGACCCACAAACCTATTTCGAAGCCTCTAGTGTATGGTTATGTGCTCATATGGTTAGGTGATTGACCAGTATGGGGAACTATAATGTGGAACCCAAGACGAGATGTTACATTTAATCACAAATACTTTACCTTGACAAAACCCATGTCAAGATTAAAATTTGATTCAATATGAAACAAATTATGGTATATGTTCAAGCATATTAAGAACATATC
The DNA here is from genome assembly GCA_963277665.1 of Viscum album. Lineage (NCBI taxonomy): Eukaryota > Viridiplantae > Streptophyta > Magnoliopsida > Santalales > Viscaceae > Viscum > Viscum album. The sequence continues at coordinate 1,553,572,674 of OY728121.1, read as the reverse complement.
CCATAAAATTTACTCTATACAACCTAAGGAATGTGTCACATTCACCCAACATACCCTTAGAGAGTACACTACTATAAAAAGTGGTTCCGTAATAGACCCTTGTAGTATGAATTTTTATATTTTATAATAAATGAAATAATGATTATATTATATTATTATAAATATTTTTTATAAATGTTTAATTAAATTTATAAATAATAAATTTTGATATGATGAAATTATTTTTTTGAGATATGTATATATAAGTATATATATTAAATTAAAAAAATATTTATGATATTTTAAATAATTTGAGGAAAAGAAGTTATATTAATAAATTTTTTTTAATAAATAATATTTATCTATATATTAATTATACAATAATTTAATAATGTTAAATGTAATTTTTATAATGGTAATACTGTTTTTAGTATCATAAAAAATAATATTTTTCATGAAATAAGTATTTTTAAATAAATGTGAAAATTATTCTATTAGTAAATTTATTCCGAAAACATAAATATTATTTTTGATTTCATCACATAAAAATTATATAATGTTTAATTAGTAATAATTTTTTTTCAAAATCAAAATTTGTGGGTAATAAATATATGAAAACAGTATAAATATAATTTCTGCATTGTGAAAAAATAATGGCCAAATGTGATGTCATAATCATCAAATAAATAATACTCAACAAAATATATATTTATAATTTTTTATAATGTGTTTTTATGTAGTGTGATTAATTATATAAACTCAAAATTATTTTTCTTAAACCTCTATTACATTTTATAGTTTTGACATTGATTAAGCTTAGTCAAGACTCACATACATAGCACGCAGTGTATTATTTTACCATTTTGACTCTTAAGACACATAAAATACTAAAAAACTACACTTTGTATCAACAAATGGTCAATAACTGAGGTATGGTTTCTAATTTTGATTATTTAATTAAATAGAGTCCAAAAATAATTTTTCCATATTTATAAATAATACACTCCACATTATCTATAAATATACATCCATCCTCTGAGTAATCTTCACTAAAAACACTATTAATATTATGTTAAGAATTTATATTTCCAATTTTTGATTTTGTAATGTTTTTAAAAAATACCATTTGTTGTTTTTATTATTCCCATTTCTCGGTACAACTTTGTTAAATCTCATTAAACCATTACATGAAATATTATATACATGTTTTATGCTATTGATATTATACTATAATTTTCAATACCAATCTATTGTATTGTAAATACCCATAAGCATTTCAACTCATAGGTATTAACCATGATATTATTATAATTAATTGATGGGGAAATTCCATATATGTAACTGAAAATCCTCAATAATGGTAGTGAATTTGAATTAATACATTATTATGATGTATGATCTATATGTAAAATAAATAAATGTACATGATATTGAAGTGACATGTGAGCCAGATATTATATCACCCTCCAATGATATTGGTAATGTTATTATCACACGAAATACCACGTACGGTTCACGATAGGTTATCCAAAAAACAGTCTATAAAAATTTCACAGTGGTTATCCCATACTTATTATTATAATGTCATGTTTTATGTTGTTTCCAAATTATTATGTTGCATTGATGTTATCATCGTATATCATACCTTGAGTTACAAGTTTATAATTGTTTCCTCTTTTATGTCAGAATGATATGCCTGTTATCTAACATGTATTAATTCAAAAATGATATTAATTTAGTATTCTCTTATTATGAATTATTTCTACACCATTCCTTATATATATAATTGGGTTATTTTTTGCAATTTAAATGATAAGTGGATATTAGAGGAATGTTTTGTAGTTTTCAAATAATGTTTTTGTTTCCATAATTCATGTTATTATGAAATATATATAAATTAACAATTAAACTAGTATTATTTATATTTAATTATTGTATAATGTGTTTCCTTATATGATAAATCATTAACTATGTTGAATTAATGGTATGGGTTTTTAGGTACTGTTCATAAAATCATTTAATAGAAGAGTGTCACGAACCAGCCCGAGTCGACCCTGAACCAGTCACCCTGGCTAGCCCATGACAAGTCCCGATAGGCATTCACAATCCTCCAGAGATGGAAAAAAGTACCAAGGGAATCAATATAATTCACTAGGGAATGACGTTTCCCAAATATAAACAATGAATCAAACATTAGATAGAAATGGAGATCCCAAATTACATTTATGTAAAAATTGAACTGAACATTTTTTGTTCAAAAAACTAAAAGTAAAACTAAACCAACAACTCAACTGAACAAACCCAATAAACAACTAACTCCATGTGACCCCTCTGGTCACTCTCCAACACAACGATCACAGGTAGCCCATGGTGATTGATCTCAAGCTGAACCTACACAAGGGCTAAAAATAGAAGAAGACTATAGTCTTGAGTATAAAAACACTGTAGGTTAGCCCGATATTTTATTAACAATGCACTTCCATTAAAATAAAAGAAACATAATTTTCAAGTTTTAAATACTAGATATAAATGTTTGTTTTACAATTTAGATCCCATGCTATGAAAAAATTTCCAGGAAGAAACTTGCATGTTTTATAAGCAAGAATGCATGTAAGAATTTCAAAGAGGTGCAAATTCAAAATGAAAATAGTTTCCAAGAGGATTACATTAATGAAGGTAATATTTTAAATAAAACACAAACACTACTGAATTTACCAACTAAGAACACCTTATTTCAGTGGTGAGTACATAATAGCCAATGAGCACATGTCTTGGGAACACCCCTAGGCAGTAGTTCGTTGTGGGACCCAGGTACCTCATATCCCAGGGGAAGTAACCATACCTATATCTGTTCTCGTTCACAGGAGCCACTAGTTGGGAGCATACCCACAACCCAATGCTTCCCCAACAGCATAATCATAGTTTATTTAGTGCTGTCATCATCAAACATTCTTTGTGACATAGGGGCCAAATCCCACAGGATCACTAGCATACTATTACAGGTCCGCCCTCCTAGATACCCAGGATTTCCATTTTTGTGATAAAAAAAGTTAAAAATCAATAAAATTAAATTTTAACATAATTATTCCATTTAAAAATCATAAAAACATCAAACAATCCACACATGTGTCTCACATTTTTTTCACTGATAAATAAACAACCTAAACTTTCCTATAACAATTTCATGAAGTATAACGATGCCTTGTACATAAAATCCATTCAATAATGATCTTTTAAGACCAAATACCAATCAATACCATATAAACCCAAATTTGGATACCCCAAAACCATTTAATAAATCCATTTCATGTACAATAAAATGTCAACAAAATATAAAATATGAAATACACAGGGAAACCATTTTTATAAAACAATTTCCAATGAGGCTTTAAGCCTTTCTCAAAACTAACATTTGACAAAGGTATTAATTTAACATTTATTAACCAGGTTTATACACACAATTTAAATCATAAAACCACTTTTATAAATCCCATAAAATTGTCATGTTACATATTCAAAACCCAACCATTTTCATAAGGATATGAAATAGGCCATTTTTGGGCAACTCGGTCCAAAACAAGTTGTGAACCAAATCCCATTTGTTTTAAAAACCAAATACATATTGGAAAGACATTGAAGGACCCAAAATACCATTTTTCATTCTTATAATGAATTTATAAATCCAAATAAATTATTTTTAAATCACACATAACACATAAAATCCAACTGGGAAATTTACCGAATGCATGACATGCACTTTTAAACTAAATAATTTATTTTAGGCACTTGAAATGGAATAAAGCACCTCTTTCATTCCATATATTATTCAAACTAATGTAGACTGTTCAAAATAAAATAAACCAGGTTAAAAACCTCACAAAAATTTTGTAAAAGATAATGTAACATTTGAACAAATACTTGGTGTGCACTTTTATGACAAAATAGCACGGCCTTTCACAAAACAATGCTTAAAAAATTTCACACCAACAAAATTATACAAAGGCTGAAAATAGTAATAAAAATATATATAAAGTGTTAAATATAATAAAATGATGAAACATAAATGATAAAGTCAAGGGGGAGAGATATCTTACCTCAAACCTTGGCATAATGGAAACGCATACCCAATATCACCATCTGAGTGTTTATAAACCCTAATGTTATGACTACCTGCCCCAAACGAACAAAAACCCCATTAAAAATCATGGTATAACATAATCCTAGGTTTAAAATGAATAGGGGAGAATTTAAAACCAATAAATAATGAAAGGAGGAGGAAGAGGGAGGAGAAAAGAGAAGAAATCTCACCTTGCCACCTAGAAAACTCATAATATTCCATTAGATATGCACCTTTATAGAAACATTAATGGCTTAAAACATCATATAGATTCTCCTGTGGTGTGTAATAACTAGGGGAAGAATATTTGTGGGAAAAAGTGTATGAATTGAATGATTTGGGGATGAAAAAATTTAACTTCTCAATTCTGGGAGACTTGAGGAAACCTGAGAACATTCTCCATAATATGCAATTCAAATGAGATCGAAAGAGGTAAAATAGATATTGGGTGTTAGGATAGGTAATTTGGCTTCTAATGAGAGGTAGAATAATAGAAAAATATTAAACAATGAAAATGATAACAAACAAACAATTATTTTTTTTAAACTAGAAATGGGCCCACGTGTTGGCCCAATACCAAAATAGGTAACCCAAATTTACCCTTATTATAAAATACTATGGGGTCCAAAATGATTTTTTAGTTTTAATATATCAGTTGAGGAAAATGGAATGTTTAATTAGTGAAAAATGGAGAAAAATGAAGGTGTTATAATAGAAAAAAATTTTGTTTTTAAATTTGGAAATGGGCTCAGGGTTGGCCCAAAACATAAAATTACCACCATTTCTCTAAAAACTCTTAAACATGCAATTGGGAACCCAAATTAGGGTGATTAGAAAGATATAATAATTTTAAACTCAACATTAATCTATTCCAATACCCACAAAATGGATCAGGATTCCTAATGAACTGGATCAGAAAAAGACATGAAAAATAGGGTGTGAGAGAGACCACCAAATATTTTTAGTAAACTATTCCAAGATAAATAAATAAACACTGTAGAGTGTTGAACCCTTGTATATTGTTACCCTATGAATATATTATCATTTTTATATTCATCATTATTTAACTATGTAAAATTAAATAACCTATCATTCATATATTTTGTTCAACTGTCACATGTTTCCCAAAAAGAATCGAATATTTTTGTTACTTCGGCTAACATGATAGTGAGGTAGTGGAAAACAAAATAATTCTACACCCGACTTCTCACCTCCACATTTATGGTGTTTCAATATATGGTTAAAACTTATAAAATTATGGTTTCCTAAATTTAAAATAATTAATATTCATTTCTAAATAAATAATAAATAATAAATCATGTTTTCCCTGAACTGGAAAATTTCCATGGGTCCACTGGGCACTTGATGGACTTGAAGTTACACCCCAACATTTTTTTCCATATTGAAGACCCATTTTGAGGCCACTGTGTACATGCTTCTTTTTTAATCAAAATATAGATCCCAGTACCCTGTATATTTTTAAATGTCTATTCCCTGAAACTTTTTCATCACATATTTAAACTCTAAAACAGCCTAATAAATATAGTTAGGCCACTCCCAATATAGAATTACCTCAACAAAGATCTCAAGTAATTATATATTTTTTAATCCACCAACTGATTAAATATTTTTATCAGATTTTCATGTACTCATCTAATAATCAAGAAACATATAAAACATAAATGTGAAACACACACTAGAAAACTTTTATACATATTTTGATACATATCTATTGTTCCCCAATTCATCAAAATCTTATATTTCTATTCATATTGAAAGGAAACAATATTCATAAGAATAAATATAGTATTTTTAGTTATGCGAATGGTGAATATCTAGAGGTTTACATTATTTTACATATATAAACTTTAATTATTTTCAATATCATGAATTTATTCATTATGATCTCTAACTAAATTAGTCTAGGAAGAAATATCTAAATCATTATGTTGATATGGGATTTCCAATGTATAATGTAGAAATCAAACCCACATATTTATGTGTTCTTATATAAACTATTTAAGGACTTTTTTATCAAATATATGAATGAAAATAATAGTATAGATTTGTCTTGTTATTACTATAATAGTACCATTATTCAAAAAAATGAAATGACTTTCACTATTTAATGTATTTGTAAATATGATAATATGATTTTTTATAGTTGAGCCAATATTAATTCATAATTAATAGATCCAACCCTAACCCATTTTGTTGAATAGATAAAACAAGGTTAGACATTTTGAATACCCCATACCCATATATTTCAAATGGAAATGAAAATGATTCCTAACATAGACACCCCAAATATGATGCCAATTTTATAAAGCTTGTATGGATACCATACAAAAGAATTTATTAATTTAATAGGTTAGAATATTAATTTTTATTATTCATTATGTTAGTTTGGAAAGGATATACATAATATAATTCTAGACTAATATGTGGTTGATATATCGAAAATCATCTAGAGAGGTACAATCACTAATAAGGAAATAGATTATATATATGATTTTTAGTATTTAAATAATATGAGATACATTTTTTAATTGGATAAGTTAAGATTATTGGTTTCAGCATATAAAATATATCAAATAAAATTATAATTTTATCTTAATTTCATCATAAAAATTCAAGAAAAAAATTATTTTCCACAATGGATTCATTGGATTCAAACATATAATATGTTTGTTTTCTTTAATATTTTATTAATTAATGTTTTGGTAAATCATTATACCTGATTAGATGCATTTAGGGAAATGAAGACATATCAATTTTTTTAAAGATTTATTTAACAAAACAGTTGAATCATTATTATTCCAATTACTCCATTAACTATAAGAATCTCATTGACTATTGAGTCTAATTTAATCTCCCTAAATTTGAATAAGAGGCACTTATAACCACAAATTTGGGTCTTACAATTTTCATAATGTTTTAAATTAAAAAATACACAATAACGTTCACTTGTATTGATATTTTATATTTCCTATACATTCTCTTCAATTAATTATATATAAAATTAATTGTATGGTATTTTCACATCATTAATATTTATTATGTAGTTTTTACTCCATGTAGGATAATGTAAGATTGATAAATCTAATAAAATAATGAAATATCATATAGGGTTATGAAAAATAAATCATTACGATAAAAAGTTTCTACACTAAATTAATTTTTTTAAAATATATTATCTTTTTCTAATAAATTTTTAATATTAAAAAATATATTAGTGTACTTTTGACATTATCCTTGAAAAATATAAATATCATTTAAATCAATCTTAATTTAGTTAATTATCATTTTCTTCTTAGAGAGATTAACTCAATACAATAATAAAAAAAATTATTAATTTTTATTTTTATAATAAACAATTTAATTAATAACTTTAATTACACACAGCAATATGTTATGTTGTGGTGAATGGAAAATTTGGTTATTTATCATTATACACGACATGAATTTTTTGACAACACAAAGATATATTTTTTATATTATCAATTAAATGTGATTCTTATAACCTATCTATAAAAATTAGTTATATAATTAGTAATAACTACATTTTTTAAAAATTTATTTAAATAATTTTATATAATGATATCATATTGATAAAAAGTACATAATTTTTTATAAAGTATTTATATGTTTCGAAAATATTAATTCTTCAAAAAATCATTTATTTATTTTTTTGAACAATAATAAAATTAAATTTTTGAGATTTAAGAAAATAAATTTTATAAAATAGAATTAATTTTTCGATATATCCCATCAATAAAATTTTAGGGAAATTTTTTTGATTTTCCATCAATATATTCAATTTTTGTTGATTAATTAAAAATTCTTAATTTTAATTAAATACAACCTTTGTAATTAATTTATATATAAATATAAAAAACATTTTAAAATTTTTTAGGTAAAATTAATTCAATTATATATAAATTAATTGTACTTGGTTGATAATTATAAATATGACATTTAATTTCTATATAAAAAGTTTTCAAACATTTAAACATTTTCTATTTAAAAACATTCTTTCTCCTCTTGTATATGAGATTAATTTTATTAAAAATTTTTCCAATTATTGGAATGGAGTTTTAATAATTTATTCAATATTTTTAATAATAATAATAATATATAAAACTTGATAAGGCAAGCATAATATTTGAAAAAATAATAGTTAAAATCGAAAAATTTATTTACCATAATTAAGATAAATATTGGTTTGCAAAGGGATTAATATAAAATGTTATAGGATAAAATGACTTATAATCTGGTTTAAAACATATTTTTTGTACGAATGTTTTCCTAATAAATTCTAATGTTAGAAAGTGATACATATTTGGACCATATTTCTTATTGAATACATTGGTATTCCTTTTTCATTCAAAACTTTACAATGGTTCATCTCACCTCATTATAAAAGGCCCCCACTCTCCCCTCTTATATGTGCATTAAATTCTATTTGTATAGGCCAATACATAAGAATATTATTTCTCTATATCCCTCCTCTCATACTATAAGAATTATATTTTTTATTTATTCATCCTATTTTTACATTTTGGTGAAAATACAAGTAAGATACCCAAAGAAGATGTAAAATTCATCAATGAGTGTTTTTGATTTATTTCTTCCGAAACCTATTTAAATTATTTTTTATATCTTGATAATATAAATAAAAAAACCATATATATACTAATATTTTTTTATGTTAAATTAATCAAATATAACCTTCTCCAAATCTACAAGATGGGTTATGGAATCATGATTAATGTGTTTGGAGGACTACCACATCACGAACTGATGTGATTCATTTTTTCATTTCTACCTATCATGATTTGAACGAATGATCGAATTATAGTTTATGTATTCTATTTATGATACAATTATTGATTTTTAATTATTATATGACACATTAAATATTTGTTTCTATTTTATGTTAATATAATAACATCGCTCAGGTGTACGGAGGACTACCGCCTCCTAAAGCGATGTGACTTGTTCAGGCTGTACATTAAAGGTAATAATCATGGGTTTAATTAAAAAATGTGATATATACGAAATAAAATTTCTATTTTATTTATAATATATCATTTACCTTTATTTCTTTCAAATCTAAATGAAAACTAAAACAATGATCATATGTACGTATAAATTACCGTCTCCGTGAACTGTATATTTCATATTCTATCACAAAAATTTATTTATTACGTTAAATACATATATACTAAAATTATATGATTTTTATATAATTTTTATAAATATGGAGATAGTGAAACCATTATCAATGTAATAGGATCATAAATGATTAAATAGAAACTATAATAAAATAAAGTGGTTATCTCCTGAAACATGAATTTAGCAGGGATGTATAAGTAAACGATTAAGAAAATGTCAAGTGTAAATCATATATGTTATAATATATATATATATATATGTATGGTTCTATAATATATATATAATGAATATAAATTTATTATATAGTATTTTTTTAATATGTACTAAGGATGCTAGGTCTTGAGGTGTTGGACTTTTAGTATCTTTTATTTCTAGGGAACAAATGAAAATTCACCAATCCTACTTTTTTGTGGTGTTTATATTAACACTTTAAATTCTTATATCAATATTAATATTCTATTAATAATTTTTATTTATTGCTAATTTGTTATTATTTTTTGTTTATTATAATTAAAAAGGTTACTAAACTAGTAAGGAATTTTTGAATCAATTTTCCAAAATTGAGATGTACAAAATGGTACGACCCTATATTATTTTATGAGGTGAATGTATAGACCCTTTGATAAGTATTATCTTTAATTTATCCTCCTGATATTTGAATCTCTATATAATGTTATTCCATCACAGGTCTTATGATTAAAAGATAGAAATTTATTTTTGAGTTTTTTTTACAATATCATCATTTATCGGGATTGTTCATGATTAGGTATTATAATCCATCTCTTAAGAAACTATTTAATTTTCCTCCCCTCTATACTTTCATTATATTTCCATGTAATGTTAATACTTTTTAACTATTTTTATATAAAATAAGGGATAATGTTTTCATATAAATCATTCTTCATTTTTTCTATTTGGTGAAACATATTTTTTCATCGAAATCATAGTTTTAAAAAATTGATTTATAAAATTTTATACTAGTCAAATATTATATTCAAAATATTTTATAACAATGTATGAATTTTATAATTTTTTAAATTAATATTCATTTAATTTTCAAAATAATTATAATTTTTAATCTACAAAATAATTTAATAGAATAATTTTTTTAATGAATAGGACATGAATAAAACATCCCATCATCAAGACAATTTTTTATTTGATGCTTCCATTATAATTTTAAAAGTATAATTTAAAATTATTTTTTTTTCATTGTTATATTTTTTAATTTAATTTTTCAAATATAAATTATGTTTCCCAAAAAAATATTTTAAATAATTTTTAAAGCTTCAACTATATGTTTTTTAGATAATTATTTTAGAACTGAATTATGAATTTTTAATTTAAAAAAAATTGAGAGACAATATCACTACCTCAAGTAATGTTCCAAGAAAAATATAATTCGAAAATTATTCTCCATCTATGATGATATGCATAGATGAAACTCGTTATTTTATTAGGATATAAACATTTGATACCATTAATTTTATTTCCCTAAAAGGTTTATTTCAAAAATATGTTTACGAACCATTTTTTCATCCAATGGTTAAAAGGACAAAAAAATATTATGAACCTCACACCATTTCACACGGGTTATTCTATGATTTATTAATAAAATTATTATTGATTATATATAATTTATATAGGTTATGATCTTTTAAAATGTTTATGAAACCCATATAATTTCATGGGTTAGTATATTTTAGGTTTTTTCTTATCTTATGGAACACATATTTATGACATTCATTATGTGAGGGTTGTTACATTATTACTAAGGGTGATAGTTATGTGGTAACGAAATATGGTTGCTATAGATATCTCGATATAATTCAGGGATTAGTGATAAAGGTTCTATAAATTCAAAGGGTGAACAGTTAGTTAGACTAAGCCTAAGATGGTCGGTTTATGGGTGGTTTGCCTAATCCTGAAAAATATGGTGCATGTATGGTTTTACCAAGACCAAAGTCGGTACCCAGGTGGTTAGACAAAGACAAGAATGTTATTAATTTTTTTTTGGTATCATTGACATATTGTTTTCTTTTACTATTTTTGCCACATATTTATTTTGTATTACAATTTTATTATCTCGTGTATAAGTTGCATTAATTTACTTAAGATTCATATATTCTGAAATGAAAATATTTATTCTAGGACTCAATTTTATCATCACTGATATTCATGGTATTTTTTTAAAATTTTAGGTTCATGTTATCATACCCTTATGTTCATATTAAGATAATTAATCACTATTGTTAACAATTTATGAGCATATGAAGTCACTCTTTCTTATGTTTCCCTCCAGATGATATGATAAAATGTATTATGTCGGATTTTAATAAGATGGTTTCTTGTGATGAAGGAAACTGCAAGATAAAATGTAGCTCACTCAAGGAGATGTTATTTAGGTTTTCATGTTTCCAATGGAACTAACTATTACATTTCTCATGCATGTGTTTTATAAGGTCAGGATTATTCATATAAGAAGATTCAATATCTATTTAAGAAAATAGTGGGACACTATAATTGGTATTATAGGTTATGATATGTTAAAATTGGGAAAATAATAGGGGAAAACCTTATTGATATCACATAGGGACATATCAATCGATTAGTATATGGAAGATACATCGTATATAAAAATGTCCAAAACATTATCAAATTGAAAAACACATTACAAAACATCATGATGGATTGAAATAGATAATGACTATGAGTGGAATTCATTTATCATTGGGTGTCATAGATTAAATAAGGTATCATTAGTAATACATTTTATAAGTAATTTTTCAGGATTATATTTCCCCATCATGATTATTTTTTCTTACAATTTTTTTTGGTTTTAGTCATTGGATAGAAATTAAAAATACAAATTAAATTTGATTTCTTTGTAAAATGAAATGTTATTACACCTAAGTAGACAGATGTTATGGGAACTTAAATGAAAAATCAAATTGTTATTATCAGAAAGCATCCTAAAATATATGAATCATGTAGGACATATATGCGAACAAAGGATAAAAATCCCTTATACTGAGTACTTCATGTGGAAACATTCACTTTCCTTCAGAGTAAACATTGATATAATTATTTCATAGAAATGGATCACTATAAATGAAATAGGATTTTCTATTCTCGAGTGTTTGGTATATGAAAAAATTGTTTTTTCTATAAAAAAATTGGATATTGTAGTTGATCCATGGTGGAATCATATCAATAATACGAGGAAATTGGATGAAATTAACATCATGGATTGGGTGGAGTTGAATAATGTATATTTAAATAATTAAATTCATCATATTATCTTTATGAAAATAGAGTAAGAGTTCTATTTGTAAAATAAAAATGGTGATTAATCAGTAAATACCTTTGAGGACAAACTTACAAGATGTTTGAGAAATGATTTGGGTATTATCATCTAAACTAAAAGTAAGGATGATTGATTTTTCGAAGGCTTAAAACCATATCACAGAAGTTAATTAGAAATAAGAGACTTCCTTTTCTATGATGGGATTTTTCTATATGGAATGAAGGTGGAAATGTGGGATGGGGTTTCATGTCAATCTCATGGGTTTGATAGAAAATAGAAGATTGAGTTCAAATGTATATCTTAAAACTATAAATACTAGAATATTTTCTTTATTATGATCAACCCATGGAAAAAACATGGGGAAAATTATATTAAGGATACTAGTAGATGTTTTAGGTTTGGAGGAAAATGACACCATGAAATTAATTTTTAATGTGATTGGTGGATGTTAGTAATTAATGTGAATTAAGGGAAAACTACAAAAAATTAACCACCTGCACTCTGGGTTTTTAAATTAATAGATTATGTATACTATAATAAGTACTGCCCAAATTAGAAGGTTGATGATGATGTATGACATCAATAACCTCTTTTATTGTGGTGATAAATATCATAAGATCATAGTTTCTAACATGGGGTGCAATAATTTCATGTTGAAAGGTACAATTACCATCCACTATAGAACTGGAACTATCATACATTCCTTTGAATTATACCATTTTGTCTTATCTCTAGATTTTCTTACTATATCCATGAGGCACCCAAAAAATTGTATGTTCAATTTTAAGGGAAAACTCATAATATAACAATTAATAAATCTTATGTATTTGAATCTACTCCAGTTTATGTTTGTGGTAATGTGAGCCATATAAATCACATCATTCTTCCTCTTGTCAAAATAGATTTTATCATCGGAATTAATTATCATTGCTGATATAAATACAAATTCAATAATAATTTAAGGAAATTCATATTTGATATTAAAAATAAATCTATGATCATATACCTATTTGAAGATATGTATGAGATTAAAATGGAGTTTATTTCAATTTTATGGTTATTAATTCCCCTTTATATGTGTTTTTTTATCCCGTATTTTTTTGGGGAAACATGAAATTTATGGAATTCAAATTGTAATAGAATTTTTATATTTATTTCAAGATTATTTTTATTGAAATCCACCAAAATTATAACATTATATTTCAATAGAACATATACCTGGTTCCAAACCAATTTCAAATACTCAATATGGAAATGCTCGAATTGAGATGCATGAATTAATGAAGAAGCATAAATATAACATTAAAAAGGGATTCATTCACCTATATGTTTCACAATTATTATCATCTAATCTTTAAAAAATTGATCAATGGAATTCTACATTGATTACTGGGAGTGGAAAAACACCACAATAAAGAACAAGTATCATCTATCACATATTGATGACCTATTAAATCAATTATGTAGTTCTCAATACCTTTCCATGATTTAAATTCATTATAGAAATTATCAATTTATTTTCAATGAGGTGGATATACCCAATACAACATTCCATAAATTCTATATTCACAATGAATATATAGTGATTCCAATCGGTCTTATTAATTCCCCAACTTCCTCCATGGATTTAATGAATAGACTGATTAGAGATTACATTGATCAGTTCGTATTAGTCATTATAAATGTTATTATTATTTATTCAACATGGATGAATGATTTTTAAAGACCCATGATATTTATATTATATAACAAAAGGAAGATGAAACTATAATATTTTTTACAATGTGTATCTTTTGGCTGCATGAGGTTTCATTTTGGAGTCTTATAATCTCAATAGAGGGTATATTAGTCGATACATTAATAATTAAAGATACTTAATGTTTTCCTTGACCATATATGGTGACTAAGATTCATAGTTTTAATGATATAGTAGAAAATTATCCTTGGTTTTTGGATAATTTCCTACATCAATCTAATCATCCTCCCATGTTAACTCATAAGGGAGCCAATATCCTTTACAAAGATAAATGAGAAGAATATTCCATGGAACTAAAGAGAGGATTATTAATTTAACATGATCTCAAATTATATTAGAGTAGATTAGAGTTTTTAATCTACAATGAATCATAAATTAAGGAATTGGGATTTTATCCCCTATATAAGGACATATATAAATATTATTCCTCATGAAAAATAATATTCATGATCATATATTCTAAACTCCATATTAGGACTTATCTATGGTAATTGTTTCATTAAATATATTATACAGTTATCTATTTGTGGATATATATATATGATATATATAAACACAATAATTGTTTGATACAAATATTAGCATATATTTTTTGGAATATACACTAAAGAATATGACTATAGTTGATTAATTATTATGAATTATCAATGCATTACTACATAGGAAAAAGGAAAAATGTGGTAGATGATTTGAGTTAAAAGGATCACATTATATTATTAACTATTTCAAAAACAAAAGATCCAATATTTTCATATTTAAAAAGGATGGATCTTGAAATTTGGATGGATAGGGAAAATCTTATTTTGTTAATTTAATGCTCAACCCGCTATCTATTTTTAGATAAATGAATCACATTAGGAATATATAGAGCATAGAAATTGGATATAAATTTTCAACTATTCAAACTTGATCATGAGGGAATGAAATGTTCTCTGAAACTTGTATTGGTTCTATCTATACAATATTTGAGGACGGAATTTTTATAGGAAACAATTAGTAATTCATTCTTTATTCATATGGGAAGTACAATGATTTGTGTAGATTTTTTCTGAGTATGTTATTATATAATGGAAGGGAGAAAAATTAATATGTTGGTGTTACGTTTGTTATCTATATGAAAATAAAAATGTGGAAACATCAAAAGGGTATTTTCCATTAGACTCCCCAATATTTCTAAATGGAATAATGATAAATTGGTTATATTTGATCACCTTGCAGAGGTAGAACACATTATAACTATCATAGATGACATCCCTTTATATCATCTATCCAGTATATACATTATGAAAGAAGTAAGGTTGAATGGAGTACTACATTGTTCTGTGTATGATTGGGACATGAGGTTTAACTAAAATTATGGTGAGGTCTTCAAAATTGGTTTGATACAGAGTTACGTTATATCTTATCCAATCATCCTTATACATATTGTCAGTATAATAGAAAAATTAAAACCCTAGAGTATATTTTTGAGATCTTTTACTTTATATTTGAAATATTTTTGGGATTAATACCTTCCTCAATTTTGGATTTAATTCAACAATATCTTTCAATCAAGAATTCATATGGATCTTAATGAATCCCTCTGTGAAAAAAATGTAGACCCCCCAGGTAATGTAATTATGATAGAGAAATAATATTGTTGGGTCCTGATATAGATGAACAAATGGATGAGCGAGTTTAATCAATTAAGAAACACAACACGGATGCTCTGAGTCAATAGAAATGTTATGCTTATAATAATCATCATAATATATAATTTCATGTTAGCGATAAGAAGTTTCTATGAATTTATTAATGGATTATGGTTATGTAATTTTAGATGAATGGGAAACTAAGCAAGAGTTATATTTTTCCATTTTAAAATCATTAACATATCATAATGGTTCATTTATTTTGGTACTTCCACCAATCTTCTATTATGTACTTTATGATTTCCATGTATCTCTCTAGGGGATGTATATACATGACCCTGAACATGTAATGAACTCATAGTTACTACCACTAGATAAAGATAATTTATATCGGGAACTAATGTTGGAGATTCTTGATCATAAATAGAATATTATACAACAAATACCACTCACATGGTCACTATATTGTGGAAAATACCATGTTTTTTAAGGTAAATGGGATCGTGAGGAAATGATGAGGTAGAATTATCCAAAATTTACTACATCAGAGTGATGAGTTTCAAAGATACATATCATTTTAAGGGTGTATAATGTAACAACTAGTGTTTTTATGAATAATTTTTTTACAAATAAATTTCATTTTATTAATAACTTATACAGAAAACACAATGTTATGATTACACTACATGTAATACCGGTTTAATTTTCGTTATATATGATAATGTTTTTTATATAAACAATGATACATTATTTATATAATTATTTAAATGAGTCCTCTATAACCTATCTATAGAAAATGATGACATGAATATTAATAAATAGTTTTTCAAATCATAATTATAATGTTTTTTTTAAATAAAACATAAATTTTAAAAAAATTACTTTATTTTATGTATTTTTTTAAATGATTTGAAAATACTATGTTCTCAAAGAAATATTTTTTATTTATTTTTTGAAAATTAATAATATCATTTAATTAGAAATTTGTAAATTTTAATATGATAAATATTACTTAATTTTAGAAATCATCATTTCAAAATAATCAATAGGTGAAATTTATATGAAAAATCTCTTTTTTTAAAGACAAGTGAATATTACAAAAATTTAACTGAAAAAATATATTTTTTAATTTAATTAATTTTTTTTTTATTTTATATTAATTTTTTTTAAATTTAAATTAAATACATTATATATCTCCTTATCATGTTTCGGTAATTATAATCCAATTAATATATATGTTTAACACAAAAATATTTCAAGATGCTGAAAATTTTCTCTTTAGAATATCATTTTCTCATTGTGTCTATGGGATTGCATTAAAATTAAATCATTATTTTCAATTAAAATAATTTTAAAAAATGGATTAAATATTTATATTAATCATAATATTTATTATCTATGAAATTCAAAATAATTGTTTCACAACATTAATAGTTTAAGCTGTATAATTTTTTTACCATAATTAAGGTAAAATGGGTATACCGAGGGGTTTACTAAAATGGTTGGGCATAAAATGACCTATTAACATTTATAAATTATATTATCTTATAATAGTTATAAAATAAAATTTATATGGTTATAATTTTAAACATCCTTTACCCTATAAAATGTGGAAACATGGTTACACTTTTCACCTTCAATATTTTGCAAGTGGTCCACTCCCCTCAAATATAAAATAACGCCCACTCTCTACACTTCTTAAGACCTTCAAAAACTTTTTTATAAGATAATACATTCAAAATTAACTTCTAAACTCCATTAGCTCATCCAATAATATTTTTTTGTATATAATTCTATCTTAGTAAGGCTTTCACTGCAAACCAAAGCAGGATACCTGTAGAAGTGGTATTGTTCATCAACAAGCATTTTTTCATCATTCACCTCCATCAATTATTATTATAACGTTATTATATAATAACATCAGTATTTTTTGTATACTAATAGGTTTTTATATTTTTTAGTGGACTAAAATCGTCTCCACTTCCATCAAATTTTTCATTAAATCATCGTGTGTGTATGACAGACTACCACCTTGTGAACCAATTTAACTTGTTAATCAATTACCACCTCTCAAGGTTGTACATAATGATGTATTTATTTTTTATATGTTATACTTTTTATATTTATGCTTCTAGAATTATTTCATTATGCATAACATCCTAATTTCAATTTTTGGAAATTTGATAATGTTTCTCACATTAACAGCGAACTACCGCCTCCTGAAATGAAGTGATTTGATCACTCATTATATGTATGTTAATCATGATTGGTTTAATGAAAAAATATTATATTTAAGAAATATAAATGATTTTATAAAGATAATATATCATTAATCCTTGTCCATTTTAGTTAAACTAGACAATTCAAGCAGTATTCTTGCATATGTACGGCATGCCATCTCCATTAATGGTGTGTTTCATTTTCTAGTAATTATTTTTTTACTACACTAAATACATATATTCTAATAATATATTATATATTTATATATCATGGTTATAAATCACTTTATAATTAAACCATGATCAATTTAAGAGGAAAAAAATTTAAAAATGTAAAGTTACAAGAAACACAATGTAGTTATTGCCTGATAAGTGACATTAACATGGAATTTTTAGTAAAATTATACTAAAAGGTAATATGTACATATTGTATTGTATAATATACATATTTATGGTCCTTTAATATTTTTATAACTGACATATATTAATTATTATGTTGTTTCTAATGTGGTTAAATGAATATAATTTTTTAGGTGTGGGGTTTCTAGTGTATCATTAATTTATAAGAGACATATGAAAATTCATGACTCATTTCATTTTGGGGGTACATAAACTAACCCTTTGAAATTTTATATCATGAATACTATTATATTCATGATATTTAATATTTCATTTTATGTTATTATTTATTCGGTATTTTGATTAAAAATGTTATAGAAGTGGTAATGAATTTTTGTTTCAATTAACTTTCTTTGAGACATATGTTATGTTATAAAACTATATACATTCATGAGGTGTAAATACATTCCAATTGACATGTAATATAATTATTTAGTCCTAATTATATTTGGTGTTCCATTTAATGTTATTTCTTTACAGGGATTACAATTCAATGATACAAAATTTCATTTCATTTTATTTGACAATCTAATAAATTTTCAGGATTTTTTATGAATATGTATTAGTTTCCATATCTTGAGAAATTGGAGAATTTTATTCTTCCCTAGTTACAAATTATATTTCCAAGTATTAGTGCAAGGGTATCACAATTTGGTCTATAAAATAAGTGAGAACATGTTTTTTATGAGAATATTACAAAATTTTAGCCGTATGTTGGAAATATATTTTCTCCAAAAACCATGTTTTACAAAAAAGTTTCAATATTTTTAACTATTTGCCAATAATTTTTGAAAAGAATTTTTTTTTCGTTTTTTTCAATTCTTACAAAAAAATAAAGATTGTAACTTCATTCTAGATTCCAAACAGTGTCTCTTTGGAATTTCCAGATAATTTGAAAGGAATCATTATTTTAATGTGTATATAATTATCAAAATAACTGTCATCAGGACGATTATTTAATTTGAAGCATCAGTTATAATTTTTCATATATAATTTCATTTATAAATAGTATTAAAAAAATTTTATGTTGTAAAATTTCTCCTTCATTGAAGATTAAATATTTTCCATATAAAATGACTTATTTAATGATTCCTTTATATGTTCCAATGCAGAGCATTTTTAATTTTTTTATAAATTATTATTTGTAAAACCAATTTTCAATGAAAAGTTATCTTCTTCATGAAATGATCAATCTGATATATCATTCCAAATAGTTCTATATCTAATATGGTTTCCATTGATGTATATTATTTATTGTTGTAGATATGAACCATTGATACAATTATTATTAATTCTCTAAATAGTTTAATATAAAAATCAATTAATGAAATCAGTTTCACTTCTAGGGGTTATACCATGAAAAATATATATTAACTCCACTTGTTTTTCATGGTTTATGCAATGATGAAATGATGAAAGTTTTTTGAAACCAATATATTTTTTTCTTGGAAATTATATAATGAAATGTTCATGAAACCCATCTCATTTCATGGGCAATGGTATGATGATTGTCTTATGGTGTCGTGGTGAACATATGTATCATTTTAATTAATATATTGTGGTTACTTTATGAAAAAGTATGATATTATTGTTTTAACCAAATAAGGGAGGGATATATATCTCCTTCTAACGTGTTGGGTAATTCTTTATGTTATATTATAAAATATGGTATATGGGTTCGTAACCATACCTAAATAGAATAGAACACATTTGGTTATCCCAAGACCAAAAAAAATAGGCTACTCTAATGGGTAACCCAAGTATGAAGAGGTTACACTTGTTTTTATCCAATTATTGTCATGTTATGAATGTCTTGGTCAATATCCTCGATATATGGTTATCTACGATTATGTGTTTTCCACGGATATATATCATTTTCCAAAGTTACCATATAATGGCTCATTTTCTTTCATTTCCTTATGATTAATGTCTTATAAACTTCCATTTTTTATGCTATTAATCAATATTACACACTTTCATAATAAGGGATTGGTTTTTAAATTTTATGGTCATGTTCTTATTCCCTTATGATCTTGTTAATCTCTTATTTCTCCCTTGTTAACCATTATGTTTAATCTAAGCTCACCCTTACTTATGTTTGCATCCCCAAGATATGAATAATGATATTATGTATGATATGTCTAATAAGGGATCTAGTAATGAGGAACATATTTGAACATGTTGTAGCTCAATTTAAGACTAGTTCTTTTATTCAAATTTCCCAAATGCACTATACTATTATGGTCCTTGAGAATATGTTTGTGTAATTAAATAATTATTCATCTAAAAATATATAATATATAAGTATGAAAATATTGGGTGTCTATAAATACTCTCTAATGTTTACTTGGATATATATATATATATAGTGAGAGTGAAACCCTATTTATTCTGAGAAAAGAAAAAACCCATTAATGTATACTTGATCATTATGGATGATTGGGTCAATAATTACTAGTATTTATATTTATAATTGTGGTGATATAATATATAATCAAAATTCAATAAAAATTCAATGATAATAATTCATTTTAATAATAAAAATATATTAGATTTCAATCCACTTGATTAATTCCATGATATTACAAGCCTTACTAAAGATTTATTTTATAAAAATTCATGATATCTATAATTTTTAAAATAATAATTCATATATTGAATGTAGAAGTTATTCATATTGTTGAAATTAATTTAATGTTATATTATTATTCATCAATATTAATTTACCAATAACGTTTTAGTTTATTTTTTCATAATATAATGTTTTAGATGAAGCCAAAGACACTTTTTCGCTCATTGTTTCCTTATTAGTGTAACAATTGAACATCCAATTGGGGAAGTGAAATATTATCAAAAATTATACAACATTCACATTAATTATTAACATTTCCATAATAATTTATTATGAAGGAATGTGAAAAAATGTTTTTATAGTTTCTCTATATTTTATGATAAAAACAAAGTAAAAATTATTTATAATATTAAACAGAATATTTCATAACAATCACATGTTTTTTTATCTCGGTACATCTATAGCATTGTGAGATAGATTTTATTTATAGTAAAAAGTTTGTATATATAGATTAGACCTTTTTTAATATAGAATACTACTTTTTTATAATGTAAAACTTATAAATCATCTTATAAGTACTTTTTCTAGAAGGAATTATTTATAAACACAATTCATCAATACATACTCATGAAAATTTTTTATTTAAATGTATATTCAAAACATAGATATATTTTATTATTTCCCATCACCAAATCTAAATACATTACTACATGATTCATCACACACATCCTAATTAATCCTTCATTTGATTATGATAATGAAACATCATTATCAAATAATTCCATAATGTTGATATGTTTATTTTATTCATATATGTAAATATAAATTCATTACCAAAGGATATGGTTTTGAGTTTATACTAATATTTTATATGTACTAATATTAATTTATATTATATAATTTTATATTTTAAATCAATGGTCAATCTATTTTATAATTTTTTTTAAAATGTTTTATAAGATTCATGGGGGTAATGAAACCCCCAAATAAACATTCCATCTCAACAGTATATAAATAAAAATAATATAAACATTTAAACAGTGATGCGTCAAGAGAGAACTACGAAAATACTTATTTGTATGTGATATCAGCAAAATTTCCATCATGTTAATATATTTTTATTTGAAATTGCAAATGTTTTTTAACTTCTTAATCAATCAGTGAAAACTCTTATCTGGATAATTTATTCATCATAGGGAGTTTTTTCTCATCTATTATTGTATCATATCTAATAATATAAAATTAAATGGAATTTGATTTATAATGTAAAAAATATATCAACTGTTAAATAATAGGGTGGATACTCATTTATGATCCATTTGATCATGAGTATTCTTTAGCTATCTGAATATATCATTTATTAGTGACTCTAAATAATTGCTTGGACTAAACAATGCTTAATGATCATTTGTTTTCTTACACAATTCATCTAAAAACCTTTTGTTGTCAACAATCACACATATGTATCTCATAAAAGTATTAATTATAAATTAAATAGTATTTAGATTTTCTGAAATCCTCATTAACATATTTAAAATTATATTAATAACATCAGTTTTTTTATACTACCTCAAAGGGGTAATTCATATCCATCAACTTTGGGATCAAATAAATAGTTTTATAAATATATTTAGAAAACATATGAATTTTCTCTTAAACATGAAAAAGTTATATCATCAATGTATACAATGATTTTTTCTATAATCATTTTATAAACTTATTCATAAATATAATCTATAATTAGGTGGGAATAAAAATATTTGTTTGTAAATAGAGTAAAATGAACATGAAACATATTCCTTTGTAATATGTAACTCTTTACAAGGATGGTATGATTCCCCCATAAATATTGTTTATCACATAATAATATTCAAAGAATAATTTGGTTGAGTAAATATGAATCCTACATGGAATGATGGAAATTTTGTTTTGGATTTCATTTCTTCAAAGGGAAACCAAAGTAAACCTATTATTATTTATTCTAATATTGGTTCCCTATCCTCCATGTGTGCTGATTTTGTATAGTTAGATTCCCTTGGCCTACATTAATTTCATCCACCTTGATATTCTTTTATTACATTCTTTCTCAATAGGAATAATAAAAATAACCTATATTTTGGATGAAAAAAACGTTGATTGAGGAGATGAATGAGAACACATCCACCTATTTTTCACTTTAATGATCAAATATTAAAACTTTTCTCAAATTTATGTAAAAAATATATATAATGATGATATGGGAAATTATATGTTATCTACAAGAATATATATTAAAATAAGAATCCATAGAAAAATGTTTATAAGTAGAATATAGAGATTAGTGAACAATTTTAAAAAAATTGTATCCTTGAAATGCCAACAACACACCATTTGGCCCCATTGATGAAACATAGTAGGAAAAGAAATATGTATTCATAATGAGTATAATGATGAGAAAATTATTTTTGTGATGAGATGATATAAATTAATTCTCATGTGAGTACTATTCTTTGGATTTTATAAGATTCTAAGCATACATTATTAGATAAATTCACTAAAACATTGTGGAATTTTAATAATATTGATACTATATATAGAAAACTAATATGTAAATTTATCCATTATATAATTAATATATGCACATGGAATTTTTATCCCACAAGATTATCCAATATAGTACCATTTTTGGATGGAAATATCATTATCAACTTTTAACTGACTACCCAAAGTCATCAAACACAATACTATCAAGGAAATAAAAAGTGAAATCCAACTATAAAGACTTATATTATCAAGATTAAATATAAATTTTATCCATAAAAGGACGAAATGATGGATGATAATTTTTATCAATCATGTATAGAGATATATATGCCTTTAGTGAAATGGTATGAATCATAAACTGAGGATATGTCACTATTAAACTAATATAACTATACAATAGGTAAAAACATGAAGGAGATTAAATATTAAATATAATTGATTCAAAATATTTATGGATAAATTATACAAGTTGATATAAATAGTATATAATTACTCAATATTGATTCTGAAAATATGTGTCTTGATTCCTCTCTCAAAAGATGTGTTTTGAGTTATACAATTAACATCCATATAAATATTACTCTTATAGGAAAAGTCACATGATCAAGTATCCAATGATCAATGCATATTTACTTTGTTTAAAATATTCTATTGATGATAAAATTTAATAATACATAACTAATTCTTATATATTGGATTTGCTAATATAATTTTAAAGGAAAAATGATGACACACATAACATTCCTATCTTAATTATGACCCCTATAATGACACTCATATTATGGGTTAGTTATATGTAGTTATTTTATAATTTGAATTATTAAATGGAGAAATTGAGAGATAATTTTTTTAAGAAATATTATATAAGTGTTTTAGAGGTTGTTGGTAGTGGATGGAAGAAGTTAGTACATATAAAAATAACCAAAATCTAATTTCCAACCACTACATATCATTGGGAAATGTTTTTCCACTATAATTTTGATAGACACTCACTATATTCATGATGGGTTACAAGGGTTTTTTTAATAAGTTAAAATGTATCATGTACCCTTTAAAAATATTAACATAAGTATACACTTAATGAATTCAAAATCATTTATTTTCCAAAGAAACACTTCAAATACTCTCTATTATTCCACTTTAATAATATCATGATCTAGGAATGAGATCACATATAAATTTAAATCTATTATATCCATGGACCATATATGATTAGTGACAAAGTATAGTATCCTTCCCTTCATTTAATTTTAGTAACCCTTGGTGTATAAAAAAATATCTCATTCTTCTCCCCATAAGTTTCATAAATCTATTTCTTTTTCTTATTTTCATCTATAAATATTTTATAGGTTATAATCATTATTGACTCTCTTTTTATACCATCATATTCCCTGATGGATATCAGGTAATTTATTAATTGTATTTTAATACAGAAATATATCCTTATATATTCTCATAATACTGAATTCGATTCAACAAAATTTCTCATTGGGAAGTGTATTTTGATTTTAGAATATATATTTTTAGTTTATCTCATCCCTCTCACAATATTATAGAAGTGTATAAGTAGGAAGAAACCTAGTTTGGAATATAGTTAACATAAAATTAAATAATATTTAAATTAATTTTTATTTTCAATAATGTTTTCCAATATAAAAAATATTTTTTCTCATAAACTCACACATTATCGTAAATCATCCGTATTTATTTATAATTAAATGCATTGTATTTTATTTATCATTATACTAGTATTCCATTCTTTTTTAATGTTGTGAATTCAATATGATTTTTATATCAAGTAGTTTTCATTACAGGTTAATTTTATCACATCTTTTTAATTTTATTTCAAAATACTAGAATTTAGATAGGTCAATATTTTATAGTATATTAATGTATTTTCATATTATTTTTGTTAGGTGACAACTTAATGGTGACATTTTCCATCAAAAAATTATGTTTTTAATTTTATACATTTGTATATAAATTATCCAATTATATTGTGGTTTTGAAAATGATTATGATTTTATTATAGAATTTAAATACACAATCTAGGGGTGGATATAATCGTAAATATAGGGAGGACCTTAGGGATAGACATGTTAAGAATTTTGGGGAGGACTCATGTGCCCCTAACACTTGACACACTTTCTCATTTCCCAAGGGATGGGATATAAGGAGACCAAAATTTATATAAAATATCCCATATCATTTGTACATGTCATAATGAAACCCTATTTCATTATACACTATCACCATTCATATATATTGTGTTTCCCTATTCCAGAACCCATATAACACATCTAAATGGATTCAAAGAAACACTCAAATAAGTAATTGTGGGATCCAATCGATATAATATGAAATGAAGAATTTGATAATATATTATACTGTATTTTATTATTTTTAGACACTTATTTTTTCTTATGGTTATCTATTTTAATTTCTTATCATGTTTAATTAATCTAGAAATTCATTTTTCCAGTTACATAATGAATAGGCCTTTGGTGTACACATATTGGTATCATATACTTATTCCCTATACATGACCCCATGTCATGATTGATGTTGTTCGTATATGTGGTATATGAAATGGAATGGAATCATTGTATGATATGTCCTATATATAAGAGAATTATGTAATAATAGAAATTTTTGACTTCTAATGGGGGAGTTCAGTGAAGATTCCATGGGTTGTATTCGGGTTTCCTCTTAGGGATTACCCATTCTAATGAACATTTATTACACTATTTTTTGTCATATTGTCTCAATTTGTTAATTTATATGTCAATTACATTATGTTATGGGTAGTTTATTATCTATATATAATTTCCTACAACAAGATTCTAGTTATAGTAACAACATGGTACCCATGGTATATATATACCCTAGAAGAAAATCGTTTAATTTCCATTTGTCGCTCTTTTAAAAATCCTAATATAGTTTTTCATTAACAATAATTATTGTCAATTTTAATTAATAAATATTGAAATAACAATATTAAAAGATTATATATTGATCCTCGGAATGCACACTGGCCTTTGGGGTTGGGATAGGAAATTGGTCTGTTATGTCGATATGGGTTGGTTCAATGGGGGTATTTGGGACAGGTTATTATAAAATTGTATCAAATTCCATATAACCTTTATCATTCTTTGGACAATCTAGAATATAGGTCCATTGGAACTACATAAGTGGCCATTGAAATTTCATTCCAAACATATTTATTATGGATCCATAAGTTTTTATTATAATTTTAAATAAACTTTCATCTCTTGTGGACAACATTTTATATTTAGAACAATTCACTCAGGTCTCATTCATTATGACTAGTTTCCTAGTGGTAGTAACATATATAATTATGTTAGATATTATATGATTTTATGTATTTGTTTTAATTATTATCAAAATAAATTAAATATTTATATCAACCAAAACATTCATAATAATTAGATAGTTCTGTTCTACTCATTTTGCAGTGATAATTTGTTAAATATATATCTTGATGTCATTTATTTTATTTTATAATATCACATTATTATTATTTTAAAGTATATTTTTCTTATTTATCTTGATTTTAATGTTTAGAAAATCATAATAAATTGAATTAGTGTGGAGAAAAGTTCAATAAAATGTATTATATGTGAGAAAAGAAAGAATATTTATCATAACAACTATTATATTTAATCCAATTTAGGATTTTACAATTTTTATCAATCCTTGGTGTGTTATTTATTTTATAGTAATTATATACTTTATTAATATGTCTTAATCCATTGTATAAAATATAATAAATTTATTTCGTGGTTGAATTGTATTTTTATATTTTTTTAATATGTAATAGAGAGTTATAAGAAATTTAGTTTTTTCCTATGTGTTTTTATGTGTAATCTAATAATCTAAATGATGGATGTGTTTAGTGTGGGAAATTTGAAATTTTTTTTCTATTATATATTTTATTAATGTATTGATTAGTTATTCGACTATATAATCATTAATTTCATTGAATTAATATTATTTATTAACCATTTTCGTGGAAGAATTTATTTTGGTTATAATGAAATTGACTAAAATTTTATAATGAGTTGTTAAATGATATTTTTTAAAATTATATATAATTTTAAATTGAATTAATTTTATAATGACATTAATTGTGGTAAATAAATTTTTATTAATTACATAATGTTCAATTTTTTATGTTAATAGTTATACATAAAGATAAATATAATATTAATTATTTTTTAATTATAATATTTATATCTATATTGATTATTTTTCAAAAATGTTTTTTAAGTTTTATATGGGTAAAATATTTTTAATATAATTTTTTCAAACTCATTTTGGATATTATATTACCTTTTTCTTTAGAATAATTTGAACTTATTCTTGGGATCCCTAATAGTATATCTGAAATATTTGTAGTCAATTTTATTATAATTGAGTTTTTGGATTTAATTAGATTTTGTATAAAAATATATTTAACATATTATATATAGTTTTTTATGTAATATAGTTTGTTATTTCATTAGTAATGAATAGTTAGAAGATTTTTTGATATCAATAACATTGCATCAATTATCATATTATTTATATTTATAGTTCCTTAGTTACAATTTAAAACATTTTTTATATTTATTTTTGAACTACTCATATTTACTAATCATGTAAGTTTACATTTATTTTTTGATTTAAAATAACATAGTATTAACGTCATTCGGTAATATATGATTGCATATAATTTTACTATCATAAAATTTAAAATGGATGAAAAAATAATAGAAATAGTTTATTTTATAAAAATATGATATGTTTTCTTAAATTTAATTATTAGTTGTATAAAAAATGTTATAATATCATTTTATTTGTATCTTGTTTACATAATGAATACCCATATTAGAATAACTTATCATTGAATTGTTTTATATAATATAATGTTTTATAATTACATCAATTCAAAACAAATCCTTCTTGGTTTCCAAAACAATTTTCTTATATTTTTCATTCATGACTTTAAGACTAATTTGTGTACAGGTGGTTGGTTATATTGTAAAAACCTAGGAAATGTTATTATAAATTAATTTAATATCTTATTAATATTCATTAATATGATCTTATTATGTTATATTCATTATAGTAATAAAAGGTACTCTATGAGTCAAAGAGAATAAAGCATTATTTCAAACCAAATAATGATATCTTATATTATAAGTTTTTATACAAAATAATTATTTTTCATTTACATAATTTTAATTTAACAAAATTTTATTCATTTTTTTAATAATGCTGAAATTATTTAATTATGAGTTTTTCAAAATTACAAGAAAGGATTCCTTTTTCAAATAATTGTGAAAAATACTCATTTTAAAGTAAAATTATATTCTCTTTTCTAATATTTAAAAAGTAACATTATATCATCAGTTACATTTTGAAATTTAATTAATTAATTTTTATTTCAAATAATATAATATATTTTAATATAATTATAATTATATATTAATTTGGCATAAAATCATTTTTAAACAACTAGTACAGTTTTGGAAGAAATAAATTTGTGTCACATCGAAAGAATTTAAATTTAAATTAAATTCCACGAGATTATGGAATTGAATTTTATAAAATATATTTTTTATTATGAATAAAAATATTTATTCATAGAAAATATGGTCAAAAAATGTTTTGTTTGTATGGAATACTTAAATTAGTAAAAATAAATTACCATGATTAAGGTTTTAAATTCGATTATCAGGGGTTAAAAAAGAGATAGAGGTTAAAATAACAAATCAAGATTCACAAAAAATTAGTTTATAGAAATATTTCAACCCTATACAATATCATAATCATAAATGTTCTATTTGGTATCTAGATTAATACAATAATATGTTTTAGTGTTATAAAAAATTGCAACACTATCCTCAACCCCAATTATAAAAGGTCACCCCTATATTATTATATACACACAAAAAGATTCTTTAGGTTTATAAAATTCTATGAAAAAATAAATTCTACAAATCCCACTATCATCCTAGGGTCACTATTTTTATATTGAAACCATCCTAGTTAAGAATGTTTTATAAAGAAAAAGATTCTTTCCAGAGATGATATGTAATTATTTAATGAATATTTTTTAAATTAATTTTATAACTCCATAAATTTATTTTCAAAACGGATGAAATAAATAAGAAATTGAATTATATATAATTAATTTTATTGTTAATGTTATTACCAATTTTTATCTAATTCTTCCATCAAATGGGAAATGAATCCATTTTTCTTGTGTACGGAGTACTAACACATCACAAACTGATGAAATTTGTTTTTCATAACATCATAACATATATTATTATAATTATTGATTTAATTTGTTTTTATAATATTACATGAATTATACTAATATTGGAAATATAATATATTATCTACATCCTTTACATTCCTTCCATTTAAAAATGATAATATCATTAATGCATACTTGTGGATTTCCACCTAATTGAATTGTTGCGATTAGTTTTTCATAAACATATCACACTGACAATATAAAAATGTTAATTTAAATAAATAATATTATATTTATGATATATTAATCATTTTCATAGATAAAAATAATACCTACCTTATTTCCATCAAGTTTGTTAAAAATGGAAATGTTACTCAGGCGTTTGTAAGACCAATCATCACTTTGATTGTAACGTAAATAAATTTTCATAATTGTTTAATAATTTATTATATAAATGATTAATTGATGTATAAGAGTAATAATTTATAAATATTATTCATATAAATATTATTTAATAATGTCATCATTTACCATAGTCAATATACCAAAGTTGTTTTGGGTATTTGAGGTTAATATCCTCCAAATATTGAATGTAAACTTTATAGATTAAGTAATTATAAATCAAATGGTTATATAAAAAATAAAAAGAACAGTAAATTTGAAAAAAAATTAATATATATTTAAATAAATAGCATAATTTAATTACAAAAGTGAAAATAAATGTATGTGACAAGTCAGACTCATGTCTAGTGACTCTTCACAATTAAAATGTCGTTTTAAAAGTTTTCAATGTTTATTTTCTAATTATTTTTAATCCGTGTAATGTTTTTAAAAATACTTTTTGAATTTAACTATATGTAAAAACAATGGTGTATAAATTATATTTTATGTCGATTTTTTACTTTCATTAAATAGTTTTCAAAATTAGTTGTTTTACATATTATATGTATAACTTCTTAAAAAAATGAAAATGAAATATTCTATATTAACGTATACTTCATAAAATGTTTTTCCCCACCAACCAAAATTGTTATTGTATTATTTTATCCTATTAAAGAATTTCACATCACTTTCCTAGAAAGACCATCCTTCAATTTTATTGTGGTATTCTTAAATATGGGATTAAATGGAATGGATATTTCAATATTTTAATGTGCTTTTCATGTGGGTGCAATGAATATTTTTATATCGATACAATATTTCATGTGTTATGATTTAGTTGTTGGTATTGACCATTTTTTCTGATGATGTTTGATCCTGATATAGCCAATGATGATGGAATATCTTGATATATCTCATGATTATGGGTGATCCCAAAATTGTTCCCCATGTGTCGGGTAAAAATAATGACTTAAATGGTTATAGGATTCTCCTATGAGATTATTGTAATTTACCAAGAAGGTTATTCCATTTATATGACTAACAATAAGAGTGATTTATGAATTATATTCAATGTGACAAACATTATTTATATTATCATTCCATGGATTTGGTTTGGAAATATAATTACTTAATGATGCAAACTAAAATGATTATGATTAAATAGAAAACTATGATACTTCTTAAGGTTGAAATTTAAAACATTTTGAATAAAATTTCAAGATTATTCCATAATTTAAAATATTACATTAAGAGTTTTACATCACCTTTAAAATTTCTTATAAAAATTTTATCGATAATATTTTTACAAAGAAATTGATTTCATAGTTAGAAACATTCATATATTGAGATCAAATTTTTCTAAAAAATGAGAAATTTTGTGAGTATATAGAGAAAAACATGGTTCTTTCATTCATAATATATGTCCCTTATATAGTTATTTTATGATCATCAACTTATTTCAAATGTTTTTATATTATTTTAAGGATAGTTAAGCATAATTATGATTTCAATATAATTATTCTAAAGATCATTTAGGAAAAGAAAACATGTTATATCTTAAAAAAATTATATATATGCAAAAATTGATATTGAGCGGGAGTTTCAAATTTATTAACTAATATTTATTTATTATATGTTTATGAAAAAAATCATTGAATCTTCATATATAGAAAATCTCAAGGGATCAAATAAATTAAATTCCCTTCTAAATATTCTACTTTATGTATTTTTTTAAGATCATGAACTTGTATTTTCCCTCAAATGAAATGATTAAATTAATTTAGTAGTCATAATTTTTTAGTTAAATACCCATAAAAGAGTTTAATTTATTGGTTTAATGATATATTAATTGAATATTACCATGAGGATTCATATAAGAAATGACTTCTTGGAATGGTTCTCCATGGAAAAATTAGGTAAGAATAAGTAAGAAGGAAGCAAGTGTAAAATTTCATTCCAAATCAACAAACTAATATTTTTGGAATTTTAATTGAAATGTTATTTGTCATCATGTATCGATTAAAGATGTATATAATTATTCATCAAATACATTAAAGAGGGTATCTATATATAACCCATAATATGATATCAAAATTAAATAATTTTATGATATGTAACCCTAACTATAATGAACTCGACCTATATAGTAATTATGATATTAATAACACTATTATGCTGATTAGGTGTGTCTATTATTTTATTCCATTAAATGAATTTAAATAAAAAAAATTAAATAAATATATTCATACAACAAAACATTTATATTAATAAAACACTAATAAATTATATTAATATAATGAAACAGAATTCATTTCTTCTAAAAATCACACTGCAGGATATAACAACACAACTGGAATGACTCTTATCAGTAAAATAATACCAATTGTGTAGCATTCAACCCTTGGATAAAACATAGTTAGAAAAATAAATCAATAATAATAATATAGATGAAATGAATAATAGGAATTTAAAAAAAAATTGAAGCATGAAATAAACACTAATTAGTTTTTTCATGTTTTTGAATGCCTTAGACATGTATTTATACAGAATATATGGCCTTTGTAAAAAAACGACCACAAGAATTTTTCATGACCTCTGATGTTTTTTATAAATATTGGGTTTTCTCTTAAATCTTAAATTGGATTATTTAATAATTAAAAATAATTAAATATTTAAAAATAATTTTAAAATAATATTTTCCATTGATAAAATTATTGACATAATGATAATGTTTTATTATGTTTTTAAATTTTGAAATTATTACTTTAATATTTGATAATGAATTTATATTTCCAAATAAGAATAACTTAATTATATTTTTAAATTATATAATTAACCAGTATAATGTTAAAAAAATAAATGATATCTACTTTATACATTGGTTATGTTCAACAATTTTTTTCCACAAAAAATTGGATAAGTACACCTACCAACTTTTGAAAACCACACAATTTCTTATGTGTACAGGTGAAGCCCTAGTTGAAAGGATGTACCTCAATGGAATATCCCATGAAAATGGAGATCATGAAACACGTCAAGACGGCATGTATATATCCTTCTTTGATTGTCCAATGTATTGTTCAATCATAGAGTATATGTGTGATGCAACTCGGGGTGGGATCCCATGTGTAAGGTTCCTAGTGTGTGTGATTTGTGTCATCTAAGTGAGGGATAGTATTTTCAATATAATAAGGATGAGGTGAAACACCCCAAGATTCGTTGTGGGATGTGTTTTTCAAATGTGGGATCTAATATCAATAGTTCAACAAAGCCTGAGTCATCTGTGTCATCCACACCAAACTCATCATTCATTAAATTCAATGTTTATTTATAGTTGTTCAATCAACCAACATTCGATCCAAACTATCCCATTAAGTATCCACCATCCTATCCCTATTTACATTGGTGGCATTTAATCCCATCCTTTTAATATCTCTTGGAAGATCTCAAACATCCCTTCTTTTATTCATTTGTCTTCTGCACAGGATACCAGTTTTCATCACACCGTATGTCATCTACTGACTCTTTTATCCTCTACTATTGAATCCGTTATTGATCCATGTCCCATATCAGAATCGTCACCTAAAATAATTTCATGGAGGGTATTAATTTAATCTGAATGGGTGACAATAATTATTATTTTCTTTCCCCATTCTCAGATTCAACTGTAAGATAAAATTATATACGTATATATCGATTTAATTATATTTTATACTAATTTATTGGTTTTTTATCCTCCCTCAGGTAAATTATTGAATCCCTCTAGTATCCTTGTTTATTTCATCTTTTTATTATTATATAATATATATATACAATCTTTTTTTGTTAACCCTTAATGACCTGAGATCACTTTCTAAATACATCCATTCCTTTTCTCCTTATAGTGAAAAAGCATTAAATTCTTGATTAATACAAAAAAAAATTAAGGGTTTACATTTTTAAATTGTACTATGTTCATTATACTAATATTTAAATATATTTTTGTATATATATTAATATACATACATATATGATAATCTATTTTTAGAATAAATCAGACATGGGTTTTTTGTTTTAAATTTTATTTTTAAGCCTATTGTTTGTAAGGGTTTACTTTAATTATTGATCAAATTATGTTGACAATAAATATATACACACACACACACACACACACACATATATATATATATAAATGTTTAAATATATGCATCTATTTTTATATGATTCATGATTTATAAAATAGATGTTTTTTTTAAATTTTATATCTAAGACAATATATTGTAAGAGGATAATTTATCAAAATTATTTCCAATGTTTTCAAAACAATATTCTATATATGAGGTATTATGATTTATATTTATTTATATAAATATTTGTATTTCAATTTATTTATAAAGGTGGATTAATATTTTTTTCCAAATATATGTACAAAGGATTGAAATTTCTTCTTAATCTACCATTTTTGGATTTATATTTATGTGATAAAGGATAATATATATAATTTTATGTTCTAATAATATAAATGTTGTCATTTCATGTGAGATATTTTATTTTCAGGCCTACTATTTCCATTATAATTAGCTAAGACCATTATATAACTAATAATTGGCATTCCATATAGTTATAATCCAATGTGATGATATTTTAGTAAGTATTTTATTTATAACTTTTGGATCGGTATGAATAATTTTGGAGTAAACGATTTTACAATAATTATTTTTGGAAACTCACACGATTATCTTAATAACATGATATAAGAAGGTTTAATTTCTTTTAATGGAAAGAATTTTATTTATGTATTTTGAAGTATTTTTGTTCAGGATTTAGAAATGTAGTCCCATTAAATGTTTTTTTTAAATTTCACTTATATAGTGAATGTTATGTTATTTGGAGTGAACCCATATGTTTTAAGGGGACTTTTTTACTTATGAGTTATGAATAATGTCCTTAAATTTTTATTATGGTCTTTATAGTATCAATAATGAACCTCCAAAAAATTAATATTTTCAACGGGGAAATCCCAATAATTCTTGCAATTAAAATTATTTAGAGAAAATGTGGTTTTCAAAATTATTTATTTAGTATACAAATTTTATGAAAATAAATTTTTAAATATATATGTTTATTGCAAGGAATTTTTTTGAATGAATTTCATAACATTTTCAATACACCTTATGGGTTATATTAAATGCATAGTCCTTGTTTTTGAATCAAAATTTTATACGTTTATTAGAATTACTAGTGATGTAATTTTTTAGTTCCTTTTATAAAAACAATTACACAACATGTTTTAACGCCGAATCAAGATGTACAGGTTCTTTTCATTATATTTGGCATCAATTAAATGGTCTAGATAATTTTGGAATATTTGAAAAAAGTTATTAATTTTAATATTCCCCAAAAGTAAACATTCTTTTCTTCAATATTATCATATTAAATTAAGAACACATATAACTATTTTTTCACTTCCTGGTGAATTCCTTGAAAATATAATTTTAAATTCATGATAAAATAATTATTAACCATTTTTGAATAATTGATTATATTGTATATGACTCTACCGAATATCAAATATAATAGATATACTCCAATTATTGTTTAGGATTAGGTTTTTTATCCTATTATCGTGAGTGGACAAATTTCATTCTATACACAAAAAGAAAAATATTATGAATGTATTTAAAATTATTTCACTTTATCTTAACAATTTTAATCCTTCTTAAAAATTTTAGATGTTGTAAGAGTGGGTAACCTATGTTAAACCTATCTATTTCATGTTTTTTATTTCAGTTTATATGGGAAACACAAAGACATTGAGGATTTAGAAGATGAGTTTGTTAGATAGTTTTATAGAAATAAAGTCTACACAAACATCATGAATCTTTACAACCATCATGCCTCCGTCTCAATATCCTACCATTTTTACATCATATTTACCATAGATTCTCAAATTTTGTTTTTGTAAAGGAAGATAAGGACCAGGAAACTTCTCTGAGGATCATTTTAACCAGAAGAAACCCACCTTTTCATCAGAATATTCAACACTAGGGATTTTAGTGAAGCTATTAATTAAATGTAATAATTTAAATTTTGATAATCAATAACAATTAATATGGTTATGTTGAAACATCAAGATTGAATCCCGAAGGAATAAGAGTGTGGAAATGTGTGTACTAAGGAATTGTAAGGGTGTAATTATTTTAAGAGGTGGGAATGTAATTCCCTAGACCCATATTGTAATAGTGATATTGTAATGGCCCGGACCTCTCCGTTCTATTACTTTGTGAAAATTTGGTGTTGGAGGTGTTCTGCGAGGTTAGGGTGACTTATCCCCAACACTTTGCGAAGTTTCTGGTTCTGTGAACAATATATCCTATTTTATGAACAGTATCGGTAGGTGAACAATGTTTCTATAGGTGAGGATCAGTGAATAGTGTTTCTATCTGTGAGTTTCTATCGGCGGAATTCTATCAGTAGACTTCAACAGTGTTTTTATCGGTAGACTTGAAAATTGTTTTTATCGGTGAGGTTCTATCAGTGGACTTCTATCGATAGACGTGAACATTGTTTCTATCAGTGAGGTGCTATCGGTGACCTTCTATTGGTAGACATGAACAATGTTTCTATCGGTGGAATTCTATTAGTAGACTTGAACAGTGTCTCTATTGGTGAGGTTCTATCGGTGGACATTTATCGGTAGACTTGAACAGTGTTTCTATCGGCGAGCTTCTATCGGTGGACTTCTATCGGTAGACTTGAACAGTGATTCTATTGGTGAGGTTCTATCAGTGGACTTCTATCAGTAGACATGAACAGTATTTCTATCAGTGTGGTTCTATCCGTGACCTTCGATCGGTAGACTTGTAGAGTGTTTCCATATCTGTAAACTTGTACAATGTTTCCAGATCGGTTGGCTTGCCTTTTCTAAATTTTGTGTATATGAAAAGTGTTTCTAGCTTCCTACAGTTCTGCCCCATTTGACGTTTCCTTTGATGTAAAATACATTTAAAGCCTTATTTTTAAAGACTCTTAAGCCGATTAAAAGTCCATAAATCCTATATTAATTATCCCTATAGCTTGGGATGTTTTTACTTGGTCAAACCGCGTGGGATAATGCTATCCGTTTTTAATGGAAAATTAACCAGATCTTAAACCGTCGCCTCGTTAAATCTTCAAAAAGGAACCAGATATCATTATCCCTTGTTCTTCCTCTTGGTTCTCGACTAAGATACACTAGAACCTTTCAATCATTCCCATAGGAGTTTCACAATCAAACCCTAATACTTCGATTGGATTCGCTCTATTTTGGATGCAACCGAGCTGTGTCGGTCAATCTTCCCTATAAGGTATGTTTTATCATCGTTCCTTTGGGGATCATCTTAAAATTTTTCTCCATTCCATATTATACCATTTAATTTCCATGATTCTAATGGGTTTTTCATGGGGTTGGTTGGTACTGTCATACCATGGAATCCTCTGGTGGATGCAGTTGTCATGAGAGGAGGATTGTGAACCGTTGTGTGGATAAAGGATGTCAAGAACTCTTCGAGATAGGGGATTTGTGGCTTCTCTAATTTCATATGTGCAATCGTAGAATTAGCATGATTTAGCCCTTTGGATCACAATGAAATTGACCTAATTAAATACATGAACTAGATTAAAAGAATTGGTTGATCACATGTTTTTGCTTTGTACTGTGATAACGGTTTGCCTCATGTTTTTCTAGATAGAGTGATATCTATGTTTTCTTTGATTAGTTGTTCATTCATGATGGAAATTGATAATGAATGTAAATCTGGAATTAATTGTTAATTAATTGGCTAAATATAAAGAGGCATGTAAATGAATCTGGTTGTTGTCGTTATTGTAGTTGTTCTATTTTTTGGTTAATCAAATTAGGGTAGTAAGAATGGTTATTTAATTGAGATAGCTTACTGATTAGGTCTCTCGTAATTGGAACCTACAAATAACAAATTTGATAATTCAATATGGATTAAAGAATAGATTGTTTGATAATTTCTTAAAGGGTCTTGAGTTACCCTCTTGATTGTTAATGGGTCAAGATCCCATTGATGTGATGTTGTGTTTTCTTGCTGCTTGTGTTGTGATGTGAGCCTAGATGGCTGTTGTGATATGTGGAGGCAAGGAGGCCTTATGTTTGTGCCAGCGGATAACGCCTAGAGTTGCGAGATGCATCGGTTTATGCATGTCGGTGTCAGGGGGGCACTAAGGATGATGGAATTGGATGGATGTGGGTGTTGGATGTTTGGTGGTTTGATCGGTTGTTTATCTGCTTTACTTTTCCCCACTACTCAAGGCCGCTGGTTTTTCATACCGTTCTTCCGAAAGAGGCGAAGACTTGTGGGGTATGCCACATGATTTCCATGTTTAGCCTCTTGAGGGAGAATGGGTCTGTGCTCTTTCTATAGGTGGAAAAGACTTGATGGGTAGTATAACTACACACCGTGTTGATCCCCCTTGTGTTTAGTAGCATAAGTTGTTTTTCTAGAATGCCTGGGAATGTGGGAAGGTAATTCTGTATTGAATAATTGAATAAATGATGTTAATTCATAGGGTTGGAATTGCTGAAACATAATGACAAGGTTGTAATTTGGAAGGAACAGTGGATATTGGGGGTGATTCTAATGATGTTTAGTGATAAATTATTCATGGTTAATTATTGTTTAAATTATTAATTAATGTATAGTGGAATTGATAAAAATGTAATGAAGTAATCTACTAAACCTCTTCAAATGGTTGTGTGCTTATAGGATACCTTGTCTTAGAAGTAGAAGCCTGGAGTCTGAGAGACGTTAGCTGCAGTTGTGTCTAACACTAGGTAATGCCCGGTGGGAGGACGAATGACTGACTACCACCTTCAGCCCAACTCTCTTCACTTGGTAGTTACATGTGCCTACAGACACAATGGTCATTTTCCCCATATATGTGTGTAGAGGGCTGTAATGGCTTGTGGTTATTTCACACACATATATTCTGGATATAGTATCTTATGGACTACTATAGGTGTAACGTGTATACGCTATGGTGGATTGAGGATCCCTACTCGGTGAATGGGTTATAATGGCTTGATGTATAATACTCAATGTATGATACATGTTATGTGGGTTGTGGTGGCTCCCGAAACATACCAGGTTACTTTTGGTTGTGAGGATGGTGTGGTGCTTCGCCCAGGTGTCTGCAGGCAATCCTTTGTGGTGCCCGAGGTGCAGATTGTGGAGCTTAGTCCAGGTGTCTGTGGGCAAGCCTTTGGAGAGAGATGCACAGGACGTATGTCATTGGGGAAAAGCGGAAAACCAACAGGGAATTTGTAGCAGGGTACCATTGATATTTTTCATTATATGTTTTATTCTTGTATGTGTTACTTGGAGAGAGTGGCCATGCTGAGGTTTGGAACTTAGTATACCTGTTTAGGTGATGAGTTTGTTTCACTTGTTGTTCAGTAGGCTTTAGAATTATTTATTTACTTTTTCACAAGAGGCATGGGGAGGATAGTACTGATTATACTATTATACTCACACTATATATATATATATATATAATGTTTTTCAGGTCACTTGGAGGAGGTTGGAGATCAAGCTGGTTACTATTAACTTGAGGTTGGAGGAGCTATTCGGGCTTGTGTTCACTCCCGTTTTACTTTCTTTTGGGTACTTTTAGTTTTCCCTTTCAGTTGTAGTACTTTTTCATGGAATTTCATATATGTACTTGGGTTACTTTTATATTTCAGTTCTGAGTTGGAGTTGGTTAGTGTGTATCTTATCTTTCTCGTCTGCATGTGTTCTCTTAGAGGATAATGCCTCCCATTTGTGTGTTTATTAAAAGCTCAGTGCTAGTCGCCATCTCGGGGCCTACTGGAGGCGGTACTCGGGGGTCATTATCTCTGTTCTCACTTTGATGGCCCATGAGAGGTACACTTTGGGGGGATAGGGTCGTGGCAGAGTGGTATCAGAGGTTTGGTGGAGGAATAGGATGGAGTTTGTAGTTTGGCACAGGTGAGGTTCCATGGGTTGGTAGGGAAAAAATGTCATTCATGTTTAGCAAGTGAGGTAAAAACTAGAGACCGTCTGAGACGTAGGCATTTAGGGCCCCCTATGATCTGACGTACGGACCTTTATGTTTACAATGGCTACTAAACAAAGTGATACTGGTTGCAGGGTAGAGACCTAGGAGAGGATCATGCATAATTCTTCCTTATGCCTGTGTTTGAATGGGTAGACCGTGGGATAGGTTAACCTAAAATTAATAAAAGGAAACAATTAATTAATTAATGTTGAGTCTTCCATATTCCAGGCTTAAGAGCTCTAATAGTTTTTATTTTACAAGTATGGATCCAGGTCAACGTCCTCGTCAGGTTTGCGCAGAAGATGTCCAACATGCTATTCCAGCATATCACCGTCGGGTAGAGGTTGACGACAATGAAATTTGGTGGAAGACACTCTGATATTTTCACTAACAGAGTCTGTAGAAGTACGAGGGCTCCATTTCAGATGTAGTCACAGAATACTGGTTGGAGGAGGTCGATATAGGCTTCAGTTTGCTTCGTGCTCGGAAGGAACACTGGGTGTCGTTGGTTGCGACGATGTTGCGTGGAGCAGTGAGGCAGTGGTGGTTCTTGTTTCTCGAGGATCGTGAGGAGTCAGTGATCTCATGGGAGGAGATTCAAAACTGGTTTAGAGTTTAGTTTTTTTCATCAACATCGAAGGCGTCCAGTCGCCAGGAGCATCTTACCCTTTGATAGGGGAGCTCTAGTGTTTGAGAGTTTGGAATCCGTTTCAAGAACCTTCTACGATATGCTTCAGACCTATTACCAGATGAGGAGGCCAGGGCAAGGCATTTTGAGGAGGCTTTGCATCTAGAGATCCAGTTCCAGGTCACCCCATTAATGCTGAAGACATATCTTGAGGTGCTGGCGAGGACATAGGTTGTTGAGAGGACTTTGGCCAGGACAAGATCATCACGAGAGGGGAGTCGTCATGATTCCTTACAAAGTAGAGTTGTGGTCCGGGGATCCTGGTTTTCAGGGAAGAAGAGTTTATCTTCACCTGGGGGTAGGTCTCAGCCCTTCCCATCTCATTTCTCCAGAGGCAGCAACTCTCGGGACTATGCCAAGGGATCAGGTGCTTTTTTTCTTGTGGTGTTCATGGTCATCAGCAGTGGGAGTGCCCGAATTTTCAGAGCAGTCATCGTGCACTGGGCGCTCCGCTCCAGGTTCCTCCGTTGAGGCAGTTCCAGCCGAGGCAGAAGCAGTAGGTTGCACCAGCTTTAGATCACCAGAGGGTAGATGGAGCAGGAAAAGTACAACCCCATGACACTCGATGTCCTCAGAGAGCAGAGCACGGCCGTGGTGGTGGTCGTCATCAGTGTCAGAGAGGCTATGGAGGAGGTCGTGTTCAGCTTCATGCTCTAGTGTTGCCAGCCCCAGGCGATCCAGATGTCGTTCAAGGTACCCTTTTCTTTTTTTCTACCTTGGTGTATTCCTTTCTTGATTCAGGAGAAACAAACCCCTTCATATCACCTACCCTTGTCTGTGCTTTGGGACTTGAGGTAGAGAGGCTTCCAGTGCCCTTGGCGTTGACTACGCAAGTTGGAGGTCTAGCTAGCTTGTTTGAAGTATATAGAGACTATGAGCTAGTGTTGGGGCAACACAGCTCTTGGGGAGATTTCTTATGTTTACGAATACAACCATATGATGTCATCCTCGACATGGATTGGTTGTATTCAATGCAGGATATTGTGGATTGCTACAGGAAGAAGGTAGTTTTCTTTGATGAACATGGAGAGGAAGTGGTGTTTTTTGTGAGTGAGATCCTCGGATGGGTCATAGACGAGTTCCATTCTTATAATCCATGATGCGTGAGGTGGTGCTGAGTTCTTCAGTGATTCAGCAGTTGGCGTTTCCAAAGGTCGTAGAGGAGTACCTTGATGTCTTTTCAGAAGGGGTTGTAGCATTACCCCCTAGATGAGAGATCGAGTTTGGGATTAAGCTACAGCCAGGAGCGTCTCCTATCTCTATGTCTCCATATAGGATGTCCCCTTCTGATATACGATAGCTACGTATACAGCTTGATGGTCTATTGCAGTGCGGTTTTTTTCGGCCAAGTGTGTCACTGTGGGGTGCACAGGTTTTTTTGTGAAAAGGCTGATGATAGTTTGCAGTTGTACGTCGATTATCTTCGCTTAATCAAAGTGACAATAAAGAACCGCTATCATCTACCATGTATTAATGACTTATTTGATCAATTTAAGGGTGCAAGTTGGTTCTCAAAGATTGACATGCGGTCAGGATATCATCAGATGCATGTAAAGGATGAGGATATCCTGAAGAATGCTTTCCTGTGTCGTCATGGGCATTATGAGTTCATTGTAATGTAGTTCAGTGTGACGAATTATCTAGATGTGTTTATGGGAATGATAAATGCTGTGTTCTGTGAGTTCCTAGACAAGTTTGTGGTGGTTTTCAATGATGACATCCTTGTGTACTCCACATCTGAAGAGGAGCATGCAGAGCATCTACGAGCCATTTTGGGAGTTCTTTACCAACATCAACTGTTTGGGAAGTTGTCGAAGTGTGAGTTTTGGTCTTGAGATGTCCGTTTCTCGGGGCATGTTGTGTCCCAACATAGAGTATTTGTGGATATGTCGAAGATAAAAGCAGTGGTGTCTCGGGCAGCCCCCAAGACCGTGTTAGAGGTGCGAAGCTTCCATGGTCTCACAGGCTATTATAAGAGGTTTGTAGCCAATTTATCCCGAGTTGCGACTCCTCTGACAGCTTTGACCAGGAAGGATCAAGAATTCATATGGACTGATCAGTTTTAGGAAGCTTTCGAGAATATAAAGAAGAAGTTTTTAAGTGCTCCAGTCCTTTGTCTTCCAGTAGAGGGAGTCCAGTTTGAGGTTTTCTGTGATGATTCACATATGGGGATATGTTGTGTTCTCATGAAGCAGAGTTCAGTTGTTTCTTATGGGTCTCGGCAGTTGCGTCCCCAGGAACACAACTATTCCACCCATGATCATGAGTTGTCATCTGTGGTGTTTTCTCTGAAGTTGTGGAGACATTACCTCATTGGTGAGAACTTTTTGGTTTTCACTGATCATAAGAGTTTGAGGTATGTTTTATGCCAATGTGACTTGAACTTGCGGCAGCGTCGGTGGATCGAGTTCTTGCATGAATACAACTTTGAAATATCATATACACTTGGAAAAGGGAATGTTGTAGCTGATGCACTGAGCCAAAAATCAAACAATGATGTTGTGCGTGAATCTGGTGATTCCTGGAGAGTAATGGAGGAACTGTCAGCTTTTCATCATGATGTAGAATAAGTTAGAGGTAGAGGCTGTCTTTTCCAGATGACGGTGCAGTCGTCCCTGATGCAGAAGGTGGACGAGTCCCAGTTGGGTGATCCATATGTGGATGTTTGGAGAGATAGTTGTTTGTGGTGAGGCCCCTGATGGTTGGTCGGAGGATGAACAACACCGAGTGTTGTATCATGGCAGGCTTTTTGTTCCCTTGGAGATGCACGAGACGGTTCCCCGAGGGATCCATAGTTCTCCCTTGGCAGTACATCCTGGCGTGAAAAAGATGTACCGATCCTTGAGGAGCCAGTTTTGGTGGCCAGGGATGAAGCATGCGATTGCAGAGTGTGTGTCTCGATGTTTAGTCTTCGAAAAGGTGAAAGTTGAACACTGTGTTCCCGGTGGTCTTCTCCAGCCATTAGAGATTCAGTGGAAGTGGGAGAAAATCTCAAAGGACTTTGTTATAGGTTTACCTCGATCTCTAGGAGGACCTGATGCTATTTGGGTGGTAGTGGATCGTTTAACAAAATTGGCCCACTTCATAGCGATCAAGGAGTCAAGCTCAATGGAAGTTTTTTCAAGGCAGTATCTAGAGGAGGTGGTGAGACTTCATGAAGTACCTAGGATGATCATTTATGATTGAGATCCTTGTTTTACCTCCAGGGTGTGGAGAGCTCTCCAGCATGCTTTTGGCTCTCAACTGTTCCTTAGCACTGCTTTTCATTCTCAAACGGATGGTCAGATAGAGCGAACCATCCAGACTCTTGAAGACATGTTGCACTCTTGTGTTCTTGATTTTGGAGGTTCATGGATGAGGCACTAACCCTTGGTAGAGTTCTCTTACAATAATAGTTTCACTCTACCATTGGTATAGCACCGTCTGAAGCCATGTATGGCCATCCATTCAGTTCTCCGTTGTGCTAGACTGGGGCTGGAGAGTCATGAATTATCAAACCAAAACATGTGCAGAATACAACAGATATGGTTCAAGTGATTCTTGAGAGGATGAAGACATCGTAAGATCGTCAGAAATTATATGCTGATCAAATAAGGAGACCCTTAGTGTTAAATGTTGGGGATCATGTGTTTCTAAAGGTGACTCCCTGTCATGGGCAGCGAAGGTCTGGTCGTGGAAGTATGATTTCTTCCCGGTTTGTTGGGCCTTTCGAGGTGTTAGCTTGTGTTGGAGTTATGGCATATCGAGTAGCACTACCCCCTCAGATGAGTCGGATGCATGATGTTTTCCATGTATCTGAGCTCCATTGT
Organism: Viscum album; assembly: GCA_963277665.1. Taxonomy (NCBI): domain Eukaryota; kingdom Viridiplantae; phylum Streptophyta; class Magnoliopsida; order Santalales; family Viscaceae; genus Viscum; species Viscum album. The sequence continues at coordinate 1,553,527,785 of OY728121.1, read as the reverse complement.
TATCTTCATGATGAATCTCATGTTATCGATTGGGTAGAGATCAATGTTGATGATGATGCAACCTTTGAGGAGTGACCAATGAAGATCTAAGACCGCAAGGAGAAGGTGTTGTGTGGGCGTTCTATCCCCATAGATTGTGTCTTGTGGTGACACGATGGCATGGAGGAGAGTACCAAAGAGCATGAGTCACATATAGTGCTTAGTACCCAGAGTTGTCTAATGTTTAACTCTTTTCATGTAGTGATGTTTCCTTTGTGGTTAGACCTTTCATGTTTTATTTATGAACTTCTTTTGTACCTTTTTGTGGCTTGCTCTCTTTTGAGAGGTATCTCGATGGGTGGTTGTTTGGGCACCATTTGTTTTCTCTTTAGGTTGGTTTTGAATTCTCGAGGACGAGAATGTTTTGGTAGGTATCTGATGTAATGGCCCGGACCTATCCGGTCAATTACGTTGTGAAAATGTGGTGTTGGAGGTGTTCCGGGAGGTCAAGGTGACTTATCCCCAACACTTTTCCAAATTTCCAGTTCTGTGAACAGTGTTTCCAGATTTTTGAATATTATCAGTAGGTGAACAGTGTTTCTATCGGTGAGGTTCAGTGAATAGTGTTTCTATAGGTGAGTTACTATCAGTAGACTTGAATAGTTTTTCTATCAGTAGAATTGAACAATGGTTTTATCGGTGACGTTATATCGATGGAATTCTATCGGTAGACTTGAACAGTGTTTCTATCGATGAGGTCCTATCAGTGACTTTTTATCGGTAGATGTGAATAGTGTTTTTATCGGTGAGCTTCTATCGGTGGAATTCTATCGGTAGACTTGAATAGTGTTTCTATCTGTGAGGTTCTATCGGTGGACTTTTATAGGTATACTTGAACAGTGTTTCTATCGGTGAGCTTCTATCGGTAGACTTGAACAGTGTTTCTATCGGTGAGGTTCTATCAATAGACTTCTATCGGTAGACGTGAACAGTGTTTCTATCAGTGATATCTATCTGTGACCTTTTATCGGTAGACTTGTACGATGTTTCCAGATCGGTAGACTTGTACAGTGTTTCCAGATCGGTAGACTTGCCTTTTCCAAATTTTGATTATGTGAACAGTGTTTCCAGCTTCCTACAGTTTTTCCCCATTTGACGTTTCCTTTGATGTAAATACATTTAAACCCTTATTTTTAAGGATTCATAAGCCAATTATAATTCCATAAATCCTATATTAATTATCCCTATAGATCGGGATGTTTTTTCTTCGTCAAACCGTGTGGGTTAATGCGATCTGTTTTTTATGGAGAATTATCCGGATCTTAACCGGCCACGTCGTTAAATCTTTAAAAAGGAACCACATATCCTTCTCCCTTGTTCTTCCTCTTTGTTCTCGGCTAAGAGACACTAGAACCTTTCAATCATCCTTGTAGGAGTTTCACAATCAAACCATAATCCTCCGATTGGTTCCGCTCTATTTTGGATGCAACCGAGCTGTGTCTGTCAATCATCCCTATAAGGCATGTTTCATTGTCATTATTTTGGGGATCATCTTATAATGTTTCTCCCTTCCATTTTATACCATGTAATTTCCATGATTCTAATGGGTTTTTCATGGGGTTGGTTGCTACTGTCGTACTGTGGCATCCTCTGCTGGATGCAGTTGTCGTGAGAGGAGGATTGTGACCCATTGTGTGAATGAAGCACTTCAAGAACTCTTCGAGGTAGGGGATTCTTGGCTTCTCTAATTGTATATGTGAAATTGTAGAATTACCATGATTTATCCCTTTGGATCACAAAGAAATTGACCTAAATAAATACTTCAACTGGATTAAAATAATTAGTTGCTCGCATGTTTTTGCTTCGTACCGTGATAACGGTTTGCCTCATGTTTTTCTAGATAGATTGATATCCATGTTTTCTTTGATTAGTTGTTCATTCTTGATGGAAATTGATAATGAACATAAAGATAAAATTAATTGTTAATTTATTGGATAAAGATAAAGAGGCATGTAAATGAATCTTGTTGTTGTCGATGTTGTAGTTGTTCTAATTTGAGGTTAATCAAATTAGGGCAGCAAGCATGGTTATTTAATTGTGATAGCTTACTGATTAGGTCTCCCGTAATTAGAACCTATGAATAACAAATCCGCTAATTCAATATGGATTAAAGAACAGATTGTGTGAGAATTTCATAAAGGGTTATGAGTTACCCTCTTGATTGTTAAAGGGTCAAGATCCCATTGATGTGATGTTGTGTTTTCTTACTGCATGTGTTGTGATGTGAGCCTAGATGGATGTTGTGATATGTGGAGGCAGGGAGGCCTTGTGTTTGTGTCATCGGATGACGCCTATAGTGGCGAGATGCATCGGTTTATATATGTGGGAGTCAGGGAGGACACCAGGCATGATGGAATGGGATGGATGTGGGTGTTGGATGTTTAGTGTTTTGATTGGTTTTTTATCTGATTTAATTTTCCCCACTGCTAAAGGTAGCTAGTTTTTCTTACCCTTCTTTCGAAAGAGGCGAAGAAACGTGGGGTATGCCACGTGCTTTCCATGTTTAGCCTCTTGAGGAAGAATGGGTCTACGCTCTTGCTATAGGCGGAAAAGACTCGATGGGTAGTATAATTACTCACCGTGTTGAGCCTCCTTGTGTTTAGTAGAATAGGTTGTTTTTTGAAAATTCTTGGGAATGTGTCAAGGTAATTCTGTAATAAATAATTGAATAAATGATGTTAACTCATGGGGTTGGAGTTTCTGAAACATAATGACAAGGTTGTAATTTGGAAGGTACAGTGGATATTGGGTGTGATGCTAATGAAGATTAATGTTAAATTATTCATGGTTAATTATTGTTTAAAGAATTAATTAACGTACAGTGGAATTGATAAAATGGAAATGAAGTAATCTAATAAACATCTTCAAATGGATGTGTGATTATAGGATACCTTGTCTTAGAAGTAGCATCCCGGAGTCTGAGAGACGTTACCAGAAGTTGTGTCTAAGACTATGTAATTCCCATTGTGTGGTTGTGAAATATAATATATTCTCTACTTTTTGCATTTCTATATGCTACTCCACCCTCTCAGTAAGGGCAACTGACATGTCGGGGATTATGAGACCTGGGGGGTTTTTTCCCTAACATTCTGGTGGGAGGACGAATGGATGACTACCCCCTTTGGCCCCGCTCTCTTGTCTTGGTAGATACATGTGCCAACATGCACAATGGTTAGTTTCCCAATATATGTGGGTAGAGGGATGTAATGGAATGTGGTTATTTCACACACATATATTCTGGATATAGTATCCTATGGACGACTATAGGTGTAACATGTATAGGTTGTGATGTCTTGAGGATCCCTACTCAGTGTATGGGCTATAATGGATTGAGGTATAATACACGATGTATGATACACGTTATGCGGGATATAGTGGCTCCTAAAGCTTACCTGGTTACTTTTGGTTGTGAGGATGGTGTGGTGCTTCGCCCAGGTGTCTACGAGCAAGCCTTTGTTTTGCACGAGGTGAAGATTGTGGAGCTTAGCCCAGGTGTATGCGGGAAGCCTTTGGAAGGAGATGCACATGACATATGTCATTGGGGAAAAGCGGCAAACCAGTGGGGAAGTAGTAGCGGGGTACCCTTGATATTTTTTATTATATGCTATATTCTTGTATGCGTTAATTGGTTATAGTGGCCATGGTGAGGTTGGGAACTTAGAATACCTGTTTAGGTGATGAGTTAGTTTAACTTGTTGTTCAATGGGCCTTAGCATGATTTCTTTACTTTTTCATGAGAGGCTTAGGGAGGATCCTACTGAGTATACTGTTATACTCATCCTATATATATATTAACTGTTTTTCAGGTCACATAGAAAAGGTTGGAGATCAAGCTGGTTACAACTAGCTTGTGGTTGGAGGAGCTGTTCGGGCTTGTGGTCGCTGCCGTTTTACTTTCTTTTGGGTTCTTTTAGTTTTTCCTTTCAGTTGTAGTACTTTTGCATGACATTTCATATATGTACATGGGTTCCTTTTATATTTCAGTTCTGAGTTGGAGTTGGTTGGTGTCTATCTTGTCTCTCTCTTCTTCATGTGTTCTCTTAGAGGGTAATGCCTCCCATTTGTGTGTTTATTATACCCTTGGTGCTAGTCGCCAACCCGGGGCCAACTAGAGGTGGGACTCGGGGGTCATTATCTCTCTTCTCACATTACTGGCCCAGGAGGGGTACACTTTGTGGGGACGGGGTCGTGACATATATTAATAAATTCATAATATTTATTACCTAATATAATTATTTTTAAATAAATTTATTTATTTAAAATGAATTGAATAAATAACAACATTCAAGAAACCTTTATACTAATAAAACAAATAAATTACAGCTATAAATGTATAAAAACGTCAAATACTATAGAAAACCTATTTTAGGCCATAACAGCACTACTGGAATGACTCAAATGAACACAATAAGACGGATTCTGTAGCCTTCAACAGTTGGATCTACCATATTTTGAAAAATAATTGTAAAAATAATAATGAAAATTCTAAGAACAACTGGAATGTACAAAACTTATTAGAAGAATGAAATGAACTCGGAGGATTTTTGGTTATGTTTTTGAATTTCCTTGATTAGAATTTAAAATGTTTATATGACCATGGTAAAATAATAGTATTTGTAATTTTTACATACCATTGATGTTTTTTATAACCATTGTGTTTTCTTTTAATTTTAATGTCGAATTCTTTAAAATTTCAAAATGAATTTAAACTAATATTTTATACTTATTAAATTTCTAACATGTAATGATAATGTATAATTATGATTTTTAGGGTTTATATTATAGACTTTGGTTTATACAAAAACAATTTTATATTTAGTTATAATTATATTAGAATTGTATTTTAAAATTATGTAATTAAACATCACAAATTCAATAACATGAATTCATTCTAATTTTACTTATGTAATGTTTAAAAATGTTGTTTTAAAAAAATTCTAAAGTACACACAACATCATGGTAATCCAAGACCACAACATAGGTCTGTAAGCCAATACCTAGTTGAGTGGATGTACCTTAATGGAACAACCCATGGAATCAGAGCTCGAGTAATATTTCAGGACAACATATGTAATTCCATCTTTGATGGGTCGTGTATGGTACAATATGAGAGCATCAATGTGTCACATCCCGGGGTGATTCCATGCGTAAGGACCCCTATGTGTGTGCTTAATATAATATATGTGAGGGAATCCAAATTCAATAATAAATAGAAGAAGTAGAAGTCCACACATTTTCATGTCAGGTGCATTTTTTAAATTTGGGACATAATCTTAACAATTCACCCAAACTCGAGTCATCTATGTCATCCTCAACAATCTGTCCATTACATAAATGATATATTTATTTCTCATAATTTGATCATAAATTTTTATATCTAGACCATCCTTTTCAATATTGATCATCCTCTCAATTTTTACTCATGTTAGATTTAATCTAATACCTTCTATTGATCATGGAAATTATCAACTATCCCTTCTTTTCATCGATTATCTTCTTTGTTGGACAGTAGTTCACGTCACATAGTAGGACAGTAGCCGGCTATTTTCTTCTCCACCATTGAAGTTCTCCATCTATGGACCCATCTCCAAATTTAATCATCATAGAATTTCCAAGATAGTATTAATTTAATTAAAAATCCCAACCATAATGAGGATTTTATTTCACTATTCTTGGCTTCCACAATAAGGACTGATTATATATATATATATCGATTTCCTTATTTTTTATTCTATGTAGAACCATTGTTTGATCCTCCCTCTAGTCTATTTAAAAATACCTTCAGTATACTTGTTTCTTTTATGTTAGATTATTTAATAAAATAAAAATAACTTTTTTATAAACCCTCAATCACCCAATCTCACTTCCAAAATAACTATGTTTCCTTTATCCTTGATGTATATAAGATTTAGACCCTCGATTCATCCAAAAACAAGAAAGGGATTACTTTTTCAAATGAAAATACCATTATTTTATAATTATTTACATATGTGGGTGTACATATATGTATATATATACATATATTACTACTTTTTCCTAATATTTAAAATAATTTTTTTTTAAAATTTTACTTCTAATCCAATGTTTTGTAAAGGAATATTTTTATAATTTATGAAATTATGTTTATTGTAAAGATATATATGTGTATATATATATATATGAATCTTTTTTTCCCTTTCAGGATTTGTAAAATATAGTTTTTGTTTTAAATTTTATCTCTAAGAAGATATATTACAAGAGAATATTTTTCCAAAGGATTGATTATGTTTTCAAAATATCATTTTAGGAATAAGGTGCGATGATTTATATTTATGTATATATCAATTTATATCAATTTATTTACAAATAGATTATAATATTTTGTTCACAAATATATATAATAATGATAGAAATTTGTTCACAATCTATCATTTTATGATTTATATTCAAGTGTTAGGTGATAATAGTGATCATTTTATGTACTAATCCTAAAAAAGTTGTTATTTCATGTGATAAATTTTATATGCACCCTTTGGTATTTCATGCATAACTATGTATGGCTGTTATCTAAATTATAAGTGTCATTCCATTCATATTTCATCAACAGTACACATTTTTTATTATGCATTTAATTTATAACTTTTAAATATGAATAGAAGTTTTTGAATGGGATCCTCCTAGAAATGGTTTTAGAAAATCCAAGTATATTCTTACAACATGTTATATAAAAGATTATTTTATTAATGAAAATATATTTATATATGTATTTTGAATTTTTTTGGCTTAGTATTGAGAAGTAAGGTCTATTAAATATTTTTCCAAAAATTATCATTAGTATAATGAATGCTTTGTTATGGGGCGTGAACCCATAAATCCTAAGGGGACTTTGTTATATATGAGTATTGACTAGAGGCCTTACATTTTTATTATGGTATTACATGTATCAAAAATGGCCCCCAAAAAATAATATTTTTAATGGATATATCTCAACGATTCATTAATGTATAATTATTTTAGAAATATATTGTTTTTCTAAATTATTTATTTAGTATAAAAATGTTATGAAAATATTTTTTTAAATATATATGTTCATTATTATGAATTGTATTTAACTAATTTCATAACATTTTCTAAACCACATATTGGGAATACTAAATTATCAGTCCATGTTTTGAAATATTTTTTATACAATTATAGTATAATTCCTGGTGATGTAATATTTTTGAGGAGGAAATGCACTAAGGACTCTTTTTTTATTTAATTTTATATCATACAGTTTTGTTTAAATGTAATATGTGTATCTATTTATCCAAAACCTTGACAAAATATAGGTCCTTTACTTTGTAATATGTTTCATAATTATTCAATTTATTTGATAAAAAAAATTCACAGCATGTTTCAGCACAAATTTTAGAAGCACGAGATTGTGTAATTATACTATTCCATTCAATGCATATTCTGAATTATTACAAACATGGGATTGAATTGAAACTATATAAATATATTTGATGTTATGGGGTTTTAAGATAATAAATTTTTATTTCATTCCCTTTTATATTTTTTTGTGTAATCTAATCAACGGTGGTCAATATTAAATAATAATAGTTAAGTAGAAAAAATTGATGACATGGAATGAGGCTAATTTGTGAATATTTTCCATGAGAATTTATTGCATGTGGTTGTCAGACATATGATGGGAATAGAATTCATGGGATTTAAGAATATTGAGAAATAATAATTGGCCACATATAAAGAATACTCCCTAATAATTGAATGTTATCCAAAAAAACTGTTATAATGACTCCTGATTTTTTGGTTTACTCCTTTAAATATTTTTATATATACCTCTCGATGTTTTATTGAAATTTTCACTATGTGTAGGTGTTACTAGACTTTAAAAATAAAAAAAATAAAAGATAATAGTATAATATTAATTAATACAATATATATTTTTATAATAAATGGTTTTCTAATTATTTTATTCATGGATTGGAAATACGAGACCACATTAGATATTGGAATATGGGGTTTACCCAATGGGTAAAAAAATTTGGTCCGTGACAAGAATTATCTCAAATAGAAAAACATTGTTGTGTGTTTTTTGTAATTAATTAACCAATTTAAATAATTTATAGATATATCTCAAAACCTAATTACCACCAATATATTCAATGATATTATAATATTCCCAATCATAGCCACAAAACCCTAGGATTTTTAATAGGATCCAGGGGACAGAGTCCTCAAAGAATAACAAAGGCACACTGAAAAGTGATTATTCTTCCATATAATTGTCTTCTCTGGAAAAAATCTTCGATCTCTCCAACAAAAATTTAATTAAACAATAATTCAAAAATTATAAATTAGAAATAATGTAATGTCATGCTATTTCATTATTTCAAAGCCCTCATGGATTGGAAAAGTGTGGTTTGTTTATTTTCTTTTGTTTCTTGAAATTTTCTTTTTTCACATAAACCTAATTATTTATTTATTTATGGTTTCCTAATTTATCACTTGTGATCAAGAATTCCATCATCAAGTGATAGAAGATAACCCAAAAAATATCCATTATCTTCCATAAATTTTTTTTTTATTTTCTCAGATCATTCTTCCTTCCTTCACAAGTAGGGTCCCCTTTAGTTGTCAGGTCAACTAATACCCAATATATAATTATCATGAAATGTTTCATTGCAATGAAATATTGATTCTATGTGTTCATGTTCCATTTTGAGAGCATGACCGTGGGGTGAATAAATATTATAGTTTGATTAGATGCATATAATGGGCCCTTATTTTTTGGGTTTTGGAGATCATAAAATCATCATAATGGGATGAAATCATGAGTGGTTAATACTTATAGAATTCGACCATAAGCTCCAAATCAGGTTCACTTTACCATATAAATAAGATTATTAGAGAAATTCACTGAAGAAGTAGTGGGGTGGTAGTCAAGGCATGGGGTAGACATGTATTGTTATTTATTGTTTCAATAAATTCCTGACATATATAGAGTGTTGTCTAAGAAAACATGTCTTATAATCACCTTTCATTATCAACTAAGATTTTAGGCAGAGAGAAATATAACTCTTCTTGTATGAACCATATACTCTACGTGACCTATTACAGGTGGTTCGGAATATATCCTATTTGTACATGGGAATATACATGGATAGGATGATGGTAGTGACCCACAAACAAAGATAGTGTACATGATCATAAGATGATGTATGTGAGCTAGTGCTGATGTATAGAATACCAAGAAGTAAATACATATGAATCCCCACAAGAAATAAATACATGAAATATAATTCATATAAATGATTTTAAGCCCCACATTCAATTCCAAATCAAGTACTGGAGGGGACATGGCATGCTGTTTATGTGAGGTCACACACCATCTGACCCTAGGCACACCAAGTGTACATTCCTTTTTAACTTTATATATCTCAGCCATTAAAACACATATTTTATCAAATGACCAGATTATTCTATGAATATCACCATATAAAATTTGATTTCAACATTTTTTAATTATAGATATAATACATGGTTGTACGATTGGTAGACTTCTTTCAAAAATGATTGTTTATGGCAGTGATAGGGTTTGTTCAGTAGAGAGACACCTCTGTTTATAACCCCTAGTGCATTAAGGAATGGGTCCCCTATACCCATTACATATTTTGATGTAGCAAACCTATACTGCAATGGGTGTTGGTCCTCTATATATGGATGTTATACACAACAATTAAACAAGGAATTTAAGGGAGAGGGTCCAACACTATAAATTTAGTCTACTTTGCTATGGAGAGAAGTGGTCAAGAATGGGAAATCTAAATAGATTCTACTGTGATTTGTATGTTTCAATGTGTCATAGAAGTACCATTGAGATATGAATAATGACATATTTTTCATTGTTCGAATATGAATATTGATATAATCTTTCCCTCTTGATATGTTTTCATTACAGGTATATTAGTTAGATTTCTTTTTACCCTCATTCTTAGGGATCACGATGAATGTTTTTATATATTTCTATTTATCCGTTACTAATTTTCATTTAATACTATAGTGTATATCTATAATCGTGAATATATGGTATTTACCTTCACATGTTGTGCCTTATTTGATGATAGATATGCCAATTATAACATTGGTGGACTATCTTTTAGAGGAACATAGAGATACCTAGTAGATTTGACCAAGATCAGTGGTCTTCCATTGAGGTTGTGGGATGGACTCTCTTTAATATTTCAATTTTTCTAATTTATTTCTAATATGGAACTCAATACTTATATTTAAGGTATTTCACTATATATTTTTTATACATAACTACTGTATGTAGATGATTTCTTGAGGTTGTTCCATACAAGGTGTATAGTCTTGATTCTTATTCATTTATTATATCTCTAAAATATTTTGTGGATGTGGTAATGTATATTAATAATGTTACATAATCTATGAGTTCTCAAAATAGTTTTTCATTTTAAAATATTATAGTCTACCCTTTTCTAATTCTTTAAGGTCATGTGGTGTCACACTTAGCTTACCACTGTCTAAGATGGATGAAGTTTAACAATGTATTTAAAAAACACATCCATGCTAATGTGGTCTCTATATACATTCCCACATATTTTGTATTACTAGAGGGGGTTATTATTACTGATAGAATCATAGAATAGGGACTCTGAATTGTTGGAGGTGGTAGTGGACATCATGGGGTTCAATTGTCGATAGAATTAATATGGAATTAGTTGTTAGGTCATTAATATAGGTGGCCTCCACATACCGTAACATAGACACAAGGATCTTCGATGCATAGTTCACATAAAGGATCCAATAAAAAATGATTGGGGTGATGATATTCTAGTTTAATGTGAGGTCATATTGAATGTGATTGTCTGGCCAAGAATGATGATAATGGTTGGAAGGTAGTTGATAGATTCCTATATAAGATAAAAACCATGTTTTAACCAACAAGGTATATTTAGGTCACTCTTATATGCTAGAAGATGAGTTATTAGAGGTAGAAAATAAAGTATTATAATGGATTATTACAATAGAAGTAGCTTCCAGACCCCCCCCCCCCCACTAGGTGGAAAATGACTTGTTGGTTATGCAAGGATATGATCATTTCACTCAAAAGAATATTCAATGAACAGTCAATATTTTTATACTCATTATCTAGTACTTTTAGATAGAGGAATGCCTCATTCCTTTTTATTCATTGTATTTTCCAGGGAGTTTGAGAACTTAGTTAAATCAATACCATATATTTTATGTTTAGATGTTCCTATAGGGACTGAATATTTTATATCACAAAAAAAATTTACGTATGAGTTCTCTCTTATTGGACTACATTTCTCAATCAACCTCTTTTTCATTGTAATGAATCCTTATGATGTATTCTTGGGAGTGCACTATTTTTATAGTGTCTATGTATCGATAAATTTCCTTTTTTGGAGTAATATTTACATGAATAAATGGTATGGAATTATCCCTCATCAGTGACAAAAATATTATGGATCGGGAAGTGGGGTTTATGATCTGGAATCAACAACCTATCAACCCAAATATACAAATTTTATCCATTGGTGTATCATTATATTCATGCATCATTCATCATGTGGGAGTGGTAGATTATCTAGATGTATTCCCTAATGACGTTTTGGGACTACCACCACATTGGTATATTATATTATGTGTCATCTTGAATCTCGGGAAGACACCAATATCTCCAACAACATTTCAATCATCTCATACTGACCCTTGGGAAATTAGGGTGTATATTTAGTACATTAAGAGAATATATTTAATAGAATTATTGTGTCCCCTAGGTAATTTTCAGATTTTTTAGAAAAATAATGATTTCATTTTGAGGACATTAATTGATTATCATTGTCCCACCCAACCACAATTATTATTTTTTTTTGTTAATTTTTTGGTATTGCATCTTTTGGTTGATTATTGGAATGAGGTTCCGACAAAAGTCCATGATTTTTGGTAGTATTTGTTTTCTTCTAACCCAAAATATGGTTATGGTGGAAGGTGTTGGGATAAAGTGACATGTTGTGGAGTTTTTGACACTCACAGTGTCATTACATTCTGTTTAAAACATTCAGGGAACATTGGGTGAAATTCAATTGTGTTTGTGGGGTAATTTGAGAGTTTTTAGCCATTTTTATGGGTTGCACAGTCTGATCAGGGTATTCAAAACCCGTGTATCCTAAACCTTCAATGTTTATGACTTTTTATAGTAGACCTCACTTTGTTTGCACAGGGTTTACAAAACCGTGCTGCAAAACTATGAAACCACATACATGCTTAATAACAATTGACCCAGAGATCTGTTTTAGGTGATTCCATCTCTAAAAATGAAGCCCTACCAATTCATAATTGAATAGAGGTGACTACCCCTTCTTCATTATTTGTTTTTGGTCTCTTTTGTGGTGATTTCTCACCAAAGGTTAGTGGATCTCCATCTAATCTTCCCCATTTCTCTCCTCATCTTCCCCCTCTTTCATTTCTCTTCCATATCATGGCTTGGTTATTTTTTGGATAAACCCTATGGTTAGGGTTGGATGATTCTAGTCTATTTTATTATGGCCAGGAGTGTGGATCATCTGTATGTCTCAATTCTTCTTCACCTTGGAGTTTTATTCAATCTGCACATGCTTGAGATAGGCATTTCCAAATTTATCCATTTTAGAACACTACACAAGCTCTGTTATATTTTCATTTAATTTTTAAATGACCTTTTCACTTATAATATATCTATGTATTGATGAAAATGGTGATTTCGTATTGTTATAATTTACTAGAAATTGGGTTTCATAGATATTTGTGTGAAATTCCTAGGTTTATAGCACATAGGGTTATTATTTAAAATGACATTGTCCTTTTAAAGTAAAATTTTGGGTTTCTATGAAAATTATGGCATGGATTATAGTGTGATGGTTATTTATTATTTGTGAACATGATTTTTTGTGTATGGTTTGGTAAATTTTTGACTTGTTAAATGTGTTAATTTGAATTAAAAAGGGTTTCATTGTTATAAGGGGAGTGTTTTACATTCCCAAAATAGTGAGGATGGTCGGATGTGGTTTTAAAGAAAATGTTGGGTTTTTTTGGAAATGGTTTTTCAGGTATCCTCTAGGATGTTTGGTATACCGTTGGATTTTGGCACATTTTGGCCGCACTAGGTGCACACATGGTTGTTCCCTCGAATGAAGATAGTGTATTAAACCTATTTTCATTAAAATATTGGTTTCGTAAATGGGTTTTTTATAAATAATTTTATATCCATCGTGTTGTTTCAAAATGGATCTTAAAATAGAATCTTGTGGGGGTGTTCGTATTTGGATTTTGGTGTGTGTCTTTTGAAAAATGTTTGTCTAAAGTGGTTGTTTAGAATTTCACACATGAGATAGTTTTAGACATGATTTTTAAATGTTTTGGTAAATGTATTTTGGTTTGTACGCATAAGGTCTCTTTTGGCATCTTTTTAGAGTTGCATGTTTTTTTAAAATGTCAAAAGGGTTTTTTAGAAAATTCTCAGTGAAGTGGTGTTCTTCATGGTTCTAGAAGTGATTTTTAAACGTTTATATGCCCATATGTAATCAAGAATGGTTTTGTTATGTGAAAGTGGTGTTTTATAAACTGTGATTCATAGTTTGGTTTATGAATTGTGTAAGTGGTATCATGTGATGTGTGAAACATGATTGAGAATGAAAAGGGAAACCTGAGATTCTAGGTGGACATATGTGTACTAGTATGCAAGTGATCCAAAGTGTTTTCGTCCCTATTTCACATAACAATTTTGATGATGACAACACTAACTAAATTATTATGATGTTGTTGTTGGGGAAAACTAGGTTATAGATGATTCTCAAATTATTGGAGCATATGAAAAAGAATATATATTTATTATGGTTAATTTTACATAAAATACGATATACTTGGGTCCCACAATATACTAGTGCCTAGGGGTGTCCCCTGACTACTGCTCAATGATTATATTTCACCTCATATCGGTATATGTTATTTTGGGATCAAAATTTTAAAAGTGATTTTTATTAGGTAGAATTATTTGAAACTATTTTCCATTTAAAGGAGTTATATTAGAAATTATTACTAGTATTTTTTTTGGTTTGTATTTTTGTTATAAAATGGGAGTTTTCCTGAAAAATTGATTGTGGCATGTGTTGGCCTTTAAAACGGTATTTTTTTGGTTGTTTAATAAACCGTGAAAAATATATATCTTTGTAATTTTATTTAAAACAAGTGTTAATGACTTTTTTTGTAATGGAAACACTTAGACTCTATAGTGATTTCCTCCTAAGCTGTTAGCTCACGCCCTACCTATACCACTCAGTCTCGGTAGACCGAAGTTGTTTTGCAGGTTCAAAATTGGTTTTGGTATCCTATCTTAGGATCTTGTGATTGGAGCGGGTTTGGTTTTGGAATTGGAGGTGACTTAGATGTCACATGGATATAGTGATAGCTTGGTCTAGTTTTAGTTTATTCTTAGTTTTATTTTTCTTGTTTCAGTCTTCAGTTTGTTTTGTTGCTTATTGTATTTGGATCAGATTTTTGATTATTTATGTTCAACTGTGGGTTATTTATTCATGCTCATTTTTATTAGATTATTTATCTGATCTAGTATATTAGGCTGAAATCATTACCAATAGATTTATATCTGATTCCTATCACTAATTTCTAGCCTATGGGGATCGTGAACACCCTTCGGGCCATGTCATGGACCGACATGAGTGACCAGTTCAATGACAACCCGGGATGGTTCATGAAAAATTAATATTATAGGATTATATTGTTATTTGGGATGTTTGGTAGTAAAATATTATGGTTATTGGGACATAAGAGGTAGGTATGGGAAGGGATTCATGAACCCTTTATTGTTCTAATCCTCAATTTACCAGGGTCAGTCTGAGATTTGATTTTATTGCCTTCGTTTTCAATAGGGGAATGACAAAGGAGGAAAACCTATGTCACATTCTGATCTCACATGTTGCAGTTACCAATGTTGAGTCCTAGTACATGGATCAAGGTCCTCTTACTATTATGTATTACCTGGGTCATGGCCTACTACAATGTCTCCAAATTAGGCATAGACACTAGTTTCTTATTCTCATGGTCTGGCTTGAGTTATTATTCATTTTCATCTTGGTTGATGTGATAAATTATTTAAAATTAAACTAGTTTATGAAAATGAATAATGACTTCCTTGATGTGGATTTTAAATTGGTAAACTGTGTATAAAAAAGAAAACTATTTTGGATTGAAATTTGGTAAATGTTTGGGTTTGGATGAGGTAAATAAATGTGTGACCCTTTGTACACCATATGATTGTTCACATATGTGAGAGTTTTTATGAAAAGGGTAGGTTATATAAATTTTGTGTTTATGATGTAAGTATATTTGGATGGTCACATATGTGATAGTTAAAATGATATCATGGGTGGGTGGTTGAAATCAAAGGCAGGCCTAGTTTTCCAAAAGTGAATTTGAAAGTGAAAAAATAATAAATTGGTTTTTGTATTAGAATGTAATTTTTTTGTCAAAATTGTGTTTTGGTATTTGAACGTGGCCTTGAAATCAGACGTTTATAATTGTAAATGTCTTGGTTGTTCTTAGAAAGGTGATTTCTGTTTGTGTTTGTATTTTTTTTGTTTGTGATCCTTTTGTTTGGGCATGAGATGTTCTTTCTTAATGTGATTCGGATTAGTGTTAGTGTTTAATTGGTGTGATTTTTTTTCTGAATATGACACCCCTAAATGTATCCAAAATGATCAATGATTCTTTCCTAGTTATTTATTATCCTCGTTTGTTGAATGTACTTCCATGGGGTAGAGGGTTAGTGGAGTCAGTGAGGCGGTAAGTGGAATAAAATTACATATTTCTGTTGTTGGGAACATCTATGGTTGTAAATTTCCATGTTGTCTTGGGTTTCTTTGATGGTCCACTTTTGGAGCATTGGAAATTGGTTTTCATTATATCACATCCCTCCAAAAAGAGTTGTGATTTAGGGATTCTCATGTCTGACTGTGAGGCAGGAGATGCTTCAGCAATTAGAGCTCCAAAAAGAGTTCTTGGGGTGAAGATCACGCACAGTCAGAGGTTTCTAAGGGTGAGTGAAACCATGTATCAGTTTTTTCTAAAGCATTAGGAATTATATATTGAAATATTCCAGGTTCATGGTTTCTTGTTGTTTAATGTTCATCGTTTCTTTGATATGTTATGATGCAATAGTTTTTTTGTCCTATGTGGGTGACATTATCTGAATCTAGCCTTTGGAATTTTTTATTCCCCTTTGGAGTGTGTATTTAGTTTGTGTAGTCCATTATTGGGATTATCTTCTAGCAGTGCTCATTTGGAGATGCTTCTGTTTTATAAAATTGATGCATAGTGGGTTTGGTTCTTATGGGAGGTTCCCTATTTCGATTGCAGTTATGTCCAGGATATACAATGAAGTTCAGGTGTAGTCCTAGTTAAAATATTCATGTTTTGGATGTTTCAGGAGTGTTTTATTCCTATGCATTGTTTTCATACAATTGGAGGAAAATGTGTGCATTTCCTAGGTAACAGTGT
Source organism: Viscum album (assembly GCA_963277665.1). Lineage (NCBI taxonomy): Eukaryota > Viridiplantae > Streptophyta > Magnoliopsida > Santalales > Viscaceae > Viscum > Viscum album. Next base: position 1,553,511,162 of record OY728121.1, on the reverse strand, counting down.
ATCTTGGTTTCATTTTTAGACAGAGGTGTTGTCATGATTGGATCATAGGATTGATACCATGCATCCAAGCCATGTGTAGTGCGCCTTTTTTCCAATAGCTCACACATGGTTTGTGCATGGTTTGGTATACCATGCATCCAAACCATGCTAGCAACCCTGAAAGATTAAAATATTAAAATCCAACGTTCATAGTTGTAGTAAGGGTGTTTTGGGGGATTTTAACGTTTTACGTGTTATCCATGTCATTGTGGTGGGGAGAAACCCTCGTGTTATCCCCCCCATTTTTTTGGAGTTTCATCTAGATCGGCTGGGTGTGTCTTGTGGAGTGAATAATCACATTGTGTTCATGGAATCCCATGATTTTGGTCATGAATGGAATCATGTTTTGGTCAACCTTTTTCTGAGTGACTTTCTGGGGGAAGAAAGTGTTAGTGGTGTGGAGAATTGTCACACCCCAACCATGGTTTTCATTTGTTTTTGATTTTTTCATGATATTGGATATTTTGGTTGATGATCAGGTTGAGTTTCCATTAAAATCCATTGTGTTTTAGTGGTATTTGTTTTATTCTAAACAAAATCATGGTTATGATGAAAGTTATTGGGAGAAATTGACATGGGGGGGGGGGGGTTGGAACACTCATTGTGTTACTACATTGTGTTTAAAATATTGATGGACTATTGGGTCAACATCCCCTGTGTTTGGGGTGTAATGTTAGTGTTTTTTCCAATTTTTGGGGTCACATAGATTGAGCATCATTTTCTCAAAACATTCAACCAAACACTACAATGTTTTATATGTTTTCCAGTATCCCTCGTGTGCTTTGTGCACAGCTTAGAAAACCACGCACCAAAATTGTGCATCCAAATACGGGCTTAATAAACTTTTACCTAAAAACCCGTTTTAAGTGATTCCACCTCCAAAATGAGTCCCTTCATGTTGGGAATATACCAAATGTGCCTCCCTATTTTTTCTTCAACATATTTGACCAGTTTTGTAGTTATTTTACAACAAAGGTTAGTGGATCTTCATCAAATCTTTCCAATTTCCCTTCTCCTCTCCCCCTCTCTGATTTCATTGCTATATCATGCCTTAGTTATTTTTTGGGAAAACCCTATGGTTAGGGTTGGATGATCTTGTCCATTTTATGGTTGATATGGTGTACAAATCATCTATAATTCTCTATTAATCCTCTTCTTGGAGTTTTATTTGATCAGCACATGGTTGAGGTAAGAATTTCCAAATTCTTCCTTTCTATAACACTACACGATTGCTTTCGAGATTTATTTATATTTTTAAAAGTATTAGAAACGTCTAATATATCTATTTCTTGATGTGAATGATGATTTTGTTTTGGTGTAATTTACTAAAAATAGGTTTTCAAATGGATTTTTTTAAAATTCCTAGGTTTATAGTACCTAGGGTTTTTGTGTAAACTTCTATTATACTTTAATGGTTAAATTGGGGGTGTCTATGAAATTTTTACACATGATTAAAGTTTCATGGTTATTTATTATATCTGAAAATGACTTATTTTGCATGTTTTGGAAATTTTTTAACTTATTAAATGTGTTAGAATGTTTTAAAATGGGTTAAATGGTTATAAGGGGATTGTTTTACATTCCCTAAATACCGTTGATGGTCCGATGTGGTTTTAAATAAAATTTTGGGTATTTTGGAAATGTATTCATTGGAATCGTATTGAATGTTTCATGTGACATTAGATATTGGCACATTTATCTTTTCACTAGGTTCACACATGGTTGTGCCCTCAAATGAAGATTCTTCTTTTAGCCGATGTTCCTTAAAATATTGGTTTCTTAAATGGTTCATGTTTTCTAAATAATGTTGTATATTCTGTGTGGTTTATCAATGTGGTTTAAAATGGAATCTCATGGGGGTATGCCTATTTGTATTTTAGTGTGTGTGTTTTTCAAAAATTTTGGATTAAGGGGATGTTAGGAATTTCAAACATGAAGATGGTTTAACAAATGATATGGAAATGTTTTGGTAAATGTATATGTGGGTAAAAATAAAGGCCCATTTGGATTGTATTTATAGTTGCATGTTTTTATAAATTGAGGAAAAGTTTTCTTAGGAAATTCTCTAGGAAGAGGTGTTCCTCAAGGTTTTAGAAGTGATTTTTAAATGTTTTAATGTGCATTAGTTTTTAAGAATGTGTTTGTGATGTTAATGTGGTGGTTTATGAAACTGGATTCTTGGTTTGGTTGATGAATTCTGTAAGTGGTGTCATGTGATGTGTGAAACATGATTGAGAACAAAAAAGGGAAACACGAGTATCTAGGTGGTCATACATGTACTAGTATACTACTGATCCGAAGTGGGTTTTTTCGCCTTTCACGTTGTAAGTTTGGCAATGACAACACTAAATAAATTATGATGATGATAATGTTGGGGACCGCTAGGTTTTTGATGATTCTATTACTAGTGGATCATGTGCACAAGAATAAATAATTATTATGGTAACTTTTCAATGAGATACAGAGTACCTGGGGCCCACAACTAACTAGTGCATAGGTGTGTTCCCATGACTAGTGCTCAATGATTATATTTCACCCTCTGTCGTCATATAGTTGGTTGGGTTTATAGATTTAAAATTAAGTAATATTTCATTAGGTGAAAAAAAATTTATTCTATTTTTCATTTAATGTAGTTCCATTAAAATTTAATACTACTATTTTTTTGTTTGTGTTTTTTTATAAAATTGTATTTTTTTATGAAAAATGGATGGTGGCGTGTGTTGGCCTTTAAAATTGTAAAGTTGTGGTTGTTTAATAAAATGTTAAAAAAGCTATTTTTATAATTTTATTTCAAACCACTATTAATGGACTGTTTTGGAAAAGGAAATGCTTAAAATCTATAGTGGTTTCCTACTGAGCTGGTATATCACACCCTCCTTATAACACTCGGTGTTGGTAGACCCCAGCTATTTTGTAGGTTTAACATTTATTCAGGTATCCTAGATCAGGTGCTCATGGTTGGAGTGGGTTTGGTCTTATGGTTGGAGGTGACCAAGATGTGACATGGATATTGTGGTAGCTTTGTCTAGTTTTAGTTTATTCTCAGTTTTATCTTTATTGTTTTAGACATCAGTTTGTTTCATTCCATATTATTTCTAGATTAGCTATTTTTTTAATCATATTCAACTGTGGGTTGTTGTTGCATGCTCATTTTTATTAGTTTATTTATATGATCTTTTTTATTGGTCTGAAACCATTCCCAATCGATTTATATATGATTCGTAGTTCTATTTTCCATCCAGTGGGGATCGTGAATGACCTTCATACCATTCTACGAACTAGCTCGAGTAACCAGTTTAGTACCGACCACGTTTGGTTCATGAAAAAATGTTATTAAAGGAGGATCTTTTTATTTGGGATGTATGGTAGTTATAGATTAGTGTTTTTATGAATCCGTAGTTGGTACTAGAAGAAAGACATGAACCCTTACTTGTTCTGAACCTCGAGTTACCATGTGCAGTTCTGGATTTGACTCTATTGTCTTTGTTTCTGATTGGGGAAGACAAAGGAGAAAAACCGGTGTCACGTTGTGACCACACATTGAGTAGTGACCCACGTGGATTCCAAGTACATAGTTCAATGTACTCTTATTGTTATGGCTTACTTGGGGCATGACCCTCTACCATTTATCCTGGTTAGGCATAGAAACTATTTCCTCATTCTGGTGGTTTGTCTTGATTCATGTTTCATTTTGGTATTGGTTGATATGAGTAATCCATTAAAGTGAAATCAGTTTATAAAAATGAAAATAAATCTGTCAAGTGGTTTTAAATTTGTACAATGTGTTTTAAAGAATAGTGTTTTGGATTGAAAGTAAATTCCTGGGTTTTGAGGAGGTAATGAAATATGTTACCCATCATACTCCTTATGAAATTCCACATATGTGAGAGTTTTTATGAAAAAATTTGTTTGGAACTTCTCTGTTCATGATGAAAGTATATGTGGATGGTCACATATGTTATGGTTTATAGGATACCATGAGCGAGTGATTGAAATCAAAGTCATAGCATTGTTTTCATTCAAAGTGAATTTGAATGTGAATTTTTTTTGAAATTTGTTTATGTTTTAGAATGAATATTTTTTTAAAAAAGAGGATTTTCTTATCTAAATCTGCCTTTTGAGAAGGTGATTTTGATTTTTAAATGAAATTTTGGTAATTGGAAAGGTTTTCTTTTTGTATATGTTTGGTTTTCAGCCTTTTGGGGGTTGAGATGTTCTTTATTAATGTGATTCAGATTAATGTTGGCTTTTAATTGGTGTTCATTATGATATTTTTAATATTACACCCATAAATGTATCCAACATTTTCAATGAGTCCTGCCCAGTTTTTTGTTATTCTCAGTAGTCAGATGTAAAATAAATTAATAGAGGATTGCTGGAGACAGTTAGGTGGATTAATAGAATAATATCTCATCGTTTGTTTTTTCATTACATTTTAGGTTGTTAAAGACCATGTTCTCTTGGGTTTTTTTGATGTTCCACATTTGGAACAATTGAAGTTGGAATTAATCTAGTCACACCCCTCCAAAATGACTTGTGATTGGGGGATACTCATTCCTGATTGTGAGGCTATAGATGCTTCTACCATTAGATCCCCATTCACAGGTCTCAGGGAGAATCTCACACACAGTCAGGGGTATCTAAGGGTGAGTAAAATTATGTGCCAATTTTTTCCATAAGAATTAGGAAGGTGATATTAAAATTTTCCCTGTTCTTTATTTATAATTTTTTTATGTTCATCATTTTGTTGTAAATTTATGATGGAGTTGTTCTTTTTCAACCCAAGGGGTTGAGTACATCTGAATGTGGCCTTTGGAATTTCACATTCCCCTTTTGATTGTTTATTTATTTTTTATAGGCTTGTCTTAGGTTTACATTTTATCATTTCTCATTTGGAGATGCTTGAGTTTTGTAAAATTGATGTATGGTTGGTTTGGTTCATTTGGGAGGTTCCATGTATCAATTGTATCTATGTACAGCATGTACAAGGGAGTTCAGCTGGAGTCCCCATTAAAATCTTCACATTTTGGAAGTTTCAGGTGAATTTTTATCTTATTCATAGTTTGCGCATAGTTAGAGGAAACTGTACTCCTTTCACATGTAATAGTGTGTCTTGGTGTCATTTTCGGATAGAGGCATTGGCATGGTTGTCACACGGTTTTGAAACCCTGTGACCAAGCCATGCAGGGTTATCCTTCTTTCGAATATCTCACATACCTTTGGTGCATGGTTTGGTAAACTGTTCTTCAAACCATACAAGCTACCCATAAGCATTAAAATACTAAAATATATAGTCCCTAGTTTTGTTGGGGGTATTTTTTGGGGATTTAACATTATTCAAGATAGCCGAGTCTTTGTGGTGGGGAGAACCCCCTCATGTTCTCCCATCATTATTGTATTGTGGATTCATCTTGATCAGTCGGGTGAGAATTGTGGAGTGAATAGTCACCCCGAGTTCACGGAATCCATTGGTTTTGGTCAGCCATGGTTTCATATTTTGGTTATCCTTTAGATGGGTGATTTTTAGGGGTATAAAGTATTAGTGGTGGCAAGAATTGTTACACTCCAACCATGATTTTCATTGGTATTTGTTTATTTCTTGATATTGGATCGTTTAGGAGATGTTCAGGAATAGTTTTGAAAAAAAATCCCTTATGTTCTCATGGTATTTTTAATTCTAACACAAATTGGGATTTTTGTAAAAGGTATTTGGATAAAGTGACGTGTTGGTAGTTTTTGACACTCACGGTCTTACTACATTGTATTCAAATCATTCAGGGATCTTTAGGTGAAAATCCCGAGTGTTGGAGGGTAATTATAGAGTTTATGGACAATTTTTGGGGTCCCAGGGTTTGAGCATGGTTTTCCCAAACCGTTCAACCAAACCATACAGTGTTATAGATGTTTTCTAGTATCCCTTTCATCTTTTGCAAATGTCTTACAAAACGGTGTTTCAAAACCATGCATCCAATTATTGGATTGATATCTTTTGACCTAGTAATCAGTTTCAACTTATTCCACCTCCAAAATAAAGGCCAATTATTTGGGAATTGTCTAGAGGTTCTTCCCCATAATCCCTTAAACGTTTTCAACCACTTTTTAGGAAATTTCTAATAAACGGCCAGTGGATCTTTGTCAAATATTCACCATTTCTCTTCTCCTCTTCCCCCTCTCTATTTTCTTTTCACTATAATGGATTGGTTTTTTTAGACGAACCCTATGGTTAGGGTAGGATTATTCTATTCAGTTATCATGTGGCTAGGGTTTACCAATCATCTGTATGGTTTGATTCTTCCTCTCCATGGAGTTTTATCCCTTCCGTACATGGTTGAGGTAGGCATTTCAAAAAAATTCATTTCAGAAACTCTCCATGAGAATTTTTGTTTTTTCATTTAATTTTTAAATGTAATTCTCACCACTAATATATATATATATATATTGATGCGAATGGGGATTTAGAGTTGGTATAATTTACTAACAATATGTTTTCAAACAGATTTGTGTGAAACGCATTGGTTTATAGAACCAAGGGTTGTTGATTAAAATTCAATCATTATTTTAATGTTAAACAAGTCATTTCTATGAAATATTTAGCCTTGATTTTTTCCTAATGATAATTTTTTGTTTGTGAAAATGATTTATTGTGCATGGTTTGGTAAATTTTTTACTTTGTAAATGTGTTACAATGTTTTAAAAAGGGTTTTATAGTTATAAGGGGATTATTTTACAGTCCCTAAATAGTGTGGATTGTCATATAAGGATTTGAAACAAATAGTTTTTTTGTGGAAAAGGTTTTTTTGTATCATCATATATTCTTGGTGTACCATCAGATGCTTGAAAATCTATGGCTGTACAAGGTTCACTCATGGATGTGCCCTCAAATGATGATGGTCCTTTAAACCAATGTTTTTTAAAATATTGGTTTCTTAAATGTTTCATTTATATAAATAATTTTGTATCCTTCATGTGGTTCTAAATTTTTTTTAAAATGGAATCTCTTGGAAGTATACTCGTTTGGATTTTGGTGTGTGTCTTTTGAAAAAATTATGTATTAAGGGGTTATTTGGCATTTCACACTTGATGATGGTTTTAGACATTATTGGAAATATTGTGGTAAATTTATTTGGGTGTTTAATAAAAAAGGCATGTTTATCATGTCTTAAGAGTTTGTATATTTTTCCTAAAATTTGGAAAAGCATGTTTAGAAAATTCTTGAAGATGTGTTGTTCCTCAAGGTTATAGAACTTATTTTTAAATTTTTTGATGTGAAATTTTTTTAAAGAATGGGTTTGTGATGTGAAATTGATGGTTTATGAAATGTGATGCTTGTGTTGGTTGATAAATTGGGTAAGTACTATCATTTTATGGGTGAAACTTTATTGGCCATAAAAATAAACCCATGGACCTAGGTTGATGGGTGTGTACTATTATGCAAGTGATCTGAAGTGGTTTAGTCCCTGTTTCACATAACAAATTTGAGGATGACAACACTAACTATGCTATGATAATGATGTTGTTAGGGACCACTATATTATGGATGATTCTCTAACTTGTTAATCATGTGAATGGGAAAAAATATTTATTATGGTTACTTTTCACCAAGATACTGGGAACTTGGGTCCCACAACTAACTAGTTCTTATGGGTGTTCCAATGAATAGTGATCAATGATTATTTATCACCTCCCCTAGGAATATGGTATGTTGGGTTGGTAATTTTAATAGTATGTGGTTTTTATCCAAAATACTTGGACCTGATAGAAACAGGTCCTATGAGAATTTATTCAAAAAAATTAAAACAAGTCAGACAAATAGGGGATCATTACAAAAACGAGAGTGCACGACACCCATCATATCCACCTCAACCATTGAAGCACAAAAATCAGGGGCCGTAAAGGACCACATCATATCCATCAACAAAATCGCCTGCTTGTACAATGCATCTGCCACCGAATTGGATTCCCTATGAGAATTTGAGACCACCTAATTGTAAATTAGCAACCTTGCAGAGACATTCAACCCAATGAGGTAACACTCTCCAGGGGACATTCCACGTTCTTGATTTCAAGGCATGAACCGCAAGCTGAGAATCCAATTCAATCCATAACATGATCTAGATATATATGACAACATACCTATCATTAAGAATTATCGCCCATAATTCAGCCTCGAAGGAAACACCAATATCAGTAAAGTGATAGAACCACCCCTTGACAAAGCCACAGTATGTTCGAAAGATTCCACCACATCCTAATCGTCTTGGAGCACCAAAAGAGGAACCATCCACATTGAACTTTATCCATGGGATGATTTGAGGTATCCATCGTATGTATTTAAGAACACAGGGCTTCTAAGGCTGTCCAGAGACTCCAAGCAGTCTAAAAATATGCAATTCAGAAAAACAATTATGCATTGTACCTGTTTGAATCTGTGAAGTAGCATGGACCTATAAATGTATCGCGGCCATACCGCATTGAATAGGGAGACTCATTCCATCAAAGATTATGGTGTTGCAAGCAGCCCATGTGGCCATGGTCACAGCTGCAATGGCCACAAGAAGTAGATTCCCAAGCTGTGTGCTGCAGCACACCTTGGACAGCCCAATTAACTGGTCACGTAGCAGCAGATTTTTTTCAATTACAAGTCCAAAAAGGGTTCCAATATAATCCCATAGCCACCTAACATAGCCTCAAAACACAAAAAGATATTGGAAAGTCTCCTCAGCAACCATAAAATGATGACAAGCTGACACAAATTGAAAACTATCCCGTTTGAGCTGATCAGGTGTAGGCAGACGATTCATCCATAATCTCTAGATTAAAAGAAATCTAAAAGGATGGATAAACTTAGTCTGAAATTTTAAAAGCCAGGAAGGTGCACGGAAGGACCCTCCATAAATCATCTGATAAAAATCTTTACTCATGAACTTCTCATCGCGGTTAAGCTTCCATATCACTTTATCACAGTCCATGAAAATGTAATTTTGAATTTTAATCACCACCTGCTGTGGAACAATACTGGCAGAACATTAAAAGTATGAAAGAAAATCACTTATGAAAAAATGACCTGCACCAGGGGGAACATCCATACATTCTTGAAAAGGACTCTCAAGACATGATTTACTCCAGCCATGTAGGTGAGAGTCTCTGCAAACCATCCATTTAGTTTCATGACTGAGTTGCATGAAAGATTGATTTAGAGATGCCCAAATAGATGATGCGATATAGTGATTATATCCTATAAGAATACTTCCTCTGAATCTATTTTCTAGAAAGTCATTTGACCCATCCTTAGAGATCAAAACCCATGTGAACGTCCCAATAAGACCATCATTGAATGTCTGGAGATCTTTGACTCCAAGGCCTCCAAATTAAACCGGCCTGATACACTCTTTCCTGGAAACAGTGACATTTTTCCTCTCATGAATAGATCATGTCCAAATTAAATTCTATATCATACCTTGTAAGTCATTGATGAGGCTCCTTGGCCAGCGATAAAGAGAAACAGAGTAAAAAAACATAGAGGTGATCACTGAGTTGACAAGGCAGACCCTCCTAGCCATGGTAATCACCTTCCCTTTCTAGCTAGTAAGTTGGAAACGAGTTGTGGGTAATTAGGTATTGGTGATTTCCGCACCACGATTATTCTTGGCCCCATTCACCACCTGTGCGCTGCTAATCCCCAGCTAAATTTGAGTGTGGAGAGACTCAAACTTGCACCAGTTCTGTTTCCAGGGAGTGGATTCCTTACAAATGCAACTAAGCAAACCCCGGTTGGCGTAAGTGATTTTTCATTAGGTGGAATTCATTGAAACTATTTTCAAATTAAATTTGATCCATTAAAATTTGATACTAGTATTGTTTGGTTTAAATTTTTGTTATAAAATGATTGTTTTCAAGAAAATGGATCCTGGTGTCTGTTGGCCTTTAAAGGGTAAAGTTGTTGTTGTTTAATAAAATGTGAACACAATTCTATTTTTATAATTGTATTTCACACTATAGTTAATGGACTATCTTGGGAAAAAAACATATAGACCCTCTGTTGATTGCCTACTGAGCTGTTAGCTTACACCCTACCTATACATCCCGGTGTCACTAGACCCGAGCTGTTTTGTAGGTTCAATATTTGTTCAGGTATCTTGACTTATGTGATCATGTTTTGGGAGGGTTTGTTCTGGTGGTTGGAGATGACCAATATGTCACATGAACCTATTTGAATCTTGGCCTAGTTTTAGATTATTCTCAGTTTCATTTTTCTTCTTTTAGTCATCAGTCTGTTTAGTTACATATTGTATCTGGATCAGCTGTTTATTTATATATGTTCATTTATGGTTTGTTTTTGCATGCTAAATTTGATTACTTTATTTATTTTATACAATTTATTTGGCTAAAATTGTTCCCAATCAATTTATATCTGACTCTCAGCACTATTTATAAGCCTGGGGGGATTGGGAATGCCGTTTGGCCCATGTTGCAGACCGGCCCGAGTGACCGGTTTAGTTTCAACCCAAGATGGTTCATGATAATCATCATCTATATTTGTTAATTAAAATGTATTATTTTGAGGATAAATAACCCATTAGACCAGTTTATTTGTACAAATTGGTTCCCAATGATAGTTCTAATGTCTTATTACAATTGAATGTGGTTTTATGGGGATTATATTATAATGATTTATTTTTGACATCGCTATGAACACTATTAGTTTTTTATGATGGATTTTGGTGAAATTATTTCACCCTTAATTTTTATGGATTACATAAACTATATCATTATATCATACACAGATTCATTCAAAAAATTTATAATAAAAATCACTCTCATATACACTTTGTTAGACGAAGAGCATGAAAATGATTTGAGAATGGGTTAAGGATTACTATGAGAAAAGTAGAATTAATATAAGATCACTATGTAATAATTTTTGATCCATGAGTTTAAAATTTTGGGTAATTTAATCTCTAAATATTGTTTATATATTGACCTAATGAAGACTAATGTTTTTGTTTCCTCAGATCTACCCAATGTAATATCAATGGTACAATAGTTTCTTGGTCTGACATTATACTACTGGAGCTCCATGGAACTGTTCAAAAGTATACCTGCCATAATGAATGACTTGATGTGGAAATAGAACCATTTTACTAGATAGATTAGTGTTAAAGAGAATTTTAGGTTTTTATTGAGAGGTTAAATAATTCTCATGTGTTGGGACTGTTAGAGGTGGGAGTTGAGTACAGTAGGTTTTTTAATTCTCCTAGAGATGAGATAGATAATTTGTCGATGAAATGGTAGGATGTGTTTTATTATGGGAAAATGTATTTGAGACATCATTAGTAGAATTACATGACCTATTACATAGAGGTGGAAGTGGATGATTTGTCTTGAATAAGTTTAGGGACTATCTTATGGGCGAGGTTTATTGTTTTACTTAGAATTTAGGATTATCAGTTTGAAATTCATATAGATACATCTCAACCCGATATAGTGGAGTTTATTGGGGATCCTATAGGATTGTGAATTTTTTATTTTATATACTATGTGTAAAGGAAACTTTGTGGATGATTTATTTAGTAGGAAGTGTCGTTCTCTCTTGGTGGAGGTGGTGTTAGGGTAGCTGGATTTGAGGCATCTAAAACTAGAGGATGATGTGGTTAAACTTATATGATGTGAATGGTCGGAACACTAATTAATCATGTGAGAGATTTCCATATGGTAGAAAAAACTATAAGGTTCTACATGACTTGATATCTGTTGGATATCACATAATTTATTTTTTAATGAATGTGATCACATGATCCTCTTCAAGGGAGATTTGGGGATTCTAATCTTGCTTCATAAGGAGGTGATTAGGGATAGGCATACATAACCCATGGATATGTGTCCAGGTTTTGAAAACATTTAAAACGACCACATTTATAGGTTTTTTCAGTCTTTTATGAGGTAGAGTGTCATTGATTTTGTATCTTTATAAATCACATATCAATAGGTAAAGTATAAACATATGGTACTGGTAGGTTTGAATAACCCCCTTGAGATCCCAGAATGGAAAGGGGATAGCATGTCGATGTATAATTTGATTTTAATTTAGATGATAGTGAGATGTTTAATTGACACATGTGTTGTTTTTTACTAACTAGAAATGTTTTGAAACATAATTTCAATTGGGGAACATTGTAATGTTTAGTGTTTGGGGTAGTCATATATTCAAGAGGTTATCATACATTAAGGGGTACTTATGAAGATCATATCTGACCATGATTCTCAATTCATGTGACATCTCGTGAGGGGTCAAAAATTCCCTTTCATGACCCAATTATATATGATCATAGAATTATTTATCTATACGTATGGGTAAAATGAGTGTAATACCTAGGTGTTATAGTTTATGTAACGCCCCGACCCCAGTTACCTAGAGTCGGTGCATTATTACACAACATTGGCAGGATCACAAAAGATCATGTCTCGAAAGACTGATTAGTTTAGTAGCCTTGGAATCACTAGATACATTCATAAAGTTTACATTAAATAATAAAGGGAATACTAAAAAAACATCTTGTATCCACACTTATATCCCCTTACACTATCCCTATAGGTCATTCATAAAATGATTCTTCACATCCTGGGAAAAATAAAACATATAAAGGGGTGATATCAAATGTCCAGTAAGGATAACAATATATCGGAAACCTTCATAAATAAGAATTAACATTTAAGTCAATGTATAACTAAAACAAAAGCCTTTTAAACATGATCTTCAGCATAATATGGAAAAAATAAAATGAAATAATTCCTTTTACATATTCTCATGGATATTATACTAGTCGACTAATCACATGCAATATCAATAACCACTTTCATAATGATGGAATGCAGAATTCTAGACTATCATAATCACATAGTCAAGGACTTGTGACAATACTACAAATAATATTTTGTCAAGGCCTTTTTCCAGGACACTAGTTTGTCTCATGAGACCTACCGATGAATCTAGGAGCTACAACGGGCTCCACCCATCACTTATTTAGTGCAATGCAGTCATCATATGAATAGGTTTATTCATAACATAAAAATTCGTATTAAAACTAGAATACGAAATGTCAATACATTCTCCATAAACAAGGAATGGTATAAAAATAACACATCCACAGTCAAACATATCACAAAATCTTAAATACAATAGAGAAGTTTTGTATCATAATAAATCAACTTCAAATAAGCTAAAAATCCATCAAAGGATGTCAACATAGATGAAATCAAAATTATTTTAGAGAAATATCTCTTTTTTTTAAATCATTTAAAATTCACATAATTATAATATAAAACATTTACTTTGAAAATATCCTTACAAGCTTGTAAGGTATTCTTTGATGATTTTATAATGGTGAAAAATAGTCGTACCCGCCGTATAAGTTACAAAAAGACATTCTTACCTTATTTCTGCCGAAAAGGTTAAAAAGGACCTTGTTTGGAAAATGACGGAATAATACCTTTATTGAAATATTATAAAAATTAAACAAGGGTATAAATTAATTTAAACCATAGTATATAAAATATTAGTAATTATTTGAAATAAATTTTTAAGAAACATGGATGTGGATGATAAAGAGGTCCCAGTAGATAATTACGTATAAACAACTTCGGATAATGAAGAGATTGTAAAATAAAACCTTACCTTATAATTTTACTTGGTTGAGGGTAGTTTAACCTCCTTTATAATGGGGAAATAGTTGTTATTAAATTATACAAGAATCATATACATTAATATGATATCATATATGATCTTTTAACATTGATTTGTTAATAATATCTTAGTATTATCATCGTTTTGGGTGTTATATTACTCTTTTTCTTTTATAAGTTTTGTTATGTAAGCCGTGTTTGTTATGGATAGGTTGTATCTTATTCATATATATAATGATATAGAGTCCTTAAAAATTATTTTTAGTCATCAAATGGGAATTAGACTTGAATCGATATGATGAGGAATGAATCTTATCGCATTCATGGAGTTGGTAGTCCGTACATACTAACAAGTGACAATATCATTATTTTGATATAAAAATAATATATAATTGGATGTTATATCATATATAAAGAATCATTATCATGTTATATTTATTATTTAAATGACTTAAACATCATTATTATAATCATCCAAATAATAAGGTATTGAATAACAGTTACACCACGACGTGGAGACGGTAAGTCGTACGCACGCACGTATGGTGACATGTCATTCAAGGGATGGATAGAATAATTAATTTGGTTGTTCCACATTTATAATAACGTCTCATTATATATAAGATACTGAAGTTATTATTTTATAATGTAAAATAACAAATAAAGTAGAAGTGGAATAAGAAAGGAACTTGAAAGAGAGTGGTGAGAACATTTCCTCTTCTTCGGGTTCTTCCTTTTGCTTTTATCAAAAGGGCTCCATAGGTTGGATATATGACTAAAGGAAGGCCTATAGAATGAATTTAGGAAAGTTTAGCGAATAATTGGGAATGTTTTGGCCGAGCTGAAAGACTTTGAAGATATGAATAATTGGTTAGAAGTAGTGTCCTTTTATAAGGGGGAGGAGGGGCTCTTTAGGAAAAACATAATGTATTAATTTATAAAAAAATCATATTCGGTTTCTAATGGATAAAATGTGTATTATTCAAAGTATAGGGTGGTTATGGGTAGAAATCCTTTCATCCCACATATTTTCGACATATTTGGGTCACTATATTAACCATATCATTTATAATTAACTCTTAGTTAAATAGTTTTACATTTACCATGTCACATTGTATTTTTATATTATATGGTTAATAAACATACTATATACTTTCAAGAAACCCCCATGTGGTCTATTAATGATACAACTATCTTGATATAAGTTCTTTGGCCGATCCATTGATTTTTAGGAATAGAATATCAATTAATAATATAATATTTGTTTTAAAAACTCATTTTTGTCAATTTTGACAGTATTTAATAATTGATTTTTGATAAAGTATTAAAAACTTTATTAATTCAAATAAAATTCTTTTAAGAAATCCTAACATGTCATATTAACTAATAAAATTCGTGGATGGCATCAAAACTTTCAAATTACATTTATTTTAACATTTATAATACTAATTAATTGATTCTTTCATTGATAAGGAAAATACTGCATCATTATTGTGTCATAAATATATTTATTTATTCAATGTCCAAAAATTATAAATAAAATAAAATTATGTATGAAATCTATTTATATTTATAATTAATATTTATAGTCTAAAATATAAAATATATAACACTATGTAAGAAATTGTTTTATAAAAGATATATGCTTATGTCATTTTTATATTTACTTTAACTTAATTAATATAAAGTGTCATTATCACTTACAAGTGGATCCATAGGGTCCCAAAATTGACCCAAATATGAACATGGTCGGAAATTTAACAACCAATACGGTTAAGACACATTTTAGGGTAATTTAATAGTATTAAATTATTATTTTTTACCCTTATTTACTGGATTTACCCTTTAACCAGGGTAAATAAAATATTTGCCGAAGTAATAATTCAAATGTCTAAAAATAAAAGTTACTTATTTACACAATTTGTAACTCATGATTATAAATATAGAATCCATTTTTCTAAATTAAAAACAGAGAACTGGCAGAAGTTAATTTAAAATTAAATCCCGATGTCAAAATAAAAAGCGTGTTTTTAAGAAATAATAACTATCAAAAGATTGACACTTGTTTATGTCCGGTTTAAATGTGAAATTACGTCTAATGAACAAAATTGTATTAAATGGTAAAAATATATTATAAATATACTTTAAAACCACTCAAATTCATAATTTATCACTATTAATTATTTTGATTAAAAATGTTATTTTTAATTAACATTTTAGTGATATTCACTATCCATCAAAAATTGAATGTTTTCATAAAAATACCAAAAATTCACCCTAAGCTAATTTCGATATTTTGAATCCAAATATGATGCCCATTTTGAATGATAAAATTTATAAAATTTCACAAATTAGGTATTTCTATTCATAATGGCTAGTTTGATAGGTTGTGGTGTGTGCTAGAACTTGAAGTTGCCTAAACACACGCTACTTTATTATTCAAAGAGAAGCGTACTAAGGATGCTTGGGGTGTTACATTCTCCCCTTCTTCAAATAATTTCAACCTAAAAATTTCTTGAATATTATTCCATAAAAAGACTCAGGTGGTTCATCATCATAAGTTCCTCGGGTTCCCATGTTGCCTCTTCCATCTTATAGTTTCTCTATAGAACATTTACCAGACGAGTCGTCTGGTTTCTCAGCACTTGTTCTCTTGTATCAAGAATCATTACAGGATATTCTCAATAAGACATATTGGGTTCCAGTTCTAATTCCTTGTATGTAAGTACATGTGTTGGGTCAAGCAAGTATTTTCTCAACAGTGAAACGTGGAACACATCGTGAACTTTGGAGAGACTTGGAGGTATTTCCAAATAGTTATCTATAGCCCCAATTCGTTCTAGAATTTTGAATGTACCTGGGACTCAATTTACCCTTCTTACCGAAATGTATAACTCCCTTCCGTGGAGTTACCTTTAAGAAAACATGATCTCTTACCTGAAATTCCAAATCCTTCCTTCAATTATCGGCATAGCTCTTCTGCCTACTTTGAGCTGCTTTGATGTGGTTTTGGATTACCTTAACCTTCACCATCATTTCCTCCACCAGTTCTGGGATTATGAGTTTTATCCCACTAATGGCATCCCAATAGGTTGATGTGTGACATCTCTTTCTGTATAACGCTTCATATGGTGCCATCTGAATACTTGAATGGAAGATATTGTTATATGAAAATTACACTAGAGGTAAATATTGATACCAGATACCCTGAAGGTCAAGTGAGCAAGATCTCAACATGACTTCTATGGTTTTAATAGTCCTTTCTGACTGCCCATCTATTTGAGGGTGGTAGGAAGTGCTCAAATGAAGTTCAGTATCTAAGGCCATCTGAAGGATATTCCAAAATCTTGATGTAAAATAGGGATCACAATCAGAAACAATCGATAAGGGTACTCCATGAATTATCACAACTTCATTAATATATAGTCTTTCTAGACGTTCATGTGGTAGATCTTCTCTTATAGTAATAAAATGTGATGACATGCTAAGACGATCAACAATGACCCATATCACATCATTCTCTCTAGGAGTCATTGGTAGTCCCATGATAAATTCCATCATAATATTATCCCATTTCCACTCTGGTATGGGAAGAGGTTTCATGACTCTTATCGGATGTTTCCTTCCACCATTCCCAAGTTGACAAACCAAACATATTTACACAAAATCATCAATCTCCCTCTTCAAGTTATCCCACCAGAAATGTTCGTTAAAATATTTATACATTTTGGTGCTACCACAGTGTATAGAGAAATTAGAACTATGAGCATCATCCAACAACTCTCTTTTAAGATCAGGTATATTGGGAACACAAAGTCTCTTCTTGAATTTGAAAATTCCATCTTCATACACAAAGTCAATCAATCTCCCATCTTTCACAGTTTTAATATTCTTTTGAAATTCTTTATCATCGGTATGAGAACTTTTAATCCTCTCTATTAAATATGATTTTTCAACCATTTGAAAAAGTATCGATATTTCACCTTCCATGGTAATTCACTAGTCCATCTTCATTAGATCAATGAAAATAGGAGCCCTTTCAACTCTCATTCAATTCAAAACACCATGATTCTTTCTGATCAAAGCATCTTCCACATTATTTTTCTTTCCCCGGGTGGTAGTGTATAGTGAAATCATAATCCGTGAGTAGTTCAATCCATCTCCTTTTCCACATGTTGAGTAATTTCTGTGATAAAATATACTTCAAACTTTTTTGATCAGTATAAATCTCACAATTTTTACCATAGAGATAGTGTCTCGAAATCTTCAATGAAAATATTACAACAGCTAACTCAAGATCATGAGTAGGATTGTTTTTCTAATGAATTTTCAGCTGTCATGATGCATAGGAAATTACTCTATCATTCTGCATAAGGACACAACCAAGTCCTTTCTTCGATGCATCACTATACATAATGAACCCATCATTCCCTGATGGTAGAGTAAATATAAGAGCATTGAATAATATTCTCTTCACTTCTTCCAAAAATTCATCCCACTCTTTTTTCCAAACAAATTTAACCCCTTTACGTGTGAGCTTTGTAAATGGGTTAGCCAATTGGGTGAAATTCTGGATGAAATGTCGATAATAACCTGCTAAACCAATAAAAATGTGTACCTCGGTTACACTTTTCAGTGCTGGCCATTCTTGTATTACTCTTGTCTTAGAAGGATCAACAGAGATTACATCCTTAGAGTCAATATGGCAAAGAAAAGAAATATCCTCATGCCTTAATTCACAGTTGCTAAACTTTCCATATAATTAATGTCTTCTAAGAGTCATCAGGATAATTCACAAGTGATTTTAATGGTCCTTGTAGATTTTGGATTATACCAATATATCATCAATAAATACCACCTCAAAATCATTGAGATATTCCTTGAAAACTCTATTCATTACATCCATGAATACAGAGGGTGCATTAGTCAATCCAAAAGGCATTACTATAAACTCGTAATGCCCGTACCTAGTTCGAAATGTGGTCTTAGGAATTTATTCCTTCTTCACACACAACGGATGGTATCCAGAACAAATGTCAATCTTTGAAAAGTATTTAGCTCCATGAAGTTGGTCGAATAAATCATCAATGCGAGGTGAGGGATACTTGTTCTTTATTGTTATATCATTGATCTCCCTGTAGTCGATAAATAACCTCATAGAACCACCTTTCTTTTTAACAAAAAATGATAGGGGCTCCCCATGGAGAAACAATAGGGTGAATAAATCACTTGTTACTAAATTCCTCTAGTTGTTTCTTTTGTTCAACTAATTACAAAGTGGCCATTCTATAAGGGTTCTTTGATATAGGCCTTGAAACATGAATTAAATCAATGTAAAACTCAATTTCTAGTTCTGGAGGATGTCCAGGTAAATCTTCTGGAAACACATAAAAATATTCTCTAATAATCGTTACATCCTCTATTAGAACATTCCTTTCCTCACCCACAGTTATTTCATTCCCTTCTTCCCCGATTATTGAATTTAGTTTAGCTACTAGTGGAGGATCTAGGTAAGAATTAGGTGGTGGTGATTCTACTCTAAAGATAAGTTGTTTCATATCATCATCATCAAAAATAGTAACATCCTTCTTCCTACAATAAATTTTTGCATCATGGTTCAAAATCCAATCCATACCAAGGATTATATCAAATTCAATCATAGCTATGACGACGATATCTGCAGATAGAGAAAATTTATGTGCTCTAATGGGGACTCATTCACAAAACATTGTTGCAATGATACCTCCCTTAGGATTTTTGGCTGACAACTCCCTTGTTAAATCAAATTTGAAATATCTAATTTTCATAGAAAACTAGGAAGATATGAAACAATGAATTGATCCAGAATCAAATAATTCATTTTCTAAACATGAGGAAACCATTAAATTACCTACCACCACTTCTTTTGGGGATTCAACCTCAGCATTACTAATTTCATATTCTTTGGCCTTGATCCCTTGGCATATTCTGAGGTAAGTTTCCCTGAAGATTAGGACATTCATTTTCATAATGTCCCATCTCCCTATAATTATAGCATTGAACATTGGTAGCGTCTTTCTTTACATTACAATCAACAGCTAAATGGCCTTTCTGACCACACTTGTAGCATAATCTTTTTCCTTTTAGACAGGCACCAGGGTGCTTCCTTCTGCAATTATCACAAGGTGAAAATTCAATTCTTCCATTTTTCCACGTGTCCTTATTTCCTTTCCCAGAGTTTTCAGTAGATCCCTTCTTCTATTACATTGATTTAAAGTCATAAGACTTGGAGAATTATTTTTCTGCCTTGATAGCACACGAGACTATATCTTCGTATGAAGAGAAGGATTGTGAGACTAATGCTCGATAGAGAAACAGTCTTAACCCATCAAAGAAAAGATCAATCTTACTTCTTGGGTTACGTATATAATCTACAACATACCTTTCTATCCTTGTAATGTTAGCCTCATACCTTGCGACATTCTCATCCACCTTTTGTCTGAGACTCTGAAATTGCCTTTTCATATCTTCTCGATGTCCATGAGGAAAGTATTTTTCTATGAAAATCGCTTTTAAATCCATCCATTTAATATTTGATACTTCATCATATTCCTTCGTGTTTTGAATCAATGACCACCATTGATCAACATCTTCAGTGAGGCGGTAAACTATCATGATAAGTTTTTTCATTTTACTACTCCCCAAGGCATGAAATATTTTCTCTATGAAATTTATCTATTTCCCTACTACTAAGGGATTTGTACTCCCATTGAATGTCAGTGGTTGTTGCCTCATTAAGAGATCTAACATTGATCCTCCACACTGTGGATTAGGGTGATCCATACGGGTAAGGTTGTTATTCATAACCTGAGTGAGTTGTCCCAGTATGGTGATCAGCTAATCAGCAACAGTTGCATCACTAACTCCACTATAATTATATTGAGTAGGTTGGAAATCCTTATATGGAGTTCGTGAATTGATACAGTTTCCATTTCTTCCACTAAGAGCCATTTCTATACAATGGCATACACTATATTAGTTTATGAATCTCAATACATAAATCAAAACCTGTAAAACATTTAACATAAATTGAACAGTTTATGGATATAATCCATAACCATAAAAATGTTTTCTTTGAGGAAGTATATACTCATAAACCATTCATGATGGTTTGTAAAGAAAATGATAATTATCCCAATCATATCTCTCGGGTGTGTCATAACTAAGAGTGCAGCAGGGCCCATTGTCGTGCACCAGTTCACATTCGAGTCTATCTCAAAGCGTCATTTTCAGGTTTTACCCCTAGGTACATCTGTTCCAAAGCCGCCTCTACCTGCTCGTATCCAGGCTTGGATGTATAGCTCAGAAAACTCAAAAAATCTCTACAATACCAAAATTCTAGGGAGTTATTCTATACTAATCCTCAGAGTCTCTCTGATGTATATGTTCTCTAATCAGAGTTTATCCTAATACAGTTTCCAAGGATTGTACTAAACTTTCTCTGATACCTACTGTAATGCCCCAACCCCAGTCACCCAGAGTCGGTGAATTATTACATAACATTCGCATTATCACAAAAGATAAAGTCTCGAAAGACCGATTAGTTTAGTAGCCTTGGAATCACTAGATACATTCATAAAGTTTACATTACATAATAAAGTGAAAACTATAACAAAATCTTGTCTCCACACTCATATACCCTTATAATATCCCTGTAGGTCATTCATAAAATACTTCTTCACATCCTGAGAAAAATAAAACATAGAAAGGGGTGAGCTCAAATGCCCAGTAAGGATAACAATATAGCAGAAACTTTCATAAATAATCTTAAACATTTAAGGCAATGTATAACTAAAACAAAAGCCATCTAAAATTGAAATTCAGCATAATATGGAAAAAATAAAATGAAATAATTCCATTTAAATATTCACATGGATATTCAACTAGTCAAATAATCACATGCAATATCAATAACCACTTTCATAATGATGGAATGCATAATTAAAGACTATCAAATCCACATAGTCAAGGCCTTGTGCCAAGACTACAAATAGGATTTGTTCAAGGCCTTGTGCCAAGACACTATTTTGTCTCATGAGACCTACATATGCATCGAGGAGCTATAGAAGGCTCCACCTGTCACTTATTAAGTCCAATGCATTCCTCATATGAATAGGTTTAAACATAACATAATCATTCGTATTAAAACTAGCATACAAAATGTCAATACTTTCTCCATAAACCATGAATCATATAAAAATAAAACATCCACAGTCAAACATATCACAAAACCTTCAATACAGTATTTATGTTTTGTTTCATAATAAATCTACTTCAAATAAGCTAAAATCCATCAACGGATGTTGACATAGATGAAATCAAAACTATTTTAGAGAAATATCTTTTTTTAAATCATTTAAAAGTCACATAATAATAAAATAAAAAATTTAAATTGAAAATATACTTATAATATTGTAAGGTAAGATTCTAATATTTTATAATGGTAGAAAATATCTACACCCACCGTATAAGTTAAAAAAATACATTCTTACCTTAATTCTGTCAAAAAGGTTAAAAACGACCTTGTTTGGAAAATGACGGAATGATTCCTTTCTAAAAATCATATAAAAATTCCAAAATGTTATAAATGACATTAACCCATTGTCTATAAAATATTAAGAATCATTTGAAATACATATTTAATAAACATGGATGTGGATGATAAAGAGGTCCCAATAGATAATTACGTATAAGCAACCTCGGATAATGAAGAGATTGTGAAATAAACCCTTACCTTGTACTTTTCCTTGGTTGAGGGTAGTTTAACCTCATATATAATGATTAAATAATTGTTCTTAAATTATAAAATAATAATATACATTAATATGATATCATATATGATCTTTTAACATTGATTTGTTAATAATATCTAAGTATTATCATCATTTTGGGTTTTACCTTACTCGTATTCTTTTATATGTTTTGTTATGTAAGAAATAATTGTTATGGATAGGTTTTATCATATCTATATACATAATGATATAAAGTCCTTAAACATTATTTTTAGTCATAAAATTTGAATTATACTTGAATGGATACGATGGAGAATGAATCTCATCGCGTTCGTGGAGACGGTAGTACGTACGTACGCACGAGTGACAATATAATTATTTTGATACTAAAATAAAATATAATTGGATAGTATATCATATATACAGAATAATTATCATGTTATATTTATTATTTACAATAATTACACATCATTATTATACCCATAAAAATAATAATGTATTGAATAACAGTTACACAACGACGTGGAGACGGTAAGCCGTACGTACGCACGTATGGTGACATGTTATTCAAGGGATGGATAGAATAATGAATTTGGTTGGCCCATATTTATAATAACATATGAGTATATAGGAGATACTTATGTTATTATTTTATAATGGAAAATAACAAATAAATAAGAAGTGTAAGATGAAAGGAACATGAAAGATGGTGGTGAAAACATTACCTCTTCTTCGGGTTCTTCAGTTGGATTTGATCAAAAGGGATCTTTAAGATGGCTTTCGGACTAAAGGAAGGCCTCTAAGATGAAGTTATGTAAGTTTATAGAATATTTGGGCTGGGTTTGGCAAAGAAAAAAAAGGCTTTTAAGGTATGAAGAATTGGTTAGAAGTGGTGTCCTTCTATAAGAGGAGAGGAGGGGCTCTTTAGGAAAAACATAAAGTATTAATTTATAATAAATTCATATTCGGTTTCTAATGGCTCCAAAGTGGATTATTCAATGTTTAAGGAGTGGATGGGTGGAAATTTTATCATCCAATATATTTTAGACAGGTTCGGGTCACTATATTAACCTTATCATTTAAATTTAACTCTTAGTTAAATAGTTTGACATTTACCATGTCACATTGTATTTTTATATTATATTGTTAATAAACATACTATATACTTACAAGAGACCCCCAAGTGGTCCATTAATGATACACCTATCATGATATAAGTCATTTGGCAGAAACATATATTTTTAGTAATATAATATCAATTAATAATATAATATTTTTTTTAAAAACTCCTTTATGTCAATTTTGACACATTTTAATAATTGATTTTTTTAAAGCCTTAAAAACATTATTAATTCGAAAAAAATTAATTTAACAATACTATCATGTCATATTAACTACTAAAATTCGTGTATGGTGTCAAAACATTCAAATTACATTTATTTTAAAATTTATAATACAAATTATTGGATTCATTCATTAATAAAGAAAATATTGCATCATTATTGTGTCATAAATATATTTAATTATTCAATCTCAAAAAATTATAAATAAACTACCATTATGTAGGAAATATTTTTATATTTATAATTAATATTTATAGTTGAAAATATAACATATATAACCCTATATAAATTTTTTTTCCTAAAAGATATATGCTTATGTCATTTTTTATTTACTTAAACTTAATTAATATAAAGTGTCATTATCACTTAAAAGTGGATCAATGGGGTCCCAAAATCGACCAAAAGATGCCCATTATTGGAAATTCATCATCCAATAGGGTTAGGACACGTTTTAAGGTAATTATTTATTATTATAATATTATTTTTAACCTTTTTTATCGGATTTACCATTTAACCATGGTAAATAAAATATTTACCGAAGTAATTATTGAAAATGTCTAAAAATAAAAGTTATATATTTTAAAAATTTTGAACTCTTGATTATAAATATGGAATCCATTTTTATAAATTCAAAACAAATAAGTGACAGAAATTAATTTAAAATTAATTCTAGCTCTCAAAACAAAACGTTTGTTTTTATGAAATAATAACTATCAAAAGATTGACACTCTTTTATGTCCAGTTTAAATGTGAAAATACATCCAATGACCATAATTGTATTAAATGGAAAAAATATATTATAAATAAAATTTAAACCCACTCAAATTCATAATTTATCACTATTAATTATTTCGATTAAAAAAGTTGTTTTTAATAAAAAATTTAGTGATTTTCACTATTAATCAAAAAATGAATGTTTTCATAAAAATACCAAAAATTCACCCTAAGATAATTTCTATATTCTTGATCAAAAAATGAAGTCCATTTTCAATGATAAAATGTATAAAATTTCAAAAAGTGTGTATTACTATTCATAATGGCTAGTTTGATTGGTTCTGGTGTATGTTAGAACTTGAAGTTGCATACAACTCACGATACTATATTATTCAAAGAGAAGCATACCATGGAAGCTTGCGGTGTTATAGTTTATATTAATAGCTTTTGTGTTAGAAAATGGAAATATATTGGACGTCCACTTAACATTCATAGAATTTTTTTATCTATTATGTTTTATTGAAAATCTGTTTTGGAATCATGTTAAAAGATCCATTTTGTTTTAAAATTGATTACATGTAAATATTTTTAAAATATATTTTAAATATTCAATTTTTCGTCATCAGAATAAATTCCTTGATTCAATTTGTTATACAAATATATTTATAAGTAATATGAAATATTTCTAAAAAATTTTTTTGATAAAAATTTATTTTTCTATTAGTAGATTGAATTAATCAGTATTGGTGAATGTTTTTCATTAAATTTATATATTATATATTCAGGAAATACTTTTAAACATTAAACTAATTTATTCACAATTTATGAGAAAATAATAAATCTTGAATTATTCATAAAACTATATTTTTCTAAACGTGGTTTTCATTATGTTCTATTAACTTATTTTTTTAAAAAGTCAAATATATATTGTTATTGAATTTGATGAAATATTTTTTCAATCGAAAATATGGATTTTTAAATTTGGAAAATATGACCATTTTATTTTTCCAATACAAATAGTGACCAATGTAAAATTTAACACAACATTAATCTTTAAATAAGGATAATCTTGGATAATATTGTGTGATAAAAAACATAATATTTCATCATAAGTTTTATTTGATGATGTTAATTATAACATTATCACCTTATGTAGAATATTTTTTTCATTTGATGGAATCATTACCATAAAAATGACCATTATTATTTTTAAAGCAAGGAAAATTAAAATGTGTTTCTCTCATAGATTTAAATATCTCATATGTGTTCACATTGGGAAAAAATAAATACACCAATTAATATAAATTACTAGTTTTAGAATAATAAAATTATTTTATTATGTAAAATTATTTAATATTTTTAGTGAAAAGATAATTTCCATAAATTTTATCTTAATTCCAATAATTTATTTAATCAATTATTAAAATAATAAAATAAATGATATTAAAAATATTAAAATTATTAAAATTTGAGTGAGTTAAACTTGTTAAAATGCGGTTCAGTCCAATATGGGAAGTTAAATTATTTGAGGATTATATTTTTATTTCACAATTTTATTTATGCCTTTTATGTCAAATCAATTGAATAATGTCAAAATTGACATTAATGTTGTTTTTTTTCAATATTTTATAAAATTATTAAAAAATAATTAAAATAATTTAATGTGAAAATGTTGATATGATATTATCTAAAATATTGTCCATCATCTATTTATTATCCAACATCCACCTTATATACAAAATTAGTACCATCTAATAGTTAAAAAGACGTTACTATGATTAATGATTAGAAATAATTACTACGGGGTTAAACAAGAAGATAAGTCTAAAAACAATATAAAAAAGTGAAAATATTATTATTTTAATATGATTCAGACAATATCCTACCTTATATTTGAATAGATATAATTTTGGAGGATTTTTCCTATATAATGTATTTAATATATTATAATTTGTTATGAAATCCGAAGAGTTCCCTTCCCCAAAATAATAAAGTGGAACCCCTCTTTTATATTCATTAAAAAATATACTTATAGATAAAAATACCAAAAAACAATAATGTAAAGTCATCATTTACCACATTAAAGTTTTGTTGGTCTTCCAAAATGACCAACCCTAGGATCCATTAGAGGATATCTAGTGGAGCTCTTTCAATGATGAGGTAATCAACATAAATGATCACTTTATTTTTATAATTCCCCATTAACTATTCTAAATACAAATTATTTATTGTTAAATAATACATTTATTATACTAAATGTAATGAAATTTTATAATGACTATGAAATCTCCATTATCAACTATCTTTACCATAAAATAAGATGTGACGTTATCATGTGCGTCTGTACATCTGACTTATCGACTCTGCATACAGAAAAAATTTATTTTCAACACCCATATATAATTGACTATTAATATAAAGGCTTTAAGGTTTATAAATTATCCTTATGATATAATTAATATTTTGGAATAAAAAATTACATCTACCTTTTTACATTTCAATCTGTTAGAAAACGATAATGTGTCTTATGTATACGATTCGACTACAACCTCCAAGAAGTGATGTGATAAATTTTTTATATCTATGGAATTGTAAGGTGGATTTATTTAAGGAATATGTAATATAATAATGATATAATAATGATTAATAAAAGGTGTATTATTATTTAAATTACATTCATTTCATCAATTGAAAACTGAAATCATCCTTCAGGTGTACGTATGACCTATCATCTCCAACAATGGTCTACAAAATTTTTTTCCCAAACAATTATGGATGACTGTAAATATTTATATCATGAATATTTTTGAAATTTATATCATGAATTAATTTTTTAGATGTTTTACCCATGATCACTGTATAAATAATAAAACTACCAAACCTAAACGTGCACATAAAAAGAAGCAAAAAATAACCAGGAATAGTTACTATAATAAATAATCTTGAATAAAGGGGTGATAAAAGGATATAATTAAATAATATATTGTATAATATATTTGATTATATTTATAAAATATATTTATTATAAATATTTATTTGTTATATATGAAGCTTAATCATGTATTATGAATGTCATACTTGAGGTAAGGTTCTATCATCACAAATTTACATCTTTGGGACATATGTTATGTTATGAACCTAACTTATTTTATGAGGTGTATATAAGAAAATTTTAATGTTATATAATTATTATCCCCATTTTAGTGATATATAATTTTTGAACTTAAATTAATAATTCATTTAGAATTCAATTGAAATGTTATATATGTGGTGAAAGTTTTATATTACATTCTCATTACTTGTCGAGATTGTTAATGATTATGTTTCTGATTATAAAATATTATGAAAATAGACTCAATAAAATCATGAAATTTTTACTCTTATATATATATATATATTACATTTACATTTCACGTTCATCAATATAATTACTCAATTGAAAGAATTTTTTTACTAAAAATCAATATTATTACTCTCATAAGATGAAAACCATTTTTTTCAATATTCTTGTTTTATTAAAATATTTTAAATAATTTATTTCATCTTGTACTCTGAATTTTTAAAAACATTTCTAGGTATTTTTAAACTGTTACAAAATTTATTAAGAGTAATCATATATTAAATTTTCAAATGAACCTCTATTTTACAGTTTTTACAAAATTTTGAAAGGATATATTGATTTTTAATTATTTCATTTGAATGAAATTTCCCTCTATCTTGAATTATAAATTCATTCAATATTACATTACATATTTCCATGGTCAGTTTCAAAGAACACATTTCCTTAAAATTTGGGATATGTTTTTTAGAAAAAAATTATGTCAAAGTGAATATTATATTTTCATCAAGAAATTTTACAGATATCCATTAATGGAGTTTCTCATCTCTGAAGACATCATTTTAATTTACTTATTATTACTAGGTATATAATCCAATTTTATCATCCTTATTCCATATGAATTTTTTTTATGATTCTGAGATTTTTACGAATCCGATTTAGTTTCTAGTTGATATTTTATATTTTTATGATTTATAATCTTGTGGAATTTTTAAATTATGGTTATGTGAACATTCAGAACATTAAATCCCTATAATTCCTTTGGTAAATATGGAAATCATCGGATATAACTATGTAAGGCATGAAAATTATTTAATTTTAAAGATATTATGTATGTACATGGATTTCAGTGTCATATGATTATGTATGGACATGGTTTTCATTTCCATAAGATTATATGTGGACCCTATTTTTATATTAATATGATTATGTGTGGAACTCATATTCATTTAAATACATGTATGAATAGACCAATATTTCATTTCCATATGTTTATTCATGAACCTAGTTTTTAGGTCTTTGTGATTATGTACAGATGGTTATTCATGCCCATAAGCTTATGTGAGGGACTGATTTCATGCACATAACATAATGAGTGAACCTATTCATATTTAAACAAGGGAAAAATGATTTAGTATTTTTTTTCAACACATTATTATTTTTCTGTTATACTATCATGGATGATGTTATTTGATTCTATTATGAAGGATGTTTTATGAGCTTCTCATATTTTTTCCATGATTCATGATTATGGTCTTTGATATACAGGGAATGATTTTCAAATATAATTCTCATGTTCTCATATAGTTATTATCATTTAAGGATCATGTAGTCATTGATACCTCATTTATATCCTTAGATATAATTTGATATCACCCTTTATCATTATTCCTTTTCTCTATGTTTATGAAGGATGGAATTAAGTTTGAAATGAATTAGAAGGGTTCTAGTTAACATGAACATTGTGGAAGATTATATATAACTTTTATGATCAAGTTGTTTAGGTGTCAATGTTTCTAATGGATTATTAATACCTATATGACTATGGAATGGAACATATATTATTAAATTCAATATTTATATATTAATATATAATATCAATAAATGAAATGTAGGTTCCCTTAAGTTGGTATTATGGTATGGTTTGATTACTCTATAGAGACCAGGATATGAAAACATTAGTATGTACCAAAGGGATATGTATATATATACATAAATTTCCTAGTATTTTGATAATTATCATTGATGTGATTTTATAAACTACATATACCTTATATTGAAAATAGTATATCATTATTTAGATATCTTATAAATGATATTGTGGTTTACCACATGGATTTTTTATTATTTTCAATATTCATTGTGGTTTATTTAATGGATAGAAAAAAATAGTAATGTTATTGATAAACATTATAGAAGTGGAATGATTATCCTATTGTAAAAACCAGAAAAAAAAATTTATATTGAATGTGACACCTTATGATTATTCCATATCAGTTATCATGATATATGATTAACAACTTCAACCTTAACCAAAAATCATAGACAACAAAGAATAAAATGATAGTGTTTTTTAAGGTATGATAGTGGACACCATAGAGGAATGAATAATCAATTTACTTCCCATATTCCATTTTGGAAAGAGAAATCATGAGGAATGTCTCAAGGGAAGGTGATTGATTTTTCTATGGGGAATTGTAGTTCATGTACTAATTAATTTCTATGTGTTTAAATATCTTATTTGTGGGGAACATGGGTAGTATTTGATTTAATTACCTAATAAAAAGATTAAATAAAAAACTATGGAATGATATATTTCGTGAAAATATTTGAAGTGGATAAATAAATTTATATACATACAAGGATTTAAGAATGAAATTGTAGAATTATTCAGAAAAATATTATTTTGGATATAAGAATCATAAAAAATATAATTATTGTCTTATTTTTTAAGCATATAATTTATCATATAATATTGTAATATGTGTCATGAATACAATCCTGGGTCTATGAGTTTAAGGATAATCATAATTTCAAATTCTTAGGAAATTGTTTTTAGGATTTATGTGATGGAATTTTAGTATGATTAATGAAATTATGGGAGATGTTTTTTGGATAAGTTATATGTAAAACTTAAGTTCAACATGAGTCCCTATTTGAGTTGAATTGTCTCTTCACAAATTTTAATGTACTGATAAGCTTCATGGGTTATATGATAAAAAATGATTAAGGATGATCATAATATTTATGGGGAATTTATTATAGTTACACTAATATAGTTTTAGTAAAAAATAAAACTTTTCACATCCATCAAGGCCATGAGGCTTAAAAAAAATTGGGGGATATGTGTGTAATACCTACCACTAGGTTATGTGATGTGAAAAATCATGAAAATTCTATGACATGAATCAAAATTTTAATTTTATAAACCAATCTATCTTAGGGTGGTTTTTGGTATTTTTTTCTAAAAAACATTAATTTTTTATGAATAGTGAAATTAATAAATTTAAATTCAAAACTTATTTTTCCTATAATTTATTCATATTTTTAAAATATATTTTATTTTCATTATAATTTTAAATATATAAATATTATATTAATTAATCCGATTTTTTCCAGTGTAACCAATTTCTCATTGAAAGAGGATATAAAAATATTTCAGACCTTTAAAAATGTTCTCTTTAAAACCTAATGTGATGAAATGTCACCTACATTAATTTTGAATTAAATTATGAAACTTGTCTGACAATAATCTGGAAAAACTGATTTCATATTTGGATGAATCATTATTTATAATTTATAATAAGGTAATTTTTTCTTCAAAAAAAATAGTGGAAGTAATTAAAATTAATTAGATCGATTTATTTAAAAAAAGATTTCTTGGTGGTAAAACATTAAAATAATTGGAAAATAACCAAGAAACTGGTACAAAAGGCATTTTATAGAAATATTTCCTCCAAATTAACTCTTTTATAGAAAATTAAAATTTATTTATTTCACATTATGTATAGGATACCTATAAATATTGTGTATCTTTTTATATTTACATGAGTTCTACTCCTCCTCTACTATAAAGAGGAATGGACCCCTCCCTTAAACAATTTTGTTTCAAAAAAATCATTCCAAAATACACTAAAAATGTATCACCCTTCAACATAGATTTCTACCTTTTGGAATAATTCCTTTAATGGAATCCTTCTAGTTAAAACTATGAGATGTTACCTATAGATGTGGTAAAATCGTTCCAAAAGATTTGTTGTTTTATTTTATTTATACACCACCTAAAATGTTATTATTCGAATATTAAAAAATAATATTAGAATCTTAAATATACAAATATGTTTTTTATTAATGGTTCGACCTAAACTGATTGAGACTACCACCAAATGGGATATAAAACCCTCATTTATGTGTATGGATAACTACCGCATTCTGACCCGATGTCGTTCATTCATCCATTACGACATTTTATGGTTGGTTATAATGATAGAAAATCTATATTTATATGATATTTTTGATATTTTGGATTGATTTATGACTTTTAATTATTATATAATACATCACTTCATTCTTTCCAGTTTGTATTTATATGAAAACATCATTTCTTCACAAGTCGTTTACCACTACCTCAATCAAAAGTGATTCATTACCACTTTACATGGAATGTTTTGAGTATGGGTTTAGTAAAATAAATTTTATATATGAAATTATATTTCAACTAGAATTATAATACATATATATTTATATACATATATTTAATTTAATTTTATTCTTTCATTATGATAATAAAACAAAAATCTGTTTTCCTGCGTCCGTACGTCCTACCATCTCCATGAGCGGTGTATTCAATTTCATATTTTAATATTTTATAGAATATTATAAATACTTATATACATACTATATATATATATATATATTTCTTTACAATCTTGAGATCAGGATATATTCATTAGGACCAAAAATATTAAATATCAAAACACATCTGAAATCCAAAGCTGTTATTACCCGAATCATAAATCTAACATAAAATTGTTAATAATCAGGTAATAGAAGGTCACTTGTAAATAATATATGGAGTTATATTATTTAATACAGTTTGGTAATATACTTATAATAAATTTTATTTTTTATAAATGAGGTTTGTTAGAGTATGAAGACATACAAGATTTTTTGTAAGGGGATTTCTGGTCTCACATTCATTTCGATGAGACTTATACATTATTCCCCACTAATTTTATATTGTGCTGTATATACTGACCATGATTGTATTATATGATTATAATCATTAAATTTATAGGTATTCATATATCAATTTCATGATCTCTATTTTATAAGGTTCTATAGTTAAAAAAAAGTTTCCAAATCTAAGTGATAGTTTTGTCTCAATTTCCGTCATTGAAACAAATGTTTTATTGTGCACATATTTTATTTTAAGAGTTTTATATACTTCCATATGAAATTTTATTTCATTAATATCCATATTTATATGATATTTTATTATTTATTTAATTTTGTTTTCTTAAATTAGATGTTTAATTCAATGTTACCATGGTGTTGAGAGTTTATTGCAACTATCCCATCGCTTATCAAGATTGTTTATTACTATTCTTCCCTTCACAAAATATTATTAGCAATATATCATGAAATATAATGAATTTTGTTCCAATATTTATTTGAAATATATTCATTTATTAGTACCATTTTTCACTCTTGTGTATGTAATATTATTATAAAAATGTTCTTAAAAAAATGTGATCTTTTTTTACTTCTCAATAGGTAATATGTTTCAATAAAAAAATACTGTTTCCAAAAAAAATTATAATAATATATTAAGATCAAATTTAATTAAAAAGTATTATTAAAATGATTTATTATTTTTGATGTTTTGTTTATATTTTTTTAATATATTTGGAAAGAATGAGTTTTTTAGAAATTTATTATGTTTTAAATCATTTTTTCAATGATGAAATGATATCTTCATCAAGAAACATTTACAAAAGATCATTCCAAACAAAATTCATCTCAGATGACATCCATTGGTGTTAATAATTCCTATATGGTAAATTATCCAAAGGTTCTTCTAATATCATTTATTTTAGTAGTTTTTTGTTTTATGGAATCATGTTTATAAAACATGTTTCACTCTCATAAGTTACATGATTATGAATCCTGATTGTTTTCCCGGGTTATTATTTACAAAAAATTAATATAAAACCTATCTATTTTCAAAAGCATATGATATGATTACATATTTATAATATGATGTTCATATCATGTGTTGTGATATGATTGTTTATGATCAGGTGGAACCTATTTGAATGATTTCATTCTGAGGTGGGTGGTACTAATATCTCACTCTAATGCATGGTGTAAGGATTTATATATCATGATATAATGATGTGAGTTTTGTCTACTACCATGATCAGATATAGAAGATGGGGAAACTTGTTCCATTATTAGAATATGGGGAAACAAGATCCACTATGAGAATATGGAGAAACAGAAACCTTATATGGAATGGTCCTTGACTGGGGAGAGTGGTGTATCTCACATTGTTGGTGTAGTCCCAATGAAGATCCCTAATATGTTCTGGATGTGGACCTTGACTTATTGGGGATTATATTACAAATTTATGTGTATTTAAAAATTCCTTGTGTTATTCTAATGTTTGGATTTAATGTATTATGCTTTTTATTACCTTATGATTCATGTCATATGAACAACCAATATTTATTCCATTAAATATTTTTTATGAAATTTTATTTACATTGTATGATATTATTTTTCCATGATCATGTTCTTATTCCCTTATACTAATTTATTAGTCGTATAAATCTCCCCTATTTACCTTAACTGATCAACTGAGCGCCCACATTTTTATGATAGATTTATGTGGATTATGAATTTATGTATTATATGTGATGTGTTTAAAAATGGTTATAGTCAAGAAAAACCTAGTAAGAGATATTGAACATAACTTATGTACCAGTGTTTTGGTTTTCATGTTTCCAAATATGCTAAGATAATATGGTCGTTTAGATTCTCTTTGACTAATTTATTATGCATTCAGAAAAAATTATATAATTTATATATATGTTAAGAGGGATTTTTATAGTTTTTATTAGTGAAAATTTTTTGTTATATTTTGGAGACAATGATGATATTCTATTAGTGAGATACAATAGAATAATTCAATAATATGTCTAGTGATGTCTCTAGGGACAAGATTAAGGTTTCATAGTTTTAATAGAATGAGTCAAAAATTTAAAACTAAAAAGTAGGTTTCTCTAATTATATGGTTACTTGATATTAAAATTATTAATTAATATAATATTTATTGTTTAATTCAATTGTTGAAACCCAATAGAACCACATTATTGGTGAATGAGACTGATAATGCAACGATTATCCTCCTAGGAAACCAAATTCTATTGGAGATGGAATGGAAAATATTTTGGTTATGATCACCCGAATTTCTCAATGTATAAACAACTCTAGGAATTAAAATGAGAAAATGTGTAAATAAAATTTTGTTATGTCCTTCATGAGGAAACACCATCCATATATTTGTAGTCCTTCTGATCAAATTGTTTCTAAATAGTGGATTGGTACCACTAAAATGATATTTTCTATCCATAATTGTTAGTAAAATGAGAAATCCAATATAGTGGTTTATTATTTAAAAGTTGAAGAAGAAAAGTGACAGACTCTAATCAAATTATGAGGAATAAAATGAAATTTAATCCATGTATTTTGATGAGTTCAAGAACATATTATTAAATATGTACATTAAACATTTTCATTATAAAATGTTGGATAAGGATTTCCTTTAGTTAAAGAATACAGATCATGAATTTATCGATACATACAAGGAATATTTTAAAAGGTGTGGGAGGTATGCTTTTGGAATTATTATGTGACCTAAAATTATGGTTGACTGATTCATTAATGGATTAAATCCAATTCTCATATGCCAGTAATCCATAAGAGTCATTAATTTCTATGAAGATATTATGTGTTGAGATATGATGATTGAAATGGATGTTGGAGTAATGCACCAATATCAGGGCTCTAAAATAAATAGAATACATAGTTTAAAAGAAAATATAATAAATATTTATAAAAGTATATTTTCATTCATTTTTTTCTCTCTATGAGGAAATAATCACGAAGGAAATTGTCTTACAGGGTCTAATAAATGCTTTAATTGTAAAAGGTAAGGCCATCAAGCAATTTTTTGTTTATCTGATGGGATTATGTAGTGTAATTATGGAAATAGAGGGAAAGCCACACAATATTCTCCTCCAATACAATAGTTCTCAAAGTTTAAGGATAATGGGAATTAAACATACTTGTGCCCAAACTCAATGGTTATTGATGGTGATCAGCATCAGAATCCTTTTAATCCAATATCCAAATGGAAATCTCATAACAACAATTTTTTATGATGAGGGTAGCAATATTCATTTGTGAAAGGTAAACATACTATCCAATTTAGAACTAATGATGACTTATTTTATTCATGATCTATCTACAATATCTTGTATAAATTATTTTTTATGGGTATCAAGATTCCATCTAAATGATTATGTGTGTAATTTGTAGTGGAATCCACATGTGGTATGAGGATATCATCACAATTATAAGATTCCTCTCTAGTTGAAATTTTTGGGAATGTGATTATTAAATAAATCATGCATACTTTGGTTGAATTTAATTTCTTCTTAGGCATTGAGTGGATTTATATGTATCAATCCTATATCTATTTTCAAGGAATTAAATTTATGCTTGATATTTCAATTCAACCAATGATCATCAATCAATGTGACAATAAGTATAAAATCATAATGGATATTATTACCAGTGTGTGGGTTTTAATTCACATTCATAAGGCATGTATGACTCAAATTATTGGGGTGAAAATGAGCATCAATTATATACCAATAGTTTGGGAATATGAGGATGTGTTCTTGTAAGAGTTTCTGAGCCATCAAGAAAAAAATTAAGTTGAGTTCTCAAAAGATATCATACGTGGTTCCACACCAATTTCAAAGAGTAATTATATAATGTCTCTACATTAGTGGTATGATTTGAAGATGTAACTCTAATAAAACCTTGATATGGGATTTATTTAGTCATGTGTATCACCATGGAGTGAACCAATTATTTTTATGTGAAAAAGAAGGATGGATCAAAGCAAAACTTCATAGATTATTGGGAGTTGAACAATTTCTTGATCAAGAAAAAGTGTCATTTTTCTCATATTGATGTATTTTTTGATCAGATTCACATACCTCAATACATTTCCATGATTGAATTTTTATTGGATATCATCAATTGAGTTTTTAGAAGGATAATAAACCCATGAAGGCATTCCATTCAGGTTAAATTCCTAATTAATATATACTATTCTATTTGGTCTTACTAATTACACTCATATCTTAATAGATTTGATAAATAGAGTCTTTAGATATTACCAACATTAGTTTTTGGGAGTATTTATATATGATATTCTTATCCACAAAATAATCATGGAAGATAATTAATTAAAACTTTATAATTGTAGTAAATACATTAAGGGAGGATAAAACAAAATCAAAATTTACAAATTTGAATTTTGGCTCAAAAGATCCCATGTTTGTAATATAATATCAATAAATAGTATATCGTTTGATCGATCAATAATTGAGGCTATTGAATGTTGTCACACACAAGCTGTGGAAACTGATATCTATATTTTTCTTGGTTCATGAGGATATTATGGCTATTTTGTGGATAATTATTAATTAATATCAAATAATATGACTATGTTAACATAGGAGGTTTCCATGTTCCTCTGGACATACAAGTGTTCGGAAAATTTCAAGGAACTAAAGGGATGTCTAGTCAGTTTACATATTCTTATGTTTCCCTATAGTGGAGAAGTATTTTTAATCTGTAGTAATTCATCTAGCAGGGGATATTTATGTGTTCTTTTTCAGAATAATTTGATTACTGTATGTTCCCTTAGAAAATTGATGTCTCATTTGAAAAAATTACCCAACTCATGATTTAGAGATATTTATGGTAATTTTTACATTAATGATATGGATGCCTTATATTTTTGTAGAAAATTGTGATATGTATACTAATCAGAAAAGACTAAAATATATTTTCACACAGAATGAGTAAAACCAACACCAAAGAAGATGGTTATAGTTGATAAATTTTTATGACTACTCTATACATTAGCACCCAAGAATATCGAAAACGGTACCTGATGATCTTAGTTGAAAGGATCATGCATGCTTATCCATGATGCAGATCACAGATGATACAATAATTATTGACTACCAATGGATGGATCTAGAAATGATGAATGAAGGTAAAAAATATTATATTGTTCAATTTAATGTTTAAACCTCTATATGTATAACTTCATAAGAAGGTTATAAATTTCCTTGGATTTATCATTGATCATAATTGATTGATACGGTTCAGTAATCTTGTATGTGTTTCATCTATACCATATTTAATGAATTATTTATTAGAGGAAACTCTTATTTCATTATTCTATATTCATAACTAAAGAATAAATATGTATAGTGATTGGAAAGAATACATCTGGTGGGATTGAACAAATAGGGATATAACAGAGTTTATATCTACGTACATGGTATTCCAGAAATTTAAGGATGAATGGAAAATGTCTAAGGGGATGTTCCATCAATTAATCATCTAGAATGGAAAATTAAGAGCATCACTATGGATTGTATCATTAGACTAACTAAATACTATAATGGGTGTAATGATATATAGGTGGTAGTGAATTTCCTTACAATGTAAGCGCACATCTTTACTATCAAAAAATATTAATCTCTTGATCACCTTTCTAGGATATTAATTAATTAAGTTGTAAGGTTTCATGGACTACCATGTTCCATTATATGTTATTTGGATCTAAGGATTACCTCATGTGTCTAGGGAATTATTTAGAAATCCCTTGATGTAGAATTGGTTTTCAGCACTACTTATCTTCCTATAATGGATATTCATTCTTAAATAAGAATTCTAACCCTAGAAGATATGTTGAGATCATGTTCTTGGAATTTTCAATGTTAGATGGGTTAAAAATTTTATACTAGTTGAGAATTATTACAACCATATCTGTCACTCAATAATTCATATGAATCCTTATGAATCCTTATATATTTAGTAATATGGAGCTCTAACATTCCGATATGGAATTGGATAAGGAAATATTTGTGGACCTAAGATCATTGAATAAATGGTTGAGATAGATAGAAACATTAATTATAATATCAAGGGAGATCAATGTTAGATGAAATGTTATGTTGATACTCATCTGTGGGATCTAGAATTTGATGTTGGGAATAAGTTGTTTCTCTGAATCTCTCTTTTGGAAGAATGGTATGAGATTAGAGATTACAGGGAATCAAATCCCTAGGTATATTGTTTACTTTATAATAATTTTTCACATTGGGATGGTATACAATAATTTGGAAAACCACCAAATGCCTCTAAATTTCATGATGTATTCCATTTAACCCTCCAGAGGATTTAGATACAAGAGCCTCCACATGTAAACAACATAGAGGTCATACCTGTAGAGCCTGATCTTTCATACAAGGAATAACCAGTTGAAATTATATATCATAAAATGAATAATCATTGAAAAAATACTACTCAACTAGAAAATATTATGTAGATAAATATCTAGTTAGAG
This sequence comes from Viscum album, assembly GCA_963277665.1. NCBI lineage: Eukaryota > Viridiplantae > Streptophyta > Magnoliopsida > Santalales > Viscaceae > Viscum > Viscum album. The sequence goes on along the minus strand of OY728121.1, from coordinate 1,553,472,051 downwards.
TATGATTTGTGTGAACATGAGGATATGATTAGTTATAGGTATTATTATTTGATTGTATCTTAATGAAAAATCATGAGGGATAAATTAATTTAAAGCGGTGTATAATGTTACACACCATGATTTTTGTGAATTTTTTTACTTAAAATAATTTCCCATGATTTATTGTGTTGATGGATAAACCATGTTTAGCTATCATTATATTCCACACCAAGATAAGATTATGTTATATAAAAAAACAATTTGACTTATGTTACATGCAACATTGTGTTTCAATAAAACATTATTCTATTGTTATAATTACATAAATTAGGTTGTTAAAATAGAAATTAAACATAGTAATAGAAATAATAAATATTATTTTTTAAATATTATTTTTTTTGGTTTCATATAAATGAATCATATTTTTTAAAAATGTTTGGAAATAGTATTTTTTTCAAACAAATTGCTTTCTATGTACTTATTTGAACACTAATAAAACTAATTTCAGATAATATTAGAACTTTAATTAGATAAAATATACTTACTTTTTTAATTCAAAATATCAAAAAAAAATTCAAGGTGAATTTTTAGTATTTTTTCTAAAAAACGTCATTTTTGGTTGAATAGTGAAAAAAACTGAATTTTAATTCAAATCACCTTTTCCATATAATTTATTTATATTGTTAATTTGATTTTTATTTTCTTTTTAATGTATAATTAGATCAATTTGACATTATTTAATCAAATTTATTTAATTTTATCCAATTTCGCATTGAAATTTTATATAAAAATATTTCATTCCTTTAAACTTTTTTTCTTTAAAAACTTGATGTAGTGACATGTCAGTGGGATTAAATTATAATTAATTTCTTCAAATTTTCATATAATTGTTTAAAAAAAATATTCCATATTTGGAATAATAATAATTTCTAATTTCTAATATTTTAGTCAATGTATTTTAATAAAAATATTAGTCAAAATAGTTATTATTAATTTGGCGATTTAGGAAAAAATAGGATTAATTAGTGGTTAAACACAATCTTATATGGATAAATAACATAGATGGTTACACATAATAGAAATTCTAAAAATATTTTAACAATGTACCATATTTTTCGTAAAATTTGACTATTTTTGGAAGAAAAATATGTAAATGAGACCTCTCATTAGTGTCTATGATTTTATATTTACAACAACTCCACTCTAAAAACCTTGTAAAATAGATCTCACCCCTCACCTATTCCCACCTTTTGAGAAACTTTCTCTTCCAAACCCTACCTAAATCTACCCCAAACATCCCTAAATTAATCCTATAGTCTTCCCTTTGGGTTTAAATCCAACCAAATAAAACCCTTCGAGCAAACCTTGATGATTTACCCAAAAAATATTTAACACCATTCCACAATCCCATTTTTTTATGTTCCTCTTCCACAAGCACAAATATTTTTATTCCATACATAAATTGTAAAATCATAATACTAAATATACTGATTTTTTTATATATTAATGGTTATACCTACACTTATAAACACTCCCACCAAATAGGATACCAAATCATCATTTGTGTGTACGTCATACTTCTCTCTCACGAACTGATAGTGTTCATTCATCAATTACCACCATTAAAATTTTGTAATAATAACACTAATTCTAATTTTGTATGGTATTTATGATATTTTTGGTGTATTTATAATTATATAATTAATATAAAATAAATTTATTGATTTTTTTTAAATAAGATATCTTCGTTTGTGGACATGTGGACTACTGCCCCTCAAAGAGATGTGGTTCATTCCCACTTTATATAGAATGTAATAAGGATTGGTTTAGTAAAAGTACATTATATAAGTTAAATAATAATTATAATGGAATTATAATACTTAATAACTGAAATATATATATACATATATTTCAATTAATTGTTTTTAATTCAATACTATTATAAAAATGATACAATGTTCATGCATATGTATAGCCTACCATCTCTAAGAATGATGTATTTAATTTAATAGCTATATATAATATATATAATTAGGAAAAAATATATAAGAAATATATATTCTTTTTTTAGTGTTTTACATTATTAATAGCATGATTTAAGTATGACTAACTGAAATATAGAATATCAACCCACATGAGAAAAACACAGTAGTTTTTACCGACATCAACATTGAATTTTTAATAATAGATTAATAGAAGGCCATATGTTAATCATATATGAAATGATATAATTTAATATGGTTCAATAAAATATTTATTATGTAATTATATTTATTATACAATATTTTTGATAAAGTACGAATATAGTCAAGATTAAGGGTAAGTGGATTTCTTGTATTACATTTAATTATGCGAGACTTATGGCATAGTCACCACTAATTTCTATTATGTAGTGTGTATAATGACTATAAATTTATGATATGATTATTATAATTAATTTTATCCATCTTTGAATATCCATTTTATTATCTCCCTTTTATGGGGTTTTACAGTTCATAATGTACAAAATTAGTAAGGTAGTATTATCCCTTTTTTCCTTCATTGAGACACATGTTTTGTAACAAAACAATTTTCTTTAAGAGGAATTTATAATTAAATTTGACATCTTTTATCTAAAACATCCTTATTTTAAAGATATTTTAATCTTAATTTATTTTATATTTATTTTGTGGGGAGTTTCATATATAGTTACCAAAGTGGTAAGAGTTTATGGAAACAATCTCATGTTTCATCAAGATTTCTTACGATTATGCTTAAATTGATGAAATTTTATTATCCATATTTAAATAACACTCATGAAATTTATTCCCATATGGATATTTAAGATATATACAAGTATTGGTACATTTTTCTATCATTGTTACTTAATGTAATTAAGAAAATGTTTTAATAAAATATGACTTTATTTCTTTCTTCTTTCGGAAATCTGTTTTATTCAAAAAATTAATGTTTTCAAATATGAATCAATTTTTTTTTAAGATAATAACTTAAAAAAATTTTCCAATAAATATTATTTCATATATTTTTAATGGTTTTCAATTCGTCTTATTTTATTATTAATCTTATTTTCAAAAAAAAAATTTCCAAAAAAAATTTATAAGTGTTTTCCCAGGAATAAATATATTTTCTGAAACAAATGCCTTTAAAGTATGTATCCAAATTATTTTCCATATATGATTACATCCATTGGTGTTACTCATTTTCTTCTAGTAAATTGTCCAAATGTTCTATTTTTATCCTTTCTCTGAATGGCTTATATTTAGATGGATTGATGTTTATAAAACCCATCATTCATTCATGGGTTCTGTATTTGTCAAACAATTTTCATGGGTTATTCATTGATGAAAAATATTTACGAATCATTTATCTTTTTCACAGGTTATTTTTTTATTACATGTTTATGATACCCATTTCATTTCATGGGTTATGATATAATTTTTTAAGATCTTATGGCACATATATTTATGATTGGATTTGGTGATGAGTTGATCCTATATCTCTCCCTAATTAATTGAGTAATTATTTATATGTCATTACATAATAATAGAAATAATGTTGAAAGGCTTGATCCACTATAGAATATGGGGTATCACAATACACTATTGGATGATGGGGAAAACCAATCAACTATTTCATGAAGGGGAAACATGATCCCTTATAAGTAAAGGGCGGAAACATGTGACCACGGGTCATCCCCCGCATTAGTTATAGTCCGAACAAAGTTCCATGATATGTGTTGGAAATTTTCATTGACTTTTAGTGAATGATATTACTTGTTTATGTGTCTGCCACAATTCCATGTCTTATTCATATGATTTGATTTCATGGAATATGTTCTTGATTCCATTATGATTCTTATCATATGGAAAACCAATATTTATTCCATGAATTCTTTTTATAATATTATATATAAACAGTTTGATCTTAAACTATCATGATGATGTTCTCAAACCCTTATTCCCATGATTACTGTTAGATATCTCGCTTGTTTTCCCTTACTGAGAATTCCACAACATCCCTTTTTTATGTTCTCTTTACACATGTTATGAATATATGTATTATGTATGATGTGTACAACAAGGGTTCTAGTCATGAAGAACCTAGATGGATAACATTTAGCACATGTATGAACCATTTTAGGTTTACATGTGTCAAAAGGGATAAAACTAATTTCGTATTGGGTAGTCTCATTATTTAACGTATTAAATATTCTAAAAAATCCAGGAATTTCTATGTATGTTATGCAGGGGTCATTATATGATATTCTTTTTGTGATGTTTTTTTGAATAATGTGATAGATAATGAGTAAATTGTTTTCTGGGGACATCTTGTTTATCATAGAGATAACTATGTTATAGAAAAGTTATTTAGGGGTTAATGTAATTTATAATGAATGTCAATCCTTTGATAACCTTATATTATTTTTTAAAACATAATATTAGAAAAAAAATTAGAAAAATTGTTGAATTGTCTTTAAGAAGCATTCATTATTTTTTTGTTATTGTATGGTGATTTCTGATATTTATGGAAAGTATTATCATATATTTGAGACTAATTATTATGGAATATATATTCTTACTATGAAACACAAATAGTGGTTTAAATTTATTTTGATATAAATATTAAATTGACATTTCAAGATTATGTTAATCATGTCTATCTAATTTTCGGGTATTTAACTTAGATTATTCTATATAGTTATATATAGAATAGTCAAACATTCACTTTTCAGTTTTTGTTGAGGTTTTAGAGATTAATTTTGTGTTTCATAATATAGAGGATTGTTCTTTTTTAGAAAATTTTCATACAATGTTCAAATAATTATTTTGTTTTGAATAATTTCTAAATATTGGAGTACTACATTCACACAATTATTAGATAGGTTAAATGTTTTTTATTTTATTTTTCATATGGTATTAATCTTTAATAATCGACACTTTTTGAAAAATATATGTGTGGTTGATTTCGTTTAAATGAATAAATTATACTAATCAAGTATATATATTTATTTTGGTTTTTTGTCTATTTAGTGATTAAATTCACCAAATCATGGAAAATTGGCCTTGAATAAAGCATTCTCTCATATTACATTCACTTTTTATATATTTTTAGTCATTTTACACATCATACATTTATGATTTTGTGGTCATTAATATTCTCATAACCCTATTCATTATCACTCTCTAATAGTTATTGGGTTATATTTTCCTCTTTCATGCCCTTGTTTTTAATTTTCACTATTTTTCCAAAATTTTGATGCAGATCTTTGTGTTATCCTAGAGGAAATTTGTTTTAGTAATCCCTCTATTTATGAGAAAATCTTATTAACCCAACTACAATATGTTTTTTCAACAAATTAATTTTCAGAAAAAAATACAGTGATTACTGATTATAACTTCATATTTAAAGGATGAAATTTATAAATTATTGGATAACATGACACCTTCATATTTTAAAAGAATTACATTACATTCGATACTGTACAAAAAACATAAAATTAAAATAACTATTATATATAATTATATAAATATGAATTTGAATTCGTCGTAATTTTTTTTGAGGGTATGAATAATAATAACCACATTTTTATATATTTGTATAATTTTGATAGATACTAATAAATTATTTGTTAATACATAAGAAATAATCATTCAATTTTTAGGAAAACTATATTATCATTAAATAAATATATTTCAACATCAATTTTTCATTCTTTTGTGAAAATATTTTGAAATTTTTTTAAAACATTAAAAATTTATTTCATAAAATTAAATAAATACTTTAAATAAAAATGTCCAAATTATTATATGGTGTATTTATGTTATTTTTCAAAAAAAATTATTTTCTTGTGATTGGTGTAAAATATAATTTTTTGTAAAATAAGTACTTTTACAATGTACAACGATACACATTGATTTTAAATAAGTAAAAATATAAAAAATATAACATATATTTTAAATAATTTTATTTTGGTAAAGGGAATCATTTTTTTATTTTATTTCATGTCAAAATTTTTTTATTCATAAAAGTGAATTTTTCTAAATAAATGGTTTTATGTGCGTAATGTATTTTTATATAAATAAATTAAATTAATCACAATTTTTTATTGACTTGAATAAAATTTATATATTATATATTCAATAATTTTTTTAAACCAACTATCACGACATGTCCCCTAGGGCCCGCAACGTGACTACTCCAAACCCGCCTCCCAAAGGCCAAGGGCTAACGACTACCGCTGACGACATCAACCTTCAAGTTGGAGGAATTTTCCTATGTACCTGTTCAAAAAAACATTCCCAAACAATTCCCAAAAACTAAAAGGAATAAAGTATCAATAAAACAAAGCTGGGTACAAGTAAAACTAATATAAGTGGGCCAGAATACAATACCCACAAAAGAACTGAAAACAACATAGTACAAAAAAGAATCAATGATGTAAATCCATAGAAAACCCCAGTTGATAATGATGGTAGTGTAGCTAATGGAAGATGAAGTAGAACGTAATGTCCACTCGATCCTATAGGGACATGCCTAATCCTAGGCTACCAAGTCTACCATAGTAATGTCTATCAGACCAGTCTCCCTTAGCACCTATGGGTCGTAGTCCACCAAAGACACAGTCGAAACCTCGAATTTCTTCCCCAGACACGAAACAAGTGGGAAAATCTTGTTTAGGGGTGAGTAAAAAAGAACTCACTAGGGACACCAAAAACAAATATGAAATACCAAACAAAAATCATGAATGTAATGCACGATGGAGAAGACTGCTCACAGTAGGTATACCTTTAGGGTAGTGATGGAAGAATAATCAGTCACCTCATCAAAAGCCTCAACTGCTAGAGAACTCCTCCTCCATCTAGTATAGTGGTCCTAAAATTTCCCACATAACTACTTTATACTAATCTTAAACTACTTTGGTACACCTCTTAATCACATACCATGGTCCTCCAAAGCTACATAGAAGTACATCCCACTAATCATGGCGAACTGAGGTACTCCTCCTCATCACGTACCATGGGCCAAAAATGTCACACAGATGTCCTTCCCACCATGGTCCTACAAGTCACATAGAAGTTATTCATAGTGGGCCACAATGGAGTCTCATAGGGTGGGAAGTCAGAAGTCCTCGGGTCTCAGCCAACTGCAGGGTTCTGTATATAGCGTGCCTGAGAGAACCACTCCTCAAGCCAATTTTTACATCTAAAATTCTATTAAATCCTCCTTAGGGAATTCCGAAATCTGAACCTCATCGAGAGTGTCCCATCACCTCAAACGGCTAGTCAATTGGACATCTGGTTTGCATGTTATTATAATTTTAGTAAATAGGGGCAGGTTGCGTCTGGCTCTCGTCTCACCTGGTCGGACCAACCTCACCAACTCGGCCTGGGGATCCCACGTATGCGTATTTAGTTCGGACTATGTTGGCCTAACCTGATTTGGGTCTTGGTCAGTCCAGTGTAGCATTTCTAGTTGGCTAGCCCCTAGGGGCCTTACTGGACCCAGCTTTGTTTGGCTCAGGGTCCAGCCTGCCTGGTGGCCTAGCGACCCGGTCTTGTACTTCGTGACCCAACGGGCATGGGTTCGGCCTAACGTCACCTGTCCATCCTGACCTACTAGGTGGTTGTGTGGCCTACCAACCCAAATAATGTCCACTCGGTACTTCAAGTTGTGCAATATCTATCCTGGACACAATAAGCTGCCACGTCCAACCCGAGCTGGTCCTGTAGAGGCAAGGTCTCACCTCCTACTGTAGTCAACAGACCATGGCTTTCCAACCTCCTGAATGGCTCGAACGTGGGATTTCCAACACTATGGCACCCGCCTGGTGTTGCACATTTTATCGGCGCAGCCTCCTGCTGCCACAGCATTCCAACGTGCAGGCCACTCCTCCCAGTCTGTGGCCTATTATCCCACCGTCTGCCACGCAGCTAGCGCAGCCTATGCACTGAAATAACATTTTGTGCACCACCAAACAAACTCTAGTGTTCCTTTCATTGTTTTTCCTATGACTATGGTTTCTGTGGAGTGTCATCTTCACCGTGAACGTCCCGAATTCATCATACATCCATTTCTAGGGTACGGCCAAAATAACACACATGGAGGAGGTGTTCAGGCCTAGTTTGTGTATTCATACACCCTCCACCTTAGTGGTTTAAAAAGGGGGAGGCTCAGGGATTTTTGTTCAATCAAATCAAGTAATTCCTGAATCCTGGATAGATAAATCCCCCTATAATGTTACCCACCCACATAAACACACAAATCATGAATCAACATGTTCGTGTGTTTAACCATGCTAATAGTTTTAGGAAATGAACTGGGAATAAAATCTAAATAAAACACCCCAACTTCTTTGACGTTCAAAGACATGGTGGCTCATCCTTGAGGTGTCATGATGTCGAAGTCACACATCAATTCCAGATCTATTCATATAGGTATATTGAAGTTGGTGATGATCCACCGATGTGTCGTTTGTCATTGGAGAGGAAGATAGTTTGAGGTTCTTCAGAGAACCTCCATGCTTTAATCATCATTCCACCAATGCATCAAACAACTAAATTGAAACACGTCTAAGTGTTTATGTAATGTTGTTTTATTTATTAAATAGTTTTGTTATTACGCTTTCTTTATTTCATCATTACACTATGTGATACAATCCATTAATGACCCTCATTAATGTGCCCCTTCGCTACCTCGCCATTTCCCCACAACATCGTTGTGTCGCCACAAATCAGCTCACAAAAGAAATGTAATAACCTTTTTGACTTTATATTGTTATTTTTCAGGAATTACAAAAATAAACATTTTTTGGCCTTTAATGGACAATGTTAAGTCCATTTTGGGTGAATCTAAATGTTTTAAGTTCAAAGGTTCCCTCAGATTTTTGATCTAACAAATAATTAAAAAGTTCAAAAAACCCACTGGTACGTTTTCTAAACATTCCTTAAAAAAATAAAAAATTTATTCTGGGATCTCCAGGCCTAGGAATCATATGTCTGTAGATAATGTGGTCTCAAAAAAATTCTATATAATTTAATAAATTACTGAATTTCAGCGACATTACATTCTCTCCAACTTTGGGATTTACATCTCTAAAATCCCACACTATAACTAATCAAATAGATTGTTGTAATAAGCACAAATCTGAGCCTCCTGCACTCTTTTACTCTCCTGGAAATTCTTCTATATTCACCAAACTTGGACTAGAGGGATCAACCGACCACGTTGGACTCGCTCCTGACAATCCTCTATCTCCACTGGTAATTTCTCAAAACGTTGCCCCATCGTCAATGTCTAGCTCTCCTTATTCGATGTCGTGTGATGAATCATTAACATACCTCCTCATTTATGACATGTGGAAAACATCACGCCCCCAGTGTATATGTGGAAGAAGATCTAGGAAGTACTCCACCTAACCAACTCTGATCAGGATCTAAAAAGTTCTAATAAACCTCAGAGATAGCTTGATGCCCTATGAAAATCTCTGTAGTCCTCTTCATGTTGAGACCCAAAGGAACACATGATCACCCTCCTCAAACTCAAAGGAGAATTTCCTCTTATCATCATAAGAGTTATGCCTTCTCTGTGTAGTACTCATCTGCTCCTTTATGAATTTAACCTTCTCAGTGGTAGCCCTTACAAACTCTGGGCCAATGTGTGCTGACTCCCCAAGGTCTTTCCAACATAGGTGTGATCTGATAAGCTGCTTTTACAAAGCCTTAAACTATGACATGTCGATGGTGGAGTGATTTATATTGTTTTATATAAACTCTACCAGAGGATTGTGGTCCTCCCAACTTTGACCAAAGTCAATGACGAAAGCATGAAGCATGTCCTCCATGGTATGTATTGTCTGCTCCATATGACCATATATCTGGGGAAGAAAAGTTTTACACAGGCATAGATGTGTTCTGAATGCCTGCTGTAATCCCCTACAGAGTCAGCATGTAAATATAGTTTCACGATCTATGATGATTATTGATGGTACACCGTGGAGTCGCACTATCTTCTAGATGTAGAGGCGTCCCAAGCCCTCTACCAGTCCCTCCTCCCAGATGGTTATGAAGGGTGAGTCAGTCACAGATGACCCAAATATAGTTGTGGTCTCTAGATGTGCATATTAAAGCCATCACAATTTCCATCGAGATACCACCCCATTTCCAGGCTGGTACCTCAAGGGGCTGGGCCATGCCTACTAGACCCTATTGCTCGGCCATCCCTTGTTGACAAGTTAGGCATAGTGAAATGAACTCAGCCACTGTTGTATTCATACCAGACCATGAGTACTGACGTCGGAGGTCTTGATACATCTTCCTCACTCAAAGATGTAATTCCAAGGAGGATGTATGGAACTACCTCAACACCTACTCCCGCAATTCCACTTGCACTACGGTGCAACCTCTGAAAAGGATGATGTGCTACCCACCTGTCGAAAATCCATCAGGAGCCTATCCTGAGGATAGTTGAGCATGTCATGGCTCGTAGTCAACATCCACCAGATGTGCCTCTCTGACTTTTTGTAAGAGTGAGGGAGCAACAATGATCAAATTATGTTATATAGATTCACCATCATTAATTAAGGATATCTGCATCGTGGCCAACTGCTCTGTCACCTCACTCAGTAGCTACAAACCAGTCCTCCTTCAGAGTGCATCAACCACCACATTCCCCTTCCCATGAGTATAGACTATCTCAAAGTCATATTACTGAAGGAACTCTATACATCACCGTTTTCTTAGGTTATGGACCCACAGGGAGATGATATAACTAAGACTCTTGTGGTTGGAGTAAACTATAAACCATTCACCCCTCAAGTACTGACAAAAAATTTACAAGTCAAAGACCAATGCTGCTATATCCATGTCAGGGTTCCCCTAGTTCTTCCATGCTGCCTCAGCTAGTCTGTGTCATAGGCGATCACTGGTCACCCCTATATGAAGACACAATGTATTCTGATCCCTGATGCGTCGTTGTAAACTACATAACCAATACCCTCCTCTAGTAGTCTCAATATATGGGAACTAGTAAGTCTCTACCTCAGCTCCTGGAAACTCTACTATCATTTCTCTATCCAAGAAAAGGGCTTCCCCTTCCATGCCAACTCTGATATGGGAACAACTACTCTGGAATGATCGAGAATGAACCTCTGAAGTTAACCAGAAACCCCCATGAAGTTATGAACCTTAGTCACACTCTTGGGTGGATCCCAAGAATACACTGCCTCTATATTCTCTAGATATACTGCAACCCCAGCCTCTAAGATGGTTTGTTCTAGAATGTCGACCTCTTGTATTCAAAACTAAAACTTCAAGAAATTACTATAAATACGGTGCTCTTTGAGTGTGTCCAGTACAATTATTATGTGTTTAACGTGCTCCTCCTCTAACACTGAGTAAACAAAGATGTCATCATTGAAGACAAAGACAATATAGTCAAGGTATGGCTAGAATATCCTTTTCAGCAGTCCCATGAACAATGTTGGGGCATTGGTCACACCGAATGGCATCACCGGGAACTCATAGTGGTCATACCAGCACCTGAAGGAAGTGTTCGGTACATCCTCATATCATACCCTAAGTTGGGGATATATGGATCTGAGGACTATCTTTGAGAACCACTTCACCCCCTTCAACTGGTTGAAAATATCATAGATTATTAGTAGTGGGTACTTGATCTTCACGGGCACCTAGTTCAAGCGTTGGAAGTCCACTCACAACCTCAAACTTTTGTCTTCCATCTTGGAAAAAAGCACTGGGCCTACTGGTGGTGAAATTTTGGGCTTTTAAAACTCCTTATCTAATAAGTCCTCTAGTTATTTACACTACTCAGGAAGCTCTGTGGGATCCATCTCATTTGTTGGTGTGGATATCGGTGCTCTCTCTGGCTACAAGTTGATGAAAAATTCTACCTTCCTAGAAGGAGTTAGTCCCATAACATCCTCACGAAAAACATCATTATACTCATCCACCACTAAAGGAAAAATTGGTATCCACTAATCCAATACACTGAGTGTGAGGTGATCCAACTGGAGAATGAATGGATGCACCCTCCTTTGAGAAAATCCATCCTACAATGCAAGGTCTTCCTTCTATCGTGTGAAGGAAAACATGTTCCCATATCCACGAACACACCACACTATACACCTATAATAAACGATCTGAGCATGGACTGTGGATAGCAGGTCCATACACAATATGACATCGTAAGGCCTCGACGCTGCTACTAGGATAACTCATCTAAAGCTATTGCCTACGAGAGTAAGCTCACACTACCAGCACAAGTGTTTAATCATCGAATACCCTCCCATAAGAGTCTTTAGCTCTAAAGATCGACCCAATGACTCCACCAGAATCTCCGAGATCCAAACAAGATGTGTGGTAATTGAGGAGTGACTAGAACCTATGTCTATAAGAGCAGCATATAGAGTGGAGAAGACACATATCATACCTCAGAACATCTCTCGAGTGTTGTGGTCATAAGCCTCTGTTGCCTAAAGTGATACTCGCCCCTATCTTCCAGATCCCTGAGGTAGGGGTGGTCCACCTATGGGTTGTGGTAGAAACACCTCAAACTGTAGCCCAACGCATACTACTCAGCCTGCTCTCCTGCCATGTCTCTTGCCCTATGGACCTCCTCAGTCGAACTGAAGCCTCTGCCTCATTGGCCTGTCGACCGTCCATTGGACATCTATACGGAAGGTTGGGCAGTCACATGCCATGTGTCTCTACCTGCCACATGATAAGCCATTCCTGGTTCCCAGGTAACTCCCTCTGGTCTGGGAGCGCCGTATTTACAACCTTGAGTTCTAGGGCCGTCCTCTAATGGACCTGGACCGCTAAATCCCTTGATACTATTGTCTACTGCCTACCCAAGACTCTTCCACCTAGGGTATTCTAGTAGCTCTATATGAGGGAAACTGCTCCTCCATGAAGTTCTCTACAAGAAGGGATCACTCCATAACCCTTGAATAAGTACTTATGTAGAGACATAACATCGATGCCTATATCTCCCGCTAGAGTCGATGATCAATTTCTCAATCCTAGAATAAAAGGTCTAGTACTCTATATTTTGAGAAGTAAGATAGAATAGTAAACCCTATGGAGTAATAAACCACATTCATGTATCCCTATGGAGTGTGAAGCAGCTCTTTAATGTGCATAGAGTGCAAGGTCAAGGAAAAAAACTAGTCCCAGGAAAGACACTTGATGTCTTCCTAGGATAGGGTGGCCTCATCGAGAATTTGGTTATGTTTAACAATGTTGTTTTAAAAATATTCTAAAGTATATCCAACATCCTGGGAAGCCAACACCACTACGTAGGTGTGTAGTCTAATACCGAGTTGAGTGAATGTACCTCAAGGGAATAACCCATTAAAATGGAGCTCGAGTAATATTTCAGGACAACATATCTAATGCCATCTTTGATGGGTCGTGTATGGAACAATATGAGAGCATCAGTGTGTCATAGCTCTGGGGGATCCCATATGTAAGGATCCCTATGTGTGTGCTTTATATATTATACATGAGGGAATCCAAATTATATATTAAAGGGAATAAGTGGCAGTCCCCATGTTTTGATGTCGGACGCATTTTATAAAATTTCGACCTAATCCTAACCATTCACCCAAACTCAAGTCATCTATGTCATCCATAACAAACTCTCCTTTACCTAAATGAAATATTTATTTCTAATAATTTGATCATAACATTTTAGATCTAGAAAATCCCTTTAAATCCTGATCATACTCTCAATTTTTACTCATATGAGATTTAATATAATCCTTACTATTGATCATGGAAATTATCAACGGTCCCTTCTTTTCTTCGGTTATCTTCTCTATTGGACACCAGTTCATTTCACAGAGTTGTTTTATAGCCAACTCTTTTCTTATTCACCATTGAAATGATCCATCCATAGAACCATCTCTAAATTGAATCTTTGTATAATTTCCATGAAGGTATTAATTTAATTAAAACTCCCGACTATAATGAGGATTTTATTTCTCTATTCCGGGATTCCACAATAAGGATTGATTATATATATATATATATATATATATTTATATATATCGATTTCCTTATTTTTTATTCTAAGTAGAAACATTGTTTGATCCTATCTCTAGTATATTTACAAATCCCTTCAGTATCCCTGTTTCTTTAATTTTAGATTATTTAAAAATATAAAAAAATAATAATATAAACCCTCAATCACCCAAGTTCAACTCCAAAATCCATGTATTTCCTTTCTCCGTGAAGTAATGATGCTTTAGACCCTTGATTCATTCAGAAAAAAGAAAGGGATTACATTTTCAAATGAAAATAAATTTGTTTCATAATTATTTACATATGTGGGTGTATATATGTATATATATATATACAAATATGGCTACCTATTTTCATAATATTTAAAATAAGGGTTTTTAGAAAAACTTATTTCTAATCCTATGTTTTGTAAGGGATTAATTTTTTAACATAATAAATTATGTTTATTATAATGATATATATATGTATGTATATATACGAATCTTGTTTTTTCCATTTAGGATTTATAAATAGAGGAATTTTTTTAAATTTTATCTCTAAGATGATATATTACAAGAGGAAATATTATCAAAAGGATTGATTATGTTCTCAAAATATCATTTTAAGTATAAGGTACTATGATTAATATTTATGTATATATATATTTATATCAATTTATTTATAAATAGATTACAATATTTTGTTTACAAATATATATAACAAGGTTAGAAATTTGTTTGTAATCTATTATTTTATGATTTATGTTAATGTGATAAGTGATAATATTTAGTATTTTATGTACTAATCCAAAAAAGTTTGTTATTTCATGTGAGAAATATTATCTTCACCCTCTGGTATTTCATGCATAATTAGGTATGGTCATTATCTAATTATTATAAGTGTTATTCGATTCATATTTCATCAATAATACACATATTTTATTATGCATTTTATTTATAAATTTTATATATGAATAAAAGATTGGGCATGGGATCCCCCTATAAATGGTTTTAGAAACTCACAAGTATATTCTTACAACAGGTTATATAAAAGCTTATTTTATTAAAGAGAATATATTTATATATGTATTTTTATTTATTTTTGGTTTAGGATTGAGAAAGGAAGGTACATTAAATGTTTTTCCAAATATTTTCATTAGTATAATGAATGATATGTTATGGGGAGTGACCCTATAAATTTTGAGGGGAATTTTTTATATATTAGTTTTGACTAGAGGCCTTACATTTTTGTTGTGGTAATTTATGTATTGAAAGTGACCCACCAAAAAATTAATATTTTCAATGGATAAATCTAAATTATTCATTGAATTATAATTATTTTGGGAAAATATTGGGTTTCTAAATTATTTATTTAGTATAAAAATGTTATGAAAATGTATTTTAAAATATATATGATCATTATAATGAATTTTTTTTAAAAAAATTCAAATCATTTTTTAAACCTCATATTGGGAATAATAAATTCTCAGTCTATGTTTTGAAATCATTTTTATTCAATTTTTGTATAATTAGTGGTGATGTAATATTTTTTGTGGAGGCAATGCACTAAGGACTCTTTTTTTATTAAATTTTATTTCATAAAGTTTTGTTTAAATGTAATATGTGTATATATTTATCCAAAACCAAGTCCAGTAATAGGTCCTTTAATTTGTAATATGTTGCGTAATTTTTCCATTTCTTTTATAAAAAAATTCCCAGAATGTTTCATCCCAAATTCTAGAAGCGCGAGATTGTGTCATATACTAATCCATTCAATGCATATTCTGAATTATTACAAACATGGGATTGAATTGAAACTATATAAATATATTTTATGTTATGGTATTTTAGGATAATAAATCGTTAATTATTTCCCTTTTATATTTTGATGTTGAATCAAATCAATGGTGGTCGATATTTAATAATAATAGATAAGTAGAACAAATTTATGCCAATGAATGAGACTTATTTGTGAATATTTTCGATGAGAATTTATTGCCTGTGGTTGTCAGACATATAATGGAAATAGAAATCATGGGATTGAGGATGATTGAAGAATAATAATTGGCCACATATAAAGCATATTTCATGATAATTGAATGTTATCCAAAAAATTGTTATAAGGACTCCTGTTTTTTTGACTTACCCATCTAAATATTTTTATATGTACCTCAAGAAGATTCATTGAAATTATCACTATTTGGAGGTGTTACAAGACATTAGAAATAAAAAATAAAAAAATAAAAGTATATTTTGAATAATTACTACATATATATTTAGAATAAATGGTTTTCCAATTATTTTTTTACATGGACGGGAAGTACAAGACCACATTAGATACTGGAATATGGGGTTTACCTAATGGTTAAAAAAATTTGGTCCATGGCAAGAATTATCTCAAAAGGAAACCATTGCTCTGTGTTTTTTGTAATTAATTAACTAGTTTAATTAATATATAGATGTATCTAAAAAACTAATTACCACCAATATATTTATTTTTACTATAATATTCCCAATCCTAGCCATAGAACCATTGGATTTTTTTATAGGATCCAAGGGACAGAGACATCGAAGAATAACAAAGGAACACTGAAAAGTTATCATTCTTCCATATAATTGTCTTCTCCGAAAAAAATATAGGATCCCTCCAAAAAAATGCAATTGAACCATAATTCATAAAAGATTAATCATAACTCAACGAATGGCATGGAAATTAATTGTTTCACATCCTTGATTGATTGTACTGGCGTGGTTTTTTTATTTTCTTTTGTTTCTTGCAATTTAGTTTTTTTACATAAAAAAACTATTTATTTATATATGGTTTCATAATTTATCACTTGTGATCACGAATTCCATCTTCAAGTGTTAAAAAATAACCCAAAATATGTTCATTATCTTCCATCACATTTTTTTTATTTTCTCAGATCATTCTTCACACTTTCACAAGAAGTGTCCCCATTAGATGTTAGTTCAACTAATACCCAATATATGATTATCATGAAATGTTTCATTGGAATGAAATATTGATTCTGTGGGTTCATTCTTCATATAAGGTGAAATTTACCATATAAATAAGATCATTAGTGAAATTCATTAAAGAAGTGGTGGGGGTGGTAGTTGAGGCATGTGGGAGACATCTATTGAGTTTTATAGTTTCTATTAATTCATGACATACATAGAGTTTTGTCTAGGAAAACACGTATTGTAATCTCCTTTAATTGGAAACTATGATTTTAGGAAGAGATAAATATCACTCTTCATGTATGAAACAAAAACTCTAAATGAACTATTACATGTGGTTTAGAATATAACCTATTTGTACATGGGAATAGACATGGATAGGATCATGGTCATGACCCACAAACAAAGATAGTGTACATGATCATAAGCTGATATACTGGAGACCAATAAGGAAATACATATGAATCCCCATAAGAAAGAAAGACATGTAATATAATTCATATACTTGATTTTATGTCCTACATTCCAATCCAATTCATTTATTGGAGGGGACACGCCATGTTGTTTATGTGAGGTCACACACCTTGTGAACCTTGGCACACACAAAGTGTACAATCCTTTTTGAATTTATATTTCTCATTCATAAAATGTGATTTTTTCCATTTTTTAATTATATATATAATACATGGTTTTACGATTGGGAGACTTCATTCAACAATGATTTGTTGATGGCAGTGATCGGGTTTGTTTAGTAGAGAGACACCTCTATTTATAACCCCTAGTGCATTATGTAATGGGTCCCCTATACCCAATACATATTTTGATGTATCACCCCTATACTAGGATGGGTTTCGGTCCTCTATATATGAATGTTATACTCTATAATTCAAAAAGGAACTGAAGGGATAGGGTCCAACTCTATAAATTGAGTAAACTCTGTTGTGGGGAGCAGTGGTCAAGAATAAGAAAACTAAATAGATTCTACTATGATTATGTATGTTTCAAGGTGTCATAGTATGACCATTGGGATATGAAGAATGAAATATTATTCATTTTTGGACTATGAATATTGATATAACCTTTCTCTCTTGCATTGTTTTCTTTACAAGTATATTAGTTGGATTTCTATTTACCCTCTTTCTTAGGGATCAAGATGAATGTTTTTATATATTTCTATTTATCATTTACTGATTTTCAGGTTATAATATAGTGTATGTATATAATCGTGAATATGTGGTCTTTACCTTACCATGTTGTGTCTTATGTTATGATAGATATTCTATTTATAACCTTGGTGTACTAGGTTTTAGAGGAACATAGAGATACGTAGTAGATCAGACCAAGATCAGTGGTCTTCCATAGAGTTTGTGGGATAGTCTCTCATTAGTATTTCAATTTTTTTAAATTTTTGTCTGATATGGACCTCATTACTTGTATTGACGGTATTTCACTTTATATTTTTTTATACAAAACTAGTTTATGTTGATGATTCCATGAGGTTTTCCCATACAAGGTGTATAGTCTAGATTCTTCTTCATTTATTAGATCTCCAAATTATTTCATGGATATGGTTATGTATATGAGTAAAGTTAGATAATAAAAAAGTTATCAAAATAGTATTTCCTTGAAATAAATTATAGCCTACCCTTATCTAATTCTATAAGGGCATGTGGTGTCTCACTCAGCTTACCACTATCTAGGATGGATTATGTTTAACAATGTATTTCAAAAACATATCCATGCTAATACGGTCTCTATATACATTCCCAAATATTTTGGATTACTAAAGGTGGTGATTATTAATGAGGGCATCATAGAAGAGGGACTCTGAGTTGTTTGAGGTGGTAGTGGACATCATGGGGTTTAGTTGTTGATAGAATTAATATGGAATTAGATGTTAGCTCATCAATGTAGGTGACCTCCACATACCAGAACATAGACACACGGATCATCGATTCATGGTGCACATAGAAGATCCAATTAATCATGATTGGGGTGATGTTATTCTAGTTTAATGTGAGGTCACATTGAATGTGATTTTCCGACCCAACATGATGAGAAAGGTTGGAAGGTAATCGATGGATCGCTATAGAAGATAAAAAACCATGTTTTTTAACCACCAAGGTGTATTAGAGTAACTCTTATATGCTAGAAGAGGATTTATTGGAGGTAGAAAATAAATGATTCTAATGGATGATTACAATACAAGTAGCTTTCAGACCCCCCCCCCCCCCCCACAACTAGGTGGAAAATGACTTGTTGGCTGTGGAAGGATATGATCATTTTACTCAAAAGATGATTCAATTCCCAGTCAATATATTTTATACTCATTCTCTAGTACTTATAGACAGAGGAATGCATCATTCCTTTATCTTCATATTATTTTATTGAGAGTTAGAGAATCTAGTTGAATCTTTACAATATATGTTATGTTTGGATGTTCTTATAGGGACTGAATCTTATATATCACAAGCATTTTGGTAGTATGAGTTCTCTCTTATTAGACTACATTTCACATTCGACCTATTTTTCATTGTAATGAATCCTTATGATGTATTCATGGGAGTGGACTATAAGTCTATGGTCTATGTATGGATAAATATCCATTTTAAGAGTTATATTTACTTGAAAAATTGGTATCATTTTATCCCTCATCAGTGAGAGATATATTGTGGATCGGGAAGTGGGGTTGATGATCCAAAATCAACAACATATAAACCCCAAGTTACTGCTTTTATCCATTAGCGTATCATTATCTTTGTGCATCACTCATCATGTGGGAGTGGGAGATTATATGGATGTATTCCCTCATGATGTTTTGGGACTACCACTACGTTGGTATATTAAATTACGTGTCATCTTCAATATCATGAAGACACAAATATCTCCTTCAATATTTTAGATATCTCATACCAATCCTTGGGAAATTAGGGTGTATATTTAATACTATCAAGAAAATATATTTAATAGACATAGTGAGTCCCCTAGGTAATTGTCAATTTTTTCTAGAAAAATAATGATGTGACTTTGGTGAAATTAATTGATTATCATTGTCCCACCCAACCACAATTATCATTTTTGTTTTTTTTTCTTGGTATTGGATCATTTGGTTGATGATCGAGTTGTGTTTCTGAAAAAGGTCCATGCATATTGGTAGTATTTGTTTTCTTAGAACACAAAATATTATTATGGTGAATGGTGTTGGGAGAACGTGACATGTTGTGGATTTTGTGACACTCGCAGTGTCCCTAAATTGTGTTTAAAACATTTAGAGATCACTGGCTGAAATTCCATAGTGTTTTTGGTGTAATTTGATAGTTTTTGGCCAATTTTTGGGTTTGCATAGTCTGATCATGGTTTTCCTAAACTATGCATCCAAACCCTTCAATGTTGAAGAAGTTTTCTAGTATCACTCGCTTGGTTTTCACAGTGTTTACAAAACCGTGTAGCAAAACCGTGCAACCACATATGGGCTTAATTACAGTTGACCTATAGATCCATTTTAGGTGAATCCATCTCTAAAAATAAATCCCTACCCGTTTTCAATTGAATAGAGGTGCCTCCCCCTTCTTCTTTATTCGTTTTTGGACTCTTTTTTGTTGCTTTCTAAACGAAGGTTAGTGGATATCCATCAAATCTTCCCCATTTATCACCTCATCTTCCCCCTCTCTCATTTCATTTCCCTATCATGACTATATTCTTTTTGGGACGAACCCTATGGTTAGGATTGTATGATTCTAGTCCATTTTCTTGTGGCCAGGTGTGTGGATCATCTTTAAGTCTCAATTATTCTTCTCCTTGGAGTTTTATTAAATTCTCACAAGGATGAGGTTTGAATTTCCAAATTTTTCCATTTTGGAACACTCCATGAGTGCTTGTGTATTTTCATTTATTTTTAAATGTATTTTTTCACCTCTAATATATCTATGTATTGAAGAAAATGGTGATTTCATGTAGGTATAATTTATTAGAAATAAGTTTTCATAGGTATTTGTTGGAAATTCCTAGGTTTATAGAACCTAGTTTTATTATTTAAAATTCCATTATTATTTTAAAGTAAAATTTTGGTTTCTATAAAAAATTTAGCATTTATTATGGTGTGATTGTAATTTATTGTTTGTGAACATGATTTTATGTGTACGGGTTGGAAAATGTTTGACTTTTTTGTTGTGTTAAAGTGAATTAAAAAGGTTTCCATTGTTATAAGGGGATTGTTTTACATTCCCTGAATAATGAGGATGGTCGGATGGGTTTTAAAGAAAATGGTGGGTTTTTTTGGAAATGGTTTCTCTGGTGTCCTCTAGGATTTTTGGTGTACCATTGTATTTTGGTACATTTTGGCTGCACTATGTGCACACATGGTTGTTCCCTAAAATATAGATGGTGTATTAAACATATTTTCATTAAAATATTTGTTTCATAAATGGTTTTTGATTTCTAAATAATTTTATATCCATTGTGTTGTTTCAAAATTGATTTTAAAATATAATCTTGTGTGGGTATAACTATTTTGATTTTGGGGTGTGTGTTTTTCAAAATGTTTAGCTTAAGAGGTCATTTGGAATTTCACTAATGTTATGGTTTTATAAATTATTTGGAAATGTTTTGTTAATGTTTTTGGGTGTGTACACATAACTTCTCATTTGGAAGGTTTTTAGAGTTATATGTTTTTTCTAAAAGGATGAAAGGGTTTTTTAGAAAATTTTCTTGGAACATGTGTTCCTCATAGTTTTAGAACTGATTTTTAAATGTTTATACGCACATATGTTTTCCAGAATGATTTTGTAATGTGAATATGGTGTTTTATGAACTGTGATTCATAGATTGGTTGATGAATTGTGTATTTGGTATCATGTGATGTGTGAAACATGATTGAGTATAAAAATAGAAACCTTAGTATCAAGTTGGGACGTTCTGTCCTAGTGTACTAGTGATCTTGAGTGGTTTCATCCGTATTTCACATAACAAGTTTGATGATGACAACACTAACAAAATTATGACGATGATGTTATTGGACAACTAGGTTATAGATGATTCACTAATTAGTGGAGCATCTAAATGAGAATAGATATTTATTATGGTTAATTTTCAATAAGATATAAAGTACTTGGGGCCCACAACTTACTAGTTCCTAGGGGTGTCCCATGACTACTGCTCAATGATTATATTTCACCTCATGTCGGTATATGGTATGTTAGTTTTGTAATTTTACAAGTAAGTGATTTTCATTATGTAGAATTATTTGAAACTATTTTCCATTTAAAGGAGTTCCATTAAAAATCATTACTAGTTTTTTTGGTTTTGTTTTTTGTTATAAAATGGTAGTTTTCTTGAAAAATTGATTGTGGAATTTGTTGGCCTTTAAAATGGTAATGTTATTGTTTTTTAATAAAATGTGAAAAAAAATTATATTTTTATAATTTTATTTCAAACTGGTGTTAATGAAATATTATGGTAATGGAAACACATAGACTATATGGTGATTTCCTACTGATCTGTTAGCTCACACCCTACCTATACCACTCGGTGTCGGTAGACCCTAGTTGTTTTGCAGGTTCCACATTTTTTCTGGTATCCTTTCTTAGGTGCTTGTGATTGGATCGGGTTTAGTTTCTTCATTGGAGGTGACCAATATGTCACATGGAGATAGTGGTAGATTGGTGCAGTTTTAGTTTATTCTTAATTTTATTTTTCATTTTTCATTCTTCAGTTTGTTTAGTTTTTTAATGTATTTGGACCAGATATTTGTTTATTTATGTTCAAATGTGGGTTATTTCTTCTTACTCATTTTGATTATATTTTTTTTCATCGAGTATATTTGGCTGAAATCATTGCGAGTAGATTTATATCTGATTCCCATCACTAGTAACTAGCAAGTGAGGATCGTGAACGCCCTTCGAGCCATGTCGTGGACCAGCTCGAGTGACCAGTTATGTGTTGACCGGGGATGGTTCATTAAAAAGTATTATTAAAGGAGTATTATGTTATTTGGGATGTCTTGTAGTTAGAGATTATGGTTATCGGGACATAGGAGGTAGGTATGGTAAGGGATTCATAAACCCTTTCTTGTTCTGAATCCCGAGTAACCAGGTTCAATCAGGGATTTGAGTCTATTGTCTTTGTTTTCTATAGGGGCATGGAAATGGGGGTGAACTTGTGTCACGTTCCGAGCAGACATGGTGTAGTTACCAATGTGGAGTCTTAGTACATGGATCTAGGTCCTTTTAGTGTTATGTCTTACCTGGTACATGGCCCACTACAATGTCTCCAATTTAGGCATAGACACTAGTTCTTTATTATGGTGGTCTATCTTGAGTCATGATTCATTTAGGTCTTGGTTGATGTGATTAATCATTTAAAGTGAAACATGTTTATGAAAATGAATAATTACTTTTTTGAAGTGGTTTTAAAATTGTTAAAATGTGTATAAAAAAGAAAAGTGTTTTGGATTGAAATTTGGTAAATGCTTGGGTTTAGATGAGTTAAATAAATATGTGACCCTTTTTACACCTTATAAATGTTCACATATGTGAGAGTTTTTATATAAATAGTAGGTTATAAGTTTTTTGTTTATGATGTATGTATATGTTGATGGTTACATATGTGTTGGTTCAAAGGATATCATGGGTGGGTGATTGAAATCAAAGGAATGGCCTTGTTTTTCAAAAGTGAATTTGAAAGTGTAAAAAATTGGAAATTGGTTTTTGTATTAGAATGTGGATATTTTTTTTTCAAAATATTATTTTTGTTTTTGAAAGTGTCATTGGGAGATGGCGTTTTGAACTTTAAATTAGATGGTTGTTTTTGGAAAGGTGATTTTTGTTTCTGTTTATATTTGTTTTGTTTTTGAGCCTCATGTTTGGGCTTGAGATGTTCCTTCTTAATGTGATTCTGATTGATATAGGTTTTTAATTATTTTGATTTGAGTTGTTTGGAATATGACTCCTAGAAATTTCCCCAAAATGATCATTGATTATTGCCTAGTTAATTTTTATTCTCAGTTGTTTCATGTCCCTCCAAGTGATAGAGGATTAATGGAGTCAGTTAGGTTGTAAAAGGAATAAAATTATGTATTTGTGTTTTTGGGAACTTTTATGGTTGTTAAAGTTTTTATTGTCTTTGGTTTGTTTGATGGTCCACTTTTGGACCATTGTAAGTTGGTTTTTGTCTTGTCACATCCCTCTAAAAAGAGTTGTGATTTAAGAATTTCGATGCCTGACTGTGAGGTAGGAGATTCTTCAGCAATCAGATCCCCAACCAGAGTTCTTGGGGTGAAGCTCACGCACAATTAGTGTTTTCTAATGGTGTGTGAAACCATGTTTTAGTTTTTTCAAAAGCATTAAGAATGAGATATTGAATGTTTCCAGGTTCTTGGTTTCATGTTTTTGTATGTTCATCATTTCTTTGTAATGTAATGATGGACTGGTACTTTTTTTCCTAAGTGGTTGAGTGTATCTGAATCTAGCCTTTGGAATTATTTATTCCCCTTTTGAGTCTTTATTTCGTTTGTGTAGTTCGTTCATATGTTTTTTTAGCAGTTCTCATTTGTAGATTCTTGAGTTTTATAAAATTGATTCATGGTTTGTTTGTGTCATGTGGGAGGTTTCCTATTTCGATTGTAGTTATGTCCATGATATACAATGAAGTTCCGGTGGAGTCTTAGTTAAAATTTTCATGTTTTTGATGTTTTAGGTGAATTATTATCCTTTGTATAGTTTGCGCCCAGTTGGAGGAAGTTGTGTGCATTTCCCAGGTAACGGTGTGGATTTTTATTATATTTATATAGAGGTGTGGGAACGATTAGAGAATAGGTTTGAAACCATGCATCCAAGCCTTGAGGAGTGCCCCTTCTTTCCAATATCTAAAACATGGTTGGTGCCTGGATATTTAAATCGTGCATCCAAACCAAGAAAGCTACCCTGACACATTATAATATTAAATTCCTTAGTTCATAGCTGTTGTAAGGGTGTTGTTTGGGGAATTAATATTGTACGTGTTAGTCGAGTAATTGTGGTGGGGAGTACCCCCCCCCCCCCCGTGTTCTCCACCAATTTTTGTTTTGGAGTTTCATCATGACCAGTCGGGTGTGGCTTGTGGAGTGAATAGTCACCTTAAGTTCACGGAATCCCATGCTTTTGGTTATGAATGGAATCATATTTTAGTCATCCTTTGGACGAGTGACTTTCTGGGGGAAGAAAGTGCTTTTGGTGGGGGGAATTGTCCCACTGCAACCATGGTGTTCATTTGTGTTTGTTTTTTCATCATATTGGATATTTTGGTTGATGATCGGATTGAGTTTCCAATAAAAGTCATTGTGTTTTGGTGGTATTTTTTTTCTTCTATTCCAAATCATAGTTATGATGAAAGGCATTGGAATAAACTGATATTTTGGGGGAGGGGGGTTGTGAAACTCAGTGTGTCAATTTTTAGAGTTTTTTGCCAATTTTTTGGTTCGCATGGATTGAGCATTGTTTTACCAAACCATTAAACCAAAAACTACAATGTTTCATATGTTTTCCAGTATCCCTTACATGGTTTGCGCACATTTTAGAAAAACTTGTAGAAAAAGCGTGCATCCACTTACGGGCTTAATAACCTTTTACCTAAAGAACTGTTTAAGTGATTCCACCTCCAAAATGAATGCCTACTAGTTGGGCATCGACCAGAGGTGCCTCCCCCTTTTTTCTAAAACTTTTTTGACCAGTTTTGTTGTGACTTCACACCATAGGTCAGTGGATCTTCATAAAATATTCCCAATATCTCTTCTCCTCTCCCCTTTTCTCATTTCAATGATATATCTTGTATAATGTTTTTTTGGACAAACCATGTGGTTAGGGTTAGATGATTCTGGTCCAATTTATTGATGATATGGTGTATAGATCATCTATAAGGCTCGATTATTCTTCTTCTTGGAGATTTATTCGATCCTCACATGGTTGATGAAGGAATTTCCAAATTTTTCCTTTCTAGAACACTCCATGATTGCTTTTGGGAATTAATTAAATTTTTAAATGTCTTTCTAACTTCTAATATATCTTTTTCTTGATGTGATTGGTGATTTTATATTGGTTTAATTTACTAAAAATATTTTTTCAAATGAATTTGTGTGAAATTCTAATGTGTATAGTACCAAGGGTTATTTTTTAAAATTCTATGGTAATTTAAATGTTAAATTGGGGGTTTCAATGAAATTTTTATCCATAATTATGGTTTGACGGTTTTTTATTGTATGCGAACATGATTTTGTGGGCATGGTTTGGAAATTTTTTAACTTGTTAAATGTGTTAAAATATTTTAAAAAGGGTTAAATGGTTATAAGGGGATTGTTTTATATTCCCTAAATAGTGAGGTTGGTGTGATGTCGTTTTAAATAAAATATTGGGTATTTTGGAAATGTATTCTTTGGAATCTTATTGGATGTTTGGTGTGACATCAGATGTTGGAAAATCTATCATTTCACTAGGTTCACACATGTTTGTGCCCTCAAATGAAGAATCTTCTTTAAACTGATGTTCCTTAAAATTTTGGTGTCCTAAATGGTTCTTGTTTTCTAAATAATGTTGTATAGTCCGTGTGGTTTCTCAATGTGGTTTAAAATGGAATCTCATGGGGGTATGCCTATTTGGATTTTGGTGTGTTTGTTTTTCAAAAAAAATTCTTAAGGGGTCATTTGGAATTTCAAACATGAATATGGTTTATCAAATTATTTGGAAATGTTTTCGTAAATATATTTGGGTGCGAAAAAATAAAGCCCATTTGGATTTTTTTAATAGGTGCATATTTTTCCTAAATTGTCGAAATCTTTTTTAGGAAATTCTCTTGGAAGAGGTGTTCCTCATGGTTTTAGAAGTTATTTGTAAATGTTTAAATGAGCATTAGTTTTCAAGAATGAGTTTGTGATGTGAATTTTGTGGTTTATGAAACATTATTCTTGGTTTGATTGATGAATTGTGTAAGTGGTTTCATGTTATGTGTGAAACACGATTGAGCACAAAAAAATTAAACCCGAGTATCTATGTGAGAATACATGTTCAAGTATGTAAGTGATCCGAAGTGGTTTCATCCCCCTTTCACATTGTATATTTGACAATGACAACACTAACTGAATTATGATGATGATGATGTATGGGACCACTAGGTTATGGATGATTCTCATACTTATTGATCATGTGCACTATATAGGATATTTATTATGGTTACTTTTCTATGTGATATGGAGTACCTGGGGCCTAAAAATATCTATTGCATAGGGTTGTTCCCATTACTAGTTCTTAATGAATATATTTCACCCACCGTCTGCATATAGTTTGCTGGGTTGGTAGATTTAAAAGTAAGTGATTTTTCATCAGGTGTAATTCTATTAATCAAGTTTTCATTTAATGTTGTTCTATTCAAAATTAATACTAGTATTTTATGGTTTGGGTTTTTTAATAAAAAGGTAGTTTTCATGTAAAATGGATGGTGGTGTTTGTTGGCCTTTAAAATCGTAAAGTTGTGGTTGTTTAATAAAATGTGAAAAAATATATTTTTTTATAATATTATTTCAAACCCCTATTAATGTACTACTTTGGAAAAGGAAATACTTACACTCTATAGTGAATTCCTATTGAACTGTTATATCACACCCTCCTTATACAACTCGGTGTCAGTAGACATGACCTGTTTTGTAGGTTCAACATTTGATCAGGTATCCTAGATCAGGTGCTCGTTGTTGGAGTGGGTTCGGTCTTATGGTTGGAGGTGACAGAGATGTCACATGGAGATAGTGGTAGTTTGGTCCAGTTTTAGTTTATTCTCAGTTTTATTTTTATTATTTTAGACTTCAGTCTATTTAGTTGCATGTTGTATCTAGATCAGCAAGTTATTTAATTATATTTAAAAGTGAATGAACATCAGACCATACTGAGAAGCGGCTCGAGTGAACAGTTTAGTGTCGACCCTAGTTGGTTCATGAAAAAATGGTATTAAAGGGGGATCTTTTTATTTGGGGTATCTAGTAGTTAGAGATTAGTTTTTTAGGAATCAAGAGTTGGTACTAGAAAGGAGACATGAACCCTTACTTGTTCTGAAGCATGAGTTACCAAGGGAGGTTCAGGATTTGAATCTATTGACTTTGTTTCCAATTGGGGAAAGACAAAGGAGAAAAATTGGGTTCACATTGTGAGATCACATTGAGTAGTGACCCATGTGGATTCCAAGTACATAGTTCAAGGTCCAATTATTGTTATGGATTACTTAGGGTATGGCCCACTACAATGTCTCCTGGTTAGGCATAGACACTAGTTCTTCATTATGGTGGTTTGGCTTGAGTCATGATTCATTTTGGTCTTGGTTGATGTGAGTAATCGATTAAAACAGAAACCAGTTTGAGAAAATGGAAAAAAATCTGTCAAGTGGTTTTCAAATTTGTACAATGTGTTTTAAAGAAAGGGTTTTTGGATTGAAATTTGGTAAATGCTTGGGTTTTGAGGTGGTAATGAAATATGTGACCCTTTGTAATCATTATGAAATTTCACATATGTGAGAGTTTTTATGAAAAATGTAGGTTGGAACTTGTGTATTCATGATGAAAGTATATGTGTTTGATCACATATGTTATGGTTCATAGGATACCATGGGTGGGTGATTGAAATCAAAGGAATTTCATTTTTTTTTCAAAGTGAATTTGAATGTGAAAGATATTATGGAATTTTTTTTGATTTAGAATGTTGATTTTTTTTAAAAAGTGAATTTTGGTTTCTAAAAGTGGCCATAGGAGAATATGGTTTTTATTTTAAAATTATATTTTTGTTTTTGGAAAGATCTTTTTGTTTTTGTTTGTATATG
This sequence comes from Viscum album, assembly GCA_963277665.1. Lineage (NCBI taxonomy): Eukaryota > Viridiplantae > Streptophyta > Magnoliopsida > Santalales > Viscaceae > Viscum > Viscum album. The sequence goes on along the minus strand of OY728121.1, from coordinate 1,553,443,265 downwards.
TTTCGTTTGAGGGCCTTTTTTGGTCTTGATATGTTCCTTATTAATGTGATTAGGATTGATGTTGGTTTTTAATTGGTGTTCAGTATTATGTTCCGAATATACCACCCATAAATGTCTCCAAAATTTTCAATGAGTCCCGCCAAGTATTTTATTATTCTCAGTTGTCTCATGAACATTAAATTAAAAGAGGATCGATGGAGATAGTGAGGTGGTTTGAAGGAAGAAAATAATGTCCTTTGATTTTTCAGAACTTTTGAGGTTGTTAAAGACCATGTTGACTTGGGTTTGTTTGATGGTCCACATTTGGGACAATAGATGTTGGATATAATCTACTCACATCCCTCCAAAATGAGTTATTATTGGGGGATACTCATTCCTAACTGTGAGGCAGGAGATGCTTCCACCATTAGAGCCCTAGCTGTAGGTCTCAGGGTGAAGTTTACACACAGTCCATGGTTTCTATGGGTGAGTAAGACTGTTTTCCAATTTTTTCCTTAAGAATTAGAAGGAGATATTATAATTTTTCTTTTTTCTTTCATTCTTATTTTTGTATGTTCATCGTCTTTTTGTAATGTTATGATGGAATTGTTCTTTTTTAACCTAATCGGTTGATTATATCTGAATGTGGACTTTAGAATTTTTCATTCCCCTTTTGATTGTGTATTTCATTTTTTTAATACTATCTTAGGTTTATCTTGTATCATTTCTCATTTGGAGACGCTTGAGTTTTGTAAAATTGATGTATGGATGGTTTGGTTCATGTGTGAGGTTCCATGTATCAATTTTAGTTATGTCCATCATATAAAAGGGTGTTCAGCCGGACTCCCAGTTAAAATTTTCATGTTTTGGAAGTTTCAGGTGGATTTTTATTATATTCATAGTTTTCATATAGTATGAGGAAACTGTTCACCATTCCGAGGTAATATTGTGGCTTGGTTTCGTTTTTGGATAGAGGCATTGGCATGATTGTCGCACAGTTTTGAAATGATGCGACCAGGCCATGCGGGGTTATCCTACTTTAGAATAGCTCACACACTGTAGGTGCATGGTTTTATATACAGTCCTTCCAAACCATTTGAGCATCCCCTAGCATTAAAATACTAAAATACCTAGTTCCTAGTCGAGGTGGGGTTTTGATTGGGGATATAATATTGATCAAGATATGCGAGTCTTTGTGGTGGGGATAACCCGCTCGTGTTCTCCCATCATTCATGTGTTGTGGCTTCATCTTGATCATTCGGGTGTGAATTATGGAGTGAATAGTCACCGTGAGTTCATGGACTCTCTTGGTTTTGGCCATCCATGGTTTCATATTTTGGATAACCATCAGCTAGGTAATTTTTAGTGGTATAAAGTGTTTGTCGGGGGGTTAATTCTAACACTCCAACCATGGTTTTAATAGGATTTTGTTTATTTCTCGATTTTGGATCGTTTGGGAGATGTTCGGGAATAAGTGTGAAAAAAAATTCCTTGGGTTCTGGTGGTATTTGTTTTATTCTAACCCAAATCATGGTTATTGTGAAAGGTATTGAGAGAAAGTGACATGTTGGGGAGTTATTGACACTCATGGTGTCACTACTTTGTATTTAAATCATTTTGGGATCATTAGGTGAACTTTCCCAGTGTTTGGGGGTAATTATAGTGTTTTTAGCCAATATTTGGGGTCCCATTGTTTGAGAATGGTTTTCCCAATCCGTGCAACCAAACCCTACAGTGTTGTAGAAGTTTTCCAGTATTCCTTGCATGGTTTGCGCACGTCTTACAAACCCATGTAGAAAAACCATGTATCCACTTATTCGATTGATAACATTTGTCCTAGTAATCAGGTTCAATTTATTCCACCTCCACAATGAAGCCCAATTAGTTGGTCATTGGCCAGAGGTGGCTCCCCATACTTCCATCAACGTTTTCAACCACTTTTAGGGAGATTTCTCACCAATGGTCAGTGGATCTTCATCAAATAGTCACTATTTCTCTTCTCCTCTTCCCCCTCTCTCTTTTCATTGCTCTATCTTGGATTGGTTAATTTTCGATAAACCCTATGGTTAGAGTTGGATGATTCTTGTCTGATTTCTTGTGGCAGGGGTGTACCAATCATTAGTATGGTTAGATTTTTCCTCTCCATGGTGTTTTATCCAATCCGCACATGGTTGAGGTTGGCATTTCTAAATTTTTCCTTTTTGAAACACTCCATGAGAACTTTTTTTAAATTTAATTTTTAAATGTAATTCACACCTCTAATATATCTATGTTTTCATGCGAATGGTGATTTTGAGTTAGTGTGAATTACTAAAAATATGTTTTTAAAGGTATTTGTGTGAAATGCATTGGTTTATCTCACCAGGGATTATTGATTAGAATTTCATTATTCTTTTAAGGTTATATTGGTGGTTTCTATACAATATTTAGCCTTGATTTTTTCCTTATGATTATTTTTTGTTTCTGAAAAATATTTCATATGTATGGTATGGTAAATTTTTAATTGTGTTAAAATGTTTTAAAAAGGATTTCATAGTTATATGGGGATTGTTTTACCTTCCCTAAATAGTGTGGATTGTCAGATGTGGCTTTAAAACAAATAGTGGTTTTGTTGAAGAGGTTTTTTTTGTGTCCTCATTGATGTTTGGTGTACTATCAGATGTTTTCACATCTATGGCTACACAAGGTTCAGTCATTGTTCTTCTCTAGAATGATGATGGCCCTTTAAACCAATGTTATTTAAAATATTGGTTTCCTAAATCATTTATTTATATAAATAATTTTGTATCCTTAATGTGGCTTCTAAATTTTGATTAAATGTAATCTCATGGGGGTATACACATTTGGATTTTGGTGTGTGTATGTTGAAAAATTATTGTCTTAGATGGTTATTTTGCATTTCACACTTGAAGATGGTTTTAGACGTTATTTTGATATGTTATGGAAAATGTATTTGGGTGTGTAACAAGAAAGGCCCATTTGGTATGTTTTAAGAGTTTTTGTTTTATTCCTAAAACATGGAAAATAATGTTTATAAAATTCTAGAATATGTGGTGTTCCTCATAGTTATAGAATTGATTTTTAAATGTTTCGATGTGTATAATTTTTAATGAATGGGTTTGTGATGTGAATGTAACGGTTTATGAAATGTGATGCTTGTTTTGGCTGATGAATTGTTTAGTGGCAGTAATTTTATGGGTGAAACAATATTTAACATAAAAACACCCAATTATCTAGGTGTACATGCGTGTACTAGTATGCTATTGATCCAGAGTGGTTTGTTCCCTGTTCCGGATAGAAAATTTGATGATGAAAACAATAACTAAACTATGATGATGATGTTTTTGGGGAACAATATATTATGGATGAATCTCCTACTAGTTGATCATGTGTAAGGGAAAAAATATTTATTATGTTTACTTTTCACCGATACGCTGAGTACTTGGGGCCCACAACTAACTAGGGCCAAGGGGTGTTCCATTGAATAGTGCTTAATGATTGTATTTCACCACCCATCAGAATATGGTAGGTTGGGTTGGTAATTTTAATAGTAATTGATTTTTCATTAGGTGGAATTCTTTGAAACTATTTTCAATTTAAATTTATTCCATTAAAATTTGATACTAGTATTGTTTGGTTTGGATTTTTGTTATAAAATGATAGTTTTATGGAATATGGATCCTAGTGTGTATTGGGATTTAAAAGGGTAACATTTTGGTTGTTTAATAAAATGTGAAAACAAATATTTTTTTATAATTTTATTTCACACTATGTTTAAAGGACTATTATTCTAAAGGAAACACTTATACACTCTAATGATTACCTACTAAGCTATTATCTCACACCCTAACTATACCTCTCAGTGTCGGTGGACCCAAGATATTTTCTAGGTTCAGAATTTGTTTAGGTATCTAGGATTTGGTGCTCATGGTTTGAGAGGGTTTGGTCTTGTGACTGGAGGTGCCCAATATTTCACATGAAGATATTAGAAACTAGGTCCAGTTTAAGATTATTCTCAGTTTCAATTTTCTTGTTTTAGACATCAGTCTGTTTAGTTGCATATTGTATCTTGATTGGCTGTTTATTATTTTATGTTCATATATGGGTTGTTTTTTCATGCTCAATTTGTTTAGTTTATTTATTTGATACTGTTTATTTGGATTAAATCTTTCCCAATCGATTTATATCTGATTCTCGACACTAGTTACCAGCCTATGGGGATCGAGAACGCCCTTAGAGCCATGTTGCAGACCGGCCCAAGTAACCGGTTCCGTTTCGACCCTAGATGGTTCATGATAATTTTCATCAATATTTGTTAATGAAAATGTATTGTTTTGAGGATAAAAAACCCATTAGACCAGTTTATTTGTGGAAATTGGTTCCCAATTATCATTCAAATGTTTGATTACAATCGATTTAGGTTATATGGGGATTATATTATAATGATTTATTTTTGAAATCATTGCAAAAACAATGTGTTTCTAGTGATGCATGTTGGTGTAACTATTTTACCCTTAATTTTCATGTATCATATAAACTATATCTTCCTATCATACACTGATCGATTCAATTTTTTTTATCAAAATCACTCTCATATACTCTTTGTTAGACAAATAGTATGAAAATGATTGGAGGATGGGTTCATGTTTACTATGAGAAAACAATAATTATGATAAGCTCTCTAATTACTAATTTTTGATCCATGAGGTTTATATTCTGGGTAATTTCATCTCTAGAAATTTTTTATCTATTGACCTTATGAGGATTGATGTCTTTTTTTCCTCAGATATACCAAAGGGAAGATCAATGGTATAATGGTTTCTTTTTCTAGCATTATTAAACTCAAGATCCATATAATAGTTTAATAGTATAACTACCACAATGAATGACTTCATGTGGAAAGGGAACCATTTTACAATATTGAGTAGTGTCAAAGAGAATTGTAGGTTTTGATTTAGAGGTTAGACAACGATCATGTGTTGGGACTGTTAGAGGAGGGAGTTGAGTATATTATGTTTTGTAATTCCCCTAGATATGGGATTGAGAGTGTGTTGATGAAATGGTAGGATGTGATTTCTTATTGAAGAATTTATTTGCGACCTCATTATTAGAATTACATGGCCTATTACACAGAGGTGGAAGTGGAAGATTTGTTTTGAATATGTTTAGGGACTATCTTCTTGGTGAGTTTTTAATGTTTAACTTTGACTTTAGGATTATCAATTTGAAATTCATATATGGAGATATCAACCTGATATAGTGGAGTTTATTTGGGATCCTATAGGTTTATGAATTTTTTAAATTATATACAATGTGTAAGGGAAACATTGTGGAAAATTTATTTAGTAGGAAGTGTTGTTCTCTCTTTGTGGAGGTGGTGTTAGAGTAGCTAGATTTGAAGCATCTAAAGCTGAGGATGATGTGGATAAACATATATGCAGTGAATGGTCATAACACTACATCATCATGTGAGAGATTTCTATAAGGTAGATAAAAACTATGAGGTTCTCCATGACTTGAAATTATTAGGAGATCACCTAATTTATTTTTTAATGAATGTGATAACATCATCCTATTCAAGGAAGATTTGGTGATTCTAGTCTTGTTTCATAAGGATGTGATGAGGGATAACCATACATAACCCCTTGATATGTGTCCAGGTTGTGAAAACATTTAAAACGACCACATATAGAGGGTTTTTCAGTCTTATATGAGGTGGAGTGTCATTGATTTTGTATCCCTATGAATCACATATCAATACGTAAAGTATAAACATATGGTACTAGTAGGTTTGAAAAAACCCCCTTGAGATCCCATAATGGAAAGGGGATAGCATGTCAATGTATTATTTAAGGCACATAGTTATGTTGAGTTTTTGGGGTAGTCATACATTAAAGAGATCATCATACTTCAAGGGGTATTGATAAAGATCGTATCATACCACGATGCTCAGTTCATGTGACATCTCATGAGGGGTCAAAAATTTCCTTTCATGATCCAATTATATATGATCATAGAATTTTTTATCTATATGGATGCGTAGACAGAGTGGAATACCTAGGTGTTATTGTTTATGTTGACAGCTTTTGTGTTAGACAATGGACATATATAGGAGGACCACTTCACTTTTGTAGAGTTTTCATATAATATATTATATCACTCCAAAATCTACAAGGATCACTTTATACCACTTTACATTAGACACTAAAGGTTACTATGTTGTCGGATAGAGATACGATAGTCATCTAGTATTGGTTTTTATCTAGTAAAATCAACAAAAGAGAAGCCTCAAGCGATCCAGGAATGAATGATGGATTCCCAGAGTCGATAGAAATCATACATGAATTGAAAACATAAAACATTGGAGTTTATGATGAGAGGTGATTTTTTTCAAGAGAGTCTCCCCAAGATAATATTTGAGGAGTTTTTTCCAGGGAAGTAAGCCATCCTGATGGTTCAATGTATCATTCAAGATCATACGGAGGGTGGACTAGGTTACATAACTCATTGCCTTATGCCTAAAACATTTCCGAGTTCATTGAATCGTCCATATGTGATAGACTTGGAGATACATACATTACACAACATATGTCATTGTATTTCAACACCCGAAATATTTTAGAAGAATAAAATTATCTTTGATATAACATATTACATGAAACACAAAATTTGAATGAACCATAAACTATTACTATTTGAATATTACCATTATTACCTAAAAGTTTAATCGGTGGGTATGAATACGGTGAAATAAATTATGATATATATAAATATAATGTTTCTACTCAATAAAAATGTATTGATTAATTCTATGGAAACAAGAATTTAATTCTCATTGATGTTATATTATGAATAACAAAGAGATTTATTACAAAAATTATTGTAATTTATTTTTCAGAAAATAAAAAATTTACTATTTAGCACATTAAAAAAATTATAAAATTGAAAATATTTTTAAATCGTTATATAAAAATAAACATGGCATCAATTTATAATGTTTTTTCACAATCTATGATTTTTCAGTGAACATCAACAAATATTATATTTTATTGGAAATTTGTTTTGGAATCTTGTTAAAAGATTCATTTAGTTTTAAAATTTATTATTTGTAAATATATTTCAAATATATTTTAAATAATCAATTTTTGGTGATTGGAATCAATTTAATGTTTCACTTTGTTATAAAAATATATTTATAAGTAAAAATAAATTTTTCTAAAAAAACAATTTTTGTACAAAATTTATTTTTCTATTAGTATATTAAATTAATCATTATTAGTGAATTATATTATTTGAATTTATATATTATATATTCTGGAAATAGTTTTAAACATTAAATTAATTTTTTCACTATGCATGATAAAATAATAAATCTTATATTATTCATAAAACTATATTTTTCAAAAAGGTGTTTTCATCATGTTCTATTCAATTATTGTTTTAAAAAAATTTCAAATACATATTGGTATTGAATTTGATGAAATATTTTTTCTATTGAAAATGAGGATGTTTACTTTTGCAAAATATGATCATTTTGTTTTTCCATTACAAATAGTGACCATTGTAAAATTTAACACATCATTAATCTATAAATAAGGACAGTCTTGGATAATAGTGTGTGATAAAGACATTATATTTCATCCTAATTTTTATTTGATGGTGATAATTATAAAATTATCACTTTTAGTTGAATTTTGTTTTTGTTTAATAAAATTCTTTCCATAAAAAAGATTATTATTATATTTAATGCTACGAAAATTACAATGTCTTTCTATCTTAGATTTAAGTATCTCATATGTGTACACATTTGGAAAAAATAAATATACAAATTTATATAAATTACTAGTTTTAGAATAATAAAATTATTTTATTTTGTAAATTTATTTCATATTTTTAGTGAAAAGATAATTTCCATTAATTTTTTATTAATTCCAATAATGTATTAATTCAATTATTAAAATAATAAAATAAATTATTTTAAAAATATTAAAAGTATTATAATTTAAGTGAGTTAAACTTGTGAGAATTCGCTACAGTCCAATTTGGGAAATTAAATTATTTGAGGATTATATTTTAATTTCAAAATTTTATTTGTGACTTTTATATCAAATCAATTGAATAATGTCAAAATTGACATTAATGTTGTTTTTTATTAAGATTTTATAATATTATTATAAAAATAATTAAAATAATGTAATGTGAAAATCTTGATATGATATAATCTAAAATGTCGGTCATCGTCCATTCATTATCCAACATCCACCTTATATACAAAATCAGAACCATCTAATAGTTAAATGGGTGTTTCTATAGTTAATGATTAGAAATAATTACTAAAGGGTTAAACTAGAAGATAAGTCTAGAGAAAATATAAAAAAGTGAAAATATTATTTTATTTAATATGATTCAAACAATATCCTATCTTATCTTTGAATAGCTGGCCTTTTAAAGGATTTTTTTATAGATAATGTATTTAATCTATTTTAATCTATTATAAAATCCTATGAGTGCCCCTCCACTAAACAATAAAAGGGAACCCCTCTTTTATATTTTTTAAAAAAATATCCTGATAGAAAAAAATACCAAAAAACAACAATTCAAATTAATTTTTTACCACATTTAAGTGATGTTGGTCTTCCAAAATGACCAACCCTAGTATCCATTAGAGGATATCTAGTGGAGTTCATTCAATGATGAGGTAATCAACATAACTGATCACTTTATTTTTATAATTCCCTATTAACTTCACTAAATACAAAGGATTTATTATTAAATATTACTTTTAGTATACTAAATGTACTGAAATTTTATCATTACTATTAAATCTCCATTATCAACTATCATAACCTTAAAATAGGATTTGAAGGTATCTTGTGTGTGTGTACGTCTGACTTATCGACTCGGCATATAGAATTAATTAATCTTCCACACCCATATATAATTGACTATTAATATGATGGGTTTTAGGATTATAAATTATCCTTATGATATAATTAATTTTTTGGAATAAAAAATTTACATCTACCTTTTTACATTTGAATCTGTTAGAAAATGATAATGTGTCTTATGCATAGGATTCGACTACAATATCCATGAAGTGATGTGATACACTTTTTGTATCAATGGAATTGTAATGTTGATTGATTTATGGAATATATAAGTCAAAAATGATATAATAATGATTAAAAAAAGATTTATTATTATTTAAATGACATTTATTTCATCCATTGAAAAATGAAAACATCTTTCTTGTGTACATTTGACCTATCATCTCCATCAACAGTCTAACAAATTTTTATTTACATACATTTGTGGGTGACTGAAAATATTTCTATCGTGAATATTTCGGAAATTTATATCAGAATTTATTTTTTTAGATGTTTTACCCATGATCATTTTATAAATAATAAAACTATCAAAGAAAATCTAACATGAAAAATGAATCAAAAATAACCTGGAATAGTTATTGTAAGAAATAATTTTCAATAAAGGGGTGATAAAAGGCTATAGGTAAACAATATATTGTAGAATACATAAGATTATTTTAGTAAAATAGATTATTATAAATATTTATTTGTTATATATGAATCTTAATCACGTATTATGAATGTCATACTTGAGGTAAGGTTTTATCATCACAAATTTACATCTTTGGGACTTATGTAATGTTATGAACCAAACCTATTTTATGAGATGTATATAAAAAAATTTAAAATATATAAAATTATTATCCCCATTTTAGTGATATATAATTTTTGAACTAAAATAAATCATTAAATTAGATTCCAAATCAAATGTTATATATGCGGTGAATGTTTTATGTCACCATCTCATTACTTTTCGAGATTGTTTATGATTATGTTTCCGATTATCAAATATTAAGATAATTGACTCTATAAAATCATGGAATTTTAACTCATGTATATATATAATACATATTTACAATTCATTTTCATTAACATAGTTACATAATAGACTAAAAAATTGTTTTTTTTAATAGGCATTAATACCCACATTAATTGGAAAACATTTTTTTTCAATATTCCGGTTTTAAAAAAATATTTTAAATAATTTATTTAATATTGTACTCTGAATTTTTAAATACATTTATTGGTAGGTTTAAACAACTAAAAAAACTATTAATTGAAATATTATTTTAAATTTTCAAATGAACCACTATTTTACATTTTTTATAAAATTGTGAAAGGATTGATTGATTTTAAATTATTAGATATGAATGAAATTTTCCTAAATCCTGAATTATTAATTAATTCATTATTATAGTAAATTTATCCATGGTTAGTTTCAAAGAATACATTTCCTTAAAATTTGTGAATTTTTTTTAAAAAAAAATTATGTCAAAGTGAAAATTATATTTTCATCATGAAATTTTACAGATATCCATTAATAGAGTTTCTCATCTCTAAAAACATAATTTTAATTTACTTATTATTACTCGGTATATAATTCAATTTTATAATCCTTATTCTTTATCAATATTTTTTAGGATTCTGAGATTTTTACGAACCCCATTTATTTTCTAGTTGATATTTTATATCATTATGATTTATGATCTTTTTGAATTTTTGAATTTTGGCTATGTGAACTTTTGAACAATTACATCTTTATAATTCATTGGGTAAAGATGGAAAACACCAGATATAACTATGTTATGCATCAAACTTCGTTAATTTTAAAGATATTATGTATGTACATGGATTTTAGTTTCATAAGATTATGTGTGGACATGGTTTTCATTTCCATAAGATTATATGAAGACCTTGGTTTTATATTAATATGATTATGTGTAGAAATCATATTCATTTACATACATGTATAAATAGACCAATATTTCATGTCCATATGTTTATTCACGAACCTATTTTTCATGTCTTTGTGATTATATGTATGTCATTATTCAAACCCATAAGATTATGAGAGGGACTGATTTCATATAGAAAACTTAATGAGAAAACCTATTCATATTTATACATTATAAAATTGATTTAGTATTATTTTTTCAACACATTATTATTTTTCACGTTTTACTATCATGGACAATGTTCTTTGATTCTATTAGGATGGATGTTTTACGAGCTTCTGATATTTTACCCATGATTCGGGATTATGATTTGTGATATATAGGGAATGATTTTCAAATGTAATTCTCATGTTCTCATACAATTATTTTCATGTAATGATCATGTTTCCATTGATACCTCATTTATATCATCACCTATAACTTTATATCACCCTTTATCATTATTCCTTTTCTCTGAGGATATGAAGGATGGAATTATATGAAATGAATTTGAATGGTTCTAGTTATGAAGAACATTGTGGGAGACGGTGAATATGTTTTCTGAAAAAGTTGTTTATGTGTCAGTGATTCTAATGGAATAATACCAATATCATTTTGGAATGGAACATATTTTATTAAATTAAATATTTATATATAAATATATAATATCAATATATGAAAATTAGGTTCCCTTAAGTTGGAATTATTGTATGTTTTGATTACCCTATAGAGACCAGGATACGAAAACATTAGTAAGTACCATAAGAATATGTATAAGTATAGAAAAATTTCTTAATATTTTGATAATCGTCATTGATGAGATTTTATAAACTAAATATACCTTATATTGAAAATTAAATTTCTTTATTTAGACATATTATAAATAATTTTGTGGTTTACCACTTGGATTTTTTATTGTTTTCAATATTAATTTTGGATTATTTAATGGATAGAATAAAATTAGTTATGTTAATGATAAACATTATAGAAGTGGAATGATTATCCTATTGAGAAAACAAGAAAAACATGATATTGAATGTGAATCCTTATGATTATTCCATATCAGCTATCATGATATATGATTAAAAACATTGACCTTATCCAAACATCATACAAACCAATGAATATAATGAAAGTGTTTTCTTCAAGGTATGATAATGGACAACATATAAGAAAGAATAATCAATTTACTTCACATCTGACATTTAGAAAGAGACATCATGAGGAATGTATCCAAGGAAAGAGATTGATTTTTCAATGTGGAAATAGAGTTCATGTATTAATTAATTTCTATGTATTTAAATTTATTATGTGTGGGGAACATGATAATTATTTGATTTCATTCCATAATATAAGGATTAAATAAAAAACCAGTGAATGAAATATTACATGAAAATAATTGAATTGGGAAAATAAATTTATATGTGTACAATGATTTAAGAATGTAATTGTAGAATTATTCTGACAAATTTTATTTTCGATATAAGAATCATAAAAAATATAATGATATTGTTATTCATTTAATCATATAATTCTTCATATAATATTATCAAATGTGTCTTTAATACCATCCTAGGTTTATGAGTTTAAGGATAATCATAATTTCAAATTCATAGGAAATTTTTTTAGGATTTATGTGATGGAATTTTATTATAAATAATGAAATTATGGGAGGTGTTTTATATGATAAGTTATATGTAAACCTTAAGTTCAACATGAGGCTCTATTTGAGATGAATTATCTATTCAAAATTTAAAATGTATTGATAACCTTCATGGTTTATATGATAAAAAAATTATTAAGGATTATAATAATATTTATGGGGATGTTATAAAAGTTACACTAATATAGTTTTAGTAAAAAAATAAAATCATACACATCCTTCAAGGCCATGATGCTTAAAACAAAATAATAGGGGGATATGTGTTCTAGACCTACCACTAGGTTATTTGAGGTGAAATATAATGAAAATTTTATGACATTAAACAAAATAAAAAAAATTTAATCCAATTTATATAAGGGTCATTTTTTGGCTTTTTTTCTAAAAAACATCAATTTTTATGAATAGTGGAATTTAAAAAATTTATTTAAAAACTACTTTTTCCTATAATTAATTCATATTTTAAAATTATTTTTTAATTTAATTATAATTTTTAATAGATAATTGGTATATTAATTAATCTGATTTTGGTCATTGTAACAAATTTCACATTGAAATTGGATATAAAAATATTTCATCCTTCTAAAAATGTTCTCTTAAAAACCTGATGTCATGAAATGTCATCTTTATTAATTTTGAATTAAGTTATGAAACTTGTTTTACAATAATCTGGAAAAATTGATTCCATATTTGGATGAATCATTATTTATAATTTAAAATATGGCATTTCAAAAAAAAATATTGAAAGTAATTAAAATTAATTAAATAGATTAAGGGAAAAAAATATTACTTGGTTGTAAAACATTAAGATAATTGGAATATAACCTATAAATTGGTACAAAAGGCATTTGATAGACATATTTCGACCAAATTAACTCTTTTATAGAAAATTTAAATTTATTTTTTTTCACATTTTATATAGGATACCTATCAATAGTGTTTATATTTTTATATTTAAATGAGTTCTACTCCTCCTACACTACAAAAGGGAATGGACCCCTCCATTATTTACAACTATAAAAAATTTTGTATAAAAAAAATAGTCCAAAATCCACTAAAAATGTCTCACCCTTCATCATGGATTTCTCCCATTGGGAATAATTCCTTCAATGGAATCCCTCTAGTTAAAACTAAGAGAAGTTACCTATAGAAGTGATAAAATTGATCCAAAAGTTTTGTCGTTTTATTTTATTTCTAGAACCCCTAAAATATTATAATTCCAATAATAAAAAATAATATCATTATCCTAAATATACATATATGTTTTTTCTTAATGGTTTGACCTAAACTGATATAGACTTCCACAAAATGGGATACGAAATCCTCATTCCTGTGTATGTGAGACTACCGCATCGTGAACCGATGTTGTTCATTCATACATTACCACATTTTATTGTTGGTAATATTGATATAACATCTATTTTTATATTATATTTTTGATTTATTTAATATATTTAATTATTATATGATACATCACTTCTTTCTATCTATTTTGTCTTTATACAAAAACATTACTTTTTTACATTTGTACTACCACTACCTCAATAAAATGTGATTCATTACAACTTTACATATAATTTATTAAGTATGGGTTTAGTAAAATAAATTTTATATATGAAATTATATTTCTACAAGAATTATAATACATATATATGTATATAAATATATTTCATTTCATTTCATTCTTTCAATACAATAATAAAAATAGAATTAAAATAAATATATGGCATGATATTATTTAATATGTAATGGTAATATAATTATTATAAAATTATATTTATTATAAATGAGTTTTGTTAGAGTACAAAGACATTTAAGATTTTTGGGAAGGGGATTTCTGGTTTCACATTCATTTCCATGAGACTTATTTCTTATTCCCCACTCATTTTTTTGTGTGATGTATATACTGACCATGATTTTATTATATGATAATAATCCTTATATTTATTGTTATTCACATATTAATTTCATGATATCTATTTTTTAAGGTTCTATAGTTATAAATGTTACAAAATCTGAATGATAGTTTTGTCTCAATTTCCATCATTGAGACAAATGTTTTATTGTCCACCTATATTATTTTATGGGTTATATATATATATGTATGAAATTTTATTTCTTTAATATCCATATTTATATAATTTTTCATGATTTATTTAATTTAATTTTCCTAAAAAAGAAGTTTTATTCAAATTTACCATGGTGTTGAGAGTTTATTGCAATAATCTCATCGCTTATCAAGATTGTTTATTACTATGATTCCCTTCACAAATTTTTTTGAGAAATATATCAAAAAATAAAATGAATTTTTTCCAATATTTATAAAAAATATATTCATGTATCAGTACAATTTTTCACTCTTCTGTATGTAATATTATTAAAAAAATTCTTAAGAAAATATGAACTTTTTTTACTTCTCAATAGAAAATTTGTTTCAATTAAAAAATCATATTTTCAAAAATGTTTTTATAATAATTTATTAAGATCAGCTTTAATTAAAAAAGATTATTAAAATGTTTTATTATTTTGGATGTTTCCTTTATATGTTTGTTAATATATTTGGAAAGAATGTTTTTTTCAATAATTTATTATGTTATAAAAAGTTATTTTCAATTATGAAAGGATATTTTCACCAAGAAACATTTAAAAAAGATCTTTCCAAAAAAAATTCAACTAATTTGACATCCATTGGTTTCAATAATGCCTTTTTGGTAAATTATCCAAAGGTTCCTCTCACATCCATTCTTTTAATGGTTTTTTATGGTATCATGTTTATAAAACATGTTTATCTCTCATAGGTTATATGATTATGAATCCCGATTGTTTTCACGTGTTATTATTTACTAAAAATTAATATGAAACCTTTCAATTTCCAAAAGGATATGATATGTTTAAATTTTTATAAAATTATTTTTATTTCATGTGTTGTGATATGATTTTTTATGATCAGGTGGAACATGTATGTATGATTTTATTCTAAGGTGGGTGGTACCAATATCACTCTCCAGTGCATGGGGTAAATATTTATATATCATGATATAATTATGTGAGTGATTTCTTCTACCTTGATCAACTTTGGAATATGGGGAAACTCATTCCACTATCAGAATATGGGCAAACATGATCCACTATGAGAATATTGTGAAACATAAACCTTATATGGAATGGTCCTTAACATGGGATAATGGTGTATCTCATGTTTTTGGTGCATTCCAAATGAAGTTTCCTAATATGTTCTGGATGTGGAACTTGACTTATTGAGAATCATATTACATATTATGTGTATTAAAAATTTCCATGCATTATTCCAGTGTTTTTATTTCACAGCTTATGCTTTTGATTACCTTATGATTCATGTCATAAGAACAACCAATATTTATTCCATGAATCTTTTTTATGACATTTTATTTACATTGTATGATATTTTGTTTTTATGATCATGTTATTATGCCGTTATACTAATTTATTAATTGTATATATCTCCCCTATTTACCATAACTGATCAACAGAGCTTCCCCATTTTTATGATTTCTTAACTTGTATTATGAAATTATGTATTATGTGTGATGTGTTTAAAAATGGTTATAGTCATGAAAAAACTAGTAAGAGATATTTCAAATTACTTATATACTAGTGTTTTTTATGTTTCTAAATATGCTAAGATAATATGGTCATTGAAACTCTATTTGAATAATTTATTATGAATTGTGAAATAATTATATAATTTATATATATATTAAGAGAGGGGTTATATAGTTATTATTAGTGAAATTGTTTAGTTAAATTTTGTAGACAATAATGATATTCAATTAGTGAGATACGATGGAATAATTCAATTATATTTCTAGGGATGTCTCTAGGGATAAGAATAAGGTGTCATAGATTTAAAATAATGAGTGAAAATTTTAAAACTTATATGAGGGTTTCCATGATTATGTGGTTCCTTTCTATGAAAACTATTTATTAGTCTAATATATATTGTTTAATTCAATGGTGTAAACCCAAATAAACCACATTATTAGTGAATAAGACTAATAATGCAATGATTATCCTCCTAGGAAACCAAATTCTATGGGAGATGGAATGGAAAATATTTTGGTTATGCTCACTCGAATTTCTTAGAGAATAAATAATTTTAGGCATTAAAATGAGAAAATGTGTAAGTAGAATTTTGTTGAGTCCATTATGAGGAAACAACCACTTTCTCTTTGTGGTCCTTCTGATCAAATTATTTCTAAACAGTGGATTGGTACTACTAAAATGAAATTTTCTATCCATAATTGTTTGGAAAATGATAAATCCAGTCTATTTGTTTATCGTTTAAAAGGTGTAGAGGAAAAGTGATAGACTCTAATAAAATTTTGAAGAATAAGATGAATTTTATTCAATGGATTTGGATGAGTTCTAGAACTTATTCTTAAATATGTAAATTCTTCATATTCATTTTAAAATGTTAGAAAATGATATTATTTAGTTAAAGAATATGTATTATGAATTTATCGATACATAGAAGGAATATTTTAAATGGTGTGGGAGGTATTCTTTTGGAATTATTATACAACCTAAAATTAAGGTTGACCGATTAATTAATGGCTTAAATTTAATTATCATAATCCATTAATCCATAAGTGTCATTCATTTCTATGAAGATATTATGTGTTTTTCAATAATGATTGAAATGGAGGTTGGGGTTATGCTCCAATATTATGGTTTTAAAATATATAGAAGATGGAGATTAAAATAAAATCAAAAATCTATTTATAAAAGTAGATTATCTTTCGTTTTTTGCAATTTTGGAGGAAATAAGAATAGAAGAAATTGTCTTACATGGTCTAATAAATGCTTTAATTGTGGAAGGTAAGGCTATCAGAAAAGTTTTTGTTCAACTGATGGAAAGAAGTTATGTAATGATGGAAATAAAGGGAAAGCCACACAATATTCTCCTCCAATACAATATTTCTTAATGTGTGAGTATAATGGGAATTATGATATCCAGTTCCCAAACCCTATGGCTATTGATGGTGATCAGAATCAAAATCCATTTAATCCAGTATCCAATGGTTAATTTCATAACGTCAATATTTTTTATGAGGGTTTCAATATCCGTTTTTGAAAGGTAAAATTATTATCCACACTTGAACTAATAATGTCTTATTTTATTCTTGATCTAATTACTCATTATTGTATAAAGAATTTTTTAGGTGAATCATGATTCCATCTAAAATAAGTATGTGTGTAATTAGTAATGGAATCCCCATGTCGTATGATAATTTCATCACAATTATATGATTCTTATATACATGAAATTTGTTGGAATGTGATTCTAAAATAAATCATGCATACTTTGGTTGAATTTAATGTCTTTTTTTGGCATCGACTGTATTTATCTGTATCAATCCTACATCTATTTTAAAAGAAATAATGTTATGCATGATATTTCAATTCATCCAATGATCATTTATCAATGTCACAATAAGTATAAACTCTCTATAGATATTACAACCAGTGTGTGTGTTTTAATTCACTTCCATAAGGCATTTATGACTCCAATTGTTGGGGTGAAAATGAGATTCAATTATATACCAATTTTTTGGGAATATGAGGATGTGTTCCTATAAGAGAATCTGAGACATCCATCAAAACATGAAGTTGAGTTCTCAAAATATTTCATATATGGTTCCACAACAATTTCAAAGACTACTTATAGAATGTCCCTAATTTAGTGGTATGATTTGAAGATGTAACTCTAATAAAATCTTGATATGGGATTTATTCAGTCATGTGTATCACATTAGATTGAACGAATCATTTTTTGGAAAAAAAAGTTTGGATCAATGCAACTATCCATAGATTATTAGGAGTTGAACAATATCATGATCAGAAAAAAAATTTCATCTTTCTAAAATTGATGACTTCTTTGATTAGCTTCACATACCTCAATACATTTACATGTTTGAATTTTTATTGGATATCATCAATTGAGGTTTGAGAAGGATAATACACCTATAAAGGCATTCCAATCAAGGAAAATTCTTAATTAATATATACAATTCCATTGGACTTATTAATTACACTAATATCTTAATTGATTTGATAAATAGTGTCTTTAGATATTACCAAGATTAGTTTTTGGAATAATTTTATATGATATTCTAATCCACTAAATAAGCAAGGTAGATAATTAATTAACAATTTATAATTGTAGTAAAGAAACTAAGGGAGGATGAAACATAATCAAAATTTACAAATGTGAATTTTGGATCAAAAGATCTCATTTTTGTAATATAATATCAATAAAGGGTATATCATTTGATCCATCAATGATAGAGGCTATTGAATGTTGTCACGGACTAGCCGTGTTGACTGATATATATAGTTTTCATGGTTCCTGAGGATATTATGTCTATTTTGTGGATAATTATTCATTAATATCAAATAATATTACCATGTTATCATATGAGGGTTCCAAGTTCCTCTAGACATATGAGTGTTAGGAAAATTTCAAGGAACTAAACAGATGGTTAGTTAGTGCACCTATTCTTATGTTACCCTATAGTGGATAAGAGTTTTTAATTTATAGTGATGCATCTAGGATGGGATCATTACGTGTTCTTTTGTAGAATATTGTAATTATAGTATGTTCCCTTACAAAATTGATATCTCATTAGAAAAAATTACCCAACTCGTTATTTAAAGATAGTTATGGTAATTTTTACATTAATGATATGGAGGATTTATATTTTTGTAGAAAATTGTGATATATATTCTAAACAGAAAATATTAAAATATATATTCACACATAATGAGTAAAACCAACACCAAATAAAATGGTTATAGCTGATAAACTATTATGACTAGTCAATAAATTATGACCCCAAAAAATCGAACAAGGTACCTAATGATCATAGTTGAAAGGATCATTCTAGCTTATCCATGATGAGGATCACAGAAGATTCAATAATTATTGATTTTCAAAGGATGGATCTGGAAATTATGATGAAATGTGAAATTTATTATATTTTTCGATTTAATGTTTAAACCACTATGTAAGTGAATATTAAATTTTCATGGATGAAATATGTATAACTTCATAAGAAGGTTATCAATTTACTCGCATTTTCCATTGATCATAATATATTGATATAGTTCAAGAATCTGAAATGTGTTTCATCTGTACAATATTTAAAAAATGATCTATAAGAGGAAACTCACCGTTCATCATTCTCTATTCATAATGGAAGGAAAATATTTATAGAGATTAGAAGGAATACATATAGTGGGATGGAAAAAATAGGGATATAACCGAGTTTATATCTTGGTACATGGTATTCCAGTAATCTAAGGCTGAAAAGAAAAAGTATAAGGGGATGTTTCATCAATTAACCATATAGAAAGGAAATTTGAGAACATCCCTATGGATTGTATTATTGGACTAACTAATACATATAATGTATTTAATGATATATATAGGTGGTAGAAAATTTCCATAAAATGTAAGAACATGTCTTTACTATCAAATAATATTAATCTTTTGATCACCTTTCTAGGATAAAAATTAATTAAGTGGTAAGGTTTCATGGACTACCATGTTCCATTTTATATTATCAAGATCTAAGGATTACCACAAGGATCTAGGGATTTATTTAGAAATCCCTTGATATATAATTGGTTTTTAGCACTACATATCTCTTTATAATTCATTTTCATTCTTATATAACAATTCAACCCCAAGAGGATATGCTGAGATCATGTTCTTGGAATTTCAAAGTTGGTTGGGTTAAAAATGTTCCACTGGTTGAGTTTTCTGACACCCATATATTTCACTCAATAATCCATATGAATCCTTATTAATCCTTATATATTAAGAAATATGGAGCTCTGAAATTCTAGTATAGAATTGGATAAAGAAATATATTTGGACGTGAGATCACAGAAAAAATGTTCGATATAGACAGAACCATTAATTATCATATAAAGGGAGATCAATGTTTAAAGAAATAATATGTTGATATTGTATTAACGGACCATGTACCTCTATATTTACATCCATTTTATGTGAAAAAATGACATTACATAGTGTCTAGGCCATGTCAGACTCCATGGGACCTAAGGAACATGTCTTGTACATTAATCTAGTTCTTGCGCCTTGTGTATTTCCTCCTTTGGGAATCATATTTGGATTCACGGGTAGCATATCCTCTGTGCATATCCATGTAGAACATGATTTGGGACATAATTTTCTCATTAGATATTATTCATAAGGCATTATAGTTCTGAAGTTTCTTTTCTCTATGGTTGTACAATAGTAGTGGTTGAGTTTGTTCATCTGATAGATTCTCGGGTTAGTAGGTCCCAGTTATCCCAAGTTGTTAGTCCCCCCTTCTCTTTACAAAGGTAGATTTATTAAATGAAAAAATATAGATATAATGGGTTTCCATTATATAGAGGGGTACCACTATATTTGATCCAAAAGGGGGATAGGGTCCACCGTTGGCGATAGATACCCCTTTTGTATTGTGTAGTGACGAGGTTATGGCCCTCTATGGATATTCTTTTATTGTTAGACATATTTTTGGGCTTCAAAGAAAGACCATAGGGAGTTTTAGGAAAAATCATCATTCAATGTAGGGGTGTGGATATGGAGATCCCCACTCTCTCAAACATGATATTGTTTATTATAATATCTTATGAGATACGATTTACCATCTACATTATGTATTGAGGTGATAGTTTTTTTATCTTTTTGTTTATACCCGCTTATTTTTTAAGGATCCAAATCTGTGTGTAAATACTCACCCTTGAATTGTATTTTCCTGTACATTTTTTTTATTATATAGATGATAGAAAGATTTAAGTATACCTTGGATAATAAGGTTTTTATGGAGAATAATTTTACATAGTGGAGTTTCACATGCTCATTGGATGACATCAGATATTATGAGTTTGGATCTCTTCAGTCATTCCATTATTTCACATTGTTGATAATTTGGTACCAAATTAATGTTGGGTGTGTATTGTTGAAATATATAAATTACTTAAAAATTGATTTACATTTATTCTTAATGAGAGGTTGTCAGATGCATGGTTTATACTCCAGATGTTCTCACTTTAATAATATCTCTTGATTGTTGCATGGAGTAGGTTATGTGTGTACATGTACATAGGTTAAGGAATCTAAATTAAATATTCATTAATTAGTGATTTTTTCGAACCCTTTTCCATTTTAATGGGTTTTGGAATCATCTTACTTGACTAACCACTAGACATGTGGGTCCTTGTCGGTCGGGTCATGACAATTGTATTCAGAATCAATATAGTACAATTAGTCAATTTTACATTTTATTAATGCCATGGTACCTATGAACATTTTCCTCTGATGAATTTAATATTTATGAGAATCTATTTTCCTATACAAATATGATAGATATTTATTTTTGTGATGATCGTGGGCCTTTTGAATTAATGTAGAATAATAAGTCATTATGGCTAGAAAAAGTGAGTATTCATTCAATGAAAACTAATTTTAAGAAAATAATCTTGATAGGTTTCATTAGTTACGGGGAAATGACCCAAGGGAATGTCTTATAAAATATAGAAATTTATTCGGATGTGGCATGTTATGGAATATTCATTGAGTTTAAAATAATAATATCATGATAGTGGTGATTCCAATTTTGACAAATTGGATGTAAGTTGTTATAAATTTAAAGATATGGTTCATTAAGTAGATGTGTATCAAAATAAGATCACGAATGATGGTATGATTCATGAATATAACTAGAATAGTATGTTAATATTTATTATAACTAATTCAAATGTTTATTTTCAATCAAATGAATTGGTTACAAAAATATTAATTATTTATTCAGAATATTCTAAAAACTTTTTTAATTCATGTTCTAAAAATCATTCATTTTTAGAAATGTTATACTAAAATAAAAATTCCCCCTCATGAAAAAATGTTAGGACCACTAGTAAAATAACAATGAAGTAGTATTAAGGAAATTAGAATTAACAATGATTGTTATATTATTATCTATGAAAGGGTTTTCCTATAAAATGTTTTTATGTTTCCCATTATAGAATTTTATGTTATTCTGTATATGAAATGATATTATTTTTATAATGTCTTAGTAGATTCTAGATCCAAATAAGCTATTTTATAAAATTAAATTTCATTTATACATATGAATAAATTCATAAATCTTATAACATATCTTGAAGGAAATAACCATATAAAATATGAAAATGACTCTTATCTTGATAATATTGTAGAATGTAAGAAAACTGTTCCAATTAATTATGTTTCACTAGTAATAGAATATCATGATTTCTTCGTCTATGAATTAACATTCTATTTTACCTATTCAAATATGTTCAGATTACTACTGAATTAGTCTCTGGTCCTATAATTTCTCACTCGTTATGTTTATGAAAAAATCCATCTAAATAATCGTAAGATTATATTATGTTTATTAGGGAATATTGAATCAATATCAAACTTTGGATGAGTTATAGTAAAATAAAAATTTTTATTCCAGTGTAAAGTTTGAATGAAGTTAATCATTATATAGAAAGTAGTGTTGGACACAATATTGTTTAGATATAGTTGTTGAAAGAATAATTTTGGTGAAAGAATTGGAATAGGAAGTGGTTCAGAAGGTGATGGTGATACAATAGATGTTGAGAATACATCAAACTGTGATGAAAAGATATGGATATATCTGGAGTAAATATCCTTCATTCATGATACGTGTCAGGATTTTCAGATTGTATCCTAATGGAAAAGTATAATTCATTTTGGTAAAATGGAATGCTGATTCCATGGTTCATTTGATCATGTGAAATTATATAGAATAGTGGAATAGTTAATTATTGAGTGTCCTTGATTAAGAGTTTGTCTCAAGTACATGATAAATTTCAAGATTCATTATCTAGGAAATATATGTTGACACATCACTTATTTTTATCCCTAAAGAAATAAAGTTATAAGAAATCAAATTATTATGAGGGAAAATCAATACATATTCATTATCTCAGGGAGACAAATTTTTTTTAAGTAAATTGATTTTTTAGGATTGTATTTTTTTCAAAAAACAGTTGATCAATGAATTGATATGGGAAATATAAAATACTATGATATACAAATGTACCCAATTTCTTATAATGAATAAAATTTCAAGCACATAATTGAAAAATGGGAGGAATAATGTAATATACCATGTAATGTAATGATAAATCAATTTCATGTATTTTTTTAAATTCATTAATTATTTTTTTTATTTTTTTATTCAATATTATAATATCATGTACTTTTTAGTCAAAAAGAAAAAATCATTATTTTTAACCAAATTGGTTTCTATAGAAATATGTTATTTTATTTAAATTAAATATTTAAAAATAATATAATGTTACTTTTAAAACATTAAAACTATTTTTGAATTCACACTGTCAAAATTATTGTATAGTAGATTATTGATACCATTTTGATGTGTTTAAATTTTCGATGAATTTTGAAAAATATGGATTAATGTTGAAACATGTATTTTATTTTAAATATTTTAAAAGTAAAATTTAATTTTGGATTATGTTTATAATATAATTATTCACTTTGGATTAAGAAAAATAGAAAAAAATTAATTTTATTCAAAATTAACAATTATTTTGTTAAAAACATATTTAATCTTTCAAATACATTTTTTAAATATATTTTCCACACATTATGTTGGATGAATTTAAATATAATTTAGGAAACATTCGTGAATTGAATTTTATTAATTGTATTTCATATTTTCAGTTATTATAAATAATATTAGTTATGAATTTCAACATAATTATTTCCCAAAATTAATTTTAATGCCAATAAATATGTCTTACTACATGTATTGATAAAACATGCTTGTGAGGTTCAAAATAAATATTTAAGGCTAAAATAACATATAATTTTTTTAACTCATATTTTTTAGAAATATTTACAAACTATATAATTTCATATTAGTACATATTAATTTTTTTTGGACATTTTATCATGAATAATACATTAATATACTTTAATATTTTTATAAATTTCATGTTTGTCCTCTCCCCACATATAAATATTTAACCCTCTCCTCTCCTATCCACACATAAAAATAGTTAGGATATGCCAAAACATAACAGAATTAATTATGAGAATTCCTAGACAAATATTAGTGTCTCTTTCATAACCATATGGCCATCATAGATAGATTTTTTCATAAACATAACTTGTTTTTTCCAAGAATAGGGATAATTCATAACCATGAATTTTTGATTTATTTGATTTTTAACGTCTATAAAATCTAATTCAATCAAGATATAAAATAATTTCAATATATTTAGTTCATTTATATGTTGTAATTTTAATTTACTAACATATATCCACCTCATGCTTCCATCAAATTGAATGTTGAACAATCATTTTGTGTATGGGAGACTACCGCCTCACGAATAGTTTCAAATCATTTTACAAAAAGGCATCTCATGGATTGTTATAATGATGTGTTAAGTGTATTTATATTATATTCATAAATTAAAAATAATTATATAAATGAAATATTTTATCTAATTTAATACTATTCAATCCAATGAATTATTATAATGCTTTTCTTTTATACGTGCATATTACAACCACCCCAAAGTGATGTGATTTGTTTCTCATGACCACATCACATAGATAAAATATAAAACTATATTTTTCTAATAATATGATATTTATTATATAATAATTATTATTCAAAACTAAATTAATACATATATTCTTTAAATAATGTTCTTTAAAAAAATAGATATTTCTCTTATATATATGTGTATCCTACCATTTCCAGGATTTTAAATTAATTTATTTTCAAAAAGAAATTTTTTCTGTATAAAAAATTTTAATTTTGGTCTAAAAATGATAATTATTTAATGGTTAATATTTTGGATATTATTAATGAATTAAAATAATACAATTTTCAACATGTTAAGGTTATATTTTACATATGATCCTAATATCATCATAACATCAAATGTGTAATCAATTGATTATGTTATTGTATATAAAACTATAATTGATAACATAAAAGGAATAAAAATTAAAAATATTTTTAAATAAATAACTAATTTATCTAATTTCATTATAGATGTGGTAATGAATTTATGAGACTTGTTTTACTAAAGGTAAGGGACACTTCGTATTAAAACCCATGTTTTAACTAATTTCAATATTTATTTTAGAAATATTTTTCTTCCATCTAAATAAACGTAAGATTATATTTTAGACATTTTAATATGGATATAAATGAATAATAATGGAAATTTTATTTCTATTTTTAATATAATTATATTATATTAATGAGGTATCTTTTTACAAATTTCAATTTGAGAGTTTTGTTAAAAATAAAATTAGTGTGTTTGATTTTAACATATACGAAATAAACTTTTTTAATATTCATAAATATTATTTGATATTGGGATATTTTTAAAATATTTTGTTTTATTTTCAAATTAAAATGCCACTAAATATTTTTATTATATTTTCAAATAGGGTTTTTAACTGAATGGATATATTGATATATAGAAGTGTTTTCTTATCGATTCAAAGTATATTTTTATATGTTTGTATACATTCATAATTTATGATTATGTTATGTTTTCGAAATATTTTTTATGTTGAATAGTGAGCCCTATATATATAATTTTGATAGGTTATCATCATATAGATCATGATGATGTGTGATTATTATATAGCTCTCCAATTCATTTGAAAAATGTGTTGAGTTTACCTATTATATATCTCCCCTAAGAGATCATTGGAATTTACTAGGTAGATTATTAAATTTATAAGAGTTATTATAAGTGTGATTTAAGAGTTATAACCCATGATACCTAAAAAATTTATCTATTATTGTTATGGGGTTTTAACAATATCTTATTAGTTCAAATGATTAGTTAGTATGATTTTTATTAATGAGATGTGTATGTTAATAATTAATGATCAAATGTATAAAATTGTTAAAATGATTTTAGAGGTTATTTGTGATTATAATTAAACCAACATGATATTTAATTTTATATTAATATTTCTTAATAAATATTTTTTCAAAATCCTAGTGTAGAGAATTTTATCTCTTGTGAAAGAAAAAACTTATTTTGAGAGAAATGATTCTTACTAAAAAACGTAAATATTAATTAATAATCATGTATGATTTGGTTTCATTATTCCTTTTTATATATCCCTTACCAGGATTTTTAAGCTCATACCACTTTATCAGAATAATTTCATTAGTTTTTAAGGATGACTAAGGTCATGGAATAATCCAATATAATTTTTTTTGAATATATTCCTTATAATGGAAACTTATTATATCATAAAATCGATTCATAATGGGAAAATTTAATAATGAGTGGAAGTTTCCCCACTGTGATGTAATATTTAATTATGTATAGGTTATGAAAAAATACTGAAAAACTATCGACCTAAAACATTGATAGGTATAAAAGAAATTTAATTCTACTCTATATAATAAATTTCAAGGATTTTTGTTGTTGGGTCCCTATACATAATGTTGTACTATATTGTAAAATATTTTTATTTTCCTTTCAATATTGTATAAATTTCAAAATTAATTTTTAAAAGAGATTTATATTTTTTAGTAATGAAATTTATTTCAAAATGTATTTACGTGTTATTAGGAAGTGTTTTTCAAATTAATTTTTTGAAATTTTTTAAATGTAATTATTATAATGGTTTTAAAATCCAATTCCTTCTTTTGGTGATTTTGTAAAAAAAATATTTAAAAAATTATCTTTTAAGAATGGTTATCTATGAGATGGGTGAGTATCTTTTATAAATAATTTTTTCTATGATTAATTTCTAAAAGGATTAAACAATTATGTATGATTCAAATAATTAATTTTATATTTTCCATTTTATATTTCCATAAATAATATAGCATTCACATTTCTTTCTTCGATTAATATATTTACTTTATATATAGTTTTTAAAATTATGATAGATTTCAAATTTCTTAAATTCATTCCAATTGACCATTTTATATGAATTTTTTTAAATATATGATAAATTTATTTAACTGAGTTTTATAAGATATTGTAGAAATTCATTTATAATGTATAAAACCTACTTATATTTCTATAATTTTTTTCGAATATATAAGTTAATTTTCCAAATATTTTTAAAATTTAAAATTTTATGGATGTTTATATTTAAATATTCTTATTATTTAAATAACACAATTTTCATAGATACACTCAAATTATTTTCAACTGAATAATTTTTATTATATAATTTTTATATACAGTCTTAATAATTTATTTTTATAAATATATGTTATTATATTTGTAATCACATTAATTGGAAAACATAACTATTATTTTAAATTTTATTATTTTCATAAATAGTTTCCCTAAGAGTTGATTTAATTTTTCAGTAAAAAGTCACAGTTAGTTTATTTTATTCTTTTTAGTATATAACATATTATTAATGTTATGATTATTGTATACTATTTTTAGTCTATTATATTTATTCTCAAGTAATATGTAGTGAATTAATTTAAATTAGGATTGAAATAGCTATTTTAATTATTAGTTTTTTAATATTGACTATATTATATGAAACAATACTAGCTATAAAATTATTATATTAGTTGTCATGGTAGTCATATCTTTTTAGGAAAAAATTCAGAAATGCAATGTGTTTCCCCAAGATATAATCTAATTAGAAATATAACTAAGGATCTGAAGAATGTATTTATAGGAATTAATGATGCTTATTACATCAATATAACATGTTAGATAACAAGTTTATATAATAATTTCCTAGAATAATCATTTAATATCTATGTCATATAATTTTCCAAAGATAAATTTACATTATTTTTATTCTTTTCATATTGTATATTGGTTTAATATTTTATATTGTTTTAGTAAAATATTGTTAAAATAGTTTTTTATAGGATTAAATTTTTTAAATAGTGATTATACTTTTATACTAGTAAAAACCATATTAATTCTATGATTTCTATAGAACACCTTGTATCATTCGTAAATTTATTCCTATATAAGTTGGTATTTTATATTATGTCATTATTTGTAAATATTGAATTGGTGTTGAAATATAAATTCATTATCATTGTTGGGTGTATAAAAAAAGATCTCACAATTGAAAATTATATTAATTATATGTAATTAATTATTAAATTTAATAAATTATTGTTTCTATTTTTTTTCCTATAAATTTTTTTTCTATCATATCGTCATCTCGAATTTTAAATCACAAAATTATGTTTAACCATTGATAATATTTTCATCAATATTGACTTCAATTTAAGGAAATTTGATTACCATGGTTTTTAATATATTAGTCAGTTTACTATTTTAATTTTAATTTTTGGAATTCGTTGTGTTATACTATTTTAGGTTCTATTATATTACTATTTTGACATGTGTTTATTCAAATCACTTATCATTAATGTGTTTTTACATAGACAATTAATATTTACTAATTAGGTATTTTAGTGTCATTTGTATTTAATGATGGATGAACAGAAATTATTTTGTAATTATTAGACATAATGTAAATAATATCAACATGTTTGGGTATTGGTTAAAATGAACATATTGGGATGCATCATGGGGATTAGAACATAAATTGTATGAATTTTTAAATGTACCAGATGTAAAAAATCATTAGATTTCTACCATTTGTATTTTACATACTCAATGATGTCCACCAGAAGTTTAGTAAATACCCAATAGAGACTAAGTGGGTTATATGTATATATTTTTTAAAATGTGGGATTTTTTCATTTACTATTTAAAAATAAATTTAAAATTGTTTCTTCCATTGAATTGGAAAGAAAATATTGTTCATTTCCACATCAGAGAGAATATTGTTGGTTCATCTCTTTTATCTTCATAATATAATCTACAATAATGTTCACTTTGTTCCCCTATAATATTTGAGGATTGTTCATTGCTATATAAAGATAAATGTATTCAAAGAATTTTATTATATTATAATCCATCTAGTAAAGGAATAAAAAATTAATAGTTCCTATTAGCTAAATAATTCATAACTCTTTTGATTATTTTCTATATTTTATAATTTTTTTAGAGGGTCAGTGTGTTTGTGTACCTTCCATTAAGGCATAATTTTAATTGATGGATTTATTTTATTTCTTAACCATTAATTTTTTTTCCAAAAAAAAATTGTATTATATTTATTTAAATGATAATGGGGGTGAGTAACTTCATCTATTAGGAATTAAAATATATTTTATAATCATATTTTTTTATATACTCTTATCTATTATAATGAAAAATATGTATTAGACATAATAAAAATGGTGTTGATTGAGATTCACCTAACATGAAATTTGTTCCCTGATAAATATTTTCATAATTTAATTCCTAAAATTTAGATCCTGATTTTGAAAATTGAAACTGGACTCAAAAACTGTATTCAATTGTTTTTTGTTACTCTATATCTTGTATTTTATATTGATTTATGCTAGTATACCTTAGTATTTAATAATGATATGTGATTTTTACTGATTATAATAAATGATTTCATATATTCTTCATGAAATGATTTTATTTTTGATTATAAAATATGATTTAATTAGAAATACATTCAATCTAGATACTTTAGAGTCATAAGTATATATTTTTATCCTGGAATGAAAATGAGTTGTTTTAGTGATAAATCAATTGAATAAAATATTTTTAACCTTTTAAATATTTTAATATCTACAACATTGGTTTTTTATGTATTAATTTTTATGAAATTATACCCTATTTTTTTATAAGTAGTTTTTTTCGTTTCTATAGATAACATTTCCATTTATATATTTTAATCTTTAATACCAGTTATTGTAATATATTTTTTATTCATAATTTGGATTTCCTCATTTTCTGGTTTAACCTTTAATGATGTTTAATTTTTTATTTTGAATTAAAAATCCAAAAAATGTGTTCACCACTTTTGTAGATGTTTAATAATTTATGGTTGTAATTTTTGTATGATTCACCTGTTTTTGAAATATTATCATAATGAATTCATAAGGAACAAAAAGATGAAATTTTCATATAGTTTCCAAAAGTTTCTATAAATTTAAATATATTATTGTAGGATATAGTGGATGTATAAGATGTTTTATCACTTATTTATAATTTTTTAAAAAAATTAATATATGATTAAATAAAATGATTTATAAATTCTCATCTAATAAAGGAATCTATGTCTTCACTGTACTATACGAGATTTGTTTTATGATCTAAAGAGATGAATGGAATATGTCCCTAGTCAAATTAACTAATTATACCATACACCAAGACATAGTAACATGTTTTTAAATTCCCACTATGTTATCATTATAATGTTTACATAATCAAAATGAAAATTGTAGACTCATTAACATTGGAGTTTTCCCATACGAGACTCATCAAAATGTTTATATCATCAATGATCACAAATAAAAGTATTTTGATCTTAATGAATAAAGTTAAAAATGATGAGTGATTTAAACTGAGTCTTCTAGAATAGATATTTTGTTAAATTATTTTTTAAGAATTCAGAACGGAATGATATTGAGAATAGACCTTAACAACCTTGGATGATTAACTTATTTCAATTAATTATCAATGCAACACAAGTCATATGAGTTAGACCTTACTGGTTCCAAAAATAGTTCATAAAGAACCCCATTAATACTAAACAATAATTAATAAGATGGGATACTTGAGGAAATGATCATGTGTTTTCCTAATATGATTATTTTTTATGCATAGTGGTATCGATAGAAATAGCATTGACTCTCTAAAATGTTATGGTATATTTTTCACACAATAGCACACACCAGCTACATGACGGATTGTCATTTAATAATTCTCCAAGACCAATATGGTTTATTTTTTAAAAACAAATAGTTGGAGATGAATTAATAACAGATGGTGGTTGTCTAAAAAAATGAACCATTATATGTGAGGATTTATGAGCATTTATGAGAACCTAATTTAATGCTATATTGGATTGAGTGAAGTTGTGTTGATATCAAAGTATAAGAAAGGTTAGTGACTATTTGTGGGATAAAAATATCAACTAAAAAAAGATCCATAATTTCATTTATGGTCATGGAATTCATGTTAACTATCACTGAAATGTGTTTTTAGCTATTAAAAACCTAAAATCAAAATAGTGGTAAATAAAAATTAATCAAGGTAAGAATACCCCAATGAAGATATAAAAAATGAAAACACGATTACGGCATATATAGTTGTTAAAAGAATAAATCATGAATCATTTGGGGTGAGAAATTATATGGGGGGTTAGCCTATATCACTGAATGAGTAACATTCACAGTCAAGGCATTAATGTGTAGCTATATAATGGAAATCCTAGAAATATTATGCTGTGATAAGAGGTTTTAGAAACCATATGATGGAATAAGATGATCTTTTTTTTGTATCCTTAATAGGTGGAGTAGTATAAATTCTTATGGACCCTTAAACACTGCTTGAATGCATGAACCATACAATCTTGAAGAGTCTATGACTATTGCAAGGGAGCGTCAATGGATAGGAAATCAAATCAATATATAATTTTTATTACTCATTCTAATATACATCTATTTAATGATATACTCAGTTTTATTATTTCATTATTTAAAAGAATTATTTTTATTATAATAGATTAATTAATAGATTAAAGGAAATTGGCATTTGTGATTTTATTATTTTAGTTTCATTTAAATCTATACCTTGTGGGTTTATTCACTTATAAATTTCATTGAATGAAATGTTTATTTTAAATCCTTATAGATTCATTTTAAATTGATCTTTCACTAATTAAATAAAATTGTGAGTAACATTTCCATTCACAAATCATATGAAAATGTTTTTCTGTATTTATATTATAGAATCTCTCCATTTATAATCAATATATTTATTTGGGTATGATTAATTGCACACTTTTAAAGGTTGTGAAGTATTTTACAATTAAATAACTATAAATTCAACTTATCTATAGGTTTAATCCATTGACATAAGAAGATTAATTATTTAAATTGATGATGGACCGTATATTACCCATCTATAATAATGAATAAAAATATATTAAATATTAATAAAATCAACTGGTATCTAATCCAATATTCACCTATTACGTTTGTTACTATTTATTTACACAAATGAGCTCACTTAGTTCTTTATTTTCAATATAATATCACCTCTTTGAAATACAATCCATTTCCTTTAACAGAACAAATTTTTTATTATTTTTAATGTTTCAAATTTATATTTCACCTTCCATATAGGTATGAACCTAATCACCAAAATTTATTGTTTTTTGTAATATAAAAAAAGTATTTTATAGTTTAATGACACTATCAATTTTTTTGTTATCATCGAGGAAGGTTTCACATGACCAATAAAATTCAAAATTTTAAAATAAAAAAGTCAAATAATAAAATGATAAAAATTTATTTTAAAATTTTAAATATTGTGTTTGAAATATTTTTTGATCTTAGGGAAAATTTTCTAGCATATTATTTTTTCATGAATGATACACGACAATCTGAAAACATATATTATTTTTTCACAAAAAGTATCAAATAATGGGGTTCCATAAAAAAAATATAAAACCCTAGACAATTTAAAGAAATATAATTATGTTGATCAAAAGAAAAAATTTAGTATATCTAAATCATGCATTATAGTTATAGAGACAATTTAGAAAAGGTTATTCCATATTTATTCTATTTGAAGTAATATATCATGAATTATCATGACACCTTTGTTTATAAATTATGAAATGAAAAATTGCAATCATTCCATATTTCCAATTTATAATTGGTTATATAATTACAAATTGTTTGACATCCTTTGTTATATTTATTGTGTGGTTACGTAACTTCCACTACACTTAATGTGTGAGGAAGTGTGGAAATTAAATTCATTCGCATTCGCATTAAATATAAATTATGTGAGTTAATTACAATAGTTGAACAATTATATTTCTTACATATGGGACATCATGTTTTATATTATTATTATGAAATGTTTTTTTATAACAATGGATATTGTCGAATGGAAAAAAAGATTTATATTTTTTTAGGATGAAAATCTGGTATTCCATTAGACATTAGATAGATTTCCCAATCTTATTAGACAATATATAAACCACAAATATTATCATCATATTCTAATAATTTTTTTAAAACATTATAATCCCATTATATGAATGACATTTTGAGTAGTATTCTTGGGGAATTCACATATGACACAGTAAATAAGTAAAAAAAATTACAATCATGAACAAAACTACAACTATTTAATCTCAATGATAAGGACCACACATAGGGAGGTAAATTATATATAATTTCTTTTTTAATTATACGATAATGACATGTTAAATAAAAATTCACTTATAGATAAATTCCATTATAGTGTTAGATTTGGATAATACATATCAACTTTTTCAAAATTTTGATTTACGAAACCAACCATTATCAAATGATACTTTTTATTTATGGAACTTCATGAACACCTTTTTTAAATGTTATATCCATGGTAATTTAAACCAATAAAACTCCCTTTGGAGAAGTAAGGTTTGATTATACTTACTTCTAGCCATGGATTCCAAAAATAAATGGGACCACAATTTAAAAGTTAATATATGGATTAAGCCTTTAATTATAATGGGAATATTGAGGCAATCATGAATCAAATTTTAATTTTTATTGTGTCATGAGGAAATAAAAAAATGTGCTATGGTGTCTCTGCGGTGAGATTTTTATTCTATAATGAAAAATATGAAATATAAAAATGGATGGTGAACTTTCTTGAGGATAAAAATGTAATATCCCTTATACCACATAACTGAAAAATATGGAAAATACATTTTTGAGACTCTTGATAGTTCATTTTTAGATAACATGGATGATATAAATGACCCTAGGGCTATTAAAACTGAAAATAAAAAAGAACATGGAAACCAAAATACAGGTAAATTAGATCCCTAAAATAAAGGCAAATACATTGAATTATTTCCTAAATCAACTATCCTACCTAAAAATATTAACAGAAAATAAAATAAAATAAAAAATAATAATGCAATGGAGAATCAAGAGGAAAAACATTGGGGTATTGGAATTATACTGAAAAACATTCCCCCAAACATCCCATTCTAGCATATATTGATGATGAAATACCATTATTGTAAAATGATCATGTTCAATGTTCTTTTAAAAATAATTAATTCAATATCCATTTTATTAACTATCTTATAAAAATACCATAATATCCAAAATCATTGAAAAATATTTAGTAAATGATAAAAAACATTAAGTTGAATTTTACATGTATCCTTATGAAAAAATATAGTGATATCCAACAAATAAAAATCTTCATTAACATAGGGATCGAGGTAGCTTTTCCATCCCATGAACTATTTGAAATATGGTTTAATGAATCATCATATGATACCTTGTTTCAAGTAATAACTTGATCTATTTTTTCTTCTTCAATAGTTGATGTGAGTAATACTATACCCCGCACAGTAATCAATAAGAGGGATGATTGATTTATCGGTCACCCCACTGACTTAGTAGATGACCTACTCTTTGGAGTGGTTAATTTTTGTCCACCGACTAACATTCATATATAATACATGGATTGTGAAATATAATTCTCACAGATCATGAGTATGAATTTAATATATATATATATATATATTAAAGGAATAATCCATGGTGTATCTTAGAGGAAAAAAATATTTAATTTTTTAAAACTAGAATTCAATATTTCTAAAACTATTAAAGAAATCATAGATGGGTAGAACTATTGAGTGGTTGAATTATTAGATTATGAGGACTCATTGCAATTATTGGGAATTTTTTTTGGAAGTAAACATATAATATTTAAACAAATCCAATAGTGAATATAGAATGGTTGAATATATTTTAGGTAAAATGGAGGTGTCCATTTTTTTAGTATGAAATAGAGTTATGGGATTATATAGATGAATTATATATTAAATATATTTTAGGAAAAAATTATTATATTTCTAGGATGTGATATCCACTATGGATAGTTTAGATGAATTATAGATTTATTCTTCCAATACATTCTTTAAGAGAAGGATTGGTCACCTAAAATAAAGTCAACCAAAGTACCTTCCTTTTATCAATGGATCATCTCAAATAGATCTCAAAACTTATCTATATCAATTTAAATCTTTATTTTTTGGAACAATCTTCACTACATATTGTTATGTTATCCAAAATAGTAATAAAGATATTGTAAACTCTATTCGTTCTCTTGATATTATAACAAATTGTCAC
Organism: Viscum album; assembly: GCA_963277665.1. NCBI lineage: Eukaryota > Viridiplantae > Streptophyta > Magnoliopsida > Santalales > Viscaceae > Viscum > Viscum album. Next base: position 1,553,407,465 of record OY728121.1, on the reverse strand, counting down.
AATATATACCATTTATTATATAAAATTGATAATCCCATCATATTGAATATGTTGTATCCTAATGGATTCTAATGTTAAACTAAGAGTTTAGGAACAATAAATGAATTAATCAAACATGAAGTAGTTTATGAGGTGAGAAGTTAAAATTTTTATAGATATAGTCATTAAATATCACATTCTAAAAATTACATAGGTCATAAATTTTTTATTTTTTTAAAACAATAAGTTATAATGGTTGATAATGAAAATATCGAAAGAATTTTTAGTATGGAGTCACATAATAGAGAGTCAATGTTGAATAAATAAATAATAATTTTAGTTCTATAAATGATCATTTTTCATTTCTATTTTTCCTAAAATTCTTCATATGTTATATGGAATGGAATTATTTTTCATTATTAATGAGTACACTAGTTACAAACAGATTCTTATAGATACTAATGATTAATAAAGGGAAACATTAAAAAGACCCTTTATAATATTTTCCATCTGGTGAAGTCACATTGGCATATGTGGTTCTAAAACAACCTTTCAAAGTCCCATGATATCCATATTTTCAAAAATAATTGAGAGATTAGTTATATTCTATATTTTTAAATTTTAATTTATTAAGTGCACATTTGATATATTTTTATTTAAGAAAATATGTGTTCTAAAAATATTTCATGTGTACTTAGATGTTAAAAAATTAGAGGATGTTTAACTTGTGGTCACCAAGGTGATTTTGATATGTCACATAGTCTCTAATAAGGGAATTTGTGTTCCAAATTCTATTATTGAGTTGAATGGGTGACATCACATTCATTAAAATTTTAATGAGTAGAGTTGTTTTTTATGCAGGATTATTCTTTCGAGTTGTTTATTAAATAAATTTCCAAAATAAAAAGGTCCATATACTCAATATTGGTTAAGGATAGAAATGTATTTTTATTTTAGGTTTTCAAATATGTAAGAAATATTCCCATATAAAAATAGAAATCACCACACATAATCACTACCTTGATTGGAAAATTCCTTTTTCAAATTGACTGTTATCCCAATTATAATTTTGTTGTGGTAGCTATTAATAAATTAAAATAATGGGGGATTAATGAGGATTATTATTCTAGTAGGTTATAATCTGATTCAAAAAATTAATTTCACAATTGAAAAATAATAATGATATTTTGGATATTTAATTTTATTTTAAAATGTTTTTATAATTATTTATTAGGTCGAAATTTGTAGTCTTAAATAGTTGTTCAGTATAAGTATACTAATTCTTCGTGATGCAAGAAATTCAAGACACGCTATATGTATCCTTGTTTTATAATAATTTTATTTAGAGAATATAGACAAAATGGATATTAAAATTTATAGGGTGGTCCTTTTTATATGACATAAAATAAAAAAATATTATGGTTTAAGATAGATTAATATGTCCTCCCTATATGAAACACTAATCACTCTTTCATAATAACAGATCTCATGGTTTTTATAGCTCGTGATCATTGATGAAGTATCTACAATTAATGATGATATTACATAATATGAAGTTTGATATTTATTTATATGTTATACTTCATCATTTGGAATGAAACCTTGAGTTTTAGAATATGTATTTATGGAATTATAAGTATTTGTATTCCAAATGTATATATCCCTCCCCTCTTATAAATTCATCAATCTTCACTTGGGGTAAGAAACCATGGGGCATAAATGATCACCCGAAATGTTTTATAAGCTATATTCTACTGGCATGTCCACTTTAAGGATAAAAATTTATGTTTGTAGGATGTTACTTCTACTAATGAGTGGGAAAATATTGAAGAATGAATTATCATTCAAAATAATAATTCATGAAAATCATATTTTTGAGGTTTGGGTTTAGGAAATAATTGGACCGTTATAATATTCTAATGCAAATAAATGAAATTGAGGGGTTTCTTATTATGTCTCAAAGTTGGTGGGGGAAATTGAATTTTCAAATTAAAACAAAAATGTTCTTGTAAAATTCATTAATTAAAATATCTTTTCATGATTTGGGGTCATTAATTATTAGATTTTTAATAAAGTAACTAAAAATAAAAAACTTATTTCGATTTTTTTATGAAATGTGTTTCGATAAAAAGGAGAAAAATTTATCATCCAAAATTAGTTAGAAATGTTGAATTTTTTATTAGACAACAATAACTAATTTTGGATAAAATAGTTTCTACCTCCAAGAAAGACACTTTAGAAAACTAAAATTAGGAATTTTGGGATGAAATGACTTTGTTAAAACTCCCATAAGAATTTATCGTTTTAGTATTCTCTTAGGTATGTCATTTCACCAACCTATCTAGTGACAAAATATGTAATTCTTGATTTTGAATGAATTAAACAGTCATTTCAGCTCATCTAGAGATAGAGGATTTCTAATGTTGAGTGAGATGGATGGGATTAGTGGAGAATATTATGAAATTATAATCATTCACAATAAAATAAAATGAAATCTACAAGACTCTATCATCCACTATAGAAAAATTTAATGTGGTTAGAGGGTTGTAATTTTTAATTCCAGACATATTGATTTCGATGTTAAAATCATATCTCAATGGTATAAACAATTCCCTTTCATATGTGTATTAATCAAAAAAGATTTGGAATTGGTGGGATAGAATAACATTACATTTTGGTATATTTTCAATGTTTAAAACTCTTCTTTTTAGAATATAAAATAGATTTCATACTATCTCAGAACCTGAACATTGAGCTTTAACTATGATTAGCTAAATAAAATAAATATAGTTCTTTGTGGGATTCAATTCATGTCCTTTCCTTTTTTAAGTAATTTCATTTTCTAAAAATAATATTATACCTATTATTATCATAATAATTCTGGAATATTTTTATTTTGAGTTTGATCATTATTACAAACATACAAGTGTGTATTTTATCCTCACTATAACGTTTTAGAATATTTTTCATGGTTTTCAAAAATAGGGGTAGTTAAATTCTAGTGTTCTCCAATTATTTAATGAGTTAACCAGATGTGAGAGCACATAACAAGATGAATTGAAGGACAAAATGGGTAAAATTGAATTATTAATAAATTATTTTGAGGGGTTACATGATGTGGATCTCAAATATGCATAATCAGATAGACGATACTCTATAAAAATGGTTCATTATTGTCCAATGAACATAATTGACCATTCATCACTGGTATGAGAGTTTTGATTTTTAATTTTGTAACATTACATACTATTTAATCATTAAAGGCTATTGGGTCAATTTTTAAGGAGTTTAATTTTTAAAATAACATAGAAAAGTAGTGTTGTGTTCCATCATGAAATCACAAAAAATGTTATATGTTTTGAATAGATGATGACTTTGAATATATTCTACAATAAAATAAACCATCCATTAATTATCACATGGTTTTATGATCGAATCAATGTTGGTGGTTTTGTGTCATTAAATTTCTTTTAATGGAAATTTTTTTAACATGGTTACTCACTCTCATGGATCCCTCCAATTTTTATATACAAGATCAACTGATTTTTCAAATGAATAAAATTCTCTATAATAATTATGACCATTCACGATTAGAAGAAGTATATTGGTCTCTTTGTGTGAACATACATTAGGTTCCCTATTTCCTTAGTGGAAAGACACTCTAAAGTATCATATTTTAGATTAATAGACATGATAATATTTGAATTTGGTATCATGGTAACATGAAATTATAATCTCTTAGGGGTACTTACAAACATTCTCATAACCTTTAAAATTACATGTACTCAACAATGAAACCAACTGTAAATATCCACACATAAAATATTATATAATATTGAGTTTTAATTCAATAATTCATTTTCTTGTATTTACAATGATATTTTTAGGTTAATAGATTCAGAGAACTAGATCATAACCATTACATAAAAAGTCAAACTTTTTAAAGTTGACACATCCACATTTTAAAAATCATTATCACATAACAAATCTTTTAAAATTTATCATATTTTGTTTTAATAAAAAAATAATCATGATTTTAAAATTTTGTTTTTTATTGCTTTTAATCATCATTATACCCTATGAAAATATTTAAATATTTGGGATGTGGAAAAAATGTCCATTTATGGTCATTATAAATGGATGAAATAATCCCCTTAGTCCATCTCGAAACCATGAGATCATATGAGATCATTTTAATTTAACATAATAAAATTTGAGCTCAATTATTCATTTACATTAAAATAAAATATTCATTAAATAGTAAACTATTTTCATACATAAATTCATAATAAATAGATAAGGTGATGTCATTATAATGATGTTTTTATAGAAAACATGATACACATGAAAATGATTTTTAAAAAACATACATTTTCCATAAAATACAACAATCATTCCATTAATAATATGATCATTATCATACCATATGAAATAAAATATTTTAATTGAAAACTATTGACAATGAAAAGAATAGTAATGTTGTATTCTTGGTATCATCCTTTGAGATCACTTATAACAACCCATAAATTTGAATAACATACTCTATTTATTCTCAATAATTCTCCATAGAACACAATCATTACACAATGGGTAGGAGGGATATATTAGGATAACATTTGAAAATAAACAATTTAACTGTATAATAAATATATTAAATATATAAAATATTTTACTTGTATCATGAAATTTATAAAACATTAATTCTCATCACATAATCAATACATTTTTTGATGTTGATATATCCCGTAAAATTAAACCAAAATTTTCAAGACAATAGTAACCAGAATAATGGGAATTGGTGTTTTTACTTTAATAAAACATGGAATCGTATAATATTATACAAATATCAAATAATATTTATCGTGAATGGAAATTTTAGTGATTATTTATAGGTTAAAATAAAACATACATGGTTCTTTTTTGAATTAATATAAAAAAAATTCTATAAAAAATACCCAAAATAATTCATTATGTAAACGATTGATAGAATGTAAAATGACAAATAATAAATCCTTTATAATTAATTTACCAGAATATAAATAATACCATAAAGTAAAAATAATAAGAAATACATGGAGGAAACATATTTATGGATTAATTATTCAAAATATTTAAAATTTTGATCTCCAGTATAATGTCCCTTATATATAGTTTGACATTTCACACACCATAATTATCTTCCGGAATAATATGAATATGGTAATTTTTTAATTTCATAATTAAAATTTACATGATTATTATTCCATTTATTTTACTTATGTCTATCTAATAGTTAATAAAATTTTTAATTTATTATCAATTATTCTTTTTGAAGATGTTTCGTTAAAAACTCTAAAATTACCCTGATATGATTACATTGATGAAATTGATCATGATTATAAAATTAAAATAATTATAATAAAGTTCTAATTACTATTTTTACGAATTATTTATACTTTTATATCTAATAACATGTGATTTTTCTGAAAATGGATTATTTTTTAATCATTGATTTCGTAATTCATTTTTTTCTTCAATAACATCTCTATTATTCAACAAACATGAGTGAAAGAAGGTTAGTATTATTCAAATAATATATATGGTAAATTGTATCAAAGATATAATTTCATCAATATAAATACAATTACATACAAGTCACATGGGGTTTAAATGAAAATTTTATCCATTGGATTGTAAGGAGGTAGTCTATATATACACACGAGTATTCTTTTTATACTTCATTGAATAATAAGAAAATAAGTTGAATATTTATTTTAAATTAATGTAATTATATCATATAAATCTTATTCTTGAATTTATATCCTCAATTATTATTACCAATATGATTAAGTGATGAAAAATTCAACACCTCATCTCGTGGTGTGGTAGTCTACACTTATCTACATCAAGTGTTTTTATTTTCTATTAGATTGTAATATAAATGAAAATGGATTACACAATAATCATATTATTATTTTATTATATGGTAGATTTTGATGTCATTATAGGATAATGGATATGATAGTTAATAATTAGGTAAAATAATAAACAAAATGAAAACACATGATTAATAACTATACATCTTCTTAGAAAAAAACATTCAGTTTATAAATAAGGCCCTATTAGGATGGTACTTTAATCAAACCAATACCTATAGCACTTTGGTGGAGGGATGTTTGGGTGGAATTTGGGTAGTTAATATCTTTGTTATGATGCTCTTGAAATTTTAAAAATAGACGAGAGTGAGTTCCTTTTTATGTATGAGGGAAAGGTCACACATGGAATGTTTGAAATTATTAAAATATTTAATGTATTACTCATGAAAAATGTATCCAAAAAGAAAAATATTTTATGATTTTACAATACATGGTAAAAATATGTATATATATTAGTATTTAGAAAAAAATTTATTTCATTTTCACCCTTATATTTTTTGGATTTAACATTTTAAAGCTTCTTAACTCTTTCTATTGTAACTGATTTATTTTACCTAATTTGAATTCCTGAAGAAAAAAATAAAGTTAAATCATTAAATTTTTTTGACATGATGAGTCTAAATTTATATACAATTTTGAAAAGAAAATTTAAAAAATTTAGATATATATTTCCCACTAAACACATGACAAAATAGATGAATGTTTTGTAACAAAAATACTCATTTTTCTGTATAAAACTGTTTTAGACCAAATTACACTATAAATATGATTTTAATTACATTGAAATTATTATATTTAATATAAGTGAAATAGGGAAATTTTAAAAGAAATTACAAATAATATTATACTATGTTAATTATGGAATGTAAAATACAATTTTTTTTTACAAATTTGGTATTTTCTAAGATTCATCTAGAAATAAATGTTTCGAAAATTCCGATAAAATCACACTATGATAATTTTCACTAATATATTTCAAAACTAATTACAATTTTCTAAAATAAGAATTATAGATATTTCAAATAATAATTTTAAATAAACCTATATAGCCCATATAATAAGATTTAGTATTATTGTATCTATTTAATTATTTATTTGAAAATTAAAAAATATTCCTATTATGGGTATAAATATTTAAAATGTAATTCATAAATATTAATATTGAAAACAAAATATTTACTACTAAAGTTTCATTGGTTCTTTCACTATAGATTCAGGATGAATATTTAAACATCACAGTTATTAAATGATATAAATATTATAATGCGTAATTCACATTTCAATCACTATCATGTAACTATCAATACCACAATACCATCTAATCTAGAACCCGATGTATCCAATATATGAAATTCTAGTCAAATATAATATTTCATGGTCCTCATCACATCCTACCCAAACCTTCTTTAAGGTCAAACATTATTTTCCTAATTAATATTAAATAAAAATATATAAATACCTATCCAGACACATCTAAGGTGGGTTTGGACTCAACCCATCCAACCCCAATCTCATACAAAGTGTTAATTTTCACTATTATTGGTTTGTAATATCCATATAAAAATAAAAAACACATTTACATTCCATCACATCTTTTACATTATGTAACTAATTATGATTTCATTGACTTGTTCTGTAAATACCCAAAAATTCCGTCAAATTTTATTTAATCCATGGGATTTTTACGAGTCCCAAAATATTTACGGCGCTTGATTCCAAGGCGAGGTGTGCTCGGAATAAATTTCTGCAGTTTTGTTCTGGTACATTTACAAAACGTATGAGTGTGATTTTATAACAATTGAACCAGTGCTTGGAAATGAAATATAAGGGCACCGTTGAACTCCCAGCACCAATATTCGCTTAAGAAGGTTTTCACCTCAACATCAGATGGTCGATAATGGAAGTTAGATCTTGCAGTTTTTGACAAAGTTAAATAAAAATAAGTGTGAGATTATTTTTGTTTTTGATGGGGTTAAAACATCCAATAGGTGGTTAGTGGTGGGGGCCAACACACCCTAACCTCCAATGGGAGGTTATGGTTGTGGGGCCCACCCACACATAACCTCCTTTGAGAGGATATCCTTGGGGGATCACATGGGCTTTAAACCCCCATAACATCCCATAATGGGGGAGAAAACTCTTCATCTTCCAACCATTTAATTGATCCAACTCCACCCATTTAATTAAGTGAGATAACTCATTTAATTAAAACACCTTTATAATTCTTTTGAATATTTTTCTGACAAATTAAATAATATTTAAGCTTAACCCATTATTTTTGGTTGGCAATTCATTTGGTAGAGCTTTGATAAAGGGCTTGGAATAACATGGAGAACCTCTGGAGAATCAAATTCTCCAATGAAGAACAATCTTTAACAATAAGAAAAGAGAAGGAGTCGACCGCGAAGAACGCTTTGTTCGACATCGTCACCTCTGAATGCTCATCCGCCAATGATGGATATCCTCTTTCTTTTCCGAAATTGACGAATCGACGCCGCCTTTCCACGACTTCGTCAATGATCATCGTCATACGAGGTATCCGTCCTTCAATGCACAAATCATGGATTGTGTTTCTCTAATCGTTATCCCTGTAATGTGGAAGGTTTAGGCCGCACGAACATGGCCCAAACCTCCCCCTTCATTTCTCCTAGTTTGTTGATGACTGCGATGTAGAGCAGTGATAGCCGGCATCAGGCCAACCATGATGGAAACTGGAGGCGCAAGGCCATCAGGTTGCCAGAAGGGCGCGACGCCGTCCCACCGTAAGGAGGAGTATGGGACCGCGGCCAGACTGAGCCACGGTGGAGGGGGTGCGGCACCGTCACACCGTGTGGAGGAGCATGGGGTCGCGGCCAGACCAGGCCCCGACAAGAGTTGCACAGCGTCGTCCTGCCGCGCAGAGGAGTAGGGGGTCGCGGCCAGGCCGGGCTGCGGCAGAGACGGTGCGACATTGTCGCGCTACGTGGAGGATCAGGGAGTCGCGGCCAGGGCGGGCGACAGTAGAAGAGCTGGATAGGCTGGTCGCTCGGCCAGGCATGAGGAGCGGGACCCTGTGGGTCCAACATCACCTGGACCAATGCTAGGTGGTGCCGGTTTGAGTTCCCACTTGAACAGTTCTATTGTTCGGGAGCCAGGGGCTCGCGATTCCGCATGGACGTGGCTTAGGTGGATCCCGTGAGCCGTCGGGCCGCCGGGCGGCCCCCTCGGGTCGGGCCGCCCACTCGTGTCGGGCTGCCCCCATGAGTCGGGCCTCCCACTCAGGCTGGGCTAACCCCTCAGTCTGGGTCAGACCCGCGGACTGGGTTGAACTCCGGTCTGTACCTGGGTTGGGTCGGGTAAGTCTGACTGGGTCGGACAGGACCCAGATCTGTTTTGGCATGTTTTCACCTTTTCACCCATATCTTGGGCTACGGGTGTCCGATTGATGAACCGTCTGTGACGACAGAATTTTTAGAGAGAGATGGTTATTTTGGAATTCCCCACTTGAGGTTTGGACTTGGTTGGGATATAGTCGAGTTGGTTTGAACCTAAAATCTATCCGGGCCCCTAGAATGGAAATTCCAATAACTAATAGACCGGGTGTCCGATTGACGTGTCGTCTATTGCGTTGAGACTCCTATGACAAGGATTACCTTTGAAATAATTCTATATGGGGCTTCATGATAGTTGGAGTATCGACCAGTAGCTCGTAGGGAGCACCTCGGTGTGACGCAGCATACCCACGGTGCTCGACAGGAGGAGTACCACAGCAGTCTAGGATAATGGGAAGCGCCTCTGTGTGACGCGGCAGGTCAAAGTAATCTACAATGAAAGAGTACACTAGCATCCAAGGTTTTGATAGTTTGACTGGGATTGTTACATGTTACCACCCCTAGAATAAAATCCTAGTTTTTAGTTGAGTCATTGACTTTTTTGTTTTCCTCATGATTGAGATAATTTACTAGAAAAGTTATGTATATGAATGGGTATATACATAAGTAATGGTTATCCATTGATTTCTTACTTTTTGGATTATCCTTGATGGATTTTGTGAGAGCATGAGGGTATCGGGGTCCTTAATGACTATCGTTATACTCACCCCTACACGGGCTATGCCCATACCTAATTGTGTTGGATGAAGATGACGGACAATGCTGACTGAGGCAGAGTAGCAGGACTGGACGGTACCCAGAGGTGGACCACTCTGTGTGACAGTACTTGGAGGAGACAGATGGACGTGGAGTGCTTACGAGGCCATTTGTAGCTACCCTTCAGGTAGGAACCCCGGAGGATGACTGAGTATCTACTTTACATTTTCTCTGTTGTACTTGATTTCAGTTGTACATGTACTTTCCTGTTAGGCTGGTATTTTCGGCCCCTTTTTACTTTCCAGTACTTCTTTTTTATATAGTTTTACTATGTTTTTTTCTCCTAGTTGTGTACTCTGATGTGTTTTTTTACAATTATAAAGGCAATGCCTTCCTAGTTTAGGGATTTACACCTTTGGTGTTATTCACTAGCCCATGGCCTATGGAAGACGGGCTTGGGGTAGTCACGATATGGGCCCCTTGGGATGGGTTGTGACAAATTGGTATAAGAGAAGTCAGTTCTACTGCAGAACTTAGGACTCTGGTAATTATTTTCTGTGAATCAATAGTTTTATGTGTACTAAGTGTGGTTTTCAGTTCTAGGAGTCCACTATTGGTGAGGGTGGTCACATATCCATACACCAGGACCCTCACATCTTATTTCCGACTCAGTGCATGAAAACACTGATTGCGTGTGTGTTTACAAAATTTCTCTATAAGTCAGCTCAACCAGGTCAGCTCCCCAGGTATAATCTATTGACTATGTTGCATCTTTTTCTTTCAGGATGCCTCCCCGCAGAGCCCTAAGAGTCGTACGCTCGGACAGCTCACCGAGCGATGAGGCCTCGGGGTAGGGCCCTTTACCAGGGAAAGCACCATCGGTACCACTTTCTCTTGGTCCACTAATACCACCAACCCCAGTAGAAGATGATACACATCGCTTGAGTGCATTTCATGAGTTCCAGCGCCATAGGCCTCCCAGGTTCTGGGGAGAGACTGTCCCAGATGCAGCTGAGGATTGCTTTGATGTTGTTGTGAGAGTCTTCTGGCTAGTAGGGACACCAGCAGACAACATGGTGATCCTTGCCTAAAGTCTCTTTCAATTAGTAGCGGGCATATGGTGGATCTTGATGCTCCAGGTGCATGATAAGGCAGCACTACTCTGGACAGACTTCGAGAGCCTGTTCCAGGCAGAGTTTGTTCTAGCGACCCTACAAGTGGTACAGATACAAGAGCTACTTCATCTGTAGATGGTTAGTATGATAGTATCACATCACTCAATGAGGTTCATCGACCTCTCGTGCTACTCCAAGTAATGGTACGGGACACATTTTTCAGGGCTCAGACCTTCGAGCTAGGACTCAGGCGAGAGATCAGGGCATCGATGATCTACATCAGCATACCGACGCCGGTGGGGGTGTTATAAAGAACCCTCCTAGTAGAGAGTTTTCATGCTGAGAAGTCACCAATAGTGAGACCCACTACTGGTAGACATGCAACAGAGTCTTCTACAGCTGGAAGTAGATAGATGTTGCAGAGGTCCAAGAGGACTAGACCCACGGGTGGACGACCGTAGGAATCAGGATGAGTTGTGCGGGGCACCCGAGGTAGTGAATTACCTTCCATGATCAGGTATTGTTACTAATGTGGTGGGAAGGGTCACATGGCTTGAGACTGTTTGATCTGCCATTCAGATGACCAGCAGACTGTTGAGGGACCACCCAAGCAGAGGCAAGGGTTCGATCGAGGTGGTCCGTAGGGCGTAGGTGGACGTGGAAGGGGAGCTGGTTGAGCAGTTGGTGGTGTACGACGTTATGAGGTGTTACCACCACCACCACCAAGAGGACTACCCCGACCACCGGGAGCATGCAGACATGGGAGAGCTCAGCATTAGGAGGCTAAGTCATATGACTATGGCACTCTAGGGATTAATCAAGGTACTATCTATGTTTACTCCACATTAGCTTCAGTTCTTATAGAAATACGTGCCAATAATTCTATCATAGACACTGCCCTCATTCAGAGCTCAAAGAATACGATGGAGCTGTTGGCTCGATCCTTACGTCTAGAGTCTCCTATAGGAGCAGACTCGACGATTACGCACTGGTTCTGGTAGTGTGATCTTACTATAGGAGGTGAGAGCTTTGGATGGGATCTCCTCGTAGCAGCGTCGAGGACTTACGATGTCATCTTGGTTATTGACTATTTATCTACAGTTCAGGTCAAGATTTACTGTATTAAGTGAATAGTGTGGTGTGTCCACACAGATGGGACCAGGTTTACCTTCACCGGTTAGAAGGGAACCTTTTCATCACAGGACAGACTTACTCAGAGGACGGTGTAGCCGATCACTCACTAGTTGGCATACCTTACCCTCGGGGTAGTTGATATGGATAGTCCGACTTATCTAGAAGTGGTGGAACAGTATGCATATGTTTTTCCTTGACGAAGCCCCAGGACTACCACCTCGCAGAAAGGTGGATTTCTACATAGACATGTACCCTTGGACGACACTGATATCTACTATAGCATATCGGATGGCTCCTTATGAGCATTGCGAGCTGAGGGTAAAGCTAGAGGACTTACAGGGGATGGGATTAATGTGGGCCAGTGTTTCTCCTGCGCAGCACTGATTTTGTTCACCAAGAAGCCAGTTGGGAGCTTGAGGCTTTGTGTTGACTACTGTCGCCTGAACCAGGTGACTGTGAAGAACAAGTACCCACTTCTGATGATTGACGTCCTCTATGATCAGCTCAAGGGAGCACGGTGGTTCTCAATGATAGACCTCAGATCAGGCTATCATCAGTTCTGAGTTCGAGACGAGGATCTGTAGAAGACGACCTTCAGATGTTGTTACGGCTACTATGAGTTCATGGTTATGCCCATCAGTGTAAAAAATGCTCCAGCAGTGTTCATGTGTCTCATGAATAGGATCATCCAGCCATAACTTGAGCGCCTTGTCGTGGTCTTAATCGACGAAAAACTGATCTGCTCGACTACGGAGGAGCATGCCTACTATTTCTAGTTGGTACTGAACACACTTCAATAGAATTATCTTTATGGTTATCTCTCGAAGTTCCATTTTTTGGATTATAGAGGTTCATTTCATGGGTCATTTCATTTCTGAGGATGGAGTTGTAGTGGATCCAATGAAGATTTAGGCGATACGTTCTTGGGATCCACCCAGGAGTATGATAGAGGTACGGAGTTTCCTAGGTTTGGATGGATACTATCAATGATTTGATCCAGAATTCTCCAGAGATGAAGCACCACTTTCAGAATTTATGAAGAAGGGGAAACCCTTCGTGTGGTCAGAGAGATGCCCACATAGCTTTCAGGAGCCGAGGTATAGGCTGACTAGTGCCCACATTTTTAGGCTTCCAGAAGAGGGAATTGGGTATGTAGTTTACTATGATGCATCAGGGACCAGAATTGGGTGTGTCCTGATGTAGGAGTGATCTGTGATTGCGTATGGTTCTCGACAGCTAAGAAATCATGAGCATAACTATGCTATCGATGACTTGGAGTTAGCATTAGTGGTATTCACATTGATGATGTGGAGGTACTATCTGATGGGTGAGTGTTTCATAGTCTACACTGATCACAAAATTCTTAGGTATGTCTTCTCTCAGAAGGACTTGAACGTGAGACAACGACGTTGTCTTAAGTTCCTCTAGGACTATGACTTCGTGATAGCCTATACTCTTGGGAAGGATATATTTCTTGTAGATTCACTTAGTAGGAAAACTAGTATAGAGCTTCTAGGAGAGGTGATAGAGTAGTTGGCTGCTTTATAGATATCCTTTGTGGATAGAGGTGGAGCTGCATTCTTACAGTATCTTACAGTCACTCCTCCACTTCTTCAGCGAGTCAGGGAGGCACATCGTGGAGACGTTGACTGTGAGACACAACGTGTTCGGATATCTAGAGGGCGGACACTTGATGGATTTTTTGAAGGTGGGGAGCACATAATTCTCCATAGAAAACGTACTATGGTTCCAGTGTCACTTCAGGAGGAAGTGTTGCGGGTTTTTCACGCTTCCCCTCTTGCGGTACATCCAGGAGTGGCGAAGATGCACCAGGACCTTTGACGATAACACTGGTGGACTGGTATGAAGAAGGCAATAGATGAGTTTGTCTCTTGGTGCCTCACTTATCAGCAAGTGAAGGTGGAGCACCAGGTACCAACAATCTTGGTACAACCCCTAGAGGTCCTAGAGTGGATGTGGGATGGGATATCCATGGACATCATGACGGGTCTTCCACATACATATAGGAGTCATGATTCGATATGGGTGTTCATTGACCTACTCACCATGTCGGCCCACTTCTTACCAATGAGAGAGCAGGGCTCTATAGGGAGATTTGGATGCCTCTATGTGCAAGAGATTGTGGGTTTACATGGAGTAACTTCTTTTATTGTCTCCGATCATGATGCACAGTTTACTTCTTGGCTATGGAAGGGGTTGTAGGAGGCTTTCAGGACACAGTTTCGCTTGAGCACTTCCTTCAATCCTCAGACAGATGGTTGTAATGATCGGACCATTTAGGCCCTTGAGGAAAAGCTCCATTCATGTGTCCTCAGCTTTGGTTACAGCTAGTAGGATCACTTACTATTGGTATAGTTTTCCTAAAAATACAGATATCACTCCACCATCGGTATGGCACCTTTTGAGGCCTTGTATGGTTGTCATTGCAGATCACCACTATGCTGGACAGACCAAGGGGAGTCAGCACTAGTGGGACCATAGATGGTATGGTCTACCATGGAGTAGGTATAGAACATTCAGGAGTGTATTAAGACTTCAAAAAGTAGGAAGAAGTCGTATGCTGACAGGAAATGGAGGCCTCTGGAGTTCGAGGATGGTGACCAAATATTTCTATGGGTCACACCTCGACGGGGTATATGGAAATTTGGCCGAGGTGGCAAGTTATCTCCGAGATTCATCAGACCTTTCTAGGTCCTCAGTAGGCGAGGTGGATTACCTCTTAGCTCTTCCATCTCAATTGCACTAGGTGGACAACATCTCCCATGTATCTCAGCTAAGGAGATACGTGCACGACTCATCCCACATCATCAACCATGGAGAGCATGAAATTAATGATGGGGTGACTTTCATGGAGGTTCTAGTGGAGATTTAGGATCGATAGGATCAGATCCTATGTGGACATTTGATACCTCTGGTGCACGTACATTGGCTACACGAGAACATCCAGGAGAGCACAAAGGAGCAGGAGGCTCAGATACATGCTCATTACCCCCATTTATTTCCTTAGTTCGAGTTGTAGCCTATAGGTACATAAATCCCTGATGTGGGGAGAATGTAAAGACCCAGAAATTCTTTGGAATTCTTTTTTTAAATTCATGGTATTTTTACAAGTCTAGGAAAATTTAAGGCGCTTGATTTTGTGGCCTGGTGTACCCGGAATCAATTTCAGAAGTCATTTTTGGATACGTTCAGTAAACGTACGAGCGAGATTTAATAACATTTGAACCGGTGCTCAGAACTGAAATCTGAGGGCACCATTGAACTCCCAGTGCCGATATTCACTTAAGAAGGCTTTTGCCTCGATGGTAGATGGTCGAGAATGGAAGTTAGATTTTGGGGTTTTTAATAATGTCAAATAAAAATAAGTGTTAGCTTACTTTTATTTTTGAGGTGGTTAAAACCTCCAAGAGGTGGTTAGTGGTGGGGGCCACCACACCCTAACATCCCATGGAAGGGTACAGTGGTGGGGTCCACCCAAAAATAACCTCCCTTGGGAGGATATCCTTGGTGGGGACCACACATGCATTAAATCCCCCTTAACTTCGCATAAAGGGGGAGAGAAATCTTCATCTTCCCACTATTTAATTGAGCTAACTCCACCGATTTAATTAAGTGAGATAAATCATTTAATTAAAACACCATTTGAATTGTTTTGAATATTTTGGCCAAAAAATTAAATAATGGGTAAGCTTAACCGATTATCTTTGGTTGGTAATTCATTTGATGGAGCTTTGAGAAAGGGCTTGGAAGTACTTGGAGAACCTTTATAGAAACTAATTCTCCAATGAAGAACAATCTTCAACTGTACCAAAAGAGAAGGAGTTGACCGTGAAGAATGTTGTCTTCAATGTCTCCACCTCCGAATGCTCATCTCCCAATGATGGATATCCTCTTCCTTTTCCGACATTGACGAATCGATGCAGCCTTTCTGCAACTTTTTCAATGATCATCGTCATACAAGGTAGGTGATTTTATGTTTGAAATTGATTCAGTCCTTCAACGCACAAATCATGGATTGTTTTTTTTCAATTGTTATCGCCATTACATGGAAGGATCGTGCCACACAATCATGGCCTGACACTCCCCCTTCATTTCTCCTCATTTGTTGATGACTGTGGTGTGGAGCAGAGATGGCCAGCGTCAGGCCAGCCGTGAAGGAAACCGGCGGCGCAAGGCTGCCGGGTCACCGGAAGGGCACGACACCGTATTTCTGTGAGTAAGAGATAGGGGCCGCAGCTAGGCCGGGCTGCATTGGAGGTGGTGCGGCACCATGCGCCATGAAGAGGAGCAGAGGGTGGTGACCAGACCGGGCTGCGGCGGAAGGGGCGTGACGTCGTCGCACCGCGCGGTGGAGCAGGGCGCCGCGACCAGGCCGGGCCGCAAAGGAGGTGGCGCGGCGTAGGCATGGCGCATGGAGGAGTGGGAAGACGTGGCATGGGTAGGTCGTGGTGGAGGAGATGGAGTGCCTGGCTACTCGGCCAGCCGGGAGGAACGTGAGCCGGTGGGTCCCACGTGATCTGGACTGGCGCCAGGTAGTGCCGGTTTGGGTTCCCACCAAAACAGAATTGCCATTTCGGAGCCAGGGGGTGTGTGGTTCCCCTCTAGACACAGCTTAGGTGGAGCACACAAGCCTTCGGGCCACCAGACATCCCCTTCGGGCCGGGCCGCCCACTCTGGCCGGGCTGCCCACTAGGGTCGGGCCGCCCACTCGGGTAGGCCCGACCCCTCAGGCCAGGTCGGACCCGATGACCTGGAAGGACCCACGGACCGGGTCAGACTCCGGTCCGGACCCAGGTCGGGCCGGGTCAGTCCGACGGGGTCGGATCAGACCGAGACCCGCTTTGGCATGTCTTCACCTTTTCGCCCATATCTTGGGCTACGAGTGTCTGATCGATGAACCGTCTGCAGCAATGGAAATCTTAGAGAGAGATGGTTCTTCTCAAATACTCCACTAGAGGTTTGGACAAAGTAGTGATAGGGATGGGATGTTTTGAACCTAAAAAACAACTGGGACCCTAGAATGGAAATGTCAATAACTCACAGACTGGGCGTCCGATTGAGGCACCGTCTGTTACATTGAGACTCCAATGACGAGATAGACCTTTGAGATATTTCTATATGGTACTTCATGACAGTTGGAGTATCGACCAGTTGCTCATGGAGCAGATCCTCCCAGAGAAGAGCGAGCAGAGTACGGAGACCTAGTAGCCAGCTGAGACCAGACGACTGTTGACCTTTCGACTCAGAGTGTTTCAACTAGCCTAGAGGGAATCACCTCTATGTGACGCGGCAAACCGGCAGTGGGGAGCACCTCTGTGTGACGCGGTAGACCAACGGTACTCGACAGGAGAAGTACCTCAGCAGGCTATGAGGGGGAGCGCCTCTACATGACGCGGCAGACCCACAATGGGGAGTACCTCTGTGTGATGCCACAGACCCACGGTGCTTGACAAGAGGAGTTCCACCGCAGTCCAGGATAGTGGGAAGCGTCTTTTTGTGACACAAAAAGTCCATAGTACTCTATAGAGTAGGAGTAAACCAGCAGCTGAGGTTTCAACAGTTTGACTGGGAGTGTTACATGTTTCCACCCCTATAATAAAATCTTGGTTTTGAGCTGAGTCTTTGACATTTTTGTATTCCTCATGAATGAGATGAGTTACTAGATAACATAGGTATATGTATGGGTATATAACTATGTAATGGTCATACTTTGATTTATTCTTCTATGGAATATCCTTGTTGGAATTAATGATACCTTGAGAGTCTCGGGGTCCTTACCGAGTATCGTTATACTCACCATTGCAAGGGTTATGCCTGAACCTCATTGTGTTGGATGCAGACTATGGAAAATGCTGACTGAGGTAGAGAGTAGCAAAACTGGATGGTACCCAGAGGTGGACCACTAGGTGTGATAGTACTTAGAGGAGACGGATGAACGTGGATTGCGGAGGAGGCCTCCAGTACCTACGCTTCTGGTAGGAACCCCAAAGGACGCCCCAGTAGCTGGTTTACTTTTTCTCTTTTGTACTTTCTTTCAGTTGTACTTGTACCTTCCTGTTGGGATTGTATTTCCAGCCACCTTTTACTTTCCAGAACATCTTTTTTATACAGTTTTACTTAGTGTTTTGCTTCCATTTGTGTACTCTGATGTGTTTTTTTACAGTTATAAAAGAAAATGCCTTCCCAGATTAGAGATTTACACATTTGGTTCTAGTCGCCAGCCCCCGTCCTATGAAAGGCGGGCTTGTGGTAGTCACGATACGGACCCTGGGGGACGGGTCGTGACAAGTTCAATAATATTGATCCACCACATTCTAAAAACATGATGAAAACCCATGACATCACCACCTTAAAAAACTTTGTATATGTAAAATATTTAACCCAACATAGAGGAAAATACATTACTAGTCAAAACATTGTTCCATTTTATCCCACATGTGAATAGTATCAAATAATACACTAACAACCAATTTAATAACTTCAAAACACATTAAAAGAAGACATAAAAATAAAATAGGAAAAAACCATCCAAAAAAATATCATAATAGTTTCCATAACTATAATGTATAAGAATACCACTAAAAAATTATAAAAATAACATTCCAAAATGTAACAACAAACTATTAATTTAATAAAATAATCAATTAATGCTTTAGTTAATTATACATATCTATTTAAATATGATTACTGAAGACCCATCCTAGACTAAACCCCACACTTCCCAATAAAATAAAACATCAGAAACATTCTAACCACAAAATGAAACTTCATCTCATCCTCTATATCACACCCAATATCAATCATAACACCCTTCATAGAGTCATTCCTAACTCCCTTAGCTCTAAAAATATTCATCAATATCCAAAATACAAGTATATCATAATTTGAGAAGTAAAAACCAAAAAGGAAGAGGCAAATATCAAGTGTTTATTAAGGAAAAATTTAATCTCATATAATTAATTAATTCACCCAATGACCAAAATTACATTCTTTGATGAAAGTAAGTAGCAGTGAAATTGTAAACCTTTCTCAATGTTTTACTAAGATGTGTTTCCTTTATTGTATAACCTATCAAATCAACCCAATAAAAATTATTAATACCAAAATCACTTAATTCCCATTGCTACATATATTAAAAAATTAAGTCAATGTTGAATTTTTGAATACCTCTTTATACACTTCAATCAAGGGGTATTTATTCTAATATTGATTTAAATTATATATTTATATATAAAAAGAATATGTTTCTCACATATTATTCATAAAATATATTTCTTCATATAATTTTATTAAAAAAATAAACAACATATATATATTAATCATTATAATGTACTCAATTAAGAATAACATCATTTTTTCACAATTATTAAAATTCGTATAATAAGAAATAAAATTCATCTTTCTATATAGTCTAATAAAATTTTAGACTTTCTTATAAAATAAAATCCCACTATAATTACCATTATAAGTTGATATTATTTTATAAAACCTCTATATTTAAAAATTATCATAGTACAAGGAACATACATTATTTTATAAATTGAATGTAAATTAATGAAAAAGCCAAGGTGAGGAATATTAAAAAAGAATATTTTTGGGAACCTTGACGCTATGAGGGATGGGTAAATTTGAGTGTTTAATGATGATTGATTTTCACATTCCATTATTCCCATTATATTACTGATCATAATCCCATGTTACCAATAACAAATTTTTCCTCACATTGTTACTATCATAATTCTCATGAAAAAATGTAAATGAGGAAAAACATATAAAACACTGAACATTGGGATTATAAGTGGTTTACCACTTAGATATACTCAGAAGAGTACAAAAAATGTGCTATACTATTGGAACAAAATCCTATATTACAAATAATTTTAATTTATATAAATTTCCGAAAGGTGGAATTATGATCCATTGATACTCCATATTTTTTATTAATTATGCACTATCTTTTGAAAAGGATTAGATATTATATAGATATAAAATCCCTCTATAATAGTCTATATTCATGATATTCTTTTTCGGATCATTTTTGGTCACTAAGATACATTACATATTTATATGCATGTAAAGAATACTATATGAAATACTTTCATTCACTCTCAATCCTCTTCTTCTATATATATGATCAAAAGCTCAACTTGAGGGATGAAAAATTATTTTTATAAAAATAATAGAAGAAAATTATTTTCATTATCAATGAAGATAATTATAGTTTTAAAATTATCACAACACCTCCCTTTTCTTTTAAAAATATATTTTAGTGACATCTTTCTCCGTCTTGTATTTGAATATTGAAAAATGATTTGGTTATCATCATCCTTTCACCTCAAAAAATAAAACTTTCAATATTGTTTTTAGTTTTTATGTATGTACAAAATTAATTGTATTTACTCTCCTTCACACAATCCATATTATATGGGTATTTAAAAACATTGGTATATCTACTCAAATCATATTTTTATAGGTGAACTGCATGGGTTAATGTGGATATAACCATACATTTGAAACTGATTCAAATCCAAAAAATCTCTGCGGAAATTTATTATTTTTATTTAAAAATAAAATAATGAGATTTAATATAAAATAACTTTTAAATGTTCTATTAACCTCAATATTGTTTATTGAAACCAATATCAAACTATTTTGGGGTTGACCCCCTCTTTCATGTTGTTGTGATAAATCAATAATGATATCCACAGAACATATTAAAATATGCATAAATATCCATTGTAATTATTTTAGTAACATGATACACTCATTTTAATTATTCTCAATTTAACAAACCTATCAAAAAATATATATTTATATCATGGTTTGAGGGTTATGCTAGAAATAATCAATAACATTTACTCCAGGTCTTCAAATTATGACACTTCCTTGATTTTTTGTGCGAGCACTAAATTTTCAAAAACACATACATTCCTCAAAAAACCTTTATGGATTTTTATATCCCCCAAACCATTAGAAATAAACTCGTGAATAATAAAAATTCACATAATCATAATCACTATGTTATCTATTATTTCAAGGAATACATGAACCCAGTGATGTCTCGTGTGAACTCTTATATTGTTCTCATATGAATATTATGAATTCCAATTATGGTGAATAATTTTTCTTCATTCTGTGATCTTTATATTTCAGAAATTAATACAACCAACATGTATTATTACTCTTAAAAAGACCTCAACTTCTCTTTGGATGCCTCATCTTATGACTTAAATTTAACTTTCAATATCTTTTATGCCCTCCCCACTTTCAATTAAAATAAAAAACCTTCTTATGAACAATTACCGTCATATTGACACCACATTTTTTTCATTCAATAATTGGGGTATCTCGATGATATTTAAACCCACTTTCTCAAAAAAAATTATATTCTCTATAAAATTATTCAATAAAATTCCAATGTCTCTTATTATTTGCATTTTTTATACCATCATTACCCTTCGTATTCCAAAAACCAATCTATTAGTCCATTAGATAATTTTTTCACCTTTTGTTATTTAAATTTTCATTGAAATTGATGATTATATCTCCATAATTTATTCCACATGATGATATCAATTTTGTGAAGAACATATATTTATATATTTAATATTATTTCATAAATAATGTATTAACCAAATTAGAAAACTTTTAACAGTTTCAAATAATAAATAAATATTCATTATTTTTTTACTCTAGTAATATACATTCAATGAATATATTTTTATAATTCACATTTGTGCCATAAATAAATCCTTTATGGCTTCAAATATAGAAAACTATTTAAAAAACAAAAGTCTACGATAACTATCAAAAAATATTCCATGTCACTGAAAATATTACTAAAAATATAAAATAATACATTTTCCCCTATTAAATAATAAAACCCTAGGCTCTTACATACACGTACACAAAACAATCATCTATTAAATGGTAATGAAATCATTTTGTGAGTTATACCATATTTTAAATTACTTTAAACAACCTCTTAAAAATAAACTAGTTATATAACATGACCATAAGGTCTATCCATTATTAACTTGACTCTTCACTTCTCTATGGATTTTTAAATCCTTCTTATTATCTCCAATAATTCCCCTTTAATCACATTAACCAACGTGAATGAATTTTTTAATTTTGTGAATCCACATAATGGTAATTATATATTCAATTTAGAAACATTTATCAGTCATGTATATATATAAATATGAAACAAAAATTCAGTAAAAAATATTCATTATATCCATTTATGTTTTTTATTTATAAATTAATTTTTTGATCCCTAGAAGAATAATTCAATTAAATAAATAGACTGATATCAATAATAAATCCATATTTTTTTATCAACTAATATTCTATAAATCATATTTTTCTTTTGAAATAAATTCATGTTATATTATACTATATAGTATTATACAAAAATATAAACTGAAAAAATTATGTTAGTAATAAACATTATTAAATTATTCAAAAATGAATCCCATTAAAATTCCAAATATTTCAATTCAAAATAAATATAATATATATAAGATAAAATGGTAAAATATGGATCATCCTAATCCACTAGAATAATCTCCTAGACATCTAGAACTATAGAAAAGAAACAAAATATTTTTAAACTAATCAAAATTATATAAAATTGGAATATATAACCTTGATATAAATTGAGTTAGACAATTTATATTGAATTTATAAGTATATATATGAGGTAATGTGATACTACGAATAGTAATGTGATATTTGGAATAATAATATGTCCATTAGAATATTAACTATACTATTGGGAATATTATCATGATTATGAGAATAATATTTTTTCCAAAAAATAATAGTTTTGTATATATATAATATCTATCTTCACTAATTTTTTTAAATATATGTTTTATAATTCCAAAAAGTAAGCATACTAAATATTAAAATCTAAAAAAATATAAGTGTGTTTTAATTGGATATATTATAAAGTATATTGTTTAAATTATAAATTTTATATTAAAAATTAAAATATTAAACTTTAGAAATTTATTTTGATAAAATTAATATAATTATTGAAACCAACTTTTTTAAAATTTCCATGGGTTATTTTTTGGTAATTTTTTGAAATACTGCAATTTTTTGGGAATAGTAAACAAATTAAATAGCCATTTTATCTTAAATTACTCTATTCATGTTGTATTAATGACCTAATATTTTATATAACATTAGTTCATTACATTAAATATTTAACTTCATAAATTACTCCTTAAATTATGATATACATAATTTTGTAGAATAATAATTAATTCCCAAATCCAAAAAATATAAATCAATACAATAAAATATAATTTTCTTATTTCTATTACATTCCATTTGCTTGAACTATTTAATTTAAAATATAAATTAAAAAACACATAAAATGATTTAATTGAATTCAAATATGTATTAAATTTTCAAAAAAAAATCATTGTTACAAGGTCAACCTTGAATTTAATATTTTACTCTAAAAATACACCTCTTCTTAAGTATAAATAACTCATATCCATTACCCTATAAAAGCACTTATAACAGCCATTAAAATTGTGAATATTATATTAAATAAACCCGATAATACCCTTATAATACTGAATGACATTTATGTTAAATCCAACTCCAATCACCAAGGGACTTATAGTCTCGTACAATAGATGTTTCACATAGGAGAGAGTAAGTATATATTAACTTGCCCCTCTTTTCTTCTTCACTTTCTTATTATTCCCAATTTCAATCTAAAAATTTATACTATAAAATTAATTATTTTGTAATTTAAAATTACATTAATGAATTTAACCTACTGTAATTATCATATTTCTGAAGAATATGAATTTCATACTTTCTTATCCCAATTTTTCAATAATATTCTGTCAAAGTTCAATTTACCACCAACCAACATATTTCCATGTCAATTGTTAAATCCCCCTTTATTTATGGATATTATGAAATATATATATAATATATATAAATTTAATTGTATTTAATATAGGCTTATGGAATAAATTATATTAATTTACAAATTACATGTAACAAAATTGAGAAATCATGTAAAATGTGAAAATTGTATTAAAAACATGATATCAAAAAGACAACCCTATAATAAACAAAATTAAAAAAATAATAAAATAAATATAATTGGTAAATAGTGTCGAAAATTAAAATAATTTAATTTTTTAATAGTGATTTAGTAATTCCATTTTTATTATTCATATGGTGAAAACGTGATGAAATATTGTGGGAATAATGTTAATGTGATTCTCGAACTCAACTCAGTTTACATAAGATATTTTTCTTTCATAATATATTTCATATGAATAATCCTATAATATTCCTTAAATATCATTTCGTCAATCTTGACATTTTTTAGGAATATACAAGCATCCAACATGATTTTATAAGAAATACAGCGATTTTCAAAATTAATTCTTCGTTCCAAAACACTTCATTGACACCTCATGGATTATTTCTACATCACTAAAAAATAATTACTCTTATACAAAATATTTTCTCCATTTTAATTCAAGAACCAATACATAATTCATGAAATAATATCATATTAAATCCTTATAATAACCGTTCTATTCTTTGGGTTAATTCATGACTATTATTACAATAAGTTCTATGTGTTATTCGTTATTTTTTAAAATTTTATGATGTGAAAGGTGGTATGGAAATATATATACCTCTAGTGCATTAGGTAATAAGATATATATCATGAGATGATATATATTATTAATGAACAATAATATATATTTATTCACAATTATGATGTTTTGATTTTTCACATATTCTATATGTGGACACTATGCTTGATTTTTTCACAAAAATGTGTGGTATTTGACAATGATGGAAAGATGATTCAGATTTATGAATTTCCAACTTCTATTTCATTATCACATGTTTACCATATGTTTTTTATGATGATCATGTGCTTATGATTTTGTGATGTTTTTAATCAACCATGTTATATTGATTCTGGTCCCTTATTCATCCTTTTACTATGATTTTAGATCACTCTATTAATTGATGTATCTCTTTAGTCGATTAAATGTACTGTAGAGAACATGGGGTCCACAAAGATGATATAAAAGAATTAATTAAATTATATTTATGTATTTTTATGTAAATTTTTTCTATTTTCCTTGTTTTCCAAAGAGACTAATCATTTTGATCCAAGATTTGTATCTCAATATTTACATTTTTAAAAAAAATTATATAACCATTATATATGAAAAAACTATGGTCTCTATTGTTAGTATCATATCACAGTTTTGTTAATATTGAAATTTAAATAAGATAAATGGAGTAAAATCTCTAGGTACAATCCTAGGTATAGGAAAAACATCCTTGAATAATATTATCAAAACTTGATAGACATTGGGATCCCATAGGATATGAATTTAACGTTTCTTTA
The DNA here is from genome assembly GCA_963277665.1 of Viscum album. NCBI lineage: Eukaryota > Viridiplantae > Streptophyta > Magnoliopsida > Santalales > Viscaceae > Viscum > Viscum album. Next base: position 1,553,381,817 of record OY728121.1, on the reverse strand, counting down.
TGAAGAGAATAAATTCATTCTTTTTTTAATTACATTTTATTCAAACCATTTATATTTTTGGAAACAGTGGGAATAAGGAGAAACATGGCCAACCAACTAGGTAAATGACAATGGAAAGATTATCTAGATGAAATCCAAAATTCTAAAGGAGGTTGAGTTAAATACATCCTATAAATCCATACCCAAATTTCAAAGGAAATGAATAATGACCTAAACTATGTGGAACATCCACCATCACCTGTTGATGCTCCTTTTCTTCACATTGTCTAAAATAATGGAAAGGAAAATGTCTTAGCACAAATTGATACATCCTTTGAAGAAAACATCAAAAACCGACAAAGGCATGAACAAGGAGTCAAATACCCTTGGGTCGCGCATTTTACCTCAATATTGCGCAAGTACACTTGTGCGCCGCCTAGTGGTCATGCAAGTGACTTGCACGCCCTCTTTGCAAACCGCTCAGGGTCTTCTCTAGCCTATAAATACCCCCGGTGGGCCCCCCATTTGGGGAGGATTTTTTTCCAGAAATGATATACATAGCTCTGAACGCCCAAGTCTCTTCTTCAAGTATTCCAAACACATATAAGGTAATTATTTACCTAGAATGGAAGGTATAAACAAGAGGAATAAGGTATAAGTGTTATAATTAACTAACACTTGCACGCCTATGTGTTTTTACCCTTATGGGAAATTGACACACTTATGCGCCTCCTTACCTACTCATTGAAACTTACACACCACTCTTCTGGAAGTACCGGAGGATAATTCTAAAGGATTTGGTCACAGATCGCCCAAGTATTACTCTACTAGTTAACCATCTCCCATGTATATAGTGTCATGCAATTATACTTACGCGACCAAGACTTGGGCGCCCACGCAGTACCTCCACGCCCACCAAGACTTGTGCGCCCCTGTCTTTTTGGGTGCCTCTCCTACCTATTTCACCTCTCTTATTCCATTCCACTTCTCCTATTCAAGATTCAGTCTTCAAGATACCCTTAAAATCCATTTATGGCATGTTTTCTTAATTGAAATCCTTATCTGAAAGGAATTTCGTGCAACATCTCTCAAAATCTAGTGATTTGCACATATTTACATCACTAAAGTTAGAGAGTTCATTCATTAAACCCCATCCTTTAAAGATGAGAGAATATTTAACTTGGGACTCCTTTTTAGGAGTAAGCCCCTGTCCAAATTCTCATTAATTTGGGCATCCTCCCCAGGAGTAAGCTCCAAGTCCTCATTAATTTGGGCATTCCCCTCAGGAGTAAGCCCCAAGTCCTCATTAATATGGGCATCCTCCTTAGGAGTAATCCCCAATTCTTCATTAATTTGGGCATCCCTTTTAGTAGTAATCCCCAAGCCCCTAATCTGGGCATCCTGCTCAGGAGTCAGCCCTAGCCATAAGCCCCATCCTAACATGGGCATCTTCTTTAGGAGTAAGACCCAAGACTAAAGTATCCAAATCTCCATAAATTACATATACCTTTATGGACATTTCTTCCAGGTTTCTTCCCTGAAGTAAATCATAATCTTCATTTATTTGGGTATTCATACATATATAAGCCCCAAATTATTTCTCATGATCACATCTTTCATGGCACAATTGTCTGGTTTTACCAATACCTCTTGTTTCTCACACCGAGCATGACTCACATGAGATTAGATTGTAAAATTAATTATGAAATCTTTCTTTGACCCATCAATTATGCATAAACATCATACTCCCTTACTTGAACTATGTGGGTTCTGATTCCTTTTCTAAACAAAGGATACATAGGTAGCCCATTTGTGGGTACGATCCCAACTCTGAAATAATCCATGTCCTTTTGAATGACAATAAACTTTAAGTGTCCCACTGAGTGGCTTTAAAACCAGTATGGTCATCATAATGACCATGATACTTTTATGTATTGAGGGATACCATTGATTAAGAGATATATAAAAAATACAGATGATTCTCTCTCGATATAGAACCTCAAATACATATAAAATATTTTCTAAATTTCCTTCATTTTTAATCATTGATTGTCAGATCTAATGGAAAGCTCAGTTTATACTTGGTAATTTAATAAGGATTCATGAACATAACATAAATCTATAAAGAGTGTCCCGGAGTAGACAATAATTCCCCTCAAAAAGGTGTGATGAGTCCGACCTCCCATCCTCTCGACCAATGAAAATTCCTAATCCTCATTAGTCCACAACTAATGAGCACCTACCTTTGGAAAGTATGTTCAAATGGATATGGAATCATTGGATGTTTCCAGTTCTACGAAAAAACCCATTAGAAACCGATTGGAATATTTGAACCCTGAATCAACGAGGTCATCTCCAATTACAGAGGGAAACAAAAAATGGCGAACCTGACGTGAATCCTTAACCAAGTTTAAATGATGTTTTACTTATTTGTTAGGCCCCTATTTAAAACTCAATGAGAGGGCCAACAAAACATTCAATAACATATGTGCTTATCCAAAAGATGTAGTGGTCGGACATATCATGATTACGTCTGTTATATCAAACAAGCACTCTTTTCCATGATCTTCTGCATTACCAAAATGGCTTCTCTTAAATTCACACCCATGAATACGTCTGGTGTGAAAACATCTGCTTCAAATGCCACTACTGCTACTCCTGCTGGATCATCGTCTGCTCTGAGGACGACATCACCAACTCAAAGTCTTCAACATTTGGGTATCAAATGCACTGGTTAAGGAGTACTGTCAACATGGAACCATTCCAACTCTAGAGGCTTCCCAACAAGCCCTCCAAGTGAACAACTCACACTGGTCGTCCGGAAAATGACGATCAATGAATAAGAAGCAGGTGGTGCCAACCACCGTCTCCAACCATTTCGGGTCGTTATCCTCGAAAGGCAATCACCACTCACTCCTATATTCTGGGGAGGTGAATGAGAAGTCCCCTCAGGGCCTTAATTCAAGTAGACAGGAGTCCTTCCCAAGGGCTCCCATCAACAATCGCCGCCAGACTCGGGCAGTAGTGCGCCCTCAACATGATGAGGGTTTCATCGCCAGGCGTTCGACTCAGGTTCCTTGAACCCGAGTAGGAAAGACGAACCGCCAGAGGCGAAATCCGGTCAACAGTGAGCAGGTTCTCATCCCTGCCATCTCCGTAGAATTCCACCAACCTAACATGGTGGCAAGAATAGAGCGGGCACATACACCCGTCCAGTTTAATCCCGATGTCCAGCAGATTCATCTGGCAGCAGCACACCAATCCCGCCAGGAAATTCCGGTGGAGTACTATAGGGAGGAACATACACCTGTTTATACATCATCAGCTAGTCAGCAGGCTCGTCTGACTACATAAGATGGATCTCGTCAACCACGTTTTGCGGAGTACAATAAGAAGACACATACACAAGCTATTATTGATCAAGCCTACTGACAGTCTCTCTTGGTATCACCAGGAGAAGTTAGTCGGAAAGCTCCAGTGAAAAACAGGAGGCAGACTCAAATCTCTGCCCCTATACTTGAGTACTTTCAGGATTCAATGACAGGAATAGGAGGAAAAGAGCAGGAACACACACCTACTCCAAGCACGGAATGGATGTATATCTCCGTTCCGGCAACTGAAGTCACCAAGCATATTCTATCAATGGTGAAATAGCAGAAGCGAATCCCTACTAATATTCCGTATGCCTTCCAGGATATTATAACAACTTTAGCAACATCACAGGGAAAGAAATGAAAATCTATCCCTACCAGTGGAGTGACTCATCAACAGATCACTCCGGAGTGGATACACACCTCTGTTCCATTCCAAGAGGGTTGTGGGACATACTCCCCCATATCATATGGACAAACAAGTCAGACATATACACCCGATTTGAGTGGAGATCGTTAGACGAACCTGGCATCTATCTTGATCAGGCACATACACTTTCTCAGAGTAGACACTTTCGTCAACTAGTGGTTTCTAAGGCGAGTAAGAAGGCGTCCAAGAAAAAGACCCTCCCAGCACTGTCAAGAAATTAAGAGCAATTCTGTAACAAGGCCCTGCTCGATGTTGGAGTTCTTGAAGCCCACATACAGTTATCTGTTGGAATCCAAGATTCTACTCCCTCATTTCCCAATTGTGGGAACATTAATTCTGATGGTCTTCAACATACACTTCTTCATGAAGGCTTGATTCATGATAGTTCGGTCAATCTTGAAGTTTCATCTTCAGATGAGAGCTACAATAACCCTCTGTGTGGCCAGAAGTCCAAGGAGCAAGAGATATCATCTTTTTCTATAACCCACCATGGTGGTCCTCCCCATGATGATGAATTTCTCTATGAAAGTACTCTTCACAGTAGTGATGCACATTGCCCAGAAAATGCTCTAGTGGACAATGTAGTGCTGAGAAAGCCCTCTTATCTTGAGGCACTTGCAAATGTGAAACCAGTCATGTCTGATGCTTCATCGCTAGCATGTGAAAAAATTTCTCAATCAGAAGATATCTCGGCGCATAGGTCATTCACCGAACCAACCTTGGGTCATTTATCATCTAATTTAATCAGTGGATTCTCTACCAGTCTTGTTGAATCCAATGAAGAAATAAGAAATTACCAGCTCTGGTAAAATCAGGTAGAAGAATTTTCATTGAATGATAAAGAGGAAGTACTTAATATGAGAAAACAACTGGCGAAAGGTGAAGTGCTAGTCATGTTTTGGAATTTGGCTGACTCTCAGTATGACATTCCAAAGATGTTGATAGAAGATGGAATTGATGACATTCATCTCAACATATGGAAAACTCTTTGTCAGTTGAAAAAGAAAATATTATCTTATTATGAATATGAAAATCATGTCAATATAATAGAAGGGTTACAACACCAGATTGATTTGTCATCTCTCTCAGTCTCTCGATATTCAAAGGCTGGAAATCAGTGGAGATCCCTTCAGCATTCATGCCTTAGTGCACTAAGATATTGCATTAGTTAATTTCCAATTCCCCACATGGTATTCATTTTAGGGGATGGGTTGTTCATGGAGCACTACATTCCACTATACTCTCCAATCAAAAAATCCCACCAAAGGTGGTTTCATGCAATGTTATCTACCAGAATTTGCCACATCTGGCTGGTTTTGTGTGAAATCAAAGGCTTTCCCAAGAACAGGCCTCAACTAGTTCTTCTCAAAGTCAAGAATACAGTGAAAAAGTTGTTGAATTACTCCTGCATCAAGCGAATGAAAATATTGATCATTTCTCTCGTATGGAGAAAACACATCATCATGTGACAGAAGTGTCAGAAATCATCCAATGGTATTTTGAACCGGGTGATAAAAGTGGATGTCGATTGATGCATCCAGCTAATTCCCAGACCAAGGTCTGCAATATCAGGAGAGCTTTTAAGAAATTCTCAGACATAGCATGTCAAGATCCACCCCAGCTTTCCAAACTGGTGACTCTTTTAAACCAACCCTCAAAATCAACAAATAGGATTCAAGGAGTTGAGAGGGAAATGCAGGAACAACCCCAGTCCACTAGACTGGGGACTTTTTCAAAACAACAATCCCCTCCTCAGCGAACGTCAGTCTTCTCTCGATTAAGGAAGAAACCACAAGAGGAACGAAGAGCCAAATTATCAAAAGATTATCTCAAAATTACAGTTCGCCAAGAAGTTCCTGAGGGATCAAATCAATAAAAGGTTGTGTCTCGTCAGGGGCATGGCAGAAGACAATAACACATAAATGCTGAGAGAAGAGATGTGATTCGTTATGCGTCTATTAATGTCATTAATTCCATTATTGTTGATCCTCCAGAACATGAGGCTCACTCAGTGGACTCAGATGATGAGGTTCCTACTCAAGAAGTTGTACGCACAAACACAAATGAATAAGGTGTGCGTACATGAAATCAACGGTTTACCCAAAATTTGGGTGTTCCTTCAAATAACCCACTTCCCCCTCTCCAAAAGGGATCAAACATGGGGAAAGGAAAGAATCAGGTTACATACCCTTCCTCTGGAGAAGGCCAATCACTCTCAATATAGAAAATATTTATGCAACAAGAGGAAGAAATGAAGGAATTGAGAAGGATGAATGTCGAACTACTTCAGGGTAGTCTTCCTCCTAAGCATGCTGGAGTCAGTCCGCCAAGGGAGTTTGTTGCAGCTACTGATATGGATCAATAATATCCTCCTCTATCATAACACCCTAATAGGTCTAATACTACAGGTCAAGTGCAACAACAATCAGTGGTGATACAATCAGTTGCAGTACCAGCCACCATACCTATCCAGACTCCAATTATTGCACCTGCCCAAGTCCATGTTCAACCGGATGGTTCTCAAAAGTTATTAACTACCATTGAGTCATTAAAGGCTCGGTTAGAGACTATGGAAGGGAAACGTGCACAGATTCAACCAAAAAAGAGATTTTACCCCGAATGGGTAGATTCAATCCCTCCCCCATCAAGTTTTTGTATCCCTGTATTCCATGTTTTCAATGGATCAGGCGATCCTGAACAGCATTTGATGCATTATATGTCTTGTTGTGATCCTATGATGGGAACTCTAGAATAGCAAGAATCAGTGAAACTCAGATGCTTCGTGCGAACCGTGCAAGGACCAGATTTTGTTTGATATACAAGCTTGCAATCCCGATCAATTACCGGATTGGAGGATCTTCGCCAAAAATTCCTTCTTCAGTTCCGCTCAACATTACCAAAGACAATAGTTTTTGATCTTACAAAATTTAAGAAAAGGGAAAATGAAAGGGTTTAAGATTTCATTGCTCGCTGGAAGGGATTAACATATTCCCTTTACTTAGCACTCCCTTAAGAAAAAATGTTTCCAATCTGTGTGGAAAATATGCATGACGAATTATGAACGTCGTTGATCCCTGTAAAATAAACAGGAGGGTTTCGAGACCTTACTTCAATCGCTCAGCAGATTGAAGATTCCCTTATATAGGCTAAGGCTAAATCTCATGTAATTCCATCAGTTCCAGGAATAAGAATTGGAAATGCAGAGACTACTACAATTATTCTTAAGCAAGCACATGTACCTTCTTCTACTTCAAAACCTTCTTCTCCCCGAAGGGCTCCACCTCCTGAGAATCAACAACAATGGTTTTTTCGTCAACATGATCAAAGAGATCAAAGACATAAACAATTTGAGGATCTTAAGAGAAAGTTTACTCTTTCTGAAATGAACAAGTTCGTGGCTACTTCATTTCGGCTCTGGAAAATAACTTGGTACAGTTTCCAAGGCCCAAAAGGCCAAACAAGGAAGGAGATGATGACCATTCCAATTATTTCCCCTTTCATCATATGTTTGGGGATCCCATCCAGGAGTATTTCATCTTCAAAGACCTCCTGCAAAATATGTTCGACTCGGGACAAGTCGAACTAAAAGGCTCTTCAGCCCAGGTAGCATGTATTACTGCTACAGTTCCAGAGGAAAAAGGGGAATGGCATGAAGTCAAAAGAAAAAAATGTACAGAAATATGATGATTGGATGGTCAGGAAAACGATCAACTGAACTAATGCCATTTTTTGAATGCAATTGAAGAAACAAATTGCTTCTTCTTCTATAGATGCCACAACAAAATATTCTTCAGAGGTAAAATCCTTAAAAGGGTGGCATAGTTCGAAGAAAGAAACGCAATCAAAGGAAGATTAGTATGTGTCAAAGCCTAAGCTGTCTTTGACTCTGGCAGATTTAATGCCATCTACTTCAAAGCAACGAGCACCGTCCCACAAAACGACATAGCCTAAATTGGCTAATCGTGCAGATTCTTCATCAGATGAAGAGTTAATCTTTGGTTTTGTTAACATGATTCATTTAACAGATCCTTATGCCAGTCACAGTTTCGATTTCGATGAGCCTGAATTCCATTTATCAAACAGAGGAGATAGAGGAAATTCCAGGGGTCTGGGATATAGTGGAATACGTGGATATTCCAAAAGCCACTATTCCAATTCTACCCCTGCTAGAACTGTGTATGCAGCAGAAACTCATGGCATAGCCCTTCAACGAGCTCAACAAGAATAGGAAAGTTCTTCTACCAATATCATGTTTAGTCCTAGCACAGTTATTCTGGAGGATCGGTTGGGGGTTCCATCTTCATTCTCTCAACAAGTAAATGGATATAATTGGTCTAATCTTCCAAAGCTAGGAATATTTCCAACTCCTATCCCGATACAAGATGAATCAACTTCCATAGCATCAACTTCCAAAGCATCAACTTCTAAGGAACCTGCTAAACCACATGTTCCTGTTGGGAAACGCAGACCTCTAGATCGAAATTATGATATATTGAAACACCAGGCCCATGTACCAGCCATGTTATCAATTCTGGATGTTTTGAATCTATCAAAAGATCTTTGGGAGGCACTCATCGAGGCTTTGTCAAGTCCTCATGAGATTGAAACTGAAATTGCTGCAGATGAAGTCTATCATGTAGAGAATAATCCTGCAGAATTCCATGCAGTGATATCATTCACATATGAAGATGAAGATGATGTCGTACATGGGCATATTATACCTTTTTATTTATCTGGAAAGGTCAATGGTGTAGACATCCTAAGATCTTTCATTGATAATGGTTTAGGAGTCAACCTCATGCCCATTCGTACACTTCGTCGATTAGGCCTCACATAATCTGATTTATCTCATTATACTATGATGTTACAAGGGTATTATAAAAATGAACAAGAACCATTGGGTGAAGTTACACTCAGAACTCAGTTGGAGATCTTGTATCCAAATCAGATTTCATGGTTGTTGATCATGACTCATCCTTCAACATCTTTCTTGGAAGACCCTGGAAACATTAATATGCAAACATCCCTTCATCATACCATCAATTTCTCAAGTATTGTATCTATGGTCAAGTTGGGACATTGTATAGTGATAAGTCCCCATTCAAGACATGTGAATCTCAATACATTGAGGAGGAATTCTATCACATGAAGGGAAATGAGGAATCCACAACAAAGGGGATTACCAATGTTAATGCACCGTATGGTTTGGAAAAGATTCTAGTAAATCCATTTGCACATGTGAGTACAGATTATGTGTTGTCTATTAGTCAAATTGAGAGGATAGACAAAAATTAAAATACTCTTATGGAAAGATCCATAATGTCAATTACAGAAATTGAGCCAGAAAACATGAGAGAAATTGGTGATCCACCAGGCAATGATGAAAGCTCAAATAGATATGTCTTCATTTCATCTGCTGAAATCCAGCAAGTCTATACGTCACCAACCATCCCAGAAGAAGTTATAGCAATACCGAAGGTGAATGATGATGTTGACACTCAATCCATCATCTTCTCTTTATTACCCATGTAAGACCCTTCATTATCAATTATGTCAGAAATGGAAGTCTCTTCTTCAAGATGTTTAAATTTTAACATCTCTCTTAATCATGGAAATTCTACTTCATCATATACTATGAAAGTAGAAACAGAATAAGTAACACATGTTGAAGAAGAAGAGGAAGTTCTCATGGATGCTCCTCCAGCACATGAAGAGGGTATCTCTACCACCATGGATGAACTCTGAGAAATAAATCTAGGTACAAAAGAAGATCCACACCCCACTTTAATCAGTGTGGTGATGACTCTTGAAGATAAGGAGATGTATATTTACTTTCTAAAGAAAAATGGATATATATTTTGATGGACCTATATAGAGATGCCCGGGCTTGATCCTGATGTTGCTACTCATCATTTGGGGTTACCAGAATAACATCGAGGATTTAAGAAAGCCGCAAGAAGAACACACCCATCATATGCTTCCAAAATTGAAGCTGAAGTGGATAAGCTTATCAAAACTAACTTCGTCAGAGAAGTTAAATATCACAAGTAGTAGGCTAATATTGTCCCAGTGAAAAAGAAAAATGGGAAAATTATAGTTTGCATTGATTTCAAAGATCTTAATCAGCATTGCCCTAAGGATGATTTTCCATTTCCGATTACATAACTTTTAATCGATGTAACATATGGCTATGAAGAACTTTCCTTCATGGATGGATATTCCGGATATAATCAAATCAGAATGTCTCTAGAAGATGAGGAATCTACAGCTTTCAAAGCCCCTCAGGGTGTGTTCTACTATCGGGTAATGCCCTTTGGCCTAAAGAATGCAGGTGCAATATATCAACATGCCATGCATCGTATCTTCAAACCCTTTTAGGGATGTTTGTCAACTGTTATGTGGACGATTTGGTGGTCAAATACAAAAAATGTTCTAATCACTTGGCTGATTTGGAAATCATATTCCAAAAACTTCGGGAAAATAATTTAAAGATTAATCCCTTAAAATGTGCTTTTGGGATAACCACAGGAAAATTCCTCGGCGTTGTTGTACGCCATCATGGTATTGAAGTCGATCCAAAGAAGACCAAGTCAATCCTTGGTATGTCACCTCCTCGAAATTTGAATTAATTAAGAGGACTTCAAGGACATTTAGCCTATATTTTGTGTTTCATTGCCAATTTTGCAGGAAAAAGTTTACCCTTCACCAAATTGATGAATAAGGGAGTCACTGACCAGTGGACAGAAAAATGTCAATAAGCATTCGATATTCTCAAGAAATACCTCTTGATCCCATAGGTACTTATACCACCTGTTGAAGGAAGTCCACTTATCCTCTACATTATAGCCTTAGAGCGATCAGTGGGTGCCTTTCTTGCTCATAAGAATGATGCTGGGAATGAAAACAACCTCTATTATCTCAGTCGGACTATGAATAAAGCAGAAACCTGGTATTCAAATATTGAGAAGTGCTGCCTAGCATTAATATTTTCATTTTAGAAGTTGAGACACTACCCATAACAACACTAGGTCCAATTGATATCTCGCAATAACCCGCTCAAATTCATCCTTAGTCGTCCAATGCTTACATGACGTCTGGCAAGGTGGGTAGTCATTTTGCAGCAATTCAACATTCAATATATGTCTCAAAAGGCAATAAAGGGCCAAGATCTGGCTGATTTCCTAGATGACCACCCTTAAGTGGAAGACACATCTTCAGATATTGAAATTCATGATGAGGAAATATTCTCTATTCAAGATAGTCCTCAGGTATGGGAAATGTATTTTGATGGTGCTTCCAGAAGTCCAACAGAGAAGAAAATGGAAGATCCTAAATTCAAAAAGGTTGGATTAGGAGTTATTCTTATTTCCCCGGAAAAGGCAGTGTTACCTTATTCCATCTTATTGTGGGAAGGTGGTACAAATAATGAAGCAGAATACCAAGCTCTCATTGCAGGATTAGAGTTGGCGCTTGAAGCACAAGTGAATCACTTAAAGGTGAAAGGTGATTCAGACATGGTAATCAAAAAAGTCAATGGGGATTATGTAATCATAAAAGAATAATTGATCCCTTTGTATGATTACGTTAGAGAGTTAATGGTGGAATTTCCTATGGAACTGACATTTTCTTATGTCCCGCGATCACAAAATTCTCAAGCTGATGCACTAGCTAATATAGCCAATGCTCTGGCAGATCCAAATCAGGACAGAACAACCATCAGTATTGCACACTGTCATACTATTTCACCTTATGTTCAATCCAGAACAGTGGAAATCAATGAAATTTGTCCCATTCCAGAACCGTATGGTCATACTACAGGATGGATGACACCTTTCAGGGAATACCTTCAAAATGGAATACTTCCACTTGATTGAGCCATGAAAGAACAAATCTGGCAACGTGTGGTCAATTTTACTCTTTATGATAGCTCAGAAAACCTAGAGAAAATTCTCTACAAGCTTGGTTTTGATGGAGTTTTCTTCATATGCATTGATGGTGAAGAGACAATGGATGTCATGAAAGAAGTGCATGTAGGAATCTATGGTTCCCACCAGTCTGTACATAGACTATCTGATCAGATTCGAAGGCTTGGTTACTTTTGGCCTTCAATGATACAATATTGTGTTGATTTTCACAAAGAAGTGTCATTCATTCTAAGTACATGCCATCTTCATTCATCAACCTCCATAGTTACTTCATACGGCTATGTACTCATAGCCATTTTCCACATGGGGAATGGATGTGGTGGGACCATACCCTTCAGCTATAGCCAAGCAGTTTAAGTATATTCTTACTGCTATTGACTTCTTTTCCAAATGGGAAGAGGCAATACCTATCAGAGAAGATAGTTCTAAATGCATTTTTAGCTTCATCAAGTCTAACATTATTACCATATTTGATGTCCCTCATAAAATATTGACGGACAATGGTACCAACTTCTATTTATCCGATGTGAAGAAGTTGCATCAAGAATACAACATCAAATCCAATCATTCATATCAATATCATGCAGTGGCCAATGGCCATATAGAAGCCTTGAACAAGACTCTGTCAAATATACTGCAAAAGATGGTGGATATAGATAAGAAGTCATGGCATGATAAAGTCTTTCATGATTTATGGGCTTATCGGACCACCACCCGCACTGCAACGCGGTCAACTCCATATTCATTGGTATATGGAACGGAAGTAGTATTGCCCATTGAATTTCAACTACCCTCTCTCAGAGTAGCTATTTGTGATCTGCCATCTATAGATGAACAATCTCAAAAGCTATTGGATGAATTTGAACGGTTAGATGATAAAATATTGTGCACACTACACCATTCGGAAGTTTATAAGAATCAAATAGCATGAGATTTCAACAAAAAAGTTCATTTTCGTTCATTCATTCAGGGAGAACTGGTATTGGTTCTCAGAACTCCAATGATACCAGGAAAGAAACCTCCCATGATTGAACCAAATGGGAAGGACCTTACTCAATACATAAGTTCTACTCTAATGGAGCTTATTCGATAATCTCAATGGTTAGAGATCTCATCACGACTCCAACCAATGTCATATTTCTGAAGAAGTATTTTGTATAAACACAAAATTCCTTGTTATGGTCCATACATATGTCCTTAAACTATTTGTATTACTTTCATCCCACACGGCGTTAAACTGTGATGTTCTAACTATATGACGCTAAACATTACAGAAGTCTCTTATGTCCATCAAGACGTTAAACTCCACCATCTACGGTCCTTGCATATGTCCTTAAACTATTTGCATATCCCATATGTCTAGCACAACATTAAACTGCACCATCCAGATTCCATGTCTATGACGTTTAACTATTTGTATTTCTTTCATCCAACATGAAGTTAAACTGTGTCCCTTTCATCATCATGTACGATGTTAAACTATACCTCAAGAGTCCATGCATATGGCTTTAAACTATTTACATTTCTTTCGTCCAGCATGATGTTAAACTGTAACGACCTAGCTACATGATTCTAAACTGTATAGAAGTCCCTTACGTCTAACAAGACGTTAAAATACATAACCAACGGTCTATGTATATGACCTTAAACTATTTTCACTGACATTCAACTTGAAGTTAAACTATGGAAAAGTCTCTATTGTGTCCAACATGACATTAAACAGTGTACTCTTTTGTCCTTACTGCATGACATTAGACTGCACAGTCCCCCTTTCGTCCAACATGACGTTAAATTATATTTCCCCATAATCCTAGCTACATGACGCTAAACTATACAAAAGTCCTTTAATACGTCCTACATGTCATTAAACTGTACTTTGTCCCTGCTACATGACATTAAACTGTGTAGCACCAATAGTCCTAACTGCAATACTTTAAACTGCATAATCCCTTCATATGTTCTACATGACATTAAACTGTGCATCATTAGGGTTGTTGCTACCTCCTGTTTTTTCACACTGATTATGACCCACGTGAGCTTAGAGAAAACTTTAACCATAACAGATTCTTTGGGCCTCTAACCACGCGTAAGTCCCAATATCATTTATTAGGTTGTTTTCCCCAAGAACAACATGATCACTAATTCATTCTTCAATTAAAATATGTGGAAATTTATCCTTTCCTTCTAGGCTGGGTACATAGGCAACCTCCCAAGGTTCAAGCCCAAAACCAATTTCTTCACATCGGTTCACCTCCATCTCATACGATGTTGATTCGTGAAACTGCCCCAGAATCAATATCTTTACATTGGTTCACCTTCGTCCTTACTATACGACTTTAAACTCTACTATACTTTTTTCCTGTATGAAAATAAACTACAATATTCTTTGATACCCTCACCTGAGATGGAATCATTATTTACATTGATTTTCAATCATGTTTTATTCCAAAGACTACATGCATACATGGAAATACTTGAACCTTTTATTGTGGGTCAAACCATCATTTCACTAAAGTCCCCTTTCACCCTTCACATGCACGAACCAAATATGTACAGAGGGTATTTCTAGAACTATGGGGGCTTGATTCCCATCCTTATGGGATATGTAGGAACGTTCGAGTGTCCCTCGAATCCAGCCCCAAGTCTTTTGGGCCTAAACCCAAATTCCACTTTCAGTCCCTTGACTGCAAAGTACACATGAAAACACACACTGTTTATTTCTTATAATGGTCCGAGCTCTATGACCCTAAACTAAGATCTCCAATCCTTTTGTCCCACACGTCGTTAAACTATAGTTCATGAACTATGTATGGCTTGATTCCCATCCTTATGGGATACGTAGTGAAGTCCAACATTTCAATTCAGGACCCAGCCACAATGTGATTATGGTTGGCATTGATCTATGTATCTTTACATACATTGAACAATACCAATTTTTTTGTGTCATAATCCTAACCTTAAATATTTTTAGACCTTCATAACCCTTTTTCCTGACTTCTAGTCCCCAAAATGTCCAAATTTTGAGAATTCTTTTTCCTGACCATGCAGCATGTGCCCTTAGGTGGCCTTGCATAAATAGTCTACATAACAGACCTGTCAGTCAAAAGATGTTATTATTTGACTATGAAGCCAATCCCCTTAGGCGGCCCTGCATAATTCAAACCCTAAAAAGTTTTTAAAGTAATGGTAACTTCATTATTAGGACAAAAACCTACTTTTTTCCTTAGTTGTGTTAACAATGATATGTAGGGATCCGCAAAAAACAGTCATTCTTTACATATTTTCTCATACTATTTTTCCGGATCTGAAAATATTCAAGTCTATGGTGTATATTTTCCCATCCCTACGTTTGGGCCAGACCTTCGTAAGAGTGACATTCATCCAGTTCTTCATAATCTTGTTTGAAAATATCTTCTCTATATTCAAGTACCTCTTTCCATACCGCAAACTCTATACTTTGGAAAATTTGAATCTCCATAAACGTTCACTGGATTTTTAGCAGTAGAAAAGTAACTTTCTGAGAGTTCTTTTTCCTGACTATGCAGCACGTGCCCTTAGGTGGCCTTGCCTAAAAAAGTCTACATAACAGTCCTTCCAGCCAAAAGATGCTATTATTTGACTATGCAGCCAATTCCCTTAAATGGCCCTACACAATTCAACCCCCTAACAGGTTTGTTAAATAATGGTAACTTCATTCATGGAAACTACTTCTTATAATGCCTTTTATCTCTTTTTCATATCATTCCATATATTCAAATTTTCTTAAGTCATAGTTTATATATTTTCCCTTATACTTGAGTTTGGTAATATGTTTTAAAACAAATTATCAAGGAATTGAGTCAATTTTGAATCCATTCGGTCAAAGCTATTTTGACCTTAAACATTTGCCTTTTTTATGTCCGACGAGCATGACTTTAAACTTCCTACAGAAGACAAGGGAACTCTGAATAAAATTCATGTCCCAGCTCACTAAACATACATTTTGTATGATTTAGGTAATATTTAGCAATTAAAAGATTCATAGTTTGTAGGGTTATTTATAATAATCCTAGTAAAAATAAAACTATGCTTACTAGGCCCATTGGCATAGGTAAAATCTAAAGCAGGTAGCAGTAAAATACATGCACAGTTGATTGAAGGTGAAAGGATTCTTTCCATTTGATGGAAAATAATTAGAAGGACATCCACAGATTGGAGTCTCTTATCTTATCTAAGAAATTATAAGAGGCTATCAACATAAGTATTTAGTTGATAAAAAACATCCCGATCTTCATCAGCAGCTACTTGAATCTCATGCACCCGACCAACATCAATCTTTTCGGCCTGATGGAGAGCTTTCTTAGCATCTTCAATGGCTTTCATACCATTCGTTTGAGCTCTATCCAATGAATTATAGAGTTGGTCAAGTTCCCGAGTAACAACATCTAATTGTTGCTGAAGGTGAATTTGCTAGATGACATTATCTTTGATCTTATGCTTCAGCTCCTTCATCTTGGCAGCATAGTCAGCCTCAGCTCGAGATATCGCAACCTCAAATTCACTAATATTGGATGACAGCTTCACCCTGGTCAGATCTTCGCGACACTTTTGCTCCGGCTCCCCCCTGAAAATGACCTGTTTCACCACAGCATGGATCTTTTCATATCCAAAACCGCCAAGTCCCAATATGAAAAATAGGGATGACAGCCAGGGAATCATTGATGGCAGATCCTCTAGAGGAACTTCAGATATGATTTTCCATATGTTCTGTCACGCCTTGCATTGTGAAAATTAGAACGCCTTTTGAACTTCCGGGTCCGATTCAGCATCTCTGTCACAGGTGGGGAGTATAATCTGGGATTAATTCACATAGGGAAGTTCCATGTTCTGCTCCTTCTTACGTGACATGAGTTTCTTCACTTATAAATCCCTATTGGGGTGGAGGCTGGGGCGTCACCTCCAGATCTAGCCACTACAATTGATGGCCCTGCATAATTAATTGAAAGCTTTGGTTAGTTTCAAAGGATAACAAAAGAATTGGTTGTCTTTCAAATTAAGTAAAATCACAAATATTGTTATTCCTTACCCAATGGTAGATCAGCAACCTGAGAAGGTTCCTCCCCAAATTACCTTGCTTTGATAGGATTTTCAGGATGAGTTTGAGGAAGCTCTACTGGGTTCAGCTCCACTTGTGTTAATGTCTCTACAATGGTAGGGTTTTCTGTACCCCCTTCAGGCATGGGTAGTTCAGCAACATGCTCAGACAAAACTGCACATTTGAACCAATCATGATTAGACATGTAATAAGAAATTATTCTTAATAGGATGAAGGATAACACTCACGTCCATAATCATCTAATTACATGGTAATTTAACATGATTTATAAAATCATCGAATGATGCACCAAGTTCCATCATTTCATCTAATGTCATCTCATAATCCTAGTTAGTCTCACCAGTGGGAGCATTTGATGTGTCTTCTTGGCGACCCTCATCCTGCGGTCCCTGACCCTGGACAGTGTCTTCGGATAAAATCGCAGCATCAGTTGCAATAGCCGCCAAAAGCTCCAATTTAGGGGTTGAACCTGAAGTATCATAGAATGGAAGTCAGTAAGTGTTTCATTAATAATTTTATGAAGCATTGTTACCTTACCAGAAGCGGGTTATTCTCTTATTGCAACAGCAGCAGGAGGGATACTGGGAATAGATGCTGGCTCTCTTTCAGGAGTAGCCAAGTCATCCAGAATTTGAGATTGTTCCACAGCACCCTCTGTGGTCCTAAAAGGAGGTTCAGTCCTTTCCCTAAGATGGGAAATTAAAAAAGCCCCTGCAATCCCAAGGAAAATGAGCAATCTTTTTCATGATTTAAAATTCATGATTATCTGATGGACTTACCACTACTGATGAAGCGTTTAGTTATGGAATTCCTCCTTCATTTCTTTTTCTTCATTGGAATTTTGGGAGTGTTGACAGTCTCCATTATAGTTACTTGAATTGAAGAATGGAAATCCATTGCCAGATCCTCATTCATGGCCTACTGGCCTGGAGATATCTCGCCCGACTTGTGAGGAGATTCAGCAGCAGCCCCGATGGCAGTACCACCAGTGCTATACTGTGGTGAAGGAACCTCATTAGTTCCTTTCATTGCAAGCTGAAAGATGAAGAAAATAACTTCCTTGAGTAACAAAGCTTCGAATAAAACCAAGTTTCAATGAAAATATGGAAATAAAACTTACATCTTCAGTGGCCACATAATCGTGCCACTCCTCATCAGTCCCCTCATCGGCGCCATGATCTATCATTTCCTTCACCCACATGGTGACAAGAATGGAATCATCGGTGGCATATATGAGAATTTACAGTTCTCTGATATAAGCTCGCAATTCATCAGGGCTATATTTGAAATTAATATCGGTAGAAGCCGGAAGAGTCCCTATTCTAGGGAGTTGCAGCCCCTCACATAAATCCATCCATGAAGTTTCAAAACCATAGTATAAACTCTTCCATGTCTGGACAACCTCTGGTCATAGATATTCAGTATGTGTACCAGAAGGCTGTGACGAAGGTCCTACAATCTTCGACTTCAATTTCTTCCAAGCTCCTGCAACTACAGATAAATAATAAGAATATAAGACTTGTTGCTTTATATGGTGATGGTGATAAAATTACCACAATGAAGTAACTCACCAGGAGTTGATGGGGTAAGTCTTCTAATTCTGAACGAAGGATTATATTGGGCATGAGGCCGCTTCGCCACTTGTTGTGCCTCATCATCCCCATCATGTGAATCCGGTGAACCAGTCCTGGGGGAGGAATCTGGTGAATCAGCTTCAGGTGGGGAAGCATCACCTTCACGAGTAAGGGTTTCTTTCTCTACAGTCCTCTTCCTTTTCCCCACCTAATAAACAGGGTGATTCAGCACCCCTTTAGGGTATGATTCTATCCAGTGCTCGGCATAACATGTAGTCAAGTTATGTGCCTCTCTTTCAACTGGTAGATCAAACACCACCATAGTCTTCTCCGTAGACATCAGCAACCACAGTTGCTGAGCAACCATCGGATGTTGTTCTAACCTGACATGTACATGGGAGATACAACAATCTATTGCAAACACTTGAATTGGCATGGAAATCTATATGGAGCATTGGCCTCACATATAATCTTTCCGTTAATCCTAGTGACCATCACACCATCTCTATAGGCCAGCATGTATGCCCTCAAATCCTAGTGGGTTGCTCCAGCATCCACAAATCGCCCTATTGGTGGATTTCCATAGGGAAAGAAGTTAAATTACTTAAACATGATCAGCCTCACCTTCATGTCATAATCATTAAGATCTAATGGATAAATTCCATATAATTCTTGCAATGATGGCCTGAAATAACTTCGAGGAATTTGTACTCCATTCTGTACAATATAAGTCCTGATGTGAGTGGCAATCCAACCCCATAAAACGTGAAATGGTACAACTATTCTCAAAGTAGATTTACCCATGAAGACATGAAGTAAAATCCTGTGAATCTTTTCTAAAATGGGGGTATCCAACCCAACCATTTTTCCCTAATCCAACATTGCCGCAATAACGAAGGTCCCTGGCCTGACGCCTCCCTTCAAGTCCCCGACTGGAAAGAGATAAAAGCTGAGCCACAAAGCTAAGAATCCCGCTAGATGAGTCTTCTTTGGGATCCTTTGATTCACCTCATATCCCCATTTATCAAACTCTCCTGCTTCTAGAGTTGGCTAGAATGTTCCAAGAGCACCCCTCTTCTAGGTTTTTGGGTAGGTGGTAGGACGGGTGGGCCTCTTATCATTGGATTTATTTTTCATGGATCCTTTCTCCTTCGGCTCCTTCTCCTTTGGATCCTTATCTTTCTTCTCAATGTGAAATATATTTACCCACTCCTCTGGATGAATATCCTTTCTAGAATAAGTTAAGGAGGTCTTTGAACTCTTAAGCCTATAGAAGATTTTAAATAACTCCGAGCCAAAGCAGGAGACTTGTCTGAATCATTCCAAGTCACCTTGGGGGGAATGAATTCATCACACATGTCGCCCAAAATTGGAGCCCCCAAGATCTTGTGGACATCACATAGACGGATGTCTACATCTCCATGAGACAGATGGAAAGAATTGGTTTCTGGGCTCTAGTGGCTGAGTATCTCCAGCATGAAGTTATCATTTCTATTAACATATGTTTTCCCAACCCAGCCAGCTTTTTATATTGCCACTCCTTTCAAATCCTCGAAAAAGTCTGCACAGGTTTGTCACACCTAGTATGCCCATATCCGAGTTGGCTTCACACCTCCCCCATGACGGAGGTCCCAACTTTTCTTCCAACCTTTGGATTGATCCATCTGAGCATTTCTGAATATTAAAGGATGAAAATGTGGTTGCAACTCGGGCTTATGAGGTTTTAGATCTGGCATACAAGGGCTGTGATGCATCATATGGGCCTTCTCCACTATTCTAGAATTTATAAATCCTCCTCCACATGAGATATTTGTTGAAGGAAATTTGGTGTAATTCTGAAACCACAAAAATGGGAGATAGTTCTTTACTTCTGGAATAGTAACTTCTCGTAGATGACCATAGCCATACAAAGGAAAATAAATGCTTTGGGGGAAGTCGTGATGATACTTCTTCAAATAATTATCCAAATCTAGGAGAGTGTTGTCGTAGACGGTATAATAATCATCTCCAATGATACTCATCATATCATCAAGTCACTTTCATTCCAGTTAATCAGCTATTCCAATTCTCTTGGGAGCCATTGATTCTGCACAAAAGTTGAATAATTAATTCTTAAGTAAGTTGATTTTTTCATAAAATTTGTGAGGGATTTTGAAAAAAAATGGCTAAGTCATTAAGGAGCACAAGTCTAATCTTGGCGCGTAGGTATGGATGTGTCGCGCAAGTATTAATGTGTCGCACAAGTTTTTCGCACACAGGTGTCACCACGCAAGTCCAGATACCTTGACAGAAGCGCGATAGTGAATAAAAGCAAACAAAAGAGAAACTTGTGCAACGAAGGTGACTTGTGCGAAGAGAGCTCAAAAATCCTGAAGTCGGTGCTATGTGTGAAAAATGGTCACATATTTATAGGCTAGGCTTCCAACCTACGCACCTAAAATACAATGCGCTCCAGCCTTGTGTGACTCGCACCTGCGCGATGAGTGTTGCACGCTGAACACCTGTGCGCCTCTTTCCCTTTGGTTTTATTATTTTTCTTAGAGTCACATCCTTATTCTTTCGGATCCAACTCTAAGGGGGGACTTTTTTTGACGCTCTTTCTCGTCACATTCTCTAAAACAATTGAATGGAAAAATCCTTAGTACAAATTGATTCATCCTTTTAAGAAAACATCAAAAATCAACAAAGGCATGAACGAGGAGTCTAATACCCTCGGGTCGCACAAGTTCCCTCACTGTCGTGCAAGTACACTTGCGCGCCACCTAATGGTCACACAAGTGACTTGAGCGCCCTCTTTGAATACCTCCCAGGGTCTTCTCCAGCCTATAAATACCCCCGGTGGGCCCCCCATTTGGGGAGGATTTTTTTCGTGAATTGATATACAGAGCTCTAAATGCCCAAGTCTATTCTTCAGGTCTTCCGAACACTTCTAATCTAATTCATTACCTAGAATGGAAGGTCTAAACATGAGGAATAAGTTATAAGTTTTAGAATTCACTAACACTTCCGTGCCTAAGTGTTTTTACCCTTAAGGTAAATGGACACAATTGTGCGCCTCCTTACCTACTCATTGAAACTTGCGCGCCACTCTTCTGGAAGTACCTCAGGATAATTATAAAGGCTTTGGTCAAGGATCGCCCATGTATTACCCTACTCATTAACTGTCAGCCATGTATATAGGTGTCGCGCAAGTATACTTGCGCTACCAAGACTTGCGCGCCCACGCAGTACCTGCGCGCCCACCAGGACTTGCGCACCCCTATCTTTTTGCGTGCCTCTCCTGCCTATTTAACCTCTCTCATGCCATTCCACTTCTCCAATTCAAGATTCAGTCTTCAAGACACTCTTCAAAGCCATTTATGGCATGTTTTCTTCAATGAATTTGTTATCTGAAAAGAATTTCATGGAACATATCTCAAAACCTAGTGATTTACACATCATTACATCACTAAAGTTAGAGAGTTCATTCATTCAACCTCATCCTTTAAAGATGAGAGAATCCATAACCTGGGCCTCCTTTTCAGAAGCAAGCCCCAGTCGAAATTCTCATTAATTTTGGAATCCTGCTCTGGAGTAACCCCCATGTCCACATTAATTTGGGCATCCTCCTCAAAAGTAATCCCCAAGTCCTCATTAAATTGGACATCCTATTTAGGAGTAAGCCCCAAGTCCTCATTAATTTGGGTATCCCCCTTAGGAGTAAGTCCCAAGTCCCCTAATCTGGGCATCCTCTTCAGGAGTAAGCCCCATCCTTAAGTCCCCTCCTAACTTGGGCATCTTCCTTAGGAGTAAGCCACAAGATTAGAGTATCCAAATCTCCATAAAGTACATATACCTATATGGACCCTGTTTCCAGGTTTCTTCCCTGAAGTATATCCTAATCTTCATTTATCTGGGCAGTCATACATAAAAAATCCCCACATTATTTCTCATTATCGCATCTTTCCTAGAACAATTGTCTGGTTTTACTAATACCTTTTTTTCTCACACCGACCATGACTCACGTAAGCATAAAGTGTAAAAGTAATTATGAAATATTTCTTTGAGCCATCAATTATTCATAAACATAAAACTCCATTACTCGAACTACGTGGGTGATGATTCATTTTCTAAACAAATGATACGTAGGTAGCCCATCTACGGGTATGATCCCAACTCAGAAATAATCCATATCCTTATGAATGACAATAAACTTCAAGTGCCCTATTGAGTGGATTTAAAACCAGTATGGTCATCATAATGACCAAGAGACTTTTATGTATTGAAGTATACCATTGAATAATAAATCTATAGAAAATACTGATGATTCTCAATCAATTAAGAACCTCGAATAAATATAAAAGATTCTATAAATTTCCTATATATTTAATCATTGATTGTCGGATCTAAAGGAAAGCTCAGTTTATACTTGGTAATGTAATAAGGATTCACGAGCATAACTTAAATCTATAAAGAGAGTCCCAGAGTAGAAAATAATTCCCCTCAAAAAGGTGTGATGAGTCCAACCTCCCATCCTCTCGACCAATGTAAATTCTTAAGCCTCATCAGTCCAAAACTAATGAGCACCTACCTTTGGAATTTAGGTTCAAATGGATATGGAATCATTGGATGTTTCCGGTTCTATGAACAAACCCATTAGAAACTGATTGGAATGTTTGAACCTTGAATCAATGAGGTCATCCCCAATTCCAGAGGTAAAAATCTCCCAAGAAGGATGAACTAGAAATTGTGTCCAATATATGGAAACAACCACCAAAATTGCACACAACTATAGATAAACATTTCAGAAAATAATGGGTTAACTCAATGAAGAATATCGTTTCGATGATCCATTATTCCAATAAGTAGATGGAAACTCTGTCCATTTATAATTTATATGTATAATCTGATCAATGAGGGGAATTAATAAATAAAAAAAGGCAAAGGTCGAAATGGAAGAGATAGTGTGGGAGAATTTTGAAAACGTATTTCTTAAAAAGTATTTCCCTCAAACTACTAAAAAAGAGGGAGATATAATTTCTCTATATAATTAAAATATATTGTAAATATATGAAAACAAATTATGAATAAATCATAAGGATTAAAATATATTCCTTTTGTTTTCTTATCAACTATGATAGAAAAATAGAAAGATTTTTAGTGGTTTAAAACCACACCTTCTAAAGGCTCTCTTAATCTAGTACATGGGTAGGTATGATGAAGTGGTTATATGTTCTCCCAAAGTAGGTATGGAGTTCGATAATGGAACCCTGGTTATGGAGATAAGAATATAATAATAGTGTTTTTAGGTTGTGATTCAGATGAAATGGGAGAAATAAGGATCCAACTACCCATATATCAACAATATGGAAAGAAGCATCAGTATCATTTCCTAAAATGGTTAAGGAAATTCATCAAGTGTGGGAGAGATGGCCACTAATAACATGAATTTTTATGATTATAGAAAAAGACAAAAAAATATGATAGAGGAATAGAGGTTATCACTTAATGAGACATACAAGGTTTAATGCCTCTAATATTAGGATCAAGGGAATTGTGAAATGAATTGCACTAAACCATGGTTATTTGAGGGTAATTAGCATCAGCAACCACTGAATCCATTAGGTCATGGAAAATATTATTCAATCATTATAACAGAATTGGAGCATGATAATGACTTCATAAAATATAATCTTTTTGTTCACTCAAAAATGGATTTTTTTTATTCTTGTTCTACAATTCCTTTATATCTTATATGTTGTCAAGAATTATTAAACCATATCCTAGATACCATTATATAGAAATATCTATTAAAATACATATTGTTGAAGTCATTTCAACTAATGTGCTGGAATTATCTCCATTAATTTTCTATAGGAATAGTCTTCTAGTGAATAACATGAAACTTCCATTGGTGAAATTAAATGATATAGAAGGAATGGAATGGTTCTCATTATATATAGAAAACATAAAATATCAATAAGAAAGATATTTTCATATTCTTAACCATATATCTATTTTCACTATTTAAAAAATAGAATGGTTGTTGGTAGCCTATGATGAATAAAACAGTTACCAAATGGTTGAGTCAAAGTATGTTATCAAACTAAAGGAAATTCCCATTTTAAGGAATACAATGATGTATAACAAGATGACATACTATGAATTTAAACATATTATGAGATATTGTTCTCAATATTTCCCATACTCATAGCTACTCTAATATAAATATTCATATATAGGATGGAACTAATCAAACAAGATGATTAAATGAAGTAGATATAGTAGAATTTTGAAAAATGGTTTATACACACTATTAAATCACCTCAAGGATCTCTAGTTAACTTCTTAAAAAAGAAGGATGGATCAATGTAGTTGTGAATAAATTATTAGGAGCTCAAGAAGATTTCCATAAATAAAAGGTATCCTCCTCTAACGAGTGATGATTTTTTTGATCAATTATGAGAATCTCAAATACTTCTAAAAATTTTATCTTTATTATAGATATCATCAACAGAAGGTGAAGAAGGAATATTTTTAGTAGACAACATTCCATAAAAGATATAGGCATTATGAGTTTATTTTGATTCTCTTCTAACTTTATAATTACCCTAAATTATCCTTGTATTATATCAATATAGTCTTTTGATATAATGTAGATAAGTTTTTTGTTGTTTGTGTTGGTGATATTATCATTTCCTACAAGGGAGAGGAAGAACATTTCGGAGCATATAAGAATTGTTTTTGTGAAATTAATGTATGTAGAAAAGTAATCTATATTTAAAAATTGTGGATATTGGATGAAAATGTTTATGTTATTGAGGAACATGATCACATGTCGGGGAATTTCAATAGATCCAAAAAAGTCATAGATAATTGGGGAATGATCCAGAACCAATGGTGACAAATAAATCTATAGATTCATTATATTGGCTATGTACTGCTGAGTTTGTGTGAGGAATTACACATCTTTTTCAAGCCTTCTAACAAAATTTTCTTTGTAACTATGATGCCTTGGTCAAAAGACCAACTAATTAAAATATATAATAATAGAAAACAAGGACACAAAATTCTAAAAGAGGGTAATTTGTTATAATTGTTTCATGTAATGGGATGTGATTTGTTGGGAGATTCTCTCTCCATAAACATTTGTTGTTAAGGCCATTATTGGATAGGCCATCTATAACCCTTTTCACCTCATCATAGTAATGGGAGATGATATAATTGATATATATTAGGTGTTGGAGGAAATCCATCCATCTTGCTGTGATGGTCAATACTTGTTGAACAACTCCATATATAAGAGCATGAATAATGTTAGTGGATTAACATTCAATATAATTTTTATTCCATCCATTATTCTTAATGATACCAACAAAAAATAATTACACTATACATATTTTCTTATAAAGAGGAGAAAAATCCACACGTTCTGTAGTGACATCCAAGAATATACCTATTTTGATATCTGTACCCAATTACATAGCCATTGCAGCTCACATTAGCTTTTGAGGCACCATCCACATTTATTATGACCTATCTAGGGGGAGGGGGTTTCCAAGAAGACTTGTTATATACCTTTCTCCTGGAAGAATCTTAATTTGATTCCCATTCGAGGAATAATAATAAGATCCATGAAAAAATTGTTGAAGGTACCTATATGCACCATTCCAAATTCAGTGATTTCAATGAGTCATTTCACCTAAGATTCACAAATATTTAATGTTTTATTATTGTGAATGATCAAATTTATTTTATACCCAATGACGTGAATCCATTCAGTAATAGATACTATGAAAATGTGTTCAATCTATAGAGAGGAATCCATAGATATGAATCTCTGAATATGAAGAAGAATGGTATACACACCTGTCTATATGTGAAAAATTAATGTCAAAAATGTATTTCCATAATGCCGAAGTTGTTCCACAAGAGAAGAATATTTTGTCAAAATCTGATCTATTTTGGTTATATATATGAAATTATGAAAACAATTGAATACCTAATAATTGGATGAAACAATCAGTGGTAATTCAATTATAGGCTATTTTCCAAACCATGGTGAATCTGGAGGTTTTAACCCACTGTTTATTAAAGATGTTTAACAAATAAAAATCATGGGTTTCATTAATTAAATTATCATTGTTGTAATGTTTAGAGTTTAAAACCCCATTACTAGCCATTCCCATACAAGGAAATAATTTGTGGTAGTCAAATGATATTTCATAATAATTGTATTGATCTTAGTAGGTAAATCAAATTATAGAGAGAACATGTAGTCATTTATAGATATATTAATATCAATAGGTAAAGTCTTCATGGAGATCCAGAAAAGGCTAATCACTGCACATTTACTCACACTAAGAAAAAGTGGATAATGATTTATGATATATAGTGACGTTTCAATGTATGGCTTGGGTTGTTTAGTCATGCATAATGATAATGTGATAGCACATTGCTCACGATAGCTGGTGATCCGTGAGAATAACTAATCAAAGCATGATCATTAATACGACGTTGTGTTCATGTAAATAGTTATTTGGAGGAACTACATCTATTGTGATATGTATGATATACATACTGATCAAAAGAGTCTATATAATATATTTACATAGAAGGATATCAACATGCATCAAATAAGATGGTTATATTTAATTATGGAAAAGGTTTCTTCTATTTACAACCATCTGAGAAAGGGGAACAAAATAGCTAATTAAACCATTAATGAAGTACCAACTACTGTATCTATGATGTAGATTTGTAAAGAACATGTCTTCTAATATATAAAAAGTGTGGATTGGGAAATCATAATGACATAGAATACATTCTGTCTTTTCCAAATTATTGCACAAACATATATCTATGATACAATAAAGGAGGCAGAAGGATATGATCAATGTGGCACATGGTAATGATATGGGGATACAAAAGATGGTGAAATAAGTAAAGGAAGGGAGGATATATGAGTTCCACATTGATGATGATGGTTTTATTAGTTTTGGAACATGTATTTGTGGTCTTTCATCACCTGTGATAAAAAAAGATATATTGTAAATTTAACACAGCTCATATTGCTCTATCCATCCTGGATATACCTATCTGTACCATGCTATTCGACAGACCAACTCCTGGTAAAACCTAGTGATGGATAATATAGATTTTATATCTTGGTAATTATTACATTATCACATTAAATTATGGAGATAGAATACCAAAGGGATGCTAAAACATTTCATATAATATCATTGAAATGGGATAATGTCACCATAGAAATTCTCAATTATCTCTTAAAACCCTCCATTGAAAAGAATCTGATATGAGTTGTGGTGGATTAACTGACAATGAAACCCCCTTTATCTCTATTCCTGAATATTTCTATCTTAAAAAAATTAATTATATATGTGAATGATGTGGTGAGGCTAAATGGGGTACCGATATTTATCATATCTCATCATGATTCAATGTTCCCATCTAAATTATTGAGAATCATTCAACATGCTATATATACTTAATTGAATTTCAGCATATCCTATCACCCCGAACCCAATGTCCAAACCGAAGGGACAATTAAGAAGATTGATCACATTGTAATAGCCCTATTATTATAATTTAAATTTATATGGGATCAATTTATTACATTTGTTTAGTTATTATATTAAAAAAATCCACTAGAGTACACAAATGGATCTATATAAATATTTGTGTTGGAAGTGATATAGAACTCCAACTTTTGGGAACAAAGTTAGGGAACAAAACCTACATGGACCTGATCGTATTAATTAAAAGACAATTAAGGTTGAAAAAATACAACAACATATAAAAGACACTTATATTTTGAAAAGGAGATATGCTGACAACTGTCGTAGGGTCATATAGTTCGATGTTGGAGACAATGGTTTCCATAAAATTTCACAATGGAATAATATAATGTTTTCGGAATAAAATAGATTATAATCCTTATACACATCTACCCATTTAATATCCTTGATCTCATAGAAGCGATGTCTTATATGATTACACTTCCACTAAGCAGGTCTCTAGTTCATGACATGTTCTATATTTCACTACTTCAGATGTACATATTTGATCCCTCGCATGTACAAATAAATGGTGTTGTATAAATAGATAATGATCTCCCATATGAATAGAATTTTTTCAATAACTTGTACAATAGATAAAATTTTCTATGAAACAACACAAATCACCCTGTCCTTATTTTATATATGATTCATAAGTATAAAGATGTGAAATTTGTACCAGAGGAGGTAATGAAACAGATGTAGCCCCACATATTCTCAATTGAGAATGTGAGTTTAAATTATATTGATGAAATTTTTAAATTGGGATATAATGTAACAACCCATAGTATATAAATTATAATTTACTCTTGAAATAAATGAGTGATATAATATACTCTATAGTATTATAAAAATAAACCAATTGAAAAAAACAATTAATAAACACTAATAAATTTTTTAGTAGTGAAAATGATTAAAATTCGAAAACTTAAAATTGAAGAAAAAAATAATTCAAATATAAAATAGGAAAATATAGATCGCCCAAATAAACAAGAATCATTTCCCCCACATCTACCAATATATAAAATAAAAAAATAGAATATCCAATCAACATTATTGAAAATCAAAATATAGAACCATGATATAATTGAGTTGAATAATGATTAAAGTCATAGATAAGTATCTACAAGAGGTCATGTGACCATTGGAATTGTAAGGTTACCATTGGAAGAGTAATGTGATAGTTAAAATATTAACATTGTCATTGGGATTAGTTATCTAATAGTGGGAATAGTTATTTTCCATAAAAATAAAAAGAATTTATAATGTAATATTTTTCATTATAAATTTGTTTAAATATAAATTTATTATTACCAAAAAAAATTAGTATTATGATTAAAAACCAAAAAATTAAAATCACATTTTTTATAAGATTTATTAAAAATATTATTGTAAAAATATTTATTTTTATATTAAAAATTAAAATTTACTATGTTAGAATTTTATTATGATAATATTAATATATTTTCATAAATCAGCTTGTTGAAATTTTACAAGGGTTATTGTTTGGTGATTTTATAAAATACTTAAATTTTTCAGTGAATGGTAAAAATATAGTTTATCACATAACCAGAAAATCTTAAATTACATATTTATTGATTTAAAAATTAACTAATAATTTATAGAACATAAAGTTCATACATATTAAATTTAATTTTATAAATAAGTCAATAATAACTTATAAAATTAATTTTTGAAACCAAAATAACATTCCAAATTATAGTAATATAAATTCTTACATTGATATGTTATTTTCTCATTTTTCCAAAATTTCTTTTGACTAAATTGTTGGATTCGAATTATAAAGAGAAAAATGTCTAAAAATCATGTTATATAATCCATATATGTTTGATAATGTCAAAAAAATATCTATTATAAGGTTTATACTAGATATAATATTTTATTCAATAGTTTATTCTTAAAATACCCCTCTCCTCTTGTATAACTAACCACATTATCATCCATTGGGAAACCAATCCTTGTGGAAATTCTAATGCCCATTTTCTATCCAAATCCTCCCTCTCATGTGAAGTAGGATTCATATGGAAATTATTGGGTAATAAAATACCATTCACCATGAGATTTATAGTGTTGTAAAAGAGAATCTACCCCGAAAAGGGAGTAAGTATCTACTAACAATTCCCTCTTCTATTATTCTCTTTATACATATTCATTAGAACTCATTTTAAAACAATATATTATAATATTAATTATTTAGTATTTTTTAAATATATTAATGATTTTAAACTAATATATTTATCATATTTAGAAAAAATTTAAATTTCATACATCACTTTCCCTCTCTTTCTCCAATGATACGTCAAAGGTTTGTTAACCACCAATAGAGAAAATTCCATGTAAATGAATATAATAACATTCATGGATTTATATTATGAAACAAATAAAATTTATAACCCTATAATTATATTTATTATAGGATTCTATAATTAATTTTTCAAATGTATAAAATAAATTAAATTATAATGAAAATATCAGTCAAAACATGACGTTTTTATGTAAAACATGATATCAAAATCACTACTTGATATCCAATGAGATTAGGAAATATAATCCAATTAATATATATTATAAATATTCATAACAACGAAACTAAATTACTTTTGGATCAATGATTTTAAAATTATATTTTTAGTATTCACGAGGCACAAAAGTGAAAAAATAAAAATGTAATAAGGGGATTCTCGAAAACTACTCCTTTTCCATGGGTTATCCATTCTTCATGATATCATTTTAATTAATACATATCTAATGTTCCTTAAAAATAAACTCATTATTATTCCATTTCATTAGTATATACATGCTTCCTAAATCATTTTATGAAAAATATAATAATTTTACAAAATAACTATTCATTCCAAAAAACATCTATGGCTACTCTTTATATTTTTATCTTCTTCACCCAATAATTATTTTAATTGTTAAAAATATATTTTCCCTTTTCAGTTGGGAACCCCATTGTTATTTCTGAAATCTGGATTTATTAAATCCTTGTGAACCAAATTCCCTTCAATGGGTTAATTCATTTCTAGGATTGTAATACATTTTATGTGGCATGTGTGATCATGTAAATGTTATGATGTGATTGGTGGGCCTAGAATTATATATCCCTCTAATGTGTTTGTTAATTTTATATATTTGATGAGTTGATTTTTATTATTCATCAACATTATTCTATTTTTTATTTCAAATTTATGAATTTAGGATTATACCAAAATGATATTCATGAACATGATGCTATCCTTTTTCCCAAATATGTGTGGTGATTGACCACTAAGACATGATGTTTAATTTTTGTGCATTTACACATTTGATGCATTAATAAGATGATTATGTGATGTTATTGATGATAATCCGATGATTATTATTTGGTAATGATTTTGTTCACCCATTTTATATTGATTCATAATCATTATTCACCATCTTATGGGGTTTTAGCTCACCCATTTAATTGATATATATCCTCAGGTAATTACTTGTACTAAATAGAAAATGAGGGACAATAAAAAGATATAGAATAAGGAATTAAATAATTTTTATGTCTTATTGTGTATGTATTTTTTAAGCCTAATTTTTATATAACACTAAAACTTTTGATCCATTATGTGTATATCTATTATCATATTTTTCTAAAAAATAATGTAACTGTTATTAATGAGAATGTGGGGTTCATTTATATTTATAAATAATACACTATATATTATATATTATATATTGAAGAAAAATATTTTCTCATGTTAGATTCCACCGAAATAATTACTCCATATAAATCACCTCCATTGGCTTTTATCTTTGTTATCATATCATGTAACTATAGATTTCTCAATTATGAAACATGTTTGTTTTCAACGCCGATAATTTTTTAGTTAGATCAGTTCCTTGATATATTTCTTCATGATATATATAAAAAAGTGACTAAAAAAATTTTCTAAATCATTTTTTTCATGATTCTCAATCTAGCTACGTCACACATGAACTATTATCACACCAACAAATAAATAATAAGATCACCCATCATATTTTATGAAACCATAAAATATATTGAGAACTATTAAATATTTAGTTAAAGGTGAATCTCTGACATCTTTATGATGTGGATTGTGTTTTTCCATGAAGAACCTACCTTTTTTTATTCATTACTTACATGATGTGTATGTCAATATTTCAAAAATAACACCTGTAAAAATTTCTTCACATATTCCCATTTTATTCTTCCTCGTTTTCCTCTTATTTATTTATTTCTCTATTTTGAGAAAAATTCTTCCTTTGTAATATTCCATTATCTATTAGTTTTTCGTACATCCATATTCGATATTTCTCCCCTAAAGGTGCTATATTCCACTGAACAAAACCTCTTTACTTATATAATGTGTTTTTAAAATAGTAAGGCATGTTCGATGATTTTAAAAGTGTATTTCCATAAAAATCTACAAAGTATATGTTATCATAGATGAATCCCACATTAAGATCATTTCAATCCTCTAATGAGATAAAAAATCTACATATTTCTTCTTTATCTTAAAAATATGTATTTATTATTTATAAGTGATTAGGTGTGATAGTATCTAAATTCGTGCTTGATGCATCTTTAGTTTTGAAATATTTTATCCTATAATATCAGAAAATTGGTTTCCATATTATGATATTTTATTATTGTCCAAATATTCATCTTAATGAATTCTCTATTGTATTATGGATTAAATAATTTCCTTTCAGAGTGTTTGTTTTCTTGTTTACCATGTACATTCCTTTAATTATTGGATTCTCTATTGTAATCCTTTCATGAATCAATAATCATTTAGACCAAAGAGGTAACCTCGAGGTTCCCCTTTTCCCATTACATATCAATTATTTTATTCAATATCCATTTTCTTGTCATCATTTAAATTTTTATAAAAATATTTATGTAAACCATGTGTGATCATCCATTCCATATTTTATTCTCTATTAAATATATATATTGATAAGGATAATAATTTATAACAAATATTATCATATGAATATTTTTTATTATAATTTTATTAGTTTCTATTTTTATATAATATTAATCAATTCAAATATATAGAATAATCATTATTTTATAATTTAGGTCTACCTCAACTCACCCAAGCCTCTTATTCCCCGTTATCCATTATTGAATAAATAAAATATATAGTTTATGAGTGATTTATGGTTTTAGTATATTTATATCAAGGTACTGAGTAATGTCTTGACTTCCAACCAAAATAACAAGATAGTTGACTAGATACAAAAGCATCTACTTTCACGGACTGTCCATTCCCTCTAATATTCATGGGAAAGATTAAATTTAAAATTTTTATATATCCTCCATAACCATGTTATATTTAGAAATATTAATTAATGAAAAATTATTAATCGTGATTTTATATTTAATCACCTCATGAAGATTCTTATTATTATTAATCTTCTACTTTCATTTTGTGAAATTTCATTTTCGAGTAGACTACTAAAATAATAGAACCTTAAAACAATATTTTCAGTTCTCATTAATATGGGTTCATAGACATTCACCCCAAGCTATAACATCCCATTTAAATTTTCGTGGGTCTTACACTCCTAAAATGAGGTACTTAAATGAGTATTTTTCATATTATAGTCAATGAAAAATATTCATAGTTGGTACTTATATATCTATACATGACCCATTCATTAATTTTGATTGGTCAAATTTGTGTCTTGAGGAATATAATCTTTCACCACCTTGCCAAAATCATATAAGAACATCAGAATGTTTTCATCCATTCAACTTATTTAGTTCCTTATAAAATATAATTACTCATAATATATTTTATATGATGAAATACAAATAGATTTTTATTGAAATATATGTCAGAAATTTTTTTATCTGAAAACAATTTCAGAAACCAGGACACCATGTCAGTATCAAATATCTAATATTTAATTTTCATTAGTTTATGATTCACTAAACTAATATAAAATTAATAAAATCCAATAATATAAATAGGACAAGTATATTATGGAAATTAGTTACAAATAAATATACTTGAATCATTGGAATAAAATTATTATTTAATATCTCAAAACGATTCCCTTATATTCCATCAAACTTCTAATATTTTACGGGATAACATGGGGAAGTACATTAGAAATGGGATGTGTATAAATCCTCTTAATGTAATAAAAATGTATAAAATTATTAATTTAATTCATTATTGAAAGATTCATATCATGGGGACCTAAATGTTTTGATAATTATTAAATTTACTATCAAAAAATGATATAATACGTCAAAATCATTGAAACAATGTAATGTGGAATGGACATTATTTTGAGCATCATTAATATATTTCAGGGAGAAATTCCTAGACATCATAATTTATAATTAATTTTTTAAGATACTATTTAAAATAAATATAATCCCATGAGCTAAAAATTCTACCCAATTAATTGTTAGGATATATAATTTCGGTCTCACCCATCACATTCACATTATGAACATGAATTTTTATGCGACATAGATAATACAATAGAAGAGAATATTTGATATATTTTAATCCTAAGATCAAGGACTACGTGTTAAATACATGGGATTAACTAGTAAATTTTTCTATAGACACATATATGTGAATACTGTTGAGTATAAATTTGGATGGGTATTCACTACACAAATGGTTGGTATGAAAAAATGACAGGATAATTTCAACAGAATAAAAGGTGTACATAAATATTCATGGGAGAGTTTAATAATATTTAAATATGAACCATAATTACATGGAAATAATATATAAAAAGTAATAGGATATGTAAAATAATATTACATGATGAAAAATTTGAAATCAAATTGTGTAATACAGAGAAGTTGTTTGATAAAAGTAGAGAGGGTGATAATCCCTTACACAGGTAGAGTAGTGGTATAGGTAAAGGTTATAGAATGAAGGGATAACTAATATATCATTATTAAAGAGTAAATTATATTGTAAAGAAATATTTATAATGAAATGAAAACATAATATTTTGAGATACAAAAGGATATATACATATAATGTCATTAAATATAAAATGCTATAGTTATATCTCTTTCCATGAGAGGGTGACTCTAAATGACTTCGGTGGGATTCATAAGATCATGGTTACAATATAAGATATAATTAGATTGGGAAATGGATATAAAATTAATTCTCTATTTTTTAGTGAAAATGATTCGGTTTTTGAATATGTATTGATCGATAAATAAGAGGGTATTTCATTAATAATTTTTAAACATAAGTTTTGAACTCTATATATTAAAATAATAAAAACTCCCTCCTTCACATTTTCTTCTCCATTTTATATAATAATTTTTAGTCAATTAAAATATTTTATTATGAAAATAACCATTAATATTAAAATTATATCAGTACTGATGTGGAAGTAATTCAGGTTCGTAAAGAATTTATTTTAAAACATTAAAATATAATATAGGTTTTGTAGGATTGAGTATTGAATGATAAAATTATTCAAATAAATCAATAACAATTTATATTAATGATGAATCCAATATTTGGTCTTTCAAGAAATTTATTGAATTTACTACACTACTTTAGGACTATAATTATGTCATAAAAAGACTTTATATAAAAATATTATTGAATTTTTAATCAAAAATTCGACTTATAAAATTATGTAAAAACCCCATGGATATTTTCATCATGGTGATTTAAAAATAAAATATCATATCAAAAAAGTATCTGAAATATGAAAATATCCACTAGATAACATTATTTACTAACAACACTAGTCTTTCCGATACTATCGACATTTAGACCCTAATTAAAATTAAATTGGAATACATTGAATTATATTATAATATGTATTTAAACTGATATTTTCATATAATATTGTTTTATTAAAATATCATTAATTTTAAAAATCATGAAATTATTGAAATATTGTTTCAATTGATAGAAAACATTTCCCAAATATAAAATATTTCTTTCTTTGTATCAAAATATTTTGTTAGAAAATATCATTATAAAATCATCTATTATGTAATAAGAAAGGAAAAATATAATAATAATTTAATTAAAAATAAAATATACATATTCATATTACTTGGGTCTATATACATAACCCCTTATTGGGCCAATGTATTCTCTAAGGATTATGTGTGTCATATTAGTTCATTCGTTGGATGTTTCAGTAAACATGGATTAGAATATTATATCAATAAGATTAAAATTATCATGTAAACCATTTCTCTCAAGCCTATGATTTTGAATCATATCCAACAAATGTTCAAGGGAAAATCCCACTGATTCTATCTCCCATGGATTCTTTGAAATATGGGATTTATATGGTATGGTTCTATTGGTTGACGAAATCATTTCTTCTCTCATTTTAAATTATACTTTATCATGAACATTAATATATATTAATCACGGTAGTCAATTTAAAATGGTTATATTATTAGTGTCTAAGATTCATAATAGGATTTTAAATATAAAAACAAATAATATTATAAAATAAAAATATTTAGTTCATGTTTTCTCTATAACAACATTTCATAATAATGAATTTATTCATTTAAAATTTATTTTAATTTATAATATATCATATTCATTATAGAGATAGTGGGATAATTGCCTTCAAAAAAATTCTTATTTTCCAAACATTTAATATATATCTTGTTTCTATGTTAGTATGAAGACATTAAATCTTGTATTATTACACTTTGTGGTATCAATATATATTATAATTTGATATAAAATGTAAATGAACAAATAATATTGGAATAATACATTAATTAATAATAAATGATATTACAAAGAGTATCCATAAGGTTTTAGTTAGTGTAAAATTGTAGAATAAAGCTCATTGTTTTGGTGGATAAAATCATAGGGAAGAAACACTGCTAGTCCATGTGAACTCCCACTTATTTTCTAATCAGGAAATTATTTAATGAATGTATTGGATAGTTTATATACATATAGATATTCTTGAAGAGTTTATTAACATGGTTGTCTCTTCTAATTCATCATATGTCACTAAGATGCCTTGAATCTTCATCTAAAAATAAATTAACTTTTCTGGCTATTCTTCCACAGTCAATAACTTCTTATTCATAATATATCAACCCCACATTGTACAGGTTAAATCATTTGTCTTTTACATATGATAGAATCATCAAATTATACCCTCAATTTGGGAAACATAATGAATTATAATTAAATTAATGAAATCAATTTATATAAATTTATTATTTCATTGATATCTTTCCTATTATGTAATTTTGATATAGAATTATTCTTTGTCTCTTTCTTACTGATTTCATATCTTAATATCAAATATTAAATGAGGATCCTTCCTTTTCGTGAATAGGAAATAAATTTTTTATAGTTCCTCCTTTTTAACCCTACATCGTAGTGTAATGGTCAATTATTATTTCTATACACCACTCTAATTGATTAATGTTTTCTGAAAAAGTGAATTTCAATATAAACATTAAATCAAAACATAGTAAACTCCTAAAATTCATATCCACCATTCTATAATTCAGTGTCTCATATGGTATATATGATCTCCATAAAAATGCTTCATCAAAATGGGATAAAAATGCTCAAGGAATTATAACATCACTCTCAGACTAGTCATTGGTGTGACATCCTGCTTCACTATATTGAGATAAGTTTAAAGATTATTCTATTCAACAAACTGAAATATGATGATATATCTATTTTAATTATATAAGGAATATGGTGTGATTATTCTAAATCATCTAAATTTAAAAAAATATTTTAAAGAGATTTTCTTCATTAAACTAGATATATCATTGAACGATTCATTGATGAATTCAATAATTCCTAATATGGAATGTCTTTCAGATTATTTGATTGAGTAAATAATATCCATAACCAAAACAATAACCCCACATAATTTATGGAATATGACACCATCCATGCCATGATTATCCAAACTGTATAATCATTGAAATTATAATGATCATCATAACAGTGTGAACTATTTTACATGACATTTATAAACCCTATTAATTGTTCGATGGAACCATAAAAATAGATCCTATAGAACCTATTCCAATACATTAATCTCCTCTTGTGAATCCACCTATAGTAACCTCATCCTTGTCAAACTCTTTTTAATCTTGTTCAGACCACTATATATTGTGTCATATTCAATGATCACGACATATAAAGATATTAAGGGACATCTCTACTCCTCTCCACTTTTGCTCCAATGTTAACCCCATATACAAATAATCTATATGTATCCTCATTTCGCTTCACCATTAGTGACTCACTCCTTCATTATTGATATATTTATATCAAACACTAGCAATAATTGACTCCATTAATTTAAAATAAATCAAAAATATTAAAGTTGGTTCCAAAATATATATATGAATGAAAAGTAAAAAGAACATGGAAAAATTAACCCCTCTTAATATCCAAACAATGATATTATGGAAGGGAATAAATTAGTATGACGTAAATACATAATAAAAATAAAATCTCTTCTCATAGTAAAAACAAGGTCCATAGATAAGATTACAACTCCAAATTACATCATATAAATATTATCCCCTCCCATAAACCAAATCATATTTATTTTTTCTTTGCATATAGTATAGAATTATTTGGTCTCAAATCATATCTGGAGTGGGAATATAATAAAAAGTGGGTTTTCAATAATAGTCAAGGCACAAGGAATGCATCAATAAAGCTTCAATAAAGTAGAAATATTTTAATAAATAATTATATTAAATTTATATTATTGATGGTAATGAATTTAAATAGATTCAATAGGATATAAATAAATTCCTAAAATTATCAACACAATTTTAAGGATTATAAATAATTTCATGAAAAATATATTTCAGTCGATAAGAGTTTAGATGAGAAGTTTTCTTCATCACAGAATCCATGAAGCTCAATAAAAATTGTCCAAATCTAAGAACAAAAGAATCCATTTTTATCTTAATTAGACATGTAAAATCACATACGTGACTATGAAATAAACCATAATCATCAAAAATAGGTAGACGGGTCAAACCCTTTTATAGGTGACCTTTGATGACCCCCACTATAACATGGAGATCTCAAGAATTTTCATGGTTCTACTAGTCAACAATATATCATAAAACCAGTGATTTTTAAATGGTTATCCTCGCTCTTTATACATTGATTTGTTTGTATAAAAAATATCCATGACCATATAGAAGACCGCCAACACAGAATTAATAAATCTCATTCATTGTTTAAAACGTACCACCAATCTGGCCCCATAATAGAGTAACCACGCACACTATTTTAAAAAAATGAGATAATCTTGGACTAATGTTGAAACAATGGAACCATGTCCATTCAAAATAGAATTTCAGCATTCCCCCCATTCCTATAGGGAATTATTTAAGAGATTGTACTCAAGGTAACCACCTTTATAGAATGATACATTTCTACATATTCCATAGAGTTACTCTTCTCTGACTCCCTAAGAACCACATCCATTGAAATGGATTTCCACCATGGTGTTGGGACCACCACATACATCAACTGAAAAACCATGTATGCATTATGATGGAACTCACTTAACCATGCAACAAAATGGAATCCCCTATAATCGGTACCCCCTCAAAATGGTTTCATAACTATATATGTTCTTTGTACACAACTAAGGACATCCCCCAGGGCCACAGATATAAAAAGACAAACATAGGTCACTAGGAAACCTACCACCATGAGTGTTCACCCCCCCCCCCCAAGAGCCAAAACAAATATAATGAGCCTTTTTAGGACCTATGAACTCTATCTCAACCAAATTAAATACTGATTAAGGAAAATAGAAATAAATTTAAACAATACAGTACATTACATGAGATATTTTACAATCAATTATCATAATGGAATATTAAAACAAAATATGTGGAATTGTGAATTTTTGCCACAATACATTAATAGGGAACCATTAG
This sequence comes from Viscum album, assembly GCA_963277665.1. Lineage (NCBI taxonomy): Eukaryota > Viridiplantae > Streptophyta > Magnoliopsida > Santalales > Viscaceae > Viscum > Viscum album. Next base: position 1,553,341,924 of record OY728121.1, on the reverse strand, counting down.
ACCTCTAACTAAAAACATCATCTTGTGTTTTTTCTTAGGGAATCAGAAAAATTTAAAAATCTGATAAGAGAAAATGGTAAAACCATGATTTCATTCCTCTAAAATTGAATAAAAACCCCAATGAAATAACTAAACCACATTATTAAACACCATAATATTTCCCCTATATGAATACTTCAGAGAGTCAACCCTATAGATTGGATTCATACAATATCTCTATAATATAACCTGACTATTTCCTTATATGGAATTTGATAACCAAAACATAAATAATTAATACCAAAACATATGAAGAAATATATATCACATAGATATCCCTTACAACATTTGATACAAAACCCTTCATGAATATTTCATTAAATTCCAACATGGTGTATCCAATATGGGTCACAAAAATTTATATTTCACTATCATTATGTAAAATTATGAATATTATAAAATATAAATGTGAACTTAAATTATTTAGGATTCCAAAATAACTTGATGAAAATCTCAATATCTTCTAATTATTCCTTAAACTCAAGGATAGATACCCCACTACAGATCATTGGTGCATCGTAGTAGTATAAAATTGAAAACACATCATCCCACGATTAAAAATTATTATAACCTTACCCATAATCTTGATTATTTTAAAAATTAATATAATTTTACCATCCTTAAAAAACATGGTTATAATATGTTGCATAATCACTGTTGTATACCCCTAATCTAGATTAACAATAGATTGTGGGTGTGAATATGCGGTTTACTATTTACATATTATTTCTTTTGAATTTAACCTATATAAATTAGTATGTATCTTGATACATTCAACATAATCTATCAGCCTCACCATGAGTTTAGTGGTGAAATGAAATGGGGTAGTGCATAATATTTACATAGGTTCATATATGAAAGGACTACTCAGTTACATTGTGGTTAGACACACCATCGTGTACCATTCAATATAAAATATGTGATTACAAATTTATTAATCCCACTGAGAGGCTTCTTTTTCTATTGTATCCACAAAAATTTCTTATTTTTCATGCCCTAACCATGATACTCCATATACTATATCCAACAAGAGGAGTTCATCTACCCCTCACACAAACCAAGAGGCTTCACCTATATTGAAGTATTTGATCCACTATTAGTTGATAGTTTATCTTCCTCTACATGATTTAAAGATATGAATTACTCATGTACTCTCCCAATAACATTATCAATTCTAGTCGAGAGACTTCGTCCATATTTGGTGCAATCTTGATTCAATTCATTCTTTTAATGGTTTGGAACACTAATTTCATCTCCCTGAATGACTCCAAGTTTCATACCCATTATTTCATTGATAAAATATTTTATTGGGATATCAAAGTATACAATGTTTTATTAAATTTCACATATCCTTCATGAAAATATTTATAAAAAAATGATGTTCATGGGAATAACAAGAAATTAAATGATATAAATTTATTCTTTAAATAATCAATTAAATGTTTTTATAAATAAACACATTTATTTATTTACTCTATCAAACAATAATTTTTCAATGACCATGGATAATATATTTATCTCCACACCTTTCAATACCCAACTAATATGGGGTACATCATTTCATCCATTCTCATTTGAAACAACCCCGAAAAATTGTGTATTTAGTTCTTCATTATATATAACAAAACTGATTGAATTGTTGTTTTTTATTCCTTAAGGATAAAAACTTATTAAAAAACCTAAAGAGTTTTAGTGGTTCCTTATAATTCTCATGAGACTTGAAAACCACATTCTTATCACCCATCGAGCATGCATGTTTGTATATCAAATACAAGAGGATATCGTGTGTCATTTTATTCTTACTCAGGTATGTAATCACCCATGGATCCCATATATTCATGCATGTAATTTATCTAAAAATATATGCTTCAAGACTCAGAATTACCATAATTTATCTATTTAACAAATAAACCACAATTCATTGTAATAAATAAACATTCATGTGCTCTATTTCATCATGTGAAAATAAATATCACTACACACTGTCTGAAAATATTAAATTTTTACGTGATTGTTTCAGGTTATATGTTTTTAAAATGGAGTATTCAATTTGATTAAATGTGACTCCACATCACACGACCTCTTAATATAATCATTTTATTTTCATGAATGATATATAGAGCTACTTGTATGATGATTTTTTTATACCTTTCATTAATAAATGTTCTTTAACATAGTCTACATGATAGACTTCATTATATGATCATCATGTATGAGGTTCCACTAATTCAGGTGTAGAATTGCATGAATATCGTGTATTGCTTTATTTTCAGAACTGCATGGATTATAGGAGTTCATCATTTCCATCAATTGGATTTTTGGATGATCGTACATGATTTTTTCATCTGTACAATGGTTGAACTACTATTTCATAAAAGGCATTGATCGTGGATGGTGGAATAAGTAGTAGTTTTATTAATAAAATGACATAGATCAACCAAATTATATGGATAATAAATGTTTTAATCATTAAATGATGTAGGAATAGTACCCACATCCCAGTTTCCCATGTCGATCATCACATGTATTGGGGAAATGGAATAACATTACACTAAAATAGAGAGGCCAAATATCAATAGCCCCTATTGGTATTTCCCCATGCTACTTCCCCCTGCCCCTATGTCTCCCTGCCTAGTGGCATGACTAATGGTCCCCGCACACTATGCGGTCCTTATACATGGGATATATCTTCACTGCCTCTTATGATCATTCCTGAGATACTTCCCTTTGGTGTTTTTGACCACTAGGTCCCTCATGAGCCCTTTGATAGGATGAGTAAGGCTAGAAATTGGGTCTCCATTATTTTTAATAAAAAATAATTCCTTTCTTCAAACTCTTCCCCCCAAGATTCCTTATTCAAATTATAATTCTAGGTTAACTCACCACTTTATATTATTATTTAATAATTATTACTGAAAAAATATATAAATTCCAAATTCATTATGGTTTCCTTCATTTCTACATCCTCATGATTTTAATCATCAATATGGTCACCAAGTATTTTTCATGAAATAATATTGACATAATTTATGAATGATTATGAATCAATATTTTAATTACATAACATTCCTCAATTATGGTTAATTAAAATAAATATTTAAATGTTATGCACTTGTTGTATCAACTTTTAAAAGTTCAAAAAACACATCTTTAATAAATTTAAGAATAGAATCTACAATCATCAAATTTTAGATGTAAAATTTCTCGGAATGACATACAAATAAATTTCCTGAGTCCATAACAATTCATTATAAATTACCACATAATACGAACTATCCAAAAATATACATAAATATAATTGAAAAAATTAAATCACTAGACCCAAAAATGTCCCTCTTTTTATTTTTTTGTCAATATATCTTCACTTATTAAAAATTCATTATGTGTATTGAAAACATTATCCTCCTTGATAGATAAATTCAAAGGATAGTTTTGGCGGTCTTCTCATACAATATCAATATCTAAAACATGCTCTTATCCCCTATATGAAACTTTCTTGATCACTTCTTTGAGGGAATATATCACAAGGTTTTCTTACTGAAGTTCCATAATTTAATCACCTCTAAGTCTATATTAGTTATCCCAGTGTATAATAAAAGAGAGATAGAACCAGGGTTGTCTAAGCTTTTTATAAACTATTATGAATTAAAAATAATGATTAAATATTCTAAATTATCATATCAGGGGTTGCACAAAATCATATTTATCAATTAAAATACTAAATAATGAACATACTTCAACAAACACATTATAATGTATAGGATTAAAAAATATATCTCCGCCTTTTTCTCATATTATCTTGAATTAAGAAGAACCCTTAATTTATATGATTAATATAATTAATAATAATAGTTTGATGATTTATTTTTATAAATTAACATCCAATTTAATCAAGATGTTCAATAATTCCACATTACCTATGTAGTGAGTTTTTGATAGTGGAATCTCAACAATGATCCCATTCAATGGATTCACACTTATATATCATCATGGAAAAAGATGGATTCCATGATGAAAAAAAACATACACTTAAACTACCCACTTGTTTTCTTATAACATTGAATATAATGGGGATTAAGAAAGAATATCTTGTTCCATTATGAAAAAATTGAAGGTGGGTTTTTTCAATAATTCTTGCTTTATTATTATTTCCTATTTCATTTAGGGATATTCATTCATTCTTGTTTACAAGTTTCGTTTATTGTCCACATATTTTTAAAAATTGACTTCTTCGCCCTAGGGAATATATGTTCCACCCCTTTACATCTTAAACAATCTATTTTCATATTTTTTTCGTTTCCCCCAATATAGTTCATGTGAGTGATTAGATTTTGGTTATTTATAATACATTTTTTTGTTATAATTTTCATTCTCCAAAATAGTATTCCCAATTTCTATCATAATAGGCCTTTTAATGTATAATCAATTTCTTTTTAATTAAATAGCATGGTTTATCTCCTAATGGATTCATAACCTTTTATTACATTCCTCCATGATTAATTATTTTCTATATAATCATTGATAGAACAAATAAAACATTTTCCAAAAAAATCAAACCTCAATTGGAATCTAATATTGATATTAAAAAACGGATGGAGCAATTCTGACATATTTTGTCTTGTTTTATTTGAAATATCTACTCATGTTCATCCCAAATTTTCTACATCAAATAAAATTTGGTTATTTCATTTTTTTGGAATTAAATTTCTAGATTTTCCATGGGTGAATACATTTCATTATGTTCATCATTTTGTTTTCTCTTTATTTCTACACACATTGAATTACATTTTGGAAGAATATTCATTTTTCCCTTAAGGTGTTCATATTATCTTCAAGATACCTTATTTACATATCATTCTTTTCTAATTGAGCACCCATGGTAGAATTATTCATAACTACTATTCTCATAAATTCAATTTTTGTTTTTAGATATATGATCTTATCCTTCATCTAATTCTTAGTGTCCATTTTCATTATAATATCATGAGAATGTTCTCCTATCATATCACATTTCTCCTTAATATTTTCTCTCATTTTCATTCAGTTTATATTCGAAGCTAATTCTTCTATCCACAATTTCTTATTTCCCAGGGTTAAATATTTTTCATTTAAATAATAAACTTAATGAATTATTCTCCTCTTATATTCATTTACATTTCAAGATATTTTCATGGAAAAACTGTTCTATTTGTTTTCCCTTCATTAAAAGAATATCAATTATGTTTCATATTTATGTGATACTTTTTATGAATAAATTGTTTCTTCACACAGGGGATAGTGTCATAAATGAATATAGGTTCATATTTTACCTCAATTTTAGTGAAAAACATTGGTAATGTCTTCTTATTATCATTAATGGAAAATATAATTATTTCATCTCTGAATTAGGATGGCTAGGATAAATCAAATTTCTTTTTAAAATTTCTATAATTCATTATTTTAACATTTTTATACATTATTAAAATAAGGTTAATGAAAAAATGTATTTCATTTTATGATTCCATCATCAAAAAAACTTAGAAATTTAGAGGTTACCTACTCTTTGATACAACTTTTAAAGCCCAAGGAAAGATTAACTAATGAGTGGGAGGAGGGGAGTAATTAATTTAGTATTAAATAATTCATTATATTAAATTTAGCATCATGAAACTGTTAATGTTATAGGTACACTCAATATAATCTATCAACCCCACTTCATGTACAATGCCTACATAATATATTGCGTCGTAAGATATTGATATCTTTGTAAATGAATGTCTAAATCATTTCCATGTAAACTAGTCACTCCAATATGGATTCTTAACTATCAAAAAAGATAAAACTATTATATGAATCCAACCAAAGAACTCTATTTTATATTGGCTCCAAATTTATAAATCCTTATCTTTCTCCAACTAAGAACTCCATCTATTCTTGGCTCCAACAAGAACACATCATCTTCCACCAAAACTAACTACATGGAATCACCTCAAATGAATGATTTTATCACCTATAGGTTTATCATTGATATTACTAAACTAGTTTGGATTATCTAAATTCCTTATGTACTCCCTCAAGATATTCAGTAATTATGGCACCAAAACTTCTATATTTGGTATAATCTGGATTCCCCCCAATTATTGAATTCTTAGTCACTTTAATTTCTTTTTCTTCAAATGCTTCGTGATTCATACTAATTCATTCTTCGTTCTAAAAAAAGTATTTTGATATCATAAGATATTGTTATTCAGTACATATATCATCATCATCAGGCACATATTTATACCTAAAAACGTTGTTCTTGGAAATCTCAATAAATTCCATTATATAAATTTAATCATATAAATAAAAAAATAAGTGAATTTATAAAAAATAAAATATTATTTCATTCCTACAAATAATAATACCAGAATGAACATTATAATTTTTTTATTTCCCAAACATTGAATTCTCATTAAATGATGGTATTTAAATTCATCATTTTTCAACTGAAACACCCAATTAACATTGGGTATTTTTCCATCACATACCAAATTCACGAGTGAACTGTGGGTTTTTATTATTCATGGATAACATCTCATGACAAATACCAAAGTAGTTTAGGTGCTTCTTTCTTCTTCTCATGCTTCATAAAACCCACCATTTACTCACCCATCAAGAATGCATTCATGTATTTCAAATACTCTAAGAAATAATTTAGCATGTTCCTATCATGTAGTGAATTAGTCACATGTGACTCCCCTATCTTTTTTGAATATGATTCATCTCCAAATGGATTTTATGGGCTCATAATAACCACTACTTATATAGTTAATAAGTACAATGTAGATAATTAAATTACATGATTTCATGGGTACTCTACTTATTCAAATCGTTAATAAATACCTTATCTAACAATCTGAATCTCAGTTATTTTACATTGACATTTTTGGTTTCTCTCTTATTCATATAGATTATTCCTTTTTGAATACTCATGTATCAACATCACAGTGAATCATAACATCTTCTTTCTATTTTCATTAATGAAATTCCGAGATGCTTAAATTAAAAATTTCCATCATAGATATGCTTAAATATGAGTCTTTAACATCTTCCAAAATATTGGCATCCTAAGGAGATCCTGAAGTATGAGTTTCACCATACTCATGCTTGTATGTTCGTGAATACCTTGTATGAAATGTTTTTCAGTCTATTGTAGATGGCAGGAGTTCTGGTATTGATGATGAATATGGTACTTGATTTGTCATAAATCTCAGATCAGTCAAATCAAATAGATTGGAAATGTATATATCGATAAATGGAACAGGAATAAAATTGTAGTATGTCAACCATTTGAAACATCTATAAAAATATGATATTAAAAAAATAAGAACACAGTCTAATGAATTAACATAAAATAATAATGAACATAGGAAAATTTTTTCTTTATAATGCCTCTATAAATATTTCTTTATAAGATTCTAACACCTACACGTAAATTATTTCTTGATCTAGCATAGCGAAACACCTATTCTCACCCATTAGTAGTAACCTACAGGGGTATAAATTAAGTACCAAAAATGTATAATTATGTGTTAATATATATATATATAGTATTGTTATCCCTAAAGGGTTCATAAAATGACCCATGTGAAATAATCCTAATCACACCATGAGTAAGATATGGGTGGTGTCTTGCTTCTCCCCACCATCATGTCGCCCTGTATAGAGGCTCCACCACTTCTCTAGGAATTTATTTAGGCCTTATACATGGGAACACCCTTCACTGCCTATTTTAGTGTTTCAAAAAATGGTTCCCTTGGATGTGATTTACCTATCTGTCCAACATGACCCCTTTATCGGGTTTCCTATTGTTAGATTGTGGTTTCACCTTATTTCTAGTTTAAGGCCAAAAAATACACTCTTCAAGAACTTCTTCAAAAATTTTCTTCTTTAAAATATATTTATAAACTATCTCACCTATAAATATTAATCAGAACTAATTATTCATAAAATATATATATGAACTACTATTTTTTCCTGGATACCCTCATTTCAACATCATCGTGATTTTCAGCATCAATATAGACATCATTAATTATGCTTGAAATATTCACCAAATAATATTTAAATCAACTTGAAATCATAATATAATTTTATGACCTTATTCAAATATTCTCCATAAAAATAAATATTTCCATAGTCTTCACTTGTTTCATCCCATTAAAAAAACATATTATTACATTTAATTGGAAAAATTAATAAAAAATAAAAAATTGTCACATTTCAAGTGGTGGATTTTCTATGAATTAAAACCAATTATATAAAATGAATCCATAGCAATTATCTAGGAAAAATAACGAAACAAAAACACAACCAACACATATTGGAATATTAATAAAAAAAATTAAATCATTGTGACCCACATGTAACATCCTCATTCTAAAATGATAACAAAACCCCACTACTATTGATAAATAATATGTATTTTGGGGTAAAAATTTAATAATTAAATTCATGTATTTATTATGGATTTTACATTGCATAAAATCCTTCTTTAGAAAATTGAAATATTTTAATAAATATTTTAAGAGTAAGAAATTGTGTCAGTATAGGATTCCAATGACTATTAACCCACTATAATGACATAATAATTATGTTAAATATATATTATTAATTTGTGGGTAAAAGTTTGTCCAAAAAACTAAAATAAAATAGTACATCGTATGAGAAATCTGAGAAGACATTTAGGTCTAGAACATAGGTTCTATCCTAGGCAGGGTATAACCATTGTGTTCATCAGGTTTTAGGAACATCACACATGATAATGACCTCTTTATTTATAATTAATTTTTATTCCATTTTTTACATAATAAATAATTATTTTAACACAAATAGTTCACTGAATAAGAAATCAGAGACAACCATTAATTCCAAAACACTGGGTTTACTTTATATGACATAAAAAAGTTGTTATTACCACATGTTTGATCTAATAATAATAAGGATATGATATTTAGTATATTAATATTTTTGTTGCCAGTTATAAAAAAAAATTATAATAATAATAATATTATTATTATTATTCATGTGGTTGAAAAAGTTCAACTATGTATGGTCAATTAATATTTGTGTTATAGATTGGGAAAATATTTTATTGGTGGCAAAACTAATTAATATAATCTTATTAATTAGGAAAATTAAAGGAAAACATGTATTTAATATCTATTCACTATCATTTCTCAGCATTTAGTTTTTGTTAATAAAATGATAATGATGATAATGATGGGTTGTATTTAATTATAATAATTTTATTTTTGTTATTATTATTATTAATATTTGGAAAAAAATATCAGTTATGTATATATATATATGGAATATATATATATATGAAAATATATATGTGTTTGTGTTGGTTTAAATATATATATACATATATGGGTTTATATATATGTATATATGAGTGTATGTAAATATATAATGACTATAAGTATATATATATATATAAATGAATTCGTTATATATATTAATTGATGTTTGAATAAATTTAAAAGGGGAATTCAATTGGAAAACTAACTCTTTATGGACTAATTAATGGAGTTGGGGTTGGGAAATTAAATGGAATTTAACAAATAGATTGTGGGTTGAACGATTTTGTAAATATTAGTGAATTTTATTCAATAAAATAAGAAAATGATGATATAAATTAGATGTAGGGGAACACAAAATGGGCATTCAAGAGGCTAAACCACTATGCTCATATCTTTCTCCTCCCACCCGCTATTATTTTTTTATTTCCTTTTTTATTTCCAAAATTCTAACATGCATAACTTCATTTATATTTATCAGATTGATATATCATTAGTGTCCTTAAATTCCTCTTGATAAAGAAAATTTAAAACCTATATTTTTAATGAAATCAAAATGGTTTTTATGGTGCAGTTAAACTTGAACATCAACACATGTCCTCAGTCTTCACTGCACCAAATATAGGATTCAATTAACTTTTTCACATGTCATGTATAGTTTATTAACATGATTTTTTGTTTTTGTGTGTAGATATAGGATTTCCCTTCAATATGACCTTAAAATTTAAGAAATCACTAAGTGTTTCTTTCATAAATTTAATTATTCATTCTTAAATGAAAATTTTAATATTTTTAATATATTATTAATATAAAATGTCATGATTTTATAATAATGACCCTATGATTAGGTGTTCTGTCTTCTAAAGTATGAAGTATTGACTACTGATTTATATCATTCTTATCTTACTACTTTGGTAGTTTATTATGCTTATATTTCAACATTTGGTATATGGAATGTTAGAACATGGACCTTAAAGATATCCTTCAATAGAGTTATTCTCTTATATATAAATGAAAAAAGTAAAAATCTCATTATAGGGATTGGATTTATTAATAAATGGGTTTGTGAAAGTAAATTTTTTCCAATTTGGCCCTGGTACATTCTATGTGTCTCTTGTGCCTTATTAAATGAATTTCCATGATTTGATGGATTAAATTATATCTATTTAAATAAAATTTTTAATGAATGATGGGTTTCAATTAAGGAAATGAATTAATTTATTTAAAATTAAATAATTAAAATAAAATCGATATGTGTGGACTAAACCTAACACCTTTTTTATGATTAATTTATTTAACGTATATACAATATATTTTATCTTGCTGGGAGATCGCACCAGACCAAATAAATTTAATAAATTATATTAAACATTAATTTTTCTTTTTAAACCATACCTTACATCCCTTTTGTTATATAGGCATGGAGACTCCAACCTACGACCACCAGAATGGAGTGACAACCATGGACCTTATTATGACATGTTCTATTTGAATTTAAAGGCCTATAATAAATTAGATTGGTTTCTTGATCTCCAGCTCATACTTTTGAATTTCCATAATAATAAACTATGTGATTTATAATTCTATAATACCCTTGAAAAACTAGATTAATTAATATATTAACGACCAAACGGTCTAATGATTATTCTAAATTGTTTAACATAAATATGATGATAATGAAGAGCCTAAATTGATGAAATGAATTGGTTTGACATATCATTTTTTTGGAATTTATTATTGTGTCTCATGATGATAAATGTGGAATGATATATACTAGAATTTTGATTTTTCATCCATCGATTGCGTGCTCATGTGATATCAACATTATTGATACTTGAGGGTTTGATAATGATAAAATGTTGATTTTTCTATGGAATGATTTAGCATTTTTTTAATGTATGAGGGCTTGGTGTATGTTTTCATACTACTTGAGGGATTGGAACACTAGTATTGAATGCATGAGCGCATAATACATGATTATGTCATATGATTAAGTTGTTGATTCATAGTCACATAATGCGCAAGTGAGGGATTCTTTTTATACATGAGGGTGAGATTTTAGGTAGAAAAAGGGGTAGAGGATATCTGTTTATGCAATATTCTTAGTGATTAATTCATGGTAGGTGATTATTCCAATTATTTTGGTGACCCATCCTAATGCATTAGAATATAACAACATACATAGAAACTTAGAAAGGTGAAAATCATGTATATCCATTAGGTGTCCCCTTAGAACCTCGACAGGTGGTTGTACATGTAATTAGATCTATTTGTAACTTCTATAAAATTTTTCACTTATTAATTGATTTTGCACTATTTGGAAAACCCTAAACACCAGTGGTGTAAACCTAATGTCATTTATGTCTCACACCCTACTCGAGCCGCTATTTCACATGGGTACCTGAGCAGTCCTACATTCTTTCCAGGTCTTGGTTGATTGCTTGTGATATTTTGGAGTACCTTAAAGTTTAATGTATATGACTAAGATGGAGCCCGAGATGCTCATGGAGTTCTCCAAGGAGCATTTATTTAAAATCTTTTTCTTTATTAATGCACTGTACATTATCATTTCTTGATTTATTTATTTTCATTTAGATCATTTATAACCATACGGAAATGAATCATATCATTGTATAAATTTGGGTTGACCATTTTTCTTCAAATATTATATTATTACTCTATTATTTTTCATAATTTTATTACTACTTCTGCATTTATATTTTATTTATTATATGATAATATTCTATTCTAATATGATATAGAGGGTATATTCTCCCCATCATAACATCAATTGACCCTTGTTTCTAGAAGGTATCCTTTAGCATAAGGTGAGGCATACTTGAGGTTATATAGAAACTGGATCGACCACCTTCTTTATGGTGAGCATGGATATGAAGTTAAAAAGGGGTATTAGAGGAAGTTTCTTTCCATTTTTCATACTATTTTGGTTGTTTAGATGGGAGACTAGGAATGTGAAAACTCTTGGAAAATATTTATGACTAAGACTGACCACCACACATATGGGAAATAACCAAGTGTCTAGTGTTGGGATTGTTGTTTGTACTTTTTTGTTGTTATAGATGATTTGATTCCACCATGAGTGAATGGTGAACTTACAATGCTTATGGATTTATTTTATATATGTAATTTTTACCTTATCCTAGTATGTAAAGGATGATTCATTTCATACATAGTAAAAAGAAAAAATAAATCCACAAGTCATGCATATGCGGTGATATATAGTTTCAAATGTAGGCTTCTTGATAATTTTATTTATGTCCCTAGAGTTCTATGACATGATTGATTGTGTAACATTCTTAGCTATTTATTTTCTATGTTTCCTAGCTTATTATAATTCTATCCCTATAGATTATTTCATATTTCTATGATTTCGACATGATTCTCTATGTTATTTTCTTATAGATACATTCTTCACTTTTTGGAAAATACGTAATTAATGGCATGGGATAAACGTTATTGGTTGTTATTAAAATGGTAGCCACTTTCTATTTTTATGTTTCATGGTATCCTGGAAAATTATAAAATTTTACTCATATTTTTTAGACATCTTGGAGTTTTAAATATTACTAAATTAATTTAAAATATAATATGAAATGAACTGGTTAAATATCTAAATTATCAACAGGATCCATGTCGAACAATTGGGGAATTTTCCTTATGGGATATAACATAGTTGTTGATATAACATTAAATGTTATGAAACTATTATTGAGAAGCATTTTAATGATACCTTGTTGTCTTAGCAGGACCCTCATATGTCACCTTTTCTTTAACTTCATAAAAGGTATTCATTCTGTTAAATTTCATAATAACGACAGAATGTCAAGAAGTGTAAAATGTTTTAAAAGTACATGTCTTGATTATTTAATTAATTTATTCGATTTTTCATTTAAATATTTTAAAAATTAATATATTAAAATTTGAATAAATGTAACAGTCTTGAAATGGAACCCATATGTGGTGTCCTTTGATCAAACTTTCATTTTAGTGTACCTTGTGATTTTATTTTTATTAGACTTGTAACCGAAACATGATAATTCTTCAAAGGAATATTAATTTTTAGAAACTTCTTAAAAGATCATCTCTTGAGTCTAGTGTTTCCAATCTGGTATGACCTATTTACAAGGTCAACAATTGTTCTTTCTTAGTAGAATAACGTGTACTAGGTACCACCCTTAGAGTTCATTTCCATTCCAAATATTTTTATTTTATATTTTTTTGGTGTCGTTAGGGTGTTTTTGTCCTTTATAGTCCTCCTATGTTTTAATGACACCATTGTTTAGATGGGTGGTCATGGAATCTTTGACTCATTATTTTTCCTAAATGATGGATGACTAGTTATAGAGTCATCCATGTTAATGGTCATATGGTATAATATGACATATGGTTTAATATCATGTATGAACTATTTGATGCTTTAATTTGTAGGGAAAATAATATATGGATTGTATCCATGATGTTTCTTCATGCTTCTTGAACCTTGGGGTATCATGTGTTCATGTATGTGGTTCCCATTGACTTCAAAATGACGTAACATACCGGTTGAGTTCAGTGTATTCATTGATCCTTGTTCATTTGAGTATGATCTTAGGTTTGCTTCATAGATGAGTGATTCATGATTTAAATAAATCATATTTTCCCAACACACAGGATCACTTCCTTGTGACTTTTGTGTTTTTAAACTCAATTCCATTTGGATCAGACTTTTATGTCTAATGCATGTCGTATATGAGTGCCCCTTTGAAGAGTGTCACGTGTATAGATATGTTCAATCTGATCTAGTGTTCTTGTGTTTAGCTATATTTTATTAATTTTTTAACCAGTACTCTCCTATGGTGGGGATCATCACATTGTTTCTGGTAAACATGCCCTTCTGAGTACATAGAACACAATTGAGAGAACCATTCAGAGATGATTATAATTTCTTTAATGAATTTTAGGTTTGTATGTTTTGAATCATCTTCTTACATACATGGAAAAACAACAATATAATGGTTGGTGGGGAATCCAACCTATGAGAAGCACCATAGGTCATGGGTGGACTTTAGTTTTTAATCATGAATGATCCAGAATGCCTCAAGTTGTAATGTCTTGATGATCATATAATGATTGTGCATCTGTGGGTGAAGATGAGTTTCATCTAAGGTATAGACCAGTAGTATTTCAGAAGTCTTCCTTTTGGTAATCATTGAAATAATCTTAATGTAATATTCCTAAATAGATGATCATAACCCATATCTTGATGTCATCCTTGATACACTAATATAAAATTGGTCTTATGCAACGTTGTAGTTTAAACGTTGATGAGAAGTTTAAGTTGTCTCCCAATGTTAATAGCTAAACGAATAGTTCTTATTGAGGATTTCTAAGACTTGAGTGACCCATTTATTACCATATATGAATGCCTTAGATGATCTTTTAAACAATGTCCCCTTCTTTTGACTAGTCCAATAGGACTATGTCTCTCTATGATTATTCAATTTTATAATGTGTACATCTTGGTATTATACCATAATCTCACTAGTAAACATTGAGTATGGAAATATATGGTTTAGTACATTACACTCCAGTCATTTCAATCTGAGGTTCTCCAAATATTGTCCTCATGCAGGAAGGTGATTCTTTTGATCAAAGAACGTTACCAAAATTTAGGTTTCTCCTTTAGTGAGTGTGTTAGTTGTAAAAACAAGTTTCCTGGGAGGAATGAATTGCAGTTCAATTTGAAACGTTTTTGTCTCTATGTTGGGAACCTCCCAAATGAGTGAGTTTGAGGGGAACAAATTTTTTCTCTCTCTTTATCTGATGTAAATGATAATAATGAATAGTTTGAATCACATAGTCAAGTTATCTCAGGATTGCCTTAAAGTTCATCAGGGACATCATAGAATTCTTGTGCAAACCTTTCTGTTTGGTCAATCTGAAATTTGACCTTTTAATTACTATGGGGTCCTCGATATGACCTCAGATGTAATTGGGTCATTATGTTATACCAGATCATGCCTATATCATCATTGAAACAATTAGCATCATGCTTTTTATCTAATTTCAGAATGTGGAGGTTTCATGGATTTAAATTGGACCTGTTTTAAATGTTGAGACCTATGGGTGGGAGAATAACCCATTAGTTATTCATCAGATGATGACATGGTCATGTCTCCACTAAAAAGACTTTGAGTATTTGACATTTAAATGTTTCGACTAGGAAAAATGATGTTGGCTTAGATCATAATGTCTTAAGTGATGGTTTCCTATTAAATGTGTAATGGCGTATTGGGCATCTAGAAACACAATATGATCATCTAAGAAAGTGTTCATGAATCCTTTTGGTTGGGAGATGTTTTTGACCCTAAAGGCCTCTCAGGGATGATAATTTCTAAGGTTGTGAGGTTTTAACATCATCATTTTTATACAATAAAACCCCATTATTATTAATAATGTACATGTATTTTGGTGTGAAATTTTATTTTTTCAATACTTGAGTTTATTATGGCTTTACGAATCAGTAAACACCTTATTTATCCCTTTGAAATATTCAATGAAATATTTTCTCTTTTCCACTAAGTCAGTGTGGGGTTAAGAGACTCATAGACCCTCAACATTGATAGAATAAATATATTAAATATATTTATTCATACACATATGTTATTTTTTCTAAAAAAATGAAATAAATCCAAAACCGTGCATTGTATGTGAAATATAAGGAAAATATTATATCTAGAACTCATGGAATACAGAAGGCAGGCTATATCCTTTATGAGTAATGGTATTTTGGTAACATCACATGTGATAATACCTTCATTAATTTTAATTTAATTATTCTTCCATTTTGTATGATAAATAATTAATTTCTCGTAAACAGTGCTTTGAATGGGAAATATGAGACCACCATCAAATCCATAAAGTAGGGTTTTCCATAAATGGCATATAAAATTTTTAACTGTCCGACCTTTGGTAAAATCACACATAAAGATAAGATTTTTAGTTTGTAAATATTTTTTCTAGATAGTTTGAAACAATATTACAAAATATGTTATTATTATTTTTAATATGTGTGTGGATGACCAAAAAATGAAACTATATATGGGAAATCAATGATTTTGTTATTTTTTAGAAAATATTTTAGTTGTTGAAAAAGTAATTAATATGATATTATTAATTTGTCTAATTAAATTAAAACATGTAATTAATATTAAATTATTAGTTGTTATCAGTATATAAAGGTTTTTATTAAAATACTATAGGTGATAATGATGGGATATATATAATGATAATAGTTTTATTTTTTGTATTATTATTATTATATTTAGGGGAAAAAATATCATGTGTATAAATATGGGATATATATACATATGTGTAAATATATATAGGTTTTAATATATATTTATAAATATCTGGGTGTATATATATAAATAGGTGTTTATATGTATATACTGGTGAAGGTATATATATATAATGCATATATATATGTGACTTGTTAATATAAATTAATTGATGTTTGAGTGTATTTAAAAGGGGTTATTAAATTGGAAAATAAATGCTGGTTAACCTAATCAATGAGTTGTGGGGTTGGGAATTAAATATAATTTAACACTTAGATTATTGGTTTAACAATTTTTTAAATAATAATAAAGGATATTTAAAAAATAACAAAAGTATGATACAAATTAGATTTAAGGGATCACAAAAAGGGCGTATATGAGGATCCACCCCTTTTCTTGTGTCTCTCTCCTCCACTCCACTATCATTCATTTTATTTTATTTTATTTTTTTATTTATAAAATTATATCTTCTATAACTTGTTTTATATTGATCAGATTGTTTGGTTGTCAGTATCTTTGGGTTCTTCTTGATGAGGAAAATTTTTGAATTTTTTTTCTTACAAAATCGATACGATTTTGTTGATGTAGTTAAACTCATATGTCAAACCTTGTCTAAATTCACCATTTCTCCTAAAAAATATTTATTGGTGATTTAAATCATTCATAACTTTTTTTGTTAGTTATTTATGTGTTGATGTCAACTTTTGTTATATGGAATGTTCGAACATGGCCCATAAATGTGTCCTTGAATAGAGATTTTTCCTTCTAAAAAACTGAAAGATTTTAAAAGATCTTCCTAGGGATTGAATTTACTAATAAATGGGTTTTCACATGTAGGTGTTTTCCAAATTTTACCATGGTACCTTCTAAGTGTCCCTTGAGCCTTGATAAATGAATTGTCAGGTTTATATGGTTTAAATGACATTTATTTAAATGAAATGGATAATGAAAAATGGTATTCCATTTATATAATGATTTTGATATTTTAAATGACTTAATCTAAATAGAATTGATCTGGGTTTTCTAAAAATGGTCCATTTTTGTTTGATTTTATTATTTAAATAATATTATATATATTTTAGCATTATTGATTTACACATATGACCTAAAATATATGAATAATCCCTATTAAATAATAATTTCTTATTTTAAACCATATGATGGATGACTTTTGGTCTATAATCATGGAGTCTCAGTTCTATTTCCACCTCATTAGTGTTCCATCCTTAGACCTTATAAACACTTGGTCGATTTGACATTAATTACCTATAATAAATTGGATAAGTTGTTTGATCACTAGATTCGACTTTGGAATTGGCATAATAATAAATTGTGTGACTTATTGTGGTACAATATCCTTGGATATGCAGGTTAATTAATATATTAAAAACCTTTATGTATAATGATTAATTTAAACAGGTTGATATAATTATGAGGATAATTAAGAACCTATGATAAGGAAATTAATTGGATTTACTGAAGTTATTTTTTATATAAAATGATCATTGTGTATTGTGATGATAAATATGTTTTGTTTGACAATTGATATTTTATATTTAATTATTATTTTTGGGGATTATGTGATATCGATGTGATAAACACCTTTTTGGTTTGATGAAAATTAAATATTGAGTTTTTCTGGGTAAAACATCTTATTTGAGTTGTGTCTTCAGAGCCTGGTGCATGTTTTTGTACTACCTGAGGGTTTGGAGCACTAGTACGGAATTCTTATGTAATGTCTCGTAGTTTCCGCATTTTTTTTATATGGAATTATTTCGAGACAACAAAATCTAACGGCACATAATTTCGAGGCCCGGAGTGCCTATAATGATCCGTCGAAGTTTTTTTAAGCTTTAATTAGAGCACATAATCATTTTTTCTGGAAAAGTGGAATAACACATAAACGGTTTCCCGGATCAAAAATTTGAGGGCACAATTGCGTTCAGGATGGAGGGTATACCCTAGGTGTGATTTAATTTTAGTCGGTACGGGCCACCTTTGAGAAAACCCAAAAATGGAATCATCATAAATAAACTAATTAAATAAAGTTATTTTATTTTTCATATTCTTATAACTCACAAATGGTGACTCTGATTAAAAATATTAGACCACCGCTGAACTCATGAGGGTATTATTTGTTTAGGAAGATACAAATATTGTCTGGCATGAGCCACCAGTGAAAGTTAGTTTTTCATCATAAATATAATAATTATGTGGATATTATTTTATTGTAAAATATATAGCTTCAAAATGGTAAATCAGAATAAAAATATGAGAGTACATTTGGGTTTCTTGATGTATGTTCTCCTTAGTCTGAGCCTAACCTCGACTGGCGTGGGTTAAGGGTGAACGTTAATAATTTGTTGAACTTTTTTTTGGGTGTGTTCAATAAATGAGTGAGTGTAGTTTTCTAAATTTTGAACCATTACTCGAATTAAAAATATGAGGGCACCATTAAATACACAACACCATAATTCGCTTAAGGGTGGATTTACATTGACTGCAATAAGTTCAAAAAAAAGTTAATTTTTGTGACATTTTAAAAAAATCAAATAAAGTAATTTTAATATTTTATTTCATATCCTCCATGAGACAAGCAAAGGGGTGGAGCTAGCGATGTGTCAAGCCAATAAATGGCTTGATCTGCCAACCCTAAGTAATGATTTCGTTGGGGAATAGGGAATTTTCCTAATTTTTGAGCCTCATTAAACTCCAACGTTGATACTTTCCCTACCCCTCTCTTATATATATAGAGCTTGGGGAGGGGTATCGGCACAGAATCACCAAAAAATGATGTGATGAAGGAGTGTCGCAACACCGAACCCTTAGAGGATGGAGCTGATCCAAGTAGGTGGTGATTGGCAACACCGAACCACAAAGAGAAGGACGACATGCGAATGGCATCGTTGGGAACCTATTTTGGGAATGAAGAATATGATCCACCTTCAAAAGAGAATGATCTCTAAAAGGTTACGAGGTAGGGGTTATTTCATTTGTTCTTTTTTATTCCATCTTCCCTGTTCTTCAAATTATATGAAGAACGAAGGTATACCGAATAACAGGTTGATTCATGAATCATTAATTTTGTGGGAGGTTGTTATGGGGTATTCTTGTGGGGTTTGTTAGATGTTTAATACAACAAAATTTTAAAGCCATTTTATCCTCCCTTTGATCAGGAGCCAATGTGGAGGGCGCAGGACTAACCAACCCGGCCTGAACCCTCTGCAACTTTGTCACCCTTGCACCTTCCGTGGAAGACAGCTGGTGTCACAACACCAGTTGGCTATTAAGGGGGCGGTGCGCCAATGAACATTGCTAAAGGAGGGCACTGTACAAAGATACAGAAGACATCAGAGTGGCTGGCACCTGATGGTCGCAGAGGAGGTGCGGCGCACCGTCGCGTGACGCCGGTGTGAAAAAGGGGTCATGGCTCGTCAGATGCGGTAGTCGGAGTAGGTGGCCGGCTCATTTTTCATACACAGATGGGAACGGTAGCACACTATCACACGCCAACGATGAATAGGAGACCACGACTGAACCCGTAGCGGAGGAGGGGGAACGCACACATCCAGCAGGTTCCGCAGCGATCGGGTGGTTCCCACATTGCACTGCTGCTTCATGGGATGAATGGACTCTAGCCATTTCGGATCTTGTGGGAGCGGATCTCCTGAGCTTCATGGAGGAAGCACCACTGACCATTCCCTAGAAGATTTCCACCCAAGTAGGCCATCGCCAAACCATCTTGCTGCCCAACTGGGCAGTCGCCCAACCGGGCTACCACCTTTGCCGGACACCCCCCTGTGGCCACCCATTATAGGTTAGGCTGCCCTTGTGGGCTAGCCCTTTTTTCATACTAGAATGGACCTCTTCCCAGCATAGATCAGGTCAGGCTGGGTCGGTCGTACCGTGTAGGACCAGACCCATGGCCAACTGGGCCCAGAAACAATTAAAGGGCATTATCTCGAGAACTAGATGTCTGATTAATGAACCTTCTTTGGCTATGGGAAACTTAGAGAGAGAAATTACTTTTGACTAACTCCATGAGAGTTTTGGAGAAACAAGGATTACGGCTGGGATGGATCATACCTGAATCCAACAGCGCCCACAGCAACGAAATGCCAATAACGCACAGACCAGGCATCTGGGTGACGCGTCGTCTATTGCATTGGAATCATAGTGAGATGATAGATCATCATGTTACTTATTTGTGAGACATTCTTCTGGGTGAAATATGACCGATGGATTGGGGTTTGGTTCTCCCAAGCTCTCTACGTACAGAACCCTGCGACTGGTCGAGACACGAAGACTATTGACTTTTCAACACGGAGTTACTAGAAGCCATGGTACGTGATGGGGAGGAGTAAATCAGTAGGACATATTGGGGAGAAGCCACAATAATTAATGGAGATAAGTACCTCAGGAGGCCATGATGGGGGAGCGGCATTTTGTGACATGGCAGACCCACAGAACGCGAAGGGTAGGAGTACCTCCGCAGTTCATGGTTTGTGGGAAGTGCCTCTGGGTGACATGGAAGTCCCACTGTACTCAATAGAGGAGGAGTTATCCAGCATCCAAGGTGCTCAACATTGGGACTGGAAATGTAACCTGTTCCAAGGTAAAGAGAATTTGTGGCTGGCTATCAGCATTAATAGAGATCTTGAGTGGGTCAGCATCGTAATCTTATTTCTCGGAGTTGTATACCTGTTTTTATCTGAGGATCAGTTTGAACTTAGTATTTTAATATCATGGTACTATCTTCATGGGGTTACTTGTGTGGTACTTATAACTTTATGGTGTTACCTTTGTGGTATACTTCCCAAATGTATGAGATGAGTATATCATGATAACATAGGTGTATGTATGGGCATATACCTATGTATAGTAGATGTCTTTATATATAGATTTTACTTTTGGGAACTTTAGGAGACCTATGGGGTCTCGAGGTCCCAATAGAGTATCATTTCCCTCACCCATACATGGGCTTCACCCACTCCTTATTTTGTCTTGTGTAGATGACGTACGACATTGACTGAGGCTTAGGGATCCGGGACTGGATGGTGATTAGTGGTGGACCATTTGGTGTGACGTGACGCAGGGATTACTGATCCTGTGTTGTACCTACACTTTAGGTAGGATCCCGGGTGGACCATTTAGTGTGACACGACGTAGGGACTACAGATCATGAGTTGTAACTACCCGTACGGTAGGATCTGTGGTGGTCAATCGAGGAGATGATTTTCGCTATTTCAGTTTTATTATTCCTTTCAGTTAGAGTAGTACTTTTCAGTTGTACTCATACACCCATATGGGCTTTTTTCCAGCCCCTTTTTCTTCCAGCACTTTGTTTTACTACTGAATTTTAATTCAGAGTCACTTCTTGTCTTATTCTCAGACCGTGTGTTTTTACAGGTTTAAAGGCAACACCATTCTACTTTTGGGAATACACCATTCGGTGGTAGTCTCCAGCTGCTGGACTATGGAAGGCGGGCCTTGGGTAGACATGGAACGGGCCCTGTGGGACAGGTCGTGACAGCCTAAGGGAAGATAACATGGTTATTTATGATGACTAAGGTCTAGATGAACAATGATATTATACCTGAGGGTGAAATATAGTTATGCATAATGGAAAGATTTTAGTTAGCCCAAGGAAAGATGTTGTGTGTTTTTGGAATATTCTGAGTGATTCATCCTGGACAAGAAAATCTACCACTAAGTTGGGTGATCCATCCTAATATAAGAGGATCTACCCATAGACATAAATACTTGAATGGGAACCAAATCAGGTATATGCATTATGTGTCTCCTAGAAACCTGGTTGGGTGATTGTTTATTTAATTAGCTCAGTTTGTTACTTCTCTCTACATGAAAACTTTATAATTGATATTGAACTAATTGGATTATCTTAGACATTGGTGTTGACAGTCTTTTGGTATTTTTCTCTCACTCCCTACATGGTAAACCATTTCACAAGGGTACTTGACATGTCCTGCATGTTTGTTGGACAAAGGTTGATTGTTTATGGTGTTTTATAATACATAGTAGTTAGAAGCATATGACCGAGAAATACCTAGGGATACTCACTGAGTTCTCCTTGGTGATTTTATTTTATTTATTTTATTCATTCATGTATTGTACTACATCACTTCCTGGTGAATATATTTTGATTTCTATTATGAATTATAATTATGACATGCATGAATACTTTTTATAAATTAGTGTTCGCCATTTTTATTTAGACATTATATTATTCTTATGCTAGTTGTATTTATTTTGTTACCACTTCAACATTAATCTATTATATATTATTTCATAAACCTACATGTTATTATGATCTAGAGGGTATATTCTTCCCATTTAACCATCAATAGACCTTTACATCTAGTCACAATCCCCTAGAATAAGAGGAGGCAAATTTTACTACATTTAGTGACTGGTCCATCCAATGCCTTAGTGGTGAGCCTGGATGGGATGTTACAGATACATGATTGTCGAAATACCACATCATAAGAGGATGATAATGAAATATATTTTATAAGGTGTTGTGGATACCTCTCCCATCATGAGGCCTTTTCCTATGAGATTACTAAGGGAAAAATCCCAGGTATTTAAAAACTATGTGGGATTTTCCCAAAGAGGACACAATAATGATCATGGGATAGATTGATCCATTTCAAATTCTATCAGATCTGGTGTCTAGTCTATTTTCACGCGAGGAAGATGGTACCTTTAGGGGGGATTACCTAAATTCCACATCGAATGGGGAGGAGATTGAAACTCTCTTTTATGTGGTGGTTTATAGCATCCCTACTCGTTATTACACACTTATATATGATTTGTAACATAAACATGAACTTAAGACTCCTTTAAGGAAAGAGAGGTATAGTTTTATGGGAAATTAGGAACATTACATAACAAATTAAAACATAAACCCAACATTTTTATTGAAAACTTCGTTTACATGACCACAACTTTCCTTCATACATATCATTGAATGGGATAACCTAAGGAAATGCATAAGAAAAGGGTGAGATATAAGACCCAGTAAAGGGGTAACCAACGAAATATTATGAAAAATATATTAAATGGAAGTAAATAGTCATATCAATGAAGAACAAGCGAAATATGAACATAAAGGCATGATATGACATAATTATCATAACATGGAAATGTGGCAACAACATTTAACATGATATTAGAATGAGCCAAGGATCATTGCACATGGAGCCTGAGTAAACCCTATTTTAACTTGAATTAGAATTATTAAACCCTCATTTAACTTGACATATCATGATACTAATCTTTACCCAATGCATTGGAGAGCTATCAGGGTGCACCATTCTTAATCATTTCATTTCATGCATAAATGTGCCACATGGATCATACAACAAGGGATTATTCAACATTATCATTTATTCCCTAATAATGTATATTGTAATACATAAATGAAAATATATAATTGATAATTAAATGTTTGTAAAGAAGAATATCCATGATAGAGAAATGGTCATGGTATTTACTACACAATGACATTGGCTTGGAAAATCGTGGTGCCAATTCGGCAGCATAATTGTGTGACATAAGAATTCATAAATCATGGTTGATGAGAGATATAGGGGTATTGAATCATATTTACATAAAATGGAATTTAAGGGGGTCATATATATACATTTCCCAACATATGTACTATAATTTAGATGCCAAATATAATATAATTTCTTAAATGTAAATGAGAATAGAGAAATTCCTTACGGAATTTCAGCAAGGTAACTGTTGTGAATGATAGAAATTAATGAGAGATAAAATGTATCTCATAATTATAAAACAATTAGGGTTGTATGGGGTAGTTTAGAACTAATACCCTGACATTTTTAATTGAAAAAAGTGTATAAAAATATAAAGTAATTTTGACAAAAATGAGAAAGGAAGAAATCCCTTACTCGGAAGTATGATCCCAAAGGCTCGGAAGTATCTTGAGAAGGAATTATTTTGATCT
Organism: Viscum album; assembly: GCA_963277665.1. NCBI lineage: Eukaryota > Viridiplantae > Streptophyta > Magnoliopsida > Santalales > Viscaceae > Viscum > Viscum album. The sequence continues at coordinate 1,553,317,226 of OY728121.1, read as the reverse complement.
TGGGGACCCTTGGGAGGACTATAGAGAGAGTATATAAGGTTTTTTTCTACCTCTAAATTCTTTGAGTGAAGAGGAATGGGATATTGTGTGGGTTTATATAGGGAAAGAGAGGAAATTTTTTATTATTTAGGTTTTGGACACCACACATTAAACTAATCAAAACCAACAAACACATCATGGTCTTTTCCCATGGTTTTGTCAAATGTGGAGTGGAAAAAATTATTTTATAATTACAATGGTAGAAATTATTAAAATATTGGGCATTCTTAGGTGGAGGTGAGTCACACTCTCAAGGAAATCATTTTAAAATACTGAAATGTTTTTCAAGTCTTGAAGGGTCCACTAAGAATTTGTAAACTAAATAAAAAATTAAACAAAATAAAATTATATATAATTTAAAACATATATTTCTCTAAAATTTCATTTAATAGTATTTTATTACATCACTATTGGGTCATTACGATGTCACAAAACAGATTATATTTTTAAAAGGTGCTTAATTGTTTCCTAAAAATTGGTCTGTCTCGGAAAATTATGAAAAATTCCCCATTGGATAATTTCAACATCCTAATTAAAAAAATAAAATTCATTTTATCAAAATATTTTTCTAAATCTGTTATTTTTTAAATTTTAATATAAAAATGGACATTTATCAAAAATTCATGGGTTTTGACAAAAACATATTTCAAACCATAATAAAAATTTCAATTGTATTCATAAAAATTTTATGATCAATTTAAAAAGTAATTTAGTAATAATATATTATTAAAATATTATTTAATTTATAAATCCATACATTCATAAAATTATTTTTCTTAATTTAATATTAACTAAAAATATTATTTGTGTTAAAAACAATTTACAAAGTAACAAAAATAAAATTAATGTATATTCTTTATTCTGTACCAAAATAATGGCCATAATAATAGTTCTAGGTCCTTGTTATAAAACCCCTTATAACACCTACATAAGACCAATGGGAAAGGTGTATGATGCTGATAGACTCTTGGGTTGGCTTGGATAACATCGCTTGGGTGGTAATCTCTATCAAATTCCACTTCTCCTGTAAGGGGTTCTGTTCAAGATTAACGTGTTGAAGCTTAGCTTGGGCATGGTCAACATATAAAACCGGTGACTCCACCTCCTTTTAAGCACCGAAAAATGGGCTTCGTATAGATCAATTTTACTAGATGAGTTCATCGCTTCCTTTTTATGAGTAAATTGGATTTGTTAAAGCCTAATATTTATACTAATCACATGATCACTGTTCAACGACTATATTAGAAATGGTAACAATTATTAATGGTATTTTAAAATAAGAAACCTAATGAAATGAACCAAATTTGTTTTATATAACCATTTTAGATAATAATACATTTAATTAGATCATGTGGAATTTAAATTAGTAAAACTTTTGGTTTGTTACAATCTCCCCCCCTTAAGAAATTTTAACCTCAAAATTTCTTTTCCCCACACTAAAACAAATGAGCGTAACTCTGCTTCATCACTACCTCAGATTCCCACATTGCAACGTCAATATTATGGTTTCTCTATAGAAACATTATGAGGGGCATTTTATTATTTTTTTATAACTTTTTCTCTATGATATAATATCTTTACCGGCTTCTCTTCATAGAAGAGGTCATTCTCCAATGGTACCACCTCTAGATTGAGTAAATGTGATGGGTGAGGTATGTAAATCCTCAAGAGTGATACATGGAATATATCATGTACTTGAGATTGGTTCAGTGATAGTTCTAGCCGGAAGGCCGTTACTCCAATGTGATCAAGGATCTAAAATGGGTCGATGAACCTTGGACTAAGATTTGCTTCTTCCCAATTCTCGTAACTCTCTTCCACGATGATATATAGAGGAATACCATGTCTCTAACATCAAACTCTAGGCATCATAGATGATTATTAGCATAGATCTTTGGTTGAAATATGAGAAACTTTAATGTACTATTGGATGGTCTTAACCATCTCCACCATTTCGTAGACCATTTCTGGACCTAGGAGTTGTCTCTCCCTAACTTCATCCCATCATGTCTGTGTTATGAACCTCTTCCAATAAAGGTCTTCAGAAGGATCCATTTGGATGATTTAGAGGGAATTTTTATTGTAAGTGAACTCAACTAGGGTAATATGTTGAACTCATCAATTTTTGAAGTCTATTGAGCATGCTCTCAACATGTCCTCAAGTGTTTGGATAGTACACTCAGATTGGCCATAATTTTGGGGATGTTAATCCATACTGAAGTTCCGCTCAGTATTCAGAGCATTTTAAAAAACCATCCAGAACATATAGGTGAATATTGGATCTCGATCATATACAATAGATAGTGGTACTCCATGTAGCCTCAAAACTTCTCTGATACGTTTTCATGTTGGCTGATCTGAGGATAAACCCTCTTGAATTGAAATGATGTGTGCATTATTTGTAAGACAATCCACAACAACCAAGATAATGTTTTTTCCTTTAAATGGCTTCCAAATTCCAGTGAGGAAGAACATGGTGATGTTCTCCCATTTCCTTGTAGGTATTGGGAATGGTTTCATCATCCCATTAGACTTCTACCTTCTAGCCTACACCTACTAACATACCATGCACTTTGATGTATACTTAGTGATATCTTTCTTCATGTTATCCCACAAATATTTCACTCAGATATCTCAATACATATTGGTGTTTACTAGGTCAAAGTATAAATTCAAACTATATTCATCATCCAAAAGATCATTGTTTTACTCTAAATTTGACTCAAACCATAGTTGAAAACCAAATCTCTCAATTCCTTCTTCATTAACATTGAACTCCATGGATTTTTTTTATTATTTCCGCCTTCTTTTGAATTCTAACATCATCATTTTGAGCATCCTTAATCCTTTCCAAAAGAGAAGTTTGATCAATCATTTGTGAAAGGATTTCAAATTTTCCCTTCTTTAAGATTACCCTATCTATCTTCATCAAATCGAAGAAGATTAGATCCTTTTCAATTAGCATCAATGATAGAATCACGAGGTCATTTATACTTAGAGCATCATATAAAAAATTTCCTTCCCATGGTGGCAATGGATTCAATAGTCATAGTCTTTTATCAGATCTAATCATCTTCATTAGTTCATGTTCAAATTATTCTATGTGAATATATACTTGAGGATTTTGTGATCCATGTATATTCCACACATCTCCCCAAAGAGGTAATGTTGCCAAATTCTCAAATAGAAGATTATGGTAGCCAACTGCATATAACATTTTGGATAGTTTTTCTCAAGAACATTCAATTTCATTAAAGAATAGGTAGTGAGATTTTCATTTTTCATCAACACAAAGCATAATCCTTCTTTGAAGAATAAAAAATATCTTCAAATGTTCTCCACTTGTGGGGAGTGTGAGCATGAGCTTAGTGATAAGCCTACATTTCAACTTCTTGAAGCTCTCTTCACATTCATCACTCCATGAAAACTTGACTCTCTTACATTTTATCATGTTAAGTGGGTTTGAAAATCATGGGAAATTTCCCACAAATTAGTGACAAAATCAAGATAACCCCTAGAAGATTCGAATATCCTTCACAGTTCATGGCATCAGCAATCCCTCTATTGAATTTTTCTGGGAGGGATCCATATATATCCCATTTTCTGTGATTATATGACCCAAGAACAAGACTTCCTTTAACCACAATCACATTTTCTGTAATTTTCATAGAGATTACACATTCTTAATGTCACTAGTATAGTGCTTAGACACACTTCATGCTCGTCATTGGATTATGAGTATATAATAATATGTTCTATAAAGATGACAGAAAATTTTTCATGGTAATCTATAAAGACAATATTAACTATTTCCTTAAATATTTCTGAAGAATTACTGAATCCGAAAGGCATTACTATGAATTCTTAGTGCTTGTACCTATTATGAAGAGAAGTCTTCGAGATAACCTCATTATCCCTTACTTAGTAATATCCCGACCAAAAATCCACCTTGGAGATTTATTTTTCTCCACATAGATGATCAAATAAGTCATCAATTCAAGTTAGAGAATACTTTTTCTTTATTTAGATTTTGTTGAGCTCAGGATACTCAATACAAAGGTGCATGGACCCATCCTTCTTCTTGACAAAGAGGGCCGGTGCACCCTATGTTGAGGCAATTGGGAATATAAACCCTTTATCCATAATCTCATATAGTTGTTTCATCATCTCATCAAGCTCCAAAACATCCATCATATAGAGATTCTAGGATATTGGAAAATACTTGGATAGAAGATCAATTGAGAATAAGACATATCTTCTAGGAGGATGACTAGGGAATTACTTGGGAAACACATCAGCAAATTACCTCACAATAGGCATGTCTTCAAGGATGGTGGATTCCTTACACTCAATAATCTAAGAAAGATACACATGCTCATATGGTAGTAATATTCAAGATTCATATGATGGTGGCAAGGAAGACTCATCCTCCTCATTGTGCTTGTACAAAATCTGGAGATGATTCACCACATGGAATGTGATTTCCCTCTCACAGAAATTTATGTTGGATCTATATAGGTAAAGAAAACCCATGCCAAGAATTTCATCAAATTCTACCAGAGGGACTGTTATGAGGTTTTATAAGAAGTTCAGACCACTAATTGTGATAGGGGAGGTGTTATATTCAAGGGATGCAATGGTTTTCCCTTTTTTTCTCACCGACATCTTCACTTCCATGATCTATGGTGGTGTTGGGATTGTTCCACTAAAAATTCAGGATATAAAATATTGCATAAAACTAGAATCAAAATGTACATTTTATATTCATGAATTAATAACTAGTATACCTATCACCACTTTATTTTCGGGGTTCGCTTCGTTGATAGTGATGGAAAAAAATAACCCATGCTACCATGGAGGTTGTCAGTTGCCTATGAAAACCCTTGGATTAGGGTATTGGATTAAAAATTACCCTTGTTCTTTATAGTTGACGCAATGAACAATGGTTTGAGTGTCGAACGGATTGTTCCTATACTCAATCGTAGTAGTGGGTTTTTCTTGTCTATAGTTAATATCCTTATACCCTTCTCTTCCATACCTAATGCATTTCCTTGTACCCTTCATGAAATATCTAGGGTTCTTTGTTCCGCGCCTTTGGAATGTGGGGTTCTGGAATTTCTTATCCCTATTAAATTTATCCATTGGACCACTAGAATTAAAATCCACCATACGGTTCTTATCCCAAGGATACCCCTAAGATTCGATGATCTCTATTTCAAATTTGAGGGCACATCAGAGAATTTCCCCACATCTCTCGAAGTCACGGATAGTTAGGGCTTCATGTAGAATAGGTTTTATCCCACCAATGAAGTGGTAAACCATGCATTTTGGGATAATGAAAAAGCTGAAGGAATATCATACATGTCATGTGTTGTTTTCCTTGTACACTCCAATGGATTAGTTGTATTTTTTCTTGATGGCATGGAAGTCCCTTTCCATCATAAGTCGTAGGGTACAAGGATAGTATTTATCAAATAAACTTTTCTAGAAATCCTATCACTCCTACAACCTGATATCCTCCCCAGTCTTCATATTTTTTTATCAATGTTCAACATTGATCAGCTTCACGCTCCATATGATTAGCAGCCTAAAGTACCCTCTCTTGTTAAAAACACTGAATGATGGATAATATCTTTTAAATTGGGTTGATTCATTGTTAGGAAATTTAGGGATAGGATTATCCATTAATGTTGGGGGTGAATTCTCTCACGAAGATCTTCATTGTGGATTTTTCGTTCTCGGGGGGGGGGGTGAATGTTCCTCTTTAACCATGTTTCTATTCGAAACATGAGTTAACTCAAAGAATATCATGACATTTTCTGATTATTACTGTCATTGGATTGGGAATCTCGTTATAACAGTCATCACATTGATCTTGGCATCAGTTGTCAGCCCAAGTCCTCTTATTTCTGGACATTATCTCGATTAAAAGGAAAGTTAGGGGTAAAAAATAAAGGAGAATCCATTGAACAAAAGAAATAACATATAAATAACATTTAGTCCGATAACTTATCTATATTATCCATGATCTAAATCCCAACATATATTATTACGGGATTTTTTTAATTCCATTTACAATGGTTCTTACTATGATTATTAATTTACCAAAGCATATCCCTCAGGTTTGTCATAACCAAGAGTGTAGGAAGGCCCATTTTCTTTCACTAGTTCCTGATCGAGTCTAGCACAATGTTGGGTTTTCAGTTCTTTCCCCAAGACACATATGTTTCATAGACGCCACTACTTGCTTGAATCCAAATAGGGATATATTTCCTTGACAAACCTCTTAATCCATTCTCACAAATATTTAGGGATGTTTTTATTATAATTATTCTTTTCCAAAAGACTTTCTCAAGGGTTTTCAATCCTAATCCCATAAATTTATAAACATATCTTATGATACCAACTGTAACCACCCTCTTCATAATTACACACATAAACATGATTTATTAAGAAAACGTGCACGTAAGACAAATATGAGGATCACGAGGTCTAGTTTCTTGGGAAATTAGGATCATTACATAGAAAAATAAAATATAAAACCCAACATCATTATTGAAAACATCATTTACATGACCAGAACATTCCTTCAGGCTTATCATTGCATGGGATAACCTATGGACATGCAAAAGAAAAGACTGAGCTATAAATCCAAGGAAGGTATTAAACAAGGAATAACATGATGAATATAGTACATGTTAGGAAATAGTCATATTAATTGATCATAATAAAGACATGAACATAAATACATGATATAGATAGATTATCATAACATGGAATTGTGAAAAAAAAAATTAATATGCTATTAGCATGAGGCAGGGCTCATTGCACATGGATTATTAGAAAACCCTAATTAAATTTGAATTATAATAATAAACCCATAATTTCACTAGACTTATCATGATACTAATCATTATCCATTGCATTGGAGCACTATTAGGGAACACACATCTTAATCAATTCATTTTTTTGCAAAGGTGTGCCACATGGATCATAAAACATAGATCCATTCAACACAGTCATGTATTCAATGATAATGGAATGTGGAATACATACATGAAAACATATAACCAAGAATTAAATTTTCATAAAGGTGAATACCCTTGATAGAGAAATGGGAATGGTATTCACTACACAATGGCTTTGGATTGGAAAATCGCTGTGTAAATTGGGCAATATAACGGGGTGACATAATGTTTCATAAAAAATGGTTGATGTGAAAGAAAGGGGTATATAATTATATTTACATAAAATGGATAGTATGGTGTCATATAGAAAAATTTACCATCATATTTAATGGAATTTAGATGCATAATATAAAATAATTTCTTGAATGTAAATGAGAAGAGAGAAATTACTTACAGAATTTTGGCATGGTAACAAGTGTTCATTGGAGGAATTAATGAGAGAGAAAGAGGTCACTCATCATTAAAACACAAGGATGGTAGCTTTTTATATTTTAAAAATCATCCCCAACATTTTTAATTGAAAAAAGGGAATAAAATTTTAAATAGATTTGGACAAAAATGAGAAAGGAATAAATCCCTTACTTGGAAGTGGGGTCCCAAAGGCTGAAGAGATGCATGAGAGGGGATTCATGGGAGCATGGGGTGTCTTGGCGGGAATTTAGAGAGATTAATTCAGGGTTTCTTTTAGATAAAAATAGTTTTACTAACGATTAATGGGAGATTGAGTGTGTTTATATAGGAAAAGAGATGACATTCTTTATTATTTATGTTTGGGACACCACACATTAAACTAATCATAACCACAAACTGTACCATGGTTTCTACCCATGGTTTTTTCAAAATAAGAGTGGAAAAAATTATTTTATGCGTAAAATATCTGAACATATTAAAATAGTAGTCTTGCTTATGTGAAGGTGAGTCACACACTCGAGGAAATCATTTTAAAATGTTAAAATGTTTTATATGTTTTGGAGGGTCCCCTATGGCATTGTAAAATAAATCAGAAAAACTTAAAATCACATTATTTTAAAGATAAAACATATATTTTTCTAAAAAATTCATTTATATTATTTTATTAAATCATTATTGGGTCATTATGATGTCATAAAACACATTATATATTTAAACGATATATAATTTTTACCCAAAAATTCGACAGTATCATAAAATAATGATAAATTCACCATTGGATAATTTCAACATACTAATTCCAAAAATAATATTGATTATATCTAAATATTTTTCTGAATATTTTAATTTTTACTTTCTAAGATAATAACCAACATTTATCAAAAATTCATTTGTTTTGATAAAAACATCATTCAAACCTTAATAAAAACTACAATTGTATTCATAAAAGTAATATGATCATTTTAAAAAGTAATTTAGTAATAAAAGTTTATTAAAATATTATTTAATTTAATAATCCTTTGATTCATCAAAATATATTTCTTAATTTAATATAAAAAATATATAATTTGTTATTTAAAAATTATTTAAAAATGAATAATAATAAAATTAATGTATATTTTAAATTCAATACAAAAAAATGCACATAATCATAGTGCAAGGGTATTTTTACATAACCCTTTATAACACCCACATAGGACCTAATGATATGTTTTTAAATGGTGTCATACTCTTGGGATTCCTTGGATAATATCACTCAGGTGGTAATCTCATTCAACTTCCACTTCTCCTGTAGGAGGTTTTGTTCATTTTTAACATGTTTAATCTCTAGTTGGGCTTGTTCAAGAGAAAATCTTAGTGACGAAACCTCCTTTCCTTGCTCTGAAAAATGGGATTCATACGTTGAAATTCTATATGATGAGGTTATCACTTCCTTTGTCTGAGTAAATTGAATTTGTTAAAGCCCTAAATTTATACAAATCAGCTGATCACAATTCAATGGCTATATTAGCAAGGGAAACAATTCATAATGGTATTTTAAAATCCAAAAACTAAAAACCAATGAAGCCCATATGTTTTATATAAACGTTTTACATAATAATACATTTAATTATATCAAGATGAATTTCCATTTTTTAAAATTTTGGGTCGTTACATGCTGTGGATACCTCTCCCATCATGAGACCTTTTCCCAGGGGATTCCAGAGGGCCAAAGCTTGGCCAAAGAAAAATTATGTAGGCTAGGCCGAAAGAATGAAATCTCATGATCAATGGCTATAATGGGCCGTTACATAACACATAAAAACAACATGGATGGATTCATAAAAATTCAAACAATATTTCATTGGGTTCCATCCTTAAATCGCATCAAGGCATACTCATTCTACAATATAATGAAACAAAATATCTATACAATTAGAAGTTAAAATGAAATAAATTTTTATAATGAATATTTTATTGATGTTAGTAAATCCAAAAAAATTTAATAAAACATGTATGACACAAAAATTATCAAATAATTAAATAAAATAATGTCACAATATGATCAACTAAAAATATACAACCACCTAATATAAATCCAACCATCACAACATCCTCAAATAATTTCCTTGAAAACCATTTCATTTATTAATGAATCATTTAATTTTTATAACTAAAATATATACAAGGGTTGGAGCCATCCATTTTTTGGAAATATTGGAGGTTAGTAAGGTTCATTTATTCTTGATTTCTAATGTTAATATGTTGAAGAATAATTAAAATGAATCCAAGATCATGAATGTACATTAGAACAACAAAACATGGTGTGAAGTAGTTAGGTAATTAAAATTTTCAAGAATTACTTATTATTTATTGAAAATGATATTTGAAAAGAGTTTTATTTATTATTTATTTATAAATAGGTCTTATGTGGTTTAAATTAAAATAATAATATTTATAGATGAATAAATTTATTAACATCATAATGTATGTTATGTATTTAGTGAAAATGTTTATTCCAAATCTATGTAATATAATCTATGAAGCTGGGATTCCCCATAGAGAACCCTAGATAATCTCAATAGAGATCCATCGACGAGTGGTGTAAAAGGGGAGTATCACCATGTGAGGGTCCAAATAGTTGTGTGAGTGAGTAGGTTGATTCATAGCCTTCACATTGTGTGGAGGAATGATGCGCAATAGAAGAGCCCAAGCTCCAATGGACATCAATTGTAGCATAATTTATTACTAAGTATTATAAAGTAGAAACCTCCCAAAAGTAACTATTATGTGGGATTAAAAATGAATAATACTTCCCATGATAAAATGCCCACATTATATTAGGTCCAACCATTGGGGTGTACCAAAACATAATAAATGTTATTTATGAGTCAAAGTTGAAATTTTCATGTATCTGAGATGGAATTTTATCCAATTATGTAGATGGAATATTTTTTTACAAGTTCAATGATTTAATGATTAGTCTAAAATTGAAATCATCAAAATCCCACAATATTTGATTAGTTAGTGTTTGAGATATAATTTTTTCCTATGCAAACATTGTGGATTGACACAAAGTACTATAAATTTAATATGTATTTTTAGAAGTCCTTTTAGTAGTGTGAATGGTTCCACATGAAATTAATCATGCCATGATATGATCGAATATGTTGTGACTAATATAATTATTTATTCTATTCTTTGTGAGATTTTCCTCTTAGTATAAATTATAGTGGTTTTTTAATTATAATCCCATTAGAATAGGTAAAGAAGATCAAAACCATTATAAGATAATGAATGTAGTCAAGATCATTATATAAATCATGTTAAAACAAATGATAGCACATAAACATTAATTTTTAGAAGAGGAATATTGTGGTCAATGATGAGTTCAATGAATCACCACTAGAATCCATAGTGAATAACATATAATATGTAATTAGTATAAATTATTCAGATGGAATATCAACATTGAATTTTTTGGCAAGGTGTTTGTTTCAGGTTTCTTTGTAGTCATTTTTGTATAAATTATCCTCATTGAATTTTATTCAAAATGGTATGTTTTTATTCTTCAGAGTTTCTTTCAAATGGAATTATAAATATTAAATTTGAAATAATTAAGTTTTTATATGAAATATATATTTCATAATAAATTTTATTTAAATATTTCATAATATTGTAAAAACTGTAATATTTTTTATGATGATAATGACACATTTTTCACAATGAATTGTGTCCATGAATCCTAATTCGAGAAAATTATGATTTCATAAGACTATTAATGTTCTTATATCCAAGGGTTTCATTCCACAAATAATGGGGATTCAAAATTGATTGGGGTTTTTATGCAGAAGATAATTTTTAGATGATTTAATTAGTATTATAGAGGCTTCTAAATGATGGATCTACAGGAATTTCAATTGGAAATAAGATGTCATTGCCCTATAATAGTGTTATTATATTTCATAATGGTAAGAAAAAAGATATGTTCAAACATTATATATTTAAATATATTTTAAGATAGAGTTAAATTGATGGTTAAATATAGAAATTGTGGAATATATAGTGGAGGTAATTTCATATTACCTCCATATATATATTAGATCTTGAAGGGAAATATTTCTTACTTAATTGAAATTGTTATTCTATATAATGGAATCAATAAATCTAAAAAAGTGAATCATCAATATTAAACCATATTGAAAACTAATTTTTATCACTTAATTGAAATAAATTTTGAAAACTCATACTCTATGATGTAGTAAAATAGATTTCATTTAGAATATATGAACTACTATTGTTTTTTTAGAAAAAACAATGATGAAATGGACGAATAAAACTAGTGTATTTGGTATTTAAATGAATTAGAAGATGAATTGGAATCAAGAATTAGAGGGGTTCTTTGTAGATTTCTTTTCTTAGAAATTTTTTTTATAATTAGGGAGAGGGGATAAGGGAACCACAAATTATCTTTTTTGAAGAATAAAAATAATATTAATACCCATCAGTAAACATTACTTAATCATCAGTACTCGGTGAAAAATCATTATATTTCATTTGAGAATAATATTTATTTATATATTTATAATTATAGGCCACCATTCATACATAATAAAATATTTCATCCCCAAATGGGCACTTAAACATCGTATCAATTTTTTCCAAAAAACCATTAAAATATAACAACTTTTCATTCCATTTTATATCATCACAATTATTTTATTAGTCTCATCCCATTAAATTCCCTTATTTAAAATCCTAGAATTTTTTTAAATAATTGGATGTGAATATATATCTTATTATAGGATATAAATGAAATGAGAGATACTCACTAGTCTTTGAGAACCCATAACAATATTCCATTTCAAAAATATAATATTTCTATAAAATATTAAATTTCCTACACAAGAAATGAACTTAAATAAAATAACTATTTAATAAAACATTTAATAATAAATCCTAATGTAAAAATAAAAATGAAAAAGACCACTTAAGAAACATGGAAACTCAAAAAAAATTCAAAAAGTATTAAATTTCAACCTTATGAATAAGAAAATACTGAAAATTTAGCCTAATCTCGTTATCTTACCATGTAAAACAGTAAAATCTAAATTAAAAATATAAAATCAATCTTTAAATCATATAAATAACATGTGATATAATTTTAATACCACTCTTAAAAATGGTATACACTACACATACATGTTTTCCATGATCATTACCTAGTGCATTAGAGTGCTATAATAGAGCCATGCATCCTCAGTTTAAAATGTTACTCCATCCCTTTGTTTAAAATTTAACTACCTATCCATTAATTATTATAGAATAAACCATAATTGGTTTATCATAGAACAACCAAAAAATAACCATTAGATTTGAAACCATTTTTAAAGATATATAGAACAAGTCAAATGTGGTTTTTATTTTAATAAATAATAATATTTTTATAGGAATCCAAATATCCAATAATGGATCTAGTTGCAGGAAAATCCATCATCACTTTATGTTAAAATAGAACATTAATTTGATCTATTTCTAATGAAAGTCAAAGGGTTTTATAAAAAACAATAAATGAGTCAAATTTGAATCCCATTGAAACAATGTAAAATGATACATAACAAAAAAATTCTAATTCCATTATGTATATCCCTATGATAACATCATGTATATGAAAATATATTAAAAATATTTAGAAAATGAATCATTAAAACATTTTTAATATTGTATTAAGTTTATGTTTACCTTACCACATGTCTGAATCTCTACCTAAATTCATTATAATCCTAAATAATAAATTTTTGTTCATTATTAACTATCTTAATAATTTAATTATTATCTATTTTATTTTATTATTATGATATGTTCAATTACGTAAAAAATGACAATAAATATGGTAATCATAAATTTTTTATGCCACAATCAGGGAATAATTACATTATACATACAACTAAGTAATTTTTTATTTTTTAACATTGTTGATGGATATATTATAAGTATTATCATATAAATATATAAATATTATTGTATACAAAATATAATATCATATACTTAAATAAAATTATTTTTTGAATCAATTTTGTGTTGTTAGGGAAAAATCACATAGCTCCTTAGATGTGGTAACCCACACATACACTTGAATTTTATTAAATTTAAAGGGATGAAATGGTTAGAAATTAGATAATGTATAATTTTTTGGAATATTAATTAAGTTATAAATATCAAATACATGCATAAAATCCATCATTATAACCTAAAATGATAAGTACTGATGGAAAAATACTTAAATCATTTCATGAAGTAGTAGTCTTCCATACTAATGATCGAAGGTTTTGTATCCCATTTGACAAAAGAGGGGATAGATATTGTTTCTACAATTAACCTTAAGCATCTCAGTATATGGAATACATTGTTTGTATTATTTAATAATATTTTATTTTAATTTGAATGTTGTGGAAGAAGAAATTAAAATAAAACATTTGGTTGAATACTATAATTCTTCTTCAGTCAACATCCATTTTTCACACTGTAAACCTTATATGGTTGGTATTATAACTAAAAAATAACTTTAAAACCTAGTATTTATTTTATGAATGTTTTTTGTATGTATTGGCATAATAAAAAGGCATTTTAAGTGTGTAGAGAAGACTAGTGGAGGTTCCCATTTACAAGTGTGTTTAGTTGAACTATTTTAATTACATAAAATATTAAATAAATAAAAATTTATTTTCATTGAAAAAATTCTCCAAAATAATATAATTTCAATGTATCCGTATAATGGATCTAAATATTATGATATAATAAATCATGGAACATTTAATATTATTTTTCTACCTTTGTCACTTTATTTTAACCCACGACACCTGTCTTTGACAATTACCATGATAACACATATTATACCCTTTACACGTAACTATAAATACAATAAAATGACTATTTATAAACAAATATATCAAATATATCATTATTTAATGTACAAAAATAAGTTTTTTATCTTATAGGAAATCGATTATAATGTTATTCCATTAAAATATCATGGGTTTTAATTCTCCAAAATAATTGATTTCAATATTTTTATTCAAACATGATATCCATAATAAAATATTCTCCTTTTGAATCTAATTTAGTATAAATAACAAATTGTAAAAATTATTAATAAAACATCCCCTTAAAATAGGGGAAAGGAAACATGTATATTATTAACAAAAATTCAAAACGAGGTACCCAAAAAATATAATATTAGGGGGAACTAAAAATTTGGATATGGAGAGAAAACCATAATTTCTAAATAATGATGGATATTGATAATGATAGTAGATCATAATAACATGAATTATAATGGTAATGTTAATAAACAAAAAATACTAAATCAATAAGGTAGGGAAAGTTCATAAATTCATCTAAAATAAAGTTAATAAGATTACATTTTTATATCATGATAAATTTCAAATAGTTTCTGAAATCTATTTACATATAGACTAAGAATATGTGGAAATATTCATATTTGAATAATATAATTTTATCCTTTACTCAATTCACACCAAAATATCATCTTTTTTTCCTAATAATTTTTTGAGAGTAAATTTTAAAACCCTAAAGCACTAAATTCAACATCAAATTGATTACACTATAGATAAAATGATAACAAACTATTCCTCCTATATTTAGACATTTCATAATATAATTTTCACAATTAATAAACCATTATTTTATGAAATAAAGCATTAATCACCAAATACTAAAAAATAAAACCAAAATATTAAAATAAAATATCTGATAAGTAACTAAACATTAAATTATATAAAATAATATAGACTAATATTGAATCAAAATAAAGTTATAGGGGGTTTTTCCCATATTTTTCGATGATTAATTTAACATTTATCATAAATAAGTTTTTCTCACTCACAATGACCGGTACCAAAAATTTATATGCCCTAACCATATAATCTACAAAATATGTTAATAATTTCCCAAAATAACATAAATCTCTGTAAAGGCTCATTAAAATCCTATTTTCATCCTAAAGATAATTATACATTTTTTCCTTAACTATAATTTTACAATATTTTATTTACTATAATAATTTAATGTTCCCCTATATAATAGGCTTCATCCAAAATAACATTTATCAATTTATCACCAATCACTTCTTAATACCATGGTTATCTTCTCAAAAAAATGAATTTCATGGTAGTGAACAAAATAAATATCTTTAAAATAATTTAAATGAATAAAAATTAAGATATATATAGGGAAATCATATAGTCTAGTGGTTGGTGTTGCACCATCGTCAGCCTTCATTTGTGGTTTCAATCCCCATGGATTGTTCGGATGTGGTAGGTTATCACTTAGTTTATGTGTTTTACTTTTTCTAAAACAATACTAATTTTTTTTATAATTTTCCAAAAATAATATGAACATGTCCATAAATAAAATTAATATCATAACATTAAAAAATGTTTGAACCTTGATGGATATCTCTCACGATTAAGATTATATTACCAAAAATTTATTTCAATAATTCTAGAATGATCCTTCATATTCCAAATATGGGATACATATTCCTTATCCTTCTAGAAAGTATTCTAAAATCAAATTTTTCACCCAAAAATTTATTCACATAAAACATTAAAATAAGTTTTGGTAACACACTGCTTTATATATAACCTTATAATTTTAATACAATGATGGTATCCATAACTATTGAACAAAATTCTTGAAGAACATCATAATATTCAAGGTAATATAAACCATTCCTATGATACTATAAATAATTATGCACCCTTAATCATTATATAATATTCAATTTTAAGCCCTGAATTATTTCTCAAATATTTTAAAATCATTAAGGGTTATAGGTTTATAGAGTTATTCCATTATTCATACTTAAATAAATTTGACATAACAAAGTGGAAACATCTATATAGTATATTTTCTTCCAAAAATGTAAAACTTTTAATATATAACTTGTATTATTTTCAGATAACACCTTCAAAAAAAATTCAGGGCCTTATTAATTAGTCCTTATCATCCTTAACACCTAATAAAAAAAATTAAAATCAATGTATGATCAAAAAAATCATAGAAAGAAACAAAAAAAGAATTAAAAAAACATTAATGTTTGAAAAGCCATATTTTTTTCAATAATAATCATTGGAATTAAAATAAATATTTTATATTCCAATAAATATTATTTTTTACCCAAATATTTTCAAAATAAATTTCATAAAAATATCAAAGTATTGAAATAAAACTCATAAATATTTTAGTGTAATAATGGAGACACTAATAAATTTCATCAAAAAAATATTAATTTAACCTTTAATAAATAGTAAATACATTAAAATAAATGTAATATTGTAATCATGTCCTTACAAATAGTAAAAATTCCCTGGAAACTATAGAAATAATAAATAAACGATTCAGGTAAATTGATAAATTATTTTGAAATCACTCTTAAAAAGAGAATTAAAAGAGAAGTAAACTTCCATTGGGATCATTACCCAAGGATTGGTTGGGCCAGAATACCCCCACCAAACATTGTTTTATAACATATCCACCCATACATGGTTTATAATGGAACCTCCCATGATTATTTTATAATAGAACCACTTATACACTGATTATAAATTTACAACACCTGATTATAATCAATTCCTAATAAAAATAAAAACACCAAAACAAATGAAATAAAATATACATTAAAAAATACTCCTTACTCCTATAAGGAAAATATTTATGGATATAATAATATCAATTAAAATTAAACCCATTTTGAAAAACATAGAAAAATTATAAGAGGGTGTTATTTGTTGATAAATATGAAACATATAATTCAAACAAAAAAACAACGATGAGGTGAATAGATTATTAATTTCATATATTTTACTATAGACCATGCCATTTTATAATTTAAAAAAAATTAATATTCAAAAATAAAATAAATAAAATAATTTTTTTGAAAAAAATAATGAATGTATAAATAGGGGAAATTTTTTTTTATAATTTTTTTTATGTACAGGAGTAAAACAACTTCATGAATATTGACATGGAAAAAAATTATTTTTAATATAAATCATTATATAATTTAAATTAATTTTTTAGTTAAAATGTCCCTTACATAAAGTCTAACAATTCACATATGAACATTATTACATTGAATGAAATAATCATGGTATCAATTTACATTTATAGTCAAACTATTAAATTATATATTTTTTTCTTTTATTACCATGTTAAATTTAATTATATAATCATTTATGATCATGTATGATTTTTAAATGATATTTATCACATATATAAAAATTAAATTAATTGGTTTACTATTATCAGTGAGGTCCTTATTCCATCATCACAAAAATAATAATCACGAAATAATTAAAAATTTTATTCATAAAAAATTTGTTAAAACTAAAAATAAATATTCTTATAAAAAATAAACAACATTATAATCATGAAGACGATAGGTCATTCTTCTGCATCAGTAATATTTCCATTTTTCATCCACTGTGATGAACGGAAGATAAGTTTTATATTTTAATTAAATAATGATTATAATATCTAAAATATAATATATTTTCATTGGATAAATTTATATATATATTCCTTGGTATGTGCTTATAAATTTGAATCACATCACTTTGTGAAGGTGGTCATCCACGCATACACACGAACACCATTAGTTTTTAAATGATGGAATTTTAATAAATTTCATGGTATCATATTATTATAAACATACAATTAATTCACGTATATCATATATTAACAATAAATCCATCATTATTACCATACATTATAGGTCGTGATTTAAGGAGAATTACATCTATTCACGATGTGGTTGTTCACCATAAAAATGAACGATAGTTTCGTTTCCTATATTTTGGAAGAATATATCGACATAAGATTCCCTATAAACATAATAGAATCAATGTATATATACGAAATTTCTATTATTAATTTTACATTTTATAATAAGATTTTATGGATTTATAATAAAAAAATAAAAACAAAACATTCGGTTATGTACTATACCTATTTTTTAGATAACATCTATTTTTATGCAACATAAACCCTTTAAGGATAGTATTTTGAAAAAACTATGACATATAACATGTTTTCCGCTTTGGTGGTTGCGTAGTGGTGTAAGGTCGAGGTCTATAACAATGGTGTTCAGTGAGGTTTGGGGTTCGATTCTTGGGAGCCTGCTCTTGGGGGAATTTCTGCCTCCCATGTACCACTCATATTTCCGAGTCACCTCTTTTTTCATCAGGTGGGAAGAATGGGCGCACTTCACCTGGCTGACGGGTTTCTGTGATGAACCATCGTTGATCGAGGTGTTACAATGTGGGACGCAATGTCATCTCGGCTGGCAACGACTCCTTCCCAGTTGGGGCATCTCCATATGATCTCTTTGTGGGAAGCGGGGTTCTCAAGTGTGGAGGGTTCTAAAAGGCCACTCTTGGGGATTCCCTTTTGAAATAAATATATATCCTTTTAAAAGTTAGGGTATGGGTACTCGTGGAATGACATAAAATATTAAATTAATAACAATTAATTTTCATATATGAATGAACCAAACAAATATAATTTTAATATAAGATTACGGTGGATCAAAATATAATAATATAATAAAATTTAAATTATTTTAAATTATTTTTTTACCATTATCTCTTTGTTTTAACCTCTGTTGTTCTTTTTTATCAATTGAAAATATAAAAAACTTTTTACTAATTAGCATTCAATATCGATTGTATAAAATTAAAATCTATCAAAAAAATTGTCCATGTATGATATTTGTAAACATATGTCGATCACCTGAAAATAATTCATTTTTATTTATTTTAATTTATTTAATAAAATTTTGATTATTATAAAATAAAATTATTTTTATTTTTAAAAAAAATTAATAGATTTTTCTTTCAAAAAAATAAGAAACAAATGTATTTTTATTATAATAAATTAAAACATATATAATATTAAATATTTTTGTAAGGAATTAAGGTAAAATCATAATTAAATTGAATTATATTACAGTTGTTATTTTCAATACCATTTACATTATTTTCATCTTAATTGAATAAATATCTTTTCGACATTGGATTAGCATTTAAGTTATTTATTTTATCAATAAAAGTTTGAAATAAATTATAATTAATGTAAATATATTTTACCTTTCAATTTATCTTATTATAAATCATCATTGTCTATTTTTATCCCTATTTCAAACATGTATAGATAATAAAATAAACATTATTACAATTTTGACTTACATAAAAAAATGTAAATTTGAAAAATAAAATATATATGGGGATACGATGAATTATTTTAGAAAAATGGATGAAAATAGATAATATAGACTCATCCAATTGTATAAAGGAATGAAAATAAGAAATTTTTTAGTCCTTATCATATTAATTATTAAAACAATTAAACTATTTAAACTTATCGTAGGGATAATTATTTACTTTGGTTACAATTTTTTAATGAATCAAAAAATAAAAACTTTTAAAAAATTTTAATCTTGAATAAATATATTTAATATTTATTTAAATAATAAATTTATAGAATTTTTATGAAATATTTTAATAATAATG
This sequence comes from Viscum album, assembly GCA_963277665.1. Taxonomy (NCBI): domain Eukaryota; kingdom Viridiplantae; phylum Streptophyta; class Magnoliopsida; order Santalales; family Viscaceae; genus Viscum; species Viscum album. The sequence goes on along the minus strand of OY728121.1, from coordinate 1,553,297,236 downwards.
CACAAAACACATTGAAAAATAGTTTTTAGGGATATTTACATATTTGTATGAAAATATTTTCATACCAAATCTTAGAATAAAATTTATTAAAATTACTATAATAGGATTATTTTATAAAATAATTACATTTAAAAAAATAAATACAATTGTACTAGTTATATACATTAAATGAAAATAAATTTTAATAACAAAAATAATTATTTTCTATTCATTAAAAAAAATTCTTTTAGCAAATTCAATACATGTCACCATATAATATTTTGGGTATTGTAAATTATAAAATGATATGTATTTTAAAAAATAAAATTTATGAATTTTATGAAATAAAAGTTAAAAAAATATCTTAGAGAAATATAAATATAAACTTTTTCATGGAAACAGATTTTTTAAAGATGACATTACATTACTAAAAATTGAGAGATTATTTAAGAACAAGTTATGAATAAAATTATATTTAGTAGTTTCATTTTACATATTGATATATATTTAATAATATCATTAATCATATTTATATACATGAATTTAATGGCTAGTTTAGAATGATAATATATTAAAATTTTATATGTTCGGGGTTTTTAATATTTTCATCACATGTCTTATACACTATTAAGCATTATGTAATTGTTTAAAGTAAGTGGTAGATAAAAATAGTTTATGTGGACACACGTGCCTAAAAAGAGAAGAATATTTAATTTTTAAAATATTATAATGTAATATATACGGTAAACGCTGAGGAAGAATAAATAAACACTATTAACAATTAATGTATTATGGAATTCTAGACACATCTATAATTGAAAATAACTCATTGACCAGTACCCTCTCAATAATTTTTTAATGATAATGTGAGAGAGAAAATATTAGTTTTATTATTACCTGAATAAGAGAATATATTTTTTTTTCTATCCCACGTCATTATGTGTAAGGAACTACACTCAATGTTTAGGTTAATCTTTATAAAAAATTTATATATGGGTTTTCATTATAGTGATAATATATATATTGGATACTCCCATACAGAGTAAGGGATAACTAATATTTTTTATTTATAAACCATGTAAGAATACCATGTCGCATCATTAACCTATCTATAAATATTTTTCTAAATAAATAGGGAGATAATCAAGAATAAAAAAAATTAGATCGTAAGAGTTCTAAGTGGTAAAGGTATAAAGAAATAATATTGATGGAAAAGAAACCAATATTTACCCACCTATCATCATCCAGGGCTGAAGATACCCCAGTGTAATCATATAATTGGAATTAAATAAAATTCACACAATTTTTTGGGTTTTATATTACGAAGTCCATGTAGTATAACTGAGTCTCTCTCCAATTTTATAATTTAGATAAATTTAATTGATGATTTATATTCCTAATTAGAAATAAATATCAACCATTTCTCTATTGAAAATGATGAAAAATGAGAATGATATATTGAAGAATTTATCCCTCTAACTCTAAGATTAAAAATCCTTGGTTTCTCATTTTATTAAAATTTAAGAATATATATTTGGAATGCAAGTGATGAATAGGTTGTTTATAGTATCACAAATAAAGATGAACCCCCGTTTACCTCAAATGATTCTTGAAGCTCAAATGATTATGAGGTATTTGAAAATTCATTCTCAAATAGTATGAATGAATAAACATGATTTAGTGATAGAGGTCATATGTGAATACATTTAGTTATTAATTATTTTATGGAATTGGTAAATTTTTTCATATAACATGTCTCTTTATTATCTTGAATTTTTTAATGTAAGGTAATAGTGATAGCCTTTCCAGGAGACGGGTCAAATAAAATGAATAATTATTCATAGACACTGGTTTCATCCTATGTATATCACCGCAAACATATTAAATATAACGAATATAAAAATTTGATTCTTGAAGAAAAATTATCCATGATTAATTATTATGTTCTAAAAAAATAAAAAAGATAAAAGTAGTAATGGATTATATTGGTGGATCCATGTATTAGATGAAAATTTTGAAACCATAATAGATCAAAACAATTCCCAATTGGATACTAAATTTTAGAAAATCCTGGTGCATGACAAAATTCTACACAAAAAGGTAAAGAATGACAATAATGAAATAAAAATATTGGTTAATAGGTTTGAGGAAAAATTAAAATCACTATATAATATGAAATATATTTTCCATATTAGTTTTTTCTATTATTATGTTGAACTAAAATATATATAAATTAAAAATTATGTGTATTTAAAATCAATTTATGGAAAAACTGATGTTATTAGATAATATACATAATATGTGCCATGTTAAAAAATTCCAATATCTTGTTTCCAAAATAAAATAAGAAAATATCTTGATCAATACTCAATATAATCAAAAATAGATGGAATTGTCATTTTATAAATCTATCATCTATAGAAAATCATTTATAAAAAATAAGGTAGGTCTAAATTCAAAATATGCATGAAGAAATGTGAATATAACCTATACACAAAAACATCTTGTTTATTAGGATTATTTTGACTGATAGTTCAATGATAACTTGATAACCAGTAATGTAGAAAGTAAAAATAGATTCTATAAAGATAAAAAAATTCATTAATGAATTCAAATTATAAAAAAAATTCAATTATCGTGCATTTGTTTTGTGTTGCAACAATTTTTGGGAAATAGAATTGAATATTTGGTATAATCTATCAACTGTATAATAAAAAATTGGATTCCCATTTCAATGGGATAGTGTAAGAAAATTGGAAAGATCCAATAATTAAGATATTTCTATGTAATAGAAATAGGTTATATGAATTGTGAAATAATTGTGATATTTTCATTGGATGTTATCACATGCATGGTTCATATTCGTATTGATGTTTATTAGAATAAAACAAGAATAAAGTACCCCAAGAGTAAGAATAAATGTATCCCATCTAAGGTAAGGAAGATGATGAAAAAATAAAATCATAATACCTTAAAAACAATTCTTATAAGGACAACAGTTATACCAGAGTAATTGAATGAAGAGGTTTAATGAATTGAATGAACTAATGGAATGATATAAAGTATATCACGCTCAATATTAATTTTTTCTACACTATAAATGATATAAACATACCCCAAGATATATTTTTAAATTGAATAAATTTTTTTTAGGAATAAATAAATATAGATGAAGCTAAAATAAAATATTATGCCAAAGGGAGCGTAAATGTTCTATATAAAGATCATAAATTCCATTATTGGATTTCAAATGGACACATCCCTTACATTAAATAGAAATTATGGGTGAGGTAAAATGTAACTGGTCATACTCATTGAAATTATTTCACAATAATATCATCATAAGAAGAATTAAAAGAGAATATAAGGGTATAACTAGGTGATATAACATCCATAAATGTTCTTTAGAAGAAAAAAATTCACACACAATGAAATTTTATATGTGATGAGATATATAAAAACCCAAATGAATAATATTTGAAATATAAATTTCTATTCTGGAATATAATAATGAATTGACAATACTGTTTAACAATATCATGTCAACATCTCTTTTGATAATGAAATAAATTAGATCTGCCAAAATAAATGGAATTTTTTGTTGTTTTGTGTTTATACTATAAAATTAATTGAATGTATTCCATGGTATCAGGGGATTATGTGGGATGGAGTTTTCACTCTCTACATTTCACAATATAATTAATAATACACCATTGTGGATTCAACCATTAATTTTTATTTCAAATAATAAATGAATAAAATATCACGATTCATTAAATTGTATATTGTTTAAAATTTGGATGGATACTAAGAAGTAAATATAGTGTCTCTTTGAGGATGGGAAAATTAAAGAACAAAAAAGAAGCTGGAAAATATTTTACTACCTAAATATATTAACTTTTTGGAATTTCCTTGATGATGATTCACTAAAAGGTAGGTTTTTATATTATTTTACAGCAGTATTAACAATATTAAGAACCTAATATAAAGGTTAATAAAACTATTTTAATCAATTGAAAATAAATTTTAATGTAAGTGAGGATTTAGAAGAGTTTTCATATATTAGATCATCTAATAGATATTTAAATAATTATATATATTTTTTGAAATTTTGTAGAATATATATATATATATATATATGATAAAACATTCTATCAAAATTAAAATAAAATAATTCTGTAATCATATAGTTAATGGAAAAATTGTAGGAAAAATAAATAGTTCATAATTTTAGTGTCAATCATATTTATTTAATTTTGGATAGATTTTATTTCTAAATAAAATACTCTATATTTTAACACCATGAAGGAATCCATTTGATTTTGAGTGCAATTGTTTATAACATATTTCTTAACTATTAATTGATATCAATTTCACATTTTACATTTTTTCATAATAATGAGGGAAGTGAAAATTAATTAAATGATTGATAAAAACGGGGGGAGAAAAAATTAATAAATTGATAACATATTGATATATCATATTTAATAATATATTGAAAATGAATACATTGTGTGCTACTATTGATAATTTTTTTTTGTTTGTATTTATTTTCAATGATTTTTAAGTATTTTTCATGATTGTGGACAATATTTTGAAGAATAATTAAAATAAAGGATTATAGTTTAATATTAATTTGATAACCCGATAATGTTGTGAATATTTTATTGTGTTTTATGTTCATCAAGGTTATTTTATTATGAAAGGGAAAAGTTATATGATGCTTTTTGTACCATGGTTATTTTCTTATGATAGATTCAATATCTCTATAATGAAATGTATTTTTTTTAATTTTTTGAAATCATAAAATAGATTGATGTGGTTTTAAAATTTAAAATGATTTATTGGTTCATGATAGATTTTGAGAGTAAAATATATTATAAAGAGTTTGAAAAAAATACCAAGTCTTGGCTTGTTAACCAGTGCATCCAAATAATCCCATATTGACAACTTACTAATGTTAAAGAAAATCCCTACATGGGTGGTTTTTATGGGAAACAAGAATCTGTGCGAGTTGACTATGTACTAACATGAAACATGAGAGAAACCATTTCAATGGACTTCAATAAAAATTCAAAAGAGTTATTAAACATATAATGAATTATCCTCCCGAAATTTTCTTTGATTTGGGATTACATAATCACAACATTAATCAATAAAATTTCATGAATTATAAGACTCAAAAAATGTCACATACTTAACCTTCCTCGAAAATACAGGTCATTCATTTATATTCCAGAATATTTTTCACAACAAGAGAGGAGTATAACTAATTTAGAACATAATAATTTATTGTTCAATTTATTACTGATCATAAAATATACATTCATAGTTTCATAAAAATATGATACATGTTTAAAAATAATATATGATCACCGATTGTTAAAATTATTTGATGATCATCACAATAAATTTATTGTAACCTCACTCTGGACTATTATAAGTATAAAATTTTTAGAATGTTGAAATCTGAAATCATATATTGACGAAAGAAAAAATTTAATTGAATTATGTTTGAAGGGTGGAATGATGAGTTCCATGATATAGTAACAATTCAATGTTTATTTTTGATGAAATGATCATCTATTTGAAATGGAATGTTTGCCTATATAGTCTAATATAACTTTGGTGACATTTTGGGAATGTGTTTGAAGGAGTAATCTGTCTTTGAAAGCCTCAACATCCATTATTATATGTATTGTGGATATTTTTTCATGAGTGTTACCAATGGAAAATTTAGAAAAATATATGTTACATTGTTTGATATTTTTTAAACATCATGATACTATAAATTTGATCACAATAAAATATGTAATGAAATGGTAACCATTTTAATATCATTATGGTTGTCCTAATCATCAGGTGATTCCTTCTGAATTCATCAAAACATCTTGAATTATAAATTTAATAAAGTAAATATAGATGTCTATGATGGTTTTATTGTAAGTGTAAATTATGTAAGATGAATTATATGAATTATATATTTATTAAGAAACTTTCATATTATATCTCATATTTTTAAAATTTGTAGAAGTGAATTTTTCAAAAGCCGTCTTAGTGGATTTTATATGACTTATCATCTTAGTTGTATTTGGAAAAAATAAATTTTCAAATGACATCATAGTATATTTGGTATGAATTTATGTCGATTTTCTATGAATTCATGAATTTTATGAGTGACATAAAAAACCAAATGAAACATTTATGAATTGTCTTATTGTACATTAATATTCTAATAAATTATAAAGGATATGATTATAGGCTTTTGTGATATAATATTGAAAATAATCATGATTCTTATAATCATGATTTTTGATGATATTGGATGAAATAATATCTATGTGTTTTAGGCCATTAATTAAGGAGTTCTAGTTATTATTGGGTTATTAATGGATTTATGCATTCATGGATGATGGAATGTGTTCTTTGTTGAATTTTTAATAAATTTTGTTTATGATTTAAAAAATGAAACTAGATGTGAAGAAAAGATCACAATGTTTTAGCGTATATAAATCCAAGAAAAAAAATGAAATTAAGATATATGAGTGATTTTAGAATAATTTAACATCGAAATTACCTGAGATTCGAAAACATAAATTATGAAAGAATAACAAAGTGATGTTTCACATAACCTTCATTTACATATATAGTATTTTAATTAGATAAATTAAGATATTATCGAGATTGTTATTCTATGACAGTAAATCCTTTTACCAAAAGTGATCAATCCCCAAAATTTTAATAGATTAATAACATTTCTGTATTGATCAGTGGAACTCAAAATCACCACATTATAGTCTATTTAATAAAAATATAGAGGAAAAAAGATATTAGTGGAACACTATTTTTTTATGCAAATATAAAAAATGGAGGAATATTAGTAGAATAGTTCTTATTGAACTAATTTAGATAACATAAATGAAATATTAAGATGATGCGTACTATGATAATTATTTTCTTAGAATATTATTCTCATAATCAATTTAAGAGCATAAATAATATATTTACACCATCTTTATATTGTGAATAAGAAGAATAATAAATGAATTTTCATGTGGCCCATTGTATACAGTGATAAGAAGGTACAGTTTCTCACCATTGTTCTAGTAATAGAAGGAGTAGAATAATAGGAATAACAATTCCAGACTATGATAAAGTGAATTATAAAATGGTTATATATGGGTCAATAATTATAATATAGTAGTTCATGTAAACACTATTGATATATAGAGCAATGATCTAGTATATAGATGAATTAGGGCGCAGATATCACTATCCCAAGGGTAACATGAATTATTTCTTTACCTCCTCATTATGTATAGTGACCCACATGTCCGGTTAATGTTACTACCTAGACATACCATTAATACATGTGATTAATTCTATTGGAAATACATGTTTCAGACACACATATATACAAAAAATACTAGTTTTTATGCGGAGTAGTGAACTGTGTAAAAAAACATGTTACATCGTTTACTTTTGGAACATCTAATTGCATAGAGAATGTAACAGATAACAAAGAATGATAAAACCAAGATCATTACTAAAAAAAGAGAAAAAAGATTTTTTTAAAATTATTGAAAATTATTCCAATACTGATTCCCACCTCCCATCTAAGTTTTGAATATATCTAAATGTGATCGTATAAATTGATATGAAAAAAACTGAGATATATTGATTTCACAACCCATTTTAAATCATAAAAATGAATTTCTTCTCAAAGAATTGAGAATTAATTTCATCATAAATGTATTATAATTCATTTCATGTCACTATAAATATCAATGGTTGTTACATAATATAAAAAAACTTTCAACGTGACATGAAAATTTCTTAACCATCCTCAGGTTTATTGATTTATCAATAACTTATTGAATCCCCTCTAGTATAAAAATAATAATCATAGTAAGTTTTTAATTAGTTTTTTATAATGGTTTTAATTTATCATAGATACGCCATTCATTATTATTGTTTGCATTACACATAATTTAAATATAAAACCATAAATTATGAAACCAAATATTAGCATCTATAATAGATGGAATTCATTGATAGAAATATGGTTTAAATGACTGCTAAAATATTATATACATCATCATGCATAATAAAATTTATAATATTTAACACTATAAGATATAATTTCAATAATAATTTAATCATTTATATCACCAGAAATCACAATTTATATAAGGTATCATTGATTTTATATGTTTTCAGAACATGAAATATTCTATAATAAAAAAAATGTCATTGAACCTCACATCTTATGAAACTATTTCTACAACAAGATTTTTGGGAAAATGATTGTATACGTAAAAACAGATTATAATTTGAATAATGTATGGGTTGATTTTTTCAGCAAAATACATGGAATATTATTTTTTATTTAGAGTAATATAATTTGATACATATATTCAATAAAAATAATTTAAATTATTTTAACTGATTCAGTATTTAGTTATAACATTAAGGATTAATCATGACACATATATGTAGTTACCCATATTAAATATAAACTTTTAGATGTGATAGTAAATAGTTAAATCATAGTGTCAAATTATTATGTTAATTTTAAGAAATACCTTCAATTACATTTATTCTGATATGTGTTCGTTAATTTTAAATCATGGAAATTATAATTATGAAAATAAATATTAAATTTTGGGAAAGGAATAAGTTAATTGTTATGTTATGTCATAATTATTAAAAATACAAGCTCAATAAACCCTGAATCGGTTTATTAAAAAGGGTGAGAAAAATTATAAAAATTAAATTACATTAATATAGGTTATTAAAGAAATACTTAACATAATCTCTAGTACAAATGAAACATATTTTAATGATCTATGTACCATATATAAATTTTCTACCTCATAATAAATGAATCCCCCCTAAAAATTTTTAGTCGGTTGTCAAATTAATTATGTTGGTTCACAGTGGTCATTGACACTGTTGTATTGTGTTATTTTCTAGAATTGGTATTCTAGTGTTGTTATTATGTGGGCCCTAAATATCATCTTCCATGGAAGTTCCACACCTTCATCCTAGTTTATAGTTTACTAACTTTATTTCTCTACCAAAATCAAGAAAACCAAAAATATATCAGAGATAATGTTTAATCATATCTCACAAATATAATCATAAATATCTCTATAATTACCCACAGTCACTATAACCCCTCCAAGAATGGTATGGTAGATAGAAAAAAACAATATGGCTTGCCACCAATTAGTGATGTGTGGGAGAATAGAACAGTTGTAATTTATAAGATGTATAAGAGGAATTACCATCTTAATTTTCAAAAAATAAAACTCCACAAATATATATAAAAAATAAATTTCCATTTAATATCCACTACAAAAATATGAAACATAAAAAATAAAACTAGAGTAATTCTAATATCAAACTCTAGAAACTACGATCAAACTATGTAATTAATATCATTCTCATTCTCCACTGGGCTACCGAACAAAAACTCAAAAAAACATTTTAGATGAGTGATTACATAGGATTACTCTATTGGATCATAATTAAAATCAAATAACCACTAATGTGATATCAATGTGTTGTGATATAAATGAATAATATCAATTAAATATCAAAAATTGCTAATTATGTGTGTAGACTAAGTAACTAAATAAAGTGAGAGTGAAAAATTGAATATGATAATCTCACAACTATTACAACTACCATGTCACTATAATTTTATATATTTCTAAATAACCATCAGATTAAATCTTTGAGATTAATATTGTGACTTAATGATTCACAAGGGATGCTCAATAACCCCAATCAATCATGAAAATCAATGGTATAACTAGTCAATACAATTTTTATCATAATATCATCACAAAAAATATAATAACACCTTTAATTCATGAATAAGTTACAACTAATATATGTAGGTCATGTCTCATGAATGTGTTTTAGTTCTGATCCCAATGATCCATAATTTCCCACAGCATCCAACATTCCCATTGACATTAATCTACATTACACACCATATATATTATTTTTGATTCATAGTTAATTTTAGTTGGGCCCAAACTATATAAACAAAAACTACACACAAGGTCTAATGTTCTAATTGGAATCAGTAAGTGGCATCCTTAACCAAATAAAAATGATATACACATTACATTAAATCCTACACCTCATGTATCTTTTCTATACCTCATCAACTCCACCTCTAATTGGAAGCCATCAGAGTACTTGAAAAGAATATAACCATTTTCTCTCACATTCTTAGGGAATTGTGTAAATTATTTAATATTAATCCATTATATCACATTATAGATTATATTGTAATAAAATTGAGACATTACATCCCCAATATTTATAATATCAAACAAACACATAAAATCAAAGTAAATAAATAACAAAAATATTTAATTAAAATAAGTCATAATGAAATACCTAACATCTTGAACCCAAAAATATTAACATAACCATCAACATAATTTAGAATAATATTTTTACAATATGTGAATATAAATGAAATACTAATACATTAATACCGCTCAAAATTCCTTCATATTATTAATATAATCATTTAGTTAATTAAACAAAACCTCTAAAATATGATTTCTTATTATATAATCTATAAATAATCCCACACATAACCATATATGAAAACATCAATAAACTATTTAATTCAACATGGAACATCAACCCAAACTCAAAATAAAAACAAAAAAACCCTCATCACTCCATAATTGAGACTTCTAAAGCCACATCACCAATGAATCTTTGTTATCCATGTCCAAAATATAAATATTTAATTCTCCTTGAGTTAAAAAAAGAAAATATTTGAATACTCTCACTATGTAAACGTTTATAATGAACAAATTCAACGAGAAATAAAACAATCCATCATGGATGAAATAAAAGAGCATTCAATTCATACACAACTCTCAAAATTTTCCCAATATGACTATTACAAATGATAGAAAACTCTACAAAAAATATGAAACATCCCTGACCCCACATATAACTAACGTTCATTATTTTATTCATTAATTGCATAATTATGTGTTAAATTCCCTATTACCTCCTAATAAAAATCAATTCAAACGGTTAATTTAGTTTATATTATTTTTCATTTCATATTTACATTTAAATTATCTATGTCTCCCCATTCCCATTTTGCATATAATTTGGAATATATTTTCCACATAAATGAAGTAACATATAAATATCACATTTAAAAATTTCTTCTATTTTAAACAACATCACATATAGAATTTAGAATTCATAAAGGTTGTATAAAAAATACCAATACCTCATTTTTATTCCGCATTACCAATTTTGGATACTATAGAAAATTCCATAACCACTTTGAGACCACATTCAGATTGATAAAAAAAATTAATATCCACTTTGTTTATTAGAATTTCATTATACAATGAACTTTTCTTATTATAGATATTCAATGTAACAAAATCTATAAATCAAATGAAATGAATTACTATATGTTATAACATATCCATGAAGTATAAAAATGGGGAAAACACTAACCCCCACTCAATGATCAAAAAATGATTTTAATGTTATGACGAGAGTGTTCTATGATAAATGAAAAATAAGACAAGAACCCATTACCTTAGAAAAGAGGGCCTGAGATAAGTGTGAGATAATAAATTATATAAATGATATTGAAACCCCTAACTATGAAAAATCATCTTCAAAATTCACAAGGATGTATTATAGACTTTCCATTTCTAGATACATCAATATAGTTGGTAAATTTCTAAAGGGGAGATAGGTATAGGATTCATAGAACAAGGGATCCATTCAGAGGGTATAAAAAAATAATAAAGGTAAACCAAAAAAACGTTCTCATTGTGAATAAAATGATGTGAGAAAATTTACAAGGAATAAATATATTATAAATAAGTAGTTAAAAGGATAAAAATGTCTCAGGGGACACAAATCATGAGAAATAATATTAATTTCATAGATTTATAAATATTATTTTCTTAACCTACCACAAGTAATTCAATAAAATCCACATCAGAAAACAAAAATATATGGACTATTGAATTCAACATAAGATTTTATAAACCTAAATCATCAAGTATATCACTATGAAATCAACAATAATCCACAAAAACCAATGAACAGCAAATATTACATAATCCTACAAAGTAATCTAGAAAGTTGATAGAAAATTTATGTGATGGTCACATTATATAAAAGAAGAATCTATTGAAAAAATGTTGAATCAATATAAAATATTTAATTATTTTTTCATAATGGGCCTTAGAACAAGCATCGGTTTGAGAGAAAATAATATGTTCAAACCAAAATTAGTTCAAATATTATTTATTAAAAAACATTAATGAATTTAACAATTAATGGTTGTCAATAATCATAGTAATTTTTTATCTAAGAGAAGAAAATTTTCTTATACTCACCATTTGAAATAGTCATTTCATTCCAATAGAAAAATTTTATAAATTAAATTAGACCTAAAAAATGTTATAGATTCCATTAGGTCGTGGGTAAATCACGTCACTATTTTCATATACCATGAGATATATTATATCAGGATGGAATCTACATTTTTGTTTTCATGACATGGGAACAATCCTGACTATTCTTTATTAGAACACTAAAATTCCCAATAACATTGGAATTTAACACTTCACAATTTTCTATAGTGAATCACAGGAGACATCACACTCAATCAATCTGCTACCATATTGTTTTACATCACTCTATATTTTACATGAGTACACAACCAAGAACCCCCACATACTACATCCTCTGAATTAGTGTCCACTATTACACGAGGACCTCGACCTAACTCAATATAATGAATAAAAACTCATTATCACACCTCACCATTCACTAGAACTGTGTAATTATTCCACATGTTTCAAAGGGAAATACTCTACACACAACACCCCTAAAAACTGATTCTTCACTCCTTATTGTTTCCAAAAATATTATGTATCTATCTCATAGTTAAACATCTAAAATAGGAACAACTATTACATCAACCTTACCTACCAATAGAGTCATTTTATACCCCATATGAGAAAAAGTAATACTCATAAGTTCAATAATAACTCTAAAATCCCCCTTAACACCTATAAAGAAAATATTTGTCTAATTTCATAATTTGAACATGATGAATAAAAATATGAAAATATTATTACCAAATAAAAAATATAAGGATTTAAAACTCCATATCATGCATAACTAATGAAGGTAACATGTGGAATAAACTAAAAAGGACTCTAAAATTTACTATATTGTTTATCGTTATATAGGGTGTAACCTTTAGAGTTACATTTTTTATACCCACCATCGTATATTCCCTTATTCTCATAGGAAAAAAAATATTGGTTAAATCCATTTCATTACCCAATGCTTTAAAGAGATATAACAGGATCAACCCCCCTCATTATATCATAAATCAAATCACACATAAACAAAATACCCATGAACCATAAAATAATAACAACACATAAATCATGAATAAAATAAAAAATTAACTTTTCCATTTTGAAATCATATTATCATTTTACAAAGTCAACCACTTATAAATGAAAAAACATTATTTAAAAATTAAATTATAAACATGTAAAGGAATTATAATAACATTATAGGAACATGAATGAGTGATATTTCATTCTGTACATATATTTTAAAGAAACATGTTGTCTGTATTTTATTGAAATAGATGAAAGAGTCACATTAAAAGTGGTTTCTAAAATAAAGTCTCTTACGTAAAGCCTGAAAAGGATCCATTTAAAAAATGTATGATAAATTATAATGTTAAAATTTTAAAACATTTATTTTCATATAAATACATTCATAAAAACCATTTTTTTTAAATTGGAAATTATAGATAAATATTTATAACATAAACCAATAAATCATTTCATATGTTTTTTAGTTAAAAATTCAATTAAAAAGATAATATCATTTATTTGATAATTAATAAAAATGAATTTATTATGTGTATCCATTTTAAATAAAAATAAAAATGGAAAAAAATTACTGTAATAAATTTAACATATAATCTTACCATGAAATAACCTCGAAGTAGAAGTTTAACCCAATGAATGAAAGTTGAGTCCTGAAATTCCTTACTACTTTGTAATTTATCGAATCCTATGCCACATAAAAGAGAAATATTTATTAAAACATTAAATATCCTGAGAAGAAATAAAATCATGATATAAAATGTAAGTGGGGAGTTATATAGACCTCATAAAAGTATATAGGTACATCAAATAAAAAATATACCTTAATGAATGGAAATTAGGTCATAATCCCTTACCATGAGTTCGACTCATCATATATAATTGTTATTTTCACCAATAACAAAAATAGTTTAATTGTTCTATATCATGATAACATTTTTTATTATTCCTTTCATATCACTTATTTACATGTTATAACAATTACCTAATTTTTTTTTCACGTTGGATATTTTTCTAATATTCGGTATATGAGTTCAATTTGACTTCGGTATGATGATTATAGTCAAAACTTTTCATTATTACAACATCATAGGAAAAATACTCACGAAATAATATTCACAATTAGAAAATAAATTATAAATTTAAATAAATCCATTATATATATATATATGAAAAAAAGAACTACATTACAACTATGATGATGACAAGTCATTGGTACAAGTGGTTAATGATTCCACTTTTCAATGACCATAAGAAAAAGAAGGTTAAAATAATTATAAAATTCCATAATGATAATAATATCATATATATCATATTATTTCATAAAATATTCTAATTTATATTATCCATGTCATATGGGGTTATAAAATGAATCATATCGCTTTGTGGACGTCATAGTTCATAGGTATGAACGAACGGCGTTTTCCTTTTTCCATGCATCGATGTGTAAGATAGTAAGTGTTTTTTTATTTTATAATAATGATAAATATTACATTAATATAAATTATAAACTATAATTATATCCTTAAAACTTTTATTTTAAAGATAGTGATGGAAAATGAAAAATATATCTTCGCGAGGTGGTAGCCCACCATACACACAAATCGTAAATTATTTTCCAAATTAATAGAAGTTGAGATAGATTTATGTGATTCTATTAACATAATAAAATATATTTATATTTAGGATACTTGATTTATTATTTCATTATGGTTGACGATCTTTTTAAGTAAGTGGAAGATAAAATAAAAAGAAAATACTTTATTACTAACGATACATCTTCCTCAATCCACCATGATTTCTTCATTCATTAATATGACTAATGATATTGTTCCACATAAAATAATAGAAATATAATGTCTTAAGTGATTCATAGAATGGATTTGGGAATATGTTCAAAAAAAGAGTTTTTGAAATGTGTGGAATATAGATGAATTGTGTCCCTGTTATAATATAGGGAATGGAACTATTAGAATTATTTAAAATATTAAAATATTATAAATTAATTTTCTATTCTGCAGGGGTAAAAAATGATTTATTTTTAAATAAATTGATATTTTGGTTTGATATTCATTTATAAAATGTAAATTATACACCTTATAAATATATTTTCTTCTTTAAAATTTGGTTTTAATGCATCTTTAGCCTCTTTAATTCATACAATGACAATATGTGTTTTTACACCTTAAAAATTAATATAGTCACTATAAAATTACAAATGAAAAATAAATGGATCAATGATGAAATTTTAAACCTTTGAAGAAAAAAATGGTTAATTTTAGGTTGTTATTTAATTTATATCATTTTATAAAATATTATTTACTTAAAAATATATATCATTAATATCAATTTTGACACTACACATTATATGAATTTTTAAAAAAAATTTAACATGATCATAATTTAAAAATAATTAATTTAAAACCTATTTAACATGTTAATGTAAACAATAAAATTCATGGATGAAATTAATTATATAAAATTATATTTATTAAATATATTTAATATCATTTATATGATGTATTAATTAAATAATTAATTTATTCATTATCATTGTGAATGCCTTTAGTTTTATTATTTTTCCATAAAAATTTAAAATAAATTATAATGATAAATATAATCATTTTAAAAATCAAAAAAATTTATTTTCTAATATATCCCCCATGTTGCCCCAAATAAAAAATGTTATATTTACTAAAACCTAAGACTTATATAATTTAAATTTTGGAAAAATAAAATACTATATATGGATTGAATTCATCCAACTATATTGAAAATAAGTGTGTTATAAAAAGGAGACAATATTGTCTTTTTTGAAAAATACATCTTTTTAGAAGAATATTGGAATTTTTTCATATATCATATCTAAAAAAACATATTATAAATGTTAAACATTATATTGAATAAATTATATGTATATTTCATTGATATAATCCAAAAATAGTGATTATTTAATTTATTAGTGTAAAACACAGTGTTTCATATTTTAAAATATTTTTAGAAGAATGTTGATTTTTATTTTAATAAGACTTTTACATTTATTTATAATTAATTGGTCAGAAAATATTATAAATATATATATATGTGTGTGTGTATTTGTGTGTGTTTAAAACATATTTTCTTAACACATTCAATCATATTCATACACGTTATTAATGGCTAGGTTATAGTGGTAACATTTAATTAATAATATTTAGTTTTTTAATCATGATGTCATGCATCATATACACAATCGAACATAGTATTTATTTTTTAAATAATCATGATATTAAATTTTCTCCCTTTTTAAAATTGAGTCGTCACAATTTTGAACTCTATTTCTAAAACTAAGGATACACTTTTTAAAATAACTTTTAATTAAATCTCACTTGAGAAAAAATTTATTAATAGGACTTAAAATTTAAAATTGAAAAAGGAAAGCAAGGAGCTCACCAGAGATAACATATACATGGGTTACCTATAAGAAAACATTTCCCTAGATAAGAAAACTAACTATGTAGCTCCTAGGTATAGTGATAGAGAACATAGTCATTAGATATTTAACAATTGGAAAACCATAAATCCTTGAGGGGTTAAAATTTCATTGATTTCAAAGTAATAAAAGTAAACATATAACATTTTTTTATGATCCTTTTAATAGAGTTTAAGAGTATTTTTTCTACCCTTAACAATAACATAAGTAAATAGACTTACATGATTAGTTTGGATTTATACATAAAACAATTTCTACCACAAATCCATCTTTATCTCCAATTTATGATTATTAATTATGATTTTTTTCATGCTTGATGAATTATAATCAAGTTATTTTGATCAAAAAATCCAAAATGGTGAAAATATGTGATCTTAATTTCATTGGACATAACCAAAACCCAAAATTTTTGGATATATTATTTTAATTCTACAAATATGATAATTAATTATAAAATGAAAAATTAATTTTAATATCCAAATTTAAACTATAATACCCAATATTTAAAATAGAAAATTTGATAAATAACAATCCCTAAAATTCTTCAAAATAATCCAAACTAAGATTGAAACCCAAAATCCATAAGTATTTGAGAAGATTGTTTTAAAATATAAATTTTCAGAATTATCTCCAAATAACATCAATTACTCATGAAGAAATACTCAAAAGGTAATATCCCTAATATCTTCATGACACGATAAACAATTCCATAAATAAACTAAATTATCATAAATCCACAATAAAATCATATATTCTTCCCTAAACATAATTCCACCATTATTCATCAAATAAAATACAATAGTATTCAATTAACCTTCATCATTAAGGGTTCCCCAAATGGTAAACATCATGTAAAATATAATTAATCAATTAATCATCAAATCCTTTTCTAATCCCTTGGAAATAACCATTTTCTATTAGATATCATAAAAAACAATTTCATACTAACCAAATCATCACATTGTCTTTGGGTAGGCAATGCACCCTAGTTTTCCTTCTTTTGTGGGTTCAATTCCAATTCCTTTCCGAACATGATGAGTGTTCACCAACCTTGGGGTTTTAATTCTTCTAGAACTATATAATTATTTTACAAATATTAGAAAAATAATTTTATCTTTAAAATAAAATTTTTAACCTAAATGGTTATATCATTCCTTTCATTGTCCATCTGAAATGTAATTACCCATAATTACCTAAAAAATAAAGGCCTCCAAAAATAAAATTAATCACATTAAAATTTTATTACATAAGATGTAAAATTGGTTTCTAAGACATTTTATGATTTATAAAACCTAAATTTATAATCCAAGAAGATATCATTAACTTTTAATAAATATCATATTCTCTAAATTTCATTAAACCATTCATTGATACCAACTGTAAGCACCCAATCATAACAAATAAATATTCTAGTGTATTTAAAAATAAACTACACATTTGAGAATCTTTTTATTTTAGAGAATTATGGATTTAGGAAAAAAAATCTTAAATATTGAACCCATACATTAAATTGGTCACATATACTCATTATACAATTCGCCACCTAACAAAGAGCCATTAAAAACAAAACATGGTTTCTCTTTATAAAATATCATCACATTTTTCTCCTTGATGTCATTCTGGTCCTAACACTCCATTAAAATATGCAAAAAATATTATAAATAATGGGAATTGAATGAAAATATTAATAATGGAAAAAAAATAAATAAATAAATCATTAGACCATTAATTTGTAGAGGAAATTTGAATTTTTTTCACAAATTCAAACTTTTCACCCATAAAACATAACCTCTTTAAATTACCACATAAAATCATTATTTTCTTATAAAACATTGTTGAAATAATAAAATTTAGTGGTGTCATTGAAAATAAATTATAAATCACTATTATATTTAATATATCAATCCATACTATATATGTATTTAAAAATATGATTATATTTAGTAACACCCACCGTAGTATATTCCCTTAATCTCTTAATAGATACCCAACCGGATAAGTCCATCTAGTTACCCAATGTAATGAAGAAAAAATATAGGATCACCCACACTCATTTTATCCTCAAACCAACCAAACTAATAAAAAATTAAAAATAAACATAACATAATCATAACACATAAATCATGCATAAAAGACAAAAATAACTTTTCCACTTTGAAATCAAAATTCATTATTACAAAGTCGCACACTCAAAAATGAAATCCCATTATGTGAATATAAAAGGGAATAAATTTATAGGATGAATAAAATCATTAATGTTTCATCAATTATGGATATAATATTATTTCCATATACTCTAAAAGATATTCATTTTTCCTTTTGTAAATATATTTGAAATAGTAACATTAATAGAGGTTTTTAAAAGAAAGTTCCCTGCATAAAAACTAAAAACGGCCCCTTTTTAAAATAAATTATGTTAAATTAGAAAACTAAAATATTAATAAATTTATTTACGTATATATAGATTCATAAAAACCACGTTGAAAACATGGACAGTAAAGAGAATGATTTGGAAAATAAATATTTAAAACACTTAAAATGATGTTTTTCATTAAAATGTCCCTCAAAATATAATAGTTTATAGTCAGAATTAATAAAATTAATTTCATATGTGTGTCAAATAAAAATATAAATAAAAAATGGAAATACAACATAGTATGTTAAATATTCTTTTTACACATAAGTTAGCATGACATAATCAAGAAGTAGACTTTTAACAAAATGAATGGAAATTAAGCTAGGAAATCCCACAATACATTACAATAAATAGAATAGTTTAACACAAGAAAAAGTAACATTTATCAAATATTTAAATATAATTAGAATTAATTAATTTATGAAATATAAATCCAATGGGGAGTTCTATACACCATATAAAATTATGTTGGTTCATAACATCAAAAATATGCCTCATCCACTACAAACTAAGACATAGTCCCGTACCTAGAGTTCGAGTCATCACATACAATATTTATAATAAAGAATATTAAACCTAGGATAATTTTTTAATTGGTTGAGACTTTTTTTTTTAAAATTTATTATTCTGATAATATCACTAGTTACTATGTTATAAAACTTACTTAATTGTTTTCGTTCATGTCGTACATTTTGATGATATTCGGTATATGAGTTCAAAATGACGTTAGTATTACTTATATTATTATAAGTGGTCATTATTAAATCATATATTGATAAATATTAAGGACAGAACAATATCCATTATATGTTAGTTATACTTTTAAATACATCCATTTAATTTAGGATAAGAAAAAATGAACTACTTTATAATTATGGAAATGATAAGTCATACATACGAATGAGTAATGTTTCTGTTTTCAATGTTCATGATGGAAGGAAGCATAAGATAATTTAATCATTTTATAATTATAATAAAATCATATATTTCATTTTATTTCATAAAATTTACCTATATATTTTATATATTTTATATCGCGATGAAAAATGAATCGCATCGCTTCATAGAGGTGATAGTTCACACATTCCCACGAATGACGTAATAATTATAATTTTCATGTAATTGTAATGATTTATATGATATATTATTATTTAATAATGATTAATATTTCATTAATATCTTATATAAAATCTAATTTCATCATTATTAAATGTCTTTGAGAGACGGTGATGTAAAATGCATTATTTCAATTCCCAATGTCGTAGTCCGCCATACATAGGAATTGTTAAATATTCTCCCAAATCATGGCAGTGTATAAGTATTTAGGTGATTGAACTAACATAATAAAATATAAAGATATTTATTATATTGTATTTATTATTTCTTAATATCATTTTGGGATTTGATGTATGTGGATGAAAAAATTTAAAAGAAATACTTGATTAAAAAGACACATCTTCCTTAGACCACCTCCATTTCATAACACATGAAAAACATTAAGGGTAGTTTTTTTTATTAAAATAAGAGATTTATAATTTTATAAGTTATTTAATTAAGATATTTTACATGATATTATCTGAAACTAATAGGTTTTGAAGAGTGTGTAACCGAGATTTAGGGGATCCGTATTTATAAGAGAGCGGATGTCAACTCTTAGAAGATTATCCTTAGAATAAATTTTAGATCATAATGAATATATTTACACCATCTTTATATTATGAATAAGAAGAATAAAAAATGAATTTTCGTGTAGACCATTATATACAGAGAGAAGAAGGTGGATTTTCTCACCTTTTCACTAGTAATAGAAGGAGTATAATAATTGGAATAACAATTCCACGCTATAATAAAGTGAACTCTAAAATGGTTATATGTGGGTCTATATTTTTAATGTAGTAGTTCAAGTGGAAAATATTGAGATATAAAGTAATGATCCAATATAGAGATGAATTAGGGCCCAGATATCACTATCCCAAGGGTATCATGAATTATTTCTTTACCTCCTCATTATAAATAGTGACCCACACATCAGGTTAATGTTACTACCTAGACATACCATTAATACATGGGATTCATTCTATTGTAAATACATGTTTTAGACACTCTTATATACAAAAAATACTATATTTTTATATGGATTAGCGAACAGTGTAAAAATAAATTGTACATCATTTACTTTTGGAACATCTAATTGCATAGAGAATGTGAGAGATAACAAAGAATGATAGAACCAAGATCACTACTAAACAAATAGGTAAAGTAATTAGTTTTTTAAATTATTGAAAATCACACCATTACTAATTCCCACCTCCCATCTAAGTGTTGAATATATCTAAATGTGATCCTATAAATTGATATGAAAAGAACCGAGATATATTGATTTCACAAACCATTTTAAATCAAGAAAAACGATTTTGTGCTCAAATAATTGAGAATTAATTTCATAAAAAAATTATTATAATTCATTTCATGTCATAATAATGATCAATGGTTGTTACATAATATAAAAAAACATTCAATGAGATATGAAAATGTCTTAACAATCCTCATGTTAATTGATTTTCCAATGACTTATTGAATCACCATAAGTATAAAAATTATAATCACAGAATGTTTTTAATTAGTTTATTATAATGGTTTTAATTTATCATAAATTTACCATTCATTATAATTTTATGCATTACACATAATTTAAATATAAAACCATAAATTAGGAAACCAATTGTAAGCATCTATAATAGATGGAACTCATTGATAAAAATATGGTTTAAATGACTGTTAAAATATTATATACATCATCATGCATAAAAAATTGTATAACATTTAACACTACAAGATATAATTTCAATAATAATTTAATCATTTATATCACCAGACATCACAATTTATAAAAGGCATCGTTGATTTTATATTTTTACAGAACATGAAATATTATATAATACAAAACATTTCATTGAACCTCACATGTTTTGAAACTATTTCAGAAACAAGATTTTTCAGAAAATGATTGTATATTTACAACCGTAAAATAATTGGATTAATTTCTAGGGTTATTTGTTCAGCATAATATATGGAATATTATTTTTTATTGATAATAAAATATTTTAATACATATATTCTATAAAAATCAAATAAATTATTTTAACCCATTCAGTATTTAGTTCTCAAATTAAGGATTAATCATGACAAATCTAGGTAGTCACCAATATGAAAGATAAACATTTAGATGTGATAGTCATTAGTTAAATCATAATTTCAAATTATTATGTAAATTTAAAGAAATACATTCAATTACATTTATTCCATTATTTGTTTGTTAATTTTAAATAATGAAAATTTTAATTGTTAAAATATACAATAACTATTAGAGAAGGAATAAGTTAATTGTTATTTTATTTCATGATTAGTAAAAATACTTTCTCAATGCACCTTGAATCAGTTTATTGAAAAGGATGATCAAAATTATAAAAATTACATTACATAAATATAGGCTAATAAAGACATACTTAACATAATCTCTAACACAAATGAAACCTATTATAATGATTTATACACCATTTATAAATTTTCTACCTCATAATAAATGCATCCCCCCTAAAAATTTGTAGTTGGTTTTCTCATTAATTATGTTGGTTCACAGTGGTCCTTGACACTGTTGTATTAAGAAATTTCCTGGAATTAGTATTCTAGATTTGTTAATATGTGAGCCATAAATATCATCTTCCAATGATGTTCCACACCTTAATCCTAGTTTATAGTTAACTAACTTTATTTCTTTACCAAACTCAAGAAAACCACAAATATATCAGACATAATGTTCAATAATATCTCTCAAACATAATCATAAATATCTCTATCATTACCCACCGTCACAATAACCCCTCCAGGATTGGTATGGTAGATAGAAAAAAACAATATAGCTCACCACCAATTGGTTATTCATTGGAGAATAGAACAATGGGAATTTATAAGATGTGTAAGAGGAATTACCCTCTTAATTTTCTAAAAATAAAACTCCACAAATATATATATAAGAAATTTCCATTTAATATCCACTACAAAAATATGAATTATAAGAAATAAAACTATAGTAATTCTAATATCAAACTCTAAACACTATAATCAAACTATATAATTAATATCATTCTCATTCTCCACTGGGATACCCAATAAGAACTCAAAAAAATATTTTAGATTGGTTATTACATAGTATTACTCTATTAGATGATAATTAAAATCAAATAACCACTAATGTAAAATCAATGTGTTGTGATATAAAAGAATTATATCAATTAAATATGAAAAAAAGTTAATCAAGTGTGTAGAATAAGTATCTAAATAAAGCTAGAATAAAAAATTTAATATGAAAATCTCACAACTATTACACCAACCATGTCACTATAATTTTATATATTTCTCAGTAAATATCATATTAAATCTATGATATTGATATTATGATTTCAAGATTCACAAAGTATGTTCAATAACCTCAATCAATCTTGAAAATCAATGTAATAACTAGTCAATCCCATTTTTATCATCATATCATCACATACAATATCATAACACCTTGTATTCATAAATCGTTTACCACCAATATATGTAAGTCATGTCTCATTAATGTGGTTTAGGCCTCATCACAATGATCCATAATCTCCCAAAGCATCCAACTTTACTATTAGAATTAATCTTCAGTACACACCATATATATTATTTTTGATTCACAGTAAATTTTAGCTGAGCCTAATCAATAAAAACTAAAACTACACACAAGGTCCAATATTCTAATTTGAATCAGAAATTGACATCCTTAACCAAAATAAATATGATGTACACATTCCATAAAATCCTCCACCTAATATATCTTGTCTACACATCATCAACTCGACCTCTAATTGTAATACATCAGAGTAATAGAACATAACATAACAATTTTCCATCACATACTTAGGGAATTGTGTAAATTATTTTATATTAATCCATTATATCTCATAATAGATAATATGTTAATGAACTTGAGACAATACAGACCGAATATGTATAATATCAAACAAATCCATAAAATCAATGTAAATAAATAACAATAAAATAATTAAAATAAGTCATAATGAAATACCTAACAACTTGAACCCAAAAATTTTACAATAACCATCAACATTATTTAGAATAATATTTTTACTATATGTGAATATGAATGAAATACTATCACATTAATAACCATCAAAATGAATT
Organism: Viscum album; assembly: GCA_963277665.1. NCBI lineage: Eukaryota > Viridiplantae > Streptophyta > Magnoliopsida > Santalales > Viscaceae > Viscum > Viscum album. The sequence goes on along the minus strand of OY728121.1, from coordinate 1,553,272,698 downwards.
CATATTATTAAGATTAGTGTTTAGTTAATTAAATATAACCTCTAAAATATGATTTCATATGGTATAATATAGAAATAATCCCACGCATAACAATTCTATGAAAACATCAATAAAGTATTAAATTCAACATGGAACATCAACCCAAACTCATAATAAAAACAAAAAAAACATCATCACTCCATAATTGTGACTTCTAAGGCCAAATCACCTTTTAATATTTGTTATCTATGCGCAAAATATAAATATTTAATTCTATTTGAGGTAAACGTAAGAGAATATTTGATTACTCTCACTCTATAATCAAAGACGCATACAATTAAAAAATTCAACAAGAAATAAAACTATCCATCATGGATGAAATAAACTATAATTCAATTTATACACAACTCTAAATATTTTCCCAATATGACTACTACAAATGATATAAAACTCTACCAAAAATGTGAAACATCCCTGGCCCCACATATAACTAACGTTCCTTATTTTATTCATTAGTTATATAATTATGTGCTAAATTTGCCATTACCTCTTTATAAAAATCAATTCAAGAGGTTAATTTATTTCATATTAGTGTTCATTTCATATTTACATTGAAATTATTTATTTCTAACCATTCCCATTGTTGAGTATAATTTCAAATATATTTTCCACATAAATGATGTAACATATAAATATCACATATAAAAATTTCATCCATTTTGAACGACATCATATATAGAATTAAAAATTTCTAAAGGATGTATAAAAAATAAAAATACCTCATTTTTATTCCCCATTACCAATTTTTGATACTATAGAAAATTCCATAACCACTTTGAGACCACCTTCATATTGATTAAAAATTTAATAACCACTTTATTTATTAGAATATCATTACATAATGAACTTATCTTATTACAAATATTCAATGTAACAAAATCTATAAATCAAATCAAATGAATTATTATATGTTATAATATATCCATGAAGTATAAAAAAGGGGGGAAACACTAATCCATACTCAAAGATCAAACAATGATTTTTAACTTATAATGAGGGTGTTCTAAGTTAAATTATAAACAAAAAGGAAAACAATTACCTTAGAAAAAGGGCCTAAGATAACTGTGAGATAATAAATTATTTAAAGGAAATTGAAACCCATAACTGTGAAAATTCATCTACACCATTCCCAAAGAGATAGTAGTGAATTTCTATTTCTACATACATCAATATAGTGGTTAAATTATTAAAGGGGAGAGTGTTATAGGATTCATGGGACATGGGATCAATTCAGAGGGTATAAACAAAAAATAATGAAGGTAAACTAGAAAATCTTCTTATTGTGAAAAAATTGATGTGTGGAATTTACAAGGAATAAATATGTTATAAATAAGTAGGTAAAAGGATTAAAATGTCTTTGGGGAGCCAAATCATGAGAAATAATATAAATTTTATAGGTTTATAAATAGTATTTCCATAACCTACCACAATTAATTCTCTAAAATCCACATCAGAAAAGAAAAATATATGGACTATTGAATTCACCATAATATTCTATAAACCTAAATCATAAAATATATCACCATGAAATCCAAAAAAATCCCCCAAAACCAATGAAAAAAAATATTACATAATCCTAGAAAAATAATCCAAAAATTTGATAGAAACTTTCTTTGATAGTCACCTTATATAAAAGAAGAATCAATTGAACAAACGTTGAATCTATATAAAATATTTTATTATTTTATTCATAATGGGCCCTAGAACCAGCATGGATTAGAGAGAAAATAATATGGTCAGGCCAAAATAAGGTCAAATATTATTTACTAAAAAACATTAATTAACTAAAAAATTATTGTTTTTCACCAATCATAGTCATTTTTTATCTAACAGAAGAAAAATTTCTAATGCTCACTATTTGAAATGTTCATTGCATTCCCATAGGAAAATTTCCAAAACTAAAATAGGCCTAAAAATGTTATAGATTACATTAATTCATGGTTAAATAACATCAATATTTTCAAATACCATGAGATATATTATTTCATGATGGAATCTACATTTTTTTTCATGACATGGGAAAAATCTCGACTATTATTAAGTAGAACATTAAAATTCCCAATAACATTGGAATTTAAAACATCCCAATTTTCTATAGTGAATCATAGGAGAAATAACACTCAATCAATCCAATACCATAGTGTTTTACATCACTCTATATTTTACATGGGTACACCACTAATAATCCCCATACAATACATCCTCTGAATTGGTGTCCACTATTACATGGGTTCCTCGACCTAACATAATAGAATTAATACAAACTCATCATGGCACCTCACCATTCACTGGAACTATGGAATTCTTCCACATGTTTCATAGAGTAATACTCTACACACAACACCCCTAAAAACTGATGCTTCACAATTTATTGTTTCCAAAAATATTATGTATTTATCTCATAGTCAAACATCTAAAATAGGAAAAAATATTACATCGGCGATGCCTACCATTATAGTCATTTTATGCCCCATAAGAGAAAATAATACTCATAAGCTCAATAATTACTCCAAAATCCCCCTTAACGCCTATAAATAAAAAAAATTGTCAACTTTTTAATTCTAACATGATGACTAAAAAAAGGAAAGTATTATCACCAAATAAAAAACTTAAGGCTTAAAAAATTTATTTTGAAATTAATTCATGTAATGGGTAATAATCGTTTTATAAAATATGTCTTCCAATTTTAAAATTCATTTTTTGGTTAAAATATCAATATTATTAATTTTTTGGAAATAAAATGGTTTATTACAAAAGAAGTAAATTTTAATTGGTAAATCAAAGAAAGAAAAAACTAAAGTTTATAAAAAATATTTATTAAAATAAACAATTAAAAACTATATTTAAATAGGAATAAAATTTCACCAATATCTAGTAAATATAATTATTTTTTCTATTTTAATAATAATATTTAAAATGAATAATTTTTTCCCTTGAATAAATTATGGATTAATCAAAATGTATAATAAATTTCTAATACATTCATTTATAATGACAATTTAAAGAATCATACAAATTTAATTAAATTTTTTTTATCACTATTTAATTAAAAGTAAAATATTCAATAAAATATCTCTAAAATTCGACATATTATAATATTGACTTGATGAATTGAAAAATTTAATTAATATTGGAAAATTAAATTTCCACGGATTTTATATTTTGAAATTAAATGATACCAAATTTACAAAGAAAAACTACTTTTATTGTAAATTTCCCTTTAAAATTTTAATTAGACCATAATACTATTTTTAATTCATATTTAATTGATTAAAATATTTTTATTTACTAAATTTTATATTATAAATAAATTATCTTAAAAATATTCATATAGTATGTCATGTCTCTTTGTATTTTGTTGTTTCATGTGATAAAATATATCGATGCATTGTTTACTTTATAAAAAATATATTTTTAAATATAATATTGTTATATCCCCCCAAACTAAACTGTTTACTCAAAATGATATTGATCATTAATTGTGAGAATATGTATTTACCAAACATTAAATACTACCTATTCTAGTATTTTTAACTATAATTATTATTTATGTATCATTTCGATTTATAGTTTAAATAAAATTTGGAAAGCTAGTAACATATTAAAAACATACAATAAATGTGTACACTTTTACTCAGTATTCATTTTTTCACAAAACAAATGACCATTAAAAATATATCATGGTTTCTATTTATGAAAACTAATCGCATTTTTCTTCATGATCTCATCCTTGTACCAAATTTACCTTAAGCACTGAAAAAAATATGTTAAAACAGAATATGTGTACAAAAAACATCATAATGGTTCAAAAAATTAAATATTATTCCATGAATTCTTATAAACTCGTGAAAATATTTTCACAAAGTTATACTCTTTACCCATAAAACATAATCTCTATAACTTACCTCATGAAAAAAATTGACTGAGGTAAAACTCCATAACATGCATAAATCATAAAGGTAACATGTGTAATAAATTCCAAATCACTCTAACATTTACTATATAATTTATAGTTATATAGGTTGTAACCTTCAGAGTTACATTTATAATGCCCACTATCTTATATTCCCTTATTCTCTTAGGAAAAACAATACCGATTAAATCCATTTTAATACCCAATGCTTTGAAGTGATATAACAAGATCATCCCCCTTTATTTAATCATATAACATCTCATACACACACAAAATACCCAAGAACCATAAAATAATAACAACACATAAATCATGAACAAAATAAAAACTAACATTTCCATATTAAAATCACATTATTGTTTTATAAAGGCGAGCACTCATAAATAAAAAACATTATATAGAAATTAAATTATAAACATGTAAAAATATTATAAAAACATTATAGTGACATAAATTAGTGATATTCCATTCAGTACATATATTTTTTAAGAAACATTTTGAATGGATTTTATTTGAATAGGTGAAAGAGTGGCATTAAAAGTGGTTTTTAAAATACATACTCTTACATAAAACCTGAAAAGGATCCTTTTAAAAAAATGTAAGATAAATTGTAATGTTAAAATTTTGAATCATTAATTTTCATATAAATACATTCATAAAAACCATTTTTTAAAATTGGAAATTATAGATAAATATTTAGAACATAAACCAATAAATCATTTCATATGTTATATTTAGTTAAAATTTCTATTAAACAGATAATATCATTCATTTTATAATTAATAAAACGAATTTACTATCTGTGTCCATTGTAAATACATATATAAATTCAAATAAAACAAAATATATTGTAATTAATTTAACATATAATCTTACCATGAAATAACCTCTATGTAGAAGTTTAACCTAATGAATTAAAGTTGAGTCTTGAAATGCCTTACTACTTTGTAATTTAACGAATCCTATGCCACATAAAAGAGAAATATTTATTAAAACATTAAATATCATGAGAAGAAATGAAATCATGATATAACATGTAAGTTGGGAGTTATATATACCTCATAAAAGTTTATAGGTTCATTAAATCAAAAATATACCTCAACGAATGGAAATTAAGTCATAATCCCTTACCATGAGTTTGACTCATCACATATAATAATTATTTTCACCAATAACAAAAAGAGTTTAATTATTTTGGGAATATGTTCAAAAAAATAGGTTTTGAAATGTGTGGAATAGAGATTAATTGTTTCCCTGTTATAATATAGGGAAGGGAACTATTGAAATTCTTTAGAATATTAAAATATTATAAATTAATTTTCTATTCCGTGGGGTTAAAAATGGTTTATTTTTTAATATAGGAATACTTTTTTTTATAATAATTTATATAATATAAATTATACACCTACTAAATATATTGTCTTTCTTATAATTTGGTTTTAATGCATATTTAACCTCTTTAATTCATACCATGAAAATATGTGTTTTTACACCTTAAAGGTTAATATATTCACAAAAAAATACAAATGAAACATAAATGGATCAATGATTAAATTTTAATCATTTAAAAAAATAGATATATTTTAGGTTGTTATTTAATTTATATCATTTTGTAAAATATTATTTACATAAAAATATATATCATTAATGTCAATTTTCACACTCAAAATTATATGACTTTTTAAAAAAATTGTAACCTGGATATAATTTAAAACCACTTAAAAACATATTTAACATGTTAATGTCACCTATAAAATTCATGGATGAAATTAATTATATAAAATTATATTTATTAAAAAAAATTAATATCATTTATATGATGTATTAATTAATTAGTTAATTTATACATCATCACTGTGAATTCCATTAGTTTTACTGATTTTCCATAAAAATTAAAAATAAATTATAATGGTAAATATAAACACTTTAAAAGTCATAAACTATTTATAGTCTAATATATCCCCCATGTTGCCCCAAATGAAAAATGTTCTATTTAATAAAACCTAAGAATGATATCATTTAAATTTATGGAAAATAAAATACTATATATGGATTGAATTCATCCAACTAGATTGAAAATATGTGTGTCACCAAAAGGAGACAATATGTTTTTTAGAAAAATACATCTTTTTAGAAAAATATTGTAATTTGTTCATATATCATATCTAGAAAAAACAAATAGTGGATGTTAAACATTGTATTGAATAAATTATATTTATATTTCATAGATATAATCCAAAAAAAGTGATAATTTTATTTATTAGTTTAATACATAGTGTCGCACATTTTAAAAGTTTTTCAGAAGGTGGTTGGCTTTCATTTTACAAAGGGTTTTACATTTATTTATAATTAATTGGTCCAAAGATAATGTGTGTGTGTGTGTGTTTAATTAATATTTTCTTAATTCATTCAATCATATTCATACAACCATTTTAATGGCTAGGATATACTTTTAAAATTTAAATAATAATATTTAGTTGTTTTCTTAATCATGATGGCGTGCATCATATACACAATCGAATATAGTATTTATTTTTTAAATAATCATGATATTAAATTTTCTACCTTTTATAAATTTAGTCCTCAAAATTTTGAACTATATTTCTAAAACTATGGATAGACTTTTTAAAATACCATTTAATTAGATCTTTTGAGGAAAAAATTTCTTAATGGTAGAGAGAATTTAAAATTAATAAAGGGAATTATGGAGGTCACCTGAGATAACATATACATGGTTTACATATAAGAAATCATTTCCCTAGATGATATAACTAACTATCTAGCCCCTAGGTATAGAGATAGAGAACATAGTCATTAGATTGTTAACAATTTAAAAACCATAAATCCACGACCGGTTAAAATTTCATTGATTTCAAAGTAATAAATGTAAACATTTAACATTTTTTATGATCCTTTTAATAGAGTTTAGGAATTTTTTTACTACCCATATTAATAACCTATAGACATTCTTGATTTTTTTTGGTTTCATCCTTAAATCTATTTCTGCTACAAACTCAACTTCATCTCCAAACGATGATTATTAATGAAGATTTTTTCCATTCCTGATTAATTATAATCAAGTTATTAGGATCAAAAAATCCAAAATGGTGAAAATATGTATTCCTAATTTCATTGGACATTAACCAAAAAAAAATTAGGATATATTATTATAATTTTCCAAAGAGGATAAATAATTATAAAATGAAAAACTAATTTTAAAATCCAAAATTAAACTGTAATACACAATATTTAAAATATGCAATTTGATAAATAACTATCTGTAAAATTCCTCAAAATAATCCAAACTAAGATTGAAACCCAAAATCCATTAGTATTCGAGCAGATAGTATTAAAATATAATTTTTTTCAAATTATCTCCAAATAACATCAATTACTCATGAAGAAATACTCATAAGGTAATCTCCCTAATAACATCTTGATACACTAAACAATTCCATAAATAAACTAAATTACCATAAATCGACAATAAAATCATATATTCTTCCATAAACATAATTCCACCATTATTCCTCAAATAAAATACAATATTATTCAATTTAACTTCATCATTAAGGTTTCCCAAAATAGTAAACATCATGTAAAATATCATTAATCACTCAATCATCAAATCCTTTTCCAATCCCCTTGAAATAACCATTTTTTATGAAATATCATAAAAAGAAATTTCACACTAACCAAAAAATCGCATTGGATTTAGGTAGGCGATGCACCCTAGTTTTCCTTCAGTTGTGGGTTCAATTACCTTTCCTTTCAAAACATGATGAATATTCACCCACCTTGGGGATTTACTTCTTCTAAAACTATATAATACTTGTAAAAATATTAGAATAATAGTTTTATATTTAAAGTGAAAATTTTAACCTAAATGTTTTTATCATACCTTTTATTGCTCATCCAAAATGTAGTTACCCATAATTACCTAAAAAATAAAGGCCTCCAAAGATAAAATTAATCACTTTAAACCATTATTTGATACCAACTATAAGCACCCAATCATAGCAACTAAATATTATAGTGTTTTTAAATATAGACATCACATTTGAGCATATTTTTAGTTTATATAATTACAAATTTAGGATCAAACTCTTAAATATTAAACCCATGCATTTCAATTCGTCACTTATACTCATTATACATTTTCCCACCTAAAAAATAGCCATTAAAAACAAAACATGGTTTCTCTTTATAAAATTTCATCATAGCTTTTTCCTTGATGTCATTCTGGTCCCAAAGTTCCCTTAAAACATGCAAAAAATATTGTAAAACATGGTATGTGAATAAAATTATTAATAAAGGAAATAAAAATAATAAAATAATTAGACCATTAATTCATAGAGAACCTTTTAATTTTATTCACAAAGTCAAACTTTTCACCCATAAAACATAAGTTCTTTATTTTACCTCATAAAATCATTATTTTCCTATAAAACATTATTCAAATAATAAAATATAATGGTATCATATGGAATAAATTCTATATCAAAATTATATTTAATATATTAATCAATACTATATAGGGATTAACCAATATGATTAAATTTAGAATACCCACCATAGTATATTCTGTTAATCTCTTAGTAGATACCGAACCGGTTAAGTCCATCTAGTTACCCCAAATAATGAAGAGAGATAATAGGATCACCCACACTCATTTTATCCTCAAACCAAACATAATAATAGAAAATTCAAAATAACCATAAAATAATCATAACACATAAATCATCCATAAAAGATCGAAATAACATTTCCACTTTCTAATCAAAATTTATTTTTACAAAGTCACACACTCCAAAATGAAAACACGTTATTTGAATATAAAAGTGAAAACATTTAAAGGATGAATAAAATCATTAATGTTTCCTTAATAATGTAAATAATATTATTTCCATATAATCTAAAAGTTATTCATTTTTCCTTCTGTAGAAATATTATAAATAATAACATTAATATATGTTTTTAAAATAAAGTTCCTTCATAAAACCTAAAAAAGAACAAATTTTAAAATCATTTATGTTAAGTTAGAAAACTAAAATATTAATTTATTTATTTACATATATATAAATTCATAAAAACCACTTTAAAAACATGGTCATTAAAGAGAATGATTTGGAAATTAAATATTTAAAACATTTAAAATGATGTTTTTGGTTTAAAGGTACCTAAAATATAATAGTTTATAGTGAGAATTAATAAAATTATATTTATTATGTGTGTCAACTAAAAATATAAATAAAAAATTGAAATACAACATAGTATATTAAAATTTTATTTTACACATAAGATAGCATGACATAATCAAGAATTATATTTTTAATGAAATGAAAGGAAATTGACATTGGAAATACCATACTACATTACAGTCAATCGAATAGTTTTACACATGAAAACTTAAATTTTATCAAATATTTAAATATATTTAGAATAAAAAAATTTATGAAATATAATTCCAATGGAGATTTCTGTACAACATAGAAAATTATATTGGTTCATAACATCAAAAATATGCCTCATCCACTGAAAATTGAGACATACTCCCTTACAAGGAGTTTGAGTCATCACATACAATATTTATATTCAAGAATATTAAACCTAGGGTAATTGTTTAATTGGTTGATAATTTTTTTTATTTTATTATTCCTTTAATATCACTAGTTACCATTTTATAACACTTACTTAATTTTTTAAGTTCATGTCATACATTTTGACGATATTCGATATATGAGTTCAAAATGACTTTAGTATGATCTTAATTGTTTTAAGTGGTAATTATTACATCATATAGAGATAAATATTAATGACCCAAAAATATCCATTATATTTCAGTTATACTTTTAAATACATCCATTTAATATGGGTATGAAAAAATGACGTACTTTATAATTATGGAAACGGTAAGTCGTACATACGAATGAGTAATGTTTCTGTTTTTAATGTTCATGATGAAAGGAATATTAAAATTATTTTATCATTATATAATTATAATAAAATAATATATTTCATTTTATTTCTGAAATTAAACCTATATATTTTATCTATGTGATATTTTGATGAAAAATGAATCACATCGCTTCATAGAGGTGATAGTTCACACATTCCCATGAATGACGTAATAATTATTATGTTCATGTAATTGTAAGGATGTATATGATATATTATTATTTGATAATGATAAATATGTTATTAATATCTTATATAAATTCCAATTTAATCATTACTAAAGGTCATTGAGAGACGGTGATGTAAAATGTATTATATCAGTTCATAAGGTGGTAGTCCGCCACACACATGAACTATTAAATTTTCTCCCATATGATGGATGTGTATATGTATTTAGGTGATTATATTAACATAATAAAATATAACTATATTTATTATATTGGATTTATTATTTTTTAATATCTTTTGAGGATTTGATGTATGTGGATGAAAAATTGAACATAAATACTTGATTCAAAAGACACATCTTCCTTGGACCACCTCCATTTCTTAACACCTAACAAACATTAAGGTTGGTTTTTTTCATAAAATAATATCTTTATAATGTTGGAAGTTATTTAATTTAGATATTTTATATTATATTATCTGATCCTAATATGTTTTGAAGATTGAGTAATAGAGATTAAGATGATCTATAATTATAAGAGAGCGGAGGTCAACTCTTAGAATTCTTCAAAACATTAAAATAATATAAACTACTTTAATATTACAAATGGATAAAAATTGATTCATTTATAAGATAAAAATATTTTATGTATAAATCCATTCCTGGAATGAAAAATAGATATTTTTTAATATTTATTGTTCCTTATCATTTTACATTATCCCTTATTTAAACTCTTTAATTCATACCAAGACAACATGTGTGTTTACTCCGTATGGGTTGTTATTTTTTATAATTTTTGAAATAAACCATAATTTGGAACACTGAAGATATTTTAAACCCTATTCAAATCATATGGGAAATTTTTTTATTTTTATCTATTTAATATCTTCTAATAAAATAATATTTATTTTAAAATATCATGAGTGTTGTTTTTGATAGTATTCATTACTTTACTTTTAAAAAATATAATAAAAACAATAAAAATGATAACCAATTCTTCCAAAAAATTCAATTGAATTTTATTTTAACATATCAAATTAGTGTATTACATTAGTTATAACTAATTATATCTATTTAATATTTTTGATAACTTTTATTTGATATTTCCATTTATGCGGCAATTATTGCATCATTATTGTTATGACCATAAATTTAATTATATCTTCCATAAAATTTAAAAACAAATTATTGTGATATAGATAAAAAATTTATATTTTATAATAGTATTTATATTCTAACATATCCCTTAAATTACCCAATTTAATAAATTTTATAGTCATTAAAATGTAAATATGACATATTTTAATTTTCCTTAAAACAAAATATAATAAGGGGATTCAAGTCATAAAGGTATATCCATGGGGTGAAAAAATCATTTGAAGGATGATTTTGGTCTATAATCACAAATTAAAAAAAATTGGAAATGTTTCCATGTAATTGTTTAATATTTATAACATATTTTTTCCCTTAATTTCCCAATTTACATTTAACTGTGGTAAAAATAATTTCTAAAGTTTCTATTAAAATCCATAAAAAATATATGGGACCTATTTAATAAATTTAGACATTATTATTCCAAATATGGAATAAATTTAGAAATACTAGAAATATAGAATTGTAAAAAAATTAATTTAAAATTAATCTCGTTGAAGGAATGAGAAAATAGGTTGTTAAATTAAAATTTTTGAAAAGGTTAAAAAGTTTTTATATCCAAATTCAATGTGAAATTGATTCAAATGAACTATAATATATTAAATGATATAAAATTTATTTAATTATACTTTAAATAATTTATATAATATAATTCACCATTAATTATTTTTGCGAAAAATTTCAATTTAAATTCTCTATTTTTTAGTATTCATCAAAGCACGAAACTTGTTTGAAAAATAACATAAAAACAACCAAAGTAAATTTTGATATTATAATTTCAAATTAGAAAATATTATTTTCAAATATAATTTATAAAATTATAAAAAAATAGATTTAGAACAAATATTCCATCAATAGGTGAAAAATAGCCATTTTGAAAAATACTTTCTTTATTAGTAAAATTTGATTTGTTCATATATCATGTAAAAAACATATAAGACATATGTTAAAAATTAGATTGAATATTATATTATATTTATTTATTTATTTAATATAATACAATAATTATGATTTTTTAATTTATTATAGAAAAACAGACTTCTACACATTGAATAGTTTTTTAGAAAAAAACATTTCCTTTTATTTTATTTAGCAGTTCACATTCAGTTATAATTAATTAGACTGAAAATTATATACACATGGGTAAAAAAATCATAACTCAGTTAATCTTCAACATATACATTATTCTAATGTCTAGGTTGTAATAGTAACATTTAAATAAGAATATTTTTTTTAAGATCAGTGTTGAGTATCAAGTACGCTATTGAACATAATATTTATTTTTTAGGACTCAATATGTTACTGAATAATCTAATTAATCCATAAAAAACTATATGTATCTTTTAATTAGATATCAACCTCATAGTTTTATATTCTTGTATAGTCATCATTTCATGTATAATGTTAATATAGTCGTATTTTCCATTTATCTCAACAATTTTTACCAAATATAATACCAACATAACTATTAGAGTTTCTCATGATATAGATTTTAAATCATTATTTACATCATCCAATTTCTAAAAAATTTATTAAAATAAAAAATTTATGATAATTTCAAACAAATTGTATTTAATGCTTATATGATTAGAAAATTAAAAATAGAATATGTATTCTCAAATTACATATTTATTTCAATATATTATACTTTCAATTAATCCTATATTTATTTTGGCAGGGTTCTCTCACACTCATTAACCAAATTCCATAAAATAATAAATATTTCATGAATGATTGAATAAATAAATTATAATATGTTATGAATATCCCGTAATTATTTCTAATCTTTTGAAAATTCTTCGGGCCACACATCATTCCCTTGGTAAAGATCAAGTGAATTTTAATCTACTTTTGTCAATGAAATTTCCCATTAGTTGAATTTGTGCCACTCCCACATCAAGATTCCAATTTCTATAAAGGGTTTTAATTGTTAGGAAAACCACATACTAAAAATGTTACAAAAATTCTAGGACTATATAATAAAATTATACATAATCCTTATATTCAACAATAATATTTTCTAATGATAATTCCAAGAAGTAACTAGACAATTCCACAAGACTAATTATACGCTCTCATTATAAAAACTGTTACTACTTGTACCCACACACATTCGTTTGATTCTAAAAACACATAATGTAAACAATATAATCGAAAAAAATTGAAATGAACCAGTATTAATGCTAATACAATACCATAATTTTAACATTACATCGCACCCTAATAACACAACCCATATAGTGGAAGTTGTATTGTCTTTGAAGAAAAATTACATGGGAAACTTATTCTATATAACATGTTATTCTTACACCAATATTAAACCACTATGAACTCGCATATAAAATTCCCATAATTTATAATCATCGATATAACTTATGTAAGGGAGTCATAAGGAAGGGTTGAGCTCAAATGTTCCATAAGATAAAGATTATCAGCCAACCATAAAGGGGTTGATCAAAACTGTAAGGACTGTAATGATCTGTTGGACCAAAGTGTGGGAGGGATAATCTATTTTCAATAATTTTATTTTTTCATAAAAAAACCTTCCCCATTTTCTAGATATGTGATTCTACATAACATATAATAAACACAAAAATAAATTCAAAAGGTAATTTATCATATTTCTAGTCAATAGGAGTATCTAATATTTCTCATGATCTAAAAACCACTCAAGATCAAACAATACATTACAGAAAAATCCATGGGGTTTGCAGAATGTAGGGTATATCATTCAGTTGTGTTTAAAAAATTGTAATTTAACTACTGGTGAGAATATCATATTAATAATATGATAAAATATGTTTTAAATTAAATGGACAAACCATAAAAAAATTTTGTCAATGCATAATCACCATACATAAGGAATTCTTCACATTTAAACTATTATATGCCATATATTTTTCATTATTTATTTCTACCACAATTATGATAAATAACATGATCATCTTCTTTTTCACACCCACTTATTATTCTATAGCACATGCACAATATTGATTTGTTACTACTTAAAATTAGAAAACATGTAACATTTTAAACTTATTCTCCAAAATTTTTATGAAAATACTTTTTCAAACAAGTAAATAAATTGAATTTAACATCTCAATAATTCTTGTGTCATTCATTATTTAAAAACATCCATGGGAGACTACAACAATAGATAATTGTATATTCATGTAAAAATACCAAGATATTATAACCTATACATCTTCCTTTATACTTATGTTTATTTAACATTAAATATACACGTTTATATCATTACATGTATTGGATAGTGACCACACCATGGAAACACTTAAAGTGTCATTATTCTTAACAAATACCATTGATACTGAAGAAAAATCCACTTTTTTATGACACATACATTTCATAAAGTCATATGATTTAAAAATACTTATGTATATGGAACACACTTAACCAAATTCCCATGCTCAAATGTTTACAAATATAAATCCTTTGTCAATTCAAAAAATCATTGAGTCTTATAAACATAAACTCAAATGCTATGTACCATAGTCATATGAATATATTCTTATTCTTAGTGTCTTACTATCATGATTACCTATAAATACATGTTGATCTTTTTAAAAAGTTGATATCATTTTAATGTTGTCTAATCAACATAACTTTGGTTTATTCCTCATGATTTACCAAATAATAGACTTATTTGATGATTTAAACAATAAAGTGAGTCAAAATTGAAATTCCATATTTACATCTCAATTATTTTTCTTGAAAATAGGTCACATATAATTCATGTATGGAGAAATCATTTATGACCATTATAAGATAATAGTAGAGAATTTTTTCCCATTGGTAGTCCATAGAGAGTCTGTTCACAAAAAATTAAATCATACTCCATTGAAGCGAACACCATAAAAGAATAGTCCTTGGAATGATAGAAGCATTCATGTAATCAGTCACCATTGAACAAAAATTATCAATTTAAATCATATTTTATTTTCATTCATCACATGGATGTAAATTGAACATTCTATGGTAGGTCTAAAAATAATTTATGAATCAACCTCCATCAAGTGTATAAATTTGAAATAATTTCCACCAATATGAGTCATATTTACCAAAATAATCAGTAAGTCAATCACAAGATATTTCAATCTTCCTAAATGATAAATTGATTTAAATATTTACAAAATCATAGATCAGGATAATTCAAACTTTTATTTCATCTTCATCTTTATCAGTCCAATAATAAATTGAATCCTCTTATTCATTATAATCTCACCCTTTATATTATATTCTCACCATTGGAATGTAAATCGATGATTCCCTGAGTGTTAATATATTGATCTTTTTCCATAAAATTTATACCTATTTGAGTATGATCATCATAGGAAATATAAATCATTTAAAAATATACCCATGTTTTCCATAAATCAATGAAAAATAAGAATTCTAAACTCCATTATTTACTCACATATTCACAACTAAAACTAGATTTATCTTGTAATAAACATGATATATTCCCACTTCAAAAAACTACCAAAATTGTTGTCCTATATCACACATTCTAAAATAATATCATACCCTTTTTAAACAAATATTAAAAATATTCCTTCCCAAAATAGGTAAACTGTATATTAATGGACAAATTTAGGTTGTCATATTTTTTCCCCACGAAAACAATATCCAAATACAGGATGAGATGTGATATAGAAAAACACATATCATATATATAAATAGGGTGTTGTTTTACAACACGTATCAAACAATGTTTCAAAAATGTTTCCTTCCATATTGTTTTAGTGAAAATATATGCCACCTAATTTTTTATTAGAAAAAACACTAAATTTTTTTCATTTATTTCAATGAATACTTTGATGAGGTTTCATTTGAAATATATAGGATTTGATCATGATTATTACACCATTTTAATTGAAACATTGATAAGACAAAGATTATTATAGCTAAAAATATACTATATCTTCAAATTAACCAACATGTGATCCAACAATAACTTCATCAATATAAATTGTTTTATATCTTGATGAAAATATACATACTCAATATCTAATGTTATGATATTCATCGAACATTTCTTCCTTGAATGGAAACTCCCACAATATTATTATATAATGAATACTCAACCACATGTGGATATCATTTCATAAACACAAAAAACGAAGTGTATATGTGAATATTAATATAAGATCAAAATAAGGATTATGTCATACATTATCTCATTATTTTAAACACCCTTAATGTGATGAGTATATGTTTTACAACTAAAAAAATTTCATTTTTGTTAAACTCTGAAATCAAGTTAAAATGATAATCACATAAAATACTTATGGACTAGAGGCTACGAATGTAATAGGATTCTAATAAACGTCCTAAATTATTTACAAGAAAAATTCCATTTAACAACATCATTAAATAGTTTTGTTCATGCTAAGATGGGTACGGAAACATGTATGGAATCACTCATGACCAATCCCTTATAAAATTCATTGAATTATATTTCTTCATATTATAAAATTTGACTATTTTTTAGATATTTTAAAGATAATATGGTGTTCCATTTATTTTTTTATATACATTTAAAACAACCTCATAATTACATGAAAAAACCCTTAATTTTCGTAATAAACATCCCTTATAAATATTATATCATCAACAAAAATAATCACAATGACTGGAATATCTAGATAATGTTAAAATTATTTCCCACTCATTCCATTATGATTTTTATATTCATTTATTAACAATATTTCATATAAACCCGAGATTTTTTGTCATGGTATAATCCAATAAAATCCAACATTACCATAAATAATTTTTTTTTCATTTCCAAATATGATACCACATGGTTGCTCAATGTCACCAACTTCTTCTAGATCTATATAGAGAAAGGTATACCTAACATCAATTTATAAATCCTTATATCTCTCTTCTAAAACAACATAGTAAAATATTCTTATAGGGATAATAATTTAAATACTATAAAGGTATGATCAATTTCAGTTACTACTACTTGTAAATAGAACATATATACCTTTATTTCAATGTCTCTTACCACATAACTATTTTTATTTCACTTCTTTTAGAACAGATAATTTATTCTAATGCAATTTTTATACTCTAATTGTTTACCTGATCCCATGCCTCATTTTTCTAAATCAGATCTAAGTCAATATTCATTTTATTAATTAGGACCTGATCCTCTAATTCTTCATCAGCATCACTTGGTACAATATGTAAAACCATGTATGTACATGAAACTATCAACAATTATATTATGGATTAAACCAATTTTCCTTTAAAAAGAATGATATTTTGAACCACCACTAAATTTCTCAAACATGGATGAGATAAGAAACAATATCCATAATAACATAGTGGAGTAGAAAAAATCATCATCATGTAAAACTTATACATGATCAAATATTTCGAAGATGTTAAGAAGTAGTTTGATATAAATAACTTTATCACAACAGTCTATTATTTATGTAAATGATTATGAATAATATTATTCTAAATCATCAAATTGTTTTACATCAAATACATAAAAAATAATTCAGATTTACCTCATATAGTACCATTATCTTCTACTATATAGATGTTAGACAAAGTAAAGGTCATCATCGCATCTTTCTTTAAACACCCTAAGATTCTCTCCATCAACTTATAATATATAGGGGTTATCAAGATCCATTAAGTGAAGCATATTTTAAAATATAATATAAATTAATTTTTAAATTTTTCAAATCAATAAATGGATTTTTATTGATAATTGTTTGCCTAATTTCTTATCTCTTTGTAAAGTTATAATTCTTTTGTTCAGAAAAAATAGTTTAATCGAGTAGCTTAATGATTCAATTCACTATTTCTACCACATCATTTTGTTGTGGATTATGATATCCATTAATCTAATAAATAATAATACAATTCTCATGATACCATTTAATAATAGAACATTTCTATTCAAACCAATTTTCAATTAAAAATTTATTTAAAGAGTACCATATTCTTTTGTAATTTATATCCAAAATAATTGGAACCCATTGAGAGCCATAAATTTATTTTTCATAAACATAATATATAGATTATTCGTGAAAGAGTAAAAATTATTATCTCTATTTTTTAATTTTTTTCTCATATGACTATATATGTTAGAATTAATAATCTCTAAAGGATGATATTTATGTTTCCTAAGAGTCATGTCTGGTGATTTTAAACATTTACCTTCCTATAATTTATAACAACATAAATATAATTTTAATATCATATTAGTGACATAAAAAAGGCAACCTCTATATGATAACATGCTAATTTTTATCTGGAATATTTTTCCAAGATGTTTTTCAATAATTTATTTTATTAATTGACACTCTAATAACATGAATCTTTTACACATCTATCATAGAAAAAGTTTCCCACTATTTATTTTAATATTATAAAAATAACATTATTCATGAAATTTAATAATAAAACCCAAACATTTGAATATATCATTATTTTTATCATTAATAAATTATTATACATAGAATATATTGTGTTTTATCCGATCAAAAAATAAGCCACTTCAATATTTCAATTTATCTTTCCCAGTAACAACATACCAAACGCATTTTATTTTGAGAGACTCATAAATTTATAAATTCCTTATTCATTATAATTATAATTTCAAATTCTAATACAAATTAAAATCTCAATTCATGTGTATAGATAACCCACTACCTAAAATACAAGGTCGCTTTAATTTGGTAGCATAAATTTCACTTAAAACAACAAGTGCCATATATACTATATATTCTCTTATAGTCAGTCATTTCATAGTGTATAAATCAAAACATTATCAATATGGAAGTATGAAAAAATAAAATTTTTCAATGTTTAGATGATAATATTACCTATTACATATATTTTCATGTAGTATGAACATATTTTCAAACATCAGATTAATTTTTTCTAATTTATTTTGTTGTTTTATTTCATGAGTTTGATGGATTGCATAAAATACTGCATACATTGTCTCCATGATTCATTTTTATTTATATGATTAAACTTGAAAAAAGTTATTTTTTTGTCCAAATACTTCAATATACAAAAAATTTCGATAAAAATTATATTGACTTTTTGAACATGTGCGACTTCTAAAATATTGTATCTGTTTGTACCATCTTTTGAACTATTACTATTTCATCAATTTTGTAAACTGAAATTTTTATAAACATCAATAATATTATTATTAATATCATACATCTTATTAAAATTATTATAGTCTCTTTTTTTAGATATTTATACATAAAATTATGATTTATAAAAAAATTATATTTTCAAAATTCACATGTTTTTGCTTCACACATAGTGATTTAACATTCTTAAAATTACATGACTCTTTTCCAATGAATTTAACCCTCATTATTTACCATTTGGAAGATATTTTCATATCATTATGGGATTTAGAATACATAAATAATTAACCAACTTTAATAGTTCAATTTTGTAAGTTTGAATACCCTTCTACAACATTAATTTTTTAATTTGATAAGTTCATATTAATTCTCACTATCCCCCATATATTCCTCAAGAAGGATGCTATGATTTTTTTATTCATAGTGTAATTAAATTATCATTTAAATTTCTATTAGAAATATTTAATTTTTTCCTTAATTCATTATTTATATTTCATAAATGGGTAACATCCTTTATTTAACTTTATGTTCTATTTTTCCAAAAAATTAATTTTTAATAATAATTATTTCAATTACCTATTTAAAATGAAATAAATATTAGTTTCATCATATTATACATCAATGTTACTAGATTATTCACTGATAAAGTGATTATAATTCACCGTGAAAGAATAATCATCTTTTCAACTTCATCACCAAATTTTTCATTTTTCACTAAATCTTCACTTTCATATGCTTCACAATATTTAGGATAAAAGTTAATTTTGTATATTTTTAAAACATAAAATACATTTATTTTGAATAAATCCTTGATATTTATATCTTTTTAATCTGTTTTATTATTGTAATTAAATGTTCATCATCACAATATTAGTCATCATTTAGAAAGTAAAATATTCTAAAAAATTTAAATAGATCTATCAATAATACATATCAATTGTAAAAATACTTTATACATACACCAATTTTTCAAACATATAAGAAAAAATAAATGAATTAATTGAAAATATTACTCACATAATCTTCTAATTTAGAGTTCGAAACATCATCCACAATCATAAAAATCATTGAAATTTATTTAACAATTTCTCTGAAAGATATTTCATTATCATAATTTTATACTATTTTAATAAAAA
The DNA here is from genome assembly GCA_963277665.1 of Viscum album. Taxonomy (NCBI): domain Eukaryota; kingdom Viridiplantae; phylum Streptophyta; class Magnoliopsida; order Santalales; family Viscaceae; genus Viscum; species Viscum album. The sequence continues at coordinate 1,553,252,178 of OY728121.1, read as the reverse complement.
TATATTTTATTGTATAAAAATAGTGATTATAAAATCAAAAACATAAAGGGAGAATGTTTTAGTTTCTATTCATTCTAATTATGAAATATTGGGATCAAATCAATCAAAATGAATTATCATGGTATTTTCAACCATTTTTTGATCCATAAAAATTTTCTATAACTCCTCATGATGTTCTTAAAATATCAAAAAAACTATATAATAAATCGATAAATTATTAATCCTATTTAATTTTTAAATATTTATATTTCAATATAAAAATTTGTAACATTAAATTTTTATAATTCCTTTTAAATTCAAAAATATTCTTTAATTTTTCCCAGATTCCTACAGTAGTTCAAATACAATTAATTAATAGGGAATCACTTTATATGATTAAAGAAAGAAAATCATTTCAAGATGATCTTTCAATCTCAATATTCATCTTTTAAATGAATATTATGGTAGAATATTCTACATGAGGATTGAAGCTATATTTTGATGCTTTTATAACATAATAGAAAATTGAAAAAATTGATAGTGTAGAATTATATACATGTAATAATAATATTTATTAAACTCATCTATAGGAATAACCATTCAATTAAATATCTTCTGAATATCTATGGAATCATTTTTCTCATTAATTCTTTAAAAAATCATGAGTCAACGTTGGATCCTCACTCTAAAAATAATAGTGAGGACCAGTTGGGATATTCTTGACCATTGAGAGAGGGGGTGAATCAGTGGTCAATGTATTGTGTTTTTTTAAACAAATTATCTCCTCCTATTAGATATATATGACTCTACTAAATAAAATATTGAATATTATCCATAGGTACTTATGAATTTATATGTTTTAGTAATTGATAATTGTATCTACTCATTTGAATTATCTGGAAACAATATGTGATGACATAGTCCATTAAATGGTAATCTTTCTCATTTAAAAAATGTAAGTTATATTCATCACATGAATTTAATTATTGTATCTTTATATTTCATGTTTATATCACACAATTAATATGATATAATTTAGTTTCAATTAATGGAATGAACCAATACCAATAGAATGGAAAAAGATGTAACAATGGTCTGTAAAATCTTCACACATGAACTAATTCAATTTAGATATTCTTCTTGCTTGAATTAAAACACAATAGTAACAAAGAACCATTTATTTTTATTTACACCACTCAATTATTATTCCAAAAAACATTCTCATCAATTTTATTTAATAAAAATAATTTATATAATAAGAATCATTGGTTAAATCATTTTTAACATTATTAAAATAGTTATAAACATGATTAAATAATTTGTAATTCAAATTTCATGAATGATTATTTTTTTCATTCCTAATAATATCCATAAATATACAATTACGTAACCAATTTTCATTAAATATAAATGTATATAATTATCATAGACACCAGTGATTCTATAGAAACCAAAAATTATATTAGACATGAAGGATTAAATATATATTTTTTACTTATATATAAAAATATACATAACTCTTATGCATAGACAATGGAATATGATCATTACCTTACCAATTTCCTACATGAGTGAAGTCATACTCGTAGAATGATTTCTGATCCTAAGGGATTTCACACATCAGAAATGTCATATTATTAGTGTATTTTTCTCATAATAGAGACCTAAACTTCTCATAGAATTGTATAATAACATAATAAAAGAATATTCATTACATTTAACATATACATTCACAATGACTTTAATGGTTTTGTATATTTTTAGATAAGGTAAAAAATTATTCTTTGTTAGTAAATTATCATCAACATCTCAAAAAAAATATCTTTCACTTTTGTTCAATTGAAAAACATATCCTATATAAAACTAGTATTTTAATCCTCAGAAGGAATCATAAAAAATTGAGACATAATTTTCTTAGTATTGGAAAAGTCAGAAATATCTATACACAACATCAGTATATGAAACATAAATATAATACATGAGAAACATGCAATGTATATCAAATATAAAACCCCTATTTTATTGAATAAAAACTTGTAGATCATAGTATGTAAAAAATAATGGAATCTAGGTATAGTAGACATGAGAACATAACATTGGTATAAGAAATTTAGTTTTCTAATACACATATGGTTATAACATTTTAAACATGTATAAATAGAAAAATGATTACTCATTATGTAAAGGACATGAAATTAGGCTCTCGTATAAAATTATAGACATGAAACTTGAACTACACATAACCATATGATCCTGAAATCTAGGATAAACCTAAAATTTTGATCATTTAATCTGGTTCATGTCTAATACACTAAACATATAATCATGTTCATGCATTAAATTATAAACATGTGATCTAATTTTTACATTAAATATTTACTCATTATTTATCTATATTTACCATTTTATTGGATGGAGATATAGGTCTCAACCATCACATAAACCCCAAATCTAAGTCACATAAGATTATAAATCATTTTTCCTAGCATAACCCATGAAAACTAATTTTTCTCATAGTATAAGCCATGAAAAATAATTGGATTCAAGAAACATTTCATTGAAATATTCATTAACCATCCAATGATATAATAAGTATTGAATAATTCAATCTTATCCCATTAATTATTCGGTATCATAAAAGGATTCCATATTGGATGGAAAAAGATTTTGAATGATCACATGGAACATTTATCTTGGAAAATAGCCTTTCCACTTTGAAAAAAAATTAAACCTAAATCCTTTTCAAAATAATTTACATTGAAAATAAAAATGGAAACATATAAATTATTCTTTAAAATCCTTTAAAACATTTCTTCATGAAAATATCCAATACACATGGAAAATCACTATAATTTCATAAAATATTTTGGAAATAAATTTAATTGAAAATTAACATAAAATTTTTTATTATAAGATTTAAAAAATTGAGTGATAATGACTCTAGAAAATTTCATTCAATTCATATAGTTTTAACACTCTTAATTTTTATAATAGAAAACTATGTTCCTTAGAGTATTTGAAAAGTAACATTTCTCTTAAATGGAAAATAAAATATATTTCATTTATAATATAATTATTAAATTGGATGGTATTAAAAATATGAAATAATTTATGATATATATATATATATATATATGTCCAAAAAAATATAAATTAATGACAAATTTTTATTTAATAACTAATTAATATTCATTAAATTAGTAATATTTTTCACAAATATGTTTAATTTAAAAATTATTTTTATTAATTTTCATGAACAAAATATTATAATTATTTTTGGATATTTTAGAATATTAATTTAATAAAATTAAATTAACTTTGGTAATATTCATATCAAAATTTAACTTTTGTTAAATTGTTAATTTTTAATAAAAAATTAATTTCTCATTAGATTTTAAAAAATAAAAATTTCATTGAAAATGACATTTCATTGTAGTAAATAAATATATTTAAAGATAAAATTATATTTTTAATATTATATGAAGTAAAAATTGTTATATTTGTTTATATTTTGTTTTATTTGAAAAAATTAATTTATTTTAAAATTAATTCTATATTGTATTTCAATAAAAAAGATGGCTTTAAAAATAAGATTTTCAAAAAAAACTAAACAAAAAAATGTATCTCTTTATAAATTAATTAAAATAATACCATGTGAGAAATATTTTATATAAAATGTATAAATTATATACCAACAAATATAATTTAAATTTCATAAAATGATTATTATTTATCATAGAGTTAATATAAAATTATCTTTGTCTCCAAAAATACTCTTGTTGAAACCTGACTTTTCCATCAAATATTTGGGTACTGTTTTAAATTTAAATATTCGGTGTGTATGAATTTAATGTGGAAAAATGTTTTCAAAATTTCAGAAAATAATTATTTATATTTTTTGAAATGTTAAAAATACTGTTTTCCAATTATTAATAATGAAAAATTGAAAAATTAATTAAAACTCTTAAGGTAAAAATGGGTATATCGGGGGTTAAACAAAACTAATAAGGGTTGAAATGATGTATAAAAAAGTATACACTATATTTTATAGAAATATTTAGGAATATAACAATGAAATATCACAGTATTATAATTCATATTCAAATGGATATAGTATACCAATATAGGCTAAATGGATGGATTAGGAATATAATAATGAAATATCACAGAATTATAATGTGGATATTCTTATTATGTCTTAGATGAAATTTAATGAGATCATGAAATCCATATTCCTATTGAATGATAAAACGTTTTATAGTCAATGTACGAGACTGTATAAAGAGTTTACCATTATCTAGAGGTTATTGAAAGAGAATTCTTGGAATGGAAATTAATTGAATCCATTTTTTATAAATTAAAATCATTGAAGAATGACCTTATTACATTATATATTTTTTTCTTTTTACTTCTATTAATGGAATTGATTATGGGGAATATATTTATCAGGCGAGCTGAGAAAGTGAATACTCCAAAAAAACTACCACCTCAATGGATGTATCCATCATGCATTTCATCATATTAGTTTTTGATAAAATGATTCTATGAGTTCAATCTTAAAAAAATCATACCATAATGGAGATAGATAATAATCAAACCTTTTGTTGTAGTCAATCTAAAAAACACTAGATTGAAATATCTAAATTATTTTCTCATTAATCTGATATGTTTTCGTACGATCTTCCTCTGATGATATCCAATTTTGAAAAGTGAATATTTTAATTTAATATGTATGCTATCATATCATTTTATAAAACATGATTCATAATTTGAAGAGGAGAAATTGATTTTTTTAATGAAAAAGTTAAAATGTATATGTAAATGGGAATTAAATTCATACACTTTAATGATTTAATTCATTTTTTTGTGATGAATGTAAGGGAAAATTTGATAAATAATTAAGAGAACCCCGAAATGAATATTTTAGATTTTTGATCACATGATTAAAGGTAATTGATATAATTTATTTTAAAAGTAATGAATAATTTTTTCTAAAATGGACATGGAATACATAGACTACTATTTGGTTAATTTTGTAATTTTTTTATTCCATTATTATCTGGAGTAAGTCATGAAATATGTCTCAGTATCAAAAAAGATCATATTTTTAGAATTTCTGGATAGAGATTACAATTATTTCCCATCTTTATAACTTTTCTATTTTTATTAGTAATGCAGACAATATTATATTTACATTTGAAATTAATGGTATTTTGGAAACAAATATAAATAGGGATATTAAAGAATTGTAGTAGTTTATTAAATATGTAATTGTGTTGATGTTGATTTTTTTTAATAAGAAGATATGTTTTAAACAAATTTTTTTTGTAATGCGACAATTCTAGAGTAGTTATTAATTCCCAAAAAAATTGTCCCATTTCATTAGGGGAATGAATGTTCTTCACCAAATTTGATGAAGTTCTGTTGATGAATATTTTCAATAATAAATATTATGAAGGACACCAAATATTCATATCATTTCACCAGGATAATATGAAGTGTATTTGAGTTTATTAGAATTAAATTTAGGTAATATTTTGAAGTGTTTTACTTGATGAATTTTTGTTGGTAATTTGAAAGTTAAATAATATTAAATACCATGAATTAAATATTTTTCTAGAGAAAAAGAATAAAATATTGGGAAATATAGGGGAAATGTTTTGTGAAATGGTTATATATATTTGAGAATTTTTTGTTTAATTTTAATCGTATTTTTTTTAAAGTGTTAAGATGAAAAATTATCCAAAAACTTATATGAAAACTTGTCATCTCAACCCCACATGTATTGGTGGTGGATATAACCACACAGGGGCTTCATTCACAGAGCTCACTGGTGATGGAATTCATGTTTTTGTTAGAGATCCAATATGTGAAGGCATGTTGGGTGTGTTCATAGAACCCATAGTGTGTGTACTCTGGCATAAAAAGGGGAACATGGGTGTATCTTTTCCAATGTATTTGTGTCCTGTGTGTCTTTTTTACGACCTAACTGTCTAATATAAAGGTGTATTATGTGTATTGTGTTATTAATAGCTTACATAATGAGTATATTTTCTATGTTGGATAAATTTTTGGGTCACTATATGCCTACGTAAAAAGTAATGTAAATAACTAAAATCATAAGATCTGTTTATTCTAGGCCATTGGGTCAAAATGCCAACATATTATTCTATATTTGGTCACAGGATGGTTTTTCATACATTTATTTTTCATAATTTCATGAAATAAAATGATTTCTGTAACACTCCAAGCTTTCACGGTACGCTTCTCTTTGAATAATACAGTAGAGTGTGTTATATGCAACTTCGAGTTCTAACACACCACAACCAATCATACTAGCTGTTAAGAATTTTAACACCCAATTTTTGAAATTTTATACATTTTACCTTTCAAAATGAACTTCCATTTTGGATTCGGAATATCGAAATTAGCTTAGGGTTAAATTTTGGTAATTTTTGGATAAATTTTATATTTTTGATGAATAGTGAAAATTAATAAATTTTAATTAAAAACAACTTTTTAAATCGAAATAATTAATAGTGGTAAATTATGAATTTGAGTGATTTTAAATTATATTTCTAATATATTTTTACCATTTAATCCAATTTTTGTCATTGGATATAATTTCAAAATTAAACTGGACATAAACAAGTGTCAATCTTTTGATTGTTATTATTTTTTAAAAACATGCTATTTGTTTTGACAGTGGGAATTAATTTTAAATTAATAAATTCAACTTCTATGTTTTTAATTTGGTAAAATAGACTTCATTATTGAATTTGAATATCAAAATTACCTTAGGGTAAAATTTTGGTATTTTTCAGAAAACTTTTAATTTTTGATGAATAGTGAAAAACACTGGGTAATATTTTTAAACCGAATTTTTATTTAAATAATTATTTATTTTATTTAAATTAGCTTATGTGAAAATAGATACATAATACCAATATAATTTCAGTGTAATTCATTGGAGTTAGGTTATAATAATTTAAGATATATAAAAAATTTATTTAACTTGTCACCGTCTTTTACCCACCTCCTAGGAGAATTTGAACATTCCCATAAATCAAAATTTTACCGCATCATTAACATGAATTTCAAAAACCTGAGAGACATAGTTAATATCAAGGAGTAAAATGTTGTTCAATAAAATGAAAATAATTTTTGTTTAATAGTAGCTTTTTACTTTTATTTACCACGGTTAAAAGTAAATAGGGTAATTAAGTGTAAAAATGATATTAATATTACCCTCACACATGTCCTAATTCTATTGGACAAGTTTATCTCGACCACAAAAAACCTTATGAATAAAATATTATCATTTAGGTCCACTTGGATTAGATTAGGAAATTTATTATTATTTAATTCAAAGAAGAGTTAAAAGAGTTAAAATCAATGATTAATAACTAAAACATTTTCAATATAGGGTTTTACATAATATAAGTACTATTATAAATATTAATTAGAAATATAATAATATTTCCTTCATCATGGTATTTTATTTATAATTTTTAGACATTAAATAAGTAAATTTATTTATGAAACAATGATGATGCAATAATTACCTTATTCATGAAATAATCAAATAAATGGTATTATAAATATTAATATAAATATAATTTCAATGTTTTAATGACATCCATGAATTTTATAGGTGAATATGACATGTTATTATTGATTCATTGTATTTTTTTGAAGAAATAATGTTGTTATTATTTTAACAAAAAACAAATACCAAATAGTGTCAAAATTGACATAAAATAGTTTTTAAAAAAACTATTATATTATTAATTAATATAATGGTCCTAAAAGTCAAAGTATCGTCCAAAAGACTTATATAATAATATATATGACATTAATGAAGAAATTGGTGTTCGATTGGCAGTATATAGTATGTTTATTAACCATATAGTGTAATAATACAAGAAGACACGGTAAAAGTTAAATTATTTAACTTAGATTTAAATATAAATGATAAGGTTAAAATGGTAACCTAAACTTGTCTAAAACCTATTGGTTGAGTTTTTTTAGACCTATACCCACCTTATACTTTAATGAATGAACTTTGGAGCCAATATAAACCGAATAAGAATTTATTATAAAATAATATTCTATGTTTTTTCTAAGGTGCCCCTCACCCCTCTTATAAAAGGTCACTCCACCTTCTCTCTAATTCACACCTTCTAAGCCATTTGGCTTGGCCAATCCCTTCCAAAATACACTGTAAAATATCCTCCCTTCATCCTAGAGGCCTTATTTTGGTCATAAATCCAATCTAAGGAGCCCTTTTGATCAAATTAAAAGGAAGAACCCAAAGAAGAGGTAATGATTTCACCACCCTCTTTCAAGTTCCTTTCTTCTTCCACTTCCTTTTTCTTTGTTGTTTCCATTCTAAAATAATAACTCCAGTATATTATATATACTGTGATGTTATTGTAATTATGATAAAACTAAATTCATTATTCTATCAATTCTTTGAATGACATGTCACCGCACGTGCGTATGTACGGCTTACCGTCTCCACATCGTGGTGTAATTATTATTCAATACATTATTATTTGGATGTGTATAATAATTATGTGTATTTGATAAATATAACATGATAAGTAATATTTATATATTATATACCTTCCAACTATATATTATATTAATATCATAAGAATAATATTTTCACTCGTGCGTACGTACGGATTAACGTCTCCACGACGCGATGAGATTCATTTCCATGTTCACCATTCATCGACGATTATAAAAATATATATTACTAATAATAATATAATAAATGAAATTATAATTCTACTGGAGCTATATATATATATAAGTATTTTTTTACTTACATATATCTTATTCAGTTACTTCCATTCAATACTATGTAAAAACGAAACAGCGTTTATGCGTATATACGGACTACCGTCTCCATAAGCAGTGTTTTCCATTTCATATATACGTCTATTATAAATTTTTATATTCTAAATATATATGATAAATAAATCATGTTTTATATTCTGGAATTATTTAAATCTTTATCCATGTGATACAATCAAGAGTAACTAGTTAAAACATGTACGATAAAGAAACTGATTATTACCCGAAATATTAACATACCATGGAAATTATAATTAAATGTCTAGTATAAAGTCATAAATGAATAATGTATGATATCATAAATATTAATATGGTTCTCGAATAATTTAAAAACTTACTATAGTCTTTATAAAGGAGGCTAAATGTACCCTTGACTAAAGGAAAGTGCAAGGTAAGGGGTGTTCATCTCACTCTTTATTCACGTGAGATTCATGCCATATTGTCACCATTACCATTGGTGTGGTGTATGTACTAAAATTAATTGTATTCCTTATTTAATACACTTAAATTTATGTGTATTTACATATTAATTATAAGATACATCTTTCACGAGGTGTATGTTTCGTAAGTTACCTAATTGGTAAGGGTTAATTTTACAATCTCTTTATTATCCGAGGTTGTTTTTATGTAAGTATCTACTGGGAAATATTTATTATCCCTATATATGTTTAATGAAAGAGTTTTAAAATGGATTATTTTAAGGTATCTTTTACTAAAATATCATTTCAAATGTTTTAAATATTTATTCTTCTAAATCGTTCTCATTAATGTCCATGTATTCATAATGGTTTTTAAGGATTTACTTATATAAACATGGATGTTTTTAAAATGTTAATATCATTCAAATGTTTCAAAGTGTTTTGGGACACTTTGATACAAAAATGTCTTTAAATGGATTATTTTATAAATTGTGTGACTTTTAAATGTTCTCCTGAAAAAGGGGTATTTCTCTCAAAGAGTTCTACAAATCATTTTCATCTATGTTAAAATTCATTAACGGATTTTAAACTTTCTTTTAAGTTGAATAACCATGATACAAATATTCCATATTGTATTTACGGTTTTGTGATATGTTTGACTATGGATGAGTTATTTTTATGCCATTAATGGTTTATGATTAATGTTTTGGCATTCTTTATGCTTGTTTTAATAAGAATTTTTATGTTATATATCATCCTCTTCTTAAGATGAATGTGTTGGACTAGTATGTTCCGGGTTGGGGTCCGCTTACAACAGACCCTCCGAGTTGGTTTCCGGTTATTAGAGGCACTCCGGGTTGGTGTCCAGTTATTAGAGGCACTCCGGGTTGGTGTCCGGTTATTAGAGGCACTCCGGGTTGGTGTCCGGTTATTAGAGGAACTCCCTGTTGGTGTCTGGTTATTAGAGGCACTCCGGATTGGTGTCCAGTTATTAGAGGCACTGCGGGTTGGTGTGCGGTTATTATAGGCACTTCGGGTTGGGCTCCGGTTACATTTATCCCTTAGGTCTTGGCACGAGGCCTTGACACAATAATTAAAGTTTTTCATTATGAATTCCATCGTTATGAAAGTGGTTAGTGATATTGCATGTGATTATTCGACTAGAAGAATATCCATGTGAATAAGTAAATGGAATTACTTCATTTTATTTTTTCCATATTATGCTGATGTTAAAGTATAAAAGGCTTTTGTTTTAGTTATACATTGCCTTAATTTTTATGCTTATTTATGAAACTTTCCACTGTAATGTTATCCTTAGTGAGCATCTGAGCTCACCCCATCATATGTTTTATTTTTCCAATGATTCCAAGAAGTGTATTGTGATTGATATGCAGGGTTAAGCCAAGGTAATAATGGTTTTCGTGAAGGATTATTCATGTTGTTTTGTATTTATATGAAGTGTAATGTAACATTCATGTCTGTAATCTATTTTCCAAGACTGCTAAACAGATCGGTCCTTCGGGACTTGATTCCTTGTAATCATGCCAATATATTAAAATAATGCACTGACTCTAGGTAACTGGGGTCAAGGCGTTACAATTTTGTTGGGAATTTTATTTTTATTTTATCATATTAATTCTCTAAACATGGCATATGAATCAAGAAACATCAATTTTATGGAAAAAATAAATTCCAACCATAAAAAGTGAAAAGTTAAATTAATTTTTTTATAACAATTATGATGTTTTTCAAATATCTTGTAAGGTGATTTGGTGAACATGAATTAAGGGGGAGTTTCATTTATATGAGAAGATAATTAGAAGAGTTCAACTGGTAGTTTTGCTTTATAAATACCCATCATACACTCAATTTTTGTGTGTGAACTTCATGATGAATTGGAAGAGAGATCTAAGAGCCAAAGTAGAGAAGAAAATAAAATTATTCTCAAATATGGTTCCATTAAACATTATGTGATACATAATAAATCATTTACTAAAACAATATTTATGGTTTTTTTATATTATAATTTCTATTAGTAATTCACTCTTAGTGTGTTATGTGATGAGGTAGTGGTGCTCCCAAAACATAGAAGCACCCTAAAATAGTATATCCATGTATAAAACAATCCATGATGAGGATTTTTATTCACCAAGAAACATAACCATACATAAAATAAGATACTTTTATGTATAGTATTTCAAAAATGAATATATAGGGAACCCATGTTTTGAATTACATGAACTACATAGTACATATATGTAAACTACAGTGCATATAGATAGTGAGTTCATGGATAGTGTTGCAATGATTTTGAAAATTTTAAAAATAGTTGAGTATTTTATAAATTTGGAGATATATATGGTTGAAATATATGAGAGAGTAACCTAAGGATAAATATTTTTTAATGATAAGAGAGGCAGTTAAATAAATATAGTGAGTTACATGAATAAGATGTTTTGTTAGGTGATATATTTACAGATATATGACTATTTTGCATGAAATATAATTCATTCGTAAATTATGATTTGTAAGTTAATAGTGATGATTTTCCACAAGGATAGAAAATAATTAATTTATAGAATATTTTCAAAAACTCTAAGTCCATTAATGTCATATGCATGTCATATAATGTGCGAAGATGAAGAAAACGATAATAGATAGTGTATTTTTGTATAACATCTACAGATCATCTTTGTGAAGGAATAATTAATTATTTATGGATATTGGGACTAAACATTTAGTTTTATTGAAATATCATTAAGATACTAGAAGATGACATGTTTGGATATTTTATGGTCAGAATAGATGACATTACTAATATTATAGAATATCGGTGAGTTTGGATTTGAATAAAAATTAGACCAACAGATCACTGAATCAAAATTAAGTGAATTTTAAAGACCGTTTTAGAAGATTTTATGAATGCTATTGATGAGCTAGTGGTATTCTCATATTAAATATATTTTAGAATATTTTTTGTTAAACTTCATTTATTTTCATAAAATAAAATGATGTTCTTTTTATTATTTATTGGTCCGAAAAGGATGGATTCCATTGAATTAATGGTTATATAATGTAATGAAGGATAAAATGTATCATCTTAATGGGAATATTAGAAAATGGTATGTAATTAATAAAAAAAATATGAATAGTATTTTATTGGGAATTGAAGAGATTCGAACTGAATGGAAGTTTGTTTTGGGTTTGGGAACATGAGTCTCAAGATAGAGATTGAAGGATTGAAAATAGAGCAAGATATAAATCAAAATTTTCAATTGTAAATTAGTTTAAATTATTTGTAATGGAGACTTTTTATATTTTTACCCTTTTTAAAAATAAAATATGAGTCCGTTTAAGAAACATGTGCGTGTAAAATAATGGATATTTATGCCTTTTTACATTGTGTATATTAACTTAGTATGTTTTTGTATTCCCTCTTATTTATGTTTTCATGGAATAAATAAAACTAATCTTTTATTGTATTGCGGATTTAAACATTCTATAAGTTGTCTGCCTAGAATAATGGAACTGCCTAAGTGTTTAATAAAAAACCAAGTGAATGAAAACATTTCTATTTTTATTTATAAAGAAAAAAAATTAAGTATTAAAGAGGTGACTTTTTATTTTGTTATTTAACGTATTAGTTTTGGGAAATTTTAATTTAATAGTATCTTATTGTGGTCATTTTATTAATATTATTTCATGTCTATTATTATAATTTAAGAAGTTTATTATGTATCAGGGTTAGTTATTACATTATTGTTATTTTTTGGTAATGGGAATGCCTTTTTTCTGTGGGGAGACCATAACTAGTGTGTGTAGTGTTGATATTTTTATTTATTAAATTTATTCTCTATTTTTTATGAAAATTGATAGTTTATATTTTCTTAGTTTTTTTCCAATATAGATTATTTTTAAAACATTTTATTAATGAATTTTTTTTAAGGTGGGGAGATGGTAGAAATCCTAAAATTACATGTTGGTGGAAATCAAAGTGTATAATAATATAAATATTTGGTTCATGTATAAAGAGTCCAAATAATGTTTTAATTGGTATTAAATATGATTCAAGTCATGTAGTTTGGTGAAATCTCACATGGGGTGAGATTCATGGTGTTTTCATTGGAATTTAACATCAGAAAGAGGTCAAGTTATAAAAATATAGCTTCTCTGTGATTGTGTTTAAAGGAGGTTATAGGACCACTAACTATTGGTGGTCTTACTATGAAATAGGTGAGTCGTTACTGGACAAGTCATGTTTAAGGGATGACCCATCTACTGTTTTCTTCTAAACAACATGATTGGGACCAATTAAATTTCATTTTAAGGTTATTTTAGTGCTTTATAGGGAATTTTAATTTTGAACCCAGTCAATTTCCTTTGGTTTTAGTCCAATATTTAGATAGTGGAGATCCCCTTTTGACTCTCCATTAAAACCTCATCTTCATTCCCTATTATTTTTCAAGATGTTTTTTAAAATTAATTATTTTTAATCCTTCTCCCCATCCACCTCTTACTTGTTCATCTCCCTTAATTTTTAGTAGTCTACATCATCATGACTGGATTTTTGGGGAGATGATTCCTCAATGGAATGTTTTATTCATTTTTCATAATGGGGTTTTGTTTGTGACTTGTAATGTATTCCCTATGAGTTTAATATCATAATATTGTACATAATTTACATGTTGTTTTCCTTTTTTGGTCTTCTATTTTGTTGTGAATAATAAATTATATGGTCATTGGTTAAGGATTATTGTAATTAAATATTGTGTTTTTTAACTCATAAGGTTCTAAATAATCATTGGATTGATTGTATTTATTAAATTGATGAATAAATGATCTTTCATGAAATTAACGGTTTTTTATTAAAGTAAATATGTGGTTTTCTGAAATAGAGAGTTTAGATTTATTAATGTGACATAGTTTTACTTGAAAGCTAATAAGATGTCATTTTAATAAAATCATACAGATTAAAAAGTTGAAATGGATTTATTCATGAATGATTATGCCTGGGGTGTGTGGATGATATCTATAAGGATTTATAATCACACTTATATAAATTTTATGTTAAACTCTATTTCTCTAAGGTTATAGAATTTTTTCATTGGATTTTTATTTGGGTAAGGTGGTGGTGGTTCTAAAGAATGTAGTATTTTAATGGCCTTCATTGACGGGTAATTATAGTGCCTATTTTATCTCATTCTTATTATTCTATATTATTTTAATCCATTTTTTTCTCTATTATTTTAATGGAATTTATTTTACTGATACAATTGTAGATACTAGATTAGCATCTATCTCGATTATGAGTTGTGACTTCTATTTACACCCTTCTTGTTTTTGTTAATTTTTTAGCTTTATTATTTTTATAGGTGTGATCAATAGATAAATATATTGGAAATGTTAGATATTTATGTGGATTACTCATATTACTTGGGTCTTATCAAATGAATGAATTTCTAATTCTGTATTTTGGATAATTAGAAACTAGTTTACATCCTGGGGGGATTTGTATTTTTCACCATTCCATTCCATGAGCTCTATAGTTTTATAAATGAGGGGTGACTTGAGGTGGTTCATGAAAAAATGTTATCAAATTTTTTTTTTGTTATATGAAATTAGGCTTTTCATAGTTTAAAGAATATAGGGTTTTTATAATTGGGTATTTATAAATGATTAGCTCCTAATAATTTCCTTTTATTAGAATGAAATTAATTTCCAGAGGATATTGGGAAAGTGTAATTTGAATTTTCAGTATTTCTTCCACATTTATATAGCCATAATTATATATTAAATGGAGTTTTTAAGAGGAATAAATGTGCAAAATTGGTATAGTATATTGGATGAAGACAGTTTACACATACCATGTATCATAGAAGGGATCAGTTTTAGGTTTTTCCATTTTTAATTCATTCTTAATATTTTCAATTTATTTTTATAGGCCTATATAGACTAATGTTGTAAATTCCTAAAATATTTCATGTATCCTTCACCCTAGATTATATAAAATTCTATATGGAATGAAATAATTCCCACAATTTTTATCTAAATTATGTTGTTCCGCTTTTTTTAATTCTATGATTTTTGGTGTTTTCTTTTTAATGTTAACTTTTTTGGGAGATATTTTTTTTAATTTTTATTAAATGATAAAAATAATAAATTGTTCATCCAGAGAAAATTTCGAAAACAATCAGTAATTTGGATAAAATATAATGGTTTTATTTTTATCATTTGTGAGTATCAAAATTAATGGATTCTTTTTTTAAAATTATTTTTTACTGTAATATTCGTTTTAATGTGAGATTTTAATGCGGTTATTAGAATTCTATTATAGTATGAACATTTAATTTGTTTGAATGGTTGTGTTTTAAGATTTTCAAAACATAAAAATGAATGCAATTTTATATTATATCGGGGAACCTAGGTCAAAAGTTTCTAGTTGGAAGTCAAAAAATCAATCTTTAAATATGTCAATGTAATAATTACTAAATTACATCCATATCTTGTTACAAATGAAATATTCTAGTGGAAACTAAATTAGTAAGATTTTATTTTTCACTTTTATATATGTGGTTTTGTTAATTATTGGTGTTCCTATCTTTGGAAAAGATGAGTACTGATATTATTGGTTTAGTATTTATTTATTCTCCAAATTTTCATAGAATAAATAAAAATTCATATGATTTATGTTAGGGATTTAAATTTTCTATATGTTATATTTTCTTTTTAATGGTTTTTTGAAAGTTTGTAATATATAATAATAGAAATTAATTTTTTCCCTTCCAAATAAAATATTTTTTTATATTATTTAAGAGGTTTTTTGGTTTATATTATTTTAAATTATCTCTTTAGTTCATTCAAATTATTTCATTATTTTTCGGGTTTTTTGGTTGATAATTCTTATTTTTTGTTTTAATTTTAAAGAGTTTTCATTTGATGAATAGATTTTTGTTATTTTTTTAATGGTTTAATTATTTTTAAAGGGATGACTATTTTAAACTCCACATGTTTATAGAGTTTTAAAATTTTGATTTATTAGGATTTAAGTTTATTGTTTTCAGTATGTATAGTTTATCCTTTGATCTAGGTTTTTTCAGATGGAATTTCTTTGCAAATTCATAGTTATAATTATTCTTATAAAATCATATGTTCTTTTACTATGTTTTTTCTGATCATAAACATCTAGAGTAGGTGTTTGAGGAGCTAATTACAAAATTGAATGGACAAATTATTCTATATGATTCATCTTTAGAATTTGTCTTGTAATGGTGATCCTATTTGGATATTTTCATACTATCAATCATAATTTTTAAAAAGTTATTTATTTTTTCTATTTTTATATGGTTTTGTTGATTTTTGTAAAATTATAATAGTTTTAAGATATTAATATGTAATTTTGTGTTTTATGGGGTTGAATTCATGATAGTGATAAAACACTACTTGTTTATATGAGTTCGACACATTGATGACATTCAGGTAGTATGGAACTAATTATATAATTATTGGTAAATGGTTTTCGGTACAAGGTTAATTATTTTCATAATATCAAAAATTTGAGTTGAGTGATCTCTGACCTATTGAGGGTATCTAGGATATGTGATTATAGTGTGGATCATTAAAAGATGATGGATTCACCAAGAAATGTTTTTTTTGTTAGATTTCTTCATTAACAGTCTAATTTATTTAAAATTATTAACTATTTTTCATAAATATATATTGATAATTTTTATTTACCATATTTTATGAATTTTGAATTCAAAATAATTGGTAAAAATTTTCACTAGGTCTATTTACGGTTGTATTCAAATCCTAAAACTCATAAGGTTTTTTATAAAATTAATTAAGGGAATATTTTTAAAAAAAAATTCTTTACATGGATACTATGAACACTAGATACCTTGAATGATTTTTTCTAGAATAAAAAGCTAATAATTCATGTATAGTTATGTAAATAGTATCTCTTAATGGGACATTGGTGGTTGATGAAGCATTTTTTCCTTGATTATTATCATATGATGTTATTTATTTTGATATATTTTATGATGCATATTAATTTTTTAACCGATGGTTTTGGATTCATATTGAGGTCATTATTTTTTATTATTAAAAAATTATTCATTTTTTCAAAAGAGTGGTTTAAAAGTATTAAATTATAATTTGTTTTGAAAGATATATTTTCACATTTCAAACTCTAGTAATATGATTCAAGGACCATTTAGAAAAATGTCCAAGGGATTATACAATTTTAGTTCCAAATGAGGTACCATTGCCAAATTGGAACTTTATGAAAGTGGCTTTGGTTTAGTCCTTTTCTTTTATTACATTTTCATTCTTAGATACACTGGTAGTGTAGTGTTCTGATTGAATTGGGGTCTATTTTTAGTGAAGAGGGGATTTGAGATGTGTGAGGGGGTATTTTATATTTTTTAGGTGTTCGGTATGATTTATTCGAAAATATGAACCCTCCATAAATTGAGATGATCCTGATAACCATGATATTTTGTTAGGAAATTCATAGAAATTTATTTCCCTTTATGGTGGGTTGGTCCTAGAAATTTACTATGATAAAAAACTATCTAAATATTCATATAACATGATGAGGGGATCACATTCAATTTGGTTTACTTATTCTATTCATTAAGACTATAATCCCTATAAATTTCTCATATTTGGTTATGATTTATTTTCTCTATAACTTGGTGTAGTTTCATACATTTCCATTCCCTTAGTTCTTAGGTAATCTCCTTTTATTGTGGATTATTTTTAGTTCTAGTTATTTTATTTTTTATGATATTGTTCCATTCTTTTATTGTTAGATATAATTAATATTACGCATTTTTAATTCATTTTTAGGACATGATATTCTGAGATTTTTGTATCCTTCCTTAATTTAGATGAATATATTTTTATTTGTACTCTATAAATTATTCTCCATATGTGAGTGGTTTTTATTGTAACTGACATGAAAATTATATCATTTGTTAAACTTAATTTTTTTTATTTAACCAAATATGTTAAAACATGTAATAAAAAGTGAATATGAAATCATTTTATTTTAAATTGAGATGTCTAACTCCACCAGTTTTAATGGTATATTATTTTTTTTTAAATTGTACATAAATGAATATTTCAAAAATTAGTTAGTTTGTACAAAATAAAGCAGTTTAATTTGAAAAGTCTATTGGTGGGTCTTTTTATCTAAATTTGTATTAATTAAAAGATTAAAATAGGTTATTTTCATTAAATGTACTTAATCCTTGAAAGAAATGGATTTACATGGGACATATTTTGGATGAGGTGATTATATTTTCTTAGGTATCATTTTTATTTAGAATTGTGTCTTTTAGATAAGACCTTATTAGTTCAATTTATTTTATAGTCCACATGTTTTCATATGTGGTGTCATATGACATATATAATGGTCATACTAGAATTTCAGGTTCATGTTCTATGCCATCTTCTTCATATAGAGAAAAATCAATCCAAATTGGGTATTCTAGATTCCCATGAATAGTTTTCTAGACTACAAGGATCCATAATGACCCTAGGTACTTTCCACGACCATGCACGAGTTCTTGGAATAGGGGTATCCTTGGATAGTTTGTTACAAATCCATTATAGCATATGGTCATCATCTATTCAGCGATAATGTCTATAATCAACCGATACATCAAACCCATAACATCCCTTCAAGTATACGAGAAAATTTTAATTAAAAGATTTTAAATAATAAATTAATGACAATAATATCTATTGGTAATTTTTATATAAACGATCATTATGTTATACCAAATGTCAAAACTATTTGTCAAATATTACCTAAACTAATATCATTATACTTTTGATGATATTTTTTACCTTGAGGTTACACAAAATACCTAATGATTCATATTATATTTGTATAAGGCTTAAAATTATAAAAATGAATGAAATTATTTAATCAAAAATCATTATAAATAATTTTTAAAATATAATGAACTTGTTCTCATTATATAAATTTATTGGTATATAATAATATTTATAAATCCTTTATAAATTTAAAAGGATTGGGTCACCTAAATCTATATTGAATTTTTTAAATTCTCAATTTCCCACCTCATTGTCCCAATACAATTCCATTGCATTATTATGAGACCATATCCACTAATTTGATCATATTTTTTATATTATAATACTCAAATTTCATATTAAAATTAATATTTTTTTCTATATAAAAGATATTATAGGATTAAAAGTAAATAATTTAAATAAATGTATATAGAAATGATATATAGAACCATACCAAGAGTTAAAATATTTTAGCCTTCCTCAATTCTCCGTCTAATGGACTCTAAAATTCAGGAGAACGAGTGAATTGTATGAATATAGAATAAGAACATACAGAATTTAAAAATATATAAGAACCTGATGGATGAATGGACATGGTGATATAAATGTAATATCCTTACCCCAACATGGATGTATGTTCTTGGATTTATGTTGACTCTCCTTATTTTTTGGGTTGATCTCTTGTTGTAAATGTTTTTTTATTTTCTACCTACTTATTATATCCTTTTGATGGGTTGAAAGTGATTATTTGATTATGGTTGAAGTGGATGATAAAATCTTTAATGGTTTACCCATTAGTTGGGTGAAAATTTATAGCTAAAAATTTGCTACAGGTGGACCACCAGCTCTAAAAATAGGCAAACATACAATCTTGTGGGAGGCTAGATGTAAGGGTTTCCTATTAAAATTCTTTTGACCGTTTAGTGGGGAGATAGAATAATATATTACCTATAGAAACCCCAATTCATAGTTAGTGGGGTACTGAGATGCCCTTTTATTCTACTAGGGGCCACCAGCTAGCTAGTGATGCCGGTGTGGATGAGAACACCCCAGGTAGTATCATAATTCTATTCTATTAATCTACAATTAAAATTTTATACTCATATCCTTATAACATATTTTGGCCCCCAATTATCTTAAAAACTCTTTGTAGGTGACTTTAGCCCTTATAATCGTTATTCTACACTGATCAATGTATTAGATAACGTTTTGAATCAATTTTGATTTGTGTCATCTCAATTTGATAGTAAATTCTCATTTAATCATGTCTCATATGCATTCAGAAAGGTGAATAATAGTGTAATTAATGGATCTTGGTAATGAATTAGTTCTTTTTGGGTTCAAATATTCTTCCTTGATCAGTTCAATCCCATTGAATATCCATTTGAGAACCCAATGTTTTGGTTTCATCGATGTTAATAACTGATGTATGTGGTTTCATATGGTTGTCCCTATATTTTGAAAACATTATTTCACACTTAATTTGAAATGGATTTCCAAATAATCATAATTTTCTATTTTGATAAAAAGAACACTAAAATGGATACTTGTGCAACAATTCACAATTTTATGAAATATTTATTATTTGAATAAATTAATTTTCATTGATATATTGTGTTACAGAAAAATTGTGTTTAAATAACCCTAGAAAAATAATATTATTATTCTATAAACATGAAAATTGGTCCATTGTAGTTAAACATTGAGGAATTAATAGTGATGAACATGTTTTAAATATTAATTTTAGTGGTTCTATATAAATAAAAAATCATAACAACTAATTTCATTTTTGTATTGTCTTCATATGTTTCGAGAGTAATAATTACTCATAAAATGTGTTTTATTTCATTTAGAGAAAATATAATAAAAATAATTTTTCATATTTATATAAAATAATTTTTTAAAATTATCTTTATGTTGTAAATAATAATTTCAAAATTAGGTTAGGGTGAATTTTTGGATTTTTCTAACAATGTTTATTTTTCAATGAATAGTCAAACTAGTAGTTTTTATTGAAAACTTACTTTTCATTTCCAAAATTTACAAATTTCATATTTTTTAAATTTTTATAAAAATAATGTAAGTTAAAATATATTAGGTAATCCAATATATACCATTTATATGAGTTGCATATTCAATTTTGATTTTAAAATTTTTTAATATGCAGAACATTGTTTCTTTTGAAAATGACATTCTCATCTCATATGCGGCTTTAAATTTTATTTAAGGGATTATAAATTTATGAATAGAAACGTGAAAACTATATTCCATAATTCGAAGTAGTAAAATAAATATTATCTAATAAAGGAAACCAAATTTTTTACCCTAATGAAATTTAAAAAAGTTAAAATTATTAACCATTGTTAATGTAAAAAAAATTGTTTTATGGGGTTTAAACTAAAGATATATGTGTTAAAATGACTCAAAACATATAAAACCCAAATAAAATAGACATATTTAATTTATATTTTATCTATGTCTTTAAAATGGTCCATTTTGGATCCTTTTGACATGTAAAAAACGTGGGTACACATTTTTCATTCAGAATATTTTAGGTGTACCTCTCATATCACTTATAAAAGGCCACTCATTCTCCATGAAACATAAAACCACTAAAAACATTTTAATTTTACATGAACAACTAAAATCCCATAAATACTTCCACACTACCATCTTATAAGACATATGTTTGTTAAAAATCCATCTTATGAACCCTTTGGGTGTATAAGAAAAGAGTTTTTCCCAGAGAATAGTTAACATCCATGATATAGTGTTTTATTTTATTTCATCTAGAAACTCCTTCAATTAATAATAAATATTGATGGTATAATGTTTCTAGTAACAGAAATATTATTTTATGTTTTTCATTAATGTAATTACCTATTTTAATATCCTCTTTAACCAAATGGGTTTTGAAGTCATCATCTATTTCTATGGTGGACTATCGCCTCATGAATAGATGTTATTCATTTTTCATCACCATATGAAATGACTACATATAATTATCTATTAAATTATTATTTATTATATATATGATATTATTATTATATAATTATTATAATGTATATACCATCTTACTTTCCACTATGTGGGAATACAATAACGTCACTCATGTGTACTATAGACTACTACCTCACAATGGGATGTGAATCATTCACGCTATATATGAAAGATAATTAGGAAGAATTTAATGAAAATATGTCATATATTTGAAATAAAATGATGATTTAATGGTAATATAATATTTACCATTATTTCTATTAATCTTTTGAGATAATTGAAATAGAGTTCATGTGAACGTATGGCCTACCATCTGCATGAATGGTTTCTTTCACATTTTACATCTATAATTTAAGTGATTAATATAAATATATATAAACTGAATATAAATTATATTCATATCATTATTAACATTATTATTATTATGGACCACGATTAATATAACTGGAACCAAAAATAAAGAAGTTATTTCCAGAAACATGAGTTTAACATTTAATTTTTCTTAAAAGGTAATAAAAGGTCATAAGTAAATGATATATGGTTTTATATATATACATATATGGTTAATTAATATAATAAAAATAAACATGTATTTATTATACAGAAGTTTCAAATGTGTATGAAGGAAGTTAATAATTATGGTAAGGTATTGTTTATCTCACATTTATAAATGTGATATGAATACCATATTCATCAATAATTTCATATATGTGGGGTGTATAATTATTATGAATGAATATTATATTTATTTTCATGAAAATAAATGGGTTTTACATATCCATCATAGAATCTCACTTTCCAAACTCTTAGGTCTTAAATTATACCCCAGAAGAAATGGATTTATTCACAAATATCTGTCAATAAGACCTATGTTATGTCCTCCACATATATTTTTCTATGATATTTCTATACAACTACATTGATATTTAATATCTTTATTTTATTTATTCATATAATATTAAAAGTTTCATCAAATTTTATTGCATTTCTTGTATTATGATTATATGTAACCAAAGTGTAAAATGTTTTATGTTACGTTCTTATTGATTATCAGTATTCCTTGTCATTATGCATCTAATGGTAAAATATTGTGTTCTATATCTCAAGAATTTCATGACATTTATTATTTTCTATTATTTAATTGTAATACATTAATTACCTTTATTTTTCTTTATATATTTACTAAAGTGTTCAAAATAATGTTTTTTAGAAAAAAACTTTTACCTCACTTGTTCGATGAATTTTTTCCCAAACTAGTTTTTCTAAAAAATTACAAAAAAGTTTTTATCATTCATAAAATGATTTATTATATTTGTTTTACTAGGTTTTAATTTTCTTACAATTTTTTAAAGTAATCTTTAATTATTTTTTCAAACAATTCTCATTTTTCCTTTATAGAAAATGAGGAAGGAATCTTTTTTTAAATATGTACGAAATGAACATTATTTTCTACCTTCATAACCACGGATTATATAAATGATTTATTTATACTATTCAATTTTAATTTTTAAATACATGTATTTTTAAAATGTTTTCTGTTTTCAAAAAAATTATCAAATATAGAAGGTTATTTTCCATATTAAATTTATTAATTAATATTATGTATTCCAATATATGATTTCAATATTATTTTAAAATAAATTATTGTAAAAAAATCCCTTCTTGAAGAAGTTTTTTCCACTGTAGAAAGTATATTTTCCTTGATAAATTTTCCAAGTGATATTCTAAAATCATATTCCATCTAATCTAACATCCTAAAATTTTAATAATGCATTTCTGAGGATATGATCCATTGGATATTATTTTTATTATCTCACCATATGGTATATCTTTAGGATGAAATGATTTTGATGAAACATGTTTCTCTTCCATGGTTTATAACCTGAAAAAATGATTAAGAAACCTAATTATTTTTCAACTTGTTATGTTAGGATGAAATAATAAAATGATAGAAACCCCTATTTTGTAATGATGATTTTTTTTTGAAACCCAATTTTTTCATTGGGTTCTACTAAGATTAAGGTATAGTATTCATTGGTAAATGATATGTAGTATTTCCATTATGTGATGTGTGGGACTTATATCTCCCCATAATTATTTTGAAAATATTGATATCTCAAAGATAAAATATATTAGAATGGCGAGTCAACAATGTTCATTAAGTGAAATTTTCTACTACGATGGTGTGGTAGTTTAGCATTATAATTATGATAGTTTTTTGGAGTGAATCTGTTAAACTATGATATTCATGATAATTATCCATGAACTATAAGAGAATTTATTTTCTATACAGGTTTTTTTTTCTAAAAACCAATTTATTATGGAAATTATATACTCTCGAGGCTCATGTTCTATGATCCAGTTATTATTCATGTATTATGAACTCTCTATATTTATTCTATAAATCAAATTTATGATATATGATATGCATAGTATGGTTTTCAATGGTTACTCTCTTATTCTTATACCCATATTCTCATTTTTCATTGATATATCCCTTATGTATCCACACTGAGCATTTCATCACACAATTTCTAATGAATATTTTCCCTAGTTTAATATTAAAGGATTTACGTTGGGTATTTCTATTAAGAGTATCATGTTTCGAGATATGTGTGGGAAACAGGTATAGTTGTTCGCTAAAATGTAAGATTGTGTTCCGAGTCTCTAAAGGCATAAAACCATTATGTTACTTTGAAATTTGTATGTATAATTTAATCAATAATCATATAAATAATATAACATCTATGCATAACATGATTTTGTGTCTACTGGTGGTATCAAATATTAAGTTTAATAAATCTTTGGAAACTAGAATATAATTACATTAGTGATAAATCTAAGTATTTTTCTATCGATAAGTCTATGCCCGATTAAACGTATTGGAAAATGTTGTTATAAATTGGTTAAAGGATAGATCAAGTGGTTTATAATAAATTCATTCCTTTTAATTATAAACAAGTAGATATAGCACTTGAACAGTGGTACATAGGGGTAATAACTCCGAAATATGGCATATTGAACTGGATATGATCATGATTTAGTGCATAATATTGGGCCTTACTATAATATTGTTTTAACAAAACCATGGGATACACTTTTTAAATTTCCAAACTCATTATAGGACATCATAACATATTTAAATAGATGATGAGTATTAATGATTTATTTCAAACCTAATGTTTCATATATTGAAAATAATGTTATATAAATTATATATCCAAAAAGTGATTTCATGTTATTATGGGGTTACACACAGTAATTATTGTATCTTACACTATATTTTCTGGATTTTGTCAATGGATGGATCTTGAAAGAATCATGTTACTTATTTTTTATTGGAAAATGAAACGATATTCCTATAGAGAAGAAATATTTCATGGGATCTATAATAATGTATGAAGGAAATAAGATAATAGTGACTTCGAATTATTAGTAAGGGTAAAGTACATAATAAGAAATAATGAAGCAATGTGAATAATAAAAATGGAAATATTAATAACAGGGAAAAATCCATTTAATCTACAGTTGAGGGGGAATTGAGGAAATTATATAAAAATATAATTAACTGAAAACACATTCCATTTAAATGACTAGATATGGAAAAATCAATATATCAATGTAAGAAATTTAAAATACATGTCATTTAACCAATAAAATATGAATGGAATGAATCTATTAACTATTTCATATTGAAAATATCCTGGATAATAAATACTGAATCAAAATTGAGGTAATTATTAATTATTAGATGTCATGATATCTAGTCACATGAAACTATTCCCATCAAGACCTAATCTCTAGAAAGTTTAAATCTATGAGTAGAAACTCGTTAATTCGACATAAAAATCATATTTTTTTTGGACAAACTATTTTGTCTCAGGATAATTCAAATGAATCATGGGAATTATATTAAATGGTCCCCCACTCATAAGGCTTAAAGAAACAAATATACAACCAATCTATCTTGCATTAACCGGTCCCCAACCAATATATTTCATGTCCAAAACATTCCTTATATATCAAATAATCGATTTAAATAAAAAAAGTACTTTATCCAATATCAGTATTGAGTAAAGGATTTGAATATATCAATATTTCCCCATTAAACAAAATATAGGCCAAAGTAAACACCATATATACAAATGATATATGATTTAGGTAGTAAACTTATCCACCATAAATGATATGGAAAATTAAGTAGAATTCAACGTTTAATGATCATAGGAAATTTAATATTTCAATAGAACTAAAAGGAATCTAGTTAGTGAATGTTAATACTATTCTTGGTCAATGAAATCATAAACCATCTAATGGAAGGATACCGATGGTATAAATAAAACATATCTGATGTTTTTTTAATATAAAAGGCTATTGTTATTGATGAATGTAAATACTATAAAAAGATATTTTTTCAATATTCATAAAGAAAGTATCCTTTTTATCTTGAAATTCTTTTTGAAGTCTTATTCATTGAAAAAAAATGTTTGAAATAAAATTCATTAAAAATTTAAATTTTAAACATTCAAAGTATTCTTCAATGAGATTATAGAGGGTAAATATATATATATATCATATAAGGTAAAAAAATTCCTCTTAATAGGTAACAAATATTGAAAATTTTATTTTTTGAAAAGCAACAAGAATATTATTTGAAATATTTTTTATATGGAAAAAGTGTAAAAAATTAATTAATTAAACTTTCTAGAAAGGTTAAAAAACATCATAAATTTTAATTCAAATAAAAATAGAACAAATAATTCATATTGAAAATAAAACATCCATAAATATTAAATAATACATGAAATAATATATCATTATGTTCATTATATACACCACAAAAATTAATTAAGCAAGGAATATAACATTTATCTCAAAAATGTAAAAAGTGAGATGAAAATCTGTTGCCTAACATTTCCTTTCGGGTGAACATAATTTAAATTCTTATATTATAGTTTTAAAAACGTTAATAAAATTTTAATATAACCATAATAATATTTATAATATCTTATATGATCCTTTTATATCATAATCTTACCTGTTACTTAATAACCATTCATTATATTCACTATTTCTGGTGTTAATAGCCGAGTTTTTTAGTATGTTCCAACATATAAATTTTATTTTCATTATAACGATCATGATTTAATCACCTAAACAATTTAAACAATTATCTAATTATAATATATTTCCATTATCTAAATATTTATAATAATCCATAGTATTTGTACATAGGAAGTGAAACGCATCGTTTGGAGAGATGGATACCCATATGTATGCATAAATGCTGCATTAATTACGTTAGTTTATTAAAATAATGAAGCATAAGTGATATATATTTATATTAATATTATATAATCATATTTATGTCATATATGTTATAAAATTTTATATAAACCATCATTTATATATTCCATGTATTTTTTGAATGAATCACATTGCATTGACGACGTGATAGTCCACAATTCTACCATCGATGTTATATTATCCCCATAAATATAAAATAAGAATATATGTTTTATATAAATTCCATAGAGTAATAATTAAATTATTAATATCATATATATAATATATAAATATCATTTTAATCATAATTCCTCTCCATGAGAGGTGGTAAAGGAAAAACTGATCAACAATATTTCATGAGGTTGTAGTTTTCCGTACAATGAAAATGTATGTTCATTACCAATTATACAGAAGTGTGTTTATTTAAAGTTAAAAACCATAAAATTAAAATATCATAGTATATTTAGGATACTGTAATTTTTTTATGTGTTGAATTATAAGATTTTAGGTGGTGGTTAATGAAAACTAAACAAAATATCAAGAGGAAGGATGTTACCTCTTCAGTGGGTAACTCCTTTTAGTTTTCAGCAAATGGAATACTTGGGAAGATTTACTCCAAATATGAGGATTATATTATTAGGGTTGGTATTTTAAGAAATTATTTAATCATATTTTTGGTGATACAAAGCAGTTTATGGGTGTTGATAATTGGGAGTAGTTAGTTCTTTTTTATAATGTAAAAGGAGTGGAATTCTTTTTAATTTTAGAAAAGTGGATTGACACTAGATTTTCCATTGACCACTGGATCCAATAATGAACCAAATTAGAGAAATGATTTATATGGTAAAAATTGGAGCATAAAAATCTTTTGGATCGGTGTGTAGGTCATTTTTGCCCTTATGTTTAAGGTTTAGTCCCTTGTTAATCGAATTTTTCTTTTAACCGATGTCATTAATGTTTAGGACATTCACTAATATTTTTTTGTAAACAGATTAGTTTACCATATAATATATTATAAATTATATTTCTTTCAATAATTTAATCCATTTTTTAAAATTATATTTACAGATTTGGTAAAAATTACTTCCCGCATATAGGATTCTAATTGGTGCTCTAAAGTAAAAATGTTCAGAAGTTTGAGTTGTGTTTATATCTAATTTCAATGAGAAATTGATTACACTAACATAAATTGAATTAATTTTAGAATAATAATTATAATTTAATTTGATAAAATATTATAGTATAATTTATCCTTTAAATAATTTCGTAGAAAAATTAGTTTTGAATTGAAATTTAGTATTTTCATTATTCGTCAAAAAAATGAAACTTCTTAGAAAAATATAAAAATAGAAGCTAACATAAATTTCACCTTTCACTTTAAAAAATATATTTTCTTTTATATATAATATTTATAATTTTATAAAAATATATATATCAAAAATATGTTCACCATTAAAATGAGGTAAAATTGACTCTTTAGAAAAATACTATTTGTAACCATTAAACTGGATTTATTAATATATTATGCTTAACAATACTATTGAATGAATACAAAAAATATTTCATTTAATATTATATATATAAATATATATTTCATTAATATCACCCACTAAGGATAATAATGTTAATTTATTCGGATAAATTAACTTTTTGAGAAAAAAATAGTTTCTATAAAAAATATTTTTTTTATATTCAATTTGTTCTTATATTCATTTATTATAAATTGGTTACAAATAAATTCATTTTATATTTTTAAACCATTTAAATTATTATTATTTTTAATAAAATAAATTTCTTTTAATTTAGTTTCTATGTTATATATAATTATATTAAATAAAAATGTTTTAATAATATATTGTTCTTTAGAAAAACTCGATATTGTGTGTAGAAAACAGAAATTTACTAAAGAAGTTGTTGTAGGTGAAGCTTTCTAACATAGTATTTTTACATTATGGGATATATAATATAGTGAATTCATCTAAAATGGTGAATATATTATAAATTATCAGGATATTATATTCCCTTATATTTTTCTTTATGTGTGTCATACATGCTATTAAATAAAATGGTCTTACTTTAGAGTTTAGGGACATTACATTATCAACACCCTCATTTAATTTAATCCTTTCCATTTAAACTATATCATGGTAATAAGTTGTTTTATATTACCATTGTTTAAATACAAAATAATGAGAAGTGTTTTTAAATTATCATCTCGAATACAGATAATGAGATTTATTAATGTCACATGGACTAACATATAACAAGGTCTCTAAGTAAGAGAACAGTAGTGGAAAGTGTAGATATGTACATTGAAAAAATATTAAATATTTATATGGGTGAAAATGTCATTAATGAAAAACAATTGAATCATCAATGTAATGTTGAGGAACTCAAATCCATAAATATTTTATTATTTAAAATTCCATCAGTTAAACAATAATTAAGGTATTTGGAAAACATTTTTGTTTTATGATCATTTCCAAAATGTTGAGTAATTTTTCAACTGCCTATGAATATGAGGTAATATATTTACTTTAAATTTTTAAATAAACATAATTTCAACCTTTTTAATAGTTCAATTAATTTCAAATTCAACCCTTTACTCGATAAAATTAATATCCAAAAAATGAATTTATATGCTTGATGCACTAAAATAAACTTTTAACAGATATTAAGGCCTATAAAAGAAAGAAAAGTCTACATATTTTCCTTTTAAAAGTCTCAAATGTCAATATAGTTTGTATATTAATCAATAAAATTAAATAGATACACTACTAGTTTATTATTGTTCTTAATAATTAAATTTGTTAACTAAAAACAATGAACTATTGCCCATGAAATTTTGTGTGCTAGTGGTAGGCGTTAAAAATTATCGGCCTTCAGTGATGGGTTCAAGTCCCACAACCTTTCTGAACATGATAGGTTTTCAGCTACTATACTAGATGACATTTTCTAAAACCATATTAATAGAATTTCAAGAATAAATATAATGGACATCCTTGAAATTTATCCAGTAGATATCCTTTTTACAAATGTTTCTAATAAAACCCGAATACATAAATACTTCATCCATTTTTTTCAACATTTATTCTTATATGGTCAAGATTATATCCTTTAGAACAGGGAATTGACTCATGTAATGTCCAAGTTCCCCAAATTAAATATAAGGACTCGGCCTTAAACATTACTTAATATTGAATTAAATGAATAATTCACATAGAGGATCTTTTAAGGTTTATAGTTTTAGTGAATTAGTACATAACTATTACATCTAAAAAGATTACAAAGTATACACTTCTACTATGTTTCCATAAATAAAAAAACTCTTAAAAGAAACATGTCTAGTTCCTTGTTTTAGACAGCCTGACATTTCCTTGATCCCATCCTTGACCCTATTCAACTTTATGTCCGGTGAAAACAATTCAAAAACTTGGGATGAGCATAAAAAGCTCTGTAAGGGTCATAACAGTATGGAAAGAAAACATAAGTTCATGTATACATAAGAATCAATGAAATCATACTTTACTCATAAAACATAAGCAATTTAACATACCTCATGAAATCATTAGATCTATGTATAACTCAATAGAAATCATAGGGCATAAAGGTAACCTGAGGCTTTCATAACATTCTTAGGCAGGGATTAACCGTCATGGTTATGTTTAGAATACCCATCACATTATATTCCCTAAATCACTTTGGAGAAACCTTAGCTTTTAACTCCTTCGCGTTACCCAATGCATTGGAGAGCTATATCGGGATCACCCGAAATTAGTTTATCACGGAACCACCCATTTCCATAACAATCCCCAAGAACCATAACATAGACGTATCACATAAAACATGCATAAAGGAAACATAACATTTCACATTTCAATCATAGTATAACATTTTAGGATATTGAAATAATGAATCCATTCAAAAAAACCATTTTCAAAACCATTTAAAACATTTAATAAAGATATTTTTGAATCAAAGTGTATCATACCACCTTGAATATTTTAACATTTTAAACCATTAATATCCATGTAAATAAATCCTTAAAACAATTTTTAAAACATGGATATTAATAAGAACAAATCATTAAAACATTTAAAGCGATATTTTTGTAAAAGGGTTTTTACCAAAATTAGAGACACTTAAATACAATAATTGGGGAATAACATTTAATCAGAAATTTATAATATCATGAGAATAAATGGATTAATGATATAATATTCCGAAGGATAGTATATACACAATATAAGAGTGAATTGGTTCATTAGAACAATGAAGTCTCAATAGAAATGTAAAATGAGATGAAATCCCTTATAAAGAAGGTATCCTTAAATTAAGGATAAATCAATCACTAAATTATGTGTGACAAATATAAATACACCCCATATAAGTGGATATTAAGTGTAAAACAATAAAATATCATTCACACATATTCAAAGGAGGACATATTCATTAACTACATGTTGAACCCAAAGAAATCGAAATTGGGTTAAAAAGTTCCCTTGGTAAAATTCGACAGCCTAACAGCGTCACTTCAAAATTCATAAAATGAGTTGATGAGAGATAAAAATGGTATCTCATCACTTGGGCATAAAATTTACATCAATAAGGATATATATAAACATATATCAACATAATAGTATGTGAATTAAAAGACATAACAAAATAAGTCTTTTAAAATGAGGAGGGTGAAAGGTTCCCTTACCGACTTGGGTAACTTTCAAAACGTACACCCCACTGAAGAAGGGTCATAAAATGAATATGTAAATATCCATTAATATAATTATATTACACAAGGAGTATAATAATGGGAATTACATACACCACTCAAAGGAAATGGTGGCAAATGTAGCATAAATCTCATGGGAATAAAAGTGAGATGAAAAATCCCTAACGAAAACTCGGCAGCCTAACAGCGCCACTTAAAACATCCATAAATTGATTGATGAGATCAAATAGGGTATCTCATCATATTAAAATAAAATGTACAGAAAGAGGAATATAAAAGAACATCCCCCAACATAATAAATAGGAGCATGAAAGAAGTGACATAAAGGGGAGTACTTAAAAAGGAAGAGAGAGGTTGGATCTCTTACGAAAATTCTACAGCCTAACGGCGCCACTCAAAACATCCAAAACGTATTGATGGGAGAAAATAGGGTCCCTCATAATATGAACATAAAATGTACAGTAATATTAATATAAAATAACATCCCAATCATAATAAATATGAGCTTAAAAGGAATGACATAAAAGAGTGTGCTTAAAAAGAAAGAGAGGGGTAGGGTCCCTTACCTCGTGTCCGACATGACTCGATCGTTATTTAATCTCATGAATAATAAAATTTGGTCAATTTATAATTTCTTAAGGACCTCCTTTAAAGATTATTATTCAGTTCATATCACAAATTATAATGTTATAATAATTGGTTAACAAAATGAGTTCATATCTGACGTTTTTGTCGATGTTCGGTACATGAGTAAAAATTAAACTTGTTGGAAAAGAATTTTCCATTTAGTTATAGGTACATCATCTCTAGAATAGTATTTATGTTTTAAATATCATATATATCCAGTATATATTAATTTTATACTATTCCATAACATTTGGAGATATTAAATTTAAAGCACCGTTCATGGAGACGGTAGGCCGTACGTACGCATGAATGCTACTTTCATTTTTTGTCATATTAATGGAATTAAAGGTAAAAGAGATATATATATATATATTATAATTACAGAATTATATCCATAATTTAGATGTAATATATGACAT
This sequence comes from Viscum album, assembly GCA_963277665.1. Lineage (NCBI taxonomy): Eukaryota > Viridiplantae > Streptophyta > Magnoliopsida > Santalales > Viscaceae > Viscum > Viscum album. The sequence goes on along the minus strand of OY728121.1, from coordinate 1,553,219,026 downwards.
ATATATCCATTATATATATGTAATTATAATAGTACATAACATTTGGAGATAAGAAATGAAATGTATCGTCCATGCAGATGGTAAGTCGTACGTACGCATGAACGCTACTTTCATTTCATTGGCACATTAATGTAATTAAAAATAGATGAGAGATATATATATTATAATTCCAGTATAATATATATTTTATTCATATCACATAAGTTCATCAATTTCATTCTTTATACATTCCATGTATTGCATGAACGAGTCATATCACTTGAGGGGATGGTAGTCCACACTTCCTCATATGAAATTATCACATTTGCACAACATGAAAAGAATAAAGTTATGTTTTAAATATAAAATACATAAGAATAATGAAAACATAATACCATATATATCAGATATAAAATACAGTGACATAATAATGGCCACCTTTATAGGTGTTAAAAGAAAATTGAACAATCATCGTTTCGTGAGGTCGTAATTCGCCATCCACAGAAATAGTATGTTCTTTAACCATTATATGGATGTGTGTGTAAGTGTAGCTCGAATACTTCTTATAAAAACGTCCAAGTATATTGAATATACTTTTTTTGTTACAAAATAAGGGAATAAAAAAAGTTTAGGGGGTTGGAGAAGCAAAATAAAACAAAAAAAACATAAGTGAAGACATTACCTTTAAATTGGGTAACTCTTTTTGATTTGAGATCAAAGGCTTACTTGAAAAGACTAATACCCAAAGTTAGGCTTCTAGGATTAATAGAGGAAAGTGGAGAGACAAAAGGGGCAGTTTTTTGCTGAGCCAAAGTCTTGACAGGTGTGGGTAAGGTGGTAGAGGTGGGGGCCTTTTATAAGAAGAGAGGAGGGGCACTCTTGGAAAGTCTTGAAAAGTAACATTATTATAAAATGATTTTCGGATTTTAAAGGACGACAAATTATATATTTCTAGGATAAGGTGATAAGGTTTCTAAATTGACACATCCAATAGGTTTTTTACAAGTTTAGGTCTTATAATTTACATTATCGTTTCATTTTATTTAAATCGTTAAATAATGAGGTAATCGTTGCATCATCATGGTGTCATAAATAATTTAATTTTTTTAGTGTAAAAAAATTATTAAAAAAATATCATGATCTAAGATATCTTTTTAACTTTCTAATGAATATTTATAGTAAAAAATATGACTTGTATAACCCCATGTAAAAATTGTTTTACTAAAACAACACATGTTTGTGACATTTTAATTTTAACTTTAAATAAAAAGGTATTAATGTCATTTTCATACCAAAGTGGCTCCATGGGGTCCCCATGTTGACCCATGGATTTTATTCATCGGCCATAACTCATAAAATAAGCGTAGGACAAGTGTAAAGGTCATTTCATATTATTAAAACTTTATTTTTACCATAAATTACAATAATTACCTCTAATCGCGATTAAAACATAAAAGTTATTATTCACCAAAAAAATTATTATAATCTCATTGAAACAAATTTTACTTCCTAATGACAACCATGTATGTTGGATTTTTTAAAATCAAATAACAGAAGTGGTAAGGATTCATTTAAACGAAAAATCATTTTTTTAACTACCACTTAATGGATTCACTATTCATCAAAATTTGAAGTTTTTCAGAAAAATACCAAAAATTCACCCTAAGATATATTTGATATTCCAAATTCATAAATGATGTATATTTTAAAAAATTCAAAACATATAAGTTTCATTAATTAATTTAATAATTTATTCCCGCTGTTAAAACAAATAGCGTGTTTTTATACAACAATATCTATTAAACGATTGACACTAGTTTAAGTCAAATTTCAATGTGAAATTAATTAAAATAACCACTATTTGATTAAGTGGTAAAAATAAATTATAATTGGACTTTAAAACAAATTCAAAAGATAATCTAATCATATAGATAAATTAGATTAAAAAGAGGTTTTGAATTAAAATACAACATTTTCCACTATTCATTAAAAAATGAACTTTATCGGAAAAATATCATAAATTTAAATAATGTAAATTTTGATGTCCCGATTCTAAATAATAATTTTATTTGGTACAATATAACATATGAAATTGTCAAAAAGTGTATTTAAAAAAGCATTCTCCATCAAAATGTGGTTAATCGACCATTTAAATAATATTAGAATATTTACGCTTAAAATTGGATTCATTCAAATTTTAAGCCTCTAATATTTATTGGATAAAATTACAATTATTTGACAAACATATATAATAATTTTGTATTTAGTTCCATTCATTCCCTCTATTACAACGGCTAGGCATTAACTACCATTTAAAATAATATTATTTTATTATCAGAGTGCAACGTAAGATTCCCAAGAAACTCGTTGTTGCGTATTGGGTACGCCATCGAGCATAGAGTCCCCTTTAAAGTAATATTAATATTTTATTCACAAAGATGGATAAATATGAAAATTTCATTTTCTTTATTTACCTGTAGTGTTACATTTAAGGTAAATAACCATAAATGGATCATAGGTATTCTTTTTTATTTCTTTTCATCATACTCTTCATTTTTCCATGAAAATTACTTACTTTATGTCATAATTTACCACATATAAATCATTAATTTGTTCCTCATAGTGAATTTACTAGGATTTCCTTCAATATTTCATGGATGAAGTAAATAGATAATTATTTTCTAAATCATATCAACCATTTTATCTATTATCATTATCCATCCTTCTCTTCGTTTTTAAATTCTGGAGTTGGTTAAATTATATGTTGTTAATCTTGTTTCTCAAAAATTGATCAGGCATAAACGAGATATATTTTACCCCTACCAACACCTCAATTTTTTTTCTCATTATCACCACTTTGTCTATCATGTTCAATGTTAACTATAATACTTTGGGTTCCAGCCATTTACTATAACAAAAAAGGGATAGTGTGAGTAACAATAGTAATATTGAAAAAATCATATGATCATTTATAGGATATATAAATCATAAAACCTAATATCTAATCTAAACCATATTAATTTTGGCCTATGATATTTATTTTGATCATTTTTTGATATCCTTCACAATGGATTTAAATGAAAATATGAATGATCTTAAGTGTATCCTCATGGAGTGACAAATAAATTTCATAGTAAGGCCCGTTATAAATTACCTAATTACGCTTGAGTTTGGCCCGAAGCACCTTATCTGAGTTGAAACCACTGTGTACATCTATTCCATAACCATGTCCACTTTTATTTTGAACACTGGGATGTATTTCCAGAAAGTGTCACATAATCTATACATTAGAAAAATTACATAATGTTCTTAAATAAATATCATCAATGTATTTCTAAGGGTTTTGTTCTCTAATCAATGTTTTACTAAATCTAGTTCCCAAGGTTGATACTAAACGTCCTTTTATACAAACTCTAACGACCCATCCTGGGTAATGTCGAATCACATGTCTACTACTTGTACATATTAATGATTTCAATTTTTAATATCCCTATATACTAAAGATTATAGTCATCTCGGTAAACTAGATACATATATGATTATTATAATAAAAATGAATACACTAAGTACAGCATAATTTCTTTCATTTGAGGATAAAATTATTTCATCGAACATATCCTTGAATATTTACTCTATAAACATCATGGAATAATGGAGAAGGGAAATAAAATAATGGTGAGCTCAAATTCATTGTATGGGTATTGTACTTTGGAAGAAATAATGAATAAATTAGAATAATCAATATTGAAATGTAAATAATTGAGAATATATTCCATGTATTAAATAACTAATATGGAATTGAGTAAATATAATGGGATGGTAGATAAACTAAAACATAAGACATTTAAAAATATATATGAGGAAAAATAAATATCAAATGGTAAGAAACAGAAAACAAATTGCATTTAATAAATAAACTAATAATGAAATGCATCCATAGACATTTTCATAGTGAAAATATCATTACTAATAAAAAATAAATCAACATTAATTTAATACTTACCTATTAGACTTCATGTATCCTAGGAACATGATACCTTTACCAATAATACATAATCTAAATATAGTTTAAATTTTTGGGTTGAAGAAAGAATATTTATCTTGGAAACAAATTCGAAGGGTTTGTTTCAAACTAATTATATATTATAAGAATAACAATGCATCAGGGGGTTATATAAAATGGACCAGAACCATTCAGTCATGTATTAAATGGTCCCCAACTCATAGGGATTTCATTAACTGGCCTCTAACCCATGCATTTTCTATGAAAACCATTCTTAAAATATTGAATAATTGAGTTAAATTAACAGAGTTCCATATCAAATATTCGTATTTAGTAAAGGATAAGTATTTATCAATATTTTCATATTTCATCAAATATATATTAATGTAAGCACTGTATGAAAAAAATTATAAATGAATTTTATGCAATAAACATATCCATGATAAATGATACAGATAATTAGGGGAAATTAAATGTTTAATGATCATAAGAAATTTAATATTTCAAGGGGACTATGATGAATCAAGGTAATGAATTTCAGTCCTACCCTTGGTCCAATAAATCATAATCCATATAATATAAAGATATGAATTTTATGAATAAAATATATTCTATGTGGTTTAAAAATAATGGTCTTTTGTTTTAGAGGAATAGAAATAATATAAAAACAACTTTTAAAAAAATCAGGAAAATATAATTTTAATAAAAAAATATATTTTGAAATACTTTTAATTGAAATTAATTTTGAAAAGAAATTATTTAATGTTTAACCTTATAAACCAGCAATGGAATTGTAACACCCCAAGTAAATAAGGAATATGACATTTTCATATTTATCCATATTTGTGAATAAAATATTAATATGACTTTAAAGGGGACACTATGCTCGATGGCGTACCCAACACGCAACAATGAGTTTCTTGGGAATCTTACGTTGCACTCTAATAATAAAATAATATTATTTTAAATGGTAGTTAACATGTAGCCGTTGTAATGGTGGGAATGGATATAAATAACTAAAATATGATTATATATGTTTTTAAATGTTTTTACATTTACCCAATAAAATATAAAGGCTTAAAATACGGAAAGAATTCAATTTTAGGTGTATATGCCCTAGTTTTCACTAAAGGTTCACTTATCGCCTTTTAATGGAGAACTGTCATTAAATATAGTTTTCATCACTCATATAAATTATTTTGGACCAAATAAAACTCTTCTTAAGAATCGGGACATCAAAATTTACTTTTTGTAAATTTTTGGTTTCTTTCCGATAATGTTCATTTTTTTAATGAATAGTGTAAAATGTTGTATTTTAATTCAAAACCTCTTTTTAATCTAATTTATTTATATGATTATATTATATTTAGAATTGGTTTTAAAGTGAAATTAGAAAATATTTTTACCATTAAATCCAATAGTGGTCGTTGGAATTAATTTCACTTTGAAATCAGACTTAAACTAGTGTCAATCTTTTGATACTTATTGTTTTATAAAAACACGCTATTTGCTCTGACAGCGGGAATTAATTATTAAATTAATTAATGTGACTAATATGTTTTGAATTTTGTAAAACGGACTTCATTTTTGAATTTGGAATATCAAATATAGCTTAGGGTTAATTTTTGGGATTTTTCTGAAAAACATCAATTTTTGATGAATAGTGAAACCACTAAGTGGTACTTATAAAAACTGATTTTCCGTTTAAATGAAATTTTGCCATCATTGTGTTTTGATTTTCAAAAATCCTACATACATGGTTGTCATTAAGAAGTAAAATGTGGTTCAATGGGATAAAAATAATTTTTTGGTGAATAGTAACTTATTAAGTTTTTAATCGCGATTAGTGGTAATTAGTGTAGTTTAAGGTATAAATAATGCTTTAATAATATGAAATGACCTAGACACATGTCCCAACCTTATTGGTTGTGTCATGGCCGACCAAGACAAGCCATGGGTCAACTTGGGGACCCCATGGAGACATTTTGGTTGGGAAATGACATAAATAACTTTTTATTTAATGTAAAAGTAAAAATGACACAAACATGATATGTTTTACTAAAACAATTTTTAAGTGGGGTTATACAAGTCATAATTTTGATTATAAATATTCATTGGAAATATAATAAGATTTCCTACATCATAGTATTTGTTTAATAATTTTTAGACATTAAATAAATTAAATTATTTATGACATAATAATGATGCAGCGATGACATCATTATTTGACGATTTAAATAAAATGGAAAGATAATGTAAAATCTATGAACTAAAAATGTCCAAAACTTATTGGATGAGTTTATTTCGAAGCCTTATCACCTTAACCGCGAATTATATCAATGTGGGACCTTTTGAAACCGAAACACATTTTCAAATAAAGTAATATTTCTTTACTTTCCAAAAGTACCCCTCCTCTCCTCTTATAAAAGGCCCCCACCTATACCACATTTAACACACTCCTCAAGCCTTTGACTCGGCCAAACCCTGCCCATTTACTCTCTCCACATCCCTCTCCTCACCCTAGAGGATTCCCTTTGGGCAGAATCCTTTCAAAGGAATCCTTTAGGCACAAATCAAAAGGAGTTACACTTTTAAAGGTAATTCATTCTCTCATGTTCATTTGTTTTATTTTGCTTCTCCAACCCCCTAAACTCTTTTTATTTACTTATTTTGTAACAACACCAGTATCTTCAATATACTAGGATGTTGTTATAAGATTTATTCGAGCTACACTCTCACACAACTACATCAAATGGTTAAAGAACATACGGTTTCCGTGGATGGTGAAATTCTGCCTCCCGAAACAATGATTGTTCAATACTCATTTAACACCTTCAAAGGTGGCCATTATGATGTCACTATTTTTATATATGATATATAATATGTTTATGTTTTATTTATTCTTCTGTATTTTTCATTTTTGTCTTACCTTTATGGCTTCCATTATGGGTATACGCGATATCTTCATTTAAGGAAGTGCGGACTACCGCCCCCTCAAAGTGATTTGATTCGTTAAATACCATATGTGGGATGTATAAAGGATGGAAATATGATATTATATATGATATTATACTGGAATTATAATATACCCTTATATCATTATTATTACATTCTATAAAATACGAAATTGAAATGAAAGTAGCGTTCATGCGTACGTACGGCTTACCGTCTCCATGAACGGTGCATTTCATTTCTTACCTATAAATGATTATGTAATGTTATAAATGCATGCATGTACTGGATATATATGACATATATGATATCTACATAATTAATACAATTCTGGATATAATAAACATTTGGCCACACGAACAACATGTAATTGTAAGAAGTCCACTTTCGACTTAAGAACCAAATATCGACAAAACAAATATTATTAACTTAAATGATTACATAATGTTTATGACATGGTAATAAGTGGTATAAAAGTAATAATGAACTTGGAAAAGGTTCTTAAGGAATTAGAAATTAACTCAAGTTTATTATTCAGGATATTAAAGAACGATCGAGTCAAGTCGGACCCGAGGTAAGGGATCCTACTCCTCTCTTACTTTTTAAGTTCACACTTTTATGTCATTCCTTTTAAAGCTCATATTTCTTGTTATTGGGATGATATTTTATATTACTCCTACTTTAAATTTTATGTTCATGTGATGAGAGACCATATTCTCTCTCATCAATCCATTTTGGAAGTTTTGAGTGGCGTCGTTAGGCTGCCGAACTTTCGTAAGAGATCTAACCTCTCTCTTTCTTTTTAAGTACTCTCCTTTATGTCACTTATTTTAGGCTCATCTTTGTAATGTTGGGGGATGTTCTTTTATATTCCTCTTTCTGTAAATTTTATTTTAATGTGATTAGATACCCTATTTGATCTCATCAATCCATATTCGGAAGTTTTATGTCGCGCCGTTAGGCTGCCGAGTTTTCATAAGAGATTTTTCATCTCACTTTTATTCCCGTGAGATTTATGCTACGTTCGCCACAAATTCCATTGAGTGGTGTATGTACTGCCCATTTTTCTACTCTTTGGAAAATATACTTTCGTTTATGATTATTTACATCAATGACCTATTGTCTTTCTTTCATGGGATGTATGTTTTGAAAGATACCCAAGTCGGTAAGGGAACCTTGCACAATCCTTTTTTTAAAGACTTCTTTTATTGGGTCTTTTAATTTACATATTTTTATGTTGGGATATGTTCTCATACATCCTTATTGATGTAAATTTTATGTCCAAGTGATGAGATACACTTTTTATCTCTCATCAACTCATTTTGATGTGATGCCGTTAGGCTGTCAAGGGAACTTTTTAACCCAATTTCGATTTCTTTGGGTTCAACTTGTAGTCATTGAATATGTCATCCATTGAATATGTGTGATTGACCTTTTATTGTTTTACACTTAATATCCACTTATATTGGGTGTATTTATATTTGTCACAAATATTTTTGAGATTTATTTGTCCTTAATTTAAGGATACCTTCTTTATAAGGGATTTCATCACATTTGACATTTCTATTGAGGGTTCATTGTTGTTATGCACCAATTCACTCTTATATCGTGTATATAATATCCATTGGAGTATTATATCATGAATCCATTTATTCTCATGATATTATAAGGTTCTGAATAAATGTTATTCCTCAATTATTTTATTCAAGTGTCACTAATTTTTGTAAAACCCCTTTAACCAAAAAATCGTTTTAAATGTTTTAATTATTTGTTCTTATTAATATCCATGTTTTCAAAATGGTTTTAAGGATTTATTTATATGGATATTAATGGTTTAAAATGTTAAAAGCTTCAAGGTGGTATGGGACTTCGTCTCAATCTCCTTTCATTGAGGCATATTTTATTTTATACACAACTTTCTTTTATACGGTGTATAAACCCATTTGACTTTTACGTTTATTCAAAAGGAATCTTTTTTATACAAAGCATTTACTAAACGAAAAAAGGGAATGTTTTTGTCATACGTATCCGGGGATAACAACTTCTCCGCCGTCGTGACCGTTATTTGAGTTTCGGCTTCCTCTACAAGCCATACCTTCTTTTTAAAAGAAAAATAAATACCATGTTTTACTTTTCTTTTATTTTGGTATTGAAAATGGTTTTCATAATGTTTTTATATCAATGTGTTGTATTGATATCTCGTGATTGAAATGTGGAAATTTTATGTTTCCTTTATGCATGTTTTATGTGATATGATTATGTTATGGTTCTTGGGCATTATTATGAAGACGGGTGGTTTCGTGATAAACTAAGGGCGGGTCAGCCCGTTATAGCTCTCCAATGCATTGGGTAACGCGAAGGAGTAAAACGTTAAGGTTTCTCCGAAGAGATTTAGGGAATATACTGTGATGGGTAGTCCAAACGTAACCAAGAGGGTTACTCCCTACGTAAGAATGTTATGAATGCCTCAAGTTACCTTTATGTATTATGTTTTCTATGATTTATTCATGATTTGATATGCCTATGTTTTATGGGTAAAGTATGATTTCATTCTTATGTATACATGTACTCATGTTTCCTTTCCATATCTATATATCCCTTACTGAGCTTTTTATGCTCATCCCATGTTTTTGAAATGTTTTTCACAGGTCAAGGGAAGGGTACATTATGTGATGATAGTGTCAAGGATGTGTCAAGAAAGAATCCACGTTTTATTTTAAATATGTTTCCATTGATGGGAAGAATGAATACTGTCTTTTATGTAACCACTTTGTTTAAATGTGGAATGTAATTCAAGTTTCATGATCTAATTCTCTAAAACTCTAAACCTGAAAAGATCCTCAATGTGTAATCTTGTAATAACTCAAGATTAATTAAGGTTTAAGGCTGGGGCCTTATAGTTGGTATCAGAGGTCGGTTTAGATAACTTTAGAGGTTAGGGTATTCTTTAAGCATAAGTGACATTACCATAATGGTTAGGATTTTAGAAAGAGTCCTAGTTTTAGATAAAGTGAATGAGTAAGTGTATCTTAGTGTTTACCTTCCTCAATAGTACATGATGGTTTTGTTGATATACTCACACTGACATTTCTATTTTTAGTGAATGGATGGATCTAGCATGCACCAAAGAGACAACAGGTTTGAAGGAAACTATGGTGGTTCTCTGATTAAGATACTAGATAAAATGGAGGATTCAATGAGGAAACTCGTGTTTGTTCTAAACCAAATATCAAGGAGTCATGATCAACCACTTCAACCTTGGTGAGATCTCTAATGCATCATGTACGAGATGGCCAACCCGATGTGGAAATTCAGGTAATAATTATTAAGGTAACCATTAGGGTTTATATGATACTTAATTTTTAGGTAATTATGGGTTACTCTATGATATGATGGAAAATGAAAGGAATGAGATAAAGTTGAGGTTAAAATATGTTATGATTATTCTTGAAGATTTTATCTCATTTTGGGGAATGTTTTAAGAATTATATAGTTTTGGAAAAAGGACAACACGTAGACCGTGTGACATCCCGTCGCGTCGGACAAAGCTGCGGGAATCGAACCCACAACCAATGTGCGACTGGTATTTATCGCCTACCACTGGACTACGTGAAGTCCCTGCTTAGTTTGACTGATTCTTTTTAGTTATATGATTTTATGAATTAAGAGTAAGTTGATTTTGGAGGATATGTGATTAGGATAATTACTTTTCAATGTGAGACTTTAGGAGCAACTGATGTTGTTTGGAGATAAATGTTACTATTTAACTTGGAAGACTATGTGACTAAATCCTTAAAATATTTGGGTTTCAATCTTATATTGGTTTACTTTGAATAATTTTATGGACAAATTGTTTATCGGATGGTCCTCGTTGAACTTTGGGTTTTGTTGGACAAATTTTGGAGATTAAGAATAGATTTTCTTTTTATAAGGGGTTATCCTTTTCTGGATTATCTGATCTTGTACTAACCTTTTTGGTTTTGGTTTTGGTTGAAGCCTAAATACATGGGATGTATATAGTTATCTTTTGGGGATTAGGTGATTCTCTCGAAGTTGATTATAGTACTCTTAATGCGAAAAAGTCTCCCTAAATACTCGTCATTTGGAAAAAATATGAGTTTGACTAAGGAATCTAGTAAAAGTTGAAAGTCAACATGATAAGTGATTATGCTTCCTTATGAAAAAATTCCTCAATAAAAATTAACTTAAAACAAAAATGTTGTCTATTAACTTTTCCTACTGGGGAACCCAACACCGTTTAACCCATCACGAGTTTGTGATTTTCTTATTGTTAACTTTCTCCTCAACATGTTTTCTATCACTCTACATCGGAACATGACCCTTTGTTTTTTCCTCCATGTCCATATTTTCATACTTGGAATCCTAGTATGGGTTAACTCGGGTGACCTTTGTACTTATCTTTCTTTATTTTAAAGTGTTTGTTTTACCAACTTTTGTTCCGATGTGGGACGTTCAAGGATGTTTCCAAACGCAATTTTAAAATTGCGAGGACGCAATTCCCAAAAGGGGGGAAGCATGTAACACCCTAGGTAAATAAGGAATATGACATTTTCATATTTATCCATATTTTTGAATAAAATATTAATATGACTTTAAAGGGGACGCTATGCTCGATGGCGTAGCCAACACGCAACAACGAGTTTCTTGGGAATCTTACGTTGCACTCTAATAATAAAATAATATTATTTTAAATGGTAGTTAACATGTAGCCGTTGTAATGGCGGGAATGGATATAAATAACTAAATATGATTATATATGTTTTTAAATGTTTTTACATTTACCCAATAAAATATAATGGCTTAAAATACGGAAAGAATTCAATTTTAGGCGTATATGCCCTAGTTTTCACTAAAGGTTAACTTATCGCCTTTTAATGGAGAACTGTCATTAAATATAGTTTTGATCACTCTTATAAATTCTTTTGGACCAAATAAAACTCTTCTTAAGAATAGGGACATCAACATTTACTTTGTGTAAATTTTTGGTATCTTTCCGATAATGTTCATTTTTTTTTAATGAATAGTGTAAAATGTTGCATTTTAATTCAAAACCTCTTTTTAATCTAATTTATTTATATGATTAGATTATATTTTGAATTGTTTTTAAAGTGAAATTAGAAAATATTTTTACCATTAAATCCAATAGTGGTCGTTGGAATTAATTTCACTTTGAAATCAGACTTAAACTAGTGTCAATCTTTTGATACTTATTGTTTTATAAAAACACGCTATTTGCTCTGACAGCGGGAATTAATTATTAAATTAATTAATGTGACTAATATTTTTCGAATTTTGTAAAACGGACTTCATTTTTGAATTTGGAATATCAAATATAGCTTAGGGTGAATTTTTGGGATTTTTCTGAAAAACATCAATTTTTGATGAATAGTGAAACCACTAAGTGGTACTTATAAAAACTGATTTTCCGTTTAAATGAAATTTTTCCATCATTGTGTTTTGATTTTCAGAAATACGACATACATGGTTGTCATTAAGAAGTAAAATGTGGTTCAATGGGATAAAAATAATTTTTTGGTGAATAGTAACTTATTAAGTTTTTAATCGCGATTAGTGGTAATTAGTGTAGTTTAAGGTATAAATAATGCTTTAATAATATTAAATGACCTAGACACATGTCCCAACCTTATTGGTTGTATCATGTCCGACCAAGACAAGCCATGGGTCAACTTGGGGACCCCATGGAGACATTTTGGTTGGGGAATGACATAAATAACTTTTTATTTAATGTAAAAGTAAAAATGACACAAACATGATATGTTTTTCTAAAACAATTTTAAGTGGGGTTATACAAGTCATCATTTTGATTATAAATATTCATTGGAAAGCTAAAAAGATTTCCTACATCATAGTATTTGTTTTATAATTTATAGACATTAAATAAATTAAATTATTTATGACATAATAATGATGCAGCGATGACATCATTATTTGACGATTTAAATAAAATGGAAAGATAATGTAAAATCTATGAACTAGACATGTCCAAAACTTATTGTATGAGTTTATTTCGAAGCCTTATCACCTTATCCACGAATTATATCAATTTGGGACCTTTTGAAACCGAAACACATTTTCAAATAAAGTAATATTTCTTTACTTTCCAAAAGTACCCCTCCTCTCCTCTTATAAAAGGCCCCCACCTCTACCACATTTAACACACTCCTCAAGCCTTTGGCTCAGCCAAACCCTGCCCATTTACTCTCTCAACATCCCTCTCCTCACCCTAGAGGATTCCCTTTTGGCATAATCCTTTCAATGGAATCCTTTAGGCTCAAATCAAAAGGAGTTACACTTTTAAAGGTAATTCATTCTCTCATGTTCATTTGTTTTATTTTGCTTCTCCAACCCCCTAAACTCTTTTTATTTACTACTTTTGTAACAACAACAGTATATTCAATATACTAGGAAGTTTTTATAAGATTTATTCGAGCTACACTCTCACAAAACTACATCAAATGGTTAAAGAACATACGGTTTCCGTGGATGGTGAAATTCTGCCTCCCGAAACGATGATTGTTCAATACTCATTTAACACCTTCAAAGGTGGCCATTATGATGTCACTATTTTTATATATGATATATAATATGTTTATGTTTTATTTATGCTTCTGTATTTTTCATTTTTGTCTTACCTTTATGGCTTCCATTATGGGTATACGCGATATCTTCATTTAAGGAAGTGCGGACTACCGCCCCCTCAAAGTGATTTGATTCGTTAAATACCATATGTGGGATGTATAAAGGATGGAAATATGATATTATATATGATATTATACTGGAATTATAATATACCCTTATATCATTATTATTCCATTCTATAAAATACGAAATAGAAATGAAAGTAGCGTTCATGCGTACGTACGGCTTACTGTCTCCATGAACGGTGCATTTCATTTCTTACCTCTAAATGATTATGTAATGTTATAAATGCATGCATGTACTGGATATATATGACATATATGATATCTACATAATGAATAAAATTCTGGATATAATAAAAAATTGGCAACACGAACAACATGTAATTGTAAGAAGTCCACTTTCGACTTAAGAACCAAATATCGGCAAAACAAATATTATTAACTTAAATGATTACATAATGTTTATGACATGGTAATAAGTGGTATAAAAGTAATAATGAACTTGAAAAAGGTTCTAAAGGAATTATAAATTAACTCAAGTTTATTATTCATGAGATTAAAGAACGATCGAGTCAAGTCGGACCCGAGGTAAGGGATCCTACTCCTCTCTTTCTTTTTAAGTTCACACTTTTATGTCATTCCTTTTAAAGCTCATCTTTCTTGTTATTGGGATGATATTTTATATTAATCCTACTGTAGTTTTTATGTTCATGTGATGAGAGACAATATTCTCTCTCATCAATCCATTTTGGAAGTTTTGAGTGGCGCCGTTAGGCTGCCGAACTTTCGTAAGAGATCTAACCTCTCTCTTTCTTTTTAAGTACACTCCTTTATGTCACTTCTTTTAGGCTCATCTTTGTAATGTTGGGGGATGTTCTTTTATATTCCTATTGCATTAAATTTTATTGTAATGTGATGATATACCCTATTTGATCTCATCAATCCATATTCTGAAGTTTTATGTCGCACCGTTAGGCTACCGAGTTTTCATAAGGGATTTTTCATCTCACTTTTATTCCCGTGAGATTTATGCTACGTTAGCCACAAATTCCATTGAGTGGTGTATGTACTGCCCATTTTTCTACCCTTTGTGAAATATACTTTCGTTTATGATTATTTACATCAATGACCTATTGTCTTTCTTTCATGGGATGTATGTTTTGAAAGATACCCAAGTCGGTAAGGGAACCTTTCACAATCCTTTTTTTAAGACTTCTTTTATTGGGTCTTTTAATTTACATATTTTTATGTTGGGATATGTTCTCATACAACCTTATTGATGTAAATTTTATGTCCAAGTGATGAGATACACTTTTTATCTCTCATCAACTCATTTTGATGTGATGCCGTTAGGCTGTCAAGGGAACTTTTTAACCCAATTTCGATTTCTTTGGGTTCAACTTGTAGTCATTGAATATGTCATCCATTGAATATGTGTGATTGAACTTTTATTGTTTTACACTTAATATCCACTTATATTGGGTGTATTAATATTTGTCACACATATTTTTGAGATTTATTTGTCCTTAATTTAAGGATACCTTCTTTATAAGGGATTTCATCACATTTGACATTTCTATTGAGGGTTCATTGTTGTTATGCACCAATTCACTCTTATATAGTGTATATACTATCCTTTGGAGTATTATATCATGAATCCATTTATTCTCATGATATTATAAGGTTCTGAATAAATGTTATTCCTCAATTATTGTATTCAAGTGTCACTAATTTTGGTAAAACCCCTTTAACCAAAATATCGTTTTAAATGTTTTAATTATTTGTTCTTATTAATATCCATGTTTTCAAAATGGTTTTAAGGATTTATTTATATGGATATTAATGGTTTAAAATGTTAAAAGCTTCAAGGTGGTATGGGACTTCGTCTCAATCTCCTTTCATTGAGGCATATTTTATTTTATACACAACTTTCTTTTATACGGTGTATAAACCCCTTTGACTTTTACGTTTATTCAAAAGTAATATTTTTTATACAAAGCGTTTACTAAACAAAAAAAGGGAATGTTTTTGTCATACGTATGCGCCGACAACAACTTCTCCGCCGTCGTGACCGTTATTTGAGTTTCGGCTTCCTCTACAAGCCATACCTTCTTTTTAAAAGAAAAATAAATACCATGTTTTACTTTTATTTTATTTTGGTATTGAAAATGGTTTTCATAATGTTTTTATATCAATGTGTTGTATTGATATCTCGTGATTGAAATGTGGAAATTTTATGTTTCCTTTATGCATGTTTTATTTGATATGATTATGTTATGGTTCTTGGGAATTATTATGAAGACGGGTGGTTCCGTGATAAACTAAGGGCGGGTGAGCCCGTTATAGCTCTCCAATGCATTGGGTAACGCGAAGGAGTGAAACGTTAAGGTTTCTCCGAAGAGATTTAGGGAATATACTATGATGGGTATTCCAAACGTAACCAAGAGGGTTACTCCCTACGTAAGAATGTTATGAATGCCTCAAGTTAACTTTATGTCTTATGTTTTCTATGATTTATTCATGATTTGATATGCCTATGTTTTATGGGTAAAGTATGATTTCATTCTTATGTATACATGTACTCATGTTTCCTTTCCATATCTATATATCCCTTACTGAGCTTTTTATGCTCATCCCAAGTTTTTGAAATGTTTTTCACAGGTCAAGGGAAGGGTACATGATGTGATGATAGTGTCAAGGATGTGTCAAGAAAGAATCCATGTTTTATTTTAAATATGTTTCCGTTGATGGGAAGAATGAATACTGTCTTTTATGTAACCACTTTGTTTAAATGTGGAATGTAATGCAAGTTTCATGATCTAATTCTCTAAAACTCTAAACCTGAAAAGATCCTCAATGTGTAATCTAGTAATAACTCAAGATTAAGTAAGGTTTAAGGCTGGGGCCTTATAGGAATATTCAATGATATGATGGAGGAAAAATATGTGCATATTGTGTAATGTAAAAAAATTTCCTTTTTGTAAGGGAAAAGGATAAAAAAGTTACTTGTTCAGAAGGTGATTAGAAGATTCTATTTAAAACATTTGTAAATGAAATTATGCTAAAAAAATAAGTTATTAAAAAAAATTAAAGGTTAGAAATTTTTTGAAAATAACATTAGAAAATATTATTATTAGAAAAAAAAATCGGTTCTTTGACTTAAGAGATAAATGAAGTTGGTTTTTCATAAAACTTTTTTAGTATCAAGGACTGTAAGAAAGTTACTATTACTTTAAAATGGACATGAATAAACAAAGTATAGTATTTTTTATTTATTTATTAAACTATTATCCAATAACTTACACTAATGTAAATTCTAGTGGAAACAATCCCAATAAAATGAGATTGTGAAGTAAACCACAGAAAATACCGCAACTTTGATGAGAAAATTAATCAAGGAATAGATTTCGTATGTAAAATAGTAGTCCAAATAAAATCATTTTATATAAAACCGATAGTAAAAATTGATACACACATAATCTTAAAACATTAACGAAAAAAATTAAGTAATATATCCACCTGAAATGGAACTGTGTTATGAAACTATATACCAAATGGTAAATTTTAATTCAAATCCACTTACTAGAAATATTTATTATTTTATATCAAAATAAAATGATGATAAAATAATTAATGATAAAAAATTTCATTATGGGAAATCTATATGACAAAAATAAGTTAGTGGTTAATATGACATTTATCTCACATATGTTAAATGTGTGATGAAAATCCATTACCATGTATTTTCTTTAAGATGATAATCTTTTAAAATATTTTATCATGGTTTAAACATATTAATAACTTATAAAATAATCATAATCATAATTATAATATATTATCTTATCTTATTATAATACATTATTAAATTTTTATTAATAATCATTTATTGTTTCCGTTGTTTTTTGTGTGTAAATTTATCAATTTTTAACCTATTTTTTGAATTGTTATTTAAATTATTCATCAATATATCATGATTTTATCATATATGTAATTTAATCCATTATTTAATTATCATATATATTATTTATGTTTTATTTATATAATGAAATAATATTTGGAGATAGAAAGGTAAATGCATAGCTCGTTGACACGGTCAGTTGTACGTGCACATGAACGCTATTTTAATTTCTTATATTATTTAAAAGAATGAAAATTAAATGAAATATATGTTTCTTATAATTCTAGTATAATATCTATTTCATATATTTTACATAGTTTTATTGAAACAGTCATTTATAATTTACATGATTAATGTGAACGAACCGCATCTCTTTTAGGAGGCGGTAGTCCACACATCCACAAATGCTGTTATTGTATTCCCAAAAAATGGATATCATGATGTTATGTTTTATATAAATATTATAGAATAATAATTAAAAAATAATTATAATATATATCATATATATAAAATTTTTCCATCATAAATCCTTAGACATGATATGTCGTCAATGAAAAATGAACACATCATTTCGTGAGGTGGTAGTTCTCTATAAACACAAATAGTAAGTTTGTTACCCATCACATCGATGTGTGTGTTTGTGCAAGTAGAAACCATAATATAACAAAATATAATTATAATTAGTATTATTAGTTCATTATTTAATAATATATTGATAATAATTGAGGATTTGAGGATTTAAAATAAAACAAAAGAATTTGAGGAAGGATTTTACCTCTTCTTTAGGGAACTCCATTTAGTTTGCACAAAAGGGAATTAGTGAATGGATTTCATCCAAATATAAGGATTCTAGGATTTGGGACGGATATGGGGATCTTATTTAATCATATTTTGGGTTATCTATAGGGATTTACAGGTGTGCAAAATTGGGGGTGGGTGAGTGTCTTTTTATAGTAGTGGACGAGTGAAATTATTGTAGATTATTTAAAATGGAATTCCACCCATATTTTTCAAATGTAATTTTCCTCATATTATGATAGAATTATATAAAATGTACTATAGTGTTAAAATATCAATATAAAATATACTTTGGAATAGTTTCTAGGTCATTTTGTTTCTTATGTCTAATGTTTAGTCCCTTATTAAGCAAAATTTATTACTAATCATTATAATTAATTTTAATCACATTCAATATTATTTTTAATTAATTTTTATTTAAATTATTAAAAATATAAATATTTATTATTCCATATATAGAATAATTTATTCCATATTATAATCACATAATTGGAAAAAATAATTTAAATCTGATCCTACTAATATGACGATATTGCGGAGTTTTAATGTAAAACTATTCAAAAGTATGAAATGTGTTTATATATAATTTCATAGAAAATTTGATTCAAATGAAATAAATTTATATAATATATTTTATAATTTATAAAATTTTACTTTAAAACCAATTTAAAATATAATATATCCTTACAAATAATTATGACTAAAATACAGTTTTGAGTTAAAATTTAGAATTTTTCACTATTCGTCATCAAATGGAATTTCCCAGAAAAACCCTAAAAAATACACCTAAACAATTGTTTATTCTTATATTTAAAAAATTAAGTTTATTTATTTATATTAAATTCAAAAAAGTTATTTAAATTATATATATATATAATTGTTTCCATTAAGAGAATTTAAACTTTTATTTTTGAGAAAAATAAAATTGTTATGCATAGAACTAGACTTTTAATTATCTTAGGATTTTTAAAAACTATAGGATGAATATAAAAATATTTTATTTAATATATAATAAATATTTTAACATCACTCAATATCTTAAATTAATTTAATTTATTAGGATAAAATATCATAGTGATCCAAAAAACTAGGTTTCTAAAAAAACAATTCATTTGTATTGAATTGGTTTTTATATTAATTTCTAATTAATTGTTAACAAATTAATTCATTTTATATATTTTAAAACCACATATTTTCATAATTTTAATAATATTATTCATAACCACTAATTTAATAGCTAGGTCATATCTTTTTATATTAATTCATAAGGTTTTAATAATATATTTTTTCCATAAATTTTGATCTTTGGTGTAATGTAAGTTATTGAAAAAAGTTTTTGTTTCATGTGATTCAAACTAACATGTTATTGTGTACAATTCATGATATATCACATATTTAATTTACACAAAATATCTAATATATTATAAGGTCTCGGTATAATATATTCCCTTACATACATGGTGTTGTGTTTCCTTTTAGATAATAAACACAATGTTCTAACTTTATAATTTCATGGAATTTCAAATAATGAATCATGAGGAAAATAAAAATTAGAAAATTAGTGAACAACATTTTTTGTGTCCTATAAGATGAAACATTAATTGTATTTATGTGGTTCCCCTAAACCAATAGTTACTACAAAATATATTGGTACGATTGAAAGGTGATTTTCCATTCTCGAGTGTTTGAAACCTGGAAAAAGGCATTTTGATTTTATATAATTTGGTAGTATAATAAAATCCACAGTGTAATATCATTAAAAATACAAGGGAACATGTTGAAATTTAATCCATAGTGTGGGATGAGTTTAAGATACTGTTTTTTAATAATTTAATCCCTTTTATCATCTATAAAAAAATTATAGATGGAATTCCTTATTCAAAAGATAAAGGATAATGAATCCATTGGTCCATATGAAGAAGATTTTGTAATTAGTGTGTGGAATGCTTCAAGCAACCTAAAATTTTAGTTCACTGATTCTTCAATGTCATAAAACTATGTTTCTTATTATTGTTAGACATAATATAATATAGTAGATGTGAATAAATAGTTTGATGTACTCTCATGCAGGAAATGGAGGATGGGTATCCTATTAATCTCATGGTTTTGAAAGGAATAGGAAGATGTTTTTCGATGGAATCTCCAAAAACCATGGAGATAAAATGATGAAAATTCCTTAATGAAAAAAATGGAAGGAAACGTGGAGTAGATTGTCCTACAGGGTCATATAAATGTTTTATGGGTGGGAAATATGGTCATCGAGAAATTTATTTCCAAAGTATTAGAAATAATTTATATAGTGATTTTAATATAAATCTATATAGAATGCACCACCCACACTCTAGTGTTTCAAATTCTCAGATTTAGGGAACCATTATATCCAGTTCCAAAATTTAAATGTTGTTGATGATGATCAATTTTTACATCTTATTAAGATGAGGGACAAGGGGAAATCTAATATGATCACAATTTTGGATCAGTTGTGCTGTAAAGACATCATGATTGTTACCCTTACCATCCAGTCTGGAACAAATTATGTCTAATTTTACTATGGATCTTTCAATTCATTCATATTGAATGAATTTTATAAGGGTATCATGATGAAACACAATTTATTAAATGTGTAATTAGATGTGAAAATAAAAAATGGTAAGATGATCACATCTTAAACATATATTACATCATTGGTTAAAAAATTTCGGTATTTCATTCCTATAATTATTTACAATCATCTTCGAAATGAGTTTGATTTTATAATGTTCATGGATTGGATTTATCTACATAATATTCACATAAATTATGATGGAAGGGAATTCATGATTGACATTCAAAAAAACTATGATAGTTTATCAATGTGATTATATGTATGAACATTTAATGGAGATCACATCCATTGAATATGTCTTAATTCCCATTCATAATAGGTGATTATCATAGATGGTTTGAGATAAATTTGACATCAATGATATGCCTTTTATGAGGGAATTTAAAGATTCATTTCCAAAATAAATTTATTTCCTTCCAAAAAGTCATGATGTTGTGTTTTCATTACGCCATGATACATCCCCCAAAGACTGCATCGTGACTACCCCAAACCCACCTTCCATAGGATAGGGGCTGGTGACTAGCACCGAGTAGGCATATCCCTAAAAGAGAAGGCATTTTCCATTAAACCTATTCACACACAAAAGGCTAATACTACAGAAAGTAAACACAAATTAAACCACAATTATCACTGAGACAACTACTGAGAGTACAGTACAGAATGAAAGTAAAAAGGGGCCAGAATACAAGCCCAAAACCACAAATAAAATTACAACTACCATGGTTCAACCACTTGAGACCCCACTTGAAGGGTATGTGAAGGGTAGTTGCATTACCCATAGAAGTATGCAAGTTTGTCCCATCTTACTGAGAACCACCTGGTCCCAAACCACTATGGTATTCATCGAAATGTTGATCACCAGTATAGGACACGACATGTGCAGTATAAGCCTATGTAGGGGTGAGGGACACAGTACTTCATAGGGACCCCAAACCACAAAGTAATGATCACAACGAAAGACCACATAGTATAGACAGCTCACACCATGTATAACTCAAAGTTCAGGAAGTACAATTATCAGTCGTAAATATGAACATTCAAACTACTAAGGGATTCATCATCTAGGCATGCTCATCACCTAGGCCAATGGGATAACTAAGACCCGATCATCTCTGGCCCCACTTGGATCACATAGACCTGCTCATCTCTAGGCCAGCTGAATCACTTAGACCCGCTTATCGCTGGGCCAGTTGAATCCCAAATACTCTCTCATCTCTGAGACAACTAGAACCCTTAGATCCCCACTTCTCTTGGAAAGTTGTATCACTAATACCTAGTCATCTCTAGGCCATCTGGATCACTTAGACTCACTCATATCTAAGATAGATGGATCACTAAAACCCTCTCGTATCTTGGCCAGCTGAATCACTTAGACCCACTTGTATCTGGGCCAGCTAGATTAGAAATACCTAGTCATCTATTAGACTATAGGATCAGTTAGACTCACTCATCTCTAGGACATCTAGATCACCTAGATCTTCTAGTCACTGAGCCAGTTCGATCACTTAGAGATGCTTGTCTCTGGAAAAAATTGATCACTAAGACCCACATGTCTCTTTTCCAGATGGATCACTTAGACCGGCTTGTCTATGGGCCACCTATACCACTAAGACCCGGTCATCTCGTGTCAAATAAGATCACTAAGACCTACTCATCTCTTGGCCAATATGATCTCAAAAAAACTTGCTCGTCATATCCTTCGTGTCACAACAATCTGTTGAATTCTTGCTCATAGTACACTACATTCTAGGAGAATCTAACCCTCAAGCCTCATGTTGCATCTCAACTGCCAAAAAATATCACTTAGATTATACCAAAAGGATCATCTTACCGCAAGGGTAAAAACACTATAGATGGTGGGTAAATCAGATGCTATGTTTAAAAGATATTGGCATTTTTGTAAAGAGGAGGTCGGTTGGGTTTGGGCCCGGTCTGACCTGGTCAGACCGACCTGACCAACACGGACTGGGGGGCTCATGACCCAAATAGACCTTACATGGTGGGTTTTGGGACATCCCAATCTGGCCTGGCCATTGGGCAGTGCTGTAGCCTGCCCGGTTTGACCGTGTGTCCAGCTCGTCGGGTAGTCCAGTTACCCAATTTCTTCCAGCACTACCCGTAACTTGTGGGTTGTCTCTTCTCCATCACGTGTCATCTAGCTACCCAGTTTGCAACATAGGTTGGGCCCATATGGCGGGAGGGTCCTCCCCCTACCCGTACACCTACTGGACATCAGTTTCATGCTTTACGTGGCAAGTAGAATCCGACCACCCCCTTTTCGCATGTTGTGGCCCATCGATGCAGGCTGCTCTTTCGACGTGGCACACGAGCGGTGGATCCCTCTATCACTGATCTGCTCATGTGGATATGTCCTTATGTGCGACATGTGTCTCTACAGCGGGTCCATCTCACTGCCATAGTTTGCTGACTACATCCATCCACCATTTGGAACCTCTGACGTAGTTGGTTTTCTATGTCTGAATACCACCAGCCTCTATGCCACTAGCCCCTTTGACCACTATGGTGCACTACCATTGCACTGCCTCTCTCTGGTCGGTGGCCTCCTCCACCTGACATAGTGCCACTACCCTGCACTACCACAACACTGGAAGGCCATGGCCTCCTCCACCACATTGTGCCTTCGATGTGTCCCCCCCAGGGTGGGTCAACATTTTGGGATCACTACACCAAGGAATGGATGCACAACGATCCTTCATTCATAGCCTTGTGAAGAATGTGATGAACATGGGGTTAAAAGGTTGGATAAATCCACATAATAAATTTGTGGAATGAATCTCTATCATCGTTCGTCGCAGCATTGAGCCACCCCTGTTAGAAGGATTCAATAGAGAGAATAAAATAGATTCAATTTAAATATGGATCATCCCTCTAAGAATATGCCACATCATTAACCATCACACAATGAATGACCCATAAAAGGGTTAACATGTTTGTGAGTTAACCCGCATTCATCATTTGAACGAAATAATGGGAAAATAAATTCACACAGAAAAGCATAGAACCCATACATAAGAAATGATATTTCTTGAGGATGATCGTTTGTCATCGTCCATCGATCCCCAGTTCTGATTCTCTCTCCAAGGGTATCGATGTTCCTTTCTAATTCTCCTAAGTTATTCAGTAGAGGGCTTTCCATTATAGACCTATATGGATTTGGATGATCCATATCTGATCACCAATTCATTTTATCCCATTAAATGGGTTAAATGTTTTGCAGCATTTCTATTATGCTGAGTCGATTCCATCATATCGTTGCATTTATAAAATAGCATTTTTGTTAATTTTTGTTGAAGCTTCGTTAAATGTTTCCATTATTGGAAGGAAATTTTCATCTTGTCAATGCGTTTTAGGGAAACAATTTGAATAAAATAAACATATTCAGTTTATTTTATTTTTCTTTAAAACATCTAAAAAAATAATGTTTTCCCTCAACTCGTGTTGGTCATGGTTAAGTCCTTCATAAGGATAAATTATCATTACGAACTCAACAGTGGTATAATATTTTTAATCTGATTTACCATTTGTGATTTATGAAGACTCAAAAATAAAATAACTTTTATTTAAAAAATTTATTTACAGTTACATCCCAAAAATCAACATTCATAGACAGACCAAGCCGACCAATAAGATGCTCCTCCTAAGGGAATAATGACCTCACGAACTCAATGGTACTCTTGAATTTCCAATCCAAGTTATTTTTTATGAGTTATATGGATTTGAAAATAAAATAACGTTATAAAATTATTTTATTTACATCCAAAAACTAATTTCCCCTATTGACTCATGCCATCCAATTCTAGTCTTACCTATGGAAATCATACCATCATGAGCTCAATGTGGTCTTAGATTTTAAATTTTATTCACCATTCATGATTTATAATGATTTGAAAAATAATATCATTTTATTTAATTATTTTTTCTACGGTTATTCCATTTTCAGGTTTACTTAGTGGAGGCCCACACTGACTAATTAGAATTCGCACCTAGGGTAAACCCGCCATCTTGAATGCAATGGTGTCATCAGATTTCTAATCTTGGAAACTAATTAAGAATTATTCTACATTTTATGAAAACATCTCACTCCCACTATTTAAAACATAACATTTTTCGAAGGATCATTTTAGTCACTCCGAGCATCATAATTTCATGTTGTCTCAGTGCTCGGTCTATATATAATCCCATTTAATTTTCAAAAAACAATAATAGAATTATGATGTATTACATTACTCTCCCCGTTAAGGCTTTATGTCCATGTAAGCGAAAAAAATGGATAATCAAACAAAAAGGTTATACTAAGAACCAATCTGAGCCTCCCGCTCCCATGTTCTCTCATGGAGATTCCCATGCTGCCAACGAACATGAACCATAGGAATCTACTATCCACAAAGGATCCTCTACTATCAATCCTCTATCTCCACCAGGTAGTCAATGAATATCTCCCTTTTTTCAATCTCCCACTCATTCGGGTCGATGAAGTGTGAAGGTTCATTCACATATCTCCATGGTTGGGATACATAGAATACATTGTGCACCCTATTTAACTATGGTGGTAGAGCCAAGAAGTATGCCACCTCGCCCACTCTACATTGTATCAAGGAATGTCTGATCAATATCAGAGATAACTTGTCCCCCTGGACAAATCTATGTAACCCTCGTTGAGGAGATACTCATAGGAATACATGGTCCCCATCTTTGAACTCCAAGGTTCTCCGTCTCCTATTAGTATAGGACATCAGTCCACTCAGTGCATTCTCCATTATCTCTCAGATGACTTTCACCTTCTCAATGGTAGCATGTACCATATCTGGACCCATGAGGGATAACTCTATTGGGTTTTTCTAGCATAACAGTTACCTGCATGTTCATCCATATAATGCCTCAAACAGTCCCATACAGATTGTGGAGTGGTAGTTGTTGTTGTTCTGAAACTCCACCAGTGGGAGGTCGTCCTCCCAACTGTTACCAAAATCAAGAATGTAAACATGAAGAATGTCCTCAAAGGTCTGTATGACCTGCTCTGTCTGACCATCAGTATTTGGGTGAATGGTTATTCTCAAGTGCAAATATGTCCCAAGCACCTCCTATAATCCATTCCACTACTGGGATATAAATCATGTGTCATGATCTAAAACTATCATAGACAGGACTCTATGGATTCAAACTATCTCCTACACATAGAGGTGACACAAGCTCTCTACTGAATGTTTTTCTTGAATGGGTTTGAAGTGGGCCAACGTGGTGACTCAGTATATGATCACGCAAATGGTATAGTCCCCCTTGGACGTATATGGTAAACCGTTCATGAAGTCCATTGATATCCCATCCAACATCCATTATGGTAGCTAGAGGGGTTGTGTCAAACTTGTCGAAACTTGGGGCTCAGCCTTCACTTGCTGACAGGTGAGGCAACTTGATACAAACTCTTCCACTACCTTCTTCATCCTCATCCACTAGTACAGATGTCAGAGGTATTAGTGCATCTTCTAAACACTTGGATTTACCACCAAATGGGATGTATGAAACTCCCTAAACACTTCCTCCGTAACACCTCTGGTACAATGGTGCATCCTCTTAAAAGGATGATGTGCTCCCCGCCTATCGAATATCAATCAGGGGCATGCCTTATGGACATCTGGGCATGTGTGCTCTCGCAAATGGAATATCTGAGTTGTGCCTCCCTAAGTCCCTATAAGAGTGGAGTTGAAACCACCATATATTGAATATTACCTACCTCTTATTTTCGACAAAGGATATCTGAAGTGATGCCAACTGCTCTGAGCCCTCGTTCACTAGCAATGAACTCGATCTACTTCTGAGAGTATCTTCCACCATGTTACCCTTCCCATGAGTATAGACTATATTGATGTCATAGTCTATGAAGAAATCAATCCAACATAATTTTATCATATTCATACAATTTTGAGAAAAGATATACTTGAGACTCTTGTGGTCAAAATGGACGATGAATCGTTCACCCCTAAGGTATTGTCACCACATCTTCGGTGCGAAGACTACAGCTTCAAACTCATGGTAATGAGTCAAATAGTTCATGTCATGTGTCTTCAACTACCATGATCCATAATCAATCACTACATTACCCTATATTAGGACACATCTAATCCTAGTTCTTGATGTGTCATAGTACACAACAAAGTTGGTGCCCTCATCTCTCAACCTCAATATAGGACCACTCATCACACTTTACCTCAGCTGTTGAAAGCACTTCTCACATCATCAACATTAAGGGTTTTCCCTTATTATTAAACTATTTCTTGGGTGCTTCCATTCTGGATAAGTTAGGTACAAACCTTCGATAGTACCCAGCCAACCTAAGAAAACTCTACACATTGTTAATGCTCTGGGGTGGCTCCCAAGAAAGCACCACCTTGATCTTTTCTAGACCCACTGTAACTCCATTCTCTAAGATGACATGTCCCATGAAGTAAAACTTTTGAATCTAGAACACAAAATTCGAGTGATTTCCATAAAGGTGGTGCTCTCAGAGTGTTTCTTGAGCCATCCAAAAGCACATCGCATGCTCCTCCTCATATGATGAAAACAATAATATTTCATCATTGAAAACAACTAGAAACTAGTCTATGTACAGTTGGAAGATCCTGTCCATGAGTCATATGAACACCAATCGGGCATTCCTCACACAAAATGACATCACTGAGTAATTTTAATGGCCATAGCGACATCCAAAATCCATCTTTGAGTTGTCCACATGTTGTTCATGAAGCTGGTGATAGCCTGATCTAAGGTCTTTCTTTGAGAACCATTTGTATCCCTTCAGCTGATTGAAGAGGTCATAAATCCTTTGTAGAGGATACTTGTTTTTCAAGGTCACCTGGTTCAGGTGCTAAAGTCCACACATAACCTGAATCTTCTGTCTACCTTCTTTCAAAACAAAAATGGTGTTTCCCATGGTGAAATTATGGGCCTTATGAACCCCATCATCTACAATTCCTCCAAATATACCATCATCTCCTTGAGCTCTATGGGATCCATCTTATATACATGGGTATATATCCATGTTGTCCTAGGGTGCAGATCTAGGCAGAAGTCTACCTCTCATCAAGGAGGTGGTCCTGGAAAATCATTTGGAAAGGCGTCCTCATAATCATCCACCATTGTAGGGAACTAGAATCTCAAAACATCTACTGCTACGTAGGTAAGTGTTGCTAGATAAAGCTACCCCCTTCCCCTATCCTCTAACTCCATGAGTCTGGGTGGACCACATTGGGGTGTTTGTTGTAACATGTCGAAATGTAAACCACCTCCTACCTCTCTCTCAACACCTCTGCCACATCTGCCGCCCTACAGAAGGCTCACTGATAGAACCACCATCCAGTCAACTGGCATCGTTACTAAGAAAAATAATTGCATCACTCCCTCCAAGAAATCCTCAGTGACCTATGGATCTATCTCTCCCATGAACCTAGGAGGTATCTATCTATGAAACTCGTGTATTGTACTAAGACTATGTGCATCCTCTACCGGATGTGCCAGTAGTAATGGCTAACCAACGGGAAGTGGTATCACTGGGACACCTCCCAATGGTACCATCTCGGGCTATGGTATTTGTATCAAAGCCTCATCACTCTATGGACCATCCTCATGGTCACACACTAGAATCCTGGCGGGCTGTCTGTGTGGAGGCATTTTGAAGGGTATTAGGAAGAACAATGATGAATTTATTATACCTTGTGAGATGAATCTGACTCAAAAATATCATGGTAATATATTCCAAGATTCATGAAACTAGTGTTTTCATGTTCTGGTTTGGAAAAAATAATTTAGGGTCCTTTTTTAGATACTATGTCTACTGCACTGACACTGGACTCCATGTCCTGAAATACAAACTCGAAACACTTAACACTAGTTCCCCTAAACCAAACTCATTGACATTGGGATCTTAATATTGAACTGACCTCCATTGATACCACTCTATCATAACAAGTCCCCCAAGGACTGTGTTGTAACTACCCCAAGCCCACCTCCCATAGGCTAGTGGATGGTGACTAGAACTGAGTAAGAATATCCTAAAAAGGGAAGGAATGTTCCTGGAAACCTGTACAAACACACAAATCTTAAACTACCGAAAGTAAATACAAAGAAAATCACAGTTGTCACTGAGAAAACTAATGAGAGTACTATATAGACTGAAAGTAAAAAGGGTCCAGAATAAAAGTGGAAATGGCAAATGAATGTACAACTACTGTGGTTCATCTGCTCGAGACCCCACCTGAACGGTATGTGAAGGGTAGCTTCCTGTAGCCGTAGATGTACTCCCATCCACCCTTTCTCACTAAGCACCACCTTGTCCCAAACCACTGAGGTCTGTGTTGAAGCATCGATCACGTTCATGGAATACGACACGTGTAGGGGAAGCCCATGCAAGGGTGAGTAACACAATACTCAGTACGTACCCTAAACTACAATGGAAAGTTCACAAAGTAAGACCACACAACAAGACCACACAACATAATTATCTCACACCAGGTATAACCCAAATCATATGAAGTACAATTATTAGTCATAAAGCAGAACATTTATACTAATGAGGGATTCATCATCAGGGCCAAATCATAACTTCGGATTGTTGGGATCACTGAGTCCCACTCATCTAATAGACCAATGGGATCACTTAGACCTGCTCGTATCATGGAAAGTTGGATCACTTAGACCCACTAATCTCTAGGCCAGCTGGATTACTTAGACCTACTAATCTCTAGGACAACTATATCCAATAGACCTACTCATATCTAGGACTTCTAGATCACTTATACCCGGTCATCTATGGGCCAGCTCGATCATTAAGACTTTCTCTTCTCTTAGGCAGATGAATCACTTAGACCCGCTCATCTCTCAGCCAGCTAGATCACTATGACCCACTGATCTCTAGGAAAGCTGGATCAGTTATCCCCGCTCATCTCTGGGCCATCTGGATCACTAGGATCCATTCATCTCTGGGACAGTGGCATCACATTGACCTGATCCTCTCTGGGTTTGCTGGATCATTTAGACCCCCTCGTCTCTCGACCAGCTGGATCACTTAGACCCACTCATATCGAGGCATGTTGGATCACTAAGACATTTTCCTCTCTAGGAGAGCTCTATCTCTAATACACACTCCTCTCTTGGCCATCTGAATCAATAAGACTCTCTCTTCATATCATTCATGTCACTGCCAGCCGTAGGATTCCTACTCATAGTGCACTTGATTCTGAGAGAATTTACTCCTCAAACCCAAGGCTACATCCCAACTACCACGAAATCTCACATAGAGTATCTATAAAGGTCCGTATATTTGTAAGTTTCCCAAATCTGTAGATGTCGCATAAATTAGACACCTGGTATGAATGATATTAGCCTCTTAGTAAATATGGGATGGTTATGTCTGGGCCCGGTCCAAAATGGTCAGCCCGAACTGACCGACCCGACCCTAGTGGTCTAGCATGACCTGACTCGATTGGGTATGGGTCGGCCCCGTCCAGTTAGGCTGTTGAGCCAGGGCCATTGGGCCTTATTGAACCCGGCCCTGTTGTGCCATGGGTCCAGCCCGCCGGGTCGTTTGATGACCTGGTTTCATCAGCCCTATCCCGCAACTGGGGGGCCAGTTCTTTTCCACCCCAGGCCATCATGCAGACCGGTTTTTTCCATTGACCTAGCCTGTAAGGGTGGGCTGGATCTTCTCTAGTTTGGGCCGCCAATCAGCTCGGTTCACACCACCAGCCCAGCCCTCATAACAGGCTGGTCCTCCCCCTACCTAGTTGCCCACTTTCTGCATGTTGTGGCCTGCAGACCAAGCTAGATCCTCCAATGTGGCACCTAAGTGGCACCACCAACCAGAATTGGTACACTCACATACACCAAGACGTCTGCATGACCCATTACACGCTGTCAGTGCACCACTTCCTGCAAGTCAGAGGCCTCCTCTGCCTGACACGGTGCTCAATCAGTGCCACCCCCGACCACCACTGCTGGCCCTACTAGATGCCACCTCCACCGCCACATCGCGCCCATGGGTAACACTACCTTATGCATGTGGTTACTCCCACATTCCTACTCATTCTATCATCATCATCATCATCGCACCTCCACTAGATCATCAATATGGTGGTTCCACATTTTGGGATCATTGCACCAAGGAACGTTCATGCAATGATCCGTCATTCATAACCCCATAAAGAATGCAAATAAAACAGGGTAAAAAGTGGGGATAAATCAACATAATGAATTTTATGTACGAACCTCCCCTGTCATTAGTCACAGTGTTGATCTTGTCCGGCTAGAATAATTTAATGTTGCAAATCAAATTAATTCATTTTAATCATAGAACAATTATCCAAGAATATCCCGCATCATTAACCATCCTACAAAAATGATCGATATGTGGGTTAACCTGTAGGTATATTTAGCCCACATTCACTGTTCAAAATATAGAATCGGGAAAGTAAATTCACATAGAAAAGCATGTAACCCCTCCCTAGGAAACGATATTTCTCGAGGATGATCATTCCTCTTCGTTCATTGATCTCCGTTTCTAATTTTCTTTCCAAGTGTATCCTGAACGCTTTCTGATTCTCCGATATTCATCATTTGAATTTTTATATTTTAGAGAGTGATAGGGATTTTTATGATACAAATCCAAACTCCCATTCATGTTATCCTATTAAATGGGGAAAATTTGTTATAGTGTTTTTATTATTCTAACTCACCGTCATTACGTTGCTTCATTTATGAAACAATTTCTCTGTTACATTTCATGGAACATTGTTATATTGTTTCATTTAAGAAATGGAATAGTCGGATCGTTAATGCGTCACAATGGAACAATTTCGAATAAAGTAAACTCTCTTTAATTTATTTTATGTTTCTTTTAAACGAATGAAAAACAAAATTTTTCTTCAACCCACACCAGTCGAGGATAATTACTTGATAAGGAGAACATATCAATTAAAAATAAAAGGTGGTATCAGATTATTTATCCTAGTTATTATTTGTGAGTTATGATGATTCAAAAATAAATTAACTTTTATTTATATTATTTTATTTATGGTTACAACACAAAAACCAAATTTTATAACCAGCCCATGTTGGTCGATGTTAGGCTCCACCTAAGGGAAAAATACCCTCACAAACTCAATTGTACTCTCGGATGTTCAATATGAGTTACCGTATATGAGTTATAAAAATTTTAATATAAAATAACATTACTCATTTACTTTAATTATGACCAAAAATAACTTTCACTTATTTACTCGCGCTAGCCAATTTTATGCTCTACCTAAGGAAAGAATACCCTCATAATCTCAATATTGGTCTCATATTTTCAATATGATTCACTATTCATGAGTTATAAGGATTTGAAAAATAAAATAATTTTATTTAATTATTTTATTTACAGTTATACCATTTTCGGGTTTTCTCCCTGGAGGACCGTACCGACTAAAATTAAGTCACATTTAGTATAATCCCGACTTCCTATACAGGACGGTTACCCAGTATTTCTGATTTGGGCACCTTTTTAGGTGTTATTTCGCTTTTCATCGAAAACCACTCATGCTTGCTATTTAAAACTTTAACATTTTTCGACGGACCATTCCGGACACTCTAGAGCTCAGAATCAAATTTCATCTTAGCTTCTGATCTCAAAAAAATCCCATTTAATTATCAAAAAAAGTCATGGAATTCTGAGGTATTACACAATATACACATAAAATAGTGAAACATCTATTGGAAATAATCCATGTCGAATTTCTCTCAGTGAGTTGAAGGAGTTAATGAATCTACTCTATGTGAACTTTGAGAGGGGATTCAGTTGGCCTTGTGTGTCACATTAGGGTGAAATTGTTATTTTTATTCAACTCAAAGTTGCACTGATGTGACTCCACATTTATCACTAGGTTATGAATAAATCAATATCATTAACTAGTATCATATAACTTGTATTGATAACCTATTTGGTCAACTTTATAGACATCAATAATTTTCTATGATTTACCTTTATTTTGGATATCATCTATTGGGGGTCAAGATTTACAATATACCCAAGATGAAATTACCAAAAAAAAATTATGGAAACAATGAATATATATTGATTCCATTTGGTTATAATAATTCCATTATTAGATAAATTTATTTAAGGAATAAAATATTTATAAATATCCATGATCAGTTCGTAGTGCTATTGGTAAAAAAATATCCTTATCAATTCAAAGATCATAATAGAGCATGAGGATCACATAAGGGTTGAACTAAAGATACTATGCAAGGATAAGATATATGAGAAATATAGGAAGTGATAATTTTGGAGGAAAAAGGTTTCATTTTGGATAATATAACCACAAGATATATAATACTAGTAGATATATCAAAGAAGGAGGCTATTATGTGTTTTCCTAGACCAACCATAGTGAATAAGATCTAGAGACTTATTAGTTTAGTGTTATATTATTTAATATTTCGCGTTAATTTTCTTGTAAATATAATAAACTCACCATGTTAACTTCTCTGTGATCCTTGTTCCTCTGTAAAGATGAATTTGAGGAAAATTCAATTAAGATGGAGAGAATATTTGAGAGTACACATTTCCTAACATCACCATATAGTGGAGAAGGGTTTTTAATATACAATGATGCATTCATGAGAGGATTGGTATGTGTTATTATGAATAATTAAATGGTTATAGCTTATTCCCCATTCCAGATTACGGACCAAAAAAATTATCCAACTCATGATATGGAGTTAGATAAGATAATTTTTTCATTAATAATATAGAGGAACTATCTCTATAGATAATGTTCTATATAAATACTGATCGTAAATGTGTAAATTATATATTCACATATATGTTTTTTAATATGCTCTAGAGAATTTTGTTTTATGTAATTTACTATTATAACTTCTTAATACATTACCACCCTAGGAATCAAAATAAGGTGGTTGATTCTTTGAGCCAAAATAATTATGTGATCTTATCCAAGATGACGACGAAAAAATACCCAATATTTCTATATTTTCATAGGATAGATCTAAAAATACACAATTAAAGTGATAAATATTATCTTTCTCAATTGAATGATCATTCATCAGTGTAACTAAAGAATAAAGTGTCATATAATGAATATGTAAGGTGAAAAAGAAGGTTACAAAAACTCCTATGATTATCAATGATCGTGATGGAATAATAAGTTTCATGAACCATGTATATGTTTTATCCAAACCAGATTTGTTGAAATAGTTTTTATAAGAATCTCATTGTCCTTCATTATCGGTTCTTGCTAATTGTAAGAAAATATGAAAATATTATAGATACTACTTAGGGATGGATCGATTATAGATAAATATCAAAGAGTCTATATCTTATTCCTTCATATTATATAAAATTAAGTCTATGAGCCAAAATTATAAAAGGACATAACCTACATTTTCCATACCACAATTTAAATGGAAAACATCACCATTTATTTTTTCATTGGACTCCCCTAAATTTGTAAAGGGAACAATTCTATATGGGTTTTAGTTGATCACCTTAAAAATATAGCATGCTTCATCACCATCATAGAAGATATATCTCCACTATAGCTTTTAATTATTTAAATTATGGTAGTGTAAGGATTCCATGTAGTAAAATATTCAAATGTGTCTGATTGGGATTTGAGAGTCACCACAATGTTTTAGAGATGTCTTCAGAAGGATATAGATACCGAGTTGAGTTTTATCTCTAAATATCATCCACAAAAATTGGTCAATATAAGAGAAAAAATAAAACCATATATGATATATTGAAAACATTTTATTTGTAATCAAAAGGTTTTTGGGATCAACACCTTCTACAATTTGAGTTTTCGTACAGAAATATCTTTCACATGAGTATTCAAATAAATCCTTATGAATACGTCATTGGAAATTATTAGAGATCTCTAATTTCCTAGAATGATGTTTATGAAATAATTTTATTGTTACTTCAGATAGATAAATAAATTTTATAGTAGTTTATATCCATTTAAAAACACATCAATGTGGCTTAGTTTTAGATGAAAATATATTCTTATAGTCACTAGTGTGGTTTCAATTTTGGGGTTAATTTTAGGGTGTTTCTAATTAATTATCCATTGAAGAAGGAAGTGCCATTTTTAAATAATGGTATAATAATCACTAGATATATTGGTACCTTTTAAATTCTTGATCTTATTTGGATGGTAGCCTATTGGTTGGCATTTCTACCAAACCTCTGATAAGTTCATGATATATTCATTGTACCTCTCTTGAGAAATTATAATCCTCAACCTTCACAAGTACTAAACATAATGGTTTAATTTATGGATCATCATACTTCATTTGAGTAACAATAACTATAGATTCTTGATCCTACATAGAATACTTTACAAATATTGACCACTAATATAGCCAATGTTTTCGGGTTAACCCACCAGTATTAGGATTCAACATGAGAACATGGGGATATGATAAGGTATATGTATCTTCATATATTTGTATTTGGTTGATTAAATCTCAATGGTGAAATTATTTTCTTTGTGGGTACAATTTAACACACCAATATTTTAAGAAATATTTTTCTTACATAAATTAAATTTGTCTGATAGATGGAATTACATGCAATACAGATTTTCAAAGAACTATGAAAACTATTAATATTATCACACAACACTAAAATTCATACATGGATTTAAAACATAGTATAATTTAATCATGTAACCAAATTTTAAATTTAAGGTATATGTTTTTACATAAAGAGTACTTATTGGTAGAAAATACTAACTATTTCGTATAGTCAATATTAGTTTTGAAAAAAAATATCAAAAATATTCTGTTTACTTTACAGGGAATTATATCAATAATTGTTCACATATTAATAATATTAATGTGATTAATTGAAAAACAAAATTAATAATATATTTTAAAATTTTATTTTGGTGAATGTTTTGGATATTTTTTAAATGGTTAATTCATTGCTAAATTGTGAAAATATTGGTTTTTACTAAAAACATAATTTCATTGAAATAATTTATATTGTTAATTTTTGTTTTAAAATGCTTTTAAAGTTAATATAGTTAAATAATATATCAATTTATCTAATTATTGATCATTTTAATAATTTTCAATTTGAATTGTGAAATAAAACTATTTAACCATTTGAATATTTCCTTATTGAAATTTTCATTCTGTCGAGTCTACGAGTTTAATTTTAAATTAACTACTTCCTATAATAATAATTGAATTTGGGAAATTGTTTTCCGTATTAGGAATATGAAAAATTTATATAATATTTAAATTTTGAGATAATTTTACACCAGAATACAGAATTTAAATAGTAAAAGATATTTACATGAGTAAAGGTAAAATTGGGATTGTGTTGGGGTTAAGCTAAAAAATATGTCTTAAAACTGAACAAAATCTTGTACAAATGCAATTTTATTGAAATATATTCATATTATAATATAATAATTCTCTATAGTGGCCCATTTTTTATCGTTTTTTTATGTTAATAATGTGGGTACGACTTTTCTTTTTAAGTATTACAAGTGTGACACTCACCTACTTTATTAAAGGCCACCTCTTCTCCTCTACCCTTCCCAATTCCAAAACCATTTATATAAGAAAATAAATTCCCAAATAAAATCTATAATCCCCTCATCCCATATTACTAGCCTTATTTGGGTCATAAAGAGATCATATGTTGGCTTTTGGTTCATACCAAACAGTGGTGTCCGAAAAAAAGTTAGAACCCCTAACCGAGAATTTTATATTTTCTGTTGATCTAACTTACTAAATTATTATCAAACCCATATGATATAATATAATCAATATATCCCAGATAATTATTTTTTTAGTATGAAATTTTTGACATATATACATCTCATATTCCATAAAAGGGTTATAAAATCATCATTCATGTGTTTGGTGAACTACCTCCTTGGTAACTAATGTCATATCTTTTTCATCACAGCATCTAAAAAATTTATATATATATATATGGATTAAATTAACATATATTAAATTTATGATATTATTAAACTTTTTCAGTTAATATATCGCATATAATTTCTTTACTTACATTCTTTGGAATTATGATAACGTCACCCATGTGTGTGGAAGAGTACATCCTCGTAAAGTGAAGTGATTCACTTGGGATTTAAATGAACTTTGATTAAGATGGATTATATTAGGATTTTTGATATATATGAAATTTAAATTTTTATTTAATTTTAATATAATTTATATATTTCATTATTTTCCTTCATCAATAAAATGGAAAACGTATTCATCCGTATGTACAACCTCCCATCTCTAGGATTCTTGTATTTCATTTTCTATCTCAAAAATTTATGGATTAATAAAAGAAATATATATAATATATAAGAATGATATTTATATAATGTTAAAAACTGAGACTATAGAACCATGATCAATGTAAGAGGACCAAAAAAAGTACATGCCAATACATATACGAGAAATAAAGACATATTTCCAAAAAA
The DNA here is from genome assembly GCA_963277665.1 of Viscum album. Taxonomy (NCBI): domain Eukaryota; kingdom Viridiplantae; phylum Streptophyta; class Magnoliopsida; order Santalales; family Viscaceae; genus Viscum; species Viscum album. The sequence continues at coordinate 1,553,181,579 of OY728121.1, read as the reverse complement.
AGTCACTTTAACATAGCATTGTTAACAAATGGGTAATAAAAGGTCAGAAGAAAATAAAATATCAAATGATATACATATTTAATAATTTTAATAGATATATAATAAACTTATGTTTACTATAATTGGGTTATGAATGTTTATGAAGTAATTCGAGTCATATGAAATGTGATTTTTAAGGTCACTTTTATATCTATGAGATACAAGTCCTATTCACCACCTGTTTTTTATATTGTGGTTTAAATAATTACCCAAATCAAAATTAAATTTATTTTCATGAAAATAAATAAGATTTAAATATACATTTCTAGATATCTCTTTCCCAAGGTTTATTTCTCAAAATATACCAAAGCGTTAAGGTATTTTTATCTCCATTTTCCTTATTTTATATATATGTTATAGTATGAACCTTTATTCCTTTATAAGGTGTATATAAAACCTCTTTGACATGTATTATCATGAATTTATTTATTATCATTATATTATATTTCATTTAAGTTTGTTATTTCTTGGGTCATACAATTCATGATTACCAAAGTGGTAATGGTTCTATGTTAACATCCCATCATTTATAGGATTATCTATGATTATGATTCCAATGAGGAAATAATGTGATATATATATAAATTAATTCATGAGTTATATTATAATATTGTTTTTCTTATAGAATAAATTTTTTACCGTTAATTTTCACCCATTATGTACTCAATATTTCAAACTATGCTTTTTTTAAAAACTACCTTGATTTCCCCCTTATGTAGAAGACACATGTTTTTACTAAGGTATATTTTTTTGAAAATGTTTTTGAAGAATTATTTTCAAATTCATCAAAATATTTATGAAATACTTTTTTGTTCTATTTTATTTTTTAAAATTATCTAGAAACATTATGTGATTTTCTAATGACTTTTCGTTTGTATTTTACTAAAAATGTGAAAGGAATCATTGTTTTAAATTGTACGACATGAATTTTATTTTCTACCATCAATAACCCCAATAGTTTAAAATTTTATTTTATATTATTTAATGATTATTTAAAAATAAAAGTATTCCTAAAATTTACTGTTTTTTAATTTTTTTCAATGTAAAAATGTTATTTCTGCCAATAAATTTTTGTAATTATTATTTAACCTTCCTCAATATGATTCCATAGTAATTTTGAATGAAAATAATTATGAAACTTTTTTACACTTGAAATAGTGATTTTCAAAATAGAAATTCTATTTTCCTAAATAAATGTTCCAGGTGAACTCTTTGAATAATTTACTATCTCTGATGGAATCCTTTGTTGTTATAAATGTTTTTACGTGGATATGATTCAAGGATACTATTCTTATTCATTATCTGAATGGTAATTGTTTATGATAATAAGATATTTAGGAAACCCATTTTTCATAAATAGTTTAAACAATGATAAATTTTTTTTGATACCTACTTATTTTTCCCCTAGTTATGATATGATAAAATGAAGAAATCATTATAAAGAAAATTTATATTTCATAGGGTATGTTATGAAAAAATTATTAAGAAAAATATTTCCTATCTTTTATTCTAATATAATAAAAAGTTTATGATCTTATGGAATATATATGTATGATTTTTAATATGTGACATTTGGGAATATATATCCAGCCAATGCATTAGGTAAATATTGATATCTCATGAGATAAACATAACTGTAAAAGTCATGATCATCATTCTGTAAGGTACTTTTTCATTACGATAGTAGTGGGAGTGAACCATGTCAACTACGATGGTTTGGGGAGTGAACCCATTTTACTAAAATAGACTTAGAAATGAGCCTTGAACTACTTTTGAGATTATTTTATAAGAATATGTGTGTGTTGTAGTTCAATATATTATTCTACTATTATACCCTCGTATATCATGTTCCCTGATACCATTGTGATTCATTTGGTATGAAATATAAATAATTATTCCATGACTTGTGTTTATGATCAATGATATTAAGGGAATAGTTTTCAAATGTTAACACTAGGTTATGATTACAATATCCTCCGGTTATTATTATATCTACCTTTTTATCCATACTTAGCATATAAGCAGACCCATTCAAATATTTCTTTTCCCTAGGATATGATAAAAGGTTTCCTGTTTGGTATGTATATGAAGAGTAGTTAATGGGATGATAATTGTGAAGAAAAATGAATATATTTCTATAAATAATATTATTTGTAACCTATTCTCAAATGTAACTAAAACATAACAATCCTTGAGCATGTGTATGAGTAATTAAATAAATATTTATCATAAGTAAATAATATATGTATATACTACATGTTTGTGTCTCTAAATGGTTTGTGTGATGTTGTCCCTTTCATAATGGATTTTGAAATAAAGTGTTGTTTTATGGAAAATGATATTGTTTTTAAATTTATTATTTTGAGACTGAATTTGAGGAAGAAGTTTTAAAAGATATGGAATTAAATATTTTTATGATTTGAATTTAAATTAACAAACATTAATGGAATGTGATTTTTATAAATACCATTTTGTGTTGGTTTTTGAAATTAACGGGTATTTTTTTAAACATGAAGATTGGTCAAATTAAAAATGATTCATTTAAATTGTTGATTTAAGGGATTTTTTATTTTTTGAGATGAATAACTACTCGTTGAACGATTTGTTACTCTGAATCATGTGGGAATCTGAGTAGTTAAGTGGGAAGAAAGTACACTATCCATTTATTATTTCTACCCATAAATTCATTGATTATAAAATAATGGATAATAAATTAATGGAATGGATTTTATTTTTAGGGGGTTCCTCTTATTACCTTTAGGCATTCAATCAATGGATATTTTCACACATAGATCCTTAATTCATTGAAATGTGTGAGAATCATTTTAAAGACCTATCCCTTAGATTATTAACCATGGGGATAGGATTGTAAATGATTAATATGTTCCCTTATTTCATATAAATTCTTATTTATTCATGTGCTGATAGAAATTAAAATTCATTCCTTTTTTGAAAAAGCCTTTTCTACCTAGATATTTTGTATGAAATCATATTTTTTATATATTTTAAATATATCCATTAAAATAGTTTGAAAGAAGTTATTTTATAAGAACTGGAAAATATTTAATTATCATAATTTATATAAAATTTATTATATTCAATTCATCTCATATAGATTGATGATTGAATACAATGTAAAATCATACCAGTATTTGTTTATCACAGACAAAATTTTCATACAATATTTCATAGACAATATTAATCTTAGTCTATGAAAGTTGAAAGAACCACTCATAGGTGATAGGTGTTATTGATATTATGATCATGGATGTTTTTGTTGATTGGTGTAGTGTTTGATCGGCATTTTAAAATGGTGTCTCATGACGATGTATCTAGTGGTTCTGTGATGAATCGTATTGATTTTCTTTTTTTGGGATTTGATTTTTTTTCACATTGTGGAGTATTACACTTCATGGATGTAGTTGAATATAGATGGTTTGGTATTTATTAATAATTTACTAATATTTATTTGTTATTATTATATTTAATAATTATGTATTGACTATTCTATAAGTATATGTGGTACTCACCAATAAAAACTATATAAGAAAATCATGGGGGCCCAAATCAGTTTCATGTATAATACTATATAAAAAACCAAGAATAAAAGTGAATAATTAACATACTAAAAAGATGATGATAACCCATATAAGAATCACATGATACCCATTGGCTTGAATGTACTTTTTAATATAATAAGAAGTAATGTTTAGGTATTTTGGAACCCCACTGACCCACTGGCTAGTTGATAGTTTTCTTATAGAAACTACAATTTCCATCACATTTATTGGTAGGCCATTGCCCCTCACTACTTTTTCTCTTACATTAATGTAGTAAAAAATTATATTATCTTTATAATGGAAAGCTAGTGGGTTTCACTAACTAGTAAGTGAGACACGTGTTTCATTTTAATACTATAATATGTTATCCAACCCTAGACAAAAAATTTCAAAATTTATACTCTCTTATAAAATATTGAAAAAACACTCATGAATCCTCTACATTATCTAAAAACTAGGTAAACCACGAGAAAACTTGTACATCTAAGAAACAACTTGAAAAATAATGAGATTTAACATCAATCAAGTATTGTACTTAAAATTTAGTTCCAGGATGTTATACTTCTTAATACTATAAATTCTTTTTACATATAGAAATATTATCATGAAAACTCCCCAAAAAATAGGTGATTCTGCTACTCCCTAATACATTCCTCACACACCCATGTCTCATTAGAGTGTGATCCATTCTTTATCATCACAATAACCAAAGGAAACTACTATAATTAAATAACCGTATTCATATAATCGATAATCAAAACCAGTTGATCAATCATGCTGATATCAACAACCTTATTGATTTCCCCCCAAATTAAAAAATTACATGATTCCAAAAGTTAATTCTTATGTAACTACATGTGAAAAAAATAATTGTTTTATTTTATCTATGGTGGAAACCACAATTTATTCACCATTATAATCAACCAAACATCCACAAATTATATAACATATATAGTTTTTAACTCCCATTTTCCATAAACCATCAAGAACCAATGTGAGGTTAACTCACAAAAAAATGGTTCCACAATCGAGAAAATCAATGGATGCCAACAATGAAATACCACATAATTATACCATCTTAAAACAATTACGGTTATGTAATGAATCATCTAGATATTTTTCTCAATTCCTTGACAACATTAAGGCCCATAAGGGGAGTTGTACCAGTCTTTAACCAACAATTAAGATATTTATAAGGACAGCCATATGATACCTGAAAAGTTAAAATATTAATGTAAGACTGGAAGCTATTATTATAGGAATAATCAACCAAACAAAAAATATAAATCACAACCTCTTTTAATATCACATATGAAATCATATACTTTTCATTCAATATTCTATATAGACCATTCCATTTGACATTCAATCAGAGGATGGTACATCATGCACAACATAATCTGGGATCCCATCACCTCTAAGAGGCCTCACTATAAATGAGACGTAAACATGGGATCCCTATCAGAAACAATGATATTTGGAACTCTATATATTCTAAAATTTTCATACGTAAAATTATTTCTTATTTCCACAAATTTAGTGGTTTGAAGATTTAGAATATTGTGATTTGATGGGAAAAACATATCTATCAACACAAAAATTTATTTCTTTCCTTATATATTATTCAACAACATTATAATAAAGTCCATCAATATCTAATCCACATCCTTATAGTTAAAAATAGTTCCTTGAGTAGTCTATAAGGACACTAATTCTCAGAAATAATCTCCTACAAAGTATAGTAATGAGAAGGAAAATAAAAATACATTTTTGAATACATGGAAACAAGAAGGGGATCCTCATAGAAGAATAAATATATTTTATGCAAAGGTGTATCACTTAGTTCAAATAATGAAAATCCATCATCAAAACCATTCTCCTAGGTGAATAAATAGAATAACATTTCTTGAAGTATAGGATACTCTTAATAGATATATATTATTTTCCAACAGTCTATCCAGATTATAAACAATCCATATTTCCTTATTATAAATAATCAAGATATTATTCTTATAGAATCATCATCTAATAATGGTATGTAAGATGAAAAAACACCAAAATAGCCTTTTCATAAACCCCTCTTAGTCTCTTAAATGAAAACTAAAATAGAGATCCACTATGATTGATTCCTAATAAGATTCATTCACTGAATTGGATTGATGTTTCCTTCTAAATTAAACATAAAAAAATACCCTTTCTTGGGGTGTTGTTTATGTAAAATTAAAATTATAATATGTACTACACCCATCACATCATATAGAGATTCATATAATTTTTTGGGGACATATAACTCCTAGTTTTTTATTGATGTAAAAAATAAAACACTCTCTCAAAATGCAATGCATCCACACCTTAATATTTTGAATCATTGTTTTGGGGTTGTGATAATATATTAGTTAAATATTATATTTTGTAAGAAGCTGACAAGAACAATAATACACTATATGATCAACCTGAAAAAGAACACATCCCAATGTAGAATTTTATGCCACACAAAAGACTACATATCCCTACCCCACTTCCAAATGAGACAACATAGGCAGTAAATTAAAACAATGCTTCAACCCATCACTCAAATAGTGAAATTTAAAGACCAAAATGATTTTACCTCCTTTTTAAGTGAGATTGATCAATGGAGATACCAACATTGAGAAATATTTAATGAACTAGTTGTAATACCGTACCAAACCTAGGGAGCTCTATATCTCATATATGTTCTGTTGTTCAACCCAAGACAAGAAATCATTGAAATTTGAAAAAGAAACTAAGAAAGTATGTTATGAAAAAACCTGATATAAAAATATCACTTCACAAATCGTGAAATGAAATTTTGATACCGTGGAATAGTATTTTTTTATTTATAAAGATGTCAAAATTTGGTCTCAAATGATGAACCTCATATTTATTGATTATAGAGTAATCTAATTTTTCATCCACGAGTACAATAACAATATAATAAATGTACTAGTGAAAAACCATAATCTCCAATTACATATTGATACTACTTGTGTTGGCCATGCCAAATAGAATAACAAGATACTCATAGTTGCCAAACCTTCTCCTAAAGTTTGACTTTCAAATGTTTGGATCATTGATCCTATTCAAGTGGTATCTAGAAAGAAGTTCAATATTATAGAACCACTTCCCATTTATTCTAATAAAAGTCAAAAAAAATTCTCAAAAGTTACTTTTTCATGAACATAACCATGTTATGAATTCTGTAATTAACACATAACTTAAAGGATTTATTGGCCTTTTTAGATAAAATCACTATTTTTTCAATGGTGACACATAATGTGAAATGGTCCCTTGAACATCATGTAATCAAACCTAGGCATTAATTCCTTCAATTCTTCTGGTGAAATTCAGTAAGAGGTAATTGGAAACTCCTCCTCACTTAATAGTAGAAAAGTGGATTATTATGAAGAAGAAGAAAAACGCGAAATTCATCTTCTAAGTGAGTAATTTTACCATAAGAATTTATTTATCCAATAAAAAAGTATTATTGGATATCATACTTACTAGATAAAAAATTATAGGTATTTCTCTACTATAACTCAAATCTCATTCTCCATGAATAACATGGAATTCCCCGTCAGGGGAAGTAAAAGAGACCCATCTTAGATAAGAGTAAATCTCATTTTTAGTATCTACTAACTAATAAATTTTGAGGAAAAAAATCTTGAAGATTTGCATATAGAATAAAAACTCATTGATGAGATAAATTTATTACAAAAAAATGTAGAATTAGTATATTAGGGACCATTAACTCTTTTCAAAAAAAGATGTGTTTCAATTTTTATCACATAAGGCTAGAGTACCATAGTACCATTCAACATGTCCATAGTGAGGTTAGATATAGTATAATAAGATTCACCATAATAAAATGTATCATTCACTAAATATAAATAAATAGTAATGGTTTGTCCAACTGTTAGAGGACATGTATCGTTTCCTACTAGAAACCTATACACTACCTGAAGGATCTTTGTTTCTAATTATTATGAATAAAACCACTTTTTTCTTGAATAATATGATAGAACAATAAATCCTCCCACTTCTATTGGGCCCATACCACTATAAGGAGTTTTAAAAACAAGGGAAATACTTTGCAAGTAACCTAAGAGTCGATAATATCTAAATAACTTAACATCCTCCATTAAAGAATAATTCATGTTCCCAAATTTTCCACATGATGAATTAGACAGTGGGAGTTTTCTAGACACTAAATAAGATTTAGAAAAATTAAAATATTTGTTTTAACCACTACTATTTCAACCAAAAAACTCATTCTTCTTCCTGATCACTTTAAATGAACTCATCATGCTACTATTGGGTAAAAGTGGAAATTTTTTCAACAATTACATAATAGCCAAATCATGTTCCCCAATTAGTTCTATATCTAGAATATAAGAACATGAGGTAAGAATCAGAATTAAAACTGAAAATCATATATATAATCGAAGACCCATATCAAACCAATGTGACTTTTGTTTCTCATTTGAAACCACCACATGTGAAAATTGAGAATGTTTCACAAAAATATTGGTATAATAAGTCACTATATAACAACCTTGTTATTATTTGAGGAAATCAATGGAAATTTCCAATATAATTGACTTATGATAGAATTTCTCCATGAAATTTTTTTTAATATATTTCCACAAAAATCCCTAATTCTTCACTTCCATAACTATAGAATCCCACTAACTCATTCATGGGAATCAATGTTTTAAGATCATACATTTCATGTTAATGGAATCCAATATATCCAAAAACATAAAGCGCCCCTCAATATTCTATAAATAATACACTACCTCCTAAGGATGGTTTGCTCCCAATAAAGGTAGTAGTTTCTAAAACATTACCTCATGGAAATGAGATCTACCACAATAATTATGATTTATAACCATTAAATATCTAATTTGAATATGTGGAACTACAGTTCCATTATCATGGAACACATGCAGAACAACCTATATAATTATCTCATCGACTAGAGTTCTAGCTTGTTGTGTTTCATCTACTAATCCTTCATAAAATATATTATAACATATTCTCTAGGGAATTGTACTACCTAAAATGAATAAATAATAAGGAAATATCTGTCATGTAACACAAAATCATCAAATCAATCAAACATAATTTTACATTTAAATATAAATCTCATATATAATCATGGGAAACAACTATAATGAGATCAAACTACTCTTCATTGACATGTTTTTCCAAAATCCCATTTAACATAAATCCTATTACAATGGTATTTCTTTAGGAACACGCTCATAACATTACCCTTATGTCCAAAAAAATTATTCACCTCTCCACAAAGAAAATCCAAACTACAAACCAAAATCCATGAAGGAAAACAACCATAATTGATAATAATTTTTATAGAATGATTTTGATAACCTAGTAATCTAAAACTCGGATGAGCGTTGACGTGTACCAAATGAAATAAAAGCTTCCCAATAGATATATAGTATTGGCTAGGAATAAAGTGCAATAGATAAGGTTTTATTTCACTAAATTAACAACCAATATATACAAATAATTGGATAAGACTCCTTAAATAGTCATTTTATCAATCAATGCATCAAGAGATAAATTATACCAGATTGATAAAACATTTCAAAAATAAAATTAAACATAAACCTGAGTCATCACGTAACAAGTAGATGCATCACCAAAACATATCCTTGACAAAAATGGATCACATGATACCCTTTACTTTTTGAATTCATAAATTTCTTATTACAGGTCTAGGAAATTGAAGACACATATTAGAGATGGTTAGTGTTCTTTATATTGGGACCTTGGAAGTTAGCAGTGACCAGTGGGGAAAGTGATCAACTTTTTATGAAGATTATTTTTTATTAATTCTCTAGTATTGATGCGATGAATCAGGATGGTGTTCTATTTGTGGGACCTTTTTCCATCCATGTGGTGTTTTACTCTTGATGAGTATATTTTCATACCCACAGTTTGTGGTTTTTTAATAACTACATTATATTTATTATTTATTCATGTTTTAAAATCATTCCCTCATTATTTTTAATAATGAAAAAGTACTATTTGTTTTCCATTGGGGATTGGGGAAACCCTTTAGGTCATGTTAAAACTGATGTGGGTTTTCGATTACTAGATTACCGCAGTCAGTTCATGAATTTATAACACCATAGAGGGGGTGGGTGAATAGGCGGTTATCAAAAATAATAAACACTCAATTCACATTATCGTGCTAAATTTTGAAAAAGGGACCTAAAAATTACATTGAAATGATAGAAACAAATAATCAATTGATATGTCTATAATGAGGTCCAACATAATTATCAATGAATTTTTTTATGAATTGGATGATCCTTAGACAAAAAAATGTGTCACGACCAATCCCCTAGGGCCTGTTCCGTGACTACCCCATGCCTGCCTTCCATAGGCCATGGGGTGCTGACTAGCACCGAAGGCGTAATCCATAAAATAGTGAAGGAATTGCCTTTATAACCTGTAATCACATGTAACCAAGAACACAACAAGATAAGAACAAAAGTAAATTGAACAATAAATAGGGTGAGTGTAGTAGGTAAAAGGGGCCAGAATACAAGCCCAACCGGAATGTACAAGTACAATGGTGATACAATACAACTGAAGAAAAGGGAAAGTCAGTTGTCGGTTTGTCTTACGGGGTTCCTACCTGATGGGTAGGTACAGATCGCCTCCTCACTACTCCACATCCACCTGTCTCCTCTGTGTACCGACACGTCGTATGGTCCACCTCCAGGTGTCGTTCAGTCTTGGTACTCTCAGCATTAATCAGTGATGTTCGTCGTCTGCATCCAACACAACAAGGTGTGGACATATCCCATGAAGGGGTTAGTATAACGATACACAGTAGGGACCCCAAGACCCTATAGGTTTCACAAAATCCATCAAGGATAAATCACAAAGTATGAAATCAATAGATAACCATACATAGGTATATTCTCATACATATACCTAATTTATCAAGTAATCCATCTCAATCATGAGGAAAACATAGAGGTACTAAGACATCTCACACCATGATTTATTCTAGGGGTAGTATCAAGTAACATTCATAGTCACAACGTCGAACACCTCAGCTACTAAAAAACACCTCCTCTATCGAGTAAAGTGGGCCTACAGCATTACACAAAGCCGCTTCCCTCTGACCTTGTACTGCTGATGTACTCATCCTGTCGAGTACCGGGGGTCTGTCACCTCACCAAGGCACTCCCCACCGTGGGTCTTCTGCATCACCAAGGCGCTCCCCCTCGTGGCCTACTGAGGTACTCCTTCTGTTGAGTATTGTGGGTCTTCTGTGTCACCAAGACTCTCCCCACCATGGGTCTCCCTCATCACCAAGGTGATCCCCACTGGGCCTATCAAGTCACTCTAAGTCTAAATGGTTAGCAGTCGTCATGTCTCAGCCAGCCATTGGGTTCCCACACTATGCTTGATCGTCTCTGTGATGATCCACTCCACATGCTCCTGGATGATACTCCAACATCCATAAAGTCCCACAAAAAATTATCTCAATGTTCTTCCATGTCATAGGGTTCTCAACGCAACAAACGGTGTATTAATTAGATTCCTATTCTGTGAGTTATTATCCTTTTAGTCAAGGGGCCCAGTTGGATTCATGCTCGATCCAACCTGACCATTCCCCATCTTAATCCCAAACACAATGGGGTATCACTCAAAAGTACGGACTGCTCCAAATCTCTCAACGCCGTTGATGGTTCATCTAACAGACGTCAGGTGCCAAAGATATGGCCAAAAGAATGTAATTGGGTTGTAGTGGGAACGGGTCTGGTCCGACCCAATCGGATAGACTCGGCCCGACCCGGCATTGGCCGACCCGGTTTAGTTCGACCCGGTCAAACCTATTGAGTCATGCCCGGCCCTTTGGGTTCAGCCCGGCCCGGCAAGCCGTGAGGGGTCGTGGAGGTTCGTGGGTGTCCGTGAGGCCGTGGAAGGCATCGTGATGACGTGAGGCCGCGGGGTGGCTTGGTTAAGGAATGTGATTCGGCCACGGGGCAGCGGTCCGGCCGCACATGGCGGTGGTCCTACCGTGCAGGGCGGAAGTCCGGTCATGGGGAGGTGGTCCGGCCACGCGGGGCGGCGGTCCGGCCACGTTGTGGCGGTCCGGCCATGTAAGGAAGCGGTCCGGTCACAGGGCGGGGTTCCGGCCGCACGGGGTGGCTATCCTGTAGTGGGGCGGGAGACCGACCGCATGGGGCGGAAGTCCAACCGTGGGGCATCGGTTTCGCCATGGGGTGGTGCGGAGCCGCAGACGGCGGCGGGGGCCACAGGCGGCGGTGGTGGTAGGGGCCATGGGGTGGCACTGTTCCTCCATCACCTTCGTCATAGCTGGCGATGGGTTTAGCCATTATTCTCAGGCCCCAACCATGGATGGTTACCATCCTACTCTATTACAAAGAACACAACAAGATTTTTAGAATGGATGGGCCATGTTGGTTTGGCATGTACCCTCCACGTTATGGTGGTAGCATATGGTTCATCAAGAACATGAACATGAACATCAAATCATATCCTCCTGCAATGATTGTTCCCAACCCACAAAATAAATAGAAGGGGTGTACATGAGAAGTGATAAACAAATAGAAATAAACACCTACCTCGTTCACTTGATGACATCGACGATGATGCAAGGAAGAAGACGAATCGTTAGGAAATGATGTACATCGGTGTCATTGGCGTTTTCCTCAATTTTCATTTTGTGCGTCGTTGGAGATCCCTTGACGGAGTTTGGACAAGAAAACGTTGAAAGAGAGGTGTTTTTCAATGATGATCTTTTCTCCCAAATCACCTCCTCTCCCAAAACCACCAAAATGAAATGGTATCCCCAAAATAACAGATTATGTGAACTATTATGTTTGATGGAATATAATTCAAATTGGGTTAATTAATCTCAAAGGTTTGCACAATTAAAGTGGTGTGTTGGCTTAATTAATATTGGAGGAGTTGGAGAGGCTCTACCACATTTAATGAGTGATTTGAGAGGTTTAGGCCTCGAGTGGTCCCCACTACCATAACCTTTCATGGGAGGCTAGGCTCGAGTGGTCACCACCATCATAACCTCTCATGGGAGGTTATGGTCTGGTGGTCCCCACTTCTCAACTTTCACATGGAGGTTTTAATAAATAAAATAAAAATAAAAGTTACAAAACTTTATTTTTAATTTATTCATTCATGAAAAACCCAAAAACTAACATCCACCCTCGACCTGCTGTCGTCGAGGTGAATGTCTCTTTAAGAGAATACCAGTGCTACGAGTTCAAAGGTTCCCTCAAATATCAATTCGGAGCACCTTTTCAAAAGTTAGAAAAACTTGCTCGCCCATTTACAGAACGTACCCAAAAAAACTTCAGAAATTCATTCCAGGAAATCCGGGCCTCAGAATCATATGTCTTCAATTTTTTCATACTCATAAAATTCCAATTTATTTAAAAAAATACATAGAAATTCTGTGTCTTTACATTCTCCCTGCCTTAGGGCTCTACGTCCCTGTAAGACAAAACTCTAACTAGGTAAACAAGTGGGGGTATTGAGCATCAATCTGACCCTCCCACTCTCATGTCCTCTATTGGAGGTTCTCGTGATACCAGTCAATGCGCACCAGAGGTATCAACCGTCCATGAAGGACCCTCTCCTATCGATCCTCAATCTCTACTGGAACCTCCATAAAAGTCACCCCATCATCGATGTCCATCTCTCCATGGTCGATGATTTGAGATGAGTCAAGCATGTATCTTCATAGTTGGGACACGTAGAAGACGTTATTCACCCAGTGAAACTGAGGTAGAATAGCTAAGCGGTATGCCACCTCACCAACACTGCTGAGGACCTGAAAAGGTCCGATGAATCTCGAAGATAACTTTCCGCCTTGGCCAAATCTATGTAGACCTCGTCAGGGTGAGACCTGTATAAATATGTGGTCTCCATCCTCAAACTCCATAGGTGTACATATCTTATCGGAATATGACTTGTGACTGCTCTGTGCAGTCTTCAATCAATCCTGGATGATCTAGACCTTCTTCGTCGTAGCCTGTACCATCTCTGGTCCCACTAGTGCTAACTCCCCTGGGTCAGTCAAGCACAAAGGTGATCTGAAATTTCTCCCGTACAACACCTTAAAAGGTTCCATCCCAATGGTGGAGTGATATCTATTGTTGTATGAAAACTCCAACAAAGGTAAATGATCCTCCCAGCTGCGACCGAAGTCGAAGAAACAAGAACGCAGCTTGTCCTCAAGGGTATGAATGGTATGCTCAGTCTGAACATCTATCTACGGATGGAAGGCGGTGGTCAAATGAAGTTGCATCCTGAAAGCCTCCTCCAACCCCATCCATAGCTGGGAAGTAAAACGTGCATCATGATTGGAGACAATCATCGAGGGTAGTCCTTGTAACCGTAGAATCTCCTGCACATATAGGCGTCTCAAGATCTCTACTGAACCCTAATCTCTGATCGGTAGGAAGTGGGATGACTTGTTAAGTTGGTCAACGATCACCCAAATCAAGTCATGTCACCTGGATGTATGTGGAATTCCTATCATGAAGCCCATGGATATCCCATCCCACTTCAACTCTAGGACCTCTAAAGGATTAACCATGCCTGCTGGTTCCTAACGATCCACCTTCCCTTGCTGACATGTGAGGCACTGAGAGACAAACTCTGCTACTACTTTCCTCATTCCTGGACACCAGTGTTGTCATCATAGAGCATGGTACATCTTCACCACTCTAGGATTTACCACTAGAGAGGATGTGTAGAACTCCCTCAACTCTTCCTCCTGAAGTGACACTGGTACCACGGTATGTCCTCTGATGAGGATGATGTGCTCCCTAACTTCATAAAATCCATCAGGTGTCTATCCTATGGATATATGAGCACGTTGTGCCTCGTATTCAGCATCGTCATGTTGCGCCTCCCTGACTCACTGAAGAAGTGGGGGAGTGACTCTAAGAGACTCTAGAAAAGTTTGTCTGTCTCTATCTATAAAGGATATCTGTAAAGCGGATAGCTGCTTGGTCTCCTCACCTTTCAGTTATATACCAGACCTGCTGCTGAGTACGTCTACTACAACGCTCCCCTTTCCAAGAGTATAGACTATCTCAAAGTCATAGACCTCTATGAACTCATTCCAATGTCGCTATCTCAGGTTCAGGACCTTCTAATATAAGATATACCTAAGACTCTTATGATCAGTGTACACTGTAAAGTGCTCTCCCATCAGATAGTGCCACCATATATTCAAGGTGATGACCACTGCTACTAACACCAGATCATGGGTAGAATAGTTCTACTCATGCTGTCTCAACTGTCGAAAACCATATGTGATCACCGTTCTCTCCTGCATCAGGACACATGTGAGATCGGTCCCTGATTTGTCGTAGTAGACTACATACCCTACGCCCTCCTCTCGAAGCCTCGAGATGGGGGAACTAGTAAATCTCTTCCTCATCTCCTGAAAACTCTGATGGCATCTCTCCTACCACACGAATGGTTACCCCTTTTTCATCAACTTTGAAAGAGTTGCTGCAACTCTGGAGAAATACAGCACCAATCTCGGGTAGTATCAAACCAAACCTAGGAAACTTCGTGCCTCAGTCACACTCCTAGGTGGCTCTCAAGCAAGTACCGCCTCAATCTTCGTTTGATCTGATACAACTCTAGCCTCCGATATAACATTTACCTACAAGTGAAAATCTTAGATCCAGAACTGGAACTTTGAGAGCTTACCATAATTCTGGTGCTCTTGGAGTGTGTCATGTACTACCTGTAAATGATAAGCATTCTCCTCCTTAGTATCCGAGTAGATCAGAATGTCGTCGATGCATACCACTACAAATCGATCAAGGTATGGCTGAAAGATGCTATTCATGAGTCTCATGAACACAGCTGGAGCATTGGTTACGCCGAATGGCATAACCAAGAACTCGTAATGGTTGTACCGACACCTGAAGCATATCTTATTCACATCCTCGTCTTGTACTCTGAGCTCGTGATAGTGTGATATGAGATCTATCTCCGAGAACCATCGAGCTACCTTCAACTGATCAAAGAGGTTGTCAATCATTGGGAGTGGGTACTTTTTCTTCACAGTCACCTGGTTCAGGTGCCGATAGTCAACAAAAATCCCCAACATCCCATCCACCTTCCTGGTTAATAGAATTGGGCTGCACAAGGAGAAGCATTGGGCCAGATGAATCCCTTCCCCTGCAAGTCCTCTAACGGTACCTTCAGCTCATGAAACTCCACGGGATCCATCTGATATGCTGGTGTAGATATAGGTTCCATCCCGGGGTACAAGACAATGTAAAATTCCATCTCTCGTTGAGGAGGTAGACCTAGGACATCATCAGAGAAAACATTCGCATAATGGTACACCAATACAGGATTTCTCAGACTCTCCACATCAATATCTCATAGGGTAATTCTAGCCAACTGATTAGTGATAAGCTGTACTCTCCTCTGGGTAATTCTATCCTACACTGCAAAGGATCCCTTCTCACCGATGAAGGTAAACTGGGTCCCATCTGTGTGGACACACCACACCTTGCACCTAATAGAGTCATTCTGAGCATGGAATATAGATAACTAGTCTATAACCAAAATGATGTCATAAGGCCTTGACGTCGCTACTAGGAGATCCCAGCCGAGGCTCTCATCTCCTAGAGTAAGATCACACTACCGGCACTAGTGCGTAATCATCGAATCTTATCCCATAGGAGTCTCAAGCCATAAAGAATGAGCCAACAGATCTCTCAGAATCCTTGAGCTCCGAACAAGGGCAATGTATATAATAGAATGACTGGTGCATGTGTGTATAAGTACTGCAGTTATGGTAGAGTAGACACATATTGTACCTCATATCATCTCTGGAGTGTCTTGATCGTAGGCCTCAGCTGCATGAAGCTAATATCTACCCTATCCACCTACTCCCTGTGGTAGGGGTGGACCTCCTGATGGTGGTGGAGGTAACATCTCAAATCGCCGCCCACTGCCTGCTACACAGACAGCTCCCCTGCAACGTCCACCCACTCCCTGCGGACCTCCTCAGTTGAACCTCTTTCACTGCCTGGGCAGTCCTTCCACCATCTGCTAATCATCCATACAACTGTTCAGACAGTCACGAGCCATGTGACCCTACCCACTGCTTGTGAAATAATTCCCCCTCCTGGTATAACTGGCTTCGGCTTGGGCGCCCCGCACAACCGATCCTAAGTCATGCTATCGTCCACCTACAGGTCTGATCCACTTGGACCTTTGTGATGTATGTCTACTGTCATCTATAGAAGACTCTGCTATGTGATGACTGGTAGTGGGTATCTCTTCTAGTGTATGCTCAATTAGGAAACTCTCCACCAAGAGGGCTCTCTCTAATACCCTTGCCTACATCATGATGCTAAGTGAGATTCTTGAAGCCCCGATCTCTCGCCTGACCCCTTTCTCGAAGGTCTGGTCCCTGAAAATGGGTCTCGCACCATATCATTGGAGTAGCATGAGAGGTCATTCAACCTCCCTGAGTACTGAGCCACATTGATGCTAGCCTACTAAAAATGAGGAAGCTTCTATATGCGCACTGCATGAAGATTCACTAGGACATACTCTTCCCAAAACAGGCTCTTGAAGTCTACCCAGAAAAGCGTCACCTCATCGTAAACCTGCAGCATCACTCTTCACCATCTGCCTGCTACTCCCTATTGAAGGCTGGAATCAAGGATCACCTTGAGACCGGCTGGTGTCCCTACAAGTTTGAAGACTCTCACCACAGCCACCGGCCAATCCTAAGTCGCATGCAGGTCCGTCTCTCCCCTGAACCTGGGTGGCCTCTGGCGCTGGAACTCATGAAACACACTCAAGCGGTGTGCACCATTAGTTTCTGGTGCTTGTGGCATCGGTGTCCTAATGGGGAGTGGTACCGTTGGTGCCTCCTCTAGTGCCTCTACTAGAAAAGGGCCTTGCAACGAGGCCTCATCTCTTGGTGGGCTATCAGTTCATACAACTCTCGGACCCCTTGCTGGATGTCTGTGTGGAGGCATCCTGAAAAGAAATATGTGGGCCACGGTTAATAAGTTATACCTGGTGAGATGACTCAAGAGATAACAGATAAATCTCTTGAAAACAAACAAACAATCATTGTTTTCATCCACTGAGTTGGAAATCATAGGTAAGGGTCCTGGTGTATGGATACGTCGGCCGTCACACCAACACTAGTTTCCTTAAACTAATAATCACACTCACTACACATAGAACTATTTCCGTTAAAAAAGAATGATTGGAGTCCTCAGTTATGTGGTAGAACTTACACATCTGATACCAATTAGTCATGACATATCCCCTGGGGCCCATTCCATGACTACCCCAATCCTGCCTTCCATAGGCCAGGGCTGTCAACTAGCACCGAAGGCATATTCCCTAAATCCGGGAAGGAATTTCCATTATAACCTGTAAGCACACGTAACCAAGCACACATCAAGATAGGAACACAATAAAATTAAACTGTAAACAGAGTGAGTGCAGTAAGTAAAAGGGTCCAAAATACAAGCCCAACTGGAAAGTATAAGTACAAATGTGATACAATATAATTGATGAAAATGGAAAGTCAGATGTTGGGTCATCCTTCGAGGTTCCTACCTGAAGGGTAGGTACAGATCGCCACCTCATCACTCCACATAAACCCATCTCCTCTGCATACCGACATGCCATATGGTCTACCTCCTAGTATTGTCCAGTCCTAGTACTCTCACCCTCAGTCAGTGTTGCATGTCGTCTGCATCCAACACAACAAGGTGCGGGCATAGCCTCTGTAGGGGAGAGTATAACTATACTCAGTAGGGACCCCGAGACACTCTAAGTCTCACAAAATCCAACAAGGATAAATCATATAGTATGAAATCAATAGATAACCATACATAGGTATATGCCATATATATCAAGTAATCCATCTCAATCATGAGGAAAACACAGAGGTACTGACTCAGCTCACCCCAGGATTTATTCTAGGGTTAGTATCATTTAACATGCTTAGTCAAAATGTCAAACACCCCAGCTACTGGATAACTCCTCCTCTATCGAGTACAGTGGGCCTACCGCATCATACAGAGGTGCTTCCCACTAAAAATGGACTACTGAGGTACTCCTCTTGTCCAGTACCATGAGTCTTCATTGTCACAAAGGCACTCCCCACCGTGGGTCTACCGCATCACCAAGTCACTCCCCCTTATGGCCTACTAAGGTACTCCTCCTGTCGAGTACCGTGGGTCTTCCACATCACCAAGGATCTACCCACTCTGGGTCGGCCGAATCACCAAGGAACTCCCCACTTGTCCAATTAAGTCATTCTGAGACAAAATGGCCTGTTGTCATCAGGTCTCAGCCATCAACTGGATTCCCGCACTATGCTCACTTGTCTCAGGAAGGATCTGCTACACGAGCTCCTGGTTGATACTCCAAATTCCATTAAGTCCCACGAAGAAGTATCTCAAAGGTCTGCAACGTCATAGGGGTCTCAACGTAATAGACTTCACATCAATCAGATGTCTGGTCTGTGAGTTATTAGCCTTTTAGTCATGGGGGCCCGGTTGGATTCATGCTTGATCCAACCTAACCATTCCCCGTCTTAATCCAAAACCCATTGGGGTATCACTCAAAGGGACCGACTCGGTCCAAGGTTCCCAACGTTGTTGAATGTTCGTCTAACAGATTTCTGGTGTCAAAGTTATTTCCAAAAGAATGTAATTGGGTCATAGTGGGCCCTTGTCTAGTCCGACCTAGTTGGATCGACTCGGCCCGACCCAGCCTAGGCCGACCCGGTTCTAATCACCCCGCCCGGACCCGCTGGTTTCGGCCTGGCCTTTGGGTTCTGCCCAGCCGACTGGGTGGCCAGACCTGCTTGGTCCGGCATGGCAGACCGCGAGGGGCCGCGGAGGGTTGCGGATGGCTGCGAGGCTGTGGAGGGTGGCACGAGGGCGCGAGGCCGTGGGGCTGCTCGGCCAAGGATGAAGGTACGACTGTGGGGCGATGGTTCTGCCACGTGGATGGTGGTACGTCCATGGGGTGGCGGTTCGAGAGTGGGGTGGTGGTCCAACCGCGGGGTGGCGGTCCGTTCGCAGGGTGGGAGTCCTACCATGTGGGGTGGCGGTTCAGCTACGGGGGGGCCGTCCATCCACAGGGCATCGGTCCAGCTGTGTGGCAGAGGTCCGTCCATGGGATGGGGGTCCGGCCGCGGGGTGGCGGTCCAGCCGCGGGGTGGTGGAACGGACGCAAGGGGGGGGGGGGTCCGGCCACGGGGGGGGGGAGGGGAGGGGGGGTTCGGCTGCGCGGGGGGTGTCTGTTCGTAGGGTGGCGGTCCCGCCGCAGGGTGGCGGTCCGTCCATGGGGTGGTGCAGAGCTGCGGACTACGACGGTGGCCACGGTAGGTGCAGAGGCCGCGGGGCAGCGCCGTTGCATCGTCCCCTTCATCGCGGTCGGCTGGGGTGTTGGTCACCATTCTCATACCCCAAAAATGGATGCTTTCCATATTCCTCAATCGCAAAGAACACCACAAGATTTGCGGAAGGTTCGGGCCATGTTGGTTTGGCCCCTACCGTCTGCATTAGGGTGGTAGCATATGGCTCATCAAGAACATGAACATGAACTTCAAATCCTATCCTCCCACAATGATTATTCCCTACCTGCAAAATAAATATAAGTGCTTTACATGGGAAGTGATAAACAAAGAAAAATAAACCATTTCCTCATTCTCTTGATGATGTCTGTGAGGTCTCAAGGAAGAAGATGAATCGTTGGGAAAAGATAGATGTCATTGTCAGTAGCGTTTTCCTCAATTATAATTTTTTGAATCATTGAAGATCCTTTGATGGTTTTTGGAGAAGAAAACATTGAAGAAGATGCGTTCTTCATTGGAGAGATTTTCTCCCAAAGCTCCTCCTCTCCCAAAACCAAAAAAATGAAATGGTATCCCCAAAATAATAGATTATGTGATCTATTATGTTTGTTGGTATATAATTCAAATTGGGTTAATTAATATCATATGTTGGTACAATTAATGTGGTGTGTTGGCTTAATTAATATTGGAGGAGTTGGAGGGGCGCTCCCACATTTAAAGAGGTACTTGAATGGTTCTGGCCTCAGGTGGTTCCCCCCCACCGTAACCGCTCATGGTAGGTTAGGCTCGAGTGGTCCCCACCTCCATAACATCTTGTGGGAGGTTAAGGTCTGGGGGTCCCCAGTTCTGAACTTCCCCATTGATGTTTTAATAGAAAAAATAAAAAAAAAAGTAACACAACTTTGTTTTCATTTTATTCATTCAGGAAAAACCCAATAACTAACATCCACCCTCGACCAATTTTCGTCGAGGTAAATGTCTCTTTAGGCGAATACCGGCGCTGCGAGTTCAACGGTGCCCTCAAATTTCAATTCTGATCACCGGTTCAAAAGTTAGAAAAACCAGCTCACACATTTACTGAAGGTACCTGAACAAAAGTTCAAAAATTCATTCTCGGCACTCCGGGCCTCAGAATCATGTGCTGTCAATTTTCACAGACTTGTAAAATTTCCATTTAGTTAAAAAAAATTACATGTAAATTATGGGTGTTTACAAAAGGATATGATCTTGATACCCATGATACTATTACTGTATAAATATGAAAAAGTAAAAGCATAAGTGATATGAAACCCAAATAAATAAATTAAAATGTATAATGGAAGAAAAAATGCTATTTAATAACTAAATATCATCCCTTAAGACCATTTTTAATTTGGATCACATTTGAACATTCATTATCTACCCAGGTGACCACCATAACCATTAGGAAGTTTCCTTGAAATTTTTGATTTTATCTCATGGAAAAATAATTATTTTTTTTGTATTTAACATATTTTTGGGTAAATCAAACACCACTATGGTTTGGAAGAACCTAAACACTCATTTTGGTATATATTTGTATCCTATATATGTAGATACATCTCCTCTTGGTATTGAAATTTGTAATTTCAATTATCAATATATGACCTAAACTCAAAACATCATCCAATATTCCCATTTGTATCCCATATTCCACAACCAGTTCTCTGTGGAATGAATCCTTTATAAAATGGAGCTTCCCCAGACTATGCTTCTATGAAATGATCATATATAGGAAAAACATATGTTTACTATCCATATAAAAAATTATTATACTATGGGATAATATTTCATTGATTGTAGATATATTGAATGGTCTTAGGTTAATTCATGATGAACCTCAATTTGATAATGACATATTATCTACATGAGAAGAATGATTCCTCAATGGGAAAAACGGATCTATCTAGAATAAACACATATCTTATGTGGGTGAAGATGAAGATACTAGGATCCTCATTGACGGATAAACTAACATATGTGTTTCATGTATAGGGGTATATTTTTTGAATAAGGATTGATCATTCATAAGAATAAAGAACAAGAATACCTTCCCTATGAATTAGGAGTGGCCATGCATGTGGAATACCACATGTGATTTAAAGATACCACACACATAAAGAATGAGTGATATTGTGAAAAGATGAGATGTTCATGAAATCTAATGTTTAGAAGTTATGTTTTATTCAATGATATATATATCATGATAATGATTTCGGTGATTATTATATAACATAGAAGGTAACAATGATAGTGGTATGAAAAGCTCTTAGGAACTTTCTCAATAAACATATAGGATATTCCATGTAAGATAACATAAAAAACAAATATTTAATTTATGAAATTTTTTTGGAATATATAATTATTGATGTACTATTATACATTTTCCCAATCATGATTTTGTAGAAGTTTAATGATATTTCTTCCATGATGATGTAATCTTAAGAATGTGTCATTATCTCCTTTATATAATATAGTATGAATGTTATACATAAATTCATGCATATTAATTGTGAAAAAATAATTAATGAGGTGCAGTTATGAAAGAATAAATGAGATAGAATTACCAGATTGGTGTTTGGAGGTGCAGCATAAAATGATAATTTTTCTATAAATTAATAATTTGATAGTAAGTTTCATCGTATTTCAAGTAGTAATAAAAAGAGGCTCTTGGAGAAGATATTCATAAGAATATTTGAGCTATCAAGATGCTTGGGTGGAAACATATAACGTGTTATATTTTTTGAAATAATATTTTAATGAATACTATAGAATCATGCATGTATGATAAGTGACATTACAACAACACATAGAGAATGAATAAAGACCACGTGTTGAGGGACATGATAATGAATCCCTGATAAATGATGATTCATATCACATTTAGAATTCAAGAAACATATCATGGAATGAAAGAGAATATTTTTATAACAATGATGTCATATTATGTAGAATATATTATTATATAGTTACTATGTGTGGTTATTAGAAGATAAGACTTGTGATAACATCATGATCTTGGGAGAAGTTAATGTTATGAATTCATGAATTTAAAAGGATAGTTGTATTTGAAAAAATATAGTGGATAAAGAATATGATAATGAAGGGAAATATCTAATATATTTTAATTACAACTAATCATAGTGTTGAAAATAATGTATTTGAATTGGAAAATGAATATTGAAGTGATGAACATAGAGGAATGAAGTAACTGACACTGCCACTATTTATTATCATACATAATATAGTTGGTTGATGAATAATGGAATTAGATAATATTTCACTATTATTAATGGTAAAATATTCTAGTTTCAATAAGAATAACATCTAACTCCATTAATGTCCTAAAAAATATTGTGATTTTAGAAAAATAAGTGAACAAGACCAGGTTGATTACATAGAAGGAAATACGAATAGACAAGGATAATGTTCATAATTGTTTTCATGGAAAAAATAATAAGTGTTGGTTGACTTGTTCAAGTTGTTTAAATTATGTTTAAGGATTAGTTTATTTATATTTTAATAGAATAAAGAGATGTATTCTAGCTAATGCATGAGAATATAAACAATAAAAGAAGATGTATTTCACATGTGCTAGAAAATAAACTTCCTAGTACGTTCCAAGGAATAAGATATTATTTTTGTCCACTATTGTGTATACAATGGGATAAGAAAATAACTCTGCAACATTCTGTCATAATTGTGAAAATAGATAAAGTATGAGAACAACTAATTAAAATTATTAGAATCAACATAAGTCCAGACATGGGGATTATATTCATCTGGTTCAATAAACCAAATTAAGTTGAGGAGTATCTATAAATATGGTATAATGAATTGAAAGTATTCAAATTTAAACTAGGTTATAACTATTTTAGTAATTCAAAAACTATTTATATCCCCCTTTTACAGATACATAAAACAAAACATTAATAGTGGATAATTTCTAGTCCATTTATTGATCACCACCATACACATCATATACTAGTTACTCATATTTTGTAGAAACCCTTGTAATTTGTATCATTATTTAATTTCTTCCATATACATGTATAAAAAATTATAGATACTAAAAAATCAAAAATAATAATATTTCTAAGTGTTAATGTGATAAAAAGTCTGAAATATTGACTCACACCTTCCTCCACTCTTAGTGTTTAAAATATCTGAAAATGATCTAAACAATTCATATCCTTTGGAGATAGTCAAACAATTTTTTATTCTCTTATTTTAATTTTTCCTTATTTATATAATTGATATTTCTTTTTATAACTCATAATAATGTGTAGTATTGTTGAGGATTTAACTATTTTAGAGAATAATTATATTTTCTCAAAGACAATGTTGAAAAAGATAAATAACGAGAAAAAAATGATGAAGATATTTTACCTATCATGAATATTGGAAGCATGGTCATTATATCTAAATACACAACAATAAATAAGGTAGATATGTAATGCATGATGATAAATAAATAGTTCAATCTAACAAAAAATGGACATTAATTCTAACTATATTGGTTCAATACATTCAATATATCAGGAGGTATATGTAAATTCCCTCTAAAACTACCCTAATGAAGATCCAAGCACTAATAAGACTTAAAACATGTTAGTTTATTTTTAAATGTATGCGTTAAATGATTTTATTCACGTGTCTTCCAACAAATTATTTTCTATTGTCTATGGTATGGTTAAATGTAAGAGGATGGGATCAATCAACTTAAAGGGAAGTCAAAAGTATTTTATTATTCTATAAATTATAATATTCTGTCATTTGAAAATATATCCAAGAATATTCATCCAATTTCATCAATAAAATATTCCCAATAATAAATGCACACCAAATTATATCAGTAGTGATTCAAAATAATGATAAAAGGATCATTATACTAAATTATTTTATAGGAAAATTCATGATTTAAGGGATAAATTTTAAACAACATTGATGTCACAAAAGAAGAATTGGATATTAAATAATGGAATATTAAATAGTTTTACATTAGGAACCTAAAAAATTTAAATATTAATGAATAATAATGTTGAATTAATTATTGATGGTTTATAAAAAAATTTGGTACAACCGCGAAAGTGGCACACGATGCGAGGAAGAAACTTACTTTTTATTACAATCCCTTGGACTTGACCCCGCGACCTTCCCCTCACCCCCAAACCCTTACCACCCCACCACCAATGGTGGGGCTAATTATTGATGGTTTATACTTATTAAAGTCTAGTGAAAATGAAAAAATAATTCTCAACATGTTATTTATTGACCATGAGAAAATGTTATACTACCTTGAAGGATATTATAATATGTTTTCAAAAGGAATAGATGAACAATGAGCTTCATTCCTAGATATTTACAAGGATTATTAATGAGTAAAATGTCCTTTTTAATATGAATAATTGAACATGAAAAATTTTATGGTCTCTTATAACTATCTATGAAAAATACTATCATGGATTAGATTTTTAATAATTTACCAAAATCTATTTTCCTGAATACTGTATGATTCAAAAATATTTTCATAGGTACTAATGAATAAAATTGAGGATAATCCTACCACCATCTACATGTGGATATAATAATGAGAGCTTATGAAAGTTCACCATGTTATTCAAAACTAGCATAAAATATATCTCAAATATAGCATGATTTTAAATTCATACAGTGAGATGAATATGAAAGATAAAAAACATTAGTGGGACAATGTGGGAGCTGTAACGGGTTCCTAAATTGTACATTGGATTGTTCATATATTCCGTATAATTAAAAATCATAGTGAATTCTCATAAATGGGGGGATCCGAAGATGAAAAATAAAAGAAAATAATATAACATGAATAAGAGGAGATACTCATGCTTCATAATATAAAAAATATGTATATAATTTTATATTCATGATGAATAGAGTATCTTGATTAAGAATATTATCTCAATAATTAATTTAAAATTGGATATGTTAGGATATCTATATAATTAACTTACATATTATATACCATATTTTTATTTTGAAAGAAAGTAAATGATGGTGATCTACTGTCTTTGGGTGGGACAGAATAAATTGTGTATCATATCATAAATTAACAAATACATGTAATTAAAAAAATACTAGTTTTATCTCATATTTTAGAATTTCAAATTATATTAACTGATGAATATCAACCATGTTGACGTTTTATATGTTTTTAAATATGGACAATGAGAAGTTGAATGTATATTTTCATTTATTCTCAACATGGATATCTATACTCATATCAATTGAAGTGATTCCATGACATTATAATCATGAGGATTGGAAATATAAGGGGGGATTGGATAATGTTAAATAATATTCCAAAAATAATTATCTAAAACCAGTATGATAATTCTAGAATAAACATGATTAAAATGTTACATAAAAGGTATATATTATTTATATTCTCATCGATTCTAATAAAATATAAAAGTCTAATATTTAAGGAGTGAACATTATCTCAATCAATGAAAAAAAATTGAATGTTAAAAATACATGTTTACGATTAAATGATTCTTTATAAATGTTCTTGAATGTTTTTTAGATGTTTGTTTTAATATGTGATGGAGTTTTAGGTTGATTAATACTATAAAAGTTTTTTATCAAAACTGGCGTCTTCATCTTGGAATACAGTTGGATAGTACATGAGGGGAATTTTGTGAGTTGTCATTTCTTTTGGTATCAAGATTTATTGAAAATGGAATTTTTTTTAATCTAAATAAAATCATATTCCTTTTCCCACTGAGCATCGATCATGACATTGACTGATATGGTTACTGAAATATTTCTGAATTTTTTTTAATAAACTATTATTTAGAAAACATTTATGGTCAATGAGTGGGAAAATTGTGTGAATGGTTGATGAAATAGGTGAAGAATATGTATTTTTAGAAATGTATTTTTATAACATTTCAATTAGGGTAATGAAAAATAATAAAAATGGGGAGGTCATTGGGGTCAATTTTTATGTATTGTATTTTTTCCATTGGTTTTGAACTAATTTCAATATTTTCATATTGAATTGAAGAAGTGTTATGGATTCTTATTTTAATAATAAAAACATGATGAATAAGTTAACATGGTTTGGTAGACATGATTTTAGTTGATAATATGTGAAACGTATATTAGAGTAGAGGATTACAATTTTTTGAAACATCTTTTTTGAAATCGGAGTGTAATTTCATTGAGTTGTTTTTTAAATTAAATAATTAAGATAAATTATTTTTAGATTTTCTATATAACAGATCCTCAGTGGAAGTGAGATTTCATATAATATTATTATCTGAACTATGCTTACATGGGATAATCTTATAATGACTATTATTTTGTAGGATATGATTCAATATGATAATAATTCATTAATGTATTATCTCTACAAATAGACTTCATAAAGTCCTGATGACCTTTTATATGTGAATCATAGATATTCCTATTGGTATGACAAAAAATATTCACGGGAAGAACGTATCGACCATGAGTATATGAATGGAACATTCACGAGCGTTGGTCAAGAAATATTCACTATAAGGAAGGAGGATAAAATTTTAGTGTCATAAGGATGAAGGAGATATCAGAATTTTATATATTGATCATGATTTCAAATAAAGATTGGAGATACCTTCCATGATTATATGGAGTGGTCATTCATATTGCTTACCACAAGTTTTTTCAATCATTCACATGTAGGATGAATGCGTGATATTGAACAACAGTCAGTATTTTAGAAATATGTTGATAAAAGGAGAGCTTTATTTGGGAAGATCTAAATAATAACATAAAATAAAACATGTTTGTATTGCATGATTTATGATAAGTTTTGTGATCAATTTTACATGATTATGAATCAATGAATATTCCAATGTCACATTCTTGTATTATTATTTTCATGGTTATCTTAAAATCGGTAATATTAATCATGAGGAAATGAGATAGGTTGTATAAGTTTTGAGTAATTATGGTGAATTATTACTACATTTTATTAGGGATATTGAATCTAGTGAATCTAGAATTATTCTTCATTAAAAGAAAAGTATGATACATTATTTCATCATATAATAGGAGGACATAATGAGAGCTTAATAAAGATATTTTTCCACCTGAATATTTAAAATGGGAAATTACATGATTTTATATTTATAATGTTGTACATTTCATGAAAATAATCATTGAATGAATAATGGATATGATTTAATGACTCATTAGTGATAAAACTTTTCCAACATAAAGAGGTAATAGTGACTATTGTTCAAGAGACGTTATAAGGAATCCATGATTCATGAGAACTAGTACCATAGTATAAATGTATTAAAATTATCATTAAATGAAGGATATGTTTAAAATATAGACGAATCTGTGTTATTTACTATATATTAACATACAGTTATGTTATAATATCTATTATTATAGGATAAGTTATTGCCAAATATTCTAGAATTTCAAATGAGCAGAATATTTTAGTTAAAATTGTGGATATAGTGAAATATATTAAATTGTGTGGTCCATGGGATTTGAATTTATAATAATAATAGTTTTCCAAATTATGTGTTCACATTGAATATTGGTTACAGAAATAATGAATATATAGGGGAAACATAATAAGAACTACAAAAAAATTGTTATATAAAATATTTTTGGTTGATGATGAAATGTATTTGAGAAGTTTGGCACTACTATACATGAAAAAAATATTCTGGTTTCATGAAGCAGAATATTTGACTCAATTGTATTCCATATTTTTTGGAGAAGAATATAATATGTGAGTTATTGTTGTTTACACCCATAAAATATACTAAGAAGAAACAAGTAATGTGGGGATTTTTTCACTAGAATATTAGGAAGAGTTAGATGAGTTGATGATATGGATCTCATAATGAATAAGGTGGTGTACATTTTTACATACAAATATTGAATAAAGATATTACTTCTAACGAAAGATAATAATAATTAGAGTCAATTAATTGTTCAAAAATTTAAATAAATGGAGTAAGTCAATATATTTCTTTGAATAGGATAAAGGGGGATTTTAGGGTATTCTATAAAATGGAAAAAGAAGATAATTTGTTTCCATTTAGCTATTAAAGTGAAAATAAGACAATAAACAGGAGTTGAAAAATGATGTATAGAAATAATCAAAAATATCCCCATCTGGTGGGGGACTTTATAATGCTATAATGAACACAAATATTCTTTGGATATTCTATATTGTCATTATAAATAACTCAAGGGAATATTATTTCTAAAAATCTTTCACTAGTCTAAGAATTCATGATTTCTGTCACGACCCGTCCTTGAGGCCCGTTCCGTGACAACCCCAAGCCCGCCTTCCATAGGCCAAGGGATGGAGACTAGAACCAAAGGCATAAATCTCGATAAAAGGGAAAACATTTCCTTTATATAAGAAAATAAACAACATAGAGTATGAAAGATGAAGTAAACACTAAGTAAACTGAGTACAAAAGTAAGTGTTAAAAAGTAGATGGGTCAGAATACAAACCCAACTGAAAGTACAGTTAAACTGAAAAGAATGTGAAGCAGCAGCAAATTAAATCAGCAACCACTGAGTCGTCCTCCGGCTATCCCACCTGAAGGGTGG
The DNA here is from genome assembly GCA_963277665.1 of Viscum album. Lineage (NCBI taxonomy): Eukaryota > Viridiplantae > Streptophyta > Magnoliopsida > Santalales > Viscaceae > Viscum > Viscum album. The sequence continues at coordinate 1,553,151,917 of OY728121.1, read as the reverse complement.
GTACAGATGGTCTCCTTACCTCCTCGGGTCCGGCCGTCTGCTCCATGTACGTCCTACCTGATAGACCACCTCAGTGTACCATCCCACTCCACAAGCCTCAACCACGATCAGCATTTTCCATCATCTGCAACCAACACAACATAGTGCGGGCATGGCTCGTGCAGGGGTGAGTATACGATACTCAGTAGGGACCCTGAGACCCCCAAATGTCTCCCAGAATCCACAAAGGATAAACCACAAATGAAGGATACAAACACGAAGTGTCAACTAACCCTACTTAGGTATATGACCATACATATACCTAAGTCATCAATTCCAGTTCGGCTCCAGCTCACGAGCCCAAGGACAACCCAGTCCACACTGGAAAGCAAGAAAATCATATCGAATATAATGAATGGAAGTCAAGACTCATCTCACATAGGTATACTACTAACGAAGAGGGTGGATATGATTAGATGTAGCCTCTGAATCATCTCCTCTGCCGAACCCACGTAGGATCCAAGTACAAAAGTCATCGCTACCGAACCCACATTGGATCCAAGTATTGTAACCATCACGGCTGAACCCACGTAGGATCCTAGTACAGTTGTCATCACTGCCGAACCCACAGAGGATCCATGTACAGTCGTCCTCACTACCGAACCCACGTAGGATCCAAGTACAGTCGCCATCACTTCCAAACCTGTTGAAAGTGGGTTCCCTAGACCCAACATGTTTTGTACATTGATTACTGTTACATGTATTCAGTTTGTTATTATACATGTTTTTATCTTTCCATGATAGTGTAAATAATTTTGCATCCATTTTATTAATGGAAATATCCTTATATTACCTGTCGCATAAAATGGATATAGCGGGTCCCAGGCTATAATGAGAATCCTGAGATGCCATGACAGTAATCGTAAAGTAACGTCCTATGGTCCAGTTACATCATTCTGAAAGGACACAGATGATGTGTGACCATCTGGTGTTGGGGCTCATAAGCATTGAGACTTCTTCTCATGAAGTTCACACTTGATGATCTCTAGCTATTGAGATTATGAGGACAGACCTGCTTTATAGGATCGCCACATGTTTCTTGTGCCATTGGTCATTCCTATATACAAACATGTGTAATGGTCTCCTGACTTGAGATCATTATCAATGAATTTCAATTAATTACGTACATTTGATATAAGGCGAAACCCATGGTGAGAAGTCATGGTGAGGTAGTTTATATCGGGTACGTCATTAATGGCATGGCATTGATTTAATGATCGAGAAAGGATTTGTCGCTTCCGAGTTTAGGAAGAGATATCTCAGGCCTAGTTGATTAGGATGGTTGCACCTTCATTAAGTCCAAGGCCATGGTAGTCAAAGGTAAGACCGTCTAGAAAAATAAACAATCAAAATAAATCAAATAAATAATGATGACACTAGTATGCATTCTGCTTTATTGAGATATCGATGACGAAGAGATTATATTACACGGATTGTGTTCGTAGGAAAGGTAGTTTTTGCTTTGACTTTGCCTTATCTCTGTAGGGGCCTCGATGGGTTGCTAGACCCCGCTCTAGGTCGGTGATTTTATTCACGCTATTGAGATAAGGGCCTAGAGGGTCACACACAATAGCACCTTGAGAATCTTCCCTATTCTGGGAATAGGAATTTATAACTTGGCGGGCCCCGCCAAAGGGGCCAAGCACTATCCAAGATCTATGGATCACCAAAGAATAAATAAATTCATTAATTATTCGAGTTTAGAATAATTCGTTGAATTTATTTATAACATGTATTTACGAGTTATATAGTAAATACACGTATTAATATTATTTTACTGGATTTAAATATCCTAGGTTCGTTTAATATTACCAGGAGGAATGAGTCAACTTAAATACTCAAATTTATCATGTAATATATTTATATATTACAAGCAAGTGATAAATTGTAAATATTATTTATGGCATAATTTTATTTGTCATAAATAATTAATTATTTATATTGCTTATATAGCGGACGTCTATTACACGGGGCACGAGAAACTATACCGCATGTTTTAACACTCCCTATATTAGTGAGAGATATGCTCTCCCACCATTACTATTCATGTGTCAAGATTGAGAGCATCTCTTTCCTCCTGGAACTTAGAGAGTGAGTCTCTCATGAAAAGAAGGATCTTCAAGATAATCCATCCCGGATCGAACCTTCCTCCTTTGCGGTGATCATCACAGCGGTGAAGTGTGCGTCAAAGATCCACGCTAGCACCCGGGTCTTGACGAATGGCGCGCGAGTAGATTTGCGAGGCTTGTGTGGACAATATAGAGGGCTTCGACGTTAGAGTCTTCGAGCAACGATCGCCGGCTTCCTGCATGTCAATTATGAACAAGGTCAATGTTCAAGTTTAAATTTTGTGTTCCTTAAGAACCATGTGAGATCCTCAGACCATGCTGGGACATGATCACCGGAGTTGACAGGGTTATGTCACTCAGGTGAAGCAGGAAAATTTTATAATACCGGCCCATCGGCTTCCGCTGCGTAGTCCCGGTACCAAACAGTGGTATCAGAGGGAGCGCATGTTTTTTCTAAGTCAAAAAACATTAAAATGCATTAAATTTATTTGTGGGGTGTTAAAATGGTTTATTTGGATTCGACCGTGCATCTTTTAGATTTTGAATGATCATGATACGATCATTTGAAAAAATTTATCGGATCGACATCGCAAGTTTTTGTTCAATTGATGTTTATCTCAAATTGAGAATTAACATCAAAAATATTTTTAATTATAAAATTTTATAATAAATATTTTATTATGTTTATAATAAATATTTTATTATATTTTTATATTAATAAAATATTTAATGGAAGAAGACCATGACCCCTAATGGGGGTCTTCCTCCTTTTATTTTATAAAAAAGGAGAGAAGAAAAGAACCCAAAATGGGGTCATCACCATTTATTTAAAAAAAATAATAGAGGGGATGGATTTTGTCTAAAGGACAAAAATAATAAAAGAGAAAAAAAGGGAGGAAGACCCCTTTGGGGTCTCCTCACACGACACACCATGGTAGACCGAACCCTAGGGCCTCCCTCTTCCCCCTCCGCCGGACCTTCTTCACCATGCCACCGCCGGCCAGCAACCCACCTCGCGCCGGAACCCCCTCCGTCGGACCAGCCTGCTGTGCCGCGCCGGTCCCCAAGCCCCACGCCGGCCTCCTCCCTTTGCGCTGGCATCCTCGCCTCTGCCACGTGCACACCGGCTACCCCGACCCCAAGCCGAGCCGCCTCCGGCCGGCTGCCACCCTCCGCTTCGCCGGACCGCCCTACCCAGCGGCCTCCGAGCCACACGCCGGCTTCCGAGCCCTCTCCATGCCTTCTCCAGCCGGCTCTCGGAGCCTCACTGGCCTCCTCCTCTGGGTTGCGCTGGACCGGTTCCGTTCGTCCGCCCCGGACTCTTGCTGTCTTCCTCCGAACTGGTTCTGTTCGGCCAACCCGAGCTCGTACCAAACTAGACAACAGCTTCGCCGGCTCGCCGGACTAGTGGGCTTCCAACTAAGTGGTTGGACGACCTCTTTTCCGTCCTCCTACCACCCCCCTCGCACTATTCCGGAAGTTGCAGCCACCACAGGAATCGTTGGAAGCCACGGTCACGCCACGGTCACACCACGGTCAAGCGGAGGTTCCAGGACGACATCTTGTGGCAGTATGTAGTCCCGCCAGACACCTCACCGGGTAGAGGTAACCCTGAACTGAATTAATTTTAATTAATTGAGTTTTTTAAATTTAATTAATATGAATTAATTTAGGGTTTTATATTCTTTTAATCTGAAATATTAATTTCATTTAATTTTAAGAATTAAATTAATGGTTTAATTTAATTTAATTTTTTGAATTAAAATTAAATTAAACAAAAGGAACCAAAAAAATATATTATTTGAATTTAATAAAATTCATTTAATCTATTAGAACAAACTCGCTTAACTTAAATTTATTTCAATTTAATTTTTATTGCGGTTTTACCCCAACTGGTCTTGAACTATTGACAGAACTGTTTGTTTCTGACATGTATTCATTAATTTAATTATTTACTCAATGCGTGCGATGATTGTAATATTTAATTAGATAAATGATGGTCTACGAATCTTCTTTTAATTAAAATATGTATAAGGGCATGCTTGTCTATTTCATTGGTTGTATTATTTACCCTAGAGCCCCTCACCTACGTGCGAGTATATTTGTAATTATTCGGTGACGATCCGAGAGGCAGTCGCCGCCAAGTTGAGGTGGTAGTCCAGACAGGAGTTGGGCGCTTTTCACTGGGGCTAGGAGCGACACGAGTCATGTATCGACTCAAGTATGGATGCCCCTAGGTGATGATTGATCAAGTTATCGATCAATCATTATAGAATTCTCATGACCAGTCCGAATACATTATTTTCTTTATGCACCATTTTTTATTTTATGCACCTACATGATTATTTCATGATCACATAGGATAGTAAACAAGATAAAATTCATAAAGTTGTGACGAATATTTTTCTATTACATGTTCAGTTGTGAGGAAAACAACCCTATTTGAACATAATAAATAAAAAAAGATTATATTCGTCAATTAATATTAAGAAATCCCTCATAGATATATTAAGTCCAAAATGACTTCCATTTCTCACATCTAAACAAAACCGGCTATTTGGGTGCTCATCAGCCTCAGTTGAGAGTGCCTCTTACTATCAGGGCGTTTTCATGTGAGAAATGGGCCGACTTAACTAAAGTGAGTAGTCAAGGATTAGCATTAGCTAACTTTCTATCACTTTAGAGGCATGTGGTTGAGGGAATCATGTTAAGATTCCAAAATCTTGTACTTTACTCAACTACAAAAGGAACCACAAGAACAAGTGGTTGGCCAGCATAGCGCCTACCTTGAAACCCTCCAAGTAATGTCATAGCCCTAGATTGTAGACTACGAGGGAGGTTTCGAGGATCCTTTCCACTAGAATGCTCAAGTGATAGAGTATTCCGAATCTAATAGTGAGGGCGGTTAAGGTTTGTTAAAATAGTGGGAGACATTAAATGATATAATAATTTATCAATCATAAAATGTCAGAAGGTAATCAAGACAAAGTACTAACTGCTAAATGTTTATCTGATGTAGATTCAAAATAGAAATCACCAACACCACTAGTACATTATCACTGCGATCGATCTTGGATAAAGAAAATATCCTGACAAGCAATAGCTTCCAAGAGTGGTACAGGTGCTTACTCATAGTACTAAGCCTAGAAAGGAAGTTATATGTGTTGTAATCCCCAATTCCTACTGTGCCTCCTCAGGGAGAAATCAAGAGAAAAAAAGATAAGTCGAAAAAGCATGTAGATGATGCACTTGATGTACAATGCATCATGTTGTCATCCATGTCCAGTAAATTGCAAAAAATGCATGAGGAAGAGGACGCCTACAAGATGCTTTCACATCTCCAAGAACATTATGACGAAAGGGATGGGCATGAAAGGTATGAGATCTCAAGTGCGCTTTATAAGTGCAGACTAGCAGAAGGGAACCATGCCAGTCCTCACGTACTCAAGATGATTTGGAATATTGAGAGGCTTGAAGTCCTTGGGTTCAAACTGAACAAAGAACTAGAAGTGGATCTCATTCTTGCCTCTTTACCATCAAGCTTCTTGACATTCATTGTTAATTATAATATTAATGATATGAAAAAGTCACTCCGAAATCTTTTGGCTTTAGTTCTCCAAGCTGATAAGGAAATGAAAAACACCAATTCAACGATCCTTATGGTGAACAAGAAAAAAAGGGCCAGGTAAAGGGGTCTAAGGACAAATCAAGGCCAATGACACCAATGCATCGTCCTGAAAAGAAGCCAACGATTTAGAGGAAATGTAATGAGCAGGAAGCTGTCTGCTTTGGATGTGGCATAAAGGCCACTGGAAGAAGAATTGCAGAGATGGGAAGAAGAAGCAAGCTGATGCTTCTGATTCAGGTATTTTTGTCATTGAATTCAATCTATCCTTATCTATAAGTTGGGTATTGGATACGGCATGTGGCTCACACATTTGTATTTATATACAGGACCCAAGTAGGTTTAATAAGATTACAAAAGGTCAAGTGGATCTCCAAGCTGCAAATGGTGCAATTCTGGCAGCCTTGGCAGTGGGAGACTATCACTTGACTTTACGAACAGGTTTGGTTCTTGTTTTAAACAATTGCTATTATGTATCTTCTGTTACCAGAAACATTATCTTTGTGTCATGTTTATACACTATGGGTTTTTATTTCAAGTTTGGTAATAAATGTTGTCTCTTTTATAGGGATAACATATGTTATGGTATGGCACATCTTAATAATGGTTTATATATACTAGAACTAGAAAACTCAGTAATGGCTATCAATGAAAAAAACAACCAACATGACTCAAATAATACCCGCCTATGGCTCTTCACACTTGGTCATGTAAACGAGAAGCGATTACGAAGATTACATCAAAAAGGGTATCTAGACTTGGTATAGTTAGAACCCTTAGATGTATGTCATGCTTTTTTACAAGTAAAGATGACCAAAGCACCTTTCTCAGAAAAGGGAGAAAGATCCAATGTAGTTCTAGAATTAATACATACTGATGTATGTGGTCCATTTCCAGTAGAGGCAAGGGGTGGTTTTCTATACTTCATTACTTTTACTGATGAATATAGTAGGTATGGCTATATCTAATTAATGCGGTATAAGTCATATTCCTTTTGTTTCTTTAAGGAATACCAAAATGATGTAGAAAACTAACTTGGTAAGAAGATAAAAGCACTTCACTCAGACCGAGGTGGAGAATATCTTAACCAAGTGTTCATTGATCACATGAAGGAGTGGGGGATAGTATCCTAACTCACTCCTCCTTATACACCACAATGGAATGGTGTTAGTGAAAGGAGGAATAGTACCTTGCTTGACATGGTCAGATCAATGATGAGTCATACAACTCTTCCATTATCTTTTTGGGGATATGCCATACAGACATCATCATATACCATTAACCAAGTACTAACTAAAGCTACAGATGGGATTCCATATCCGTTATGGTATGGAAAGAAACCCAATCTGACACACATGTGTGTGTGGGGGTGCAAGGAATTTTTCAAGACTTTACCAAGTGAAAAATTAGAATCCAGAAGAACTAAGTGCGTCTTTATAGGTTATCCTAAGGAAACTAGAGGATACTACCGATATAACCCTTTAGATAGAAAAGTCATTTTGGAAAGATATGCCACATTTCTAGAATGTGATCACATTTCTCCTGGAAATAGTGGGAGAAAGATTGAATTTGATGAATTTAATGCTCCAAATGCACAAGAGTTTATAGAGGAGCAATCTCCACAATAGCAAGTGGAAGAAGAAATTGTTCCTGAGATACAGATACTACATAGGTCTACGCGAGAGGCTAGAGAACCAGAGCGTTACAGTTTTCTTATCACCGAGTCTGGTGACACAATAATCCTTGAGGATGATGAACCTCTAACATACAAGGAACCAGTAGAAGGAAAATAAGCTTCTACATTGCAAGAATCCATGAATTATGAGATAGAGTCCACATACCAAAATCAAGTTTGGATTTTGGTAGACCCTCCAGCTGATGTAAAACCCATTGGTTAGAAATGGGTATTCAAGAAAAATCTGGACATGGATGGTAAGTTTAATACCTTTAAAGCAAGATTTGTTGCAAAGGTTTTTAGACAACGTCTAGGCATTGACTATGATGAAACCTTCTCACCAGTGGAAATGCTTAAATCCATCAGAATATTGCTTAAAATAGCAGCCTTTCATGATTATGAAATTTGGAAAATGGATGTCAAAACGTTTTTTCTAAATGGGAAGTTGGATGAAGAAATCTATATGACTCAACCCGAAGGGTTTGTTAAGTCAAATAATGCCAATAAATTATGAAAGTTGCAGAAATCCATTTATAGATTGAAGCATGCATCAAGATCATGGAATGTACACTTTAATGAGACCATAAGAGATTTTGGTTTTGTCAAAAAATGAAAGCGAGCCTTGTGTCTATAAAATGGTTGAAGGGAATGTTATCATTTTCCTAGTTTTATATTTTGATGACATATTAATCATGGGAAATGAGGTGCAAGTCTTACAATCAGTTAAGTCTTGGTAAAATGAATGATTCTCCATGAAAGATTTTGGTGAAGCCGCCTACATCCTACGGATCAAGATCTATCGAGATAGATCTCAAAGGATGATTGGCCTAAGTCAAAGTACATATATTGACAAGGTACTGAAAAGGTACAATATGGAAGAATCCAAGAAAGGATTGTTACCTATGTCACATGGTGTAAATCTCTCCAAGAAAATGTGTCCACAAACACAGGAGGAGATTGACAGAATGAGTAGAGTCACTTATGCTTCGGTCATGGTTTCTATCATGTATGGCATGCTATGTACTAGGTTTGATGTTGCCTTTTCTTTAAGCATGGTGGGTAGATATCAAGCCAATCCAGGAGAGCTACACTGCACAACTATTAAAACTATCCTTAAGTACTTGAGGCGTACTAAGGATATGTTCCTAGTGTATGGAGGAGATGAGGAACTAGTCGTGAGGGGATACACTGATTCTAGTTTCCAGACAGATCATGATGATATAAAATCGTAGTCACGCTACATCTTTTGCCTGAATGGTGGTGCAGTGAGCTGGAGAAGCTCACAGGAAGCTGTGGTTGGTGATTCTATAGTAGAGTCGGAATATATTGCAGCTTCCGATGCGGCAATGGAAGCAGACTAGATACGTAGCTTTATCTCAGACATTGGTGTGGTACCTAGCAGTGTAGACCATGTTCCAGTATATTGTGATTATACTGCTGAAGTGGTGCTTTCCAAGGAGCTCAGGTCTCACCAGAGGACAAAGCATATTCTTCTAAAGTTTCATCTCTTGAGGGATTTTAATCAAAGAGGTGAAGTGACAGTTAGCAGAGTAGCCACATAGGACAACGTGGCAGACCACCTGACTAAAGACATTTCTCAAGAGAATCATGATTCACATGTGAGAGATAGCGGATTGAAACCTGTTAGCAGTTGGCTCTAGTGCAAGTGGGAGTGTTGAAAGTGGGTTCCCTAGACCCAATATGTTTTCTACTTTTACTACTGTTACATGTATTCAGTTTTTTACTATACATGTGTTTATCTTGCCATGATAGTGTAGATACTTCTGCATCCATTTTATTAATGGAAATTTCCTTAGATTACCTATCACATAAAATGGTTATAGCAGGTCCCAGGATATAATGAGAACCCAGAGATGCCATGACAGTAATCTTAAAGTAACTTCCTATGGTGCAGTTACATCATTCTGAAAGGACACAGATGATCTCTGACCATCAGGTGTTGGGGGCTCATAAGCATTGAGACTTATTCTCATGAAGTTCGCACTTGATGATCTGGAGCTATTGAGATCATGAGCACAGAACCACTTAATAGGAACACCACATGTTGCAGGTGTCATTGGTAGTTCCTATCTATGGACATGTGTAATGGTCTCCTGACTTCAGATCATTATCAATGAATGTCATTTTCTTAGGTACATTGGATATAAGGCGAAAACCATGGCGAGAAGTCACGGTGAGGTAGTTTATATCGGGTACGTCATTAATGGCATGGCATTGATTTAATGATCGAAAAGGATTTATCGCTTCCGAGTTTAGGAAGAGATATCTCGGGCCTAGTTGATTAGGATGGTTACACCTTCATTAAATCCATGGCCATGGTAGTCGATGGAAATACCGTCCGGACAAATAAACAAACAAAATAAAGAAAATAAAGAATGGTGACACTAGTATGCATTCGTCTTTATTGAGATATCGATGACGAAGAGATTATATTACACAGACTGTGTTCATAGGAAGGAAGTCGTTGATTTGACTTTGCCTTATCTCAATAGGGGTCTCGATGGATTTCTAGACCCCGCTCTAGGTCGGTGATTTTATTCACTGCTATTGAGATAAGGCCCTAGAGGGTCACAGTAAATAGCACCATGAGGATCTTCCCTATTCTGGGAATAGGAATTTAGAACTTGGCGGGCCTCGCCAAAGGGTCCGAGCACTATATAAGTTCTATGGATCTCCAAAGAATAAATAAATTCATTAATTATTAGAGTTTATAATAATTTGTTGAATTTATTTATAACTTGTATTTACGAGTTATATATTAAATACACATATTAATGTTATTCGACTGGATTTAAATATCCGAGGTTAGTTTAATATTAGCAGGGGGAATGAGTCGAGTTAAAGACTCAAATTTATCATTTAATATATTTATATATTACAAGTAAGTGATAAATTGTAAATATTATTTATGGTATAATTTTATTTGTAATAAATAATTAATTATTTATATCGCTTATATAGAGGACGTCTATTACACGGGGGTCGGGAACCTATACCGCGTGTTTTAAGACTCCCTATATAAGTGAGAGGGATGCTCTCCCACCATTACTATTCATGTGTCAAGATTGAGAAAATCTCTCTCCTCCTGGATCTTAGAGAGAGAGTCTCTCAAGAAGAGAAGTATCTTCAAGTTAATACATCTCGGATCGAAGCTTCCTCCTTTGTGATGATCATCGCTGCGCTGAATTGTGCGTCGAAGATCCGCGCTAGCACCCGGGTCATGACAAACTGCGCGCGAGCAGATTCGCGAGGCGTGTGTGGATGATCTAGAGGGATTCAATGTCAGATTCTTCAAGCAACAATCACCGGTGCCCTTCATGTCAATTCTGAACAAGGTAAATGTTCAAGTTTAATTTTTTTACTCCTTAAGAACCTTGCATGATCCTCGGACCATACTGGGACAAGATCACCAGAGTTGACAGGGTTATGTCACTCCGGTGAAGCAAAAAAAAATTAAAATCCCGGCCCACCGGCTTCTGCTATGTAGTCCCTGTACCCAACAAAACCCACGTAGGATCCATGTGCAGTCTCCATCGTCGTCGTAGTCACTGCTATCTCTAAGGTTCCCGCACACATCATGCTTGATTCTGGGGGGGTCCCCTCCACGATCCAAGGGGGTCAATACATAAACTATCATGAAGTACATAGTTGATGTATCACAAATTTTCTTCACGTCAAAAGGAACTAAACGCGACAGACGGCGCGTCAATCGGACGCTCGGTCTGAGAGTTATTGTCTTTTTTGTCCTAGGGGCCCGGTTGGTTTTTAAGCTAAAACCAACCCAACCATACTCTAGTTGCTTCCAAACCTCAAGCGGAGTAATCCAAATGAACTGTCTCAGTAAGAGTAATTCAATGTAATTGACGGCACGTTATTCGGACATCCGGTCTTTAAGTTATAGGCATTTCCAATCCAAGGCCCTGTTGGTTTCGGGTTCGAACCAACCCGGCCATACCCAAACTTCACTGAAACCTTGAGGGTAATATACCTTAAATACCTTCTCGATCCAAGGATCCCAACTCAACTAACGGTGTGTCGATCAGAGGGATGTAGCCAAAGATATTGGCGTTTGAATGAAACTATCCGAAAAATAGGGGGTTTGGGCCCGGTCTGACCCTGCCCAATACGACCTGGGTCGGCCCGAACCGGGTCGACCCGACCTTGGTCTAGGTCTGGCCCATTTGGGAGCTGTACGGCCCAACTAGCACGGCCTGTCCCGGCGGCGCGCGGCCCAGCACGGCGGGGCGCGGCCCGGCCCGACCGGCCACGACTCGGCTCGTGGCCGAGCGGGGTGCAAAGGGGGTCTCCGCCCCCTTGATTCTATAACGGCGGACCCTATGGGGTCCCCCTTAGGCGCTGGCCAGAGGTTTCAACCCCCTGGTTTTTTCTGGAAAATAGCCGGCCATTATGGCTGGCTGGTTTAGCCGTCGCTGGACCCGCGGGGGTCCCGCCTCATAGAGCGCTAGCGGCCGGTTGTCTGGCCGCCGCTGTTGGACCGCCGCGACCTTAGACCGCGGCCCTTATTTGACCGGCGCGGCGTCACGGAACCTCGCCCCTCAGTCGCGGCCCGCTTCAGTCGCGGTCCTCTCCTTCCTCGCGCGGTGCAACGAAACCACCCCTCCTTCACCTCGATCATCAATGTTTATCAACAAGAAAACGGGGAGGAGAAATTGGTCGTGTTTGTGCGGTCTGATCTCCTCCCATTACGTCGGTAACAAGCGACCAAATTAATCAACGATGAACATTAAATTAAACTTGAACGATGATTTCCCCTACCTTGATAAACGATGTCATTTTCCGGTGATGCGGAAGATGGCATCGCGGGGTGATGTTTCAAAGACGGCGTTGGCGTGCGTCCAAGGAGGGGATGACGTCTCACACTAACTGTGAAGAGAAGAAGGAACGACAAGCCGTCTCTCTTTGTGATGATGACGTTCTTCGTCGAAGGGTGAAGTTCTTAAAAGGGACTTAGAGCTCTCTCCCCCAAATCCTCACACAACAACCAACTAAAATAAAATAAGTTCTCCCCTCATTTTTTTATTTTTCCATGAATTTCAAAACTCCAAATTCAAAAATAAATCACCTAATTAATTAAACATGAGTTGTCTAATTAATTGGGTGTTATGTTGGGATGTTTAATGACGGATAGAGCGAGGAGTTACTCACATAAAGGGGGAGTTAGGGAGTTAGGTAATGTGAAGGTTTGGGCTTGTGTTGGCCCCACCTCACCTTTATCCTCTCAAGGGTAGTTAGTAACTAGTGGGTCCCACCCCAACTCCCACACCTAGGATCTAACCACTTAGAAAAAGAAATAAAATTCTAACACAATTTTATTTTACTTTTTATTTAATCCACATTATTTTATCAAATCCTCCCGAGAAGATGCATCTTCGGTAAAGGTCCTCTTAAGAAATTACCGGTGTTGCAGTTCCATCGGTGCCCTCGGATTTCAATTCCGAGCATTGGTATAAAAGATAGAAAAACCCGCTCATTTGTTCCCGGAACGTACCCGAGATAAAATTCATAAATTGATTCCGGGCCTCGAAATCAGGTGTCGTCAGAAACTGCGTACTCGTAAAATCCCAACTAATTTGATAAAAAATATTCCTTTAAATTTATGGGTCTTTACAATTTCCTTCTATCCATATAAAAATTATGGGACCCCGTATTAGAATTTAATTTTTTTTCTAGGAAATCCAACTTAATAGGTACCTCATTTTTGTGGATAATTAATATATTTTTCCACATAAAACATAACAAGGACATAATTTTTTATTGATTAGTGATCTATGAAAAAAATTATTTTTCATACTTGTAATGATTTCATATACTTATAAACGAAATAAAAGGTAGAATAGGATAACTAGTATCCACTATGAATATTAGGTAGATGTATAAGAAGTATAAATTGGATGAAATTTCATCAATATATACACCCCATTCAATGTAGAAAATATCACAAATTGGTCATAAAAAACTCTCATTTCTTGGAAAGGACATTTTGATATGGACTTCATTAATATATCCATTATATTATACTTGTATAAAATAGACAATATCAAATCCTCACTAAAATAAACTTTTCTATTAATGAAGTTGTACATTATGTTAATATGATTTATCATTGAATATTTCAATTAATGATTTCAAAGGTAGATTATAATTTTTTACAAAACCATCAACAATTTTTATAAAATATTCCAAAACATTATATCACAATGGGACATCATCCATATAATATCCTTATGTGTTTAGTTTTGGTAACATTCATATCTTACATCAATATTAGATTGATTTAATTTTTCTTCTTAGAGTTATCATAAATTCCCATTCAATCAATAATAATGAGTCCCCAAATGAGTATTTTTTATCATAAATATATCATTCCAAATATATATCATTTTATCCATAAATATAAAATGATATACCATTTTTATACGTAAAATCAATATAAAGAGTATGTTTCTCATATCATTGGATTAGATTTACCACTATAATATGTAGATCTATAAGATTTCCTTGGAATTGTGGACATTTTATGATTAAAAAAATAACATCTGATTAAGACACCATCATATTGAGTGAGCTACTGATATTCAATATGAACATTGATTAACCCAATCTCCTTCCTACATAATCCGAGGATATCCTCCTTATAACCTCAATAATAGTGATTCCTATCTTGACTCAATCATAAAAAACCCCTTTAAAATATTTTTTCCATATATATCTTATGATATAATGTTTTAACCCACTATATTTGTTACATTAAGACCAAAATTTTAAATCATCACCCTAATAATTATCCTCATAAACTATCTTCTCATTTGAATAGTAAAATCCCCCATGATCATTCATTTTTCCTATAAATAATTATGTCAAAGATATACACTATTACTAGAAGAGTATTTATCTCCTCTCCCATAACATATATTTTAGAATCCACTTTTTGATTCATCAATTTTATGAATCATAAAATATTCTATATCATTGAATACAAAGATAATGGTGCATCTATTTTAAAATAAAACACCTTATCTACTGGGAATATAAAAAAACAAAACTTGAATACTATCAAGACCAACATGTGAATTGCCTCTCTACAAGCTTCAAATTGGTTCTGGATCCCAAATATATAGGGGCAAGAATGTGTGAATCATGAATCAACCATGAGGAAGACAATTTAATAAAAAATGGAATCCATAATAAAAGGAAAATTAATTAAATATAAATTGTTAAATTATTCAAAATAACTACATCTAGATATAATTTGATGATATATAGACATCCATGAATGGAAAGGGGAAACATAACAACCAAAACCAATATTTTGTTGGTCCACCACCACCCAGTATGTCCCAAGTCACCCACCCTCGTCCAATCATATATGAACCCATAAAATAATCCTAAGAGAACAAGAGAGCCTAATATAGATAAATGTTAGTTATAAACACCAAATTATACAAGAATTTTGTGGGATAATAAATATCATTATGATTTCACGCAATAGTATATGGGGATTCTTCATATTGAAATTAAAAAATGAAAAATTGGAGTATAACAAATAGATTACAAGGAATTACATTTCACAAAATTAAATTAACTCAATCAAAATCATATTATAATAAGGTATATTATAGAAAATAATTTTAAACATTTTTAAATAATTTTGGGAATCAAATGTGAAATAATGATATTATTTCATTGTTAATACAAATATTTATTTGAAAAAATTAATAAAATATTACAATATAAATTTAGATAAATCATCTGATAATGACATTTAATGGATTTTATAGGGTTTTATAGTAGTTAATTAAATATAATAAAAGTACATCTTGTCAATAATTAGTTCAATTAGGAAGGGAAAACAATGATGCATGGAAACTCTATTTCAGAATAATGATAAAAAATGATTTCATATATTGAGTAAAAAGTATGAGGATTTCATGTGTATAACCTAGATATGATATTAAGTCCAAAATAGTGTAATTAGTACAAAAATCATGATAGATTACCATGATTACATAAATTATGAATGGGTAACAAGAAACCCAAGTACATCTAAACCCTATTTACAAGATGCATTCGAATTGGGTGAAACATTCTTAATATCTATGAAATCACTAGTCACCATGTGAGACCACTAGTGGGGAAAAAATCTTGGTAATCTCTACCAACTAACAATTTTATCATTACCATTTGGAGGTGGTGATTGAGTTAAATATGTCACATGAATAAAAAGTGGGTCCTCAAAGTATCAACATGTGATCATTACTTCATAATTTCAAAAAATACACAAATCATGTCACATCCCCATCCATAAAATCCTCAAAGTTAAACACTTCTTTAACACCCATATATTAAAATCAAAAGATTCAATTGAGACTCATTAATGGATTATCAGAAGAGATAATCCTCAAAAACATTCAATCGAGCCACTACACTTCACCAAGTTCCAATTAAGGCCGTTATTTAAAATAACCTTTCAAAAGGGTAATCCTACATTTTTCCTTTCATAAATCAGTAAAACAATTATAAATGGTCCTTTAAACATATAATTTAAATAAATAGATACATTATTCTATAAAAATGTGGATATGAAATTAAAAATTATTGAATTCATTTAAAAATATGTGTATACAACATTTTATATGAAAAATTCATTGATTTCAAATAATAAATCATTTGAAAACATTTTACCTCAATATAAACCATATTCAAAAAAAATTGATAAATGCTTTAAAAAAGGTTGTTTTTCCTTTAATTAATCTAATGAATCCAAACAATGTGCAAAAAAATAATTGAATCAGATAATTTTAATTAAGACAATGAATTGAATTTCAGAAATAAAAAACTGGAAAAAACCTAACATTAAAAAATATCCTTTTAATATTTCAAAGAAGAAAAATAAAAACAATAATGGAAATAACCAAATATAATTAAGTGAAAGTAATGTATATAGTAGATAATTATATCGATTCCTTTCTAAATTATGCAGAATATGTTAAAAGATGATTTCACTAGAAAATATAGATCAACATTCATAGAAAATATATTAATAGGATGAAATACATGTATATTAATTCTATATAAAAATTGTGTCAAAATATTATGTAAATTAATAGAAAAAATATTGGGAATTTTAGGTATCAAACAGAACAAAATTGAGATGATTTCCCTCTACTGGTGAACACCAAATCAAGAATATATATCTATAAAGTAAAGAGATGACATCCTAGGATCAAAATTTCACGTAAAAATTCTTGGACCAAAAATTCCAAAGAATATTAAATCGCCTATGTAGGAAGGATGTAGAGACAATGGGAGATTATTTTTTGTGAATAAAAGTTCATACTAGAGGAGGAACATTGCTACTAACATTACTTTGATACGAAAAATATTTTCTTCATGAGAGAAATAATCATTAAGGGGTCTCCCAAGAACTATGTGTGTCAAATTAAATTTGAGGGAGAAGGTAAAATGAAATAAAGGGTGCTTTCAAGATGCATTAACAATCCTAACCTGATGTTACCTCACATCTAGCAAAACCACCGGCTAGATGGCTCCCCTCACTAGTAAGCGAGTGGATACAATAGAAATTGTTTCCCTCAATATAGCCAGACAAATAGCTTTTTAAAACCAGCTAGGTAGGTGGTTCTTAAATATTATTATTTAAAAAAACTCAATTCCATACATGAAACACCTTGATATTTTTTGAAATAGGTTTTTCAAATAAATTTCATTTCATTTTGATCTCCTGCATTACACTCAAAACCTAGTATTAAGGATACAAATTATACTATTTATATGGTTATTTAAACATGACCACTATAATATAGCCCTTAAAATTTATGGTGTGAATTGGAATACAAAAATTTTAAAATTAAATATAATGGATTAATATATATAATATTTATAAAAAAGTTCATTTTTTATTAAATCCATTATATTCTTAGAAAATACATTTAACTCTAAAATTGTTTTTGTAGCATTTTGTGAACAAATAGTAAAAGTAAATTTTACCATTTTAGAAATTTTATTTGAAAAAATAAATTCACATCTAACATCTATATATCAAAGTTTTCTTTGGGTGAATTTTTGAAAATTTTATTCAAATATTATGTTTTCGGTGAATAATAAAAATATACTAATTCTAAATTATAATTTACTTTTCATTTAAATAAATGAAAAAATCCATTTTATTTTAATACAGGATTAATCATAAAATATTTACAATACTATTTTTAATAATATAATTTAATTTATTGGAATAAATTTCATATTGAATTTTTGTATTAAATATTTTTATAACTTTGAATATTTTTTTGGGAAATATTTTTCACATAGAATCTGTGGTATAAATTTAAATTTATATTATTTCACATCTGTGAATTGGATTTTGAAAAATGGATTACATTATGGAATAAGAAAATATTGTAGTATAATATATGGTCACCATAGTTTCTAGTCCAAATGAATTGGTAAAACTGTAAACAAATAATTATCATGTTCAAGGTTTAAATGGGTGTATCGAGGGTTAAACTGAAAAAGATAAAGGTTAAATGGCCTAAATAATTGTATGAATACTATTTTATGGATATATTTTTAAAAATTTACCTATAAATTTCTCTATTTATCCAATTTTTATCCTTTTTAAATGTTTAAAACGTTGTTATAATAGTTTCTTTTCCAAAATTCAAAATGTGTCCTCTCCTCCACTTATAAAAGGTCACCCCTATTTTTATTTTCATACAATTCCAATCCATTTTTTAAAATATATATCCAAAAAACATCCTAAAATACATTTCTATATCCTAAAATACAAATATTTATTAACAAACCCTCATATTTAGGCATTACTAATAAAAATAATGAGGACCACCTAAAAAGAGCTAAAATTATTGACCATACATTTTTTATTTCTACTTGCACCTTCTTCAAATATTATCAAAAAATTGTGATATGAAAACACTTTTATCTCACATATACTCAGATATTGTTATATAACTTCAAAACTTATACCCCTCTCCTCTTCCAAAAAATGGGAAATGAAACTATAGATTGTGTGTACGGGGGACTCTTGCCTCATAAGACGATTTAATTTGATATTAATCATCAACTCTCATGATTGAAAATAATAATGGATTTAAAGTTAGTATATAATATTTTTTAAATTATTATATTTATCTAATTATTATATCACATATACCATCTTAAATTCCAATTAGTAGGAAAATGATAACATTTCTTATGCGTATGTGTGTACCACCCCTAAATGAAGTGATGTTAATTGTATTTTAATTAATATTACATGAATAATAGTGATTATGGATTTTATTAATATAACTGATATAAATAAAAAATTAATTTCTCTATAAAGGTTAATTAATATTTTCATTTCATTCAATCCATCCTATAAGAAAATGTGAATAACATTCTTGCATACATTTAACTTACTATATCAATGAATGATGTAATTCATTTTCACTCTCTAAATTATATGGATCACTCTAAATATTTATATAATGAGTAAATATTTTGTATATATAATGGATAAAAGTTTTTATATAATGTGACCATTTTCAATACAATAGTAAAAAACATAACATACCAAAATATACATTAAAAACGAATCAATTATTGCCCAAAACAAGATTTTAGCAACGCCTTTTTAATAAAGAGGTGATATAAGTGTATAATATGTAATATAATATTTTATTTTTATTTTTATAGTTTATTAATTGTTTTATAAATAACATATATTTTTTACTTTGTAATCATAAACATGTACGAAAATATTCACTTCCTGGGGTATTGGATTTTTCTATCAAATTGTCTACTTTGAAATATATGGTACGTTATGAATCTACCTTTGGTTAAGAGGCATATATACATCCCATTTTACATTTTATATCATCAATTTATTTCTTATCTAGATATTTAATATTTCATTTTTTGTTATTGTTTCATATATATTATGATTCAGATGTTACCAAATCATATTAGGGATTTGAGTCTCACTTGTATTTCCATGGGAAACATGCCATATTCACCACTTGTAAAAATTAACATTAAATTATTAGATATAAATATAAATCTAATTATTTTTCTTTCATAGGGATTCTAATTTAAAATATACCAATGTTGTAAAGTATTAATGATACAATCTCATATTTTATCAGGATTTTATTTGATTAATTTTCTATTGACAAAATCGTATGATTTATCTCTCATTAAAAACCTGAATTTTTTTATATTCATATTATTTCATAAAAATTAATTTATTCATTCCATCTTCCTCTCTTTATGTATAAAAGAGTCCAAAATTATGTTATTAACAAAAAAACATTATTTCTTAATTATGAAAAATAATTGTTTTCTTGAATGTCCAGGTTTTCTGAAAATATTTTATCGGTATTTTTATAAATATATTATTTTAAGTATTTTTCTCCCATATGTTACTTTTAAATTTTTTTTTAAATTTATTCTTCTATTATTTTATCAAACAATTCTCTTTTGACACAATTAATGAAAATTTGAAATGAATTTCCATTCTTACATGTACTATATGAACAATATTTTCATATGTAGTGAACACTCACTGATTTAATGATTCTATTAAAGGTATCCAATGGTATTATGAAAAAAATTATTTTGTAATTTTTTTATATTTTATATAACTATTTGAAATTTTTAATGTTGTTCGCCTTAATAAATTTACCATGTCATCTTTTAAAATCATTTTCAATCCCAGATGACATCCTGTTATGTTACATTTTCATTAGTATGGGTAATATCCAATGATACCGTCCTTATTATTTATTTTAATTATTTATTATTATGATGGTGATTTTTTTATGGGACCCATTTCATTTCCATGTTTTATGACATGATAAGTTTTTGAATTTCTTATGAAACTGGTTTCTTTTAATGTATTTTGATGTAGTTAATGTATTTAGATCTTGTGTCACACATATGCATGATGTTCATTGTGTGCTAAATGAGACCAATATTTCCCTCATATTCATTGTTTAAATGTGTACATCCCATGTCCAAAATATATTATTCATGAAACTAATTTTATGATCAGAATTATATGAATGGACCTAGTTTTATGACCCTATGTTTATTTGAGGAAAATAATTATATATCCATAATATTATGCATGAACATGGTATCATGTTCAAAATGTTATGTGTAAAAAAATCCATGTCCATAAAGATATTTGTGAGCCTAGATTCAGATCGATATGACTATCTGAAGACCATATCACATTTCCATAACAAGATTAGTGAACCTATTTTTAATGTATAAATGTTCAACATATTAAAAGAATATGTTTATTCAACATTCTTAAGTCTATGATATCTTCTCATATATTAGGTTTGTTGATTCCATTTATGATTCATATAAACATCCTTGAATTATTCCACAATTTATGATTATGGTCTATGTTGTTCAATGTATTAGTTTCCAATGTTAAGATAATGTTCTCTTATGCGTATTATGTTTTAATTTTTATGTAATTATTCTTATCCCACGTACATTACTCTCACATAGCACATGATCTCACCCTTTATTATGTTATCATTCCCCTGGTTATGGATAAATGGTTTATATAGGGCATGTCTATGATGAGTACAAAGTGGGGAGATATTTTTTTGATATGTTTATGATCATTCATGAACTAGGTAGATCATTTATGTAGTCTCCAAAGGCCCTAAACCAATAAGGTCCCCCGGCATGTATTTTTGAAACGTATTGAATATTAATCTAAAAAGATTAAATATTTAAATATGGAAGGCAAGGGAAATTATTGTAAGTAACATAGGTAATTATTAGTAAACCATTAGATATAGGGTTAGAAAATATTTGGGAAAATCCTAGGGATAATTCTATATATAGGATAAAATCTTAATGCTCTGGTAAAGAATATATTATTAGTTTTCTAATAATTAAATTCCATATTTGGATTATACAATTGTATTTGGATTTGGAATTGTCGTATCAAGGGGTAAAAATACTTAGAAGGACATATTTTCCATGAATCAATCATCACCTAGTGAAAAGCAACCAAACCTATTGCGCACCTAATATGAATCTTTTGTGGGATATGTTTTGGATTTTATATTTTCTTAATAATCCATTATAATGATTTGAAAAATGATTACAATTAATTTCCAAGGTTAACCCTAAGGGGTCATTGTTCGAAGATAAGGTTTCATGATTTAGTATTCCACTAAATTTTTCATTATTATGTGTTTCTACACTATGATTATTTTTCCCACACAATGATTTTTTGATTTAGTCAATGGATATAACCCAAAGAAAAATTCATAAAAATGAATGTGATATCCATTTTAACAATAATCGTCCTTAAAAACAAATGGATTAGAACCTTGAATGTAATATTTTGTCACTATTTTCAGTCACCTCTCTCAATATATAACCAGTACCATTGGTCATATTGAATTTCCAAATTTTCCATGAAAGTAAAATAATTCTATTTAATATTTAATGAGACAGTGTCATCCATCCTTCAATGGGACTTCTACTCCATTGGTTTTTGGGAAAAGGATCAATGTGATGGAAATGATATTTTCCATTGAACTTTTTCAAGATAATTAATGGTTTTCCTTTTTATTTTCCATTTGGAATGAAAAATTGAAAAATGGAGTAATCATATTTAGAATAAATGTTTCGAGGATTATATTTACTCCAAGGAATGGGATAAGATTAAGAGAATATTATTCACTAAGTACTTCCCCCATTTTTTTGTACACTAAAAAAATATAATTTTCTGATTTTAATTAGAATGATGATGAATCCATTAATTACTATCATAAAAATATTTCAAGACATTCATAGTATAAATATAGATAAATCTTCTTGAAGTAATGAAAAATTGATCAATGTTTTGGTTTATTGAAACCAATCATCCAAAATGGACTATCTTTTAGGGACATTGGATGCTATGAAGAAAACATTTTATGCTCACTTAGTGTGAATATTGAAGCTAGAAGACATCTTGGTTTAAATGATAAGGAAAGGAATAATTGTTTTTTATGAAATATCCAATGATATTTCACAAGGGGAAACTAAAATGTATCAACCTTCTACCAACCAAAAATTTGGTAATGTGAAGTCTGGTCAATTTCTAAAAGGGAAAACAAGGCATTTCATGTGTGGGATGCATGGCCACTAAGAAAAATAAAGATGAAGTTATGTGAATAATCCATTCAATGAAAGTAATGAAGAGATAGATCAATATAATGAACCGACTACACGTCATTTATATATATGAATTATGTTTGTGATTTATCTGAATCATTACATAATAAAATGTATAATTAAGATAATAATCCACAACAACCTAAGAATGAAATAGATAATGGGAAAGATTTCAAATCACAATATCTAATGTGAGTTATGCTAATTATGGAACACCAATCATACACCATAATGGGTAATTAATGTTTTTTATTGTATGAATGAACTCCTTGAAAATTTTATTTCTCATCCTTTGGTTATATTTAATTCGATTCTGAGAATTAATTATCTCTCTCTACATGGATTCTCAAATAATGAAATCTTATCATATATTTTATCAGTTCAAGGATGATCCCAAGATTCCAATAAATTTTTTTTCCTCTAATATAGGAAAATATGAACGAATAAAGGGACATTTACCTTTGGGAATCATATATGATTCAATGAAAGATTAACTTAAGAATTATGGATTCCATAAAAGGGTTATGAGTTTAGGTTTTCTCATATGTTCAAGGGTCTAGATTTCCATTCTTGGGTATTATGTGATGGGATTTTATCATGGTTAAGGATATTTTTTTGTGATATTTAAGAAAATATATCCCTTTAATATTGTATAATATTTATTGAAAAAGTTATTTGAGGAGGAATTCCCTTTCAGGAACAAAATATTAAATCTATTAAGGCCTAAGTCGTGCAACCAAAACTAAAACATGACAATGGTGTAACACCTACTACCGAACTATGGTAAAGAGTAGTTATGTTGGGCCAATATGATGTTAGATATTAATATTAATCCTAATGATTTTTATGTTCACATGTTATGTCTTAGAGAAAATAGTATAATGGTATGTTCTAACCATTTTCTATAAAACAATGGAAATGGATAAACATCACCATATATTTTGTCTTCAGACTCACAAAGACTTCTAAATAGAAAAATGTTATATAGGTTGTAATCTATTTCCATAAAAAGTTGTCACACGTCATTTTTATCAAAAAAATATTTTTCTCATGATCATTAAGCGAAAATACACATTAATTAAGTGTTAATATTTCATGGATTATAATTTTCAACTATATCTGATCAGGATCTGATGTTTACCTTGAATATTTGGAAGGGGATTTAGTAAGATCTCGATAAAGAGTCCAGTTTCAACACATATTATCATCTTAAAATATATGGTTAGCCAGATAGGACTACCTAAAATCTCATAGTTATTTTGAGATCTTTTTTAATGTATTTTATAGGTGTTTGGGATAAACCCCTAACTTCGGTCAATTTTTCTAAACACAATACCATTCACTCAAGAATTTTGATTGTTCCATATACACAAATCCATATAAATAAGTGCAGAACACAAACTGTAAGATCATGGATTTATTTATGAGGTATCCATAAATTAATTTTCAGTATATATCTTATGATAAATCTTAATATAAGTTATTAAAAAAATTAAATAACGGCTTGAGAGAATTCGAGGCTCATTCGAAGCTCGAATCTCTAGTTTTTTTACGAATAAGAAATGGTGCATCGTTGGAGCATGGTTAGTTGTAATTATATAGATAAACCATACATTAATAAAGGAAATTTATAATCTGTTTTATAACATATAATGTATGAATCATGACCATATGAGGAGATAAGAATTAACTATAGAGGTGATCTGCCCTAGTTAGGATTTTTTTGGAAAATGGTGTTCCTAGACTACATCTGTAGTTCCACATATGTATCGAACACATAAGTTTAGCACATGGTTTTTTCAAAATATATGTCCAAACCATTAACCCCAATTTTAAAGTGTTAATTTAGTATTCTTACTTATTTCTTCTTAAAATTAAATCCAAAATTCGGGTCCCTTTCCCATAGATGCTCTGCCACATTGGAAATGGAATGTTTTCCTGCCCAAGAATTTGGATAAACTTATCCATCCAATCTAAAAATTGTTCTCCAATGGTCATCATGAATTCATACTGGTATTCATTACAATCCCCTTGACTAATTTCTATTTAAATTTTTTAATATGGAATAAAAAATCATTATAGCTAATATTCCCTATTTTTAGTGTGTTCATATATAAATCTATTTTTACATGAACATTATCAAATTAGAGGATAATAACAGAAAAGGAATCCAATACATATCTAAATAATGTGGTGTCATTATTTTCCCTTAATATAGTGTTGTCTATATATTAAACCATTATATCAAGAGCTTGGATTTCCATTCTTATATTCCTAATGTAACATTTTATTAAATTAAATGTAATGGTTTATGATCATAAAAATTAAGGGGACATAACCAATGGTGATGTTTTAGAACCCAAAACCAGCTAAATTAGTGTGTTTCAAAACTATCATAAATGTCTAAAAATTGAATATAAAATAATTTTCTATCTAATATATGTTCTTTACACATGAAAATGGGAGGATCTAATTAATTAATGGAAATATAATATATTAATATAATTTATGGGTTGATCACATGATAGTACCACTAATTCTTGGATTTTTACTTGAAAATCCATCAGTGGTGATTTTTCTACCTTTAAATGAAGTGTACATAATGAATTAAATGTGATGTTAAATTGTATAGATAGACTGAGAACCCATAACCACTCATTATATTTTTCTATTAGTGAAACAACGGTTCCGAATTTGAATTCCATTAATGGAACCAGTTGTATTATTGATATAAAATTACTTATGAATGTAATTATATCATCCAATGCAAGATACATGGGCTCTCACATGAATTCCATGGATATGAACACTTGGTTGGTTAATTGTGTTATGACATGAGTGACACTTGGTTTCCATATATGCAATGGAAAGGAAAAACTAGAAGAGATGTACTATATATTATCCCATGAGTGAAACATGGATCTCTAATAGTGTATTCAAGGGATAGAATCTGTGTAAATTGAATTAATACCTAGCCTAGAGTGATGCATCATTTCATATGAGGAATTACAATGACAAGATTGTGGGGTGATGGGTTCATAGAACACCTAGTGTGATTCATGAGTTCATTATTAGAACTTCTATGGATGAGATCTGGTTTCCAAAAGTATAGTTTATTAATTACTCAATGTTACATGTATTCTATGTAAAAGGACATACTTTTATTCCAAGAATACTTTACAAAAAATTTAGACATGTTATAAATCCATTTTTAGGTGAAATGATTTGGGTAATGTTTATCCATTATTCTAACATGATCCAAAGGGGGAACCATTATTATGATCCATATCTGAAGAATATTTAATAATTAAAATCATGCGTGGGAAATTTTTCAGAGACATTCTTTCTTGGGATCATGTAGGTGGTATTGGGTGGGTGTCATGTTTGGAACCCGAACTTTCATATGATTTATGTATTTCATACCCATTTTACATAATTATATATTCACTGATTATTTTAACATTTATAGAGTAGTTAGAAATAGAAAATTTTTGTGGTATCCTTTTGAGTATATTTAACACACTATTTAGGAATCTGATTCGTGCATAAGAATAATTCATAGATATAGGGAGGGATGGGGGAAATCATCTTATAATGGATGCATGATTTTACATTAATATGATGAACAATGTGAGTAGATTATAGTGTTTACTATCACAAATCTATTGGGGATTTCATAGAATATTTTATATTTTTTATTTCATCTTGTATTTTTATTCTACACTATTACAAATATATTCAATTTTTTATAGTGTAACATTGTCATCATTTTGTTTATTGATACGTTTCCCACCCGTTTATTTTATCGTATTGATTTACTTTTTTGTTGTTATATATTTATTATTATTCTATTATTCATTTCTGATATATTTCGGTTGTTCCACACTCTAATCATGAGTTTATTTTCTCACCTCTAAACCATAATAGACCCACACTTCTAGTCTATATCCTCTGACATATGGGGAGGTTCTCTTGAGTCTTTTTCACCACTGTTTTAGCTACTGTTAATGAGTGAGCTAGGATAGGACCCCATAAAGTGGTATTATAGCTAGGATTCATTAAGGGTCCACTGGATTATAGTCCCTATATTCTTTTGATGTTATAGTCTAATTATTAGTTTATTTTATCCTCACCATATCATCCTAGAAATGTGATGGTACTCAATAGCCTATGTTTTATGGGGAGTCTTCCTGAGTACATTTGTTCATCAGTTCGGAAAATATTTTGAAGTGAGTTTGGTAGGGATGGAATGCCAACATGATGTGAGGAAGTTGGATAATAAAAGATATTGGGACTCAATAAATATGAGGAAATGGAACATAAATTCAAATCCATTCAACAGCTAATAAAGGCACATTAGAGTGGATAAAAAATTGCTGAAAATTTTGGTTGAGTTCTAGATTTTGGAGTTGGTGAGGAGGTGTTTCTATAAATTTCATAGTGTAAAAAGGTAATATAAATCATGATAACGGGAAACTTTTTTCCTAGTTATATAATTCAATTTTAAATTATTTATCCTATCAATATAGTATCATATATATTAGCTCTTACAATGAACCTCTCTTGATTTCATGATGTGTTCTATGTATCTCCCATGAGTATGTTATTCAAAAATACACCACACATTCTAAAGTAAGATGTTGTACTACTAAATAATGATGAAATTTAAGAGCAGAAACGAAGTGATATTATAAATATTATAGAGAATGTGAAATGATATAATACCACTCACATGGTAAATGTTTTGTGTTGAAATTAGAATCTTGAGGAAGCTACCTATAAATTATAGGTTTGTGGAGATAAAAATATCTACAAATGATTTTATTAAAGTGAAGGTATTTAAAGGGAAAATTAATTTTTAATAGAGATATATTGTAATACCAAGAGTTTTAATGAAATATATTTTTTAGAATATATTTAATTTTTTTCAATACCTTACCTAACAGGAAACACTAAGTTTTAATGGACCGCAATATAGTATCTATATTATTACATAAACATGAGTATTATAACCTTAATGATAAAAATTTATTTATTAATATGAACTAAAATATTTTGAAAATTATGTATGATGGGTTTATATATATATAATTGATAAGAAAGTATATAATGTTTAGTAATGCTTCTATATTTCAAGAAATGTCATCATACTAAAAAAATATTTTTTATTTCTTATAGGGAAAAAATAGTAAAAGTAATATTTTAAGTTTTTTTAAAAAAATTATCTTAAAAAACTCCTAAATATTTAAATATACAAGTCTAAATTTCCTTTGGGTAAACATTTATGTATTATATGCAATGAGTTATTTTTTGATAAATAGTAAAAAATTATGATATTCAATAAAAATGACCTTTTTAATTTAGAAACATAAAATCACCAAAGTTTTTTAGATGGAATCAAAAGAAAAAATAGTCCAAATATATATCCATTAATTATATTTAGTACATTTTAATCAATTTCAAATTGAATTTTAATATTAAAATTTTTTATACCTTTGAATGTTTTTTTCATTTGGTAATGTTTTTTACCGTGTCTGTGGGATTTATCTTTAATAAAATTATTCCAATTATATTAATTGAATTAGAAAAATATATTTTATATTTGGGATCATTATAATTTATATTATATAAAAATTAATAATATTTTTTTCATAGTGAATAGTGAAAATAACAAAAAATTAATTGTTGTGCTTATGGTTGATACTGGATGACCTAGAGGTAAACTCAAACAATAACAGTGAAAATAAATATAAAACATGTCTAAATCCTACTATATTGAATTATTTTTAACATATCTATTATGTGGTTATAATAGACCCATTTATTATCCTTTTTTATGTGAAAAATGTGGGTATAGTTGTTTTTCTAAAAAATCCAATTGTGTGCTCTACCAAACTTGTTATTGGCCACCTAAAATTTTTCCACATTAAACATTAAATGCCTTTTGGGTTAGAAAATGAATTATCAAATACCTGCCTTAGATCTATCATAAAATACTAGGTTTGGTATTTTTATTTAGAAACCCTATAAAAAGGCCTTTGGTATAAAACCAAAGTGGTTCTCTAAAGATGAAAAAAATGTTAGACTTATGGTTTTGTTTTATTTATTATTCAACCTCATTAAAATCATCTAAATCTTTGAAAATATAAAAACATATGTATCTCCCATTGATATTCCAACATGTTTAAATACCATGAGATGTGGTTTAATCAAGGTATGAGATATTAAAACAACTTCCCCTTTGAATCTTTTTTCATTATTACGTAAAACACTCTTCTCCCCCATTCTCATAGTAATATATGAACCAAAAAATGGAAACATGAATTAGATAATTAAATTATACATGGATCATCCAAAATAATATATTTCCATGGATCATCAAAATAATATGTCCCTATGTAGCAAATCCCCTTAATATAACTAAGTTTATAGTGTTTAGAGAAGACTCATTGTCCATCCTCATTTACCACCAATCACAATTTGAAAGATCATTGTTCTCTCAACTGAAGTGGTCTCACATCACCTTCTTAATATTCATCATTTAAACACATTAATAATTATTTTTCCACCACATTTTTTACATTATTATATTCTACATTCATTAACTTGATGAGTACATCTATCAACAAAATTATCGGGAAATACTTTATGGTTCGTGTAAATATCTATTTCAAGAAAACAAATTACCAACATTATCAAAATTTCACAATTATTCACAATAAAATATTATATCATGACACCAAAAACATTAATCAGGTATAATAATTTTTAGAAACTAAAAGCATACACGATGTGGACATGTCATTTTTCAAAGATCCTTTCTCATCGAAACCGTTGATCTTATGTAATGATTCATGCAGGAAAAATCCTTCATCAACCACTTTAAAAATTTCTAATCCATTGGATTTTCATTAAGGATTACTCTCTTCAAATGTGGGTTAACTTTAATATTTGTAGATTCCAACTATCATTATCAATAAATTAAACATTTATACAACCTTTTCATTAAAATATTCATTCTTATTCTTGTAACTCTCTTCCTTCATCAATCTTCTTATAAATTTTAGGATTGCAAAACATCATGTAATCTCATAAAAAGAAATATTTCCTTCATCACTCAGCCATATTTTTTAATAATCCAATCCTTCATGAGTAACCCATGTTTTTTCAAAAATTAGACAGTTTGGAAAAAAATTCAGGAATTCCATGCCTTTTCCATATGTTCATGATCCATCCTGAGAAATGTAATAACAGTGAAACATGATCCATCCTCCAAATTTTGGAACGCAAAAATCTGGATAACATAAGAAAACAATGAAACCTTTTTCAAAAAATGTTTTACGTCTTTAATATATTATATTCTTCTGTATTGAATCTATATCTATATACCATAAATAATACCACTCTAGAACTCCACAACTAAATTTGTCAATTTTCATTTTCAAAAAACAAAACCCACCAAAAACACAACTAAATTACATTGTGAGATTTTTTTACCAAAACCCATATACATAGAGTTTTTTATCATATTTTAATAACTAATTTCCCTATCCTCTTCTATAAAATAGAAACTGAAACTTTCAATCATTTGTTTGGCAGACAGACACCCCTAAAACCGTTGTAATTCCTTTTCCATCACCACTAATATTTTTTGAATCAATGATGTATATTATTATTATGTATTATATTAAGAAATTATTAGAATTATACTAGACATATATATTGTTCCTCAAGAATTTATATCATGTTTTCTCACTTATTAATCTACCAAATCTTTCCTAGTAACATCCATGAATGATATCTGTAATGTATTTTCAAATATCATTATAATTTCACTCTATTATTTTAAAGAGATCACATCTTATTTAAATGTAAAACACTTCATATGTGTGTCATTCCATTTCATGCATATTTTAACTATTTTTTGGCTCATATCAATGATATTGTATCTCCCTTCACTATATAATGTCATTTCATATTTATTGATACTACCATAAACCAAAAAAATATAAATAATAATTGTTGTGGTCCCCATGGTGCATCACTAGTGTATGACAATGTGGTCACACTTTTACATCAGTCTGGTCAATTTATATTTGATCTAAAACATTTAATCACAAAAAAAATTTCCTCTAATTCATTCCTCCTAGAGATATTTATTTTCTACCATGGGATCCGCTATTCCCATTTCGTGAATGGATTCCCATGGTGATTTCCTAACTATCCCTTTGAGTTTCCTTGGTGACATGGACCACAACTGGCTAACCATGTCTGTTTCACAAAGTGATAATGACACTTTAAACCCTCATTTTGGACCAGGTATTTATTATCACTAATGGAACTTATGAAAACACCTTGCACTGTTTTAGTTTCATCTTTTCCCTCTCATGATGTAGTAAACCAATAAATGACAATAGTAATAGTAAGAATTGTAACTATAGGATAATCTATTTTGAAACATTTAAATTCTATTTTCCTTATCTACCTAGTGTAGATAATATATTCATATAGTTACTTCATTTAATTATATTCATATCTAAATCAAAAATATTAACAATCATCCATGAGAATTTTTTCAATATGTACAATATAAACCAACATAAAACAAATCAATAAATTTCCTTAAGAATAAATCTATATCATGACCCCAATATAATTATAAAATGAACACCACATCATATGAAAGAATATGTTAATGGAATTTATAAAACCCATCATGGTAAATACCATCACTATCATAAGGATGAATCAATTAACAAAAAATCACATCCCCCATTATCTCATTAATTCATCAGATCTATATAACTGAAAACAGTTGTGCTGTTCACAAAGTCTCAATAACTCCTTAATCTCCACAAGGGATCTAAAAAGGGGTATTGGGTTTCATGTATATTAATAATAATAACAATAATATCATGTTACATCATTAAATATCCTATAAAGTGAATATCATAATAAAAATTATAATAATCCACAGGAATGAAAACCCTTCATTTCAACACTATATTAATACATTCAACGGTTAGTTTACATTTTTATGAATGGATTAAGTTATAATATTACCATACTAAATGAAATATAGATTTCATTTTGTAAAAAAAATTATCCCACCAAATGATAAGTAACATTTAATGTGAACCCCAATATATTACATACACACCACATTAGAAATTTTCTTCATCATTGGGAAACTGGAAAAATTCAATAGAATGTTACTATTTTTATCTTATATAAAGTGGAAAGGGAAATGATCTTCCTTCAGTTCTTCTCACTCTGAGGTGCTAACCTCAACTCCATGACTCTATGCCACCCAGGCCAAAGGTGCCCTCTAAACACATAGAACCTCTCTCCAAGGATCCTATATCATTATTTGGTTTTCCATGTGGTTATAAACCTCATCATTGTTTAATGAATCTAAGACCATTATATGATATATATCATGGATATATGTTATAATCTATGATACACAATACACCAATGCACACTCTTGATCTAGGGTGGTTGGTCTATGTAGTAAGATTACTGTCGATCAAACAATTCCATCTTAATGGTCACTAAAAACCTATAATATAGCTTTCTATATTTCACATACTATTCCCATTACCTCTGATCATTCTTTATCCACTCGGATCTTTTTTTCAGGTATGGTTTTTTTTCTGGTATTTTGGAGAAAAAGAGGAATTTTCTTAAAAATTTTGAAGTACACGTCGTGTACTTTATAAGTACATTGAATTTACCTAGTTACGGCGGGTAGCAGTGTGCTGGCCATAAAGCGGTCATGCACAAGGTCGTGTATGGTGACCTGGAGACCGCCTAATGTGGGGGCCAGTAAAAAAAAGTACACGTCATGTACTTCCAAAGTACACGTTGTGCACTTCTTTTCATGAAACGTACTGGGGTCACGTCTGACAGATAGAACATTATCCTTCTAGTTTTGGTTCGTCTGAGAGAGACTGTACGACCATGATCTTTCCTCAAGCCCCTGATCCAGCATTCAATCTCCGATTCGACCACTGTAAATTGTGTTGGGATTGAATCAGTATGCACTTCCTTCTAGATATTCATTTTCTGATTCTTCTTCCTTCAAGAGTCATCCTCCATTGAACGTTTCAGATTTTTTTATAGATATACAATGTTCTTGGGTGATTTGAGACTTGAGGTTCCCATATATCGATCTCCCAACACCGAGGTAGGTGTTTTGTGCCTTTTGGTAGAAATTCATTGAGTTATAAGTGAAAAACCTCCCAATACTCTTGACTGGGTTATTGCGTGTTTACTATTTTAGCCCTGTTAATTTCCTACTATGCTTTTATGCTTCTATAGAGGTTGATTGAATTTGAATAGGGTTAATTGATATGCTTTGGATGTGTTTTCCCATGCATGCCTTTTTTTGACCGTTTCGTCCTTCTTATCCTGTTTGGATACCTTTTTGTTTTTCCAAGGCCTAATATTATAGGATATAGTGATTTGTTTATCTGACATGATGATATTCTGTAGACTACTAGATAAGTATTTCTTGAGGTTTACTATGGAAAAAACGTGTTTTTATGCTTGCTTGACTTACACAGGGCAATGAGAACTAGCTGTAGTAGAACATTGGGAGAATGGACATAAGGGATTCTCCTAAGTGTCTATTTTACTATTACGGTGCGAGACCATAGGGGGAATTGACATAAGTGCTTCCTCAGAGTGTTTGTAGTTCCTCGACGCGGACCACATCGGTAGTGTGACGTAAGTTCCTACCCAAAGTTCCTTTACTTACCGATACAAGAATATAATAGGAATTGGTGGCGAGTGCTTTCTCAGTGAGTATATGATTAAGCTGAACCAGAGGGGTTAGACTGAGTGTACTTCTCAGAGGGTTGTTTGTATTGTTTACTTGAACCATAGTGGTTAGGCTATGAGTAATTCCCAATGGGTTACCATTGGTGTTTAGCAGCTTTCTTGTACATGTTCGGTTGAACCAGAGGGGATAGGCTGTGAATACTACCCATAGGGTTACCTACTTTGATTAGCTATTGCTTGATATATGAGACTGAATGCATTGAAACGGTGGATTGGTTACTGCTGAGTAATTCCTTTTTTACTGCTTCCTTTTTCTTATTACCTATTATATACTCACTGACTATTAGGCACATAACTTTTGGTGGTTGGATATAGGGATTTAGTCTCACATCCTATTTGGGTCATGATTTTGGGCCCAAACAGATTATATTGTTGCAGGTATAGATAAGGATAATCACCTTTCTACTTCAGGTACTTGACTGATGTGGAGCTAGATAGCATGGGACCAAGCTGAGCCTTACGATGCTGTGGAGTTTATATGTTTTCTTTTGTACTTTGGTATAGTACTGTATTTAAATATTGTGACTTGTTTTGGCTATTTTCCTAGACATATGTATCATGCATCATTTATATATGTGCTCCAATTGTTTCTTACTTCCAGTCTTCCATTGTTTGTTGTTTTATGTTATCATTACTGTTTCCGTTATTGACATTTTCTTAATTATATTTTGTTACTCTATAATGAGGGCATATTTTCACCAATATCACACCCAAGGCCCTCACTTCTTGTCGGCAGCCTTTGGCGTTCAGGGAAATGTACTTGAGGCCTTGTGACCAACTACTTAAGGGGCGCTTCTGGGCGGCTTTTGGAAACCAGGACGTTACAAAGTGGTATCAGATTGATTATTCTCTTCTTGACATACTGCTTGGATCCTATAGCCAGGGATGGGAAATAATATGTACTTATTAATAAGCTCTTTTGGGG
This sequence comes from Viscum album, assembly GCA_963277665.1. NCBI lineage: Eukaryota > Viridiplantae > Streptophyta > Magnoliopsida > Santalales > Viscaceae > Viscum > Viscum album. The sequence goes on along the minus strand of OY728121.1, from coordinate 1,553,117,484 downwards.
AGTAGCTAACTTGTGTATTGGGAAAAGTCAATCTACATCATTATTGCACTTTTTATAGTTTTTCAAGTATTACAGTTGATTTGATTTCACCCTGAGTGATTCACATGTTTTGTGTTGTTATCATTGATATTTTGGAGGTCATATTTCAGTTGAAACCTGATGATATGAGGGTATGAAATCTCACGCCTCATATATGCACTTGATAGGAATCACATGTCATGCATTCTTTCCATGCCATTTAGGGTGCATTAGCGATTTCATGTTGTTGTGATAAGCGGTGTGTTTGATATTCATGCTGTTGTGATAGATGCCTTGATAGAATACCTACTTTTTGGATAGGGTATTTCTTTGTGTAAGGACTTGTTTGAATGAATTCCAAACAGTGGTTCTTGATGTGTTATGGGCCCTCATGAATCAGAATTTAGTGAATTATTGCCTTTTTTCCATGTATATGGCATGTATTAGATGCCAAGCATTGATTCGCGGGGAGTATGGTCCCCAAAAGATCAGAATTTGGCACTTTAAATGTTTGTTTCTTTGTTTTTCTAGGTTTTGGAGTAGTTTCTAAGGCTTACTGTCTAGAAAACTCCAGAATGCATGGCGTGTAATGATGAATATGTGCCATGTGTTCTTATGTTCTGGAAGAATATATTTTTCTTAAGTACATGCCATATACCGTATGTACACGCCGTGTAGTTTGTAACTGTGTCACTAGCACTGTAGGAAAAAACAAGGGGTTGGGACATCTTGGTAGAACATGTCTTGTGCCGGATGTACATGCAGTGTTATAGAACCGTGTATCCGGTTGTGTAGCCAGCAACATGTGTCGGTTAAATCTTCTTGTACATGTCGTTTCTTGTATAACACATAGTGTAGTTGGTACCGTGTGACTACCCTTGTAACTAACAACACGGATAGTTGAAACCTAAGGACTGCATGTCATATCCATCTGGAAAACGACGTGTAGTGTAGCTGGTCATGTCACTAACAACACGGGTCGGTGAAACTCGTCTAGTATACGTCATGTCTGAAATTAACATTTCATGTAGTCTTCTTCTAGGTGAACCATGTGGCTTATCCATGTAGAAGAACCTGGGTAGGGGAAGAGGATTCAAGTACACACCGTGTTCTAGGACAACACACCGTTTGTTTTTGGGTGTTACATGACCTGGGTTGGCAGATGTATAGGCCCATGTGAAATAATTCAGGGAACATGCAGTGTGGGCATTAATCTCGCCGTGTGTCCATATTTTGAAAAAAAAATGAATGATTTCCTTCCCATTTTCCCTTCTTATACTTATAAGTTAATTCCATGTTAATATTGATCTAAGGTGTTCTCTTGACCTTATAGAGTCATGCTACCAAGAAAACTTATGGTTGTATGCCAGTTGCAAGGCGGTGATCAGAGACCGGACATGGTTGATCAGGGACTACCTGCAGATCCTCTAGTAGTGCCAGTCTTTGCACCAGCCATCATTCTGGATGCTAGTGTTGACACATAGTTCCGAGAGGGCTTCATGAGGCTTATGCAGACCTTCCACGGAGTACTGCTTCCTACCCCATCGATGGAAGAACTGAAACGGGTTTTCCTACAGAAGTATCCTCCCACCTTCACAGGGGAAGGAGGACCTCAGGCTGTAGAGTCATGGTTAGAGGCCATGATTTCTATCCTTGATCATCTGGAGGTGCCTCCAGATAAGAGGGTGAAGCTCGCTACATACATGCTATGTGATTCCGCCAAGAGATAGTAGGATGTGATCTCATAGGCGGGATGCTAGAAGGTTATGGCTTGGGATGTGTTCCAACGTGTCTTCTACGACTACCTCTATCCAGAGACTTTGAGGGCCAATTGAGCCCGAGAGTTCATGAGTCTGGAGAAGGGTACTCTTTTAGTTATGGAGTATTCCACCCACTTCAGAGAGTTGTAGCGATTCACGCCCATTCAAGGAGGTGATGAGTTATTACAAGCAAGGAACTTTGAGGATGGTCTTAGGCACGACATCTGATATCATCTGAACATCTTCCAGTTGACTTCCATCACTTCAATAATCAACCAAGAATTGACCACGGAGTGAAATTTGAAGGATTCTGGAGTTTTGAGCCAGTGAGGCTCAACATATGGAGTTAGTATCGCACCTACTGATAGCAGGAAGTGCCACAGGGGGACTTCATGTGGTGATACAAGGAGGTGATATGCTTCTTCAGGTAGCCAGGTGGTGTGCTATGAGTGCGGGAAGAGTGGGAACACGAGGAAACATTTCCCAAGAGACCCATTGGAGTGCCAAACTTGTGTCAATATGGGTCTTCTTCAACGCTTCTGCCAGATCTTCTCCCAAGTAGATGGTGACAGGGGGTCTTCCATGACTCTGTATTCTGGAGTAGTGCCACTAGTTACTCATTAGTCAGAGAAATGGAATTGGTCCAGCCATTCAGGTAGAGGTAGAAGTCGTGGCCATGGAATCTAGTTGCCAGGCTTTCAACGAAAATAGGGTGGACTAGCTCAGAGTGGTTAGGTAGGATCACAAGGCAGCAGTGTAGGTCAGACCTTTGTAGTGGAGTATACCCAGCAGGAGCAGGATCTCAGACCCACTATAGTTCGAGGTACGATTCTAGTTTCCTTCATTTTATCTTCTACTCTTTTCAATATAGGGTCATACCATATCTTTATATCTGTTGTTGTTGTGGAGAGATTTGGGCTATGTATCTTTTCTTCTCCAGATATCTTGATGCTAAACACTCTATTGGGTTCAAGAACGGCTACTGTACATCAGTGCAAGGAGTTCCCTCTTGAGGTTGATAGGTGTCACTTCACATGGTAACTCTATGTCATGGAGATGACAGGCTATGATGTCATTCTTGAAATGGATTGGTTAGTTCCCTTTTAGGCTGTTGTTGATTTCTATCGTCCTAGAGTTAGTTTCACATCACCAGAAGGAAATTTGTTTCTTCATAAGGGTGAATGTGATGTCCAGGAGAGCAGAGCGGGACCCGAGCATCATGGGTTGGGAGGATTTACATCCCAGATTGCTAGTCATTATCTAGATGACTAGGGAACTTCACAGGTGGACTTTCCTCCAACAGTGGATCATTTCAGCAGAGTCTTTCCAGAGGATTTTTCAGGTTGGCCTCAAGAGTGTGAAGTAGAAATTTCAATTGGGCTCATTCTAGTAGTGGAACCTATGTCCACTTCTCCTTATAGGATGGCTACACCAGAGTTTCTAGAGATCAAGAAGCAGTTGGAGGAGTTACAGTCAAAGGGTTTCATCTGACCCAGAAATTATCCTTGGGGTTTGTCTTTCTAGTTTCTAAAAAAGGTATATGGTAACCTCAAGCTTTATGTGGATTATCGGATGCTGAACCAGTTGATGGTCCAGAACCGATATCCCTTGCCGAGGATTGATGATCTCTTTGATCAGGTTCGAGGAGACCGGGTGTTCTCAAAGATTCAATTGAGATCTAGTTATCATAAGTAACGTGTTACACCATCTTATGTACCTTTTACAATTTTTTATAAAAGGTATGTTCTATGTGAGTATGTATTTATGACGTTCGGTCTCATGAATGCACCTGTAGGTTTCGTGGCACTGATGAACTGAGAGTTCCATCTGTACTTCGATTCTTTCGTGGTTGCCTTTGTGGATGATATCTTAGTGTACTCTCACACTCGACACGACCATTCCACACATTATGAGATATTTTTTTTGTACACAGAGAGAGCATTAGTTATATGCTAAGCTATCAAAATGACACTTTTGGATAGACCAAATTCACTTCTTGGATCATGTTATCTAAGAGACAGGAGTATCAATATACCTTGGGAAAGTGAGAGTAGTAGTTTCATGGGTGCAGCCGAAGAATTTTTTTTTAGGTAAGAAGTTATCTTGGGTTGGATGGATACTATAGACGTTTCATACAAGACTTTTCATGCTTTTCAGTGCTACTGACGGGTCTGACTAAGAAGGACGTCAAGTACTTGTGGACATATTCTTGTAAGTCATCCTTTCAGGAGCTGAAAGGGAGAATGACTTTAGCATTGATAATAGTTTTTCCAGAGCCAGGTAAGAGCTATACAGTGTATTGTGATGCTTCATGTATCAGGCTGGGAGTAGTTCTTATGCAGGGAGGAGTCGTTGTGTATAGGTCTCGGCAGTTGAGGCCACATGAGAGAAATTACCCGACACATGATCTTGAGTTGGAAATAGTTGTTCATACTTTACGCTATTGGAGAAATTATCTTCTAGTAGAGCATTTTGTGGATTTCACTGACCAAAAAAAGACTCAAGTATATATTCACTCAGCGTGACCTGAATTCGAGACAACAAAGGTGGGCCGAGTACCTTCAGTTTTTTCACTTTAAGATTGCCTATACGCCAGGGAAAGGCAACGTTGTGGATGATGCTTTAAGTACGAGGACTCAAATACAGAGAGTTATGGAGTCCAACAATGAGTGGAAGATTATTGATATGTTCTCTAAAATTCATTTGGAGGTGCGCGACAGACATGGGCACATTTTTCTTTCTTCTCTAGCTTTTACCTCTACTCTTTTTGATCGAGTGTGAATAAGGCAGTTATCAAATTCTAAAGGCCTAGTCCTATGGGAAGGTGTGTCAGGATAGGACCCTATTATTGGATGGACTATATGTGAGGATGATATCATGTGTTTCTATGGGTGTATAAGGGTATTAGTAGAAATTCCCTAGGAGTCTATGTGGGACATTCATTCCTTTGTTTGGTCAGTTCATTCTGGTGTGACCAAGATGTATCGTGATCTACACTATCGGTATTGGTGGCTAGTTATGAAGAAAGATTTTTCTAGGATCGTCATGAGGTGTTCTACCTGTCAACAGGTGAAGTCGGAGCATCAGCTACCAGTAGGGATTTTGTAGTATTTACCCATTTTTGAGTGGAAGTGGATTGATGTCTCGATGTATTTCTTGATTGGTTTACCGATGTCGCCTCATGGAAATTATGTTTCATGGGTCGTCATTGACGTACTCACGAAGGTTTCTCACTTATTACTGATCAAAGAGACCTTCAGTGTTGATGAGTTGGGAAAGTTGTAGATCTGAGATATTGTACATTTACATGGAGTTCCACACTCCATTGTTTCAAATAGGGATGCATGTTTTACTTCTTGAGTCTGGCAGGGACTTAAGAAGGCTTTGGGTACATAGGTACTTTTGAGTATATCTTACCACCCTCAGAAAGATGGCCAGTCCAAGCATACGATTCAGGTTCTTGAGTACATGCTTCGAGCTTGTATCCAAAATTTTAGAAGTTATTAGGACATGCATATACCTCTTTTGGATTTTTCCTACAACAATAGTTTTAGAGCAACAATTCATATCACACTTTATGAGGATTTTCATGGTAGGCCATGCCGATCACCTTTATGTTGGATGGAGGGAGGAGAGGCAGCTATGCCTGACCTCATCTTTCCTAGGATACTACAGATTATATAGAGTTGATTTGAAAGAGGATGGCTACTGTACAGTCTCAATAGAAGTCTTATGCTGATTGACAGAGACGACCCTTGGAGTTTGAGGTCAGAGATCATGTTTTCTTGTGTGTCACACCAAGGTTGGGACACAATAGGTTTATGAGACAGGGTAAGATTTCGTTGTGGTACATCGGGCTGTTAGAAGTTTTGGAGAGAGTTGGTCCAGTTACCTATCAGTTTCAATTACCTCAGAGGTATGGGATATTCATGACGTCTTCCATGTTTCTCAGCTTTGATGTTAATTCTCAGACCTGTCTCATGTCTTCCAACCTGAGGAAGTCGAGTTGGAGGTGGATGCATCTCCCTAGGATCATCTTATCTAGATTGTTGATCGATGTATGAAGGATCTCTGGGGACAATATATTTCTCTGGTATGGGTGCTATGGTAGCACAGGTGATTGCAGGGTGAGACATGGGAGAGGGAGGTCGATGTACGATCTTTGTGGCCAGAGATGTTCATGGATTCTTCTTCTATGTCACATTGCTATGGAAATTCAGGGTAAAATTTCTTTACGGAGGGAAGTTTGTAAGAACCTAGATCTTATTTTCAGGTATTTTTTTCTTTTCTAGCAGTTTTGAGAAAAAAATGAATTTCTTGGAAATTTTTTAAGTACACGTCGTGTACTCGGTAACGGCGGGTAGCAGTGTGCTGGTCGTGTAGCGGCCTTGCAAACAGCCATGTGTGGTGACCTGGAGACCGCCTAATGTGGGGGCTAGTAAAGGCAAGTACACACCATGTACTTCCAAATTACATTCCATGTACTTTATTTTTTTCATTAAACGTAAATGGATAGAATCTGAAAGACGGAACTGTCTCCTTCTAGGTCGGGTTCGTCCAAGAGAGACCATACGACGACGATATTTCCCCGAGTCCCCGATCGAGAATCTGATCTCTGATTCGACCACCATCGATTCAATTGGAATCACCTTAGTAATATCTTCCTACTTCTAGAGCGTAGATTCCTAATTATTCCTATTTCAAGATTTATCCTCTGTTAAACATTTTAGACTTTTTTGTAGATCTATGGTGTTCTTGGGCGATTCGAGGCTTGAGTTTCAGGTATATCAATCTCCCAACACCGAGGTAGGTGGTTTGTACCTTTCTGTAGAAATTATTTTAGTTATATGTGCAATATTTTCCAGTACTCTTGAAAGGGGTATTGTGTGTTTATTATTTAGCCCTGTTAATTGCCTACTATGCATGTATGCTTGTGTAGGGGTTGATTGAATTTGAATAGGGTTAATTGTTATGCATTGTAAGTGTTTTCCCATGTATGCCTTGTTTTGACCATTTGGTCCTTCTTAGCCTGTTAGGCTACCTTGTTGTCTTTTCCATTCCTAGTATTGTAGGATGGAGTGATTTGTTTATGTGACATGCTGATATGTTATAGACTGCTTTCCAAGTATTTCTTGTGGTTTACTTTGGATGATACGCATTGTTATGCTTTCTTGACTTACACAGGGCCGTGAGAACCTAGTGTTGTAGACCATAGGTAGAATGGATATAAGGGCCTCTCCAGAGTTTCTTTTTTACAGTTACGATTCAAGACCATAGGGGGAATTGATGTAGGTGCTTCCTTAGAGTGTCTGTAGTTCCTAGATGCGGGCCACGGGGGGAATGTGACGTAAGTGCTTCCCCAGAGCACCTTTCGTTACCGATACGAGACTGTAAAGGGAATCTACGATAGGTTCTTCCTCAGAGATTCTATTCTTAAGCTGAACCAGAGTGGTTAGACTGAGTGTACTGCCTATAGGGTTTCTGGTCTTGTTTGGTTAACCAGAGTTGTTAGGCTATGAGTACTTCCCAGATTGTTCCCGTTTGTGTTTAACTGCTTGCATGTACTTGTTGGGTTGAAAAAGAGGTGTTAGGCTATGAATTCTACCTAGAGGGTTACCTTTTTTGATTAGTTCTTTCTTGATATATGAGTCTGAATGCATTTAAACTGTGGATTGGTTACTGTAGAGTACTTTCTTATTTACTTCTTCCTTTTTCTTATTACCTATTATAAACCCACTAACTAAGAGGCACATATCTTTTGGTGGTTTCCTACTAGGATTTATTCTCACACCCTATTTGTGTTATGATTTTGGACCCAAATAGATTAAATTTTTTCAGGTATAGATAAGTTAAAGGGCCCTTCTACTTCAGGTACTTGACTACTGTGGATCAGGAGAGCATGGGACCAAGCTGAGGCTTGCGATGCTGAGGATTTTATCAGTTTTCTTTTGCACTTTGGTCTAGTACTATATTTGAGAATTGTGACTTGTTTGGATGTTTTCCTAGACATATATATCTTGAATCATATATATATGTTCTCTAGTTGTTTCTTACATTCAGTCTTCTGTTGTTTACTTTTGTATGTTATCATTATTTTTTCCGCTATTTACATTTGTTTACTTTTACGGTGTTACTCTGCCAATGAGGTCATAATTTCCCCACTATCGCACCAAAGGCCCTCGATACTAGTCAGTAGCCTCTGGTGATTGTGGAAATGCGCTTGAGGCCTTGTGATCAACCGGTAAAGGGGAGCCTCTGGGCGGCTTCTGGAAACCGGGTCGTTACAAGGTTAGGGAGAAAAATTACTACATATCTATCATTGGTATAGAATATATGTGATCTACAATGTATATCATATGAGGCCCTAAATAATCTCATTCCATTTTTATAGTCATAGTTTATATTCAATTGAAAAATATCTATTAGATATTTATCAAACTATGAACCTCAAAAATCCAATGCACATTCTCTTAGAATATCCTCTATGGTGTATATGGTCCTCTCATTCTGACCATATTTCTAATTATCGAATGTCTTAGTATGGAATATGAGAGTGTTAAAATATTTTTTTTATCATATCCATTATCATAAAAATAAATCTAGATCCCTATCCAATACTACATTCAAGGTTCATAATATTATCAATGAAAACCACCTTTTAAACACTTACTATAATCCACTATAAAATGGTAAGGAAGTGATATGGTAATTTTAAACAATATTAAATAATGATTATTTCATCAAAACCTCTAGATATGGTTGGTATACCTTTATTAGTGCTCATGTAAATTTCATTTTCCCTCTACTCTAGGATACTGATAGTCCAAAACATACTACCAATAAATTATATCTATTCCTTCCCATATATTAGGTGATCTACTAAAAATACTACTTTATAGAGAATCATTTTTAACCATTATAACTACCACCCAATTTTTGAATAGAGCATCCCAAAAACATGGTGGAATATAAATGGGTTATTGGGAGCCTATTGTATCAAATATTTAATCTGTACACAAGGAACCAAAATCTTCCCCTTCAAAATGATCTATTTTTTTCCACCATCATTCCAACCCTCAGTGCCTCTCCAAGGATAATGTGATCTTTCTATGAACTATAATAAAGAACACTAAACTGAGAATGTTCCAAACAATTCACAAGGAGGGGGTGTCACGGTCAATATGAATAAGAATTCCCAACAATTTTTTTTTGAATATCCATGTACAAGGTTCCAAAAATAATTATGGCCCTCAACTCATCATGATCCGTCTAAATTATCATTCAATAGGTATTCTCACTAAAATAATTGACTAATAAATTATACTTTCCAAGGGTATAAAAAATCAAAAAATAATCATAATTCTATATGAAACATAACCAACATCATTTCATAATATTCATTCCTTTGTGGGGAAAAATTTTACCCCAATTTCTTATAGTTAGGAAATAATGTAAACCAATATTTTTGAAAATAGTGCCACTATGTATTCAAGGAAAAATCACTACTTCATAATCCATGATAGGGATAGAATAGTTTTTCTCGTTATCCAAAAACTACCTTCACCTATTAGAAATAAAATTGTATTATTTTATCATAACACAACCAATACCTAATCCAGAAGCATCATAAAACACCATATATTGTGTCTCCTTAACCAGAATATTATGAATTGATGAACTGGTAATCATCTCTTTCCGATCACTGAAGGATTTTTTTCAACTCCATCATCCATATAATGTATTACCGAGTCATTATTATGAAAGATAAATTGGTGGATATCCCTGATAAATATTTAATTAAGAAATATTTGTTCCCAGATATCACAAATAAATTAATTATTGGGGCCACATTCTATAGTGTCTCCAAATCGAAAACCTCCTCGACCTTCAAGGGGGTGATGAAAAATCCATCATATGATATAATATCACTGATGAAATTGACGTAATTGATCCAATACTATGTCTACAATAGCATTCTATATAGATGATACTCTAAAAGACTATCAATCACTGCCCTTAGGAGATCTAATTTCTCCTCCACATCATGGGAGTAAAAAAAATATAATGAAGTAATACAACTAAAAATATATCTAGATAATCCCAAAAACCTATTTTCATGAAATCCATGGACACCATAACATAATTCATTAGATAAAAGTTAATCATAATTGAATCATACTTCATATACCTATATCAAAATGTATCTTCCAGGATGTATTCTTCTAGAACCTGCAATTAATGATACTATAAAGTGTTATAAATATTAGAGAATACCCATTCCCAACTGTGCGGCTAAAATAGGTCCTCAATATGTATTAATAGGTATATATTCATATTTATCACTAATTTTATCCTCTAGTAATCATAGTAATTTTATATTCTCCATTTGACCTTTTTGAAGAAGATATAATGATGCCATAATAGGAGACTAGGATAAATGAATCCTTTTTAATGTAACCATTTTACAAATGTCCTCTACATAGAGATATCTGTCGATGTCATATAATAATTTCCACATATATAATTACGAATCATGATACAATATTTATACCAAAATCGACCTCATGTTTAGTGGATATTATAATAATCTCCCAAAGAAAGTCAACATCATACACTCTTAATAATACTAGTAGGTCTTGAAACTCTAGATCTATGGAACATATGGTAATGATATCAGACTATGCAGTGATGGTCTACCTCTCCTTATGCATTACCTCAATCAAAAAGTTTTTATTACTATAATAAACCTACTATGTTAAATTATTAATTTGGTATATGATTATATAATAGTAAATTTTCGCTCATAAATACATTGATTCCAAATAATTTATTTAAATTATGGAATTATATAGTAGTCTCTATAAGAGTATGTGGTCCCACATTATCCTATAACTTCCATGGACTCAAAAAAACTCATAAAATATATTGTTAATATCGATATTAAACTATTTTAAGTCTCTAAGGTAAGGTGTGTATATAATAATGATAAAAAATTATTTAGTTAACTCATGAGACTCAAGGTAATAAAATAAATAGAATATATTATATCTTTAAAAGATAAAGCTATACCAATGAAGAGATTAATTGAACCTTTAACAACCACTACTCCCAATGTCCCCTCTATTATAGAAACTCATGAAATATACATATATCCTTTTTCATCCAATTATATACATAGTTATCTTCTCCCAACACCTCCTCGACAATAGCACCTACATGAAATGCACTAAGGTCCAAATGGAAATGATTTTTTAGACATATTCCATAATTTTCCCCTCCTCCATCTCTAGATTACCCTTTGATGTGTTATCCTATTCTGATATCCAAATATTAATTTAGAATTTCATACTAACAATTCTACCTCTTGGTTACATCTATTGTCACAATCTTTTATTTCCTATGTGTTCCATTATAAAATCATTAATTATGCCACCCCAATACCATTACGAATAACAATTCACCTAAAAATAAATGTATCTAAAGAGTTCTAAGAACTACTTCATCATGATGATAGGAACTTATTGGGATATAGGAGAGGGAATGACTAGAAATACAATCATCCTCCCCAACAAGAAGGTCTTGAATAGGACTATAAACTTCCAGAATAAGATTTCCCCCAAATATTAAAATTGGTACTAGATCACTGAACTCCTCTTCAGATACCTTTAGTCAACTTCCCCATCCTCTCAACTACTATTACACTCGCTATGACCTCATCATATGTGGGAAAAAAAATCACAATATGTACTAAATATAGGTGTGTAGACATAACTCAAATTAAATTTCTTATAACTCATCATTATCCATTTATGTTAGTAGAATACAAAAACATGCACTTCAACTGGGAAGTAAACTCCCCAACTAATGAATTACCATGGTGGATTTCAGATATCTCAAGTTGTTGATAAATCTAAAATTCTAACAATAAGAAGTCAACTTATAATATGGTATCAAACATTGAACCAACATTTTTGGTTACACAGATACCTCTTCAAAAAAGAATCCACTTATGAATAGTATCATCCTAGTGTCTGTTAATCATTAGGATCAAAGTGAATTGATTTCTAGGACACAATATTTAATAGGGGATCTCTATATCCACAAGATAATTCATCTCTTTGATATGAGAATATCCACCCCGTAACATTAGTAGTCACTATCTCTATAAGGGAGTGAATGTCATATCCCACTCACCAATAACATATTCCACTAACCCCAAATTCACATTATAATTCTTATGATCTATGGATCCTTAGCATCCACCCATTCACTAGGTCCTTAGGTGTTCAAGGTGCACCAACTCCTATATAATATTATACTACATAAGAATGTTTTATAGAGTCAAACCATAAAATATTCACCCCTTCCATTATAGAGTCATACCAGTAGATAAAAATCCTCAAAAACAAGAAATTTTACCCATAAAATAGATATATTCTCAAAATATATATTGTAAAATATAATATTTCGTCCAAAAAAATAAAAAAAATATATTAGATATTATATGATTAATACATCACTATTATATATACCCATGAGTTTTTTTAGATAAAATTTCTCAGTTTTTACCCTCATTTAGTGGGTCAATAAAAAGTATGTCACTCACCACAAAATTTGTTATGTTTCCTACTATAGATAGACATAAAAATTCTCATTTAGTTCATTTAACTAAGTTACTAATCAAATATCAAAACTATACTTAGAGGCCAATTTGTAACATCCTAAACCATAGTTCAATAAACCCCACAAACCTACAAACACTATGTTAGGTGATGGGGGCTAGAACTTGGGTATCCATACTAAAATTAATATATTCATTAAAAACATCATCCAATCCAATGGGAGGGATAGAATACAAGCTCATTCATCATCAACTAAATCCACATCAGTTGAAGGGTTGGTATTGTGATACATTTTTTAAGCCTATTTCTTCCACTAAATCCAACTAACACTAAGATAATATCCAAAATCATCAATGTAAATAAATACATTATACCACTTCTAATCGATGAAATTTCATATTTTATAAATTTATTTATCTTCTATATATTAACAATATCTTTATTATATTATACAATTAGAATTACACAAGAAGAACACCCCCGTAGAACATCAATAAGTTGAGTTTTACATAAAAGAAAATATAATTATATAATAATTATATTATTAATATCCAAAAGTATGTTTAAATCATCATTTAATCATTGAATATGTTTCAAAATTTATCCATAGTCAGTATATTCACAAAATATGTGGCTGATTATAGTTACAATCATGGAGAAAAATTGAAAGCATAAAAAGTCCTTAATTATCATTATTTTTCAAAAAAATATTCTTTTGGTCTTCTTAATGGTCCATAAAATGTAACTATTCGAACAAGGATTTGAGAGGGATCTAAATGAGTTTATATGGGAAAATTCTACCCACACATGACTCCAAGCCAGTCCAACCAGGATGGCCTAAAATTGGAAATCTAATATTGATCAAATAGTCATGGTCTACATAGTTGAATATACGATGAGTTGGATACTATGTGGATAATTTGTCCATGTGTGTTCTCATCTGACAAAAAAGGTAGGAAATCATTATTATATGGTGTCTTTCATTGTTAATTCTGTCACATTGAATTCCTTATAATCAATTTAGTTGGAAATTTATCATTCCCAACAATTTTTCTATGTATCAGAAAAAGCATACGACACATATTTTGGTCTAAATTATCTATTTAATTAATTGGTTGGAAAAAATTAATCTCACTACTATGCATAGGGGATGAACTCAATTTTCTTGCGAAATAACCATACAGTCAAATCGGGGACATATGTTGATGATTCATAACCCAATACTACTCAACCACTCCTCCTTTATCATTATTAGATCTTATACTTCTTAAAAAATAATATAGAGAAAATTAACTGAAAATTCAAAATATCAATTTACTTTCAATTAAATTATAAAAATGAAATTTTTATTTAGAAAATAAGTCATTAAAACAAATATATTATTTATATTTGTATAAAATATTGAGAACATAATTATACCATAAAATATAAATCATTTTCCATCTTTTCGAGAAATTGGTCTCATTATATTTTTATCAAAATTTCCTAAATATGTGCCTGTGAATTTCCTTGTAATTATTTTGATATTTATATAAATCCAATGTTTTTCCAAAGGATAAAAAATCATTCAAACTATAATATATCTAGAAATAAATATTTACCTTTATCAAATATTGTGTCATTTGAAACATTAAGATTTAAATAATAATACATATGAGCCTTGGTCTATAATCATATGATTTGAGCAATTCAAATATAGAGTTGTGTTTTGATCCATTAAATATTTTTCATGATAATGTCAAAATCATTCATTTGATTTCAACCAAACAAAATTCATTGATTAAATATTTAGCTCTCGATTAAAAGGATAATATTTTAGACTAAAATTCATCTATTTAGTTTATGAACAAGAGGGATAACATTAAAATGTATGAATTTAACAAAACATTGATAATAAAATTCCAAATCACAATAAATATAGTTTGGATAATGTGGTATTTCTTGATTATTCCTCAAATGGATTCTATATATCTAGAGAATAAATGGAAATTATGGTATGTAGCATGAAAATTTACATGGATGAAAAAATAAGGGAACATAAGGAAGAATTGGGTATGGGAGATTTGAACTCTACCTTCTTGGGTACATGTCCCATTGGGGGTAGCTCTGCTCATGTCCCATAGGGGAAGATGTAATATAATTATTATTTTTACCTAAATTCTTTTATAAAAATGAAATATTTCTATAACAATTATGGAATTACCACCAAAATATAAGCCAGTAATTTTGAATCTAATTATGGAGATAAAACATTCACATTGATTTCGAATAACAAGTAAAATTTCCCATTAAAACTTCTCATATTAATTATTAAATTCTACAATTTCCATAGAAAACTAACATCCCATATGAGGTAAAAAATCCCTTAAGGTGAAAATTATGATATTTTAATTTATTGAATTGTCGATTTCTTAAAAAATTAAATGAATATGAAAACATGTTTTAGGTAATAATATTTTTTTACAAAAGAAATTTTATATAGACTTATATGAACATTATATAAATTTTTCCATTATTTATTTCATTGTTTAAAATTTTAATTTTTATGTTTGTCAATAAAAATAAATAAAAATCCAAAAATATATATGATTTAATATTTTTAGCTTTTAAGTAAGCAAATCATTATTGTGAAATATAAATATAATTTAAATTAACTAAATTTTTATAACTACGTGAATATTATAAAAATTAGTTTTTTAATAGAAAATATGTAAAATTAGTTAAAAATAAAAGGCAATGTAAAATTTCAGAGTTGTGAAGAAATTAAATTTCATTTTTTGAAATTTAAATTTAATAAATTTATTTAACTATTGTTATATTTTTGTGTTAGATATTAATATTTTTCCACATAAAAATTGTAAAAATGTCAGATTTATTTTCTTTTTTGGATGGAAAAATATTAATGTCATTTATATAATGATATATATTCTTTAGGTTTGTTCTATTTTTATATTAATGTGTGTTTAATTAATTGGTTTTTATATTAAAAATAAACATCATTAATAATTATATGGGAGTTAATAATATTATTTTTCATGTTAGAAAATAATTTATCATATATTTCTATAAATAAATTTATTAAAATTATTCTTCTTTTAAATGAATGGGGTTGTTATTAACATATCTAAGATAGATTTTGGGATATTAGAAATGAATTGTCCTATAATTGAGGAAAAATTATAAATAAAAAATAAAATATATTAGAAAGATTTGTATAAAATAAATATAATTAGTATAGTTTTTATTCTTATTTATATAAAAATATGTATATGATGGATTGATATGACATATACATGGTAGATATAAAATATGGTACTATAAATAGAATTATTCCTAGGAAGATAATGAATTTGGATGGATGTATTCTTTTTTATGATTTACAGAAAAATTTCACAGTCACATTAAATCTTCATGAAATTACATTATATGATCATTTTTATATATGTATTCATAACATAACAGTTTATTTGGAACATTGGATATCCTATAACATGTGATGATGACTGAATCAATATAGTCATCTAACTCAATGATAATCAGGATAAATCTATGATGGATTTATATGCTGAAAATTATGTTTTATGGACTATGAAGACTACTGATGTGAGAATTCATGTGATTTCATTTGAATGTGGATTTATTGACCATGAAAATAAAAAGTTTACATATAATTATCGAGTTGGGTCAACAGAAAAACATAACGACTTGTATGTTGGATAAGATAAAAAATAATAGGAATGATTTCGTAGATTTTATGAAATCGAATGATAATACTTTAGAAGGTTCATGTCCCACCACTATTATTATTATATCACTAAAATGTATCCCACTTGTCAAAATTCAACCAGGATGTGGTGTTTTTTTGTGAGTATTCTGGTATCATAAGTAAATGTTATCAAAATAATGAAAATAAATTATCTATTATGATAGTTTTTAAAAAATCAAGAATTGATGTAATAAAAAACAATATCTTATGGATAATAATTATTTGTATTATTTCAATATTTCCAAATAATTAAGTATATTATTTCTCACTCTAATTATGAAAATTATTGTAGAATTTTATTCAAATAAATTAATAGTAAATAAATAATGAAATTGAAAATTTCAAGGTATGGTGATCCTCACATTTTGGAAAAATACAAGTATGTCAAGGTTCTAATAGGAACTTTATATAGATTTAAAATCTACTATAACTGAATAAATGATGGAAACTCACCAAAACATATTAGGGATTTATATAATAAAAATATTGATATTCATTAATTAAATATAATGCATCATATAGATGGAATATTATAAGTCTATTACGAGAGTATATATTGAATGGGATGGGTCATACAAAAAATATTAAAAATTGATGCACATTGTAATTCTGTAATACTAATATCATAGGAATAACATTGGTCTAGAGATAACTCATGAACCCCCACATTCCATCATGTATATTGGGTGATACCGACTAGTAGTGATGGTCTAAGGTGAAACACCCTAATATCTTATCTAGTATTTCTCTTTAAGTATATTTTATTTCATTTATAAATATCTATAAAAGAAACAATGACTTTAAGAAATTAGTTATATTCTACCCAATTATTATAATTTAATGTGATAGTTATCTTCAAGAAATTGAATTGGCGGTTATTAATTGTCATAAAAAATTATGAAATAGTATTTTTGTTACATATTTATAATACTAATTCATTATATTTCAATTGTCTAGAAATCAAAATAATATGATTTTAATGAAAAAAAAAAATTTATAAATAAAAATTTTAACAGATATGAAGGGAGCCCCCCCCCCCTACACCCCATGTTTATTAAAACAAAGATACCCCTCTTATTATTCATGGTAGAGGGATCTCATGACAATGAATTTATAATATAAAAGGGGAAAATACCACAATGCATCAATATTATGGACCGAGTTCCATAGGTCCAAAAAAATATCATATCCCTAAGTGGAAACCATGACTAGAAATATTATTCATGTATAGTGAATCCCAATCAACACTCCATTAGTCAGTGGCCACCTTCGTCCAACACGTATCCTCTGATCTTCCATCACGAGACACTAAATTCGGTCTATACAACACACCCATCATGGAACCTTCATTATACTTTTATAAATCATGCCATTTCCAAATTAATATTCATTCATTGGTGTTAATTTCATTTAAGATCACCCATTGATGTGCCGCTATAAGGAAAACCCGCCAACATCACCTACCCTTTCCATTGAGCGGGGTCCCACATCCTCGCCTATATCTACCATAGAAAAAGTTAATTCCTTTTAATACCACTTCATTTTTATCCACCATAACATGCTAAACCTATCGTGAAATCACCCAAATTTACCTGAGACCATACACATTTTTTCAAAAATGGACACTAGTTGGATTTGAAACCAACATAATATGTAGTATCACAAGGTGATATTCCACTCAAGAAATTCCCCAATATGTTTTATCTTAAAAAATTAAATAATATCTATTGATTAATTATTTTAAAAAAGGTAAAATAATATATTCATCCTACAATTTTTTTCATTTATCTATTTGTTTTTACATTAAATATAATGATATTAAACTCAATGTTTTTCATAAAAATGCATTTTTATAAAACTAGTTTTGTTGAGTTCTAAAAATTTATTTAAAAATGAATTTCTTCTACATAATAAAATATAATATTGTAAAATTTATCCCATATTTTAAATCAAAATAATTATTATGTTAAAATATTCAACTTAATTTTCATCCGATATGAATTGTAATGGAAGTAAAAAATCATTAATACGGTAAATGTCAAAACTAGTTACTAAGGGGTTAAACTAAAGAGATGGAGGTATAAATTAAATAAAAAAAAAGTCAAAATCATATTGGATTTTTATATTTATTCAATTTATCATCCTATCCTTAATCGTGGTCTATTTTTTAGATATTTACCCGTGAGATTAAAATTATAATATTTAAATATTCAGAATAATTACAAGTGTGTTGTTCCCCTAAATTATAAAATGGAACCCCATTTACCCTCATATAAAAACCACTTGATCAATTCATATCATTCTAAACCCATAAAAATATATTATATACTTACCATGGAATAATTTATAGTGACACTCTTCATTGAAGACCACCCAAAGAATAATTAACAAGATATTTACACTTTGTTTCTCAAATAAGAGGTATGCATTCCTACTGATCTTTTTCATGTTTCATTTTTCTTATAATACATATAAATATATTGTATCTTTCATGAAAATTATTACTTTAGTATCATAAATATAATAAGATGTTTTTATTACTATGTCACAACCATTTTCCACCACTTTTCCATTAAATAGGAAATGAAATCCTTTTTCAAGCGTATGTGTGGGATACTACCCCTGCATAGTGATTTAATTCATTTATAGTACCCATCATAAATTTTGATATAACTAATATGATTTAGTTTTTATTTATTATATTCATTAATTATTTATCATTATGTAGTTATTATTTATTTGTAAAATAATTACCTTTCCTTCTATTCGATAATTATAACGTCTTTCATGCGTATGTGTGGAATACTATATATAAATGGAGAAGTGATTAATTTTTAATTTTCTCTTTAAATAGGTGGTAATTAGGATATATTTAATTAATATATATGGTATTTCTGAGATAATAATTTTTATATAATAGTAAAATATTGTTTTTCATTCTTCCAATCAATCCAATGAAAAGGGGAAACAAATCTTCTGTGTATATATGGGAAACTATCTCCATGAAAGATGAAAATAATTTTTCATCACCACTTTATATAAATGATTATAAAAAATTAAATAATGAATAAATATGAAACTTATAATAAGATTTGGATTTTGTACATGGTAATACCATTATCAAGGAGAATGTTCTAGATCCATAGAATGAAAACGTGCAAGAAAAACGTGTAATTTTTCACCCAAATGTTTATTTTAATGATGAAAATGTCATTAAAAGGATTATTATAAATTACAAAGGATTAAATATTGTAAATAATGCAAGAATATAGTTATATAATATATTTACATTAATTTTAAATTTATTAAATAGATGACTTGAGTGAATATAAATATTTATGTAAAATAAGTTAATTATTTTGGTAATAATTTAATATCATTTCAAGATTGCTTATCCATAATTTTCATTCAGGGAAATTATATAAATCAAAGAATTTTAAACCATATTTATTATTTTCCATTTTATTCCCATTACTTATTTATAATAGAACCATTTTACTATCTTGTATTCATAAAATGATTGATCCATATTTTTTTAAGAAAATTTTACATTATTTCCTCTTTAGGGACTAAAAATTTATTTCTGTAACTATACTCCTCCAAAACGTTTTTTGTAACTTTTAACCTATGGTTTAAATTTTTTTAAAAAATTATGTTAATTTTAAAATATTTTAACTAAAATCATTTAAATATATTTATATCAATGAATCATTTTCTAATGAAGTCATTTTACTTTTTGAAAAAGTGTGAAAATAATATGCTCTTTTAATTTATATAGTATGAATATATTTTATACCCTACATATAAGTTAATTTATTTGATGGATAATTTATAATATTCCAGGTTTATTTTAATGCAAAATTATTTTCTTTATATTAATGAAATTTTCAAATAAAAATTCATGAAAAGAAATGATATATTTCTTGTGTTTCAAAATAATGGTTAAAATGTTCTTTCAAGGTTATTTTTCGTATATATCATCAACTTTTATGATTTTTTGGGCTTCATTAGGGATATGACATTAGGATGTTATCCGCATTATTTCTCTGGCTGAATTATCTTGATGATCATTTAAGGATGATTATAGAAATATAATTCTATTCTCATATGATAATTATGGAATAATAAAACTTCTATGAAACCCATTTTTCTTTGGGTTATGACCTGAATAAATGATGAAATTATTATGAAACATGATTCCAACTGAAAATAAGTGATGTGATGATATTTTTGACATTTTATAATCTTATGGAAGACATATTTATGCTTTTCATTATATTAATGTTAGGCTTGTAATTATTATATCCCTCGAATTCATTGGGTTTTAACTGATACCTCATTAGATAATAAAGAAAATAATGGCTATTTTACCGAATTTTATAACTTACTATATCCAATAGTATTATCGCAGGATTACTCCTTTAAAAAGGAAATGATGAAATATGGAGTGAACCCGATCCCCTATGACATTTCCTGACGTGGGGCTTGCCTAAGGAAATGATTGTTTATGCATTTTTTCCCAAAAACCTAAGTAATATGTTTATTATATATTCTTATTCAATGAGACTAATTATTAGTGATTCAACACACTTATTAATTATGACTTTTTTGATGAAAAGTTCTTATTCCATGATTTGTTATTCATGTTATTTTATATATTTGGTATATTTTTTATAAGTTACATACATTTTCACATACCCTTATGATTATTTTATACTCAATTATGATCATTGATTGAAATATCTTAGTTTTACCCTTATTTGGAATCTGATATCACACATTAATATGTTTCATTATTTTAAATGATATGAATAAATGTATTAATCCATAAACTTCTAACAATGATATCATGGGAGAAGAATCCATTGGTATGTGTTGAATAATTTTTATTAAATAGGATATTTATATATTTATTATTAAAACAAATGAAACCATTAAATTTCTAGGGAATCTATTTTTTTATGTATTATATATTAATCTTAAACTGTATAGTATTTAGGCATGATATAAGTGGTGTTAATCAATTGGTATTAGATGAGTTTTTAGTTATTATTTGATAGTAGTATTGAATTTTTTTTTGATAATAATGGGGATATTTCTAAAAATAGTATATCATCATAATAATTTTATAAATTATCTGTTGTGTGGGTTTTATATAAATAAATATCAACGTTTAAAAACTAGAATCTAGATATGTATATGGAAAATTAACATATGGTTAACCAATGTGAAATTATAGGATTGGTTGATAAATCAGTCATTACTAGTGCTCGATTAGTGGGATTAAGATTGGACACCCTTATAGACACCCCTAAGGGATATAACGGCATAAATTTAGATTTTAATGATGATCTGTTATGATATATTTGAATATATAAGGATCATGGTAGACTAGGATAAAATTATGGGGTCTTATATTGAAACTGACATATCATTATTTTGAAATATTGTTAATTATTTTTTATGAGTACATGATTAATAACTGGGATTATTGTTTCTAACACAATTCTTTTTATTCTTATTTAAAGGTTAAAACTAGGAGGAATCATGGTAACACAGAATTCGATGTAAAATTCAACGACCCTCCTCTTGAAAAAAAAAATGAAATTGGATATGAAAAGTAAAATATTTAAGTTTTTTTCCAAGAACACACTAAAGATATGAATATTAGATTATATCATTCTAAATAGAAAAAAAATATAAGGAACAAGTAATTATAGAGTCTTTAATTTGGAAACATACAACATTCTTTATTGGTTTCTATAGTCCAATTAATATTAAGATATAAATTAATTCTATAGAAATAATATATTTTTTCTCTATATTTAGAACCATGAGAAGATTAGTTTTGCACTGTTTCATTATAATGGTGAAGCTGATCAGTAATAGACTCTTAGAATAAATATAAGGGAATGAGAGGAAACTAGATCAATTATTAGTGAGAATTTTAAGAAGGTATTTTTTAATTTTAATTTTCCTGAAAAAAGTTCATACAAAAAATATAAAAAATATTGTAATATTAAATAGAATGAAGAAAAATATATTAATAAATAGTATAAAAATTTCAAATTGCATACAAGATGTGATACAAATTTTTTCATCAACCTTGAAGGATTAATTAAAAAATTATTTAGAGTCTTGATATCTAGTCTGTAAATTTAATTGGATCTATGGGAATTCAATATCTATAATTAAATCAGTTGTTTTCATCTCATACTATAAATAGAAATTTGGGACACCTAATATACTCTTGGTTTTGGGGAAAAAGTGGAATGGTTGACTTCTGAGTAAATTATAACAATAAAACACATGGGTGAAATGAAATTAATGTTTATTAAATTTAGAATCATGGGTGGAAACGTGGATTAAATGACTATAAGTTGTATTCAAAATATATTATATATTTTAAAAGATTACATAAAGAAAAATAATTCAAATGTGATGTGAAGTTGGAAATTAATGAAAGGACTGGTGAAAATGTTCAAACAACTATACTACATACAGACTAATGATATAATTTAAAATAGCATGTAATTTGTGCCAATAAGGGCATCAATACGATGGATAATCCAAAAAATGAAACGATGAACTTCTTATTCCCTGAGATAAATTGAAATATCATATGATGATTACTACTAATGTGGATCATGATAATATTAAAATTTCCATAAATTTTAGAACAATAGTTTCTTATTTTTTTGTAAATCCACCATGTTGTTTATACATAAATAATTTTTTATGGGTATCATGTGTCCTTATCAATTATTATATATTGAGTTAACATTATAAACTATTAACTGTATATTGATCACATCTCAAGTGTATAGATCCTCCCTGATAAATGTATGGGGTCATGTGTTTCCAAAAAAATTTATGATTATCCCATTAGTTAAATTAGATGATATTTTGGGAATGGATTTTCTCTATATAGTTCCCATGTAAATTTTTTATAAAGTTTTTTCAATTTTTATATTCGGAATAAACCTATGATCATCTTTTGGTTTGGAGATGAATATAAAATTCTAATGGAAGTTACATCCATTTTATAGATAATACTAACTATTCATAAGGGAAATTTATCTTTAACTATTTTTTATAAAATCAACATAAATAGTATAAATATTTTATTATATAATAATGTGTTTCTATAAATACAAAATAGAAATCCATTTAATATTTAAGTATATTTTTCAATATAACTCCTATATGGCACTACACTTATTCATAAAACTCCATATAAAATTACTATGAGTGAAAAAAAATAATTTAAAAAGAAACATTAGGAAAAATATTAATAATAAATTCAATTTCCCTGGTGTGTCCAAAAGGGGTGAAACTATTATTAATTTTATGATTAATGATTGGTCAATTCATCTTTTTATTGAATATCTAGTATTTAACAAGATATCTATCTAGAATAAGAATCATATTCTATATATTGATAACTTGTTTAATCAAATACACATAGCTTAATACTTCTCCATGATTGATTTTTTTATGGATATTAGGAATTGATGGTAAAGAAGTAGTATCTAAAAATGATAACATTATGTTTTAGGTATGGTCTATCTATTTTTATAGTGATTCCATTAGGACATTCCAATTCAATGGTTATATTATGGGATTTAATGAATAGATTCATTCATGTTTAACTCAATCTATATATTGTAGTATTTATATATTATAATATTATAAATTCTATGTGTTAGAAATATTACAATGATAATTTTAAAATATTATTGAATACACTATGGATTGAGAAACTATGTGCCAAATTCAACATGTGTGAATAATTTGTATTCAATTTATCATTCCTGGCTCAAAAAATCTCTTTTTAAGGTATAAGGAAGGATCCATTAAAGATAGATGTTGTTGAGAAATTCTCCAGAACTTCCACCATAATCGAGATACATATTTTTTATACATTGTCTGGATACTAATGATTCTTTGTGAGGAATTTATCTTGCCTATATAATACAATAATGAATATTATTTTGATGATAGAAAAGTTTGTTTGGAAATACAAATGTGGGGGAAATTTCAAGAATTTGAAAAAAGGATGGCTAGTGTACCTATTATAACACTGAACTATAGTGGTGAACGTATTATGATCTATAGTCATTCTACTAAGAAGGAATCATGATTAACCCTCAAACAGAATGATCTAGTGATAATATATTCAATACATTAACTATAAATTAATTATCAAATTTATATGAATCATGACTTGGATTTGGAAGTGTTAATGTTTTCATAGAAAATATGGATACTTTATCATTATGGTGAAGGATTTGATATTTGTACCTATTATAAAAACTTTATGTATATAATCATATATAAAGAGTAAAAAATCTATTTGAGATATTAGAAAATGACTAATGAAAATGAATTATCAATTCATTACCATCCTATGTGGGTGAAGAATGTGGTTTATGATTTGAGATGAAAATACCCTATTTGTATGTCAATGGTAATGAATAAAAGAAATCCAAAATTTATTTATTTTCAATTGTTGTTTCTTTTTATCATTTGGAGTGTGGAAATATCTTATCGTTCCTAGATGAATGTTCAATCACCCATCCACATACATATAAAATATGTATAGAGGGATGATTTGGAACTACATAATAGGGTGGGAAAAGTAGTTCGGTTCAATATTAAATGTGATGGAATGAAAAGGTTTATGAATTAAATATATTTCTAATCAATACTAAACTATAATATGGAGAAGTTGGATGAATCTCATATCTTACCATGCCCTATCCATCCTAGGAGTAAGAATATATATAATTATATTAAGGAGTATATATGTATGGGTACCATG
The DNA here is from genome assembly GCA_963277665.1 of Viscum album. Lineage (NCBI taxonomy): Eukaryota > Viridiplantae > Streptophyta > Magnoliopsida > Santalales > Viscaceae > Viscum > Viscum album. The sequence goes on along the minus strand of OY728121.1, from coordinate 1,553,092,494 downwards.
AAAATGGATATTACCTAGTATACATCTCAACATTTAGTATGTCATGATTTCTTGTTTTAAAGATGTAAGTATAATTTTTTGTTACAACCATTAAATATAACAAAATGTAAATAAGAAAAAACTACCATCATTTTCAATATTATACACCCTAAGATATCAATAAGGAATATATATACATATATATATATAATAGTAAATTAATATATCAAATTAGAACCTTTAATTTCTATTATAAATTATTTATCTCATTATCAATTAGATTTGATAAAAATTTAATAATTTTTAAGGTTCTGTGGAGTAATATTTTAATTGTATCTGATTGCGATATGAGGATTACATTGATGTTCTAACGAAACCTTCAATACAGTTAAAATATTGGGTTCAATTTTAATAATACATGTCTTCCTCAATTAAATTACCAGTCTGAGGAAATAATTAAAACCCTATAAGATATACTTATTTTTATTCAATGGATTAGACATTCCCATGATATTTACTTTATTGTGTTTTATTATTCTTAATCATTATAATTATTCCACTCCCCTCACTTATAAAACAAAACACAGTCATCTCACTTATATGTACAACTTGAGCTATTTATATAAATAAACTACCAAAATATCTTCTCAACTTCCCCATAGCTAAAATAAAGGTCCTTATCATCAAAAAAACCATCCAAAGGTTATTTAAGATGGGATTAATTGAATGTTTCTCTGTGAATATATATATATATATATTATTACCAACATTTTTCATGTTTCACTATTATTATACTCTATATAAATATGTTCTATTTGTCATATCATGATGAATAGTATATCAGAAATATAAATAGTTCTTATTAGGACTATGTAATTACGATTTTCCACTTCCTTTACATCAAATGAGAAATTAATATACACTTTGTTCGTACATGTGGGGTACCCCCACCACGTTTCCATATGAATCATTTTCTGTAACCAACATGAATTATTTTTTATTATGATGGATATTATGTTTATATATGATATTATGGGAATAATTAATCTCTATTGATTATGATTTATTATCTACATTCTTATATTAGCATTTGTTAGAAAATGACAGTGTCATTTCTTTATATGTGTATGTGATCACCCCCATAATGTGATGTGATGCATTTTTAATTTTTTTTGATACATGGATAGTAATAGGGATAGTGTTAATGAATATAAATGATATTTATGTTATATTAATGGTTATATAAAGTGTAATTATTTTTAATATTCCTTTTCTTCCATACAATGAATAGTTTATGATTCAAGGATCTAGGTAAATATACCAGTACCATCGAATGGAATCATTAATGGATAGAGGACCAGTTTTCACCCTAAATGTTCATTTTAAAGGACAAATGTTAAAAATATATTAGTAGATTTTATAAAGAATAAAACATGGAAATATATACATAAATATGGATAAATAATATATTTACAATAAATACATATTTATTATACAACATAATTTATTGAATATAAAGTGAAATTATACTTTAGGTAAGGGTTTATGATATAATAGCATTAATTTTCAAACTTTTCAAAGATAAATTTCAATAGAAGGAGATTTTATGGATCTTATCATATAAAATACTTATATTTTATTCTCCATTTTGTATTTATAGAAACATTTGGTAATACTACTATTTTCCATATTTTTTAGTTAAAAATATCTTCAAAATTTTTTGAGAAAAAAATCAACCTTATTTCCCACTTTGTCAAAAAACATTTTATTCGATTTTAATTCACTTCTAATTTCATTAGATTTTAATTCTTAAAAAAATTATTCAAATGTTTATTTTTGATGAATCTTTTTCCAAACATGTTCTTTCTAACATTTCATAAAAGTGTGAGAATAGTTTCCTCTTTTAAAATGTATGGTGTGAAGAGATTGTATTCCCATCCTGACAACTCAGTTCATTGAATACTCAAGTATATGTTTCTATAGTTATTTTGATATAAAATAATATTCTCTATATTCTAAAAAATGTAAAAATTTAATTACAATATAATCATATTTATCTCAGGTTTCCAAAAAAAATATCAAATATTCTTTTAATGTTATTTTAATATATATCAAAATACTCTAAAAACTATTTTATACCATACAGTACTGTAATCATGGGTGTGAAAATTATCATTCTCCTCATTTCCTTAAAATTTTCCACACATTAATCTTTCAAAAGGAACATTGAACCATTCCATGTTAACATGGTAAAGATATAAGATAAATATGATAAATTCATCATAAAAACTATTATATCTATATAATATCAGAAAAATATGAATCTCATTCTATATGGTTGGATTGTTATAGAAATAAATTTCCTCTATATTTAATATTTCATAAAAAATATAAACTCTTGAGATTATATTACCCAAAACAGAAACCTTTTGTTGAAAAACTTCATTCTTTGTAAACTTTTAATATAATTTATCATTACTTATGGTATTTAGTAAAATTATATAGGGATATTCATTCCTATATTTACCCTTTTAACGTATATTAATATCATCAAAAATTCAACCATAAAATGGAAAAGGAAATCACTAAAGAATCAATTCATTTAAAAAATTTAGATATTTGAGGAATTAGTAAGACCGAATGACCTCAATATATAATTCAAGTGTCCATAACTTGTATAGAATAAAATATATGGTATATATTATTTGTATTCCATCAATTGATGATGTCGAGAACTGAGGCCAATCTTGGAAAAGTATTTATCTCACGGCAGTTTGTCAAATAGGCCACCAATATGGGTTATATGATACATTTTAAATTGTGATCTTATTTAGATCTCAATAATAAATTAATAACTACATAGATATATATTTATTTTTAAAAATAAAAAGTCATCTAACAAAAGGTAACACACTTAGAAAAATGAATTCATTATCCAGGTTTTCCTAGAGTTTCATTTTCAATTCCAGAAACTCGATAAAGGTCATTCTTTAGGGTGTCTTTGAAATTGGTGTGGCACTAGGAATGAGTCATATTGAGAACTCACAATCAAATTTTGTGCAAGTTTTGTATTCAATTAAGTGAATACACTAAAAAAATTCACACACAATATGTCTATCATAAATTTTGAGTTTCTCCATATCTATATAAGAAACAAACAACTATTAAATATGAATCAAAAACCATAAAATGGGTGTGATGTTCATTAAAATAGAAAATATATGATCTCACTAATAGATGATCAATGGTTGTTCTGGAATTTCAAACATGACATCCCTACCTTAGAAATTAATATGGTGTTTATATATTGAATGTCAATCCTAGAAAAAGAGAACATAAAATTCAACCAAAGGGGGAATGAAACGATTTGTAGGAAGAAAATCCTCACAAAAATCAACTAGAGAATAATCATAAAAATAATATATAATAATCATAGAATTATTTGTTTTATCTTATGTTTCTAAAACTGTTAATTCTGGTGGTATCTAGTTACACTTAAATAAAAATTAAAATAAGAATGAATTTTTAGATATATATTTTAATAAACAATTATTAGTTCTATTGTGGAAGGTAGGTGTACCATTCACCATGTATTTATCTCACCCCACATCAAAAATAATGATCACATGAGATTTACATATATCTTCTTACCATTAGATGATTTTAAAATTTATCATCATCATTAAACTTCTTATTTCAGATCTAGTGACCATAATTATCATACTCCTTGCATTTTTAACACTAGAGTGTGGACGGTGAATTCTATGGAGATTTCATCCAATTTTCCAAATTAGAAAACTTCATCCAATCACTTCCGCATTAGATTTTCAAATGACCTTAAAACACACACTTAAAATAATTACCAATCTCTATATGATAATTTCCACCCTATTTCTTTCCATACTTTGGGAATAAAGGAATGATTATCTTATTGTCTCCCTAGTGTTTGGATTCTCTAATGAATTCTATATTTCTTATTTTGTCAAAATCATTGTCATTGATACGTAACTTCGACCCCCCATTTCCACCTTGATAGCACATCAAACAATCTCATCATACCTAATGAAGTATATTATGGATAACACCCATTGGATATATGATTTTAAGATATAGAAGAATCGATCGACTGTATATTCATGCACGATTATAATAATATAATATTACCTCCCATGTCCTGTAACATTTTCTCCAAGGTACATATGTATACAACATAATCTTTATTATCTCAATGATATCATTCTCTATTATCATAATATGAATATGAGGAATGTAATTTTTGAAAAAAAATATTTGTTATCTCATACCACTTTGTGAAGTTGATTTCATCAAGTTCCCTTATATTCTTGATGACAGTCCACTATTGATCTACATTAGCTTCCAAATTTTAGTCATAAAAATGTCTTTTCCATGTTCTTAAAATTATAGAATTGGAGACACCATTTCCTTGGTACTAATTCATTTAAAAAAAACTAGAAGATCAATCTATTATCTAATGGATGGAGGTTTTTTCCTCATGAAGAACACAACTGATTGTTTTTTTCAAACTTTTCTCATTCCAATTTTTTATATGATTCATGTCTCATTAAATTTTCATAATCATAGTAATAATATTTTTCATTCAATATCCCATTACATTTGGGTGCTCGGGAGGAAAATCATTTCATTCTCTATCACACACACTAGTAAAAGAGTTCTTTCAGGTTATAGTGATTGACTAACTCCAAAAATCATAGTGTAAGAAACAATAATCTTATTTGGGAACCACATAATCATGGAAAATCAAATATTGTGTGTATAAATCAAGAAATATTATTTTTTAAATTATGAAACCATAATTCTAGACAAGTTATTTTGTCATTGTCAACTATTTAAATCATTTATGATGGTTCATAAAGTTATTGTAAATTTAGAATGAATATACCCTAGGTGTGTACAACTCTGTGTACAAAAAGGCCGATATTCATGAAATAGGTGATGATCTAGTCTTCCTCAGATCTCCATTTTCATTTTTATTTCCCCTAGGTACTGTTGTGTTGGAGACATATCAACTTGTAGTATCCATGTAATGATTAAATTTCTTAAAAACCACTCACTCTATCCCCTACAATATTTATTATACATTTTACTATAAATTCAATCATCCCTACATTTTTTTAGACATATCCTTAGGGATATCAGTAATTTTTTCTCATCCTAGTTGGAAAATTTTAATTAAACATATCCTAAAATATATACAATATAAACATAGACATTTAAAACATAGAAATTATACCATTTTTTGTTGTATATAAACTAAATTACATAAAAATATATTATTATTATAAATTTATAGTCTATATGTAAACCTGGTATCATAAACAACTATTTCAGAGGTGAAAAAAATAATATCACACTATGTTATTCCAAAATACCACAATTCTAATATATATCATACATAATACATTTCTTATTAAATATAGGAAATGAAACATAAGAAAGGGAGACCTTAGATTATCTATAAGGGAAAAAAGGTAGATAACTAAGCATATCAGGAAAATAAGGGTATTATAACATGAGAAGGACATTTTTAAACCACAACTTAAAAATAAATTAATATAATTTTGAGTCATGGAATAAATATTAGAAGTGCATAATACATTAATCAAAAGGGAATCAAATAACATGATCCTAGATATCATATTTTTCGAATAAGAAATTGATTTGATCCCTATAAATAATCATTTAAAATGATTTCAATTCTATTTAAGGGTCATAGTCATGGTTATCAAAGTGAAATGGGTTCACTCCCCAAACCATCAAAGTTGTAAAGGATTACATTAAATTCCATCAAAGAGGAAAAGGTCCCTTACTGAACCAATTTCACCCCCTTCCCAATCATTTCTATCTCAGTAGATAATAATATTTACCTATTGCATTGGAGTTAGATATAGGTCCCACATGTCACATAATACAAAACAAATATATTTGTTCCATAATATCATAAATCATTCGTCATCTGTTAACAAATGAAATAAATTTGGATTTTTAAACATTTTAATGTATTATAACTTTTGAAAAAGGAAAATATTTTATAATATTTTCATTATTTAATTATATCATATCACATAAAAAAAGGTGGATTCATAAGCAATTTATTGGGTTATAATCCATGAAAGGGGAATAGGTTTTGTGAAAATCATATAATCAAAAACTTAAACCCTCTAGAGAAAAATTATTAGTGGTGTCCTTTGAAAATATCCCATGTAAATCCTATTTAGAAACACTAGATGGGATATTAGATGGGAAAATATTTTGAAACATTATCTATAAAATTTCATGTTGAAAATAACATTTAATTAAAAATAAATTTTTAAAAATTAGAAATTTATAACTATTTTCGTAATCATTTTCTTTGAAAACAACCTTGAAAAATTATAATGGAATATTTTAAAAAATTAATATAATTTATTGAGGATAATTTTATTTCTGTATTGAACAATAATTTTTAAAACATAAAACATATTCAAAATACACTTTTCCCAGAAAATAAACTTTGAAGCTTCAAAACACTAACTTTTCATGAAGGAGGATAATTTTTTAAATTCCATAAATGTAAAAATAAAGATTATTTCAATTAAAAAGATTTTTTTATCACATGATTACATAAATAGCGTGAAATTATACAAAAATATTTATCCAATTAGAATAACCATGGGTGAATAAAATCCACGTGTTTATTGAGAGATAGATCATATTATATCACGAAATATATTACCTCTAATGGATATGTAAACACATTCAGTAACATTTTTACCATGAACTCCATGAAAGATACACCCTATAATGGATATTTAAATCTAAATAATTGTATGGATAATAATCCTAAATAAATTCATGGGAAGTATATATACCATAGAAAATAAACACATTGTTAATATTGATTGTGTCTCCTAGAAAAAAAAGAAAATCATTTTCCTTAAGAATCGAAATCCGTTGTATATTTACAACCCTACCATATACAAAATATAAGTTTATTATAAATATATTACATAAAAATTACTACATATATATATATCCTACAATATATATTTTTCTTTATGACATTTTATTACCTGTTAATTTCTAATTCAATGTTAATGTCAGGTTTTAGGGAATAACTACTTTATTTTTCATGACTGTATTGATTTTTTATTTTGGTTCCACTTAAATTTAATAATGTTATATCATCTATATAATGTTAAAAATGATATAAATATCATATATATTAAGTACATATGTTTTTTGAGTTTTCTAAAATATTTATATATATATAATGAAATAAAACATTAATAGAGATTGTAACCAGTTTATACACATGAAAATTGTATCTATTTTCATGATGGATTGAATTAAATAAAGGTAAATAATATGTTAACATTACATAATAATTTTTATGTCATATATAAGTAATATTTCAATTAAACCCTACCATTTTACCTTCAATGTAATGAATGAATTAATTACATCACATTAAGATGTGTTAGTCCTTCGTAGACAAAAGAAAATTTTTCACATTCTCACATAATGGAAATTATGAAAGAATATGAAAAATAATAATTACAATGGTGAAATAATTTCATTAATACCATATACAAAAATTTAATCTATCATAATATATATAAGTGATATGTGGTGATAAAAAAAGAATAGTATCGCTTTGTGAGGCGGTAGTCCGTTGTACACATGAATGATGATTTAAAATGCCTTTCGATTGAAGAGGATAAGGTTTTTGATCATGAACATACCATAAAAACTTCTGTTTATATAGATTTTAATGAATATATTATATCATAATGGATTAAAAGGAATCTATGGTGGTGGATCAAGAAATAAAATAAATTTCTCGGTTAGAAGTGTTACCTCTTCCTCGGACAACATTTTTTATTTTCACCTAAAAAATTCATATGTGGGATTTATGACGAAAATATGGCTTTTAAGAAGGTATATGGTGAGTATAAAATTTATTTAGGCAGGTATTTTTTGTAAAAAATGGGTTTCATAAGTGTTAATATGAGAGGATATGGGGTGGCCTTTTATATGTGAGGTGAGTGACACATTTGTAATTTTTTGAAAAGAAAAAAAGTGTACCCACGTATTTTTATTGAAAAATGGTAAAAATAGAAAATTATGGATAGTATAAGAAATATGGTAAAACACTAAATATAAACTCGGTCTAAAATATTATTTATGTCATTTTTAACACTTAAAAGTTTAATTAAAACCATGTGTAAACCGAGTTTTTATCATAACCAAGGTAAATAATTTTTAATTTTTCTACAATTCATTATGGTATAAGATTAGTTTTATATTTATAGAAATTATAATAATTAATGAATAAATATATTAATTACATTTTAAAAAAATAAATTTATATATATAGAAAATTTTAATTTAATATTAAACCCACATATGTGATAAGAAAGCAGTTTCCTAAATAAATATATTCAAAAGTTTAGAAAGTTTTTATATGGAATTTCAATATAAAAATTATTGAGATAAACTAAATTGGATTAATTTATATATAAATAATATATTTTTTATATCATATATATCTCATATTTTCATTAAAATCATTCTGTTTACCATAAAGGTAAAGAATAAATGAATTACGTCACTTTAAGATGTGGTAGTCTATCGCACACACCAGAAAAAGTGTCATATTCTCGCATAATGGAAATTATGAAGGAATATGATAAAAAATAAATCCAAAGGCAAGATAATATCATTAACATCCAATATGAAAATTTAATTTATCATAATAACAAGCATAGATATGTGGTGACAAAAATGAATAACTTCGAATCATGAGGGGGTAGTCCATTGAACACACGAATGATGATTTCATATTGCTTTTGATGGAAGAAAATATGGTATTCAGTCATGAACATACCATAAAAAATTATTTCTATTGAATTTAATGGGGATTTTATATCTGAGTTATTTAAAATCAATCTAAGGAGTTGGATGAAGACATAAAATTAATTTCTCGGTTAGTGGTGTTACCTCTTCTTCAGACAACTTTTTTTCCCATAAAAGATATATAAGAAGGATTTATAACAAAAATATATATTATAGGATACTATGAGGGAAGAATAAAAATTATTTGGGATGTTATTTGATGAAAAAAGGGTTTCATAAGTGTTAATATGAGAAGAGAGTGGGTGGCCTTTTATATGTAATGTTATTAACACACATGTAATTTTTAGAGAAGAAAAAAAGTGTACCCAATAATTTTTATTTAAAAAGGTTAAAAAAATAAAATTATAGATATTAAAAGATATATGGTTAAAATATATATATATACATGGTTTTTAACATTATTTTGTCATTTTTGACATTAAAAATTTTATTTTATCCCCTAGGTAAACCAATTGTGTACCATAACTAGATTAAATATTTTTTTAAATTTTTTATTATTCATAATGTTAAAAAAATAGATTTATATTTTTTAAAAAATATAATTATTGATTTATAAAAATATATATTCCATTTTTCTATATTATAATTACATATAGAGAAAATATTAATTTAATATTAAACCCACAGATGTGACAAGAAAGCTGTTTCCTAAGAGTAAATGTTCAAAAGTTTAAAGAGTTTTTATATATAAGTTCAATAAGAAAATTATTCCAATGAACATAATTGGATTAATTTCTATATAAAATAGATATTTTTACATTTAAACCTATTTTAAAATAAAAAAATTAGCTTATAAATTAATTAAAAGAATAAGAGTATTTAAATAAAAGCTTTTATTTTTCATTATTCACTAAAAATTAATCATTTAAAAAAATCCCAAAATTAACCCTAAGAATAATTTTACAATGACATTAAAAAAATACTTTTTTTTTGAAATTAATTTTATGATGGTTTATAATATTATAATATTTATTTTTAACAACAAAAATTAAAAACATCTTTTAGGAAATAGTATTTTTGAAGCATATAAAGACTTTTCTAAAAATTTAGAACATTTTTTATCAAAATATTTTATTCCTATAAAACCATTATAGATAACATTTAAAACAGACTTATTACTATTCACATTTCCAAACTTCGTGGATCAGTTATAATGGTCACCTTTGAATAAAAATATTAACAATATATCATGTATGTCAATACTCTCTCTAGCATATAATTAAAGCTATCATACGAAGATAAAATTACGTCAAATAAATAATAACATATAACAAATAGGGGAGTTAATTGGGACATTAATATGTTGAAATAGGTCATTATTCCATCATTGATAGAATAACATTGAAAATATAATTATCTTTTTTATATATCAAATATAATTCCAGAACTAACTATGTATATAGGTTATCAAAAATAAATTATGTTATAATCATAAAGATGGTATGTCATACATATGAATGAGTGAAGATTCCATTTTTCAATGACCATGATGAAATGAATTTAATTTATATTATATCCTCAAATAATTATAATTATATATTAAATATAATATTATTTATTTAAAAATAGTTACGTATAGAATTCATGTGATGTAGTTATGAATAATTAAAAACACCACTTCATCGAGGTTGTCATCCACATGTATGAACAAATAACATTGATTTTTATTTAATGTTAAGGTGTGAAATTATATAATAACATATATTTCCATAATACTATTATTTAATTAATATCATATATGAAAAATTAATACTATCTTTATAACCAACCATAATAAGAAGAGATGTAAAATGAATTTCATCGATTCGTGATGTGGAAAAACACCATACAAATGAAAAGGAGTTTTGTTTCCCATTTGATAGAAGAGTTGATATTTAAATGCTCTAACATTAAAATATCTTTATCCCATTATATGAAATATTTTTTTTACATATTTATTCTTGTTTGAATAACATTTTAAGGTACTTGAAGACAAAATAAAAATAAAACATTCAATTAAATATGATACATCTTCTTCAAAAAACATCATTTTCATTACACTATAAACACTATAAGGATAGGATTATATCCAAAAATGAGACCCCTAAAAAAGGATAGGGTATCAAGGAAGGTATTTTATCAGGGTTTAAATGAACAAAAAAGAATTTTTAGTGTGAATAAAAGATGCTAGGGGGTTCCCTATTATAAGTGATGTGATGGGCTATCATTAAATTATATAAAATATTAAATTAATATAAAATTATTTTCAAGTAAATATGGCTACAAAATCATATTATTAAAATATAGACTTATTATTGAGGAAAATAGTTTCATATTATAAAAATTCCCCATGTTTATATTAATTTTTTACACATATCTATTTATGTTACCCTATGTAAACTATTTATGATGATTATCATGACATAAATGTTTTCTACCATTTAAAGGTCAAGATATTTAATTAAAAAATTATAATTATTTAAAAAATTGACCATGGATGATATTTTAAGCCATATCATTATTGTTTGGTTAAAGATGTGATTTTTAGGCACATTCAACAATTAAAAAAATACTTATTATCTTAAAATAACATTAATGTCATTTTTAGAACTATTCACTTATTTTAACATTGAAAATAATATGACAACAAGGAAATAAAAATATAATCCATTAAGACAACTATTAATATTTACATAATTTGAAATTTAGTTTAACACATTAATTCATCCACATTATATAACTTTTAATATTTTCAAAATCATTTCATTTTGTTTTCTATTAATTTAATAAATACTCTGTTGGGGTAGCATAATCATTCAATATAAATTTTCCATCAAAAATATTTGAAAAAAAATATGATGATAGTAAATATTTATATTTCAAATAATAATGTCATAACTCATAAAAACATCCATTTATCGGTATTTCAAAAAAATTTGAGACAATAAGATAAAGAGATTAATATTTTTAACATTTCCATACATAAAATAATATAATGGTTGAGGTCTAAGGAATATATCACCAAGTTTCCAAGTGTTTTAAAAATATCTTATCCTGGAAAAAATAAACATAAAGACGGAAAAATTAATGTTTTGGGACATTTTTGGAAAATTTTATATTATTTGTAATCTAAATTAACATATTTTACCCTGATTATGGTGCTAATTATTTATTATAGGTACTATTTATAGTGACCAAAAAATTAATTTTTAAAATATTTGGAAACCTTGATTCCAAATATGGTACTAAAGTTTCTTGTTTGAATTTCTAAAAGAGGAAAAAAAATATTTTATTATGAAAATAAAAAACACAATAGAAAACATACTTTTAGAAAATCCATTATTAAGTAGACAAATATTTTCATACCAAATTCAAGTATAAAATTCAATCCAAAGACTATAATTGGATTTTTTAAAATTTAAATAATGAAATTTTAAATCTAATCAAAAATTGAATTGGTTTCCATATTCTTAAAATGAATTTTTTTTAATTAAATTAATTTTTTTATATGTTCATCAAAAAATCAAAATTTCAAAAAACTATCTAAATTTTTTTTACGTAACTTAATTTTGAAATTTTAATTTATAAATATAAATGATTTTAATAAAAAATTCATAAATTTCTAAAATATAATTATAATACTTCCCATAAAAATAAAATAAAAATCATTTTTGAAGAAACATATTATTGATGAATAAAATGAATTTACAAAAAATTCAGTGATTTTTATTAAGTGGTTATCAATATTGTGTTGGAAAATTATATAAATTTTATAAATATGTAAATCATATTGACAACATAAAATTTAAATTCTCGGTTATATTGTTCATATTTAAATAATAATATTTTAATGTTTCTTTAGGCTTCGAGTTTCATATTGTATACACTATCGAAAATTGTTTTCTTTTTTAAATATCATGGTGTTACATGTAATGTATGTGTTTATTTTCAATACATATTATGGGAGTGGGTATTAGGAATGATAGTTGGTATCATAGTGATATTTATAAAATTGTTTTTATTAGTATTAATGTTGAGGATTATTTAAGGAATGATTTGTTAGCATTGATAATAATTTAAAATGTATAAATAACCCTTTGGGATAGTATATGATTTAACATTTACATAATAGTAAAAATTTTATTTGGGTTTCTGAATAACAAAACATAAAAACCCCAAAGGATAAGTCTACACACTAATTAAATATATTTTATGACACCTTAATATATTGGTAATTTAGTTATTGTATTATTCTCCTTACAATTACTTCTATTTGTGGATACTAAAACCTAAAGTAGGTGCTAGATTAGATATACCTATGTGTAATTAATATAGTTATAAATATTGGGTATTAACACAATTGTCATATGGTGCATGACCTAGGGGCCTAACATCAAACCAATTATAACATTCCATGGGGATACGCTCTCATTTTATTATACTCTATTTATGATTCATTATAAGGGATTTCAATATGTTTAGGTTGGATAACTTAATTGTAATGTGACCTTGTCTAACATGGATTTAAAAATGGAGATCCAAAAGCTAAATTATATATTTATTGATATTTTATTTCAATTATTATGGACAAGTTGGATTTTTAGAGCATAGATTTGAATTATTTTATATTTAGAATATTTTTAGAATGTTTATGAAAATTTGGGATTTCTTTTTTAAGGATTGGGTAAAGAAGTATATTGGAACCCAACTCAATGTAGCCCAAGGTGAGAAAATAATGATATAGTTTAAACTGATATTGATAAAAATTACTCTTAGTCTTATACATGTTCATTAATATGAGCTAATTGCTAACATTATAGTTTTATAGTATAAAATAACTTGAGGATAAATTTTCTAATGTCTATTTATAAAATCTCCCTTAAAATTAATCTTACTCAAGTAAACTCATTTGGTTTTAATAATGGTTTGAACCTAAACAAACCATGTTAACAATGTATTTCATAAGAAATGTGGAGATTCTCCCAACAAAAAAATATAATGGGATAAGTAATTTATTGAGAATTAATATTATTATTTCAAAAAAGATATCAGGAATTATTATTAACTACATAAACATTGTTAAAATCACTAACATGAAAAAAGTGATGGATTCAATATCATAGAAATTATAGTGACCAAGATGATGATGGAATGAAGATTTGATATCCTATATTTCCAAAATGGTTGAAGATGCACATTTTAAACATCCATAAATGTACATGAAAATTCTACGTGTGTTGATGTTGAAGTAATCATACTCGCAGTGGGAGAGAGAGAGAAGATATAAATATTTTCTAATTCAATTACATTATTATTGGAAATTTTGTAACTCAATATCCCAATATATGGGAAAATAAGTGATATAGTGATTAGTAACCATGAGAATAAGGAAATTAGTATGAAAATACTACTAATTTAGTTGATATTGAGTTTTTTCTATAGATCATATTGTGTCAATTTTCAAGTATGTTTTCACCATTTATGGGAAATTGATTTATAAATAAAAACCCACTGTGGTATTATAATCATTTAAATAGCTTTCATTCTTTTGTGGGAAGTTATTACTTATGGATCAAGATATTATTACATGAGTGTTATTCACTATCAAATATTGGATGTGTTATCAATCATTATAACGTAATTATAATAATTATTTATACAGATAAATAATATTCTTCTTGATAAATAAACTCAAGATCTTTTAGCATTGAATGATTAATTTTTATTTCCCTATTAAAATTACTCTCATGTTATGTGTCAATTTATGAGGATACAATTTATTTAATGATAGTAAAATTAAACTCCTTTAAATTTAATTATATGATTACCTATAAATAATTTTATCTATTTGATATATTTCTCCATAGGTAAAATAAATCTAAAAAGAAAACATTATAGAATTAAATAAAAATATAAATATAAATGAGGAATGTTAGAATATTACAGAAGATTACTCTTTATGAAATATATATATATATATATATATATATAATGGAAACAAGGATTAGTTTCGATTTAAATTAAATTAAATTATTTTTCCTAAATATACTATTTAAATCATTTTTTGTTTATCTATTTTCTAAAAGATAACTTTTTATACCATACACATTTCATATTCAAGAGAAAGTTGAAGAAAGATAATAAAATATATCTGGTATAAATTATTGATTTATACTAAATAAACAATTAAATCACAAGAAATAAGAATGAGATTGGTTACAATTATCATTCTTGTAATCTACCATATATATCATATTTCAATTTTTTAAAACAAAATTAAAATCTATTTCAACATTGAATTTTCTAAAAAACTAATTCTTATACAAAAAAATAATGTAAATTTCCAATAAAATGCATAAAACACACATATCCATAACTCATTTTTTTATGTAAAATTAATTTTATAATTAATAAATATAACTATTCTATAAAATAATAATATATATTTTATATATTCAACACTATATTAAATTCATATAGATATAATAAATTAAGGTTCCATTGGAAATCTTATATTTCTCATGTTTTGAGAGCTTATTATTTTGATTAACTTATCTATGATATTGTTTTTCTAATACCAAAGTGACAAAAATATAGATTTAAAAATTTTTATATTTTCAAAAATTAATCAAATAATCCTAATTAAAACCCCATATATATGATATTCCATTTATTATATTTTTAATTTTGAAATATAACATTATAATTAAAAATAAACAATATATAATTACAAATGTTATATCACAGGATTTAATTAAATAACTATTGAATAATTTTATAACATTACAAAAATAAAAACCATTGTTTTTTATTGCAATTTATATGAATCATTCAATAAAATATAAAAATATATTAATTTCTTATACATGGAAAGATAAAAAATTATTAAAAAAATTATAATATTTTATAATATATCCAAATATATTTTTAAAAATGACCAAATGAAATAATAAAAAAATAAATTTTTTTCTTAATCACAAATAAAAGGATTATAAAAACAGAAAAAAAAATTATAAATTTTTTTATAAATAATAGACTACCTATAAAATAGGTAATTTATTTTTTGATAAATTTTTATGATTGTGCTTATTCAATTTTGAAGATTAAAAAATAAAATAACACTAAATAATTATTTTTTTTATTAATTTTCATTTATAACTATAATGAAAAATTTATGAAAAAATAGTATTTATTAAAATAATGGTTATTTATTACAAATAATTTATATATCTAATTTTTTTATGACATTGTAATTTTTTTGTTTAAAAAATTTATAAAAAAAACATAACAATTATTTTATTCTTGTTCTTATTTCAGAATGCCAAAAATATATACACCAACATAAAATAATTATTATAAAAATTACCAAAAAATGTATTTTTAGGTATTTTTGAAAAATTATAATGATATAGATATATTAATGTATTTTTTGGATCTAATCATGTTAAAAAATTATCCATTTAGATGGACGGTGGAGTTTTTAGAGGCCATAGATGATGTTTCAAGGATGTTTTCCAATAGTCATTAGAATTCCAAGAAGTATTCCCTCTGTCCAAAGCCTTGTGAGAGGTAAAAATACTTCTATTTGCAAAGCTAGAGGCCACTATGTTTGCAACAAAGGTTCTAGTAGTGGTACCCCAAAACATCGATAACCCCTTGACATTCAATAGAGATGAAATCTCTTTTTTGTGGGAGCCCAATTCATCAAAAAATCCTTCAATCCATATTTTTATTTTTTAATGACACTTTTATGGGTATGTGTGAACCAAATACATTTTAAACTAGTGAAAATTCCAATCCAAGTAAACCGAAAACCACTCCTAGAGTATTGCCCACTACAAAACTTGAAATTCAAATGACCGATATTTCCAAATTCAAAATTCAAACTTCATCATTTGTCTTGGTCCATGAGCCACCAAACATTGTGTGAGCCCTTAAAACAAAGGCTTTGTTCTATCCCTAAGATACATGACCATCCATTACACAACACCTAAATATCCAAAAAAATTTGGATATATTTTCCTCTAATATTGGATAAATATAGTGTGAAACCGATACATAAAATAAATTAATTTTCTCTAAAAATATTTGAAGGTTGTTTTTAATTATTTTCACTCAAAACCTAAATTAAACAAATTGTTATATGATATTGAAAGATTATTACTAAATGTGATAGTTATATCCTATTAATTAAATTGTTTGGTATCAATAGGAACAAATAATTGTGGAAACTTATTTTTTACACAAGTATAAAATTAATTCATTAGTTTGGAATTGGTTTTAAAATAAAATAATATCCATCAAAATTAAAATGATATTTTTTCATGAAATACACCTTTTATGTGTAGAAAGTATATTTTCATAAAAAAAATAAATTTATATCAATTTAATAATGGTAATAAAAAAATTCATATAATTTATTTTATGAATTTTTTTAACATTCGTATAATTATTTTTACTAGTCAAGGAACAAAAATTTATTCATATTTATGATGAAAATAAATATTTCTAAAGACTATTTCACTTGCATTTTTCACATTTACTATAAATTAAATTTTTTCAAATTTAATGAATTTAATTAACTAAAATAATATAAATATTATAAATAATCTTTTATAAATTTGTTAATGACTCTAATTTCATTTTTTTTCATTATCAATATTAACCGAGCCAAAAAACAATAGTACGGTAATGATTAAAAGGATAAATGAGGTGATAAACAAAACAAATACCTATTAAAATGGAATAAAATCTTCCAAAAACTGCTTGGATGAATTTTTATTATAATATATCAACATATATTCTATATTTATATTTTATGGATCCAAATTCTCATTTTAGTTACATTATTATATATTAATAGTCCAAATAATTACTAGTGTGTCACTCCACTCTCTTATAAATTGGATTATCATGTCTCCTCATCTTAGAACATTTATATAACATTATATTTAACAATTTATATATAAATAACCTCCCAAAATCATTATATATTACCTTGATGTTGTTTTCATCCTAAAAGATCCATCTAAGATCACTTAAGTTGTTTCTTAGTGGAGGGTGTAAGAAGAAGATGTGTATGTTCGTACCAATGTTTTTTATATTTTTTTCAACTTAAACAATATAAAAACGATCTATACCAGTAATAACATGATTTAATAAGTATTTTTACTATAATTATATTTTTTAAATGGTATATCCATTTTCTATCTATTTCCCTTTTTTTCAAATGATATTTTCACTCGTGCATACATGTGGAGTAAAACCACCCCAAAACGATGTTATTCATTTTTTATTTCCAACATTTGATGATTAAAATAATATAATATTTGAATAATATATATGATATTTATGAAATAATTACAATTCTCTGGTGGTGAATAATGAATTAACCTTCATATATTCTATCCATACAAAATTGAAAACATCACTCAGGCATATGTCTGGACTACCACCTCTATAGAGTGATGTAATTCACATTCCATGAGCACTTTATATGATAGGATATAAAATTATATATAATGAATATATATAATAATTATGAAATTATTAATATTTTCTTTTCTATAAAACCATGACCAATGTCAAAGGACAAAAAACATCAAACTAAATCAAGCATAAATATAAGGACCCAACCTTAAAAATTGCATAATATTAAATTAAGTTAACAATTCACATTGAAGATATCTTAAGTTTTATATATTTAGAGAATTATACCATAACATATACATAACAAATTTAATATTATATTTAGTCACTTCTACTCAGTATCCATTTTTTCATAAAATATAAACTTTTGAAAAAAAAGAGCCATGTCTAGTTCCAAATTTTTGACATCGTGACTTTTCCATGATCCCATTTTTGACCCTATTCATATTTAATTCCCATGAAAATAATTTCACAAAAAACATGGCATGAGCATAAAAAACATAATAATGGAAACGCAAAGAAGGAAAAAATTTAGTATTTCAAAATAATAAGTTAACCATATATATATTATAATAAGTAATACAATTCACTTTTTTTAAGTATTAAATACTCTTCACTGAATATAAGATCATTGCTTACCATTTTGTAATCAAAATTTTACTATAAAAACTATAGAAAGAAAAAATATCATATAAAGGTAAATTGGGATATAAATATACTTAAATAAAATACCCATACGGTCGACTTAAACACATATCACTAAATGGAATAGCCATATGACAGACTTCCATACCCAATCCATTAGAGATTATAACATAACCACCCATCCTGGTTTATCACCGCAGCACCCATCATTTGGTTCATCATGTAACCACTCATAAAATTTACAAGTAACATTATATAATCATAACACCCAAAAACATAATAATGGGTTTCCTTTTCCATTTTAAAAAAAAACATTAAGCCTTATAGAAGAAGAAAAATAATGATTATGGCGTTAGATAGGTCATTGTCGCCACAAACGTTAAAAACATTCATTTTGTTGTTTAGTAAAATGATATGTTGAAAAAATATTCCCTTTTACTGAAATGTAAAGTCAAAGTGGTTTATACACAATATAAATGAAAGTCGTGTGTAAATCTAAATATGCCTCAATTAAAAGGAGATTGAGATGAAGTCCCTTACCTCATGTCCGACTTGACTTGTTCATTCTTTAATCGCCTGAATAATAAACTAAAGTTAATTTATACTAGCTTCATTACCTTTTTCAAGTTTATTATCCATTTATATCACTTATTATGTTGTTATAAACATTAAAAAATTATTTATGTTAATAATAGTCATTTTGTCAATATTTGGTACTTGAGTAAAAAATGACCTTTTTATAATTAGATGCTGTCCATGTGGTCAAAATTAAATTATATCCAAAATTATATTAATGGTCTAGATATCATATTTATCATATATATCCAATACATATGCATATTTATAATAGTATATAACATTTAGAGATAAGAAATTAAATGCACCGTCCATGGAGACAGTAAGTCGTACGTATGCATGAACGCTACTTTTATTTCTATTTCTTATTTTGATGGAATGAAAACATAATGATTAATAGGTATATAATAATTCTAGTATAACTTAATATATAATTTTATGAACTCTATCCTTCATATGTTCCACATATGGCATGAACGAGTCATATCACTTTGTGGGGGCGGTAGTCTGCACATCCTCAAATGAAATTATCATGTTTAACCATTATGGAAACCATAAAGGTATTCTATAAAAGAAAAATACAGAAGAAAAAGAAGACATAAACATAATATATATCATATAAAAATACAATTCCATAATAATGGCCATCATGATAGGACGTATGAGATATTTGAAGAATCATCGTTTCGTGAGATAGTAGTTCTCCGTCCACAGAAACAGTATGTTGGTATCCACTAGATAGAGGTGTGTATAAGTGTTGTTTGAATACTTCTCACAAAAAAACATTTATATTTAAGATAATGTTGTTTTTATAAAATAAAGCAATAAAAAGAGTATACAGGGTTGTAGAAGTAAAATAATAGAAAAGAACATAAGATAATACCTTACCTTTAAATCGGGTATCTTCCTTTGGTTAGAACCAAAAGGTTTACTTGGAGTGCCTTCTTCTTAATGTAAGGATTCTAGGAGGAAGAGAGGGATGCAGGTATATTAATTGTTTAGAGTGTGGTTATTCCAAGGGCATGAGAAGTGTGATTAATGGGTTATAAGTGTTGTCCATTAATAAGGGGGAGGGGGCACTTTTGGAATGTTTGAAAATATTTTTTTATTATATAATGATTTTCAGTTTCTAAAGGGCCTACACTCAATAAATTAGAAGTTAAGATGACTCGTGTTTGAAATAAAATCATCCAATAAGAATTGGAAATGTTTTGGATAATGTTTTAATGTTTATAATCGTATTTATTTAAATCATTTATTAATGAGGTAAACATTGTATGATTATTGTGTCATAAATAATTTTAATTATTTGATGTCTAAAAATTATAAAAAAAAATACGATGAGGTTGGGAATCTTTTTAGATTTAATATTAATATTTATAGTCTAAGAGATAACTATTATAACTCCATGTAAAAATTGTTTTATCAAAACAATGCATGTTTATGATATTATTATTTTTACTTAAAATAAAAGTTATTAATAACATTATCTTACCCAAGTGGATTTCAAAGGCCAAAGTCTCACCCAATGATTTTCTTTTTCATCCATGACTCATACAATAAGGTTGGTACAAGTGTTAAGTTAATTTTATATTATTATAATATTGTTTTTACGTTGAATTACCTTATTTACCTTTAACCGCGGTAAATAAAAGTCAAAAGTTACTATTTATTAAAAAATATTTTAATCTTATTGAACCAAATTTTTCTTAATAATAAAAACCATTTACGTCACATTTTTGAAATTCAATTCATAGAAGTGGTAAAATTTCATTTAAATGAAAAAGCCATCTTTTTAACTACTACTCAGTGTTTTCACTATTCACCAAAAATTGATGTTTTTCAGAAAAATACCAAAAATTCAGCCTAAGCTATATTTGATTTTCTGAATTAAAAAATGATGTCTATTTTACCAAATTAAAAACATATAATTTTCATTAATTAACTTAAAATCATTTGTCATTGTCAAAACGGCGTGATTTTATTAAATAATAGCTATCAAAAGATTGATACTTTTTATGTCCAATTTTAAAGTGAAATTACATCCAATGACCAACATTGGATTAAATGGTAAAAAATAATATAATTACACTTTGAAACCAATTAAAAAGGTAATCTAAAAATATAAATAAAGTATATTAAGAGGTAGTATTGAATTAAAATACAGTATTTTTCACTATTCATAAAAAATGAATTTTATCAGAAAAATTCAAAAAAATCATCCAAAGTAAATTTTGATGTCCCGATTCAAAAAAAGAATATTATTTTTCAAATATAACATAAAAAAGTGACAAAAACTATATTTAAAAAGTTTTCTCCATCAAAAGGGGGTAAATCAACCTTTTAAAGAATATTAGAGTACTTATGCTAAATATATGATTCGTTCTCATTTTAAGCCTCTAAGATTTGTTGGATTAATGTAAAAAAAATTAACAAGAATATATAATCATATTGTATTTAGTTATACTCATTCCCGCCAACACAATGGCAAGGCGCTAACTAACATTAAAAATAATTTTATAGTTTTATTTTTCAGTATTACCAAACATTGTGGGAAACACAAGATTTCAAAGAAGCTTGTTGTTGCGTATCAGGTAGGCCCTCGAGCATAGAATCCCCTTTAAAGTAAAAATAATATTTAATTAAAAAATATTAATCAATATGAAAATTTCTTATTCTTTATTTACCTGAGATATTACATCCTTCCCCTTTTTGGAAATTGCATCCTCACAATTTTATTCACTTATCAAATAAATAGTGGTATTTATCCATCATAGCATTTTCAGATTCCCATGTTTCCTATTCAACCATATGGTTTTTTTCTCAAAACCATTATATGATGAATTTTTTAATCTGCAACACTTTCTCTCTTCAGTCAAGAATCTGGACAATTTGTTTCTCATAAGAGATATTTTCTTCCATCTGAGCATCCTCTAGGCTCAAAACATGAGAGGGGTTTGGAGAATACTTTCTCAACAATGAAACATGAAAAACATTGTGTACTTAGGAAAAACTTGGAGGTAAATCCACTCTGTATACAACTGATCCATCGTTTTCTAAGACTTCATAAGGTCCAATTAACCTTAGACTCAAATTTCCCTTCTTTCCAAAATGCATTTCACTTTTCCATAGAGAAACTTTGAGAAAGACATGGTCACCTACCTCAAAAGAAAGATCCTTCCATCAGTTATTGGCATAAATTTTCTACCTACTCTAAGTTGTTCTCATGTTCTTCTAAATCATTTGAAAATTTTCTACAATCTATTCTACCAATTCTCGTCCCATCTGTTTCCTTTCACCAAATTCATCCAAAGAAGCTAGTATTTTAAGAATTCTTCTCATATAGTGCCTCAAAATTGAGCTTTCTGTATACTGGAATGAAAATTTTATTATAATGAAAATTCATCCGAAGAAAGATTTTGATCCCATGATCCCTGTTAATTCAATGAACAAACACGTAGCATACCCTCTAAGTTATGAACTTTTCATTCTAATTGCCCATCTGATTGAGGATGAAAAGATGTACTAAAATTTAATTCAGTACCCAAAAACTTGAGAAGGTATTTCCGAAATTTGGAAGTAAACCTAGGATCATGATCAGATACAATGGATAGTGGAACACCTTACAGCCTTACTATCACATTAAAATACAATCGAGATAGTTGATCTAGAGACAAATTATCTCGAATAGGAAGGAAACAAGCATATTTAGTCAATCGATCAACAATAACCAAGATTGCATTATTACCTCGAGATGTCTTTGGTAAACCCGCAACGAAGACCATAGATATATTTTCACATTTCCACTCTGGAACTGGTAAAGACTGAAGTATCCCTTTTGGTAACTATTTATTTACTTTAACCTATTGACAATTCAAACACTTCATAATAAATTCATCGATATCTCTTTTCATTCCATGCCACCAGTAATACTCTCGAAGATCTCTGTACATATTAGTACTTCCAGGATGAACTGAAAAAGGGGAACTATAAGCTTCACATAATAACTCATTTTTCAAATTTCAATCACAAGGAACACATAATCTCTTACTAATCCTCAAAACACAATCAATATTAATGTTAAAATCAGGAAAGAAACCCTTCTAAACCAACACTACCTTTTTTCAACTCATTGTCTTCCTTCTATGCTTGCTTAATTTTTTCTGATACAGATGATTTCCCTGACACTTGAAAAAAATAGAGGCATTTCCTGCACCCACAACTTCTATGAAAAAGTTACTCAAATAAAAAACCAATGGATCTCATTCGAAATGTATCAAGGTTAATGTAGTATTAATTTTTCAACTAAAAGCATCTACCACTTTATTTTCCTTTCATGGATAATTATGGATCGTGCAATCATAATCCTTGATTAATTGTAACCATATCCTCTCTCTCATTTTTAGTTCCTTCTGAGTAAATATATACTTCAAACTTTTTTGGCCAGTATATATTTCACATTTTACTCCAAACAAATTATGCCTCTAAATCTTAAAAGAAAAAAACAAAAATCTCTAATTCAAAATCATGTGTAGGGTAATTTAACTCATGAGATTTTAATTTACATGAACCATAAGCAATTATCTGATCATTCTACATAAGGACACACCCAATTCCTTTCAACGAAGCATCCCTGTAGATAAAAAACTCAACATTTATGGAAGTTAATTTTAATATAAGAGCATTCACCAATCTTCTTTTCAATTCGTGAAAACAATCATCACATTCTTTTGTACGGATGAACATAACACTATTTTGAGTAAACCTAGTTATTGGACTAGATAACCGTGCAAAATTTTCAACAAACCTCTGATAATAACCTTCTAAACCAAGATAACTATAGAACTCAGTTATATTTGTGGTTCTTGGACATTCTTCAACAACATTTATTTTAGAAATATCAACATTTATTCCATTTTTTTAAACAATGTATCCAAGGAATGAAATTTTTTGTATCCAATACTCACAGTTACTGAATTTACTATACAGTTTCTTTTCTTTTAAGGTTTTCAAGACAACCCTTAAATGACTTTAATGTTCCTCTTTACTTTTATAATAAACCAAAAAATCATCAATAAATAGAACCACCATTTATCACTTGAGTCAATAGACCCATCACTGTAACAAACTATTCAATTCTTATTCAGACCATATAAGGATGCTTATTTGGAAGTTAATTTCACTCTCTATACCTTCCCAAAACTAATTCCCTATTTCCTTTACGAAAAACCGTTCTGAACAAAAATATCATAGAAAAAGAAACTCGGTAATCTGTGAATGCTATATCATTTCAATCTTACCATAAATTAATTTGTGGATATTAATTTAACAATATCCAAAGTCCTAAAGTTTTTTAAACCAACCTCTAATACCAACTATAAGGACCCACCCTTAAACATCACATAATCTTGAATAAATTTAATAATTAAAATTTAGTATCCTTTTAGGTTTAGATCCTTAATTAATTGGACTATAACATACACATAACAATTTGAATATTACATGTAGTCACTTCTACTCAATATTAATTTTTTCATTGAAAAAAACTCTTGAAAAAAAAAGTTCCATGTATAGTTCCACATTTTAAACATCATGAATTTTCATTGATCCCATCCTTGACCCTATTCATCTTTAATTCCTATGAAAAACATTTCAAATAAACTTAGGATGTTCACAAAAAGCTTAGAAAGGGATACACAAAGAATGAAAACTGTTAGTTTTTCAAAACAAAAAGTAAACCATGAATATTTTATCATAAGTAATAATTTTTACCTTTATGATATAGTAAATACTCTTCATTGAATAAAATATCAATGGTTACCATTTTGTAACCAAAATATTACCATAAAAACCATAGAAAGAGCACAAAACGTATAAAGGTAACTAGGGAAAAAACATACATAAATGGAATAACTATACGGTCGACTTCCACACATACCACTAAATGGAATATCCATATGGCCGACTTCCATACCCAATAAATTGGAGGATATGACATAATCACCCATCCTTGTTTATCACAGCACCACCTGTCATTTGATGTATCATGTAACCTCCCGTTAAATATCCAAGTACCATTATAAAATAATAACAAACAAAATATTTCAAATATAAAAATTTCACTAATAAAATATCACTTAAAATCAAAAAAAACTTTTCAAGATATTGAAATAATCTATAAATTTCAAAAAAATAATTTTAATACCAAAACACCCAAAAACATAATAGGGGGTTTCCTTTATCATTATCAAAAAACATTATGGCTTATAGAGGAAGCCAAATAACGATTTCCGTGGTGGAGAGGTCATTGTCGCCACAAACATTATGAACATTCTTTTTTTCATTTAGTAAAATTCTACGTAGAAAAAAATGTTCCCTTTGAATGAACATTACAAAATTATTTAAGGTAATAACGGTGGTTTTGTCTATATTTGGTACATAAGTCTAAAATGAACTTCTTATAATTACAGGTTGTCCATGTGGTCAAAATTACATTATCTCTAGAATGATATTAATGATTTACATATCATATATATCATATACATCTAGTATATATATGTATTTATGACAGTACATAACATTTGGAGATAAGAAATGAAATGCACCGTTCATGGAGACGGTACGTCGTACGTACGCATTTACGCTACTTTCATTTCTATTTAAGATTTTCATGGAATAAAAATTTAATGATAAATAGGTATATAATATTTCTAGTAAAACATCATATATAATTTTATTAACTCCATATTTTATATGTTCCACATATGGCATGAACAAGTCATGTAACATTGAGGGGCGGTAGTCCGCACTTCCTCAAATGAAATTATCGCGTTTAACAATTATGGAAACCATAAAGGTATTCTATAAAAGAAAAATACATAAGAGTAAAGAAAACATAAACATAATATATATCATATATAAATACAGTTCGATAATAATGTCCACTATGAGAGGCGGTTGGAGATATTTGAACAATCATCATTTCGTGAGACAGTAGTTCGACGTCCACAGAAACAGTATGTTCATATCCATTAGATGGAGGTGTGTGTAAGTTTATTTCGAATACTTCTAAAAAAACAACCTAATATATTGAGTACACATGTGTTTTTATAAAGGAAAGTGATAAAAATAGAATAGGGGGTTGGATATGTGAAATAAAAGAAAAGAACATAATAGAATACCTTACATTTAAATCGAGTATCTCCCTTCGGCTTGAAAGAAAATGTATAATTGAAGTGCCTTATGCCTAAGGTAAGTCTTATAAGAGAAAGATAGGGATGTAGGGAGATTAATTCTGCATAGGATGGATGATTCAAGAGGCTTGAGAAGTGTGGATAATGGGTTATAAGTGGTGTCCTTTTATAAGGGGGAGGAGGGGCTCTTTAGGAATGTTTGAAAATATTATTTTATTTTATAAATATTTTTGGTTTCTAAAGGTCCAAAACTCATTAAAGATGAATATAAGATGACTCATGTTTGAAATAAAATCATCCAATAATAATTGGTCAGGTTTTGGATATTGTTTTAATTCTTATAATATTATTTATTCAAATCATTTATTAATGAGGTAAACAATACATCGTTATTATGTTAGAAATAATTTTAATTATTTGTGTCAAAAAATTGTAAAAAAATACCATGATGTATAAAATCTTTTTACATTTCAAATGAATATTTATAAAAGAATATATGACTTAAATAAACCCATGTTAAAATTATTTTAGCAAAACAATACATGGTTATGATATTTTTTTTTACTTTAAATAAAATTTAATAA
This sequence comes from Viscum album, assembly GCA_963277665.1. NCBI lineage: Eukaryota > Viridiplantae > Streptophyta > Magnoliopsida > Santalales > Viscaceae > Viscum > Viscum album. The sequence goes on along the minus strand of OY728121.1, from coordinate 1,553,065,172 downwards.
TATCATTATCTTACCCAAGTGTCTTTAAATGGCCAAAAGCCTCACCCAAGTATTGTATGGGTCGTCCATGACTCATCCAATAAGGTTCATACAAGTGTTAAGGTAATTTTATATTATTATAATATTATTTTTACATTGAATTACCCTATTTACCCTTAACTGCTGTAAATAAAAGTCAAAAGTTAATATTCATCAAAAATTATTTTCATCTAATTGAACCACATTTTACCTACTAATAATAACCATGTATGTTTTATTTTCAAAACTAAATTCACAGAAGCGGTAAAATTTAATTCAAATTAAAAATTCATCTTTTTAACTACTACTTAGTGTTTTCACTATTCATCAAAATTTGATATTTTCCATTAAAAATAAGAAAAATTCAGCCTAATATATATTTGATATTTTGAATTCAAAAATTATTTCTATTTTACCAAATTAAAAACATTTAATTTTCATTAATTAATTTAAATTGTTTTCCCGTTGTCAAAACAAAAAGCGTGTTTTTATGAAATAATATTTATCAAAAGATTGATACTTGTTTATATCCAAATTTAATTTGAAATTACTTCCAATGACCCACATTGGATTAATTGGTAAAAACATAATCTAATGACACTTTAAAAATAATTAAAAATATAATCTAACCATATAAATAAATTATATTAAAAGCATTTTTGAATTCAAATACGGTATTTTTCATTATTCATATAAAATTAAATTTTATCAGAAAAATACCAAAATTTCATCCAAAGTATATTTTGATGTCCTAATTCTTAATAATTAACTTTATTTTGTCAAATAGAATTTATAAAAGTGAAAAATACTAGATTTAAAATGGGTTCTCCATCAAATGGCATTAAATTGACCTTTTAAATAATATTAGAGTATGTAGGCTTAATATAGGATTCATTCTCGTTTAAAGACTCTAGAATTTATTGGATAAATGTAAAAATATTTAACAAAAATATATAATCATATTTTAGTTAGTTCTACTCATTCCCACCAATACAACAGCTAAGGGTTAACTACCTTTTAAAATAATATTATATTATTATTTTTCTGTATGACCCAACGTTTTATGCAACGTAAGATTTCTAAGAAACCTGTTGTTGCGTATCGGGTACTCCATAGAACATAGAATCCCCTTTAAAGTAAAATAAATATTTAATTCATAAATATTAATAAATAAGAAAATTTTGTATTCTTTATTTACCTAGGATGTTACAATAAAAAATGGACCAGCTTTCACAGAAATGTTTATTATAATTTAATCCCATTAAAAAATGATAATTGTAAATTATAATGGGATGAAAAATAGTATTATATAAATATATATATATATATATGAATATGGTCCAATAATATTTTTATAATAAACCTATATTTAAATTATTCAAGTATTGAACATGAATTATGCAAGATTAGACAAGAGGTAAGGGTTTATGTTAAAATCTCATTTTTTAATGACTGCTTCTGATAAATTAACATAAGAGAAATTATATAGATATTAATATTTATAAAAACTTAATTTTTATATTTTATATCTACTAATATATAATTTAATCAACATTACTATTTTCTACTCCATTTTACTAAAAATTATTGAGAACTTAATTTATGAAAATATAACATTTTATCCACATTGGTCAAAAAAAATTATGTTATAACGATGATCCTTAAATTTTTATCAAGAATGTTTCTTTATATGATCAAATTATCATTTAAAATAATTTTTTACATATTATAGATTCTTTAAAATATTTGAAAAATAATACCTTTTTTATTTACTAAATGGGGTACTATTTAATTTTTATCAAAGGTGAAATAAATTATTGTTTTTAAATATAATGAATGAACAACATTTCAAGTAGTAAAAAAATATTAACTTATTTTTGATAATTTTTAATTTTTTACATGTTTATATTCAATTAAAATAATTTTTTAAACTTTCTTGATCATTATTATTTTTTAAAGATATCAAAATAAAAGTATACTTTCATTGTTTTCATATATATTTGAAGAATATATTTTAAATTTATTCTTCATCAATTTCAACATACATTAATGATTGATAATATTCCCTTGTAATATGATCTTATGATACTATTAAAATTATTTTTTGTGATGGATTTTGATTAAAATTATTTAAGGATAATTCAATGAAAATCATTTCTTTCCCATGGGGTAATTATATTCCATTTAAACCGTTACAAAACTAATTTCTTTTCCATAGGTCATTAAATGATGAGATGTGGAAATATTTATAAATATTGTTTCATTTACATGGGTTTTACGATATAAAATGATGGAATTATTATGATATTAAGGAAACTATAATTAGTATTTTCATTAAAGTATGGGTGGGTCTAGAATGTTATATACCACTAATGCATTGGGTGATGATTGATATCTCATCAGATAATGTGGAATGGAATGGGGAGTGAACCATGTTTATTAAGAATGTCTATCCAATATTATAGTCTTAGCAGTAAAAAATGATAATGGAAATGAGGTATTTCTATTGAACTCAATCTACTATTATATACCTAGTAGGGATCCTTGATAATGAGATTTATTTTCGTCACTTATGTTCATGACATATTTATATTCTGTTCATATGATGTGTTCTCAATACTCATGATTAATTTTTTATGATTTTATTCTCTTATGAATTATATCTCTGAATAAAAAATAATATTCCATTATTTATGATTAATTATATTTGATTTATGTGGTATGAAATTCATAATTAATGATCATATTTTCATACCCTTATGCCTATATTGTGCTCACTTATGATCATTGATTTAAAAATTTGATGTTTACCCCTAATGATCATTTAATCTCACCCTTTCTTATTTTTAAATTCCCCATGTTAGGAGAAAATATTTTTGGTAAAGTATACTTAAGAATGGGAATATTTAAAAAGCATTTTGTTGATATTCTTGGGTATTTTAATGAAATATGTTCAATATTATATTTTATTCAATGAAACTATTTATTCACAATTCAGGGGGATATATTATTATGATATGTTTTATATATTGTTTTAAATTAATGTAATATTTATGTTTCTATTCATTGTTTCACCATAGTTGGTATTAAATATGGTTATAGTTATTTTTTAATATTATGATTAGAGAACATCAATAAAACCCTTGGGGATATGTCTAGGTATTGGGTAACCTCCTGATGTTTGAGTTAAGTTGAGATTTTGTTATTTAATAGTAATGAAATAACAACCTATATAATTGAAAATAGATAAGGATGGGAAACAGAGTGATCTTGGAAAAAATCCCTAGCAAACAAGTTGTTGAGTATCAGCTCAGTCTTCTCATAGATTCCAATGAGTGGGCAGAAGACTGCACACCTGTATAGTGGAATTTGAAGTCAAAAAATTAGGGATGTTTGTGAGTTATATATTATTCATGAATCAGTAATAATGTTCATTTATAGTTGAGATGTATCCAATGAATTTTAAACAAGAGAGGAGATCAAATTTTAAATTTTATTTAAGTAGGAAAATATGTTTGTTTTCCCAAGTTTTTCCCCTATAGTAAAACAACAAAAATAGTGTAAAAGTAAGTAAGGATGTGAGTAAGTAGCACAGTTCAAATGCATGAGGGAAAAAGTGATAAATATTTAAGAGAAGTTTAATGTTATAACTAAATAAATAGTTGGTTGAAGAAGACTTTCCAAATACATGTTCTGATCAATAATGTATTGGCCAGAGGTGTCTATCAATGACATCAGATAGAGTTTTTTTAGTTACAAGTACAATAGTTAAATTCTTAAGGGGTTGAATTATAAGTCATATAGGTGCTTATTCAGGGACCACAAAATAGAGGTATAATGAATGGTGGATTAGATGTTGATTTTTGATGTATAGTTTTCAGAGTTACACTTGATAGAGGCATACTAGGCTAAATGTGAGGCTCATCTGGTAGAGTCTTAGTTGATGAAGGTGGTGGTTCCCCAAGTGGAGCACATAGTATGAAATACATAATATGAGTTATCCAATGGATATTTTTAAAGAATATGCTTCAAGAATAAACATGAAATTTTTTCATATAGTATATTAAATGTTAAGAAACTTTTATAACTAACAGTATTTTGTATAATTTCATAACAGGTGATAGGTGGATCATTTAAAGAAATATCTTGGCATATGGAAATAAATATAATAACCTATTATCATATTGGAATATATTTTAAATATATATCTGAAATTAAAGTGGTAAATATATTATTTCATATTAATAGAAAAATAAGGAATTTTTTGAGACAACACAACTATAGATGCAGTATAAATACCACTCACTTGTAATCTATGATAATAATATTAATGGAAGAATACTTAGGCTTAAGTAAATTCTAATCGAAATCATGTAGGTTAATACACTAATGATGACCCTTGTTACAAAAAACTTTTTTCAAAATTTCATATACGTAGCGCAGGTCTAAAAAGATTGAATAATATTTACTAAATATCCACACATATTAATTGAAAATAGAGTATTGATTATGAACCACTCATTTAGTTAAACCACTCATTCAGTTAATATGTATACGTATTCCCCAACTACTATTCATTGGGAGGATCATACTTCTATTTGGATAATTAATTATGAAAGAAACTCTGGGAATCAAAATATATTACTATTCTCATTGATAGTATGTGTGAAAAAATGTTTTGTTTTCATGCAAAATCAAAGGTTACTGACTATATTTTTTATATAAGTATTTTTGAGAATAATTTTTTTGAGTATTTTCATAATAAACTATTTCATTCATTTTAAACTACTCTTTAATTTCTAACTCCTATTTTTAAGACAAAAATAAAAATAAAAACTATCTTGAAAAATAACTATATGAAGACAGGTAAATGAATGAACAATGGTTTCAAATATAACATTTATGTGATACACAATAAAAATCAATATGATATGGCATATATCAAAAAATATAAAGAGAGGTTCAGTCTTATATAACATTTATTGTTGCATAGATTTTGTGAAGAAGTTATGTTCACAAAATTTTTCAAACTAAAAAACCATACAATAGAATAATCACATATAATTGATGTTTTGGTCAAAAATGGTCAACTAAAATCCATGAAATTTTACTAAAGGAAAGAAATATTTCAATGATATAGGTGTGTAAGTTTCATAAATAAAATATAAAAAACATGGGGGTTGTATGTGAATATAAAATGAGAGGTATTGAAAATCAAAATAACACATTAATCAATGAGTGTCATGAGAAATTGGAGAGATATTGAAACATGGTAAAAACTCATAGTGATTCTTCATATAATTCATTGAAATAAAAATTTATCAATGTTTTTTAAAAATTAACACTTCATGGAATAATTTATCTAATGTTAGGAAGAATGTAAGAGTATCATAAGCATCCAAGTTAAATAACATAACAAAAAATGTAACCATGTTCTCTAATGAATTTATTAGAAATAAAGCTCATAATATTAGACCAGTTTAAATTAAAGAGAAAAATGGGTGAAGAAATTTTTTGAAACCATTCTCATTTATTATTGTGTATATTATAAAATTAATGGGAAATTTTTCACCTTGATATGTCAATAATAAAAAGGTTTCCACCATCAATAATTTAATTAAATGAATAATCCCTCTATTCACATGTAACTATTGGGGACCTGGTAAATTTTAACACTAGACTATCAATTTTATATATAATTTTGTTAGTTTTAAATAATAAATAATTCTACACTATGTTGGAGAAATGTGAATGAAATAATAAAAACAACATTGTTTACTCAACCATAAAAAAGATCCATTGAAAACTAATAGTTTTGAATATCTGGAATATTTTTTATTAATGTTGTGGAAGAAATGGACATAGGGATGAAATGTTTTAATTTTTTTATATAAAGGATAACATAGGTACTACTAATTTTTTGAGTCCACAATAGATGAATGAAAATATAAGAAATATATAATGTTAATATACGATGGGGTGAAAACAAACAGAATCATAGAACAATGTTATAGTAAGTAAGAATATTTCAAAAAGTATCATTCCCTAGAAAAGATGTTATATTTGTGGAAGATAAGTATAATTAATGGATATCTATATATATTTAATTATTTTTCAATATAACATAAAAATCTTACAGAAAACAAAATTTTAGAAATATATAACTAGTTTATAATGGTTAAATAAATCAATTATGAAGACTTAAAAGTGAATGGGAGGTTAGCATTGAAGATTAACTTACAAAAAGATAACAATATGTTGGGAGGATGAATTTTGAATGGATATTTCATTATAAAATTCATGAAAAATTAAAATGATATGAGATATTTGTTAATATAAATTTAAAAAACCAAAAAACACTAATTTTATATATAACAACAAATTTTAATATATTGCAATTGTTTTATTGTTTGAATGGATCAAATAATTAGAGGAACAGGGTAGGATTAAAGTATAATATAATAATAAAAATGAATTTTCCATGCTATTTAATGTTAAGTGGACTCCACAACACAATTCTGAAAGGAAGAATTTGTGTGGAAAACCCATTATATTTAAGAGTATTGTTTTAAGGATAGAAATAGTGAATGCATGAAGAAATGTAATGAAGATGGAACATATGTTTTTTCAAAACATTCTCATCACTGTTTCACTTTATAAGGAAGATAAAAATGATACTTTTTATTCCAGAAATTACTTAATCATTCATAAAATGTGAAAGGTAATTGGTTTTGATAATTTTTATGGTGGCATATGAAGGAAAAAAGAGTATGTTGGTTTCTTTGGGATATTTTTAAATTGTTGAAAAAATTTATTCCAATCAACAAATTTTTTACTATACCAAATACTAAATATCTAAAATTTTAAATTATGTTATCATCCTTGAGAAATTTTTTCCATACTTAGATATTTATAGAAAAACTGAAGTACAAATTTATAGGCTAAAATGTTTTGCTGATGAGAATTCGTTTTACTAACTTGAATGGGGGAGAAAAATTTTGCATGTTTATGCATGAATTATTTTTATATATTGTGAATTATGGATGTTTGAGAGTAATTTTAATGAAAACAATAATGAATTTACCCACAAATAAACTTTTAGATAAATTGGGATCACTTTCAAAACACCATTAGAATCATTGATGTATGTGTTTTTCTCTAGTTTTCCATAATAATCATATAAAACATGGAAATATATTTGGTTGTGTGTTGTTTTAAATATTTAATAATGTTATTACTTTCCTTATCTCAAATTTTTTACATACTATACAATTTTTTATAGAATAAGTGATGGGGTGAAGAAAAGCATAAGAAAATTGATCCTCCCTCACCCCAAAAATGTAAGAATGGAGATTCAAAATTTTCTATAATTATAGGGGATAGAAAAATGTCCCCTCAAATAAATAACATTTAAGAGAAGGAAGATTTTATTTATTAATAATATGGTGGAGGAAAATATCATTTACATTTAAAAGAACATGCTATTGAATACAAATCCAAAGGTGGAAATTAAAGTTCATATAAGAGAGGTGTTGATACGTTGTATAGGTTTTCAATAGATTTTTTTAATAAAAATTAATAATGTAAGGGTAAAGGATCCTTAGGTAATTCTTCTTATGTAAACATTTTTGGAAAGTGCTACTAAAAAATAGAGGAGAATATCGAATGATGAAGAGAAATTTCCATGTCATGTGAAGTTAATCAGTTTCGTACCACTATATAAGTAGAGTGAAGAATCTGGTATAAGTAATTCATCTTGAAGGTAAAACCATTGGAAATAAAAATGGGTAGTTTTAGATATTGAAAAAATTTAGGAAACATCCCTTTTGAAGGATAATAAATGTTTCTTATGATATTTAGGAAGCATTCCTAACTTATTTCTCAAATAGTTTTAAAAGCTTCCTTAACATTGTTTTGAAACATTAATAAAAGTTAAACATTGGTATAATTTTATTCATGTTCCTAAAATCATAATTATTATTAGGATCCAAGAGAATATATAAAAGTGACTACAATGTAGACTAAGTTATTGCCCGATCAAGGAAACATGTTTTTTGGTTTTACAATGTTCATGTTAATGATGAAAATGTATGTATTTAGATAAGTCAAATGAAAACATGTGCAATGCTTTGGAATGAATGGTCAAATTTCTAGAAAAAGAATCACTTGACTAACTTTATCAAATGAAGATAATATATTATCATTTCCAACCACTTAACATACAAGATGAAACAAGGATTGTTTTAAAATATGGAGTGATGTAAGAAGTTGGTGGTGGTGAATATTTACCATTTCCTATAATGTGAGAGAATTCCAATTGTCATATTAATTGGATATCTACATGACATCATCACTGGTGAGTTAATATAATGTATTTTAATCCCAAATGTGGGAGATGTAAAATCTTGGAACAAAATTTATGTTCAACCTACATTATAAAGGTTAAACTATTATACCAATTGAAGCAATAATTTATTAACAAGAAAGGGGGAATTTATATTGTGATAAAAATATATAGAAGATATAACAATGTTATCTGATATTAAATGGATCAACTGAAATTGGAAGGGGAAGATAAATTCGACCATATAGACATATTTTATTTTGTTTAAGAGGTAAAGATTATTCTGTAGTTTTATGAAGTTCAATGTCAAGGAGTGTGTTTCTATTTGGAGTCTATATAGTCGATTATATTAGAAAAATATCCATCACAACCTTTTTTGAATATATAAATATTTTCCCTCTAATAAATGCATTGTTCTTATAGATCATTAATATGGTAATTGGATGAATAGGTTGAATGATCAGAAAAGTCCCATGATTTTTACTAATGAGAATTTATAATGTTATCAGATGTGAAAATATACATGGACTCCTAGAAGATGAATTTTTATAAACCATGAGAAATATGTATGTTATATATAATGTAAAATTAACAAATTAAATCCAATTAGGTAACTAAAAAAGTGAATTTCCCAAATAATTTATTAATAAAACAAGGCATCAAGATTATTTCAGATGATCTAGTAGATTAATAAAATATATATCATAAATATTAACATTAAATAGATAAATAATATTCCATTGGAGACATGATTTCATGAAGATAAATAAGACTATATTTTGTTAACCATGTCCTGTATAAATATTTCGCATGAGAAAAATTGAATGGGTTGAAATATTCCACACATTAAACGAATAATTTCATATGAAGATAAATTAGTTCCTCGGATAGAGGAATACATAAGAGTTCATCAAACTATTATTTATGAATGATTTTGGATGATAAGGCATAATAATATAAACTTTCATAAAAGAATAATGTACATTAGGAAAAAATAATCAGTCGTGGGAAATTTTGAATAAGTGAGTCACAAAAAAAGAGAAATTTCGCCTTCACCATAAAAAGAAATCGACATTAAATGAATAATTGTCTGAATGAGTTCATCAGAAAAATATAATTCATATGGAGAACTGGGGATATTTACAAGACACGGTAATGTCTCTAACATGAAGATGTTGATCTGATATCTCATAGTATGTTATCAATATGAGAGAAGTATTTTTCATAATATCCTTTACATTGATGTTTAGAGAGACCAATAAAATTTGTATGTGTTAGGGACAACATGAATATTTTTTAATTTTCAAGAACATTTTAGAGGTATCATGAAATTTTTATATAAATAGGATACATGAAATTAGAATTTGAGTTTAGTAGGAATATTCCCCCCCCCCACAATTTCCACATCGTATCACACCTATAAAATATGGTTACAAGTATATTATGGGTTGGAGTAAAAAAATAATATTCATATGTATGGGATAAGTGAAGTGATGAATATTTATGAGTGGTGTGAGGTTCCAATGAAGGAAACATAAGGTTCAGGAAGAGGCACTATATATATATTCTAATTAGAGGTGAATTATCCCATGGTTTTGATAAGAGGCATTAGGGATAGGGTTTCTGGTTGTATGTGCAACAAATAGTGTTTTATTGTATAGAATAACTAGTTATAGAGGAGTTTATTCCCTAAATACTAGATGGAGGAATACAGTAAAATGGTTTATTTTTATAGTATCGTGTCTTAGAGTCTAAAGGCTCATAGATAAAGGCATATCAGATAGAGGGTGGGGATAAAATGATTGAGTCACACTAGATGAAGGTAGAGAAAAACTAAGAAATCTAACCACATTGAAATTTTACTTATGAAATATTTTGTTGATATATTCTAGTCTATATTATATGGAACTAAAATATTATGGAAATATTGTAACTTTTAAAGACCCATGTTTTTACAGACTGAAATTTTGAGTTGAAATTTTAATTTTTTCTTTTAGATATTTGAATGGGGTAGAATTGTATTTTTATCCTAGAATTTTTTTTATTTTCTTTTTTCTTTTCATTCCACCTTCCCATGTATCTTTCATACACCCCCCCTATGGGATCCATTACCACATGGTTGACAGATAAGGGAGGTGTAGAGGGAAATATGGAGATAGGATGTAAGGGAGGTACCATCGCGGAGATCTCAACACACTTGATCGGCATTTGGAAATCTAGGACCACAAATTTCAGTGAATCTTTGGAAGTTTCCTGCAAAAGGTAAGACCTTTTAGGTTTTCACCATATAAGACTGTATATTTTTTCAAGATTTAATCACATTTTTTTCTTATTTATGTACCCTAGTTTTCTAATATCTTTATTTGGAAGTGAAAAAACTGGTTTCAATCATTTCAATGGTCTTCATGTCCGGAAAACAAGGCCACATGTTATTTTGTTTAGGGAGACACATCTTTTATTATTCCCAATTGGGGAACATAAATTTTATGAAGTAAATTTTCAAATAGATGATGTGAAATCAATATAATGGGTCTCATCCAAGTAGATAATTACTCCACTTGGAAACTAATGTAGGGGTACATGGTTGTGTAGAGTACATGGGTAGACCCCGTGTGGGTCGCACACTAAGTAGAAATAGATGACCAAGACAAGTACATGGCCAGTCTAGTTAAGGGACATGGGTAGGTACCCCATTTCGGGTAAATTCCATGTATTAATTTAACATTTCTTATACCTAGGGAATTTAAAATCCAAGGCAACCAGGAGTACACAATTACACATCATGTTCTCTTAGAGACATGCCTTGTACTACACCTTGTAACCCTTTGAGGGGTTTTTCATATATTTCCACCAATAAGATGGAATTGGACCCATGATTAGTCTATTATAATTATCATTTGGAATATTTTGTGATTGATAAACCCTCATGGTGTTTATTGATTTTCTTAATAGATATGTTCTTCCTCTAGTAGTTGAATTCAATGTCCCCTGAGATTGAGATCTGTTTTAAGATGAACCATGAGCTATCTCTCTAAACCTAGGACTATTTAGATTTTCCAAGAGGAAGTATAGCTTTTGTGATGGTCCATATTAGCCTATGAGTATATGAGACTATATGTTATATGGGATCCCTTATAGGATTCCGATGTCTCTATTTCAACCTAGAGGATCCCATGTAGGATGCATTTATCTTCATACTATTTCCAAGGATCCTATGAGGGATTCCATTACTTATGAGATGATTTAGGTAGATTTTTTTAGGAACCCTTTACATCTATCTCATTATGAGGATCTCGTGTAGGATTCCTCTGAATCTTAGGTTGTCTTCAGGGTCTCGTGTAGGATACCATTATCTATGTATCATTTAGAGAATCCACTATCAGGTGCCTTTATTTCTTACCATTGGAGGATCCCATTTAGGATTCCTCCCTTACCTGTGCATACCATGAGGATCCCAAGTAGAATTTTCTCAGTTTCTGACTTGAGGGACCCAATTGGTTCCCATTGTTTGATAGATCATAAGTTAAAATGTAGGGATTCTTTATAGATTGTAACGGGTGTCACCATAGAACCTGTGGTGAACTGCTAATCCCAGGGGGGATTTAGCTATATTGTTTGGTTTCGGTGTTCCACCACCCTCATATTTTTAATCCATTCAAATTATTATTAAATATTCATCGTTGTTTACTATAGTTAATTCCTGGTTGATGATTGTCGGGTCTGATGTGAGACATCTTTTTTTCTCCAAGATGCCCAGATGTTCTTCCTAGGATATATATTACTTTTTGGGATTCCAAAACATTCATTCCTAGGATTTAGAATCTGATCCATGTTATTCGTAATATTTACTAATATACCTTGAGGTGATACTTGGGGTTTTATTATTGATACATATATTTGATTCTTATATTATTGGTATTACCATAGGTGTTTCCCAGTGTCTGAATATTGAGCATTCTACTATGATATATGGGCATGGATTCCAAAGTAATAATACTCAAGGATGCATATGGTCTCCTTCATTTGATATGTAATGAAGATGATTATTCCCCCCTTGATCTGACTATACTAATGTATTATTACAATATCTTGAGGTATAGGGGTGATTACGCTCTCCCTAAATTGTTACTTGACCGTGGTGTGGTGTAGGGAATATCACATATTTGTATAGCCATAATGATTATGCTCCTATAAAGTATAGTGATGATTATTATATCAATTATATGATACTCCAGGGGTGAGTACAGATTCTCATTAGTGAGTTATCCTTACAGACCACCTGAGGATCAAACACTTGTCGATTATCCGAGTTCTGAATATCATTAATGCCTACAGACCAGGACCTCGGGGTCAAACATTGGAGTGTACTTACATGGATTTGGTATAATGGAATCTATGTTAGTGTACCTTTATATTATTTCTAGATCTAATTACTAGGAATCGATTGTTAAAATCATTATTGGTTAGTATGGGTGAACCCGGGTGAAGGACAAGTATCCTCATATGGTGACATAGCCTGCTTAGATGTTTTTTCATCATTATCTGAAGTAGAAACGGGTTAATTTAGATTACATTCCTAGAGACCAAATTAATGATACATGGTTTGAGTGGTATGACATCCAAATAAATTTCTTTGATCAATATATATAGGTGATCAGAATTACGGACCACAGAATTAATTGAGGTTTTTTTAATATTTCATTCAATTACTCATGAATATTCATATTTATGTTTATAATTATGGATATGGGACTATATATATATATGAATATATAAATTGGAAGCCACGGTGGATCTTTATCAGTTGATCAGGATCATGGACATTGGGTTCAACTGTGGTTTCGTGTTGTTGGTTTTACTTATCTTTTCAGTTGTGCCTCAGCTAGGGTGACCAATTAGCTTTCCCATACACTTATAAAAGCATATTTTATAGGATTATCATCGAGGTGGTCTACTAATATTATTTCCCACCCTATAATATTCAAATAAGTATATGTGTAGACCTTATGTCAAGTTTTCTAGTGGAGCATAGTTTCACGGTGGATAGGACTAAGGCCTAGTGTTTCATGCTTGATCGGTGCTTCTCTTGTGGGTTCTTCTGATCAAACTATTGTATTTCAAATGTATCTACAAATTGGGTACATGGTATTTCTTGATGATTATAGTAGATACATTTAAATTTATTTAGTTTTCATTTGTACTTATAAATATTTATGGTTAACCCAATGGGAGAAAAGTGTTGTAGGTCTACCATGGCTATTTAGGATTTTGTAGAATTTTAATTTACTATTTTAATATGTTCCATTTAAGTTTATTTAATGATTAGTGGATCTATTTATTTCCTTTTATCAATGGTATATTGCTACATAAACTATTTTTTAACACTAACATGAGGTCATATTCTCCCAAATATCACAAACTAGGCCCTCGCTACAATTCAGCAGCCTCTATCATATAGGGAGGGTTTCTTAATGCCTTGTTACCAACCAAATCAGGGAACCAGTTTTTTGGAATTTGGGTAGAGATGATAAAAAGTGATATCAGAGGATTTTATTTCCATGGATTTACTACGTGGATATAGAAGATATGATTATGAGGAATGTTTCAGAACCTGTGATGGATATAACACTAGTGCATCGAGAACACTTGTTATGGTAAGAAGTCCTATTTTCCAATGGTATGGGATTGGTATTCTAACATGTGATGTTAAAATTTTATATAACTATTTATTTGAATGATTCCCATGTGGAGTGGATGTAATTATTTATAGTAGATTTATGGATTTTCTCACACTAAAAAGAGGTCAGGGATAGATTTTGACTATTGTCCTACAAAGGCAAGAGGTATCTCACACATCATATTTGACACATAGGGTTTACATCATATAGGCCTGATATAGTGTCATTTTTTCTAATTATTGATTCATATATCATTGGTAATACTTACATATATATTTTTTATTTATATGGAAGGTTATAGGTTATATGTATCTATTGTTATTAATTCATAATTCTATGAATGATGTCATTGGATACCAATGAAGTTCATATAATCAAGACCTCAGAGGGGTTTAACCGAGTATGGATTCCCTTTCAGTTTCAATTCTATTTTTTTCTACATTGGTATCATGAACCCCAACGATGAGTTTCTTATGATGACTCATGTTGAGGAATAATCCCTAGTAGGCCATGTTTTTAGTTTTGATCCTTATTTTTTATTATGTTCTTTACCTTATTTAGATAGGGTTAATCTTTTGGGGTAGGTGGTAAGGCATTCTAAATCAGTTATGATACACGTTTTGTAGGGCTAGGTGGGAGTCCAAGAGGCCCTTAGTTTGACTCGGACGCTTAAAGGTGGATGTCAATTTTTGTTGGAAGGAAACCTGTGCAAGATTTTGGTGCAGGTTTTTAGATTCATTTTTAGGTAGTGAGCATTGTTTTACACCCATTTTGAGACTAAGGAACATTAGGTTCTCAAGTTTTTAATTATAGGTATGTTAATGGATTTTTATTTTGATAAGAACTTTGAGTTATTTTGTTTCAATACTTCCCTTGTTGTCCAAGACCATTCTGGTGCCTGATCCGGGCGACAGGAGTTTCCACTATTACTAGTGGGTTCAAAACGCGAGTAAACACTCTTGACTGGAACGACACTATCTAATGGGAGGTCATGGAATGAATCATGGTGCATGTGAGGTGCCAGGTTTTTAATACGAGTTACATGGGATCTTCTAGCCTAATGATTCGTACATTCCACATAGTAAGGCTAGCATAGAATTTTTGTGGAAGCCTAATTGGGGTATGAGTCAGATGATAAGGTATACACAGATTTCACCTAGAACTGTTAACTCAAAAATCGATGAGTGGATAGATGCAGGCCTAGGACCGATATTTTTAGAACGTACCATAGAAGGTTGGCATGATAGTTGTGGTTTAAATAGAAAATGTTCCTCCATGGTTGAAGAGACTTCGAAAATGAATGTGGTACCATAATATGGTTGACCCATGGTAAATCATGGTTAGGTTTTGATAGGATGCGATCATGGATCAAAAGGATTTTTGCATGCTCTTTTGTACTATTTTAGAATACTATTATTAGATATGATCAAGATATATCTTGAATTATTCTTCAGTAAACTGAGATGGTATTGGCCCAACAATAGAGTATTTTTATTTTCAATTTCTATATTAAATTGGTTGGGGGAAACCTATTGAGGTTGTGCTCCGGGATCCGTGTAAGGTGAGCCATATGGTGGGGAGTTTACTGTTATCCATTTGTGGGTAATGGCCGTTATTTTTTTTTTTAAATTAATTTTTCCATGATATTTTGATCTCAAAGCTTGGTTTTGAGATGATGATAATGGTATTCCTATGGTGGGTAGTACCAAATATGTCATAGTTAAATGTATTCTATGTAGGAGATAGTTATAAATGCTATGAGATTTTTCATTGGATATTCTAGATAGAATGTTGTGTAGATCATCGGGTTGAGAGAATGTCTAGTATTCTTACCACTAGGATTCACAGTGATGATAAGGTTTATGGTGGGGATGTTGTAAAGAACCATGTTTTCACACTATAATTTCCAGTAGAAATTTGATTTTGTTGCTTTCAGATGCTTGTAAGGGGTAAAATGGCCTTTTACTATATAAAATGATCTCGAAATATTTTTGGATCCAATTAATTGGTCCTGGAATATGGTTTATACCCTATTATAGGAGTTTTGTAGACGTTTGAGTTATTCGACTGTTTACCGATTAAATAAAATTTAATATTGAAAAAATTAAATATTAAGTTGTTTGAGTCAGTTCAATTGATCATATATTTTGAACAAATCATCAAATTGAGATTCATTCTCCTCGATTGAGTCTAGAATTTGGACTTTTGATTGGGTCGGGGCCTCCCCTTCTCTTTTTCATTATTTTTATTTGTCTTCTTTTCATTTTCTTTTCATTCCATCTTCCTCCAACTTCTCATTTATGACCATCCTTGGGATACTCCTCCACATGACGGAGATAGAAGTGAGAGGGAGATAGAAAGAGATATTGGGAGTAAGGATGGCACCTTCATAGAGTTCTTGACATGTTGGATCAATGTGCAGTAGTCATGGATGGATGATTTGAGAAAAGCTTTAGTTTTTTCCACCAAAAAGTAGTCAATTTAATATTTTCACTATATAACCTCAAATATATTTTTTTCTTAAAATATTTTATCATCTTTTATGCTTTTTTATTACCCCTAGTTTCCCAATATGTTGATTTTGGGGAGAAAACAGGGGTTCAGGTATTTCATAGGTTTTGTGTTTGGGAAAACCATGATAGATGGAGTGTGGTTAAAGGAGACATGACATGTGTTCTTCCTATTTAGGGAAGACGAAGTTTATGAAGTATACACCATGTTATAATGTGCACATACCATGTACTAGGTAACAATAGTGTAGATGAGTACCCAACAAGGCGACCCATGTTGGGGTATATATACGCATAGGGTACATGGCCAGTCCCCATTGGGTTTCACACCATGTAGAAGTACACATACAAGCCAAGTACATGGACATGAGGTTTTAGGGACACTAGTAGGTACCCCATCTTAGGTACACAACATGTACCCACATCACATATCTTATACCTACGGTGATTACAACCCTAGACTGGAAAGAGTACATGCCCATGTGGGGCTTCGGGAGTACACATAGTGTACTCTTAGAGACACGTTTTGTACTTCCCTTGGTAACCCATTGAGGTTTGTTTCATATATTTTCTCCAGGTTTTCCTAATTGGGACCAAGATTAGACCATTCTGAGTATCATTTCACATATTATGTGATGGTGAAACCCTTGTGGTGTTTTGAGGACTCCTTAGAGGTGTTTCTTGCTTTTACTAATGGAGAGGTTCTTCCTACAACTGTTGAATTTAGTGTCTATTTAGAGGGAAAATTATTCTGAGATGGGATGTTAGTTATCTATATTTAACTATACCTTTTTAAATTTTCTATGAGGATATTGCACTTGTGATATGTTCCCTTCATTGCTATGATGATTTGAGACTCATTATTATCAAGGATCCCCTGTTGGATTCCTTCATTTCTGTTTTGACGTAGATGACCCCATATAAGAGGTCTCTATAATCATTCTAGTTCTGAAGATCCCCTAAGGAATAAATATGATTTTGATTGGGTCAAGGGTCTACCTTTTAAGATCTCTTTACCTATGTGCCATTTTGGAGATTCCTTGTCGGATTCTAACACTTTTTATTCTGTATTGAGGGTCTCATTTAGGATTCCTTTTCCAAAGGATTATTCAGAGGATCTATTATAGGATGCCTCCATTCCTTTATATTAAAGTAAATAGTGTTGGATTCCTCCATTAGCTATCTATACCATGAGAATCCAAAGTAATAATCCTATTATTGTTTTACTTTATTGACATAGTAGGTTCCCTTTTTTTTATTGGCCCTAAGTTAATATGTCAGGTTTTTGTGGATATGGTAGCAGGTGTCACCAGAGAATCGGTGCAAAACTGGTAAGCCTATGGGGTTGTGTCTATTGTATTGGGTTTTGGTGTTTGGCCACAATCCCTCTTTTAATCATCATTTCACGTGATTATTGCTGATGTAGTGATGTTAACCAGAAATATTTCTTGATTTGTAGTTGTTGAGCTTGACACAAGGATCCTTTCTATCTCTTTGTGATGCTCAAACGCTCTTCCTAGGATCCAAATTTCTATTTGGGATTCCCAAATGTGACTTCCTAGGATCTATATTTTTAACCATTTTATTAATAATATTAAATAGTATACCTATAAGTACAACCTAGGGTTTCTCTAGTGAGATGAATATGTTATTATTATATTATTTGAATGATCAAAGGTGTTTCACGGTATCTAGATGTTGATCCATCTACAATGATATATAGGAATTTTGTCCCTAGTAATGATACGCGAGTATTACCCCACTCTCCTCTATTTGATATAAAATGATTATGATTACACACTCCTTGATCAAATTATACTAATGGATTATTATTCTCTCCTAAGGGATAGGGATGATTATTCTCTCTCTAACTAGTTATTTAACTACAATGTAGTGCATGGTATCTCACATATTTGGATATTCGAAATTATTATTCTCTTCAAGATGACTGAGATGACTATGATCTCCTTTATTATAGACTATAGGGGTGATTATGGGATCACACTAATGATTTATCCTTATAGATTGTATAAGTGTCATACCCTAAGGGATTATTAGAGTTCTGAATTTCATGGACGCATGTGGATCAGGACCTAGGGATCAGAACTTACACTGGATTTACATGGCCTAAGTATCATGGAATCTAACTCTGTACCCATTTATTGGATGATCAGATATACATACCTAGAATCCATTATTATAGTGATTGGAGGTGATTATGGGTGAAAACAAGCATAGGAAATGTATCCCCATATGCTGACATATCATTCTCCGAGATATTTTTGTTGTTAGAAGAATTAGGTACACCTTGATTGGGATAACATAACAAGATATTAACTTAATAATACACTGCATGAGTGGTATAAAATCCATCTCAATTCCCTTGCATAGGACTTCCATGTAATCGGGATCACAAGCCCAAGGATCAACTCATGTATGGTTTTTAACTGATTTTATTCAATTACTCATGAATAATCAAATTGATGTATATATGTATTGGTTTTGGAATATACATGTATAAATATAGAGATTTGTACATCCATTATGTCCCTTTCCCTATAAATTAGGATCATGGACCTAGATATTGAAAGGGGTTTCACATTATTAGTTTTACATATCTTTTTAGGTGTGTCACTACTAGGTTGAAAATTTGGATTTTTTATACACTTAAAAAACCATATTTTATAAGTTATGCATCAGGATGTCCAAATGAGATTATTATCACCCCAACACGTACACCTCAGTCTATGTGAATACTTTACGTCATCTTTTTTAGGTTGAGCATGGTTTCATGGCGGATAGGGATTATGCCAAGTGTTGTATGATCAAGTGGAGAAACTTGTGTGTGTTCCTATGATCAAACTACTACTATTGGACAGTGTCTGGTGACCAGGTACATGGTATAGCTCGTTGATATTAGTAGGGTCGTATACTTTCATTTAAATTACATTGGTACTCTTGTATATGTATAATCAGTCCAGTGGGTGTCCACTGTTGTATGTATGACATATCACTTCAAGCTTTTGTTGAATTTTACTTTATTATTACAACATATTCCCTCTTATTTTATTTACATATTCCACACCATTTTTATTTACTGTTGTGTATGATACATAACTATTTCCAATATTTGATTACATTGATATGAGGGAACAGTCTCCCAACTACCACACCCTAGGTCCCCTCTTTAGTTAGTAGCCTCTAGTGTACTAGGAAGCACAGTCGAGGCCTTGTGACCAATAGGATTCATAACCAGTTTAGTGGAGTCTAGGTCAGGACGTTACATAACTTATGGAAGATAATAACATAACATATACTAAATAGATGAGTATTTTAGGGAGATAGATCAATATACATGATTTTCCATAATAACTTATCATGAATATCTGAATATTTTAAAAAGATAGATCAATTAATGAGAGTTAGTATAATTATTCTGATCTAAAGATAATTGGATCTTTTTAGGAGAAGGTAAGATTTAGGACACAGTATAAGTACCCCTCAGTTAGAGTTGATAAATATATAAGAAGTGGAATAATACCTTCCCTAATTAGAGTAACTTTAGAAGGGATATAGTGTATCAAAATGGGACCAAACAATATAAAAATACCTATGTGTGGTTTTACATATATATTTATCATATTATATGGGTAAACTAGTGTGGAAGAGTTTTTAATTCCCCATATATCTTAACATATAAGAGAGTTTTGATAAAATTAAAAAAAAGAATAACGATTCTAACTGGGATGTAATCACTAAATAATTTTTCATAACTGATTCACCCCCCCCCCTCATGTGGGATGCATGATCCATCTGTGAATCTAAATTGGTGATAATCATATTATTTGGAATAATTTGATAAATTTCCTTAAGGATGTCATCGTTTTAGACAAAGTCATGAAGTTCGGTTTTTTATAAAACTTATAAAAGGGATGAAAACAATTTCAAAGACATTATATTGAATGACCCAGATTGATACAGGGGAATTGAGAAGAAAATCAAGGAATTTTTTTATAAGGGATTCATATTCTCTAATTTTGCACCATGGGGTGTACGTATACTTTGTAATAAAATAAAATATGTGTAAATGAATAATTTTAATTTTTATTACAACCAAACTAAGATCAATATCAAGAAAAAATATAATGTACCTTGTAGATATTACTTGTTTGATCAGCTCTATGGAAATTATTAATTTTACATGATTGATCGTCATTTTCTAAATAATCAATTTTGATTCAATGTAACACCATGATATTTTATAATATATTTCTCATTAAATAAATAGGAAGGGTTCGATAGCTTTCTTAACAGGAATCATAGAGATAAAAAATAACTATGATATATTAAAAGATAATTGTTATACTGATACAATGAATAGGACTAACCACATTAAGAAAAATATTTTAAGGGATTCAAATAATTCAAATGTATTGACTAGTGAATAAAAAATATTTGCTCAATTTTCTATAATGTCATTATATGTCACACAAATATCATTTCTTGAAAAAATATTCTATTAATTTTTATGCACTTATGTTATAATTAATTTCTTCCCTTTTAGAAATTTTAGATTATAAAATTAATATATTTATTTAATAATCATTTAAATATTATATTATAGTGTGTTTCTAGAATGTTTCTTAAAAGATTCATATTTCAATGATAATTTTACAAAAAATGAAAAACAATATTTTTTTAATCTATTAATTTCAATGACTCATTCATTTTCTGATTTGGTTTTAATGTTATGTAAGATAAATTTTGATCAGAATAATATAAATAATTACATTGTAATCAATATAATATTTTGTTTTTTTATATGTTCTTTTTTGTGTATAAAATGTAATTTTATATAAATTTATTTTCATTGTGTTTTAAACATTTTTTAAAATTTATTTCTACAACATTAATAAATGAAATCATGGAAAACAAATTCCATATTTTCAATCATCATATTCATATTTGGTAAATATGTATTGTCTTCTTTTATACATTATGAATATTAATTTTGGTATAAAAATCATCACGGTAAAGGGTAAAATAAGAAAAATAAGGTTCATATAATAGAATGAGGCTTCATAATAATTCATATAATTGTTATCATTTCATTGGATAAGTTAAATTATACTTTCACTACATATATTCTGAAATATTTTATATTGGTTTCATTTTTCTAAAATAATAACCTTTAAATTATTATAAGTAAAAGAAATTTCAGAAATTTCAGTCTCTTACATAAAATTTGTGTTATGCATTATCATTGGGATAAAGATATATTATAAATTAATATATATATATATATATATATACATATTCCTGTAATTTATTTATTTGTTTTAATATTTATTTTCTATTTTTTCTGATGGTATAATTACCTATAATTCATTCACAAAACATAAATAGTTCTTGTGGAAGAAATGGAAAAATTAATGTAAATTGTTTTTAAAACACGAAAAGTAAAAAATATTTGGAATAGTTATTGTTAGAAAATAATATTATAGAACATATAATTGTATAATTTATTCCTAAAATCAATTCATTCTTATTTATTAAAAATATAGATATCCTTAAAGTCTAAATATATGTGTAGTGATTAAAAAATCAATAAAGGTATTTTTTAAATAAATTATATATGATTTAAATATTTGGAAATCCCAAAAATATTTAAAGAAGAAATAGTGTGTGATATGATTTAAAATTTCATCCACTGGACATTTTTTTAATGTTTACCTTTGAAGTAAATTTAAACCCAATTTCTATTGATAAATGTTTTTACATAGTTATGGATGCAGTTTGTTTACATATGGGTTAATTAGAATGATATGGTTTATAATTCCACATAAACCTATTTAAAATTTATTGGTTTAACGCATTTCACCCCTAAGATATATTATAATTGAAATATTGGCAATTTGAATCCACTTTCACTTTAAAATTAATTTATTATATTTGAATATATTACGTAATTACAGGAATGTCCTTTCAAACCAGGTTAAAGTAAATCAGATATCTTTTATTCTTCACTCCACTAAGAGAACTTATCTTTAATAAAACATGATAAAAAAATTCTAAACAACCTTATTCATGACTTTTGGTGTTGTTAATCTGCAAAGTCATAAGATATATTATATCTCGTGCACTAAGTCATCCGGTCACATGATCCCAATCATTCCTCCTCGTATTCTATAGGGTGAAGACTATTAACGAGGGTATAATATTGATCATGGGGAAATTATATTATCTATTTATCATATTAGTACACAAAGATAAATAATAAGAATAATCAAATGATATAATATAACAAGAAAAATATCAATATCTCATGAAAACCAAAGAATGAAATACAACGTCAATACTGAACAATAGATATGTCATGCCAAAATACATTCCAAATGTAAAAATGAAATTCTAAAAGTAAATACATTGAAAACTCCCAAGTGGGTCCTGAACTACATCTGTTTCCCATATCCATTCTCCATACCAATCATCCCTCTAATGTAAAAACATTTCCCATAACCTATCCTGCAACCATTAAATCTTTTTGGGTGTCGATCTGGCAGCCAAAGTAGGGTGTGAGTATAGCACAATAGGCCTCCATTGTGGGTATATAAAACAATATCCATTCAGTAAAAATGTATGACATTATATACAGAATAAAATACAAGTAGTAAAGTATTCATTCAACATTTATTCATTTACTCTTTATTCAACCACACATCACCTGTGATCTTGAGGAAACATGAACCACAATAACTGCTTCGTCCCGTGTTAGAGTCTGAGCCATATCTCATTTTCATTTCATAAATCAATAAATATCACATGGGATATTAATCTCTATTTCAAATCAATTCATATAATGGCCAATTTTAACCATAGTTGAATGCCACCATTTTTTATATCACTATCCATTTCAATTCATTCAATTAATTAATTCAACAATTAATTGATCATATCAATTACATTAATTAATACAATAATTAATTAATCAAATAACAATATCAATATTAAAATATTTAATTCAACAATTAATAATCCCAATTCCACAATAATAATATCTGAAAAAAATTGAATTTTTAGATATCCAAATTCTAGAATCATAATATCACATTAATTAATATAATAATTAAATTATTCATATCAATTCCATCACTAATACAGAAATTAGTCTATCACATCAATCTAATTAATTGATTCATGAATTAATTAATAACATTAAACACTAAAATTAATCCACCAATTAATTGTCCAATATAATTCAATTAATTAACTCGACAAATAATTAATAAAATATAGAATATTAAATTCAAAAAACCTTCATTAATTAAATCTGAAATTAATTATTCCAATTCAAGAATTCCATTTTCACATCATTGTAATAATTAATTAAAAAATTATTTAATCTATTCAAACCCCTTTAATTAATTCACCAATTATATGTTCATGTCAATCCTATTAATTAATTCTATAATTAATTAATCACATTAAATCCCTTCAATTATTTTTCCAATTAATTTTTCACATCAATTGCATTAATTAATTTCATAATTAATCAGTTACATTCAATCCCTTCAATTAATTCACCAATTAATTATTCACATTAATTAAATTAATTAATTCACAAATTAACTAATCATATCAAATCCTTTCAATCCTATTAATTAATTTAATAATTAATTAATCATCCCAATCAATTTCATAATCACAAAAACCTCCAATAATTAAATTAATAATGATTTATTAAAATTTATCATTTTCAATACACCAATAACTAATTAAATAATTAGATATTCAGTTTTAAAATCTCAATATCACATAATTAAACTAATTATTTATTATTCAACCTTTCATCTCAATTTCACATAATTAAATCAAAAACTAATAACTCATCATCACAATCTCTTTGTGAGATAAGAAATTCAACGATTAATTATTAATCTACAAAATCTCAATATCACATAACTAATTCAACAATTGATTATTCAAATTCACTATCTAAATATCACAAAGTTAACTCAACAATGTATTTTTTCAATTTCGTAATTTCACTATCACATTATTAATTAAATATTAAATTATTCAAGATCATAATTCAAAAAAAAATTAATTATTAAACTTCAAAATATCAATATAACATAATTAAATATACAATTAATTATTGAAATTCACAATATCAATATCATACATTTAATTCAGCAATTATTTATTTAACTTTATAATCTCAATATCACATAATTAACTCAACCATTAATTATTCCAAAATCCCAATTCAATATTTAAATAATTAACTCGACAATTCATCATCCCCAAATCACAATTAAATATTCTAATAATTAACTAAAAAAATAATTGTCCCCAAATATGAATTAAATATTTTGATAATTAAATAAATAAATAAACATCACCAAATCTAAATTTAATAATTCTATAATTAACTCAACAATTAATTGTCACCAAATCTTAATTCCTTAATTAATTAATTCAATATATTAGTTAATTTAATTTCTATAAAAACTCAAGAAATTATACAATTACATATATGTAATTGAAATCATGAATGTGGGATTACAAGAATGGATTTCCTACTGAAATTTGTTGATGAGGGATTACCCATGGAAATCCACAATATTTAGAGAATAAATAAAGAATGTGGTGAAGAATATGATATTGATTGGAAATTATAATTCTAGATAACACAATAATGTTCCCACAATCCAAGATGTGTATCCACAATCCAAGATATTTTTCTATCCAAAAACAAGGCAGGATAATAATTCAAAATATGGAAGAAGAATTATAAAGATAATGGAATTTACTTAATATGAGTTTCACTTATTAGGAGTGGTGAAAACATTTAATCCTCCTTTCGATTCTCCAATAACAAATGTCAGGACCCCTAGGAAAGTTTTTGGGACCTCCCAAATAGGGGAATATGATAGACCAATTTCCACCTAAACACTACCAAATTAAGACCAAGACAAGATATACTCAAGAAAAAGAAAAATAATACCTCTAGAAAAGCCTGAGACATCTCTCAAAAAGTTCAAGATATTAAATTTTATCCATCTTATTATAGACCTTCCTCAAGATATACTCCCAAGAATCTATAAGATTCCAAGTCAAATGGATCTGGCTATTAAAGATGCATATCCACTTCTCTCTCTCATGTTTCTTCTTGAACATGGTCATCTTTCCACAATACATGAAAAATATATAGGTTTGTTCCCAAAAACACATTATCACTAGGATCCAACATTCGTGCCATATTCTCCTCATGTGAAGAATCCATCTCAGGATCAATGTCATTAACATACCTGATGCATTTCCCATCCCACTATCCCTAACAACCATAAGAATACCATCCAACACTAGCATTCATCCTTTCCAAATTAACATCATGGAAATATAATACCCCCACCACCTTCAATTCCCACATATCATTTCCTAAGGAATTTAAACATGGACCTTATAGGTTCCTTAATTGAATTCTGATTCCACCATATCCAACCCATGGTCTTTCTCAACGCACCAACTACTAACACATCGATCCCCACTTTTTAGCATTGTTAACACCAAATTTTAAAGAATATCTTCCACAATAACATATACATCATTCACATGTAAAAACTTGAAATTTTTAAATGGACTTTTATCCTTTCTCGTGGAAATAAAACAACATCAATCGCTACGTGTTATGATCTTCTCAATGTGGAACCTTTGGAATTCATTGACTTCCATTCCATCCTGACAACTGATTCTATACACGATTGATTTTGTACCTTCCACTATCAATCTACACATATACTACATCACAATCACAACCTCCAAGAGTATCCATATTCCAAAAATGAAATGTTATCAGTTCAAAATGCTGGTTTTCTCATAAATCATGTTTCACTTTTAACTTCTATCTTAACATCTTGAGTGTTTTGCGGCTTTTGAATCTCATTAAACTACTCCTAAAGGTCTGAAGAACGCCTAAAATGGGTTTTTCACACTAAAACCAACTGTTCTAATAAAATGTTGATTATTTATTTCCTGAAATATAATTTTCGACCTCCATATATCCATAATCATTTAACTCGTGAATAGTAATGTCCACAAAAAATAGATGTTATATATTGTTATTAATTCAAAAATATATGCCTTGTTACTCCAACTATATAACATGAAAATTTATATTTTATAAACTGAAACTCAATTTAACCATCTATCATATAAGGATTTTTAAACTACTAAAAATTATTAAAATATAATAACTATAAGTCTGGTCATTCCATACCTCATATGGAGTGTTAAAATTAATTACACATGATAGAGACCCAAAAATCAAATAATAATAAATTTAAGTTACCTCATATAATAATTTAATAATCATTACTTCATTTAAATTATGCATTTGAACCTCTATAGAAGTGTGCAGTAAATTATTATACCAAACAATTTTAATATTTTCTATTCCTGACAGTATAATGCCTGAACATCCACTCACTCATGAAAAATAAATTAAAACATTGCATTATAAAATGATAATACATTATAATTATAACTTGTTTTAATCTATTTCTATTATACTGTATATTTTAATCTTCCACTACATAAGATAATCCACCATTTCAAGTTTATATTTCATAAAACAAAGCTATATATTTCTTGATAATTATTTAATTGAAGTGAGGATTTTTTTAATTTCATGTGACTTTATCAATGATTCCCCCCAAAAAATTAAATTAACAATACCATGGATGCCTCAATTTGTGTCTATTTTTGTGCTAAACCTCAAATCATATTTCGTTACCCTTCCATAAAAACTCATAATTTCCTTACAAATACACCCTCTAAAAATAATTTCTCACTAAAAATGATCCATTATTTATAACTCAATATATTGACCATCTAATGTCATATCTATATATGATAAACTTATTAAAATAACATTAAACCACTGGTGTCTTTTACATTGAGCTACCCACCATACCCTACGTTGAATATGTCCTTTTATTACAACCAAAGACCCCTTGGTGATGTTTACCTCTCTACACTCTCTAGAGTGGTGATTCCATTTATTATTAGAACCATATCTTGTATTTATGTATTTCTTTTAATTATATGACCAATAAATATAATTCGAAGAAAAAAATTATATATATATATATATATATATCAAGGTCATTTTTTTTGAAAAATTTCATTTTTTATAGGTGAATATTTTTTTAATATTTAATATTTACTATTTTGAGTGGATTAATATTCTTTGTTGGGCCCATGAATTCATGAAGGCTTACTTAACATTTATTATATTCAGTCCCCTATAAAAAATTAATAATTATTGGATATGTATGATACTTTTTAAACCAATGATACATTTTTATGAATCTAATTTAAAATTTTCAATGTCCCAAACTTGCAATAATATGTGTAATATAATTGGTTATTATGTATGATATTGCAATTGAATTTCATTGAAAAAATGTGGATGGAATACTCATTTGAGTGAAATGTTACATATTTCAATTAATTTAGAAAAAATTTTGTTTTGAAATTATCAGACATCACAATATACATAAGATGTTTAGTTTTATATTTAGTATTTTTAGTCTCATATATAATGTAGATGACGATCCATAGGAAGTTATCGGAAATTTAAGATGTTAGATATGACATAATATAATATAGAATATTTGATTAATATAATTTGAATTATTTATAAAAAATAAATAGATTTTTTAGAGGATATAAGAATAATTACCTCACCACATATACATATATCTAATCTAATCACAATTATCCACATGGATTATGGTTCATTATATAAATCTTAAATCATGATATATAAAATACTCAAATTTTATGAAATAAACCAATGAATTTAGGGATAATAACAAATAAAGATATTTTTTCCTATTAAAGTGTGTTTTAATATTTAAAATATGAATAATATCTGATGGGATATTATGATATAGAGTAGGCTGACAATCTTAGAAGCTTGAGTGAGAGACTATAGTATTGAGATAATAAAATATATCTATATTTAGATATTTGAGTAATATCCTTATAAATATATAGTAAATATGTGTGTGATGATAGTAGTAAGATAAATGACACAAAATTTAATAATATTATTAAAGAAAATAAAATATAATTGAAGTGCTATTATAGAGGAATACAACATTGAATAAATGAAATAAATGAATAAGACTATGAAATGTGAGGAAATCGTTGTTTTCTTAGTGTTTTTATTATAATTCTTAAAACTTATTATAACCAATCTACATGATTGATTCACTCTTTAATCCACTTAGTCAAAGTAGAGAAAAAATGTCAAAAAGATATTTTTTTTTGGATCAATAGTGGATGCTTCTCTAGAACCTGTAACATATATCAGGGATAGATTTACCTCCTAGTGGATTGATAAACTATCAATGTATTCTCCATGGATTATCCCTTAGTGGTGATCCAAGTAATATGCTATGCCCCTTTATCTATTTTCTAATATTTATATTTTTTCATGTATAAAGGGTAACAAGTTGATGATTTTGTTACTAACCTAAGAGAAATAATCATAAGGAAAAAAAGTAGCTCACACACTGATTTACTCTATTATGTCAATGTATTTAGGTATATTGTTGAAACAATTGGTATCAATGTTGATATTACAAGAGAAGTTTTTATATAAAACTCATAGTCATGGAAAACATAATTAATGTTATGAGAATCCCATTAATTGATGGTAGAAATTATCAAATCTAGATGAAAAAGATGAAGTCCCATATATAATATCTAGAACATTATGGATATCTTGCTAATATATATGGGATATATGTATGTGATGCCTCTCAGTTAACAAACTCTAATAAAGAAAAAACTGTAATGCCAATACCAAATCCCAAAGTATCAATTCTTGGGAACAATCAAATAATATATATCTAATGGTGATGAGTTTAACATGTGATAATTATATATAGGATAATTTGGATAAATTTTATGAATATTAAAACATGGCGATTGAGGGAAATGATCAAATTATTAATATTATGTTTTATGATCTAAAGAAAAATTTATATGAAATTATATATGGATTTATTTTACAAATCCCTTATTTATTTTGGAAAAAGTTAGAGAAGGGTTGAAAAAGTGAATGATGTTGAATTTATAAAGATGATATTGAGAAAGATTTTCCTTCTCTAATAAATAAAGTATATACACTTTAAGAATGAAACATGGAATAACTATCACATTATGAATTTTATCGAAGTTTTCATGAAAATTAAATGTGGCTAAGAATAGAAAAAAATAAAATTTAAAAAATAGGGAAATGGAATTCAAATACATATAGACTCCTAATTATGCTAAATATTGGAATTAATAGTATAATATAAATGATTATGTTCTATCATAGGTAACAAAAAAATCAAAAGGTAAAAGGGTAAATATGAAAGTAATATATCCTTGTCATGTTTGTGATACAGAAGGGTTGGATAATTAAAGACTAGTGTATTTTTATATTTTAAGGTGATTAAGTTGAGAAGGATACTGCTCAAAATCCAGGAAGAAAATTTATCCCTAAAAGATATTTCAAAAATAAATAATGTTCCAATACAAGTTTTATAGAGAGATCCTTATGGGAAAGGAATAGAACCCTAGTATGGAATATATAGAGGAACATAAAACTCAATTTAAAAATGATATATTTGATTCTATGATATCAATAATTTAAAAAAAGTAAACACTTACCATTAACATAAGTAAAATGTGTACATTAGTGTGGAAGTCAAATAATCTCTTAAAGAGTATGATATTTAATGGACCAAAAAATGATATATATTAATTATTGACACAATACACTAAATATATATATTTTCATGAAGTTTAGACTTATTAAATTTTGAAGGATTTATAAGAGAAACCATCTATTGATGAATGATCGAGAGTAGTAGATTTAAAAATAATGATCAAATATAATTAATAGGGGAATCATTACCTTAATAATTGATTAGAGGAATTGTCTGTGTGGGTTGAATACTTCGAGGATGATGTGGTAAAATTGAAAAGTAAATTGGATATTGAAATAATTTCAATATAACTAATAAGAAAGGTTTATATTTTGAAATTCTAAGATGCAACAATACTGAAAAGGGAAAAATGAAGAATTGGAGGTTTCTAAAAAAAATTAATGATCAACAACCCATAAAAATAATACGATTAGATTTAGACAATATTAAAATAACTAAGAAAATATTAATAGTAGTTTAATAATACAATTTGATGAAAAATATAGGTTAAAATCTTCATTTTTAACAAATAATAAATAACTATTTAGTTTTTCAAAAAAATTAAACAAATAGAGCATTGAAGATGTAATGATATTTTCCTTAATGAAATATTAGTATACTAGATATCATTCTAACAGTATGTTCTAATGTGAAGACGTAAGGTTTTATTTAATGGGTTGAGTATGATTAAACTACCTGTTATTTAAAAGTGAAATATATTCCATTTCCTGCCTCAAACCAAGTTGATATCTCATGGATGTAAAGAAATAATGAATGGAATGAAATACAAGTTCATGTTTCACTCAAATAAATAATGAACTATAACACATTAATCTTCCATAATGGGGGTTCATCGAACATAGAATGAACTATAAAACATCTTAGTAATTTTTAAGATGGATTTTATGGAATTTTATTTCTATAAATTATTAAAATATGATGATAAAATGTAGTAGGAAGAATAGGTTTTTTGTTGAAAAAAGGTGAAAAAATCACTCTATGTTTATGGATTATTACATGGTTCGTCAATAATAAGGAAATTCTATAACACTTGGATTAATGATAAATTCAATCATTATGGTTTATTTATTAAATTTATGATATCAAGTTCTCTCATAATGGTATAGGGAACTAATAATAATCTCTACCATGTGGAAATCATAGAGAACAAATTCATTTATATAGAGGAAGAAGAAAACAGATTGAGTAATTAGAGGATAAAATAGATTAAACAATATTGGATATAAAATCTCTAAAATATAAGAGCGATAATATATATACCAAATTTGATGTGTGAAAAATGGAATTTTGTAGTAGATATCTCAAATCAGAAGAATTGTAGTGAATATATTTTTTATATTTGAATGTTGTGCAAGATAGATCTATAAAAATTTCATTAAAATGTGTATTAGATATAAAACATACCTAGTATAGACCATTATGACCTTTATGTACATATGATTCTACTAGAAACTCATGGAAAAATAAACTTCATTCTATTTGATGATGATTATACTAAAATGGATTTAATGTAGTACATGTATATCGATAAAGAGGCTATATAGTGAATGAAGAAGTATCCTTTGAGATTCAAAAAAATTATTCTATCAATGTTTATTGATCTAAAAATTAAATGGATACATATGAATTTATGTTGATAACTATCTCATGAAGCATGTTATTGACCAAGAAGTTTTTCAAGTTCAGAGCACACACTAAAATGGATTTATTTAATGGTTGGGTTGTATAGTGAATAACATGGATAAAATATTAATTATTGGAAATTCTTTTAAATTATTTTGTTGGAATGAGGTGACCTAACAGACATTTAACACACTAAATTAATCTCTTATAAGAAAAAGATATGGATAAACTCTCTATGATATGTGGCATGGATGTATTCTTTAATCAAATCTATTTTTTGTTTTTTTTAGTGTAAGTTAAAACAAAAACAAAAAATAAGGGAATAAAGGGTAATATGATGAAGTCTTGTGGGGGTATTATTATGTTACTCAATTAATAGTAAGGTCTAAAATAATAAAAAAAATTGTTGATTAAACTTATTGATAGAAATTATGTCAATTTTGATAGGGATAAATATTAAAGGGATTCTTAGTATCTATGTTTTGAACTAAGTAATTAGGATTATAAAATTAGTGAAAAATAAGAATATATAAAAATATTTTAAATAATGTAGACTCAGTATACCATTTAGAGGAAGGCAGGACAATTTAAAATAATTACACTTCACTCCAAAGACAAACCATAAGGATGAAATTTGGTCCATTTATTATAATTGGATAGAGAGGTGCAAGAACTCAAATAAGAAAAATGAGGACATTGGAAATGCTTCTATACTAGTACATCTAGATCCAACCTTATTTTAAGAAAAATAAAAGATACATCATGGTTAAGATCCATGAATTATGAGATATAACAGATTGATAAGAAATGGTTTTGGGAAGTTGGGGAGATTTCTTAATTCTACCACAATATCGAAAAAAAGTGGGTCATGAAAACCAAATTCAATGAATATAAAAAAAGTGTTTAAGAATAACTATTTTCTTGTCTACAACATTCATTTGTAAATACAAGGTTTGTATGAGTGATATAAAATATGTTAAATTTATTATTATGACCAATTATGAATAAATTTAATTATTTAATTCATTCACACAACATCATTAGATCAAAATAATTATTTGAAGATTCAGGTTATGCGGTTAAATAACTAATTGATATCTTTTGGGAAAAAATATTGTAATCATGCATATAAAAATGACTCCATCTACCACAAACTAAATAAATTAGAACATATATGTCATTATAAAATAATGTATCGATAATGGAATAATTATGATGGATTTTTTATGATAGATCAACATGAATAAGATATCTAGACTAATTTCCAAGCTACTGAATCATTTTAGAATCATCAATTAGGCCTCAATGTTTAAAATACCTCTATTTTGTTTATGTTGTTTGAAATTCCTCCCCTCTTTATTGTATATAATTCTCCATGTGATTGTGGATAATTTTTTGTAATTGATCATATTCCATTAATTCTAACAGAGAATCTGGTAGATATTATCCATGGGTAATGTTATAAGTTGACTGAACGATTGATAAAAAATATTTTGAAAATAATTTTGGCATTATCTTTTGTATTATATTTTAAAAAATATGAAATTACTCACTTAGGGTTAAGGATATGTTTAATGCCTATATGCTAATATTTTTTCACAACTGTATTTATAAAATGGAAATATCATTTTAATTTTATCATCAAATATAGATAATCATTGAATGGGTATAGTAAAAGTGAAAGTGGAACATAGATGGAACTATATAGGAGCTTCTGAAATATTGGAGAACAATACTAGTAATTCCTAAAAAATCTAAAGGGGAAAATTATTGGAAGCATAACAGATATTTATATTTTTTTTTAATCGAGGTAAGTAAAAATTAAAGGAAAATACATACCTGGGTATCACTATATATCACTGACGTGGTTCAATAAATCTTAAATTTCAAATGGGAAGGTTGAGTTGAAATCTAGTAAAGTCCTATTTCAAAGGGTTTTTTATAGATCGTACCTCAGTCTCTATATGCTTAACGTCATTCATAAGATAACTTCTGGGGAATTCCCAAAAAATCATGTAATGGTATGGGATACCTATAATATCATTTATTAAAATTATATTTAATAAAATAAAATAAATGTAAATTTGGAATTTCTTGAAGCCTCAATATCATACTTAATATACATGTTGTTCAAATAAGATATTATTTTTATAGATTAATAATAAATTGGTTCGGAATACTACACATAGTGATATAAAACATATTAAAATTTTTGTGTAAGATAATTGGTTTGTATGGATAATAAAAAATTTAGAATCATCATTAATTTCATAATATTTAAAAATATCTTAGATTAGAAAAATTATTGAGGATATTAGTGATACCTGATAATCATATGTTAGTACATAATATGACTCAAGATAAATTAATTTTAGAAATGAAAAAATATTAACCATATTGGTATGATAATTGGGACGATGTGTAATATTTTTTTAATGGATATTAATGTAATACAATTATAATTTATATTATCAATAATATTAACAACATTTTAAGATACACACAACAGAGAGAATAATTCTACTATGACATACAATGTAAATATTATTATTTAATTATGACCATTATAACCTAGTCATTAGATTTGTGGGTTTGAAAGGGAGTAATCATGTTATGAAATATATGTAGAAAAAATAACCTAAAATATATATATTTATTAATTTATAAAAAATATTTTTTCAATATTGAATGATCAGAGTGAAATCAAATATGGATGAGAATAGTCAAATATTAAATGGGTAATTATTCTAAATAATATGTTTTATTTTATATATTAACTTAAAAGATAACATAAAAATTTTATCGTTACAATTTTTATAGAAAATATCTAATGGTTAATTTATTCATTTAAAAATTATCTTTGGGTGAATTTTTGTTATTTAATGAATATATTGATTTGAGATTGAATATTGATTTTTTTTTTGAAAAACTATCCTTTTTATTCTTTAAATAAAATAATTTAAAAGACTTATTCAGTTTTTTATTTTGTTTTAATGGAAAATATTATCCCTTTTATAAAAAATGATTCATATAATACCATGAGACTCAATATTATACAATTTTGTATTATAAAATTATTTTTATGCTTAAGAAAATATTTTTCTAAAAATGGTTCTTCTTTTCATTTTTTGAAATTAGATTAAATTTAATTACTTAAACTTTTTGGAATTTAATATTTTAAAATATATTCCATATTTTGAATAATAATAATTAATGTTAGTTTTTAATTACCCACATAAGCTTGTTTATTTTATTACATTTCTATTTTTTAGTGTTTTTCTTATACATTCTGGTTTGTAGAGTGGTTGGGAGGAGGTTTTGAGGCTCATGAAGAGGGGACTCGTATAATAGAAAAATGATTTGATGCCACTAGATAGATTATATTTGTCCACTAAATAGCTATTGGACTTCTTAGTGACCAATCATATCTTTATAGACACATCGTCTTACTAGTGTACCACTACATAGCTTTTTAATTATGGCTTGGTTTTTCTTTTCATCAATAATTCTGATTTCACCACCCTTACCTCTCCCTAGAATCTTAGATAAGGTTTTTAGAGGGGGTGGGTTATGATTGAAGAATTGGATTGTCTATACCTCATGTACTTGTTGTTTTTTTGTCAATCCCTGTGTTGGTTCTCCCTAGTCATGTTTAACAGCACCCAATATTCCATTCATTTTTTCGTACCCATTTCACATAATAAAACCTTGAGGATAATTTTTTTTTGTTTTTAGGTATATGGTGTGATGTTGATATCAAATTAAATGATTAATGGTGCTTTAGTATTTCACCATCTATATAAGGAAATCCCTAATCATTTTATAGTGTTTTTTATAATGATTCATGTATCTCTTATGTGTGGTTCAGTGTGTGTGACACGAGACATACACATAAGGTTGTTTTTCTTTGATCAAGGAATTCATAGGAATTTTAGACCATATAGTATGGGTTCATTAAATAATTTTTTGGTTTTAGTGGAAATTCCTCATGGAATTGTATTTTACATGGTGGTTGGGAACATTGGTAGATGAACCATGGGGGATCCGTTTTGGAACAACTGTATATGGTTTGGCCTGGATAGATGATGGATGAGACAATATAATGTTTTCTCTTTCCTTTTATAACTTTTAATAGAGTAATTATGTGGTTCTTGATCCTAGTGGTGGCCTCCCAAGAACCATAGAGATGGATCGGGTGGTCTTTTGGCCTCCAAATAGCTTGTGGATGGGTCGGGCTGACATGTTACACCCCCAAGAACCTTTGGGATTGGTTACAGAGAAATGATTTGTAGCTTATGAACCATAATGATTGTATAGGTTAATACAATTTAAATCCCATTAAACCATTAGGATGGGTCATATTGATAAGGTTATCCTCCCATGTACCATCAAGATGGATCATGGAACGATTGTGTTAATTACCTATAGGATCAGTTTGGGTAATGGTTCATGATTAAATATGGTAGTTTTGATAGAAAATTCTACTAACATGGAGAGAATGTGGGTAATTCTAGACCTCATGGTGGATTGGTTAGTCTGTGAGGACCTGGTACGATTATTATTTTTTTATTGTATTTATTTTCTATTGAAGTATCGATATTTCCACAGATGATGAATTTTTGTTAACAAAATAACAGTAGAGTCGTATTTAGATTATCGTCACACCCTAAAATGGAATCTTTATTCATGTACATACATTATGATTAGAGATCTGGCCAAGACAATGGTCCATGTGACCCATTTTGGAGTATGTCCTGGAGGTTGTGGATCGAAGAAACATTGTGAAATACTCCAGTGGTAGAAACTCCGCTAATATATTTTTCACTTTTTAACTTTTTCATGTTGATCAGAATATTTTGGGGATTCTTTTTAACTACTATGTATGACTACGAATTCTATATGACATCTTATTGTTATATATCTTATTGATGTCATTGATTATGTTTATTTATTCCTTATTTTATTCTTCCATTGATTATTATTTCAATTATAAGACTACTTTGATATTCATAGATACTATGTTAATAGTCTCCCCATTGCATGAAATAGGTTTCGATGCTAGTTCGGAACCTCTTACATTTGAGGGGCATGTGTCAGATCTTGTCCTATGTTATCGAGAATAAGGTGATTCAGGTTGATGTGTTACGAAATGGTTTCATGGAAAGTTTTTATTACTTACCATTTTTTTATTGGTATAATGGATATAGGTTCCCCCAGATTATGATTGGGGAGATAACATAAACCTTCCTTGCACTTATATAGTGGACATATGAGTTTATTTGAAAATATTTTTGACTCTATTGGTTTTGATGTTACTATTTCAAGTTGTTCTTTTGTATTGTTATGTTGTTATGGTTTATGGGATTTTACTTTTGTCCCATGGAAAAGGGCAAGTGGTATCATGCATCATGAGTTGGATCATAGGTTCGCATGACATATTTCAAACATCTTGTGATTCATATCACTCAAAATTAAATAATTTCTAGTCATAAATATATTTAGGGCATTCCAAAATACATTAAGTATTAAATAAAATGACGTTCACATGTTCATACATAGGAATTATTTATCTTATATATTTGACTAATGTGAATCTATCGTAGTGTGTACATATGATGTTAATATGATATTGGTGGCATATGAAAAGTGGGTGAATGTAGAACGGTTTTGTTTATCTTAGTTTTGTTTTGTGTGTGAGTTTTTCTAAAAATTCCTTAGGATTTTTAATTTTGAGCTTCTAAGGATTTTATGTGAATCTACTTGAATTTTGTAAAATACTACAATGTCAACGCCCCAGATTGAAACCTCAAAATCTGGGTAATGACACTTCTGAATTAGGTGGTATTCATATTGTATGATAAGATGTTTGTGGGTAGGTTTATCATGCTCAACATGTCACAATTGTGGTATAGGCAGTGAATCCCCTTCAGTCAGGTATATTCTATATTGTAATGTGGGGGGTTTCCCATCATGGCAGTTAGACTATGGTGGACGGTGTTCAATACATTAAGATACATTACCAACTTATATTATTAATTAGTGGTGGTCTCCATGATCTAGAATATTGTATTGATATCTTTGAGAGAGTATGTGACCTAGTGGAGACTCTAGAAGATCGTCGAGTGATGTTGGATCATTTATATTGAATGGACCTTCAAGGTGGTGGTGTAGTTTGATGATCCATGTTGGGAGGCACAATGATTTCATTGGGTATAATTTTGGGATATCTACTTTATATAATTATTTCCCACTGATTTATCTCTACATATAGATTATGAGTATATATACCTTCAACAGGGGATGATGTCGGTTCTGGACTTTGTGAACCACAATGGGGAATTTAATTGATTTTCTGATTTTTTTGCTTGTAAAAAGTCTCAAAAGTTACAAAAGTTCATTATTGGGAAGTATCTATAATAATGTAATTATGTTTAAAATTTTACCTGAATACATACTTGGAACTAGTTTATAAGGATCTAACTATTGAAAATGGATTCACTGAGGACACTACTTATGGTTTTATGAGTGGTATGGGTTATCCACCCAGATATAAGAATATTAGTTCAAATAAGATGATATAATGTGGTGAGAAATAGTTGTTTCATTAGTTGGGTTTGACTATTTTATCCTCAAAAGACACTCAACATGTGTGTTTCTTATAATGACCCATACTTTACATACATTGTTATTACTTCAGAATTGAAGCACACTTATTACAACATATAACAAAACCATGAAAGGACCGTATAGGTATAGTGTCTTTAGAAACTGGGAAAAACATAAACAACTGGTTCATAAAGCATCTACTTTGCCTCCCATTTATTTCATCATATCTAGAGTCCCTTTTGGCATATTCTACTGAATAACCTTCTTCCTGACCTGGGGAAATAAAACATACAAAAGTGTGAGCTCAAATACTCAGTAAGGGTAAACAAAAGAAATATCAATCACATCATACTCATAAGAACATAACATATTGGAAATCTTAACCTGCAAAAGGGAGCATAATTTCATAACATGGGATAAATCATAGTAGTGAAATGAAATCCCAAAAAAATCATAACTTAAAACATGAAACATTGTGTCATACACACATAATCATATATAATCATTTCTTATTATTCAAGACTCATTTCAAAGACTATCTTAGTGGACAAAGTCCATTTCTGAACTGAGTCACCCTCGTTTCAATCCTATTTCATTGAACCGGTATAACCTACCGTTCCAGCCATGTCTATCCCATGAGATATAAAATCTTTAACCAATGCATTGGAGGGAGATATAGGTCCCACCCATCTCATAATGATACCATTCTTATGTGTGCCACAAAATCATAAATCATACATCATTGCATAACCCATGTAATAAAAATGGGAATCTTAAACATCGTGACATCATAAAAAAATTCATATAAGATAAAGGAATTCATAAAAATATTTCCATCACAGCATAATCAAATCAATGTAATATTAGGGATAGAGACAGAACCCTGCATTATCTTATATGGAAAATAATTTTGATAAAACTCTTGAACTCCATTCTTGAGAAAAATATCCTTTCTACTTAAAAAACACTTTTCCTTTCATAACATGCCATAAAATTCTAAACTAAAAAAATTTGATTAAAAATAAACATGAAAACTTTTAAAGGAATATTATTGGAAATAATTCTTTAAAAATCCATTCATGCCGTATAAGTTAAAAAAACATTCTTCTCGTACTTTTGTCGGAAAAGTCAAAAAGTACCTCGTACGAAAAACGACAAAATATTCCTTTCATATATTTTACTAAAAACACACCGAAGGGTAAAATTGGATATAAACTATTTTAGAAGGATATAAATATTACATATTGAGGAAACATGGATGTGGATGATAAATATTCCCCAGTAAATTGTGAAGTATAAACAATCTCGGATAAAAATTGAGATTGCGAGATTTTCCCTTACCTTAGGTCCGATATTCATTGTACGTGTCCGAACCTCCTGTATAATTATTTAAATAATGTTATTGACTTATTCCATGATCATACATATTTTTATGATATCATATTTGGTCATATTCTTAGCTTCTTAGTAGTAATATTTCATTGCTACTTGTTATTCGGGTGTTTATAACTTTTTGTCCTTATGCGTGTTTTGTCGAATAAATTCTTATTCTTCTATTTAGGTTATATATACTTAATTTCCAGAATTTTATTAGTGTAATATATATCATATTGATTCATTCAATTCATTTATATAATCATTATGAAATGAAGATCATGTAGAACGAGT
Source organism: Viscum album (assembly GCA_963277665.1). Classification (NCBI taxonomy): domain Eukaryota; kingdom Viridiplantae; phylum Streptophyta; class Magnoliopsida; order Santalales; family Viscaceae; genus Viscum; species Viscum album. The sequence goes on along the minus strand of OY728121.1, from coordinate 1,553,024,932 downwards.
CGCATCACATCGTGGAGACGGTATTCCGTACGTACGCACGAGTGATGATATCGTTCCTATGATCGTGGAATTGTATTGGAGTGTATGTATACTATTTCAGAATCAGTATCACTTTATAATAGTCATATATAGTCATTATTTACACCATTATACCCATCCAAGTAAGGTGGTGGTGGAAAATAGATTTCACCACGGCGTGGAGACGGTATTCCGTACGTACGAATGCGTGGTGATTTCTTTTTTCGTAGGATGGATAGATGGTGAAATAGGGTTGTTTCATACTTATAATAACATATCAGTATATGAGTGATACTTATGTTATTACTTCATAATTAAAGAACTAAAGAAGAAGAAGTGTAAGAAGAAATAAAGGTGAAAGAATCGGTAACGGACATTACCTCTTCTTTGAAGTTCTTCTTTGAGACCTCCTTTTAGGGCACTAAAATGGGTCTTTGAAGAATACCGGAACCTCTAGGATGTTTCTAGAGAAGTGGAGAGAAGAACATGTCAGGGTTTGGCCGAGCTTGAAGGCTCAATGTGGTGTGAGGAAGAGAGGGAGGAGGTGCCCTCGTATAAGGGAGGAGAGGGGCACCTTTGGAATAACAAAAAATATTATTTTATTATAAAGTAAAGTTCGGTTTTAAATAGCTCCAAATTGATTTATTTCAAGGCTAATGTGGTTATGGGTCGAAATCCTATCATCCAATATAATTTAGACAAGTTTAGGTTCCTATTTTAACCTTATCATGTATATTTAACATTAAGTTAAATAATTTTACTTTTACCGTGTCTTCTTGTATTCTTATACTATAAGGTTAATAAACTTACTATATCAAGACAAAAGAGCCCCAAGTTGTTTATTATTAATATATATAACCTTATCTAAGTAATTTGGCCGAACCATATATTTTTAAGAATAAAATTACAATTAATAATATACTATTTATTTTAAAAACTATTTTATGTCAATTTTGACACTATTTAGTAATTGATTTTTTTGAAAATCATAACAGAATGATAAGATCGAAAAAAGTTAATTAAATAAATAATAACATTTCATATTAACCTAGAAAATTAGTGTAATTCATAAAAAGTCTCAAAATATATTTATTTGGGTATTTATAACATCAATTATGTCAATATTTCATTAATAAGATAATTACTGCATCATCGTTGTGTCATAAATAAATTAAATTATTTAATGTCTAAAAATTAAAAATAAAATACCATTATGTATGAAATCTTTTTAGATTTCTAATGAATATTTATAGTCGAATTTATCTTATGTATAACCCCATATTAAAAAAGATTTACTTATTAAACTTTGATTTTAACTATTTTAACCCTTCTGTAAATAAATTAATAATAAATGTCCTAATCTAATCCAAGTGGGCCTAAATGGTCATATTTTATTCCTAAGGTTGTTTTTCGTCGAATTACACTTGTCCAATAGAATTAGGACATGTGTTAGGGTAATAATAATATCATTTTTACCCTTAATTACCCTATTTACTTTTAACCGTGGTAAAAAAAAGTAAAAAGTTACTATTCACCAAAAAAAATATTTTCATCTCATTGAACCACATTTTACTTACTGACATCAATCGTGCCTCTCAAATTTTCGAAATTCCACTCACAGAAGTGGTAAAATTAAGTTTTATGAAAAATTCAGTTTTTTTAACTACCACTTAGTGGTTTCACTATTCATCAAAAAATGAAAGTTTTTAGAAAAATTCCAAAATTTCACCCTAGGCTAATTTCGAAATTACGAATCCAAAAATGAAGTCCATTTTGAAAAATAAAATTTTAAAATTTTTAAAAAGTGGTTATTACTATTCATAAAGGCTAGTTTTAATAGTATATCGTTGTTTAGTGAAACTCGGTATTGCGTACGACGCAAGCTATCGAGGAAGCTCGTGATTTCGTGTAAAGCAAGCCAAGAAAGTGTTGTGTGTAGAAAAAGATTCCTTTGATGATTTATATAACATAAAAGTCTCGGGTGTTACATTCTACCCCCCTTAAAATGAATTTCTCCCTCGAAATTCGTCACTCTGTAACAAACAGATGAGGATACCTCTCCCTCATCATATCCTCAAGCTCCCATGTAGCTTCTTCTAATTGGTGGTTCCTCCATAAAACTTTCACCAATCGAGTGGTCTTGTTTCGTAGGAATTTTTTGCTATGATCCAGAATCTCTATCGGTTGTTCTTCATAAGAAAGATCTTGCTCCAGCGGTACAACTTCTGAGCTGAGTACATGTGAAGGATCAGGTATGTACTTTCTCAGGAGAGATACATGGAACACATCGTGAACTTGAGAGAGATTCGGTGGAAGTGTCAATCGGTAAGCTACCTTCCCAACACGATCCAGTATTTCGAAAGGACCGATATATCTAGGGCTCAACTTCCCCTTCTTTCCAAATCTCATAACCCTCTTCCAGGGAGATATTCGTAAGAACACTTTATCATCCACTTCAAACTCTAGGTCTTTTCTTCGGTTGTCGGCATAACTTTTCTGTCGACTCGGAGCTGCTCTTATATGTTGTTGAATAGATCTGACCTTTTCTGCCATTTCATCAACGAGATCGGGTCCTAATGGCTTTCATTCCCCAACTTCATCCCAGCAAGTTGGAGTCCTGCATTTCTTTCCATATAGAGCTTCATAAGGAGCCATCTGAATACTGGAGTGAAAGCTATTATTATAAGAAAATTCCACCAAAGGTAGGTGTTGATCCCATCCACCTTTGAAATCCATAGAGCAAGCTCTCAACATATCTTCTAGAGTATGAATTGTTCTCTCAGACTGACCGTCTGTCTGAGGATGATAAGCAGTGTTGAAACTCAACTCTGTATCCAGAGTATGCTGAAGACTTCGCCAGAACTTCGAGGTAAATCTCGGATCCCGGTCAGATATAATAGAAAGTGGTACTCCATGAAATCTTACCACTTCCTTTACATATATCCTGGCAAGCTGATCCAGAGAGAAATCCTCTCTAATATCAATGAAGTTTGCAGACTTTCTAAGACGGTCTACAATGACCCAGATAGCATTATTGCCTTTGGATGTTTTAGGAAGTCCTGTGACAAAGTCCATAGTGATGTTTTCCCATTTCCATTCGGGTATGGGTAATGGTTGTAACATCCCCTTAGACTTATGTCTCTCAGCTTTAACTTGTTAACAAACCAAGCATCGAGAGACATATTCAGCAACATCTCTTTTCATTCCATCCCACCAGAAGTACCATTTCAGGTCCCTATACATCTTCGTGCTTCCAGGATGAATAGAGAATGAAGAACTATGTGCCTCATCCAGCATCTCCTTCTTTAATTCGGGGATGGGAGGAACACAAACCCGATTCGTGATCTTTATTGTCCCATCACAATCAAGGTTGAATTCAGGAACATTTCTCACCTTCTTTTGTAACTCGACATCTTCTTTCTGTGCCTCTTTAGTCTTCACATGTATAGATGGTTGAAAATTCATTTGATAAAGATACGATTTTTCCCCTTTCATTATAATTCCAAGATCCATCCTTTGTAAATCCATAAATATTGGATCTTTTCTGATCCTCATCATGGATAAACTAGCATGGTCTTGTCGACTTAATGCATCTTCCACCTTGTTTTCTTTCCCAGGGTTGTAATGGATTGAGCAGTCGTAATCCTTAATCAGCTCCAACCATCTTCTTTGGCGCATATTCAGCTCCTTTTGTGTGAAAATATACTTTAAACTTTTATGATCCGTATAAATATCACACCTTTCACCATAAAGGTAATGCCTCCAAATCTTTAATGCGAAGATTACCGCAGCTAACTCCAAATCATGTGTTGGGTAATTTTGCTCATGGATTTTCAACTGTCGTGAGGCATAAGCTATCACCATATCATTTTGCATAAGAACACACCCCAATCCCTTCTTGGATGCATCACTGTAGATCACAAACTTTTCTCCACTACAAGGAAGTGTGAGCACAGCTGCACTGGATAACCTTCTTTTCAACTCCTTGAAATTCTCTTCACATTCCTCCATCCAAACAAACTTAACTCCTTCCTGAGTCAACTTGGTGAGTGGATTAGATAATCGTGAAAAATCTTTCACAAAACTTCGATAATATCCAGACAAACCAAGAAAACTTTGGATCTCAGTCACTATTGTTGGTCTCGACCATCTTTCGATAACCTCTTTTTTTGCTGTATCCATAGATATCCCCTCTTTTGAGATTATGTGACCCAAAAATGTATCTTTTTGAAGCCAAAATTTACACTTGGTAAATTTGGCATAAATCTTCTCCTTTCATAGGGTCTTCAATATAATTCTCAAGTGATCTTCATGTTCTTCCTTTCTCTTTTAATAGACAAGAATATAGTCTATAAAGACTACCACAAACTGATCCAGATAGTCTTTAAAGACTCTATTCATTAGATCCATGAAGATAGCAGGGGCATTAGTAAGACCAAATGGCATCACTATAAATTCATAGTGTCCATACCTTATACGGAAAGTCGTCTTTGGTATATCCTCCCTTTTGACCCTTAATTGATGATACCCTAAACGAAGATCAATCTTGGAAAATTATTGGGCGCGTAGTTGGTCAAATAGGTCATCAATGCGTGGGAGAGGATATTTGTTCTTGATAGTGATCTTGTTTAGTTCTCGATAATAAATGTAGAGTCTCATTGATCCATATTTCTTCTTAACAAACAGAACAGGTTCTCCCCAAGGTGACGCACTAGGGCGTATGAACCCCTTATCAAGATTCTCTTGGAGTTGCTTCTTCAATTCCTGCAACTCAATTGGGGCCATTCTATAAGGTGTCTTTGAAATAGGCAAAGCACCCGGTATGAGTTCTATTGAAAACTCAACTTCACGATTCGGTGGAAGACCCGGTAATTACTCCGAAAAGACATCATCAAACTCCCGTACAATGGGCATATTCTTAATTGTGAGTTTCTCACCAAGCATTTGAGATAAATAAACTTCATTTAGTGGAATCAATACCCATAAAATGGAAGAAATTTCTAGTGGAAGGTTATGTTCATCCTTGCATCGATAGACGATCATAGATTGATCTGGAATATGAAATGTGACTTCCCTTCTTTGGAAATTGATATGAGCTCCATGTAGAGAAATCCAATCCATGCCACAAAACACATCAAATTCCACTATAGGAAGGATCACAAAATTTGAAGGAAGCACTTTCCCACAAACTTCAATCGGAGAAGAATTATAAACTTTTGATGTGACTATTGTGCCATTAGGTGTTGTCACAGCTAACAAAACATCTAATTGTTTAGGTAATACGGTGATACCCTTAGAAAATTTTTCAGAAATAAAGGAGTGGGTGGATCCAGAATCCAATAAAACATTTGCTACTTTAGAGTGGATGGTAAGTGTACCTTTCACCACATCGTTATCGTACTCGACATCGCTGATAGAAATTGCATGTGAATTTCCTTTGTCTTTAGCCTTAAGAGTTTGTTGACGTCGACCATCATCATCAACCCTTGTATTAGGGCATTTATTGGAATAATGTCACATCTACTTACACTTGAAACATTGAAGTGTAGTAGGTTCATTCTGTGTATCCCTTCCTTTGTTTGCATCATTAGACATCTTCTTCCCATCATCGCGGCATTCAAATGCCCGATGACCTTCTTTTTCACATTTGAAACATTTACTTGTCCCTTTAAGACAACTCCATCCATGTTTCTTTCCACACTTTGAGCATAAGGGAAAGCTCATCTTCTTTTTAGTGTGCTCTTTAGATTTTCCTTTGAATTCCATTTTCCTCTTCTTATCAAACCCATATGACTGATGGGTTACTCCAATATCCATCTCAACTTTGAGAGCACATCGAACGATTTCCTCGTAGCTATTGAAGTCCCTTATGGCTAAGGCCCTTCGAAGACTTGGTTTTAAGCCACTAAAGAATCGATCGATCTTACTATCAGGTTGGATAATAATACCAGAACCGTACCATGCATGTCTTGTAAAATTTGCTTCATAGGTACCAACAGATTCGTCATCCTTTTGCTTCAGTTCAATAAACTCTTTCTCCATCTTTGTTCGGAGAATACGAGGGAAGTACTTATTGAAAAATAAGTTCTTGAACTCGTCCCATTCCATGGACTCAATTTCATCCCTTTGCCTCGTATTCTTAATAAGATTCCACCATTGATCATCATCACCTTCCAAACGATACACTGCTAAGATGACTTTATCATGCTCAGAACATTGAAGAACTGAAAATATCTTTTCAGTAGTACTAATCCATTGTTCAGCAACTAATGGATCAGTAGACCCGCTGAATGAAGGTGGACGCAGTCTCATGAAGGATTCAACAGAATGTTGCTCCTTCCTTTGTTCGTTTGGAAGTCCTGCATGATTTATATCTTGAGAAAGTTGTGTGAGCATAGATTCAAGATTTTTCATTCCAGCTCCCATAACGTTTGGTTGCTCAGGTGGACAATCATTGCATGGCCCATCGCATTCCGCATTAACATGGTTCCTTTGAGTTCCAGCCATTGACTAAAACCAAGAAGAATAGTGTGAGCAACACTAATTATAATAGGAAAACCACATAATCAAGAATAAAATTTCACACTTAAGGTCTTATCCTAGGTTATTCATGGACATTTCTAAAACACTAAGATTGTGTTCTATGCTTAGACTTATCCTTAGGGTTCTTACTAATGCTTTCACATCCTAGTTTCCAAAGGTTGACTATACCTTTCCTCTGATACCAACTATAATGACCCAAACTTTACATACATTGTTATTACTTCATAATTGCATCACACTTATTACAACATATACCAAAACCATGAAAGGACCGTATAGGTATAGTGTCTTTAGAAACTGGGAAACATAAACAACTAGTTCATAAAGCATCTACTTTGCCTCCCATTTATTTCATCATATCTAGAGTCTCTTTTTGGCATATTCTACTTAATAACCTTCTTCCTGACCTGGGGAAATAAAACATACAAAAGGGTGAGCTCAAATACTCAGTAAGGGTAAACAAAAGAAATATCAATCAAATCATACTCATAAGAACATAACATATAGGGAATCTTAACCTGCAAAAGGGAGCATAATTTCATAACATGGGATAAATCATAGTAGTGAAATGAAATCCCAAAAAATTCATAACTTAAAACATGAAACATTGTGGCATACACACATAATTATAGATAAACATTTCTTAAGAGTCAAGACTCTTTTCCAAGACTATCTTAGTGGACAAAGTCCATTTCTAAACCGAGTCACCCTCGTTTCAGTCCTGTTTCACTGAACCGGTATAACCTACCGTTCCAGCCATGTCTATCTCATGAGATATAAAATCTTTACCCAATGCATTGGAGGGAGATATAGGTCCCACCCATCTCATAATGATACCATTCTTATGTGTTCCAGAAAATCATAAATCTTACATCATTGCATAACCCATGTAAAAAAAATGGGAATCTTAAACATCGTGACATCATAAAACAATTCATATAAGATAAAGGAATTCATAAAAAAATTTCCATCACAACATAATCAAATCAATGTAATAATAGGGATAGATACATAACCCTTTATTATCTTAGATGGAAAATAATTTTGATAAAACTCTTGAACTCCATTCTTGAGGAAAATATCCTTTCTACTTCAAAAACACTTTTCCTTTCATAACATGTCATAAAATTCCAAAATAAAATAATTTGATTAAAAATAAACATGAAAACTTGTAAAGGAAGATACTTGGAAATAATTCTTTAAAAATCCATTCATTTCGTATAAGTTAAAAAAACATTCTTCTCGTACTTTTGTCGGAAAAGTCAAAAAGTACTTCGTACGAAAAACGAAAAAAGATTCCTTTCATATCTTTTACTAAAAACTGACCGAAGGGTAAAATTGGATATAAACTATTGTAGAAGGATATAAATATTACATATTGAGGAAACATGGATGTGGATGATAAATATTCCCCAGTAAATTATGAAGTATAAACAATCTCAGATAAAAATTGAGATTGTGAGATTTTCCCTTACCTTAGGTCTGATATGCTTTGTACGTGTCCAAACCTCCTCTATAATGATTTAAATAATGTTATTGACTTGTTCCAGAATCATACATATTTTTATGATATCATATTTGGTCATATTCTTATCTTCTTAGTAGTAATATTTCATTGCTACTTGTTATTCGGGTGTTTATAACTTTTTGTTCTTATGCGTGTTTTGTCGAATAAATTCTTATTCTTCTCTTTAGGTTATAGATACCTAATTTCCAGAATGTTATTAGTGTAATATATATCATATTAATTCATTCAATTCATTTATATAATCATTATGAAATGAAGATCATGTAGAACGAGTCGCATCACATCGTGGAGACGGTATTCCGTACGTACGCACGAGTGATGATATCATTCCTATGATCATGTAATTGTATTGGAGTGTATGTATACTATTTCAGAATCATTATCACTTTATAATAGTCATATATAGTCATTATTTACACCATTATACACATCCAAGTAAGGTGGTGGTGGAAAATAGATTACACCACGGCGTGGAGACGGTATTACGTACGTACGCACGCGTGGTGATTTATTTTTCCGTAGGATGGATAGATGGTGAAATAAGGTTGTTTCATACTTATAATAACATATCAGTATATTAGTGATACTTATGTTATTACTTCATAATGAAACAACTAAAGAAGGAGAAGTGTAATAAGAATGAAAGATGAAAGAATCGGTAACAGACATTACCTCTTCTTTCAAGTGCTTCTTTGAGACCTCCTTTTAGGGCACTAAAATAGGTCTTTGAAGAAGACCAGAACCTCTAGGATGTTTCCAATGAAGTGGAGAGAATAAATTGGCAGGTTTTGGCCGAGCTTGAAGGCTCAAAGTGGTGTGAGGAAGAGAGGGAGGAGGTGTCCTTTTATAAGGGAGGAGAGGGGCACCTTTGGAATAACTAAAAATATTAATTTATTATAAAGTCAAGTTAGGTTTTAAATAGCTCCAATTTGATTTATTTCGAAGCTAAGGTGGGTATGGGTCGAAATCCTTTCATCCAATAGAATTTAGACAAGTTTAGGTTCCTATTTTAACCTTATCATGTAGATTTAACATTAAGTTAAATAATTTTACTTTTACCGTGTCTTCTTCTGTTCTTATACTATAAGGTTAATAAACATACTATATCAAGCCAAACGAACCAAAAGTTGTTTATTATTAATATATATAACATTATATAAGTCATTTGGCCGATCCTTTGATTTTTAGAAATAAAATAACAGTTAATAATATAATATTTGTTTTAAAAACTATTTTATGTCAATTTTGACACTATTTAGTAATTGATTTTTGTGAAAATCATAACAGAATGATAAGTTCAAAAAAAGTTAATTACATCAATAATAACATGTCATATTAACCTAGAAAATTAGTGGAATTCATAAAAACTCTCAAATTATATTTATTTGGGTATTTATAACATCAATTATGTCAATATTTCATTAATAAGATAATTACTGCATCATCGTTGTGTCATATATAAATTAAATTATTTAATGTCTAAAAATTACAAATAAAATACCATTATGTAGGAAATCTTTTTAGATTTCTAATGAATATTTATAGTCGAATTTATCTTATTTATACCCCCATATTAAAAATGATTTACTTATTAAACTTTGATTTTAACTATTTTAACCCTTGTTTAAATAAATTAATAATAAATGTCCTAATCTAATCCAAGTGGGCCTAAATGGTCATATTTTATTCCTAAGGTTGTTTTTGGTCGAATTACACTTGTCCAATATAATTAGGACATGTTTTAGGGTAATAATAATATCATTTTTACCCTTAATTACCCTATTTACTTTTAACCGTGGTTAAAAAAAGTAAAAAGTTACTATTCACCAAAAAATTATTTTCATCTCATTGAACCACATTTTACTTACTGACATCAACTGTGTCTCTCAGATTTTTGAAATTCCACTCACAGAAGCGGTAAAATTATGTTTTATGAAAAACTCATTTTTTTTAACTACCACTTAGTGGTTTCACTATTCATCAAAAATTGAAAGTTTTCAGAAAAATACCAAAATTTTACCCTAGGCTAATTTCGATATTACGAATCCAAAAATGAAGTCCATTTTGAAAAATAAAATTTATAAAATTTCAAAAATTGGTTATTACTATTCATAACGGCTAGTTTTAATAATATTTTAACAGTATATCGTTGTTTAGTGAAACTCGGTATTGCGTACGACGCAAGCTATCGAGGAAGCTCGCGATTTCGTGTAAAGCAAGCCAAGCAAGTGTTGTGTGTAGAAAAAGATTCCTTTGATGATTTATATAACATAAAAGTCTCGGGTGTTACATTTCTAGTGTTGTAAGATAGTACATTAAAATAGTTCATGTTCTACTCACTAGAATGAGTACCTTTCAAATGGAAGGTTGGGGATTCTTTGGTGATTCTATTTGGGGATACGTAGGTCTAATTTATGAAGAGGTTTCTGATAGACTAATGCATAGAGGGATTTATTAGGAGAACCATGAGAAGATAATGGGGCTTCATTAGGGATATTGGGCCAAGGACGAAGTCAGAGATCCCAATAACAAAGTTACATGTTTCAAATATTTCAATTTATCAAATGGGCTAGGGATCAAGGGGTTAATGTCATGGATCAGAGGCTTCTTGGTTATATGAATTGGATCTGGTTTCATTTTATGATAAGCAGGGGTAGTAGATAGTGATAGGCATAGTCCTCACAGCCTTAATACTTTTAGTTTCAATGTTTGATATAAAGTATTCATATTCCTAAATTTCTTCCAAAATGTTTTATTGGTTGGGTTTACGAGTAGTGTTTTCCCTGATATATTTCCATTAACATGCCACCACTAAAAATGATAGATTATGTGATGAATTGTATCACATTTTCTGTATTGGTCAGAGAGTATACAAATTTTTTTAGTTTTATTGTTCTTGATATGGTGAGCTTCAAGGTAAAATTTGGGATAAATTGGTTGAAATGATATTATTCTCATGTCAATATTTACATGAGACTTATAGTGACCCATACATTTTTATACATAGATTTTTCATATTTTTATATTTATACAGGTTACATAACATAATGATCTGTGGCTGAATTATAAAATTATACTATCTTACGAACATGGGATATATAAAAAACTCGTTTCAAATCAAACTAAATCATTTCCTATTATGTTATTGATAACTAGGACCCTTCATAGAAACATCATAATTAAGATCTTTTTACCTATCTTGGGTAAATGAAACATAATAAAGGTCATTCTAAGATGCTCAGTAAGGGAAAAAAGTGGAGATATCAACATAAAATAAGTATAAGGTTTTGATAACACCATCATAAAATTTGAAAACCGTAACATGTATATCAAAGATCAAAATCCTCTTCCATGGTAAAATTGTTGGATTTTAAAAAGACATCAATCATAAAGGAACAAAAGAAAATGAATATTGAGAGCATAAAAATTATATATTATAAAAAAAATTAGCATACACAAAGGAAAAGAAAACCATTTCAATAATAGAAAAGGTTCATTGATAAATATATCATAGTGGATTTGGTTTACTCAAAAAAACCATCAGTCAGTCACGGATCATGCCCAACACAATCGATGGGGATAGTGTCTCATAGTAAATTGGGTTCACACTCCATTATCTTCCTACTTATATCATGATATATAAATCAATTCCCAATGAATTGTATTGAAATATTATTCTATACCCACACATTCTATAATGAATATCATTTATATACTTTCCACAAAATCATTAGACATTCATCAAATTAGAACCCATGAAAATAAATAGGATTCATAAAATTTTCTTCACAGAATAACTCAAAGAAAAATAATGGGTTTTATAAAAATATTTTAATAATAAATGTAAACCATCTTGGAAAATAATTAGGATTGTTTTTTGAATCATATCCCTAATAAAACATAAGTAACATCAAAGAGTGTTGTCTTAAGTAAAAATGTATTTAAAAGAGTTGATGGAAAATTTTATATGAAAAATACCCCTCTCTATTTTAAATGACATGTTTATAATAAAAAATCACCAATATTAATGAAAAATATTTCTCCAAAAAGATACCTAAAACATGAAAAGGATTCCTCAAATAATTTAGTGGTCATAAAAACATGAAATTTTACTCATGTCATATTTTTAAAATAGAACATTTCCTTAACACTTTCTTATGAATTAAAAAAGTTCCACATTTGAAAAAAATATAAGAATATTAAATTAAAAAAATTAATAATTAAATAATGCATAAATATTACTTTAAAAAATATTATAATATTAATAACATTATGGAAAACATTTTTAAAAATCATTGATATAGAGGAAAATGATTTTTTCCCAGAATAGATAAATAATGTCTCTTTTCATTAAAAAAATTTATTTCAAACTCTTGAATTATTAAAGTGTGAAAAATTAAAGAAAAATAATAATCTGATGAAAAAAATAGAGTAAAAGAAAATTAATTATATTCTTGTGAGATATACTGGGAAATTTCTTAATCAAAATCATAATAAAAACTATATTTATATATAATAGGACTTTTACATAAAAATAAAACCACATTGGGGACATTTGAATCATAATCCCCATGAAATAATTACTTCAAATAAAACATTAAATAAAATTATCATAAAGATAATCAAGATATAGAACATAAAATATATATATGGAAACATCATTAATGAAGATAGTTATATGAAAAAATTATGTCCCGAAGGAAAAAAAAATTAGATGATTATTCCTTATCTTTAGTTGAAAGTGATTCAAAAGAATACTAACCTCATATTTTATAAATTTAAATATATTAAAATTCTATATAAAAAACATTTTCATGCTTATCATATCATATATTATCCATTTACTACATTTCAACACCCATTTAACAATAATCTTTTGTTAAAGTCATTGTTTCCGTTTTCAAACTATTTTATTATCATGAGTATTTCAGTTCAATAATTATGGTATTTTTATATTGATTTTAGATATAATAACTCCAAAATGGTAATAATTATAAAAATGTAAAATATTTTTATTTATATATATATATTCATCCATAAATGTAAGATATAAAAAAATTAATTACACTATTCAAAGAGATGGTAGATCGTTTGTATGCATGGACCTTTTCTCACTTTTCAATCGATGAAATGAATGAAAGTTGAATAATATTTCACCATTATAGAATAACTGTTATATCACATACATAATATATATTTTACATAAATATATTATTTTTACCATCCATGTAAAATGTAAATGAAAAACAATACACATTTCTTCATTGAGGTGGTAGTCCACACTTATTAACAAGTGACATTATTTTTTTCCAACATATATAAAGGTAAGAAGGTAAATATTATATTATAATTATAGAAGTATAATTTTTTAAAATGTATAATATTTAAATATTAAACCCATAACAATAACCATCCATGATATGTGGAAATAAAAAATGTATTGTATCATTTCTAGAGAGGATAATCTGTATATATAGATAAGTTATACATTCAGTAACCATTTGATGGGAAATATGATGGATAATTTTGGTCTCATAATCAAAACAACAAGTTATAATATTTAAGGAATATAATTTATAACGTTATTATATGCACCAAATATTTATAGAATGTGAATAAGACATAATAAAAAATGTTATTTGTTAAGGAGGTTACCTCTTCTTTGAAATAACTCATTTAGATATATTCTTAATCATCCTAGGGATGGCCTTTTGGGAAGACTAGATGCACTATTATGTGGTTAAGAAGCTTTAAAAGTGATTTATTTTTTTGGTGGTAGAGATAAATGGAAAAAATGGTGTAAAATATTGATGGGAGGAGGTTTCCTACTATAATTGTGTTGAGTGGATTTTTTGGATTTTCATAAAATATTATGTTTTTATAAATTCATTCTCATGATAAATGATTAAAATGGACATATATTCCAATATAAAATTGTAATTTGTTATAATAAAACCTATAAATAGAAATTTTATATGTTGAAGTGGTTTCTAAACCTTATCTTATGGTTTAACCCCTTTGAAACCCCATTTTTAAAATAAACGTGATAACAACTTTTCACTCTTAAAGGGTTTTAATTTTAATAATATAGAAACTATTGAATAATTAATGGAAATTGGATGTTATTTATGACCATATATTATCATTATTTACATATTTAATTATTTTTACAGTTTTCAATTAATTTAATAAAAATTTATTTCCAAAAAATAACATTAGTAAAATAATCATTCTACATAGTAAACTCTCCAAATAACACTAATTTCAATATTTTTAAATTTATTTATTTAATTTACATGTTAATTTAATAAACAATGAATTAGTGTTGCGTAAGAATTTAAGGTAACTATTTCATTCATAAAAATTAATAATAAATTAGGTTTATAAAAAATATTTTATCACTAAAATACCAATTTCGAAATGATGTCAAACAATTTTTTTGGATGTAATAATTTAAGATATATTAAAGTAATTAGAACGACTTTTATGACTTCATCTTTTACATATACATTATAAATGTCATAATCAAGGTAAAGTGGAACCAAAATTCAATATATTCGTTTTTATTATGGAATTAGCCGAAATAAACTCATAAAATTGGTTAATTTCTTATTTGGGGTTGTTTTTAAGACATTATTATATTTTTTTATCCTTAATTAACAAAGTTTACCATTAACATGATAATAAAAATTTACTAATGTTAATATTCCTTATGAAAAAAAAGTAAATGTGAACTAATTGAAAAATTTAAAACTCTTGATTCCAAATATGGAATCCATTTTTCTGTATTCAATTCTCATAAATGGATGAAATTAATTTAATATAAATTTTAAAAAATAATGATAAAAAGTTTTTCAAAAAAAAATTTTTAAGTACATAATTTTTTTATATAAAATTATAGTATAAAATTCATTCCAATTTCAATAAAGAACTTTTTTAACCATAAAGAAATATTTATATATTAAAAATAAATAAAAATATATTTTTCCTTCTAAAATCCTTCAAAATAAAATATTGTTTTCAAAAAAATCATTATAATACTCAATTTAGAGAAAAATAAAACCATACTAAAAATTATAAACAATTATTCATTAGATTATTTTGATATGATGAACTAAAATATTATACCATTTTTATGCAATATAATATCAGAAATTTCAAAAAAATAATTATAATATGTTCTTACAAAAATAAATAAGAATATTTTATGAAGAATATATGTTTTTGAATCACAAAATATCTTTACAAAAATTTCAATCCTCTTTTACTTAGAATTAATTAATACATTTTGGTTGAGTGATTCCTTTATAAATAAATTTTATAATTTTTATAACCCTATTCATAACCTCAGATTCAATAGCTAGGTTATAATTATAATATTTCATCATTAATTTTAAATTTTTTTGGTATTGACTATATTATTGAACATAATATTATTCTAAAATATCAGGGTGTTATATTCCCTCCCCTAATAATTATTTCTTCATAATTTTACCATGTTCTCAATATTAAAGGGTTTAATGTTTAAATATTACTTTTATTTAAAACCAACATCATAAAAATGGTCACTAAATCATTATATTAAAAAGAGGGAAAGATAAATATGAATGTCATCTGGAATAACACAAATATAGGTTTCTATATGGGTGAACATTAGTGGGAAGTGATTATATCAACACTGAGGTTAAAAGTAATATCTATTTGATGATAGAGTTTGATAAATAATATTGAACAAAATAATATAAATAATCACCAAAAAGTTAATGATCACAAAATTTGAAATCAATGAGGTCTGAAAGGACTATAAATTCAATGGAATTAAAGGTAATAAGAAAATAAATTCCCAATATAATTTTCTGATATATAAATAATTCCAAAACCATATAGACTAAAAACATAAGTAATAATATGTTGTAATTTTATCCTCTGATGAATTTCCAACATAATTTATTTTGTTTCTCCAAACGAAGAGTATTAGGGATGATTTTTTTATGTGATAATTACTAAAATAAACTAATAACAGATCAGAAAATAATATCATGATATTACTCCCATCTATAGGAATTAATAAAAAACCAAAACATATGGTTAGAATATTATTAGATAATATTTGAATGCATAATACTTTAAATGAATCATACAACATTAATATCAGAATCCCCAATAATAACACCCAAACTAAAACATATATTATTCCATATATAACTCTATAGAATACACTATTTCAGAATACAAATTTCATAGGGATATGATGAAATCATTTTTCCATGATCATTGTAGAATATTTTCTCCAAAATTTTCCAAAAACATTTCTACTCCTTAATCATTAAGTCTCCAAAATTTATATTCATTTACATAAATACAATATATCATTAAACAGAAACATTAATTTCATATATGATTCGAATAAATAATTTAATTTATTCCCTTATGGTAAATCACATTTCCACAATAGTATTTATATTAACCATAGTAATAACATGTCCCTAAAATCAAATTCATATTTATATTTGAAATAAAGTAATATTCTAACCAACTAGGACATCACATAGTCTAGTGGTAGGAATAAAAGACTTGTCTCCCTTAAGTTGTTGGTTCAATTTAGATATCCTTACCGAATGTGATGGGATGCCACCTGGCCCGTATGTCTTCCTTTTTCTTAAACTATATTAATATAATTTATATTGTGTTACTAATATATTTTCAATATCCTCGAAAATAACTATAATAATTATGAAATGTTTCTCCATAATGAATATTTCATAGCCTTCTGTTAACATCATCAAAAATATAATTTCACTCATAAAAAATTGTATCGCATGTTATACCTAAGGGTTATATAAACCCAACCTCATGAAACATTAAGAACCCTGATAAATCACTATATTATATTGTAATACAATGAACCTCTCAAAAATACCATGAATAAAATAGAAACTAACCGAAAATAAACACATTAGTAAAAAAAATATCTTCAAAATATCACCATTGTTAATGAATTAATTTTGAATCATCAAGATTCTCTATATTCATCAGTCAAATAAGAAAAATTATCAAAAAATCATATTAACATAAAGTTTTATTTAATCCTCGAACAATTATACTTTATAAAACCTAAAAAAATGTTTCAAATCACTTAAAAATCTTATCACATATCACCTTAAATGGGGTTTTGATCCCTTGGAACTTATGATTAAACATAAACGTAAAAACCATGATGGAATATATAAAATTTCAGTTATACTCACATGAATATTTATATGATTTAAAAGATAAAAACTTACTTAATCCTCAAATAACATTAGAGATTGTAGAACAAATTCTATAAATCCGAAAATGAAATAAAATACATTAAAGATACCCTAAAGAAATTTTTATTAAATCAAAGCCCAATTTATATGTTACCAATAGTATCTCATTAATTTCAATCATCTATTGATCCCAAATAAACCCCATCACCTTCCCTATAAATCACATTTCTTTATTATGGTGACCATTGAACACATGTTTTCAAATCCTTAACAAAAATTCCTATGAAAAAATATTAAAATGATTCATGATACTTATATCCAAAATATATTTGATATAATTCCAGACACTCGATACATAAACACTTTAATCTTTCTCATTTATTAGTAGAATAGAATTGGTCCTTATTTGATATTGCAGGTAATAATTGGATTAGGGTATCAGCTTAACTAATTCCCATATTCCCCACACATGAGTCATTGAACTATAAATGGTACCTTATATGGGAAATCATTATACCCCATCTAAATATTCATTTTTTTTTTGGAAAATTACCTCCTCAAATACCTTTATTTCCATACAGAAAACAACTTATCAGTCTTTTGAGATATCCCCTTTAGGGATTCTCCCCACATTCTGGATATGTAGTATGAAAAATGTTATTTCTTCTATAGCCTTTCAGAAACTCAGTATTTATCATATTAGGTGTGTTAGAAAACACTCCGAATTAGAGTTTTCTAATCATATAGTAGTATAATGGATTAGGAATAATCAGGATGTTTTACATTCCATCTCCAATTTCATTTGGCTTCTCATTATGAAAATAATTCTATTGTCTATCAGAATTTACAAGAATCCTTTTGGTTTCATCCATTGACTAAAAAAAGTATATTATGAGGAAAAATAGGCACAATAAGGAATCAGGAATAAAAATGTATAGGGTGTCTAAATCATGAAAACTCCCCTAAAATCTTTTAAATATCTCATTTAACTTAGGTCAAACATGATCATTATGAAAACATTAGGTAATTATCCTATATATAGACTTGAAAATTTTGTTATTAATAAATTTTTCTCATCCTTATTTACAAAGGTGACTTATCATTAATCTAGTATAAACTATAGTGACCCATACATTTCATACATTGTTATTTCGTCTTCTTAGAATAATATTAAATGCATAAAAATGGTCCATTCCAGAATCGTATTGGTATGGTTCTATTATAACTATTGATACATAATCAATGTGTTCATAATGGAACTACATCATCTCACAAAAATTTATTCACAACTATAACCCCTCATAGACATATCATACATAATACCAATATATAAAACATAGATAAAGGTATCATAAGAAAGGGTGAGTCCATGTTCTATGTAATGGTAAACAAGGGAAATATGAACATAATATGAACATAACGGTATAATAACATGAGTATAACACTGAAAATACCATAACCTAGATATCATATATCATAATATTGGGTCAGGAAATCAAGCATAGTTGTTTTCACCACAAAAATATTAAATTAATCAATTAACAAGATCATTGAGATGATTAAATTAGTATAAGAAAATTGTTTTAGTCATACAGATAAGTATATAAATCATTTCAAACATATTTAAGGTTCTCTTACAAGACAATAGCAGTGGATTGGGGTCACTCCCCAAACCATTTTAGTAGAAATGGTTTATTCCTAGGCTATTTTAGTGGGTAAAGAACCTTTCTAAACTCTGTAAACTCCCAAAGCCAATCTTGAATACCACATGAGATATCGATCATTACCCAATACATTTTTGGGATATATAATTTTGCTCCCTCCCATAAAAAATGAGAAGCATACATATATGATCTATAAAAAAAATCATCATATAGGAACCCATGAAATGAAATTTTTTTCATAAAAATTCCATCATACCATATCCCTTTGAAAAGGATGTGTTTCAAAAACATTTTATCATTTCATCATATCATAACCCATATAAAATGATAAGGATTCATGAAAATATTTTCATTATAAAAATAACCATCAAGAGAATGAATAAGGATGGTATCAATGAATAAAATCACATATGGACATGAAACATGAGATTTATAGAGGTTTTTTCAAGTTATATGATGATGACTTTTTCGAGGAATTTATTATTAGGATTATGTAACAATGTGAGAAAGTAATGTGTAGGTAGAATTTGTCTCTCATTTAGGTGTTCTGGTAGTATATCGAGATACAAAATGAAGCATGGGATTTAGAATCAATTGTATGGGAATAGTGGAAAATTTTTAAGGACACCAAATTGAACTTCTCAATAATTAAAAGGCCATAGATGGAGAGTTTGTAACCACATTCTATAAATAAATGAGTGTTAGTTTTAAAATTCTATTTATTTCAGTGTTTATAGTTTGTTTTAGTTCAATGATGGACCGACATAGATTCTCAATCTCTTCAGGAGGAAGTTTAGATGACCAAAAACTATTATAGGTCCACTAGATAAATGGTCCATGTCCATATTCTTTCTAATGGACAATCTAGTGGAACGGGAATCCTATTAACACACAAATTCGAGCCGATGGTTTCTAGTGGAAGGCCAGTGGAATTTTGAGAGGATTATTAATGATGGTTTCTTTTTTATTTTAAACTATAACACATATTTTACCTCCCTCACCACTCCCCCACCCATGGTCTAGGATTTTCTACATGAGTAGCTTTTTAGAGAAGTATTTTTCTCTTGACAAAAAATCTTTTGAAAATTTTTATCTTGATTAATTTTTATGGTTTGTTCTATTTGAATCTAATAGTATTAAGTACTCTAGTTATGGATTACCATATATTTTGTTTTCTGTAACACTAAATTAAAGAATATGGGGATATTTTGGGGTTTATTATCGTATTCTTGTCACATACTATAAATCATTGTGGTTTAGTCTTACCAAAATTAAGTTTAGAAATCCTTTACCATTTTACTATGTTTTCCATAAATATTCATGTTTCTCTAGTGTTTGGGTGTTTCGGTATCCCATGATACATCCACCTAGGGCTCATTTTCATTTGAATGGGCCTATATAGGCATAGTCGACCCTTTAAAGGGGGTGGGTTAGGTGATTTTTTATTTAGAGAGGAAATTTAATATGGAATTGTATTTTACATGGGTTACATCCACTTGGGAACATGGACTATGGGAGAAATTTCGGGTATTGCTTGGTGCTCGTTATGTTCAAATAGATAATGGATGATATGAGATAACGCTCTCCCTTTATTGGGTTATTTTTCACATAATAATGTTATTATTCATGATTATATTAATGGTCTCCCATGAACCCTTAGGATGAGAAGTTGTGATTTTTTGCCTACCGATAACCATTGGTATTATTCAGGGTCAAATTCTTTACCTCCCAGAACAATCATGATAGGTTTGGGTGATATAATTGGCCTCCCAAGAACATTCAAGAGAGGTTGGGTGATATGATTAACCTTTCAATAACCATTAATATAGTTTAAAGTCATGTGATTGAGTTACCAAGAACCATTAGGATGGATCATGGTATGATTTTCACCATGAGAAATGGGATAGGTGTAGGTTTGGGGATATGCTTCACTTTGGAAATTTAGAAAGACCATTCCTCTAGCATAGAGAAAATATGGGTTAGCCTAGGGTTCATGGTGGTGTGTTCCATATACAGTATCATATAAGGATTTTGACATGTTATTTTATTAATTTTTTATTGATTCATAAATATTTATATACTTACTAAATTTATGTTAAGAACACATTAGTGGTATCCTATTGAAATTATTCACACACCAAGGATGGGCATCTGGATACACATGCATTGTTTCTAATCAAAAATCCATCTAAGGATAAGGGAACTAGGATTGATTAATGAGTAGTTGTCAGTGGATGGGGATCTTTGTAACACTGGGACATACACTAATAATAGAGATTACTCTTATATTGTTTCATTTATTTCCATTCATAATTTGGTCCACCCCATTTGGGGATCCATGTCTTCTACATTGTTTGAATATTGATATTGTATTAAATCTTATCATTATAGGTTTTGTCTTTCTTTTTCATATTTTAATTTATTCTTTGTTATATTACATTTTTCGTTATTTCATTAGTTATATGCTGACTCTAATATTCAAATATACAAAGATCATATTCTCCCCATTTGTATATAGTTCCCCCAATAACAGTTAGAAACCTCTTGTGCATGGGGAGGCACTTATGTGGTCATATGACACCATGGGAAAATCCAGGTGATTTGGGTTAGAGTGTTTCATAGGTTATGAGGTTATCTTAGGTTTTAGTCATACCAAATAGAAACTAAGGTAAATATTTATCCCCATAGTAAAATTTAAAATGGATTAACCAGGGTTTATAAAATTCGATAGGGTCCTAAAATCTATAAAATAATTTCCTTCATTTCATAGCATGAGTGGATAGTGGCCAAATTCTTCCCATATTCTAAAATCTATAATTTTTGTTCCAATACAATTTTATAATGATCATTATATTATTTTAAGTAAAGAATAAATAAAAAATGTCACTCTATTTAATTTTATATTTATAATATTTTTTCTTTAGAATAAATTGATGTAATGAATTTTGAAAAATCATTAATTCAAATATTTATAAATTATTTTTATAATATTACTTTATTTTAATGTTTAGGTAATGGTATAATTACTTAATACATGTATGCATCATTGTGGAAGTTCTTGGTCAAGTGGGAGAAAAATCAATGTGAATAGTTCTAAATAATAAATTTTTTGTTTTCTGGATAACATAAATTGTTGTAAGATTTTTATAAATCCAAATGAAAGTAATTTAATGTTTTGAATATTCACATTCACACATAATTATAGTATTGAATTTTTTAACATTTAAATTATGTGAATTGTACAAAAATGACTCTATTGATATTTTATCTGAAACTATATTTAACTAATTGTGTAGAAATCATACATATATCATATTTTATAATGTGAATAGGAAATGGTTGAGAATATCAACCATTTTACACTTATTATCTACTTTCCATTTTAGAATGATATTATTGAGCCATAAAGACTAAGTTTCTTGTCACCACTATAACAGGTTAAAATGATTAATGAGGGGTTAAACAAAATAGATATTAGATAAAATATCCTAATAAAAAGTCGAAATCCTATTATTTGAATATATTATAACCATATCTCATCCATATTATAAACTAATCAAAATTTTGAGACATGTTTTCATGAAAGTGGACTTATATTATTGTAATGTTTTATATTATATATATATCTTCCACACCCCTCACATATAAAATGAAACCTCCTATATTCTCTTATACACACAATATGAGATATTTATCTTAACCATTTTCAATAATAATACTCTCCCATTGTTCCTATATCATACATAGATGTTTTGATATTACCAGAAATAAAATCCAATAAGTATTAAAGTGTGAGTCGAAGGATTTTAACCAAAGAACATGTATAATTATTAACAAATAATTTAATGTTTACTACTTCTTAAACCTATATAAAACCTATAAAAACCATTATAGTATAATAACATCAAATTCCAAAATTTATTTCAATGTAATTATATTTATATTACACCAATTTTCATCTTCTTTTCCATACCATGAGAAACAAAAATGTACCTCATGTGTACGTACAGAGTACCACATACATGAAAAGATGTGTCTTTTTCCTCAGTATCTCTCATGAGTTATTATATATATGGATTGAATATGTATATATGTAATTTTTATAAAATTAATATTATTATTTAATGATGAAATATTTTATATATTTATTCATTCAATCCCATTATAATGTGATAACACTGCTCAAGCAAATGTGTGGACTACCATTTACAAAAAATTGTGTGATTAATTTTTTATTTTTTCATTAATATTGTCTATAATAATGATAGAACAAATGAATATTAAATATTTTTCCTGATTGTTTTTATTATTTTGGAAATTTTAATTATTATTTTCTTTTATTTCACACCATCTATTGAAAAGTGAAAACATCACTTGTGCGTACATACAGACTATTATCTCCATGATGGGATGTAATTAATTTTTCAATGCCACAATATATGGATGGTAAAAGTATATATATATATATATATATTTATATTTGGAATAAATATTATATACGTTAAATTATTTATATTTAATATATGATTAGACCATAAAAAAGGAGTATGTAGTGAAATCGTTGAACTAAAACCTAAATGGAAAATGGACCAGTTTTCACCTAATAGTTGGTCATCCTAAAAAATTATTAATAAACTTATGTTTATAAATTTAAGGGAATAATAAATGTTAATATATTTAAATATATTTATTAATATTGTTCAATAATATATTTTTAATAAATCCGTATTTTTTGTATTGGATTTTGGAATGTGTGTGATGTTAAATAAGACTTATGGTTGGAGTTTTTCATATCAAATTCACTCCAATGAGGAAAGTATTATATTATAACACTTATTTCATTTATATGGTTTATATATTACCCTTTTGAAATATTATATCATGAATTCATTTTTATTAGTGTATTTAAATGTTTCTAATCACTTTTTCAATTTTAATGGGTTTATATTAAAAATATATTAAAGTTGTAATGGTTTCATTTCTAGTTTCACTCTTATTTGATATTAGTAAGGTTTCTTTTTAAATTCAAATAATTATAATACATTTATCATCATAAAAACATTATATTTTCTTCTTAATTGTTTATTTTTTGGAGTCTTCATGTTTTTTTCATTTTTTCCTATCTTTTGTAGTCAAAAAATATGAATAAATGTTTAAAATGACTTTTGTATATATTTGTTGTTAAGGGTGTTTTATCATCAATATCATTATTCTTAAAATTCATTCAATTATGTTTCCATATAATTTTAAATTATTGGTGAAGGTATTTTTATACAAACTTTTTCTTCCTTTATAATATTTTAAATGTAATCATTTCTTAATTTTTATGAACAAGTTTAATTTTCATCTTTATAAACTGTGGAAAGAATGTAATCTTTAATGTATAAGACATAAAAGGATTTTACTAAAAAAACCATTACTGGATATTTATATTCCTATAAAAGATTTATTTTTTCAAAATAAAATAATTTTCCATTTTAAATTAAAAAAATTATAGTAAAGTAAAACATGAATTATTTTTCAAAACATCGAATACAATTTTGAAGTAGACTATGGAATAAATTTCATAACGATTATCAAAAAATTTTAAGGAATATTAATTTGAATATCTCAATTAAATTTTCATCTATAATTATTCAATGAAATTATTTTACTCTAAAACTTCCATTTATGATGACTTAAATGAGATTCTATTATCATTTTTTGATTTATTGATTATTCTTTATTTTATGATCATTCATTTTCACATGATCATGTTCTCCATCACTCTCCTTTATTTATTGAACAATACATTCCTCCTTATTATTTATATTATTTTGTATCATTGAAATATTTATTATTTAAAAAATTATAATAACTTTGTAGATTTTTAATATATGGTGTTAGTTGAAATAAGTCTATTAAGAATTTTATTTCATTTGGTGGGGGAATATTTATTTTTTGTATTCTTGATTAAATATGGATATTTCTTTGATTGATATGAAATATTGATTATGTATTATATTATTTATTCAATATATTACTAAATCATTAGACATATATATGTAATGTGTGGGGAAAGATATAGATATCTGATCACAACATCAATAGGTTTAATGAGACAAAACATGGCTATTTCTTTGGGTATTTCATCCCATATAATGATGGTGTCTTGAAACAAGGCCATGATGGTACGTAACATCTCTTAGAATAAGGGCTATATATTACGGTGTGTGATTTCTTAACACATGGCCCTAATGGAATGATCACTATGTCATGAATTTTGAATTTACAAATAAAAAATCAAGTTATTATTATCAAGGTGATTTTTTTATTTTCTTTGGAAAAAATTAAAGAACATGTTATTGTTTAAATGGATTATGTTTTGATCTTATTCTATACAATATTTTTAATGAATTAAGTACTCATTTTACATTCTATTGTAAAATTTTCAGATTTGATCATTTGAGATCACCCTTTATTTCCCTTTTTCCTGAGTATATAAAGAAGGAATATTTGAATTATATTTTTGGTTGTATGAAATGTTTTATTTTTATGATTTAATATTTCACGGTAATATGATAATCATTTATGTATATATTTTTCATATACATAAAAAAATTTAATTTATTCATTGTAGGATCCCTTGTATATTTTAAAAAGTTAATAATGATTGTTTTGGGGTCAATTTGGCATCACCACACTAAGAGTGGGGTAAATGAGTGGGGGATGATTTTTTACCACTATAAAAGTTTTATACCACTCATTTACTATGTCATTTATTCATTTAATGAATCTATTCTCTTATTAACCTATGATTTAAAAACATGAATGTGAAATGATAAAGCAAAGGTAGATCCCAACTTTTTTAATGAGGTTTACCTTCAAATTTTATCACTACATCCCCTATGTATGGTAGTTATTGTAATGGCCCAGACCTCTTTGGTCCATTACATTGTGAATATGTGGTGCTAGAGGTGTTCCATGAGGTCAAGGTGACTTGGGGGTGCGTTTGGGTGGACTTTTAAGGAAAGCTAAAGGGAAATAGCTTTCGCACGGTTGGCGCATGGGTTGCCTAAATCGTGAAGCCAAAACCTGCAAGGTTGGGGTTGGAGGCAGTGGCTAACGCATGGTTAGTGCGCGGTTTGTCTAACCATGCAGACTAACCATGGGAGGAGTGTTTGGCGAGGCAGAAGCTAACGCATAGTTAGCACATAGTTTGTTACACCATGCGGACTAACCGTGCGGGCACTTGAAGTTAGATCCTAAAATTGTGGATCTGAACTCCTTTGCTTATAAATGGTTCGTTTAAGCCTCTAAGCGGCCATAACTTGGGATTACCCTTCCTTGGAGGTAGAAGAACCTCTCCCAAGCATTTTTGAGGCTATCCGGAGGCGTCTCTTTGAGAATCGGAGCCATTTTCTTGAGTTATGTGATCAATCTTGCTTGATTTCTTAGATCTACTTAGATCTACTCCTCCTCTTCTCTTAGTTTCTTAGATATACGCTAGTTTTGGGTAGATCTAACCATGTGGATGTCGATTATAAGGAGATTTGGTATTGTTTGTGTTAGGATGGGAGATCTAAAAAGGATTCGGGAAGAATTTACCTGGTTTCTTGGGTGTTCTTCGACCGTTGTGGTTTTCCTCGAAAACCTCTGAGTTATGGGATTCATGGCTTCTCTAATTGTTTATGTGCAATCATAGAGTTAGCATGATTTGGAATATAGATCACAATGTAATTAACCTAATTAAATACTTGAACCGGATTAAAAAAGAATTGGTTTGATCGCATGTTGTTTCTTTGTACCGTGATAACTGTTTGCCACTTGATTTACTAGATACTGTGATATCTATTCCTTGCTTGTTAGCATGTTGTTCTTGATGAAGTTGGTAATGAAATTGAAGCTAGAATTAATTGAAAATTAATTGGCTAATGATTAAGAGGCATGTAATGAATTTGGTTGTGGTTGTTGTGGATGTTGTTCCAAATTGATGTTAATCAAATTGATGTCGATGTACGTGATTAATTCAGTTGGTTGGGAAACCAAAATCTATTGGTGCTTGTTGTTTTAATGAAAGATGCCTTGTTAAAGGGCCAAGAGCCCAGATTGATGTGATGTTTACATTCCTGCTGCTTGTGTTGTAATGTAACCCTGGAGGAGTGTTGTGATATATGGGGTCATGGAGGCCTTGTGGTTGTAGCAGCGGATGATGCCTAGAGTGGCGAGATGCATCAGTTTATGCGTGTGGGTGTCAGGGAGGACACCAGGGATGATAGAGTGGCAAGATGCATCAGTATATTCATGCGGGTTTCATGGAGGACACCAGGGATGATGGAATGGGATGGATGTGATTGTTGGATGATTGGTTCTTTATTTGGTTGTTTATCTACTTTACTTTTCCCCACTAATCAAGGAAGTTGGTCTGTCTTACCCTCCTTCTGAAAGAGGCGAAGACACGTGGGGTGTGCCACGTGCTTTCCGTGTTTATCCTCTCAAGGTAGAATGGGTCTACGCTCTTGCTATAGGCGGCAAAGACTCGACGGGTAGTACATCTACTCACCATGATAAACCCCTTGTGTTTAGTAGCATAGGATGGTTTTCTAGAATAATTGGGAATATGGGAAACAAATTCTCTAATGAATGTTTTAATAAATGATGTTAACCCATGGGGTTGGAGTTTGTTGGGACTTACTGATGTGGTTGAGAACTTTCGAAGGGACAGTGGTTTTTGGATGTGATTTTAATGGAATTAAATGTGAAATTGTTCATGGTTAATAAATGTTTGAAGAATTAATTAACGTACAGTGGAATTAAAAAAATGTGAATGAAGTAATCTAATAAATCCCTTTAAATAGTTGTGTGATTATAGGATACCATGTCTTAGAAGTGGCAGCCCGGAGTCCGAGAGACGTTAGCTGTAGTTGTCTCTAAGACTAGATTATGCCCATAGTGTGGTAGTTTTTTATAATATATTATGTACTTTTTTGTTTCTATACACTACTCCACCATTTCAGTAAGGGAAACTCACACCCGAGTGATTCGGATCCCTAGGGGGGGTTTCCTCAATATTCCGATGGGAGGGTGAATGGATGACTACCCCCTTTGACCCCCCTCTATTCTCTTGGTAGATACTAGTGACATTAGACACAATTGTTGGTTTTCCCCATATATGTGTGTAGAGGGATGTAATGGATTGTGGTTATTCACACACATATATTCTGGATATAGTATCCTATGGACTACTATAGGTGTAACGTGTATAGGCTGTGATGGATTGAGGATCCTTACTTGGTGTATGGGCTGTAATGGCTTGAGGTATAATACCCAACGTATGATGCATGTTATACGAGCAGTGGTGGCTCCCAGAAACTACCTGGTTACTTTTGGTTGTGAGTATGGTGTGGTGCTTATCCCAGGTGTCTGTGGGAAAGCCATTATGGTGCACGTGGTGCAGATTGTGGAGCTTCGCCCAGGTGAATATGGGCAAGCCTTTGGAGAGAGATTCACAGGATGTATGTCATTGGGGAAAAGCGGAAAACCAGTGGGGAAGTATTAGAGGGGTACCCTTGATATTCTTTATTATATAATATATTCTTGTATGTGTTACTTAGTGAGAGTAGACATGGTGAGGTTGGGAACATGGTATACCTGTTTAGGTGACGAGTTAGTTTCACTTGTTGTTCATTATGCTTTAGCATGCTTTCTTCACTTTTTCAAGAGAGGCTTCGGGGAGGATCCTACTGAGTATACTGTTATACTCACCCTACGCATATATAAACTCTTTTTCAGGTCACTTGGAGCAGGTTGGAGATCAAGCTATTTTCTACTAGCTTGGGGTTGCAGGAGCTGTTTGGGCTTTTGTTCACTACTATTTTTACTTTTTTTTGGGTACTTGTAGTTCTCCATTTAAGTTATAGTACTTTTTCATGGAATTTCATATATGTACTTGGTTTTCTTTTATATTTCAGTTCTGAGTTGGAGTTGGTTTGTGTCTATCTTATCTCTCTCTTCCGCATGTGTTCTCTTAGAGGGTAATGCCTCCCATTTGTGTGTCCATTATACCCTCGGTGCTAGTCGCCAACCCGGGGCCTACAGGAGGCGGGACTCAGAGGTCATTACCTCCCTTCTCACATTGTAGGCCCAAGAGGGGTACACTTTGTGGGGAGAGGGTCCTGACAGAGTTGTATCAGAGGTCTGGTTGAGGGATAGGATAGAGATCAGAGTTAGTCAGATGTGAGGTTGCATGGGTTGGTAGGGAAACTGTGTCATTCATGTTTAGTAAGCGAGGTAAACACTAGAGACCAGCTGAGACATAGGCATTTAGGGCCCCCAATGATTTGATGTACGGAGCTTTAAGTTTACAATACCTACTAAATAGGTTGATACTGGTTTCAGGGTAGAGACCTAGGAAAGGATCATGCATAATTATTCTTTGTTCCTATGTTTGAATGGGTAGACCTTGGGATAGGTTAACCTAAAAAGAATAAAATAAAATAATTAATTAATTAATGTTGGGTCTTCATTATTCCAGACTTAGGAGCTCTATGTTTCTGTTTTTTTACAGGTATGGATCCAGGTCGACGTCATCATCAAGATTGCACAGAAAATGTCCAGCAGGCTATTCCAGCAGATTGTCATAGGAAAGAGGATGACGATGATGACACTTGAAGGAAGAAACTCAGAGAGTTTCAGCGCCAGAGACTGTAGAAGTATGAGGTCTCCGTTTCAGATGAAGTCATGGAAGACTTGTTGGAGGAGGTCAAGATAGGTTTCAGTTTGATCTATGCTCAGAAGGAGAACTGTGTGTCCTTGGTTGTGATGATGCTGCGTGGAACAGTATGTCAGTTGTGTTTGTTGTTCCTCAAAGATCATGAGGAGTCAGCGATATCATGGGAAGAGTTCCGAGACAAGTTTAGAGTAAAGTTCCTTTCTTCGATTGCGAAGTCATCTAGTCGCCAGGAGCACTGTACCCTTCTATAGGGGAGCTCTACTGTTAGAGAGTTTGGAATCCATTTCAGGAAACTTTTACGATATGTTATGGACCTATTACCAGATGAGGAGGCCAGGGAGGGGCATTTCAAGGAGGCTTTACATCCAGATATCCAGCGCCAGGTCACCCCATTTATTTAAAACACATATCTTGAGGTTCTGGAGAGGGCAGAGGTTGTTGAGAGGACCTTGGTTGAGACTGAATCATTACGAGAGGGGGATCGGAATGATTCCTCATGAACCAAGGCTGTGATCTGGGGTTTTTGGTTTTCAGGGAAGAAGAGTTTCCATTCAGTCGGGGGTAGGTCCTAGCCCATCACATCTCGTTTCTTCGGAGGTAGCAACTCTCATTCCTTTGCTAAGGTATCAGGCGCTTGTTTTTCTAGTGGTGGTCGTGGTCATTAGCAGTGGGAGTGCCCGACCTTTCAGAGAAGTCATCATGCACCAGGTGTTACGCTCCAGGTTCCTCCATTGAGGCAGTTTCTACCGAGGGACCAGTAGCTAGTTACACCATATTTAGATCCGCAGAGGGTAGATGGGGCAGGCAGAGGATAGCACCATGACGCTCCTTGTCCTCAGAGAGCAGAGTGTGGTCGTGGTGGTGGTCTTCATCAAGGTCAGAGAGGCCATGGAGGTCATGGTCATCTTCATGCTCTAGTGTTTCCAGCACCAGGCGAGTCATATGTCATTCGAGGTAACCTTTTCTTGTTTTCTACCTTGGTGTATGGCTTGTTTGACTCTGGAGCAACAAAATCCTTAATATCACCTACCCTTGTCCATGCTTTGGGACTTGAGGTAGAGATGCTTCTAGTGCCCTTGGCGTTGACTATGCCAGTTGGAGGTCGAGCTAACTTGTTTGAAGTATGTAGAGACTGTGAGCTAGTGTTAGGGAAACACCACTCTTGGGGAGATTTACAATGTTTACAAATACAACCATATGATGTCATCATCGGCATGGATTAGATATATTCAGTTCAGGATATCGTGGATTGATTTAGGTAGAAGGTTGTTTTCCTTGGTGTGGATGGAGAGAAATTGGTGTTTGTTGGTGAGCGAGATCCTCATATGGGTCATAGGTGTGTTCCATTCTTATCATCCATGGAGACTGAGATAGTTCATAACTCTTCATAGGTTCAGCAATTGGCATTTCCTAGGGTTGTGGAGGAGTACCATGATGTCCATCTAGAAGAGGTTGTAGCATTACCTCCTCGATGAGAGGTCGAGTTTGGGATCGATCTACAGCCAGGAGCGTCTCCTATCTCTATGTCTCCAAATAGGATGGCCCCTTCTAGGTTATGAGAGCTAATTATACTGCTTGATGGTCTGTTGGAGTGCGGTTTTGCTCGACCAAGTGTGTCACCAGGGGGTGCACCAGTTCTGTTCGTGAAGAAGGCCAACGGCAATTTGCGGTTGTGTGTCCATTATCGTCGCTTAAAAAATGTGACAATAATGAATTTCTATCCTCTTCTGTGGATTGATGACTTATTGGATCAGCTGAAGGGTGCAAGTTGGTTCTCAAGATCGAATTGCGGTCAGGACATCATCAGATTCATGTGAAGGATGAGGATATTCCGAAGTCTACATTCCATTGTCTTTATGGGAATTATGAGTTCGTTTTAATGCCATTCAGTGTGATGAATGATCCAGTGGTATTCATGGGATTGACAAATGCTGTGTTCTGTGAGATCCTGGACAAGTTTGTGGTAGTTTTTATCAACAACATCCTTGTGTACTCCACATCAGAAGACGAGCATGTAGAGAATCTATTAGCCATTTTGGGAGTTCTTCATCGACATCACCTATTAGGGAAGCTGTCTAACTATGAGTTTTGGGATTGAGAAGTCCTTTTCTTGGGTCATGTTGTGTCCCAACAGGGATTATATGTGGATCCATCAAATATAGAAGCAGTTGTATCTTTAGCATCCCCCAAGACAGTGTCAGAGGTGCGAAATTTCCTTGGTCTCGCAGGCTACTACAGGAGGTTAGTAGCCAATTTCTCTCGATTTTTGACTCCTCTAACATCTTTGACCATGAAAGATCAGGATTTTATATTGACTGATCAGTGTCAAACAGCTTTCGAGTATCTAAAAGTGAAGTTAGTAAGTGCTCCAGTCCTTTTCCTTCAAGCTGAGGGAGTTCAGTTTGATGTTTTCTATGATGCTTCACATCTGGGGTTAGGTTGTGTTCTCATGCAGCAGAGGTCAGTTGTTTCTTATGGGTCTCGGTAGTTACGTCTCCATAAATGAAACTATTCCTCCCATGATCTTGAGATGGCATTCGTGGTGTTTCCTCAGAAGTTGTGGAGACATTACCTCATTGGTGAGTGCTTTGTGGTTTTCACCATTCATAATAGTTTGAGGTATGTTTTCTCCCAGCGTGACTTGAACTTATGACAGTGTCTGTGGATGGATTCCTTACAGTAATACGACTTTTAAATATCATATACACCCGGAAAAGGGAATGTTGTAGTTGATGTGTTGAGCCGAAAGTCGCATAGTGATGTTGTGCGTGAATCTGGTGATTCCTGGAGAGTAATAGAAGAACTGTCAGCTTTGCATATTGATATGGAGGAAGTCGGAGGTAGAGGTTGTATTTTCCAGATGACGGTGCAGTAATCCTTGATGCAGAAGGTGGAAGAGTCCCAGTTGGGTGATCATGAGGTGGTGGTCTGGAGAGACCTAGTTGTTTGTGGCGAAGCCCCTGATGGTTGGTGTTTCGGTGCGGATGTGCGTCGGGTTACGCTGTTCCGCCAGGACGCGTTCGCGCGTGCACCCGTCAACCCGAGGGGATGGGCGCGCGGCTTGTGGTCCCGCAGTCCCGCTTTCCAAGGGCGGGCGGCATTCGTCCCTTATTCAGGGGCGTCTGCTCCTTGATCGAAACCGGGATGATGGGATGTCAGCTCCTCCTTCCTTGGACGTCTCCTCGGAACTCGTCGCCTAATCCGGGTCTCCCTCATAGACTTAAGAATGTTCGTGAATCTCGTTCCCGGCGCCATATCTTCATGGACACCGGTTAATTACGCTGCTTCCGCCCGGACGCTCCAAGGAGTCTGGGCGGGGCAGCAACCTGCGGTGAGAAGGTCGGGTGGCTCTGGGTGCTGGGGGCGTGTCGTAACACTGCGGCTCTGCACGTCTGTCTTCCGTCCCTAATAGGGCTTCTCGAAGGCATGATGGCCTGAGGCATCCCGCGCGGGGTGCGGGGAACTGTGTCCCCTGAGGTTTTCCTCAGCTTCCCATGTTTAACACGGGGTATGCCGCGAGTTTAACGTCCAGCGGGGACGGCATCGGACTGATCAACACGAAAAGTGGATCAGATGACAGAACCCCTTGCGGGGAACCTCCGACGCTGGGGCCAGCGCATGGGCGGCTTCCCAAGTGATATGGGGTGGAGTGAAGTGGCATGACCCCACCGGGATGTGGCGGCCCGGGTAAGGATCAGGATGGATGATGGAGTGAAGAGCTTGGACCCCGTAGAGGCTTCCTACGTACCGCGCGTTAGCACGGATCAAAGTCAACGTAGTTCGGGTATACAGTTTAACGTCATGCTGGACGTCGTCAAGCCGACTCACGAAGGGGTCGAGGCCGCCGGGCGGAGGATTGAACCGAACCACCTCGCACAGAGGGGGATGGAACGGCCGGGTGGATCACAGTTTCACGTCATGCTGGACGATAAATGGAAAAAGGGGCTGTGGGGAGGCACAGTGGAGATACACACGGGCAGTCTCCCACAGGGGCGGATTCATAAGTGAATCGACGCAAGCGTGAACCCTGGAGGGGTCCACTGATGGACGAACCGACGTGAATACGACCGGGACGACCAGGTGGCGGGCTTGGACCTCAAGAAGGCTTCCTACGTACCCTGTTTAGAAGACAGGGATCAAAGTCCACGTAGTTCATTCTGTCAGGACTTACGCACTTGAGGCAGCCCGGATGCGGAAAAACTCAGTTGGAAGGGACTTTGGACCGAAAGCGGAAGACACCTCGATCCCAGTCACACCCTCTACTGGCTTCGGCAGTGGGGAGGCGCAATGGAGATACACATGTGCAGCCTCCCACGAGAAACTAGGGGTTTGTAATACCCTGCCCCCGCAGGGAAAAGCCACTCCCATTAAATCGTCCCAAAAGCGGGACAATCCCGACATCCCTGCAGAGACGAGCGGGTGGGGGCCACATCCAAACCGGGGGAGACCCTGCGTGCAGAGCACAGGATCGGATGATGCGGACGGTTTAGCGTCTTGCCAGACGAAGTACAGTTTAACGTCGTGTGTTGAGGACGAAGCGGACGGTTTAACGTCTTGCCGGACGAAGTACAGTTTAACGTCGTGTGTTGAGGACGAAACACTTGGCAGTTTAACGTCTTGCAGCGCGGACGATGGGGGCTAGGCAGTTTAGCGTCGTGCAGCTTGGACGGATGTGCAGTTTAACGTCATGCTGGACGTATGGGCAGTTTAATGTCATGCGGGACGAATGCGCAGTTTAACGTCATGCTGGACATATATGCAGTTTAACGTCATGCTGGACATTGTGCAGTTTAACGTCATGCAGGACGAATATGCAGTTTAACGTCATGCTGGACGAATGATTGCCGCCGATGGGTCCGTGTCATTTCGCACGAGCCTGGAAGGCTGCACGGGAAGACAGCGCACGGTTCGGGCACCCAGGATGAGGATCATCGGGCGCCACGCAGGCGGGTACCCTCAGGGGGTCAAGGGAGGCGACCCTGGCGGATTGCGCGCAAAAGAGGAGCTTTGCGCGCAAAACCGCGGGCCGGCGCGCAAAATGGCGGGCTGGCGCGCAATTGGGCCAGTGCTTCGCGCGCGAAATGATTGGGATTGCGCGCACCGGGCTTCGGGTAGCGCGCGGGGGCAACGGCTCATTCTCTAACGAATGGCCACTTTGAAGATGGGGGGTGCGCGCAATCGGGTTGGATTGCGCGCACCCGGGGGCAATTGCGCGCAAGAGGCTTCTTTTGCGCGCAAAGACCTTCGGGTTTGAAATTTATTCAAAGTAAATGAGCCAAGGGGATTGCGCGCGAATGCGGACCCCAAGGCTCTATTGCGCGAAAGAAAGGAGGTTACCTAAAGATCGGCATTGCGCACGGAAGGGGTTGGATTGCGCGAACGAGCGACGCTTCGGATTCTGGCAACCTTCAAAACGTCGGGGGTCGCCTTATATTTATAGGCAACCCCGGGCGCAGAATCCGGTCTCGGGCGCGCAATTCGCTTCGCGGGCGCGGAATCAGGACCCAGCGCGCAAAGGCGCCGCGCAGGCCGCGGGCGCGCAAAATAGCGCGCCGAACCGGCGCATTGCGCGCATCCCGGGAGGATTGCGCGCCGCGGGTCAACTTTGCGCGCGAGCCTCTGAAATTTCGCGCAAGTCCTCCGGGCCCTCCGGAACGTGCCTCTAACTCCAAATATCACTTCGCTTTCCGCATCCGGAGCTTCGTTTGGGAACAACGGACTTTTCCGGCGTCTACAAAAGCCCCCCCTCGGAATCTGGTCGGCGAGAGGTCGCAACGATCGGGTTCCGAGGGAGACGCCGGAATGCCGAAGTCCTGGGCGGCGCGGGACTTAGGCGAGCAAAAAGGGGCGCCAGGCACGAAATTCGCCGCTGCGGTCGCGCAAAGCGCTTTCCGCGCAGCGCGGACCCCGGCCTCGCCTATAAATAGGGGCCCTGGGTCCCGCGTTCCGTACACAGGCCTTCCGCGCGATAAGCTCCAACGCTCTCGTGCACGAAATTGCCTTTTCCGGCGCGAAATTCGCCCGATCGGCGCGCAAAACCATCCGGATTTCGCCTGTCTTTGCGCGAAAACCCGGAACTTTGCGCGACATTCTTCCCAATTGCGCTCCGTCCACTTGGATTGCGCGCCACCCTTCAAACTTCTCTACCAGCCTCGTCCGATCCCGCACGCTTCATCCCTTTACCCGCACGACTCCCGAAACTTCTGAGATGGCCGCGCACAGAGGAAATGAGGGGGATGCCGCCACTCGCAGAGCTGAGATGGCGACGAACGAGGAGGTTTACGGAGCCAAGGAGATTGTTTCCAACAATCAATCCCTGTTCGACTTGCTAACGCCGGCCCAGAAGACATATCCGCTGTCGGACAACCTGCCGCTCTGGAACTTCGGCATCCTAGATGAGGTTCCGGTGCTAGGGTTCGAGATTGATGCGCCGCGGACCTGGGTGACCCGGGAGGACGAGCTTCTCCGCTATAACATCACCAACAATGGGCATCCTGCCAGGGAGACCAGACACTTGGATGTCTATGTCCTGAACCCGAGGACGCGAACCATTGACGGGGGTGAGCCTACTACGGAGAATTCTCCAGCCCTCTACTCGAGCATATATCGCCAGAGTGTCACTGACGACACCAAGGGCTGGATGAAGGACTGGGAATTGTGGTCTGGGGGCAATTTCACCAGCGAGTGGGCCTGGGCGTTCTGGGTACGCCACACTTGCGATCACTTCGCAGAGGAGCTGCGGTACATCGGCCTGTTCGAGGCGGTGTGGACGTCGCAGTTCCACTTCTACC
This sequence comes from Viscum album, assembly GCA_963277665.1. Lineage (NCBI taxonomy): Eukaryota > Viridiplantae > Streptophyta > Magnoliopsida > Santalales > Viscaceae > Viscum > Viscum album. Next base: position 1,552,988,426 of record OY728121.1, on the reverse strand, counting down.
AGCAGTCCGAGCTCGGGCCGGAGCTGTTCACCCACTGGTCTCCGGATACCAACACCTTCCATCTTCACCATGGGGAGGTCGGCATCGGTCTCTGGGACATCCACTGCATCGGAGGTATCCCGCTGGAGGGCTACCAATACGATGAGTTCCTGCCACCGAAGAACACCTGGGAGGACAGGTCACGGACTCCCATCCTGACCTGGCATCTGCTTGACCTGGCTACGCAGCGGCTCGGGATCAAAGACTTCCAGAAGGACATAGCCTACAAGGAATGGTTCGGCCAGTTCTTGGAGCATGACCCGGCGGTCAAGATGCCAGGCAGGGGGAAGCGGTGCCCGACCGCAGCTCAGAGGAGCCGGAACGGGTCGTACTGGCGGGTCCTAGAGACGGGCGACTACCGCTCATGGGGGTACCGCGTCATCGAGGCCCGGGACCCAAATGTCCGGTACGCGGCGTTCCTGGCCTCCTTTCTGAGTGGGTGGCTCCTGCCAGTGCGGGACGCGAGAATGGGTGTTCGCCCGGCGACACTGGCGATGGCGGGCGCTATGGCCTCCAACAAGAGATACAACCTCGGGGTCCCAGTGCTGGCGAGGCTGTATGCCATCCTGGGACGCATCTCACGAGGGGGGTCGCCACGAAGGATCTGTGGGCCCTTTCAGTTCTTCCACGGCTGGGTGGCTGCTCACCTCGGTGGGTACACGTTTCCGAACGCCATCATTCCTCCGGGAAACGGCCTGCGACCCTCCCTGCTGAACATCGCGGGGGTCGCTCCGATGACCCTAAGTGAGGAGGGCGTGCGGATCCGGATTTGCAATCACGCCAACTTCAACTTCAGTCTGTTCCCCACTCCCGTCGGCCAGATGATCGACAATGGGCAGGGTCCGCTGGAGCAGCATGAATACTTCCTGAACATGCGGGGCGGGGTGCTCGTGGCTCGGATCGACGGGAAGGTGATCTGCGAGCCTTACGTGCCGACCCGGTTCGCCAGGCAGTTCGGGTGCCTTCAACGGATGCCGAAGAGGGTATTCACTGCTGTCCGGGAGGAGACGAACCCTGGCGTCCTTCGCCAGATGTGGCTGATGTTTTCCGCTTTCGGCTCTGGCGACGTCATCACTCTCCCTCCTACCGGAGTTGACGCAGGCTTGGCAACCGAGTACGCCGAACACTGGGCCATCGCGTACCCCGAGGGGCTTTTGCGGAAGCTAGTTCGGCGGCTCGAGGTTACCCGTGCGGAGACCGGGCGTCAAGGAAGGAGGCGAGGCGCCGCCACACGGGGGAGAACGGAGGCGCGCCAAACAGCGGAGCCGGCGCGGGCAGGGACTTCGGCGGCGGGCACATCGCGAGCTGCCGCTACGACCTCGGCGCCCAGAGAGGGGGCACGCGTGGTGGTCGAAGAGCGGCCCGGGAAGCAGGTGAGACGTCTGCTCGAACCCTCCCACGATGCAGTCTTCCCGACGCTGTGGTCGGCCTGGATGACCCTGCGGCAGTCACTGGGGACCGACGCCATCTGGCGAAAGATTCTCAGAGAAGGAATCCATCTGCCAGAGGTCGGGCGCCTCCACATTGCCGACAGGGTGGACTTCAACCGGAAGTATGCATATCTGACGGCCATGGACGAGTACGCGCGCCAACGTGGTCAGCGCGCGGAGCCATCCCTTCTGGTGAAGGTGATGCTCGGTCTCGAGCCCGCTCCGGAACAGATGCCGCCCGAAGAAGACGATAGTAGCAACGACTCCGAAGAAGAGGAGGAAATGGGGGAGGATGAAGGCTCCGAGGGAAGATCCCATCAGGGGAGCCCACGGGAGAGCGGCGAGGTGGCCGGCTCTGACAACGTTGATGTCACTGAGCTCCTCGAGTTCCGCTTCTATCCCTACTCAATCTGCTTCATCCACTCTCTTATGCAGCTTCTAACCCATTTCTCCATCTTTCTCAGGAGCGCACGGATGTTGGTCAGGCATCCTCAGCGGGAGTAGGAGGGGCGCCAGCAGGACAAGGCGGGGGCCAGGCACCCATTACCGAACTGACAAGCGCGGAAGGGCCCCCTGCTGCAACTGTTCCTACGGCGGCCGGGATAGCGGAAGATGACACTCTAACCTCCCGTAAGTCTCCTTACTTTACTGCTGGTGCCTGCCGTTGACGATCCGTGACTAACCATGGCATGCCCTGCGCAGTGATCTCAACACTGGAGGCTCATCGGGTTGCCGAACCCGGGCCATCTACGAGTGGACCAGTGGTGGACATGCCGCCTGCTCCAGAACAGACTTCCCAAACCGAGCCGGCCCCACCAACTGCTGATCAAGGGGCTGCGGACGTCGACGGTGCTGCCATCGGAGAGAGGTTGGGGGCTGACGAGGGTGTCAGCGCCGCTGGGGAGAGAGAAGAAGGTCGCCCGGATGTTGGGGAACCTATCCCTCGTGAGGACCTCCCAGGGGCGGACCCTGCAGCAGACCTGCTGGCTGCCTTCCCTGCCTACCGGCCTGCCGATCCCGAGGAGATGGACGACTCAGACACGGAGGCGGTCGAGGAGAGCCGGATAACGCGCCGCAGGGGGTGGAAGTGCATCCAGCGCTTCCTCAAGCGAGACATGTCGGAGTGGCTGGGGCGCATGGGATCACTTCAAACCTGGCTGCGCTTTCTGTGTGCCGGGGGAGCTGATGCTCAACGCCTCCATCTAACGGTCCGTGATTTCATGGCCGAAAAGATGCGCGAGAGCTGCAGGCGTGCCGACGTCACACAAAGTCGAGACATGTCGGAGAGCACGCGGGCGCTCCTCGCGGCGGAACAGGAAGTCCGGCGCCTCGAAGGGCAGGCGGCAGAGAAGGAGGCCTTCTTCGCAACGTGTACCGAGCTTGTGGAGCAACTAGCAGCCCAGCTGGTTGACGCCCAGGTACAGCTGACGGAGGCGGGCCAACAGATGGTCACAATTCAGGTCGAGCGGGAGCGTGCACAGGCCAGAATCGACGAACTGCGTGCTGCGACCACCGACGAAGAGAGGGCACGCAGAGAGCGAGAAGCAGCTCTGGAGGCCACCAGCCAAAGGGTAGCGGCATTAGAAAGACTCATTCAGCACGCTAATCCCTAAGGGCTTTGTTTTTCCATTCCCAAAACATTTGCTTCCGCTACTTTGATCCATCTGTATGAATCGATATATTTATCTGCATCTTTTGGCTTAACATGCTCAACCACAATTCGTTGTCTAGCGGGAGTGTTAACCAAGCATCAGGCATCCATAATTGGGCCTGGATTTCTGGAGAAAAGAGGGAGGTCATTCCTAGGAAAGGAGACCTCATACCTAATCAATGTACCATCCCCCCAACCTGTTCCAACACACGAGTGGGACAATGCTAGGGGCGTTGAGATTTTATCCGAACATAGGGAAATGAGAAAGGGTGAATCGCGCGTCCCGAATCCAGACATCCACAACGGTCGGCATTCCAGGAAATGCCCAAGACGGTAGGCGGACAGTGGATCGACCATAACAACTGCAATAGACGGACCGAAAAAGGCCATCATTCATATTGCAGGAGGCGGACCACATGTCATCATGAATACCGCTTTGGGGTTCCTTCAGACACAAGGGTGGAAATCCAGATCAACAGGGCACGCGAAGCGTGGGGCGAAGTGACGATTTGTTCGGACAGAATCCAACGCTCTCAAAATTGCGCCACCGTGGGGAGAGCGTATTAGGCGGATGCACTAATCTGGCCGTGAGTCACCCCAATTCTCAGACAGCACCTCTTTGACGAGGAAACCGTCGCTTCCCACCATTGCAGTGGGGCATCCCGAGCTAAATCGGGGAGAATATCACAACTGCACCACTCTACCCGAAGTCAGGCCAGACGGCCGGCGACGAGGAGGGGCGGGACTTAACGATCCCTGAGGCTGGACCCGAGTCGGAATGCCCGGGCGTTCCTACGTACTCCATCAGGCTGGAGATCAAGCCACACGTAGTTCTGAGAGTGCAGTTTAACGTCATGCAGGACGTAGAATCCCGTTTGGGGGAGATCTTAGTTTAAGGTCTTAGAGCTCGGACCATAAGGGTAGATCTTAGTTTAAGGTCTTAGAGCTCGGACCATAAGGGGTAGATCTTAGTTTAGGGTCTTAGAGCTCGGACCATAAGGGCTAGATCGTAGTTTAAGGTCTTAGAGCTCGGACCATAAGGAGAGATCTTAGTTTAAGGTCTTAGAGCTCGGACCATAAGGGTGGATCTTAGTTTAAGGTCTTAGAGCTCGGACCATAAGGAGAGATCTTAGTTTAAGGTCTTAGAGCTTGGACCATAAGGGTAGATCTTAGTTTAAGGTCTTAGAGCTCGGACCATAAGGACCTCAAAGTACGCCGCATCGTGGTCCCATCCCCTGGGTATGCGAAGATGCACTGAGGGATAGTGTCAAGAGTGTCGAGGTTTCGCCTGGCCGGAATGGGAGGTGGAAAATGTGAATCATGCGGCCATTCACTCAAGGACTGGGGGCATCGGAGTAACGATATGGGAGTACTGCCGACCGTGGCGGAAAAGCAGCATCAATATCGCACTAACCGTTGGTGGAATGAGGCAGCAAACGAGCATCGACCGCTCAATCGCAGGATTCATATCGATTTGCTGCCCGAGGCCATTGGGGGTACCGGCCCGAGTCGGTGGGAGAGCACTGAGGCATTGTGTCCGAACCGTTCACGGGGGCTCAACCCAGGGCGTGGACGATGGGTCCGAATGAAAGGGAGCACGAAGCCTGAAAAGCGGAGGAAACCTGACCAAGCGGATCCTGACCCTCCTGGCAATAAACCAGAGTACTCTTGACACCGGTGGACCACTGCAAGGGGTCGGGGAACACGCCTTGAGGGTGACCTGAAGGCGGCGGATTCCCCAGAGAAGGGGGAATCTCTAAGAGGTGGGGGGCTGGACTCGAAGTTTCACACATCCGGGCGTTCCTACGTATCCCATAAGAATGGGAATCAAGCCGCACGTAGTTATCGAAGCGCGGCACAACACAATCGGGCACCAGCGCGGGGAAGAGTGCGGGTCTGACCCTCGCACACAGAAGGAGCGGCATTTGATATTTCTTGTTTGTCCTTAAAGATGAATGGTTTTTCTTTGTGCGGCGACATGCCTGTGATTGAGAAATCTCTGGCGTCGCCACAATAATCAAGCCACGGAAGGCATTGATGAATGGCGTGGTTATTAACCAGCGCCCAACATGAGTTCCCCCTGAGGGGAACATCACGATGCAGTGCCGTTTCTCGTCGGGCGGCCAAGACGATCACAGTTTACGGTCGTGTGGTAGGACCAGACAACACAGTTTAAGGTCGTGTGGTTCGGACCATGGAGGAATCCGCTTATCGCGGTACGGCGGACACGGCGGAGGTGGGAGAATACCCGGCCTTGCGGTCACGCACGATTCCAGGAGAAGAGTCTTGGGATAGGGGCCTGCGTATGTCCATCACCCGAGGGGCAGAGATGCTAGCCTCCAGATATACTGGGCCCAGAACGCGATTGTTCGGGCGACTCCTTCCTCCTTATGGGGACGAGGGTCCAGCTACGCATGGCCCTTAGGGAGGATATCCGCATATATCCTTGGTGCTCAGATCATGGGAGCCTCGAACGACATCGTTACCTTGGTTGGTCTGCCTAACGTGTAGAGGTGTACTGAAGGTCAGCATGAAAAGAGTGTCGAGATTCCACTACAACGCATAAAGGCGGAGTGTGATGAGGACTGCGCAACCAATGTTCAGAGCCTGAAAGAGCTGACATGGCGATCGAGGATGTTGCTGACGCATTCGCAACACAACATCCGATCACGTCAGCCTAAGACGGGGCAAGCAAACGAGCATCGACCGCTCAATCGCAGGATTCATATCGATTTGCGGCCCAAGACCCGCCGGTAAATCGACCCGGAGCGGTAGGAGAGCACTGAGGCATCGTACCCAAACCGCTAACGAGGATCCCTTTGAGTGAAGGCTCGAACAAGAGGAAGCGCGAGGCCTGACAAGCAACACAGGACTTGTCGGGGTTGAATCTGACACTACGAGTCATAGACCGAAGTACCCAAAACATGTTAACAGATCACCGGAAAGGGTCGGAGGATTCACCCTGAGAGCAACCCAAAGAGGGCAGATCCCCGTGATCAACCAAGGGACGGGGCTGGACCTGAAACACAAGCGTCCAGGCGGTCCTACGTATCCCATAAGGATGGGAATCAAGCCGCACGTAGTTCTTGAGAGGCAGTTTAACGTCATGCAGGACGATGAGGGGTGTGAGGTAGTCCCACACATGGGGGGAGGCGTACGGCGCGGCCAGTAGACCAACGCGAATGAGGACATAATCCCCCGCTCACGCGATACGCCTCGCACAAAAAGGAGGGGAACTTGGGCCAAAGGCCCGACGCGGGATAGAGATTCCCGGGAAATGGGGTTGGGCCTGAAACATGAATGTCCAGGCGGTCCTACGTATCCCATAAGGATGGGAATCAAGCCGTACGTAGTTCTTGAAGTGTAGTTTAACGTCATGTAGGACGAGAAAAGAAGGGGGGAGCAGAAGGCATCCCCAAACGTGGGGGGCGTACAGCGTGGCGAACAAACCGACGTGAATGAGGGCATAGCCCCGCGTTCACACCATACGCCGCACACCCGGAGGCAACTGGGACAAGGGCCCGAGATGGGATGGAAATTCCCAAAGGATGGGGATGGGCCTGAAACATGAATGTTCAGGCGGTCCTACGTATCCCATAAGGATGGGAATCAAGCCGCACGTAGTTCTTGAGGAGCAGTTTAACGTCATGCAGGACGATACGCTGGACAGTTTAACGTCGTGCAGCTTGGACGTAGTGCAGTTTAGCGTCATGCAGGACGAGGCACTTGGCAGTTTAACGTCTTGCAGCGCGGACGAATGCTGAACAGTTTAACGTCTTGTAGCCTGGACGAATGCAGTTTAACGTCGTGCAGGACGTAGCACTTGGCAGTTTAACGTCTTGCAGCGCGGACGAATGCTGAACAGTTTAACGTCTTGTAGCTCGGACGAATGCAGTTTAACGTCGTGCAGGACGTAGCACTTGACAGTTTAACGTCTTGCAGAGCAGACGAATGCTGAACGGTTTAACGTCTTGTAGCTCGGACGAATGCAGTTTAACGTCGTGCAGGACGTAGCACTTGGCAGTTTAACGTCTTGCAGCGCGGACGAATGCTGAACAGTTTAACGTCTTGTAGCTCGGACGAATGCAGTTTAACGTCGTGCAGGACGTAGCACTTGGCAGTTTAACGTCTTGCAGCGCGGACGAATGCTGAACAGTTTAACGTCTTGTAGCTCGGACGAATGCAGTTTAACGTCGTGCAGGACGTAGCACTTGGCAGTTTAACGTCTTGCAGCGCGGACGAATGCTGAACAGTTTAACGTCTTGTAGCTCGGACGAATGCAGTTTAACGTCGTGCAGGACGTGGGCACACTCAGACAAAGTACTGCTTGAGGAACCTAGCGTTGGTGGGAGGAGTGACACGCTCACCATCCATAGTCGCTAGGGAGTACGCGCCATTGGGATAGACCTTGTGGACAACAAAAGGTCCCTCCCACTTGGGCTCCAACTTGGGCGGCTTCCTGCCGGGGATCATCGGCGCTCTTAGGGCTAGCACTAGATCACCCTGCAGGAAGGAGCGGAGGCGAACCTTCTTATTGAAAGCTCGAGCCATTCTTCTTTGATGCCTCTCCAAGTTGTGCAAAGCGCGAAGCCTATTCTCATCCAGTGCTTCCAACTCGACTAGACGGGCTTCAGCAACTCTGTCCGGCGCTTGCTGGTCGTAGACCGCAGTGCGCAAGGACGGTAACTAGATCTCGATGGGCAGGACGGCCTCAGCTCCATACACCAGGGAATAAGGGGTCATCTGGGTGGAATTGCGAGTCGTCGTCCGATAAGCCCAGAGGGCGTTGGGGAGCTTGTCCGGACAACTCTTCTTTTTCTGACCAACCATCTTTTGCAGAATGTTAGAGAGGGTTTTGTTAAACGCCTCGATCTGTCCATTCGCCTGCGCATGATAGCGAGATGTATGGTTCGAGCGAATGTTATACTTGGCGTACAACTTCTTCAACTCGGCTGCTCGGAAATTAGTTCCGTTATCCGTGAGGATAGCGTGAGGCACTCCAAATCGATAGATGATGTTGGAGGTCACGAAGTCAGCGATCGAACAGGATTTGACCTCTCTGAGCGGAATCGCTTCTGCCCATTTGGTGAAGAAGTCCGTGGCGGTCAGAATGAACCGGCACTGGCGAGCTGTCGCCGGTGGGTAAGGTCCCACAACGTCCAGACCCCAGACTGCAAAGGGCCAGGAATACCTAGTGGTATGGAGAGGCTCTGGCGGCCGATGCACAAAGTTCGCATGAACCTGGCACGCATGGCACCTCCTGGCATACTCGATGCAGTCATGGATCATAGAGGGCCAGAAGTATCCCAACCTCCGAATCTGGTGGGACAGCTTCGGCCCAGTCTGGTGGGCGCCACATGAACCAGCATGAACCTCTTGCATGACTCGTGGGATCTCAACTCCCTAAAGGCAACGGAGGAGAACACCATCAAATCCGCGTTTGTAGAGGATCTGCTCCAGGCCGGGACTGCTCTGGAGGACGAACTGCGATGCGCGGCGTCGAACTCGCTCGCGCTCGGCCCGATCCGATGGAAGAATGCCATGTTGGAGGTACTCGACCAAAGGCGTCCTCCAATCAGGGGCTGATCCGACTGTCATATCTGGGGTACTCGGGGCTCCGGGCATAGGGGCAACCGTGGTGAGGTTACTTACCAACGGGCCACGATCTTCCTCCGGGATAATGGGAGCGATGAGCCTACGGCGCGTCACGCGGACGATCAGGTTGTCCTGTTCAGGCTCCGCAAGTGACGCAGCGAGGCTGGCCAAAGCATCTGCTCGACCGTTCTGCGACCGGGGAATATGGACAATTTCTGGCCGAGAAGGGAACCGGGCCATCAGAAGGAGGGTGCACTCCAACAATGGCACAAGTTCCGGCTTCCTGACAACATAGTCGCCATTGATCTGCTTAACGACCAGCTCGGAGTCCCCTTTCACGCACAGACGGGGCACGTTGATCTCGAGAGCCAACTCGAGGCCGGTGATGAGGGCATGGTATTCCGCCTCATTGTTGGTACAGCCCTCTGACAACAGGAAAGAGTATGGCAGCACGGCTCGCTCCGGGGTATTGAAGACGATGCCCAAGCCCACTCTGTTGAGCTTAGGATTATCGAGTCTTCTACCGGTGGGGCTCCGGGAGGCACCGTCAAAGTGCATCTGCCAGCATGGATCGGCTCGATCAACCGAGAGAATGGTCTCATCAGGAAAGCCTAGATCCAGCGGCTGATCCGCGGAGGTCGGGTGAGCTGCCAGAAAGTCTGCCAATGCTTGCCCTTTGATGGCCTTCTGAGACACATACCTGATGTCGAACTGCTGGAGAACTACAGCCCATCGTGCTAGACGGCCAGTAAACATAGGTCGGCTCAGGATATATTTCAACGGGTCTACCCGAGAAACCAACTGTACCTCATGGTGCTGCAAGTAGTGCCGTAATTTCTGTACGGCAAATACGAGCGCCAGGCAGCTCTTCTCGATGGGGGAATACCTAACTTCCGCATCGAGGAGCATGCGACTGAGGTAATAGAGGCTATTCTCTGTTCCCTCGTTGTTCTTCTGGGCGAGAAGGGCACCCAGGGACCGTTCCAGGGCGGTCACATAAAGGACCAGCGGCTTTCCGGATACGGGCGACATCAGGACCGGAGGTTGAAGCAGGTACTGCTTGATTTCCTCGAAAGCGGTCTGACACTCTTTATCCCATACATAGGTGGCACCTTTCTTCATGAGCCGAGAAAAGGGCTTACACTTGCCGGCCAGATTCGCGATGAATCGGCGTATATAGGCTAAGTGGCCTTGGAACCCTTGCAGTTCCCGGACGGTACCTGGGGGAGGCATCTGGCTAATCGCCCTGATTTTCTCTGGGTCGATCTCAATACCCCGGTATCTTACCACAAATCCAAGGAACTTTCCGGAGGTGACCCCAAAGGCACACTTCAACGGGTTCATCTTCAGGCAGCGAGACCGGAGGAAGCTGAACACTTTCTCAAGATCTTTGAGATGGTCCTGACGCTGGTGCGATTTGACCACCAAGTCGTCGACGTAGCATTCCACCAGTGTGCCGAGGATTGGCTTGAATATGCGGTGCATCGCCCGTTGATAGGTGGCACCTGCATTCTTCAGGCCGAAGGGAATGACCCGGTAGCAAAAGGTACCTTGGGGGGCCCTGAAGGCAGTGAACTCCTCATCCTCAGGGGCCATCCGAATTTGGTTGTATCCGGAGTATCCATCCATGAAGGAGAGGGCTTGGAACCCTGTCGTGGCATCAATCAACAACTTTGTCACTGGAAGGGGAAAATCATCCTTCGGACAGTGGCGGTTGAGATCGCGGAAGTCGATGCAGACTCTAATCTACCCGTTCTTCTTCCTGACCGGCACAATGTTGGCCAGCCATTTGGGGTACTGAACTTCCCTCACGAAGTTGGCTTTGATAAGCTTGTCAACTTCGGCCTCAACCATGGCACCGTGGGATGGGTGCATCTTCCTGGGAGGCTGCTTGAACCCGCGATGGTTCGCCGGGAGACCAAGGCGGTGGACGGCTACCTAAGGATCTAGCCCCGGCATCTCGTCATAGCCCCAAGCGAACACATCACGGTGCTGCCTGAGAAAGTCCACGTACTGCTGCCGCTCCTCAGAGGGCATGGCGGCACTAACCAATGTGGGTCTTGGATCGGCCTCGGTTCCAAGGTTCACCTGTATTAACTCATCGACCGTGGAGGGGACGCCCTCCTCAAAGGCTGGGGGTGTATCTTCCACGTCCTCTCCACTCGGGGAGGGATCGTCCACGGGAGAGACTGCATTGGCAACTGCATTGGGGCTACCAGATCCTGCTGGGCCACTGGTGCTGGCGCGGGCGGTCGCGGTCATCTCATTAGGAGACTCGCGGGCCGTTGAGACCATGGCCACGTCCAATCGTTGAATCGGGAGGACGTAAGCATCATCCAGACTTGCCCAGGGATCACTTGCAACAACGACAGGCTCAACCTCACCTACCAGGATCTGCTTATCCTTGCTCTTGTAATAGTCCGCGTCCAGATAGCGGGCTTCAACCGAGGAAAAAGGAGAGGCATCCCCTTGAAGCACGCCTACTCGGCCATTAAGGGAGTATTTGAGGAATTGGTGGTATGACGAGGGAACCGCCGCGTGAAGATGGAGCCATGGCCTGCCCATCAATGCGTTGTACGCAGTGTCCTGAGAGACCACCATGAATTCGGTGTTGGCAACCAAGTCACCGAACTGGGTCTTCAAACGTATCTTGCCGACCGGGGTTTGCTCAGTGCGATCGTACCCCTGGATCCTGAGGTCGGAGGGAATCAAGTCATCCTCAGACAACCCCAATCTCCGGAGCGTCCGAGTTGGAATCAGGTTAATCCCGGACCCCGTGTCGACAAGACAACGCCGGACTTCAAGGCCATTGAACTGGCCAGTGACATACAGCGGACGAATGTGTCCCTGTATAGGAGGGTCTTCATCCTTACCAGAGAACGAGATAACTGCCTGACATTCGGCGTCCTCGATCGATTCGGCGTGAAAGGCCTCTGCAGCCGCAACCTCTGTCTCAAACTGGAGGGGGCTTTTCAGGGCTTCAGCGAGTGCCTCGCGCATCTCAGATGACATGCGTAGAGCCTCAAGGATGGAGAGCCTTGCTGGGATGTCGGCCAAGTGCTTCAGGACATCATACTTTTTGGCCAAGCGCGAGCCCCTGGTTGCAGGAGGTTGCTCTGCGGTTGGAAGCATGACGGGCCTTACCGGTTGGATCGGCGGCCGACTGGTACTTGGCGCATCTCGCCGTTCACTGGCTGCAGTCCGGGAAATGGTCACCGTACTGGGGTCAGGAGGCCGGGATGGACCCGTGGCAGGGCGGAGCTGGTCGTGACGCGGCTGAGGCGGTTCTGCCTGGTCCCACACCACAAACAGCGGCGGAGGCGAATCCGTCATCCCCGAATGGGGGGGCGGCGCACGTTGTGCTCGGTTTTGAGCCTGCTGCCTAGTCTCGGTGGCGTGCACGGCCTGGCTGGAGGCACCAGCGGCTGTGCCCCGGCGACTCCTGCTGCTGCGGTTCTTCCGATGGTGGCGACGACCGGGGACACTAGGGAGGTCCACCTGGTGTTCTTCAACGTCGGGAACCGAAAAGGGATTTACCAGCTCGACGGTGTTAACCGAAGCGTACCCAATACCGTCATCGGACGAATCATCCATCACCTGGCGGATCCGAGGAGGGACCCCCATCTCCGGGGGCATGAAATCGCCGAGAGGGCGGGATAGTGGCGGAACCGGCGGGGCGCGCTCTTCCTTCTTGCGCTGCCGCCGTTTGCTCCTCTTGGAAGAGGCAGGCTGGGACGACGATGCCGAAGCAGCACCCGTAGATTCTGGGGGCTCAGGCTGATTCAAGCACGCACGGATGATTCCATGGGCGCGAATGGTCGTCTTGCGGGCCATCCAGTTATTATACTTCTGGGACCCGCGGTTGGAGACCAGCTGCCATTCGTCCTCGTTGCCACTATCGTCATCTGATCCCACGAACACGCCCGCCACTTGTGCTGGAGCTGGGCCCAACCTGATTACATTGTTGTTAATCTGGTCTTGGAGCCAATCCTTAAACACATAGCACCGTTGGATGGTGTGCCCCAGGGCACGATGGTAGGGCAGTAGCGGGGGTTATTCGTAAGATGTGCCTCCTCTGGCTTCCAACACTCAGGCAGTCGCACAATTCTCTGCTCCAGGGCGCTCCGGAAATAACCGGGGACCTGATCCTCGTGGAATGAGTAAGTCAGGTGTCACGGGCCCCTGGGAGCGTGGTCTTGACGAGGGGCTGGAGGGGCCGGCCGAGGAGGTGGACCCTGATTATCTCGCCTGGGTTGCGGCGGTACATTACGCGGAGGGGCCGGCCGGTTCTGAGGCTGCCGCTGCTGGGCCGGGAACTGAGCCCGTGGAGGCGGGTTCCTGTGAGGCTGTGGAGCTAGCCTCACCAGCAGCAGCTCCAATGGCCTGGGGGCCTCTATCTGGGCAACAGCAGCGGGCTCAGCCCTGCTGACTCTCCTTGCAGGAATCATAGGAGGCAGCGGGTGTGCCTGGCTGGCCTGTTGCAGGGCTTCCTCAAGACGTTGAGCTTTGTCTGAGAAGTCCCTGAACCCTCCGGGGTAATTTTGAGTGATCAGGGAAGGGACCAGCTCGGTCTTAACGTTCCCGACGCACATTGTCAGCAACTGCTCCTGAGTCAATGGCATGTCAAGGGAATACGTGAGACCCTTCCATCGGGCGACGAAGTCCGCGACTCGCTCATCAGGCCTCTGCTTGCACTTGAAGAGGTCTGCGATACTTGTCTTCCGGGTCGTGGAACTGAACTGGTAGAGGAACTGTCTACGGAGGTCCTCCCTGCTGGTTACCGACCCGACGGGGAGCTGGCTGTACCAGACAAATGCTGGCCCTTCCAGTGTCTGAACAAAGCAGCGAAGCTTAGCGGCCTCTTGCTGCGCCGGAGTCCCCAACATAGGCCCGCACCTCGAGTTGAAGTGGGCTAAATGCTGTGGCGGATCTCCAGTCCCGTTGAAGGGAGCGAAAGTGGGATTCCCGAATCCCGGAGGCGCCGGCATGTCATCCACCCATGCTGGGTAGGGCTTGCCGTCCGGTGGGATCGCCACCTGCCGAGTCTCCAAGGCCTCCAAGCGGGCAATGAGTGCCGCCATCGGATCGTCCGGACATGGGTTCCAGTCCTGGCGAGGATCTCTAACCATGAGCGCATTGCATGGCCCTTCAATCGGGTCGTCGACCGGGTCGTCGAACTCGGCAGCTCGTGGGATGGCGGGCGGAGCGGCCCTTGGGGCAGCGGAAGGAATCCGAGCGGGATCTCTCAGGTAGTCACGCCGCTCGGGAGGGTGTGGCGAAACATACCGCGCCCTCTTGCCATAGGCAATGGCCTCTCTCCTGTCGGCGAACACGGCGTAATCACGGTTGCCCGGGAGAGTCTCATAGAGGAGCGGTTGTTCCGGTCCCTGCTGTCCTGGCCTGGGATCACCGTAGTCAGGCCGCCGTTCTGCAGCGCGCTCGGCGAGGAGCTGGTCAACCAGCTTCTTCTGTTCGGCGAGCTGCTGACGTAGCGTAGCCTTCTCGGGATCCTCCTCTGCCCTCTGCATGGAGGCAGATGGGTCGGCGGGCTTTATAGCCTCACTGTGCTCTTTTCCTTTGCTGACGTTTCGGCTTAACGTCAGTGCTTCAGTGGGTGCGGGGAGCCCCAGGAGGTTCCTCTGATGACGAGTAACTCTCACCGATGGATCTGACGACGGCTTGTCTTCGGGGGGGAAGCCCCCGTCGAGAAGTTCCAAGTCGTTCCCCTCTCCCGACAGGTCAGCCATATTGACTGTTTCTGTCCCTGGGGATATACCCTCAGGGCCACCCAGCGAATCGGGCTGTCGGCGAATCACACTGAAGCGTAGGGCAGCGTACTGCCCCCATCCACGGATATACACGTGGGGAGTGGCTTCCTCGATAACTTTTCGGAGTACTTGAAAACACTCAACGCATCGTTGTTGGAGGGCCTCGTGGTGCCCAAATGACCCGGGGTGCCGAACCGCGGGGAGCATGGCCAGGTCAATTTGATGGCACTGCTCACCAATATCCTCCAGGTGCGCTTGACTCCCGGGGTATGGCATTTGTAGGCGGTGAAGACAGGAGCGAGTCTCCCGGAGAGTTCGGCGGAAGCATTCGAACTCATCCGGGGTGAGCGATTCGGGTGCATCAAAGCCCGGTCCTGCGACTGGCCAAAACTTCTCAGGGAAGTGGCCCTCTGCAAGGACGGTCCAGAAGCTCCACGACTCAAACTCGGGACCCAGATCTCCTTGGTCCTCTTCAATGGATGGGAACGGACGGGGAATCGGCAGTGGTGCCGAGGCGGGCCGCCGGGCTGACGGGCTGGCCGGCGGTGAATACGGCGAACAGGCCGATTGGCCTCCATATCCCGGGCCGCCCTCTGAGGGTGGCGGTGCCCTGGCTACCACATCACGATAGGACAGGCCGGCGAGCGAACATCCTGCCGTAGCATCGGTGCTCGCCGAGGGTGCACCAGATCGTGGTTCGACCGTCGGTCCCCAGAAAAAGTCTCCGGTTTCTCCGACTGAGACGGAAGGCACTTCCAGAGGGGCCGGTACCAACCGCAAGCTTGATCCTTGGGGGTCTACCAGGCCCTTGTTACTCCGGATATACCTTCGGAGAGAAGCGGGGATCAGATCGATCTCGCTCTCGGGGAGCACGAGGCTGACGTGCCGCATTCCTACCCCTGCCCTTGACTGGCGGGATTGGGGAAGGGGCTCTGTCGCCGAATCGTACTCCGCCTCTGAGTCAGAGAAGCAAACCGGTCGGATCTCTGTCCGGAATTCCGTAACATTCTTTCCTCGGCATCGACGCCTTGCCTTCCTGCCCCTGGGTGGTTCTTCGGGGCAGGGCTGATCTCTGTCCTGGCGTCCTCCGGCCGCACTGGTGCTGGGGCCAAGAGGACTGGGAACCAAGGTGCGAGGGGCACCGGGACAGATATCAAAGGGGACGCGGGGAGAGATGATTCCGGGCAGGACTCCGGGCCGGGATCGGAAGGTGGGATGACCCATGCCTCCTGGATCGGCCACACAAAGTAGATCCTGCCGGTGAATAGCGCTACCGCGAGGTGGTCCGCGGTGGCTACTGCCAGTGCCAGCAACCGGGAGAGTCGACCCAACCTGCTTTTGGGGCGGTCGGGGCCTCGATCCAGGTCGGGCATAGGAGTTCCCCTGCTCAGGATGCGCAGAGGCCTGGCGACTGGAGCCAGCAGTGGCTTGGGCCAATGCGGCCGCTGTTGCTAGAGCCCCAAGGTGGGCATCCTCTTCCGCTCGTGCCCGACGTTGGCTTCGAGACAAACGAGTCGGGATGAGCGGCGCGGGCAGGCGGAGAGTCCGCTCTTCGACTTGAGAGGCTTGGCGGCGGTGTCTTCGTGGCCTGGCGGGAGCCCTTACCGTGGATCCCTGGAGCGAATCCCGGATAGGGTGATCCCGGACATCTTCCACCTCATCCGCATAGGGAAGGGAACTGTCAGAGCGCTCCGGGGATAAACTCCCGAAGCGATTGGACGTTGAGGTAGGCAGCGGTGCCTCCCTGCGCGGCCCTCGGGGACGGCGGTGGTGGCGAGGTGCAGCCTCCTCAAGGTCTAGGCGAGCCATGTCCCGGGTGGGGATGACTCCCTCTTCCTCATATCTCCGCACCAGGGTGTTGATCACCCTTCTCTGGATGACCTCCGAGGGGGAGAGAGGGCGTGGTCGTCCCGCAATTGCGGCTGCTGGGACGGCTGTGGAACGGGCGGGACCGCGCGGAGTAGCCGCGTCGGTGTTTCCCCTACCCCTGCGCCAGTGGGAGGGTGGCGATCGGGCACTGGATCGGGCGACCTGATTTCTGAAAGCAGGGGGAAGAACCCATTAACACTGACAGGAAAAAGGAATCGACAACCGACCATTAGCGCCACGACGCCTTCCGTGGGGGGAACCCAGGCCCTCGACGTTGCGAGACGGAGTGCCCGATGTCCCTTCCCCAGCCCCTGGCGGGTAAGACTGAATGCTTGGCCGGGCAACACGCCGGTCTTCCAACACCTCTGAAAGCCATCGGTCTTCATATCGAGGAGAAGAGATTCACGTCGGGTTCACCATTTTTCTGTTTCGGTGCGGATGTGCGTCGGGTTACGCTGTTCCGCCAGGACGCGTTCGCGCGTGCACCCGTCAACCCGAGGGGATGGGCGCGCGGCTTGTGGTCCCGCAGTCCCGCTTTCCAAGGGCGGGCGGCATTCGTCCCTTATTCAGGGGCGTCTGCTCCTTGATCGAAACCGGGATGATGGGATGTCGGCTCCTCCTTCCTTGGACGTCTCCTCGGAACTCGTCGCCTAATCAGGGTCTCCCTCATAGACTTAAGAATGTTCGTGAATCTCGTTCCCGGCGCCATATCTTCATGGACACCGGTTAATTACGCTGCTTCCGCCCGGACGCTCCAAGGAGTCTGGGCGGGGCAGCAACCTGCGGTGAGAAGGCCGGGTGGCTCTAGGTGCTGGGGGCGTGTCGTAACACTGCGGCTCTGCACGTCTGTCTTCCGTCCCTAATAGGGCTTCTCGAAGGCATGATGGCCTGAGGCATCCCGCGCGGGGTGCGGGGAACTGTGTCCCCTGAGGTTTTCCTCAGCTTCCCATGTTTAACACGGGGTATGCCGCGAGTTTAACGTCCAGCGGGGACGGCATCGGACTGATCAACACGAAAAGTGGATCAGATGACAGAACCCCTTGCGGGGAACCTCCGACGCTGGGGCCAGCGCATGGGCGGCTTCCCAAGTGATATGGGGTGGAGTGAAGTGGCATGACCCCACCGGGATGTGGCGGCCCGGGTAAGGATCAGGATGGATGATGGAGTGAAGAGCTTGGACCCCGTAGAGGCTTCCTACGTACTGCGCGTTAGCACGGATCAAAGTCAACGTAGTTCGGGTATACAGTTTAACGTCATGCTGGACGTCGGCAAGCCGACTCACGAAGGGGTCGAGGCCGCCGGGCGGAGGATTGAACCGAACCACCTCGCACAGAGGGGGATGGAACGGCCGGGTGGATCACAGTTTCACGTCATGCTGGACGATAAATGGAAAAAGGGGCTGTGGGGAGGCACAGTGGAGATACACACGGGCAGTCTCCCACAGGGGCGGATTCATAAGTGAATCGACGCAAGCGTGAACCCTGGAGGGGTCCACTGATGGACGAACCGACGTGAATACGACCGGGACGACCAGGTGGCGGGCTTGGACCTCAAGAAGGCTTCCTACGTACCCTGTTTAGAAGACAGGGATCAAAGTCCACGTAGTTCATTCTGTCAGGACTTACGCACTTGAGGCAGCCCAGATGCGGCAAAACTCAGTTGGAAGGGACTTTGGACCGAAAGCGGAAGACACCTCGATCCCAGTCACACCCTCTACTGGCTTCGGCAGTGGGGAGGCGCAATGGAGATACACATGTGCAGCCTCCCACGAGAAACTAGGGGTTTGTAATACCCTGCCCCCGTAGGGAAAAGCCACTCCCATTAAATCGTCCCAAAAGCGGGACAATCCCGACATCCCTGCAGAGACGAGCGGGTGGGGGCCACGTCCAAACCGGGGGAGACCCTGCGTGCAGAGCACGGGATCAGATGATGTGGACGGTTTAGCGTCTTGCCAGACGAAGTACAGTTTAACGTCGTGTGTTGAGGACGAAGCGGACGGTTTAACGTCTTGCCGGACGAAGTACAGTTTAACGTCGTGTGTTGAGGACGAAACACTTGGCAGTTTAACGTCTTGCAGCGCGGACGATGGGGGCTAGGCAGTTTAGCGTCGTGCAGCTTGGACGGATGTGCAGTTTAACGTCATGCTGGACGTATGGGCAGTTTAATGTCATGCGGGACGAATGCGTAGTTTAACGTCATGCTGGACATATATGCTGTTTAACGTCATGCTGGACATTGTGCAGTTTAACGTCATGCAGGACGAATATGCAGTTTAACGTCATGCTGGACGAATGATTGCCGCCGATGGGTCTGTGTCACTTCGCACGAGCCTGGAAGGCTGCACGGGAAGACAGCGCACGGTTCGGGCACCCAGGATGAGGATCATCGGGCGCCACGCAGGCGGGTACCCTCAGGCGGTCAAGGGAGGCGACCCTGGCGGATTGCGCGCAAAAGAGGAGCTTTGCGCGCAAAACCGCGGGCCGGCGCGCAAAATGGCGGGCTGGCGCGCAATTGGGCCAGTGCTTCGCGCGCGAAATGATTGGGATTGCGCGCACCGGGCTTCGGGTAGCGCGTGGGGGCAACGGCTCATTCTCCAACGAATGGCCACTTTGAAGATGGGGGGTGCGCGCAATCGGGTTGGATTGCGCGCACCCGGGGGCAATTGCGCGCAAGAGGCTTCTTTTGCGCGCAAAGACCTTCGGGTTTGAAATTTATTCAAAGTAAATGAGCCAAGGGGATTGCGCGCGAAGGCGGACCCCAAGGCTCTATTGCGCGAAAGAAAGGAGGTTACCTGAAGATCGGCATTGCGCGCGGAAGGGGTTGGATTGCGCGAACGAGCGACGCTTCGGATTCTGGCAACCTTCAAAACGTCGGGGGTCGCCTTATATTTATAGGCAACCCCGGGCGCGGAATCCGGTCTCGGGCGCGCAATTCGCTTCGCGGGCGCGGAATCAGGACCCTGCGCGCAAAGGCGCCGCGCAGGCCGCGGGCGCGCAAAATAGCGCGCCGAACCGGCGCATTGCGCGCATCCCGGGAGGATTGCGCGCCGCGGGTCAACTTTGCGCGCGAGCCTCTGAAATTTCGCGCAAGTCCTCCGGGCCCTCCGGAACGTGCCTCTAACTCCAAATATCACTTCGCTTTCCGCATCCGGAGCTTCGTTTGGGAACAACGGACTTTTCCGGCGTCTACAGTTGGTCTGAGGATGAACAACACCAAGTTTTGTATCATGGAAGGCTTTTCGTTCCCTTGATGATGCGCGATGTGTTCCTCAGATAGTTCTATAGTTCACCTCTAGTGGTACATCATGGCATGAAAAAGATGTACTGATCCTTGAGGAACCAGTTTTGGTGGCCTGGGCTGAAGCGTGCGGTTGCGGAGTTTGTGTCTCTTTGTTTAGTCTGCCAGAAGGTGAAGGTCGAACAATGTGTTCCTGGTGGCCTTCTCCATCCATTAGAGATTCCTCAGTGGAAGTGGGAGGACATCTCAATGGACTTTGTTACAGTTTTACCTCGAGCTCCAGGAGGATATGATGCTATTTGGGTGGTAGTTGATCATTTAACAAAATCGTCCCACTTCATAGTGATCAAGGAGTCAAGCTCAGTGGATTTTTTTTCGAGGCAATATCTGGAGGAGGTGGTGAGACTTCATGGAGTCCCTTGGACGATCTTTTCTGATCGAGATCCTCATTTTACCTCCAGAGTGTGGAGAGGTATCCAACATGCTTTTGGTTCTCAACTATGCCTTAGCACTGCTTTTCATCCTCAAACGGATGGTCAGATAGAGCGAACTATCCAGACTCTTGAATACATGTTACGCTCTTGTGTTCATGATTTTGGAGGTTCATGGATGAGGAAATTACCTTTGGTGGAGTTCGCTTAGAATAAAAGTTTTCACTCCACCATCGGTATGGCGCCATTTGAAGCCTTGTATGGATGGCCTTGCTGTTCTCCGTTGTGCTGGACTAGGGTTAGAGAGTCTGCAATTCTCGAACAGTGAATAGTGAAAAATAAAACAGATATGGTACAGGTGATTCGTGATAGGATGAAGACAATGAAAGATCTTCCGAAATATTATGCTGATCAAAGAAGGAGAACCTTAGAGTTTAATGTTGGGGATCATGTGTTTCTGAAGGTGACTCCACGTCGTTGGCAGCGAAGGTTCGGTTGTGGAAGTAATCTTTCTCCCCAGTTTGTTGGGCCTTTCGAGGTGTTAGCTCGTGTTGGAGCCGTGGCATACTGAGTCGCACTTCCCCCTCAGATGAGTCGGTTTCGTGATGTTTTTCATGTATCACAGCTACGTTTTTATCTTCATGACGACTCCCACATCATCGATTGGGGAGAGATCGATGTTGATGATGATGCCACCTTTGAGGAGAAACCTATAGAGATACAAGACCGCAAGGAGAAGGTGTTGTGTGGGTGTTCCATCCCCTTAGTTCGTGTCTTGTGGCAACACGGTGGCATCGAGGAGAGTACCTGGGAACGTGAATCACAGATGAGTGCTCAGTACCCATAGTTGTTTGATGTTTTACTCTTCCCATGTACCATTATAACTTGTGTGGTTGTGGAACATTCATGTTTATGAGATGGAACCCTTTGTTTCTTTGGTGTCTTTCTCTCTATTGAGAGGTATCTTGTGGGGTGGTTGTTTAGACCCTCTTTCATTTTCTCTTTAGGTGGGTTTGGATTCTCGAGGACGAAAATGTTTTGAGAGGTATCTGATGTAATGGCCCGGACCTCTCTGGTCCATTCTTGTGTGAAAAGGTGGTGCTGGAGGTGTTAAGGGAGGTCAAGGTGACTTGGGGGTGCGTTTGGGTGGAATTTCAAGGAATGCAAAAGGGAAATAGCTTTCTCACGGTTGGCGCATGGGTTTCCTAAACTGTGCAGCCAAATCGTGCAAGGTTGGTGTTGGAGGTAGTGGCTAAAGCACGGTTAGCGCGCAGTTTGTCTAACCGTGCAGACTAACCGTGCGAGGAGTGCCTGGCGAGGGAAAAGCTAGCACACGGTTTGTTAAACTGTGTGGACTAACCATGCGGGCACTTAATGTTAGATCCTAAAATTGTGGATTTGGACTTTTTTACCTCTAAATGGTTCTTTTAAGCCTCTAAGTGGCCATAAATTGGGATTACCCTTCCTTGGAGGTAGAAGAACCTCTCCCAAGCATTTTAGAGGCGATATGGAGTCTTCTCTTGGAGAATCGAAGCAGGTTTCTTGAGGTATGTGATCATTCTTGCTTGATTTCATAGATCTACTTAGATCTAGTCCTCCTCTTCTATTAGTTTTTAGATCTACACCTGTTATGGGTAGATCTAAGTGTGTGGACATCGATTAAGATGATATTTGGTCTTGGTTGTGTTAGGATAGGAGATCTATGGAGGATTCGTGGAGAATAGACCCAGTTTCTTGGGCGTTCTTCAAACATTGTGGTTTTCCTCGAAAAACATTGAGGTAGGGGATTCGTGGCTTCTCTAATTGTTTATGTGAAATCATAGATTTAGCATGATTTTTCCTATGGATCACAATGGAATTGACCAAATTAAATACTTGAACTGGATTAAAAAACAATTGGTTTCATCACATGTTGTTTCTTTGTACCGTGATAACGGTTCGCCCCTTGATTGGATAAATAGTGTGATATATAAGCCTTTCTTGTTAGAATTTTGTTCTTGATGAAGTTGATAAAGAACATAAAGCGAGAATTAATTGAAAATTAATTGGCTAATGATAAAGAGGCATGTAATGAATCCGGTTTTTGTTGTTGTGGATGTTGTTCCAAATTGAAGATAATCAAATTGACGATGATGTACATGATTAATTCAGTTGGTTGGGAAACCAAAATATGTTGGTGCTTGTTGTTTGAAGGATAGATGCCTTGTTAAAGTGCTAAGAGACAAAATTGATGTGATGTTTACTTTCCTACAACTTGTGTTATGAAGTGACCCTAGAGGGGTGTTGCAATATGTGGGGGCATGGAGGCCTTGTGGTTGTGGCAGCGGAAGACGCCTAGAGTGATGAGATGCATCGGTTTATATATGTGGGTGTCAAGGAGGACACTAGGGATGATAGAGTGGCGAGATGCATCAATTTATGCATCTGGGTGTCAGGGAGGACACCAGGGATGATGGAATGGGAAGGATGTGATTGTTGGATGCTTGGTGCTTTGTTTGGTTGTTTATCTGCTTTACTTTTCCCCACTACTCCTTGTAGCTGGTCTTGCTTACCCTTCTTCCAAAATAGGCGAAGACACGTGGGGTCTGCCACATGCTTTCCGTGTTTAGCCTCTCAAGGGAGAATGGTTCTACGCTCTAACTATAGGCCGCAAAGACTCGACGGGTAGTACATCTACTCATTGTGTTGATCCCCTTGTGTTTAGTGTCATAGGATGGTTTTCAAGAATGCATGGGAATATGGGAAAGTAATTCTGTAATGAATGTTTGAATAAATGATGTTAACCCATGGGTTTGGAGTTTTATGGAACTTAATGATGAGGTTGAGAACTTTTGAGGGGACAGTGGTTTTTGGATGTGATGTTAATGGAATTAAATGTGAAATTGTTCATGGTTAATTTTTAAGAATTAATTAATTTATAGTAGAATTGATAAAATGGGAATGAAGTAATCTAATAATGCCCTTTAAATGGTTTTGTTCTTATAGGATACCTAGTCTTAGAAGTGGCAGCCTGGAGTTTGAGAGATGTTAGCAACAGTTTTGTCTGAGACTAGGTTATTCCCAAAGTGTGATAGTGAGTTATAATATATTTTGAACTTTTGTGTTTCTATAAACTAATCTAACCTTTCAGTAAGGGAAACTGACACCACGGCGATTTTGAGCCCCAGGGGGTGTTTTACCCAACATTCTGATGGGAGGGTGAATGGCTGACTACCCCCTTTGACCCCGTTCTCTTCTCTTGGTATAAACTAGTGCCATTAGGCACAACGGTTAGTTTTCCCATTTATGTGTGTAGAGGGCTGTAATGGCTTGTGGTTATTCACACACATATATTCTGGATATAGTATCTTATGGACTACTATAGGTGTAACATGTATAGGCTGTGATGGATTGAGGATCCTTACTCGGTGTATGGGTTGTAATGGCTTGAAGTATAATACCCGACATATGATACACGTTATGTGAGCTGTGGTGGCTCTCGGAAACTACCTCATTACTTTTGGTTGTGAGGATGGTGTGGTGTTTGGCCCAGGTGTCTGCGATCAACCCTTTGTGGTGCACGTGGTGCAGATTGTGGAGCTTAGCCCAGGTGTATACGGGCAAGCCTTTGGAGAGAGATGCACAGGAGGTATGTCGTTGGGGAAAAGCAGAAAACCAGTGGGGGAACTAGTAGCTGGGTACCCTTGATATTTGTTATTATATGATATATTCTTGTATGTGTTACTTGGTGAGAGTAGCCATGGTGAGGTTGGGAACATAGTATACCTCTTTAGGTGACGAGTTAGTTTTACTTGTTGTTTAATGTGATTTAGAATGATTTCTTTACTTTTGCATGAGAGGCCTCAGGGATGATCCTATTTAGTATTCTATTATACTCACCCTACGCATATATAAACTGTTTTTCAGGTCACTTGGAGAAGGTTGGAGATCATGCTGGTTTCTACGAGCTTGGGGTTGCAGGAGCTGTTTGAGCTTGTGGTTGCTGCTGTTTTTTACTTTCTTTTGGGTACTCATAGTTTTCCCTTTCAGTTGTATTACTTTTTCATGTCATTTCATATATTTTCTTGGGTTTCTTTTATATTTCAGTTATGAGTTATAGTTGTTTGGTGTCTATATTTTCTCTCCCTTCCGCATGTGTTCTCTTAGAGGGTAATGCTTCTAATTTTTGTGTTTATTATACCCTCAGTGCTAGTCTCCAACCCGGGGCCTACTGGAGGCGGGACTCGGGGGTCATTATCTCCCTTCTCACATTACCGGCCCCGGAGTGTACACTTTGTGCAGAGGGGGTCGTGATAGTTATTATCCCACTCACAAATTGATTCATTTTATCCTCAGAAAAATAACAAGAAATGGTATGAGTGTGAACATGTTCTCCTAGCACTAACCCAATAAAATATATGGCATATCATTAATTTATAGAATTATAAGATATTGGTATGTCTCCCTTGAAGTGACCCGAAATTTGAAACATTTCTTCTGTGATTTAAAATAATTACTCTAATCAAAATCATCAGAATATAGTAATGGAATGGTTGAAAAAATAAAAAAAATAGATTTTTTACCTCAGTTATTCATCAATCTAGATGACTACCACTTGTTCTTCTTCAATCACAATAACATCATGGTGTTGTAGACTAGTATCCTCAATCTCTTAAGACTCAATTGATAATAATCAAATAATAACTAGGTTGTTTATTTTCCTTCATATTTTTATCATTGAAAAACAATTTATTATATAAAAAACAATTTTTTATTATTAATAATACACAAATGGTGAAACTTAATCTCCATAGAGGTGAAAGTTTAATTTGGTAGCACGGTGTCAACTTATTTTATCCATGTACATTTAAAAACACCTTTTGAATGGAATGTCAAATATCAATTTATATTTATGAAGTCATGTGTATTAATTATACATAGAATCTCAACAATATATCATTCATATATAATGTGAAGATTTCATAGAATAACTCAACCATACCACAATTTATGAATAATATATTTCAGGTTTTCATAAATCATATATGTGGTATGCATGAGTTAATTTATTTATTTCATGAATTTCTACAATTTATTTCAGTCTAATATCTGATTATATATCTCTAATTCATGTAATAAAATAAGTGTTGTCTTAGATACATAACATAATCTTGGATGAGTTAATGGAACTTTAATATATCATTTTCTTTATTTAACAGTGTGATTACACTCAGAAAAAATATCTTCTTTATGTAACCCTGAATATTTCATCAAATAAGAAAGAGTACAAGGATCCTTATCTCCAAAAATGAGTGCACATAACACGTTCCTCATGTAGTTGAGTTTCTTATGGAATAACTTTTTAGTAATTATAACATATAAATCTTCCTCTCTAAAGTCAAGTGTCTTGTGGTTATATTATTTTAATTGGTTGAAAATGGATTTCAATTTGAGAATTAACAGAAGTTATTAGTCTTAGGTGAACTCTTTTTATATGAAAACTAAACCACCTATCCCCCAAGAATCATTATACCTTAGATCACCTAAATAAATTCTCATTAAATTAATATTTTCACATCACCAAATCATTTAGTATTTCAAATTTCTCAAATAACTCAATATATTAAAATATTTTGAATGATTCCTACATGACCCTGAAAAATATTTTGTCACTTATTATAGTAGATCACAATATTATTTCCAAATGAAGAACTAATGCGAATGTAAGAAGATCACATGAACCATCTATTTTAATTTTAACTTCCTCATACTTTTGTATTTTGATATAACTCAGTGATGGATCATAAGGAATTTGATCCTATTTTTCGGCATGTATAAGCATGAAAAGTGTATCATGATAGTGTATCAATCCAAATAATAGGATTTTCTAGTCTTTTTTCAATCAACATAAAACATTCATGGGGTATATCTTGATCATTGATGGACATAAAATATCAATTATAATAGTCAATACATGATTCATGGAGAGGAAAAGACAATGAAAACATGGACAGTAAAGCAGCATTAGATCTCTAATGGTAAAATGGAAATTGTTATATACATATAATTTTATATAGATGAATAAAATATTATTTTAGGCTAATCCACAGTAGATATATATTTGATTTAGAACTTCCATAAATTACATATTTTTACTTTACCATCTAATGAAATAAATGGGGTCGTCACCCGGAACAGCATCACACACTCACTCACCGTAGGTCACACCTTGCCGCTACATATTCCCATGATCACCCTATATGTTTCTTCTATGCATGAAATTTACATACTCGTGTGAACCCTTTTGGGATCCATGGGCCCATCAATTCCTTGAGTCCTATATGTGCTCCATGTGGGCACTATTCTCCCCATTTATGTTTTCATGGCTTCCTAGCCATGGGATGTCTCCCACACTATATAGGATATCTTCCATGTGTATTTGAAATATCCCTCAATAGTTTCCAAAGGTTAGTATATATTTTCCAGGGATCACCATAAATAATACCTAGTAAAAAAATATTCATGATATTATTCTTCACAAATTATTTATGCTCATATTCAAATATTAGTCATGAAAAAAATTAATGATATTTTCTCAATCTTGATAAAAACATCAATCAACTTCCTTAAACATGATCCAAACAATAATAACCATTGTATGGACAATATTTTTAGCACCATGATATTTTATGATAAATTTTCTTTTATATTAATTTATTTTTTTAGATTACTTGTGAAACAAAAAACCCTGAGTCTAAATGAACTATAACATTATATAACCTTATAAAATAGTTGTTAAATTGATGGTATTATTATGAAAAAAAATTAAAAATATCTATATTTTTTTACAAATAAAATATATTTTTAGTAATGACATTATATTCTTAAAAAAAACTTATTCCTTAAAATAGTAGTTATTGATTTTTTAAATTGAATAATATAAAAATATTATCATAATATTTGAAAATATTTTTCAATAAATTTATTTTATTTCTAAAATAAAATAAAATAAAAATTATATATAACTTTTTGGATTGTTTTTGGAAAATATTGGTTTTTTGATGTTTGTTAAAAAATAATGATATTCATTAAAAATTGTCTCTTATTTTAGATAATTAAAATTATGGATTTTATTTCAAATGGTAATTAAAGTAAAATATATAAAATTATATTATTATTTTTCAATATTAGGCCATATTAATCAATTATATGTTTAATTTTTATATAAAAACCTTTTATACTAGAAAAAATATTTTCATTACAAAAAAACATTTTTTCATGTTTACGTGTTTAAATTTATATGAGACTCTACAACTTATCTATATTTAATTTTACTAAATTTTTTCCATATTTTAAATCATCATAATTAGTATTATTGAAAAAGGTTAAATTAATTTTTGACATATTTAATAAAAAACAAAAAATGGTTATGGTATTTAATCTTAATATAGATTTTTGAAGAGTTCAAATAATGATATAAGGGTTAAAATGAAATAAAAACATATATAAATAATATTTTCATAACTTATTGTTTCATAATATAATCTATAATTTTGGAAGGGTCAATTATAGTTACATATTGCATGAATAAGACATAAATATATTTTATTTGTTTTAAAAATTACAACATTTAATCTCCACAAATTATAAAGGAACAACCACTCTCCTCTCCCATAAACACATAAATAATAATTTGGTTCAGATAATACCACAAAAAATCACTTCTTTATGCCCCTGAAAAAGATCTAGTTTCCTCTTTTTGATCAACAAACCATCCTAGGAATTTGTTACATATAAATGTAATGCGTAACGCCTCAACCCCAGTTACCCAGAGTCGGTGCATTATTACATGACATTGGCATGATCATAAGAAATATAAAATATCGAAAGACCGATTGGTTTAGTAGCCTTGAAAACACTAGATATATTCATAAGGTTTAAATTACATCATAAAATGAAAACTACAACAACATAGTCTCCATAGTCCACACTCTTATCCCCTTACACTATCCCTGCAGGTCATTCATAAATTACTTGTTCACATCCTGGGAAAAATAAAACATGGAAAAGGGGTGAGCTAAAATGCCCAGTAAGGATAACAATATAGCAGAAACTTTAATAAATAAAAATAAACATTTAAGGCAATGTATAACTAAAACAAAATCCTTTTAAACTTGCACTTAAACATAGTATGGAAAAAGTAAAATGAAATAATTCCATTTACATATTCACATGGATATTCTACTAATCGAATAATCACATGCAATATCAATAACCACTTTCATAATGATGGAATGCATAATGCCAGACTATCATAACCACATAACCAAGGCCTCGTGCTAAGACTAAAAATAAGATTTTTCCAAGGCCTTGTGCCAAGACACTAGTTTGTCTAATGAGACCTACCGATTCATCTAGGAGCTATAGTGGGCTCCACCCGTCACTTACAATGTCCAATGCATTCCCATATGAAAATATTTAAACATAACATAAACATTCGTATTAAAACTAGCATACAAAATGTCAATACTTTCTCCATAAACCATGACGGGTATAAAAATAACACATCCACAGTAAAACATATCACAAAAACTTCAATACAATGAAAAAGTTTTGTATCATAATAAATCAACATCAAATAAGCTTAAAATCCATCAAAGGATGTTAACATAGATGAAAATAAAAACTATTTGAGAGAAATATCTCTTTTCTCAAAATCATTGAAAAGTCCCACATTTGTAAAGGAAGTAATTTAAAAGAGATTTTTGAATCAAAGTGTCCCATACCACATTGAAACTTTTGAAAAGAAATATCATTTCAAAACATTCATTTCCATATAAATAAATCCATAAAATCATTTCGAAAACATGGACATTAATTAAAAAGATTTAGAAAGATAAATCTTTAAAACAATTAAAATTATGATCTTGAAAAAGAGTACCTTTCACAAATTTTTAAAATATTCATTTTGAAATAATTTAAAAGTCACATAATTATAAAATAAAACATTTACTTTGAAAATATTCTTATAAGCTTCTAAGGGATGCTTTGACGATTTTATAACAGTTGTAAATAGCTGCACCCGCTGTATAAGTTAAAAAAGGCATTCTGACTTTAAATTTGTCGAAAAGGTTAAAAGTGCCTTGTTTGGAAAACGACGGAAAGATTCCTTTCAAAACACATAAGGGTATAAATGACTTTGACCCATTTTCTAGTAAAAAGTAAAAATGTTTTTAAGTACATTTTTTAGGAATGTGGATGTGGATGATAAAGAGATCCCAGTAGATAATTGTATATAAACAACCTCGGATAATGAAGAGATTGTGAAATAAACCCTTACCTTGTACTTTTCCTTGGTTGAGGGTAGGTTAACCTCCTTTATAATGGTGAAATAATTGTTATTAAATTTTACAAGAATCATATATATTAATATGATATCATATATAATCTTTTAACATTGCTTTGTTAATAAAATCTTAGTATTATCGTCGTTTTGGGTGCTAACTTACTCGTTTTCTTTTATATGTTTTGTTACGTAAGACATGTTTGTCATGGATAGGTTGTATCTTATTCATATAAAGAATGATATCAAGTACTTAAACATTATTTTTAAATCATAAAATGATAATTATACTTGAATGGATACGATGGAGAATGAATCTCATCGCGGTCGAGGAGGCGGTAGTTCGTACGTACGCGCGAGCGACAATATCATTCTTTTGATATTAAAATAATATATAATTGGATAGTATATCATATATAAAGAATAATTATCATGTTATTTTTATTATTTACATGAGTTACACATCATTATTATACCCATCCAAATAATAATATATTGAATAACAATTACACCACAATGTGGAGACGGTAAGTCGTACGTACGCACGTATGGTGACATGTTATTCAAAGGGTGGATAGAATACTGAATATAGTTGTACCATATTTATAATAACCTCACAGTGTATATAATATACTGGAGTTATTATTTTAGAATGGTAATAACAAAGAAAGAATAAGTGGAAGAAGAAATGAATTTGAAAAAGGGTGGTGAAAACATTACCTCTTCTTCGGGTTCTTCCTTTTGATTTGATCAAAAGGGATCCTTAGGTTGGCTTTCTGATCAAAATAAGGCCTATAGGTTGTATTGAGGGAAGTTTAGAGAGTATGTGGGAAGATTTTGGCAGAACCAAAAGACTTTGAAGGTGTGAATAAATGAGAAGGAGGAGTGCCCTTTTATAAGAGGAGTGAGAGGCACCTTTGGAAAAGCTAGAAATATCAATTTATAATAAATTCATATTCGGTTTCTAATGGCTCCAAAGTTTATTATTCAAAGGCTAAGCTGGGGATAGGTCTAAAACCATTCAACCAACAGAATTGAGATAGTTTTGGGTCATTATATTAACCTTATCTTTTTGTTTTAACTCTTAGTTAATTAGTTTGACATTTACCATGTCACTTTGTATTTTTATATTATATAGTTAATAAAATTACTATATACATCCAAGCGACCCCCAAGTGGTATGTTGATGATACATATGACATGATATAAGTCTCTTGGACGAACCTAATATTTTGAAGAATTTAAGATCAATTAATAATATAATATTTGTTTTAAAAACTCTTTTATGTCAATTTTGACACTATTCAATAGTTGATTTTTGTGAAACTCATAATAGAATTATTACTTCTAAAAAAGTCAATTAAATCAATCCTAATATGTCATATTATCCTAGAAAATTATTGTAATTCATTAAAAGTCTCAAATTATATTTATTTGGGTATTTATAATATCAATTATTTTAATTTTTCACTATTATGGTAATTACTGCATCATCATTGTGTCATAAATAAATTAAATTATTTAATGTATAAAAATTATAAATAAAATATAATTATGTAGGAAATCTTATTATATTTCTAATGAATATTTATAATCGAATTTATCTTATGTATAACCCTATATTAAAAATGTTTTGGTAAATAAACATTGATTTTAACTCTTTTAACTCTTATTTGAATTAAATAATAATAAATGTGCTAATCTAATCCATGTGGACCTAAATGATAATATTTTATTCCTAAGGTAGTTTTTGGTCGAGATACACTTGTCCAATAGAATTATAACATGTGTTAGGGTAATATTAATATCATTTTTACCCTTAATTACCCTATTTACTTTTAATCGTGGTAAATAAAAGTAAAAAGTTACTATTCACCAAAAAAATATTTTCATCTCATTGAACCACATTTTACTTCTTGATATTAACCGTGTCTCTCGGATTTTTGAAATTCTAATCACAGAAGCGGTAAAATTAAGTTTAATGAAGAATTCAGTTTTTTAACTACCACTTAGTAGTTTCACTATTCATCAAAAATTGAAGTTTTTCAGAATAATGCGAAAATTTCACCCTAAGCTATAATTGATATTCAGAATTCAAAAATGATGTCTATTTTAAAAAATTCCAAACATATAAGTTGCATTAATTAATTTTATAATTAATTCCCGCTGTCACAATAAATAGCATGTTTTTAAGAAATAATATATATCAAAAGATTGACAATTGTTTAGGTCCAATTTGAAAGTGAAATTAATTCTAATGAACACCATTGGATAAAATAGTAAAAATATATTATAATTATACATTAAAACCACTAAATAATATAATTTATTACTATAAATTATTTTGATTAAAAAAGTTGTTTTTATGTATTTTTCACTATTCATAAAAATTGGAAGTTCTCAGAAAAATACCAAAAATTCATCTTAGGATAATTTCGATATTAAGAAACCAAAAATGAAGTCCATTTTGAAATATAAAATATATATAATTTCAAAAAGTAGGTATTACTATACATAATGGCTAGTTTTATTGGTTGTGGTGTGTTAGAACTCGATGTTGCGTACAACACATGCTATCGTATTATTCAAAGAGAAGTGTACCGTAGAAGCTTGGGGTGTTACATTCTCCCCTCCTTCAATAAATTGCATCCTCGCAATTTGAAATTATTCTTTGAAAATAAAAGGTTGAAAATAGAAAATATCTTTGTGGGAAAACCCACATCGGAACTTGGGTTACTAAAAGTTAGTCTTAATATGAGGAAAAGAGAAATGAAAGGGTCACCACCAAATTATGATCTCAATTAGGAGAAAATTGGTGGCAATTAGAGACATATAATTGGAGGAAAATGTAAATATTTATAGGTAGTGATTGAGGTCATCAATCACAAACAAGTGTAAAATTGAGGTCCTTAAATTCATCAATATGTGATGATTTGAAATACCATCAGTTCAACAAAAAATAGGGTATTAGGATAACACATTTTTTCTTTTAGGATTCCTTAAATAAAGCATAAGAATTAATTTCTTCATAGAATAATAGAAAAAGAAAAATGTATTCTTGATAAGTAGATTTCCATCCTTTAACTAATTTCTACCATAGACTCATCTTTCACTCTAAAAGATAATAGAACTTAAAAATAATATTCTATTTATCCTATTTGTATAGGTTTAAAAAAATGAATTTATAATTCATCTAGAAGAACCATTAAAAACGACATTATTTCATCCAGGACATCACATGGGTCAGTGGTAGGTGATACACCCTTCTCGCCCTTCGGTTGTGGGTTCAAGTCTCGCGGCCTTGCCGGACATGACGGGTTTTCGCCCGACCTCTGGGTTGTCCTTTTATGGCAATCCAAAGTAATCCAAACTAGAACTATCCAAAATACTTCAGTCCAAAATTTATAAGGAAGGTAAACACAATAAAGATCATTTTTTCCACATAATAACATGTGAACACCTTCATCATGTATTCTTTTAAAACACTGCAACATCCTGAATTACCATAAAACCTTATTGATTACATTCATGATCCCTCATTCCTTAAAGAATACTAGATATACTCCTTCAATCCAAAAATGTTTTAAACCCCAACAATGATGGAATATACAAATCATTAATCAGTTTCAAGCTAGTCAAGAATATAAAATATAATTTATCCAAATCAATCATGTATTATTCCAAAATCACTACCTCGGTATCAGAACTATATTATGGTCTGTCATTCTCTCAACCATATATTTTCAAAAAATTTATCCTGTTATTGAGTCACTTTTCATTGTTCCACACAATCTCAAGTCCTTAATGAAATAGTACTACAATACAATCCTTATATACTCCATAATTATTATAACAAGTACATTGTTGATACAACACTCAAATGATATAATCAACATAGGAACTCTAATCATTCCTCTTCATCTGTGGTAGTATCATAACTTGATTGTTATCCAATAGCATCATTTGCGACATAGTCTGATGACTGGGACATAGGTTCGCGTAGTGTCCAAACTCCTTGTAAATGAAGCATTGTACATTTGAAACCATTTTCTTACCCTTTCAGTCACGTACTTTGTGCCCTTTTCCTCCACACTTATAACAAACTACCATTCCTTTCAGGCAAGTTCCAGGGTGTTTCTTCCCACAGTTATCACATATGGGAAAATTCTTCTTTTCCCTCTTCCCTTTATCCATCTTTCTCTCTTCCATCCTTTTCTTCTCTTGCTTCCATTCAAAGCCATAGGACTCAGTAAACTCTTTACTTATCTTGTCAACACATGATATTATTTATTTATATGATGATAATACATGGGAGACTATTTCTCTTATAAATTCTGGCTTAAGAACATAAAAGATATGATCCTTCTTTCTCTTTTATCATGTGCATTGCTGGAGTTCTCATTCCTTCTACTGGGTGCCATTTCTAAAAAATGGCATAAACTAGATCAGTTTATGAATCAAAATACATAATCCCATACTTACAAAACACTTAACATAAATTGAACTATTTATGGATATAATCCATAATCAAAAGAATGTTTTCTTTGAGTAATTATATACTCATAAACCCTTCATAATGATTTGTAATGAAAATGAGAGTTATCCTAAGCATATCCCCCGGGAGTGTAGTAACCAAGAGTGCAGCAAGGCCTGTTTCCTTGCACTAGTTCACGTTCGAGTCTAGCTCAAAGCGGTGTTTTCGGGTTTTACCCCTAGGTACATCTGTGCCAAAGCCGCCTCTACCTGTTTGTGTCCAGACACGGATATATTGCTCAGAAAACTCACAAAATATCTACAACACCAAAATTCTAGGAAGTTCTTCTATATTAATCCTCAAATTCCATCTTAAATCTATGTGCTCTAATCAGAGATTATCTAAATCTAGCTTCCATGATTTGTACTAAACTTCCTCTGATACCAACTGTAACGCCCCAACCCTAGTTACCAAGAGTCGGTGCATTATTACATGACATTTCCATGATCACAAGAAATATCAAATCTCGAAATACCGATTGGTGTAGTAGCCTTGGAAATTCTAGATATATTCATTAGGTTTACATTACATCATAAAATGAAAACTAAAACAACATAATCTCCATAGTCCACACTCTTATCCCCTCACACTATCCCTGCAGGTCATTTATAAATTAATTCTTCACATCCTAGGAAAAACAAAACACAGAAAAGGGGTGAGTTCAAATGCCTAGTAAGGATAAAAATATAGCGGAAACTTTAATAAATAAGAATAAACATTTAAGGCAATGTATAACTAAAACAAAATCCTTTTAAACTAGAACTTCAACATAGTATGGAAAAAGTAAAATGAAATAATTTCATTTACTTATTCACATGGATATTATACTAATCGAATAATCACATGAAATATCAATAACCACTTTCATAATGATGGAATGCATAATTCCATACTATCATAACCACATAGCCAAGGCCTCGTGCCAAGACTACAAATAAGATTTTGCCAAGGCCTTGTGCGAAGACACTAGTTTGTCTCATGAGACCTACCGATGCATTGAGGAGCTATAGAGGGCTACACCCGTCACTTACTAAGTCCAATGCATTCCCATATGAAAAGGTTTAAACATAACATAAACATTCGTATTAAAACTAGCATACGAAATGTCAATACTTTCCCCATAAACCATGAATGGTATAAAAATAACACATTCATAGTACAACATATCACAAAAACATAAATACAATACAAAAGTTTTGTATCATAATAAATCAACTTCAAATAAGCTTAAAATCCATCAAAGGATGTTGACATAAATGAAAATAAAAACTATTTGAGAGAAATATCTCTTTTCTCAAAATCATTGAAAAGTCACACATTTGTAAAGGAAGTAATTTAAAAGAAATTTTTGAATCAAAGTGTCCCATACCACTTTGAAACTTTTGAAAAGAAATATCATTTCAAAACATTCATGTCCATATAAATAAACCCTTAAAATAATTTTCAAAACATGGACATTAATTAAAAATATTTAGAAAGATAAATCATTAAAACATTTAAAATTATGATCTTGATAAAGAGTACCTTTCACAAATTATTAAAATATTCATTTTGAAATCATTTAAAAGTCACATAATTATAAAATAAAAAATTTACTTTGAAAATATTCTTATAAGCTTCTAAGGTAAGCTTTGACGATTTTATAACGGCGGTAAATAGCCGCACCCGCCGTATAAGTTAAAAAAGACATTATTACCTTAAATTTGTCGAAAAGGATAAAAGTGCCTTGTTCGGAAAACGATGGAAAGATTCCTTTCAAAACACATAAGTGTATAAATGACTTTAACCCATTGTATAGTAAAAAGTAAAAATGTTTTTAAATACATTTTTAAGGAACATGGATGTGGATGATAAAGAGATCCCAGTAGATAATTGCGTATAAACAACCTCAGATAATGAAGAGATTGTGAAATAAACCCTCACCTTGTACTTTTCCTTGGTTGAGGGTAGGTTAAACTCTTGTATAATGGTGAAATAATTGTTATTAAATTATACAAGAATCATATATATTAATATGATATCATATACGATCTTTTAACATTGCTTTGTTAATAATATCTTAGTATTATCGTCGTTTCGGGTGTTAACTTACTCGTTTTCTTTTATATGTTTTGTTACGTAAGCCATGTTTGTCATGGATAGGTTTTATATTATCCATATCCAGAATGATATCAAGTCCTTAAACATTATTTTTAAATCATCAAATGATAATTATACTTGAATGGATACGATGGAGAATGAATCACATCGTGTTCGTGGAGACGGTAGTCCGTACGTACGCACGAGCAACAATATCATTCTTTTGATATTAAAATAATATATAATTGGATAGTATATCATATATACAGAATAATTATCATTTTATATTTATTATTTACATGAGTTACACATCATTATTATAACCATCCAAATAATAATATATTGAATAACAATTACACCACGACGTGGAGACGGTAAGCCGTACGTACGCACGTATGGTGACATGTTATTCAAAGGGTGGATAGAATACTGAATATGGTTGTACCATATTTATAATAACATCACAGTATATATAATATACTTGAGTTATTATTTTATAATGGTAATAACAAAGAAAGAAGAAGTGGAAGAAGAAATGAATTTGAAAAAGGGAGGTGAAAACATTACCTCTTCTTCGGGTTCTTCCTTTTGATTTGATCAAAAGGGATCCTTTGGTTGGCTTTCTGATCAAAGTAAGGTCTCTATGTTGTAGTGAGGGAATTTAAGAGAGTATTTGGGCAGAGTTTTTCCGAACCAAAAGGCTTTGAAGGTGTAAAGAAATGAGAAGGAGGAGTTCCCTTTTATAAGAGGAGTGAGGGGAACCTTTGGAAAAGCTAGAAATATTAATTTATAATAAATTCATATTCTGTTTATAATGGCTACAAAGTTTATTATTCAAAGGTTAAGGTGTGGATAGGTCGAAATCCATTCAAAAAATATAATTTATACAAGTTTGGGTCGTTATATTAACCTTATCTTTTTGTTTTGACTCTTAGTTAATTAGTTTGACATTTACCATGTCACTTTGTATTTTTATATTATATAGTTAATAAACGTACTATATACATCAAAGAGACCCCCAAGTGGTCCATTAATGATACACCTATCATGATATAAGTCTCTTGGATGATCCTTATATTTTTAAAAATTTAATATCAATTAATAATATAATATTTGTTTTAAAAACTCTTTTATGTCAATTTTGACACTATTCAATAGTTGATTCTTGTGAAACTCATAACAGAATTATTACTTCAAAAAAAGTCAGTTAAATAATTTTTAATATGTCATATTATCCTAGAAAATTATTTTAATTCATTAAAAGTCTAAAATTATATTTATTTGGGTATTTATAATATCAATTATTTTAATTTTTCACTATTATGGTAATTACTGCATCATCATTGTGTCATAAATAAATTAAATTATTTAATGTCTAAAAATTATAAATAAAATATAATTATGTAGGAAATCTTATTATATTTCTAATTAATATTTAAAATCTAATTTATCTTATGTATTACCCTATATTAAAAATGTTGTAGTAAATAAACTTTGATTTTAACTCTTTTAACTCTTCTTTGAATTAAATAATAATAAATGTCCTAATCTAATCCAAATGGACCTAAATGATAATATTTTATTCATAAGGTTGTTTTTGGTCGAGATGAACTTGTCCAATAGAATTATGACATGTGTTAGGGTAATATTAATATCATTTTTACCCTTAATTACCCTATTTACTTTTAACCGTGGTAAATAAAAGTAAAAAGATACTATTCACCAAAAAAATATTTTCATCTCATTGAACCACATTTTACTTATTGATATTAACTGTGTCTCTCGGATTTTCGAAATTCCAATCACAGAAGCAGTAAAATTAAGTTTTATGAAAAATTCAGTTTTTTAACTACCACTTAGTAGTTTCACTATTCATCAAAAATTGAAGTTTTTCAGAACAGTGACAAAATTTCACCCTAAGATATAATTGATATTCAAAATTTAAAAATGATATTTATTTTAAAAAATTCCAAACATCTAAGTTTCATTAATTAATTTTATAATTAATTCCCGCTGTCACAACAAATAGCGTATTTTTAAGAAACAATATATATCAAAAGATTGACAATTGTTTAGGTCCAATTTCAAAGTTAAATTAATTATAATGAACACCATTGGATAATATAGTAAAAATATATTCTAATTATACTTTAAAACCACTCAATAATATAATTTATCACTATAAATTATTGTTATTAAAAAATTTGTTTTTAAGTATTTTTCACTATTCATAAAAATTGGAAGTTCTCAGAAAAATACCAAAAATTCATCTTAGGATAATTTTGATATTCTAAAACCAAAAATGAAGTCCATTTTGAAATATAAAATAAATATAATTTCAAAAGGTAGGTATTACTATTCATAATGGCTAGTTTGATTGGTTGTGATGTGTTAGAACTCGATGTTGCGTACAATACACGCTATCACATTATTCAAAGAGAAGTGTACCATAGAAGCTTGGGGTGTTACAAAATGTGGTTGTCCGGAAAGAGTTATAGTTCATATCTATGTATTTTAATTTTATATATTCTTTTACCTTAAAAAAATATTAATCCACTATGATGAAATAATATCAACATAACTACCATATTTATTATTATGTCAATGGTGTAACCTATATCCATATCATTTTCTGTATAATTAGAAATGAGACTGTTGATTATGTGTATGGGGGACTCCCTCCATATGAACTGATGTAATTTTTTTCCATCATAGCCGCTCAAGTATGGATATAATTATTAATATATATATATAAGTGTGTGTGTGTGTGTGTGTGATATTTATTATGAAATTATTATTTCGTAAATAAAATATCACATCTACCATAATACCTTTAAATCAGTTGGAAAATGATAATGTTGCGTGTGCATACATGTGGACTGCCACCACCGTGAACAAATTTGGGATACAAGACATTGCCCTATAGTTTTTTTTATTTGGTATATGATTTTATATTTATATTTAAACCCTTATAATATGAAAATTCCATATTCAATTTGGTATTATAAATTCAACTTGGAATTTTATTTGACATGGTGCTTTTCACTTGGGAACATGAACCATATGGGATCGTTTTAGCCATAGTTGCAAATGATTAGGCTTGGATAGATGATGGATGAGATATTATGTGGGTTCCAATTAATTTTTTATTTTCTTTTCACCAACAAACTGTGATGTCCATTTTTCATTTGGTGGCATAACTAGAACATTTGGTATGTGTCTTGAGGCTGTATTGGCCTCCCAAGAACCTTCTTGAGGGATCTGGTGGACATGTTATGCCTTCCTAGAATCATCGGTATAAGATAGGTTGATAAGGTTGGCATCATATGAACCTCTAGGATGGTATGGGATAATATTATTGGCATCCCATAAACCATCAGGAAGGGATGGAGTGACATAGGGGACCTCCCAAGAACCTTTGGGGTGGGTCATGGTTTGAATTTGGTAATTACCTATGGCATAGGTGTGGCTCCAGGGTTATTCTTAACTGTGTCAATTTTAATAAAAAATTACCCTAAAATGGAGTGAAACAGAGTAATACTGGGTCCCTTGGTGGTGTGGTTAGTGTGTGAGGACCCAATATGATTATTCCTTGTTGTTTTATTTATTCTCTATTAATTCATCCACCGCTATGCACATGCTACATTAATGTCAACAAAATGTTGATTGATTTAGATTGAGATTATTCTCACACCCGACATGGGAATCTTGATTCATGTTCATATGATGTGATTTTGAATCTTCCCAAGAGAAAGGGAACTATGTCCAATTTTGATAAAATGGAGGTAGTTTTCATTTAAGGAGATAGTAGGACATAATTTAGGGGTAGTAATGCCTCTTATATTTTTTCCACTTTATTCATTTTTATGTGTATATGCTACTTTTGGGGATCCATTTTATAATTATTTATTACTTTAGATGTCAAATTAAAAATTATTATAAAATATTTTACTATTTTAATTACTTATGTTAATTAATTACTTATTATATGATTTTTTGTGTTATTTTTTCACTTATATTCTTAATTTTATATTCATATATTGTAAGGTATAAGTATCCCAATTTTTATTCATTTATCAGCACTAATTGTTTAAAACCTCATAAATTCAAGGAGGAGTGTGTGAGTTCATGTGACACCACAGTTAGAACCAATAGATCTAGTCAAGGTGTTATAAAATGGTTTCACATAACTTTTTCATTAACTTACTATTTGGTGCTTGGTATTGTGAATATAGGTTCGATGGGACTCTATTATGAGAGCTACCAAGTCCCTTTACCACACTTATATAGTAGACCTCTCAGTTTCTAGTGTAATAAATATATTAAAATTAAATGATAGTAAAAATATTTTCTTTGTTTTCCCTAATATATTACTGATTGAATAATATTAATTTCCCAAGTGAATACTTATGTCTTATTTATCATATGAATTTGACAAATGTGTAGGTATCATGATGTGGGTATATTGTGTTGATATGTTTTATGTGGGTTATTCATATTATGTTTTTCTAATTATGGTGTTTGTATATTAGTGTTTTAGATTATCTGATTGTGAGAGATAATTAATTGGGTTTATTAATTTTGAGAATTTGATGATTGTATGAGATTCTATTAGAATTTCAGTTAATTGTACAATGTTGATTCGCCATGGTTCCACCTCAAAATCAGAATGAGGAATATCCGGAATTATATAATATTCATATTGTTCCACCAAATGTTTGGGAGATTTAATTTTATCATACACCATAAGTATCCCCTATAATTTAGTCATATGTTCCCTTTTATACACGTGTACTATGCATCAAAAAAGTTGGGGGAGGTTCTCATCAAGGTGTTCCAACTATGGATCAATTTATTCATGGATTTAATCTATATTACCCACATATTATATGAGGCATAGTTGGTCCCCATGATTTATAAAAGGGGAACAATAAATTGAGATAATATTTTACCTAATATAGACTCTAGTTGATCATTGAGTGAAGTTGGAAACATTTATGTTGTAAGGTCCCTCAAGGAGGTTGTGGAGTTTAATTATCCATGTTGGGATACATAAGGATGTAACATTGGTATAATTTTGGAAATTATTATTTATATAATTAATCCATGAGGATTTAAAGACACACATTGGTTATGATTTTATATAACATAAATAGGTAATGAATTTAGTGGTGTATTATGTGTGCCACTTTGGAGGATGATTTTTTTTCTCCATTGATTTCATATATCATGCCTCAGAAGTCTCACAAGTTCATGATTTGGATTTATCAATAGTTGAAGAATTTGATTCAAAATTTTTTCTTAAATACATACATCATAGTGGTACATAAGTCACTCACTATTCAAAATTTAGTGGGATAAAATCTATGTAAGGAAGTTTTTTTTCATTTCCATCTTCTAGAGGGACTCTTATGTGTTCCTAGTGTTAGAATATAGGGAATTACAATATTGTCTCTTGTACTCTATAGAAGGATTACCATTCTTATCAAAGGATGGAGAACCTAAGACACATATATTTGGGGTTACCTTAGTATGATGTGTGTAGAGTTTGGGGATACACTCTAGATTTTAGAGATTTATCCGGAGAACCGTAGGTGGATAATCAGGCATCATTGAGGATATTGTGTTAGGGACCTGGAAAAATATCCTAATATTGATATTTATAGGTTTTATAGCATTCATTCTCTCATATGGTCTAGGGATTAATGGGATACGGTTGTGGATATTAGGATTATATGGTGTATGTAGTATATAATGTTCTAAATAAATATGGGATGGTTTTATAGTGAGATTCATAGTTTAGGTATCCTCAATAATTTCAGTTTAATTTTTTTATACTGTCGATTCAAATTCCTTAATTTCTAACCAACTTTTTCTTGAGTTGGGGATACTAGTAGTCTTCTTCCATGAGTTTATTCCCTATAAACACATATTATGAAATGGATAGAGTGTGTTAATAAGATTCTCATATGGGACATAGTAGACAAAGAGTATCCAAATTTGTCGAATTCCATAGATCCTCATATGGTGGTCTTCAATTTCACCATTATGATGGCTTCATTGAAATTATTTTTACCTCATGTCGATTGTAATTTGAGACGTATGGAGACCCATAATATTTATTCATAGATAGTTAATATTTTTTAAAATAATATTTATTACATGACCTATCAATCCATTCTATAATTGTATAGTTTTACTTCCTTTTGAATAATTGATAAATAAATAGGTGGTTTTTAAGTAAACTAAATTATCTAACATTTTGTTATTTATAAATAAAACCCATCTTATATATATCAAAAATAATTCCATTAATCCTAAATTTGGGAAACAAGACACAAAAAATAGTGATCTATGATACTTACTAAGTAATAAACAATGAATATATCAAAATGAAATGAGTATGAGGGTATGAGAACATGATTATAAGATTTTAAAAACCAAACTCAACATATGATAGATCATAATTGTCTATCATGGTATAATACATTTATGTTAATAAGAAATGAAACATAAAGGAACCAAATAACATGAGCCTTGGGAGCATAACATTGCCATCTTACATAAATGTTTGGTATACGAAAAAGCATAAAAAAACATTTCCATTGTAGAAAATTGTCAATGAGAAGAAAATAATAGTAGATTTGGTTTACTCCCTAAACCATCATCATATTCAAACATCGCTCTCAAGACCATCGATCTCGATATACTACCTTACTGAACTTGGTTCACATAGCATTCTATTCTTGTTTATTAATGGAAATATCAATAATTACCCAAAGAAGTTGAGGAAAATATAATTACAAATCAACAATTAACATAACAAAAAACATTTATATGTGTTCCATATGATCATAAAAGATTCATTATATCAAAATATATAAAAAGAAATGGGTTTCATACAAATTTATTCATTGCATGACCCATGGAGAAAATAAAGGGTTTCATAAAACTCTTCATACATTAAAAATAATTTATTTTGATAAATAATTTGGATTATATCATTAGATAATATGAAAAGTAAAAATAGTGTAACATAGATGGGTGTTGTTATAGATGAAAAATTCCTTTAAAATAATAGTTCCAACATTTCCTAAAGAAAATACCATTTTAAATTTAAAATGATTTATTTAAAGTCAAAACAGTTAACAAATATTAATGAAAGAATTTTTTCTAAAAATAAAAATGTGAAACATGAAAGTATTATTTAATTAATTTATTGTTCATGATGGTATGAATTTCCATTCATTTTATATAAGCTCAATGAAAAAATTCCTGTAATACTTTTGTTTTAATTAAGAAGTACCTTATTCAGAAAATAAATAGAAGGTTATTTTTAAACCATTTTTAAAAATTAAATATTGGGTAAAAGTAAACTAAAGTCATATTATAACATTAAAAAAATTCTTGACTGAATTTTTAAAAACTTGAAAATGGAATAAAAATGTGTTTTGATCAAATAGATAAATAAAATCAATTTTAATTAAAAATGTACTTTTAGTCACTTTAGTTATTAAAGTGATTAAAATGAAGGGAAACATATATTCACAATAAGTAACCTTAGAATAATAAAAATAATTATATTATTATGCTATATATCATGAAATTTCATCATCATAATCACAATCATAAATTATATTGATAAATAATGAGATTGTAATATAAAACACTTATCAGTTTGAAACAGTTAAATTATAAGCCCCATGAAAGAATAATTTTAATGTAAACATTAAATATCAGAAACATAGGGGTAATCCTGACATAAAATTTCTAATTTAAGTATATAAAACTCATAAAAGAATATAGGTGTATGAAAAAAAACATGTCCCAATGTATAAAATTTGTGACGATAAACCCCAACCTTGAGTACCAATTTATTAAAAAGAAATTTATCATCATATATAAAAAAATAGAATTTATTAAAATTATATATAAAGACAACATTAAAAATAATAATTTCATATATTATCCATTTATAACACTTCAAGACCCATTTCTCAATAATTCTTTAACAAAATCATTGTTTCTGGGTGTTAAATGTTTCTTATATCATGAGTATTTCAGACCATTATTGTTGATACATGTATATTGATTATTGTTAAAACAAATATACAATTTTAATAATTATATAAATATAACATATATTCATTTTATATATATATATGGTGTCCAAAAATGTTATAAATACAAAAATGAATTACAGTTTTTATGGAGATGGGAGGTTGTGCGAACACATTAAAGATGTTACACTTTTGGACAGTTTGAAAGAAATATAGGTAAATAATATTTCACCAATATAAAATCATTACTATATAATATAAAAATATATTTTAATTTAATATATCCATTTTAAAATCATTGTAAAATTTAAATGAAAGACAAAATACTTGGCTTTGTGGATGTGGTTGTCTATAGGTATGCACAACCAGCATTATTATTTTCCAATGAATTTTATG
The DNA here is from genome assembly GCA_963277665.1 of Viscum album. Lineage (NCBI taxonomy): Eukaryota > Viridiplantae > Streptophyta > Magnoliopsida > Santalales > Viscaceae > Viscum > Viscum album. Next base: position 1,552,944,015 of record OY728121.1, on the reverse strand, counting down.
GTCATTAGGTAGATGATATATTATAATTATAGAAATATAATTATGTTATTTGAATAATTTATAATTACTAAACACATAATAATGACCATTCATGTTATATGGTGGTGGAAATTAAATTTTATCGCTATTTGGAGAGGGTACCACATACGTATGCGCAAGAGATATGTCCACTACCCATTTGTTTGAAAATATGATAGATAATAGTAATTTAATGATAAAAATACCATATTATAATACATTAGATACTTATTTGAAAATTTTATTCTAAAAATCATAGATTTAGAGGGGTAAAGGATAAGTAAAAGAAGAAAGTGATCAATTAAAGAGATTTCCTCTTTAATGAAAGAACTCCTTTTGATCACCTCTCAAGGATCCTAGATATGAGATTTTGGGAAGAAAATCACCACTATAATGTGTCTTAGTAATTTTAGAAGAGATTTTTTAGGGGATGATCATAGTATATGGATCAAAAGGTTTGAATAAGTGAGGGGAGAATGTTCCCATATATAATTGATTTGAGGGTTACATTGGAAATTTCAAAAATATATAAATAATAATAAGATCATTCTCAAGAAAAATGATTTTTAATGACCATAAATTAGAATATCAAATTGCTTTTTGTAAAAATACCTTCAACCAGAAGAACGTTTATAGTTTCAAGAGGTTTCGAAACCTTTGCGTTTGGTTTATTCTCGTAGTTAAACCACTATAACTATAACCACGATAAAAACTTTTTACCTTTAAAGGGTTATTATTTTATTGATTCATTAATGGTAAAAGGGATAATAGTTTTAAGCATATATTGTCATAATTATCTTATTGAAGTGTTTTTATAGTTTTTATATATTTTGATAATATATTATTTCCATAAAACATATTTAATGTCATTTTTGAAACTATTTAGTTCATTAAAATTTTAATGACATCAAGGAAAATATTTAATTCGAATCTAAACCATTAAAACATTAACAAAAATTAATAATTCTCAAAAAAAATCATGGTAAACTCTAAATTTTTAAAATTACATTACTTTTAAATATTTTAATATTATTTATTATATTTTATGTTATTTAAATAAATATTATATTGGTGTTACATATTAATTTAATGTAGAAATATCATTCCTATAATATATGAACAAACTATAAAGACACAAAATAATTTATCACTAAAATACCAACCTCAAATATTAGTTATACTATATTTCATACATTGAATAATTTCTAAGATATTAATGTCAAGAGAATGACATTTCAGACTTTATCATTTTATTAAACTTTATAAATGTAATTGTCAAGTGAAATAGTCACAAAATGACATATATTTGATAATTATGTGGAATTTTCTGTATTAAGCTCATAAAATAAGATAATTATATGTTTTCAGATTATTTTGAAACATTATTATAAATTTTCTAACTCAAATTAACCCATTAAAAATTTTCCAATATAATAAAAAAATACTATAGTTATAATTATTTATTAAAAACAAGTAAACTTGAACTATTTACCCAATATAAACCTCCAAATTACCTATATGGAATCCATTTTTAAATATTAAATATTTATATGTTTTTGAAATTAACATATTATTTAAATAAAAAACTATAAAAACTTGTTTTTTGTAAACATTTCCTTTTAATTATAATAATTTTTTTATATCAGATTTATGTATAAAAATAATTCCAAAGACAATCATTATATTCTTATAATCCAAAGGAACAAATTTTATATTTAAAATAATTCATAATAGAATTTTACTTTGAAAATACTTAAAAAGAAACATCATTTCTCAATGAAAATCAGTAATTTTCCCTATTTATGTAAGAATAAAACCAATTAGTAAATTTAAAATACTATTTATAAAATTATTTTGATATGATGAATCAAAAAAATGTATATTTTTTAGGAAATTTAATTTCAAAAATTTCCCAAAAATAATTTTAGTATTTTCTCACAAACTAAAATAAAAATCATTGTAAAGGATTTTTTTTGAAGTATACAATAACTTTACTGAAATTTCAACAAAAATTTCCTAATATTTAATTAGTAAATTTTTATTGCTCAGGTCCGTTATAAATGTATTTTATAATTATTTAGATTTATTCATACTATCAAATTCAATGGAAATATTATTATTATAGTTTTTCAAAGTTATTTTATTCTTATTGTTGTGTATCTCGTAGTTAATCAAACATAATGTGATTATAAACTATCAGGGAATCACATCCTCCCAATTAAATTGTGTCATAATAATTTGAAATTATTTATTATAATAAAGGGTTATATTTTTGAAAAATATGTTTGTTAAAAACCCACATCATAAAAATGGTTTATAAAACAATATCCAGAAAAAAAAAAGGGATAGTGGAGAACAATGGTGATCTAAAATAACACAAATTTGGGTTTCGAGAATGGTGAAACTAAGTAAAAATTTAAGCTATCAACAAGGAAGGAAATCATAGCATAGATAGTTTGATGGAGATTAGAAAATAATTTTGATCACCATAATATTAATAATCATCATAAATTCAATGATCAAAAATCATAAATTGATGAGGTGGGAAAAGACCATAAATTAATCAGAATTTGTGGTAATGGGACATAAGTTTGAACTGATTGAAGAAACAATCGATTTAAGGAATTCCATTACCATCTATAAAAGTAATATACATAAGAATAGTTACTTAGATAGTTTAATTTTATCTATTGATGAATTTCGAAGACAATATAATCTATTTCTTCAAACAATGAGTATTATAGATGAGTTTTTCATTTAAGAGGCACTAAAACAAACATATAATATATCAAAAAATAATATCAAGGTATTCCAATAATATAAAGGCATTAATAAAGAACAAAATATATGGTTATCACAAGGAAATATTATTCCAAAATTAATAAAAAGTTATATGAATAATTACACTATTAATATACAAATAATCAATAATGATGCCCAAATTCCAACTTATATTATTCCATATAGATCTCTATAGAATATTCTATTTTCAAAACAAAAATAAAAATCTCTGGGAATTGATACACACATTCATTCAAGATCAACATTTCATTTTTTTCTATATACATTACCAAAAAATTATAGTCTATAATTATAGATCTCCAAAATTTTCTTTTCATTTCCATAAATACCCTAAATCATCATAAGACAATAATAAAATTATATTTTCTTCAAAAATATAATTCAAAATTTTCCCATAATGTAAATCCCATATGATCAATATTATTTCTGTTTACCTTAACAATAACATGTTCCTAAGATAAACGTTATATTCATTTTTTAAATAAACTTAGTGCTTGAAAAACTATGAGATTGCGTAGTCTAGTTGTATACATTACACCAAAGTTTTCCTTCAGTTGTTGGTTTTATCCACACATCCTTTATATATATATTCGGTCATCACCTGACCTACATATTTTCATTTTTCAAAAATTAGATTAAAATAATTATTATAATTTTATAAAACATATGGTAAGAATTCAAAAATATAACCTCAGTATTGGAGAATGTTTTAAATTGAATGTTTATTTAATACCCTTTAGTTAACATCATCAAAATTTTATTTTCATTAATGAATAATTATATCATATAATAAACCAATGGTTTATATAAATCCTACCCAATGAATCATTATTACCCCTGATAAATCACTACATAATATTATAATATAGTGAAGTTACCAAAAATATCATTAATCAAATTTATATTTTAAACTAGAAAGTAATCTTTATTATAACCATATATATTTTCAAAATATCTTCTTTGTTAATGATTCACTTTTCAATCATCATGATTCTCTTTATTCTACTATAAAGTAGACCATAATTATCCTAGAATTAGATTAACTAAAAGGTTTATTTAAACCTCTATATAATATACTACCAAAAACCTAGAAAAAATCTGAAGTTACCAAAAAGTATGGTCAATAAAAACATTAAATGGTTTGTTAACCCCTTTGAACATATAATCAATCATAAACCTACAAATCTATGATGGTTTCCCAAAATTTCAATATATTCGCACCTGAAAATGTATATGATTTCACAAATAACACAATCCTTGTTCCTAAAATAACATTATAGAATATTGAATATATTCCATAAATCTAAACATGTAATAAAGTCTATAAAATATGACCTAAATAACTTTTTTATCAAATTGTTACCCAGTTTATAGGTTACCAAAACTATCCCTATAATTTCAATCATCCCTTTCTCCTAACAAAACATTATCACCATCCTACGAAGTCTATATTATTGGTTATCTAAACCATTGAACATATGTTTTCCAATCCATAATGAAAATAACTATAAAACAACTGTTAGATGTTTTATAATTATTATATCCAAACTATAATTGATATAATTATGGAATCCCAATTCATAAACACATAAACCATTTATGTTTAATGTGTGTAATAGCGTAACACCATCCTTGATGTTATAGTTAACAATTGGATTATGGAACCGGATCAATAATGTCCATATTCCCCACATATGAGACATTGAATTATAAATGGAACTGTATGATGGAATTAAATTTTATCCATATAAATATTTATTTTTTCCTAGAGATTACCCTCTCAATAACCTTTATTTCGACACGAAAAACATATTACCATTCCTTTGAGATATTACTATGAATTATTTCCACATTTTTGACATATATGAATTCAATTATTAATTCCACTATGGTCTTAATGAATCTACATCTTTACATTACTAGGTGTATAAGGAGACTCTCCCATGTAGAGGTTGTTAATTATATAATGGGATTTATCATTAGGAATAGTCATAATTTTTCACATTCCATAACCTATTTCAATTGTTTCTAATAAGGATCGCCATTCATTTTTCATTCAACTTTAACATTAATAATTTTGGTTCAATTAATTGAATAAAACCAAAAAGTGTATTGTGATAAAAAAAATATTCACAGTAAAGAATACTAAAAATCATTTATAGGGTGTCTAAATCATGAGAACATCCCCTTTAATCTACAATACCTAATGTTTCACCTCGGACACCCACCAAGATTAAGAAAACATTAGGATATTATCCCATTCATATACTTATACCTTAAAATATTAATAATGTTTTTTCTCACTAGATTCCAAAGTTAACTAAACCATTATTCAATACAAACTATTTATACCCCATCATTTCATACATAGTTATATAAGATATTTAGATCCATATTCATTATATAACATATCGATAAATTCCAGAATCATATTGGCCTAGATCCTTTAGAAACATGGATACATAATTTTTTATCTTACAAAAGAGTGTATGAAATAATTCCCATTGAAATAAATTATAACTAAAAAGATTACTATAGTGGGTTTTCATCACCCCCCAAACCATCGTTGAAGATATTCTTTACAACCTATAGTTATTCACTATAAAAATTTCCATACTGAACCGGTTCCACTCCCCATTCCAAAAAAAATTTATCTCATTAGATATCAATTATTACCCAATTCATTAGAGGGAGATATAATTTTTCCCACCCATTATAGTATTAAAATTGTAAAAATGTATTCATCAAGATCATAAATAATTAATTATATCATAACACATTAAAAGAAATGGTTTTCATAAAAATAGTATTATAGCATAACCCATGGAAAGGAATGGGTTTCATAAACATCTCATCATTTTATCATATCATAACCAATATAGAAGGAATGGTATTCCATAATATATTTTAATTATAAAATTAACTATACAGATAATTAATAAGGATAGAATCAATTTATCGTATCATTAATAAAACTTGTGCAACATCAAAGCATCTTATCTTATATATATTTTTTCAAATATCATTTGACTTATTTCTTTAATAAAATAACAATTTCTATTTGAAAACATATAATAGAAGCCTCAAATAATCTATTGGTCATTATGCTTGTAAATTACATTCAATCCATATAAGTTGTAATAAAAAAAATTTTATTTACATCTGTAAAAATTCAAAAAGTACAACTTTTGGGAAATGTAAATAAGATTAACTTTAAAACAAGTTATAAAAATTAAATAATCATAAAATAAATTTAAATAAGAATACAATAATTTTTTAAACATTCTTGAAAATGTTTTTAGAAATCAGGGATATGGAATAAAATGTTTTTTCCTCCTGTGACAAATAAATTCAATTTTCATGGAAAATTATCTTTTAATCTATTGACTAAAAAAGAGATGAGAATTAGGGAAAAATTGATTATAAATAAAACCCCTTTTCTTATAAAATTAATTATATTATTGAGAGTTATATAAATAAATTTTATCATCAGACACATAATGATAATCTATCTTGACGTGCAATAAAAATATATAATAAAAACCTCACCACTTTGGAATCATTTGAATCATTTTCCCCATGAATTAATAACACAAAATTAAACATAAAAATTCAAGAATATAAGGTTTATCATTGTATATCATTTCAAATGGTGGTATATACACCTCAAAAAATAATATATGTTAATAACATATAATACGACATAAATAATATAATTTAAGATGATAAACCCTTACCTTGAATTCCACTTTCATATAAAGAACAATAAAATACTGTATAATAAATTTATGTTTCTTATAATTATATATAAATATATTTTGAATGATTTTAATATCATATATGATATATTTGCAACATTTCTCCAACCATATATAAATAATTCGTTATTAAAATCATTTTTCTCGATGCTAACTATTTCGTTTATCTTCTATATTTCATATCAGTAGTTCTGGTCCATGTACATTTAACATTGTTAAATCATCTCCATAACATTAATAATTATATAAATTTTACATATATTCATTATATATATATATATTCATCAATAAAATTTATATGTTGAAAAAATGAGAGATATCACTCATCGTTATGGTAGGTTTTATGTGTGTGAGAATTAAATTTTCATTTTTTGATGTAATGAATAAATGTAATTAAAATAATTATTAACCCATAAATAATAAGAATTATAAAATTTATAGTATATAAAAATTAAATATTCCCTCATTAACATCCTTATAAAATAGAATGAAAAAATAAACCGCATTGTTTTATGGAGGTTGTTGTCCACCCAAACGCATGTGTGATCTCTTTGTTCTCCAACAGAAATCAATGTATGAATTGAGGTGTGATATTATAATTATATAAGTATAATTGATTTATAATTATCATATATAATAATTAAACCCATCATAATTACAATCCATGATATATGGTGGTGGAAAAGGAACAGTATCACTATGTGGTGATTGTGAGATGATAGTTCACATGAGCGATACATTCACTTTCCATTTTATGGGATAGAGGGTGGATAATATTAAATTAATAATGATAATAAATTTATACCACATATAAAATTATTATTTTATTATTTTATGATATATTTCATATATTTATCGGAGATAAAAAGAAGTAAAAAAAGAAATTTGTCGGTTAATAGAATTTCCTCATCATTGAAATAACTCCTTTAGAAATCCTCTTAAAGATCCTATGGTTAGACTATTGGGAAAAATAAAAATTTATAGAATGTTTATAAGGAAGTTATTAATGGATTTAGGTAAGTCAATGTTAGGATATATTGGTAAAATTGTTTGATGATGTTAAGTGAAGAGGCTCCCATTTATAATTGAGGTGAGGGGATTAATTTTGAATTTATTAAATGATTAAATTATAATAAATACATTCTCATTCCAAATGATTCCATATAGGAAAATATTCAATTATGAGAATGGATGTATTTTTAATCCGATAAATAAATATAATTGTTTCTAGGTTTAAGTGGTTTTGTAATCCTTATCTTTTGGTCTAACCCCTTAGTTAAACCTTTTTAACCATAACCATGATAACAATGTTTCCACTTTAAAAGTGTAATAATTTTACATATTAGGTAACTATTGACTAATAAATGGATAGAGTATGAAATTTTAGACCATATAACACACTTTTTTACTCTTTATAATTTTTTATACTGTTTAAATAATTATATAAATTATTATTTACATAAAATATCATTAATGGATTTTTTGACATTATAAATTAAATTTTAATTTAGAATAAATCAAGAGAGATATTGAAAACAACTATCAACCTTTTAAAATTTTAGAATACTTAATACATATCTAAAAAATTTAGGAAATAGTATAATTGTTTCATATTAAATTACTTTTAATATTTTTAAAGTCATTTATTATATTTCTATATTATTTGAATAAATATTGAATTAGTGTAGTGAATTTAAGGACGTTATTTATTTCATAAAAGTTATAAATAAATTTATATGATAAAAAATAACTTATATTTCAAATAATTATTATGAAAGGAAAAAAATAATATTATTTCCCTACTATAATAATTTGAAATATAATAACGTCACGAAAAAGTCATTTTTGATATTATCTTTTACTTCAATATTATAAAGGTTGTTATCATGGAAAATAGAACCATAATATCATATATTTCACACATAGATGAAACTTGAAAAAATAAAATCATCCAATAGGATATGTGGCATTTTGGTTAGATTTTGAAAACTTATTATAATACATTTAACCCCAATTAACCCATTTTTCCACAACTTCAATAATAAAAAATTACTATGTTTACTATTAATTTTGAAAAAAATTAAAATTGAAAAAATTGAAAAAAAAATTACCTCGTGATTCCAAATATAGAATAAATTTTTCCAGAATAAGTTCATATAAGATTAAAAAATTAATAATAAATCCTAAAACAAAATGACAAACAGTTTTGAGAAAAAATGAATTTGATGTTTAAAAATGTTTTTATATAAAATTCAACCATAAAATTAACTCCAAAGAATATAATTATATTTTTTAAACCATGTTTAATGAATTATATTTTACATATAATACAAAATATAGTGTTCTATTCAAATTAAATAAAAATAAAAAAGAGTTTCCAATAATATTCAATATTCTCAATATTCATTTCCAAATCATACCTCATAAAAAATTATAAAAAAACAAAATATTATTATTTTGATATGATGGATTCAAAAATTATATCATTTTTGTCAAATAAATTTTTTCAAAGATCCATATATTAATTTTAACATTTTCTCATAAATGGAATGAAAAGCCATTTTTTGTGAAAAATATTTTTGAAACATAAAATATTTTTACTAAAATTTAAATTCTCATATACTAAGAATTAATAAATAAATTGTTTAGTTATTATTTTATATATATATATATTAAATAAGGTAGATAATACTATTCATTACTGCCAATTCAACAGCTAGGTTTAAATAATAATATTTCATGGTCCAATTTATCTTATTGTTTCTTATCAAATACACTACCGAACATAATGTTTTCCGTCTATAATATGATGTTATTATAATACATGTAACACCTTGATATTATTGAGAAGTATGTTTTTAAATATATCCATTTCTTTGATAGCTTATGTTTCATGCGATAAAAAGTTAAATAGAACCATGAAATATTATTGAAATATTATATGTCCATTATAACCAAGCCAATAAATTGTAGAGAATGAATTTGAATAAAAAAATTATTAAATAAATAAATAACATAATATGAATGTAATTGTATGTTCTAACAAAATGAGCTCACAATTTTTAGAAAAATCATTTTATTCTTAAAAAAATAATTTTTCTTCAAAAAGGTTTTTCTTATTTTATATGAGTCAATATTAACATATAGAAGTTCTAAAAAAATTATTTGTAAATATAAATTAATTTTTTATTTAAAATTTTCAAAATAATCCTAAAAATATTTTTTGTATATTTTCATCAATCATTAATTTTTCAAGGACTATTGAAAAATATTGATTATAATAAAAAACCCATTTTTCTAATAATGTTTCTAGATAGTCAAATTATGTTATGGATTTGTATTAAGTTTTCATTATTTCACTTTAATTTAAAATAATAAAATTATGCTTTTATTATTGATTTTACACTTGAATTTAGTATAAACACATTTTATAGTTTAAAAAATTATTTTCCTCAAAAAAATTCAAATCGAATTACTGGGGGGTTTTAAATTAAATTCAAAAACTTCTATATTTTAATTTTGAAAAATAGATTTGATATTTTGAATTACAGGGTCCAAATCTAGTAAATATTTTACTTTTTATGGAAAATATGAATAATAATCATAGTAATTTTGTTTACTAGTATAAAGGGTAAATCATGGAATTACGTGTAAAAATTAAGTGATAAGGACTAGAAAATGAAACTAAATATTGTGCCAATTTTATGGGATTATTTCTAATCATAATTAATCATTCAAATATTGGTTATATGAACATTTGTTTCTATAAGTATAACATTTTGACCTTTATAATATTTTTTTTAAATAAAAGTATCAGATCTAACATTCATGTTCTTAATACCTCTAACATTTTAAATATGGGGTTATCTACTAGTTATGCTCTACTATATATATAATTTTTAATTAATTATGTTTTGTCATGAAAATGGTAATTAATTTTCAATTTTTGGTAATTAAATAATTTCTTTAACTGAATACACAGTGTTAATGTAGTAATTATTCAATTAATAGAAAAAATAGAATAAATAATATTATAAATATTAAATTTTAATATTATATGAGATATTAAAGGTGATCTAAAAATTAAATAAACTATCTTCACATTTTAGAGATATAAATAAATAGTTGGTTTGAATTTGACATGGTTTCTTGATATTTTTAAAAGTCAATGTAGTGAATACTATCAAACATTCCAACGATGATATTTTTTGAGATTATTATTTTATTAAATTAATTAAAAATGATAAAAACATTTAAAAATTATAATTTTTTTATTACATAGTCTAAAATTTTACAAAAATGATAAGGATTGAAATAATACCAAAAAATGTCTAAAATATATTAGTTTAGGAGATTAAAATATTATAATATTTTATCTTAGAATTCATGGACATTTGGGGTTATTTGGATATAAATTAATTTTTTATACTTTAATATTATGAGAAATTAAAAAAGTTCCCCTACCAAAATTATAATAGGGAACCTCCTCCCTCAGTAATTTACACCACATTTTACCTTGTATATTAACCATAATCTCATAATATCTCTTCTTAAATTCCATATACCCATTCTAGGGTACGTTTCATATTAACAAATCATCCCTATAGGCCTTTAGAGGAGATCCAATTGAGACATTTTGAAGAAAAGGTAATCACTCTAACCAGTCACTTTATTATGAAACCCTTTCCTAACACAATTAAATATATGGTATTTTTATTAAAATAATAAATTAATTTTCAAAAATATGACGAAATTTTATTATTACTATGAAAACACAATTCTACAGCAAAATTCTATAATACATGATGTGAAGGAATTCCTCAGGATAACGTACGACTTATCGACTCCACGTAGAGATAAAATAAATTATTCATCTCCATATTTTATGGATGGGAAGTATGATGGGTTTAATGAATATATATGATATATATGATAAAATAATGATTCTTTAAATTTGACTTATTTTTTATCATTCATTCATACCATCAATCAAAAAATTAAAATAGTGTTCATGCGTACATACAGCTGACCATATCCATAGATTTGGTAATAAATTTTTTATCTATAATTAAATGAAATTTTATAAATATTTTTATAATTATTTTAATTATTTGTACACCATTAATAAAAATCTATAAATTATAGTACCAAGATCACTACATACGTACCAGGATTACTGAATCGAAACAAGCTTGCAAAACAAATAAGATCCCACCTATAGTTGTAACTTTAATAACAAGTTAAAAATAAATGGGTGATAAGATGTTATAAATAAAACAATATGGTATGATATAATTATGGTTATGGAATAAATAAATAATCGATATTTTATACTGGTTTTTTAAATGTGAATAATGAAATGAATGACATGAGTTAAGGGTTTATCCAAAAATCTCATCATTTTTTGGGATTGTTTATGTGTAATAATCCACTAGGGAATATTTTAAATCCATGTACATGTTTTATAAATATGATTTTAATGTTCTTCTACAATTATTTTAAATCATTTTACACTTGTTTTACTTTTTTAATGATGGTGTTCTATTATTTTCTAAACAATGTTCTTTGTGAAATTTCTCAAAAAAAATTGATGTAGTGTTTTTTAACTTATACTATATGATCATATATTACCACCATCATGATGAAATTGGGAGTTGATGTATCCATTAAAATTTATAGGGATTTTTTATGAAATTATTCACCACTGTAATTTCATAGATTAAAAAACAGTTTCCAAAATGGAATGAATATTTTTCTCAAAAAATTTCAAGTGATATTGCAAAATCATTTTCAATATAAAAAAAATTATTTGATGATTCTTATGATTTAATAGGGATATGATCTAATGATATCACCTTTATTCATAATCTAGATGGTTTTTATTTAGGATGATGTGATTTTTCTAAATCCTGTTACATTTCTATGAGTTATGCTATGATGAAATGTTTCTCAAACCCTTTTCTTTTACATGGCTTGTGAAATAATGTATTCCTTATATAACCCATTTATTTTCTTGGGTTTTGATATGATGAATGAGTTAGGATCATGTTCCATACATAATTATAGTTTTTACTATGTAAAGGGTGGGATATATATCTCCCTCTAATGAATTGGGTATGACTATACGTCTTATGAGATAAGAATGTTAAAAAAGTTGATGTGTTTGATCCACTATGGTAAATAGGTGTGTCCTGATCCACTATGGTAAATAAGTTCGTCCAGAGGCACAATGTGAAGTATGTGTGTCATGATCCACTATGTTGATGGTCATGGTAGTAAACTTTGACATATGAAATGATTTTATATAATTAAGATGGTTCCATACTATTAGGACATGAGCATATGGATCTTGAGTGAGTTATGACTATTTCTAACTCTTATGGTCCATGTTTTATGAAATGATAATGTCAATTCCATGAATTAGGATTATGATCTATGATAGGTTGGGTATAAACTACTTAAGTTATGTTCATGATAACAAAACCTTATTATTATATTATGATTCAATAATATCATGGATTGATATATCGTACGTTTAGCCTTAATGACCACATGAAGGAACCCATCTTATGTATACATCCCCAGGTGATGACGAATGGTTGAAGATAGATATGCAGATGAGGAGTACAATGTCTAAATATATTTTGGGGATATGGTGAAGATATTTCATAATATAACATGATTTTATATCTAATATCCAGATACTCTAAACCATTTTTGTTCTATCAATGAATGTATGGTTATGTATCGAATATTAATCTAAATAGATGTGATATTTGTGTATGACATGACTAGGAAAATATACTTTCTATAAGAGTAGGGTTTATAAAATACGTGTAGATTTGGGTTAGAAATATTTTTTGAAAACCTAGGGATATTACAAAGTATAGGATAAAATCCTAAGGTTTTCATAATGATGGTTTCATTGAATAAAAATAATGTATCGTGATATTTAAATTATCTCTCATGATTATGTGCTTTCCCACAATAATTATTGTTTCTCACACGAGGTTGTTTTGGTTTTTTACAGTGTCTAAAACCAATAGGATTCATGTGACTAGAGAATGTGATGGACAATGGAATGATATTCTTGTTGAGAAAAAAATTAAAATGGGATTTGAAAGGAAAACCCTTATTAGCATGAATAATAATCATTCTTATAATATGACCAATAATATAAAATTTGGTGAATTTACTGACCCACCTAATAATAGAATTATGGAGTTTCATGGTGACCACATAGAAAAGAAAGATCATGTTTCCTCATGTCAGGAATGTGGGAAGTGGAATCACGAAGAATGTTTCAAAGGAACAAGAAAATGATTTTTGTATGGAAAATAAGGAAAAAAAGAAAGACAATGAAAGGGAAATGTGAAATTTTTAGTTAATGTAATAGAAGATTTTAATAGTATTCCCAAGGAAACATCAATAGTTAAATGTTTTAAACGTATAATTTATTGGCATTTAAAAATTGAGGCCATAGGGGGAAATCTTATGAAGAGAGTAAGAAAGTTTTATGAGTAATAGCTTTATTACTAATTATGAAGAGACAATAAATCACATTTGATATGGAAGAAGTGATAATGAATAAAAATATGAGGACTGGTTAATGGTTTAATAAGGTAGTGTAATTGTTGAGTGTTTATGTATTATAATTAAATAATAATGTTATAAAATTACTTTTATGGAATTATATAACAATGAATCACCTATGTATTTATCTACACTATTATTTTCATAGGGATATGAAATCATATATTACATGTTACTAGAAAACATGAATAGTGTTAGAGATGGTAAGGTGATATTTTTTTATATAACATGATTATGGGAAAGGTTACCCTTTATATGTGCACGATTTTTGATAACAATGAGATAATGATATGTTTGATTGTGATAATACATATGGGATAGTATTTATGACCTTGAAACTTATTATTAATATTATGGAAAGGTGGTTTTTTATATCATGGATTGATTTTATTGAATTTTTTAATGTATGGAATGAGGAAAGTGTTAATTTTTTAAAGCATTCATGTTTTCACTATGGTTTTATGGAAATTCATGTCATTACCACGTTTCAAGAGATTAGATGATAATGGTATTCACATGTCTGGTTTTTGATAATTAGCAGATACAAAAATTTGTTTGGGGGATTAATTATAAGTTGATTTTAGATATTTAGAGACCTTATTTCAAAAAAATTGAATTTTTATTTTTTGGAATATTCATAAGTGTAACCATTTATAAAAAATTTTATGTTTAATTGGAACACAGTTTTATATTTCAATGTATTACTTATTTATATGAAGATTTATACATATTAGATATCTTTTAATGATAATTATAGATATAAGTAATGACTTATCATCCAGTAATGGATCTTATGATCCACTAGTTCTTCATGCATTTAATATTCATCGTAGTTTCATGGAGTAAGAGGAGAATTGGAAATTGGTCAATGAACAAAAAATAGTGATATAATAGTTTTAAAATGAAATAAATTAAGTTGATATTCTCTATTTTTTTGAAAAAGATGTTATCCTTTTATCATCATTTTTGAAGATATCAGTATTCTTTTACAGGACTATTTGGAATATGGTTTTGTGGTCTTTTACTTTATCTTGTTCATGTACTATATCAATCACTATTAGTTCATGGATATTAGTTTTCCCATAAAATCCATCTATTAATTTCCACCAATTTTCCCTATCTAGAAAAAATCCAGTTATGCATTACTTCATGTAACCTTTATGTCTCCAAATTTCCCTCTCTAAGAGATGTTTTAGTATTCATTTGTATGACGTCGGTTTCCATGAATGAGTTATTAAATGTTAAACCTTTGATTATTTTTTTGAATTTCAACGGAAACATTAATTTTAATGGGGTATAATATAACACCCAATGATTTTTAGTAAAAATATTTTTTAATAATTAAATTTTTTTAAATGATTGTGTTGCACGAAATAACATTTTTAAACAACGTAAGAAATATTATAAATATGTTATGTGTCCATTATAACCTAGCCAATAAATTTTACATAATGAATAGTGATAACTAGTTAATATAATAAATATAAAAAGGAATATGAGTGTATTAGTATGTTCTCATAAAATGACCACTAAATTTTTAGGAAATACATTTTATTCTACATAAAATACATGTTCTTCAAAAGGAGTTTATCTTATTTTTATAAGTAAATTTTATCATCTATAATTTATAAAAATTTATATGAAAAAATTAGTTGTATTTTTTAATTAATCATGTTTGAATAATATAAAAATTATTTTTTATATAATATTTTTGGAATGATTATTTTTTAAGGAATAGTGAAATGTGCTAATTTTTATTGGAAACTATATTTTTAAAGTTTTTATAAGGTAAAGTTATGATATTATTTTTTTCAAATTTTTATTAGATAATATTTATTTAATATAAACTAATTATTGTTTTTAATCACATTTTATACATGAATTTTGTATAAAAAAATTTATATTTATAAAATGTTAAATTTTCAAAAAAAACCCATTTTTTTTTGAGTTTTACCTCTTTTAATTAAAATTAAATTTTGAAACATCTATTTATAAATTTTAAAATATGTATTTAATATATAGAGTCTATAAGTTTAATTTAGTAACTAGGTCTCTTTTATTTTGGAAAAATATGAATAGTAATTCTAGTAATTTTTGGTACCATGATAAAGGGTAACTCAAGAAATTAATATTAAAAAAATTGATAAGGATATAAAATGACCATAAAACCTAAAAAAAATTATTTAATTTTTAATATTCATCAATATTCATTCAAGTTTTTGTTATATTACCATTTATATACACATGTATAATATTATTCCTTTTTAATATTTTATTTATAGAAATGTCGAAGATTTCACATTCATGTTTTTAATAATGAAAACATTTTTAATATTAGGTTTTCTAAAGGATGTGTTAAAATATAAATAAAATTTTAAAATATAAAAAATTTATATTCATAATGTTAATTTATTTATAATTTTTTTAATTAAATATTTACCCTAAATTATTACATGATGAGTATTCGGTAATTATTCAATTAATTGAAAATTAAAAAAAATGATAATAAAAATATTACAAGTAACATAATTTGAGATATTTCAGGTGATACAAAAATTATTTTAATAAAAAATACATATTAGATATATAATAAAATCGCTTTGTTTGAGTATGATATGTTTTATTGAATCTTTTGAAAGTTAATGTACTGAATAGATTCAAAATTAACAATAATGATATTTTAGGAGATTAATATTTTATTAAATTATTTAAAAATTATAAAAAACATAAAATATAAGGACTCAGCCTTAAAACATTACATAATATTGAATTAAATGAATAATTCACATTGAGAATCTTTTCAAGTTTAGAGTTTTAGACAATTAGGGCATAACTATTACATAACAACTTGAATATTATATACAGACACTACTACTCAGTATCCATATTTTTAATAAAATAAAAACTCTTAAAAAGAAACATGTCTATTTCCATGTTTTAGATAGCATGAATTTTCCTTGATCTCAGCCTTGAACCTATTTATCTTTAAGTCCTGTGGAAAACATTTCAAAAACATGGGATGAGCATAAAAATCTCAATAAGGGTTATAAAATAAAGACAGAAAACATTATCCCATCAATAAATACAAATCAATGAAATCATACTTTTTAATCATAACATAACTTACGAAGACATAAGATTTATGAATAACACACACAAATCATAAATCATAAAGGTTACATATAGCATCCATATAAAAATCACATTGTAGCTATCACAGCTATGTAGGGAGTTATACATGGAATACCCATCAAAGTATATTCCCTAAATCTCTTAGGAGAAACATCACATTTACCTTTGTCACGTTACCCAATGCATTGGAGAGCTATCTCGGGCTCACCCACCCTAGGTTTATTATGGAACCACCCATATACTTAAACAATGCCAAATAACCATAATATAATCCTAACACATGACACAAGTATAAAGTAAATATAACATTTCCACATTCCAATATATCAAATCCAGATATTGAAATAAACAATGCTTTATCAAATCATTTTTAAAACCATTTAAAAAGAAATTTTTGAATCAAAGTGTCCCATGCCACTTTGATGCTTTTAAATGAATTATCATTTGAAAACATTAATTTCCATATAAATAAATCCGGAAACCCATTTTTAAAACATGGACATTAATGAGAAATATTTTGAAGAATAAATATTTAAAACATTTAAAATGATATTTTGGATAAAGAGTTTTTTAACAAAAAGAGATATGATTGAATAAAAATATATGAGGAATAACATTTAATCAGAACTTTGTAATATCATGATAATGAAGGGATTCACGATAAAATATGTCAAAGGATAGTATATACACTATTTACGATTGAATTGGTTCATAACAACATTGAAGTCTCAGTGGAAATGTAAATTGAGATGAAATCCCATATAAAGATGGTATCCTTAAATTAAGGATAAATCAATCACATAATTATTTTTGAAAAACATAAATACACCCAATAAAAGTGTATATTAATTGTAAAACAATCATAGGTCATTCACACATATTCAAAGGATGATATATTCAATAAGTACAAGTTGAACCCAAAGAATTGAAATTGGGTTAAGAAGTTCCCTTGTAAAAATTCGATAGCCTAACGGCGTCACTTTATAATTCAGAAAATGAGTGGATGATATAAAAAGGGTATATCATCACTTGGACATAAATTTTACATAAATAAGGATATAGTATATAATATCCCAACATAATAAGATGTAAACTAAAAGACATAACAAAAAGAATTCTTTTAAAAAGGGGAGGGTGAATGGTTCCCTTTCCGATTTGGTAACATTACAAAAAATATTCCACATGAAAGAAGGATCACACAATGAAGATGTAAATACTCATTAATGAAATTATATTACACAAATATTACAATCATGTGTAGTACACGCACCACAGAATAGAAAATAGTGGCAAATATAGCATGAATCTCACAGGAATAAAAAGTGAGATGAAACTCTTTACCACGTTGTAATCAACTAAGTCATATGACCAAAAGTTTATAACCAACAAATTAATCACCTAATACCTTTAATATAATGATAATAATTATAATAATTATCAAATTTTAGTGCACAATACACCATATGCGATGAATAAGTGGAAAACAATGGAAATCTCACGGAATTAAAAGTGGGATAAGAAAATCCCTTACCTCATTTCCTACTTGACTCGTATGTTCTGTGTTCTTCCTGAATAATAAATATAAGTTAATCTATACCTCATTAAGAAATTTTTTAAAGTCTATTATTCATTTTATATAACTTATTATCTTGATATAAAAACTAGTTAATTATTTTAGTTCATATTGGATATTTTATCAATATTTGGAATTTGAGTAAAAAATGAACTTGCTATAATTACAATTTGTCCATGTGGTCAATATTCCATTATATCCAGAATGATATACAGGTTTTATTTATAATATATATTGTATATATCAGGTGTATATGTATTTACAATATTCCATATCATTTGGAGATAAGAAATGAAACGCACCATTCATGGAGACTGTAAGCCGTACGTACGCATGAACGCTACTTTCATTTCTATTTTATATTTAAAGGAATAAAAACTTAATGATAAATTGGTATATTATAATTCCAGTATAATATCATATGATATTTTATGTTACATAATTTCATTAACTTTATCCTTTATACGTTCTATGTATGTCATGAACGAATCATATCACCTTGAGGGGGCGGTAGTCCGCACTTCCTCAAATGAAATTATCGAATTTAACCATAAAGGTATGATATAAATGAATAATACTGGAGTATAAAGAAAACATAAACATAATATACATCAAATATAAATACAGTGCCATATTAATGGCCACCATGTTAGACGGTAGGAGATAATCGAACAATCATCGTCTCGTGAGGCATTAGTTTTCCATCCACAGAAACAGTATGTTCTTCACCAATTAGATGGAGGTGTGTGTAAGTGTAGTTAGAATAATTATTATAAAAAAATTCTAGTATAATTATGATACTAGTTTTGTTATAAAATAATGGAATAAAAAGTGTTTAGGGGGTTGGAGAAATAAAATAAAACAAAATAAAACAAAAGAATTTAAGAGAAATCATTACCTTTAATTTGGGTAACTTCCTTTGGTTTGAACCAAAAAAAACTTCTTGAAGTGACTTATACCTAATGTAAGGATTCTAAGAGGAGGATAGAGATGTTGGGAGCTTAACTGGGTAGAGTTTGGATGATCCAAAAGACTTGAGAGTTGTGAGAAATTTGTTAGAAGTGGTGTCCTTTTATAAGTGGGAGGCGGGGCTCTTTAGGAAAGTGTAAAAATATTATTTTATTATATAAAGGTATTAGGTTTCTAAAGGTCCAAAACTAATTATAGTAGAAGATTAGATGACTCATGGTCGAACTAAAATCATTAAATAATAATTGGACAGGTTTTGGATGTTATTTTAATATTTATAATCTTATTTATTTAAATCATTTATTAATGAGGTATATACTGCATCATTATTGTGTCATAAATAATTTAATTTATTTGTTGTACAAAAATAATAAAACAAACTACCATGACATAGGAAATCTTTTTATCTTTCCAATGAATATTTATATTCAATAAAATAACTTATATAACCCCATGTAAAAATTAATTTACTAAAAGATATTTGTTTGTGTCATTTTTGCCTTTACATTAAATTAATTAATCTAAAGTGTCATTATCACTCTTAAGTGGTTCCATGGGGTCCCGAAATAGACCCAACGATGCCTATGGTCTTCCATGACTCTTCCAAAAATGTTAGGACAAGTGTTAAGGTAATTTGGTATTATTATCATATTCTTTTTACCTTGATTTACCCTATTTACCTTTAACCACAGTAAATAAAAGTCAAAAGTTATAATTCCCCAAAAATTATTTTCATCTTATTGAACCACATTTTACTTACTAATAATGACCATGTATGTCATATTTTTAAAATTAAATACACAGAAGTGGTAAAATTTCATTTAAATGAAAAGGTAACTTTTTTAACTACTACTTAGTGGTTTTACTATTCATCAAAAATTGAATCTTTTCAGAAAAATACCAAAAAATCAGCCTAAGAAATATTTGATATTATGAATTCAAAAATGATGTCTATTTTACCAAATTCAAAACATAGAAGTTTCATTAATTAATTTAAAATTAATTCCTATTGTCAAAACAAATAGTGTGTTTTTAAGAAACAATAACTATCAAAAGATTGACATTTGTTTATGAACAATTTCAATGTGAAATTAATTACAATTATGACCATTGGATTATATGGTAAAGATTTAATCTAATTTAACTTTAAAAACAATTAAAAATATAATTTAACCATATAAATAAATTATATTAAAAGACGGTTTTGAATTAAAATACAGTATTTTCAATATTCATCAAAAAATTGAATTTTATCAGAAAAATACCAAAATTTTACCAAAAGTAAATTTTGATGTCCCGGTTCTAAATAAGAATTTTATTTTATTAAAAATAACATATAATAGTGACCAAAACTAGATTTAAATAGGGTTCCCCATCAAAAGGCGACAAATCAACCATTTAAATTAAACTATGCTTAAAATTAGATTCATTCACATTTTAAGACTCTAAATTTTATTAGATAAATGTAAAAACATTTAACAAGCATGTATAATCATATTGTATTTAGTTTTGTTCATTACCACCTTTTCAACGACTAGGCATTAACTACTATTTAAAATAATAATATTATATTATTATTTTTCAGTATGACTCAGCATTTTGTGCAATGTAAGATTTTATAGAAACCCATTGTTGTGTATCAGGTATTCCATAGAATCATACCATCCCCTTTAAAGTAAAATAAATATTTAATTCACAAATACTAATAAATATAAAAATGTCTAACTCATCATTTACCAGGGATGTTACATCCTTCCCCCTTTTGGAAATTTCATCCTCGCAATTTTAAAAATGGCCTTGAAAACTTAACTGAAAGTCCCACATCGGAAAAAGAGTCGATAAATATGTCACTTTAAAATAAATAAAGATAAGTACAAAGGTCACCTGAGATAATCCCATACTAGGATTCTGTGTAGGAAAACATGGATATAGAAGAGAAAAAAAACCATCAAGTTCTGATGGAGTGTGATAGAAAACATGGTTAGGGGAAAATTAACCACCATAAAATCACAAACATGTTATGGATTAAACAGTCTTTGATACCCTAGTATGAAAAGTTAATGGTTAATGTTTTTGTTTTAAATTACTTTTCAGACAGTTGAGGAATTTATTTGTGACCTTAACTACAAACTTAATAAAACATACATACTTGTCATGTAGACTTTCATCCTTTACCAGTATTCTAAAACAAACTCATATTTTCTCCAAACGATGAGTATTTAGGACAAATTTTTCACATTAAAAGTGATATAATCAACTTTGAGAATCACATAATCCAGAAAACTTGAAAAAAATATTTCCCATGTATTTAGACCTTAAACAAAACCAAAAATGTTAGTAGAAGATCAGATAATCCCCAAAAAGGATAATTCTTTATAAAAAGAAATACTATTCCTAATCTCCAAAATTCAACAAACAGTACCCCAAGTTCAACAAAGACCATTAAATAAACAACATTCCTTAAAATACTTTAATTTAATCCAAAATAACATTGAATACCAAAACTCAGAAGAATTTATTCCCATATTTTTCCACAGTAAATCATAACATTTATCTCAAAATAAGATCGACTACTTTTAAAGTCTCATACTAAAGTGTACTTAACCAAATCACATATTCTATATGATAGGTTAATAATTTCTATAAACAACACAAAATAAACATATTTATACAATCATCTAACTAAAAATAATTACTCATACTAACCAGGGACTTTACATAGTCCAGTGGTAGGAGATAAATCCTAGTCGCACTTTAGTTGTGGGTTTGATTCCCACATCTTTTGTCCGATGCAATGGGTTGTCATGCGGTCCGCGTGTTGTCCTTTTTCAAAAACTATATAATTTTATAACATTCCCAAAAAGAGACAAATTCATCAAAAATAACCATAACATATTTTAACCAGACAGGTTATGTAATAAATTTCATTTTTAATCAAAATGTATTAACCTGTAATTGCCTCAAATTCAAGGATCAAATAAACCCAAATGGTTATTTATAACTATATCCACAAAAGAAAAGATAATTATTCCTTGAATTAAATTTTCATATATCGAACTTCAAGGTTACACATACTATAAAAAGTCTTCTAATGTAATTTCATAATCAAAAGAGCCATAATACTTTTAAGCATTTCAACATCCTAAAATCTACAATAACACTTGAATCCTTTATATGTTGACTTCTTACTCATTCAACATTCTTCATGATCCATTAACCATTCATTACCAACTTATTTGGAAATACTTCTATCCTACAAACAAAATCATGAATCAAATCCTACGATTTAATAATGTCAAAACATATGTTATGAAATAATCCATACCTTTCATTGGTCATTGTCAGTTTCTTTATCCTCAATTGGAATAGCATTAGGAATTGGGAAACATATATTTGTACGATCCAGGTGATACCATTCCCGAAACATCTTCGTAGGACATCTGTTGGTATAATGAACACACACACGACATTTAAAACATTCAATTGATCCCTCAGAAAAAACATCTTTCCCTTACCTAAAGTCAACTGGATGCTGCCTTTTTCCATGGCAGGTTCTTGATTTATGACCTCCATTCCCACATATATAGAATCTTCATATCCCTTTGAAGCATTTTCCTAGGTGTTTCTTTCCACATCCTGGACACATAGTTTTTTTAACATACTTACCTTTATGATTATTACCTGAAATTCCGTATGGATTGGTTTCTCACATATATGATTCTTTATAAAAATCACCAAGCTTCAGGTTGTAAATAATGAATCCAGATGTTTGGTTGAGAATAACCACAAGATTTCTCATTGCCGCTCTCATTTCATTCAATTGATTTTTTAGAAAAGCATCACATTTTTCCTCACATCCACTGTTACTTTGGTATCAGCTAGATCCATCCATTTACTAAAACCAAAAAGTTCAGTGTGAGTATATCAGTAAAATCATTATATAATATCTTATGAGGTGGGTAAATACTTATTCATGTAATCTTAAACTCATTCAAAATAACTATGAATCTTTATAATATGCTAACCATTATGGTTATTTCACTTATGCTTAGATAACACCCCAACCTCTAAAGTTATCTAAACTGACCTTTGATACCAACTATAAAGACTCGGCCTTAAAAAATTACATAATATCGAATTAAATGAATAATTCACAATGAGGATCTTTTAAAGTTTAGAGTTTTAGAGAATTATTCCATAACTATTATATAACTACTTGAATATTACATATAGACACTACTACTCAGCATCCATTTTTTCATAAAATAAAAACTCTTAAAAAGAAACATGTCTAGTTCCATGTTTAAGACAGCATTACTTTTCCTTGATCCCATCCTTGACCCTATGCATCTTTAAGTCATGTTGAAAACATTTCAAAAATGTGGGATGAGCATAAAAATCTTAGTAAGGGTTATAAAATAATGAAGGAAAACATTATCCCATCAATAAATACAAATCAATGAAACCATGTTTTTCAATCATAACATACATTATGAAATCATATTATTTTTGAATAACACACAAAAATCATAAATCATAAAGGTTACTTATGGAAACCATATCAAACTTACATTTTAGCTATCACAGCTACGTAGGGAGTTACACTTGGAATATCCATCATAGTATATTCCCTAAATCTCTTAGGAGAAACATCACTTTTACCTCTGTCATGTTACCCAATGAATTGGAGAGCTATCTCGGGATCACCCTCCCTAGGTTTATCACTGAACCACCCGTATACATAAAAAATTCCCATTAACCATAACATAATCATAACAAATAACACAAGTATAAAGTAAATATAACATTTCCACATTCCAATATATCAAATCAAGATATTGAAATGAACAATGCTTTATCAAATCATTTTAAAAACCATTTAAAAAGAGATTTTTGAATCAAAGTATCACATACCACTTTGAAGCTTTTAAATGAATTATCATTTCAAAAAAATTAATTTCCATATAAAATGATCCTAAAACACATTTTTAAAACATGGAAATTAATAAGAAATATTTAGAAGAATAAATCTTTAAAACATTTAAAATGATATTTTGGTTAAAGGGGTTTTTTACAAAAATATAGATGCTTGAATACAAATAAATGAGGAAAAATATTTAATAATAACTTTATAATATCATGAGAATAAAGAGATTCATGATATAATATGGCAAAGTAAATTATATACACCATATAATAGTGAATTGGTTCATAACAACAATGAAGTCTCAGTGGAAATTTAAATTGAGATGAAATCCCTTATATAGATGGTATCCTTAAATTAAGGATAAATAAATCACATAATTATGTTTGAAAAATATAAATACACCCAACATAATTGGATATTAAGTGTAAAAAAATCATAGGTCATTCACGCATATTCATAGGATGACATATTCAACACGTACAAGTTGAACCCAAAGAATTGAAATTGGGTTAAGAAGTTCCGTTGTAAAAATTTGACAGCCTAACGGCGTCACTTTAAAATTCAGAAAATGGGTTGATGAGATAAAAAGGGAATCTTATCCCTTGGACATAAATTATAATTAAATAAGGATATATAAGAACATATCCCAACATAATAAGAGGTAAACTAAAAGACATAACAAAAATAAGTCTTTTAAAAAGAGGAGGGTGAAAGGTTCCCTTACCAATTTGGTAACATTACAAAGCATATGCCACATGAAAGAAGGATCATACAATGAATATTTAAATAATCATAAATGAAATTATATTACACAGGGAGTACAATCATGGGCAGTACATGCACCACACAAAAGGAAATAGTTACAAATATAGCATGAATCCCACGGGAATAAAAAGTGAGATGAAACTCTTTACGACATTGTAATCAACTGGGTCGTATTAAAAAAAGTTAATAACCACCAAATGAATCAAATAATACCATGAATATAATGATAATCATGATAATACATTTCAAATGGCAGTACATAATACACCACATGCAATGTATGAGTGGAGAACAATGGAAATCTCACGGAATTAAAAGTGAGATAAGAAAATACCTTACCTCGTGTCCTACTTGACTCGTATTTTCCGTGTTCTTCCTGAATAATAAACTTAATATTATCTCTACATGATTAAGAAAATTTTTAAAGTTTATTATTCATTTTATATCACTTATTATCTTTGTTGAACCCTCTGGAATTAAGTGGCTTTATTGTGTTTTGATAATCCCAACCATTCTTTCTTTATATCTTGATTATGCTTAATACATTCCAAATATACTATAATATATGTTGTTCCTTTCATTATGCTTAAATTAAGTCTTTTGAATTATCAAATATATGTTTACTATGACTTTCCTCTTTCTTCCAAGTGAATTCTCAAACAGTTTTTCAGCTACCGTTACAAACGAGCTACCGATATCGATTAGAGCTACCGATAGTGAGTTTACCGATACACCAAGTTCCCTGGTACTCAAAGATCATCGCTACATTAAATTCTACCAATACGGTACATCAAGTCTACTGATAGAGTAACAGCTACAAGCTCACCAGTACTCAAGCCTACCGCTACATCGAAGTCGACAGCTACCGATACAGAGCTACCGATATGATGAAGTCCACCGTTATGCAAAGTCTACCGATAGAGAGCTACCGCCACCATTACAAGGCAGAGCCACAGCTACCGATAGAGAGTTACCGCTACTGGTAAAAGCAGAGCCACCGCTACTATTACAAGTCCACTGCCACCGATACATCAAGTCTACCGACAGACAAGTCTACCGTTACAAGTGTCTACTGATACTCAAACCTACAGACACCCACTGTAACACAAGTATACCGATATCAAGAGCTACCATTCTAGAGACAGAACCCGACACTGCATTAATTTCTTTATCATTATTTAATATAACCAACGGTCATATCAGGGATATTTTAATACACTGACATTTATTTAATGTGTGTTGTTGGATGTCAGGGAACCGTACCTCGTACCTGCAAAAAGTAACTCATCTTCTGCCGGAGCACGTGGTTTTACTAAAGGAAGGATGTTCTACTAAAAAATAGTATGAATAGACGAATACACAGAGATACACATACCATGAGGTGTGCTCGAGAACTACAAAGTGTGAATGCAAAGAGACGACAGAACTTACACGAAGAACTCATTATTGTATACCAGTGAAGAGCTAAGAACGAGAACATAACACAAGAGCTTCATCGACTGTCTCTACACCTGGAAGTCAAGGAAACAGATGATACTCTGTTTTCCAGACAAAAACCAGAAGAGGACTCAGAGCAAATTCTGATTAATCATTTGAGTCCAGAACTGCCCGACAAATCACTAGAGCCTTTTCTAAACTCTAACTATTTTCTCTGTGATTTATCTTTTTACATATTGAGCAGTGTGTATTATATGTTGTTTTTTGCACACACACTGTCTCATGTACTCTAACTGGAGGATTTGTAAATCCTCACTCAACACTCTTACATCTTTTCATTCCCACTGAGATAGTGGTAGTGGTCGTGTGAGACCTGGACAACTGGTTGTTCTTGTTATTTTTCCCACGAATAGCACTGGTAGAGGTCTTGGACCTGGACAGTTGTATACTATTGTAATCTCCGATCCAGGGTGTGGATCACTTTTATATAAAGTTTTGAGAGGACTATGTCTCAGCTTGAGACTAAACCTCTTGGTTATATTTGTTGTGCTACATCTTTCAAAGTTATTCTTTTATTCCGCTGAAAATCTCTTTAAAACCAAAATTGTTTTAAAGTCACTTTGATAATTAAATTTGCAAGTGTTTATATCAGTTGTAAATCTGTAAGTTGGTTTCAAAAGTTAATCAACTTTTCAGTTTCGATTAACTGGGAAATAATCAATCCCTTTAGAACCCAACCGAACCCTTACTTTGATATAAATTCACTACAGTTCAATTCAGTATTTTATTTGGGGGGTTTTAAGAAAAAGTTTTTAAAACAGAAATTTTAATTGGAACTCAATTCACCTCCCCCCCCCTCTTGAGTGTCCACTCCAACCAACATTTGGTATTAGAGGCTTGTTGAAAATATTTTGTACTCTGTTTTTCAACTGTGATTTTAGTTGTATTTTAAAGTTCTTAAAATTTCGGTTATTTCTAAATTATTATATCTTTAAAATCTTTAATTATAGTTTGCTATCATGGATAATAGAGTTGAAGGTGTTGCTACCAATAGACCACCATTTTTCAATGGCACAAACTATGCTCAGTGGAAAATCAAGATGAAAATTCATTTAGAGAGCATGGGTTTTGATATTTGGACTGTTATAGAATCAGAATATAAAATTCAAACTACTGCTAGAACTACTTGGAATGAAGCTACTAAAACAGCCTACAATAATAATTGTAAATCTATGAATGCTTTGTACTGTGCTCTAGGAGATGAGGAATTTAATAGAATATCTGCCTGTAAAACTGCTTATGAAATTTGGGATACCTTAGCTATTTCTCATGAAGGAACAACTAATGTTAAGGAGATGAGATTGAATACCTATACTATTAAGTATGATAATTTTAAGATGAAGCCTGATGAACCCATTTCTGATATGTATCTCAGGTTAAATGAAATTTTCAACACAATGACTTCTCTGGGAAAGGATGTTCCAGCAAAGGAACAAATCATGAGAATTTTGAGATGTCTACCTGAAAGATGGAGAGGAACCTCTATCTCCATTAGAGAATCGTGTGACATTGGAGAGCTGTCAGTCAAAGAACTAATTGGAAAACTGATGATGTATGAAGAGGAACTCAAAGTAAACAAAGAAGAAGATGATGAACCTAGAAGGAAGTTTGTTGCCTTCAAAACTACAACCTCAAAGAATAAGGATAAGGAAAATCTTCAAGCTATCAATGAAAGTTCAAGCTGTGAAGACAGTGAGAGTGATTCTGATAGTGATGCTGAGATGGCTCGCATTGCTAGAAGATTTAAGAAATTTTATAGGAAGAAGAAGTATTTTAGAATGTCAAACTACAAAGGTAAGTATGATAACAAAAGACATTGGAAAAAGGATTGGAAGAAGCCTAATAAATCAGATTAAGTTGTATGTTATGAGTGCAAAAGGAAAGGACACATAAAAGCAGACTGCCCAAAGCTGAAATACAAAAAGAAGTATGAATACAAGGATAACAAGTATAAGAAAGCCATGAAGGCCACTTGGAGTGCTTCTGAAGACAGTTCTAGTGAATCTGAAGTTTCTGAAACTGAACACAAAAACAAGGCAAACATGTGTTTTATGACAAACACTTCTGAGGTAACTTCAGAAACTCCTGCTTCTAATTCATATTATTCTGGAGATGATTCTAAATGTGATAACATTTTTAAATCAGAACTGTTTGAATATTATGATATGTTATAAGAAACCTATAGTGAGCTAAAAGACAAATACAACGGTTTAAAGAAACAGTATTCTTTAACTGTTAAACATAAATTTTATCTTGATATTGAAATGGAAAGGAATGCTCAGTTGCTTAAAGATAATACTGAACTAAAATTATCTAATGAGCAACTCAAGAAAGACTTAGAGAAATTTACCAATGGTAAAGATACTCTTACTCAGATGCTAGGTAAGAAAATAGCACCTAGATACACTACTGTTATAGGATACCAACATGGACAAAGGAAAATTACCCTAACTAGATTCATTCCTAAATCTGGACAGAATGTAGCTAGCTCTGGAACTTCATATGCTTCAACGAGTTATATTCATAGTTATGGATCTAATAAGGTTTATCTTTCAAAATCTGTTGATTCTAGAAATTTATGAGACCCATTAGACAAATATGGGTACCTAAAGTGTTATTGGCTAACCTGTCTGGACCCAAGAAAATATGGGTACCAAAATCATTTCCTGTTTAAATCTGTTTTGTAGGAAACATGCTTAAAGAGCTCCTATAAAAAGACCTGGTACTTGGACAGTGGATGTTCAAGAAATATGTCAGGAGACTTGTCATGCTTTAAAAGCTTAGTCAGAGTTGATGGAGGTTTTGTCACCTTTGGTGATAATTCTAAAGGGAAAATCATCGGCTTAGGCCAGATTGGTAACACTGACTCAGTATTGATTTCTAATGTTTTCTTTTTTGATGGACTTAAATACAATTTGTTAAGTATTTCTCAGTTATGTAATGATGGTTTTTATGTTAAATTTGAAAATGATTCTTGCAATGTTTTTAATTCTAAAATGTTTTAGTATTTTCTTATTTGAGAAATGAAAATGTTTATGTTGTTGATTTAAATTCTTTAGCTAAGAAAAATATTACTTGTTTAAATGCTTTTCATAAAGAGTCTTGGCTTTGGAATAGAATATTAGGACACTACAATGTGCATTCACATAGAAAACTTGCTAGGAAGAACTTAGTTAGAGACCTACCCAAACTTGAATTTCCAGCAGACAAAGTTTGTAATCCCTGTCAAAAGGGAAAGCAACATAAAGTTTCTTTTAAATCAAAGAAAGAATTGTCAACTTCTCAACCTCTCGAGTTGGTTCACATGGATTTATTTAGACCTTCTAGAGTTTATAGTTTAAATGGGAAGCATTATGTCTATGTTATTGTAGATGACTTTTCTAGATATACTTGGGTATATTTTCTAACTCACAAAAGTGAAGCATGTTCTTACATTGTTAAATATTCCAAGTCTATAGAGAACCTTAGTGAACTTAAGATTAAAACTCTGAGAAGTGATCATGTCCATGAGTTTGAAAATCATGAGTTTGAATCCTATTGCTCACACAATGGCTATAGTCACAATTTCTCTGCACCTAGGACACCACTACAAAATGGTGTAGTAGAAAGGAGGAATAGAACCCTGCAAGAAATTGCTAGAACTATTCTTAATGAGTATGACCTACCTGTTTATTTTTGGGATGAAGCTATAAATACAGCTTGTTATGTTATTAATAGAGTCTTGATTAGACCAGTTCTTAAGAGGACCCCTTATGAGTTGTGGAACCATAGGAAACCTAAGGTTAACTACTTCAAAGTTTTTGGCTGCAAAGTCTTTATTTTTAATACTAAAGATAATCTTGACAAGTTTTCATCCAAGAGTGATGAAAGAATTTTCCTAGGTTACTCTATTTCTAGTAAATCCTATAGAGTTTTTAATAAGAGAACCAAATGTGTGTAAGAATCTGTTCACATCATGTTTGATGAAACTGATCCTCATGAACCTAAGACCTCTCTTGAAAATCTTGAAGATGATCTCTCTGGTTTGAACCTTAATGATAAAAATAGTGGACCTGTAGTTAAAACATCCAGTTCTGGAAATTTTCCAGACCCTGCTTCTGCTGAACCTCAACCTATAGATGAACCTGAAATCTCTAGCCCTACCTTTTCAAGACCAACCAGGATTCTAATGAACCATCCTTTAGATGCTGTTGTAGGAGATCTAGAGAGAGGAACACAGACTAGAGCTTCTCTAAGAAATCAGGTTGAACATCAAGCTTTTCTTTCACAGTTAGAACCTAAAAATTTCAATGATGCTATCAATGATGAATTTTGGGTAATGGCTATGCAATAAGAACTAAATCAATTTGAAAGAAACAAAGTCTGGAAATTAGTAGAAAGACCTAGGGACACTATCACCATAGGCACAAAATGGGTGTTTAGAAACAAAGTTGATGAATCTGGAAACATCATTAGAAACAAAGCTAGGATATTTGCACAAGGTTACAATCAAGAAGAAGGGATTGACTATGAGGAAAACTTTGCACCTGTAGCTATATTAGAGTCTATTAGGATCTTACTTGTCTATGCATCACATCTGAATTTTAAGTTATTTTAAATGGATGTGAAAAGTTCTTTTCTAAATGGTTTTATTGTTGAAGATGTCTTTGTAGAACAACCACCTGGGATTTCAAATCCTCATTTTTAAAATCATGTTTTTAAACATTCTAAAGCTTTATATGGTTTAAAAAAAGCTCCAAGAGCGTGGTATGAAAGACTTTCAAACTTTATTATTTCAAAAGGATTTATAAAAGGAATAGCTGATCCCACTCTCTTTATAAAAAGGATTTCAAAAGATGTGTTAATAGTACAAATCTATGTTGATGATATTATTTTTGGATCATCTAAAAATTCTTTATGTACTGAATTTTCACAGGTTATGCAAAATGAGTTTGAAATGAGCTTAATGGGAGAGCTTAAGTATTTTCTTGGTTTTCAAATTTTTCAAACTAAAGATGGAATTATTCTAAATCAAAGTAAATATACTAAGGATTTATTAAAATGTTTTGGTTTGGATAGTATTAAGGAAAGTGATATACCTATGAGTACCACCTGTAAATTGGATGTTGATGAATCTGGGAAACCAGTTGATCAAACTAATTACAGAGGTATGATTGGGAGTTTACTTTATCTTACTGCTAGTCGACCAGATATTATGTTTAGTGTATGTATGTGTGATATATTTCAAACAAATCCTAAAGAGGCACACTTACTTGCTGTTAAAAGGATTTTCAAATATCTTAAAAATACTGTTAATATGGGTTTGTTTTATCCAAAAGAACAATCATTTGATTTAATAAGTTATTTGGATGCTGATTTTTCTGGCTGTAAGTTAGATAGGAAGATCACATCTAAAACATGTCACTTACTTGGAAAATCCCTAGTATCATGGTGTAGTAAGAAACAGAACTCAGTTTCATTGTCTACTGCTGAAGCAGAATACATCACTACTGGTAGTTTTTGTGCACAGATTCTATGGATGAAACACATACTACTGGATTATGGATTTGACTTTAAACATGTTTCAATCAACTGTGACAACACTAGTGCGATTAATATCTCTAAGAACCCTGTGTCTCACTCTAGAACTAAACATATTGATGTTAGACACCACTTTTTAAGAGATCATTATCAAAGAGGTGATATAACACTTGAGTTTCTAGGCACTGAACTTCAATTAGCTGATATTTTCACTAAGCCTTTAAGTTCAGAAAGATTAATTTTCACTAGACACGAATTAAGAATGATAACTTATCCTCACCGTTAGGAAACCTCACCGTTAGGAAACCTCACCGTTAGAAAAACCTCACCGATAGAAAACCTCACCAATAGAAGACCTCACCGTTAAGAGACTTTACCGGTACATCTCGCGCTGTTTTAAAATTCTATAAAGCTGAGTCATTGAACCGTTATTTATTTTATTTATTATTTATGTGATTTATGAATCCTAAATGATATTAAAACTCGGACTAGACTCACTCAATCTCACCGCGAACCTCTCTACTCGAATTCTCCTAAACCTAAACCTCTTGACCTTCAGAACCCTAACCTTCAATCTGTAATGGCCCGCGTCAAGAGACCCCAAGTCACAGATGGGAGTGATGAGCCGCAAGAGAAACGACAGAAAGTATCGAATGCCAGTGGAAGTGGAAGTGGAAGTGTAGCTCGGAGAAATTCAATAAACCCGCATCTCTCAAGGATAGAGATTGTTGTTGAAAAATAAGTGTGTGCAGAATGGCTGATGGAAAGAAAATCGTTAGTTCTTAAGGTTTTACAAGAACAAGGTTGGCTAGAATGCTTCGCGAACAACAACGGACCTTATTATCCAGGACTAGTGAAACAATTCTACGAATTCTTTCGTTTTGAAAAATATGAAGAAGAAAGAAGAATGGTTTCATATGTGAATGGTCAGGAAGTGTCGTTTACTTCAGAAGAATGGGCTGTGAACCTAAGAGTTCCTCATGAGGGCAATTTTTCTTATTATTCCAAGTCAGTACCTTCGACCAGTGATGTGTTTCAATATGAAGATGATCTACTGGAACTCACATGGAATGAGACCCCTAGAAATGTGATTGCTGTAGAGATGTTAGGAGAAGATAAAATGTTGTTTAAGTTTATTCAGCATGTTGTTAGTCCGAGAAGAGGATACTTTTCCACTTTGAGATTCCAAGACATATATCTGTTACATTTGCTGAAGAACAGTGTGAGAATCAATCTATGTAGATTGATTATGGTTCAAGTGGAAGAGATGACTAGACCAAAGTCAAAATCAAATGCATTGTTTTTCTCAAAGCAAATTTCTGTGATGCTGAAAGTGAAGGAGATAGATGGACCTCAGGATGAGCTGGTAGTAGTTAAGGACAACTTCTATATTACAAGAACTGTTTGTAAATATATGAAAGTCAGCTGGAATCCTTGGAAGAAATCATGGGTGAATGATGATGGAAAAATTTATGACAAGTATACTATTATGGATCATCCTTCTAGACCAAAGGATGTGAGGGATCCTGGTCTTGGACCAGATGAGCCAGAACTGGTCTACAGGGATGATGAAGCTGAGGAGGAAGAGACATCAGTAGAGGAAGGAGGAGATCCAGACTTACCCCCTAGTCTTGTGCATCAAGTTATTTCTTATGGAGCAACTAGCCCTCCAAAAGAACTACCAAAGAGAGAAACTGTCTTGAAGGACAATGATACAGAGACTACAGAAGAACAATAAGAAGCATGCTAGTATTTTGTCAAGGACACCTCTGAGGAGGATGAGACAACCGAATATGATCATAATGTTAATGGAGAAAAAGAGGCTGATGGTGAAGTAGTTGATGAGGAAAATGTTGAAAAAGAGCTCAGTTTGAGTCCTCTAATAGTCAGCACAGTCAGGACAGTGGCAGATCAGGAAGACATAGCAGCAGCACCTGTTAATGAGAGAGTCATTAATGACTCAGAACAAATGGCTATTGAACCTACTGTAGTTGTAGAGGAAATTACAAAATTACCTCAGGAAGAACAGTTTGAAGAAATATCTCAGGAAAATGTTCCAAGTGAGGAGGAGAATCTTGGCTCAGTATCAGTATTATATGACATTGAAGGTTGGACATCAGATCCTAGATATATGATTCTTGGAATTTCTTATGGAGATTCAGATGAGGAAGACCAACCCCAAAAGGAATCAGTTACCTTACCCACTGTGGCTGAAAATGTGGCAACCAAGGAGGACCTTAAGTCTTTAAAATCCGAATTGATAGAAGCAATAAGGGAATCAGTGGAAGATATAAAGAAAATTATGGTTTAAGAGATGAAAATCATGGAGAAATCCCTTGAGTTATCCATTGGATGTAGTGTATCCAGTCCTGTCAAAGAAATGGTGGATGAACTTAAGGTGTGCCACACTCAGATTGAGAGTTGTACAGGAGCTGTAGTTGCTCTTAGACAATCAATCGCATCATTGACTGCTTTGAACAGTTCTCAAACCCAAGTGCACACTGACATTCGGTATATCAAAGAAGTGGTCAAAACTACTTGTGGAAGTTTTTGAGGCCTTTAAGAAGTCAGTCAAAGAAAATCTGAACAGTCAGGATGAACTTGTTCAGAAGATAGTCAGTAATCTGACTCAATCTTTCAAGGAGACAGTGGCCTTCTCAATGAAACCTCTTCCCTCAACTAGCTCCAGTATGAACCTTGACCAGATCCGCACTGTTATTCGGGAAGAATTTGCTAAGGTCAGTCCCAGTGGTGCATCAGATACTCAGATTCTTGCTACCACTAGGGAAGTTAGTAGTTTTGTTCGTGATCACCTGCGGGCAGCTACAGCTTCTCAAGAAGCAATCAAGAATAAGGTGGATGCTTATTTTGAAAAGGTTTATACCAAGCACCAAATGACCAACCATTTCAAGATTTTGATGGAGAATATGAAGTTACCTCCAGTTACCCAAGTGTTCAGGGAACAAGTTAGCAAGATTAGGGAGCTTACTCCTGCTTGGGATAAGTTTATAGACAATAGAGATGATTTTGTATCTGCTATGGAGAGAGGTGGAAGCATCATCATGGATTTCAGGAATCTCTTGATGCCTTTCCTGCATGTGGATGCTCGGCCAGTTATTGTACCACCTGCCCTTCCACCTTCTACCTCTGGGAGTACTCCTCAACTGACTCCAGTTCAAGCCATCAGAAGTCTGACATAGATGGTCCTTCAGAGGAGAACAGATTTCAGATCTGGTACTGTATCAGTAGCTGATCCACCACTGGTTCTTTCAGGAATTCCCAAACCTACTAATTCTACCTCTGAACCCCCTGCTGATCCGAAGGGAAAGACACCTGTTCAAGAGGCTGATTGAGTGCTTCTAGATATATTTTTTCTTTTTTTATGGGATTCATTGTATCTTTGTACGTCTCTGGTTTTACCACTGTATCTTTTAATTATCAATCAAATCCTTCATTCCTCTCTTCACTATATATTTTACTCTGTCTATTTTCTTTCCTAGTCCCTCTCTTTTCTCTAATACCCTCCTTTTTGTTAATCACAAAGGGGGAGAAATTATTGAAACCTGTACCCAGTGAAATTGATAGGGGGAGAACATAACTACTATAGAGAAAATCCTGTAGTTAAAATTGATAGGGGGAGAAATATGAAAATCAAAGAATCTTGCTTGTGCCTTCCTCTGATACTACATTATTTCTTGATATATTCCTGTTTCCATATTTTTCCTCTGATACTATACTATTGATATCATACTTTGATATTTTTTTTTGTTTTGTTTGTTTTGTTTCCTCTGATATTACTTTATTTTTGCATAATTTGTGATTATCAAAAAAGGGGGAGATTGTTGAACCCTCTGGAATTAAGTGGCTTTATTGTGTTTTGATAATCCCAACCATTCTTTCTTTATATCTTGATTATGCTTAATACATTCCAAATATACTATAATATATGTTGTTGCTTTAATTATGCTTAAATTAAGTCATTTGAATTATCAGATATATGTTTTCTATGACTTAACTCTTTCTACCAAGTGAATGCTCAAACTGTTTTTCAGCTACCGTTACAAACGAGCTACCGATATCGATTAGAGCTATCGATATGGAGTTTACCGATACATCAAGTTCACCAATACTCAAAGATCACCGCTACATTAAAGTCTACCGATACGGTACATCAAGTCTACCGATAGAGTAACAGCTACAAGCTCACCGGTACTCAAGCCTACCGCTACATCGAAGTCGACAGCTACCGATACAGAGCTACCGATATGTTGAAGTCCACCGTTATGCAATGTCTACCGATAGAGAGCTACCGCCACCATTACAAGGTAGAGCCACAGCTACCGATAGAGAGTTACCGCTACTGGTAAAAGCAGAGCCACTGCTACTGTTACAAGTCCACCGCCACCGATACATCAAGTCTACCGACAGACAAGTCTACCGTTACAAGTGTCTACCAATACTCAGACCTACAGACACCCACTGTAACACAAGTCTACCGATATCAAGAGCTACCATTCCAGAGACAGAACCCAACACTGCTTTAATTTCTTTATCATTATTTAATCTAACCAACGGTCATATCAGGGATATTTTAATACACTGACATTTATTTAATGTGTGATGTTGGATGTCAGGGAACCATACCTCGTACCTTCAAAAAGTAACTCATCTTCTGCCGGAGCACGTGGTTTTACTAAAGGAAGGATGTGCTACTACAAAATAGTATGAATAGACGAATACAGAGAGATACACATACCACGAGGTGTGCTGGAGAACTACCATGTGTGAATGCAAAGAGACGATAGAACTTACACAAAGAACTCATTACTGCATACCAGTGAAGAGCTAATAACGACAACATAACACAAGAGCTTCATCGACTGTCTCTACACCTGGAATTCAAGGAAACAGATGATACTCTGATTTCCAGAAAAAAACTAGAAGAGGACTCAGAGCGAATTCTGATCAATCAAAGGAGTCCAGAACTGCCCGACAAATCACTAGAGCCGTTTCTAAACTCTAACTATTTGCTCTGTGATTTATCTTTTTACATATTGAGAAGTGTGTGTTATATGCTGTTTTTTGCACACACCCTGTCTTCTGTACTCTAACTGGAGGATTTGTAAATCCTCACTCAACACTCTTACATCATTTCTTTCCCATTGAGATAGTGGTAGAGGTCGTGTGAGACCTGGACAGCTGGTTGTTGTTGTTCTTTTTCCCATGAATAACAGTGGTAGAGGTCTTGGACCTGGACAGTTTTATACTGTTGTAATCCCCGATCCAGGGTGTAGATCACTTTTATATAAAGTTTTGAGAGGACTAAGTCTCAGCTTGAGACTGAACCTCTTGGTTATATTTGTTGTGCTACATCTTTCAAAGTTATTCTTTTATTCCGCTGTAAATCTCTTTAAAACCAAAACTATTTTAAAGTCACTTTGATAATTAAATTCGCAAGTGTTTATATCAGTTTTAAATCAGTAAGTTGGTTTCAAAAGTTAATCAACTTTTCAGTTTTGATTAACTGGGAAATAATCAATCCCTTGGGAACCCAACTAAACCCTTACTTTGATATAAATTCACTACAGTTTAATTTAGTATTTTATTTGGGGGTTTTTAAGAAAAAAAATTTAAAACAGAAATTTTAATTGGAACTCAATTCACCCCCCCCCCCCCTCTTGAGTGTCCACTCCGACCAACAATCTTTCTATAACAACTAGTTAATTATTTGATTTTATATCGGATATTTTATCAATGTTCAGAACTTGAGTCAAAAATGAACATGTTATAATTACAATTTGTCCATGTGGTCAAAATTCCATTATCACCAGAATGATATAAATGTATTATATGTCATATATATTATATATATCCAATGTATATGTATTTATAATATTCCATATCATTTGCAGTAATGAAATAAAACGCGTTGTTCGTGGAGATGTTAAGTCGTACGTACACATGAATGCTACTTTCATTTCTATTTTATAATTAAAGGAATGAAAAATTAATGATACTTCGGTATATCATAATTCTATTATAATATTATATGATATTTTATGTTACATAATTTCATTAACTTCATCCTTTATAAGTTCCATGTATGTCATGAATGAATCATATCACCTTGAGGGGGCAGTAGTCCGCACTTCCTCAAATGAAATTATCGCATTTAACCATAATGGAAACCATAAAGGTATTATATAAATGAATAATACAGAAGAATAAAGAAAACATAAAAATAATATACATCAAATATAAATATAGTTCCATCTTAATGGCCACCATGTTATGCGGTAGGAAATTATCGAACAATCGTCGTTCCGTGAGGTGTTAGTTTGCCATCCACAAAAACAGTATGTTCTTCACCCATTAAATGGAGGTGTGTGTATGTGTAGTTCGAGTAATTATTATAAAAAAATCCTATTTTATTGGGGATACTGGTATTGTTATAAAATAAAGTAATAAAAAAGTTTAGGGCATTGGAGAAGTGAAAGAAAACAATATAAAACAAAAGAATTTAAGAAAAATCATTACCATTAATTTGGGTAACTTCCTTTGGTTTGAACAAAAAGGGCTTCTTGAAGTTCCTTCTGTATTAGTTAAGGCTTTTAGAAGGAGTATATGTTTGTAGAGAGATTAATTGGGTAGAGTGTGGATGATCCAAAAGGATTGAGAGGTGTGAGGAATTTGTTAGAAGTTGTGTCCTTTTATAAGGGGGAGGGACTCTTTAGGAAAGTGTGAAAATATGATTTCATTATATTATGATATTCAGTTTCTAAAGGTCAAAAACTAATTAAATTAGAATATAAGATGACTCATGGTCTAAATAAAATCATATAATAAGAATTGGACAGGTTTTGGATGTTATTTTAATATTTATAATCTAATTTATTTAAATTATTTATTAATGAGGTATATACTGTATCATTATTTTGTCATAAATAATTTAATTTATTTTTCGTCTAAAAATTATAAACAAAATACCATGATGTATTAAATCTTTTTATCTTTACAATTA
The DNA here is from genome assembly GCA_963277665.1 of Viscum album. Lineage (NCBI taxonomy): Eukaryota > Viridiplantae > Streptophyta > Magnoliopsida > Santalales > Viscaceae > Viscum > Viscum album. The sequence goes on along the minus strand of OY728121.1, from coordinate 1,552,904,440 downwards.
ATATTTATAGTCGAAGAAATAACTTTTATAACCCCATGTAAAAATTAATTTACTAAAAGATATTTGTTTGTGTCATTTTTTCCTTTACATTAAATTAATTAATCCAATGTGTCATTATCACTCTTAAGTGGCTCCATGGGGTCCCAAAATCGACCCTAAGATTCCCATGGTTGGCCATGACTCTTAAAATTAGGTTAGGAAAAGTGTTAAGGTAATTTTTCATTATTATCAAATTATTTTTACCTTCAATTACCCTATTTACCTTTAGCCACGGTAAATAAAAGTCCAAAGTTATTATTCTCCAAAAATTATTTTCATCTTATTGAACCACATTTTACTTACTATTAACGACCATGTATGTCGGATTTTTGAAATTTAATTCAAAGAAGTGGTAAAATATTATTTAAATGAAAAATTTAGTTTTTTAACTACTACTAAGTGGTTTCACTATTCACTAAAAATTGAAGCTTATCAGAAAAATACAAAAACAATCAGCACAAGCTATATTTGATATTCCAAAATAAAAAATTATGTCTATTTTACCAAATTAAAAACATAGAAGTGTCATTAATTAATTTAAAAGTAATTCATGTTGTCAAAACAAATAGCGTGTTTTTAAGAAACAATAACTATCAAAAGATTGACACTTGTTTGTGTACAATTTCAAGGTGAAATTAATTACAATGACCACCATTGGATTATATGGTAAAAATATAATATAATTTCACTTTAAACCCAATTAAAAAGATAATCTAACAATATAAAAATTATATTTAAAGGTGTTTTTGAGTTAAAATAGAGTATTTTAACTGTTCGTCAAAAAAATGAATTTTATCAGAAAAATACCAAAATTTTACCCAAAGTAAATTTTGATGTCCCGGTTCTAAATAAGAATTTTATTTTATCAAAAATAGCATATAAAAGTGACCAAAACTGGATTTAAAGATGGTTCGCCATCATAAGAAGGTAAATCAGCCTTTTAAAGTAAACTATGTTTAAAATTAGATTCATTCACATTTTAAGCCTCTATCTTTTATTAGATAAATGTAAAAACATTTAATAATAATGTATAATCATATTGTAGTTATTTTTCCTCATTACCACCATTACAACAGCTAGGTGTTAACTACTGGTAAAAATAATAATATAATATTATTATTTTTTAGTATGACTCGGCATTGTGTGCAACATAAGATTTCAAGGAAACCCATTGTTGCGTATCAGGTATGCCATTGAATCCTAGTGTCCTCTTAAAAGTAAAATTAATATTTAATTCAAAAATATTAATAAAAATGAAAATGTCTTACTCATTATTTACCTAGTATGTTACATCCTTCACTCCTTTTGGAAATTGCATCCTCACAATTTTAAAACTGCGGTTGGAAACTTAATTGAAAGTCCCACATCAAAAAAAGAGTCAATAAATATATAAATTTGAAAGAAATAAAGAGAAGTATAGAGGTCACCCAAGATAATCCCATACTATAATTCCATGTAGGAAAACATGGACATGGAAGAGAAAACAAACCATCAAATTCTGATGGAGTGTGATAGAAATCATGGATAGGGGAAAGTTAACCACCAGAATGTCACAAAATTGTTATGGGTTAAACATTCTTTGATTCCCCAGTAGGAAAAGTTAATGGTTAATTTTTTTGTTTTAAATTTACTTTCATATAGTTGAGCAATTTATTCTCTATGATAGATTAATAATTTCCATAAATAACCCAAAATAAATTTATTCATGCAATCATCTAACTAAAAATAATTACTCATACTATACAGGGACATCACGTAGTCCAGTGGTAGGCTATAAATCCCAGTCGCACTTTGGTCGGGGGTTTGATTCCCACAGCTTTGTCTGATGCGATGGGTTGTCATGCGGTTGGCGTGTTGTCCTTTTTAAAAAACTATATAATTTTATAAAATTCCCAAAAAGAGATAAATTCATCAAAAATAACCATAACATATTTTAACCACAAATTTTATCTAATAACTGTCATTTTTCATCAAAATGAATTAACCTGTAATTGCCTTAAATTCAAGGATCATATAAACCCAAATGGTTCTTTATAACTATATCCAAAAAAGAAAAGATAATTATTCCTTGAATAATATTTTCATATATCGAACTTCATGGGTACACATACTATAAAATGCCTTCTAATGTAATCCCATATTCAAAAGAGCCTTGATACTTTTAAACATTTCACCTTCCTAAAATCTACCATAACTCTAGAATCCCTTATATATTGACATCTTACTCATTCAACATTATTCATGATCCATTAACCATTATTTACCAACTTTTTCGGAAATACTTATTTCCTACAAACAAAATCATGAATCAAATCCTAAGATTCAATAATGTCAAAACATATGTTAAGAAATAATCCATACCTTTCATCGGTCATTGTCAGTATCTTCATCCTCAATTGTAATAGCTTTAGGGATTGGGAAACATATATTTTTACGATCATGGTGATCCCATTCCCGAAACATCTTCGTAGGACATCTGTTTGTATAAGGACTAGGCACACCACATTTAAAACATTCAATTGATCCCTCCGAAAGAACTTCTTTCCCTTTCCTAGAGTCAATTGGATTCTTCCTTTTTCCACGGCAGGTTCTTTCTTTATGACCATCATTCCCACATCTATAGAATCTTCCTATCCCTTTTAACCATTTTAAAAGGTGATTATTTATATATCCTTGACACATATGTTTTTGAACATACTTACCTTTATGATTTTTACCTGAAATTCTGTATGGATTTGTTTCTCGCATATTCGATGCCTTATAAAAATCACCAAGGTTCAGGTTGTCAATCATGACTCTATATAGTTGGTTTATAATAACCACAAGAGTTCTCATTACATCTCTCATTTCATTCAATTTCTTGTTCAGAAAACCATCACGGTTTTCTTCACATCCGTTGTTACTTTGGTGCCTGCTAGATCCATCCATTCACTAAAACTGAAAAGGTCAGTGTGAGTATATCAGTAAAATCATCATATAATATCTTATGAAAAGTGTAAATACTCATTCATGTTATCTTAAACTCATTCAAAATAACTACGACTCTTTCTAATATTCTTACCATTATGATTATGTGACCAATTCTTAGATAACACACCTACCTCTAAAGTTATCTAAACCGACCTTTGATACAAACTATAAGGACCCGGCCTTAAAACATTACATAATATTGAATTAAATGAACAATTCACATTGAGGATATCTTTCGGATTATATTAAAAGATAATTAGTCCCTAACTATTACATAACAACTTGAATATTACATATAGACACTACTACTTAGAATCCATTTTTTTCATAAAATAAAAACTCATAAAAAGAAAACATGTCTAGTTCCATGTTTTAGACAGCATGACTTTTCCTTGATCCAATCCTTGACTATATTCATATTTAAGTCATGTTGAAAACATTTCGAAAACATGGGATGGGCCTAAAAATTTCTATAAGGGTTATAAAATAAGGAAGGAAAACATTATCCCATCAATAAATACAAATCAATGATACCATACTTTTCAATCATAACATACCTTACAAAACCATAAGATTCATGAATAACACACACAAATCATAAATCATAAAGGTTAAATATGGAATCCATATCAAACATACATTGTAGCTATCATATCTACATAGGGATTTACTCTTGGAATACCCATCACAGTATATTCCTGAAATGTCTTAGGAGAAACATCACGTTTTCCTCTGTCACGTTACCCAATGCATTAGAGAGCTATCTTGAGCTCACCTGCCCTAGGTTTATCACGGAACCACCCGTATACATAAACAATGCCCAATAAACATAACATAATCATAACACATAACACAAATATAAAGGAAATATAACATTTCCACATTCCAACATATCAAATCAAGATATTAAAATAATCAATTCTTTATCAAATCATTTTCAAAGACATTTAAAAAATGATTTTTGAATCAAAGTGTCCTATACCAATTTGAAGCTTTTAAATGAATTATCATATGAAAACATTAATGTACATATAAATAAATCCTAAAACCCGTTTTTAAAAAATGGAAATTAATGAGAAATATTTATAAGAATAAATCATTAAAACATTTAAAATGATATTTTGGTTAAATAGTTTTTTAACAAAAAAGAGAGATGCTTATATAGAAATAAATGAGGAATAACATTTAATAATAACTTTATAATATCATTAGAATAAATCTATTCATGATATAATATGTTAAAGGATAGTATATACACCATATAAGATTGAATTGTTGCATAACAACAATGAAGTCTTGGTTGAAATGTAAATTGACATGAAATCCCTTATAAAGATGGTATCCATAAATTGAGGATTAATAAATCACATAATTATGTGTGAAAAATATAAATACACCAAATATAAGTGGATATTAAGTATAAAACAATCATAGGTCATTCACACATATTCATAGGATGAAATATTCAAGAAGTACAAGCTGAACCCAAAGAATTGAAATTGGGTTAAGAAGTTCCTTTGTAAAAATTCGACAGCCTAATGGCATCACTTTAAAATTCATAAAATGAGTTGATGAGATAAAAAGGTTATCTCATCACATGGAAATAATGTTTACATAAATAAGGATATAGTAGAACATATCCCAACATAATAAAATGTAAACTAGAATACATAACAAAAATAAGTCCTTGGAAAAGAGGAGGGTGAAAGGTTCTCTTACCGATTTGGTATAATTACAAAACATATACCACATGAAAGAAGGATCATACAATGAAGATGTAAATACTCATAAATTAAATTATATTACACAAAGAGTACAATCATCGGCAGTACATTCAGCACACAAAAGGAAATTGTGGCAAATATAGCATGAATCTCATGGGAATAAAAAGTTAGATGAAACTCTTTACCATGTTGTAATCAACTAATTATTATGAACAAAAGTTAATAACCACCAAATTAATCACATAATACCATGAATATAATGATAATAATGATAATACATATCAAATGTAAGTACACAATACACCACATGCAATGAATAAGTGGTGAACAATGGAAATATCACGGAATTAAAAGTGAGATAAGAAAATCCCTTACCTCTTGTCCTACTGGACTTGTATGTTCCGTGTTCTTCCTAAATAATAAACTTAAGTTAGTCTCTACATAATTAAGAAAATTTTTAAATTTTATTATTCATTTTATATCACTTATTATCTTTCTATAACAACTAGTTAATTATTTGAGCTGATGTTGGATATTTTATCAATGTTCAGAACTTGAGTCAAAAATGAACTTGTTATAATTACAATTTGTCCACTTGGTCGAAAGTCCATTATCTCCAGAATTATATAAATGTTTTATATATTATATATATCCTATATATCCAGTGTATATGTATTTATAATAGTCCATATCATTTGGAGTTAAGAAATGAAATACACTGTTCATAGAGGCGGTAAGTCGTACGTACGCATGGATGCTACTTTCATTTCTATTTTATATTTAAAGGAATGAAAACTTAATGATACATTGCTATATTATAATTCCATTATAATATCATATGATATTTTATGTTACATAATTTCATTAATTTCATCCTTTGTATGTTCCATGTATGTCATGAACGAATCATATCACCTTGAGGGGGCGGTAGTCTGCACTTCCTCAAATGAAATTATCGCATTTAACCATAATGGAAACCATAAAAGTTTTATATAAATGAATAATAAAGAAGTATAAAGAAAACATTAACATAATATAAATAAAATATAAATACAGTGCCATCTTAATGGCCACTATGTTAGGTGGTAGGAGATAATGGAACAATCATCATTTCGTGAGGTGTTAGTTTTCCATCCACAGAAACAGTATGTTCTTCAGCCATTAGATGGATGTGTGTGTAAGTGTAGATCTAATACTTATTATAACATAATCCTAGTATATTTAGGATACTTTTATGTTATAAAAATAAAGGAATAAAAAATGTTTAGGTGGTTGGAGAAGTAAAATAAAAAAACAAAAATATTTAAGAGAAATTGTTACCTTTAATTTGGGTAACTTTCTTGGTTTGAACAAAACATACTTCTTGAAGTGCCTTATTCCTAAGTTAAGGATTATAGGAAGAGGATAGGGATGTAGGGAGCTTAATTTTTCACAGTTTGTAAGAGCCAAAAGGCTTGAAAGGTGTGAGGAATTTGTTAGAAGTGGTGTCCTTTTATAAGGGGGGGAGGGGCTCTTTAGGAAAGCGTGAAAATTTTATTTTATTATATACTGATATTCGGTTTTTAAAGGTCCAAAATTCATTAAAGTCTAATATAGGATGAATCATGGTCGACATAAAATCATAAAATAAGAATTGGACAAGTTTTGGATGTTATTTTATTATTTATAATCTTATTTATTTAAATCCTTTATTAATGAGGTATATGCTGCATCATTATTGTGTCATAAATAATATAATTTATTTTTTTTCTAAAAATTATAAAAAAATACCATGATTTAGGAAATAAATTTATCTTTCCAATTAATATTTATAGAAGAAAAAATAATTTATATAACCCCTTATAAATATTAATTTACTAAAAGATATTTTTTGTGTCATTTTTTCCTTTACATTAAATTTATAAATCTAAATTGTCATTATCACTCTTAAATGGATCCATGGGGTCCCAAAATAGACTTAAATATGACCATTGTCGTCCATGACCCTTCCAATAAGGTAAGGAAAAGTGTTAAGGTAATTTGGTATTACTATCATATTCTTTTTACCTTCAATTTCCCTATTTACCTTTAACCGCGGTAAATAAAAGTCAAAAGTTACTATTCACCAAAAATTATTTTCATCTTATTGAAACACATTTTATATAATAATAATGACCATTTATTTCTGATTTTTGAAATTCAATTCACAGAAGAGGTAAAATTTCATTTAAATGAAAAATTCGGGGTTTTTTAACTACTACTAAGTGGTTTCACTGTTCATCAAAAATTGAAGCTTTTAATAAAATTACCTAAAAATTAAGCCCAAGAAATATTTGATATTATGAATTCAAAAATGTTTCCTATTCTACCAAATTCAAAACTTAGAAGTTGAATCAATTAATTTAAAATTAATTCCCATTGTCAAGACAAATAGCGTGTTTTTAAGAAACAACAACTGTCAAAAGATTGACACTTGTTTATGTCCAATTTCAAAGTGAAATTAATTCCAATGACAACCATTGAATTAAATAGTAGAAATATAGTCTAATTTCACTTTAAAACCAATTAAAAATATAATCTAACCATATATATAAATTATATTAAAATTCTGTTTGGAATTAAAATACAGTATTTTCACTATTCATCAAAAACTGAATTTTATTAGAAAAATGCCAAAATTTTACCCAAAGTGAATTTTGATGTCCTGATTCTAAATTAGAATTTTATTTTATCAAAAAGAGCATATAAAAGTAACCAAAACTATATTTAAATAGGGCTCTCCATCAATAGGCGGTAAATCAACCTTTTAAATAAAATATGCTTAAAATTAGATTCATTCACATTTTAGGCCTCTAACTTTTATTAGATGAATGTAAAAACTTTTAACAAGCATGTATAATCAAATTGTAGTTATTTTTGTTTGTTCCCACCATTACAATGGCTAGAAATTAACTACTATTTAAAATAATAATATTATATTATTATTTTTCAGTATGACTCAGCATTGTGTGCAACGTAAGATTTCAAAGAAACCCACTATTGTGTATCAGGTATTCCATCGAATCATAGCATCACCTTTAAAGTAAAATTAATATTTAATTCAAAAATATTAATAAATATGAAAATGTCTTACTCATTATTTACCTGGGATGTTACATAAAAAATACAAAGTGATTATGATATACTCTATAATTTCATAAATCGACCATTTGAGGTCTAATTGACACCCTAAAAGTAAAAAATTACACCTTTTTAATATTGAAACATTTGTTACCATAGAAAAAATTAAAATAGATTAACTAATGGTTAATCAAAATCAATAGTTATATAATAATATGGAATCATGTATAAAATCTATTTTTTTCTTTCTATTACTACTTATATTATCTTTATCAATGAATACATGTCTATTTGGTGAAGTTTTTATATAAAAATAAATAATTATAATTTCATCTTTAGATATAATCAAAAAGTTCCTCCAACCACGATTATAATATGGAACCTCATTCATCACTTATACACACAATATTGAAACTTATAGCTCAACCATACTCTATAAATATAACTTTTATACTTCCCTAGAAAATTATAGAGTATATGGTATTCTCAAAACAACAACACTATATCTTTTTATAGGAAATCCAAAGGAGACATTTCTAAGAAGAGGTGATCACTCTAACCAATCACTTTCTTTTTATACTATTTTTTACCTCCACTAAATATATGATGTTTCTAAAGAAATGAGGAATTAAATATCCTAAATATTCATAAATTTAATTGAAATTTGGAAAAAAACTTTTATATAAACTCTTTCGTAACAATCAATAAATTAATGTATCACTCGAGCGCAAGTACGACTTATTGTCTCCACGTAGAAATTCACTTCATTTTTCATCACCATATATTAAAAATTATTATTATGATGTGTTTAATAAAATTATATGATATATATTATATAATAATGATTCATTAAATTTGAATTATTTTTTACTATTCTTTCATTCAATCAAACAAAAAATGAAAATAGTGTTCAAGCAAACTTATATCCTATAGTTTCCATAAATGGTGTATTTCTGTATTCTATCTCTTATATACATGAATGATTAAAAATATGTATATAATTATTGTATATTATTTTTTTTAACATTATTAAGATTCTATAAATCATTATTTTTTATATCAATGTGTGTTTACCAACACTTCTGAACCAAAACATGTGTGGAAAATGAAGAAGATTCCACCTAGGAAAGTGATTTCAAAACACATTATTCATAAATGGGGAATAAGATGTTATAAATTAATAATACATGGTAAGATTCAATTATGGTAATGTAATAAATATAAAATTCATATTCATTATACAAGAGGTTTTAATGAGAATAAATAAGTTCGAGACTTGAGTTAAGTGGTTATTTCTCACAATCGTCATTATTTGGGATTATTTAGGTGTTAGTCTTCAGTAGGTAATATTTCAATTCCATGTTAATTTTAACTATATTTTTTTAATAAAAATTAATACTCTACTATTATTATTTGGAATCATTTTTTCTCATTTTAAAAGTTCTGAAATGAATTTTTATAACATTTTATAAACAAGGTCCTTTTTTACTTTTCAGAAGAAAAAAATACAGAAGAAATGTTTTTTTAAATTATATGTCATGAGTGGATTTTCACACTGTCACGACACCTTAGTGCTTTCAATCTTCCTATATAATCTTACCATGTTTTTTTTTCAAGTCAAATATCTTCTTTCTAAATTGCTTGGATATTTAAAAAAACTACACTAATTATGGAATCTATATTTTCCTCATGAATTATTACAACTGATCTTCCAAAATAAGTATCCATCTGAGACAACATTATATGATGTTAAAAACGATTTACTAGGGATATGATTCAACGACAGAATCCTTATTATTTATCTTGATGGATTATTTTTATAATGGAATTATTTTTAAAGATATCATCAAGTTTCAATTATCTATGTTATGATGAAATGTTTTTCCAACCTATTTCATTACTATTGGCAATGAAATAATGACAAGTTTGTGAAGCCCATTTATTTTCTTAGGTTTTGATACGATAAGTGACTTATAAATTTGTGGTACACATAATTATGGTTTTTCTTATTTCATATATGGGATATATATCTCTCTCCAAAACATTTTTTAAGGACTTATATCTTAATATATAAAAATGGGGAAAAGTTGATGGTATTGATCCACTGTTGGAAATATGTGTGTAATGTTCCACTATGCCAAAGAGGTTTGTCCCGATCCACTTTTGGAAAAAGGTGTGTTTGGATACACAACGTAAATGGTCCTGGTATTTAATAATCAAATGTGAAACTATTTTCTATATTTTTTATGTTGCCACACTTTTATAACATGAGATTATACTTCTTGATTTATTTATGATAATTTCTCACTCTTACGGTCTGTGTTTTCTAAAGTGATGATTTTTATTCCATGAATAATGTTTATGGTCTATGACAGGTTGGTTATGAGAACCATATGTTATTTTTATGTTAACATAACCTTATTAATATTTAAAATTTTCATTTGATCATGGATTTATATCTCCTATGTACACACAAATTGTGCATCTTAACTCACACTTTCTTAGGTTTCCTTCCCCTAGTGAGGAGGAAAGGTTTATGTTGTGTATAGATAGGAGGAATACTATGTGGGAAGATATTTTTGGCTGATGAATAAGTTCACTAAAAAGTAAAGAATATTTTATATATAATCTATAAAGCTTATAACCCTTTATGGTTCTATTGTGGATTTTATGGTTTTATATATAATATTCAATTAAATATATATAATACTTGTGTATGAAAAGCTATGTTCATTATAAGACATGTGGATTTTACCTCCCTTGAAATTGAAGAATACATCCTTCATGGGGAGTGGAATGCATAATTTCGTAGATTGGATACAAAAAAATCTTCATCTTAGGCATATTATAGCACAGGAGGTTGGCTTCATGCATATAATAGGATAGGTGATGAGTCTGAAAAAATTTCATCCAGTTGTGGATAATTGCCAAAAATTCATCCCATGTGATTTCTCCATCCTTAAACATTGTATGGGTTTAGTTCAAGATAAATCTCAGGTTTGGTGTGTTTCCTATATAAATTCTCATATATCATATAGAATTAGATGAGCTGAGAGTGATAAAGTTATATCTTGTTGACTTGGATGTAAAGGGGTTCTTTCTCTTGCGTAATTAACCTTGGGGTCCCTGGTTTTATTCTCTAAGAAGTAAGATATGAGAAATACACTATACAGGGGTTATACAAAATTGAAATCAGTAATGATGAAAAAAAAATATATCCACTATCTTAGATTGATGATCTATTTGATCAGTTGTGAAGAGTCTGGTGGTTCTCATTGATGGACCTATGATCAAGGTACCATCAGTTATGAGTTAGAGATAAGGATGTTCCATGGAATGAATTTAGTATTAGGCATAGGTTGTATTAATATATCTTTATTCCATTTGGTTTGAAAAATGAGTTAGTGATTTTTTATGGTTATAATTAACTAGATATTTAAACCTTACATAGAAATCAACTATACAGGGGTTATATCTTTATGAGAAATCAACTATACAGGGGTTATACAAAATTGAAATCATTAATGATGAAACAAATATATCCACTATCTTGGATTGATGATCTATTTGATCAGTTGTGATGTGTCTGGTGGTTCTGATTGATCGACCTATGATCAAGGTACCATCAGTTATGAGTTAGAGATAAGGATGTTCCATGGAATGAATTCAGTAGTAGGCATAGTTTGTATTACTATATCTTTATTCCATTTAATTTTACAAATGAGTTAGTGATTTTTTATGGTTATAATTAACTAGATATTTAAACCTTACATAGACATATTTTTTCGTCATTACTAATGACATCTTGGTGTATTCACCAAATGTGGAGATTCATTCCCGGAAACATGAGGTTGTTTTGAGCACAGATTTGGTACATCAACTTTACGACATGTTTCTGTTTTATATTTCTATATTAAAGAGGTATGAATCCTCATCTATTTTTTTTATAAGGTAGGTATTTATATCAATCCCTATAAATTGGAGGATTTTATTCCATGGAATAAACCTCGTAATATGTTAGAAATTTGGATTTCCCTAGTATCTCATCCATACTATAGGTGATTAATTAAAAAAATATACACGGTAGCACTTATGATATATCTGGATAGAATGCAGTTCAATTATAGTTGGAATAGAAGGTGTGTAAATGACATCCATGTTTTAGAGTTGGATTCAACAACCACTATGATTCTAATTCTTCAAAACCAATGGGTCAAACACATTTTTTTATAATGATGCTTACAGGGATGATATAGTGGATGTCTTGATATAGGGAAACTAGATAGTCATATGTATTTTATATCATATTTTACCATATATGGGGAAATACCAAACCCATGACCATAATTTATATATTTTGGTTCATTTTTTAAATTTATTTCACTACTCTCTCTTCAGTGAATGGTTTTGTATCTACACTGACAAAAAAATGATTATGATACATCTCTTCTGAATGAGACTTGAACCTATGTGAGAGGCACTGAGTAAAGTTCATAAATAATTTTAATTTTGAGATGGACTATTCCTTGGAAAATGGGAACATTGTTGCAGATTCCCATTTCAATAAAACATTGTAAATTGGAACACATATATCTAAGGAAGAGTGGAAGATATTAAATGTTTTAAAGAGTTCGCAGATGAATGTTTCAATGGATCGTGAGGTTTTGTTTTGTGAATCAAATGTTATTGTGTCCTTTTTGGATAATCTGTTGAAGGATTACAAGGAATTTGATTGATACCATCATGCTTCTTGAGAATTATTGTTTTGAAATATTCATTTACCAGGTTGTTCCCCGGACCCAAATGATTAACTTTGTGTGCAAGGGAGGGTTGTCATACACACATCCATTAGATATAAATTAATGAATAGATATCATGACTCGTAGTGGGTTGTGTATCTATATTAGACAAATGTGTTCCAAAATATGAAATGTCATATCTTTTTAAAAATTATGAAAAATGAAATCATAGATTTTTTCATATATGTCAATACAGGTCATAGGGTACATGTGGAGCACCAGATACTTTGTGGTTAACTTCAGCCTCTTTAAGTTCTAGTATGGAAATGGGATGAGGTGACAGCGGACATTATTATGGGGAATTAAGGGAATCTAATGGGTGGATATTTAATGTGAAAAGTTATTGTACATCTAAATAAGTATGTACACTTAGTTACTATTTGATTAACTTTGTCAATTGATGAGTTTTAATGAATTTATGTATGGAAGATGGTATAGAAGAATTGTGAGACTATGAAAATCGGGTCATATTAACTACTTCATTTGATATATGGATGTTTGGAGGATTGTGAGAAGTCACCATAGACATATTTGAAGCTAAAAAATTTCCATCAATCATATATATATCAACAGTATAAGAGAATGATCCATATTCTAAAGAGTATTCTTAAGGAATGTGTGCTTCATTTCTGTACAGCATGGGATGACCACCAACACCTGGTAGAGTTCACCTACAATAATAGATTTCTATAATATATTCTAAACTAAAAATTTTATATATTTTTAATTAAAAATTTCTACCACCATTATTTTGGAATGATATCAGTGAGTCAATAGTGATCAGACAAAGCTTGGTGTAGGATACATCAATGTGGATTTTTCTACTCTAGAAGACGTTGGTTTAAACCCATATAAGGAAGTGTCAATATACTAAATGGAGGAGATGATACTTTTAGTACTATGTAGTAGGGAATATATTATTATGGATGTATCCTTAATTAGGGTATCATGTTCTAAGGATATAGTGTAAGCTTTCAAAACAGTTCGTCGATATATTCAAGATATTCTAAGAAATTGGGAATATGGATTATCAGTTGGATCTCTCGCCACAACCAAGGGGGATTGATGGATACTTTTATTAGTCAAAAATTTGAAAGTATGATCTGGAATTGATGCACGTGAGTTATAGTGAGGATATCAAGTTGGAAAAAGATGCTTCATTTGAGGAATGACTAGATACGATTGTGGACCAAATAGAGAAGGTAATATGTGGGAAGACTATGTATAATTCATGTGTTCTGAAGCATGAGAAGATAAATTTGGTAACTTGGGAATGAGAATCATGTTTTTTTGGCATAGTGTCCAGTTTTGATTGTATATGACCGCTAAGGGAACTTCCAATATATAAGAAAACCCTATAGGATAAGTTTTAAAGAACCCTATACAAATCATAGTGAACAACATTTTAATTAAATTTATTTTAGTGTTTTAATTTTTTTTCATACCATAAGTGGATCGGGATGAGGTATTCATGATCATCAAGTGAAGGTATATAGGAAAATAACCTCTTTTTATCCACCGACTAGACATTACATGTCTATCAGCTATCTAGTGGACTATCAAATGGCCAGGGCAAGCCTCCTAGTCCTGCGGGATTGATGATTGTGTCTATAGGATACTAATTTGGAAACTAGTTATATTTCTAAAAAGGGGTTGTTTTATTATTGCATCCATAACCCCAATTTCATCTCCCTTGCCTCTTCCCCAACCCTTAGCTTAAATTTCTCATTATAGATGCATTTTAAAGAAGTATTTTGCCATCCCAAACTCATCCCTTCATCTTTATTTTAATTATTCATTTTTTCGGTATCTTTATGTATGTATAACTCCAATAAAGATTTTAATCATGGTTTACCATTTGTTTTATTTAATTTAATGCTGAATATATGAATCTGGTACTATTTTTAGGGATTTTGATAGTCATTCTTGTCGTAGATAATGAATCATGGTGGTTTAGTATCACATCATATATGGTATTAAATCCAATTCCATTATGAAATGTTTTACAAAAATATTCATATATATATTATGTATTGTTTTTGGGTATCCCCTGATACTTCAACCTAATGTTATTTTTAATTTGACTAACCCCTTATAGGGATAGTGAACCATTTAGAGGGGCAGAATCTGGTAATAGTTAGGTTAGAGTGGAAAGTTTATAGAGAAATTTATTTCATATTGGAGATATACTTATGGTAACTTGAATCTTGTGGATATTTTGTGAATCAGTTGGGGTGGGTTATGTGTAAATAGATAATGGATGTGATTAAATTGTTTTTCCCTTAATTTATATATTTTTTTCAAATATTGATATTGATATGCTTGACTCTTTTAATGGACTCCCACAACCATTCATGATCATAATGTGTGATACTTTGGATTACGAAGAACCTATGGGATGGATAGAGGTGAAATATTATACCTCAAAATAACCTTCATGTTTGGATGGGAGATATATTTGGCCTCCAAAGAACATTCAAGAGTGTCTAGGGTAATGCGGTTGACCTCCCAGGAACCTTCAGTATGGATTAGAGTGAAATAGTAAAACTCTCAATGACCATTATAATATGTTATGGTATGATTGAGGACATGACCTATGGAATAGGTTCAAGTTATGGGTTATTATTGAATATAGAAATTCAGAATGACCATACCACAAGAATTAAACCAATGTGGGTAAGGATGGGGTTCATGGTGGCTTGGTCAACAAAAAATAATACATACGGACTATGAGTTGTTATGCATTTTTTTTCTACTGATTCATCAATATTTATACACTTACTGAATTGAGGTTAACGACTCATTAACGGTGTCCAACATAGAGTATTCTCACAACATTCAAGATCAGATCAGAGAACATTTAGAATTTCTGAACAATAATCCAACTATGGGTAACCACCCAATGGAAAATTGTTGAGTAAGTACTGGGGATGGTGTTTAGTGAAACACAATCTCATACTCTAGGTGTAGAGACACCTCATATATGTTTTTTTCCCTTTGTATGTTTATCAACCAGTTCTAGGGATCCATGTTTACTACTTTATATGACTCCAGATATTTTTTGACATCATGTTATTGCATGTATTTTTTCTTCTCTTAATTGATTAATTGATATATGATTTAATTTTTTATTTCTCTCATAGTATAATTTAAAAAAATATTCAAAAATAATAAGGGCATATTCTACCTTTTTGTTTCCAGGGGCCTCACCACTAGTTTGGAACCTCTTTTGTGAGGGGAGGCTTATATGAGGTCATTTTATACATTTTCAAAGCTGATTGATTGGGGGTAGAGTGTTACATCGGTAATAAGTTTAATTGGATAAGTGAAGAATGAGTTAATTTATTAAATAGTTGAAAATTTAGAATTTAGGATCAATCATCCGATAAAGAACATTATATTTTTTTTATGTAAAGAATAAATAAAAAATGTCACTCTATTAATTTTAATATCTCTTCAATTTTTTACCAAGAATAAAAAGATGATACCAATAGTGAAAAATGGTTATTTTTAAGATGAATAAATAAATTTAATTTTATTACATTCCTATTATTTTTATGTAATTGAATAATTACAAAAATGACTAAGTGTCATTATTTCCATGATTGGTCAAGTAGGTGAAAAATAAACATCTTTACTTTTAAAATACTAAAAGTTTTGTTTTTTGGATAACAACAAGTATTTTATGTTTTTTAGATATCCAAATTAATGGTATGTAATTTTTTAAAATTTCAAATTCAAACTCCATTGTAATACTAATGTTTTTAATGATTCAATTATTTTAATATTCCTCAAAATTATGTAAGGATATTTAATGTTAAAGTGTATTTAATTAATTTTTTGAGAAATAATAAAAATATTATATTTTGGAAAGATAACTGGAAATGGTTGATATTATCAATCATTTCCCAAATATGATCAACTTTCCAATTTATAATGACATAATTTATCCTTATAAACATTATATATTGTCACCACTATTTGGGAAAAATTGTTAACAAGGGGTTAAACTAAAGAGATATGGGATTAAATATCCAAAAAACATGGTTAAATAATATTATTTGAATATACTTAATCTCAAACTCATATATATTTTAAATTGTTCTAATTTGGGACCATTTCCATCAATGTTTCCTAATGTTATTTTAAATATACATTAATTGCATCTTTGAAACTCCCCTCACAAATAAAAGGGAACCAAATATCCTCTATTCTACACCCAAAATGACACATTAATCTCTAACAACATCCCCAAAAATACTCTCCCAACCTTCCTTCATATTACATATATATTATGGTACTACCTAAATGCCATTCTATAAGGATTAAAATCTTATCCAAAGGAGTTTATTCCATGAACATGTATAACTCTTAATTGAGAACATTCATGTTTATAAATTATTTGTAATATATAAACCCTAATATAATCGTGCTGGAATTAAAAAATAAAATTCTAAAATTTATTTTAATATTATTAAGATTATATTACACCTATTTTTCATCACATACATCACTCATGCAAACGTGTAGAGTACTACCTCCTTGAAAAGCCTTATTCTTTTCTTCACCATATCCCTTGAATTTTTAAATAGTTGGATTCAATATATATATATATACTATTTTGATAACATAATTATGATTACTTTGAGTTAAAATATATTATAACTTCATATATTTTCTTCCTTTTCATAATGATATCCCATCTCAAGTGTATGTATGGATTACAACTCAACTAAATGGTGTGATTAATTTTTCATTTTTTATTTATATGGTAGATAATAACAATATATCTAATGAGTATTTATTTTTTAATTTTTTTATTATTATTTTCAAAAAGGTGAATTATTATTTATCATTTTTTCATACAATCCCTTGAAAAGTGAAAACATCGTGCACGCGTGTGTGTAAAGACTGCCATCTATAAAAAGGGATGTAATTAATTTCTCATAAACACCATGTGTGGACTGTAAAAAAATTATGTATATGGAAAAATATTATACATATAACATTATTGAGATTCTGGATATTATTAATCCATGAAAATTGAGAAAGTACTGCAACCATTGAATTCAAACTTATAAATAAAATAGACCACTTTTCACCAAAGAATTTGTTTTATTGAATAATTATTAATAAATGGGAAATTTGAATTATAAGGGAATGGTATATCATAATCTCTATCTATATATATATAAGGTTCCAAAATAAATGCATAAAAAGTCTAGTTTTTTGTATTGAAGGATGGAACTTGTGCGAACTAAGATAATATTTACGGTAGGGTTTTATCATATCAAATACACTCCAATGAGGAAAATGTAATATTATGAACCATACTTCATATATATGGTTCATATAAAACCATTTTCATATATTATATAATGAATTAATTTTTATTCATGTTTGTAAATGTTTCAAATAATTTTTTCACTTTTATGAGGTTTAAATTAAATGTTTACAAATATTGTAACTCTTTGTTTTACAATCTCAATATTATTAGAGATAATGATTATATTTAAATTTGAAGAATAATGTTTATCTTCACAATATAAACAAAGAAAAATCCTTTTTCACTAGTTATTTTTGGATTTTCACATTTTCAATCTAACTTTTCCTATATTTTGTACTAAAAAATGGAAGAATGTTTAATCAAAAATCTTGTTTCAATTTTATAGAAAGTAAGTTTTATCATAAATATAAATATTCTTCAAATTATTTTATGGATGTTTTCACTTAATTTTAAATTATTTCTACAAAGATTTATCTAAGGCCTTTGACTTCCTTTATAATGTTATAAAAGGAATATTTTCTAAATTGTTCAGAAAAAAATAGGATTTGACTTTTAAAAAAATGTGAAATGAATGTTATCTTAAATTTATATGACAGAAAAAGATTTTTTACCACCAAAAAATTATTAATTATTTTAATTCCTATATAAATTGTTTTTCTATTTATATTAAATCATTTTATATTCTATATATATTTTTTATTTATTTATTAATGTTAAAAATGAATTTTATTTCTAAAAGGTTGTAATGAATTTTGTAAATGATTTGTAACATAATTTTTATAACAATTTTAAAAAGGTTTTAATGAATGTTCATTTTAATTTTTATCTAAAAGTTTCATTTTCAATTCATCAAATAAATTATTTTACATTAAACAGTCGTTTCTGATTAATTGATGGATTATATCATCCTTTACGAATTTATGGATTATACCTTATTTTATGATCATTCATTTTCATATGATCATGTTAGATATCAATCACTATTATTCATTAGAAAATACATTTCTCCATCATATTTAAAATATAATATATTAGGTATGTATTTATCATTTAAAAAATTATATTTACTATATATCATTTCAATATATGGTTCAAACTAATGGAGGCCTATTAATAATGTTATTTCACTTAGTAGGAAAATATCTATGTTATGTATTATTGATTGAATATGCGTTTTTATTTATTATACATTAATATTTATTATGTACTATATTATTGATTCATTATATTAATAATTAATTATAAATATATATGTGACTGGTGGGTTACTATTATAGATATCACCTTAATGCATCAGTAGGACTCATGAGATATACAATATGTGTATTCCTCATTATATTTCCATCCATATGATGATGATATATTTCCATAAGGCCCTGGTGTCATGAAACATGCCTTCGTACAAGGACCCAATGGTAATGTTCACGATATCTTATTGTGTATTCGTGATGGAATGATCATGGTGTCAAGAATTATGCGTTTATATTAATAAAATTAAAGTTATTATTATCTATGTGATTGTTTTATTTTACATGGAAATATTTTTAATCACATGTTATTAATTAAATGGAATATGTGTTGATTATTTTTACTACTATATTTTTTATGTCTTATGTATGCTGAAAAATTCCATTATATGCATTCCAATTTTGAGAATTTGAGCTCACCCTTTATTTTTTTCATTTAACAATATTAAAAAAAGGAATATTTGTATTCCTTCACCTCTATTTCAGATTAATGTATCAACGATGTATGATGTTTATTATCCCACTCACACAAGGATTTAAATTTTTCATTAAAAATCACAAGAACTGGTTTGACCATGAACTATACCCCTAGAACTGACTAGGTAAAATTAATGATATATATTTTAGGCACATTATTATAAGATATCAACATATCCATCCTAAATTGATCAACAACATAGATCATGACTTCTTTTATATAGACAAATTAATCTACACTGCAGCCTTTGAATCAAGTAATTAAATGGTAACATAAAATACAAGAATCATTTGATTCTATCAATTATATATAAATCGAGACAGATGTCTCTTTTTATTACTTATAAATAATAATATCAAGGTGTTTTATACTGGTATTTTCAAGTTCTTATAACCCAAATGATAATAAAATAATAATAATAAATAGGTCATAGATTCTTATTATTCTTCTGATCTTAGACAAACAATATATGATATCAAAAATAGTATGTCATATTCTCAATGATACACAAATGGTTAGAATTATTCTTCTCATAGGTGATTATTTAATTAGAGTGAATGTTACCAACTTATTTTTCCCATGAACATTTATAGACACCATTTTCATAGAATATAAAATAATAATGTATCATTATTATGTCATGTGAATTTATTACTCATGGTTTCTCAACAAGGTATCATTCATTTATAATGGTTATAATTCATGGAGTAACTCAACCTTCGTAAAATTTATAAACATTATTTTTTAAAATTTCATAAAACATATATGTTTTATTCAAGAGTTATTTTATTCATTTCATGGTGTTATTATATTTATTTCACTCTAACATATTTTTCATGCTCTTTACATCACATAAAAATATAACTTATGTCTTCATTATATCAAATTAACTTATAGGCCTTCATGAACTCTTCTATAACATTTTCTTCATGTCATAGTATGAATACACTGAGACAAAATTTCTTTGTTTTGTAAGCCTCAATAATTCTTTTAATGGGAATGAGTACAGGATTCCTAATTTTCTAAAATGAGTTTTTATAACCACTTTGTTTCATATATGATGGAAATATTGAACCTCTTCATACTAATGATAACCTGGAACATCTCCTTCATGGAACTAAGTTGCTCTGTAGTTCTACTATATTCCTGATTAAAAATTAGATAGCACTCAGATAATCAATAGAAAATCCTAGTGTTAGGTGACCTGATTTTATAGGAATACAAAACCTCCTCTCCCCAATCTTCATGTAACCTAAAACACCTAAAATAAATTCAAATTCAAGTAATATTTTTACATCAATAAATATTTCAGTATTTTAAAATTCTCAGAGACCTCAATATGTAAAAATACTTTTCACGGGGCCTAAATAACACCAAAAAATTTGTTGTCTCTTCTTATGATAGATCGCATTCTTATTTCACAATGAGTCACTAACTTTCATATAATAATATCACATGCATCATTTATTTTAATTTAAATTCCATCATTATTTTAGATATCAATATAACTTAGTAATGTATAATATGGAAGTAGATCCTATTTTAACTAGATTGTGCATGAAAACTATAGCATGAATGTGTATCAATTCATAGAATAATATTATTTGTACTTCTTTCAATCAATAGGCATTATTTTTGTTCTACGTCCTGATCAATGTTGATTATCGAAGATCAAGTATCATAGATGGTCTATGATTCATGGAGGGAGGAATATGATGAAAATGAAGAGGTAAAATTACCATTGGTTATATTATGTTCATATGAGAAGTGTTATATATCTATAGTTTTAAATGGATGAATAGAATGTGGGTATATTCTATCCCATATCAAATATATCATTGGTTTTTCACTTCTCTTTATTATGTCTCATTCCTTCAGAATATAATGATTGAATTGGGGTTGACACATTGAACACCACCACACACTCACTCCTCATAGGTCACACCACACCTTTTAAATTCCATCAATAATTCTCTATATATGTATCAACAATTATCTATGTGTTTTGTGTTCATTAAGTTAATACACTCATGAGTACCCTTATAGTTTTTATGCACCAACTAGTGCCTTGATTCCTCTGTGTTCTCCCTATAGTCATTTTTTTCACTATCTAATCTGTCATGGAATTCTATGAATGTGATGAATCCCACTTGGTACAACCAAAATCCCATGTTTTTTTTATCTGTCCAATAATATGTGGCTTCCTTTTTTATATTTTTTTAATACTGTCCTACCAAAAATAATACTTAGTAGAAAAATAAGTAAGGAATTATGCTTCATATATTATTCATTCTAGTACTCAAATATTCCTTATGAAAAAATTAATTACTTTTTCATGGTCTTTATATAACATATCCATAAACATATTTAAACATAATTGAATCAATAATCACTATTTGATGGATAAAAGTTTTTACAACTGGAGATTTTATGATATATTTCTTTTCAAATAAATTTATTTTTATTCGATAGATTACGACACACACATCCCAGATTCAAAATTAAACATAATATAGTACAACCTTAGGAAATTACTTTAAAATTAGGGGTATGTTTATGGGCAAAAATTTAAATATTTATTGATGTTTTAGAATAAGGAAATATATTTTTAATAATATTTAATATTATTTTTAAAAAATAATTTTTCATTATAATAGTTTATATGGAATTTTATGATACAATAATATTAATAATTTTGTCCAAATTTAATAAAATTGATTTGAAAAATATCAACTATTTCTCTTGATGTAAACAACATAATATTGGTTTATATGTAAGTTTTAATAATTTTTCCAAAATATTAATGTTTCATTGTATAGTGAAAAATATTGATTTTTGTTAAAAAAATCATTTTCATTTTAAAAGTTTAAAAGTTAAAATATATTTAAAATATTTAAAAAAAGTAAAATATGTTCATTTATATTATTATTAATCTAATTTAGGTCATAAGAATCAATTTTATTTTTAATTTTCATATAAGAACATTTTATACTAAAGAAAATGTTTTATTTAGAAGATATATTTTCATCAGGTTTCCTTATAAAATTTTATATTATATTATACCAATTATATGTAATGAATTTGACACATCAGAGTGGGTGAATTTGGAAATTATTTTGTTAGAGTAGAAATTCCACTTGTAATGGTATTTCACATGGTGGTTATCCACATTAGGTCATGAACCTTAAGAGATCCATTTTTCAACAGTTGTAGCTAATTAGGCAAGATCTATGATGGGTAAAATATTATGATGTGTTCCATTTCTTTTTATATTTTTTTACACATAATAACAATTTCTTTCTTATTTCATGTGGTGGACTCCCCAAAACATTTAGGATGGGGTGGGGTGGTGTTTTGGGCACCCAAAAACCTTCTGGATGGGTCTGGGTGACAGGTTATGCCTCACAAGAACATTATGTATCTTTTGGGGTAATATGGTTTTCATCATATGATCCATTAGGATGGGTTGGGATAATATATTTGGCATCCAAAAAACAATCAAGATGGTTTATAGTGACATGGTTGACCTCCCATGAACTTTTAGTATGGGTCGTGGTATTATCATGGTAACGGCTAATTGGATACTTATGGTCCATGAGTTATTCTTAACTATAATGTTTCTGATGGGAAATTATTCTAAAATGGAGCCTAATAAGGTAAGACTAAGGCTCTTAGAGGATTGGTCAGTGTGTTAGTACTTAGTAGGATTGTGAGTTTTAATTGTATAGATTCTCTATTGATCCATCAATAATTACACACATACTTCATTTATGTTAACTCTAAGTCGATGGTTTTATAATGAGATTATTATCACACCCTACATGGTTAGATTAATTAATTTTTAGACATTAGGAATAGGTATACGACCATAGGAAAGGTCCATTGGACATATTGTTTTCTAGGTGTTATTAGACACGAATCGAGCAGACACAATGTCATATTCTAGGTTAGCAATTCCTCTAATATTTTTTAACTTATTTCCATTTTAATATATATCTGCCACTTTTTTGGATCCCTATTTACTATTATCTATGACGTTATATGTTTTATAAAATCATATTATCATATTTTTTATTGATTTAAATAATTTATTTTGTTGATTCCTTACTACATGTGTCTATTTTTTATTATTTAAATTCTAGGTTTTCTCTGATATTCATTGATACTAAAATCATAGTGTACACATATTTTCCATGGTTTATCTCCCCTAGTAAAAAAACCACTTACATTCAAGGATTTATGTGCGAGTTCATGTGCCACATCATCCAAAATTAAGTGATTCGGTCTTAGGTGTTACAATATTATTCAAGAGAGATTTTTCTTTGAATTACTATTTAGTTCTTGGAAGAATTCATATAGGTTAGACAATACTTGGTTTACAGAGCTACCTTTGGTCTTTCCAACACTTATGTAGTGGAACTCTAAGTTTTTAGGATATTAGTTTGATTATATTGGTTGTGATGCTACCATTTCATGTAGTTATTTGGTATTCTTGTGTTGTTATGTTTTATGTGATTTCAATCTTGGACCTTTGACAAGATTGAGTGATGTCATATATCATGAGTAGATCATTAGGATCATGTTTCATATGATTGACTTTATGTAAATGATATTGGTCTAAATTAATTAAATTGTTGTCTTAAAAATAGTCTAGGTTTTATTAAATAAATTTTTCTGTGGAATATAAATAATTTAATATTTGCATAATTATGAATTACTTTTCCTGTATCTGTGACTGAAATTCAAGTATCATAATATGGGAATATGAAATTAATAGGATTTATGTGTGTTATTCATAGTGAGTTAATCCATATATAGTGTGATTATCTTATTGTTATGGTTCATCTTATTATAGATGCTAATTTCATGGGGTTTTATGGTTTAGCTGTAGAGGATTTTTTATGATTCTGTTTTATTTTTAGTTAATGCTACCATATCAACACCCTAGGTTGCTACCTAAAAATCTGGGTGAAAAAACTACTAAATTATGGAATATTCATATTTTGGGAGGGGTAGGACGATCATGCACCCAATGTTGACATTATTTTTAGGTAGAGGATCCCCTTTATCTAGGTGTGGTCTACATCATAATGGTGGTGGGGTGTGGTTACCATCTAGAAGTTCCAACTATGGTGGATAATCCAGCTGATCATTGAGTAATGATGGATCTTTTATATACCAAGGACCATAACAGTGGTGTTTGAGTTTGATGATCCAATTTGGGAGACCAATTTAAATCATAGTGGTATAATTAAGTTTCCACTTCTCTACAAAATTCTTTCTCGTTGATTTAACACTAGACAAAGAACATGAGTTTACGGAACTACAACAGGGAATTATGTCAGTGGTCGATTATTTAAGAAAAATTGGGGATTTGATTTCTTTTATTCTTTTTTTCATGCTACATATATCAAAATTCTCATAATTTGGGTAGTGATTTTTGTCCCCAGTCAGTGCATTCGGTTCGAAATATTTACCTAATTACATACTTGTAAGAGGTTTGTAAGGCTATCACTATTAAAATGGAGTTCCCTAAGGACACTATAGTAGAGATTCTTTATTCATTCAGTAGTGGTTTTCTCAGTGTTATGGTATATCCTTCTAGTTTTAAGAAGATGATATCATATGATATTCACATGGTTGGTGAGATATAATTAGTTTAGGGGTTGTGTTTTTCTATTATATCTTTGAGAGGGACTTCTTTTATCTATTTCCTTTATTGGAAGCTAAATAATTACTTCATTTTATGTTCTAGTCATCCAAACACTACCATTATTATAACAATATGGGGAAACAATAGTGCTTCTATTTGGGTTTCCTTTGGTTTCATGTGTGTAGAGGATTGGGATAGATTCACACTTCATGGTATTTATTAGTATAACCATGAGAGGAAAGAAAAACTTAATTTGGGAGATTAGGCCAGTGGGCAGGCTATAGATCCAAGCATAGGAAGTTATACTTTTCATATGGTACAATCCCACATATAGACTAGGGATCATGAGGATAGAGACATGGATATGTGGTTTCTATGGTGTATTCACTGTATGAGTTTTCTGCTAAAGAGGGGGAGGGGATGTCGATATTCAGAGGAAAATATCTGGTAGCCTAAACCCTTTTAGTTTTTTTGTTATAGGGGATTCAAATTCCTTAATTTCTACCTAATTTGTTTCTATTACGGGGTTAAAAGTAGTGTTATACATCAATTTTTGTGCCTTTACACACCTATTTTGTAAAGGATATAGTATTCTAGATGTTTCTTTCATGTATCATAATAGTCAAACACTATAGGCATTTTTGAATTTCTTAGTTCTTGATATAGTGATCATAGATCTCAACATTGTGATGGATTGGTTAACATTATTTTTAACTCATGATTATTTTTTCAAGAATCACATATCGACCCATAATTTGTATACATATATATTTGATTTTTTTTAGAAGAATATTCATCACATGACATAACGATCCACACAAGAATTGTATAGGTCAACTACCTTTCAAAACAGATATGTATAAAAAATGGTTTATAAGTGAACTATGTCATCTCCCAATATTTTGTTTATAAATTAATTATATCATAGAGATATCACACATAATACATTTTTTCCCATAATGGGAAAAAGAATCTTATGAAATGATGATATAAGAAGATTAATAATGGTTCATAAGGGATATATATCTATAAAATGAGTGTAAGGGTATGAGAACATGACCATAAGATTTTAAAAACCATTCCATTCATATCATATATCATAATTGGGTGCCACGGTATAATTTGGGGATGTTAATAAGAAATTAATCATAATGTAACAAAGGAATATGAGCCTTGAGATCATGACATTAAAATCTGATATAAGATTGTGGCATACACATTAGAATTGAAAATAATTTCCATAGTAGAAATCTCTCACCTGAAAGAATATAATAGTGGATTGGTTTCACCCCCAAAACCAACATTGTATCCAAGGTTCACTCCCAAGACCATTGATGTGGATAGATTCCCTTACTGATCTGGGTTCACTTCCGATTCCATTTTTATTTATATCTTGAGGGTTAAATATTTAACCAAATTATTATAGGGATATATAATTCTATAACCATCATTCATATATTCAAAATAGTTAATATTTTTTCTATATGATTAGGAAACATTCAACATATCAATACTTATAAAAATAATGGTTTTATGCAAATTTCAAAATTGCATAACTAGTGGAAATGAAATAGGCTTCACAAAAATATGTTCATCTTAAATATAAACCATCTAGATATTGAATTAGGATGGTATAATTGAATCATATCCCTTTTAAAAATAGTTTAACATCAAATTGTGTCATCCTAGATGAAAAATTCCATTAATAGAATACTTTGAACAATTCATAAAGAAAATACCCATTTCTATTTTAAATGAATAATTTACAACAAAAAAAATACTAAATAACAAGGAAAAAAAATATTTGACAAGAAATTTATAAATTATAAAGAATTATTTAAATTATTTAGTGGTATGGTCCATTATAAATTAGATTCATATTATATATGTTAGAAGAAAACATTCCTTCAATACATTTGTATAAAGAAATTTCCTCCTTTAGATAGAAACAATATTACCTATTAAATAAATTTTTAAAAATCATCTAATAGAAAAAAAATCACCATAAAACCATATTATAAAATTAAGAAAATTCATGAAATTTGTTTATAAAAAAATTATGTGGAATAGAATGGTTTTTCGACTGAATAGAGAAACAAAGTAGATTTTCACTGAAAATTTACATTCTCTCTCTAAAGTTCTTAATGTGAGGATAATGAAATTAAAATATCTATTCATATGAAATAGTAATATTAGAAGAAAACTAATTATATTCTTGGGAGATATATTTTTATGTTTCATCATTGTAAAAATAACCATAAACTATCTCAATAAATAATGAGATTTAACATAATACCCTTAACCTTTTGGTGTCATTTGAATCAAAAGGATCATGATAGAATAAAATCAAATTAAACTATAAACAAAATGAACATAAGTATAATCATGGTATACCATGGAAAATGGAGGTATATGAACCTCAAAATAGAAGATAGGTCTATGAAAAAACAAATGTCCTAAAGAAGATAATTTTAGTTTATAAACACTTACCTTGAGTTATAATTGATTGGAATGAACTTTAAAATAATATTTAATAAATTTAAATACATTAAAATTATATATTATTATCTTTTACCAAATAATAATATCATATATGATCCATTTTAAATATTTTAAACCTGATTTCTCAAAAATTCTATATTACAATAATTGTTTACATGTGTTAACGGTTTATTTTATTATGTGTGTTTGAGTTCATTAGTTATGGAAATCTTATGTTTATTTTAGTTAAAATTAAAAAATAATGTAAAAAATTATATAAATAAAACATATATTTATTAAATATGATTTTAGAGTCATAGATAGAATAATGAATTTGACTTTTCTTGGAGATGGTAGGATGTACGTATGAAGAAGGATATTTTCACTTTTTGACATATAGTGTGAAAGAAAGGTAAAAAATATGTCACCTTTATAGAATAAATATTATATCGTATAAATAATATATATTTATTAAGTATACACTTTTTACTATCCATGTAAAATTTAAAATAAAAACAAATCATATCGAATTGTTGAGGTTGTAGTTCACACATATGCACAAGAGACGTCATTATTTTCCAACGGATTAGAAGTTAAGTGGTAATATGTATATTATAATTCTAGAATTATAATTTTTTATTTGTATAAAATATTATTATTAAACGCATAAAAATAACCATCCATTATATATAGGGGTTAAAATTTATTTGTCTTGTTACAAGGAGAAAGTATGTCATATGTACGCATATGTGATAGCTACACTTCATAATTGATTGGGAATTTGATTGATAAAGATGAATTCATAATAAGGATAGAATTATAATGTATTTAGGATACGAAATTTATAATTTTATTCAAAATACCAAAAATTTGGAGGAGGTAAAGGACTTGTAAAATAATAAAGTGATTAGTTAAGGAGAAGACCTATTATTTCTAAGAACTCATTTATATCTCCTCTTAAGGATCATAGTGATGGATCTTTTGGAAGTCCACCAACACTATAACGAGTATAAAAAATTATGAAAGTTTACATTTATAATATGGTTGAGATATATGGCCCAAAATATGATAATAAGTTAGGGGAGGATGTACAGACCCCAAACATGACTTACAAGGACATCACATTACTTATGCATAATACTTAATACATAAAAAACCAATAATCAAGGACCGTAATAGTTTAGTGTCTTTGGAAACACGGAACATAATCTTCTATTCATGGTAAAACTTCTTCAACATCTCCCATAAAGATCTTCCCCTTTTTTTCTTACCTAAAAACCGTTCTTTATATCCTGGGGAAAAGAAAACATATAAAGGGTGAACAAAAATGCTCATTAAGGGTAAGCATGGAGAAAATAAAACAAACCATATACATTTTAACTTAAAAACAAGAATATAATGTTTAAACATCAAAATCTTGAGCAATGAAATAAAACATGGAAGTACGTAAGGCATAGATCATAATGGAACATAAATCATGATAAAATGGCATGGTAATAAAACATGTAATTGTGTACAACCATTAAGCACTTGATATTATTTCCATATTAGCCAAGGCATTGCTACCAAGACAATCTTAGTGGACAAAGTCCCTTACTGAATTGAGTTCACTCCTCGTTCCAGTCCCGTATCACTGAACCGGATTAACTTGTTGTTCCAGCCATGTCTATCTCATGAGATATAAATCTTTACCCAATGCATTGGAGGGAGATATAGGTCCCACCCATCTCATAATGAAACCATTCTTATGTGTGCTACAAAATCATAAATCATAGCATAACCCATGTAATAAAAATGGGATTCTTTAACAACATGCCATCATAACATAATCCATCTAAGATAAAAGGACATCATAAAAATAATTCCATCATAAAAAATCAAATAAATGTAAAAATATGGATATAAACATAACTCTATATTATCTTAGATGTAAAATAATTTTCATAAAACACTTGAACTCCATTCTTGAGGAAAATATCCTTTCTACTTAAAAAACATTTTTCCTTTCTTAACATGCCGAACAATTTTAAACTAAAAGAAGTTGATTAAAAATAAACCTAAAAACTTGTAAAGGAAGCTTCATGGAAATAATTTTCTATTAAATCATAAAAATCCATTCATGCCGTATAAGTTGAAAAACATTATTCTCGTACTTTGGTCGGAAAAGTCAAAAAGTACCTCGTACTAAAAACGACAAAAGATTCCTTTCATATCTTTTACTGAAAACTCACCAATGGGTAAAATTAGATTAAAACAATTTTATGAGGAAAGAAATAATATTACATATTTACGAAACATGAATGTGGAAGATATATATGCCCCAGTAATTACCGAAGTATAAACAATCTTGGATAAAAATTGAGATTGCGAGATATTCCCTTACCATATGTCTGTTATGCTTCTAATGTATCTGAACCTCTCGTATAATGATTAAAATAATGTCATTGACATAATATAGAATCATATTAATTGTTATGATATCATATATGGTTCACTTATGACTTTATATTACCCGTTCATCTGTAAATTCCATGTCAAAGCAGCGTTTTGGGTAAAATCTTTTCATTTATCGTACGTGTTTCGACATGTTGTTCTTGATATTATTACTTATATCCTGATTTACTTAATTCCAGAATGTAATAAATGATTTATATATAATATATATTCAGTATATAAATATATATGATAGATCGATAAATGGAATGAAATACACCATTCATGGAGACGGTAGGCCGTAGGTACGCATGAACGCTGTTTTCGTTTCCTTATTGAATTGAATGGAATTAAGTAAATGAAACGTATATGTAAATAAATCCAGTATCTTTATTATGTAATATATTTCATGATTATTTATTATATATATACTTTATAATTATACTTTAATGGTTAATCTTGTGAAATGAATCTCATCGCGTTCATAGAGACGGTAGTCCGTACCTACGCACGAGCGATGATATCATTCCCATAATTATTGAATAAAATTTCAGTGAATGATATAATAACTCAGAATCAGTATGATGGTATAATAATCATATATAGTTATTCTTTACACCATTATACCCATCCAAGTAATGTTGTGGTGGAAAAACTAATTACACCACAGCGTGGGGACGGTATTCCGTACGTATGCACACGCGGTGATTTTGTTTTCCGTAGGACGGATAGAAGGAGAAATGGGGTTGTTTCATATTTATAATATCATATACAAATATTATTGATACTGATTGTATTAATTTACAATTAAACAACTAAATATGATGAAGTTGAAGAAGAAATAAACATGAAAGAATCGGTTGAAGAGATTACCTCTTCTTCGACTCACCTCCTTTAAGCTTCCTCTTAAGGGACTAGAGTTGGTCTTTTGAGAAAACCAGAACCTCCAGAATGTTTCTAGGGAAGTGGAGAAGATAAATGGTTAGTGTTTGGCCGAGCTTGAAGGCTCAAGGTGTTGTGGAGAGTAGAGGGAGGATGTGAACTTTTATAAGGGAGGAGAGGTGTACCTTTGAAAACCTCAAAAATATTAATTTTTAATAAATAAAAACCCTCTTAAAAACCTCCAAAAATGACTCATATTCGAAAATTATATGATATAGGGTTGTAATCGCGTCAACCAAAAAAATTTAGACATGTTGGAAATTTATTTTAAACCATATCAACTTGATTTATCCTTATTAAATCTATTTAATTTTATTTGTGGTAATAAGATTCTAAATTTTAAATTGTTATAAATAATTACTTATGTGTTGTGAAATGTCCATAATTGTATAATATAGGACATTTTGGACCATATAAATTTTAATTTATAATTTTTAAATATTTTTGTGATTTTTAAAAAATTGTATATTATGTTATTTTTATAAAATAACAAGTGTCAATTTTCACACTATTCATTTATTTGAATTTAAATAAAATCCACATAGAAGATATGTTCGAACTAAAATATTTAATATATTCTTAACATGTCATATTTATATAGAAAATTAGTTTATAATATTAAATAGTTCATACAATATTTATTTTAATATTTTTATAACCATTTATTTGATATTTCAATCAATAAAATAATTTCAACATCACTATTGTGTCACCTTTAATGATAATTATTTAATCCCTAAAAATTATTAATAAATTCACATGATGTATATAATTTTATTATATTTCTTTATAATATTCATGTTCAAAGTTTCATGAAGTTTATAACTAAATTAAAATTATTATACTTATAATATTTAAGAGAGTGACATGTTGTCACTTTCTTTGGTTTTAATAATAATTAAATTATTTTCATTGTAAAAAGTTCACAAAATGAATCTATTCCAACCCATAGATGATATGTTTCGACTTATAGTCATCCAATATTATTTTTGAAGGTGTTAGGGTAATTTTATAATCTTATTTCTACCCTTAATTACCCGATTTACCTTTAACTGTAGTAAATAAAAATTACCGTAGTTACTATTCATAATATCAAAATAATAAAAGTAAACTATTAGAATAATTTGGAACCACTTAATTAAAATATGGAATCCACTTTTCATAATTCAAAACATATAAGTTTCAGAAATTAATTTAAAATTCATCCTGTTGTTAAGAAAACGGGTTTTAAAAGCTAAAACATTTTCAAAGATTGGAATGTTTTTACCTATGAATTCAATGTAAAATTAATGGTAATGACATAAATTATATTAAATTGTAAAAACATATTCTATTTATACTTTAAAACCATTAAATATTATAATATAACCATATAAATTATTTTTATGAAAAAAGTTGTTTTTAATTAAAACATATCGTGTTTTTACTATTCATTAAAATATGAAAGTTATCAGAATAATATGAAAAATTTATCCAAAGTAAATTTTATATCCTTATTCCAAAAAAGAATTTTATATTTTAAAATTGAACTTATAAACATGTCAAAAACTATATTTTAATTGGGTGTTCCATCAAAAGACGGCAAAACTGCATTTTTTTTTAAAATACTTATTTTACACGAAAAATTTATTTTGTTCTCATACAATGTTCTAGAAAATGTGTAATATGAATAATAATGTAAAAAAAATTCAAAATGTAGTTAATAATATTCATAACGGCTATTCTATAATAATATTATAACAATATATCTATGTTTAGTGAAACCCGGTATTGCGTACTGCACACGCTATCGAGGAAGGTCGTGATTGCGTGTAATGCAAGCCAAGTCAGGGATGTGTGTAATGAAATCTCCATTTGCTATAACGTACAACATAAGACATCAGTTAAAAAGAATAATTCCCATAAAATCTCAGGTTGCTACATGGGATGTTCCCATATATATTTTAGATGAGGGGATCTTTTGTAAATTTATAAATGATTAAATTATATTAAATTAATTTTCAAGAAAATTGATTCTAAATTTATATATATTTGAATATATGATATTATTTTATTGTAATACCCTCAAAAAATAAAAAATTTATAAATTTAAGTTCTTTATAAACCTTATACTTTGGTTTAACCCCTTTTTTATCCCATTATAACCATAACCATTATAAGAACTGTTTCACTTATAAAGGATTAAAATATTACATATAAGGTAACAATTGACTCAAAAGTTGAAAATGGATAATATTTTTGAACATATATTATCATAATTTTCCGATTTCAGGAATTATATAGTTTTTAAATAATTTTATAGAATTTTATATCCATAAAATAACATCAATATCGCTTGAACGCTAATAATTATATTTTACTTTTTATGGCATGAATAAAAATATAAAATTAGAATCAAAACCGTTCACACATTTTTAATAAGTAAAAATTATAAACAAACATGGGACACACTAATTTTTCCAAATTTCATTACTATTAAAAAAGATAAACTATTGGATTTATTTTTATGTTAATTAAATAAATATTGTATCAAAATTGCAATAGAATTTAAGGTAACTGATTTATCCCCAAAAATAAAAAATAAATTATGAAGATAAAAAAAATTATCACAAAAATTCCAATTTGGAATGGAACTGAAACAATTTTGTATTGATGTAATAATTTAATAAAAATTTAAATCAAGAGAATTAAATTTTTTGACTTTATCTCATATATAAAAATTATAAATGTCATTATCAATTGAAAATTTCACAAAAATGAAATATATTAGAGAAAATTATGTAATTAGATGAAATAAAATCATTAAATATGATAATTTTATATTTTGGGTTCATTTTGAGACCTTATTATATTTATCCCCTAATTAATCCACATTACCATTATAGTAACAATTAAAATTTATTATGGTCCCAATTCATTATGACCAAAAGTAAAAGTGAACTATTTATCCATTATAAACCACGTTGTTCTAAATTTGAAATCCATTTTTATATTTTTATTTCATATAAGTGGATGAAATTTGTTTAATATAAAAACAATAAAAACAATAAAAAATTGGTTTCTTCAAAAAAATCCATTTCATTATAATAATATTATTATATAAAAATCGGTAATTTTTTTTTCAAAAGACTGTAATTATATTTATTTATAAAGAGAGTCTAATTATAATTTAAAACTAATCTGTCATTAAATTTTACACTGAAAATACTTAAAAATAAATTATAGTTTTCAAAAAAACATATTTTTCTCTATTAATTGAAAAATCGAACCTTTCAGAAAATTATTAAAATTAAAAATAAGATTAATTTTATATGATTGATATTAAATTATTTAATTTTTTTGAAATATAATTTGAAAATAGTTCCAAAAAATAATTTTAATATGTTCTCATAAAAAGAAATAATAATAATTTTTGAATAAAATGTGTTTTGATGCATAAAATAACTTTACTAAAATATCAATGATTATTTCCAAAGAATTTATCAATACATTTTTATTGAATATGACCTTTATAAATATCTTTCATACATTTTTTATTACTATTCATATAGAAATATTCATTGGATATGTTATAATATTTCATGGTTCATTTAAGATTTTTTTCTCTGTATCAAATACTTTATTGAACACAATGTTCGTGTAAAATCATGGGTGTTGTATTCCCACACCCATAATAAATTGGGCCCACGTAAATTCAACTTATGCTTGCACTAAATGTTATCGTTGTTCTAAAACTATATAAATATAATTCCTGTAATGTTCTTGAAAACATGGGGAATATACTTAAAAAACCCTAACATGTAATTAATGTTTTAACAAAAAAAATTATTTCATACCCTTTAATTAATATCATCAAAAATTTAATTTCATTCATCAAAAAGATAATCATGTGTTAATACTGAGATTTAAATAAATCCATCCCAATAAAACATTAATAACCCTGATAAACTTCTATATTACCATATAATGTAGTGAAATTTCTAAAAATATCATGAAACACATTTAGATACTAACCTGAACGACACTAATTATTTTAAACATATTTATATATATATTGACTCTATTGTAAATGAATTAGTTTTAATTCATCAAGATTCTCTATACACCATAGTAAAATAGACAATAATTATCATATAATCACCTTAACCCATTGTGCTATATAAATATCTATAGTTTTCAAATCCAACACCCCTAAAAAAATTAAAATAACATGATCATATAATCACATAAAACATTAAAAGGTTTTTTGATCCCTTTGACATATAATAAATCATAATCTTATAAGGACATGATGGAATCCGTAGATTTTAAGTTAATATCATAGGAAAATTTATATGATTCAAAATTTAACAGAATCCTAATTCCAAAAATAACATACAAGACCATTAAATATATTAAATAAATTTTAAAATTTCATAAAATCCAAAAAAAATGAACTTACTAATTTTTTTTGAGAATAATTTCCCAATTTGTAGGTTATTAACATAAGAACATTGTTGTCAATCATATCATTATCCTACTAAACATTGTCAAATTAAAACTAAATCATTTTTATTTAGAGTAATCATTGAACAAATTATTTTGAATCCTTAAAAAAACTACTATTAATTAATCCTTATATGTTTTAGGATTATTATATCCAAAATATTATTGATATAGTTTAAAATCCCAGTACAAGAAAACTTTAATCCTTTCACTATATAGAGTGTAATAGAATAAGTAATTCCTTAATCTCAGAGATAACCATTGGATTTGGACATTGAATAATATAATTCCCATATTCCACACACATGAGACATTGAACAATAAATTGTACCTTCTGAAGGACTTCATTTTCCTCCATTTCAATATTAATTTTCCATGGAAATTTCATGCTCAATGAAGTTTATTATTGAAAGGAAAACATCTTATCTCTCCTTTGAGATATTCTCTAGAGTTCTTCATCCCACATTGGAGAGATATAAAAAGTTAAATCTTCTATTTTCTATAGTCTTCAATAAATTCCTTATTTATCTTATTATGTGTGTTATTGAACTACCCATTGTAGTATTTTTTAATAAAATAATTGGATATATGATGAGTAACAATCATAATGTTTCAAATTAAAGCTCCCATTTCACTTGGTTTATCAATAGGATAATCATTCCATTGTCTCTTATAATTAACAAGAATATTTTCATTTTCATATATTGACTAATACCCAAAAGGATATTATGAGAAAAAATAATCATAGTAGGGAATCATGAAAAATAATTTATAGGGTGTGGAAATCATGACACCTCCCCTTTAATCTATGACACTTCTAGATTATCTTATATCATCCATGGTCATTACAAAAAGATTAGGATATTATCCTATACATATACTTTTCCCTTATGTTCTTACTAATTTTTCATCATCCTAGTTTCCAAATGTGACTAAAACATGATATAATACAAACTATAGATACCCATACTTTTCATATATAATTATTTTATCCATATTTATGAATATTTATAAAAAACATAATGAAGCATTCCAATATCATATTGTTCTAGTGTCATTGGAAACATAAATACATAAAAACTATTTTGTAAGTGAACTAAATCAACTTTGATTAAGTTCTTAACAATGATAACCCAAATTAGAAATATCATACATAATACATTTATTCATAACATGTGGAGAGAAAACATATGAAATAGTGATCTTAAATGATTATTAAGTGTAAACATAGAAAATATCTACCTAATATGAACATAATGTTTTGAGAGAATGAGAATAAACCTTGGAAAACCATGCCTTGTATATCCTATATTATAATCATGATTCATGCAATAAATCATGGTTTTTTGTTAGATAATAATCATAATGGAATCAAAGAACATGAGTTGTGGGAGCATAAAATTGACATAAGAGGCTACTTTGTTTTATACACATAAGCACATAAAACAATTCCAAATTAGTCGAGGATCACTACCAAGACTATCATTGTACATTTTTTCACTCCCCAAACTATTGTAGAGGACATGGTTTACACACTTTACAATTTTAGTGGATAAATCCCACTACAGAAATAGGTTCTCTCTCTATTACGATAATATATATCTCATTATATATCAATAAATACCCAATGCATTAGTGGTATATATACTTTTAGGACCACTCCATAGATAATTAAAATCATATATATTTGTTCTATAGTATCAAAAAAATCAACATATCAAAATGCATAAAATGAAATAGTTATCATAAAAATTTCATCATAGTATAAACCTTGTAAAAGGTATTTGTTTCATAAAAATTTCATCAATTCATCATATTATAACCCATAGAAAAGGATAAGATTTCATAAATATAATATTATTATAAACATAACCATCCAGACAATCAATAAGTATGGTATCATTGGATCATATATCTATTAAAACTATTTTAACATCAATGTATTTCATTTTAGATAGAAAAATATTTAAAAGACCAGTAGGACCATTTCTTGAGGAAAATAAAATTTTCTTTTAGAAATAACACATTTAAAATCTAATTTTATTAAATAAAAATGGAAAAAATATTTTTAAAGAAACTATAAAATATATAAATCAGTGATTATATAATTTAATGCTCATAATGGGGGAAATGGAATTCATTCCTTATAAGTTAAAATGAAACATTCATTTTATACTTTTGTAAAATGGAAAAAAGTACAACATTTAGAATATGAACAAAATATTCATTTTAAACCAAATTATAAAAATTAAATAAAGGGAAAACAATTAAATAGTCATTTACCATATTAAAAACTTTCCTAAACTCTTTTTTAATAATCATGGATATTGAAGAAAAAAATCCATCAATGAGAAAGAAATTCAAATTTCATGAAATATGATTTTTAGTCTCTTAAGTACAAAAACGTGAGGAGAGTGAAATGAAAAAAAGTGTATTCTCAATAAATAACTATATGATAAGAATATTAATGATATTATTTTGAGGTAGATCATGGATCTTTATCATCAAAAACAAAATCATAAATAATCTCAATAAATAATTAGATAGTAACATTAAAATCATACCAAGTTGGTAACATTTGAATCATAAGCCCCATAAAAGAATAACAAAAAATAAACATTTAAATATAATTAACATCAGCATAATCTGGATATAACACATCAAAGGGTAGTATATATGCCTCCTAAAATAATATATTTTCATGATAAATCATATGTCCCAAAGATGGTAATGTGAGATGATAAACCCCTACCTCATGTTCCATCTGCATAGAAATCACTATAAAATATTTTATAATAAATTTGAAAATTTTAGACTTCTTTATAAAAATCATTTATATACATAAAATGTTATATATGATCCATTTACAAAAAATCAACTCCATTTTAATGATTGAAAAATGAGTTATAAAGGTTAAGGAGTTGATTAGTCGTACATATTCATGAAATTTTTTTCAGTTTTAAAATGAATGAAAAAATAAGATTAAATAATAATTAATTAACAAATAATAAGTATTACACCGTATAAAAAATTTATATGGACCAAATAAACCCTCATTAACATCCATGTAATTTTTATATAGAAAACAAATCACATCACTTTGTTGTGGTGGAAGTGCATACATACACATGAGAAACATTATAGTTTTCCAATAAATTGGAATGTAAAAAAATGAATATGTGATATTATAATTATAGAATTATAATTATGTTACAATTTTCAAATAATAACATTAAACCATTCAAAGTTTTATCATATTTTTACCATTTTATCAAGTACGCACCTAACCACGTCATGGTTTTCCCCTCCTTTGAGATTACAAAAATACTTATAATGGTGAAGTTAGAGATTTATTAGACATTAAATTTTAACTCAAATTTTCTCTAGGATGATTGAAGATTCCATAACATGTAATTTCTATAAGGTACAATCCATTAAAGGGGATTCACACTGAAAGATTAAACATCGTGAATAGTGGTTTCAACTCTTGAATGTTTTAAATAACATATTTTTAATTCGAGCATATGTGGTTTTTGGTGAACTTATCCAATGTGTACATCATGATGTGAATGGAGGTTTCACATCATGAAATGTATCCCATCCATTTTTAAGACATGTTCTTGGAAGTTTTTCTCCATCCTTTCTTTCTAAACATCTTTACCCTCAACCCAAGGCCTCTCCTATGAGTTTTTTAAAGAAACGTTTCCTTCCCGATTGATCTATTTGCTGTCAGATATCTATTTAAATTTTGTGGAATCTCTCTAGGTAAGTCATCTTCCTACTTAATCATTTACATTGATCACTATATCACCATTGGGTAGTGTTTTTAGATCTGTTGGGATAAGACAGTGCATGTTCTTGGTTTCTAATAGATCTATTGTGAAATCTTACTCTAGACGCATTTTCCATTATTGGTCATGGTGTAGTGGGTTTTTTTATTGGGTATGTAGGTTTATAACTCTATTTCAACCCCTTTTGTTCATATTTGGATCATCCATTTGATGCAGAGTAGATTATAGGGCCTTCATTTTCATTATTTGGTTTTCGTTGTTGGTGGATCTCGTTGTAGGCATATGTGACCCAGGATTTAAGGTAGGTGGTTCCATCTATAGCCTTTGAAAAATGATCTATTTATAATTATGTATAAGCTAATTAATAATTAAATATTAGAATGATTATTTTTTTGTGTTGAGATGATGTTTTAGGTAAAGTGTTTTTTCCCTAGTTATTGATAAATGGAATGGAAAAGTGGTATTTTTGAAGCATTGAAATGGTTTTGAAATCATTGAAATGAATTTTGAAAAAGATCGCATGGGTTACCATGGATACTTAGTTGGATGGTTTATCTTGGGGCCATCGTCCACTGTTTTTTCATTATCAAGGAGGTTTTTATTGGGGTTTTCCTCTATTTCCTATGCCCATTGTTTTAGGGGACCGATATTGACATTTTTAGGCATTTCACTCATGGGTTATTCCATTGCTTCCTAGGATAATTTTTCTAGGAACTGGTTTGTGAAATTTATTTGTGTGGTATGAGTAGTCTATGGTCGGGACCTATAGTAATCATTGATGTTTTCATACATGAGATTCTATATTGTATTTATTGGCTTTCTTTTTCCTTGATATTCATGTTTCATCTTGTGAAAATTGATATAAAAAATGTTATTTTAAATTTATATAACTTATTTTATTTAGAAATATGGAAAAATAGAAATGTTTATGATGTTTCAATTAAAATACATTACTACTGATCATTCCTGGATTTTACATAAGATGATCATACATGAATTTTTATATGAAGGTTTGTTATGGAACACCGAGGTGGGATCTTACAAAGCCTGTTAGCTCTTACACTTCACACCACATCAGTGGTGCGTTGACTTTTTTATCTTCCTGTTTAGGGAAAGAAAAGGCCCCATAGTGAGACAGTGAGGTTTGTGTCAGCTGGTTGGGTAGCTAGTGGTGATATAGTCGGATTTTATCTACATCATCATTTGGAGTATCTATTTGGATTGGGTTCTTTGCAATTTTACTTCTCTATTGGATATTTTAACTACTATTAATGTTGTTTGTTTAGACTATTTTCTTGAAATTTATGGCATATATATATTGTTTGTCTTCTGCTATTTTTATTTTAGTACATATAAGCATCTGTTTCATCTGGTTGGGAGAAATTATTCCCTTTGAGGTGTTTTTTGATGCTCGGGTTCTTGTCACCAGCGTGTGGGAATCAGGAACACCAATCATTTATGTAACAAAATGGGTTGGGTACTGGTTTGGTGAGAAACTCGGGTTTGTTTGTTACAATCTGGTATTATTAGAGGTTTATCTTCAAGATTTTGTCTTGGGACTTCTGTTAGACAGAAGATAGGATTGTCGGGACTTGAGAGGTGTGTTGTGATAAGTGTTCGTCTAGCTCTTGTCAGGCTAAGACTCAATTTTCCATAGGATATAGGGGCATGAGTCTCTTGTTTTGAGTTTTTCTTTTTAAATGTCAGTTTTTTATTATTGTTTTTCTTCTTTGAATTGAGATGTTTTCTATTGTATGGTCATTTTTATGTTTCGTTGTGTAGTATTATGCCTCTGAGACATCTTCCACAAGTTCCTCTGGAAGGTGTAGCTGATAGTCGTCAAGGGAACCAACCTATAGATCATAATATCATTGATACAATCATTCATGTAGTCCATGTTGTTGATCAAGATGTTCCATGAGCTTAGAACATAGTGTTTGAGGTTTATCCAGGACCTATAGGATATAGAGATATATTGTGGGAGTTCTTGCAAGAGAAGCCACCATCCTTTAATGGAATGACTGAGCCTAAAGAGTCGGAGGAATGGCTAGATAGGAATGACCAAATCCTTGACTTTCTAGGAAAACCTAATAACCTCAAGGTAAAGTGTGTAACGTTCAAGCTCAGTTGGTCCAGAAAGTGATTGTGGGATTCTATTTTCCAGGAAGACAGACATGTGGAATTGGATTGGAAGGGTTTTCAAACCCTTTTCATCCCATAGTTTTTCCAAGAGTCGCTAATGTCAACTAAGTCTCTAGATTTCCTATATTTTTAACACGAATAGTGTTTGGTGTAGTCATACACCAATCATTTTTCTCAGCTTGTCTGTTTTTTCATGGATGTGGTGATGAATAACCAGTTGATGGCTCGTAAGTACATATGGGGATTCTGATTAGATATCAGATCTATGGTATTTATGTTGAAATATTCAACCTATAGAGAGATGGTAAAAAGAGCTATTATGGAATAAATTAAAATAGAAGGAACGTTTGGATTTTCCAAATCTTCTCTTCCATCAGGAGGTAGATTCAGTAGTGCACATGGGAAGAAGAGGAATTGGAAAGATCATCACAGGAGAAGTGGATTTGGGTCTCAGTAGTGATCTTCCTCTACACCATTTGTTATAGTGGGAAATGTGGCACTGACTTTCCATCAATGTGGAAAAGGTGGACACACAATACGTTCTTGTGTTATTCCCACAAATATATGCAAAAACTTTAGATGTGTTGGTCACTTATAGCATATCTATCAGGCTATGAATATGCCTCATTATGGTTAGGGTTTTTCGGCTCCAAAGGCTACATCGGTGAAGTCAAAAGCTTCAAAGACTATAGGGATCTATAAACATGCCACAAGAGTGAAGTATTTCAATGTAGTAGATGAGTGTCCAATGGAATTTGATACATATCTTGCAACAATGAGAAGTAGTAACCTTATTGCAACATTATTAGTAATTTATTTATTCGATAGTGGTGCCTCACACTCTTTTATATATGAATGTTTAGTTGATGTTCTAAGACATCCAATAGAACTTATATCATTTAAAATGGAGTTAGCGACACCTCTTGGCAAGAGGAAAGTTGTGGGGTTTATGTTTCCTTCTTGTTCATTAATGATAGTTGATGCAGATTTGGCCTGGGATTGTCTCATTCTTTATCTAGAGTTTTTTGAAATAATCATAGGTATGGATAGGCTTGTCGGTCATCAATATGAGGTTGATTTTTATCATTGGTGTGTTTCTTTCCATGCCACCAATGGGAGATCTCGTGTGTTTCAAGGGTAGTGGTAAATGATTTCAGGTCATGCATGGCATTACCACCAAGAGCATAGGATATGGTTTTCTACCTTTGTGTTTGATCTAGATGACGTCTCTCCTGTTATTGATTTTCCCATTGTTGTATGAGACATTAAAGATGTTTTCAAAGATTAAATATCTGGTCTTCCTCCAGAGAGAGAGGCAGAGTTTACGAGTTCCCTGGTTTTAGGCATGTAGCCGATATCGATACCATTTTATCATATGGAACCAGCGGAGCTGAAATAGCTCAATATTCAGTTGGAATACCTATTGAAAAAATGTTTCATTAACCATATCATTTCTCATTGGAATCTCATGTTCTCTTTTCCATGAATGAATGTTGTTCACTTCGGTTATGTGCCCTCCGTTGGAAGTTGATCCAGGTAATGTTTGTAGAGACCCAA
The DNA here is from genome assembly GCA_963277665.1 of Viscum album. NCBI lineage: Eukaryota > Viridiplantae > Streptophyta > Magnoliopsida > Santalales > Viscaceae > Viscum > Viscum album. Next base: position 1,552,861,313 of record OY728121.1, on the reverse strand, counting down.
AAATTTTAAGAAATTTTTTTTATTAATTTATTTGGAATTTTACGAGTACGCAGCTTCTGATGGCACCATATTCTGGGGCCCGATGTGCCCGAAATAATTTTCTGAAGTTTTGTTAAGCTTAAATTAACGTGTGTAAGCAGTTTTTCTAAAAAGGTGGAATGACTCTTAAACAGTTACTCGAATCAGAAATCTGAGGTCACCGTTGCGCTCAAGATGGTGGGTTTACCCAAGGCGCGACTTAAGTTTAGTCGGCGCAGGCCTCTTGTGAGAAATTCCAAAAATGGCATAACCGTAAATAAAATAATTAAATAAATTATTTTATTTTTCAAATTCTTATAACTCACAAATGGTAGCTCGGATTAAAAATCCGAGACAACCACGGAACTCATGAGGGCATGGTTTATTTACGAAGATACTAAAATTGGTCGGCGCGGGCCACCAGAAAAAGTTAGTTTTTGGCCGCAAATAAAATAATTAAGTGACAGTTATTTTATTGTAAAATTCATAACTTCTAAAGGGTAACTCGGATTGAAAATACGAGAATATCAATGACTTATTGGGGGCCTATTTTACTTAGGCAGAGCCTAACCTTGACTGACGTGGGTTGAGGGTGACTGATAAAAATTTTCCAAACTATTTTTCGGGTACGTTCAGTAAATGTACGTGTGGGTTTTTCGAGCTTTTGAACTGGTGCTCAGAATTGAAATCCGATGGCACTGATGAACTCGCAGCATCGGTAATTACTTAAGGGAACCTTTATCGTAGTTGTGTTTTGAGTGGGTTGAGGTTAAATATTTGGGAATGAGATTAAATCAAATAAAATTTGATGTGTACAAATTTTATTCAAGGTAGGTGGTTATTTTCAACAAAGGGGAAGTTAGAGGTGGGGCCCACACCCACCTAACCTCCCATGGGAGATTTTAGTGTGGTGGGTCCCACACGAGACCCTAACTCCTCACCTCCTCATAACTCACCCATTGTTAAATGCATGGCAACTCCACTTTATCTTTTATTGAAGTGGAGCCTCTCCACCTACCAAGCTTAAGCCAACTAAGATAATTAATAACCTTATTAATTATATTTGTCACACCACTTAACTTCTATTGAAATGATTGGAATTTTTTAAAAGAAGGGGACTTAATGAAATATAAGGTTGGAAATTGTTGTGTGGAGGATTGAAGAGCTCTTGAATTTTTTGTTTGAAGAGTACCAACTCACTGACGAAGAACGATCATTCCTTCACGACGAAGAACACTTCCTGATTCTCCATCAAAGGATGAGACACCGCCGAAGGGAATCCGCAACGATGAAGGCTTTTCCTCCAACATCAATGGAATCGGCACCGATCTTCCATGACGTCTGATCATCGCAACGCTTGCCTCTTTCCGCGGATCGACGACATGGGAAGTCTCTGCAAGGAAGAGGGTTTTCAAATAAAGTGTATATGTAAATTATACCCTCGTGCATGTGTATTTTAATTGCAGGGTGTTTGTATAATTTATCTTGAATAAATTATACCATTGTCATTGATGAATATTGGATTGAGCCTCTAATGCGGAGGGCACGGCCAACGAATAAGCCCGGACCCTCCATTGGTTGTTATTTTGTGCGCGGGATGACGAGCGATGAAGAAAACGGTCCGCAACAGAAATTTGAAGCTGTTGTAGTAAATAGCAGGTCTTGGGAGAGATGTGGGCACAGACGGTAGGCGAATCGGACAACCGGAGCGCGTCCGGTGGTCCGCGGAAAGTGCTGCCGGCGTGCCATGTCGGGACGGTGAAAGTCCGAAGGCGGCATTTTTTTTGGGAAGGAGTTTTACTTTTGAGGGTGAGAAATCGTGGACGAATGAAAGAAGATTGGAGAGAGAATAGAAAATAATAGAATTAAATTAAAAGGAAATAAAAAAGAGAATTCAATAATGAGATGGGGCGTGATTGGCTTGCAGTCAAGCAAAGGAGGCGGATTTATTTGGGTGGTGCGTGGAATTGGGTGTGAGAATTTAAGGTATTAAATTAAATTAAAAATAATAATATAATAATAATGTTATTATTATTTTCATTAGGAAAACCATATTTTGACGGTATCTTCTTCATGCGACCTCGGTTTCACGAACCGTCAGTGGCAGTGCGTCCCTGACATCGAGACGGAATTTATGAGTCCAATATTGGATGTCTTTTTCGGGTTTTTGGATCGGGTACCTGAAGCGCTCGAAAAATAATAGATTTAATATTATTATTAAATCTTCAACCTGCCATAACTCATTTGTGTGACGTCCGATTTTCTTGTCGTCAGTGGATATTTAATCCTCTCATTAATATGGTCGATTCAAGTCTAATGTTGGATACTAAATTCTGGTTCGTGGCTCGGGACCAAAAAACACCGAATAATAATTTTATTATTATTATTACGGAATCTTCTATCGGACACATCTCTCTCAGATGGTGTTGGAATGACGAAGTGTCTACGATGTTGCGAACCTGGAATTAAGACGGATGTTTCAAGACCTATTTTGGATATTTAAGTCGAGGTCGAGGCGTAGGCTCCATGAGGCCCGGTTCGCTCGTGTTGCGGTGAAATGCAACTTTTTTACTGGCTGTCCGTTTTGAACCAATGGGTAGTCCATCTCGTGTGTTTTTCAGTATGGATCGCAAATGTGTGACCGGTTTGGTTAGCCGGTGTCATTTGAAGTACGACCGGGTTGGATCGAACATGAATCCAACCGGGCCCTCGAAGCGAAAACACCCATAACTTTAGGACCGGACGTCTGATTGATGTGTTGTCCACTATATTGGATTTATCTTGATGAGACAGATCTTTTGGTATACTTCACCTGAGGTTGGGATGCAATTGGAGTAAGGCTGGGTTGGATTGTACCCGAAATCCAACTGGGCCCCTGGAACGGAAAAGCCGATAACTTTCAGACTGAACGTTCGTTTGACGAACCGTCAGCGAATTTGGTGATCACATTGAGAAATAGTCCCTTTGAGAATACCCTATGAGATTTCGGGGTACAGTTGAGATACGGTCAGGTTGGTTCGTACACGAAACCAACCGGGGCCCCTGGACTAAAAGGCTAATAACTCATCGATCGGGCGTCCGATCGACGTGCCGTCTGTTGCGTTGAGACCCCTACAACGAGGCGGTCCTTTGAGATACTTCTTCATGAGACTATGTGATACTTGGAGTATCGACCGGTAGCTCGTGGAGCAGACCATCCCGGAGATGAACTTACAGAGTATAGAGACCGTGTAGCTGGCTGAGACCTGAAGACTGCTGGTTCGATTCGAGTCGGAGTGACTTGTATAGCCTAGTAGGCAGAACTACTGTGTTTGGGTGGAAGACCCATGGTGGGGAGAACTACTGTGTTTGGTTGGAAGACCTGCGGTACTCGATAGGAGGAGTACCTCTGCAGGCTATTAGGGTGGTGCACTACTGTGTTTGGGAGGCAAACCCCGGCGGGAAGCACTACTGTGTTTGGGTGGCTGACCCGCGGTACTCGACAGAAAGAGTACCTCAGTAGTCTTAGGTTAGTGATCAGTTCCTTGGAGTCGTGAAAGGTTCACTGTACTCGTCAGAGACGGAGCTCTTCAGCAGTTGCAGTTTCGATAAGAAAATCCTGGTTTGAGCTGAGTCAATGACCTTTGTGTTTTCCTCATGATTGAGATGGGTTACTTGATAACTTAGGTATATTTATGGGCATATACCTAAGTAGTTTTTATTCGTTGATTTCATATCTATATGATACCTCATGTTTGAAATGAGTTACTTGATAACTTAGGTATAGGTATGGGATTATACCTAAGTATGGGTTATCTGTTGAGAACTTTCTTTGTGTTTATCCCTGTTGGATTCAGTGAGACCTTGATGGTCTTGGGGTCCCTACTGAGTATCGTATACTCACCCCTGCACGGACTATGCCTGCACCTCGTTGGGTTGGTTGCAGACGATGGACATCATTGGTCGTGGTTGAGGCTTGTAGAGCTGGACGGTACCCGGAGGTGGATCCCACGATGAGTCGGTACCCGGAGGTTGATCCCACGACGAGTCGATACCCGGAGGAGACGGACAGACGTGGAGTGCTGAGTAGGAAATATGTACCTACCCTTCAGGTATGAACCCAGAGGACGATCCAGGAGCTGCTTGTCACCTTCATCTGTTGTCCTTTGAGTTGTACTTTACTTTCAGTTGTAGTTGTACCTTTATTTTGGGCTTGTATTTCCGGCCTCTTGTACTATCAAAATTTTTGTTTTACTTCTTTACATAGTGTAGCTTCTGCTTGTACTCTGTTTGTTTGTGTTTTCGTTTCGTAAAGGAAATTCCTTCCCTTTTTATTGAGATTTATGTCATTGGTGCTAGTCACCAGCCCCTGGCCTATGGAAGGCAGGCTTGGGGTAGTCATGGAACTGGCCCCGAGGACGGGTCATGAAAAATTGGTATCAAAGGAGTCGGTTCTACCACAGAACTTATGAATCTGATCATTCCTTTCTATGAATCAATAGTGTTGAGGGTACCGAGTGTGGTCTTCAGTTCAGGGAGTCCAGTGTTGGTGCGGCGGCCGACGTATCCATACACCAGGACCCTGACTACTGATTTCCGTCTTTGTGCATAAAACATGGATTGTGTGTGTGTTTCAAAAAGTTTTAAAGTCCACTCAAACCAGGTCAGATCACTAGGTATAAATAGTTGACCATGTCGCATCTGTTCAGGATGTCTCCATGCAGACAGTCAGTTTGAGTTCTGATAGAGTACACGATGACGGCCCCCCGAGCGACGAGGCTCCGCTGCAGGGCCCTTTTACTATGTTGGCACCCTCGGGTGGTGTACTAGCAGCACCACCACCTGTTGGGAAACAGATTCCACCAGCCATACTAGTGAATTGTGCACGCCGACAGAGCGCATTTCACGAGTTCCAACAGTAGAGGCCTCAGAGGTTACGAGGCGAGACAGATTCCCAGGAAATAGAAGACTGGCTGGAAGCGATTACTAGACTTTTCCACCTAGCTGAGACACCAGTAGAGTGGATGTTAAAATTTTCTACTAGTGTTTTCCAATGGGTGACTGTGAGGATGGTCTGTATAGTGGTGAGACATCGGTACGTGGACCGATACCTGAGATAGTACCTTCAGGTAGTGTGTCGGCTATACATCACTCCTTGTTGGTCAGGAGACACTACCGGTGGTACTGGCAGAGGATACTTGTAAGATTAGTGCCTTACTTATGTTTCAACACAAGATATCCCTCAAGTTTCGAGGAAATCCTGACTCACCAGTGGCTAAGGACTGGCTTGAGGAGGTGGTAGAGTGTTTTCTAGAGCTTATACAGCTTCGGTAGGACGAAATGTCAGTAGCTGAGTATTCATCGAGGTTTACTGATCGTTCTTGGTACTTGATGACTACGATATGATCAGTGCTTTAGAGATCGGACCTCTAAGAAAGGTGTGTTTAAGGATAACCGAGTAAGAACTCTTTCCTCTATGCATTCCTACTTTTGTTAGGGTGCTAGAGAGAACCTTTATGGTTGAATATTCTTTGGCTGATCGGTTATAGCCAGTGAATGTTAGCAGGGGGAAGATATGAACTGGCTCCAGTCTCGGAGACATGGGCGTGTAAAATGTTCCAAGAAATGGAAGTGTTAAGGATAGATGAATTTGCAGAGCAGTAGACATGGAAGTAGTGATTGGAGAGCATCATGAGGTGGTGTACATTTCGGCATGTTACAACCACCTGCCTTTGTAGTTCCCGCCAGGCTCAGGGAGCTGAAGGGCAGGGAAAGAGAATAGCTCCATGCGGTCACGAAGTGTGACCCATGTTCTCTAAGAATTATTTGAGGTACGTTCTATGTCTACAACGAGCTTCCATATTAATAGACATAGGTACCAATCATTCCTTCCCTCCACGAATCTTGTCTGAGACCAAGAGTTTCTGGTTAAAACCGTTGACTTGACCCTCACGTCTGGAGATACCTTTGAGAGGAGACTCGATAAACACACTTACGCTGATATATGTTATCTAACCCTTGAGGTGAGAGTTTCGGTTGGAACCTCTTGGTGGAAGCATCGAGGCCTTACGACGTTAGTTTGGGTATGGACTGCGCAACTGCAGTTCATACACGGATTGACGGTATTAGGCAAAAAGTTTGTGGTTTACTTACAACGATGGGATGAGTTTTCCATGGTAGGTGAAAAGGAAACCCCAGGTAGCACAAGAACCTCCAAGAGATCACATGGGAGCGGAAGGCACATATGTGTGCATAGTACCACTTTTGATTCCCCTAGTGTGTGTTGAAGCGTTACGGGGACGTAAAGCCCTGAGGTTGGAGTAATGTAGAGACCCGGAAATTTCAAGGATTTTTTTTATAATTTATTTATAATTTTATGAGTACGAAGTTTCTGATGGCACCTGATTCTAGGGCCTAGTGTGCCCGGAATAATTTTCTGAAGTTTTTTTAAGCTTAAATTAACGTGTGTAAGCAGTTTTATTGAAAAAGTGGAATAACTCTTAAACGATTACTCGAATCAGAAATCTGAGGGCACCATTGCGCTCAGGATGGTGGGTGTACCCCAGGCACGACTTAATTTTAGTCGGCGCGGGCCTCCTGTGAGAAATTCCAAAAATGGCATAACCGTAAATAAAATAATTAAATAAATTATTTTATTTTTCAAATTCTTATAACTCACAAACGGTGGCTCGGATTAAAAATCCGAGACCACCGCTGAACTCATGAGGGCATGGTTTATTTAAGAAGATAGTAACTTTGGCCGGCACGGGCCACCAGAAAATGTTATTTTTTGGCCGCAAATAAAATAAGTAAGTGACAATAATTTTATAGTAAAATTCATAACTTTTAAACGGTAACTCGGATTCAATATTCGAGAGTATCAATGAATATTTTGGGGTGTGTTTTACTTAGGAAGAGCCTAACCTCGACCGTCATGGGTTGAGGGTGACTGATAATAATTTTCCAAACTTTTTTTCGGGTACGTTCAGTAAACGTACGTGCGGGTTTTTCTATCTTTTGAACTGGTGCTCGGAATTTAAATCTGGGGGCACCGATGAACTCGCAGCAACGGTAATTACTTAAGGGAACCTTTACTGCAGTTGCATTTTGAGTGGGTTGAGGTTAAATATTTGGGAATGAGATTAAATCAAATAAAATTTGATTTGTACAAAAATATTTCAAGGAAGGTGGTTATTTTCAACAAAGGGGAAGTTAGAGTTGGGGCACACACCCACCTAACCTCCCATGGGAGAGTTTAGTGTGGTGGGGCCCACATGAGACCCTAACTCTTCACCTCCTCATAACTCACCCATTGTTAAATGCATGGCAACTCCACCTTATCTTTTATTGAAGTGGAGCCTCTCCACCTCCCAAGTTTAATCCCACTAAGATAATTAATAACCTTATTAATTATATTTGTCACACCTCTTGACTTCTTTTGAAATGCATGGAATCTTTTAAAAGAAGGGGACTTAATGAAATATAAGGTTGGAAATTGTTTTGTGGAGGATTAAAGAGCTCTTGAGTTTTTTTTTTGAAGAGTACCAACTCCCCGATGAAGAACGATCATTCCTTCACGACGAAGAACGCTTCCCGGTTCTCCATCAAAGGAGGAGACACCACCGCGGGGAATCCGCAACGATGACGGCTCTTCCTCCAACATCAACAGAATCGTCACCGATCTTCCGCGACGTCTGATCATCGTAACGCCTGCCTCTTTCCGCGGCTCGACGACGTGCGACGTCTTTGTGAGGTAGGGGTTTTTCGTATAAAGTGTATATGTGAATTATACCTTGTGCATGTGTATTTTAATTCCAGGGTGTTTGTATAATTGATCTTGAATAAATTAAACCATTTTCAGGGATGAATTTTGGATTGAGCCTCTAATGAGGAGGGCACGACCAACGAACAAGCTCGGACCATCCATTGGTTGTTCTTTTGTGCGCGGGATGACGGGGGGACAAAGAAAACGGGCCGCAACGGCAATTTGAAGTCGTCGCAGTAAAGATAAGGTCCCGAGAGGGATGTGGGTGCAGACGGTAGGCGAATCGGACCACCGGAGCGCGTCCGGTGGTCTGCGGAATGTGCTGCCGGTGCGCTACGCCGGGACGGCGGAAGTCTGAAGATGGCATTTTTTTGGGAAGGAGTTTTATTTTTGAGCGTGAGAAATCGTGGATGAATGAAAGACGATTGGAGAGAGAATAAAAAATAAGGGAATTAAATTAAAAGGAAATAAAAAGAGAATTCAATCATGAGATTGGGCATGATTGGCTTGGAGTCAAGAAAGGGGGGCAGATTTATTTGGGTGGTGCATGGAATTGGGTGTGAGTACTTAAGGTATTAAATTAAATTAAAAATAATAATAATATAATAATGTTATTATTATTTTTAGTGGGAAAACCACATTTTGATGGTATCTTCTTTGTGCAAACTCGGTTTCACGAACCGTCAGTGGCAGTGCGTCCCTGACTTCAAGATGGAATTTATGAGTCCAATATTGGATGTCTTTTCGGGTTTTTGGATTGGGTACCCGAAGCACTCGAAAAATAATAGATTTAATATTATTATTAAATCTTCGACTCGCCATAACTCATGCGTGTGACGTCCGATTTGCTTGTCATCAGTGGCGATGTAATCCGGTCATTAATACGGTCGATTCAAGTCTAATGTTGGATACTAAATTCTGGTTCGTGGCTCAAGACCACGAAACACCGAATAATAATTTTATTATTATTACTACAGAATCTTGTATCAGACACATCTCTCTCACACGGTGTCGGAATGACGAACTGTCTCCGACATTGCGACCCTGGAATTAAGACAGATGTTTCAAGACCAATTTTGGATATTTAAGTCGAGGTCGAGGTGGGGGCCACATGAGTCCTGGTTCGCACGTGTTGCGGTGAAATGCAACTTTTTCACCGGCTATCCCTTTTGGACCAATGGGTAATCTATCTTGTGTGTTTTTCAGTATGGATCGCAAAGGTGTCACCGGTTTGGTCAACTGGTGTCATTTAAAGTACGACCAAGTTGGATCGAACATGAATCCAACCAGGCCCTCAGAGTGGAAACACCCATAACATAAGGACCGGACGTCTGATTGATATGTCGTCAAATATATTGGATTCCTATTGATGAGAAAGAACTTTTGGAATACTTCACCTGAGGTTTGGATGCATTTGGAGTAATGTCGGGTTGGATTGTACCCTATATCCAACTGGGCCCCTAGAACGGAAAAGCTGATAACTTTCAGACCGAACGTCTGTTTGACGAACCGTCGGCGGCTTTAATGATCACATTGAGAAAACAGTCCCATTTAGAATACCCAATGAGAGTTCGGGGTACAATTGAGTTACGGTCGGGTTGGTTCGCACACGAAACCAACCGGGCCCCCGAGACTAAAAGGCTAATAACTCACAGACAGGGTGTCCGATCGACGCGCCGTCTGTTGCGTTGAGACCCCTATGACGAGGAGGTCCATTGAGATACTTCTTCATGACACTTTTTCATACTTGAAGTATCGATCGGTAGCTCGTGGAGCGGACCCTCCTGAAGACTAGCGTAAAGAGTACGAAGACCGTGTAGCTGGCTAAGACCTGAAGACTGCTTGTCTGATTCAAGTCGGAGTGACTTGTATAGCCCAATGGGGAGCACTACTGTGTTTGGGTGGTATATCCACGGCAGGGATCACTACTGTGTTTGGGTGGCAGACCCACGGTACTCGACAGGAGGAGTACCTCTACAGGCTATTAGGTGGGGTGCACTACTGTGTTTGGGTGGCAGACCCCGGCGGGAAGCACTACTGTGTTTGGGTGGTTGACCCACGGTACTCGACAGGAGGAGTACCTCAGCAGTCTTAGGTTAGTGAGCAGTGCCTTAGATTCGTGACAGGTTCTCTGTACTCATCAGAGACGGAGCTCTTTAGCAGGTGCGGTTTCGATAAAAAAATCCTGGTTTGAGCTGATTCAATTACCTTTGTGTTTTCCTCATGATTGAGATGGGTTACTTGATAACTTAGGTATATGTATGGCCATATACCTAAGCAGTGGTTATCCGTTGATTTCATATATGTGTGAAACCTCATGTTTGAGATGAGTTACTTGATAACTTAGGTATATGTATGGGCTTATACCTAAGTATGGGTTATCTGTTGAGAACTTTCTTTGTGTTTATCTTTGTTGGATTTAGTGAGACCTTGAGGGTCTCGAGGTCCCTACTGAGTATCGTATACTCACACCTGCACGGGCTATGCCCGCACCTCATTGTGTTGGTTGCAGACGACGGACATCACTGCTCGTGGTTGAGGCTTTTAGAGCTGGACGGTACCTGAAGGTGGATCCCATGACGAGTCGGTACCCAGAGGTGGATCCCACAACGAGTCGGTACCCGGAGGAGACGGATAGACGTGGAGTGCTGAGGAGGACATACGTACCTACCCTTCAGGTAGGAACCTGAAGGCTGATCCAGGAGCTGCTTGTCACCTTCAGCTGCTGTCCTTTGAGTTGTACTTTACTTTCAGTTGTAGCTGTACCTTTCTTTTGGGTTTGTATTTCCGACCTCTTATACTATCTGCACATTTTTTTTACTTCTTTACTTAGTGTAGATTCTGCTTGTACTCTGTTTGTGTGTGTTTTCTTTTCGTAAAGGAAATTCCTTCACTTTTTATTGAGATTTATGCCTTTGGTGCTAGTCGCCAGCCCCTGGCCTATGGAAGGCAGGCTTGGGGTAGTCACGGCACGGGCCCCAGGGACGGTTCGTGAAAAATTGGTATCAAAGGAGTCGGTTCTACCGCAGAACTTATGACTCTGATCTTTCCTTTCTTTGAAGCAATAGTGTTGAGGGTAGCGAGGGTGGTCTTCAGTTCAGGGAGTCCAGTGTTGGTGTGGCGGCTGACATATCCATACACCAGGACCCTGACTACTGATTTCCAACGTTTTGCATGAAAACACTGATTGCGTGTGTGTTTCCAAAAGTTTTAAAGTCTGCTCAAACCAGGTCCGCTCACTAGGAATAAATCATTGACTGTGTTGCATCTGTTTAGGATGTCTCCATGCGGACAGTCAGTTGGAGTTCTGATAGAGTACACGATGACGGCCCACCGAGCGACGAGGCTCCGGTGCAGGACCCTATTTACTATGTTGGCACCCTTGGGTGGTGTACTAGCAGCACCACCACCTGTTGGGCAGAAGATGCCTCCAACCATACTAGCGAATTGTGCACGCCGATAGAGCGCATTGCACGAGTTCCAGCAGCAGAGGCCTCAGAGGTTAAGAGGTGAGACAGATTCCCAGGCAGTAGAGGACTGGCTGGAAGTGATTGATAGAGTTTTCTGCCTAGTTGAGACACCAGTAGAGTGGATGGTGGAATTTGCTACTAGTGTTTTCCAGTGAGTGGCCATAAGGATGGTCCCCATAGTGATGAGGCTTAGGTACATGGACCAATGCTGGAGAGAGTACCTTCAGGTAGTGTTTCAGCTATACATCACTACCTGTTAGTCAGCAGACACTACCGGCGGTACCGGCTAAGGATACTTATAATCTTAGTGCCCTACTTATGTTTTAGCACCAGATATCCCTCAAGTTATGAGGCAAGCCCGACTCACCGGAGGCTGAGGAATGGCTTGAGGAGGTGGTAGAGTTTTTCCTAGAGATTATACAGCTTCGGCGGGACGACATGTCAGTAGCTGAGTATTCGTCGAGGTGTACCGATCGTTCCTGTTACTAGATGACTATGATACGATCAGTGCTTTAGAGCTCGGACCCCTAAGAGAGGTGTGTTTAAGGATAACCGAGTAAGCACTCTTTCCTCTATGCATTCCTACTTTTGTTAGGGTGCTAGAGAGAACCTTTGTGGTTGAATATTATTTTGTTGATCGGTTATAGCCTGTGAATGTTAGCAGTGGGAAGATACGAACTGGAGCTAGTCTCAAAGACTTGGGCATTTAAAATGTTTCAAGAAAAGGAACTGTTAAGGACAGATGAATCTGCAGAGCAGCAAATATGGAAGTAGAGCTTGGAGAGCAGCATGAGGTGGTGTACATTTCGGCATGTTACAACCACCCGCCCTTGTAGTCCCCGCCAGGCTCAGTGAGCTGAAGGTCATGGGAAGAGAATAGCTGCATGCGGTCACGAAGTGTGATCCAAGGTCTCTAAGAATGATTTGAGGTACGGTCTGTGTCTAATACGAGCTTTCATATCAATAGACATAGGTATCAATAATTCCTTCCCTCCACAAATCTTGTCACAGACCTAGATTTTTCGGTTAAAACTGTTGACTTGACCCTCACGTCTGGAGATACCTTTGAGAGGAGACTTGATAAACACACTTACACCGACAGGTGTGATTTGACCCATGAGGCGAGAGTTTCGGTTGGAACCCCTTGGTGGCAGCGTCGATGCCTTATGACGTTAGTTTGGGTATGGACTACGCAACCGCAGTCCATACACGGATTGACAGTATTAGGAAAAAAGGTTGTGGTTTACTTACAACGATGGGATGATTTTTCCTTGGTCGGAAAAAAGGAAACCCCAGGCAGCACGAGAACCTCCAGGAGAGCACATGGGAGCGGAAGGCTCATATGCGTCCACAATACCACTTTTGCTTCCCCTAGTGTGTGTTGAAGCTTTACGGGGATATAAATACCTGAAGTGGAAGTAATATAGAGACCCGGAAATTTTGGGGAAATTTCTATCTTAATTTTTTTGGAATTTTACGAGTACGCAGATTCTAACGACACCTGATTCTGGGGACCGGTGTGCCCGGAATAATTTTCTGAAGTTTTTTTAATCTTAAATTAACACGTGTAAGCAGTTTTACTGAAAAAGTTGAATAACTCTTAAAAGGTTACTCGGATTAGAAATCTGAGGGCACCGTTGCACTCAGGATGGCGGGTTTACCCTAGGCGCGACTTAAGTTAAGTCGGCGGGGGCCTCCTGTGAGAAATTCCAAAAATGGCATAACCGTAAATAAAATAATTAAATAAATTTTTTTATTTTTCAAATACTTATAACTCACAAACTCTAGCTCGGATTAAAAATCCAAGACCATCGCTGAACTCGTGAGGGCATGGTTTATTTAAGAAGATACTAACTATGGCCGGCGCGAGCCACTAGAAAAAGTTAGTTTTTGGCCGCAAATAAAATAATTAAGTGACAATTATTTTATTGTAAAATTCATAACTTCTAAACGGTAACTCGGATTGAAAATCTGAGAGTATCAATGAGTTATTTGGGGCGTTTTTTACTGAGGTAGAGCCTAACCACGACCAACGTGGGTCGAGGTTGACTGATAAAAATTTTCCAGACTTTTTTTCGGGTACGTTCAGTAAACATACGTGCGGGTTTTTCTATCTTTTGAACCGGTGCTCGGAATTGAAATTTGAGGTCACCGATGAACTTTAAGAGTCAGTAATTACTTAAGGGAACCTTTACCGTAGTTGCGTTTTGAGTGGGTTGAGGTTAAATATTTGGGAATGAGATTAAATCAAAAAAAAATTGATGTCTACAAATTTTATTCAAGGTAGGTGGTTATTTTCAACAAAGGGGAAGTTAGAGTTGGGGCCCACACCCACCTAACCACCCATGGGAGAGTTTAGTGTGGTGGGGCCCACACAAGACCCTAACTCATCACCTCCTCATAACTCACCCATTGTTAAATGCATGGAAACTCCACTTTATCTTTTATTAAAGTGGAGCCTCTCCACCACCGAAGCTTAAGCCCACTAAGATAATTAATAACCTTATTAATTATATTTGTCACACCTCTTGACTTCTTTTGAAATTCTTGGAATCTTTTAAAAGAATGGGAATTAATGAAATATAAGGTTGGAAATTGTTGTGTGGAGGATTGAAGAGCTCTTGAGTTTTTTTTTTGAAGAGTACCAACTCACCGACAAAGAACGATCATTCCTTCACGACGAAGAACGCTTCCCGGTTCTCCGTCAAAGGAGGGTACACTGATGCGGGGAATCCACAACGATGATGGCTCTTCCTCCAACATCAACGGAATCGACACCGATCTTCCACGACGTCGGATCATCACAACTCTTTCCTCTTTCCGCGGCTCGATGACGTGCGATGTCTTTGCGAGGTAGGGGGTTTTCGTATAAAGTGTATATGTGAATTATACCCTCGTGCATGCGTATTTTAATTGCAGGGTGTTTGTATAATTTATCTTGAATAAATTTAACCATTGTCATTTATGAATTTTGGATTGAGCCTCTAATGCGCAGGGCACGGATAATGAACAAGCCCGGACCCTCCATTGGTTGATCTTTTGTGTGCGGGATGACGAGCGACGAAGAAAACGGGCCGCAACGGCAATTTGAAGCCGTCACAGTAAAGATCAGGTCCCAAGAGAGACGTGGGCGCAGATGGTAGGCGAATCGGACCACTGGAGCGCGGCCGGTGGTCCGTGGAATGTGCTTCCGGTGCGCCACGCCGGGACGGAGGAAGTCCAAAGGCATCATTTTTTTTGGGAACGTGTTTTATTTTTGAGCGTGAAAAATCGTGGATGAATGAAAGAAGATTGGAGAGAGAATAGAAAATAAGGGAATTAAATTAAAAGGAAATAAAAAGATAATTCAATCATGAGATTGGGCATGATTGGCTTGTAGTCAAGAAAGGGGGGCAGATTTATTTGGGTGGTGTATGGAATTGGGTGTGAGTACTTAAGGTATTAAATTAAATTAAAAATAATAATAATATAAAAATGTTATTATTATTTTCAGTGGGAAAACCATATTTTGACGGTATCTTCTTTGTGCAACCTCGGTTTCACGAACCGTTAGTGGCAGTGCGTCCCTGACTTCGAGACAGAATTTATGAGTCCAATATTGGATGTCTTTTTCGGGTTTTTCAATCGGGTACCCGAAGCGCTCGAAAAATAATAGATTTAATATTATTCTTAAATATTCAACCCGTCATAACTCATGCGTCGACATCCAATTTTCTTGTCGTCAGTGGTGATGTAATCCTGTCATTAATACGGTCGATTCAAGTCTAATGTTGGATACTAAATTCTGGTTCATGGCTCGAGACCACGAAACACCAAATAATAATTTTATTATTATTATTACGGAATCTTGTATCGAACACATCTCTCTCATACGGTGTCGGAATGGCGAACTGTCTACGACGTTGCAGCCCTAGAATTAAGACGGATGTTTCAAGACCAATTTTGGATATTTAAGTTGAGGTCGATGCGCGGGCCCCATGAGGCCCGGTTCGCGCGTGTTGCGGTGAAATGAAACTTTTTCGCCGGCAATCTGTTTTGGACCAATGGGTAGTCCATCTCGTGTGTTTTCCGGTATGGATTGCAAAGGTGTGACCGGTTTGGTTAACTGGTGTCATTTGAATTATGACCGGCTTGGATCGAACATGAATCCAACCGGGCCCTCGAAGCAGAAACACCCATAACTTAAGGACCCGACGTCCGATTGAAGTGTCGTCGACTATATTAGATTCCTCTTGATGAGACAGATATTTTGGAATACTTCACCTGAGGTTTGGATGCAATTGGAGTAAGTTCGGGTTAGATTGTACCCGAAATTCAACCGGGCCCCTAGAATGGAAAAGTCGATCACTTTCAGACTGAACGTTCGTTTGACGAACCGTCAGTGGATTTGGTGATCACATTGATAAATTGTCCCTTTGAGAATACCCAATGAGAGTTCGGGGTACAGTTGAGATACGGTTGGGTTGGTTCGTACACAAAACCAACCGGGCCCCCGGGACTAAAAGGAAAATAACTCACAGACCGGGCGTCCGATCGACACGCCGTCTATTACGTTGAAACCCCTATGACAAGGTAGTCCTTTGAGATACTTCTTCATGAGACTTTGTGATACTTGGAGTATCAACCGGTAGCTCGTGGATAGGACCCTCCCAGAGACGAGCGTACGGAGTACGAAGACCGTGTAGCTGGCAGAGACCTGAAGAATGCTTGTCCGATTCGAGTCGGAGTGACTTGTATAGCCCAGTGGGGAGCACTACTGTGTTTGGGTGGTAGACCCACGGTGGGGATCACTACTCTGTTTGGGTCGCAGACCCATGGTACTCGACATGAGAAGTGCCTCTGTAGGCTATTAGGGGGGGTGCACTACTGTGTTTGGGTGGCAGACCCCAGCGGGAAGCACTACTGCGTTTGGGTGGCTGACCCGCAGTACTCGATAGGAGGAGTACCTCATCAGTCTTAGGTTAGTGAGCAGTGCCTTGGAGTCATGACAGGTTCACTTTACTCGTCAGAGAAAGAGATCTTCAGTAGTTTCGTTTTCAATATAAAAATCCTGGTTTCAGCTGAGTCAATGACCTTTGTGTTTTCCTCATGATTGAGATGGGTTACTTGATAACTTAGGTATATGTATGGGCATATAACTAAGTAGTGGTTATCTGTTGATTTCATATCTGTGTGGTACCTCATGTTTGAGATGAGTTACTTGATAACTTAGGTATACGTATGAGCTTATACCTAAGTATGGGTTATCTGTTGAGAACTTTCTTTGTGTTTATCCTTGTTGGATTTAGTGAGACCTTGAGGGTATCGGGGTCCCTAATGTGTATCATATACTCACCCCTAAATAGGCTATGCCCGTACCTCGTTGTGTTGGTTGCAGATGATGGACATCACTGCTCGTGGTTGTGCCTTGTAGAGCTGGACGGTACCCGGAGGTGGATCCCATGACAAGTCGGTACCCGGAGGTGGATCCCATGATGAGTCGGTACCCAGAGGAGACGAACAGACGTGGAGTGATGAGGATGACATCTGTACCTACCCTTCAGGTAGGAACCTGGAGGACGATCCAGGAGCTGCTTGTCACCTCCAGTTGTTTTCCTTTGATTTGTACTTTACTTTCAGTTGTAGTTGTACCATTCTTTTGGGCTTGTATTTCCAGACTCTTATACTATCAACATGATTGTTTTACTTCTTTACTTAGTGTAGCTTCTTCTTGTACTCTGTTTGTGGGTGTTTTCATTTCGTAAAGTCAATTCCTTCCCTTTTTATTGGGATTTACACCTTTGGTGCTAGTCGCCAGCCCCTGGCCTATGGAAGGCGGGCTTGGGGTAGTCACGACACGGGCCCTGAGTACGGGTCCTGACAATGGTTAGGAAGAAATTTCATTTTCCTAGAGTTGATGATCCATTTGATAAGTAAAGTGGTTCAATTGTTTTTCGAAGATTGCTCTTCATTCGGGTTATCATCAGCTTAGAGTTTGGGAGTCTGGTATACCAAATACAACCTTTAGGATCAGGTATGGCCACTATGAATATCTTTTGATTTCTTTTGGTCTGACTAACACTCCTACAATTTTTATTTCCTTAATGAATCAGATATTCCATAATTATGTTGACACATTTTTGGTAATATAGATGGTTGATATTCTCGTTTATTAGAAATCCAAGGATAAGCATGAGCACCATCTCAGTTTGGTTCTGGAAATTTGGATAAGTAACCATTTGTATGGAAAGATTTTTAAATGTAGTATCTATATTAAAAGATAGAAGTTCATAGGGAACAAAATATCTAAACATGGTGTATTAGTTGATCTGGAAAACGTTAAGGCTATTTCATCATGGATGGATCCACAGAATTTATTAGAAATTATATGCTTCCTTGGTCTTGTTGGATATTACCGAAGGTTCCTTAATGATTTCTCAAAGATGGTTTCACCTTTGTCTTCTCTTACCAAGAATATGGTGAAATTCACATGGTATAAGAAGTTCTGATCTTCTTTTGATGAGCTTAAATGACTTTTAACATTGACTACTATTCTAATATTCCCTAATCATGGTATGGGATACATGGTTTTTTACAATGCTTCTGTCACTAGTTTTGGATGTGTGCTTATATAGGATGACCATGTGGTATCTTACGGCTCTTGTTAGCTTCAAACACATGAGAAGAATTAGCCCAACAAATATTTAGAGGTTTCTTCCATCATGAATGTGCTCAAATGTTTTCAAGACATTCTTTTTTGGGAGAAGTTCATGGAATTATCTAATCATAAAATTCTAAGTTATAAATTTTCTCATAAATAATTGATTCTCATATAGATATTATGGGTAGAATACCTTCATATGTTTGACTTCGATATCACGTGCACCTTTAAAAAATGGAAACGTTATTGCAGAAAATCTTACCAAGAATATACCATTGCATGATGTTCCATAATTGAAGTAGGAGTGGAAACTTATATTTATTTTCACTCAGTTTCACTTGGACGATCAGGATGATGTTTAATGTATGGTTCTGACCAGTGTTCAGCTATCTTCATCTCTCTTAGAGTATATTTTGGGGATTCAGAAGTAGGATTATGAGTTTCAGAAGACTCGAGAAATGCTTTCTAGTGAAGAGACTCTTCCAGGATGGCCTCTCTCTTTAGATGGTATGATTCACTTCTAGAAAATAATTTTCATCCTAACATCTGTGAGGAGTTTAGTCTTGTTTGATGGTCATATCATTTTTGGGTAATTCAACAAGGCGCAACAAAGATTTATTATGACATGAGGTATCAATTTTGGTGGTTTGGTATGAAGTGTGACATTGTGGAGTTTGTGTCTCGCTATTACACCTGTCAATATATAAAGGAAGATCACTTGAAACCTTCTAGTTTTCATCATCCTCTTCCGGTGCTAATCTGGAAATGGGATGAGGTTTCCATGGATTTTTCTTTGGGATTACCACAAACTCCCCAAGGGAAGAATGCTATATAGATGGTTATTGATCTGTTGATAAAGTATGCTCATTTAATTCTTATCAAAGACACCACTAAATTTGAAGATATGGGTAAATTGTATATATAAGAGATTGTGAGGTTACGTGGGAGTTCTTCTTCCATTGTTTCATATATCGATCCTAGGTTTACCTATAGGTTCTGTAGTAGTCTTCAAGAGGTGATGGGAACTCATATCATGTTGAGAAAAGCTTAACATCCACATACATATGGTCAAACAGAGCATGTAATTCAGATTCTAGAGGAAATTCTATGTTCTTGTGTCTTGGATTATGGAGGATCATGATGTAACCATTTGGGACTGGTTGTGTTTATTTACAATAATAGTTATTATTCATCAATTAGAATGGATCCTATTGAGTCATTTTTTGGTCACCCATGTAAATCACCTCTTTATTGGGAGGAGGTGGTAGAAGTATCTTTAATTGGACCAAGTTTGGTTAAGGATACATCCACAAATATTTAGGATGTATATCAATGTCTGATAAAATAATAGAGTCGATAGAAATTGTATGCTGATTGGTGACATCAACCATTAGAGTTTCCTATAGGTTATTAGGTTTTCCTAAAATTTTATCCTCATTAGGGTCACCATTGACTTGGAGGGGAAAGTTGGATCTAAGATATGTTGGACAATTTTAGGTCACAGAGCAGCTCAGAAAGGATTCTTATCAGTTGGAATTTCTAGTTTAGTTGATAGGTATTCATAATGTTTTACACATGTCTTATCTTAGGAAAAACCATCTTGATCCAACTCACATTCTTATTTGGGAATAAATTGAGTTATATCTAGATGTTTTTGTTCTAGAGAAATTGGTTGAAATCATTGATTCTCAAGAGAATGTATTGATTGGAAATTTGTTTTCATTGGTTAGAGTGATATGGAAATAAGGAGCATATTATCATGAGACTTTGTGGCACAAGTTATTGATGAGGGAATGGTGGCATAATTTTTTAAAGGTATTACATCTTCCACATGACCTCTCAAGGACTGAATGTCTTTATGGTGGGAATTTGTAACATCTCTTTATTGTTTTATCAGGTATTCCCCTAACCTCATCATGGTTTTCCACATCCTTTGAGATTTTTGAGAATGCCTATAATGGTGAAGTTAGAGATTTTTTGGACATTCCACTTTAAAAAGTGTTTTTTAGGATGTTGGAAGATTTAATTTCGTGTAACTGGGTTACACACCATGTAAGTTCTGTCGGGTACAAGACATGAAAGAAGATTCATGCTATGAAATATTACACAATGTGAATGTTTTAAGTAATGTTTTTTTTAATCTGGCGGGAATGTTTTTTCAGTGTACTTAACCAATGTGGACTTAATGATGAGAATGGAAGTTTCATTCAATGAAATGGCACATCTCCAGTTTTAAGACACATGATTGGTATTTTTGATCAGTCCTTTCTTTCCAGACTCCTTCACCCATAACTCAGGGTCTCTCCTAGGAATTTTTTGAAGACACCTTTAATTCCAGATTGATCTATTCGACGTCTAATATCTATTTCAATTTCGTTTAATCTTTCTAGATATTCATTAATCCTACATATTCATTTACATTGATCATGATTTCACCATTGGGTTTCATTTTCAGATCCTTTGGGTTAAGATGGTGTTTCTTCTTGGTATACATTATATTCGTTGTTCAATCTTACTCGGGAGGAATTTCCCTTTATCAGTCTTGGTGTGGCAAGCATCTTTTTTTGAGGTATGTATATTTATTCCTTCCCTATGACCCCTTGTGTGCCTATTTGGATCAACCACATCATGTGGAGTGGATTATAGGGCCTTCTTTTTCATCTTTGAGTTTTCATTGTTTGTGGATCCAATTGCAGGCGTGTGCAGCCTAATACTTTGAAGAAGGTGGTTCCATCTCTATCCAATGATAATGGATATATTTGTTTTTCATTACAAAATGATTCATAATGAAGGATTGGCATGATTGTTTTGTCTGTTTTGACAAGATAATTCATTGCAAAATGTTTTTTTCCTAGTTATTGATAAATGGAATGGAAAATGGGTATTTTTTTAGAATTAAAATAGTTTTGAAACCAATGAAATGAATTGTGAAAAAGAGAGAATGGGTTACCTTGGGTACTTAGGAGGAAGGTTTATCATGTGTCCAGCATCCATTGTGTTGGGATTATCAAGGAGTTTTACCTTAGGGATTTCCTATTTTTACAAGGCCCGTTGTTATAGGGGACCGATATTGACATTGTTATGGGGTTTACTCAAGGGTTATTTTTCTTCTTCCTAGGCTTGTTCTTCTAAGTACTAGTTTGTGCAGTTGATTACTATGGTAGAAGTATAATGTGTCATATACCTGTAGTATTCATTGGTTTTTTGGTACCTTTTATTCTATAAAAAATGGTATGGAAAATGTTCTTTGAAATTTAAATACCTAATTTTGTTTATAACTATGGAAAAAGGGAATGGTTTACCATGTTTTCTATAAAACCAATTTACTTCTTATAATGCCATATTTCAACTTAAAATGGGCCTATAGGAATTCTTCTACAGATTATTGTACTAGAACACCTCGGTGGTAATGTACTAGGCATGTTAGTTCATACCCAGTACACCTCTTCAGTGGGGCATAGACCTTTTTTGGTCTTCCATTGTAGAGAAAGGCAAGGCACCACAGTGAGGAGGTGATGTTCATGTCATCTGGTTGGGTAGCTAGTGGGGAGGTGGTGGGAGTTTCTCCATGCCATTTTTTGGATTAGCTATTTGGATTGGGTTCCTTATAGTTGGGCATGTCTTCTGAAGCTTTTAGCTACTCATGTTGTTTTCTGTTTCTACTCTTTCTTATAGTTATGGAATACATATCTTATCTGTCATTCATTGTTCTTTTTTTTAGTATATATACTCCATGTGTTCGATCATGTTGGGAGAAATCATTCCATATGTTTTGTTTTTCGAAACCTAGGTGCTTGTCTCCTTCCCGTGAGGATTAGGAATTCCTTTCGAGTATGTAACAGAATGTGTCGGGTGCCAAGATTAAGGGAAACTAGGGTCGATTTGTTATAATAGTAACCAACTTTGAAATATGGGGTTCGAAAATGAATGGTATCACTACACGAAGATGGTAATTTATATGTTCACATAATCGATGCATTCAAAATCATTTTACGGGAAAAAGGGTGGATAATAATAATTTCATAATCATAAAGAATTTATGTATATGATGAATCAGATCTATCATTCTTTCTTGGAATATTTAATTGTTGTCTTTGTAAATGATATTTTTGTATACTACAAGCTAGTGGATGATCATATGGATCATTTGGATATTATTCTAGAAATGTGTTTCACATACGATGATTTTTGGGTTTTAATAGTTATTACATGTGGTTTTTTCTGGACTTCTCCAAGATGAAATATCTAATAACATCATTTAATCATAATGGTGTTAAGATTGAATTGAATGAAAATGTCAGAGATTTTTTAGGAACTAAAGGTGAGGTTGACTTCAACTCCAATTCTAACTCTTATGGGACCTAGTTTGGGTTATGATGTTTTCTATGATGCTTCGGGTATATGATTGGGGTGTGTCTTGATCTAGGAAAATAATGTAGTAGCATATGGATCTCATATTATTCCCTCATAAGAGAAACTATCGTATCTATGATCTTGAGTAGGAATCAAATATTCATGAACTCAAAACTTTTCATCACTATCTATTTTGGGAAAGGATTATGGTATATTATGATCATGAGATCCTAAAGTATATTTTTAATCATTGGGATCGGAACTTGTGTTAGAGATGCTTGGTTGAGTATCTTTATAATTTCAATTTATATACTTATTATACTCCTATAAAAGGGAATGTGTCCATTAATGCATTGAGTAGGAAATTACTGACTCGATCCTTGAAGGAATCAATGGAGGGGTGGAAAATAAATATTTTGTTCACTAAAAATGATCTTGGGAGTGATAGAGGTTGATGTAAAGTTCTTTTTAGCCTTAGTGAAGGTTGTATCAATATTTAATGAGTGGGTATGGTAAGAATAGGTTGAAAACATTCACATACTACACTTTAGTAAATTCCAAAATAGTGGGAAGACTTTGAGTGGTTGGTTTTTTCACAATGTTTTTCCTCTATTGGGACACATTGGGTAGGGTATGTAACATAATTTTGCATTAATTTTTGTTGGACCCATTGAGATCGCCGAATAAATTGAAAAAGGATTCATTTCAATTGGACTCTCTACCTCATTTGACATCGATTAATAATTTTTTTTAGGTATCCTAGATAAGAGGGTATCAACCAGACCCATCCTATGTGATTGTATGAGAAGATATTTATATTAAGCATCACACCACTATGGTTGAGAAACAAGTTCATATTATGGATATATAAGATAAGGTATTGTATAGTAAAATAATTCCCTGGGTTCGTGAGCTATGTAAGTACATACAAGATTTCCATAAATTGTGGTAGTGTGAATTATTGAAGAATTAGCAATGGAATTATCTTATTTTAAGTTCAAAATCTTGATAAATTTCAAGGGACAAAAATATTTCATGGTGGAGAGAATTTTTACACCCTCTAGGTCATATGTATGCCATAGTTTGAGCTCGTTTTACAATATGAGCTATTCTAGATGATTTTGGGAAATTAGGGTTGAAAAGAAGAATTGTTTTGGAGAAAATAGGTAATGAACAATATTAGTGTCCACACGTAGAACTAAGCTCAAAGTAACCGTATCATACGGAAATGTGGGTCTCTGTGGGTGTTTTTTATGTTTTTATCACGACTAGCTAATCATGTGGCTCACCCAAGAGAGCTTGTGGGGGTCTGAGGGGTCGTTTAGGGGTGTCTCGTGGCCTGATCATGGTTTTTCCAAACCATGTGCCTCATCTCCAAGAAGATATGAACCCTATTTCTTAATAGATAAATGTAGTACAAAGTTGAAAGTTGGTTTGTCTTACCATGTGGCCTAACCATGTTTCAGGATCTAAACCTCTATAAATTTGAAAATCACTACTTTAACCTTGTTCATTTTTATGTCTTATCACCCAATAATCATCAACTCTCTCAAACTAAAACTTCCCCAGTGTTCAAAAATAATTCTTCCTTTGGATTCTTAATGGTTTTAATTCATTATTTATCGATCTATTCATGGTATATTCCATTATCGATTTGGTTTCCTCTCTTCTTCTAAGATCCTCTATTGATCTCCCCTCCTCTTATCTCATTGAAATATGAATGGTAAGTGGATAATGGATCAAAGGGATTTCATAGATGATTGATGTTTTTTATTATGGATTTATTCTCATGAAGACCTGATGTACCCACTACCAATCTCTATTTTTTAAGTCAACTATTTTTTCTCCATTATTGATGTAGGTATCTCTATTCAACAGTTCTAAATAATGAATTACTTGAAGTTATTGTGGATTTCATTGGTTTTTTTTATGAAAATTATTAGAATGGAATTGAAAAGGAATTATTTTAATATTTTAATGTTTTTAAAAGTTTTTATTTAAAAATATATTTGTGCAAACCTTATGTTTGATGAAATTACCTAAGAGAAAATATGATTCTAAAATGGGTTTCCAAGTATCCAATCTATGAGTCTTCACTATAAAAATGTTTTATAAATTGTGATCATAGTTTGGAAATAGTTCTTGTAAATCATAACACATTGGGAACCAAGGGTGCATTTGATATTGAACTATACCACTTTAGCAGGTTAAACAACTAGGGGTTTGATATTGATAGATTGTGACATGACTCGATATTAGTTGGATTCACAAGATTCCTATATTATTTTTTCCCTATATTTCGATGTATGTATTCCCATAGGATAGAGACCAAATATTGTTCCTTGTAATTTATGCTTGATTTTTTATATGATGGTAGATTTTATGATCAGATCCTCATTTTTTTATCTTATAGTGTATCCATCATCAGTTTTTTTAAAAAATTATTCTTTATATCATTTAATTATCATATTCCCTATTTTTTGTAAATTTGAATGGATATTATGAAAAACAAAAGATTTTTTAAAAAATGATTCTTTTTTATAAACTTTTTTCTATCAAGAGTTAAAATTTTCATGGTATTCCACTTTGTATAGTTTCTTTGGTGAAATTCTACTAGGATTTTTTCATACACTAATTTTTTTTGTGAATTTATATATGTGGTTTTGAAAGACTTAGGTACAGTTAAGGGAATCAGGTAGTTCTTTTACTTTTCTAGGTATATGTCAACTTCATAGTGGGATAGTTTAGTGGTTTTGAATGGACAAACACAGTTTCATCTTATCTCTTGTATTATTTTAATATCAGGTTTAGCCTTTTGGTATTAATTTTATTATATTTAAATAATATTTACTCATTCTTACACTATAAACCCTATTGGTTTTCCTTTTTCATGTAATATATGAGTCTTATTTTGGTATAATTAATTCTTTCTACCATGTGGTGAACCTTCTTGGGTGACGTGTTTGGATGGCCCGTGTTAGTTCATTACCAGTTTGGAATAAAAAATAAAATTATTGAAATATTTTTTAAGAAATAATTATTATCATGAAAGGTATTCTTACTACACATCCACCAATTTATCTTCTATTATATTGTAAAATCAATAATAATGGTTTCCATATATGGTCCCCTTGACCTCGAAACATGACTATTCATCTTTAAAAAATTACTCAATTTTTTTAAATTACTAATAAGATGAGTTATTTAAAACATTATTATATAATTTTTACTTAAATAAGTGGATTTGGGTAGTCGAGCTAATTTTATACACGACGAAGGGAGTGTTGCAACCCAAGATATGGATTACTAAACTGATTTGGCCAATATCATGTGGTATGATCCATGATTTACTAGGATTTGTTTAAGTGAGAGTGTTATTATGTGAACTTTGAAAGGTATCAAATTCTATTTTTATTTCTTTAAGCCCATGGTGACGTTTATTGAACCATGATTAGGGTAAATACATAAAATTTTTGTTTCATGCATCATATAGGAATATATGGAATATCTTTCATGCATATAAATGATTATGAATTTATGTTAATGGACATTATGGATTCTATTTCATGCCTTGGGTTTTGAACACTATCTCATATTATAATGATTGTTTTATGATTAGTAGATGATTATTGTTATATTTTTCTAAAATTATATGAGTCACTAACTAATTTAAAATACATTACAAAAATATATAAATAATTTTAAATAATTATTTATTTAGTTGTGGAAATAACATCGAAATTTTTTAAAACTCTTCTGTTTTTCTAATAGATGATTACGACATACTGGATGTAAAATTCCATTATTTTAACATGGATGTTTTTTAGATGGACATTATTTTGACCTTTGAATATGGTATATTATTTTTAGTTAAATAATTTTCTTTATATTTAAAATTTTAAAGAGGTTTTGAAGGATTACATGTTTTATGTATCATACTAAAATAATTTAAAATCGTTTTTCAGATGAAATATGTCATTGTATACAAGTTTTTAACTATTTTAAGTAGAAGGAATAATTTATTATAAACTTTTATGTGAAAATAAGATATTTTAACTCTTTTATGATTGTTTTATCATTTCTTATTATTATTTTAATTCAAGAAGTGTTAGATAAATTAAAAATATCATGTGTCACTGATAAATTTATTTGTTTGAAATTATAAATTTTTTTAAAAGGTTCATTTGTTAGGATTTATTTAATAGTAAAGTTGCAAAGTAATTTTTGATAAGAATTTTATTTTTATTTTTAGAAGTAATTAAATAGGATTTTTCCAAAGTTTTATTTTTGAAAAAAAACATATATATATATATAATTTAACATTTAGCAATTAAATTATATATAGTAAATGGTGTGGCCCATAGGAATTTAAAAATGAATTTTTTGATTTATTTAGTACTAATTATTGTATACAATGATCAAACATTTTATAAATAAATTTTTTGTCCAATAAATTATGTGTATAAGTTATACTCGAATGGCTTGAAGGCCTTCATTTTTATTGATTTTTTATAACCCCCCTTTCAATGGATAAGGGGGGCCCTTACAAGTCCTGTAGGCTTAGAGATTACATTGCCCATAGTACTAAGAGGTATTAAATACCCCAAATGTCTTAGGTAATTCGACCAGACTATAACTATGTGGAACTTCCCCTCCCTAGTATCTGCATCGTGATGGTTGCTCTTTACCTTCACGTGGAAATTTGGCTAAGCTTCCTACGAAAGAAAAGGTTGGTCCCAATGGGGTACTAATACCCTCTCATTATTCCAAATCCATTGGTTCTAAATTGGTGAGTGAACCTGCTCTGAATCCTTCTATAGGGCTACTCCTTTGTTATAGTTTGTTTGGGGAAACTGCACTTGATCATGTGGCTCGAAGGCCTTGAGGTGGCCCAAAGGCCATAAAGGTGGCATGAAAGCCTTACTGAACTGAAGTCCAGGGTGGACCAAAGGCCTTAAGGATTCCAAACCCAAACTGGTGGACAAAGGTGAATAGTTCGGGCTCCTATAGTACTAAATAGTACCTCCTATAATAACTGCTATAGTACCTGCTACAGTACCCGTACAGTACTGCTACAGTACCAGCTACAATACTTCTATAGTAACCTTGAATTATGCCTCCACCTGGTTTTGAACCTGGGTCTTGTGGATGCACTTATAGAGAGCTCACAAACTAGGATGAGGCTTATGTGTTGTGTATCAGTTATAAATAAATGTGTTTAAGACTTGTAAAATGCATTCATAAGTGTTTTGAAAGAGTTTATGAATTTATTAGAATTATTTTATTATAAAACCTAATATATATAATTTAATGATATAAAAGATGAGTTTATTGTTTTGGGTTAATTTGGTTTTATTAGGGTTGGTATGCTTGTTTAATTTGATCATATTCTTTGAGGTGAATTTCATGAAATTTACATTTTAATTTTTGGAGTTGTTTGATTATTTTTAAGTTGTTGTAGTGATAATTGACTTGTTTGATGTCATATTTTATGTAATTAAATTATGAAACCAATAAAACATTTTTTTTCTTAGTTATTTAAGATATATTTTATTTAAAAAAATTAATTTTATTTTTTCTGTTTCTTATATTTTATTTGAAATAAAGGGTATATTTTTATAAATCTAAATTTGAAATGGTTAGTTGACTTAACAGACATGGTGTTGATTTCAAAAAAAGGTTTTCACATGGAGTTTATTTTAAATGTTATTTAATCATATTGTATTAAATATTATTTATTTATTTCTGTATTTTTAAGATTATATTAAAACTACATATAGTTTTAATCATCCATAGTGTTTATTTTCTTTTAAAATGATTGAAAAAAAATTGAATCTTAATTATAGAGTCTATTTTTAATCGTATTGGATTCATTTTATACTTAATGACTAATTGGGTTTCTTAAGCCTTATTAGAATAGATTTGTTAGTGGGTTTTGGTTTTATACATTTTTTGAATTTTATATGATGATTTAAAATACAATGGGTGATATAGTGGTAGGAATAGAACATTTGGATTTGAACTCTTGTATATATTTTTTTGATAAAATAATTATTGGTGGATTGGTTTTGAAAGATATTTTGGAATTTGGTCCCTTTTGTAGATGTGTTAATTTCAAGTAAATTCTATTTTGTTCATTGGAGTAAACGGTTGGTTAATGGATTAATGGATTGAATTGTGGGGATGGATTCTTAGATTATATGATTTTATCCAATAATGGATGAGTGTTATATGATTTGGGGGAAATTATATGTGAATTATGGATATGGTAATGTTAGAAGTTTGGTTTTATTAGATTATAAAGGAAATCAAGGTTTTAAGTTATCAATCATTAAGAGCCTATTCATTTTGAGTTTATATGAAATAAAGTCACCGTGTTTTGATATTTTTTTATGCTAAAGTTTTGGGTTTTAATTGTGGGGAAAATTTAGTGAAATTTGTCTATTAATAGGGAATTTTCATCAAAATTAATTATTTATAGAAATTTTTATGATCCACTTTCATGGTTTTGGAGACTATGAAACACTAAAATAGTGTTCCCAGAAAAAATAAATAAAGGCCTTATGCACAAATATTAATAGGACCTATGCATTTCTAAAAAATGGCCACCAAACTAGTTACACAATCAGTTACTTAGTCTGATGACCATTCATAGTGATTTTGTATTGTAAAAAGGTTTTAAAACCCTTTTTTTCCATCCTTATTTCACCAAATAAACTCTAATATGGAATGATTGTCATTATTAGTCATGTTAAATATATTATAGAATGCTTAAAAATGTAATTAAATTTCAAATAGCTATAAATTTTTATCTATATGTCTTTTTAGACCCTCTGAGAAATAAAATAAAATCTAATAATGAAGTATACAAAACATGCTATCGGGGACCCCATATCAAGATTTTTTAGGGTCAAATTAGTTATATAAAGCCTTAAGATTTTAGTTTCAGAACCATATTTTAGACTTTTCTTTGGGATTTCAACTTAGTTAAAGTAGGTATTTTTATCTAAGTTTGGTCAAATTAGGTTTTCCACCATGGGTTTAAATTCTTGTCATTATGATGAAATTGAGATTATAATTATTTTATTAGAGAGAATAAAAATATTGATGTTTTTTTAGATAATTGAGTGATCATGGATATTGTGGATAAATTAAAATTTTTGTTGGTGATTGTATCTTTGTGGTATTTTGAATGAATTGAGTTATAAGATAAATTTTTAAAATCCTTATGGAGGTTATACTTTCCCAAAGTTATTTGTTTTAGTGAAATTCCTTCTATAAAGAACCTTATTCTGGAACATGTTTTGTTATATTATATGGGTTTTTTCACATCTATGATTGGTTTTAATTATATGTTTCTTGGATTTTTTTCTCTAATGATTTGTTTTGTGTGATGTAATATATTTTAAAATAATTCATCTTCAATGGTTTATTATATTTCCAATCTATTTTCCTTAGATACTTAACACATTGGAATTTAATAAATTTATTTTTAAGAAATATAAAGGTTCTTAATTTTTATGATTGGTACCTTTTAATATTTTAACTAGTATTTTCATTTATAGTTCTGGAATAGGCATCAAATTTCAAGTCATGTTGAGCCCCAATTTTGATAAATTAAAAATATTTTATATATTAAGTCTCATGAAAACTTTATTTATTAAATAATTGATCTCTTTATTAATTGGGTCTTAGATGGGTAAAATGAGCTTGTTGTTGATTTTGGAATATGGGTTTTACCTAAGGTGTATTAAAATTTTCTTTCCCGTCTAGAGTTTTAATGGTATGTTATAGCTAAAAGATTAAAAATAATTAAATAAAATAATTAAATTAGATGTTTAATTTAATTTTTGACATAATAACACTATATATAATTAACAATTGTAAAATCCTGAAGTTTTGGCCTCATAACCCCCCCCCCCCCAAGTATTTTAGTTATATGGGAAGATAAGACTCATGGTTGAGACCTTAATATGTAATGGCCAGAATTCAAGGTGCCAATGATGAATCATTTGGAATTCACCAACAAAATTATCTACAAGTATTTTATTATGGGAGAGGTAGATATCTCTCATGGTGGTAGTCATGGAACTATCATAGCATTTCAAGAGATACAGATCCCTAGTTTTGACAGATTAAAGTATTAAATATATTAACTTGAATACATGATTTATTTTGGAAATAAGGGAGACCTTCCTTAATAAGGTCACATATAGGGAAAATGAGTTCATGGTTGAATATGGAAAATAGGTTTTACCTTTTTCATGGAGTAATATTATTTTATGTTATGAACTATGGTGGTAAATTTTTGTTGACAATTTAAAAAAATAATTGATTAATTTAAATTTTTATCTATTACACCTCTATATATTATCCTTATTCACAAACCCAGAGGTTAATTTTCATGAACAAAGGTATTTTTAAGGTAGATGGGTAGATCACTCCAGTAGGATACCTTCATGGGTGATCAACAAAATTTAGCGAGATAAGGGTTCCACTACAGGCCTTGTAAGGGTTCCACCTCACCCCTTGAAAGGTGGATTATCAAAAATCAATAAAAAATGAAGGCTTTCATGCCATTGGATGGATAGAGTATGTTATCGCGTTATTCACTATAAATAAAACCTAAATGTAGTATGAATTTTATTTTATTGATTTATCCATGTATTTAATATCCTAGTGATCACATATTAATTCTTCTAATAATTCAGTCAGAGATCGACCTTTGTATGGCCCTGTTAACTTACAATTTCAGATTAAAATTTTAGTTTGTGATTAATTGTAATAGAAAAATTTATTAATCGTTATCTATTTTATATTTTAAAATAAAAAATTTGTTAATTATTTATGATCTTTTTTGTCACTTGTTTTTTTGTTTTCAGGATCCATCCATCTATTTATTGTGTTTCTCACAGGAATATGACTTTTCTAGTGATTCGATCTAATCTGAAAACTAACTTAGCAGTGTGTTTTTTATATATTTTTCTAATCCTTGATTTGGGGTTTAATTAGAGGATTTTAGAATAAGGAAAAATCATGAATGATGATGGAAATTGGGATGTGGGTAGTAAGAGTGGATTATTATGGGGAAAGGAATTCACAAACTGGGGGTTTTGTGTGGAATAATTCTGATTCTATGGAAAATCTAAATTTTGGAAAATGGAGTTCAGGAATATATTGTTCCAATGATAGACAATGCATAGATGATAGGTTTGGATAAGTTACATATGTGATTATAGTTCGAATCAGAAAAAGAGGTGAAAAAATCATAATATGTGTTGAATATGAAGATTCTAAAGAAAACTCAACTACAAGGAATGTAGCTTAGAAAAACAAAAGATTTTTATTCAAGGAGATATAGTGTAAGAGTTTTGAGATTGTGTTAAATATAAAAATTCCATGTGTCCATGTCTATACTCTTGGTGCCCCTAGCCATCCATCTTTATGTGTGTAGAGGGTACATGCCTAGATTCCTGAGTGGTCTCACACACTGTGTGAAAAATCCACATGTCGGGTGAAGTTGATTGAGCATAACCCTAGTAATATATCACATGATAGGTTAACCCTTCATATCTTTCATGTTTTTTTATAAAACTAACACATCGTGTTGTTTGATCTTCACACATCATGTGAATTGCTAGTACATTGGAAGGAAACTACTTTCGGGATACATGCTCATCCAGGAACATGTCTTGTACTTCAACCAAAGTTCCAAAGAACCCATTTTTTCATATCTTGGGATGGGGTTCATTATTGAGAGTTTTTTATTCTAGGTGTATCAATGATAAACTTATTTCATCCTTTTAGATAGGATCTGGTACCCCACATTGTTACTCAGACTATGTGATCTCCTATTTGCAAGAGAGTCATGGATAGGATAAAATATCCTCTTGTGGCAATGTGGTCATGATCGTCTATCCCCTTCCCTTGGTATGTATGGTATCTCATATACTTCAATTAATCTTATGATCCCCTACCTATACAATAGTCTTTATAGGTTTAGGTATCACTCTGTGTCTAAGGACTAAATCCTCTATCTACGAGTTGAATTCCCTTGTCCAAGGTGACTTTTAGTTAGGTGAGGCTTTCCATATATAATTTTCTAATAGGTCTCAAATATTTCTATTTTAATGATGCATATTTATGGAGTTGTGTGTAGTTACCTTACTTATATGTGATGGTCAGGGCCTCACCTTGTGACTTGGATCCGTTCTATATAAAATATAGATTCTCCCTTATTTGCCCTCTTGATTGTGGTTCTAAACTAACTCACACTTTCTTAATGATTTATATATTTATTAATTTTTGGGAACCATAATGTGTATGTTTGAACTCATCCCTAAATGATATTTTCCATCACATGTTGTGTCTTATATATATGATGGGTAGTTCAATGGTGTTCTAGGTGGATCTGGAGCAAGTAGTGTATATTGGTTCGTATTGGTAGCATTAGCAAGGAAATGGTCAGACTTTAAATGTTTCTTGTTAGGACAGTATTATATCTAGTTTTTTGGTGGGTCTTATCTTCTTTTAGGGATTTTATTTTCCCTATTTAATTTCATTATGTACTATCATGCTCAATTATGGATTTTTATAAGTTATTCATATATTTTTAATCATATATTCTATTATTTGTTATTACTCCAGTGTGTATGAAGATACTTTTTTTGTGTGTCTGAGTACATTTGGATAAGGAAAACCTCTACGTGATATATATTATTGGTGCTAATCACAAGCCCCTAGCCTAGTAGAAGACGGATTGGTGTGTCACTCTAAAATCACCACCATCCATGTGGGCCTCGATGGGTTGTGTCATGTCAATAAATTCATGAATAAACCTTCCAATTTCGAATCAATCCTTACAGTGGGGAGTTGAACGGTAAAGTTGGGAATTTGAAAGATTCAATTTTATATTACATGATAAGAAATGATGGTGGAGTGTTATACCATTTAAAATTATATTCTGATTACAAATTTTTGAAATGTATTTTCAACTAAAAAAAATTTCAAATAATTTTTCAAAAATGAACATAGATTTCGAAAGAATTTTAAAATTATTTTTTTAAAATTGTTCATGAGTTTTGACCCTATGATTTAATATTTAAAATGTATTTATTACAAGTTTTCCATAAATTGTTTAGGGAGGAATGTTTCATTATAGGTTGAATCATAAAAACAACATTCAAATAATGTATTAAAAAAATTATTTTATTAGTAATTTTAATAAAAATGGATATTTTTTAATGAATGATAAGGTTACATTTTCATGTGGACCATGCATGAATTTGTTGAAAATATTTCAAAAAAATTATATTTAGTTTTAAACCCCACAGGTTGTGTGAT
Source organism: Viscum album (assembly GCA_963277665.1). NCBI lineage: Eukaryota > Viridiplantae > Streptophyta > Magnoliopsida > Santalales > Viscaceae > Viscum > Viscum album. The sequence goes on along the minus strand of OY728121.1, from coordinate 1,552,827,745 downwards.
TTTATTATTATTGGAATTTTAATAGTCATTAAAATACATTTTAATCTATTTAAAAAATTTGATTACTATTTCAAATTTTTAAAGTGGGTGTTGAATTTATTTAAATGAGAAGGAAAATTAAAAATATATTTTCTTATTTTATTAAATGATGTGTATAAATATTTTAAATTATTATTTTTATCATTATTATTAGATGATATATTATTATTAACATGGGGGAGTAGATTTAATAAGGTACTTCTCATTTCCTTTCCCCCATCAACACATTTCTCTGGGAGGAAGGCTAATAGAAGATTATTCCTTCTTTAGTTCTTATTTTTCTTACATTGATCTTATGTATAGGGTGAATATATTGTAGGGAAGATTATTTCTCATCTTTTACCACTCCATATTCTTCTTATTAATTTTACCTTCTTTCACTAATGTGTATTTCTAAATTTATGGGGATTTTCTTTTGTGATTTCACAATGGGGTGGAAAAGTCATCAATTTCAAATATGGGTTTTCTCTACAAAATCATAAAATATCCCAACGATAACATTATGTTACTTGTTTGATGATGAGGCATTTCTATTTCACTTCATGGTAATTATTCCAACACCCAAGCATTATAAATATATATTTTTTACCATGAATAAATTGTATTTTTTTCATCTATGATTTATTAGGTATAAATGTTTGATTACATGATATTGATTCTTATTGTATTAATTTTATTAATTAATATAAAGAGATATGTCGTTCTATGCCTCTTATATTATTTGATAAAACTACTTATGATCATTTATTAATTTCTAAAATTATATATCTATGTGTGAGTATTTTGATATATATTATGTCATTTTTATTTAATGTTTCCTCTTTTGGATAATTTTATCATTTATGTGTTGTGAAATAATTATAAAAAATATTTTTAATGTGATATAAAGTTATTCCATTAAATAAGGCCTTGTTTGTAATGCTTTAAATTTTATTTCAAGATGGAAAAATAAAATTTTTCAATATTCAAAGGCCATGTTTGGCCACTAATGTTTCTTTAATGAATTAATAATAAGTTTAAAATGTGTTTATGTGATATTCAAAATTATTTATGAAAAAAAGGCATTTTTTGGCTTCAAAAAACTATTTTATTCCTTAATTGCACCCAATGTTCATGACCCTATTATTTTTTATGAATTTATTGATTGGAAATGTTTTATATGGATCGATAACAGGGTTATTTATATGGTAGGTATAAAATTGATATAATGTGATATTTTATTAATGATTTGTTTTTTTATCTTCAGGTATAGAAAACATCATGGGAAGCCTTGTGTATAAAATTTAGAGTCTAGTGATAAACACATTTTTATGTCATATTTCCTTTGTTTATAATTATTTTATTCATTCAAAATATATATATCATATTTATTTATTTATTTATTTATTATCAAATGATATTTATTTGTTTCTCTTTTATATGAGAGTATTATAGAACCCTTCGAGGGATTTCCATAGGGTATGTGTATACTCACCTATAGCATATGCGCTCCGATGCCTAATATGATGTGTCTTTATATTTTGGATTTTAGGTAATCTGAGGATGTTCTTCATTGTACAAGTCAATGGTGGGAAAGAATTCTTATTAGATGCCTGGACATTGGTCTATGGTAGTCCATGGAGGATACCTTCCACTTAGGTCATGCCATTTATTTTATTTTATCATTATATTACGATGGATTTCAGTGAATTCGTTTCTTATTATTATATATAATTTAAAATTAGCACATATCCATGCATTCATTTTGCTCTATTTTATATGTATAATGAGATTAAATTTATGGATTTATAGAAGCTGGTTGAAATTTTTCCCCTATAGTGTACTATTATCAAATTCCGCTTATTGGAAGCATCTAGTGATTAGAGGGAATACACTTTTGGTTATTGGAAGTTTGGTTTGGGTTTAGTGAAAATTTGGTTTGGTTCATTACACTAACCAATAATGGTAGGGTAGTAATATACCCATATTGATTCTCATTGTTACTCCATCCAAAGAGAATTTCCTCATCGTATCCCATATCTATCGAAACAGAATGGTTATCTAGTTATCTACCCACCATAAATATAATTTTTAATAGGTTTTCATCCATAGGGAATCTCTATAATACAACCTAAACCATCAACATGATATATGTAGAGACCCCAAAATTGACGTACATGGACATTACATTACTTTTTTGGAATACATAATACATAACAAAAACAGACACACAAGGACTGTAATAGATTAGTGTCTTTAGAAACTCGGAATATAATCTTCTAATCATGGTGAAAGATCTCCAACATCTCCCATAAAGATCTTCCCCTTTTGTTTTCTTACCTAAAACATTTATTTAAATCCTGGGGAAAAGAAAACATATAAAGGGTGAGCTCAAATGCTCAGTAAGGTTAAGCATAGAGAAAAGAAAACAAATCATATACATTTGAACTTAAAAAAACATGAACATAATGTTTAAACATCAAAATCTTGAGAAATGACATAAAACATGGCAGTACATAAGGCATAGATCATAATGGAACAGAAATCATGATAAAATATCATGGGAATAAAACATGTAATTTTTTAAACCATTAATCACATGTTATGATTTCCATAGTACCCAAGGAATTGCTCCCAAGACTATCTTAGCGGAAAAAGTCCCTTTCTGAATCGTGTTCACTCCTGGTTCCAGTCCAGTATCACTAAACCGGATTAACTTATCATTCCAGCCATGTATATCTCATGAGATATAAATTTTTACCCAATGCATTGTAGGTAGATATAGGTCCCACTCATCTCATAATGAAATCATTCTTACTTGTGCCACAAAATAAACATAAATCATTCATCATAACCCAAAGAGTAAAATGGGTTTCATAAACATCATCCCATTATAACGTAATACATATGAAACAAATGGATATCATTTCATCATAAGAAGAATCATACCATGTAAATAATAGATAAATTATACTTGAAACATAATCATACTAAATAATTTCATCTCAAAAGGAAAATAGTTTTGATAAAACACATGAAATGAATTATTGAGGAAAATATCCTTTATTTTTCAAAATCATTTTCTTTTCAAAAAATGCCATGAAAATTTAAAAGAAAATGATTTTGATTAAAATAGTAATGAAATATTTTAGAGTAATCTTCATGAAATTAAGGCATTATAATACTGGAAAAATCCGTTCCTGCCGTATAAGTTAAAAATACATTATCCTTGTACTTTTAACGGAAAAGTCAAAAAGTTCCTCGTATGGTAAACAAAAGAAAGACTCCTTCCAAAACACAATGTAAAAGTAAAAGATGGGTAAACATGAATTTAAACATACATGTAATAATATAAAACACTTTATGAAAAACATTTTATGGACATGGATGAAAAATTTAACCCCAGTAAATACTTACGAATAAACAATCTTGGATAAAAATGAGATTGGAAAAGTTATCACTTACATTATGTCTGATATGCTTCGTATGTATCCGAAACTCGTGTATAATGATTTAAATAATTTCATTTAATTATTACAGAATCATATTCATTGTTATTATATCATATATGGTTCACTTATGACTTTATATTACCCGTTCTTTTGTAAATTCAATGTTGAAGCAGCGTTATGGGTAAGATCGTTTCATTTATCGTACGTGTTTCGACATGTTGTTCTTGATATTATTACTTATATCCTGATTTAATTAATTCCAGAATTTAAAACATTATTTATATATAATATATATTCAGCATATAAATATATATGATAGATCGATAAATAGAATGAAATACACCGTTCATGGAGACGGTAGGTCGTACGTACGCATGAACGCTGTTTTCATTTCTTTATTGAATTAAATGGAATTAAGTAAATGAAAAATATATGTACATAAATACAGTATCATTATTATGTAAAATATTTCATGTTTATTTATTATATATACTTTATAATCATACTTGAATGGTTAATCATGGAAAATGAATCTCATCGCGTTCATGGAGACGGTAGTCCCTACGTATGCACAAGCAATGATATCATTCCCATGATCATGGAATTGTATTGAAGTGTATGTATAATATTTCAGAATAAATATCTCTTTAAAATAATCATATATAGTTATTTATTTACACCATTATACCCATCCATGTAAGGTGGTGGTGGAAAACAGATTACACCATGGCGTGGAGATGGTATTCCGTACATACGCATACACTGTGATTTCGTTTTCCGTAGGATGGATAGAAGATCAAATAGGGTTGTTTAATATTTATAATAACATGTAATTATATTTTTGATACTTATGTTATTCATTTATTATGAAACAAAAAAATAAGAAGTAGTAGAAGAAGAAATAAATTCAAAAGAATCAGTAAAGGATATTACCTCTTCTTTGGTGCGCCTCTTCTTAACCTCATCTTAAGGCAATATAGTTGGTCTTTTGACAAGCCCAAAACCTCTATAATGTTTCTAGGGAAGTTTAGAAGGTAAATGGTATGGTTTTTTATGATATTTAAGGATAAAAATTGTGTAAAGAGAAGAGGTAGAAGGTTCCCTTTTATGAGGGAGGAGAGGGGCACCTTTGAAAACCTCAAAAATATTAATTTATAATAAATTCAAACCCCACATAAAAACTTCCAAAATGACTCAAATTAGAAATTAGATGAGATAGGGTTTTAATATCATCAACCAATAAAATGTATACATGTTTTATGTTTATTTTAAACCTTATCAACTTGATTTATCATTATTTAATCTATTTAGTTTTATTTATGGTAATAAAATTATGAATTTTAAATTGTTATAAATACAGACTTAAATGTTGTCAATTTCCCATAATTTTATACTTCATAACCCTTTATACCATGTACTTTTCAATTTCTAGTTTTACAACATTTTTGTGATTTTTAAATAATTTAATTATATGTTATTTTTATAAAATATCAATAGTGTCAATTTTGACACTATTCATTATTTGAATTTAAATAAAAACCACAAAGAATATATGTTCGAAACAAAATATATAATATATTCATAACATGTCATATTAATTAAAAAAATCATGGGGAAAATTAATTTTTTGATATATTAGTTATTTTAATATTTTTAAAACCATTTATTTGGTATATCTCTTAATAAAATAATTACTAAAACATTTTAATATACCTATTTGTTGAATAAAAATTAAAAATAAAATATTATGATGAAGATAAATATAATACCTTTCATAATAATATTTTTACTCTAATTTACCATCTTAAGATCACAACATTTAAATTGTTATATTTATTAAATTATGAAGGTGACATCTTTGACATCATTTTAAATAAAATAATATAAATGTCCTAATCGGTTTTATAAGGCTCCAAATGGTCCAAAAATTTACCCTTGGATTATTAGGGTACATATATACTCAAAAAATAATGTTTTGTAAAGTTTCTGGTCCTTTTGGTATATATTGTTATTTTAATAAAAACTATATTATAGATTTTTCACTAAATAAATAATTTCTTAATCATTAATGTATAAGATATTAAGGTAATTAAATATTTCTTAGAAATTACAAATAAATTAACATGATAAATAAAAACCTTTTAGATTTAAATTGAGTATTTATAATCGAATTTATATTCGATATAACCGTATATTTAAAATAATTTAATTATTAAAGTTTTAGTGAGACATTTCACTTTCCTTTAAATAAAATAAATAAAAGATCTTAATCAAATACAAGTGGGTTACATTAGATTCCATTTCTACCCAATTATTATTTAAGGTAAAATATAATCATCTAATTATATTATTACAAATATTAGGGTAATTTTATAATATTATATTTACCCTTAATTACCCAATTTACATTTAACTATGGTAAATAAAATTTACTGTAGTTACTATTCATAATGATTAAAAATAAAAATTAGCTTATTAACATAATTTGGACCTACTGATTCCAAATATGGAATCCATTTTTCCAAATTCAAATCACAGAAGTTGTATAAATTAATTTAAAATTAATCTTGTTGTTACGAAAACGAGTTTTAAGAGTTAAAACATTGCAAAAAATTGAAATGATTTTACCTATGAATTCAATGTAAAATCAATGGTAATGACACAGATTATATTAAATGGTAAAAATATATTATATTTATACTTTTAAACCATTCAATATTATAATTTAACCATAAAAATTATTACGATGAAAAAAGTTGTTTTGTAATTAAAATATAGTGTGTTTTTACTATTCATTAAAATATGAAAGTAATCAGAATAACATGAAAATTTTATCCAAAGTAAATTTTTATGTACTGATTCCAAAAAAGAATTTTATTTTTCTCAGATTTAACTTATAAAAATTTCAAAAACAATATTTAATGTGGGTGTTCCATCAAAAGGCGGCAAAACTGCATTTTTTTGAAAAATAATTATTTTACTCGAAAAAATTATTTTGTTCTCATACAATTTTATATAAAATGTGTAAGATGAATAATAATGTTATAAAATTAAAAATGTATATAATACTATTCATAATGGATAGTTCATAATAATATTATAATAATATATCATTGTTTAGTAAAAACCTGGAATTGCGTACTACACACGCTATCGAGGAAGGTCGTGATTGCGTGTAATGCAAGCCAAGTTAAGGTTGTTTGTAGTGCAAGCTCCCTTTTTGTTTCTTATAACATAATAAAAACTTATTTAATTTATACATTAAATATAATCTATACTTAATGTTGCATAGAATAATTTCTACAAAACGAACTTGAAATTGTGTGTAACACGAGCCTAGAATAGTGTTGCGTATACTGCAAGCTAATACGGTGTTGCGTATAGCAAAAGATAATTTTGGTGTAGCGTACAACACAAGACATAAATGAAATTAAAAATAATAATTCTCATAAAATCTCGGGTTTTTACATTCTACCCCCCTTAAAATGAATTTCACCCTCAAAATTCGTCGGGGTTATAAATGGTTTACTACTTGAAAGTTTCTTTCATAGAAAACCACTTAATTTTAAAAAGTGAAGTATGAAACATAATGGTTACACAAATTAACTCATCACTGGGTTTCCAAATAGGAGAAAAAAGGTGAAAATATGGATATGGAAGATAAATCTAACCATAAAGTTTTGATGGAGAGTGGTAGAGAACATTGCTATGAAAAATCCAACAATCACAAAGCCATAAATTTGTGATGATCTAAGGTGACATCTGATTCATCAGATATAAGATCACTGGGACAACATTTTTGGTTTTCAATATCATTTCCCTAAAGTTGAATATGTTGAATTAGAAGAAATACTGACTTGATTTTAGTGTAATATCATTGTTGGTCATCCAACGAACAATTTCCACTTCATCTCATATTTAAAGAAATAAAGTTCAATTTTTTATTCTCGAAGCGTTAGCAGATCATACGATAGAAAGATGGGTCATTTCATCTGCCTCTATCACTAGTTATTAAATATACATAAGTCCATATATGCTGAGATTAATCATATATGGTTTATAAAATGGACTTATAATTAATCTATCAAACCTCTTAATAAAATAAAACTAGTGTCTACTAACGAGGGACTTCCTGTAGGCATGTGGTAGGTGATAAAGGTCTGTCTCACTTCGATAGTGGGTTCGATTCTCACAGCCTCGTCCGACGAGATAGGTTGTCTCTCATTCTGCAGGATGTCCCTTTTCTTAAACTACACTATTATAAAATTCCATCAATAATATCAAAAAAAAATATCCTTAAACAATAATAACTTATGTTCAAGATAATTTGTTCCAATCTAGAGGCTTGTGCAAAATACTTCTTTCCAAACTCATAGTATAAAGAGATCAATTACTTAAAAGTTCATATAACAAGCACATGAATACCATCATTTATCCCTCATATATCACAAGATATATCTTGTCGATCGCATTCCAATCTTGTGAATACCTTAATCTTGTATTCTCTTGAAAAATGAATACCCATTTAACCTTAGTGAAAATATGAATGTTGTCAAAAGATAACTCTTTCTATATACCAAAATCCAAAAATTATATATACTCAAACCATGATATAACTTTTTCCTTATATCAGTCATTAGATCATGAATATTATCAAACATTTCATTTTCTCCTTATCCCTTCATTATGTGTATATCATCTGCTTTCCAAAATCACTTTTCGTGGTTACCGGTACAATATTATTATGGAAAACCACAACGGAACAATACATAGATATTTCAATATACCATAAAAGTATCTCAAAAACATTATTCTTTAATTCCAATACATAAACCATTCAATCCATCCTCTTTAATGATTGGCATGGAATAGGTCCTTCCTTTATTTAGAAGTAACCACTTAGTTCAAGGCATTGAGTTGGGTAATTCCCATGTTCTCCATAGATAATACATTGAACTCCATAACAGTCTTTCACTCTATAAACCTTTTCCCCACATACATAACATCTTCCCCTCCATTTGAGGCATTCCTCAAGGTTCTTCTTCCCTTCTTTAGAAATCTCAATCTTCCTTTCTCTATTCTCCTCACCATGCGATCATTCATAAAATTCCATCTTCCTCTTAATTGATGAATTAGGAAGACCACTAAAGTTCCCCTTGTTAATCATATATCGCGATGTTGGATTCGGCATAATCATAATATCTTTCTCTCTAGGCATTACACAATTTCGCTGCTCATAGTCACCAATTTGTCCATCGGATTCAATGTTAACCCAATTTTTTATGGTTCCCTCAATTAACTAAAACCATAAACCATTGTGTAAGAAATAGTTAAAATAATTAGGAATCACATAATCATAAAAAGTAACTTATATGATGTATAACTTATGAAACCTTCTTTAACTTATGATATCTTAGGTTCACCCTAGGTTATTCATGATCGTTAACATAATTCTAGGACTATAAACTATAGTTATTCTAAACCTTAGGGACATCCCTAGACATACCTTAGAAATATCTCTAGGGATCTCACTAAAGTTTTCGCATCCTAATTTCCAAATGTTAACCAAACCATTCCTCTGATACCAACTATAGAGACCCCAAACTTCACGTACATGGATATTACATTACTTTTGCGGAATACTTAATACATAACAAAAATATACACACAAGGACCGTAATAGTTTTGTGTCTTTGGAAACTAGGAATATAATCTTCTAATCGTGGTGAAAGATCTTCAACATCTCCCATAAAGATCTTCCATTTTTTTCTTACCTAAAACCTTTCTTTAAATCTTGAGGAAAATAAAACAAATAAAGGGTGATCTAAAATGCTCATTAAGGGTAATAAGGGATAAAATAGAACAAATTATATACATTTGAAATTAAAAAAACATGAACATAATGTTTAAACATCAAAATATTGAGGAATGACATAAAACATTGTAGTACATAAGGCATAGATCATAATGGAGCATCAATCATGGTAAAAAATCATGGGAATAAATCCTGTAATTGTGGAAACCATTAAGAACATTTTATGATTTCCATAGTAGCCAAGGCATTGTTGTCAAGACCATCTTAGTGGATAAAGTCCCTTTCTGAATCGAGTTCACTCCTCGTTCCAGTCCAGTATCATTGAACCCGATTAACTTTTCATTCCAGCCATGTCTATCTCATGAGATATAAATCTTTACCCAATGCATTGGAGGGAGATTTAGTTCTCACCCATCTCATAATGAAATCATTCTTACTTGTTCCACAAAATAAACATAAATCAATCATCATAACCCAAAGAATAAAATGGGTTTCATAAACATCATCCCATCATAACGTAATCCATATAAAACAAATGGATATAATTTCATCATAAGAAGAATCAAACCATGTAAATAATAGATAAATTATACATGAAACATAATCATACTAAATAATTTCATCTGAGATGGAAAATATTTTTGATAAAACACTTGAAATGAATTCTTGAGGAAAATATCCTTTCTTTTTCAAAATCATTTTCTTTTCACAAAATGCCATGCATTTTTAAAAGAAAGGGATTTTGTTTAAAATAGTCATGAAATATTGTAGAGTAAGATTCATGAAAATAAGGCGTTATAAAACTGTAAAAAATTGTTCATGCCGTATAATTTTAAAAAAAACATTCTCCTCATACTTTTAACGGAAAAGTCAAAAAGTTCCTCATATGGTAAACAAAAGAAACATTCCTTCCATAACAGAGTGTAAAAGTCAAAGAGGGGTAAACATGACTTTAAAAATACATGAAATAATATTAAACACTTTATGAAAAACATTTTATGGACATGGATAAAAAATATAACCCCACTAAATACCTACAAATAAACAATCTCGGATAAAAAGGAGATTGGAAAAGTTATCTCCTACCTTATGTCTGATATGCTTCGTATGTATTCGAACATCCTGTATAAAGATTTAAATAATTTCATTGACTTATTACATAATCATATTCATTGTTATGATATCATATATGGTTCAATTATGACTTTATATTACCCGTTATTTTGTAAATTCCATGTTAAAGTAGTGTTTTGGGTAAAATCGTTTCATTTATTGTACGTGTTTCGACATGTTGTTCTTGATATTATTACTTATATCCTAATTTACATATTTATAGAATATAAAACATTATTTATATATAATATATATTCATCATATAAATATATATGATAGATCGATAAATGGAATGAAATACACCGTTCATGGAGACGGTAGGTCGTATATAAGCATGAACGCTCTTTCCATTTCCTTATTAAATTAAATGGAATTAAGTAAATGAAACATATATGTACATAAATCCAGTATCATTATTATGTAATATATTTCATGATTATTTATTATATAAACTTTATAATCATACTTTAATTTTTAATCATGGAAAATGAATCTCATCGCGTTCGTGGATACGGTAGTCCGTACGTATGCACAAGTGATGATATCATTACCATGATCATGGAATTGTATTGAAGTGTATGTATAATATTTCAGAATCAATATAACATTACAATAATCATATATAGTTATTTATTTACACCATTATATCCAACCAAGTAAGGTGGTGGTGGGAAATATATTACTCCACAACGTGGAGACGGTATTCTGTACGTACGCACGAGCGGTGATTTTGTTTTCCTTAGGATGGATAGAAGATGAAATAGGGTTGTTTAATATTTATAATAACATATAAGTATATGATTTATACTTATATTATTAATTTAATATGAAAATAATAAATAAGAAGATGTAGAAGAAGAAATAAATTGGAACGAATCGGTAAAGGATATTACCTCTTCTTTGACGCGCCTCTTCTTAACCTCCTATTAAGGCGCTAGAGTTGGTCTTTTGAGGAGACCATAACCTCTATAATGTTTATAGGGAAGTTGAGAAGGGAAATGAAAAGGGTATTTCTGAGCTTTAAGGCTCAAAATTTTGTAAAGATAAGAGGGAGGAGGTGTCGTTTTATAAGGGGGGAGAGGGGCACCTTTGGAAACCTCAAAAATATTAATTTATAATAAATTCAAAACCCACATAAAAACATCCAAAATGACTCAAATCCAAACTTAGATGATATAGGGTTGTAATATCATCAACCAATAAAATTTGGACATGTTTTATGTTTATTTTAAACCTTATCATCTTGATTTATCATTATTTAATCTATTTAATTTTATCTGTGGTAATAAAATTCTAAATTTTAAGTTTTTATAAATACATTCTTAAATGTTGTAAATTTCCCATAATTGGATACTTTATAACATTTTCTACAATATAATTTTCAATTTGTATTTTTTAAATATTTTGTGATTTTTAAATAATTTAATAATATGTTATTTTTATAAAATATCAATAGTGTCAATTTTGACAATATTCATTATTTGAATTTAAATAAAACCCACACAGAAGATATGTTCGAACAAAAATATATAATATATTCATAACATGTCATATTCATCAAAAACTATCATGGGGAACATTAATTTGTTCATATATTATTTATTTTAATATTTTTAAAACCATTTATTTGATATATCTCTTAATAAATTAATTACTACAACATTTTAATATACCTATTTGTTGCATAAAATTAAAAATAAAATCCTATGATGAAGATAAATATAATACCTTTAATAACAATATTTTTACTCAAGTTTATCATCTTAAAATCAAAACATCTAAGTTGTTATATTTATTAAATTATGAAGGTGACATCTTTGACATCATTTTAAATAAAATAATATAAATGTACTAATCGGTTTTATAAGTCTCCAAATGGTCCACCAATAGACCCTTGGATGCATAGGGTATGTATATACTCGACCAATAATGTTTTTTCATGTTTCTGGTCCTGATGATAGGTATTTTTATTTTAATAAAAACTATATTATTCATTTTTCACTAAATAAATAATTTATTCATCATTAATGTATAAGCTATTAAGGTAATTAAATATTTCTTAAAAATTACAAATAAATTTCCATAATAAAGAAAAAAAAATTATATTTCAAATGAGTATTTATAATCGAATTTATATTCTGTATAACCTAATATTAAAAATAATCTAATTATTAAAGTTTGAGTGAGACATTCACTTTCTTTTAAATAAAATAAATCAAAGGTCTTAATCAAATACAAGTGGGTTCCATTAGATTCCATTTCGACCCAAGTATGATTTAGTGTAAAATATAATCATAAAATTATATTAGGACAAGTGTTAGGATAATTTTATAATATTATATTTACCCTTAATTACCTGATTTACCTTTAACTATGGTAAATAAAATTTACCATAGTTACTATTCATAATGACTAAAAATAAATAGTATCTTATTAAAATAATTTGGACCTAATTATTCCAAATATGGAATCAATTTTTACAAATAAAAATTACATAAGTTGCAGAAATTAATTTAAAATTAATCCTATTGTTAAGAAAACGAGTTTTAAAAGTTAAAACATTGCAAAAGATTGAAATGATTTTACCTATGAATTCAATGTAAAATCAATGATAATGACATAAATTATATTAAATGGTAAAAATATATCCTATTTATAATTTAAAACCATTAAATATTATAATTTAACTATATAAATTATTACGATGAAAAAAAAATTTAATTAAAATATAGCGTGTTTTTACTGTTCATTAAAATATGAGAGTTGTCAGAATAATATGAAACAATTATCCAAAGTAAATTTTTATATCATGATTCCAAAGAAGAATTTTATTTGTTTAAATTGAACTTATAAAAGTTTCAAAACTAGATTTATAGTGGGTGCGCCATCAAAAGGCGGCAAAACTGCATTTTTAAAAAAAATACTTATTTTACTCGAAAAATTTATTTTTTTCTCATATGATCTTCTATAAAATGTGTAAGATGAATAATAATGTTATAAAATTAAAAATTTAGTTAATAATATTAATAAAGGATAGTTCATAATAATATTATAACAATATATCGTTGTTTAGTGAAACCCGGTATTGCGTACTACACACGCTATCAAGGAAGGTCATGATTGCGTGTAATGCAAGCCAAGTGAAGGTTGCATGTAGTGAAAGCTCCCTTTGTTGTTGCGTATAATGTAATTAAAACTTATTTCATTTATAAATTTAAAAAAATATATACTTAATGTTGCTTAGAATAATTTCTACAAAACGAACTTGAAATTGTGTGTAATACGAGCCAAGAATAGTGTTGCGTATACTGCAAGCTAATACGGTGTTGAGTATAGAAAAAGCTAATTTTGGTGTAGTGTACAACACAAGACATAAATTAAATTGAAAGGAATAATTCTCATAAAATCTAGGGTTGTTACAATATATCTATGACGAATACACACTAAAATCGTAAGAATCGCGTGGTATGATTCATATATAATTTAACCTAGGATATGCAAGTGATTTATATCATAAGTAGTCATATGGTATAAGATGGTATGTTGTGATAGGAATGAGATTCCAATATCATAGTATAGGATATATCCATGGTATATTATTTATGAAATAGCATTACATGGAGTTATGTTGGGTTACTTAAATAGTTTTTTATCATTTATTAATCATCAATATGAGTTATTTGTGTCTTGATAAATATATTATAAATTCAAAAACTTTTAATAATTATAAAATTCACCTGGAAATACTTTTACTGTAATTTATAACACCTTACAAATGTTATAAATGATTCCCAAAATCCTTTATTCATTAAAGTGAACCTTTGTAAATGATTTTTTCCTTTTTATTTTTTAATATAGTAGACTATCATGAAAATAAAACTCTATTATTCTATATTCTTTTTTATCTTTATGGCGAGTGTTCTAGTACTACTATTGGAGATATAGGGTTCCTCACATAGTGTACATGAACACTAATAGATAGTGTACTGATTTTGGAGGAATAATCACGAGTGTCATTATTTCTCATTCTTAATCAAGAATACATCATAAATATTTAACTCACTAGACTACAGGTGCACATAGTTGTTTTATCTTCTTCAAATATCACACTAATTCTTTAATTATAGGTATGCAATTTAAATGGGTTTATTTAATTTTTTAAGACCATGTGATGTTCTAAAAGACCTATTAGTGGTATCCAAGCTGCCTTCATTATGAAATAAACATGTTTTGAAAACAATTATAGGAAAAACATGCATAACATAAGAGATGGTTTACTACATCATTTGTTCTAATATGTTATGGATAAATGTTAGCGGTTGGATTTTCATGTCATTAAATATGATATATAAAATAATAATATATGATATTAGTGTTTTTTATGTTATTATGTGTGGAAAGATGAGTCATAGTTTTCAATTCATCCAAACCGATGATTTTTCACAATATCATAAGTTATGATAAGAGTTATTGTAGGTTATAATTGATAATAGGGTATTTAAAAAATAGAGTGTTTTATCATAAAGGAGATATATGGAATATCCTTGACTGTGATATAGATCAATAATTTAATCCTTCAATATGATAGAACATGTCATAAAATATAAAAGACCATCGGTGATAGAGCTAATCAAATGTGGATATTTTAATTGTAGCATATGAAAATTTTTATATCATTAAATATTATGGAGTATAAAATTGAAAAAAAATATAATTTTATCTAATATTATTATATTTTATTAATTTTTTATAAAAGATAAATGTCAGGAATTATATACATAATATTTTTATGCCAAACTAAAATTTGAAATTTTCACATTAATATCTCATGTTTAGAAAATAAATAAAATTCCCATTTATTTATATTATTATAATATAATTATTTATGTATATAAAGTTTTTACAAGACTTGAATATTATATATGATTTAATTTTTGTGATAAATTTATTCTCATAAAATTACCATACCACACATTACAATCTAGTAATAAAAATATAAGATTTAATTATTTTTCCTACTATGAATTCAGTTTGTAGTGGAGTTATGATATTGAATTTAGAAGTTAATTATAGTTTACAGATATTAGGTATTAAAACTATGATGGAATTAAATTTGTCATTTGTTATTGAACCACTTGTAGTGAAACTTTGGGTCAAACTGTTCCCTGTATTTGGACATTATTCTCTAACTAGAAAAGTAAGGATTGGTTACCTATCAAAATATATTTACTCTTAGGGATATTTTTTTATTTTAGATAAATTTACACCTTTACCTAAATATTTATCATGTACCATATTCATGTGATGCATTTTTAAATTCACAGTTATATTTGGATTTTTTAGGGGGTCAGTAACACAAACTATGAGTTAGGTATAGTGTTACACATTAATTTAATTTTAACAAATTAATTTTGTAGAAGGAATTGGAATTCCAAAAACTATATTGCTGAATAATTCATTCATATAGGAATAAAACATGAGATAATAAAGATTTCATGAGATTATATGGTTATGAATTTAATATAAATATCATATATATTAAAATGGTGAGACCTTGAAAATCCATTAAAAATAATTGTGAGATACCTTCCAAAGTAAATTCATGTCATGTCATTAGTCATCCAATCATGTTTGTTCTACCAAATCTTGGTTCCCATGGATTATCTATTGTAAGGTATGGTGAAAATGACTAAACCTGGGATTTTGGTAACTAAGTCACACTGTGAGATTTAGGTCATACTCATCTATAAAGTCATGTTAGATAGGATACTAGAGGGATAGTGTTTATATTGTTCATATAATAGATTTGGTAAATGAATTTTACACTAAACTTTCTAGGGGTCATATTTAGTATTATTGGAATTATGACCTACCGAAATATCGATGTGATTATAGGAATGTAAAAGAAGACTTATTATAATTTTAAATATGGATCTTGAATATCTAAATGTAATAATGTATGGGGTAATCATTTTTTGGGGGGTAATTTCATTAAAATTCATTAATAAAAACACAAAAATCCTGAATTCTCCCATATTTATTAGTTTTTTATCAATTATAACCGGAATTTAGATTATTCTATTACAATCTAATATGGGTATAACCTATAATAAAATTATATATTGATGTATATTATTTATAGGTGTACTCAAGAAGAATAAATCTAACCATAGTTTTGTGAATGTTATATAAATAAATTTATAATTATCGCTCATGGGTATTAGACACTGAGTTTACATAACAAATTTTTGTTAATAAAGACAGACATATAAATAGGTTATAATTGATGAAAAGATAATTATAGCTATGTATGGGCAATAGGGAAAGAGATATTTTATTAAATTAATCCTCTTATGATCTATGTTTACCTAGTGGATTAGTTCTATAATTGGAAAACTATAACAATGTTCCTTCCATAAATAGAAATATAATTTCCATGTTTTGTTTGGATATGATATAACTTTTATTTATTATTAATAATAAATCTTATTCTGTATATATGAATAAAATATTTTATTGAATTAAAAACATGGTTAATAGTCTATATATTTTGAAAATAGAAAATACTTTCTATAAAATTCATGAAAATAAGGTCAAGGTTGATTATAACACCAATTTTCTTCAGAATTATTACCATGAGAATATAAAATAAAAATATATCCAAAGACTTAACAGAGATATATTTTTAGACTCATTTGATTATGAATATTTTATATAAATAAAAATGAAAAATTAATTTTATTGATAAAATTTAAAGAGGGATAGTCTATTTTTGGATTGTTTAAATAGTGACATATGTGCATCAATGAGTACTCAATCTTGTGGTGGATATAGGTACATCAAAATCTTTACTAATTATTTTGGCTCATATGGTTTTCTATTTCTTATGAGACATAAGTTCAAAACCTGTTAAATGTTCAAGGTATTCAAAAGGTAAGTGTATAATCAACTAGGTAAGATTATTGTGATTCTATAATTATATAAGGGTGGTTAATAATTAAGTTAGGGATCCACTAATCATATAAGACATTTTATAATTTTTTTCATAACTTACTATTTGAAAACTATTGGAGAATATTGTGTCTGGGGGATGAAATTATGCCTTTTTAGCCCTGGTTTTGTTGATGACGAGTTAGTGTGACTTTTTTGAAAAATTTTGGGGATATGCAATTAAAATTGTTATATTTTTATGTTATTTTATTCAACAAAAATAAATCATAATTACACCATGTGAGATATATATTGGGAAACATACAAATTTTTATTTTAAGATGATTTGTGTTAAAAATTAATATTTACAATTTTTGGAATATAAATAATTTTTGTAAATAAAAAAAGTATTATTTGTTAGTTATCCAAAGGAAAACAAGAGATATTATTTCTATAATAAAACTTATCACTAATTTTTTATTACCTTATTTTTTATATTTCCTATTCAAGAACATATAAATCATCATCTAGGTTGGAGGAATGTTGAACTTGGATAAGTCCCAAAAAAACAAACAAGAATTGTTCCAGAGAAGGAGAGTGATTCAATTCCATAAGAAGTTTGGAATAAATATCTTACTATTTTTACACATGAACATTGAATATCTAGTGTTATTTTTTATTAGGCAAATAGATATGGACTTATTATATAAAATGATGATGAAATAATTCTCATATATAATGAACCTAACATCTACTAAGAATAAAATGAGAGTTATAATTTTAAGAAATTTTTAGAGGCTATGAAATATAAGTTGGACTCCATGTACAATAATTAGGTTTCAAACTAGGTGGATGCGACATAAAGGGTGGTACTTATATGATTTAAAATAAAACAAACCTCGAAAGTATTATTTCCACTAATAAATATTTTCTAGTGGAAAAATGTTATAAAAAAATTCATGGTATTGACTATAAAGATACCTTTTTCCCTATAGAAATTATAGAGTCTATTAATATATTTCCTATTATAGAAACTCATTATAATAATATGATATGTCAATTGAATTTTAAAACCTCTATCCTTAATAGTAATTTAGTTTAGGTAGTTTATATAAGATATCCCAAAGGTTTTTAATTTCTAAATGAGCATATTATGGTTTTTAGGTTGCAAAAGTCATTTTATGGATTGAGGAAAGTTATTTAGAGTTGGAGAATTTAGTTTAACGTTGTAATAAATAATTTTTCAACCAAAATAAAAATTATTATTTCTTATACAAGTTGTTCAGTGATAGTGTTGTGATATTCATATACTATATGTTAATGACATGATTCTTATCAAAAATATTGTTCCAATATTGTATTTTGTAAATATGTTGGTGGGAAAATGAGTTTATATGAAAGACATGGGTAAAGAATTCTATATAATGGTTATAGAGATCTATAAAGATAGATTGAAATAGTTTCTTATACTAAGTTAAAACATTCATATTCATAAATTCTTAACGATTTTTATCATGGATAACTCCAATAAGGGGTATTTACCAGTGTTTTGAGGAATGAATAACAAAATGATTCAGGATATTTCTAAAGAGTTTGAAAGTATGGAGAGGATTTATTAGGTGTCACATATAAGTTCTATCATGTATTACATCTAATGTACTTTACACAATAGCGCATGATATTTGAGAGTAAAAAGTAGATATCAATCCAATTATAGTGAAAGTATATGGGTTACTGTAAAGAATATTCATATGTACCTAAAAATAATTAAGGATATATTATTTTTAATTGGAGGTGAGGATGAGTGCATTGTATGAGGTTTCACTAATGGTAGTTTTTAAATCAATAGATATGATATGAAATCTCGATTTGTTTTTCTGTTTTACCTAAATGATGTAGTTATTAGTTAAAAATGTTTGAAACAAGAAATAATGATTGAATCATAAATAGAGTCAAAGTATATCACTGCATCAGCTAACGTGAAGGAAGCTATTTGGGTTAAAAAGATAATTATTAAACATGGGGTGGTTTATAGAATTGAGGGTGAAATTAAAATTTAAACTGATAATATGGGAGATTTTTCTCATTAAAATAATCCTTGGTCTCACTAAATTACTAAACATATCTTTCACATTTATCATCACATTCAAAAAAATCATTGAGTGGGGTGATGTAAAGAACTATTGGGTAACAATAGATGATCATTTAGAAAATCAATTTACAAAACCATTACCACAAAAACATGATGGTTATACTAAATATATAGGTATTAAATATATGATATATTAGATATAGTGGTGGTAAAATATATCATTTTTTTATAATAAAAGAAATATCCAATTATAATTCATTCATGTAATCCATATATATTAAACTTGAATAGTGGACTGAAAAAATCTCCTCAAATTATGAATTTGAGATATCTTTAATCAAATATTATCACAGATTGTTATGGTTTTTTATAATATGTTTACATTAGCATGAGAATAATTCTAATATATGATATAGAGTAGACTGATGAGATAATAAGTCGATAATTATTATCTAGACCAAACTGTGAGAGTGTATCATAAAAAAGATCATATGACCTTTGATATAATTAGTTGTTTATCCTTTATATTAATCCCCATTACATGAGGGTTAGAAGATATATAACATGTTAACCTTTATACATTTATAATTTTATACCTTTTGACGCACTCCTATCGTAGGGAGTGGAAAATCAATTTTTAAATTTCCTAAGTGTGCTCTAGTGATTAACCCTAGAAATTCTTCTGAAGAGGAGTGCACAAAAAATCAGTTTGTCACTTTTAAACAAGCGTAAAAATGATGTGTTTTTTTCAAAGGAAATTTGAAATTCAAATGATTGAAAATCTATGATATTAAAAGGTTGATTAGGTTGGGGTCGGTTTCCTAATTTTAATGTTATCTTTGTTAAATTTAATTCAAACATATTCTTCTTAGTTGATTAAAGTGAGTTTCCACAATCATTTCCACTCACTTCCTTGGTGAAATTATAATGGTGAGAGAAAACCTTACCAAGATCTCGGTTTAGTCAACTCTCCTTCCATGTGGAAAATAGTTGTATTTAATATGCTTGATTGACATGGGCAATACTCGAGAGGGTCTAGTTTATCCAAAACAATCAAGAGCATTCACTACACCATTTACATATACTGACGATCGTTGAGTAATTCACCACTAATCCCTGGTTTATTCCATCGTATAAAACCCAGAAATTAGTAGAGGGAGATAATGATTATTTTACCAAGGAAAAAATCAATAACAGAATTAAAATTCAAGAATGATCTCACTTTATAATAAAATAAACTATATGAAATTTAAAACAACTTTGAAGAAGAAAGAAATTTCATTCAATTATGTCCAAGAACTCAAGCATTACAAAAATAGAAAACCTACCCTTCCCCAATCGTTCCAAATGTTTAC
The DNA here is from genome assembly GCA_963277665.1 of Viscum album. Lineage (NCBI taxonomy): Eukaryota > Viridiplantae > Streptophyta > Magnoliopsida > Santalales > Viscaceae > Viscum > Viscum album. The sequence goes on along the minus strand of OY728121.1, from coordinate 1,552,806,970 downwards.
CCCACCATGGTAAGTGTAATAAAGATGAATGGGGAAGAAGAAAGCACTATAAAACTATAAAAAAGTGAAAATAAATAAAAGAGAAAGTCGAAAAGTTCTCCTCCTTGGCGTCCCAGAAGGAATGGAATGGAATGAGAGATGCTTTGAGGGCGGGGAGCTCTCCACCTTTTATAGCCAGAATTTTTCCCCCAAATATTGACACATTTTAGCCCCAATAAATTACATCTTCACACATTTCTCCCTTCTTGAATGTTGTTCCTAATACTCTTGGCTATTTCCCTTAAAAATATCAGTAGAGTTGGACACGTATTCCGATAGTTATTCTCGTTCTACTATAACTATTTATTCTATCCAATAAGACTCTCTAAAACGCCATCCCCCAAATTAGGAAGCTTTAATGGCCCCATAAATGGCCAATTCACATGGCCTTGAATTTATGTAAGATATTACCCAACTCCTTGTGCATCCATCCATCGAATTTCAAAACAATTGGGCTCACCAAGAATGATTTATGGACCCACACCAAAATTCAGCAGAACTGTAAACAATTTTCTTTATACAAATTGTGAGCTTCTTTTAAGCTTCCATATAGTCAATTAAGCTTTTGATAAAAATGATTAAATGAATACCTGGATGTATATAATCTGAAAAAAAATCAATTTGGATTTGTGTAGAATATGTTATGGCCAAACTACAGAAATAATTTAAAACAGTTTAAAATCTGAATTGGGCCATTTTGACTATTCATCTCAAAATAACACCAATATCATAAAAATGAAGCAATTCATATTAGAGTAACACTTTTTTGGGTTTAAAAAAATTAAATTAAATGTAAATTTAATTGAAAATATTTTCTCTATCAATTCCCCAAAACTTAGCACTTGGACTCCAAGACAAGTAAAAATCAAATCAAATCAAATCCAAAACACATACCAATGAGATCTACCAAATCCATACTAAGAAACAAAAAGATTCATGCCTCTTCAAAAAAAATTATTTCCAATTCTCAATTTTAGAATTTAATATATTTCCCCTTCATTTCTTATCCCATGCACACAAAATTCCTACCTCACAGTAATTTTCTCTCATCTCACAAATTTAAATGCTGAAAAAGGATTTTCTCATCCAAACTCACACAAGAGTCACCATATGCTTGATAAATTCATACTTCTCCACCCGATGTGAGTCAAGGACATGTGTTTATCATGGAGAATTTTCAGGGTGGTTCTATGGCTTTCGGTTGGTAGGATTTAGATGTTAAAAATTCTGAGGTTAAAAAAGGAGGGCTTGGATCTTTTTGAAGAAAAATTGCAAGATTCTAATTTTCACTCAAATATGGTCTCAATATCTTCCCCCTTTGTAGAAAACAGTCTATGTCGTCATTCAATCAGCTTAGTATTTCAGTAGAAAAAAATTCAATCTTTTCAAACATGATTTTTTTTAAGCTCCAGATAGGAACAACTTTCTTTTTACGTCGGAAGCTCTAGAAATCCATAATATCTCTTATCATGAAAGCTCCAGAAAAGGGACATATTTTAACAGACTGAAATATTTAGTAGAAACATCAGCTCTTAAACATTTTATATTCCACCAAAAGTATCACCAAATGTGGTAATACACCACAAGACATCTTCCCCCACACTTAAGTTCAACTAGATCATGCAATTTCACTTCAAGAGCATGTTGGATTAGGAAAATTGGCTTGTAATTTGTCTAACTTAACAGGATATTCATGGCTACTAGCGGATACAATGATTAATATATAAGTTAGGCCATAATGGAAAGGATTATTTTGAGAAGGGGGCTTCAAACCAAATAAATTCCTCAATAATTTAAAACACATGTACCCAAAACCCTCAAGTTTTGAATGGAATAAATCAAATTATGGTTAAATAAAGCATGATCTGGTTCTCTCAAGAAATGAGGTGAATGAAAATAATATGACAAAAATGGTTTAGAAGCCTCGCAAGAATGTGATTTCAATGATATAAATAGTGAAATATGGCATTGGATTCAAAAATCGGTGTACTTTTTAGGAAATTCCAAAATATTTGAACTCAAAACAAAGTCATTTCACAATTTATTTAAGCTTAGTTTCATGGAATAGATTGGTTCACTCATTATACTGGGTTTCAAAAATGGTAATGATAATCATTTCATCTCAATAGTTTTAAAAACTCACCAAAAATTTAAATATAAACACACCAAAATATGAAAACATGCAAAAATTTTTTGAAAAACAAACACAAAACGAAAATCCTAAACTACAAAGGTTACCCCCCCACACAAAAATGATGCAATTTCCTCAATGCATTCAAGTAGATTTAACATGTAAGAAGATTTTTTATTGATTCACAATAAATAAGTAAGTATAAAGGAGAGGTACAACCTGACTTATTCGTAGTGCAACATTGAGTTAAGCTCCTAAGTTTTGCTCTTTGAAAACCGAAAAAAAGGTAAAAAGATAACATAAAAATTTTATTAAAATAAATGAAAATAGAATTTGAATGAGAAAAGAAGGATAAATCTTGGAATAATCCCCCAAGTTGGCCCTAGGTTTTGACTGCCTCCAGATGGGCAGTTCTAATCTGTTATCCCCAATCTGATGGTGGGTGAAGTTTCTTGCTCATGAACCTATAAAAAAATTTCTTTCCATGATGAACTTTGTCCTTTTTCTTGAGGACTCCATTGATAAAATACACCAAGTCCACCCCCAATATAATGAGATACAACATGCATGGTCGGGTTAGGACAATGAATGAGTCCTCCTCTTTCTTGGGATCCACATGAACAACATCTTCTTGTTTTTCTATCCACTCTATTGTGGTCTCCATGTTTTGAACTTTTTGACTAATTCTTTCAAATTGGGCTTCAAAATCCTTATGAACTTCTTCTTCTTGGTGTTGTACATTGACCAATTCATGATAAAATTCCGGAAAATACTCTTGAAGTTTAATTAATTCTATGGCCAATCCCTCCAACACTGGGTATTCGAGGCTCTATTTAAGGTTTTTATTGAGATCCTTGAATTCATCCTCTGTGATGATTTGGATTTCAGCTCCCCAAATTTGTTTATCCAAGAAATAAACTCTATAATCTATAGGCCAAGGTGATTCAATAATTGGTTCCTGAACTTGTGGGTAATTGTTCCATGAATTAAAAAATAATAATTTGAAAACAACATGGTAAAATATTTTTTTAAATTTTTTTTAAATTTGAAAAATTCAAATATTTACGAATAAATTGTGGCACTACCTCCCTGGAAATGGCTCCAAGTTTGATGAAGCATTTTCGTGCATGCTCTCAAAAATATTTATATTAAGTGTAGCGTAGTTCCTGACCTAGGTTTATCTCTTGAGGAGATGTTGTGGTAAATGACTCACTACTTATAATTAACTTATATATATATAATAAAATGTTTAGAATTTAAATTTTAGAATTGAAAATGAAATACTAAAATTAAACATGCAATGCAATGCAAACATAATGACGTTAGATAGAAAGGAGATCCTCCCATGAGATTATCCAGAATGAACCTTCATCGCCTAATTATTTGCTTCAAATCTACTTAATGATCATACTCAATATTATGCATGAACATCCTCTTCTACCAATGGGTGTGGATATACGATTCACTCAACGATCGCCAATAGACCGCACATTAACCTCCTCGATCGAGGGAGAATATTGTAGAAGAGTAAGATAAACCTTGGGTGGAAAGTGGAGACACAAAGGCTCCTTTCCCACTAATATCCCCATTGGAATAACTCTAAGAAAATAAGAAATATAAAAAAATGAATGTATAATGACTTGGGTTCAACACCGGATTGATCCCTCGGGAAGTTCCTCGGGTTAATTACTCATGATCACGAGTATATGAGATAACGGTGGAGAAGAATGTGGTGGAAGAACAAAAGATAAAAAAATGGGAATGAGATGAATAATAGAAAAATATATTAAAAATTCATAACACTATTACAATGGAAAGAAACTACAAAACAATAGAAAATGGCCACATAGTAGTGTCAATTCATTGAGAAGTGGTGAGGATACATATTTATAGGGAGAGGAGGTGAAGAATTCACACTCAAAACATTTAATCCGAAATATTCCACATTAATTTGACACTAAATTACCGTATTTGTAATATGTGTCTTCATAAATGTTTTCCCATAATGTCTCATCCATTTTCCCTCAAAATTTCAGCTTTATTGGCCATCAGATGTAAAAGTTATGGCCGATTTAATCTGAGGTTTTTAATCTGTCCATTTGACTGGCCAAATTCAAATTCTTCAACTTCCATGCACATAATGACCCTCCAGCCTCTCTTTTCACACCTTGGTTCCTTAATAAAAGTTTTTACCCACTTTAAATCTCGTCCATCCATAACATATGGGACATTGTGGATCCTTTCATCATATGTTATGAATTAATTTCTCAGTGCAATAGTTTCTGCCTGGTGAGACGTTTCACCTTCCACATGTTTGGAGCATTCACATTATGCCTTACTAATGGTATTTTAACTTTAAATTCATCATGAACGCGCCTTATTAAATCCTATTTCCTTTCCAGTAGTAATCAATGCATTTGGAGGTGTTTTGGACGAGTTATGATTCAGTTACATCTGTGGGTCCCATTTTTTCTGCCCAGAAAATTCTTAAACTTCATTGAATTTTTACGGCCTCTAGATGATCTATTCATCCCCTGGTTCAGCAGAAAAAAATGGCGGAAATTAAATAAGGATTATAAAAAAAATAATCATAAAATTTGGACATATATTGTATGAGAAATAGAAAAAATACCCCTATGATAAAAATCTGTCAAAATTCTAGAATTAACTGCTTTTTGCATTTAAGCTCAGATTATCACTATAACATAAAAATGTGACAATTACCCATACAATAACACTGTGGTGATATTATATACAATGAATTACAATATAAAATATATGAAAATTTTAGCTTCATGACGTTTATTATATGATCATTAAGGTTGAGCTAATCAAAGAGTGGTTGGTTATGTTGTGGATTAGATAGTTAGTTGATTATAACCATGATGGGATTAGACAAATTATATGATAATAAAATATATTAAGCCCTGTAATTGAATTAGACTAAGTAAATTCATGTACATGGTTAGTTGGGTGATATATGATGTGCCCAATTACATGGATGAATGACATGGGAAGTATTCATTTAAATTGGTCAGTCTATTTTTTATAATCATGAAAATGTGAGTTCCCTATTCTAGATTAACATGTTCCATGTCTAGTGGGCACTCAATTTTATGGAAAATTAGATAATATAAGTATATATACAATGAATTATATAAATATTATGGTGTACATGATCATATGAAGATTTGATTACGTTTGATCTAGATCACTCCAAACCCATTTGTAGCTTGATTGGTAAGGATTCTTTTTTTGAAAATTCTCTTTTGCTCGATATATAAATTAGATAATTCATATTTATTTTAAACACTATAATGTCACATAGGGGCACCTAATTAGGAAAAATAATAATTATTGAATTGTGAAAAAGGTTTTTATTCCAAAATAAATTTGGATGGATAAATCGTATCAAAAGTTGTTTGGATGGATTCATAAGTAATTATAATGATTTGCGTAAATTCATTATGACATTTTAGGTAAACTGTAAGATTAATGGATATAAACCAAAATAAGATGAATAATATAGTATGATTAATCTATATAAAAACCTATGTTATGCATGTGATTCATATCTTTGGTAGTGGTATGGTGTTGGATCACATGCAACAATGGGAAAGAGATGCTTATATCACTACACATAGTTAAACAATGTAATATGATATATGATATCATATTTCATAGATTTATTCCATGTTTCTTGAATAGTTTCTCATTGGTTAAAAATCATCAATATGATTAATTGATTACTTGATAAATATATTATGGTCATTTAAATGGTCAATAATCATAAAAATAAAATGGTTATAAAATATAGGTAAAGTGTGGAAACAATAAAATTTTGGAAATGATGCACTATACCCTTTATTGGTTAAAGAGATCCTATATATAGGATATTAGTATTTCTATCTATTTTTTTAGAAAACATTCAAGGGTTGAAGAAAAGAAATTATTACATTTAAATTATTTATATTTTTGTATTGTATGAAAGCATTCCTTTTAGAGATTAGGGGGGCCTGACATAATGTGCATGGATTCTAGTGGATAGTGTACTACTTTTTGAAGCAAGAGATTAAGTGTTGTTATTTATTTATCTTCATTAGTCATACTCCATTGAGATGGAGCTCACTGAACATGAGGTAAACATGGTAATTTTATTTTCTTTTTATTAAATGTTCATTCTATGATTATATATCTAACATTTAGATTGGTTTCTTAAATTTTTTATATGAATTTTTTATTATAAAAAAACTCGTCAATATCAAATAATTTTTTCATATCATAAACTAGAACTTCATAACTAGCCACATCATCAAAATCACCATAATCTAGAGCCTAAAAAGGATTTAGACACCCACCATCCATTAGTTATCGACATCAAAAACATTAATATCAATAACAAGTATCATAGATTTATTCAAACTACTATAATATATTTTAACTCTCACCATGTCTAACCACATGTGTAAAGGTCTATCAGAATATAATCATATCAAGTGTATATAGAACACTCCCACTACGGCCTAACTTAAACTACATCCTATGAAGTTAGTTAACACATCTTTAGAAATACTCAAATCCTAGGAATAGGAAATATCCACAACTTATTTACTAGACATCTAGAATCAGTAATCCCCTACACGCATAGTCCCACTATTCACAACATCCTTCCATATACACCACCATTCCATCACAAAACAAAGTTTCCATAAATAATACTACTTTATTTCATTTATGGTGATACCGAAAGTCCTCATTCCTATGTATAATGACCCATGGGAAAGCTAAACCACCCCCATTTTATCCATGGGATAAAAATAAATTTTTTAAAAAATATAGTAATTCCCGTGTTCCACGTTGCATGGACCATGTGTCACTAACAACATATTTTCTTAACATTATATCAACACTTATAATAAATATAAAAAAATTAAAATTGTGTTAATCTAAGACCATCATGAACTCTACCAAAGTTTATAAAAACATCATTATTGACACTTGGATAATTTTCTAATGTGTTCAAAAAAAATCATGCACACAACACCTATCAGAATTAATAAATTGTCAAATAATAATCACAAGAAAATATCATCAAGATTCATATAAAAAATCTATACATGAGATGAAATATTTATATGTATAATGAGACCAAATTTATGGATTTATGATAGTCTAGGGAAATATTTCCCCTATGATTCCTTATAATTCCTTATCTATTATTGGTAGCCTCAAACAATTAAGGGAGACATGTTTGAGGTGGGCGATGGGACAATTTGGTTCATAGAAAATTTAGACGAGTTTGTTACATTATCCAATTAGGGTTGGGAATTTTACCACCCAAAAGGACTCTCATTATTATAGGATGACAACCCACAACTACTTTCTCCACATCAAACCCCATCTACTGTAATATAATTTTTAAGTAATTATCCACCCCTATTACTCTCACTTTTTTTGGATTCCACTCATAAGGACTCTCCATACCTCAATTTGAATCATCAACGCTATATATATTAAAACATTACTATATATTATAACCCAACAATGTATACCCATCCACATTATCAAAATCCTCATTAGTGAGAGTCATAAATGGTTCCACACCCATGATTCAAACTCAAGCTATTTGTTTTACATCTCATCTAACACAACTAAAAAAATAAAGGTACTAATGAATATAATAATATCACATGGATATAGATCACTCCCACCTATGCCTATATTGTACCAAAAAAATGTGGCACACAATTGTTTGTGAATATTATGATCCTCAAATGAAAAATATGAATTTGATAGGTACCTCACTTTATAAATAAAATATAAAATGTATTTTCATGTTCCAAAAGTTCATTTACAAACCAAGGAATTAAAATTATTCAAAAAACATTCCACAATCTAGTGATGCCATGGAGAGAACCTCCTACAATGAGTAGGTAACATATTTTATCCAAAATAATTACATGCACCATTATATTTTGGCAGAGGATAATACACATTTATTGTATCTTAATGATTTTATATAGAACAACATTGTATATAGTTGGATAATAAACTATTTCGTGACTTCTAATAACTTATTCATCCTAGTATTGTTTTTATTAGAGAATGTACTCCTTTATAAATAATAATAACTTATGAAGATAGCTTGATTTTTTTATGCAGAATGGATTTCACTTTTGGCTTTCAATATCTTATGCATGCCATATTAATTTTTTGGTAAAGAATGTACTCCTTTATAGATATAGATAACTTATAAAGCTTTACACCATTTGTAATCCAAATGTGGTAATTTTATTAGATTATGATCCCTTTTGGGGTGCCATTATTTTTTATGGTGGAGAGATAGTGATTCCATGTAGTTGTGAATATTGTATTCAATCAAAACACTATATTATATAGGACAAGTAATTTTTTCTATAAAAATGAGTCTCTACATTCATTTAAATATATTATATAATTTTAGAGGCAAAAACATTGATAAATTAAAACATTTGACATGGAAACATTCATGAGAAATACTTTGAGGAATAGCTCCATCTGGTAGACATCAAATTCAATTCCAAAATGGGATGGGATCCCATACATAAGAAACTTATAACCGTACCACCCCCACCCGCTTTGCATAAAACATTCTTGTTTTAGTCTATATAAACATCTTTGTGAAGGAACTCTCATCAATATTTCTTTGAGGATCATCAACATGTAGTACATAATAAATGACAAGCCTCAAACCTTTATACCATTTTTATACACATTAACTTGCATAAATATTATAAAAAATGGGGGTTTCTTGAAGTATTTATTTCATTATTTTCAATGTTCTATCTTAAAATAATATTTGAATGAATGTAAATATATTATTTTAAGACCTTTTCATGGTTTATTAACAATGGTACCCATCCAACCCAAAAGAAGACCCTAACTTTACCTTGAAGGATATACCTATGTTCCCCATTAACCTAAGCCACCCACCTGGGTTCCATTTAACCCTTTCTCACTAAGAACCAAAAAGACAATGAAAACACCCTTGTTCCCAAGTCAAACACTAAAAATAGAAATTTCACCCAAATCACTTCCATGGAAACCCTAAATACATGATTGTATCATTACTCAAACCAAAAATCTCCATTTTTATCATATGTTCCTTTTATAAAAGAAACATACTCATTTTTCCTCCCCTGTTGTTAGAGTCGTAAAAATTTAATCAAGAAGGTATTCCTTATATAATGAGGATTTACACTCAAAAACAACTAATGTAACCATTATTATCTCAAGACACCAATATTGGATCCTCTAAACAAGTTAAAATTTATCTTGAGCACCGGATTCCCCCCCCCCCGTCCAATAAATAAGTTATAGGTAAAAATATTGTTAACCTAGCTTAATATATTAACTTCCATTCACTCTTTCACACTACCCTTATGTCCAACAATATTTTCATTCAACATATTTAATAATGGGAAATATATATCTTGTAAAAGGGTATCTAGCATAGTGTACCCCCAAAAAATGGTTTCTCATGAATAACCCCCACACCAAACCAATACTAAGAACCTATACATAGTAGTCCACTCCATATGACTCTAACCTATTTAGAATTGGTCGTAGATGCATGAACTCCAAATAAATATCATTGGTCATAGAAGAATTACCATATAATTAACCATGATGGTATTTTTCACATGAACTTGAAAGGTAAAACAAACCTTACTAAATGGAACTAAATTAATTAAATTTACAGGGATCCATAGGAATCCACCTTCTTGATATTTATCCTAATTACACAACACTTACCACCTCCATGCATAGAGATAAATTATAAATTACCCATATTCATGGATTTAAATAGTATTATAATCAACTAATGTGGTTACAGATAGATAAAGTCTCATGAATACAGTGTTCTTCCTAATATTTGGTTTTAATCAATGGCTTTCATAACATGGTTAACTAGTACTATAAGTGGGAATGATTTCTTGAATTTATCTTAGATCTTTAAGATTATATCATACTAGAAAATAATCTCCCTAGTGAAATAATCCTCACCCAATTATCCAATAAAAGGTTTCATCATCACCTCCATTGGTGATCGAGAGGCCTCCCACATTTCGATGTGTCAATGGGGCTAGAATGAATCATTCCTTAGAATACACCCTATGAAAAAATTTCAAATAGAACATGTTAAACCTAGTATGAAATTCTTTAAAAATGAATTTGATAGACTAATTATTCAACCTCATTCGTGATGTTTCACTAGTGGGTATCTTTTTTTCACCCTCAGAATCCAAAAAAAATCTCAATGAATATACCAAATGGAGTAAAATTTCATATCTTGGTTGGGGTAACCATGGGAGAACATGGGTTTCTAAAAAACACTAGTTAAAGGCACTCCAAACATACACAGTTGATGCATTGACTTTATCATCTATATAACCCCAATGAACAATGTTTCTAACTCAGCACCTATAATATTGGTTGGAAAATTCCATGGTAATGGAATATTTTAATAATGGAATTATTCCTATGTTGAAGAAAACTAATGTAATCTTGGAGGTTTCTATCACGACCTGTCCTCAAGACCCGTGTCGTGAGTACCCCAAGCCCGCCTCCCATAGGCCAGGGGCTAGCGACTAGCACCAAGGCGTAAAACCTGACAGAAGTGGAAGGCATTGCCTTTATAAAGTAAACAAACACCACAGAGTAATCAAGAAGAAGTAAACACTAAGTAAAACTGGGTACAAAAGTAAGTGCGGAAAAGTAAGTGGTCCAGAATACAAACTCAAACTAAAAGTAAAGTACAACTGGAAAGAATTTACAGCAACTAAAAGTAAAGCAGCAATGTCGAGCCGTCCACTGGTACTCCCACCGGAAGGGTGGGTACAGAGAGCCACCTCAGCTCCTCAGGTCTAGTCATCCGCTCCGTGTACGTCCCGCCCAGTGGTCCACCTCCAGGTACCGACTACTCCACTAGCCTCTACTACCATCAGCGCTGTTCGTCGTCTGTATCCAACACAACGTAGTGTGCGCATAGCCCGTGCAGGGGTGAGTATAAGCTACTCAGTAGGGACCCCGAGACCCCCGAAGGACTCCCAGAATCCATAAAGGATTATCCAAAAAAGAAACATATAATCACAAAATAACATCCGACACTACTTAGGTATATGACCATACATATACCTAAGTCATCAATTCTCATTCGGCTCCAACATCCAAGCCCAAGTACAACCCATTCCACACAGGAAAACACAACCCAATGCACACAGGAAAGCATAATGTAATCCACATAGGATATCAAGTCAATCTTATCGAAGATAAGGATTGAGAGTCAAGACTCACCTCACACATGTATACTTCTTTGTAAGATGATAGAGATGATCAGATGTAGCCACTGATTCATCTAAGTCATCGGACCCACACTTTATTGATAGGAACTAACCCCCACAATGACCCACAAAGGATCGATATGCAACTAACCCCCGCAATGACCCATAAAGGATTGATAGGTAACTAACCCCCACAATGACCCACATAGGATCTGACCCACACAGGATCAGAATGAGCTGGCCCACACACGACCGCTGAGCGATGATCCACAGAGGATCTGAACCACACAGGATCGGTAGCACTGATCCACTGAGGATCGCTGAGTGCTGTAGTCATCGATGTCAAACCCACAGAGGATTCTCGTACTGTCTTCATCGTCATCACATTCACAGCCAGCTCTAGGGTTCTCGCACAAAGCAACCTCGTTAGGGAGGGTCCGCTCCATGAGCCGAGGGTCAGATACATCAACTGACACGAATTCTGGAGTTGATATATCCAAAAGTTCCGTATCGTCAATAGGAACTCAACGTTACAGACAGCGCGTCAATCGGACGTTTGTTCAGTGAGTTATTGTCTTTTTCTTCCTAGGGGCCCAGTTGGTTTTTAAGTTAAAACCAACACGACCATACTCCAACTGCGTCCAAACCTCGAGAGGAGTAAGCCAAAAGGTCCATCTCACTAAGAGGAAAACCATCAAAGTCGATGGCACGTCAATCGGACGTCTGGAGCTGAAGTTATAAGTGTATACGCTCCGAAGACCCGGTTGGTTTCGTGTACGAACCAACCTGGTCGAACCCAAATTTTCTGAAACCTTGAGTGTAATATACCTTACTGACCGCCTCGATCCAAGGATCGCATCGCAGCTGACGGTGCATCGATCGGAGGTCCGCAGCCCAAGTTATGGGCAAAAGACCGAAATGGGTCCGGAAAAAGGGCGTTCGGGCCCGATCCGACCCGGCCCGATACCCCCCTGGGTCGGCCCGAACCTGGTCGAACCGACCCGGGTCCAGGTCTGGCCCAATAGGGCACGGCCTGGCCCCGCCGGTGCGGCCCGGCTTGGCGCGCTCGGCCTGGACGGCGTGGCCTGGTGGCTCGGCCGTAACGTACGAGCGGAAGGTGGGGCACGATGCCCCCCTGTTTGGAAAACTGTGGGCCCCATGTGGGGCGCCGCTCCTTCGGCCGGCCAGGGGTTACGACCCCCGGTTCCTAGTTCGGCCGGCCTAGCAGGCCGGCCGTGCTTCTTCCGCGGGACCCAGCGGTCCCGCCCTCCTGCTCCGGCGCCGGCGGCCGGAAGCCGGCCGCCGCTCCCTGCTCCGCCGCGGCCAAAGGCCGTGGCCTTGGTCCGACCGGTGCGGCGCGCTGGCTCTGAGTCCCTCCGCCACGGACTGCTCCGGCCGCGGTGTCTTCGTGGTTTCCCGGTGCAGCGTGATGGCACCACAATCCGTTGCCGCGGTTCTCTCATTTTCGCACGGTGCGACGGCACCGCGCCATCTCCGTTCCAAACCACAACGAAGGACAACAAAAAATAAGGGAGGGAGGGAGGCCATGTTTGTGCGGTCCGGCCCCCTCCCGTTAATCGATAGCATGCAGATAAAAGTTAATCGATGGATGCCCAAAATTATTCACAACATAAAACCAAACCCCTACCTCAAAGAAAAGGTTGAACGAAGGTTCGTCGCGGAATTGAACGTCACGGAAGAAGGCTTCGCGGAAGAAACATTCGTCGGCGTCGCGTCGTCGATCTTTGAGGACGGCATCTTTCACTGGCTGTGGAGAGGGAATAAGACGATACGATGAACTCCCCATTTCGGTGACGGAGTTCTTCATCGAAGGCTCAGCGTTCTTCGCGTTCTTCATTGAGGAAGGAGAACTTCAAGACTTAGAGAAAATTCTCCCAAAATCCTCTCGTACAACCATAACAACCCTAATAAAATAAGTGTTGCCTTATTTTATTACTTATGCCAAACGTTTGGAAATTCAAAATTGAATCATTCAATTAATTGAATTAAAAGAGAAGTTTAAACCGCCCAATTAAAGAGGCGTTTAATATTTAGTTATACGCAAGAGTTGACTTTCATTTAATGGGGGTGCGGGTGCGTTACCTAATTAATAGGGGTTGAGGAAGTTGAAAGGGTGGGGTTCGTGTGGGCCCCACCCCACAAATATCCTACCTAGTGGAGTAGGATATAGTGGGTACCACTACAACCACTTAGCTTAGGTTAAAATAAAATAAAATTGGTTGCACCATTTTATTTTATTCCTTTACTTAACCCAAAAATTTTAAGTACCACACCCGAGCAAACACAACTCCAGAAAAGGTGTTCCTAAGCAATTACTTGTGCTTCGATTCCATCGGTGATTTCGGAATTCGATTCCGAGCATCGGTTCAAAAGTTAGGAAAACCCACTCGTTCGTTCACTGAACATACCCGAGCTAAACTTCAGAAAATGATTCTGGGCACACCAGGCCTCAGAATCTGGTGCCGTCAGAAACTGCGTTCTTGTAAAATCCCAAATAAAATTAAGAAAAAAAATTCCCCTTGAATTTTTATGGATCTTTACATTACTCCCACCTCAGGGCCTTACGTCCCCGTAAAGATACATCATAAACTAGGGAAACAAATGTGGGTATTGAGCACGCATCTAAGCCTCCCGCTCCCAAGTGCTCTCCGGGAGGTTCATGTGCTTCCATCTGATGCACACTAGAGGAATCAACCATCCACTTAGGACCCACTCCTGTCAATCCTCAATCTCCACTGGGACCTCTGCAAAAGTCTCCCCATCATCAATGTCCAGCTCCCCATGGTCAATGATATGTGTCTAGTCGTGCACGTATCTCCTTAGATGAGATACGTGGAAGATGTCGTGCACCAAGTGCAACTGAGGTGGTAGAGCTAGGTGATAAGCCACCACTCCTATCCTATTGAGGACCTGGAATGGTCTAATTAAGCGTGTAGATAACTTGACACCTCGGCCAAATCTCCATAATCCACGTCGAGGTGAGACCCGCAAGAAGACGTGGTCGCCATAATCGAACTCTAGTGGCCTCCGCCTCCTGTCAGCATAAGACTTCTGCCGACTCTGAGCTATCCTCATCCACTCTTGGATGACCTGGACCTTCTCTATCGTGGCTTGGACCATCTCCGATCCCACATGTGCTAACTCCCTAGGGTCTGTCCAGCACAGCGGTGATCTACAAGGTCGGTCGTACAATGCCTCGTAAGGTGTCATCCCGATGGTGGAGTGGTAGCTGTTGTTGTACGTGAACTCCACCAAGGGTAGGTGATCCTCCCAGCTGTGACCAAAGTCGATGACACATGCACGGAGCATGTCCTCGAGAGTCTGAATGGTCCTCTCCATCTGACCATCTGTCTGAGGGTGAAAGGCGGTGCTCAGACGTAGCTGCATCCCGAATGCCTCCTACAACCCCTTCCAATGCTGGGAAGAAAAGAGATCATGTCAATCGGAGATGATAGATGATGTCACACCATGAAGTCGTACAATATCCTGAACGTAGAGACGTCCCAAGCTCTCCACTGAGCCCTGATCTCTAAGGGGTAAGAAGTGAGTCGACTTGGTGAGTCGGTCGACAATCACCCAAATAGAGTCGTGACCTCTGGAAGTGTGTGGAAGTCTAGTCACAAAGTCCATAGATATCCCATCCCAAATCCACTCTGGGACCTCCAAGTGTTATACCAAGCCTGCTGGTACCTAGTGCTCTGCCTTCACCTGCTGACAGGTGAGGCATCGAGAAACAAAATCTGCCACAACCTTCTTCATGCTCGGCCACCAGTGTTGTCGTCTGAGGTCCTAGTACATCTTTTCCACTCCTGGATGTACCGCTAAAGGGGAAGTGTGGAACTCCCTCAGTACCTCCTCCCGTAAAGCAGTTGGTACCATGGTACGTCCTCTGAAAAGGATGGCATTCTCTCCTCCCATAGAGAATCCATCAGGTGCATGTCCTAAGGATATTTGTGCACGCCGCGTCTCACAATCACCATCCCCACATTGCGCCTCTCTGACCCACTGTAGAAGTAGAGGAGTAATTGTGAGTGACTGAAGAAAGGCTACTCCATCAATATCCACGAAGGATATCATCAAAGAGGTTAGCTGTTATGTCGCCTCCCCAAGTAGTTGAATGTCCGTCCTCCTGCTGAGAGCATCGGCTACTACGTTCCCATTTCCAGAAGTATAGACTATCTCAAAGTCATAGTCCTGGAGGAACTCAAGCCATCGTCGTTGTCTCAGGTTCAGTTCCTTCTGCAAGAAGATCTACCTGATACTCTGGTGGTCAGAATAGACTGTAAAGCGCTTGCCCATCAGATAGTGTCGCCACATCTTCATAGCGAAGACCACTTCTTCTAACTCCAGGTCATGGGTAGCATAGTTCTTCTCATGCTGCCTCAACTGACATGATCCATAGGCGATCACAGCCCGCTCCTGCATTAGGACACATCTGATTCTGGTCCCTAATGCATCACAGTAGACTATGTACCCTACTCCTTCCTCCAGTAGCCTTAATATAGGCGTGCTGGTCAATCTCTGTCTCAGCTCTTGGAAGCTCTGCTGACATTTGTCTTACCATACAAATGTTTTCCCCTTCTTCATCAAAGATGAGTGTGGTGCCGCAACTCTGGAAAAGTATGGCATGAATCTCCGGTAGTACCCAGCTATCCCCAAGAAACTCCGCACCTCCATCACGCTCCTGGGTGGCTCCCAAGCTAGCACTGCCTCGATCTTCACAGGATCCACCGCAACTCCCGCCTCAGTGAAGACGTGTCCCAAGAAGTGGACCTCACGTATCCAGAAATGACACTTTGAGAGCCTATCATAAAGCTGGTGCTCTCAGAGTGTGTCCAGTACAACCCACAAGTGGTAGGTGTGCTCCTCCTCAGTCGTCGAGTATATCAATATGTCGTCGATGAAGACCAATACAAATCGATCGAGGTAAGGCTGAAAGATCCTGTTCATGAGGCCCATGAACACTTCTGGAGCATTGGTCACACTGAAAGGCATAACCAAGAACTCATAGTGGCCATACCGACATCTGGAGGCTGTCTTCTGCACGTCGTCATCCCGAACTCTGAGCTGATGATAGCCTGACCTGAGGTCTATCTTTGACAAACACCGTGCTCCCTTGAGATGATCAAAGAGATTTTCAATCCTCGGTAGCGGATACTTGTTCCTCACGGTCACTTGGTTCAGGCGAAGATAGTCGACACAGAGTCGCAAGCTCTCGTCCGCCTTCTTGGCGAACAATATCGGGGAAACCCAGGGTGAAACACTGGGTCGGATGAATCCCTTGGCCTGCAAGTCCTCCAGCTATACCCGTAGCTCTCGAAGTTCAGCGGGAGCCATCCGATATGCTGGGGTGGATATTGGGGTTGTCTTGGGGTACAGGTCAATATAAAAGTCTACCTCCCAACGAGGAGGTAGTCCTGGAATTAAAATCGGGAAAAACGTCTCCATACTGATCCACCACTGTAGGTAAGCTTGGACTCCGCACGTCAACTATTCCAAGGATGAGGCTAGCCAACTGATGAGTGATGGGCTGCCCTCTCCTCTGTGTGAGTCCATCCTGTGCTGCAAAGGCTCCCTTCTCACCGGTGAAGGTGAACCTGCTCCCATCAGTGCGAACAAATCGCACCTTGCGCCTAATGCAGTCTATCTGAGCATGGACTATAGATAACCAATCCATGCCCAAGATGACGTCATAAGGCCTCGACGCCACTACAAGAAGATCACATCCAAAGCTCTCGACTCCTAGAGTAATCTCACACTACCGGAACCAGTGCATAATCGTTGAGTTTTCTCCCGTAGGAGTCTCTAGCCGTAAGGATTAATCCAACGGATCCGTCGGAATCTCCGAGCTCCGAACAAGGGCAGAAGGTATGAAAGAATGACTCGCTCCTGTTTCTATAAGAACTGCATCAAGGGTGGAATAGACACAGATAGTACCTCGAATCATCTCGGGCGTGTCGTGGTCGTAGGACTCCGCTACCTGGAGTTGTGCCTGTCTCTGCCCGCCAGCTCCCTGTGGTCGGGGTGGAACTCCTGGTGGTGGTGGTGGTAGAGCCTCAAAGTGTCGCCCACCACCTGCTACTCGGCCAGCTCCTCTTCCTCGTCCGCCTGCTCCCTACGGACCGCCACGGTCAACCCTCTGCCTCTGCCTGTTTGGTCCCTCAACTGTCTGCTGCTCCTCGGGACGATGGGTTGGGCAGTCACGAGCCATGTGGCCCTGCCTGCCGCATGTGTAGCACTGTCTACCCCTCGTAAGACTGGCTCTGCGATGTGTGCCCCACACCTCTGAGACAGTGTCCTGATTTCGTCCTCCTGAGGGTCTAGTCCCCCTGGACCCATGTGTCATCCGTCGACAGCCAGCTGCAAAAGACTCTGCTACGTGCCGCCCTGCGGTAGGTCGCGCTGCTGATGTAGGCTCAGCAAGAAAGCTCTCAATGAGAAGGGCTCTCTCCAGTACCCCTGCCTGTGTCGGAATGCTGAGGGAGATCAGCGATGCCCTGATCTCATGCCTCAATCCCTGCTCGAAGGTCTGGGCCCGGAAGAATGGGTCTCGTACCATGTCCGTCGAAAAGCGTGAGAGATCGGTAAATCTCGCCGAGTACTGGGCGACCGAAAAGCTGCCCTGCTGCAGCTGTAGTAGCTCCTAGATGCGCACCGCACAGAGGGTGGCTGGGAAGAACTCCAAGCGTAAGAGGCTCTCAAAGTCCATCTAGAGGAGAGATGCCTCTTCGTATACCTGAAGCATCAAGCTCCACCCTCTGCCTGCTGCCGCGTGTAGGAGACTCACTGCAAGGATCACCATGAGGTATGCTGGTGTCCCTACCAAATAGAAAACTCATATAACTGAATCCAGCCAATCCTTGGCTTCATGAGGATTCGTCTCCCTACGGAACCTGGGCGGTCACTGACGCTGAAACTCGTGCAGTGTACCAAGGCGACATGCACTCTCATCGGCTGGGGCTAGTAGCATCGGTGGCTCGGCGGGTAGTGGTATCGACGGTGCCTCCGTAGTAATAGGGCACTGCACCGAGGCCTTGTCGCTCAGTGGGCTGTCGTCACGTACAAAAACCGGAACCCTAGCTGGCTGCCATTGTGGGGCCATCCTGAAAAGAAACAGGTGTGCCACGGTTAATACAGTTTACCTGGTGAGCTGACACAAATTAGTCACAAAGAAAACTTGAAACACACATGTAATCAATGTTTTCGTGCACTAAGCTGGAAATCCGAAGTCAGGGTCCTGGTGTACGGTGATGTCGGCCGCCACACCAATACTAGACTCCCTGGACTGATAACTACACTCAATACTCTTAACACTATTGATTCACATAGAAAAAGATCAGATTCCTGAGTTCTACGGTAGAACCGAACTCCTCTGATCCCAATTTTTCATGACCCGTCCTCGGGACCCGTGTCGTGACTACCCCAAGCCCACCTCCCATAGGCCAGGGGCTGGAGACTAGAACCAAGGCGTAAAACCTGACAAAAGGGGAAGGCATTGCCTTTATAAAGTAAACAAACACCACATATTAAGCAAGCAAAAGTAAACGATAAGTAAAACTGGGTACAAAAGTAAGTGCGGAAAAGTAAGTGGGCTAGAATACAAACCCAAACTGAAAAAAAGTACAACTGGAAAGAATATACAACAACTGAAAGTAAAGCATCAACGTCGAGCCGTCCACTGGTACTCCCACCTGAAGGGTGGGTACAGATAGCCACCTCAGCTCCTCGGGTCCAGCCATCCGCTCCGTGTATGTCCCACCCAGTGGTCCACCTCCAGGTACCGATGGCTCCACTAGCCTCTACTACGATAAGCACTGTCCTTCGTCTACATCCAACACAACGTATTGCGGGCATAGCCCGTGCAGGGGTGAGTATAAGATACTCAGAAGGGACCCTGAGACCCCTGAAGGTCTCCCAGAATCAATAAAGGATTATCTACAAAAGAAAGATACAATCACAAAGTAATATCCAACACTACTTAGGTATATGCCCATACATATACCTAAGTCATCAATTCTCGTTCGGATCCAATATCCGAGCCCAAGTACAACCCATTCCACACAGGAAAACACAACCCAATCCACACAGTAATGCATAACGTAATCCACACAGGATATCAAGTCAATCTTATCGAAGATACGGATTGAAAGTCAAGACTCAGCTCACACAGGTATACTTCTTCATAAGATGATAGAGATGGTCATATGTATCCATTGATTCATCTAAGTCGTCGGACCCACACAGGATCGATAGGTACTAACCCCCGCAATGACCCACAAAGGATCGATAGATAACTAACCCCCGCAATGACCCACAAAGGATCGATAGTTAACTAACCCCCACAATAACCCACACAGGATCTGACCCACACAGGATCGGAATGTGTTGGCCCACACAGGACTGCTGAGCGCTGAAACACATAGGATCTGACCCACACAGTATCGGTAGCACTGATCCACTGAGGATCATTGAGTTCTGTAGTCATCGTTGTTGAACCCATGGAGGATTCCCATACTGTCTTCATCGTCGTCGCAGTCGTAGACAGCTCTAGGGTTTCCACACACAGCAAGCTCCTTCGGGAGGGTCTGCTCCACGAGCCGAGAGGATATTACATCAACTAACATGAAGTCCATAGTTGATGTATCCAAAAGTTCCACATCGTCAACAGGAACTCAACGTCACAGACGGTGCGTCAATCGGACGTCCGGTCTGTGAGTTATTAGCTTTTTCATCCCAGGGGCCCGGTTGGTTTTTAAGTCAAAACCAACATGACTGTACTCCAACTACATCCAAACCTCAAGTGGAGTAAGCCAAAAATCCTGTCTCACTAAGAGGAAAACCATCAAAGTCGACGACACTTCAATCGGACGTCTGGAGCTCAAGTTATAAGTGTTTCCGCTCCGAGGACCCGGTTGGTTTCGTATACAAACCAACCAGGCCGAACCCAAAGTTCTCCGAAACCTTGAGTGTAATATACTGAAACGACTGTCTCGATCCAAGGATTGCATCGCAGCTGATGGTGCGTCGATCGGAGGTCTGAAACCCAAGTTATGGGCAAAAGACCGAAAGGGGTTCGGAAAAAGGGGGTTTGGGCCCGGTCCGACCCCACCTGATACCCCCTGGGTCGGACCGGCTTGGGCGCGGCTCGGCCCGGCTTGGGCACGGCCTGGCCTGGCGCGCTCGGCCTGGCCAGCGTGGCCAGGCGACTCGGCCGTAATGGCCGAGCGGAAGGGGGGGCGATGCCCCCCTTTTGGAAAACCACGACCCCCATGTGGGGGGCCGCTCCTTCGGTCGGCCGGGGGTTACGACCCCCGGTTCCTCATTCGGCTGACCCGGCTGGCCGGCCATGCTGTTGTCGCGGGACCCCGCGGTCCCGCCCTCCTGCTCCAGTGCAGTCGGCCGGTAGCCGGCCGCCGCTCCCTGCTCTGTCGCGGCCTTGGTCCGACCGGCGCGGCGCGACGGCGCCGCGTCCCTCCTCCACGGCCCGCTCCGGCCGCAGTGTCTTTGTGGTTTCCCGGTGCGGCGCGACGGTGCCGCGCTCCTTTGCCGTGGTTCTCTCGTTTCCACGCGGTGTGACGGCACCGCGCCATCTCCATTCCAAACCACAATGAAGGACAACAAAAAATAAGTGAGGGGGGTCGGCCGTGTTTGTGCGGTCTGACCCCCTCCCGTTAATCAATAGCATGCAAATAAAAGTTAATCAATGAATGCCCAAAATTATTCACGACATAAAACCAAAACTCTCCCTCGAAGAAAAGGTTGAATGAAGTTTCGTCGCGGAATTGAACGTCACAGAAGAAGGCGTCGCGGAAGAACGATTCGTCGGCGTCGCGTCATCGATTTCCGGGGATGGAGTCTCTCACCGGATTTGGAGAGGGAAGAAGATGGTACGACGAACTCCCCTTTGCGGTGACGGAGTTCTTCGTCGAAGGCTCGGCGTTCTTTGAATTCTTCGTCGAGGAAGGAGAACTTCAAGACTTAGATAAAATTCTCCCAAACTCCTCTCGCACAACCAAAACAACACTAATAAAATAAGCATTTCCTTATTTTATTACTTATCCCAAACGTTTTGAAATTAAAAACTGAATCATTCAATTAATTTAATTAAAAGAGAAGTTTAAACCACCCAATTAAAGAGGCGTTTAATATTCAGTTAAACGCAATAGTTGACTTTCATTTAATGGGGGTGCGGGTGAATTACCTAATTAATAGGGGTTGAGGAATTTTAAAGGGTGGGGTTCGTGTGGGCCCCACCCCACAAATATCCTACCTATGGGTCCCACTCTAACCACATAGCTTAGGTTAAAATAAAATAAAATTAGTTTCACCATTTTATTTTATTCCTTTACTTAACCCAAAAATTTTATGTACCACACCCGAGCAAATGCAACTCCAGAAAAGGTATTCCTAAGCAATTACCGGTGCTGCGATTCCATTGGTGGCCTGGGTATTCGATTCTGAGCACCGGTTCAAAAGTTAGGAAAACCCGCTCATTCGTTCACTAAACATGCCTGAGATAAACTTTGGAAAATGATTCTGGGCACACCGGGCCTTGGAATCAGGTGCCGTCAGAAACTGCGTTCTTGTAAAATCCCAAAGAAAATTAAGAAAAAAAAATTCCCTTGAATTTTTATGGGTCCTTACAGTTTCAAAGCCCCACTGTCCATCCTATTGGTGAAGTGTTAGTATGGATCTAGTGGTCCTTATCATAGTATCTAACAAACCTGGGAGCCTATCCTCAAAGTCAAACAATACTTAAATCACTTATATTAGGTAATATAAAGTGAATGTATGCATAATATCAGTGGTCACCAAGGAGATTCAAATGATGGATTATACTAACTATTATCATCCTCATCGTCATTAGACCAAAATACCTTAGTAAGATATGAAGGAAGTTGTCATTTAACTATCTATCTAGATCAAGACACCTAAGATTAGGGCCATCTTGGGGTACCGAACCACTAAATATTGGGATTAGGCTCACACCCCTCATACTACCAACACAACCTATGAATCATGATATTATACTAATAGTATCCTAAGGGAAATATCAAGTCACATTCATAAAGAAGACGTAGAATTCCTTGAGGAAGATCCCAATGGTTAAATACAATGACCCCTAATTATAAATAAAAAGAAGATACTGCTGTGGAGTTTCTTTATATAGTGACATGTCCTGAAGCTATAGTGGTTCTCCCCAGAGAATTCATTATAGAGAAACTCGCTATGAAAACATCCATATAGAATATAAAGGTATTTCTTTTGGTAACCAATCGAAAATAAATAGCCACTAAGGCCCTCCAAATGATCATTCGCAAACAAGAAACTCTATCGTTCCTCCCCATAGTCCTCTTTATAGATATATTCCCTATAGAAATGTTAAGGGTACCTTTGGAGGTCCTCTCTATGATGTAGTATCATTAAAAAATCATATAGGTCCTCCATGTGGTGCAAATAATGGTGGTTGTCCACAAAAAATGAAAATAAATAATCATGGAGTTCCTCCCCATATCAATCAATCAATATTAAACTACTCTAGAGGACCCCCTAAGGGTTTTCACCAAGTATTTCATCACAATAATTAAATAAGAATTCAGAGTGTAGGTACTCCCCAAGATAATAACCAAAAAATCAATAACCATAGAGGTATTAAATGAGGTGATCAAGTAATTGAACAAAGTGTATTCCCACCCCATTATGGAAAATAAAAGGACTATAACCATAGAAGTCATATCCATGTAATCAGATAGGAAGGACCTCCTCATATAGGACATTAATAAATTAGGGTTCATAAAATTCCTTATCAATATTTTCATTACATATGTCCTCCCAGCAATGATCAAATAAAACCTAACCATGGATATCCTTCCCATGTTAATGGACATGAAGGTCCCCCTCATAAGAGTTATTCCCCTCAACATTATGGTCATCCCTTTTTTATAATCATCCCAAAGTTTCAATTCTATTTAGATACATTTGAGAAACTAAAACCATTTATACTAGGCAATCCACTATCAACTGGAAGTGTCCCAACTAAATCAATCTATTATTTAAGGCAGTGATCCTCATTGGTACCACTTACACATCACACAATCCAAGGTATGGTTGATGAAATTGAGAATTATATAACTTTTTCAAACAACTTGATGGGTAGGTGACCTTTTGGGTTGGATAAAGTTGATCAATCATCAACCAAATATGATTTATACTATACTATTAGGTGGAAATAATATGGAAAAGATAAGATATCAGTCATTTTATAAACCATTTCTACCTATATGTATAAAATTATAGAGACTATGGACATAAAATTTATACCTAATAATAAATGAATCCAATGAGTGAAATTCAATCAATTTAAATAAATAATTTTTCACTATGAATAGTATATCAACCAACTCAAGGCACTATGAGAGAATTATCATTTTGTTGATTTAGTTTCTCTTCATGTATCTCAGAAAACCAAGTTAGTAAAAAACATGATCACTTTTAAAGGGATTCTGTGAAGAAGATCCACATAATCACCATATATGATTCCCCTAGGTATGTATCACAATTTAGATTGAATTTAGGTCATTGAATTTAACCTCACCCAATTGGAGATTGGGACATCCCAATAATGCAGTCTAAAATGTAATTTCCTCAATTCATTACCTAGATCTAAGAGTTAGGAATGATAGTTGGTTGGTCCAGTGAATCCCTTTTTATTTGAGGGAAAATAATAGGTTCACTAAATATGAGTGAGTGATTGATATTATCCTACAATAAGAAAAGAGAAAAGTGAAGTAGTAAAAAAAGATGGGATGAGTTACCTTAATGAAATTGGAAAACTCTTGATAACAAATATATTCTATTAAAATTAAAAATTGAATAAACCAAAATTATATTGTTCCAAGATATGAGCCCAGGTCTAATAGGGATTAAGAAAGAGTTACAACAGTACAGGGGAAACCCCATCCCGTTGTTCTGGGGGGATTTTTTACCCCCATAAAAATCTTTCGAGTCATCAATTATGAACCATGATATATATATATATATATATATATATATATATATATATTTGAAACAACATGGAACTATCTCTATACCATAATTTCAGGTAAATTGTTACCCCCACCTAGAAAATCAGTGTTCTCTAAGCTGGAGGTAGCCCCATATGAAGTTCCCCCATCATCTCATCCATTGGTAATTTAGGACTCACCCACTTTGTTGGGATTTAATTCAATAAATGTTATAGAAGATCAACTTATAATCACTATCCATTGATAGACAAAACCTCATCTTAAATAGATCTCAAAAAAGAGATATCAAATCCCTAAAGGTGTAATATTCCAAAGACATTTTCCAACAAGTCAAGAGATAAGTGGGACTGTTATTTTACCATTTATTGGTATTCTAGAAATAAAGAGTCCTTATATTACTCTTATATAGATGAGGATCTATTTAATTTCAAGATATTTTAATTAGTAAAGTATATCTATACCAAACCCATAGATATTACATATTATGATACTGATGAAAAGTGGCATAGAAAATATGAGACGTCTATTCAGAAAAAACTCTACACTGAAGAATGAGAATAAGGTATACATACCTAGCATAAAAGGTAGAAAGTTGATTTTAGAGTGCCACCAAAAATTACAATATCTTTTTCTTAGTGATCTTGTGTTAATTAAAAAGGGAAAGATATAGATTATGGTTGCTCGTTGGTGTGAGAAATATTTTCTGGTTATGTGATAGAATTTTTAAAACCAGGTTTCTAAAAGAACACTATGAAACTAGATGGAATCAACTCAATAGACACCTAGAAATTACATAAATAATTTATTTATAGTAACTAAATTCTGAAATATAGATTTAACATGGTTTCATACACATTCACTTGGGGACTATATAAATTCCAAGTGGACTGAAAAAAGAAGAAATCTAGATGTGTCATTTGTTTTTGGATGAAGTAGTTATGTCAGATGGTGGAAACTAATTCAGGGTCATGAAGAATGATACGTAATATTAAAATAACCTTTTATGGGAGTATAACAATAGTTTCAAAGGTTATGAAATATTAATTTGAGTAAGAAATATAAGATTATTCTATAATAAAAGAATAATCCAGATGCAAGCATGAAGTGTGAAAGTTAGAGGATGTGTTATGGAATCTTTTATGTATTGTGGGAAAAGTGATAAAAATATATATAAAAATATATTCATATGATGGATTAGTTGAGGGGTGGTTCTCATATGTTTGACTTTATTTAGTTGAATGATATACTTAAATATCAAAAAGGCATGAAACCAACAGGACCAGATGGTGGTAATGGAGTTTGTATATAAAAGGTTAGGATGGGGTCACTTATTCATTTTTCTATAAAGAGAATATATAATCTAAAAATAAAGTATGTGATACTAGAGGCTCATGAATCAAAAATGATAGGTAGATAATCGAGTGATTTTTATTACAATTGGGGGAATTACCAATACAAGCACTTGGGATTATAAAGGGTCATATAAGCATTACTAGAGTTCTTCTTTTTTTCTGAGTAGAGTGATTAGTAGATATTCCCCATGTAACTTGGTGTCTAGGTAGAGTCCTAAAAGCTAGATCCCTTATAACTCACATATTCTCTTCCAAATTTATAATGTTAAAATGATCCCCTATGGAGTTTAACTAACATTCAACCATATAATTTCTATGTCCGTATTTGTTTGTTTGTTTTTAGATTTTGTATTTTGTATTTTTCGCTATCTTCGGTGATAGATCACGTATAGATACTAGATAACCAAAAATAGTGGGGCATACCAATGTGGTTATTATGTTGTGATGTCTTTAAAGATTAACTTATTAATTTGTGGCTGTGTAATGGATTTTAAAACTTAAAAATGGTTTTATTTAATATTTCAATATTAGTAATGTAAACTTCTGAATAATGTGTTCTTGAGCCAGTGAGGGGTTTGTATGACATTGGTTAAATTTAATTTTTTATCAAATAAAACAATACATTTCCTACCCACCATGGAAAGGTGTTTAGGTTATTTCTACTGAGGTATTAAGATAAAATAAGGAAATTGAAACTGATTAAGGTTGATCTACATAAAGAAAAGATACTCACTGTGTGTGATCCCCATGATAAAGTAGTCGAGCCTTCTCCAGCTAATGCTCTTTAATAAGAAAATTATGGAAGACCAGTGAGATAAGAATAGATCTATGAATTAAACTATAGATAAAATCAAACAATTTAAGTGATAGAAATGCCAATTCATTACCAAGAGTTCCTTCTATTAAAGAAACAATAACCACTAGTTCAAGAAATTCATAATAGGAAAACACATGCCAATATATCACCACACGTATAGATGATACAATAGTATAAACCTCAGATAAATATTAATTCTCAAGAATTATTATAATCATCAGTATCATATGAGTTTATTGAATCTATTTCTACTCATATAGTAGTTATGGATGTCTGGTGTGTGTTGGTGTAGAAAAAGATGAAACCAAACCATGACCGATTGGATTTGACTCCTCCTTTTCATAACTTTGGAAATCTAAATTTATCATCATTTAATGCAAAGGAAGATCTAAAACACTAAGTTAAACGATTTTCAAACTTGTATTGTATAGTGTTGGGAACATCATATAAGTAATAATCATAGAAGCATAGATATTTCATAAAAACATTAGAGGGACTTACATTTGTCAGGTATAACAATCTAGGAATCAAATACAGTAACAGTTGGTAAGATATAGGAATTTAGTTCCTCTATAAATTTATCTCATCAATGAATAAGATAGACTTTTGTAACCTCTAAAAAATAATGAAACATTAAAATAAGAGATTTGTAAACTTTATTTTCTTATATAAGGGTTTAACCTCTTAAATGGACATGTTTTTCATGTATGAAAAGGTGTGAGAAATTTATATAGATAAAATCTAGAAAAAATTGAACAAAAAAATCATTACCTAAAATAATCCTCATGTTTTTTAAGAGTTTTATATAGTAGAAAAATAGTTTGAAGATTCCATTTAGTTCACTAAATACAAATCTTATCCAACATCACCAAAATAAACAAAGAATTCATGAAAATTTGAAAATGTTATTATCTCTCTAAAACTAGCATCGGTTCTATATTCATACCACATATCTTGAAAATATAATGTAGTATCTCTTCCATGGAAATAGAAACAACACCCTCGTCATCACATAAATAAGGATAATATTCATTGAATCTATGAAAATAGCAATAAAAATCAACTTATTTTTAAATGAATAGGTGATAGCGTATTACATTACTACTTTGGAGAAGAAGTTGAAACATTTAAATATAATAAAACGGAATGGTCCAGGGTTAAATAATAATTATAATTAATTCCCCTATCATATAATATTTTTAAATAAAATTAAATATTTCTTTTTATACAAATAATTTCCCAAGAGGATCTTTGATAAAGGGAGTGTAACCCTAGATTTCCCCATAGCATATGTGACACACATTGCAGTTTCTCAACCAAAAGAGAAAAGATAATATTCTGAAATTCCATATAGAAACATATAAACTTTTAATGATTTGGTGTATCAAAATTTAGTGAAATTTCTACTAATAGTTATTAATTGAGGACTGAATCAACTAATTGAAGGCCCAATTATTTATGGAACACATTAGGCTATATATTATTCCACAAAACTTTCTAAAAATTAGTGAAATCACTATCTATGAAGTAAATTGTATGAAGAGTAACCCAAAAGGGTACCTAATCTAGTTCAAACCCTCCTGGATTTTTTACCCGCATTATTGGGTGGATGGGAACCTCCCCCACCCCCCAAATTTAATTTCCTTTCGATGATGAATCCTAGTTTGGACAAGTCAACATAATACATCTGATAGACCCACTGATCACATGGTTTTCACAATTTGTGGTCAAACAAAAAAAAATTATTAAACCTAATGTATAATAGTGACTGAGTGTGGTCATATCATAAAGAGTATATCATGGTAGTTTCACTTATCCTAACACTTTTGTATTTTTTTTGGTTTCTCTAACTTTCGAAAGAAATATAGAGATGAAATTTTTGAATTTTTATTTAATGAAATTAAAACAAAATTTATTAGTAAACACAATAGGTATAGGGTGAAAGGGGGTAGGATCCTTTTTTGATTACACTGGTTCTTAATTATCCACCATTGTTCTCATCTAACAATTGAATCAATATCATTCATCACTTCATCTTCTCTATCTAATTTTGGGATCTAAATACAAAAATAAAAAATATATCCTTGTATATCCAGTTTCAAATAATAGATATTTCAGAGGAAATTAACGCACTCAATTAATGTATCCACTATCACCAAACCCATATCTATCATTTTTCATTCATCCCTCAGTCCACACATCTCCACTAATATACTATGCATACTAAGAGAGATAAAGAAAATAGATTTTATAAATTGGAGAATACAGCAACTCATTGGAAGGATCCTAAGATTATCATTTGTTTTTATCAATACATATCACTACTTCACAAATATGATAATAATAAATAATATAATTGAGAATTTAAAACAACTATGTATTCATGCATGGGTACCTAGCCCTTGGTTTAGTTCCGCATAATTATGGAGTTACAAAGATCAATAAAATGACAAAGAATTTGAGAAAAACATGATTAAATTAGGGATAAAATAATCACAACATGATTGAAAATAACCAAATTAATAATAACATTAAAAATAAAGAATAAATTTATATAGGATTCATATGTTATTGACTGTAAAGAGATGAAAGGTTAAAAAGTAGGAGAGAAGGTAAATATTTATAGTCCTGGGAAAACTTATTATTTATTATCAAAAAAATATAGGTTGACCAGTGAGATGTTCCATCCAGATATGGTTCTTCTGTGTCTATAATTGAGGGACATAATTGATATCACTTATATCTTCCAACTGTAAAATTATTGTTCTATATTCATTTTCTAAATTCTGTTGAGAATAATCTGAGTGGAAGTACATGGAAAAAAGAGAGTTGGGATTGAGTCTATGATATTATTAATATAACTCCACTTGGTATATGTCTAGACAGTATTAGGAATATGAAATTGGTCTTCCAATTTTTAGCTTGTTCCAGTGAGGGGTTTCAAAATGGTGTATGTGGTATTACTAGTTTGTATGGTGGATTTGGTTCATGAAAGTATCTTTTCTTGAGAACTTCTTCAAGTAATTAGTGTGTATCATTATTCATAACCATGTATATTTCATTGGGATTGAGCATTATCAAACCACTATCTTCATCAATCATGACACATAAACAATTAATAGATCAAGTAATAAAAAATACTTGATTGATTCTTTAATTCATGCTCGAGCCTCAGAATCAACATGACTATTGGTTCTTCATCGTATATCTCTTTTATATTCATCCTCATGTGATATAAGGTGTTCAATATTCTACTAGTATCATTTATATGTCATACCTTCTTTATGTGGAATCATCAAGATTCGGTCGGTTTGGGTATTTTCCAGGGCTCTTTGACTTCTCAGTATCATTGTCATCAAATTCATCCAAGTTCGATTGAGATCAAGAAGGGAGGATCTCCTTCTCACTTTAATTTTATTTTTATCTAAGTATGGAATATCACAGGTTCATCTCGATTCAATTTTCATCAATTCATCAAACCCCTTCCTTTCTCTGGATTCAATTAGTTAATGCTCAGTATCCTATGAATTACAACACTTAAAACTAATTTTCCTACCATGCTCAGCTTCAGTTGATTCATCTAGTGTCAGAACTGATTTTCATAGGCTCACATTTGGGTATCTTTCTTTATAGTTGAATAGGTAACATCACGACCAAAATTCAATCGAAGCAGATTGGATTTTTGGTCAAATCCCCATGGTACTAGGGAGATGGTATGAGGTTTTTAGGTTGATTTCATGGAAATAGAGGGAACATGGGAGAAAAAAAAATATTCCTCATAATATCATCTTTGATTAACAATACAAGATCATGGTGGCAGTTACGGTAGTATACCCATGAAATTAGTTCATGGAATCTTGATCTCGCGATAGTAACCATGGTGGAAGACTAAAATTTTTTATCTCAAGTTCATAGTTAGAACGCTGACATGGTTGAACAATTTTCCATATGAAAGACATATAATTTTTTAGTGTATTCATTTTTCACAATTAAGCATGGAAATAATAAAACAATTAAAATTAAAAAATTGAATGATTTTTCACAATTTAAATTCAAGATTAATTTCAAATTCATTTTAAAATTAAAATCAACCAATTAAAATCATATTTTCTAAAACTTGATTAATATTCAGTGTATCATTATAAAAACACATTCAAAAAATATAGATTGACATTTCATAATTTTAAAAAAAATCATAGTTCCAAATTGTTATAAAATTAAATAATTCAACTCATTTTATGGATTTCATTTCACTCAAAATGTGAATAAAATAATTGGAACTCGTAATTTAATCCATTTAGGCATATTACTACTATATTCAATCAAAAGTCATAACTTCAAAATTTAAATTCAATGTATGGATTCAGTTTAATTAAAAGAGTGAATAAAACAGTAAAATCATCATTTGATCCACTTATCAATAAAATTATAAATTTATAAAATTATTAAAATGGTTGATATTCCTAGTATTTTGATTAATTGAGGGGTACCTTTCAATGAAAAAGTGATTATTTGTTTTGAACATTTGGCCTCGCATCACTCACCCACGCATGAAATATTTCACTTTTGGGAAATACAATGAATTCTATTTATTCTAAAGGAAAAACAAGGTGAGGATCCTACCTAATTTCAAACACATAATATATAATTTAATAAAAACATATATTAATTAATTTTAAAAACCTATCATACATTCTCTATAAATAAAGACATTAATTCCTTTAAATTTAAAAAAACTTCAATCCTAAGAGTGGAAAAAAATTTATTCAAGTAGAATTAGAGTTTTAAAAAGAATTACTTCCATTCATCCCATTCACCTAATGTTCTTAAACAAGAGTTCTGTTTTCCACATCATTGAAAAACTAAAATGAATTTTTATAAGTAAATTTCTCCCTTCTTTATCTAGATTTAATATTACCCTCACCTAAATGAATTCATTTTTTTACTATTACACACTCATTCTTTTTTCCTAGCCATGTATGTGAAAATTAAAATTCAATGGAACTTATTGAATATGTATTGAGGGTTTTTCTAACACACCCAGTGACGGTGTCTTTGAAATTCACCATGGGATCCCAATTGAAAATTTTACTCCAATTTCAAAGGACATATATCAATTTCATTTTATTTATCTCCATGAGGTGTTCTTCTTCACAAAGTCCAAGATACCTCAGATTAAGATCTAATATTAGTGAACTCATTATAAAATTATGATTCTAAAAAAAAAATTTACTTGCTCTCCTTTTCTCGGATATAAGACAAAATTTCCATCAAATTAGAGAAAAAATCACTCAATATTTATTTAACACTCATTGTTTTATAACCAAGGAATGATTCCTTTCTAGAATGGTATTTAAACTAGGTATGGTGTCATTGAAGTTCATTTACATTTTGGAATGAAAAATCATTATAAAAATGTCTAAATACAATATTTACATGGGAAACATCTTTTTATCATTTATATGATTTTTTTATTTTGGAAAATAGAATAACGATAATATACTAAAATCCTTAAATAAATCCATATTTTTTTATTCAAAAAATTTCCTAGAATGAAATTTAATCTATATAAGTTTGAATCTCCTCCCCCACAATTATCAATGAAACTACCCTCTATGATTTTTATCATGAAATTTATCATTGAATAGAGGATTATTAATTAGTGGGGTCAAAAATAAAATGATAAGGATAAGACCCACCTGGTGTTTCCTTCATTTATCCAACAGGATCGAGTTATGATCTACCTAAGGTACTTTGTATATAACCTAGAGCTAGGTTATTGTATTGTTTTTGACATTGGGGTATCATATATAAAACTATGTTAAACATTATAAATTTAATTTGAAACAACAAAATAGAGGAAAAAAAGTATAGAGGAAATATTTTTGTGTTATTCCCTCTCAAGAGGGGATGTATTTAGACTATCCTTGGCAAGATAGCCTCTGAATTATCCATAATAAACCAGAGGATCGGGTTTATGTAATGAAAACCACAAAAATATTTTTCTTCAATTGTTTTTCAGCTTAATTTTTAATTATAGTCTCCCTTAAAAAGTTTTATCTGTTTCTAATCCCTTATAAGTGTCGTTTATTTCATAAATTGGAGGTGGTGGGTTGATGTATGGGGTCTCCTTGTTTCTTTCCTCAACTTTCATAGACTCTTATTTTATTGGCCTCTCCATTGATTCTACTTAAAAATATTCATCAAAGTGGAGTTAGTAGATAATAAAATTTGAATGAAATTAAAAAATCCTTGTTCAATTCAATATTATCCATTTTATATGTAACATCGTTAACTTTAGTTTCCTCATGAGTGGCCTCTTGGAATTATTATTCTGCCATATCTCCCACCATATTATATTAATATTGTTTTTAATGGAGTATTTCATTCACCACAGGTCTCAAGGATTTATCATCATCATCTGGGGCATGTGAAAATTTTATTGAATTACTGGTGTTGTAAGAAGAAAAATCTGAATTCAATTCAAAAACAAACTTAAATTTGATAAAGGAAAGGAGATGTCCCCCAAATATTTTGGCTTTATATTATACTTATTCATGAAAGTGAACTATCTATAGAGATTAAACAGTAATTTAGGTGCAAATAAGCGGACCTTGTAACTTCACTTCATCATTTAACACACTTGGGAACTCTAATGATGATGCAATGGTTACTATATAGATTATATAATCATTATTTTTTTCTTAAAAGGATTTATCAATGTACATGTATATATATTTTCCAACATCCTCATAAATCTCATCAAGTGTTCACAATGGTTCTTACATTCTATCTTCAAAGTGGAGTTTATTTGTTCTTCCTTTGTCTTTATCTTCCCGATCCTAAAAAAATTATAATGTTTCTACTACAACATAAAGGGTGTGAAAATACATTTGAGTTTTAGTAAAATCAAAGAGTGAAATTTTTATACTAAATGAGTCACCTTCAATGATTTCATATTTTAATTATTATTCATGGTGCATAAATACTAGTTTGGTGATTTAAGAAGTGAATAGGACTACTACTTCCTTCTCTTCAATCTTTTCAACTTCCATATCCACCTTGGTTTTCATGCTAATAAGTAATATAAATTCAGGGTTATCTTCTTTAATCACCATAGTCTCTTGAGGTTGTTATTTTTTTTTATCACTCTATAATTTTTTGGAGGGGTGGGGATAACATAGTCATGATTTCATTTAATTCTATCAGTTATTTTTTTATATAATAATTTTTCCA
This sequence comes from Viscum album, assembly GCA_963277665.1. NCBI lineage: Eukaryota > Viridiplantae > Streptophyta > Magnoliopsida > Santalales > Viscaceae > Viscum > Viscum album. The sequence continues at coordinate 1,552,773,026 of OY728121.1, read as the reverse complement.
ATAATCAAAATAATGTTGACATATGTTTGTAATTATCTAATTTATCTCTCTATAGGTCTTGAATATTCTCCTCCTTTGGCATACGTGTTATATATGGGAAGAAATATTGGATAGAAAATAAATGATAAATGTGTTGGGTCTTTAACACTACTTGGATTCTATTAACATCTTTAATCTAGGCCTAAAATTGATAATTCATTATAGAATTTTCACAATGTGATGTAACTCCCATATTTGAGAAAATAAAGAATGAAGAAAAAAAATAATAACATAAAAAGTAAAATAGGAAACACACTAATTATAGTGGTGTTTACTATTGTAAATAATTGACCATCACTACCGAGTAAAGGTACCGAGTTGATTATGTGGTTTTAACGGTTCATGGTCCAAAAATTGTTATGCCTAGTGTAGACTATTAGCTGGCCAGGTTTGTCTCTCAGGGAGTAGGGCATAAGATTTTCACTTATACTAAAACTTATGTATTTTTTATTTTTATAAATTTATAAAACACCACAGTGATGGTTTTATGGAATTTAAATTTAATTAGTGTTAAACAAATAAAGTAGAAAATATATTTTTTGGTGAAGGGGTTGGATCTAGTTTTGATTACTAAGGTTCTTCATTATCTACCAGTATTCTCATCAGAAAATCAAATCAATATCATTCATCAATAACACTTCTCTATTTAATTTTTGGTTCTGAATAAAAACAAAAGCAATATATGATTATATATACAATTCTGTCTCCTCTATAATGAACAAAAATGAACTCACCAATTTGAGGTATCTATTTTCTCCACACAGAGATCTATCATATGTTGTTCATCCCTCAGACCACATAGTTCCACCGGTATACTATGTAGACCAAGAGATGGAGAAAGGATTGATTTTATGAATTATATAATATTTTAACTCATAAAAAATACCAGATAATTATCCCATATCTTGTTCTATCCATTTCACCATTGGATCAAGGATGTGAATAAGAAATTACATAATTGGTAATTCTTAGTGATTATGTAATATCTCTTAGGGACGTGACTCTAAGGTTAATTCTCCAAAAGGGTGGAATTATATATATCACTAAAATGACATAGAGGAAAAGAAAACCATAGATTCTTAGGGGAGATAATAATCAAAAAATGATTGAACAAAACAGAATTAGTATTACCATTCACAATATTGAAAAAAATTATATAGGATTCCTATAATATTGATACAAAGAATCCAAATATTTTAAAAGTGGGATAGAATTGATATATTTATAGGATTTGGAAGATATCAACTTAATTATACTAAAAATACTTGTTGATCCATGAGTTATTCCTTCTCTGGTTGGTTTTCATGTGTCCAAAATCATGGGATGTGATTGATATTACTCTAATCTTCTAATAAAAAAATCTCTTCTTATAATCATGGTCAGAATGCCATCGATAAAATTACAAGTAGATGTTTATGAAAAATATAATCAAGATTAGTCTTGGACTATTCTAAATTTTACTACACTATAAATGTGTGTATAATAGAGTGGGAATATGAATTTGGTTTTCCAATTTGATCATGGTACTTAGATCGGTGTTAAGATTGTGTGTGCAGTTATGTTGGTTAATATACGGTCTTTGGTTCATGGTAAAATTTTGTCTTGGTAATTTACTTGAACAGTTAGTATAATATATTTTTTTGAATATTGGAAAATGAATTAGGTTTTAGTGTCATCCAATCACCACTTCATCAACCATGGCACTTTCACAATGAACATATCCAATAATAAAAAACCTTATTGATTCCTCCATTCTTTATCGAGCTTTGGATTCAATAGACATCTCAATTCTTCATGGTTGACCTCACCATGTACATCCTCATGTGATCTTAGAGGTTCATGATTATTATAGTGGAACATATTGGTCATATATTCTTCTATGAGGTTTTTTCTAGCTTCAGTGGGTTTGGGTATTTAATCATGGAGCTCAGTCTCTCTCAATATTGGTGACATTGACTTCTTCCTGGTTTGATCAAGCTCAAGAAATATGAATCTCCTTTTTCGAATAAATTTAATCTCTATTTTATTATGATGGATCTTAGATTTATATTGATCCATTTTTCTTTAACACATTAAACCCATTCTCATATTTGGCTTCAATTTGTTCATGCATGGCCTACTATGAATTTCTAAACTCAGAAAGGATTTTCCAACAAAGCGCAGCTTTGGTCGATTCAAATAAACAAAAAACCATTTTTCAGAGGTTCACCTTTGTAAGTATTTCTTCATTTTTGATGTGGGTATCATATTTCAGAAGCTCCAAGGAAGTATACAGGTTTCCTGGTCAAAGTCCCATAGTATTAGGGGCAATATCAAGATAGTTATTGGGATTTTCATGGTAGAAGAGGGAACATGATATAAAAAAATTACTTTTCATGGAAGCATACCCACTTAAGTAGGTCATGAAAGCTAAATATTATAAAAGAAAAAATTGTGAATGATTGAATTTTTTTATCTCATAGTCATAGTTTTCACATTGGCACAATCAACCATTTTTTCCTATAGAAAACATAACAATTTTTAGTGGAGACATTTTTCACAATTAAGCATAGAAGTAATAAAAAAATTCAAAATAGATTTAATTTTCATAATTTGAATACATTCTAAATTTAAAATTCATTTTATAATTTAAATCAAAGTATTTAAATCATATTTTCTAAAAAAAGTTAATTTTCAACATATCATTTCAAAAAATCATTCAAAATTTCAAGATTATTGTTCATAATTTAAAAAAATAGAGTTTTAAATGAAAATATTATTAAATTATTAAACTAATGTTATAGATTTCTTTTCATTCAGAAAGTGAATAAAATAATTGAAACTCATAATTTAATCCATTTAAGAATATCAGATCCTGGTATTTGAATTAATTGAGGGGTAATTTTCAATGAAAAACACACAAAATTTTGAAAATTTGGTATCACGTCACCCATATATTGAAAAGGAATATTCTTATAAAAAGATCATCACATAAATTCTCATTGGGAAGTTAATTGAGGTTGAAAATTTTATAACTAAGGTATTAACTAGATTCTAGGTTTCATACCATAAAAAATTATACACGTGGTAGAAACCAAGAGGCATGAAATTTAGAGAGATTGATATGAGCATTAATCTAATCCAGAATATTAAAAATATCTCATTTATCCTATAATATTAGTGGATAAATTAGATAAATTACAATCATATAGTCAACATCAAAGTGTAGGAAATATTGTTTAACTTAACACATAAAAAATCCCCCAAATTATTATATAATAATGATATCCTCATTGTCATAAACCCCTCCTTCTAAAAATTGTGAAATGAGGGGAGAGAGATAATGGCCCTAGAGTCCTGCCTCTAACAGGCCCCAGGTTAGAGAATCACATAGAAGGTATAAAATATTATGAAATTAGAGGAATTAACCTATATAATGATTTAATATTGGGAGATCAGATGAATAATCCACTAGAAACTCTATGAAATAATATAAAATAAACAAAAACTATCCCACATTGTATGTATAAATAAAACTAATAGAGATAAAAATATCTAAAAGTAAAATACCTAAAAGTAAAAATAAATAAGTGACACTATAGTTATCCAATGTTCTAAACTTGTAATGTACAAAACGGTCTCTATAGTCCTCCTAGAAACATGAAAATCCATTTATATATGTATGATGAAAATACAAGTATACTCAGTAGGAAAACAAAAGTCTCTCATGTACATCTAAAAGGGGAATACAAGTGGACCTGTGAGTAAGTAGAAAATCCAAACAGTACCTATATAGTTATACTAACCAAACCCAACCATGCCATGTCACAATCAACAAATAATGCAATCCATGTATAGTAACATAATAATAATCATATCGATAAAGGGTGACCCTTACCACTTTCCCACTGATTTGTTTCTCTCACACCCTAACGTCATATTTCCCGGTGCTTGAATATCTTCTAAATAACATATGTCAACACCCCACAACTTTTTAATATCATATATCACTCGAAAAAAACTAGTCAACTATCCCACAGCATGGTCACATCACATCTCACCCGAAAACAACTCACCCATCACCTAGTACTCTAACAAGCCTCTGAACATCACAACCTGTGCATATATACTTGCATGTTAGAGAGATCATGGAAGATCGAGTATCCATCCATCCATCTTATTCACTAGGATGTCGTGATAAAACACCCCCATGTGAATATATAGGTATTGGAACATAGTTCCTGGCATGGTTGGGTTGTATATAGAAATCACAAGGAATATAAAAGTATCTATGGGTTAAAAAAAATAACCAACACATAACATCCCTACTTTAACATACACCTCTAAATTAATAAATCTGCACAAACAACAAGCCACATAACAACCCCAACCATCTCCATTATCTGAATCATTCATTTCATCATTAACCATCGTCCACATTTAACCACACATACCATTATTTATTTCCCCATTAATTATTTCTTTCTCACTAACCAAACCAAACATTATTCCTTTCAAAAATTATTAAACAAATAATTATTCTACCACTACTTGGGTATCTAGAACAACACAACTATATATCAAAAGTATCCCATCATCCCCACTATACCATCACCTCTCCACCCTACAAGCACAGCCAAACAAACCACCACCTATCGGACCCATAAGTACATCCAAACAACTCTAACCTCACCTCCCCAAAAGCATGTCCAAACAACAAGCACCTCACTACCCCAAAATCATGGCAAAACAACCACCACCTCATACCCCCCCCCCCCCACACCAAAAGCATGTCCAAACAACCACCACCTCACTTCACCCAAAAGCATGGCTAAAAACCACCACCTCACCACCATGAAAGTACAGCCACATCTCACCCATCAATCCCATATCACAATACAATCACACATTTTCACCCCACAAGCATGACCACACATCAAATACTATTTAATTGATTTAGAAAATGGGATTTCCTATCATTTAATTATATTTTTTTGGATTCATCACACAATCCATAATCCTAGGGAAACCATTTCGTTATCCAAATATAAGTGGTTAGAAAATCTCAATTTTAGGGTGATATCACAAAAATCACAAAAAAACCCAATAGTCATAAAAAAAATTAACCAAGGAAAACAATCCCCCAGGGGCCACAATTTTTGTTGGAGCATCAAGCCCATACAATCCATCCTTTCAAAATAACATCGAATCTATAAAAACATGCAAATCAGTCAACTTTTCCCATACAATTTTAATTAAAAACATATTTATCTTTAATTAATACATCAAAAATATCCCCCATATATAAATAAGAGTAAACTCCTCCCACATGATACAAAAAAAATAGAAATAAGGGATTTCCTACCTCAGATAAGCTTTACGAACTAGCAACACAACACAAGGAAAAGAATAAATTCTTTCAAACATCAATTATACCACAAGAAAATTTGGATCAACCTACACTGAACTCAAGGATAATAAAAATATTTCCTAAATCACACCCCAAACAAAAACTGTTTCACCCAAGTGGATCCTCATAGGAATAATGAAAGAAATAAACTGAAAGGGGGTAAAGGGCTTACCACTGACCGCCTACAGTCATACACCAAAACCAATAGATTAAAGGGGGATAAAAAGGTCCATAAGATCTCCTAGGACACCTAGGGATCTTAATTGAATTATAGGGGAATAATCCATGGTTGAGTGAAGATAGTCAGCCAATAAAGGGACTTAAAAACCTATATCTCACCATTTTCACATCATGTAAGCTTTCCACAAGTGTAATTTGTGATTTTTCAAAACATCTAACTTTCACATAAAATAAATTAACCTAGGATTTATTTAATACATGTCATGAATTCTACTTACATGACATGAAATCCATCTCATATGATCCCCCAATAAATTCATAGAAGACATGATTTCATTGTAAAAACAAGTTGTGAATCATCTTTACACATCATATGAAAAATAAGAGACATGAACTTCTTGAGGCAGCTCTACTACCGCTCAAGACTCCACCATAAACACCTAGATCCTACCACGAACACCTCCAACAACCAAAAAGGAAATGTAATGGGCTAGGAAGGAATGGTCCACTACATTAGATACCACTAAAATGATTCTTTCCCTCAAGAATCAATAATCAAAACCACAAATAAAGGTGTATTATCAACCAACACATGATATTCCTCTCAAATGTCTCATCTTACCTCAAACTCTACTACAAACCAATCACACCATGCCAAAAAGACAATAAAACATCTCTCATAACATCATCACCACACATCCATGTCACCATAACCATTCAGAATCCACACATCCCATAAAAACAACTATTGTAAAAAATAATTTTCTATTACTTAAACATATGTATCCTAGAATTTAATGCTTCATTTTAGGATACTATTCACTTTGGGTGACACCAAATCTATTGCATGAATTTTATCACATCATAGTTAAATCATCTCGAATATGAATTAGGTCCTCGGATTTCCCATATGTTAGAAAATTATCACACATATTACATCACAAAATAGTGAAAATAGCTCATCAGATAAAAAAAGGTCTTAGACTTCACATCACTGAGAAAAAAAAAAGCAAAGAAAATTTCAAAATAACTCTGAGTTCTTGGAACGCATTTGTCTTTCACATTCATAAGTATTATCCTATTGGATGTTATGCCTCCATAACACACAAACTAGTGAAATGTTTCATCCATGTAGAAAATTCTCATGGTGATCCTAGATCTCGAGTGGCCTCTCCATGAACATCTCATCATGATCGATATCTAGCTCTCCACATTTAATGATATAGGAGTCATCATAACGATACCGAAGAAGCTGAGAGATGTGGAAGACGTCATGGATCCTCTCTAGTTGTGGGGTAAATTTAGTGACCCAACCCTAGTAATCCTGAAGCCAATTTATACTACCATTACATTGGCATGGTTATAAGGAATCAAATCCTGAATAAATAAATAGTTTTGTAGTCTTGGTAGACTAGATACATAAATGAGTCTGAAATTATAACATAATAAACTAATTACAACATAGTTTTTTTGATAATAGAATAACTTTATTCCATCTATGATATCCTTTAAAATATTTTATAGTGAACTTCATGAAATCCTAGGGAAAAAACCAAAATAAGAGTGTGATCAAATGCTCAATAAGATTTAAGTATAGCGAAAGCAATAATGAATAAATGATAATAGTTAATATAGAAAAGTAACAATTGAAGACACATTCCATATAATCTATAAACTGAGAAGGAAATGATTAAACAATATGGAAAGGTAAATAACTAAAAAACATGAAATTTAAACAACTATATAAGGAATAATCAATTTGGAAAGGAAAATAAGTAAAACACATGAAATTTAATCAATGAAATGATAATGAAATGCATCGATGGATATTGTCAAAGAAAATATCTCATTAATAATAATACATATTTATTGAATGACGTAATTTCTTAATTATAAAATGTCTTGTTTCCCAGTAACATGATACCTTTACCAACAATAAATTCCACAAGATGGTTTAGCATAATATTGTCAACACTTTTTATAAGAAAAATTAAATATGTGGCTAAAAACCCATATATTCATCCTGAAAAAAATAGGAAGATTTTTTAACCAACTAATTTCATCTCATGAGATAGCTGATACATCTACTGGATTAATTTAAATGGTCCTAAATGCATATATTGTGAAACCAAATCATTCCTCATATGTCAAATAATCAATTTAATTCAAAATAATGTGACATATCAAATATCCATATTAATTAAAGGATGTGGATTTTTCAATATTTACCAAGAAAAAAATAACTATAAAAGTAAAAAATATATATATAAATGGGTTGCAGTGTAGGAAATTAACATATTCATGATAAATAATATCAATAATTAGAAAAATTCAATGTAAAAAAATCATAGGAATTTGAATATTACAATGGGAAAACAGAAATGAATCAAGGAAGTGAATATTAATACTATCCTTGGTCAAATAAATAAAAAATAATATAGAGTAAGAATAAAGTTGGTATCAAGAAAACATATCCTGTGTTGAGTATAAATAAAGTGTTTTTTCATTGATGAAATAAAATAATAACATTAAATAATTCTTGAAAAAAATATCCTTTTATTTTGAAAACACATTTTCAAAAACATTTTCTTTGAAAAAAACATTTATGAACATAAAACTTTTTTAAAAGGTCAAAATTCCTTTGATAAATAATTTTTAAAAGGTTAAATACATTTTTGGAAACATTATTGTTAAATAATGTTTTTACAAGAAAATAGGTTCTCTAACTAAAGAGATAAATAAAGTAAGTGTTTATTCAAAACATTTTATAAAAAATTTTGAGTACAAAATAGAGATAAAATGGTATTATTACTTTAAAATGGAATGAATAACCATATTATATTAAAATAAAATGATTTATTAATCAATTATCTAATAATTTTCTCTAATGTAAATTCATGTGTAAATAATCTCGAGCAAAATGAGATTATGAAGTAAACCATTGAAAACACAATAATGTTGAGGTAAGAATAAATCAAGGAATATATTATGTGTGTCCACTATAAATACACATAGAACAATTTTAAATACCATAATATATAGTTAAACATTATTACATAAAAAATCTTGGATTATTAATATAATAAGAAATTAATAAAACCTAATGAAAAAGAATCGGGTTATGATATTTTTTATCACTTGGTAAATTTTAATTCACCCCACAGAAGAAATAAATAAACTTTAAACTGAAAATAACATTAACATAAAATAATTCATGGTATAACATATCATAATTTTTAGTAGATACACCACACAAAATAATTAATTTGTAAATATGAAATTTATCTCACAAATGTAAAAATTGAGATGAAAATCACTTACCTTGCATTTCCTTTTGGGTGAATATAATTTATCCTCATGTATAATGGTTTTAATCATTTCAATAACTTATAAAATAAACATAATAATGTTTATAATATCATATATTAACTTTTTATAATATCTCATTACCCATTTGTCAAAAATATTTTATTATTTTTACTATTTTAGTTATTAATTTCTAGGTTGTTGGGTATTTTTTTAAATGTTATTTTTTCCCTATTAAATATATCTTGATTTCATCATCAAAAAAAATTAAAACATGATTTATATGTTTTATATATTCAAAATATTATTATTTATAGTAATATATAATATTTGGAGATGGGAAATCAAATGCACCATTCAGGGAGACGATATGGCGTACGTACGCATAAACACTAATTCCATTTCATTATCGTATTTTCAAAGAATTAAAAATGAATTATATATAAGCATATTATAATAATAGGGTCATATTTATGTCGTATATTTCAAATTATTTTATTAAAACCATCCTTAATATATTCCATGTATTGCTTGAATGAGTCACGTCACTTTGAGGAGGTGGTAGTCCACATATCCAAAAACGATGTTATCGTACTTACACATAATGGAAAGACCTAAGGTATGTGTTATATATAAAGTAAATAATTATTAATAAAAAATAAATATCACATATATAATATATAAAAAAGGGTTTCCATCACAATTCTCAGCCATGAGAGTTGGTAAAGGAAAAAAAGAACGAAATCATTTTGTGAGGCAGTAGTTCGTCACACACTCAAACAGTTAATCTGTTACCCATTTTTTGGATGTGTGTGTATGTGTAGGTAGAAACCTTATAATAACAAAATATCACTAAATTTAATAACATGACATTATTATTTAATCATTATATAAAAATAATTGAAGGTTTGTAGAACTAAATGAAACAAAAGTGATCATTGAAGAAGGTTGCCTTGTTTTCCAGCAACTCCTTTTGGTTTATACGAAAAGACTTCCTTGTTAGATTTATCCCCAATGGGGGGATTATAGTACTGGTGGAGGTATGTTGGGATATTATATTTATGATTTTAGTATAGGAATATTTATTTATATGTGTGAATAAGTGGGAGCGGTGAATTCTTTTTTATAGTGGAGCAGGAGTGGAATTCTTGTAAATTTTTTAAAACGGAATTCCACAAAAAAATTTCCCATGTAAATTGAATCCAATAATTTTAAAAATTATATATAATTAAGTATAGGGTTTAAATACGAACATAAAATGTCTTTTGGACAATTTTATTGGCCATTTTGGTCCTTAGGTTTAAGGTTTTGTCCTTTATTAAGTTAATTTTATTCTTAATCACTATAATTAATTTTAATCAATTTCACTAATTTATTAGTAAAAAACTAAGCAGTAATTATTACACATTATAAATTAATATGATTCCAAATATTTAACTAATTTTCCCAAATTTCAATAAAATAAGTGGAATAAATTAATTTAAAATTAATCTCACATATGGGACGACAAAGCGGTTTTTAAACTGAAATGTTCAAAACCTTGAAACATTTTTATATAAAATTTGAGAGTGAAATTGATTAAAATGACCTAAATGTGATAAATATATGTATAATTGATCTAATTAAACTTAAAAACAATAAAAATATATAATTTAACCTTATAAAAAATAGATGAAAACGTATTTTGGAATTAAAATTCATTATTAATCACTATTCATCAAAAAATGAAACCTCACAAAAAAATACAAAAAATTAACCAAATGAAATTATTTATGTTCATATTTCCAAAATAAAGTTTACATTAACATATAAAATTTATAATAGTATTATAAATTGGAAAAAAATATGTTTGTAATTAAAAGGTGGTAAAATTGCCTTTTTAGAGAGATACAATATTCTTAAGCATAAAATTGGATTTATTCTTATCTTATTCTTATCAAACCAATTGGATTAATATAAAAAATATTTAATTGGATGTTTAATATATATATTTCTTTAATATTTTTAACGAAAAATAATTAATTTAATTTATTAGTATAAAATGAATTTTTAATCATAAAAACATTTCCTCTATATTCAATTGGTTCTTATGTTAATTTCTAAAAAATTGATTACTAATGAATTCATTTAATATTTTTATAAAAAAATATATTTTAATAAGTTATTTAATCCTATTAATAATCTATAATTTAACTGCTTGGTTATATCTTATTATATTAAACAATAATATTTTTATAATATATTCTAGCTCACTTAAACTCAGTCTTACGTGTAATGCAAGGTATCAAGGAAAGTCTCGGTTGTATATGATGCAATATAACCTTGTATTTCATGCATTGAAAGATTAATAATATATTAAATTTATTTAAAATAATAAATATACCATAGTTTATTGGTATTTCATCTTATTTTCTATGATTGGATTCATGTTTCATACATGATATCAAATAAATGTTACTATATTATAATTTTGGGGGTGTTATATTATACCCACCTTAAATAAATTGTGTCCTTGTAATATAAAATCGATCTCAAAAGTTTAGGGTTTTATGTTTGAAAAATTACCTAGTCCAAATCCCATATCCTGATAAGAGTTAATAAAATATCCTCTTAATAAGATAGAATGAAAATAATAAAGCACACATAGAATAACATATAACTGGGTCTCTAAGTAAGAGAAAATTAGTGTCAATTGAAAATATGGACTTGGTGGAAAAGCATAAATATTTATAGGGAGTTATTTTGGTCATCAAAAATAAACTAGGGAATGATTAACAGAAATTTTAGGCTCTCAGAGCCATTAATATATGATGATTAAAACACCAGAAATTCCACAAAAATTAAGATATTAGGAAAAAAATTGTTCAAATATACTTATCCAAATATTAAGGAGTTATTTTATTAACCACGAATATAAGGAAATATATTTACTTGATATGTTTCAATTTCATAGGAAGAAATTTATCTTTTGATTTTTCTTTGATCAAATTATAATTCATCCCTTACTCCATGATATGGATATCCTAAAATGAACATTTTATTTATTTATGAAGAACTAAAATTTACATTTTTTGGATTGTCAGATATATAAAATAAGTCCTTACATTTTCCTCAAACTATTTTCCAAAACTAATATGATTAATATATTAATCTTTAAACCTCAAAACCGATACTACTGTTTCATAATTAATACTTATTCATCAAATTGGTTAACTAAAAAAAATTAAAGATTAACCAAGACATCATGTAATACATTGGTAGGAATTAAACCCTTATCATCTTTAAGTCATGGGTTCAAGCCCAGGAACCTTTTCAGATTTGTTGGCTTGTCACCTGGCACACAGGTTTTCATCTTCCCAAATTATAATAATATAATTTCCAAAATAAATATGATGGGAATACATTAAATTTAATTATTTAATAATATTTTTTCTATTTTTTTTAGTAGAACATATTATTTCAAATCCTAATAATCAAATTTTAATATTATTAAAATTTAATTAATGATAATAATAACATTAAAAGTAATAGATACATTTAAACTCTTGTCTTTAAATTGTCAATTCCTTTTTACTCAAATAACTCTTCCAATAAAACATGTCCAAAACAAATGAGTTGTATTGCCATGAATTTCTTCCAAATTATCCATAATCACATAAAACCTAAAGAGATGTTTAAGACTTATGACTTATGGTCAACTATAATATCATAATCCTATTATGGTATCCATCACTCTTAAGTTAATTAAAACATATGTGCTTCTAAAATTTTATATAATCCTTACATGTTTCATGATTATTATAACCAAAATACTATTGGTATATATATTTCTATAATTTAATTCAAGAATCCAATTATATACTTCAACAATTTTATTTCAACATAAGGAATTCCTTGTTCTAAGTTTTATCCTAGGTCTTTTGCTATCAATATATATTCAAATCCTTCATAATGGTTTCTAAATAAAATGTGAATAATCCTAAGCATATTCCCCAAGAGTCTCAAACCAGGTGTGCAGTAAGGTCCATTTTCGCGTACCTTGTTACCCTAGTTTAGGCCCAAAACATATTTTATAGAGTTGTTAAAACTAGGTATATTTTTTCCAGAACCATATCCAATTACAGTATCCAGAAAAGGATATATCTCTAGGAATACCCACATAATATCTACCTTATCAAAATTATAGGATGTTATTCTATATTTATCTTGAAATTTTACCTTAGTAATATGTTCTCTAATCTATGTTTTCCCAAATATAATTCCAAATATTATATCTAAACTTCCTATGATACTAACTCTAGTGATCAAATACCATTAAGATAAGAGATGGTGTCTACTAGAACTATATTGGCATTATTATAAGGAATAAAATCTTGAATGATCAAAGAGTTTAGTAGTCTTGGTAAACTAGATGCATACATGAACCTTACATTACAACTGAATACTATAATTACAACATATTTTTTTATAAAATAGGATAAATTTATTCCATATATGAAATACATTCATATCATTATTAGTACACTTCAAGTGGTCCTATGAAAAGAAACAAAATATGGGTGATCTAATATGATCTGTATGGTCCAAGCATAGTATAAGTAAAAAATTAATCAATTATAATAGTCAATATGGAAAGATAATAATTGAAGACACCTTTCATGTAATCAATAAATTTAGAATTAATGGTGTAAAAAATATATAAATTCAAATAATTTAAAACAAATTCAATTTAAATAACTTGATATGGAATAGTCTATATGGAAAGGAAAATAACTAAAACAAATGTCATTTAATAGGATAATTAAATGCATCCATAGATAATGTCAAATAAAATATATCATGGATAATAATTATTCAATAATTAATGAAGTAAATTATTAATTATCAGACTTCATTTTTCCTAGTAACAAGATACCATTTCCAACAAGACCTTTCATGAGAAGGTTTAGCATACTATTGTCAAGACCCTTCATATAACTGTTTATATAAAAGGGAATAAACTTATATATTCTTCTTGGAAATAAACTCAAATGTATTTTTTCCAACTAATTTCATCTCATGATACTACTGATTCATTTAGGGACTAACTTTAAATAGTCCCCAACCCATTTCTTGTATGTGTAAAGCATTACTCACACATCATATAATCGATTTAATTTGAAATAATTTTCCTTATCAAATATCTATATTGATTAATGGATATAGATTTATCGATATTTACCTCATAAATAAAAGAAATTTAAAATTAAATACCATATTTAAAAAATTTATATAGTATAGGTAATGAACATATCCATGATAAATGATATGGCTAATTTGGGTAAATTCAATGTTTAATGACCATTAAAAATTAAATATTCCAAGGGGACTACAAAAATGAATCAAGGAAGTGAATGTCAATACTATCCTTGATCAAATAAATAAATAAATGTACAAGATAATAATAAGGATGGTATCAATACAGTATATCACAGGTGGATTAAAAAAAAGGGTTGTTTTTGTTGATTAAAATAAAAGAATGACTTTAAAACATTCTTGAGGAAATAACATTTTGTTTTGTCTTTTTTTTTGAATAATCTTTTCTTTGAAAATAACTTTTCATAAAATAAAGAAAATGCAAAGGGATAAAATTTCTTTGATAAATAATTTTTAAAATGTTAAAAATATTTTTGAAACATTTTTATAAAATTGGGTTTTTAGAAGAAAAAATATTCTCTGAATAAAGAGAGGAATGAAGTCAGGATTTCTTAAAAGCATTTTTCATAACATTTAGATTACCAAATAGTAGATAAAAGGTACTATTAATTTAAAAAGTCCATGAATAACCATAGGAGAATAAAATAAAAGTATTAATTAATAAATTATCAAATAATTACCACAAATGTGAATTCAAGAGTAAACAATCTTGGACAAAATGAGATTGTGAAGTAAGATCTTGAAAAGACAATAACATTGATGTAAGAATAAATAAGTGAATAGATTATGTGTGTCAATTTAAAATCCATAAAAAACAATTCGAAACAAAAAAAAATTATATTAAAAATTTATTACACACATAATCTTGTATTACTAACGATAAGAAAGAAATAATATAAACAAATGAAAAGGAATCTGGTTATGAAATTCTTTACCACTTTGTAACTTCTAATTAAAATCCACATAGAAGAAATAATTCAAATTGAAAATAAAATTATAATTAATATAAAATTATAAATAATATAATATATCAAAATTGGTAGTTTATACACCACAAAAAAATAAGTAAATGTGGAATATGACATTTATCTCACTGATGTAAAAATGTGTGATGAAAATCCCTAGCCTTGTGTTTCCTTTTGGGTGAACATCATTTATCATAAAGTTTAATGGTTTTAAGATTTTAAATAAATTATAATAAAATCATAAAAATTTATAAAATAAAATATTGAATTATTATAATAAATTATTACCCATTTGTTAATAATATTTCATTATTTTCACTATTTTTTGGTGTTAATTGCCTAGTTTTCGAGAATGTTTTGACTTGTTATTTTTGTTCCTGTTATATAGATAATTATTTAATCATTCTAAGAATTTAAAACATTATTTAAATGTTACATATATTAATTATATGTGTATTTATAGTAATCCATAAAATTTGGAAATATGAAATGAAATTAACAATTCATGGAGACAGTCGGTCATACGAATTCATGAACGCTACTTCCATTTCTTTGGTCATATTTTAAAAGAATGAAAAGTAAATGAAATATATGTATATTATAATTATGTTATCATATTTATTTTTTATATTTAACATAAATTTATTAAAATTTTCATTAATACAAACCATGTATAATGTTAATGAATCATATTGCTTTGAGGAGGCGGTAGATCACACGTCTATAAATGATGTTATCATATTTACAAATAATAAAAATTATTAACATATGTGTCAAAAAAAATATTTAAGTAATAAGACAACATAAATATAACATATATAATATATAAATAAGGTTTAAATCATAATTCTCAACCATGAGAGGTGGTAAATGAAAAAACAAATGACATCATTTCGTGAGGCGGTAGTTCGAAAAACACACAAACAATAAGTTCATTACCCATTTTATGGAAGTATGCGTAGATATTGGTTGAAACCTTAACATAAAAACATAAAATTATATTTAATATAATAATATAATTAAGTTGTAAATATATAAAAATAATTGAATGGGTGGATAGGTAAATAAATCAAAAGTGATCATTGAAGAAGGTTACCATGTTTTCGGCTAACTCCTTTTTGTTAATACCAAAATACTTCCTTGGTTGGATTTATTCCAAAAGTGAGGCTTTTAGGATGAGCATAGGGATTTTGGGATAATATTTGGGAATTTTTTTGTCAAGTAAAATGGATTTAGATATTCTAATAATTTTCACGGGTGATTTCATTTTATAGTGGAGGAGAATAGAATTCTTGTAAATTTTTTAAAGGGTGATTCTAGAGACATTTTCCCATGTATAGCAGATCCAATAATGGTTTAAATTATAACCCATGGATTATAGGGTATACATATGGACATAAAATTTACTTTTAAAAATATTCTATTTTTCTTGGGCATTAAGTTTATGGTTTTGACCATTATTAAGAAAAATTTTCTCTTAATCGTTGTAATTAATTTTAATCACTTTCACAAATATTTTAGTAAAAACAAAGATGAAATTATTATAAATTATAAATTATACTAACTGAAAATATGAAATCCATTTTTCCAAATTAAAATCACATAATTGTTATAAATTAATTTAAAATTAATCCTCCATATTGGACAACAAGGCTGGTTTTTAAAGTAAAACATTGCAAAGGTTTGAACATTTTTCATATAAAAATTCAAATTAAATAGATTAAAATGACCAAAATTGGATTAATTTAAGTATAATTTATCTAATTAAACATTTAAAATAATAAAAAATATAATTTAACCTTATAATTAAATTATATGAAAAGGCGGTTTTTAATTGAAATTCATTATTTTTCATTATTCATCAAAAAATAAAACCTCACAGAAAAATACCAAAAATTCAACCTAAGATAATTTTTTGTTAATATTTAAAAAATTAATTTTCTTTAAAAATAATATTTATAAAATTTACAAAAACAATATTTCAAATAGGTTCTTCATTAAAATATGGTAAAATTTCCTTTTTCAAAAAATGTAATTTTTAACGATAAAACTAGATTTATTCTCCTCCTGTGCATATAAATCTATTTAATAAATATAAAAAATGTTTCATTAGATAATATAAATATATATCATTAATATCATCCACCAAAATTAATTAATTAAATTTCTTATCATAAAACACCTTTCTAAGAATAAAAACATTTTCTTTATATTCAATTGATTCTTATATTCATTTCTAAAAAATTAATTACCAATGAATTCATTTTATATTTTTTAAAACAATTTATTTTCATAATTTATTTAATCCTTTTCATAACCTCTAATTTAATGTCAATGTTATGTCATATTATATAAAATAATAATATTTTTATAATATATTGTTTCTTGGTAAAACTCAGTCTTACTGGAAATGCAAGCTATCGAACAAAGTATTGGTTATGTGCGATGCAAGATAACTCAGTATTTAATGATTTGAAAGCTTTATAATATATTAAATTTATTTAAAATATTAAATATATAAAAAATTCTCTATATTATATCATCCTTTAAACATTTTGGGTTGCATTTCATACACGCTATCGAATAAAAGTAACTCTTTATGAATTTTCTTGGTGTTACATTCTTCCCACCTTAAATAAATTGTATCCTTATGATTTGAACGTGATCTTGGAAATATAGTGTTTTATAATTGAAAAATCCATGGTTGAAATCCCACATCATGATATGAGTTAATAAAATATCCTCTTAATAAGATAAAATGATAAATATAAAGGTCATATGGAATACCATGTTACTAGGTCTCTAAGTAAGAGAACAGCAGTGGAAGTGAAAACATGGACATAGAGGAAAATAATAAATATTTATAGGGAGTGATTGATGTCATAAATCACAAAATATTAAATGATTTTTGGATATATATATATATATAGATGAATATGTATATTAGATGTAACAATACAATAGGGGGTGAATTTTAGGTTTAAAAACTTTTTGTTTAAACACTTAGTAAATTAGTTTAAATGATATTAAACTAATACAATTCACAACAAATACAATTAACCACAATTGACTTGAGGTATGATACAATATAATACTATAAGAATATTAAAACAATTTTATTCAAATGAATAGAATAATCAGAGTAATACAATAGTGAAAGATTCTACCATAAAGCTTATAGAATCTATCGATACAATATGTAACAGTATGATTGAAATTGAAACAATTACAAGTGAAAATTAAATGAAGAAAGAAAACAATACAATTTAGTTTCTAATACAAACAGTAGGGGAAATGTAAAATTATTACAATTATTTTACCCCAAAAAGAAGGGTATCCTTTCACCTAGGATAAGAGGTCTATCTTACCACCACCTTGGTAATCCCTTGATATGATGATCGGTACGTCTGTCTCACTATCCACGAAAGCCATAAATTTTGTAGGTAATAGACACCTCTATCTTTCAAACACTTGAAATCCCTCGATACGAAGATCGGTAGCACCGTCTGCCTATCCTCAGTATCCCTCGATCGTTATCACCTGATTGGTCACACAAAGCAAAACAAAGAACTTATTGAAATACAAAAACTAAGAACGAGCCGTTCACGTTTTGTAATTTTAGGATTTCGCATGAAGTAAGATAAAAGTCACAGTTTCTCTCTCTAGAACTTAATAGAAGCAAAGAATGATCAAAGTCTCTCAGTTATTATTCTCAGCATCAAATGACCTCCTTCTTGTAAGCCTTAGGTTCCAACAGTTACATATCCTCTAATGGTCATATTTCTCCAGAAAACACGGAAGGACTTGGACACCTGGCATTATAATGGTCATATTGAAACAGAAAACATGACATCATTTTGATTAGTTTATAACTAAATCCATGACATCATTTTGGTTAAAACAAAAGATATATGAAAATCATAATCATGAGTACGATTGATACAAAACATGTGTTTTGATAAAGGATAAAAACAAGCATGTAACAAAAGTAAAATATGAGTACTATTAGTATTACATAGTGTAATGTATTGATATCATACAAAGTGAGGATGATGCAAAAAAGTCAGTATGATTGATAGGGTCAATACGATTGACATAGTCAGCATGATTGACCGGGTCAGTACAATTGACCAAGTCAGTACGATTTAGTCAGTATGATAAATATAGTCATTATGATAAACATAGTCAGTACGATAAACATAGTCAGTACGATAAACATAGTCAATATTATAAACATGGTCATTATGATAAACATGGTCTATATGATAAATAGTCATTACGATAAACATGGTCCGTACGATAAACATGGTCAGAATAGATTTGTGATTTCCAAAACAAGACATAAAAGTCAAAAGAGAAATTTCGACTCAACAATCTCCCTGATTTTGGAAAGCACAAAACATTAAGAAAAAAATAAATACTTATCTCCCCTGATTTATTGAAAACATTTCTAAATATGAAATTGAATACAAATAACTCCCCCTTAGGTATTTACTTTCCTAAGGATTGTATTCATAAATTTTCTTTGATTTATAAGTATTCGATAAAAACACTCTTCCCCTTGTAAAACATTCTCCCCCTTATAAATCATTCTCCCCCTTTGTGATTTACCAAAAGAATGTGGTAATCTCTAGTTTCCTAAAAAATTTATAGAAAAGAAATTCAAGGCAATGTAAAAGAGAACATGAACCTCATTGAGATAACAAAAGTCTATAGAATTCTAAAAGTGAATAAAGATACAACAAAACATTCATTTGTTTTCTCTTTCATTTTCTTTCTTGATCAGCTCATGAGGAAAAAATTTCATATTTTTGATTTATTTCTTGTCTTCAGAGAAAGAATTACCCTGTGATTTGAGAATCTCTTGTTGATCAGAAAAATGTTATTCCTGATTCTTGATAGTCTCTTCTTGGACTCTGATTACTTCTTCAAGAGTATCTATTCTGTCTTGAAGATTCTTACTGTCTTTAAATAACGCATAATTTTTCTTTTTCAACAGAACTATTTCATCTTTGAAAGATGAAACCTTCGAAAACTCTAACTGGAAAGCATTCATTCTCTCTTTTAGTTCTTTTATTGAAGGGATGTCAGCTCGATGAGTTTTTGACATTTGATTCATCCTTTAAATAGTTTCTTGGTCAAGCTTATTGAAAGTAATATCAAGATCATTTGAAATCTTCCTTAAGTATTCAATTGATATTTCAGGGTCATTCACTGAGATTTATGTTTTGTATGACCACTTATTCATTCTATTTCAAGCCTTCTTATGAGCATCCGAACTTTCTGATAGTACTTTTAAATTAGCTTCAATTGACAATACTCTCTTTATAATTTCTCTTACAGAACCAAACTTATTCCTTTGATTTTCAATGATGAAATCAATTTTTCCTTCAATTCTAGGAAAATAAGGAATAATATTCTCAATTCTACTCAAAACATGAACAATGTAATCATTTTTCTTGAGAGAAATTGTGCGTTCTGAATCAGTACCCCCATTGTATGAATACAGTTCATTTGATCGGCTTGAGTATTCAACTGGTTGTTATCCTTTTTCTTTTTCTTTTTCCTTTCTTTCATATTCCGCTTTTTCACTAATGACAATTACTTTTTCGTTCTGAGAAGATTGAGCACCTTGCTTCACTTAAGAAGGAAATTTATCTGAAAGAGTTTCAAGAGATTCTGCTGGTGCTTGATCGGCATGAGGAACCTGTTGAATGCCTTCACTTTTCTTTTGAAAAGATTCTTCTCTACTCTTTTTTGAACTCTGAAGAAAATACAAAATAAATTCTTCTTCCTCTTCTTCAACTTCCTATATTTCTTTCAAAATTTGTTTCCCTTTCTATTTTTCTAGAAGACTCTGTATGATTGGTTCTTTATGAACTTCTTCCATTAGTTGAGCACTAGCCACCTCAATCATTTTCATGATTTTAGAAACATCAAAATCTTGAGATTTCCTTTTCAAAATAGTTTTCTTTTTCTTCTCAGCCTGAAGAGTATCCTCTACCCTTATCCTCTCAGCTAAGGCTTCAGGTGGATCAAGACCAAACTAAGGATTGCTTTCTTTTCTTTGTTCTCTGTCATTCCTCCACATGGATACAACCTCCTTTCTATATTTCATTTTCTTCTTTGGCTTAGTACTGGTTTGTGGATCTTACTTTTTAGGAGCAAAAACAGTTCTATTATCATTGATTGGCGTAGGTTCCGATTGATTTGGTGCTGATTCAGCTTCCATATCATTAATAAAAAGCTTTGAATTTTCATTGAAACATATATTCAACTTCTTCAACGTATTATCACTTATCCAAGATGGCTTTAGTTTTCTTAACTACCCTTTCAGAGGAATATTAAAAAACTTCAAACTCTCAATAATGAACTTTGTAAGAATATAGGGGTACATAATCAAATGAGACTTGATCACTCCTGACTTGACATTCTTGATTGTTTCAAAAATTTACCCAATGAGATTTACCTTTCTCATGTTTACAAGATAATCTAGCATAAAGATATCAGAAACTTTAAGAGTTTCTATATCCCCTTTCCTTGGGATAAGAAAACCTTGCATTCAAAGCCCCACGAACCAGTTATCTGGAGATAAATGAGCTAATTTTCCCTTCTCTTCATTTATAAGAAATAAAAAATTTTCATCACTTTCTCTATTAAATGTACTAACTTCCTATGGTAGTTTATGAGATAGACAAAAAGATTCACCTTCTATTGAGACATTGAGAAAGTGAGCTTCTTGTTTCACCGACATTGAGATTTCTCTATCATACACAGAAAAGTAGATCATCATATTTTTATCAGAAGACACTATTTTATAGAATTAACTAACTTCTTCAACAATAATTGGATATTGAGATACAATTTTTTCAACACAAATATGTTCCTAGCATTGAAACAAAATAATCCTTCTTATTGTTGAATCATACGTGTCAAATAAATCCCAAGAAACTAACCTTTATCTGAAGAAGTCTTTCCTTGAAAATGTTTTTGAAGACATTTCAGTAGGAGTGTTGGCAATTGACTGAGACATAAATATGAGGCAAAGGAAAGATCGTACGGAGTCTTAAAACAAAGGGGCACAGCTTCACCAAGAAATCTAAAAAATCAGTGTGGTTTTGGGGAGGGGGGATCAATTTATAGGCAAAAAATAATGATCGTTGATCTTCTACGGTTAAGATTATAGGAATAAAATCAATAGTGGGGATTTAAAGGAGTTTTTTTTAAACGAGAAACAATAAAAATAAGAAACAAAATAAAAATAAAGAATGTACCTGTCGGATATTCTAAGAAAATTGTTGGTTTAATAGTATTAAAATAGTATAATACAACAGTAAAAAGAAAATACATGCGTTTGAGGAAAAAGAATACAATCAGTTGTGATACCAATGAAAAACAAAGTCATTACCATAGGTTGTGAAGCTGATGGAAAAAAAGTCTTTACCATTGGTTGTCAATCCGATGGAAAACAAAGTCATTGCCATAGGTTTTCAAGCTAATTGAAAACAAAGTAATTACCATAGGTTGTCAAGATGATTAAAAACAAATTCATTACCATAGGTTGTCAAGCCGATGAAAAACAAAGTCATTACCATAGGTTGTCAAGACAATGGAAAAGAAAGTCATTACCATAGGTTTTCAAGACTATGGAAAAGAAATTCATCACCATAGGTTGTCAGGACGATGGAAAACAAAGTTGTTACCATAGGTTGATGTGCTGATGGAAAACAAAGTTGTTACCATAGGTTGACATTCCGATGGAAAACAAATTTGTTACCATAAGATGATGTGCTGATGGAAAACAAAGTTGTTACCATAGGTTGACATGCCGATGGGAAACAAAGTTGTTTCCATAGGTTGATGTGCCTATGGAAAACAAAGTTCTCACCATAGGTTGACGTGCTGATGGGAAAAAAATTTGTTACCATAGGTTGAATTGACGATGGAAAACAAACAATATAAAAATCAGGCATTCAGGATGACAAACAAATGGTTAAAACAATAACCAGATAGTCCAGAAAACAAATAGAAAAATAAAATAGCAAACCAAAAGAATAAATAGAAAAATAATTCCATAAGAAAAGGTTAATTAATTCATAAAAAAAATTTCTACTTATTTTAAGAAGAGATAAACGTAAGGAGAAGTGTAAAACATGAAGTAGATATGAATTATTTTTTAAATATAATCATTCCTAGAATCTTTTTTATAAACTCAAATCTATCAGAAGGTAATGGTTTTGTAAAAATGTCAACATGTTGTTCTTGCATTCTGATGAATTGTAAAATAATATCTCATTTTAGTGTGTGATCCCTAAGAAAGTGATTCCTAATATCTATGTGTTTTTCACGAAAGTGGTGTGCTGGGTTTTTACTAATAGCTATGGAACTATTATTATCACATAGAATTTGAGTTTTGGAAAAACTCAATCCATAGTCAGTGAGCGTGTGTTGCATCCACAACACTTGAGAACAACAACTTACAGCTACTACATATTCAGTTTCAGCAGTGGAAAGTGATACTGAGTGTTGTTTCTTACATGACCAAGAAACCAAGGAATCTCCTAAGAAATGACATGTTCTATATGTACTCATTCTATCCAATCTATAACCACCAAAGTCAGAATCTGAAAAACTTTTTAAAACTAAATCATTTCCAGAAGAATAAAAAACACATAAATCCATAGTTCCTTTTAAATACCGAAAGATTCTTTTCACATATTTTAAATGAGACTCTTTTGGATTTTATTGGTATCTTTCACATAAGCATACAGAAAACCATAAGTCTGGTCGACTAGCTGTAAAGTATAACAAACTTCTTATCATACCTCAAAAATTTGTTTGATCTACTAGTTTTTCAGTTTTATCAAGATCAAGTGTATTTGAGGAACCAATTGGAGTGCTAATACTTTTGGTATTGTCATATACATACTTTTTGAGTAAGTCTTTGATATAATTATGTTGAGATATATAAGTTACTTCTGGTTTTTGTAAAATTTGAAAACCTAAAAAGAATGTTAACTCACCCATCAAACTTATTTCAAACTCAGATTTCATTAAATTCACAAAATAAGCAGTTAAAGACTGCTGAGTTGATCCAAATATGATGTCATCAAAATAAATTTGAATAATAAAAACATTTTTATTTTCCATTTTTATAAAAAGGGTTGGATCCACTATACCTTTTTCATAATTTTTTTGTAAAATAAATCTTGTAAGTCTATCATACCATGCTCTACGGGCTTTTTTAAGGCCATATAAAGCTTTGGTATGTTTAAAAACATGATTAGGATATTTTGAGTCTAGAAAACTAGGGGTTGTTCAACAAAAACTTCTTCTTGAACAAAACCATTTAAAAAGGCACATTTTACATCCATTTGAAATAATTTGAAATTAAAGTATGCAACAAAGGCTAATATAATATGAATAGATTCAAGTCTAGCTAACAGAGAATATGTTTCATCATAGTCTATTCCCTATTGTTGATTATGTCCCTTAGTAACAAGTCTTTCTTTATTTATTACAATGATTCCATTTTCATCACATTTATTTTTGAAAACCCATTTTACACCAATTACGGTTGTTTCATTAGGTCTTTAAACTAATGTCCAGACTTGATTCCTTTCAAATTCATTAATTCATCTAGCATTTCTTTAATCCAATCTTCATCAACTAAGGCATCACTTGGACTTTTAGGTTCGAATTGGGAAAGAAAGGCAAGGTGTTCTATATCATTTCTCAATGAATTTCTCATTCTTACATGTTGATTTGCATCACCAATGATTTTATCACTGGGATTATTCCTAAGAAGCAATTTCTTTGGGTTTTGTAAGACCTGTTCATCAACATATGGTAGAAAATATTCTGGGGTAAAAGTTTCAGAAATACTTTCTCGAACATTTACCTTATCAGAAGAATATTCTATTAAAGGTTGATAATCAGTTTTTAAAAACACATCTGAAGATGTAGGATGGGGTTATTTAAAAAAAAGTACTAGTTTCATAAAATTTAACATGCACTGTTCCTTCAACAGTATAGGTATTTTTATTGAAAACTCTATAAGCCTTAGAAGTTGTAGAATAGCCTAGAAAGATTCCTTCATTAGATTTTGGTGCCAATTTGTGTATATTATCTTTAGTATTGAGAATAAATACTTTGCATCCTAAAACGTTGAAGTATGAAACTTTAGTTTTTCATCCAGTCCACAATTCATAAGGTTTTTTATTAAGAAAAGTTTTAGTTAAAACATGATTTATAGTTTAACAAGTTGTACTAACAGCTTCATCCCAAAAGTGGTTAACAATTGAGTGTTCACTCAACATGGTTCTTGTCATTTCCTGAAGAATGTGATTTCTTCTCTCAACAACACCATTTTTCTGAGGAGTTCTTAGAGCTAAAAAATTGTGAGTAATACCTTTCTTACTACAAAAAGTTTCAAAATATGAATTTTGAATTTCACCACCATGATCACTATAAATAGTTATCAATGGTAGGTTTTTCTCATTTTTAACTTGGGCTCTAAAAAATTTGAAATAGAAAAAGGCTTCAGATTTCTTTGTTAGAAAATAAACCCATGTAAATCTAGTAAAGTCATCAACTAAAACAAATAAATAGTATTTTCCTCCAATTCTTTGAGTTTGTGAAGGACCAAAAATATCCATGTGCAAAAGTTGTAATGCATTGGAATTTGAAACTTCATTAATTTATTTAAACCTTATTTTATGTTTCTTTCCAAATTGACAAGGATCACAGACCTTTGATTAATCATATATAAGATCTAGTAGACCCTTTACAAGTTTTTTCTTTGAGAGTTTACAAAGGTTTCTTAGGTTTTTGTGTCCTAGTATTCTATGCCATAGCCTTGATTGGTATTCTAATGCAATTAATAAATGTAAATTTTGGCTCCTAAGGTCATCTAGGTTAATAGTGTATACATTCCCTTTCCTATGCGCAGATAGAATGAATTCATCCATGGAATTGTGAACTAACCACTTATCATTTCTAAAATTCACAAGGTATGCTTTATCACATAATTGAATTATGCTGATGAGGTTTTTCTTAATACCTTTGACAAAAAAACATTTGAAATAATAACTTTTCCAAGAAAAACAATATTACCTATTTCAACAATATTTCCTTGATAATTTTCTCGGAAGGTAACTTTTCCACCATTTTTTCGATAATCTTTTCAAAGAAATTTTTGTTTCTGGTCAAGTGTCGAGATCAACCACTATCCATGTACCAAATATTTTTTTGGTACACTTCTTATTTTCTTGAAAAAGAAACAATTAGTTTTTTAGAACTCAATGTTTTTTTGATCCAGAAGTATTACATAAAAATAATTTTAGGAATCCATATTCGTTTTTGAAAAATGAGCTTTATGAAATCCTAAAGATTAAGTTCTATTAAGAGAAAAATTTATTTTCTAGTGTCCACCACATTTAAACTTAGTAAAAAATGGGGTACTTTGAGGAACAAAATAGTTATTGATAAAAACTGGTTTAGAATGAGTATAACCAAAACCAGAATGATTCATCAATGGTCTAATTTGAGAATACATTTTATCAAAGTTTTCCTTGGCATAGGTAAAGTTTGAAAAACATTTCTTCAAGGAAAAAATTTCTGAATTTAGTTTTAAAACTATGTATTTATCTTCCAAAAAATTTGATTTTGAACTAGATTTAGGCTCGAAAATATTTTTCTTACAAATTATGTTTTCTAGATCCTCAGAATGTTTATCCTTATTTGAATTGACTTTCTCAATGGTTTTTAAAATACTTTTAAAATCAGAAGTTTTCATATCAAGATCATTAGAAAGATCTGATACTTCTCTAGTTAAAATAGAAATTCTATAATTTTCCTTATCAAGTTTTTTCTTGAGTTTAGAATTTTAATTCCCAAGTAGTTTAAAAAACCTAGACACTTCTTCATAAGATGGCAATTTATTATCTTCTGATGACGATGACTCGTCATTTGAAGATTCATAATATTGATTATCTGTATATTCTTCATTAAAGGAAACATTTGTAATAGCTTCATTATTTTGTACCATGTCCATGAAACAATGATATTCAATTGGTAGTCGGGCTATGAGTCCAATATTCCTTTGTCCTGAAGATTCATATTCTGAATAATCATTTGATGAATCGCCACGACTTGCACTATATGTATCATTTTCCTTCAAGTCTTTCTTTGTCTTTGTCTTGTAATACTTTTTATTTTTCTTTTATAATGTTTCTCCTTTCTATATTTTCGCTTCAGTGAAGGACAATCATGTCTTATATGACCTACTTTCTTATATTCATAACAAGTTACCTCTCAATCTTTCTTATCCTTTATATATTTCTTTTTGAATCTGTATTGGAATTATTTCCTTCCCAAAATCTTGTTCATCCTTTGAGCAAGATTGGATAACTCATTATATGAATGTTCACAATCACTTGATTCTGACATGACAACTTTCTTGGATTTGGATCTTGTTATCCTTTCAGGTGTATTAGCTTTAGATGTAGTAGTAAAAACAACACTACCATTTCCATTTTTATTCTTACTAAAATTAGCATCTCTCTTAATTCTTGTCTCATGCTGTAGAATAGTTCCAAAGAGTTCATCAAGAGTAATCTGAGAAACTTTTCTATTTTCATCAATAGCTGTCCTTTTTTACTCCCATTCGTTTGGAATTATATCAATAATCTTGTCTACTAGAGCTTCATCATCAAGACATTTTTCTCCCATAGGTTGTAAAATGTTGAAAATTTTCATAAATCATTACTGCATGTTACATACTGGCTCTCCATAATGAAAAATAACTCCATGATACTCTGCTCGCAGCATTGCTCTTCTTGTTTCTATAACCTTAGATGTACCAAAATGTGCGACTTCCAATTTATTCCAAATACAGTTGGTTGCTTCACAGGATGATATTTGGATATATAAATTCCTGGTCATAGAACATAGAAAAGTATTGTATACCTTGTAATTCAGTTGATATTCTTGCTTCTCTTGATTGGTGAAAGTATTGACTTCTTTGTCAGGGATTTTGTAACCTCCCGTAAGCATAATAAAATTTCCTACACCAGTATTCATAACAAATTTCTTCATTCGATCTCTCCAGTACTCATAATCATTACCATCAAAGATAGGTGGTCTAGTTGGATTTAGATTGTCAATTGACCCAATATTCATCCCTTCCATCCAATAAAACAAGATCTTTCTCACTCTACACATTAGTGCAGTAAGTAGTTGAAACAGAAATTTGAAATAAAGAAATAGAGGTAGTAATACAAATCAGTGGAAACCTCCTTTCATACAAATTTTTGGATCGATATATAGATGAATATGTATATTATATGGAACAATACAAGAGGGGGTGAATTTTAAATTTAAAAATATTGTGTTTAAATACTTAGGAAATTAGTTTAAATGATCTTAAACTAATACAATTCACAACAAATACAATTAACCACAATTGACTTGAAGTATGATACGATATAATACTATAAGAAGAGTAAAATAATTGTATTAAAATGAATAGAATAAGTAGAGTAATATAATAGTGAAAGATTCTACCATAAAGCGTATAGAATCTATCGATACAATATGTAATAGTATGATTCTAATTGAAACAGGTCCAAATGAAAATGAAATGAAGAAAGGAAACAATACAATTTCCTTTCTGATATAAATGGCAGTGGAAATGTAAAATTATTACAATTCTTTTATCCCAAAGATAAGGGTATCCTTTCACCTAGGATAAGAGGTCTGTCTTACCACCACCTTGGTAAGCCCTCGATATGATGATCGGTATGTCTGTCTTGTTATCCCCACAAGCCCTCAATTTTGCTGGTAATCGGCACTTCTATTTTTCAAACACTTGAAATCCCTCCATACGAAGATAGGTATCACCTTCTGCCTATACTCAGCAGCCCTCGATCTTTATCACCTGATCGGTCACAAAAATCAAAACAAAGAACTTATTGAAATACAAAAACTAAGAACAAGACATTCACATTTTGTAATTTCAAGGATTTCACATGAAGCAAGAGAGAAGTCACATCATCCCTCTCTAGAACTTGATAGAAACAAAGAATGATCAAAGTCTCTCACTTATTGTTCTCAGCTACAAATGAACTCCTATTTATAGGCCTCAGGTTCCAACGGTCATATTTCCTCCAACGGTCATATTTCTCTGGAAACCTCAGAAGGACTTGGACACCTATCATTATAACGGTCATATTGAAACAAAAAACATGACTTTATTTTGATTAGTTTATAACGAACTACCTGACATCATTTTAGTTAAAACAAAATATATATGAAAATGATAATCATGAGTTTAATTGATAAAAAACATGTGTTTTGATAAAGGATAAAAACAAGCATGTGATAAAAGTAAAATATGAGTACTATTAGTATTACTTAGTGTAATGTTTTGATTTGATGCAAAGTGAGTATGATGCACAAAAGTCAGTATGATTGACAGTCTCAGTACGATTGATAGAGTTGGTACGATTGACAGGGTCAGTACGATTGATAGAGTTAGTACAATTTAGTCGGTATGATAAACATAGTTAGTACGATAAACATAGTCAGTATGATAAACATAGTCAGTACGATAAACATAGTCAGTATAATAAACATGGTCAGTACGATAAACATGGTCAGCATGATAAACATAGTCAGTACGATAAACATGGTCAGTAGGATAAACATGGTCAGAATAGATTAGTGATTTCCAAAACAGGACATAAAATTCAAAAGAGAACTTTTGACTCAAAATTATCAATTAAATTTTTAGGGCCTCAAATCTATAAATCTATGATGATTAAAATGCCATCGGTTCAACAAAAATTAATTTATTAGGAAAATATTTTTTAAAAATAATTTTCATAAAGTTGAGGAACTATTTTATTAACCAGGAATACAAGGAAATATACTCACTTGATATATTTCAAATTTATAGGAAAATGTTCAACTTTTGGTTGTGATTCGATCTAATTCTAATTCATACCTTACACCATGAAGTGGATATCCAAAAATAACATTTTCTTTTATTTATGAAGAACTAAAATTTTGTTTTTTCAGATCGTAAGATCTATAAAAAAATATTTTATATTGGTATTTGACTATTTTACAAAACTAATATGTTTAATATAGTAATCTTTAAACCACAAAAGTGATAATACTATTTCATCATTCGTATTTATTCACCAAATTGTTTAACTAAACAAATTACACCTTAACCAAGAAATCACATAGGCCAGTGGTAGGCATAAAAAATTTATCATGCTCAGGTCAGGTTTTCAATCCCCAACACCTTTCCATATTTGATCGGTTGTCACTCAGCATGTGGGTTACCATTTTTCTAAACTATATTAATATCGTTTAAAAAATAAATATGATGGACATCCTTGAAATTTAATCATTTAATAAACTTTTCACTATGGGTTTTAACACAACATATTTTTTTCAAAGAAGAATAATATAATTTGATTATAATTATAATTTCATTAATAATAATAATAACACTAAAGGTTATTAATAATTTTAAACTATTGTCTCTGTAATGTATATTTATTATTCATCAAATAACTTTTCCACTAAAATATGTACTAAAATAATGAGTGGTATGGCCATGAATTTCTTACAAAGTATCCTTAATCACATAAAACCAAAATATATGTTTAAGACATTGAAATTATTTTCCACTATAATCTCACGATCCCATAATGGTATCCATCACTCTTAAGCTAATAAATACATATGTGCTTCTAAAATTTTATATAGTCTACAGATGTTTCACGATTCTTATAAATCAAATACTATTGGTAAAAATATTTCTAAAATTTAATAATAGAATCCAAATATATACTTCAACAATTTTATTTCAACATAAGTCATTCGTTGGTCTAATATTTAGCCTAGGTCATTAATTTTCATTATCCATTCAAATACTTCATTATGTTCTGTAACGAAAATGTGAATTTTCATAAGTATATCCCTAGAGAGTGTCAAACTTGGTGTGCAGTAAGGCCCATCGTAGTTTATCAGTTTATGCTCGAGTAAGGCCGAACGCACCTTTCTAGAATTGTTACCCCTAGTTACATCTATTCTAGAACCACAAACACTTTTATTATCTAGAGAGGTATTTTTCACTAGGAATACCCATATAAACTTTACCTTAACAAAATTCTATGATGTTATTATATAATTATCCTCAAAGTATACCTTAGGTATATGCTCTATAACCTATTTTTTCTATATATTGTTCACAAGGTTGTTACTAAACTTCCCCTAATACCATCTATAATGAACAGACAACAAGAAGCCTGGATCCGGTGTTTACTACCATTACATTGTAATTATTGCAAAGAATCAAATCCCAAAGGACTGAAAACTTTAGTATCCTTGGTAAAATAGATACACAAAAGAGACTTAAATTACAATTGAATACACTAATTACTACATATGGTTTTTGATAACAAGAATACTTTATTCCATCTATGATATCCTTGCATATCTTTCTTATTACACATTATAGAATCTGGGGTAAAGAAAAAAAATAAGGGTGAGCTTAGATGCTCGGTAAGGGTCAAGCATAGTGGAAGTAATAATGAATCAATGGAAATAGTCAATATGGTAAGGTAATAACTGAAGACACATTCCATGTAATCAATAAATTGATAAGTAAGTGCATAAAAAATATTAAAATGTAATTAACTGAGAACTAATTCCTTTTAAATAACTAGATATGGGATAATAAATATATACAGGTAAGAAACTTAAACACTTTCCATTTGATCAATTAAATGAGAATTAAATTCATACATATATAGTGTCAAAGAAAAAATCTAGTTGATAATAATAACTAAATATTTAGTTAAGGAAATAATTAATTTTCAAATGTCATGTTTCCTAGGAACATGTTACGTTTACTATCAAGACCTTTCATAAGACAGTATAATATACTAGTGTTAAGACCTTTTACATCAAAGTTTAAATCTATCAATATAAAACTGTCTATTGTGCTTGGAAACAAACTAGAAGTTCTTATTTCCAACTAATTTCATTCCATGGGACTACTGATGCATTGAGGGGTAAACTTTAAATGGTACTCAACCTATGTATTTCATGTCCAAATCATTCCTCATATATCGAATAATCTATTTAATTCAAAAAAATGTTCCTTACAAAATATCTGTATTTACTAAAGGGTACACATTGAAAAATATTTCCCTAGTGAATCAAATAAATTAAAAATTAATCACCATATATAACAAATTTTATGGTTTAGGCAATTAACATATCCATTATTAACGATATGGATAATTATGGAAAATTCAATGTTCAATGATCATAAGAAATTGAATATTTCAATGGGAATACAAAAATGAATTAAGGAAGTTAATGTAAATATTATAATTATTCAAATAAATAAAAAAGAATCCATAGGAATAAAATTTATGGTATCATTAAAACATTTCCCAAGTGGAGTAAAAATAAAGGGTTATTTATGTTGATTAAATAAAATAATAACATTACAACATTCTTGAGGAAAATGTCCTTTTGATTTGAAAAAACATTTTGAAATAAATTTTCATTGAAAATAAATATTAATAACATAATATATTTTTTAAAAGGTTGAAAATTACTATTATAAATCATTTATAATAGGATAAAAACACTTTGGAAGAAAAAATTATAAAATAGGGTTTTTAAAATTAAACAGGTTCTCCAACTAAAGAGATAAATAAATTCTGGCTTTCCTAAAAAAATTATAAAATAGTTTGAGTACCAAAGAGTGGAATAATTTTAATATTACTTGAAAAAGTTCATGAATAAATATAGGATAAGAAAATTATAATATTTATTAACCAATGATCCAATAGTTTCCTCTAATGTAAATTCAAGTGTAAACAATCCAGAACAAAATGATATTGTGAAGTAAACCCTTGAAAAGACTATAAAGTTGATGTAAGAATAAATTAACGAATTGAATAGGTGCTTCAAATTTAAATCCACCAAATATTTTTAAAATAAAAAAATATATATTAAAAAAATATTACACACTAAATCTTGGATTATTAATGACAATGAGGAAGTAATATAATGCAATGAAAATGAATCGTGATATGAAATTATTTACCACTTTGTTAATTTAAATTAAAATCCCTTTAGAATATATAATTTAAATTTAAACTCAAAATACCATGAATATAAAATAATTCATGATATTATATATCAAAATTGATAGTAGATACACTACAAAAAATAAGTAAGTGGTGAATATGGCATTTATCTCACAGATATAAAAACTGAGATGAAAATATATTACCTTGAATTTTCTTTCAGGTGAGCGTCTTTTATCCTTTTGTATAATGGTTTTAGTCATGAAAATAATTTATAACATAACCATAATAATATTTATAATATCATATATTAACTACTAATAATTTCATATAACACATTTTTTAATAATCTTTCATTGTTTTCATTATTTTTGTGTCAATTGTCTAGTTGGTGGGTATGTTTTAACTTGTTGTTTTTGTTCCAATTACTTAGATCATGATTTAATAATTTAAAAAATTAAAACATTATTTAAATTTTATATATATATTTTATATTTATTTATATTAATCCACAATATTCGATGATAGTGAATGAAATGAATCATTCATATATACGGTAGGTCGTACCTACGCATGAACGCTAGTTCCATTTTTTCATATTTTAAAAGAATGAAAAACAAATGATATAAATGTATATTATAATTCCAGTATCATAATTATTACATATATTTCACATATATTTATTAAAACCATCTTGAATACATTCCATGTATATCATGAACGAATCACATCACATTGAGGAGGTGGTACTCCAGTGGCCCACAAATGATGTTATTGTATTATCACAAAATGGAAAGCATTATGGTATGTATTGCATAAAAATTACATATGTCGGAATAAAAAAAATATCATATGTATTACATATAAATAGGGTTTACATTATAATTCATAACCATTATATTCTATAAAGGAAATACTAATGGCATCGTTTCGTGAGGCGGTAGTTCTCTGTAGGCACAAACGATAAGTTCATTACCCATTCGATGGAAGTGTGTGTACATGTACGTATAAACCTTAAAATAAAATAAAATATTTTTATATTCAAGATAATTAGGTTATTATTTAGTAATTATATAAAAAAATATTCAAATTGTGTAGAGATAAATGAAACAGAAGTAATTGTAGAAAAATCTACCTCATTTTCGGGTAACTCCTTTTGGTTTATACCAAAAGACTTATTTTTCTGGATTTATTCTCAATGTTAGGATTATATAATTAGTTTAGGTATATTAGGAACTTATTTGGGAATATTTTTTACAAAAAAATCATTTGAGGTGTGACTAAGTGCAATGGGTCCGTTCCTTTTTAAAGAGGAGGAGGAGTAGCATTCTTTTAATTTTTTGAAAAGGAAATTCCACTCATGTTTTTTTCCATGTCAAGTGGCACCAATAATGGTAAAATTATTTAAAATGTATTATAGTGAATAAATATGTATAAAAAATGGATTTTGGACAAGTTTATAAGTAATTTTGGGCCTCAAGTTTAAGGTTTAGTCCTTTGTTAAATTAATTTTTCTCTTAATCCTTGTAATTAATTTTAATCACTTTCAATAAATTTTTTGGTCAAAAACAAAGTTTATAATATTATAAATTATAAGTTATGATTATTAGAAATATTAATTCCATTTTTTCGAATTACAAACACATAATTTTGAGAAATTATTTTAAGATGAATCATGGAGAATGGATGATAAAGTGGGTTTTTTGTAGAAAAAATGTTCAAAAGTTTAAAAAAAAATTATATAAACATTTAATGTGAAATTAATTAAAATTACCTAAATTAGATTAATTAATTTATAATAGATCTAATTAAACTTCAAAACCGATAAATAATATAATTTAACCTTATAAATAAGCAATATGAAACAACAGTTTTGAATTAAAAGTTAGTATTTTCACTATTCATCAAAAAATAAAACCTCATGGAAAAATATCAAAAAATAACCCTATGATAATTTTATTCTATTATTTAAAAAATTAAGTATATTTGGACATATAAAATTGATAAATATTCAAAAATTTGTTTTAAATAGGTTCTCCATTAAATGGTGGTAAAGTGTCCTTTTTAGAAAAATATAATTTTTAACCATAAAACTGGCTTTATTTTTATTTTATGCTGACCAAACCTATTGGATGAATATAAAAAATATTTTATTGGAAATATAAAATATATAATTCATTAATTTCACTCAAAAATATTAAATAATTTAATTTATTTGGGTAAAACACCATTTCAGTCATAAAAATGTTTCCTTCGTATTTATTTCTAATAAATTGATTACTAATGAATTAATTTTTTATTTGTGTAAACCATGTATTTTCATTAGTCAGTCATGTTCATAACTTCTAATTTGAAAGAAAGGTTATGTCTTATTATAGGAAAAAATAAATTAATAATACATTTTTTCGCATTAAAACTTGATCTTAAATTTAATGTGGGCTACCGAGGAAAGGCTTTGTTACGTGTGATGGAAGCTAACTCTTTATTGTGTGCATTAAAAGATCTAGAATATTAAAAATTTATATAAAATATTAAATATACTAAAATTATTGAGAGGATATCTTCCATTAAACTTTTGGTGTTTTGTGTCACACACGCTATCGAATAAAAGTTACTCTTTTATAATTTTCATGGTGTTAAAGGAAATGACAACTGATACACCACCTCTCAGACTCACCCCAGCACCTCAAAGGGCCCAACAAAAAATGGTGAAATCTTACTCCCTCTTCCAAACCTATGATTCCCATGTCAATAGGAAACCTTCATGAATTCATAGTCCAAAAACTCTAGCTCCAATGGAGTCCTCCTATGAATGAAATAAGACTTATGTCAGTCCTACCTTTTTATAATACTCTCACAAACAAGATGAACCTTCTCTGTTGTAATCTGTGCCACATTGGATTTAATAACTAATACCTCATCAACCTCAATCTAACATATTTTAGAATGAAATTGAATAATTTAAAAATACTCAAATGGGTCCATACTAATGGATGAATGATACCTATTGTTGAACATAAACAAGGATAAAGATATGTGTCACACACGAGATCCACCAAATTCTAACACGCATCCCACAACATATCCTCCAGCATTTGGATGGTCCTCTCTATCTTCCCATCTGTATGAGGGTTTAAAGCAGTGTTTAGGTGTAACATAGTGACAAAATCATATTATATTCTCCTCATGACTTCTGAGTTAAAATTTGTGTCAATATTCTAGAAAATGGAAATTATAGCTCCCTAAAAATGCACTACCTCATCTAAATACCACTTATATAAGGCTTCTAGTATGCCCGACTCCTTGATCACAAATAAGTCAGTCGATTTTCTCAAAGGATCCATGAACACCTAAATAGAATCACAACCTCCTTGAGGTTGGGGAAACCCTATAGCAAAATCCATCGATATATCATCCCATTTCCACTAAGTTACATATAAAGACTATAATAAACCACCATAAACATGATGCTCGGCCTTAACCTACTGTAAGACCAAACACATTTCCACAAACTCTTCCACTTCCTATTTCATCTCGAGCCAACAAAACTAAATCCTAAATCCACAGTACATCATGGATACTCATGGGTGTACCATGAAAGGTAAGATTTGCAACACATGAAGAACACACCAGTGTATCACTACCAAAAAAACCACTCATGAAACATCTTCTAATTCTAACCATCCTCTAACCATGCCTCCAGAGAATCAACATGTACAGCACGATAGTGTATCACCTCTTCCTATGAGTCTCCCCATTGAGACTCTTCCACATACAGTGTCAGAGAAGACTACACCATCATTTGAAACAAATAGAATCTTCCATCAACCACCCATACATCTAATTGCAAGTATTACAACTCCTTACTCCTTAATCAGTCTCTAAATATCCCTAGACTTCTAAATATTATCCTTACCTGACTTCCTACTCAAAGAGCCGCCCACAATATCACTTTTACCAATGTTTTGGGGTATAAAAATCGTAATCTTGAAGAAACTCCATCAACCTCCACTACTTTAAATTCAAATCACATTGAGAAAAGATATTCATAAAACTCTTGGGATATTTGAATACCTTAAAGCGCTCTCTGGTTTGGTAATTCCACCCAAAATTTATCAAAAACTCACCTGATGTTAACATTACCTCATGGTTGGTATAGTTATTATTTTTTGGATGTAACATCCTAGGACCTTAAGAGATATCTTATGTCATCAACATTCATCCCAATCCCAGACAGAAATCATCACAGAACACCTCAGAATCACACTCTCCTTAGGAAACTGAAGTACTAACCAAATTCCCATTCAGGTAACTGAACACTAGTGCGTACTGATTAGCCCACACAAAATCCTAGTCATTCCTAGTCAAATATTTCAATGAGGCTACAAATTGAGAGAAAACATGCACAAACCTATGTTAATATCATATAAAACCAAGGAATTTATGAACTTATTCCACATTATTAGGAGATTTATAAGAAACAACCACCAAGAATTTTGACAGTTCTACTGCCACACCCTACTGAAACAACATTTTATTGAGTAAATGCACCTCTCATGTATAAAAATAAACTGGGATAAAATTTCATAAACCAGGAAAATTTAAATATCCTAGAAGATTGCTCTTAGATGATCATAATAATACTCCTTTAACTTTGAGTAGATAAATATTTCGTTGATGAAAATGACTATAAAATCAACCAATAATTCAAATAACATGGATTTTATTGGTCCCATGAAAAAATATGGTGTGTTTTTTACACCAAACAGCATAACTTCAAACTTGAAGTTCCCATACATGTAAGTGAAGGTATAATTCAGGATATCTCCTTCATTTACCCTAAACTAATGATACCCAGACCACATATCGATCAAACAAAACCAAATTCCCATATCAACTAGTAAAAATATCATATATCTTTGAAAAAGGGTATTTATTCTTGAAAATCACCATATTAAACCTCTCGTAGTCTATACACAACCTCATACTACTATTGGACTTCATGGAGAACAAAACTGGAGCACCATGGTAACACACTAGTCCAGATAAAACCTTTATATATTAGATCATATATCTAAATCTTGAACTCCCACAACTCATAAGGTTCAATTTGATGAGGATCCATCAAAATTGGAGAAGCGCTAGGCTACATGTCTATCCCAAACTCAACATCATGTCAAGGGGGTACCATAAGTTCCTCCTTGGGAAAAACATCCTAAAACACCCAAAATGCCTTAGGGACATCTACTATCCTAGCCTCAATTGATTCCATAAACAGCTAATCTTTAAATGAAAGAAGGGGCTCCATACACCGACTATACACAAGAAAAACCCACTCTCTAATGAAAAACATGCTCTAGATATAAACATATTAGAAAATTAAACTCCTATGGAAGTATTTGATAACATCATACACATAATACAACCAATATATGCCTAAGATGACGTCGTATGGTTGCATCTATATCACGAAAAGATCCCCACGGGACAGATATGGCCCTATAATTAGTTTACACCCCCATAACACATCGAATAAGATATTATAGCCTCTAACAAGAATAGTAAACACCAAGCCCACAGAAATCATCTTTACATCTAGTCCAAGAGAATGGACTATAGTGGGTGAAACAAAGGAGTATGAATATCCAAAATCAAGAAAGGCATAAACAAGTTCACTAAACAAACTGATCATACTTATGATAATCTCCAGCCCCTATAACACAACAAAATAC
Source organism: Viscum album (assembly GCA_963277665.1). Lineage (NCBI taxonomy): Eukaryota > Viridiplantae > Streptophyta > Magnoliopsida > Santalales > Viscaceae > Viscum > Viscum album. The sequence goes on along the minus strand of OY728121.1, from coordinate 1,552,734,094 downwards.
ACTATATAAAAATGACCATTATTATCTCCTCTCCCTCTCTGATAACAACCACCTCCATTCCCACACATGGGTTAAGGTCACTGAACACAAGGAACATCCAATGGTCAACCTCTACCCACTCCATCTCCCCTTTGCAGACCATAATCCAACTGCCCCTGCAACTGAAATGGTCCCACTAAAAACTCCTACTTAGGATATTGATAAATATAACCACCTCCAAAAAAACTAATATTGGGGAACCAAAAGTTAATGGTTTTGGTGATGTCCACAAAATCGACAACCAAAACACACTAGCCTAATATATCTAGGAAAATCGCATTAACCACTAGTCCTAGAAGGCAGAAATGGAAAATATTGAGGTTGACTCCCCACTGGTTGAAAACTTGAAAGTTTTGGAACCTAAGACCTTATACAAACAATGATTCTACACTATTATCCTTGTTGGTTCCCCTTTCATAGAATACCTCCTTACAAGTGAATCTTATTTATCACCTCTTCCTTCTTCTGAACCTCAAGGTACATTCACGTTGTAAAAAGAGTAACTGGATACTATATAGAAGGAAATAGTGCCTCCAAAAGATGTATCTCAGGATACTAATCATATATAAAAATATATTAGGAAACTCATAGAAGTTCCTTGAACTTGATTCCAAACTCCTTCACTGACATACTCCCCTATTGAAGATAATAAAGATCCCACCTCTTCACTACCTTCATGGTTGATGAAAGGAAATGTACCCATAACTCCTTCATAAATCCAAGCCAAGAAACATATACAACCTTCCACTCACCCATATATAGTATCCACTATAAATGCATAGATCCCCACATCTGAATGACTTTTAAAGGACCCAGTACCCCACTGGGGTTCGGATCAATTTGAAACAGATCTCTAGATCATCAAGTCAACTCTCTATCTCCACATCTAAAACACTTTATTCATACTTCCCTAAAGCCTACCACTGTAAATCGCACAACTTACAATACCAAAAAACATCCTACTCTTATATATGAAAACAAAATTGATCAATCAAATCATCCTACTAAACCTCTAGTATAAGGCCCCAGCCTTAAACCTTACTTAATCTTCAGTTATTACAAGATTACACATTGAGGATCTTTTCAGGTTTAGAGTTTTAGAGAATTAGATCATGAAACATGCATTAAATTCCACATTTAAACAAAGTGGTTACATAAAAGACAGTATTCATTCTTCCCATCAATGGAAAAATATAACACGGATTCTTTCTTGAAACATCCTTGACACTATCATCACATCATGTACCTTTCCCTTGACCTGTGAAAAACATTTCAAAAACTTGGGATGACCATAAAAAGCTCATTAAGGGTTATAAAGATATGGAAAGGAAACATGAGTTCATATATACATAAGAATGAAATCATACTTTACCCATAAAACATAGGCACTTTAACATACCTCATAAAACCATGAATAAATCATAGAAAACAAAAGACATAAAGGTAACATGAGTCATTCATAACATTATTACATGGGGAGTAACCCTCTTGGTTACGTTTGGAATACCCATCATAGTATATTCCCTAAATCTCTTTGGAGAAACCTTAATGTTTCACTCCTTCGCGTTACCCAATGCATTGGAGAGCTATATCGGGCTCACCCGCCCTTAGTTTATCACGGAACCACCCATTCTTCATAACAATTCCCAAGAACCATAACATAATCGTATCACATAAAACATGAATAAAGGAAACATAACATTTCCACATTTCAATCACAATATAACATTTTAGGATATTGAAATAATGAATCCATTCAAAAAGAAACCATTTACAAAACCATTTAAAACATCAAAGTGTCCCATACCACCTTGAAGCTTTTAACATTTTAAACCATTAATATCCATATAAATAAATCCTTAAAACCATTTTGAAAACATGGATATTAATAATAACAAATAATTAAAACATTTAAAACGATATTCTGGTAAAAGGGGTTTTACCAAAATTAGAGACACTTGAATACAATAATTGAGGAATAACATTTAGTCATAACTTTATAATATCATGAGAATAAAAGGATTCATGATATAATACTCCAAAGGACAGTACATACACCATATAAGAGTGAATTGGTGCATAACAACAATGAACCCTCAATAGAAATGTCAAATGTGATGAAATCCCTTATAAAGAAGGTATCCTTAAATTAAGGACAAATCAATCTCAAAATATGTGTGACAAATATATATACACCCAATATAAGTGGATATTAAGTGTAAAACAATCAAAGGTCATTCACACATATTCAATGGATGACATATTCAATGACTACAAGTTGAACCCAAAGAAATCGAAAATGGGTTAAAAAGTTCCCTTGACAGCCTAACGGCATCACATCAAAATGAGTTGATGAGAGATAAAAAGTGTATCTCATCACTTGGACATAAAATTTACATCAATAAGGATGTATGAGAACATATCCCAACATAAAAATATGTAAATTAAAAGACCCAATAAAAGAAGTCTTTTAAGAAGAGGAGGGTGAAAGGTTCCCTTACCGACTTGGGTATCTTTCAAAACATACACCCCATGAAAGAAAGACAATAGGTCATTGATGTAAATACTCATAAACGAAATTATATTACAGAAAGAGTAGAATAATGTGCAGTACATACACCACTCAATGGAATTTGTGGAAAATGTAGCATAAATCTAACGGGAATAAAAGTGAGATGAAAAATCCCTTACGAAAACTCGGCAGCCTAACGGCGCCACATAAAACTTCCGAAATGGATTGATGAGAGAGAATAGGGTCTCTCATCACATGAACATAAAAATTACAGTAAATGTAATATAAAATATCATCCCAATAACAAGAAATATGGGCTTTAAAAGGAATGACATAAAAGTTTATACTTAAAAAGAAAGAGAGGAGTAGGATCCCTTACCTCGGGTCCGACTTGACTCGATCGTTCTTTAATCTCCTGAATAATAAACTTGAGTTAATTTCTAATTCCTTAAGAACCTTTTTCAAGTTCATTATTACTTTTATACCACTTATTACCATGTCATAAACATTATGTAATCATTTAAGTTAATAATATTTGTTTTGCCGATATTTGGTTCTTAAGTCGAAAGTGGACTTCTTACAATTACATGTTGTTCGTGTGTCCAAATGTTTATTATATCCGGAATTTTATTCATTATGTAGATATCATATATTTCATATATATCCAGTACATGCATGCATTTATAACATTACATAATCATTTAGAGGTAAGAAATGAAATGCACCGTTCATGGAGACGGTGAGCCGTACGTACGCATGAACGCTACTTTCATTTCTATTTCGTATTTTATAGAATGGAATAATAATGATATAAAGGTATATTATAATTCCAGTATAATATCATATATAATATCATATTTCCATCCTTTATACATCCCACATATGGTATTTAACGAATCAAATCACTTTGAGGGGGCGGTAGTCCGCACTTCCTTAAATGAAGATATCGCGTATACCCATAATGGAAGCCATAAAGGTAAGACAAAAATGAAAAATACAGAAGCATAAATAAAACATAAACATATTATATATCATATATAAAAATATTTACATCATAATGGCCACCGTTGAAGGTGTTAAATGAGTATTGAACAATCATCGTTTCGGGAGGCAGAATTTCACCATCCACGGAAACCGTATGTTCTTTAACCATTTGATGTAGTTTTGTGAGAGTGTAGCTCGAATAAATCTTATAACAACATCCTAGTATATTGAAGATACTGGTTTTGTTACAAAAGAAGTAAATAAAAAGAGTTTAGGGGGTTGGAGAAGAAAAATAAAACAAATGAACATGAGAGAATGAATTACCTTTAAAAGTGTAACTCCTTTTGATTTGAGCCTAAAGGCTTCCTTTGAAAGGATTCTGCCCAAAGGGAATCCTCTAGGATGAGTAGAGGGATGTGTAGAGAGTAAATGGGCAGGGGTTGGCCGAGACAAAGGCTTGAGGAGTGTGTTAAATGAGGTAGAGGTGGGGGCCTTTTATAAGAGGAGAGGAGGGGCACTTTTGGAAAGTAAAGAAATATTACTTTATTTGAAAATGTGTTTCGGTTTCAAAAGGTCCCACATTGAAATAATTCGTGGATATGGTGATAAGGCTTCTAAATCAACTCATCCAATAAGTTTTGGACATGTGTAGTTCATAGATTTTACATTATCTTTCCATTTTATTTAAATCGTCAAATAATGATGTCATCGCTGCATCATTATTATGTCATAAATAATTTAATTTATTTAATGTCTAAAAATTATAAAAAAAATACTATGATGTAGGAAATCTTTTTATCTTTCCAATTAATATTTATAATCAAAAATATTACTTGTATAACCCCACTTAAAAATTGTTTTAGTAAAACATATCATGTTTGTGTCAATTTTACTTTTACATTAAATAAAATGTTATTTATGTCATTTCCCAACCAAAGTGGATCCATGGGGTCCCCAAGTTGACCCATGGCTTGTCTTGGTCGGCCATGATACAACCAATGAGGGTAAGACATGTGTCAAGCTCATCTCATTTTGTTAAAGCATTATTTTTACCTTAAACTACACTAATTACCACTAATCGCGATTAAAAACTTAATAAGTTACTATTCACCAAAAAAATATTTTAATCTCTTTGAACCACATTTTACTTCTTAATGACAACCATGTATGTCGGATTTTTGAAAATCAAAACACAATGATGGCAAGATTTCATTTAAACGAAAAATCAGTTTTTATAAGTACCACTTAGTGGTTTCACTATTCATCAAAAATTGAAGTTTTTCAGAAAAATCCCAAAAATTCACCCTAAGCTATATTTGATATTCTGAATTCAAAAATGAAGTCCATTTTACAAAATTCAAAACATATAAGTCACATTAATTAATTTATTAATTAATTCCCGCTGTCATGTCAAATAGCGTGTTTTATGAAACAATAAGTATCAAAAGATTGACACTAGTTTAAGTCTGATTTCAAAGTGAAATTGATTCCAACGAACACTATTGGATTTAATGGTAAAAATATTTTCTAATTTCACTTTAAAACCAATTCAAAATATAATCTAATCATATAAATAAATTAGATTAAAAAGTGGTTTTGAATTAAAATACAACATTTTACACTATTCATTAAAAAAATGAACTTTATCGGAAAGATACCAAAAATTTACACAAAGTAAATTTTGATGTCCCGATTCTTAATAAGAGTTTTATTTGGTCCAAAAGAATGTATAAGAGTGATCAAAACTATATTTAATGACGGTTCGCCATCAAAAGGTGATAAGTGAACCTTTAGTAAAAACTAGGGCATATACGCCTAAAATTGAATTCTTTCTGTATTTTAAGCCATTATCTTTTATTGGATAAATGTAAAAACATTTAAAAACATATATAATCATATTTTAGTTATTTCTCTCCATTCCCGCCATTACAACGGCTACATGTTAACTACCATTTAAAATAATATTATTTTATTATTAGAGTGCAACGTAAGATTCCCAAGAAACTCGTTGTTGCGTGTTGGGTACGCCATCAAGCATAGCGTCCCCTTTAAATTTATTTAAATATTTTATTCACAAATATGGATAAATATGAAATGTCATATTCTTTATTTACCTGGGGTGTTACATCCTTCCCCCCTTTTGGAAATTGCGTCCTCGCAATTTTAAAATTCCGCTTGGAAACATCCTTGAAAGTCCCACATCGGAACAAAAGTCGGTAAAACAAACACTTTAAAATAAAGAGAGATAAGTACAAAGGTCACCCGAGTTAACCCATACTAGGATTCCAAGTATGAAAATATGGACATGGAGGAAAAAACAAAGGGTCATGTTCTGATGGAGAGTGATAGAAAACATGTTTAGGAGAAAGTTAACCACGAGAAAATCACAAACTTGTGATGGGTTAAACAGTATTTGATTCCCCAGTAGGAAAAGTTAATAGACAACATTTTTGTTTTAAGTTACTTTTTATTGAGGAATTTATTCATAAGGAAACATAATCACTTATCATATTGACTTTCAACAAACTCATATTTTCTCCAAAAGACGAGTATTTAGGAAGACTTGTTCACATTAAGAATACTATAATCAACTTCTAGAGAATCACCTAATCCACAAAATAGAACTATATACTTCCCATGTCTTTAACCAAAACCAAAACCAAAAAGGCTAGTACAAGATCAGATAATCCAGAAAAGGATAACCCTTTATAAAAAGAAAATCTATTCTTAATCTCCAAAATTTGTCCAACAAAACCCAAAGTTCAACGAGGACCATTTGTCCATAAAATTCTTCAAAGTAAACCAAACTAAGATTGAAACCCAAATATTTGAAGGATTTAGTCACATAGTCTACCATGTTAAATCGTAACATTTATCTCCAAACAACATCAGTTGCTCCTAAAGTCTCATATTGAAAAGTAATTATCCTAATCACATATCCTCCAAAATCAACTTACTCTTAATTCATAAAATCATATAACTAAAAAGAATCGGTCAAACTAACCAGGGACTTCACGTAGTCCAGTGGTAGGCGATAAATACCAGTCGCACTTTGGTTGTGGGTTCGATTCCCGCAGCTTTGTCCGACGTGACGGGATGTCACACGGTCTGTGTGTTGTCCTTTTTCCAAAACTATATAATTCTTAAAACATTCCCCAAAATGAGAAAAAATCTTCAAGAATAATCATAACATATTTTAACCTCAATTTTATCTCATGCCCTTCATTTTCCATCATATCATATAATAACCCATAATTACCTCAAAAGTAAGGATCATATAAACCCTAATGGTTACCTTAATAATTATTACCTGAATTTCCACATCGAGTTGGCCATCTCGTACATGATGCATTAGAGAACTCACCAAGGTTCAAGTGGTTTATCATGACTCCTTGATAGTTGGTTTAGAAAAACCATGAGATTCCTCATTGAATCCCCCATCTCATCGAGTATCTTAATCAGAGAACCACCACAGTTTCCTTCAAACCCATTGTCACTTTGGTGCCTGCTAGATCCAGCCATTTACTAAAACCAAAAAGGTCAGTGTGAGTATATCAACAAAACCATCATGTACTAACGAGGAAGGTAAATACTAAGATATACTTACTCATTCACTTTATCTAAAACTAGGACTCTTTCTGAAATCCTAACCATTATGGTAATGTCACTTATGATTAAAAAATACCCTAACCTCTAAAGTTATCTAAACCGGCCTTTGATACCAACTATAAGGCCCCAGCCTTAAACCTTACTTAATCTTGAGTTATTACAAGATTACACATTGAGGATCCTTTCAGGTTTAGAGTTTTAGAGAATTAGATCATGAAACATGCATTAAATTTCACATTTAAACAAAGTGGTTACATAAAAGACAGTATTCATTCTTCCCATCAACGGAAAAATATAACACGGATTCTTTCTTGAAACATCCTTGACACTATCATCACATCATGTACCTTTCCCTTGACCTGTGAAAAACATTTCAAAAACTTGGGATGAGAATAAAAAGCTCAGTAAGGGTTATAAATATATGGAAAGGAAACATGAGTTCATATATACATAAGAATGAAATCATACTTTACCCATAAAACATAGGCACTTTAACATACCTCATCAAACAATGAATAAATCATAGAAAACATAAGACATAAAGGTAACTTGAGGCATTCATAACATTCTTACATGGGGAGTAACCCTCTTGGTTACGTTTGGAATACCCATCACAGTATATTCCCTAAATCTCTTCGGAGAAACCTTAACGTTTCACTCCTTCGCGTTACCCAATGCATTGGAGAGCTATATCGGGCTCACCCGCCCTTAGTTTATCACGGAACCACCCGTTCTTCATAACAATGCCCAAGAACCATAACATAATCGTATCACATAAAACATGAATAAAGGAAACATAACATTTCCACATTTCAATCACAATATAACATTTTAGGATATTGAAATAATGAATCCATTCAAAAAGAAACCATTTACAAAACCATTTAAAACATCAAAGTGTCCCATACCACCTTGAAGCTGTTAACATTTTAAACCATTAATATCCATATAAATAAATCCTTAAAACCATTTTGAAAACATGGATATTAATAAGAACAAATAATTAAAACATTTAAAACGATATTCTGGTAAAAGGGGTTTTACCAAAATTAGAGACACTTGAATACAATAATTTAGGAATAACATTTAGTCAGAACATTATAATATCATGAGAATAAAAGGATTCATGATATAATACTCCAAAGGACAGTATATACACCATATAAGAGTGAATTGGTGCATAACAACAATGAACCCTCAATAGAAATGTCAAATGTGATGAAATCCCTTATAAAGAAGGTATCCTTAAATTAAGGACAAATCAATCTCAAAATATGTGTGACAAATATATATACACCCAATATAAGTGGATATTAAGTGTAAAACAATAAAAGGTCATTCACACATATTCAATGGATGACATATTCAATGACTACAAGTTGAACCCAAAGAAATCGAAAATGGGTTAAAAAGTTCCCTTGACAGCCTAACGGCATCACATCAAAATGAGTTGATGAGAGATAAAAAGTGTATCTCATCACTTGGACATAAAATTTACATCAATAAGGATGTATGAGAACATATCCCAACATAAAAATATGTAAATTAAAAGACCCAGAAAAAGAAGTCTTTTAAAAAGAGGATGGTGAAAGGTTCCCTTACCGACTTGGGTATCTTTCAAAACATACACCCCATGAAAGAAAGACAATAGGTCATTGATGTAAATACTCATAAACGAAATTATATTATAGAAAGATTAGAATAATGTGCAGTACATACACCACTCAATGGAATTTTTGGTAAATGTAGCATAAATCTAACGGGAGTAAAAGTGAGATGAAAAATCCCTTACGAAAACTCGGCAGCCTAACGGCGCCACATAAAACTTCCGAAATGGATTGATGAGAGAGAATAAGGTCTCTCATCACATGAACATAAAAATTACAGTAAATGTAATATAAAAGATCATCCCAATAACAAGAAAGATGAGCTTTAAAAGGAATGACATAAAAGTGTATACTTAAAAAGAAAGAGAGGAGTAGGATCCCTTACCTCGGGTCCGACTTGACTCGATCGTTCTTTAATCTCCTGAATAATAAACTTGAGTTAATTTATAATTCCTTAAGAACCTTTTTCAAGTTCATTATTACTTTTATACCACTTATTACCATGTCATAAACATTATGTAATCATTTAAGTTAATAATATTTGTTTTGCCGATATTTGGTTCTTAAGTCGAAAGTGGACTTCTTACAATTACATGTTGTTCGTGTGGACAAATGTTTATTATATCCAGAATGGTATTCATTATGTATATATCATATATGTCATATATATCCAGTACATTCATGCATTTATAACATTACATAATCATTTAGAGGTAAGAAATGAAATGCACCGTTCATGGAGACGGTAAGCCGTACGTACGCATGAACGCTACTTTCATTTCTATTTCATATTTTATAGAATGGAATAATAATGATACAAAGGTATATAATAATTCCAGTATAATATCATATATAATATCATATTTCCATCCTTTATACATCCCACATATGGTATTTAACGAATCAAATCACTTTGAGGGGGCGGTAGTCCGCACTTCCTTAAATGAAGATATCGCGTATACCCATAATGGAAGCCATAAAGGTAAGACAAAAATGAAAAATACAGAAGCATAAATAAAACATAAACATATTATATATCATATATAAAAATAGTGACATCATAATGGCCACCGTTGAAGGTGTTAAATGAGTATTGAACAATCATCGTTTCGGGAGGAAGAATTTCACCATCCACGGAAACCGTATGTTCTTTAACCATTTGATGTAGTTTTGTGAGAGTGTATCTCGAATAAATCTTATAACAACATCCTAGTATATTGAAGATACTGGTGTTGTTACAAAAGAAGTAAATAAAAAGAGTTTAGGGGGTTGGAGAAGCAAAATAAAACAAATGAACATGAGAGAATGAATTACCTTTAAAAGTGTAACTCCTTTTGATTTGAGCCTAAAGGCTTCCTTTGAAAGGATTCTGCCCAAAGGGAATCCTCTAGGATGAGGAGAGGGATGTGGAGAGAGTAAATGGGCAGGGGTTGGCCGAGACAAAGGCTTGAGGAGTGTGTTAAATGAGGTAGAGGTGGGGTCCTTTTATAAGAGGAGAGGAGGGGCACTTTTGAAAAGTAAAGAAATATTACTTTATTTGAAAATGTGTTTCGGTTTCAAAAGGTCCCACATTGATATATTTCGTGTATAAGGTGATAAGGCTTCGAAATCAACTCATCCAATAAGTTTTGGACATGTGTATTTCATAGATTTTACATTATCTTTCCATTTTATTTAAATCGTCAAATAATGATGTCATCGCTGCATCATTATTATGTCATAAATAATTTAATTTATTTAATGTTTAAAAATTATAAAAAAAATACTATGATGTAGGAAATCTTTTTATCTTTCCAATGAATATTTATAATCAAATATATGACTTGTATAACCCCACTTAAAAATTGTTTTAGTAAAACATATCATGTTTGTCTCAATTTTACTTTTACATTAAATAAAATGTTATTTATGTCATTTCCCAACCAAAGTGGATCCATGGGGTCCCCAAGTTGACCCATGGCTTGTCTTGGTCGGCCATGATACAACCAATGAGGGTAAGACATGTGTCAAGCTCATCTCATTTTATTAAAGCATTATTTTTACCTTAAACTACACTAATTACCACTAATCGCGATTAAAAACTTAATAAGTTACTATTCACCAAAAAAATATTTTAATCTCTTTGAACCACATTTTACTTCTTAATGACAACCATGTATGTCGGATTTTTGAAAATCAAAACACAATGATGGCAAAATTTCATTTAAACGGAAAATCAGTTTTTATAAGTACCACTTAGTGGTTTCACTATTCATCAAAAATTGAAGTTTTTCAGAAAAATCCCAAAAATTCACCCTAAGCTATATTTGATATTCTGAATTCAAAAATGAAGTCCATTTTACAAAATTCAAAACATATAAGTCACATTAATTAATTTAATAATTAATTCCCGCTGTCATGTCAAATAGCGTGTTTTATGAAACAATAAGTATCAAAAGATTGACACTAGTTTAAGTCTGATTTCAAAGTGAAATTGATTCCAACGAACACTATTGGATTTAATGGTAAAAATATTTTCTAATTTCACTTTAAAACCAATTCAAAATATAATCTAATCATATAAATAAATTAGATTAAAAAGTGGTTTTGAATTAAAATACAACATTTTACACTATTCATTAAAAAAATGAACTTTATCGGAAAGATACCAAAAATTTACACAAAGTAAATTTTGATGTCCCGATTCTTAATAAGAGTTTTATTTGGTCCAAAAGAATGTATAAGAGTGATCAAAACTATATTTAATGACGGTTCGCCATCAAAAGGTGATAAGTGAACCTTTAGTAAAAACTAGGGCATATACGCCTAAAATTGAATTCTTTCCGTATTTTAAGCCATTATCTTTTATTGGATAAATGTAAAAACATTTAAAAACATATATAATCATATTTTAGTTATTTCTATCCATTCCCGCCATTACAACGGCTACATGTTAACTACCATTTAAAATAATATTATTTTATTATTAGAGTGCAACGTAAGATTCCCAAGAAACTCGTTGTTGCGTGTTGGGTACGCCATCGAGCATAGCTTCCCCTTTAAAGTTATTTAAATATTTTATTCACAAATATGGATAAATATGAAATGTCTTATTCTTTATTTACCTGGGGTGTTACATCTAGTGCTTGAAAAATATGCATACTATGAACAAAATCCATAACTAAAAGAAAATATGAATTTCCTAGTCTCATGTAGTGTAGAATTTTATTTATATTCATTTAAATTAACATTATTCATTTTAAAATTCACAAAAAAACAATTGAAACAGAAAAATAATTCATCATTATTTATGTACCTCTCCTAAGTATCTACCCATCAAGCAGGTCCTCCTCACTTTTTCATTCAATAAACTCATAGTCTGGGCACTGGATAATAGGGGAAAATAAAATATCGTATCCTATCATTCAATTATATTCATCAATTACAAGTATTTTTTATATTATACATATTGGGTATTAAAAAAATATTCTAATCACATATGTGTATTTCAATGTAGTAACCATGTAAGAAAAGAAACACTATAATAAGTAAGGTGTATTCTATAAGCAGTTGAGAAAGGGTGGTTCCTAAGTCTGTAGTAAGAGGCACAAAACTTCTAATTTCCAATTTAATAATTCTAGTAAAACTTATGTTAAGTATTACTGAAACATTAATCACACATTTCATTTGGAAATAAGGACACAATATTCCATTTTATGAAGGAATTTCTTTTGTGGTGTATATTACTCAACCAATAGTTCAGTAATAAATGAATCATGGACAATACTTGATGAATATAATATGTAAGACTAATATACCTAGTTGTAGAAAGATAATAATTTTTCAAGAAAAAATAAATAATTTTCAAGGATATAACCAGTATTGTGTTATACACTTTAGAGTTAAATACATTAGGAATTATCAACATACTAATGTAATTAGTTTTGGATAAAAAACCTTTAGAAATAAAGGTATGCCACAAATATTTCAAAACTAGTTCAGATAAAGAGAGTGAACTATTAAAAGGGTAATATACTAGTAAATATACTTTATAAGATTAATTTATGTGTTTATTAAATAATATAAATGTGAACTATGGTATATTAATGGTAATAAGATGTGAGTTTGTTTGGGCTGGTGTGTTGAAGAATATCTAAACAATGCATTCAACAATAAAAAAATTGTAGCGTGGAGTATTTCTTAAATGCACATTACCTTATCCACATCAGGTAAATGATTATAATAGAGGATAGATAATTATTCTTACATGTTAACATTGATCAATACAATTTATTGTTGAGAAATTCCTAAACGAACATTTTATTATATACATTAAGGTAATGATGTAAGTAAAAGAAGCATCAATGTTGAGACATATATACATTACAGAAACATCCATTTTTTTCAAGACATGAATCATAAATAATAGATATATCCCAAAACTATATATAAACTATCATAAAAAGGGATGTAAAAAGAGTTATAGTATAATAGAAATCTGTTATATCATAATATCATGTGTCTCGATGCAAATTTCTTATTAAATATATAAACAAACATTCATTATTAAAAAATGATGTGCATCTAAAGTAATTATCCTAAAAGTTTTTTCGGATATCACGGAAATACTTATGATATAAATTTTTTAATCAAGTTATAGACTATATTTATTTAATAGGGATCGTGTCTTTTTTGTTATACTGGGATCAACATTGACATTGGATTGGTCGATGCTAAGAGATGCACAAATAGTTGTCATAAGAATGAGTTCCACAAGGGGAGTAATGTTCTAGAGAGACATACTATGAAGGAAAGATAAAAACAAGGTAATGGTTTAATATTCACCACATTTGGTGATAAATTATTTATAAATAATAACAAATCCTACAATTAAGTAGTATATGGAAACTAGCTAAGATTGACATGATCAATTAAAATTCAATAATGGATTCCATGTATCAAAGTGTAGGGGGGTTGTTTTTTTTGAATGTTGTGGTGGGTATTCAAGTGATACTATACATGGATGGTACAAGCAAGGTACAAATAAGGCTTGATTGTTAATATCATGTATTTATGCCTCAATATGGAAGAATTTTACTAGTTATAGCTACTTTCTATGATCATTTTATTTTGCATTGGATGTTAAGACCACAAATCATGGAAGGTGTCTATATGACGCAACCCAAAAGTAATGGTGATACCCTGAAATTCCAAGAAGGGGTGATTGTCACTAAAATATCATTTTTGATTAAATTAATAAATAATATCATAGAGTATTAATTTGGAAAGAATCATTTCTACATGTCTACCAAAGATTAGCGGGAGCATTATAGTCTTCCAAGTGAAATATGTTTGGGAACATATGGAAAACAACTATAGTACTTACAGTTATTCAATACTAGAATGAAAGTTACTATCCAAAGATTAAATTTAAGTAGAAATCTAAATTTGAAAGAACAATATCTACTGAGGTGGATATGATAGTTTGTTAGACATATTCAATAGTATATATATTGATAAGGTATTGAAAAAAATAAAAGTTGGAAGAATTCAAAAGAGAATTTGTTACCATTGTCACATGGAATAATTATATCCAAGAATATATGTATGGTACAAATGAGGAGATTAATTTGGTGAGTTTAATTCCATAATCTGTTGGGATGGATCAATCATGTATGACATGATATGTACAAGATCTTATATTTCTAATATATGTTAGGAAAATGTTGGTTATATCTAAGAGATCTTCAAGGGAAGCCCTTGGAACTATCCAATAATACTAGAGCATGTACAAATGATATATTCCTAGTATGTGGAGAGTAAGGGATACTAGTTTTTAGGGGACATAAACTTGTCTTTCTTGTATCAATGTGATCTGATATCAAAGTAAAGTTGATGTAATGAGTGAAACAAGATCATACAAGACAGTGGTATCCATATCTATAAATACTAAGTTTGTTATAGCTTCTAAGGTCGAAAAGGAAGATGTGAAAAATAAGTAATGATTTATTCCAGTTCTTGGCATCACACCTAGTACGTAAATAATTATCTTAATGTAAATTATGATACTTTTACTAGCCATGATGTCATTTTTTTACTATTAAAAAATTGATAAACTTCGGGATATTATCTTGTGAGAATTTTTACTCAAAGAGGTGGGGTCATACTTAGCAGAATATATATGCAATGGAGACTTGGTAGACCCAGCAAATAAATCCATGATTCAAAATATGAAAGATCCTAATCATGAAAGAGTTAATAAGGTTGGATAGCAAGTTGGCTCTAGTGCATATGGGAGTGTTGTAATAGTGGGTTCCTGAGAAAAACTATGCAATTATTTTTTATTACCATTTCATTTATACAATGAGATATGCATGATGTACACTTACCCTCATAGTGTATACATTTTTGAATCCACTATTTAGTGGTAATTTCCATATATAAATTTTCATGTCAAAAGTTTATACCAGATCCTAGTATATATAGAGAACCTCGAGATGTTATGATATTAATCTTAAATGTATATCCTATGGTCAAGATACATCATATTGACAGGACTTAGTTGAAATCTGACTATCAAGTGATGGGGGATCATAATAATTCCGACCTCTTCTCATAAATTTCTCACTTGGTGTTCTCTTGTAAGTGGGATTATGAGGATAGACATACCAATAGAAAAAAAAACATGTTTCAGGTGTCATTAGTTATTCCTATCTATGGATATGTGCATTGGTCTCCTGACTTGACATCATTATCAATGTTTTCCATTTGATCATGTAATTTTATGCAAGTAAAAAACAATTATAATGAAATAATTGCAAGGTTTCTTGTGTTAAGGTTGTTATTGGTGGTATGGAATTGGTTAAATGGTTAAGAGAAAAATTGTCACTTCCAAGTTGAGGAAGTAATATCTCAGGCCTCGTTGATCATTATAGTAGTGCATTCATAAATACATTTCCAAGGTATTCAGAAAAAATTATGTCTAGTAAGATAAAATAATAATAAAGAAAGAAAGGATGATAACACAAGTTTTTCTCCTGTATTATTAGATATCTAAAGACAAAGAGATTATATTACACATTGTGTTTTTGTAGGTTAGTTATCATTGCTATGACCAATTATTATCTCTTTGGGGGCCTTGATTGGTTGGTATACTCTTCACTTGGTCAAAAACTACAATTCACTAACATCAAGATAAGGTTCTAGAGGGCAACACAAATTAGCATATTTGAGAATCTAACCTATTCTGGTGAATAAGTATATAGGATATGGTGGGCCCCTCTAAGAGACCATATTGTTGTCCAAGTCATTGATCATTGATAAATAAATAAATTCCCTATTATTCAATACTTGAATAATTAGATTAAATTTATTTATTAAAATTATTCATAATGTGTTTAGTGAATATAATAAAAAACATTACACGATGGAATATTATTTAATTATTCAAGATTTGTTTAATATTAGAGGGTATTTTTAGTCAACTTGATGACTCGGGTTTATCACAAAATATATTTAATATATACTAAAATGTTTGATAAAATATAAATAATATTTATGACTTTTTTAGTTTATCATAACTATTAAATTAGTTATTATCTAGTGGGTGTTTTATTTTTGGGGGCTAGAGAACCCTTTCTAGGTATCTGAACCTCTAAAAATATAAGTTGGAGATAGGATCTCATTAATTTCACTATTCATGATAATGGAGTGAGAGACTCTCTCTCCTCCCACTTTATAGAGATATAAAGTCTCTCTCTGACCATCTAAACCAAGAATGACATCAACGGATTGATGGTTCGGGATCGAGGTGATCATCATGATGCTAAAAGATTCATTAGATCTCAGTGCTAGCACATGGGACTCAATGAATGGTGGTTGTGTGGATTCTTAGATCATGTGATAATGATCTATAGGGGTTTTTATTTGTATACTTTATGAAATAGTCACTAGTGACTAGTTTTAGTTGATCATGCTACATTTTGAATAATGTAAGTGTTCAGTTTTATGTTTGTTCTTTAAATAATTCAAGAGAGATCCTAAAACAAAACTGGGGCTTAGATCTCTACATATGAAAAGTTTTGTTTCTTTGACATTGAAATTTTTTAAATACCCATCTCACCAGCTTCCGCTACACCCCCTTGCACCAACAATCTCTACCTGGGTTGGGTGTGTATAAAAATCACAAGGAATATACAAGTATATACATATAACCACACAAAATACCAACCTATGGCTCCACAGCCTAACACTAAACAATACACAGCATCCAAAATTTCTAGAGAACCGATAAATAAATTAAACCAAACAAACCATAAGAAACACCACACCACCAACCAATTCCACTATCGAGCCCATTCATTTCATTATTAATCCCCCTCCAAATTTAACCACACAGATCGCCATTTATTTTTTCATTAATTATTACCATCCAATTAACCAAATAAAATCCCAACCATTTTAATAATTATTAAACAATTATTTATTCCACAACTACAAATTCATCTAGAAAAACACAATCGTACATCACAAGTATCCCATTATCCCCATCATTACATCACTATATCGTCCCACCAGAACGGCCAAACAAACCACCACCTTGACACCCCAAAAGTATGTCCAAACAACCACCACATTTCCACCCTAAAAGAATGACCAAAATCACCCATATTTCTACCCAAAAATAATGAGAAAACAACCACCACCTCCCCCCCCCCAATCATGGGAAAACAAACATCGTCTAACCACCCTAAAAGTAGGGCCAAGAAAACCACCACCTCACCACCCCAAAATCATGTCCACATCATACCCATCAGCATTACATCACAATGAAATCACTAATAACCACCCAAAAATCATGGCCACACATAACAACACATCAAGGACCATTTTATAAATTTATAAAAGGGGATTTTACCATATTTCATTTCATATTTTGGGTGTCATCACACAATCTATAATTCTAGAGAAACCATTTAATTGTCCAAATATAAGTGGTTAGACAATTTCCATTTTAGGTTGATATCACAAAAAAATATAGAAGTCGCAAAAAAATCATCCAAGGTAAAAAAAATCCATCAACTACCACATTTTTTGGGGAGCACCAAACCCTTGAAATCCTTCATATAGAAATAATATTAAAGTTGTAAAATCATTTCAATCATTCCCCTATTCCCCGTAGAATTTCAATTAACCTAATATTTATCTTTAATTAAGAAGTAAAAACCATCCCCCATATATAAACAAGAGTAAACACCTCCTTTAGGAAATCCAATAATGTGAAATGAAGGTTTCAATAACTCAAAGAAGCTTTTCTAACCTACTGCACACTACTACATGAAGAAGAAATGTCTGCAAAACACAACCACACCATAATAAACTATGGATAAACCTATATCACACCCGAGGATCATCTAAACACTACCCAACTCACACCCTGGACCAGAACAGAATCACCACAGTGGATCCCTATGTGAAGAATGAAACAAGGAAACCAAAAGGGAGAGAAGGTCTTACCACAAATCACCAACAATCATCCACTGGAACCAATAGATCAAAGGAGGAGAAATAAGTATAGAATATCTCCTTGGAGCACCAAGGGTGTCTCTTAAATTATAGTAGAATAATCCATAAAGGAATTAAGAGAATCGGATGAGAAAGGGACTGAAAAACCTATATCCCACCATTTTCATGTTGTGTAAAGTATATATGGCATGTAATTCATGGTTTTAAAAAAATTAAATTTCACTAAAAATTTCTTTTCCTCGAGCCCTATTTAATACACATAATGAATTCCACTTACACAGCATGTAATCCACCTCACAGGATCCCTAATATAACCTCACAAAATCAATGACTTCGTGGAAAAACCAATTCTTGAATCACCTTTACATGTCGTGTAAAAAATACATGATTTGAAGTTCCTGGAGTGGCTCTACTGAAACTCCAACCCCCACTGAGAACTCCAAGAACCTCCCCTAGACACTTAAAACCACCAAAACTGGAAATGTAAGGGGCTAGGAAGACATGGTCCCTTGCATAAAATACCTCTCTAATGATTCTTACCCATGAGAATAAAACCCAGACCCATAAGGAAAGGGGTCTGAACAACCACCCTACAAGATACCTATATAGGATCTCATCGTACCTCAAATGTTACCACCTTCCAAAAATACAAATATAAATGACAACAAAACAGCTTTTACAACATCATCTCCAAAAATACTTATCACCACAACCATCCAACCTTCAAACATCCCAAACCAAAAATCGCCATCACCAAAAAACTACATTTCACCAAACATGTGAATCAGGGAATTCCATCCTCCTTGTCAAGATACTAGCCAATCTTGGCATCACTAACCCATACACATGGGTTTTATTGCATCATAGTTAAATAGTGATGATTGGGAATTAGGACCTCCCCTTTTCCATACATCGTAAATTTATCACTTATCATAGATCGAAAAATAGGTAAAACAGCTCATCAAATAAAACAACATGGTCTCAAACATCACGTCATAAAGAAAAACATAGAAAATAAAATATCAAAACAACAATGCATACTGGGAATGCATTAGTGACTCATGTTCCCATGAACTCTCCTCAAGGACACCATGCCTCCACAACACACAAACCAAGAAATGGTATATCCATGCAGTGCCTTGTCATGGAGATCTTGGATATCGGTTGGCTTCTCTAGGAATGTCACATCATCTTTTATATCAAACTTTCCCAAGAAAATGTCAAGGGAGTCATCGTGAAAATACTGATAAAGCGGAGAGATGGAGAAATGTAGTGGATCCTCTCTAGCCATGGTGGCAACACTAAATGATACGCCACCTCTCCAATAAGCCCCAACACCTCAAAGGACCCCATATAATTTGGAGAAATATAACTCCCTCTTCCAAACCTCAAATTCCCATTTTGAGGGGAAACCTTTAAGAATATATTGTTCCCAACGTTGAACTCCAAGGACCTCCCCCTTCAATCACCATAAGACACCTTATGGTCATGTACTGCTTTCATCCTCTCATGGAAAAGCTAAAACTTCTCTATAATGATCTAAACCACATTTGTTCCATGAATATATAATTCCCCAAACTTAGCCCAATATAATATAGAACAACAAAATCTCCAATACAAATCCACAAATGGGGCCATATCAATGGATGAGTGATAGATATTGTTATATGAAAACTCAGAAAAAGTAATGTGACCTACACAAGATCCACCAAAGTATGAGACACATGCCCATAACATATCATTACTACTACAAAACTATCCTTTAATAACACTTTTATTTATCAGTACTAGCTAAAAGCACTGATAAAGAAACCCTTTTTTAGAGCCAGAAAAATAAATGATAAAGGCCCCCGTTATCAGTACTAAAAATATCTTTGACAAAGGGGGCATTTATCAGCGCTAAAAAAATCACTGATAAAGGGGTTCCATTTATCAGTGCTAGAAAAAAACACTCATAAATGAGTTCAATTATCAGTTCAAGTAAAAAACACTGATAAATACCCCCTATCAGCGCTATAAAAAAGCGCTCATAAAGGGGGACTTTAACAATGCTAGTTAAAAAGAATTGATATATGGGGTATTTTTCAGTGATTTTTTACTAGCACTGATAAAGGTAAAATTTCACTAAAAAGTTATTAATCATTAAAAATAATATATTAACAAAAAAATATTTACATTTATATAAAAAATATATTATATTATATATGATTTACATAATGCTAAATATGCATTTATAAATAATATATAAGATATTTAGTTAAAATAGATTCTAAAATAACTAAAAAATAATATTCGTTAATAATTTTATAATTATTATTGAGTAATAGTCATCTAATAATAATTTAAAAATCTAAAAAATCTAAAAAAACAAATAAATTCTCTAAAATAAGTTGAAAACGTGAATCGAAATCCAAACAGCCATAACTTTTGATCTGGGTGTCTGTTTGAGCTCCACCACATATCAAACTGATGCTTGTGACGAGATCTTTGAAATAGTGACTACTGTGACCCCACCATGTTTTTTATGCTAAAAAAGTGACAAAAGGCATCCAAAATAGAGTTTTTAGTCAGGGTGTCTCAGTTTTTTAACATTTGATGGAATTTCAACCTCATTTAAGGGGGTCTTATTGGTGGTGACTAAATTTATTCCAATGTTTCACATTCATATTGATATTATAGTTTTAAATTTTTTTGTTTCAATATTTTACTATTATCGATAATAAAGTATACTATAATATATACATTTTTTGTCTTTATTATCACATAAAAAATTAATTTTATAAATAAATATGTCAACATGTTTACATATAAAATATATTTATAAATATATAAACCTTATTTTAATAAAAAAGTAAAGTTAATTTTTTAAAAAATAAAAATGTATGAATATATATACCTATAAAAATAATGTACATATTATTTGTGTGTGTGTTTTGACAAATAAATATATATTTATCTATATATTCAAGTATATATATATATAAATATAAATATATGATATATGTAAATAAATATAATATGTATAATTATAATTATAGATGCACACATATATATAAATATATATATATATATATATATATGAATGTGTGTATGTATTTTTAAACACACACATACACATAAATTACACACAGAAAATACATATTTTATATATGTATTTAAATATATATATATATATATATATATGTATATAAATTTGTACAAATATATATATATAAATATATGGATAAAAAATATAATGAAGTATATATTAATATATAGATATATCATAAAATACAAAACAAAACAATATAGTGTAGTGGTAAAGGCTCAGGCATATGAGAGGCAAATATTAGGTTCAAAACTCCTTGGAGTAAGGGGAACATACAGGAGGCTACAATTATATAATACGGCGCTAGAGGGATTTCTCGGGAGAGTGGGTATAGGCCCTGATAAAGGGGGGTGGGAAGCATTGATAAAAGGTGGGGTGGTAAGAGGTTTGAACAAAAACATTTATTCCCCTTTATCAGCGCTAAAAACATTGATAAAAGGGCCCTTTATTAGGGATTTTTTTAGGGATGATAAAGGGGGGACTTTAATAGTTCTAAAAATAACTAATAAAGGTTAAATTTAACAACACTAATAAAATACCCCGTTATCATTTACTTTTATCCTTGTTATATGGGGACTTTATCAGTGCTTTTTACAAGTGCTGCAAAAGACAGCCCTTTAACATTTCATGTAATATTAGTGCTTCTATAGCACTGATAATTCCCTTTTAATCGCATTGTAAAACCTTAATATATAGTAGTGCCTCCATTTTCTGGATGGTATTCTCCATATTACCATCCCTTTAAGGTTGGAAAGAAGTTTTGAAGCATATATGAGTTCCAAAATCATGTTTTAATCCCATCTAGACTCACAAGATAAAACATTAATCCCAAAATGAGACAATACACCTTATAAATCTATGTAAACACACCACCTGATCCACATACATCTCTTCCACGTAATTCATTTCACATGAATCCATGATCACTAAGAAGTGGTCCCACTTCGTCAACTGACCCATAACCACCAAGAAAGCATAATTAATTCCCTGATCTCAAGGTAAATCATTGAAAAAATCCATCAATATATAATCCATTTTACACTAAATAAAATAAAAAGGCTACAATAAACTTCCAGGAACCATATGCTCGGCCTTTAAATGCATGAAATCCAAACACATTGCCACAAACTCTGCCACTTCCAATTTCATCTTGGGCCAACAAAACTGAATCCTCAAGCCATATTACATTTTTTATACTAATGGGTGTACTACCAAAGGTGATCTATGAAACTCATGAATAACACCCTTGTGCATCACTACATAAATAAACAACCTCTCATTAAACATCATCTGATTTTTACCATCCCTCTAGATCACCAAAATGTCCAACACGATTTGTGCATCACCTCTTCCATTGAGTCCCAACATAGAGACTCCTATACAGACCCCATTAGAGAAGAAATAACCATCATATCAAACAAAAAATCTCTAAATTTTACAACCCATACATCTAATTGTAAGGCAGATAAATCCTCCATCCTTCTCCAAGCATCCCGAGACTCTTAAACAACATCCTTCCATGAATTCCTTCTCAAAGTGTAGATGACATAATTTCCTTTTTCTGAGGTATAGGAGATCTCAAAATCATAATATTGAATAAAATCCATCCACATATATTATCACAAATCAATATCACATTTAGAAAATATATACCTCAAAATCTTATGATATGTGAAGACCACAAAGTTCTCCCTGATGAGGAAATTACAACAAAAATTCAATGAAAATACAACTACTGATAACTCTAGATCATGGGTGGAATAGTTATCATCATGGTGACTTAACATCCAAGACCCATAAGAAATAACTTCCCTCTGATTCAACAACATGCTTCCCAATCCCATATGGTAAGAATCACAAAACACCTCAAACATCACACCCTCCTCAAAAAACTGAAGCACAAGAGCACTGACCAACTTCCCCTTAAAGTAACCAAATCCTACCTAGCAATGATCATAACAAAAAAATTCTAGTCCTTCTTGGAAAAAGATCTCAATGGGTCTACAACATGATATAAATAGAGAAAACCCTAAAATAATATCTTATAATACCAAGGAAGATAAAAACCTCTTTCATGTTCTTTAGATCTTTCCCAGAAACAACTACCTTGACTTTTGACGGGTCTACTACCACACCTAACTTAGAAACCACATGCCTGAAGAAATGAACCTAACTTACACTTGTAAAACATTCTATAGAGATGGAATCTTCGAAGAACCTTCAAAAAAGATCTGACATGATCAGTATCCTCCTCCTCTAACATTGGGTATATCAATATGTAATAGATTAACACGACTAAAAAGGATCTAGGAATTTATGACACATGAATTTCATGAGTCCCATAAACACATTTGGTGAGTTTTTTATAGTGAATAGCATAACAATAATCTGGAAATTCCTATACCTGTATCTGGTGGTGGTATTCAGGAAATCACCCTCTTACATCGTCATCTAGTAATTCCCAAACCTTAAATCGATCTCAAAAAACAAAATCATCAATCTCATTTGGTCAAAATATCATAAATACCAAAAATAGGTTAATTGTACTTGACTATCACCTCCGATAGTCTATACACAACCTAAAAATACCATATGTTTTCTTGGAAAAAATTATAAGGAACACACAATGATACAGTGTTCCAAAAAACCCTTATGTATCTAATCATAGGTCTGAATCTTGAACTTATACAATTCAGAAGTTGTGATCTAATAAGAATCCAAAAAAATTGGGTAATCACCATTCTTCATGTCTATACCAAAATCAACATCACACCGAGGGAGTAGCATAAAATCTCATCAAGAAAAACATCTTGAAACCCCCAAAAATCCGTACGACCCTTCACTATCCTAACCACTTGTAATTACATAGACAACTCAACCATCAAAGAAATAATGGGCTCTACATTCAGACTACTAGTTTTGTATAGACTACCAAAGGTGATAGTTAAGAACTATTACCCTCTTCTAAGGATTTATAATCTTTTCGATCATCTTATTTCTTAGAAAAAAAATGATAGGGCACCCACATGACACAATAATCTAGGTAAAATCCTTCTATATCTCATTATATATCAAAATCCTCAACTCCTATAATGTAGACAGTGTCATATAATAAGGATACAACAAAACTGGAGAATCACCTCATTGAAAGTATATACCAAACTCAACATCACACCAAGGGAGTTGTGTCACAAGATACTTATGAAAAATATCCTGAAACTCCCCAAAATCTATGGGGCCTCCAATCTCTTAACCTCTTCTAATTCCATACACAACTCAAACATAAAATAAATAAGGGGCTATCCATGCTGACTACCCACCTAAAGTCCCTCTCATCAATGAAAACCACATGTTAGACATCCACATCTGAGAAAACAAACCTCCTCCAGAACCAGTTGATAACATAATGTAAAAAAACACAACCAATTGATGCATATTATGACATCATATGGATACATGTATAGCATAAAAATATCACCATCAAACTGATGAGGCACAATCATCAGTATACATCCCTAGAACACCTCAAAGAAGTTAGTATGTACTTTAACATGCATATTAAACACCAGGAGCATGAAAATCCTCTCTATATCTAGTCTCATAGTATTGACTAGATTGGGTGCAATAAAGAAGTGAAAAACTCTTGAATCAAATCAGGAAAAATAATGGTACTAAAAAACCGATTGTACCTCTGATGATTTCTGGGCCCTCTAGAATTGTTGACTCCACTGCACACAAATAACCACACCCAACTCCACTACCTCTTTACTAATTCCTACTACCATGTCCAATGTGATGTCAATTTCCTTGAATATGAGAAACATCTGGTGTCCATCTTCTACCCATTCCATCTCACCTTGGTATATCATAAGCCAGCTTCACCGACTACTGAAATGGTCTCACTAAAAACTACTTCTTAGGTTGGCACTAAACCTATCCACCTCTAAAAAAATGAGCCTCATGAACCATTGGTCACTAGTTCTGGGGATGGCCACAAACCCCACAACCAAAACAAACTAGTTGGATATCTCTAGGAAAAGCAGGAAAACCATTGGTCCTAGAAGGATAAAAGGGAAAATGCTATGTTAAAGTACCCTATGGTGAAAACATCGAAGGCCCTATCACCTAAAACCTTTCACTGACAACTATAATCCTGAAGGAACCCTACCAATTCCCCTATCATGATAAACCTTCACATCAGTACATTAATTAAATAACCTTCACCCTCTTATGAACCACCAAGTACATTGGAAATGTAAAATGAGTAACTTAATACTAGATTAAAGGATTAAGTGTCTCCTCAATATTCCTTTCACAAGACTCCTCGTTTGGATAATGATCTAGGGAAAAGTGCATAAGGTCCTTGAACTTGATTTCAAACTCTTACACTGGAATACTATCTTGTTGAAGAGAATGAAGCTCCAACCTCTTCACTACCTTCATGGTCAATGAAAGAAACTCTTCCTGGAACTATTTCTAAAATTAAACCCATGAAACATCTACCTCCTTATACTCACCCAGATATGGGTTCCACCACTGACACATAGATCCCCAAATTTGACTAGCTTCCAAAGGAATTCAGTACCCCACCGAAGCCTAGATAAAACTGAAAGTGACCTCGTGCTCCTCCATCCAACTCTATCTCCACATAAAAAACAAATCCCTCATACTTACCCAAATCCTACTTCTAGATAACATTAAATTTTCTCCACCAAGCATCATTCTTCTCTTTTAGATCAACCCTATGGTAACAAATCAAATCATACCATCAAATCTCTAGTTATTGAACCACATGTGGGAGACGAATAAGATCCATAACTGAAATAAAATAAGAATTTCCTAAGCCCAAGTACTATGGAATTTTATTTAGATTTATTTTAAGTCAATTTATTCATTTTAACCTTCCCAAAACAACCTAATTCAAACAAGAATGCATGTCATCATGATTGACCTACCACCCTTAGATCTCTGCCCATCAAATTGGTCGACCACACTTGGTTGTTCAATAAGCTTAGAGTCAGTGTACTGGATCATGGGGGCACTAAAATCTTGTGTCTTAGTCAGTCTCCTTGGCCTATGTCATGTACCAAGGTAATTTGAAACTATTTTCATACCATCCCATTAAATCCTCATTATGCCTAACTCCAAAATTCATTCTATCTCTCAACCTTCCTCTGATACCACTCTATCACAACCCCCCCCCCCCCCAAGATACCTCAATGTGTGGAGAGAGATAATGACCCCCCGACTCCCACCTCCAGTAGGCCCCAGGTTGGAGACTTGCACTGAGGGTTTAAAAATACCATGAAATAGGAGGAATTACCCTCTATAATAATATAATATATGGAGATAAGATGAATCATCCATATAAAACTCCATAATATAATATAAAAGAAGAAAAAATTATAGTATAATGATTGTATAAATAAAACTAATATAGATAAAAGTCTCAAAAATTAAAATACCCAAAAGTGAATCTAAAGTAGTGAAACAGAAGCTATCCAAAGATCTGATCTAGTAATGTCCATTGCGGTCTTTGTAGTTCTCTCGGAAAGATGAAAATTAGTTTATATGTATGGTGATCATACAAGTATACTTAGTAGGAAAACAAAAAACTCTATTTCACATAAAAATGATCATACTAATGCACCCTTGAGAAAATAGAAAAATAAAATTTCACCAATAAAAGTATACTAATCAAACACAACCTCACCAAGGAATGCTCACCAAATAAAATAATCTGAGTATAGTAACCTAATAAGAAGCATGTTGATAAAGGGTACCCAACACCACTTTCCCAATTATTTTACACTCTCACAACCCAAATTTTTATGCATCTCTTCTGAATAAATTATATCACAGTCTCACAACATGGTAACAAAAAATCTCACTCGAAAACATCAAGTAAACAACCCCACAGCATAGCCACAGTACATCTCACCCGAAAACACTTGGGTCACCGCCCCCCAGCACAGTCACACCACATATCACTTGAAATATAATATTCCATCACCTAGTTCACTAAAAAACTATGCCCACGGCATCCTATTAATATATACTTTCCTGGAAGAGAGAGTAAGGAAGAGAGGGTGGCCAAAATTTCATCCTCCTTACTGGGATTCTAAGAAAAACACCCCCAGGTGAATATATGGGGGTTTTCACATAGTGCTCTGCATGAGTGGGGTGCATATTGAAATCACAAGGAATATAAAATTATATACATATATCCACACAGAATCAAAAACTATGGGTTCACAACCAAACACTAACCAACACACAAAATCCCAACTTTTTTTGCCACCTATAAATGCATAACACCAAAAAAACGCATGCCCCATCACACCTCCACCCAATTCCATTATCCAACTTATTCATTTCACTACTAAGAATCATATACATTTAACAACACAAGACATAATTTATTTTTTCATTAATTATTCTTGTATCATTATTATGAAGAAACCCCATCCATGATAATAATTATTATACAATTATTTATTTCATCACTACCCAGGCATCTGGCATAATGAAAACACACATCACAAGTATCCCTTCCACCCCAAGAGAGTGGAAATAAAACCACCACCTCACCACCACAAAATAATGACCAAAAAAATTCCACCTCACCACTCCAAAAGCATGACCAAACAACAACACTAGTGGAAAAACATATTTTAACGTCAGTTTTAAACCGACGTCTATAAAGGCGGCGTAAAAAATATGGTTTTCGGAGTCTGTTTTTCAAAAAATGACGCTGAAAATAATTTCGGTAAGTGTTTCAGGGTCGGCATTACATAAAACAGACACCGAAACTAATTTTCGACAGAATATTCGGCGTCGGTTTTATAAAAAACCGATGCTGAAAACCGGGTGGACCTGCCCTTCAGCGTTGGTTATATATAAAATCGACGCCGAAGCCCCAGTCGAACCCTCTTTCGGAGTCGGTTTTACATAAAACGGATGCCGAATTTAATTTTTTTTTAATATTTCGGCATCGGTTATTTAAATAACTGACGCCATAAATAAAATTATTTTTTTTATAAAATATTTCCAATTACACTTCCCAAAAAATTCTGAACCCCTGTAAAAATAACACAATATACAAAAACAATTCAACAGTATTTATCATCCAATGCCTCGTATAACTTCAATGCTTATATCTAGTTAATCAAAAAAAATATCTAAAGTAAAATTAAAATACACGTACCTGCAATCAATGACTTCAAGAAATTTTGTGACATTTGCAAGTCCCACAACTCCAACATTTACGGCATGCTCATTGTTGGTTATTATTGAAGCATTCATTTGATTATTAGTAGGTTCAAACACCTAATATATTAAAAGAGTTAGGTTTTTGTACCCATATGTATTATTATTTATAAATATTAGAATATACATACCTTAAATCTTAATTAGACTTAACAAATAGTTCGCAAAAGTAGATTGAATATGGGTCATATCAGATTCGGAATAAAGCTATGAATCATTTAATGCCTACAATAATATTGAATGCTATGAAATTAAAAAATAGACTAATATGGGAGAAAATATAAAAAAAATTAATACAACTAACCTTATGAAAATCAGTGGTTTGCCCAGTTGTGATTATCTCATACATGAATCATAGAATATAATAACCACATTCAACATGTCCATTTTGACGATGACACTGCAGTTATAAAACATTTAATTAAAAAAACAATATATTACAAAAATATAAAAACTAATTACTTGTACTTCCACATATTTGATTTCTGTTGGTTTCTTTTCTGACATGTATTCCTTGTTAAAATGTTTCCATGATCTGCATTTTTTTATATATGAACTAATAATAATTGTGTAAACAATGAAAATTAAACATAATGAGCATTTAAAGAATAAAAAAAATACCTATTTAATAAGGTGAGAAATGGTTTACGCACTCTTCTTAATAAAGAGAAAAACCAATATAAGGTGCATTCACTTGGGAAAAATATGCCTAACATCCAATGCCCCCTACAATACAAAAAGTTCACAATTAAAGACATTATAATGATAATTAGTTCATAAAAATGTTGATGTTCTTACTTATCAAGAAATGGATAAAACCAACACTTAATCTCTTC
This sequence comes from Viscum album, assembly GCA_963277665.1. NCBI lineage: Eukaryota > Viridiplantae > Streptophyta > Magnoliopsida > Santalales > Viscaceae > Viscum > Viscum album. The sequence continues at coordinate 1,552,704,646 of OY728121.1, read as the reverse complement.
ATGTGTTAATCTCTCGGATATATATTGAACCCTTTCATGATTCTTCACAAGTTTGGCTTCCAAGGAAATATACTCTGGATCTATAAAGCTGTAAATGCATGTTGTTTCCTTTATTAAAAGAAGCTTGTGTAGATACCTAATTTAAAAAAAATATAGTTATTCAATGAAATAAAAATATTTTATTAAAGAAATAGCAATTCAAACTTCAATTTACTTACACGATAAACAACTTCACCTCACTCTGCGAGATCTCTTCAAAATTAACTAAATTCATGATATCTTCTTTCATTAATTTCAATCCATAATTTCTTCCACATATATCGGGCGTCATCCGAAACTCATAGATAAAATTCAAGGAAGAAGAGGACTCAAATAATCTTTTTAACCCATAAGAAATATCAGAAGTATCTACAAACAACTGTTCCTAAACAATTTGTTGCATTTGTGCAGTTTCTTTTGCTTTTAGATATTCCTATATAAGTTAAATATTTGAAAACATTATAAGTAATTTTGAATCATTTGTAATTAATATTTAGAAAAATGCATACCTCAAGTGAAATATAACGAAGAAGGGCAGTTGTCCAAAGTAAAAAATGGCCCGTACATTCCCCTAACACTGGTGATCTCCACGGTAGGAAATGGTAGTAGAGAAGTAGGATATATAATAACAAGTACTGATACTCCAACCTGAAAAATCTGGAAAATCTGATGATGTACCGAGTCCCCCAACAAATGAACCTGTCCTAATGCAACAATATGTACATGAGTATCTCCTGAAAACAACTCACAATATAAGGCTTGATTCGAGGGAGGAGGTGGAGGCTCAAAGTAAGCAGATGGGGAAGGGTAAGTAGATGGGGTAGGGTAGTCTGGGTGAGGAGGATGAGAAGGAAGAAAAATGAATAAGTAATATTAGTGTTTAAAATTTATAAAATAGAAAAATTGATTAAAATAAAATAATATACCTCGAAAGGTTGTGCAGACGGGGAAGGGTAAGCAGATGGGGCAGGGTAGTCTGGGTGAGTAGGATGATAATGCTGAAAAATGAAAAACTTATATTAGTGTTTATAATTTATAAAATAGAAAAATTAATGACAAATAAATAATATACCTCAGAAGGATTCGTAGATGGGGCTGGGTAAGAAGATAAGGTAGGGTAGTCCGGGTGAGCAGAATGGGAAGGCTGAAAAATGAAAAAATTATATTAGTGATTATAATTTATAAAATAGAAAAATTAACGACAAATAAATAATATACCTGGGAAGGATGTGCAGACTATGATTGTCTTGCCAAGTGTTCTAATAAATCCTACTGCAGTACTGCTTGAATTTGATCACCCATAGACTGTTTCATATATTTCAACCCTTCTTTTAAAGAATTTATTTCTGGGTCTTTTGATTGCTTACTCTTACCAAAAACCTTCTGAATACTAACACCCGCCTGATATCCTCTAACACGGATGGGGTGTTCTACCTTTCCCAAAGCAGTGGCTAGGATGTCCATCCTAGCCACAGGGATAATAGAGCCCTGTGTCTCTTGCTCCAGAAGTTCATCCAGAAATGAAAAATAAAAAGGATATATTAGTGTTTATAAATTATAAAATAGAAAAATTGTTAAGAAATAAATAATATTTACTTACAATTTTATCAGACACTTGATTAGGTTCCTCTGTAAGATATTGTTCATTTTTTCTTCTTCTTTCTCATTTCCATTTCTCATAGTGAGTGGGAGGAGATGGTTGACCAAACTGGGCCTCTTCTGAACCACTACTTGATCAAGCTCTTAATGCTTCAAATTTTTCTTCAATCATTTTCTGCTCCAAATACGAATACCCTCCACGTGATAAAGTATGAGGGTATATGTTTTTCAACTGGATCTCCTGATGATATCTCCTGGAGGCCTGTTATATAAAAATAAACTAATAAGTAATAAGAAAAATATAGCATAAATTTTAAAATATAAAACAATTACCATACCTTAAATTTCTCTTCCTGGCGACTATCAACAAATCGCTTCCATGTTTCTTCATCTATATATAGATACTTAAGACATGGGCTTTCAAACCTTCTCTTTCCAAAAACATAATTTTTTTCAGTTTGTTTTTAAAATCTCTCCATCGAACCGCCGCTAAAGAGAGATGTCTTTTCTTAATTTCTTTGGTTTCCTCAAAATTAAATGCCATCTGTAATTGAATAAATTAAATGTGTCCTTTCAAATATATAATATTCAAAAAATGAGATAAAAGAAATAAAGAAAGATATTTTACCGTCACGGCCTCCCAAAGCTGTTGCTTCGACGTCCTGTCCACTGACTTCCAATCCGGATATAAAATACTAATCTTGCAACGGCTCTACATCGCTATATAACTGACAAACGGAATTGCATTTGGGCCAACTGCATTATTATTATCATCAAAACGGATGTGTACTTTGTTTTCATCACCAAAAAGTGATAGTTTTGGTAAACGTGTAATACCACGTTTATCAACTTGAGAACTTTATTTTTTAGTAGTAACTGCAGAAGTCTCCTCTGCCGAGGACGCATCAGTAGTCCTGCAAACTTTTTTTGTAAATTAACAGTTTTATTTCATTAAATAAGTATATTACTGAATATTTAATAATATGTCAAAATAGATATACCTCGGTAACTTCTCCTCTCCATCTATATCTGACATTGATACTATAAAGTGTAATAAATATTTGTGTACCTGCATATCATTAAAAAACTGAATAATAAGAAATAAAGAAGACAAAAATAAATATGTAAAAATAGAGGCATGCATTTGTAAGTTTAAAAAATAGACACAAAATATAAATATTTACCATAAAAACTAGGAGACTAATTTAGTGTTTTTCCACATTCCTTCATCATGATCGGTGCATACTGCATGCACTATGCCTATCTTATATTCATTGTAATCATCTGGAAATTATGTAATAGATGAATAAGGCTCATGTAAATCACTAGCATCATCAGAATTATCCTCATCACCCAAATGGTTTCTTTTACCTTGTAAAACAACTGGCCACTGATCATTCGGCAGATGAATGACATAAAATACTTGTTTTGCATCTGTCTCCATGATAAATGGTTCCTCATTGTGATTAAATAATTTCAAATCAAACAGTTTAAACCCATATTCATCATGTTTCACGCCACTATTAATATCAACCCAATTACACTTAAAAATCATGACTCGAAATTTAATATAATCAATTCCCATATGTCTTCAATAACTCCAAAATATGACGTTGATGTAGAAATTGGGTTTTTATCTTTGGCACTTAAAAAATGCACTGCTTCAGCGAATACCATCACACCACTATTCTGAATGGTACTTTTGTCATCCAGGTTTTTTGTGTAAAATGTGTAGCCATTGATATCAAAACCAGACCAAGTGATCACATTAAGAGATGGTCCCCCTGCTAACCACTTCAATGTTTCTGATACAGATATATCTTGGGTGAATTTCTCTTTAAACCATGAAACAAATGTCTTATTATGCTCAATCATCAACCAATTTTCATTTCTTTTCTGATATCTTAAATTTAATTCAGCAATATGTGAGGATATATATGGTTGAACCTCATCTTTGTTCTTAAAAATGTATAAATGTTCTTTCATAACTTCATCACGTGGAATGAACTTTACCTTTAATCCTCGAACCCCTCTACCTTCTCTATCAACTATCATATGTCAAGATACAGGGAGACCAATATGCTCCACCTCATTCAAATAATCAGTACAGAACTCAATCACCTCTTCTGATACGTATTTTTGAACAATAGAGGCCTCTGGTTGATAAGGATGTTTAACATATCCTTTCAAAATTTTCATATATCTTTCAAAAGGATACATCCATATTAAATTAACAGGCCCACATATTCTTATCTCACGCACCAAATGAATCAATAGATGAACCATTATGTTGGAAAATGTGGGTGGGAAATACATTTATAGTTGACAAAGAATAAGAGTTGCTTCATTCTCCAACACATCTAACAAATTTGGATCAACTACTTTGCTACAAATGGATTTAAATAAATTACATAACCTGATGATTGTCTTTCTGACAGCTTTCAGTAATATACCATGCACTGCTACTGGTAGAATTTGTTTCATCAACACATGGCAATCATGAGATTTCATACCTATTAATTTAAAATCCTTCAATGACACAAAATTATTTACATTTGAAGAAAAATCGCTGGGTAATTTAATACCATGAAGACACTGACACAAATTCATCTTTTTAATCTTGCTTAATGTGTGACAAGACGAAGGTAAATATGTTCTATTTCCTTTCACAACAGGAGCTAACTCCAAACGTATTCTCATTAATATCAAGTCCAATCTTGCATTTAATCCATATTTTTTCTTTACTTTTATGTCTAACAAAGTTCCAATCAAACTATCACATATGTTTTTCTCAACATGCATAACATCAATGTTATGTTTTATCTCTAAAAATCTCCAATAAGGTAGTTCGAAAAAAATAGACTGCTTCTTCCAGATATGTTTTTGTAAACCAGAACTTTTTCTCCTTCCAAATGTCAATTCAATATCTTTCACTCTGTCATAATATTCTTCAGGTGAAAATGGTTGATGGGGGAGGTTGTATTCTTGTAAACTGTTAAATTCTTTTTTCAATCTACGATAAGGATGATCAATTCTCAAAAATCTTCGATGTCCCATGTACATTGTCTTTCTTCCATTCTGCAATTGATAATATGAAGTTTCTTCTTCACAAATTGGACATGCTTTATGTCCCTTAACACTATGTCCAGATAAGTTTCCATATGAAGGAAAGTTATTTATAGTGAACATTATCATAGCACGCAAAAGAAAATACTCTTTCTTGTATGCAATGAAAACTTTAACACCTTCCTCCCATAGCAGTTTCAAATCATCAATCAATGGTGTAAGATACACATCAATATTATTTCCCGGTATTTTTGGTCCAGAAATCATCATGCTCATCATAACATATTTTTCTTGCTACATATATGTGGGGACAAGTTGTAAAGTACGAGAAAAACAGGCCATGAACTATGTTGGCTATTGAGGCTCCGATATGGATTCATTCCATCAGTACACAATCCCATTCGGAGATTTTTAACTTCACTTCCAAAATCATGATATTTTTATCAAAAATCTTCCACTGTGGTGAATCGGCAAGGTGACGTAAGTTACCATCAGATATGCGCTCATCTGAATGCCATCTTAACCTTTTTTCATCAATTGAATTTGAAAATAGACGCTTCAAATGAGGAATTGTTGGAAGGTACCAAATTGCTTTAGCTGGAGTTTTGATTCTGGTACCTAAAAATAAATCAGAATTGAATTTTCAGAATTGTATGCAAAAAATATTGGATGATATCATTGGAAAGTAAAAAAATTGATTTTTCATAACGTTACATGACATCACCTGAGAATGAATCTGAGTTGACTTTCTCATCCATCTTATAGCACGATGTCCCACATGTAGGACAACTTGATAAATGTTCATTTTCTTTCCTATACTGTACACAATCATTGGGGCAAGCATGTATCCTTTTATACCCCAATCCCATTGGGCATAATATTTTCTTCACCACATAATTGTAATCTGGAATCCCATTTCGTTCTGGAAGTATCTCTTTTAAAATCTCAAATAAATTGAAGAAACTTTTATCACTCCACCCATTTTTTTCTTTTAAGTTAACTAATCTCAAAACTGCTAATAAAACTGTATATTTACTGCAACATGGGAATAATGGTTTCTTAGAATCTCCATACAATCGTTCAACAGTTGGTGTTCTTTCGATGGTTTCAACACCTAAATCATAAATTAACTCTTCAATATGATCCTCTTCCTCATTATGAATATCATCATCAACATTGGATGTTGAATTTTCAGTTCTTTCACCATGCAAGATCCAACGTGTATAATTAAGGCTAAAACCATAGCAAATGAGATGATCCTTGATATCTCTGGAGTTTAACTTTCTCATATTTACACACTTCACACATGGATAGAAAATCAAATAAATATTTTGAATATGTCATTTAGAAAATTCCAAAAAATTATCAACTCCTTTTTCATATTCACTAGTGGTTCTTTGTAAATAAATCCAATTATGATCCATTAATACCTGATATCACAATATAATTGATGAATATATTAAAACATATAAACATTTAAATATCTATCAGATAAATTGTAAACAAAAACATATTTAATAAAAACTATTGATAATCAGATAAAAGACATTAGATATGAAACACGTTTACAAATAGATTAAACAGTTTATTTTCATATTATATACATGTGTGTTATATTGATTTTATAATTTAATTATAATATCATTATTTTAAAATTTATTAGTTCATTTTACATAGTTACAATATTTGGATGTTTCATGTGTCAAAAATATTGAAGAGTACATTAATTTAAAGGATGCAATAAGTGAAATGTTGGAGTACATGGAAATATGTATAAATTATTGATGATTCTGTGGTATGATCTATACCTATGTACTAAAAAATACATTTATCTAGATTAATATGATGGTGAATATAGTAGCAGTTCTAGATAGAGGATGAACCCATTATAGGGTTTAGTGACGCAGATGATGTTATTCGAGAGGATGGATGGACATTGCGGAAAAAATGAGAATGAGAATTTGGGAGGTAGATTTGAAGGGAACACGATAATTAAGTCAATTATGGAAATGAAGGTGGCAATGAGAATGAAGGCGGAAACATGAATGTTGAGTTAAAGGTTGGTAGGGGGAAGGTAGAGTCCTAGTGGGAGGTGGGTATGTAGTGGAGAGGCTCGGAAAGGGATTGGGAGGGAGAGGTAGAGAGGTGGTGAGGTGGAGAGTATGGATAGGTGGAGAGGTGGGATTAGGGAGGAGGGTCGGGATGGGGCAATTTTCCTGGGATAGAATGATCAACAAGGATACGAGCTATAGCCAATCGAGCTACCATAGAGGCAACCATGTAGTGGAGAATCAATATAGTGGTTATACTATTATAGAGAATTAAAATCATATAGAATACATAATAGATTCTACTAAATCCATTGAAATAGATCTTACAATAATTAAAAATTTACTCTTATTATCATTTTAATATTTAATTATATGATTAATTAAATATAAATTTTAATGTTCTAGATATGTAGTCAAAGGAATCAATGTTTATTTAATTTAAGTCCTTATAATGTCAACAATGTTGGAAGACAAAACACCATTAGCTAAAAAATACATTCATACAATGTATAGAAAAAAATAAACCAACAAAGAATTAATAAATTTTGGTGTGAAATGCAAGCCACAGACATGGGTAGATAATTATTAATAAATCTCAATTCTTTATTGAAAGTAAAAAAATATAATTGTTTGTTTTAAAATGTAAAATATCAATCAAAATGGGTGTAATGTAATTTTATAACTTCAATCCCATTTAATTCAAAGTCACTGATGAAATAAAATATTCACATGTTAATCCCAGATAACACAGCATGACTTAAATGATAAATATAGATACAAAAAAACAAGACAAACTACAAACAAACAACACTAAGTTCATTAATAAATAACACCATAAAATTATTTTTTTGAAGAATAATTAATTAAAATAGAAATGGAATTAAAAATATAGTACTTCATAATGTAATGAAACATAATTTTAAAATGAAATAATGATAATACAAACAAAAAAATTGAAGTTCAACCTGAATGGAGATGTTAAATCCAAACTGTGCTTGGTATAATGACTTCAAAAAATAAACACTATGAAATCTATACCAACAATGATAATACAAACAAAAAATAATGATAAACTACAACTAAAATCGAACCAATAATGAAAATCACCCAAAATAGGATTCTTGAAGAAGAAATAAACAATGGGAGATGAAACATGAGATAAAGAGGAAGAACGCATACCCGAAATCGTGAAAACGGCACAAAACCTTCAACAATCGCCGTCCAAGATCACAAATCATGTTCGAAGGTCATCGGGAGTCCAAATCGCCGCAGCGGAACTCGATTTCAACGATAGAACAAAATGAGGGTTTCGGTCCCCGAATAATTTTAAAAGACTTTTCGCATCGGTTTTAGAGAAAACTGATGCCGAAAAGATATCTGATGGCGTCAGTTTTCCAAAAAACCAACGCAAATTTTTTATTTTTTTTCATTTTCGACATCGGTTTTCCTGAAAACCGATGCCGAAATTTTTTTTTAAATTATTATCCGCATCGGTTTTCCTCAAAACCAACACCGAATTTTTTTTAATTATTTTCCACGTCGTTTTTCCTCAAAACTAACACGGAAAATATGTTTATTATTATTATCGATGTCAGTTTTCTTCAAAATCGACACTAAAACATTTTTTAAAAAAAATTCTGCTTCGGTTTCTTGAAAACCAACGCGAAATATCATCGGATAATTGTTTTTGGATTCAGTTTTACAAAAAACCGATGAAAGAAATTTCCCACGCATACTATTCGCGCCGGTTTTTAAAAAAATGATGTTATTACGAAAACGTTAAAACCCGTATTTCCACTAGTTCCACCACCCTGGCTCCCCAAAATCATGACCAAACAACCACCACCTTGGACACCAAAAGTATAGAAAAATAACTACCAACTCACTACCCCAAAAGCATGGAAAAAGACGACCATCTCACCATAAAAAATTACACAATTGTCACCCACCATCCCCACATTTCAATGAAATCACACATCACCAACCCACAATAATGGTCCTACCTCAAACAATCTTTTCCAACTCGCTACACACCGCAAGGGAAAAAATAAATTCCCACAAACCCCGACCACACCATGTGAAACTGCGGATAACCTTGACCACAACCAATTATCATAAAAATACATCACAAATCACACACTGAACAAAAACTACATCACCAAATCCAATCCCTGAGAGAATAACAAATTAAAACAACAAAAATGGAGAGAAGGGATTATCACTAATCACAAACGGGCATCCACCATAACCAACCAATAAAAGGGGGATAAATAGGGATGGATGTCCCCTTAGGTAACCTATGGTTAATCTATAATGATATTGGAATAATACATGCATGAAGAAAGATAATCAGGTGATAAAGGGACTCAAAAACATTTATCCCTCCATTTTCTTGGTGTGTAATTCATAGGTTTTCCAAAATTTCAAATTTCACTGAAAAAAGAATCACTACATCCTTTATTTAAAACGCATCATTAATTCCATTTACAAGATGTGTAATCCATTTTAAGGTCTCCCCCCATTCCCTTATACTAGTCATGAATTCACCAGAAACAAAACTCTTGAATCACCTTTACTTGTCATGTAAACAATACATGATAGGAAATTTCTATAATAGATCTACTAAAACTCTATCCTCCATTGAAAACTCCCAGAACCTCCCCTAAACACCTCCAACCCAAAAAATGGAAAATTAACGATCACTAAAGGAATGACATATTTCATTGTATTCCTCTCAAATGATTTTATCCCTTAAGAAAATAAAACTTATCCCATAAATAAAGTGGTATGAATAGCCACCTCGTGACCTACCTCTCAAGGATCAAATCATACCCCAAATGTTACCACCATTCAAACATGTCGATAAAAATGGCCACAAAATATCTCGTACAACCTCATCACCACACATTTACATCACCATAACCATCCTACTGACAAATTTCATAAAATAATTACTAGATGAAGCATATGTCTATCACCGTAGGATCAATTTCAATTCTCAACTCCCTATATCAATCCAAAAAACAAAGTGAGTCTTTCACTGAGGCCTTATCAATTACCCAAAAGATTAAAACCAAATAGGGATATACTTAAAAATATCATTCAAATATTTATCCACACAAATATCATATTGTCATCTTATTTTTAGATCAGAATTGAGAATTTTTCATAAAGGGGCATATCAGACCCTTTATATTTCAAGAAAACAAAATTCCTTCATCATCCATAGATCCCTAGTGGATAATGGATCTAGAATTAATATTTTTATAGATTTAAAAATTCTCTATTTGGAATACAAGGAGGCTAATCTATAAATTTACAATTTATTAATCAATGGGTATGACAAAATTGAATGGAAACACATAAGAAAGGTTAGATTGAAAACTAAATTTGAAGGCCTTGTATCTAATTCTAAATTCAACAAGTTCTTCTAAATCATATCCTCCACCACACCATTGCGAATATTAGGAATTCAGTGTTCTAGAAGTTCCTTCATTATGTTTTTAATTTCCGAAATAATCAATTGATAGGAAATTTGGGGTACTCTATCATGAAAACAACAACTTTTATTTCTATAATTATTGATACATTGATGTGTGGTACTATAAAAGGGGTGTAAGTAATAAATTTCCTTTCTTGAAAAAACTTCATTGATAGAATAAGAGGTTCTCATGTGTCTCATACAAATTAATCCCTATTTTTGGACATCTATATGTGAATTTGGGATAACATATTTCTAAACAATCAAACCCAAGGACTTATATTTGTTAGAGATGCACAATTAGAGATAAATATTAGGATTTGGTACTCATTCCACTATTAACATGGTATTGGTTGGTTCAGTTGAAACATCTCACTATTCATATGATTGTAACCTCAATGGGGATAGTAACACCTCTTTACCTTCTCCAAAATATCATAAATTATGTCCATATTCTTCTTAAAATATTAATGAAGAATAATAAGGTCACAAGGATGATCCTTCAACTTACAAGGAGAATATATCAACCACTGTTGATGAGATGAAATAGCTAAATTTGGGAATATGGGAAGACATGTAGCCTATACTAATCAATGAATACATGAATCTAGAACAATGGGAATACAAAAGTTCTTTTCTCAAACAATATTGGGACATATTCACATGGAATTATTCAAAAATTATGGGGAAATATCCCCATAAACATGAGCATTATTTTTTATTTTCAACCAACCACCATGGTAATATATAGTTAGAGATGAGAATACACTTTACTCATATTTCAATGGTGGAATCCAAAGTTGACAACTAATTAAGGATAATTACGTTCAAGAGCTCCAATAAACCAAATGGATCACCAACATTTCCCTTATTAAAAATAAAAATGATAAAATCAAATTTTGCATTGATTTCAAGGATTCAAATCAACATTACCCAAAATATGACATCCCTATCACAATCCTAGAATTTTTAATAGATGAAACTATATGTTTTTAGGCATTATACATCATGGATGGATATTCCATAAATAATCATATCTGAATGTATCTTAAGGATAAATAAACAAATTCCTTTAGGGAACCCCAAAGAATATATTATTATAAATTGGTTACTTTCAGTCTCAAGAATGTTATATCCACTTACAAAAGAGTCAGACATTTTATTTTAAAACCCTTTATTGCAAAATTGAGTTTTGATACATTGATGATTCATTTTTTAAGTTATTTAAATTCCAATATCATTTTTATAACTTGGAGGTTGTCTATTCTACGATTTGATTACACATCCTAAAGATGAACCCATGAAAATATAAATTGGGTGTGACATAATTAAATTTTATTATCTTCATGTCTATCACCAATATATCAATGTATAAACTTAAGAAACTTCGTAAATAATCAATATTATCCATTTTATAAACATTTTAATGTCAAGTGAACTTCAAGGGTGTATCTCTTACACCATGTACTTCATTAAAAATATCACTAAAAAATATCTTTCCCTTCACAAAACTGAGGAATAAAGGAGAAAATTGTAGTGGTGTTAGTATTGTTAGATGTATTTTGATGATACTAAGAAATATATTGTTCACCATGTAGTTTTGATGCTTGATGAGGAAGGGAAGCCTCTTAACCACTACATGGAAACTATAGAGAAATATCTTGGTACCCCCTGGAAAATAAAAATGATGAAATCATGGAACCAATTCTATATTATCTTAATTGAACATGGGTAAATTGGGAATTTGAAATAAAAAATTAAAAATAATTGTGTAAAGTTGATTTTTATAGAGAATAACCTTTAACGACAATAACTTCATTCTAGGTGACTGGGTGTCCATGGTTAGATAAAATTCTTTAAAACTAAATTTAAAATCAATCCAATCACTTCTTTAATACACCAAACCTATTAAATAACATAATAATACAACTAATACACTATAATCTCTAGAGATAACCTGATTCATACTATTTCTATATTAAATTTGGCTTCGTGAAATTTGTGTCTTGAGGGCCCTGAGACATGCCTCTCATCAATTTGGTATAATTGAAAAGGATTATACTGTATTGTTTTTACTTCTATTTGAAAATTAATTCATTACATAACCTAGTTGAGTTCATCTCACCCCACTCATTTTAATATAGAGGTATAATGAACTATGAAACAAAGAATTTAGAATTTTAGAATCATAGAAGAAGTTGAGAGAGAGTTTTTACTAATTATACTGATTGAATCACCCTCATAATTTATATCTTCACCTATAGTCACTTTTAGAATTGAAAACATGGAAGAAAATCCTTCTCAATTAAATAGGACATTAATAAAATTTTATGCACCTAATTTCAACATCAATAATCAGTAGTTACAAATGAATAATCAATAAGATAGTGAGCTTATAATAGTACTGATTTGATTAATTTCTAAATTTAATGGTTTGAATAAGATCCCAATAGGCATCTGATATCATTAAGAGAAATTTCCAAGGTGTATCTTTGCAACCCGCCATCTTGGATAATTAGTCACATGGAAAAAACTATCAAATTCCTTCTTCCATAAATATTTCCAAAAATCTAGGATTACCTATCTGTGGAAGGAGATATATAGAATTAAAAAATTGGGTAAATAAATAATATATGATTTTTAGTTAAGGTTCAAGTGGTTAAAAACATCAAGACCACACTAAAACTATAAATAAAATCATATTATTGTATCCTTTTACCAATGATTCAGGGAAAGTGAATGGATTCTTTTGTATGCTTCCTATCGAAGAGAACTGATTGAGAAATCCCCAACTGAAGTCAAAGAGTTGATAGTGAGGATTTTATAAAATTCATAGAAAATAAGAATAAGAACGATTGTAATAGGTGTATATGAGGTATGGATTTATCACTATATATTTCATGAAAAACATATGGAACACCTAACCACTATTTTGAAATAGTTAGTAGTGAAACATTTTTAGTATAACACGCTTATCACACCCCATCAGGTCTACCAACTCTCTCACTCCTTGAAGTACGACACTAATGGTTACTCATGGGTATAAAATAGTTATGATTCCCTGAACCAAATACTATACCAATAGAAATCAGTGATAAATACAGGATTCAAAGATGATTATAACCCTCAATTTGGGTATGGAAACCAATAGTATTAAATATCAACCTTCCAACAAATTTTTCAAGCGTCTTTCCATCCACAACCCAATCAAAGTCAGAGATATCAACCATACATAACATATAAACCAATTAAAATTCAATATTACTCAATAAGGTACCTGAATAAATATATTTTAAATTCCACCAAATTCATGATTTAGATTTCAAGTAAATAAAATTGAAATTCATCCATATTCTATCTACCGTAAATAAATTGAAAAAAAAGGTTCAGGTACACTTCATGCTTAGTTAGTTCCTATCCCCAAAGGTAATTTTAATTATATTTCCTTGAGAAGTGATAAGGAGAAAGGAAATAATTATGAATAACCATATTAAGTTGAAGGAGTAAATGGATAACCTAATGAACCTAAAGAATCAGTCCCCGTGATGAAGGGACAAGAAGAATATGCACATCCAAATACATCCTAGTGAATAAAGACAATGGAAAATACAAAATTAACAATTTAATTCATTTCTAACCTCCCATACCTACAATAATAAAACCACCCAAGAAAAATAGTGAAGAAAAATTACAATAAGATATCTAATAGATGTTCAAAAGAGTTTAGATCGTTATTCCTTCTTTGTACACCTTCCACTAAATCCCAAGATATGAAATGTTTATCAAGAATATGTGATCAATAAAGAGTATATTAGAAGGGAATGAAAAGGTAAATTTAAATATAAATTTATATGCCCTTATGACCCCAAAAACACCGAGGAAATTTCAGGATCATTGTAACATTACTATCCATAGAACCATTGGAGAAATAAATTTCTCAAATGTATTTGGCAATGTAAATTCATCAATTACTGTAATGTCATATTAAGTCTAATATTACGAATTAATGGGAGAGATCAAAACCACATGATTCATTGTAAAACATTATTATCAAACCACTTCTTGTGCAGTTTGAGTTCTAGAGGATGTTTTTGTAAGATTGGAAGTATTTTTATTCCCTACTCACTTTTATATTATGAGCAAAGAGGAATGAAGGGATAAACTTCATTAACCCATCACTCTAAGTATTAAAATTCTTAATAATACCAAAACAGTAATAAATGATAATGAGGGAACTCTTCCATTTATTTTTTGAGAATATAAAGTGAAATTTAACATTCTTGATTCAATGAAATACCCCTCATGATGAGAAAATTTCTTTTACATTGAACAATTTTAAATTTTGTTGTTATTTGAATTCAAAAATTGAAATTTTTTATGGATTAATTTTATTATGAGAATCCCTATAATCACAAAATGTTTAAAAAGAATCTTGTTTTAAAAAATGAGTTAAATCTATAAAATTTTATTTGTGTGGATGAAAGTTGTGTTTATGATTGTTATTTTGATGAATTACTCAAAACAACCACTGATAGTTCTTTGTTAAAGGTATAGGGTTCAAAATATGGAATATAGAGTCAAAAACATAAAAAAACCCACCCTAATTAGAATTAAAATTTATACCTGCAAACCTAAAATAGTCTTTTCATGGAAAAAATGAGAAACTAACAGTCATAATATCAAAAAATTTAAAGAACAGCCAAGAACACCAGCTATTGTGCTATTTGAAATGGAACACTAATGAAATAGAATGGGAATTAAGAGGAATCCCAAAAATTATCCCTTCTACAATTATAAATAATGTTTTTTTAGAAAGTGAGTCAAAACCAGTAATATGGCCTCAAAGGAGTCTCAAACTAACCCTCCTTGTAGTCATAAAAAATGATGTAGAAACACATTTGGGAGTTGGAATCATATACCCTATTTCAGAATATCAATGGGTGAGTCTCATTAAAATAGTCATAAGGAAAACTGGATATTCAATTATACAAAATGAGTAATATTAGTTAGTTCCACAAGAATTCATAATAGCTAGATAGTATGCATTGACTATCAAAAATTAAACCATGTGACATAAAAGGACCACTCCTAGATTCCCTCTGTACAGCAAATGATAGAGAGGGTAGATGTAAATTGTCACTATTACTTCCTTGATAGAATTTATGGGTATTTCTAGGTCCCAATAGCTCTGTAATATCATAACAATACTACATTCACATTCCCATTCAATATGTTTTCTTACCGAATGATAACCTTTGGTATTTTCAATCCATTATATACCTTTCAAAAATTCATGGTATGTATCTTTTTAGATATGATTTATAACTTCTTAGAGGCATTCCATGTTTATTTCATTATTTATGGAAAAAGTTTTGAAACCTATCTTTATGGTATAGGAAAAGTTTTAAAAATGTATCAAGAGAAAATTGGTTTTGATTTTTGAGAAATGTCATTTTATGGTAGAGAAGTAAAAAAAATTTGGCCACATAATTATAAATAAGGAATTGAAATGGATAAGGCCCAAATCAGAATTATTTATGCACTGACTTACCCCACCACTTTGTGACACATTAGATATTTCCTATGAAATGATATATTTTATAGAAGGTTTGTTATGGAATTTATCAACACTTTTTCCTCTAAATATCATACTAAAAAATTAAACTATTTTTTTTAAAGATTCATGCAGAATAGATTTCAACAAGATCATAGAAATCATAACAACATCCCCTATGACATTTGCACCTAACTTGAATAAAACTTGTGAGATACTATGTGATGCTTAAAACACAGTTATAGGATCTATTATTTATAAAAAAAAGTTAATGGGAACCCACATGTGATATATTACACTACTCAAACCCTAGACACAGCCCAAATAAATTAAATGGCAATACATAAGATGTTTTTATTAGTTGTATTTTCTTTAGAAAAAATGTAGTTTTAAATGTTTTGAAGTAAAGTAACTATTTATTCTAATCATTAAGCACTATAGTATTAGATCAATAATTCTAATTCAAATAATGGTCTTTTGATATGGATGTTTTTTTACAATATTTCAACCTAGATATCAAAGAAATAAGGTCTATAAAACTCTGTTGGAATACCACATGAGAGGGTTACCCCATAAAATTAAGGTATAACCACCAACTGAAACCAACCTAGATGACTCCTTATTTGGTTATAAACTATATAAAGTCAACCAAGGTCCCTATTATTATGATTTGGTAAATTATTTAGTCACATAAAAGGTATCATTTCTTTACTGAGTGTTAAAATTTTAAATTGAAATCTGATTCAGATTTTTATTTCTGTGAGGATCTATATTTATGAAAATTTTATAATGGTAAATTAATTATTAGATACATCCCAGAGGGAGAGGTTATTTCAATACTTACATTTTTTTAAACACATGCATGTGGATACTATTTTAGTCCTCAAAGAACTTATATGAATTTGTTATACGTTGGATTGTTTTAGAACTTAATTTTCAAAGATACTAATAAATTAAATAAATAATTTACAAACTGTCAACATAGTAATGGAGTTTCAAAAAACATGAAATTCCCCAAAAACCATTAATTTTTAATGAAACATTTGATATACATATATCAGATTTACTGGTTCTATTTATTGTATCATTTGGTTTATCCTATATCTTATTAGAAGTGTACTGTGTTTCTTATTATATTGAATAAAAATGAAACCATAACTGATGATCCTAATGTTTTTTTCAACTTATAAAATAAAATATTTTTTATAGACAATCAGTACCTTGAAAAAAGGAATCAGTGATCAAGGAACACACTTCTACAATAGGAACATGGAATACCTAATAAAGAAATATAGAGTACAGTACAAGAACTCAACTACATACCACACATAGACCAATGGTAACATAGTGGTTTCCAATAAAGATATTAATATTATTGTGGAGAAGAAAACACAGACCACTATAAAGGACTAAATTAAAAATAAGGAGGATTAATTAAGGGAATATATAACTTTCTAAAAAACACCTAAGTAATCTCCCTTTACATAATATTTTATGGAAAAAAATACACTTCTTGGTTGATTTATAACAGAATTATTGCATGGTCATTAAAAAGGAAAACCTATTATTTTGAAAATATGTGGAGAAGGGGAATCTATAGAAAATTGAACTGGAGGAACTAAAATGGGAAGATTATGGGAATTCACTATTTTAGAAGGAGAACCCCAAATATGTCTATGATAAACTTATTCAAAAAATAATCTTTGAATTTGGAGACAAAGTGATACAATTATCACCATAAATAAAGCTCATGCTTAGTAAATTTTATTCAAATTGGACTAATCCATACATAGTAACTAAAGTTTTTCTATTTTTTAAAGTTGAGATCAATGGAAATGAATCAAGGAATCCATTATGTTGAATGGTTATAATTTTAATCATTAATATAAAAACTTTTGGAAGTAACAAATAGTTTATTCAAAACTCCTCCCATTTGTCATTTAATTAAGGACTACCAGGTTGTCTCCTTCCATCATATTGATCTAGATAATCACCCTTTGAAAATTATTTACCTTGATAAATGCATTCTGGATTTAACTAGAATAGTGTCTAAATTAAGTATGGGTAGAGGGACAAGTAACATAGTATTTAAACAATATTTCTATTTTCCATGGATGTCTCTAAGAGATTTTCAATTAAAATACAATAAATAAAATAGAGTCATAAAGTGTTTAGGGATATGTATACAGTTTATCTATGATTGTGTTTTTAGATTTTTATATTCAATAGATAGAAATACTTAGAGATAAATGTTGTCTTACCTGGGAAAAATACCATTCTACAGTGGAAAGAGTTAATTGGTTCTTAAATTGAGGGAGTTAAAAGATTATTCAATGAATTTGGTTTCTATTTTCATGAATATTTTCTCTTATAAAAAATAAAATAACTATAAGTGAAAATATATATATAGAATTGAAATTAAATAATAAAGACACTGTAATTTTTAACATAACTCAAGGTCACATGTCCTTTTTGAAAAAGAACACATCAAAAATCCATGTAAGAAGAAATTGATATAAGTACTTTTAAATAGACAAAAGTGGGTAATTTAGATTCCTTAATGAAGTTATGATACATTATTTATTGGATGTGTGAGTAATAAATCTATCTATAAATTCAATAAGTTCCTTGCACATACATGGCTGGGATAAATTCAATAAATTTCATAATTTTCAAAAATTAATTCATTTAGTTGAGGGAAATACTAAATCCAAATAAATAAGGTTAAATTGACTTAGAAAAATTTCATTTGATTTTTATAAAAGAAGTTGAAAGTGGAACCCTATTTTAAGGAACTTATGAGAAATAGATAAATGGAATTTCCACTTGTTATAATTCAAATTCCTCTTAGATCTATCTATTTCACTCCTGGAATTGGAACATTATCTAAATTGAAGTGAGATAGTCATATTCGTATCTAAACAAGCTTGATAATTAAAAAAATAGAGGATCTATGATTTTAGTCTTCTTTGGTTTGTGTACCTAAGTCTATGTAGGACATATCTATTAAAATAAATAAAATATTTTTATTTACTAGAATTGTGATAGTTCAAGTATGGGGTAGTGATGAAACATGAAATCTCACAATTTCTTATCTAAATTTCACTATTACAATCAACCCAAACAAATATAAACCCCGGTTTAATCATTATTTTCTGATACTTTGTAAATGTAGGATTATTTTGATAAATGGATTTAAACATAGTTTTTAAATTATTAATTGTTTTTTTAATTTTTTGAAATCAATGCATTTGTTTTGAACTTTTGAATTTAGTTATATAAATGATTTTGAAATTTAATTTTATTATTTTTACCAATTCTGGAATTAATTTTAATAACCAAAACAATGAGAATTGTTATTTTTAATATATTTTTAATTCCAATTTTGTGATGAAATGTTGTTGCATAAGGATGAATGTAATGTGAGTAAAGTTTTGAGGATAAAAATTGAAAAATAAAATGACCTAAGATACATTGTATATCTCAATCGACCACATAAAGACTTCAATTAATAAAATCCATTCGATAAAATAAAATCATATACTCAATCAATTGTGTATCCAATTCAAGTTATTATGGACAACATATTTCAAGGAAAAACAACATATTATTCCATTCATGGTTTATTTTGTGTGAATGACTATAATCCCTCATCTAAAAGACCATGATTTGAGTGAAGCTAACATGTGGTAGATCTGATGAACCACCTCTCCTCAGTTAGTCATCACACAGACAGCAGAATGACATATCCTTCTACACCAAGTGACTACACCTCTTCTACAATGATCAATTGTGCACACTTTACAAATTAATCACGGATTGACATACCATAAGATGGGAATAAATTCTGAGGATCCAACCCAATAAAATCTAACTCCTCAAGTGACTCCCTAAGTGAACCCAAACTCTACATCATACAGATTAAGCATCATAAAATAAAAAATCAATCAAATCAAAGATTCTCAATAGATATTGATACCCTATGTAGTATATCTAAACTAAAATCTAAGCTCGCATAAATATGTTTGAACTAATACGATCTCAATTAACAACCATTGATCTAAATTTGATGATCATTGAACATTGAAAAACAACTTTTTAGGGTATAAAAATTGTTCCCTATGGAGGATAAAACCATATCCAGGAATCATAAATTCACAACACATTGGTTTATGGTATGAATAACACTTCACACTAGGTGTTAGATGTAATTCTATTAAAAAATGAGACTTTATACTTCAGTTATTATCACTCTTATCCATGTAAATATCCTCCCTAGATGTAACCACAAGATCAAAAAATAAAAGTTCTACACCTATTATAACTGAATCTCAAGATTTCATAATGCATCCCCATAAAATCCACTTGGTAAATCAATGAAAATATGAGAAAATCCTATACTCGCATGAGGAAGATAGCTAAGAACTATCCAATATGTTTCTATAGAAAGCCAATAATCAATGAACAACACTGATAAAACCCAACTTCATTTAATCTCAATAAAATATCCACCACATACAACAATAAAGGCCTATTATAAAATAATGTCACAAATATTATCAATAAAATGAGATTTTTATAGCACACAACCAAGAGACCAAATACTATGAAATCTGGTCCCAAACACCAACCAGGCCTACAAATATCAAGGCCTATTTTCCTTGAACTCCCACTAGTAGCACATGTAATATTTTATCTCTTCCTCATATGAACATGATAGGAAATAACCATCTTCTACTAAAGTAGTAAATGAATTTAAGAACATCATTTCATATTATTCTTGAAGGAATAAAGAACTTCACCATGGGATAATGTCTAAAAATAGAAAGGATTCAAGAGGTAACTACTTAAAGGGATTTGGACCCTCAATATTCATATTTGGTAGCATCAAAGTAGAATATTCTAGCAAAAAATTTAACAATATTTTTTAAGGTGCTGAAATAGTAGAGGATAAAGTGAAATTCATTAAAAAAATAATGGAAAACTACATAATCCTAATAAATCTTTGATCATTTGGATATAAAATGAAGAAATTTTGAATCAAGAGGGAGAGGATTAATGATCAATCAACTGAAGCTACAGAATTTTCTCTTTTTTCATTTCTGTTGTTGTAATTATCTAGTGATTTCATACTAAGACATTAGTTGATGGGTTGAGGATATTCCAATTACCCCCTATTAATGAATTATACATTTTAATTATTAATCACTTGTTTTCATCACATTGGATTTATTTAAAATATTTATCTATTAAGAGACTTATTTATTTCTATTCCTTTCAAATTATTCTTCCCAAATTTATTATTTTTTACACATTGACCACTTAGTTTCTCTTCAAAACTTGAGATCATAAGTAGTGGGATGATCAGAGTGTTATTAGGGATTTCCAGTCACTAGTCCGAGTGAGATTAGAGATTGTAGTAATTATTTTAGTCTTACGATTAAGCTGAAACAACAATGTGAGGGTGATCAATGATATTTCATCTGATATTATATATAATAATATATTTAAAATAGAATAATGATTTAACTCTCCTGACTCATGGAGATATCCAAGGTTATATAACCTTCATCAAAAATTAATTTAAAACTGATATAATCATATCTTTCTTACATTGAACTCATTAAAAAGTAAATAACACACACAAAACACTCTAATATCTAGAGAAAACCCAAGTCCTGCTATTTCCAGATTAAATTTGAGTTTATAAAAGAAATTGGTAAGGGTCCTGCAACATTCCTTCCATCAGTCCTATAGAGAGAATAGATTCAATTATAACTTTTCAAAACTAGATAGACTAGATTCCCCATGGTATGCAGAGACCATTGTTAGTGCCATCAGTGGAGATAATTGAGGGTTTTCAGTTTGTTATAGACTTATGAACACATATATAATCTTGTATATGGTTTTAAACATAGTAAGTCCGGGGTATCCTCTTAGGATGTTTAGAAAATTCCCATTATTATGTATATATTTTTGTTTCCCAATTACTAATTTTGGATTCATCACTGATTTACTGAATTATGTTTCTTTTAGGATGTGTCCATACATTTAATTTTTATATTATACACCACCCTTATTTGACTTGACTTTTATAAGTGTCAGTTTCTCATTTTTTTCAAAGTAAAATTTAAAAAGGTATTCTGAAATATGAATTTTTTGTGAAATTTTAAAAAAATCATTAGAACAAGTTTATGTTTTAAAAGATATTTTTAAGTAAATATCATAGTTGTTTATTTTGAAAGACAAAAACATATTTTCTAATTTTACTTTCAAACTAGTGTTTATGGTCAATTTGGAGGAAGGAAATGCATGGATTCTATTGTGATGGCTTATTAAGTTAGTTTGTATTATGGATGGAAGGTGTCTAGAAAGTCACATGGAGATAATATTGGGCATCCTAGTTTTTTTTGTTTTTTCAAAACATGTATCAGCTATAAAGTCCTCTAGCATTAAAAATATTATATTTTTATCGTATTGGTATATATTTTATTTGTAGCTTTTCCAAATTTAATTTATTGATATTTTGTTGGATGTTTACATTTGATTATTCCCTATTTAGTCTGCTTTTATATTTTATCTGTTTATTTATTTTAGCATAGAGGTCCAATTTTGGATTTATAATTCTATAATTTTGTTGCTTATTTTTTAATATTATTTATCATATATAATTCATCATGAATTTTTGCTTAAAATTCCTTATTACTATTTTCCAAATTGTTGGGATCAGGGAACCCTTTCAGGCCTAATGGTGAGATGAGTTGCGTTCCAATTTAAATAATAACCTAGGAAAGTTCATTACAAATGATACCAAACCCTAGGTTCTTAAGTGGGCCTAGTTTTTAGAGGTGAATGTTTTATTTGTAAGGTTATGGTATATTTGATCAGTATTGTTGGAACATGATAGGTTGGGATAGGAAGGGTATAATTAGATATTAATCATCTCAAACCTCAAGTTTTCATGGTAACTTAGGCTTCGAGTCATGAATTATGTTTTTTAGTTTATTTTGGATCATATTTATGGTATTATGGATTGTTCAAAATATTTATATATTATTATGGATAACAATAGAAATTGAACATGTGTCATGTGGTGATCCTTCAGAGCATGAAAAATCATGTTGATCCTTAGTGCATGGATCAACATAACTTCACGTGGAAGTTACATGATTGGAATAAGGTTTGTTAAACCATGTTTCTAAGTTATGTACAACCACTTTCCATTATGAGGTCGTTTGGGTATTGGGTGATGTCATATATAGGATTTTTTTGGGTGTTTGAAAATAAGGAGGTTAGTTTTAAAAAGAAAAATGATTAAGGTTTCCAAAAATTAAAAATGTAAATTTATGGTGAGAAATCTATTTTAAAATGAAACTTATATGTTTAGGAAATAGATTTATAAAATGATTTAAAAATTTATTTAATTTTTAACATTTATTTAATGTATGTACTAAGAAAACTAAATAAATTATAAAATATATTTCAAGTGGTATTTTTAGGTTTCAAAGATTTAAGTGAGAAATTTTGAGGTGATTTTTTTAAAAATAGTGGGTTTTTTATTTAATTTTTATTTTGTTTATCTGGATTATGAATGTAATTTTCTAAATTGGGTTGGTGTTTTGAGTTTAGATTTATTGTTTAGGTTGGGGATGTTTTACATTCGAATGATTATTTACCGAACCATATCTTTTCATATTATTCTGAGTATACTAACATGAAGAATCCTGAAGAATTATAATAGGTCTACATCTCTATGTTTCATTACCTAAATTATAGTAATTGACTCTTCTTAGACTCCAAGTATATTTTTAGATCAATACTTCTCTTATTTTTTTCCTATATTTTTTTGGTGATCGAGGACTTATATTGGTTTTAGAGTTTCTTAAATAAATTGAGGGAACCTTTAGGTCACTGGTAACACTATAATCCCTTAGAGTAAGTGTGATCATATTAATTTTTATTATGAGATCATATCAAGTGATTTTTTGAAGGATCTTCTTTTCATGAAAGGTATTTATACAAATCCTGATGATAAAGTTATTTTATCTAGGAAATTTTTTTAAGGAACTATATGAGTATTTCCTTATTGAGATGGTTTTTAGAGGGTGACCCAATAAGGGTAGTCACCTAATTCCTCTTAGTTATAATGATTGTTTCCCATCCAATGAGGAGTGTAATTTTGAGGAACCTTGTTTAGAGGATCTATATTTTATTGTTGCTTTTTTTGAAAGGAATAATCCCCTTGTGTGTTTCTGTGAGGTTGATTCATACATTCTAATACCTCTTGATCAATTTACACTAATATATACAATCATTGTGGTTGATTATGGAAACTTAAAATTATACTATTTGGGATCTTATTATAAGAAAAGGATGTTTTTACTAACCCAAGAATCATTAGGGAAATAATGATTCATCTATTAGGTAAACCTTAGTGACATTTTCATTATTTTTTATTATTTTTCATTCTTGCATTTTTTATCGATGATATATGAGTTTTAATTTGGTTTATTTCTAATCCCTTTAATTTTTTGGGATAAAATTACCCTGTGGGATTTCGGATTGTGTTTTGAACGAGTTTTCATTTTGATTATTTTGGTTGATAGCTCATATCAAGTTGGGTGGTGGTCCCATCAAGCACCTTGTATTATTGAACCACCATGCTCTATGAATCCTTAAATAGTGGGGAGACCCATTATAGGTCTCATGTCCATTTTTACTTTATACACATTTCAAGTGTGACTTGTGTTTTTGATATTCTCGCCTTGTATGGTGGTTCTGTTCATTTTCAAATCAGCTTAGAAGTTTTCATTTGAGAGGTTAATTCTATTGGGCGGAGAGTTTTTTCATTTTATTACTCTTTCAATTTATACAGGGGGAATAAATTTATTTTGTGGGGATACCTATCACCCCAACCATTAATTACCTTATGATTTTATTTTAATTTTTTTCTTCACATTTGTTCTTCAGTATCAGGCAAGGTCAGTGAGGAAATTTGAATTTACGAATTTTTTGGAATGTTTTTATCTCAATTTTAGAGCTTGATTTCACATTTTAGGGGGAAAAGGTGAATATATTTACCTTGGGGTATTTTTAATTCTATTTTTATCATTCATGTTTTGAAAACATGGGTAGCACATGATCAGGTTCAGACCATGCAATACCCAAGGGAACTATGTGTGAGATTTGGTGTATCAGGGTGTTGGAACATAGTATTTACAGAATCAGTAAGAACCATGAAAAAAGTGTTTTTATTTTTGGAATTTTTAATAGACACATTTCTCATGGTTGGATAATGGTTTACATAACTATATAGCTAGAACATTCAAGTCACTATGTGACTCTAGTGAGGGGAACAAGACTGGTGCACAGTTTGGTAAACTGTGTGGCCAAACCATACAACCTATATAGGTGGATTAAAATTGGGGATTTTCTAATTATTACCATATGAAATAAGAACCCATATGGTTTATATATATCCCCATTAAATCCCTATACCCATCCATACCTCCCCCACTAGATTCCCCACCCTTCAATGCTGAATCCATGGGGTTTGTTCAAAATTTGATTCTCGCTCTTCCGGGTGAGGTATCCCTCTACCTTAACCTATTAATTACTATTAATTTGTCTATTTTTTCATGGGGATATACCTATTTATAAAAACAAATATAAGGTGGTATTTGGGCCTAATTCTTTTTGTTTTTTATGTTACGATGTGAAATTGATTTGATAGTCCTTGTTCCTTCCATATTCAAGGGTAGCGTCACATCCACAAAAATCTGAGATAGGTGCTTCTATCAATATTATTTCAATTTAACACCATATAATACTTATATATTTAAAAAAATATCTGTAAATGGTTTTAAATTATTTATGACCTAGAGGTTTTATTTAAAAACTATATCCTTCAAGGTTTTAATTTTTATGACTATGTGAAAAAAAAATTATATATATTTCATGTGTTTGTTAAAATTTTAAGAGTCCCTTTCTAAATAATTTTTATACATTAAGTGATGATTGTTATTTATTAAAACTAGATAAGTTGGTTTTTGGGGTTTGGGGTTTAATTGTGGCTCATTTTTCTTATTTACATTTTTAGGTTTTGATGATTTTATTCAAAAATCCTCATGTTTTAGTGTATGACATGAGTCATTCCTTCATCATTTAATCACTAAGAATAATTATGAATATTTATATATGGGTGTAATATGTACATATATAAATTTATATGTCGGTTTATATATAGATTTTTATATTCATATATATATAAACTCCATATAATTCCTTTGATAAACCCATGGTTATAAAAACACAACTTTGTTTCTAAAATAATTTCCAAAATAAGTTTTAGAGTGTGTGTTTAGAATCATGGTTTGGAGGACCATTAAGAACTTTGGGGAAAGGGTTTTCAAATTTATAACGGTTTCAAGCAGGTTTTTAGTAAAGAATATGTTCCCATAGAAAAATAATTATTTTTTTCAAATGCAAATGCCCAGTTGGTACATTGAATTGGTTTTGGTGAAAATTGAATATCATCTATGGAAGCGTATTACATTACTTATTTTTAAATATTTTTATTAATTTATAAAGGGGTATTTCATATGGTTGGGTATAGGTATGTGGGAAAAGATTTTTTTTGGATTATGTTGGTCCTTAATTTGTGAGTTGTTTTTAAAGGGTACCTCACCTCCCATTACTATTATCTTCCTGGTATCTTAGGAATCTTATTAAAGAATGAGAGAAGTTTCTATATAGTATTGATTAGAAGAAATAGATCCTAAATGTTAGGTAAATTTCATGGGGGTGGAACTAGTGGAGTTTGTTGAGAGAAATAGATTGGTTATATACTTAAGAATTCATTGATAGGCCGATAGACAATTCCTAACTAAGTATATCAAGGGTCTCCCTATAGGATTTTTAATAATTTCTCATGATTTTGTAAATATTATTTTTTCTTTATTACTAATTTTGTTTTCATTTCTAATTCACTATATTATGGTTCTTTTATGACGTGTCCATTGATTTCATATTTATATTGTTCTCATGGCTTGTTTCACTTGATTCATTTCAGTGTGAGTTGGGAGTTTTTTCAAATGATAATTTAAAGAGTTATTTTCAAAATGGAAAGTTTTTAGAAATGTTTAAACCTTTATTTTAAAAAAAGTTTATTTTCAAAGGCTAGTTTTAGGCAAAGAACATAGTTGTTTCCTTTGAAAGGTAAAACCTTATTTTCTACTTATACTTTAAAACTATTATTTTTAGTCTTTTTGAAGAAAGTAAATGTATAGGATCTATGGTTCTTACATAAGAATATATCTTTTATCACACCCTAATTATGACACTCTTCATCATAAACTGAAGTTATTTTGTAGGATCAGGTTAATTTTGGGATAGATCATGGAGTGAGTTGGTATTATAGATAGATGGTGACCAGGAGCCTACATAGAGATTATATTGGGTATTATAGTTTTTTTATTTTTTTCAATAGATATATCATCCAAGTTGACTTCTAGTATTATGGATATTTTCTTTTCTTAACATTAATTATATATTTTATTTAGATCTTGACCAATTTTAATTTATTTATGTTCAGTTGTATGTTTTCTTTTTATTAAGCCATATTTGTCATTATTTTATTTTGAATTTATTTTTGGCATGGTAGTATAATTTCAGGACACCTTATGCTTGAATTATGATAAAATTTCACTACTCAGATAATCATATTTATCAACGAAAATCATCCAAAATGTTTTCTTCAGATTCTTAGGCACTATTTTCCATACTATTGGGATAAGGGATGCCCTATGAGTTTGGTGAAAAGATAGGATGAGTATTGGTATGGTGGAATCCTTAGTCAATTCATTATAGGAACTATTTACCATATTTTAAAGCTTCTTCAAAACACTTTGGATTTACCAAAGATAAGAATTATGTTTGTTGTAGATTATTAATTCTCATCATTTTCACTAAAGTTTTATAGTAACTAATTATATTCTACTCATCAATTCTAGCTTTTATTTTCGACAACAATATGGCATCAAATATAACTTCATCATTCTCATTATTAGTTCCTTATTAAAAATCAAAATTAACTTCTTGTAATCCTCAAAAACTTTTCAACAACTCATTAATTTCTTCCAAAATTTTCTCACTATTTATTTGAATGATTTTCTCATTAAATACCAAAATGAAATCTTGTCTTTCAAAAATCTTTATAATCCATATATTTAAACACATATATTTTTTGATCTTGGATTAGTAACCAAGGAAAATACATTCATCTCCATGAGACACAAAATTCCAATGTTTTTATTTATTGATAATAAATAACTTACTTATGAGGATTTAAAAGTATTGTGATGTTCTATTTTTCTCATACGAAATCTTGTATAGAGTCTTTTATTCTCATAGACACAAAAAATCTCTATAAAATATTTAGACCGATGTCAGGACTATATATATTCAAAACTTATCTTGTAGGTATTTATTAATGTATATGTTTTCATGTTGTCTATGATTTATTTTTTTACTCTAAACTAAACCATTTTTAAGAGATATCTCTACTAGTTAATGTTTTGTTATCTCATTATTCTTGAGATAATCCTCCACCAAGATATAGGTAAAATCTATGCCATTATTGGTATATAATTTTACTATCTTCTACCCATGAATCTTTCATAATTCCTCTAAATTGAGTAATGAAAATGAACACCTTGAACTATTGGGTGATCAAAATCAAAAATGGCATCCTACTATAATTATAGGTGAATATTAGAAAGTATATCTTCCCACCAATGGATCTTGGAGAAATTGGTCCACACATATAAACATGCACCAAATAAAGTAACTTTATTTGAATTATTTTCTTTTGGCTTGTATCTCTTCTAAAAAATGTTCCCTTTTTGATAAATATCATACATGTGTGTATGATCCCATGATATTATAAGGATACCATAATATCCATAATTATTTATCATATATTAAAAGTAATATTAAATAAAGTAACCTAGTCCTTCACAACTCACTATATTTTTTTATTCCATAGATAGAAAGAATACATATTCTCATCCATTGATAAGGTATAGATTACCCTTTATGAACTTCCCTTTCATCACAAATCCATCATCTTTTTCAATGATGATATAATGCTTCTGGGTTAAATAAATTTCTTATACCAAGTCACATATTTTAATTACACTTAGAATGTTGGGACTAGGACCTTAAACAACTAACAAATCCACACTTCTCATGTCTTTACTCCCAAATTTTTCTATTCTAGATCTAATAATATTCAACCATTTATCATTTAAAAATCTAAAAATGGCATATTTTACATACTTAATTTATATTATGAGATATTTTTTCTCATTATATAGGAATTAAAATAGTTATTAAGAATCTAAAAACACAATCTAATTCTTTTAGAGAGATCTCCAAAACAAATACTTTCTCACCTATTTTATTTTTGAACTATATATTTGAATTTACACATAGTAAAAATTGGTATATTTATCCTCCTCAAAATATGATGGACCAACATAAAATTAAAATGCTAAAAATTGATTTTTCATTTTTAGGCTACTTAATAATACCATAAACTGCTATGTACAACCATTTTGGGTCTTCATACACACATTTTTCTAAAATTTTATGAGAAACACATAAACTCCTGAGTTCTTCATGATTTCTTTATTAACCTTCTTAATCTCAGTACCTCTTGTCAATTTAATGTGTACTTGGATTGTGTCTTTTAATTATATAACAATAACACCTGATATGAGGTGTACTCTTCTGTGATTTTAATGTGTCTCTCATAGATATTTGGGTATTGGGGGTGTACATATTTAGTTCCATTATATTCTTATCCTTGTGGAAATAGAATTTTGGATAAAAATTAGGAATAAATATTCTCAGGTTGTTCTCAATTATATTTACATCATTAATGGTTTCTCTAATTCCATTCAAATCCTCTATAATCAAATTTAACCAATTAAATAATGCATCAATAGATTCATCTAGGTTTATCATCAAGTATTCATACTAGTTCCATAGAACCTAAAATTTAACTTCACATACCTTTGAGTCACTGCCATAGATACTTTTGTTCTAAGAGTAATTCTCAAGAGGGATTGTCAATTGAGCTTCCAATATTAAAATTAATGTTCTTGAAAATTGAAATTTTAAATCCCCTCAATTTAAAATACTAGATGAGTTTTCAAATGTATTAGGTATATATAAATTGATACTTTAAAATAATTTCAAAAATTCATGATCAAAGACTAATTAAAATAAATAAATTATATTATCTTACAAGATAGCCTATATATATAAAACACAATATATATATATGTATAAATTTTAAATGTAAACTGTCGGAATATATTTTTCTAAAATCAGTTTTAAAAATACTTAGTAAAAATCAATGTTTATAATGGTTTTTTAGTGAATTTAAAAACAAGTAAATAAAAATAACACAAACAATGTTATTAAAAAATAGGTTAGTTACAAGATAAATATTATTCCTCTCTAATTAATAGTAATACACTAAAAAAACATATATTAAACCCTAAAAAATACATCCCCAACGTAGATCTGGGTTTTTCAAAATTAATTTTTTATATGGTAGACCAATCTATACAAATCCTCTTATAGAGTTCATTAAGGGAAAAAATATATAAAAAGGGTAGGTATAAGTATCAGATAAATGCTCAATATAGTGCATGAGAACTAATGAAAAAATATAGAGAAAGTACAAACATAAATTAATATGTAAAGAAAATAGAGATAGTAAATAAATAATGTAAATTATGATGCTACTCAATATATGATTGAATTTATATTGATCAATACAGTTATACTCCTTGTATAATTATTTGATAATCACTAGTATTCATGTTTTAGTTAGTTTGACCTTCTTTGAGTCTATTCAATTTTTTTCTAGAAAATAGAGTATCATAGATGAGTGAATAATTTATAGATTAAAGAACCATAACATCAATCTTGTATCTTTAATGGTGGAGGATTCCATGTATTTAAAGATCCATATCTTGAAATTATCAATTAATTAATGATCATTCAAATATTTATAGATCTTAAATTATCTGATAGGTCTCATTAAATACCAAAACAAGTCATTGGTATTTTGAACTTTTTCCATATTAGCTTTGTCATTCAAGGTTTATGGAGTCTCATCTGGAAATATCTCAAAATGTTCAAATGGTTAATTGAATAGACAAGATTTTTAAACCATTTGGTTGATTGGATTATATCTTATATTCACTTAAACCTTCAATGTGTTGTAGCTTCATCCTACAATGTGAAGTCACTTGAAATTTCATTATACAGTCTCTTGAAAGTTCATTATGTGGTCACTCAAATTCTATCATATAGTCACTTAAATAATTTGAAATTTTTGGTATTATTAGCATGGTTAGTTGAAATAAATATTATTTTCAATCCACTACATCATATTATTGACCTCACACACAGATAAATTTCATCACAATTTCTCCAATAGTTTTGTGGTCGCTTGGTTTAACATGCAGTGGATCAAAATCTTCTTATGGTAGCTCCAAAATTTAGAATAATTATATCTTATTTCCATGGCCACATGATGGAGTCATTTCTCATAAAGTGATATGGATTCCACGCTTAGATGATTTTATCATTTTTTATAGAAAAACACATTACTGTCAGAAAAAATATAATTCATTAAAAACTAGAGAAATGTGATTTGAGATCATTAAAATAATAAATTTCTAGACTAAGACAACAATCCTTAAATTTTGTATGACTACAAATAATGAAATGAAAAAATATTATGTTAAAGGATAAAATCCTAAAAACACGATTTTTATTACTTTTGTACAAATGAGACAGTAGAAACAAGTAGAACCAATACTTCCATGTCAAAGTTATACCCTTTTGAGATAATAAAAAAAGATAAAAATACTTGAATACTTTTAATAGAACAAATTTGATCAAGATAAGAACATATAAAAACAAGATAAGAATAAATATAATTAATTAAATAAAAAATATAATCAAGATAAGAACAAATTTCATTGATTTATAAAAAGTTATATATAGAATTATAAAGGCCATTCAGATAGGATACCCAGAATCTAAATTGTAGTCCTTATCATTAGGTTCTGTAGGATAAATGGGGGATTTTTATTTTACTTAATAGCGATGATAGATTGGATGATTTTGATTTTAGGGATTAGGGTTTAATGGAATAGATATTATAACTCCTCAAGAAATCGTTCTGAACTGTTATATAGCTTGTACAAGATTAAGGCCAAAAGAAGGCATAAATATTCTTATTATGGTAGGAAAAAAATATGTGGAGACTTTTTTAATGATGCTATAGTCCAAGATTAAGGAGAAATAATATTATTTTGAGTAAAATAGATTTATGTCTCCCTTATCTAAGTTAAATCCATTAGGGATAAGGACCCTTGCTCCATATTAGAGAAAAATTGACTCTTTTCCTTTATAAATACCTCTAAAAGAGATGTTTTCACCTTCATTTTTTAAAACTAGGATTTGAAATATTGGTTCAAATGAGGCATATAAAGGATTATATATAGATATTAAAACATGGATTTTAAATCTATTTTAGTAAAGATACAGATTAACTAATAATCAATTTCTCTTTTGATTACTTCCGAGTCTCTTCCAGCTTGTTGAACATCACTCCTGAAAGCTTCAAGGGTTTTAGAAGCATGTGTCTAAAAATTAGAAATTGAAATATTTCTTAACATAGAAAAATCATCCAAAACAACATTCATCTCATCTCTAGAAATCTATCCAATTATATTCTCATCCAAGGAAACATTAACTAGAGGAGGATAAGGTACAGTATGAGGGGGAGTGGTAGAAGAGGAGGGTTTTACTATGGAATTAAACTACCTCTGGTCAAGATTCAAAATAATATCTCATAATTATTCATGAAGATATCCCACTTTTCCTACTAAATTTTGAATCTAAATATTTTTATAATTAGAATTTAGAAACAATTTATGCTGAATGTGAGAAAAACAAGTGAAAAAATATAAGAAATTTCCTCTTATATGGAAAGTGAAACTGAAAATCCAAATCTTAGAAATAATTTTTTAACAACATTAATTAATTAAAATTTAATAACTCTTAAACATTTTTCAGAAAAAAAAACAAGAAGAGTGAGAAGTAGGAGAGAGTGTAGTTGGTTGATGAGGTGAAAACATTTCAACCATTTTTCTACTAGATGGGTTTTCCCACAAATCAGATACACCCTACTAGAATCTTCAATCTAAAAAAGAAAATTATTTTTAACATTTTATAAACCAAAAAAATTCAATAAAATATATCCCACTAGATTCAACTTGTTCTAATTCAATAATGAGATTAGATTCTTAAATAGTATTTATAGGATTATAACCAAACACATTATCAAAAAAATGAACTTTTGGATTGATCTCACCATCTAGTAACACTAGACTAGAAAAATAGGGTTCAATTCATTCATCCGGATCAATTTGAGGAACAAGTGATCCATTGGTTTCTCTAGATATATATGATATGGGAGGTCCACTATGTCTATATAGAAGACCTCCATTACGTTCATCATTAGAATTTGAAGCATAATCCTCCACCTAGGGAGATGGTTCCATTTCATTAGGCCTCATATTACTTCCAATAACTTTAATTTCAATCCATTCACCACTTGAATGAGTTGAAATATTTTCTGAAAAGTCATCTAAAGATAATTATTCACTTTCTTCCAATTCAATAGCCTCAATTTCTTCATATTCAGAGTCAACATAAACAAGAACATCCATAAAAATTTATTAACATCACCATCATCTATATCTATTTCCACAGAGAGTAGATATAGGGGTGGATCAAATGATCCCTATAAAATTCCCATAATACAAGAGATTTTAGTATCCACGAACTCATGAGCGTCTCTTTCTTCTTCATAATCTCTACAGCTTAATCATTTATGTCAACAGCCTCATTTTTATCAATTATTTCTTACTCAGAATAATATTATACTAACTAATATGGTTCTAGTCATGGGTCATCTTTATACTTGGGTCTTATAGGATTATTTACTGGATTGAACTTCTCATAAAACATATCATTATTATTAACCCAGATTTTCCTCCATATATTCCAATTAATCCACATCCTTTTACAAATATTTTTTTGAAAAAAAATCCACGAGAGGCAATTAAATTTTCTTCCACCTAAGTAATGATTATTTTTAATCCCAAAACCACAGAGATAAACTTAGGGTATAGAAGTTAGTTGAACCTAAAATAAGGTTCAGAAAATTATTCCACGTACCTCATCATATATCTAATTCGGATAATCTAATCCCCAATATTTTTTAAGTATGGAAATAGTATATCTTGAAGTCTTATCACACTAAAATCCCATTTCCTTGGGCGGATTAATTGTTAGGTAAAATTTACCAACATCAGATATTCAATATTAGTCTCTACAGTGGTAGGTCTTTGATGGGTTTTATAACCATTAGATCTAGAAAAAAATCATTCATATTCCAAAGTTATATAAACCACATTAGTTTTACCAACCATGGTTTGGGATATTTTGGTAGCTCGACCTACCACATCACCAAGATTTATGTTGTCTTTCCATGGCATGGTTGATTGACCTACAGAATGACATTACCTTAAGGCCACTTAAGCCTTATAGTCAATTGTTTCTTTAAAAATATAATAACTACCATATTAATATTAAATAAATAATAAAAATAACAATCAAAAGTAATTAATAAAATATAACTCAATATAGATGTCACCTTTTTAAAAATGATCTCTCAAAATGTGTTGTCTTCTTATAATGTGTTTAGTCTTGGAATGAGATATAAGTTTCTTATATATTTTAAGCACACTTGTATTTAAAAATTTATAAGGAAATGTTGGAATAGATAATCATAGTATAGTACTATGTGTTTCATCCACAAAATTTATGAATAGAAAATGTGTATATCTATGTACTCAGCTTCTATGGTAGACAATTTAACAGAATTATTCTTTTTACTACACCAATAAACTATATAATTCCTAAAAAGTTAAATGTTCTAGAGTTTATTTTTATATCTAACCTATATCCACTAATGGATGAATTATAATAACTAACCAAATCAAATACACATCCTATTATTAATCTAATCCAAAAAAATGTTACATTTTAGGTATTTGACAACAAATTGAACTACATTTAAATGATGTTCTTATGGGTTTTATTGAAAAAATGAACACACGAAAATAATAAATATTATGTCAGGTTGTATGGAATTTAAGTATAGAAAACCCCCCAATCATAAATCTATACAAATATTGTTCAACTAATTTTCCAGTTTCATTCAAATCTAGTTTAAAGATTTTACTCATTCACTATAACTTCATTTTGAATTATCCAAACCAAAAAAGTTTTAATTCATTTGTATAATTACTTTAATTTAAAACAATTTTATATTTGTTTTAAAAAAAATTGAAAGCTAAGAAATAATTTCAATTCTCCCATTAAGATCATTTCAAATTCATTTTCTATAAGATATGAAAATTAAACTAGCCAATAATTTTTAGATTAACCAAAAATAATTTCATAAATATATATTTTTAAGACTAAAACTTATTTTTCCTTCTTTTAAAATTTTTCATGCCAAGTCGGGGCTGATTATTAGCATTTTGTGGAGAATAATTTGGTGTGTTAAACCTATCCTTGAAAAGGGGTGTGTGTAGAGGATTGTTAATGGGTTAGAAATGTTTGTTTGGAAGGATCTGTGACTGGCGAAGAGCACAAACCTATGGGTTTCTTCATAGGTAGTTTTGAGATTCAAAAATTCTAGGTTTTGAGACATGATCAACAACTCTTTGGAAGAGTAGGGACATTATATAATTTTTATCTAGTTTAATGAGATATATCTTCATCTTATACTAAAAACTACTCTCACTCTTGATATAGTAATTGATTAGATCTTTGGGAATGGGAAGTCTTTCAGTTTTTTTCTATGTGCAGTCAGGTTATAAAATGCTAGTTGATGGGGTCACAGATTTCCTTTGTGATATCTACTCGATGGATATTTGGTGCCTATTTGCAACACCCAAGTTTTAAAAAAATGGTATCAGGTTTTATCCAGTTTCATCCCAAACTATGAGTTCCTTGTAGGGGGCATATCTCTATAGATAATATCTATCACATGTGTCTTCAACAACTTGAATCTTTAATGAATGCAATTCTCCTTTTTCTTGGGGTGGAAGGAGTGTTGAATTAGTGGAAGTTAAATATCTAAGAATTCTTTGATCTGTCCACCGACCTAGCTCATAATCTCTATATTTAGGTTCACTTTATTGATCCAAAGGTCGCATAATTTATTTTCACTATTATGCGATGAGAATAAATGATTGTATTTTTTAGAATAAGGAAACCCTAGATCATATCATGTTTGAAAGGGCTTTGTATTGGATAACTATGTGAACTGGGAACAACGCTGGAACCACTAGGGTTTGTATTTAGTAATTCCTTTTGGGTTGGTCCCCTTCTATAGAAATATTTATCAAAATTAACAAAAATTCTTCTAGTTTTGTTGGTTGAAGGGTGGGTATTGCGATTGTTACATTACAATGTGATGGAAAGATTTTGGAATCTTGATTCATGGCTATTCAGGCCTACTGGGATCCTGATGTGACTGAGGAGTTTTCTATTCTCCATTGTATTCTTATGGCTCAATCCAAAGGCTGGATTAATGCTTTGATTTAATCTAATTACCTTTCAATAACAAATTCTTTATGCCAGATAGGAGAGGACTCGAAACATTGTGGTATCATCCTTAGGAAGATATGGTCTTTAGTGGATGATTTATAATCCCGCAATTTTTCATTCATTAAAAAAGGATGTAGTCTTACTTCTAATAGGTCGGGGACCTCTGGGAAGGATCAGGGTGACCATTGTTGGTTTGAATATTTTCCAGATTATCTCTGTAATTTGGTTCTGATTGATTCATAATATATTTCCCATTTTAAGAAAAAATCCCTTTCACATATAAAGTATGATATATCAATACCTTTTAAAAATATATTTAAAATATGAAATGATTCTAACCAATCATTCTAATATCTAGGATCCTATTTTATACTATAAAGTGATTTTGAAAATTTAAATATGTGATTTGGTAAATTAATGTTATAAATTCAGCAGCACTTATCCCCAAAAAATCATCAATAGTATATCCATTAAGGAATTCACTCTTGAAATCCATTTGATATAGTTTTGAAATTAAGATGTGTTGCATATACAGGAAGTATTGTAATGGATATTGTTTTCCTACTTTTGAAAATTTATATTCATAATCAATACCATCATCTTGACTATAACCTTGTTCACCAATATAGACCTATTTAAAACTATAGTTCCAAAATAAAAAACCTGGTTTCTATATACCCATTTAGTGTAAATGGTTATGTATTCTTTCAGATAATCAACTAGTCTCTAGAACTAATTACCTTCAAACTGATTAAATTCATCACACATATCTATTACCAAATATTTATCATTAATTACATCTATGGTATTCTTAAGATCTAGATTAGATATGAAGTTTTGATGTTTAACCTTGATTTTAAGAGAGGCTAGGGTTTGAGTTACCCTATCCAGATCACCTATAACAACATCTAAAGGATGGTATCTATGGGTCCTAAAAGTTCTGGGAATAAAAGTACATCGTTCATCCAAGTATTCTAAAATGTAAAGGTTTTTAATATGGTATCCACTAGGATATTTAACAAATAAATAAATAATATAGTCTGAGGTCTTACAGTTTTTATTGATATTAGTATTGTACATATCGTCCTTATAACCTCCTGAGCTCATCTCACTCACAGGTAACCAAACCTGGCTGGCCACATGGCCTCAAGCGTGCATCCCCATATTATAAAGGCTTTTAACTATTAGTTAGGGTTTATGTTTTTATATTGGGTATATTATTCAAAAAAATTAGGGGAATAAAGTGGTTTAAAAATAGAAAATTAGTATAAAAAAATAATAGAGTAGCCGAAAATAAATCATACAGATGAATCCATAACAAGTGTCACATAAAAAATGATGATGTTAGGTTTCTATAAAAAATCATTGAGATAGGGAAAATGGGGTAGTTGGCATACAACATATATATGCTATAAAAAACAAAAAAAACTAAAATGTATCTCCCATATCATCATAATAACAAGCTCGATCATCTTCTCTTATACTCCATCCAAGTATAGAAAATCAAGCATCCAAAGATTGGTTCTTTCCTTCCTCTGTAATTGTATTTATAAATTCATTCCAGGTACCAATAGGTGACCTAGATAGGGTGTGACTAAAACTCAGTAGACCACCACCAAGGGTGTCTAGTATTATCCAGTCTATGAATATATGATCAGAAGTGTGAATATATAATAAATAAAGTAAATATATAAACTAGGTCCCTCTGGGTTTCTTATGGGATACCCATCCAATACTACCTACATTGGACAAATCTAGAAATGTTTGTAATTATCTTACAATTTTATTTTTATTTATAACATCGGTACCAAATTCACACAACCAAGGAATCTATATATAGTTATGATGTTTATGATTCACTAATTACCATGGTATTTAATTTTTATAAGTTGGGTTAATTCCACAAGGGTGTTCCCTTTGAAATTAACCATAAGGGGGGAGTTATATTCGATCCCTAGGAACATTTTAATGTGAGAATATAAAGGAGGTCAAGGAATATTCCAAGGTAATCCGTAAAAAAAATTCATATCCAAGTATAGTCATCTATTGAATTTAATATAATTTCTAGAAATAGTGGTGAATACTAGGTGCCAAGTAGAGTAGTTCACAATCTAAGACAAATTATAGATCTAAGTGTGGTCTTTCACTTGGAATACGCATCAATGAATTGGTAGTCATCCCATGAGTTTGTCTATGGAAAACCACAACGGGAGTCAAAGTATCTCTCAGGGAATGCCACACCATTAAGATAATTTTAGGTCTATGAACAAATTCAAGCATGATATAACAATTAATCTAGTGTCCATAATCATAAAGATATCCCCAATATAACGTCATAAGTAAAAAAATCTAGGTGACATTTTCATTCAATTCACCCTTAATTTAATTCCGATTATCCATTTCTACTAGAAAACAACCCAAACCAACATAGGAGCTAGTTTGGTTTTATAATAATTTCTAATGGTGTCAAGGGAATATAATTAAACACACCCAAAGAGGTGGTACAAATTGAGGTAGACAACCTATGATAATTGTCAAGGGTCTATATGAGTTTCTAAGCAAGTTCCATACATTTAATAAAAAAATTACCATTTTAGATTCATTTCATGGAAATTATGGTGTGTGGCATGATGGAACATGTTATAGACATCATGAATTTTAGGTAAAATTGATACACCACCTAATTTATCTTGGTAGATGGATCCTCATCCATTATCAACCTCTGATTCAGGATGAAATGATAAAAATTGGATAAATATACAAACTCCCTAAAAATAAGGCATATTAGCACACATAAATATAAAGTTTAATACGGAAATAGAAAAAGATGAAAGAATGTAATGGATTCAAATCCATACCAAGAGGCTTACAATGACATGAACGATGCTCAAATATTAGGTCAAATTAAGGATATCTCTTAATTCCTAAGTGAGGAGGACATGATATCTCAAATTGGAGGAGGTTGTTTTTCATTTCATGTAATAAAAGAAATTTTTTAAGTTTTTAATGAATCAGGGTTAAAATATGAATTTCAACCTTTTAAAGGGGGTGCACTATTTTTCAGTTTGGTTTTATAAACTATAAAATAACCTTTCAATTGGTACTATTCAAGGTGACACCCCCTCACACAACTTGGCACAAAATCTGAAAATCTGTGTGTAGCTCGTGCGTACTACCTACCAAAGGCCTCCACCCATCAAATTGCAAGGCGAATGGTTAGGAGAAACTGTGTTCCAAACATGAAATTCACACCAAAATTTATAGAGTTTTTTAATAGATGTGTGGAATCCCTCACATGGTTAAATGAACTATGACCCTTATCTTTTGGATACATGTTTAGCGTTAACCATGCACTATCCTTATGCCTCACACTATCTCACCAAAAACTACTGCTTTGGGATCTGGACAAGCCCTTGAAGCTCCCATACCTTTTATTATTCATTTAGGAATTATCATATATAGTATATAATATATTTAAACTAAAATTAAAATGATCCATACCTTATTGAAAAATAGGATATTATAACCTCCTTGCCTTAAAATAATTGTCCTTGAGTTTCCTTGAGGGTTGTAAAGCATCATCAAAAAATAATTCTAGCAATTGAGTATGTACATTGGTCTCTCTCTCTCCCAGGTCTCATCCTACACACGGTGGTGGTTTCATAGAACTGAAACTAGAGAAATTGAATGACCTCAAAGATCCTTTATGGTATGATAAAATAAAAGAATAATATAATCCTCAAAATAAGTATAAACATCCAACTCAACTTCTTCCGAGTCAAAAACATGTGATGGATTAGAATGATAACAGCGACACTAGTAAACATGAAAAACATTGTGCATGGCCCCGTACCTATGAGGTAACACTATCTAAAATTATACCATCCAAACTCTCTCAAAAAATATCAAATGGTTCGATAAATATAGGATCTATCTTTACCACTCTCTAAATAAATCGATGACCTAATCTAGGTAAAACTCAAAAGAAGACCTGATCTCTTACCTCAAACTCTATAGGGTAGTGATTATGAATTATTCCCAGATTTATCTATATCCATACACTTCCTAATAATTTTTACTTTCTCTGATGTTTCCTAAATGATATTTGGTCCCAATATTGTTTCCCCCCATGCCTCTAACCAATATATAGGTGATTGGAATACACAATCATATAGGGCCTCTTAAGGACAATATATATAGTCTCCTAAAAGTTATTATTATAGGAGAAATAAATAAGAGTTAAATTTTTCTCCCAAGAACCTCCAAAATAAAAAATTCATTCGTTAATTATGTCCTTTATCACATTTATAGGACACTAAGACTCACCATTGGTCTGAGGGTTTTAGAATGTACTTATAAGTACTTGTGCACTAAGAGGCTTCTGTAACCCCTGCTAGAACCACAATTTAAAACAAGAATCCCTACCTAAATTGATGTTATTTGGAACTATGTAAAGTCATATAACCTCCCTAACATATATCCTCCATATATCATCCACTAAACTGGTCTCCTGAATGGGAAAAAAGTGGGTAACCTTTGTCAACCTTTCAATAAGCACCCATACTACATCACTAATTTGATAGGATTTTGGTAAAACAATCATAGAATCGATAGTGAAATTATCCCATTTCTATTCTATAATCGGTAAAAAAAATAAAATTCTTGAAGGCTACTAGTTTTCTACCTTCACCTATTGATAGGTGGAACACTGAGTAACAAAACCCATTACCTCTTTTTCATCCTTGGTAACTAATACAGGTGGCATAATTTATGGTAAAT
Organism: Viscum album; assembly: GCA_963277665.1. Taxonomy (NCBI): domain Eukaryota; kingdom Viridiplantae; phylum Streptophyta; class Magnoliopsida; order Santalales; family Viscaceae; genus Viscum; species Viscum album. The sequence continues at coordinate 1,552,663,299 of OY728121.1, read as the reverse complement.
ATTGGTGAGTCTGGGATGTAATTACCAACTACAAGAATTAAACTCTCTCATAAATTAATATTTCAAGGATATAGCTACCCAAACACACCCATTTATATTCAATATATCATCCTCTTCAATGGACCATTCAGGAAAAGGGTCATCACCTCATACGATTTCCCTTAGGACTATACCTTTAGGATAAAAAAGTTGTATCATATTCACTTGATCTAAAAGTTAATAACTTTCTATTAAAACTATGAGTACTATAAGTACATGACACTCTTTAACCTCCATATTCATCAGACAAATAAGTTTCATCAACTACAAATCACTATTGGCTTCTTTAATATCATTCATTTGAGTCTTCGGCTCAGAGCATCAGCCACTGCATTGTGTTTACCAAGAATATAATAAAGTTAAAAGTTCAAATAAAGAAGTTATTCAACCCATATTCAATTTCTTAGATTCAATTCTTGTTGATTAAATATGTATTTGAGACTTTTATGATCTGTGTATATAAAAAATTATTATCCTAAAAAATAATGTCTCCAGCATCATAAAGCATGAACCACAACTGCTAACTCGAGGTCATGTGTTGGGTAATTCTACTCATGAGGCCTCAAATGATGATACCCATACACCATGACTCAATCCCCTTACATCAAAATGTCTCCCATAATTATTATTAATGAATTAAAATAAATTATGTTTCATATGACATTCTTAGGAAAAATTAGCAATGGTGTTGAGGTAAGTCTTCGTTTCAACTCTTGAAAGGTTTTCTCACTTGATTTGGACCATGAAACTTTAACAACATTATTTTTCAAGATCATAAATAGTGTTTCAAGGATTGATAAAACTTGAATAGAATGTCTCTTATACCCAGTTGTCCCCAAGAAACACTTTATATCAAAGAAATTATTTGGATGCACCCAGGAAACCATGACTCTTGCCTTTCCAATATCCACATATACCCTATATAATGATATTATCTAACCCATTAAGTAAACAATATCAATACAAAAATGAAATTTTCAAATATTGGAGTACAACCTATTCCTTCTCAATGTACTCAATATGATTTCAATGTGTTTTACAGGATCGTCTTCAGTAAGTGAATACAACAAGATATCAAAAATGAAAATGATAACAAAAAAATCCATCTATGGGTGGAAAACCCAATTCATCAGGGCCATAAAATATTTCTATGTTTTCATCAGAACAGATTTAATTACCAAATAATCATAAAAACCATATCAACATCACAAATCTATATGTGGTATATCTATGGTTCATACCCTTACCTGATGATAACTTGACCTTAAATAAATTTTCATGAAAACCCAACATCCTTGGAGATATTAGAAGAGATATTCTATATGAGGTAAAGGGTAATGGTTCTTAATAATTATCTGATTCAAGTTCTAGTAATCCACTCATAGACTTAGAGTTCCATCCTCCTTCTTAGAATAAAGTATTGGTGAACCCCATAGTGAATTGTTGGTTCATATGAACCCATTAGCTTCCAGGTCCTCTAGTTGTCTCTTGATTTCTTAAAGCTTATTTGGATCCATCATATAAGGAATAATAGATATCAATGCTTCTCTAGGAAATAGATCAATATTAAACACCACATCTATCTCGGGAGTAACACAAGTAAATAATCAGGGAAAACGTACCTAAAATGATACACTGCAGGAAGGAAAACTCTATGATGTTTTCCCTGAATACTTAAAAAGGACTGGAAATATAGGTTTTCATTCCACCAATCCCCCAATGCTCAATTCAATCAAATGTTTCATGGACATCACATTCTCTTTTTTGAATGCATTTTCTGACCTCGGGTAATGTGAATGACACCCTCTAATGATAAAAATCTACATGATCATGACAAGGTATTAAATATTACATCCTAGAATGATATAAATTCTTATTATCTCAAGGATAAAAATGTTATATATAAACTTATAGCTAAATATATCAAGGGGTACTCCTTGAATTGTAATACACATTTTGATTATATTCCCATAGGAGTTTCAAGATTCATCACTCCATAAAAAATACTCAATTTCCTACCCAAGAATTTCCATGATAGCCACATATATTAAGGCATGAGAAGATACAATTTTAAATATAAAACACTATGTTCGGGGATACTTACATCATACCTTGAACCATAGATAGACTGACACTATGCTCCTTGGGTATCGGTTGTACTGCATATATCTATCCCAATCCATGACCTTGAGCTACAACATGACTACGTAGAGCACGTATAATTGGTTAGTGTGGTATAACATGTTCCTTCCTTCATTTTCCATGACTTCCTCCTTAGTATAATTGACGGATAGTACTCCGTACCCCTTCTATATGTGGAGCTTCTAATCCTATTCCAAAACCTCGAGTCAGTGTAGATCCTATCTCACTAGAAATTGGAGTAAATATTCTAAAAAAATTGAATATGACACAGTAATTTGTATGATCAGAACTCAACTAGATCCATGATATAGTGGTGCATTGTGTTTCATGGCCTACCACATTGCTATAAAATCACATGGATACTCAATCACACACTCTGAATACTACTACCTCCATTATAATGCTCAAAATGGAACTTCCTGCTACTAGATGAACTACTTCCTTATTGAGGTATTAAACAACCATTACCCACACCTTTAGCTTCCCTCAGGTTATGCTCTATGATAATGTCATGGTTCACTATCTTAGTAAAGGTAGTCAAACAAAACACAATCACCTAATATCAGATGGCATGAAAGAGTCTATCCCCAAACCCCCTAGACATAAATAAATTATCCCCAAGGAGATTAGTAATGAAACACTAAATCTATGTGAAAATAGAGGAGAATTCCATAACTGATAATTTTCTTTACCCCAGGTGAATAAACTCTCAAGATTTATCATCCCTCAACATCACAAGCAAGAAATAATCATATAAGGTAGTCTGGAAATCCCTCCAGGATATATCCCAATACTAATCATTATGGGTCAAAGCATACCACTATATCATGTAATACCCTTTAATAATGAATTTTTCAAGATTTAATGTCATATAAGAAGGTATCTATAGGGGATCAAAGATATATAACATTGCCTCTAGCCATCAATCGATAGCCTAGGGACCTCCTTCCCCTGTAAAGGTAGGACGGTACTACTATTGGAACTCTCACATTACATCTGACATGGTTGATGTAGGTTATAGAGCTACTTTCAACAATAAATATTACAATATTAAACCCTCCTGATAATGGGAATCGATGTTAAACCCAATAATAATGGGAGGTTACTCAGGTGTCACTTCATGTGAGTTAGGTCCTACCACTTTCAGATCATTGTCATTTCGACCTTCTGGGTGTTTGACCTGAGGTTGTTAAGGAGTTATATATCTATAATTCCAAACACACACCTCAAAATAAGATTTTATGTCATTATAGATCACTAATAAAATAATATGACAGGTACTGATCCTACCTATACAAAGTAAATACCCATCGACCTGCTCCTAAATCCAGGTCAAGGTAATATAGAATATCATAAATAAAATAAAAGAAATTCCCACCCCTTACTAATAAGGTCAGTTCTGGGTCATGATCTCATATCACATAGTAGAGGTCCTAGTATACGGAGTTTAAATTGATATTTATAGAAGAAAAGACTATTTAAGTTTCAATTGAAATCCCGATTTAATGGAAACCATTTAGTTTGCCTTTTTTAGAGATAAATATTTTCATAGATATATAAATATATCATGGTCTAGTCCTATGGTTTACTATTATTAATTTATAAATACCTAATACCTATAAGTTACAATTAGAACATAATGTAACTATAACCAAAATTTTACAACCTATCTGAAAATGTAACTAGTTAATATATTATGGATTGATTATTTGGATAACCATTCATAATTTATAGAGTAAAAACTTTATAAATTACAACTGCAATCCATGTAATCAAAACCAAAGTTTCAACTCATATATCTAAGGTTACATATATTCGATCAATTAAATATTGTCCAATTATGTTTCCACCATCAAAAAAACATGGTAGAATTATGTTTATCTTCATGTAAACACTTTAATTAACCAACCCTCCTTACCTATAAGAAACTTTATTACAATTTTACAGATAGATAAATCAAGCCACATATCATAAGGAATGGGAAAAGTGAACAATAAAAAAGACATGCAATGGAATATGATTGACATATAAATCCTCAAGTGCCTATAATGATGGATGAATAATGCTTCCATATGATACTAGGACAAGGTAAAATTATATAATCATAATAAAATTCAGAAATCATGTCCATCTCCTAATAGTGAAATAGTACAATAGTAACCATAGAAATATAGAACAGCAAGTGCCTTTCCTAGAAACTTGGATTTTTCTGATATGTGGGTTAGCTACTCTAATGAATAGGATTATTACCAAATTCTAAAATATCTTAGTCTCTTATCTACCATACAAAAATAGTGATAAAAAAACCTCTGATACTATTTTTTTATTTTTGAAGCCTAGATCACTCATAAGTACCCAAAATTGAATAGTCACATGGCCCCTCCCCATATTCCATAGGCGAGTGACTAGCATCATGGTTCTAGAGTGGTATGGGGGGAGACTATATCCTTATATTCATACTGTAACATAATGGTAAAATACTAGAAAAAATAGCAAAAAAAATAAAAAATAAGTAGAAAATAAATCATCCATATCAATATAAATAGATGAATCCATAACAAGTGTTTTATAAAAAATAATGATTCTATGACACTATACAAAGTTGGGGATACATGTTAAATAGGGTAGCAAGAATAAAATATATAAATGAAATAAAAAAACATTAAAAGGACCAAAATATATCTCCCATAGCATCAATATCATGATCTCAATCCTCTACTCTTGTACTCCATCCAAGTATAAAAAATAAAGTTTCCAAAGCTGGGAACTTTCCTTTTTCCCTAGATGCATCTATGAAGTCTATCCGAGTACCAATCAATAGCTAAAATAGAGTGTAAATAAAACACAATAGGTCACCAATAATTGTTTCTAGCACTATCCAAACTATGAATATAAGGCGATCATTTTTATGGTATAACAAAAAAAGGTGGTAAATAAATAAACCATGTAATTATCTGTTTCTCATGGGATAACTGACTAATACTACCTTCTTTGGACTAACATAGAAATATCATTAATCATTTTAAATTTTCATTTATATTTATAACTTCAGGACTCAAGGTATACAACCAAGTCATCCATATATAGTGATTATCATATATGTTTTCAAAATTTCCATATAATTTATGTATTATATGCGAGGAGAAATCTATAGGGGTGTCCCTTTGAAAATTCATCCTAAGGGGGGTGTTATACTCGGTCACTAGGAACGTCTCTTAGGTATCCTAAGTGGGAGTATTAAAAGGTTCCCAAAAAATAATCCAAGTGAGTTTGTAACAAAAATCTGAATCCAAGGAGAATCATTTATGGAATTCAAATTAAATTTCATAAATATAGGTGGACCCACAGTTCCAATCTGAGGAATTCAAAATATAAGACAAATACTAAATAAAATTGTGGCCTTTCACTTGTTAGACACATTAATGAATCAGTTGGTATCCCATGAGTGTGTCCAAGGAAAACTATAATGGGATTCCACATATTACTCAATTCATTCTTTGCCTTTAAGATAATTTCAGGTATGTGAGAATAGTCAAGCATGATATACTAATTAATCAAGTATCTATAATCATGAATATATCTATGATAGTGCTTCATAATGAAACAAGTTCTAGGTGACATCGTTATTACATTCACTCTTCATTTAATTCTTTGGTTCCATTTCGAATTGAACATAATCCAAACCCACTTTGGTAGTGGTCTAATTTTATAAAAATTTATAAATTTGTCAAGGTATTATAGTTCAACACACCCAAAGGGGTGATACTGGTCAAAGTAAACAACCTCAAATAATTATCAGGACTATACGAGAGTATCTCATTATGGTCCAAACATTTATTTAAATATATTTCACATTTTAGAGGTGTCTTGTGGAATGACTTGTGCATGGCATGATGAAACATGTTATAGACATAAATACTTTTCGGGTAAAAGGGATATACCACCTACCTTATATCAGTAGATGACTCCATATCTAGTATCATTCACTGATTTAGGCTCGAATGAGAGAAATCATATAAACATAAAAACATACTGAAAATAGGTAATATTAGATAAAAAAAATATAACATTGAAGATGGAGAGAGAAATAGAGTAAAGAATATAATGAAGTCAAAGTATTACTAAAAGAATTCTAATGAGACAAATGGTACTTAAATAAAAGATAAAATGAAGTATATATCCTAATTCCTAGGTGAGGAGGATATCATCTCTCAAATGGGAGTGGGATGAATTTCATTTTAAGGAGGATAAAAAGGATTTGAGTTTTAAAGGTATCAAGGGGGAAATTGGAATTTTAACCTTTTCATAGGGGGGAATGGTTTGGTCGCATGATTTGTCAAAACTTGTTCCAACTATGTGGTTGGAACTATCAAGGGTGACACCCCCTCATATGGCTAGTCACATGGCTTGAAAAATTGTTCACATCCCATGCATGCTCACTACCTAAGGCCTCCACCCCTCGCATGTCTTGTTGTATGGTTAGGAGAAACCATGTCTCAATCATGCAATGCTCAAATGTAATTTTTTATCAGTTTTTTATGGCTACATGGCCTTCCTCCCAAGGTTAAACAAAATTTTATCCTTCTCTTTGGGCCATATGATTGAACAACACAGTTATCCCTAACTTTCTCTAACCATGCGCCACATTATGGTTCTCCAAAAATTGTAATATTTGAACAAGCTTGGGATTCTATTAAACAATGTATTATTCAATTATTAATTTTCATATAGAATAAACAAGATATTTAAAATAAAATTCAAAGGATCCATACCTCATCGAGAAATCGAGATCTTACAATACTAAAAATTTATACAGCAGGTTGTGGTTCATATGGATCTATCTCATCAAAGGTGACATGTAAAGATTCTTTGACATCCTTATATTTGTGATGGAAAACTTTATATTCTTTACTAGTGGTTGAACAACCTTTTAAAATTCATTTTTTAAACTTTGGTGAAAATTTTTGTAGATTAACTTTCGTATATAGAATAAATACTTGACAAAAAAATTATAAAGTAATTAAATTTCTATTTTTACCATTCCAAACTTCATTAAGATTATTTTTTAACATTTTTATAATAAGAATACTACTAATTAAAAAACTAGTTGTTATCACAGATTCATCCCAAATATAGATAGGTAATTCATATTTACTAAGAATCATCTAGGAGATTCCTTGAATTGTTATATATATTCTTTAAATGGACTCATTTTGTTGAGATTATCTAGGTGTACATAAATTATGACTAAATCCATATTTTTTATATAAATATTCAAAGTCCTAATTCAAAAATTCATATACATGATCACTTATCAAGGTCTTAATGTTAAGTCTGTTATGGTTCTCTATAGATTTTATAGAATTTTTAACACAAGAAGGACATTCACTTTTGTGAGCTGTGAAGAATACTTGTGGGTATCTTCAATAATCATAAAAAATCACATAATCATATTAATTTTAACCTAGAATTTAAACTCTATAAGTTCTAACCAAATCTATGTGAACCAATTCTAATGGTTGACATGATTACAACTCTTTCTTTATTTGGAAATAAATTTTGGGTTGCTTTCCTTTTTGATAGGGATTTCACACCATTTATTTGGTAAATTCTAGTTTGTGTAGATCCTTGAATACTTATTTTTTAGTATACTTAATAATATTGTGTATATTATATTTAATTAGTTTCTTATTCCACAACCAATATTCTCTATGAAAGGAACTTAAGAAATAAATATTTTGAGAAAATAATGAGTCTTAATTAACATTATAAACATTGTCATTTCTTAAAGTAGTAAACACTAAAACATTATTGGAATTATAAATATTTAAACTATTCTTCTCAAATTTAACATGGTAACAATAATCATATACTTGGGATATAGTAATTAAATTATATTTCACGCTATAATAAAATAAAACTTTGTAAATAAGAACGGTTTTAGAGTTACCAATTCTTCCAAGTCCAATTATGTATTTTTCATTTTCACTGAATGTGACATGTCCTAAATCAAGTTTTATCAAACTATTTAATCTTGATTAGTCTCAATTAATATTATTAAAACATATACTATCTAGATACCATATACTTTTAAAGGATTATTTAAGCACTTTACCTAAAAAAGAAATTAGAAATGATTTTGGTACCTAGTTTTTCATGGCCCTAGAATATTTAGCAATCAAATACTTAGGAATCCACATTTATTTCACATACTTGTTCAATAGAAAACTAAAAAAAATGAAAAAAAATCCTATTTGGTATAAAATAATGAAATATATTTTCATTCATAAATGTCCCTTTAGTTTTATAGATTAAGTTATTATTCTTTGAACACGTAAAAAAATAGTTTCTATAAAGCTTTCTTTTTTTTATAGATATATATCCAATTATAATATTATGTTTGGGTTGTCTATAACTTCCCAAAATCATATCCAACATTTTGGTTCCAATTTTAATTTGTTCTAATTCTTTTCTTATTTTCTCATTTTCCAATTACAAATTTTTATTTTTTTTAATAGCTTGGAATTATTTTATATTTCAATGTAAAGATCTTTCTTATTATTGATATATATAGCATTCAACATTTTAAAATTATTGTGTTTATATTTAAGTTCATTCAAGATATCTTAAATCATAAATAAGTATTCAAAAAATAATAACTAGAAATTTCAGTCTCATCAATAGAATTATTATCAGAAAAATAAAAAGTGATAATAGTATTTTTCACCTCATAAGTAGTGGCCATAAAACATAAATTTTCTTTATTATTTGTATCATTCCTATCAAGATTAGAATTATTGGAGTTCTCCTTCGATTAAATCTAAGTTTACTTAAATTATTTATTTGGTTTATTATCTCTACCATTTTACTTCTTATTATACTATAGCTTAGGGAAATAAATTTTAATATTTTCTTTCCTACTACATACATAGCAGGTTTTTTCACCAAAGGATTCATTTTTCTTCCATTCGTTTTTCAAATTTTCAATTTTTTCATTATATCCTTTATAATTATAATTTCAGAAAAAAAAATATTATTTTTAAAGAATTTATTGAATATTATAGTAAGATGATCTATCGCTATATCACTTTCAGATTCTGATTCATATCCACTTTAATAATTTTGTAATACGTCTTTGGATTATGATTCAAATGTATTAAATGTTGTATTTTAATTCATGAGTTATAAATATTTATTTTTAGCATTTAATTACTCTTCATACATTATCATTAATCCAATAAGTTCTCTGACTAACAGCTTACTGATGTCATAAGATTCTCTAATAGACATAATATTGTTTCTCTACATATTGGTTATGTATCTTATAAACCATAGAACTTATTTTTATTCATAAATTACTTGTCCAAATTCCATCATAATGTTGATGATATCATTAAATACATAGTAAATTTCACATATCAACTCATCAAGTTTCATCTAGAAAAATCATATTGTATGATATTTCTTTCAATGTAATTTCTATAAAATTGGAAATTAATTCATAAAAAACAAGTGAAGTTTCCTATATTTTAAAATTAGTATCATGAGAAGATATTCTATTAAAATCATCTTCTCATAATGCACAAAACAAATCATTCATATTTTTACAGTTACAATCATAATCCAATTTAGATGGAGAATCTCTGTAACACCCATCACTTTTTTAAGAAATAGTTTAAGGTTGGTTCTGGAGTAAAAAGAGGGATGTTGAAAAGATTTTTTAGTTAGAACTAGTTTTTATGGTGTGGTTCATGTTTTGTGTCATATAGGTAACGGATGTGGCATGGTTGGGGAAATGTGGAATAGTGGTCAGCTTTGATGGTTCTGGATATTTTTACATAGTTGAAGTATATAACTTTGGTTGTAACAGGGAGGCTGGAAGTTGGATTTCGGGTGGTTCTATCAATTTTGGGGAAATAATGTCCTGAAGTTCTGGATGCGGTATAGTATCCATGTGGGGGCCTGGAGGCCACAACGTAGTTATGGTAATTATTTTGTGGTCCTTTCAATATTTTATAATATCTCATCATTGACTGTGATATAGATTCTAGAAACACTTTTGATAAAACACCACTATGGCGTGGCTAACTCCCTTGCATCATACCCCTTTCTTTTTTGGGACCCATTGCGATATAGCCATTTGTATTGCACCATAATGATAGTTTCTCTAGAATATATATAAATATTAGAGGCCCATAAAACCCAAACTTCTCTCATAGATTCCTATAAAACCTACGAGTAATTTAATGCTTATTCAATATTGTTTCCCACTCTCATACTCTTATCTTTATCCTTAATTTTGTAGGATCAACTCTTGGAGATTTAAGGAAAGGTTTCATTATATTCTACTAAGTTTTTATCACTTATCTTGTGGTGAATATCATATCTAATATTATGTCACTATCTTTTTTTTATCTTGGTATATAATCTCTTTTTTGAATAATTTACTTCAGTTTAATAGATCCTTGGAATGTGGGCTTGATCTGGTGGTGTTTGGTCATGATTTATAAATCAACTCTTGGAAAATCTTGACGTTTATGATGATGTGATTGAAGTAGGAATTATTTACCATATTGTGAATTTTTGGAATTTTTTCCATGTTTGTGTTTTGTTTATACCTAGGGTAGAGACCCTTTCTTGGTTGGTATACTAAACATGGATAGGGTGGCCCATGAGAACCTGGTTTATATGGATTGTGTGTTCCCTGATATGTTGTGTATTATTTGATTAGTATTTTATAGATAATGGAATGTTGGTATTTCATGTTTCTCATGGATATTTTATGCCTTATGTGGTTTTTTTCATATCCAATAGAATATATTTTTTAGTGTTCATGTTGAAAGGTGGCTCTAATCAATCTTATTTGACTCCTCAAAGGGGGATCTGGGGGGACATGACTCATTGGACAAGGCTCTTCTTAGGATGGTTAGCGCTTTAGCATTGAATTTTTTTCCCAAGGGAACACCATATTCTATCGGAAGAGTGTGAATATATGATAGTATTCCCTACCTATGGGGAAATTCCTTGCATATGAGAGAGATTATATTGTTCAGGTTTGTTATGTGTGTATACCATCAAAGGTGTGAAGGTAGTCATGTGACAAGTGAAGTATTTCCGCTTCAATTTAGGAATGGATTTGTTCCTTAAATTTTGAATGAGAATTGTGCATAAAGGAAAATATAGTTACTTGGAAAGATCTAAGTCATGAAAATGGCAATACATAAAATTATTTTAATATAGCAACTAAGTAGGTATAGTTGGGGTTGATAGAGGCTTTCTTAGTACATGATTGTTCAGTACACATTTGATTTTATTCTAGATTTCACATTTAATTTACATCATGTCATAAACTCCCAAATATATGTGCACTAATGTTAAGGACGCATTGGTGGTGTCCTAATGGGTTTATAATCACACCCTTCACTTGCATTTTGACGTGTGTATAGACTTTAGGACTAGGGATCTGGTGAAGGTAAAGGACCCTGTGACAGGTTTCTAAGGAGTGTAGATATGGGAGGTAGACATAGTATTAGGACAACCTCCCAAATCTTATTGATTCACTTTCTTATTTATTATTATAATGTTGTACTTATTTACCAATATCATTGGGGGTCCATTGAATAGTTTTGTATAACATGGCATGAAATATGTTAGCATTATCTTTGTTATTCTTTGGTTGTTCTATTTAGTTTGCGTATTGTTATGTTTTACAATACTTTTATGGTCATGATTAAAAATGGTATAGTCTCGCCATGTTACATTTGAACCTCATTGCTAGCGATTATACTTTTATATATGGGTAGGTATGCATTAGGTTATGTGGAACCTTAGCTCAAACTCAGTGATTCAGTCTAGGTTGTTATAAAAAGCTATCAAAGCTCAGGTACCTTTCTTTATTTTCTTGTAGGGTTGTGGTATAAAATAAATTGGTTGTGAAGAACTCATGTAGGGGATTTTCCATGTTTCTATAAAGCTTATGTGTAATGGGCCTTCGAGTTATTGGTGATGGTATTTTTGTTATAGTTTTATTATATTTGGATGAATTCATGCACCATGATTAGGAATGTAGGATCAAATTTCATATATATATATATATACCTATTTTTTCTTCATGGTAGTTCTTTAATTAAATTCCTCAATTTTTTTAATCTATTTAGGATATACCTATATTCTCTATTTATTGATATATATATGTTCTAATTATTGTGATATATATATATATATATGCTTGAATTTGTAAGATGAACCTCAACATTATGTTATTTTTTCTTATATAAATATATGATTGTGACTAACATGTAGGTATGGAGTGTTAGTCTTTGTCTATGGGTATAACTAGCAGGGTTATAGATTTTGTGTGGTTATCTCTTTGGATAAGTCTTCTAATATAAATCCCTTATTTTTTTCATATGAATTTATTAGTTTGTTATTTAATTAATCTATTACATGTGTTGTAATCATACATAGGAATTTTAGAAAATTCTACCCAAAAATGCCTAAGAGGACTAGTAATGGAAGAACATAAAGATACTTCTACTATTGAAGATGTTCTTATACCTATTCTAGTGGTTTGGGCGGTGGACTTGGTATATAAAATGTTATTTCTCTTAGTTCTTATTCAATGAATATGAGTTTCCAAGACTATGGTCGATTATACTTGGGACTTTTAGATCCGCAATCATCCATCCTTCTAGGGAATCATATTCCCTCATAATTTTGAGGACTAAAATTATACTATTGAAGGAATGTTCAATATAGTGGACACTCTATAGGGCCTTTGATTAAATCCAACATCCTTCATGATTTAGGAAAATAGAATGAGGTGGTAGGGTTTCATGAACCAAGAAGGGATACTCAAAGGTCTATCTTGGAATACATTAAAAGAAATTTTCTTTGAGGAGTTATTTCCAATTAAACTGAATCTAGACCATGATTAAGAGTTCATAAATCTTCATCCAAACTCGATGATAGTGTCTTCTAACTCATCATGTTTCATAGATTTGTTATGATTCACCCCTCCTTTAACTAGGAATGAGGGGTATAAATATAGTAAGTTCAAAAATGTCCTTATTTTAGTGTTAAAACATCATATCTATGGATTTTAACTAAATATATATACACAAGTTCCTGAAAAGGCCTTGTCTATTCAGAAGTTCTAAAGGCAGATATGATTTCAGGTTTTCATCAAGATTATAGTGCGATGATGATCGGGCTTCCCAGTATGAAAATTAGTGCCTCTTCTAGTTGTAATAATAAGAAGGATGAGGATGTATAGTAATATGGTAGTCATGTGGAGTGGAGTGAAGGTTCTTCTACTCCCTCTCTAGGTGGAGGCTTGACCAGTTACTACAACTATGGAAAGAAGGGAAAATTTAGCAAATTTTTTGTGAATCAACATAATAAATGTCACTAATGTTGAAATAAGGGTAATATTCAGAAATTGTTTTATAAGGCTCCAGGTCAAGAATCGAGGAAAATAAGTATGGGTGTAGGAAATGGTCCTAATTAGTAGAAGACCTAGGCACCATAGATATTGGTGACTCAAGAAAGTCGTTTTTTGGATAGAGGTGGGATTTATACAATGAATGTGGTTCCATTCATCGGTGGGGAGGGACCTTCTATAGTTATCGGTATAGTTTTTATAACTTATAGAATATTAAATACTTTATTTGATAGAGGATATTTTGATTTTTCATATATTCTATAGTTTTTTTAGACTATATTTACTAATTAAGTTGTCTTCCGAGTTACTTTCTCTCGATGCACCCTTGGGGGAAAAAGTTGATCATCTCTAGAGATTTATAAAATGTCCCATAGTTTTTGTATGGTTTGAAAATCTACGGGGTTTCATGATCTTTGAGATGGATATTTTCAACTTGATATTCAGAATATAATGGTAGACCATTTATCGAGTTAATATTGATTATTACTGGAGACAACTGAGTGTCACCGCACCATGAGGAGAGAGGTTGGTGTTGATCGATGTGTTGGGTCTCAGAGGAGGTAGGATGCGACCGAACATGAGTCAAATTAGAGCTATCATGACACAAGTAAGGGGCATCCATCTTCAAACATGATCAATAGTATACCACCATATCTTTCCTCTGATGGTTTATTATTATAAGGATGTTACCCTAGATGAATTCTAAAGTATTCCACAGGAAAAAGGAATCAAGTATGAGATTTACATTATGACTAGGGTAAAACATACAATGATTCCACCTTATCATATGTCGCCAACTAAGTTGATAGAGTTTAAGGTGAAAATATATAATTTTGTGGGGAAAGGACATATCAATATTATCACATCACCATGGGGTTCTCTAGTGTTGATTTCCAAGAATGCATATGGTAGTCTATATCTTAGTGTGGACTACAGGAAACTAAATCAAGTAATAGTAAAGAATAGGTACCATTTACTAAGGATCAATGATCTATTTGATCAGTTATTGGGAGACCGGTGGTTTTTAAATATTGATCTTTGTTCAAGCTACCATCTGTTATGGTTTAGAGAAGAATATATTACCAAGATATAAATTAGGTGTAGGTATATACAATATGAGTATCATATGATTCCTTCGGGGTTAACAAAAGATCGAGTGGTATTCATAGCTTTCATAAATAGGATTTTCCATCGATATCGCAACTCATTTTTCCTTTTATTTGTGGTTGATATCCTGATATATACAAATACATCATACTTACCTTCTAGGAACCATGATATTGTAATGATTACACCTCGATCACATCATCTATATGAAAAAATTTGAATTGTCACTTTTGTACTCTAGAGGTTCATTTCCATGAACATTTCATTCCCAGGCATGAATTTTAGTAGACAGAAATAAGGTAGAGGTTATTATGTCATGGGAACATACCAAGAATGTGTATGATATCATGATCTTTCTTAAGCTTGTGGTTTACTATTGATGCTTCAACTAGGACATACCCTATTTGGTAGAACTGATGATAGAACTAACCAAAAAGTAGGTGAAGCTTGATTGTTCTAATCAGTGAGAGGAGGTTTCCAAAATCTAAAGAGGAGATTGAAGACAACTCTAGTTTGGATAATTTCATAGCATTGGATTGGATACATTGTATAATTTGATTCCTTAGGTTTTGGGTCAG
The DNA here is from genome assembly GCA_963277665.1 of Viscum album. NCBI lineage: Eukaryota > Viridiplantae > Streptophyta > Magnoliopsida > Santalales > Viscaceae > Viscum > Viscum album. Next base: position 1,552,647,990 of record OY728121.1, on the reverse strand, counting down.
TAGTTTTTCTAGTGTAAATGTATTAGATTTTCAGTTATGGGTCACATCATTTGTGACCCCTTGAGAAGAACTACCGGATGCCCAACTTAGATATTGTGGTTTTACTTTATACCCTAAACCACTTATGTCATTATATCTTATGTGAAAGGTTTTTCATCTACACATACAACAATATATTATGATATATCTTCTCTCATTGGGATCTTAATATAAGGTAGACACATTAGGTTGAGTATATATAGACATTTGAAATTGATATGTCCTATTCTGTAGGGAAAGGTAATGTCATTTCAATTTATTCAAGTAGGAAAACACTGAAGATGCAAGAGCCTGAATAACTTCTTTTATAGGAGGAATGGAATTTGATGAGTTTGATGAGTGAGTGGCTAGTATATGATTCAACAGATCAAGGAGTGATGACATGTGTTCCTTTTTTCGTGTCATCATTGGTAGGTAAGTAGTTATAGCTTCATTGAGGGAATATTATGTTGAGATACTCACATTCTTTGAAGTGGGTAGTAAAACTGGGATTGATAAAGACGTTCCATGATATATGATGTTTGTTTTGGTGGCCAGGTATCAAGATAGAAATAAATGGTTTTTTTTCAAGTGCCTTAACTTTTAGTAGATTATGTTCGGTCATTAGAATCCTAGTGGTTTGATTCAGACACTTTTTGTGCATATGAGGAGGTTATAAAACTTTATTATGGACTTTATGATGGGGTTACCGAGGACCTTGAGAATTCATGTTATCATTTTGGTGATAGTCGATCATTTGATGAAATTAATTCATTTCTTAATGATTCAAAATACCTTATCAATAGATGAGTTAGGGAAGATTTATTTCATGATATTATATGATTTCTAAGATCTGATTTGATCATCATATTAAATAGATATTTTTTATTTATGTTATGTTTTGGCAGGTCTTACTGAAGGATTTAGTTTCCCAATTGATACTGAGTACAGTGTATCATCTATAGACCAGTGGATAGTTAGATAGGATGATCTAAATTTTTGAGGACATGTTGTGGGAATGTGTACTGAACTTTGGTAGATATTGGGATGATAATATATCTCTATTTGAGTTTATATGAAACAAAATCTTCTAAGTATTGATCCATATAGAACCTTGTGAGGTTCATTAAGTTTGGTTGTATCTCTCATCACTATGTTGGCATGAAGTAGGTTAGGTAGAAGGTTTGGAATGAGTATGGTACAAGAGACCATCAAGAGAGCATGGTTGATCCAAAAGTGATTAGTCTTGTCATGAAATCCTCCCACCAAATAGAACACATCCTGGGCTAGCAATGAGGGACGGGATATAGTGACCACTTGAAGCTCACCTCCAATAAGAAATGGGTTAGAGACTAGTATCAAGGGTATAAAAACATAAAAATGTGAGGCATTACACTCTAAAATAATTTTTGGATAAAGAGATAAGAAAGATGGAAAATTTAAATTCTACTCATATAGATAAAATATGTCCCAAGAATGTACATTCAATGTCATACAATATTTAAACAACTAGAAATAAAAAATAAAATTACCCAAAATATAAACTTTCCAACAAGTATGAGGACCAAATGGGCCATGAAAAACCACGAACTAGTAATATCCAATATGATCTCCAACCTACTTCTACTGACCTAAAAAATATTTTATATATACATAGGATGGTCATAATAAGAATAATTAGAAGGATACTCCCCGGATCCTCTCGTGAAAAAGGATTAAGAAAGTACACAAAATCCCAATGAATAACAGGAGAAACTAACTCATCACCTAAATAGGTTTACTAACTTACAATCTTCACCATGGCTATCTCTCACCAAGTATCACATATAAGTGATCACATATTGTAGTAATGAAACAAAATGGTTACTCAACTACCACTTCCCCACCAGTTTTCCATTATTCCACAATGTCATATGTTCTAATATTTCTTTCTCTAAAACAATCCATCCTGAAGACACCTGGGCTCTGTTTCAAAACATGCACCTCATGTATCACATCATCTCATCATCCCATCAACCCATTCCACATCTCCATAAATTAATTGAGTAGTTTCCAGGATACACCATAGCCCGTTTATAATGTATCTTACATTAGGTATTGTACCTCAAGCTATACCAACCCATATGATGAGTATATACCTTGATAAATAATATTCCACACATGAAATACCTATAAAAATCCTTAGGATATTGTATCTGGAGATACAAGTGTTCAAATTAACCATAATATGTAACATCCCCCTACACACATATATGGGAAAAGATAACCACTGTATATACCAGTACATAATACTATCAGGAGAAGAGAGTGAGGTCAGAGGGGGTAGTCAACCATCCATCCCTCACTAACCTATATGTTGGAAAAAACACCCTCTCATAGTCCACTAGTTGTCAATCACCCTAATCAAAAATGTTAGGGTAGAATATAAAATCACAAAGCATATAGGATATAATATACCTCAGAACCACACTACAGGAATAACCTAGTTCTATGATCAACTACAGAAATCTTCAGTACAACACCTAGATATTACTGTTATGGACTAGATATATTATAAGAGCACATGAATTTAACATGAATAAATTAAATTACTTATTTCCTTTTTTAAAATTAACCATATGTTAATTAATTAGTTAACACTTAATTAACTATTAACATTAATCCAAATTACATTTAACTAACAAAAAATGTGAATTCCATGCCCTCCAGGCATAATTTAACGGAGTCCATAGTTTCTCAAGGTAAACATCTTTTCAGAATTCCATCCAGAACCAACCTCATGGGTTGAAAAATTATTATTCTTTTACCTTTCAATAATTCTGAAAAATCTTCAAAACATACTGAGATACCATCATGAGATTCTTAACTAATAGAATATAACTTCTTCAATCAGTGGGGAAATAAATATGGATTAATAAGAAACTTGGACATCTAACCTTTAAATAGATAATTAAAACGAAATCATCCCAACTTCAAAACAAAAATAAGTATTCTCAGTATTAACTCATTCCATCAACTCTGGTGTCATCCCCGACACCTTCAGGGACATCATCATGCATCTCATCATCACAGATGTCAACTTCTTCCCCAAACTCGGACCTCCCCACCCATATCTCGTCATCCATCCCACACTCACATCACAATACATAGTAAGGATCACATCCTGAGAAACACAAAAGGAATAAAACAACTAATAAGTATAACAAGTAAACTTATCCCTAAAATAAATCATTTATCCATTATATGAAAATGGTCTCACTAAACCCCAAACACAAGGAATTAATCCTTTATAAGTAAATGGGAACACTTGGACCTAAAACATTATACTTATTAAAAAATTGATTTTATTTCATATTGAATAAACTGATTTAATTTTTATGGGTTATGATTATTAGTAACCTAAGGCATTATCCATAACAAGATATCAATTTATTTAAACTTTATCCCTATCAACATTTCCAATTTCAAAAAAAATTAAGAACAAAACTCATAAAATACATTTTATTATTATAAAAAAGAATTATAGTTTCAATTTATTTATCCAAATTCCAATAATGTATGGAATAACATATTTAATTAAACATTAATTATGAATTAATATTAATTACATCAAATTATAATAAATAAAAATTTCATTAAACATTCCTATTTATGTTTTTTAGCCAACCAGGAAAATTATCAGCTTTAAATTCTTTACCAATTTCACGAAAAAGGTCATATTAACCTAAGCATAGAAAACATGATAACAAGCATAACATAGATAGCACATTGTCTATTAAATAAAGAGTCAAATAATTATCATATTGAAATAACACATACAATTACAAACCATAAACATATTTTTTATTAATCTAGTTTATCCATTATTAGGGTTAATTCAACCACGACCCAAAGAATATAAAGCATGGTTAATTTATAGTTTTACATAAAATAATGGAGAAGAAATGAATTCCCTACCTCAAAATAGATAACTTTCTTTTATGAAAATAGAAAAAGAACATGAATATCTGATCACCTATCTGGAAAATAAATAGAATCCCTCCAAGGATTCCATGCCACAACATCACCAATAAAATCGATAGAAACTCCATTAGAATGATGGAGATACAATTCCATAACATGGTGATAATAAGAAGAAGGAAATGAGATCGAATAGATAATAAACTATAAGAAAATAGGTATAAATCACCTCATAACACCACGAATAAATCTCAGGAAGTTAAGGATAAATTGTTTCAAAAGGTTATTTAAATACCTCCAAAAACCACCCATGGTTTCTGAGGTTTTGAGAGGAATTAGTGGAAGAAAAGTAGGTTTGGAGGGCCTTATGGGTATTTATAGGTAGACTAAATTTTAAAATACCACAATATATCCCCTCAGACCACATCATAAAATAACCTAACATAGGGTACATTATAGCACAAGAAGGGACATTATGCGGTAGCCCCCTAGGTCAAAGGCATGTTTGAGAACCACAACATATATCCAACAAAGATCTTATTTACCTTGGGAGGGGATAGAGTGTAGCCTAAACCACCATGCCACAAAACCCCACAACCTAAATATGTGACAACATCGTATCTGATCTTTATGCCTCATGGGTGTTAAAATTGGAATAATTGACAAAATTAAACCCTGGGGCCCATATGGTGCATCCACCTATTCCATGTTTCAGACTCACAACTACCAAGGAAAGTCCTACACCACAGCCAACCTCTCCAATAAAGCTACCCCACAAAAACTTATTAGCTTTTAATTCCACCTCTTGGGACCATATACTCTATGTGATCCTTCCACACCGCAACCACCATCCCCATGGTTTAGTGCATCCATAAACGGCACAGAATCCACTATTAATATTATTTTTCATCAAAACTCCTCAATTTCCCTTCAAAACACTTTTTAACCTTCTCTGGATGCATCCAGCACCCAAAATTCAAAAAGGAAGGGCTAATAGTGTTTCATACCTTACATTAGATACCACTCAAGATATTCTCAACATTGATAATTTAAAACCAAACATGAAGAAAAAATAAAGTAAAGGGTCATCTGAATGACCACCCCATGAGATACCTCTCAAAAATAACCCCATCAAGTTGGTCAACCGCCTAACGCAATTGAAACAAGCACAAAAACCACACAATGGAAACAACTAACTCATAAAAATATCCTAAGGGATATACCACTCAAATTAGAGTAAGTCCAAAAAAAGAAATAAGATAGAAACCATTTCATAAACCAAAAAATCACAACATATACAAACAACAAACTTTACATGAGAAGATCTAAAAAATAAACAGTTATGGGTACTGAATGTGCATTTAAAACTCACGTTCTCATTTAATCTCCACCATGCCAGCATGCCTCAAAAGGAAACAAACCAAGGGAATAGCATTCTCACATAAAACCTTTTCCTAGAGGTATTGGATATCTATAGGTCGCTCATCAAAGGTCTCACAATCATTAATATTGATCCTACCCCAATCAATGATGTGAGATTCATCATGAAGGTACTATAGGAGTTGTTACACATGAAAAAAATAATTTATCAAACTTATCTGCCAGAGGATTACTATCTGATATTCCACAGCTCCAACATAATCTAATACCTTGAAATAACCAAAAAACTGGGGAGAATACTTATTCCAAAAACCAAACCTTCACCACCAATGAAGATGATTCACATTTAGGAACATAATATCTCCAAATTCAAACATTAGAGGTCTCCTTACTTGATCAGAATAGGACTTATGGAGATTCTATGTTATCCTTATCCACTCATAAATCACTTGAATCATCTATGTCGGGTTCTTCACTTGTTCCTACCTGAGAATTATAGACTCTCTGACCCCAATCCAGTATAAAAAATAATGTAAAGGTTGGTTATACACAAATTTAAATGGAACCATAACAATAGTGGAGGGAAAAATATTTTCATAATCAAAATGGACCAAAGTAAAGTGCCTCATCTAAAAAACTCCGAAATCTAGGACATAAGAGTATAACATGTCTTCAGAAATCTGTATAGTTTACACTATCTTGCTATCTATTTGCATATTAAAAGAAATGTTAAGTCACAAATGAGATCCAAAATTATAAAAGAGACCCCCACCCCACCCCACCCCTACCCTGAAGGTAAAACAGGGATTACGATTAGAGAATATCATCCTCAAACTTCGGTGGGGTCTCACCACCTCCTCCAGATACCACCTCAAAAAAACCTACACTAAGATTGAATCCTTAACCACTACAAAGTGTGATGATTTCATCAAACAGTCCACTTTAACCCACATAGAATCAAATACTCCTTGAGATAGAGGTAAAACAGTGACGAATTACATAGTTATATCCTCCCACTTCCAATAAGGAACATCTAATGGATAGAGAAAACCACTAGGAACACAGTACTCATCCATTACCTCATGGAATACCAAACATTGAGAAACGAGATTTGTAACGGAATGCTTCAACCTAGGCCACTAAAACTAACCTCCGAAATCTTGATATATCTTTTTCACACCAGGTGGTACCACCAATAGTGATCTATGGAAATCATGGAGAACTAAATCATTCATTTTAAAATGGATGAAAATATTTCCCTTTCACAATGCCTGATGTTTTTCATCCTTAGATCAATTATCCATGGAAACACCAAAAACAACTCGGTATCTCCAGACCTCTAGTTTATAATCCCCCAAATGGGACTCTTCAACCTAATTCACTAAATATGACTTCACTGTCATCTATAAAAGAAAACTTTTTCCACAAACTTCTCTTATATCAAGATGCATCATTGAGTTCTCTTCCATTACTCTATAGAAATCTCCATATTCATGCCTAGAACTATTATGTGACTTCCTAATCAGAAAATCATCTTCAACATTTCCCTTTATTGGTTTATATGAGATTTAAAATTTACAATCATATAATAATTCCATCCACTATCACTTAAACAAGTTCAATTCACGCTAGGATAAGACATAAATCAAGAAACTATGATCGAAAAAAACCACAAAACACTCACAGTAGTGGAAACTTCATAGAAACCTCAATACAAACACAACTACCACCAATTGAATATTGTGAGTGGAATAAGGATTTAATTTCCGACACCCCTCAGAAATACCTAATCTCTGGTGCATTAAAACACAACCCAAACCAAGATGTAAATATTCATTGACAACCTCCAAAGGAACTATCTCAACTAGAAAACAAAGGACTTGAGTGCTGACCAAACTCTCCTTCAGGTAATCGAAATATACCTGACACTCATTACTTAAGAATAATTCATGATCATTTCTAGTCAAGGATTTTAAAAGAGATGCAACCCAATAGAAATCGACTATGAATCACCTTTAATGGTTTGTAAGGACAATAAAAATACACACCTATGTAATATTCATGGGATTTTTCCAAGAAACAAATACCACAATCTTGAAAGGGTCCATAGCTACTCCCTACTAGGAAATGACATGATATAAGAAACAAAATTCCGAATCCCATAACACATACTTCGAAAACTCCATGAACAGCTATTGATGATGAAGAACTCCCAAAACTGTATAGAGATGCTCTGTATTCTTCTCTTTAGGAATGTAGTACACAAGTATGTTGTCAATGAAAACAACCATGAACCGATCTGAGAACTCACTAAACACTACTTTAATCAATCCCATGAACATGGTTAGAGAATTCATCACACCAAACAACATCACAAATAACTTTTAATTCCCATAATGACATCAAAAATCAATCTTTATAGCATCTTCATCATTCACCCACATATGATGATATCCTAACAGTAGATATGTCTTCAAAAACTAATTAAATTTCTTCACGTGATTGAATAAATCATCAATCCATGAGAAAGGATAGTTTTGCTTCAGTTCACATGATTTAAGTGATGATAATCAATACAGAGATGAAAACTATCAGCATTTTTATTCATGAACAAAACTATTACACCCCAACGTGACATACTCAGCTGGAAAAAATACCTTACTACAATAGATAATCAAGATATACTATCAAATTTTGAAACTATGAAGGTGTCATCCTATATGGATACATTAAGATCGGAGAAACCCTCAGTTATAGTTCAATCCCAAACTCTATCTCTCATCAAGGGTGTAAGGATACAACCTCCTTAAGAAATACATCAGGGTACTCTTATACAACTATAAAAAATATCATTTGTTGAACTTCTGAAAAATAGTGCATCTACTTGTTCATCATTGAAGATAAGGATATAAAACTCCTCTAACTCATATGAGGGAATCACTCACAAACATACACTTTTGGATCTCGATCAGTATCATAGAACACAAATTTCCACCTGAAACAATTCATAATATCTTGCACCAAATATATCCAAACCATTCCAAGGATAATGTAATTGGGATATATCTATCAACATTGGAAGTCTTACAAAGAGAATTTTTTCCCAGAACTAGCTCAAAGTATCAACATACATCATACAGATAATCATAACCTAAAACTGGCATAGTCAATGCCAACGGAACTAGAATTATCCCCAACTCAAGAACAATATCATGGAATAGAAAAGGTGATATTAAGGAGTGTGTAGATCTTTAATTAAAAAATAAAGAAAACTAGTAGAAAAAAATAAAAGGGTGCATAAAACGATGTCAGGATCACTTGTCACTGGAAATGCTAAAGTATGAATCTGACCATGACCTTCTACAAAGCCTCTATTAAAATGATTAAGACCACCTAAATATTCATTCCATGGAATATTAGGATGAGGAACATCTCAAGGCTATCCTCTATCTGACCCATCGCCAATATATTGATCCCAAGCTAGAGCATCCTACTATTACTGCCTCAAAAAAACTGTCTCAATAGAATAACTTGAAACAAAACACTGGTTTCATACTTCCTTATCAGAAAGGATGGGAACTCTTTCCACAAATCACTTCATAGCTCATAAGAAAAAAATGAATCTAATGCATTGGAAAATACTTAAGAGTTGTCATGCCCATAGAAACAATATGATGATGGATGGGACTTACTCTCGACTATCTGATAGCTCTTCTGTCCAGGAAACTGGGAACCTCATACCATAGCTTTTCCATATGATTAATCTTGAACACTACCCTCACATGATGATATAGTTATTGATAACATCATCTCAGTGACCTCTACTCTCACCAACACATCAAGATACATCTGCAGCATAAATGGGTAACCTAGTGCTCAAATTTTAAATATAAATCCTCTTGTAAATGCTTTAATTTACCTCCTCATTTAGTAACAAGTCATAATCATATCATAAAAGTGTCCTAAAATGGATCATGAACTACCACACACTGTAAATCCCATATTAAAGGTGAATCTATGACTAAATACTGGCCTCCTTCATGGTCAAAGAATTAAAATTCACTTGGAACTAGTCTTGCAATATCCCCCATGAAACTACTGACTCCTCGTGATCCCCGAGTGAAAATATCTTCCATTGGATTTTTCCCCAAGCAGCATCATCATAGCCAACAAAACCCATTTATCCTTATGAGCACAGACTGAACTAAAATTCATATCAACCACATTAAACCTCTCTTCTATCACTGAGTCCAAATTGATTCCCTCATACTTTTTCAAACTCTGGCATTGAATCTCTCGGAGTGTCCCCCTATAAGTTTCATCATCATCAGATTCTACTCTATAGAGATCTTATACCACATCTGGCTAAAAATACTCTACATGAATAAGATGGTTACATTGTAGAGACCCGAAGCCTAACGTACATGGACATTACATTACTTTTGCGGAATACTTAGTACATTACAAAAAACACACACACAAGGACCGTAATAGTTTAGTGTCTTTGGAAACTCGGAACGTAATCTTCTAATCGTGGTGAAAGATCTTCAATATCTCCCATAAAGATCTTCCCTTTTTTTTTACCTAAAACCTTTCTTTATATCCTGGGGAAAAGAAAACATAAAAGGGTGAGCTCAAATGCTCAGTAAGGTTATACAAAAGAAATAAAAATCATATCATATCTTTTTGAAAATCATAACCTGCAAAAGAGATCATAATATCTTAACATGGAACAAATCATAGAAGTGAAAATGAGATCACCATAATCATAACATGAAACTTGAAACTTTGTGGCATGCACACATAATCATGGAAAATCATTTCTTGTTAGTCATGACTCATTGCCAAGACTATCTTAGTGGACAAAGTCCCTTTCTGAACCGAGTTCACTCCTCGTTTCAGTCCTGTATCACTGAACCGAAATAACCTTCCGTTCCAGCCATGTCTATCTCATGAGATATAAAATCTTTACCCAATGCATTGGAGGGAGATATAGGTCCCACCCATCTCATAATGAATCCTTTCTTATGTGTGCCACATAATCATAAACCATACATCATAGTGTAACCCATGTAATAAAAATGGGATTCTTAAACAACATGACATCATAAAACCATTCATATAAGATAAAGGAATTCATCAACATAATTCCATCACAGCATAGTCAAATCAATGTAAAAATATGGATAGAAACAGAACCCTTTATTATCTTAGATGGAAAATAATTTTGATAAAACACTTGAAATGAATTCTTGAGGAAAATATCCTTTCTTCTTCAAAATCAATTTCTTTTCACAAAACATCATGAAATTTTAAAAGAAAGAGATTTTATTAAAAATAGTCATGAAATCTTTTGTAGGAAGATTCATGAAAATAAGGCTTTATAAAACCGTAAAAATTCGTTCGTGCCGTTTAAGTTAAAAAACATTCTTCGTACTTTTGTCGGAAAAGTCAAAAAGTACCTCGTACGAAAAACGACAAAAGATTCCTTTCATATCTTTTACTAAAAACTCACCGAAGGGTAAAATTGGATTTAAACAATTGTAGGTTGATGTAAATAACATTACATATTGAGGAAACATGGATGTGGATGATAAAATATACCCCAGTAAATTTCAAAGTACAAACAATATCGGATAAAAATGAGATTGCGATATTTCCCTTACCTTAGGTCCGATTTGCTTCGTATGTGTCCGAACCTCCTGTATAATGATTTAAATAATGTCATTGACTTATTACAGAATCATATTCATTGTTATGATATCATATATGGTTCACTTATGACATTATATTACCCGTTCTTTTGTAAATTCCATGTTAAAGAAGCGTTTTGGGTAAAATCGTTTCATTTATCGTAGGTGTTTTGACTTGTTGTTCTTGACATCATTATTACTTATATCAAGATTTACTTACTTCCAGAATATAAAATATGATTTATATATCATATATATTCAGTATATATATATATATAATAGATAGATAAATAAAATGAAAAACACTGTTCATGGAGACGGTAGTCCGTACGTACGCATGAACGCTGTTTTTATTTCCTTATTGTCTTGAAATGGAAGTAAGTAGATGACATACATATGTATATATATACATAAATCCAGTAGCTTTATAATGTCATATATTTCATTATTATTTCTTATATATACATTATAATCATTCTTAAATGGTTAACATGGAGAATGAATCTCATCGCGTCGTGGAGACGGTAGTCCGTACGTACGCACGAGCGATGATATCATTTCTATAAATATTGAATTGAATTGGAGTGGATTATACAATATATCAGAATCAATATGATGTTGTAATAACTATGTATAGTTATTATTGACACCATTATACCCATCCATGTAAGGTGGCGGTGGAAAATAGATTACACCACGGCGTGGAGACGGTATTCCGTACGTACGCACGCGCGGTGATTTCTTTTTCCGTAGGATGGATAGATGGTGAAATAGGGTTGTTTCATACTTATAATAACATATCAGTATATGAGTGATACTGATGTTATTACTTCATAATGAAACAACCTAAGAAGAAGAAGTGGAGGAAGAAATAAACATGAAAGAATTGGTAACGGTAATTACCTCTTCTTTGAAGTGCCTCTTTGAGACCTCCTCTTAGGGTACTAAAATTGGTCTTTGAGGAAGACCAGAACCTCTAGGATGTTGCTAGGGAAGTGGAGAGGATAAATTGGCAGGGGTTGGCCGAGCTTGAGTGCTCAAATTGGTGTGAGGAGGAGGGGGAGGAGGTGTCCTTTTATAGGGGAGGAGAGGGGCACCTTAGGAATATCTCAAAATATTATTTTATATTAAAGTCAAAATCGGTTTATAATGGTTCCAAAGGGTCTTATTTCGAAGCTAAAGTGGGGATGGGTCGAAATCCTATCAACCAATAGAATTTAGACAAGTTTAGGGTATTATTTTAACCTTATCAATTAGATTTAACTATAAGTTAAATAATTTAACTTTTACCGTGTCTTTTTGTTTTCTTACACTATATGGTTAATACACTTACTATAACATGCCAAACGAACCCCAAATTGTTTATTATTAATATATATATCCTTATCTAAGTCATTTGGCCGAACCTTAGATTTTTAGGAATACAATAACAATTAATAATATAATATTTTATTTAAAAACTATTTTGTGTCAATTTTGACACTATTTGATATATGATTTTTGTGAAAGTCATAACAGAATTAAATGTTCTAACCAAGTTGATTAAATCAACATTAATATATCATAGTAACCTAGAAAATTATTGGAATTCATAAAAAGTATCAAATTACATTTATTTTTGTGTTTATAACATCAATTATGTCAATATTTCATTAATAAGATAATTACTGCATCATCGTTGTGTCATAAATAAATTAAATTATTTGATGTCTAAAAATTACAAATAAAATACCATAATGTAGGAAATCACTTTAGCTTTCTAATGAATATTTATAGTCGAATTTATCTTATGTATAACCCCATATTAAAAATGATTTACTTATTAAACTTTGATTTTAACTATTTTAACCCTTCTTTAAATAAATTAATAATAAAAGTCCTAATCTAATCCAAGTGGGCCTAAATGGTCATATTTTATTCCTTAGTTTGTTTTTGGTCGAATTCCACTTGTCCAATAGAATTAGGACATGTGTTAGGGTAATATTAATATCATATTTACCCTTAGTTACCCTATTTACTATTAACCGCGGTAAAAAAAAGTAAAAAGTTACTATTCACCAAAAATTATTTTCATCTCATTGAACCACATTTTAGTCCTTGATATTAACCGTGTCTCTCGGATTTTCGGAATTCCATTCACATAAGCGGTAAAATTAAGTTTTATGCAAAATTCAGTTTTTAACCTACCACTTAGTGGTTTCACTATTCATCAAAAATTGAAGTTTTTCAGAAAAATGCCAAAATTTCACCCTAAGCTATAATTGATATTCCGAATTCAAAAATGATTTCTATTTTACAAAATTCCCAACATATAAGTTGCATTAATTAATTTTATAATTAAATCCCGCTGTTAAAACAAATAGCGTGTTTTTAAGAAACAAAATCTATCAAAAGATTGACACTTGTTTATGTCTAGTTTAAATGTGAAATTACATCCAATTACCAACATTGTATTAAATTGTAAAAATATATTCTAAATATACTTTAAAACCACTCAAATTAATGATTTATCACTATTAATTATTTCGATTAAAAAAGTTGTTTTTAATTATAATTTGGTAATTTTCACTGTTCATCAGAATATGAAAGTTATCCGAAAAGTACCAAAATTTCACCTTAGGCTAAATTCGATACTCCGAATCCAAAAATGAAGTCCATTTTGAGAGTTAAAATTTCTAAAATTTAAAAAGTGGTTATTACTATTCATAACGGCTAGTTTTAATAATATTTTAATAGCATATCATTGTTTCGTGAAACTCAGGACTACGTACCACACACGCTATCGAGGAAGGTTGCGATTGCGTGTAATGCAAGTCAAGTCAAGGATGTGTGTTGTGCAAGCTCCTTTTGGTGTAGCGTACAACACAAGACATTAATAAAATTAAAAAGAATATTTTTTTATAAAATCTTGGGCTGTTACATTCTACCCCCCTTAAAATGAATTTCGCCCTCGAAATTCGTCGGGGTTATAAATGGTTTACTATTTGAAAGTTTCTTTAATAGAAACCCACATCGTAAAAAGGAATACCAAAACTTGGCTTTAAAAACTAAAGTATGAAATGTAACGATTACCCAAATAAACTAATCATTGGGTTTCCACATAGGTGAAAATATGGATATGGAAGAGAAATCTAACCATCATGTTCTGATGGAGAGTGGTAGAGAACATGGCTATGGAAAATCCAGTAATCACAAATCCATAAATTTGTGAAGATCTAAGGTACCATCTGATTTATCAGGTATAAGATCACTAGGACAACATTTTTGGTTTTCAAGATCATTTCCTTAAAGTTGAAAATTTGAATTAGAATAAATACTTACTTTATTTTGATACAATATCTCTGTTGTTCGTGCCGTGAACAATTTCCACTTCATCTCTTAAATAAATGAAGTTGAATTTGTTATTCGTGAAGTGTTAGCAGATCATGTGATAGAATGACGGGTCATTCCATCTGTCTCAAACAAAAGGTAAGCAAAAGTTATTAAATATACATAAGTCATTCTATAGTGAGATTAATCATATATAGTTCCTAAAATGGACTTATACTTCATATATCATACTGCTTAATATAATAAAACTAGTTTCTACTAAACAGGGACTTCCTGTAGGCCAGTGGTAGGCGATAAAGGCCAGTCGCACTTTGGTTGTGGGTTCGATTACTACAGCCTTGTCCGAAGCGATGGGCTGTCGCCCGTCCTGCAGGTTGTCCCTTTTTCTAAAATTATGTTACTATAACATCCCATCAATAATATCGAAAATCTTCTATCCTTAAACAATACTAACTTATGTCCAACATAATCCAGTCTAATCTTTAGGCTTATAATACTGCAGTCCACTCTCATAATATAGTGAAAACGATTACCAGAGATTTAATACTGTCGTTGATCCCCACATATCATAAGATATGTCTTGTTGGTCACATTCCAAACATTCAAAGTCCTTAATCGTGTATTCTCTTGAATACCTTAGTGAAAACATGAGTGCAGTTAAAAGTTAACACTTTCCACATACCAAAATCCTCAAAATTCTATATACTAAAACCATGATATCACTTAGTCCTTATATCAATCATGAGCTCATGAATACTGTCAAACATTTCATTTTCCCCATATCCCTTCATTATGCGCATATCATCTTCATTCCAAAAATATCTGAATTACCTTTCATGGATACTGGTAACATTAATCAGACAACAATGTTACAATCCTTACATGTCTCTTTATTCCATAGTACCATGAGATTACTTATACAACATTACACATGATAAACATGTAATCATTCCACTACATTCTTAAACCATTGACCGAGCTTCAACAATTCTTTCATCTCACATACCATTGGTAGTCTCTTCATCATCATCCACATAAATACTTCCCATATGACCATACTGATTCTCTTCATGAGTCTTTCCCTTAGGGCATTTGTTTGCATAATGCCCATACATTCCACATTTAAAACACTTAACCATTTTTGATGTCGTAGCAATACCATTATCCTCATCCCTGGTATTAACTGAACCTTTTCCTTTGCACTTACTTGCTTTGTGTCCTTCTTTTCCACACCCAAAGAATCTTCCATTTCCCTTGAAACATTCTCCTTGATGCCTCTTCCCACATGATTTACATAGGGGAAATTGAACTTTCTTTCCTCTATGATCATCATGAAACTCCATCTTTCTCTTATTAGCCGAGTCAGGAAACTTACCAAATTTTACTTTATTGATCATATTATGAGATTGCTGATTCGGCATAATAATGATGTTTGGACTTCCAAATCCCATTTCATTTGGTTGCTCATAAAGAATATCATTCCATTGTCCATCATTTCCTCCATTATCGTGAATCACCTTGTTTCCAGCCATTTTCTAAAACCCAAAAAGAATAGCGTGAGAGGCAAAAATCATGCTAGGGAAAACAACATAATAAAGGGGGAGTACCTTGAACATCTAACATCTTAGGTTTAATTCTATGATCGTTAGCGTAGTTCTAGTACTATAAGTTATACGTATACTTAACCTTAGGGACATCCCTAGACATACCTTAGAAATATCTCTAGGGATCTCACTAACGTTTTCGCATCCTAGTTTCCAAAGGTTGACTAAACCTTTCCTCTGATACCAACTGTAGAGACCCGAAGCCTAACGTACATGGACATTACATTACTTTTGCGGAATACTTAGTACATTACAAAAAACACACACACAAGGACCGTAATAGTTTAGTGTCTTTGGAAACTCGGAACGTAATCTTCTAATCGTGGTGAAAGATCTTCAATATCTCCCATAAAGATCTTCCCTTTTTTTTTACCTAAAACCTTTCTTTATATCCTGGGGAAAAGAAAACATAAAAGGGTGAGCTCAAATGCTCAGTAAGGGTATACAAAAGAAATAAAAATCATATCATATCTTTTTGAAAATCATAACCTGCAAAAGAGATCATAATATCTTAACATGGAACAAATCATAGAAGTGAAAATGAGATCACCATAATCATAACATGAAACTTGAAACTTTGTGGCATGCACACATAATCATGGAAAATCATTTCTTGTTAGTCATGACTCATTGCCAAGACTATCTTAGTGGACAAAGTCCCTTTCTGAACCGAGTTCACTCCTCGTTTCAGTCCTGTATCACTGAACCGAAATAACCTTCCGTTCCAGCCATGTCTATCTCATGAGATATAAAATCTTTACCCAATGCATTGGAGGGAGATATAGGTCCCACCCATCTCATAATGAATCCTTTCTTATGTGTGCCACATAATCATAAACCATACATCATAGTGTAACCCATGTAATAAAAATGGGATTCTTAAACAACATGACATCATAAAACCATTCATATAAGATAAAGGAATTCATAAACATAATTCCATCACAGCATAGTCAAATCAATGTAAAAATATGGATATAAACAGAACCCTTTATTATCTTAGATGGAAAATAATTTTGATAAAACACTTGAAATGAATTCTTGAGGAAAATATCCTTTCTTCTTCAAAATCAATTTCTTTTCACAAAACATCATGAAATTTTAAAAGAAAGAGATTTTATTAAAAATAGTCATGAAATCTTTTGTAGGAAGATTCATGAAAATAAGGCTTTATAAAACCGTAAAAATTCGTTCGTGCCGTTTAAGTTAAAAAACATTCTTCGTACTTTTGTCGGAAAAGTCAAAAAGTACCTCGTACGAAAAACGACAAAAGATTCCTTTCATATCTTTTACTAAAAACTCACCGAAGGGTAAAATTGTATTTAAACAATTGTAGGTTGATGTAAATAACATTACATATTGAGGAAACATGGATGTGGATGATAAAATATACCCCAGTAAATTTCAAAGTACAAACAATATCGGATAAAAATGAGATTGCGATATTTCCCTTACCTTAGGTCCGATTTGCTTCGTATGTGTCCGAACCTCCTGTATAATGATTTAAATAATGTCATTGACTTATTAAAGAATCATATTCATTGTTATGATATCATATATGGTTCACTTATGACATTATATTACCCGTTCTTTTGTAAATTCCATGTTAAAGAAGCGTTTTGGGTAAAATCGTTTCATTTATCGTAGGTGTTTTGACTTGTTGTTCTTGACATCATTATTACTTATATCAAGATTTACTTACTTCCAGAATATAAAATATTATTTATATATCATATATATTCAGTATATATATATATATAATAGATAGATAAATAAAATGAAAAACACTGTTCATGGAGACGGTAGTCCGTACGTACGCATGAACGCTGTTTTTATTTCCTTATTGTCTTGAAATGGAAGTAAGTAGATGACATACATATGTATATATATACATAAATCCAGTAGCTTTATAATGTCATATATTTCATTATTATTTCTTATATATACATTATAATCATTCTTAAATGGTTAACATGGAGAATGAATCTCATCGCGTCGTGGAGACGGTAGTCCGTACGTACGCACGAGCGATGATATCATTTCTATAAATATTGAATTGAATTGGAGTGGATTATACAATATATCAGAATCAATATGATGTTGTAATAACTATGTATATTTATTCTTTACACCATTATACCCATCCATGTAAGGTGGCGGTGGAAAATAGATTACACCACGGCGTGGAGACGGTATTCCGTACGTACGCACGCGCGGTGATTTCTTTTTCCGTAGGATGGATAGATGGTGAAATAGGGTTGTTTCATACTTATAATAACATATCAGTATATGAGTGATACTGATGTTATTACTTCATAATGAAACAACCTAAGAAGAAGAAGTGGAGGAAGAAATAAACATGAAAGAATTGGTAACGGTAATTACCTCTTCTTTGAAGTGCCTCTTTGAGACCTCCTCTTAGGGTACTAAAATTGGTCTTTGAGGAAGACCAGAACCTCTAGGATGTTGCTAGGGAAGTGGAGAGGATAAATTGGCAGGGGTTGGCCGAGCTTGAGTGCTCAAATTGGTGTGAGGAGGAGGGGGAGGAGGTGTCCTTTTATAGGGGAGGAGAGGGGCACCTTAGGAATATCTCAAAATATTATTTTATATTAAAGTCAAAATCGGTTTATAATGGTTTCAAAGGGTCTTATTTCGAAGCTAAAGTGGGGATGGGTCGAAATCCTATCAACCAATATAATTTAGACAAGTTTAGGGTATTATTTTAACCTTATCAATTAGATTTAACTATAAGTTAAATAATTTAACTTTTACCGTGTCTTTTTGTTTTCTTACACTATATGGTTAATACACTTACTATAACATGCCAAACGAACCCCAAATTGTTTATTATTAATATATATATCCTTATCTAAGTCATTTGGCCGAACCTTAGATTTTTAGGAATACAATAACAATTAATAATATAATATTTTATTTAAAAACTATTTTGTGTCAATTTTGACACTATTTGATATATGATTTTTGTGAAAGTCATAACAGAATTAAATGTTCTAAACAAGTTGATTAAATCAACATTAATATATCATAGTAACCTAGAAAATTATTGGAATTCATAAAAAGTATCAAATTACATTTATTTTTGTGTTTATAACATCAATTATGTCAATATTTCATTAATAAGATAATTACTGCATCATCGTTGTGTCATAAATAAATTAAATTATTTGATGTCTAAAAATTACAAATAAAATACCATAATGTAGGAAATCTTTTTAGCTTTCTAATGAATATTTATAGTCGAATTTATCTTATGTATAACCCCATATTAAAAATTATTTACTTATTAAACTTTGATTTTAACTATTTTAACCCTTCTTTAAATAAATTAATAATAAAAGTCCTAATCTAATCCAAGTGGGCCTAAATGGTCATATTTTATTCCTAAGTTTGTTTTTGGTCGAATTCCACTTGTCCAATAGAATTAGGACATGTGTTAGGGTAATATTAATATCATATTTACCCTTAGTTACCCTATTTACTATTAACCGCGGTAAAAAAAAGTAAAAAGTTACTATTCACCAAAAATTATTTTCATCTCATTGAACCACATTTTAGTCCTTGATATTAACCGTGTCTCTCGGATTTTCAGAATTCCATTCACATAAGCGGTAAAATTAAGTTTTATGCAAAATTCAGTTTTTAACCTACCACTTAGTGGTTTCACTATTCATCAAAAATTGAAGTTTTTCAGAAAAATGCCAAAATTTCACCCTAAGCTATAATTGATATTCCGAATTCAAAAATGATTTCTATTTTACAAAATTCCCAACATATAAGTTGCATTAATTAATTTTATAATTAAATCCCGCTGTTAAAACAAATAGCGTGTTTTTAAGAAACAAAATCTATCAAAAGATTGACACTTGTTTATGTCTAGTTTAAATGTGAAATTACATCCAATTACCAACATTGTATTAAATTGTAAAAATATATTCTAAATATACTTTAAAACCACTCAAATTAATGATTTATCACTATTAATTATTTCGATTAAAAAAGTTGTTTTTAATTATAATTTGGTAATTTTCACTATTCATCAGAATATGAAAGTTATCCGAAAAGTACCAAAATTTCACCTTAGGCTAAATTCGATACTCCGAATCCAAAAATGAAGTCCATTTTGAGAGTTAAAATTTCTAAAATTTAAAAAGTGGTTATTACTATTCATAACGGCTAGTTTTAATAATATTTTAATAGCATATCATTGTTTCGTGAAACTCAGGATTACGTACCACACACGCTATCGAGGAAGGTTGTGATTGCGTGTATTGCAAGTCAAGTCAAGGATGTGTGTTGTGAAAGCTCCTTTTGGTGTAGCGTACAACACAAGACATTAATAAAATTAAAAAGAATATTTTTTTATAAAATCTTGGGCTGTTACATACATCTCCCTGGAGCCATACCTACCAAATAAAAAATGGTTAAATACTCTTAAGACTATAATATAAAATATTTAACATTAATTTATTCTATATTTTATTCAAGATTAACCTCACCCCAAGGTCTAGCCATTTCAAACATAGGTTCAAAGAAAACTGATGCATGATCCTTTCTATGGTCTCTACCCCACAACCAATATAACTATATCTAGTAGGCTTAGTAAAATTAAAGTTTTATGCATTACATCATTGGGGGATAAATACTCATGTCTCCGCTAGTCTCCCTAGTTTGCTTTGCTTATGAAACTTCGCTGATCACATTTCCCCACAAACCCATATAGTCTCACATGTTCCTGACTCAAAACTCCATCCTATCCCTTAACCTGAACCTTTAATACCACTTTTTCACAACCCCCCCCCAATAGTAACCCTTCTAGGATGGAAATAAGGAAAGGGATATTGTGACATCCTTAAACCCCCTACCAATAGGGCTTGGATTGGAGACTAGCACGAGGGGTGTAATAAACATACGGATGGGAGGAATTACCTTCTAAAATAATATGAGGATCAGGAGATATGATATATAAACAAACCAAAACATGCTCAAAAGGATACAATAGATCACAAGTACATACATGCAATGTTAAAAAAACTAAAACAATTGTAAATTAAAACAATAAGTACAAAAAAGATAAACTCAACATTGACCAAAAAGCTCAAACTACTCTCGCAAAACGAAAAAAATAGTAATATTCAGCCTGTATCCAACCTACTTATAATGAAATGAAAATTAGTTTATATATACATAGGGTGAGCATATAAATTATTCTCAACAAGATACTCTTAGAAGGCTCTTATGAAAAGGATAAATAAAGCATAAAAATCCTAGTGAATAATAAGTGAATCTAACTCATCAACTAAATAGGTATACTAAGTTCCCAACCTCACCATGTATATCTCTCACCAAGTATTGAAAATAATAGATCATATATTATTCTATTAAAACAATAATAGTACCCCCACTACCACTTTCCTACTAGTTTTCTGCTCTTCCCCAATGCCATACATCATGATACATCTCTATCAAAAGGAACAAATCCCAAAGACACCTGGGCTACATATCAAAGCATGCACCTAATGCATCACATCATCTCATCATCCCATAGCCCCATTACACATATTCAAAAATAGTATCCAAGCAGTTTCTGAGAGACGCCACTATCTATATTCCATACATCGAGTACTATACCTCAATCTATCACAACCCATACAATGAGTACTTAACTTGAACCATCATGGGTCGTACATGAAAGGACAATAACAATCCTTATGATACTATATCCATATATACAAGTGTTATAAATAACCAAAAGATATTAGAGCCCTCTATACAGATATATGGGAAACAATAACCACCATTCATACCAGTACAAATACCACTCATAGAAGAGTCTGGGGATTGAGGGGTTAGTCAGTTATCCATCGATCACTAACCTAGATGTTGGAGGCAAAAACCTCCCAGTGACCAATGGGTTACAAAATCCCTAACCAACATGAATGGGGTATCATATTACATCACAAAACATAAAGGATATAATATATCTCACAACCACAATTTGGGTATAACCTACTCCAATTCTCAGTTGTAGTTATCATCGCTCATAAACCCATATTCTACTGCTATGGACTAGATATATTATAAGAATGCAAGAATTTAATAATCTTTTATTAAATTACTTCTATACTTTTTGAAAATTAACTTTAAATTAGTCAATTCATTAACCATTAATTAACAATCAACATTAATCCAAGTTTCATTTCACTAACCAAAAAAGTGAAGTCCATGACCTCTAGGAATAATCCAACTGAGTCCAGGATTTTTCAAGGTTACCATCTTCTCATCATTCCATCCAGAACCAACCCCATGGGTTAAAAAATTTATTATAATTTGATCATTACATAGTTCTAAGTACTCTATGAAACATCCTAATCTACCATCAAAATATTCATAACCAATCACATCTAGTTCCCTCAAGTAGTTGATAATGGAATATAGATAAATAAGAAACCTAGCCATACATCCAATAAATATATCATTAACAGGTAATAATCACAAATTTAGCATAAAATGGTTAATCTTGGCTTCAACTTCTTACATCATCTCTGGTGTCATCCCCACACCATCATGTACAACACTATGCATCTTACAGTCACATGCCCCAACTACCTCCACAACCTCAAGTCTCCCCAACCATATATCATCAGTCATCCCATGATTATGTCACATCATATTGAAAGGCTCATATCAAGAGTAACACAAAAGTTAGAAAACTACCAACAAGTTTAGCAAGGAAACTTGGACCTAAAATAAGGCATTTAGCTTTTATATATAAATAGGATCACTTGAACCCAAACACAATTAATTTATCCTTCATAAGAAAATATTCACTCTTGACCCAAAATAATTATATTTATCAAACAACCAATTAAATTTCGTCATGAATTAACTGATAAAACTATTACAGGTTATGATTATGGGTAACCTAAGGTGTCAAATATAATAAGTCATAAAATTATTTAAACATGATCCCTAGCATCATTTATCGTTTTAAGAAACTGTGAAAAGCAAAAAACAAATTAAACATGCCTTTAATTATTATCAATAATCATTTTAAATTAAAGTTATTTATCTAAATTTCAACAAATCATGGAATAAAATATATAATTAATAAAGCATTAAGAATCAATTTGAATTCCATCAAATTACAAGAAACAACGATTTCATTAAACATGCCTCTTTAAATTCTTTATCAAACTAAAAAAATTACTAACTTTATGAACTTTACCAATTTATTCAAATAGAATTTTCTAACCCATGAATAAAAAACATGATAAGAAGAATAAAATAGATAATACACTATCTATTAAATCAAGAGGCAAACGGTTATCATGGTGGAATAACACATATAATTACTCACCATAAACCAATTATTTATTAATTTGGATTATCATTTATTAGGTTTAACTACACTTCCACCGAAAGAAGCTAAATTACGGTCAATTTATGATTTGATGTAAAATATTGGAGAACTTAAAAATCCCCTGCCTCAAAAGTGTCAACATTCTTTGAAGATAACTAGAAAAGAATGTGAATCTACGATCACCACTCCTATAAGGAAACGATATCCCTCCAAGGATTCTATTACATAAATCCACAAAAAAAATTCAAGAGAAACTCCATTAGAATATCATATATCAACTAACATAACATGAAAACAAGAAGTGTGAGAAAATGAGATCAAATAGAGAATAAAGCATAAGAAAAGAGGTAGAACTCACCTTGAATCACTAAAAAATGATCTTGAAAATTTGGGGATTAGTACCTATCAAAAGGGGATTCATATACCTTGAAAATCTATCTTTAAGTACCTAGGGTTTGAGAGGAAGGAGTGTGAGAAAAGTGGGTTGAGAAGGCCTCAGGGGTATTTTAGACAGACTGGATTTTAGTAGACCACAGTGCATCCCCTCAGACCACACCACAGAAGTTCCTAACATATGTCACATTATGGGACAAGGACACTATTCTATAGCCACCCAGTTATATACACATCCAATAACCATAGAGAAGATCTACCATAGATCATATTTACCCAGGGAGGGTCTATGACATATCCTAAACCATTATGTCATGGAAACCTAAAACCTTGAAAGGAGACTACATCGCAGCTAAGATCTACACAGTAGGGGTGATGAATTTGGAAGAATTGAAAAAATTCCACCTTAGGTCCCTTACACTATAGTAATCCTCTCTACACTGCAACCTCATGACTTCCAAGAAAATACCTATGTTACAGCCAACCTCCTTGGTGTATCTACCCCCAAAAAAGTCAGCAGATATGAATTCTTTCTCCTAGGACCCTATGTCATAGTTGAGCTTTCCATATCACAGCCACCACCCCTACAACACAATTCATCCCTCCATAGCACAGAATCCTCTATTAAGATTATTTTTCAACTTAACTCCCCATTTTCCCTCTAAAACACTTTGTTACCTTATTTGGACACCTTTAGTGCCAAAAACTCACAAAATAAACGCTACTAGGTTCAGAGACCTTACAAGACACCTATAAAATTAGGCAGTGATAATAGATAGATATAATGATGTTACCATTTTAATTTTTGGTGGGTAATCGAGTTTTCTTGTAAGTGACTCATCAACTAGGGAATTGATGGATGTGGAAGAAAGAGAATAAATCATTGATACTTTTTACACCATTCAACATTACTGAGTGTATCTAGATAGTATCCTACGGTTTTTTTATCTCCATGATATTGAGGTATACATGATTTGTTCCATATCTCCTATATTCAAAGGTATATGCTCAATAATGTATATGTATTCGAATATGAGGATATTGAGCTGAAGCCTAGAGAATATTTTATGGAGTTCCCATTGTGGTTCATAGACCAAATCAAGAATCTATTTTGGGGAAAGACGGTTCCACTTGTCAGAGTCCTATAGTAAAATTTGTAGATCCAAGAGGATATATAGTAGAAGGATTCTGATGTTTGGGCCCAATGGATCAATTTTTTCAAGCAGGAATCCTATAGGAACTTATAAAGAATGATAGTTTATTATAGGTGGATATTTGTAATACCAATGGTTTTTTAAGGGATATTTTAAGGTTGGTTCCATAAGAGAAATTGGTATGTTGAAATGATTTTTTCATTAGAACTGGCTTCTACAACATGGTTCATGTCTTTTTGCCTTAGAGGGTATAGTTATAGCTTGATTTTGGAACTACAATATAGTGTTTAGATTTTATGGTTAGGG
Organism: Viscum album; assembly: GCA_963277665.1. NCBI lineage: Eukaryota > Viridiplantae > Streptophyta > Magnoliopsida > Santalales > Viscaceae > Viscum > Viscum album. The sequence goes on along the minus strand of OY728121.1, from coordinate 1,552,622,771 downwards.
ATATTTTTAAATAGTTGTGGTGTGGAGATTTGGATATGGTTTGGTGGGTGGAATTTTAATTTTAGGCAGTTCTTCAAATTTTGGGGTCACTACATCATGGAATAGTAGCTATAGAGTTTTATTTGTTTTTTAACTCGAAAGATATGGTGTAGTGATATCATTTTAATTTTGGTACTTTCCTTAGTTTATAGGATCTCCATTTTACCATGGTGTAGATTTTGGAAAAAAAATTATCAAACACCACTATGGTATGGATAACTCCCTTGCGTCATAGTCCTTTCTTTTTTTGGACTCATAGCAATGTACCCCTAGGTGCTTCACCATAACACATATTTTTCCAAAATTTATATAAATATATAAGGCCCAAAAAACCAATAATTTTATCACAAATTCCTCTCAAACCTTGGGTGAATCTAGGTTTTCATCAATATTATTTTCATCCCTATAACTCTTGGATTCTTCGCCAATATTTTAGGATCAAATCTATGTGATTCTAGGTGATTATTCATATAATTTTACTTGATTTTTTCCCCTTTTCTTGGGGAGAATTTCATATATAATACTATGTCACTATCTCTTTTTTGGATCTTGATCTATAATATCTTTTGTGAAAAAATGAGTTTGGTTTCAAGGATCCTTACCATGTGGGCTTTATTTGGTGCTTTGTAGGCATGATTTAGGAATTGACCCCAATAAAATCTTGATGTTGACATCAAAATGGTTGAGTTAAGAAGACTTTACCATATTGGGCCTTTATTTGGAATTATTTCCTATATTTTGTTTGTGATTACACCTATATTATGGACCATTTCTTAATTGGTAATCTTAAAAATAATGGGTGGCCCATGAGAACCTAGGTTGGATGGCTTGTGCGTTCCCTATTATGTCATGTATTTTTTGAGTAGAATTTCATTTCCATTGTAATATTTTTATTCCATGTTATTCAATGTTATTTTATGAATTATATTTATATTTTAAAATATCTAGTGGAATCTCTATTTCAGTGTTCAGGTTCACAAGTGACCTTGATGGATCTTAGCTGACTCCCTAGAGGGTGAAGTTAGGTAACATGAATCATTGTACATGACCTAGTATAGGATGGTTAGTACTTTATATTGCCATGTTTTTCTCAATGGAACAAAATACTCCATTTGGAGAGTGTCCATATATTTCATAATGATCTACTAATGGGAGATTTTTTTTGCCTCTGAGAGATATTCCATTGAATAACCATTCCATGAATGTGTACTATTAAAGGATGGTAACTAGTCATGTAGCATGGGAGATACTTTCAATTAAATATAGGCATGGGGTTTTTATTTTAAGCTTTAATGATCATTATACTTAAATTAATATGGATTTAGTTTTAATGATTTAATTCATTTATATTACTATATTGTTGAATAGTGTAATCCAATCCATTTGGATGAAGTTGGGCTGAATTATAGTGGCCCGGACTGCATACTAGACCACAACTCTCATGGTTTTCAATATTTTCTGAGGTAGTTGGGGTTATAGGGGTATTTCACCCCTACTCAGGTGTCCATGGGATGAAGGATCCCAACCCAAATATTTTTCACTATAGAAACTCTAACTAGACTGTAACAGAGCTGACCAGGCGACACTCACAGGGCGCTATAGTAGTGTAAACTTGGACATGGTTATAATAGCATCTCTAAATTTTGGAGAGAGTGTTATTATATCTCTATAGACTTTCATCCATATTTCACTATATAATAGTGTACTTACTATGTAGTTGGTGTTACAATTATATTTTCTTATTTATAATCCCATTCAAGCTAGGTTTTCTTTATGTGATTAAAACTCTGAAATTGCCTTATAATTCTGCTCCCAATCATAGTGAATTTTCTTCCTCTTTGTGGACATAGGGATCATTTCCTGAACTAAATAAAGTATTGTGTTCGATGATATTATTATTATTATTTTCCTCTTACACTTTTGTGACTCATTTTTTGTTTTTTTTTTCTAGTGTTTTCATAACATATACTTGATATTCATCTCACGTATCACCTAAGAAAGTATTAATGGGGTTCATGGTGTAATGGTTAGTGCATGATCACTCATTACACTATTGATTATATGCATTATAGTTAAATTACTTTACATCATTTCATAAACTTACATATACATGTCCACTTATTTTAAGGATGCATTGTTGGTGTCCTTTTAGGTTTATACTCACACCCTTCACGAGAATCTTGATGGAAAAACAGACTTCATGACTTGGGATCTGATAAAGGGAAAGGGCCCTACAATAGGTTACTGAGGAGTGTGTATTTTGGAGATATAAATGGTACTAGGACATAATTGGGATTATTTTTTATGACTTTTTTTCAATTATACTATTATACTTATTCACTTGCCACATTTGGGATCCATTGATTACATTTTTATGACCTGGAATGAAATTTGTCATGATTATTCATGTTATTCTTCTATTTCTTGATTTTTTTGGATTATGGTTATGTTGTGATAACTTGTGAAGGTTATTATTACCAAGGGTATAGTCTCCCCATGTCACTTCAGACCCTCGCTACTAGTTTCAAGTCACTTTCATATGGGGATGAATGAATGAGGTTATATAGAACCTCAACTCGAGGATTTTGATTCTATTCAGGGTGTTACAATATCATTCCTCTCTAGATATATTGTTTTATACACATTTTTTCAATATAGTTCCCTAAATATCATATCCCATACTTTATAAATATATTTTATTTTCAATTTTTCTTTGGGAATAATTAGTTCCATTAAAATAACAGGGTCTGTTTATAACATAAAATTCAGGTTTAGAATATATAATAATAAACTATTAATTAAATTTAAATATGATATATTTGCCTCAGGATTTGATAAATGTCAAAGTAAAATAAATATAGTAAAAATAAAGAGCTTGAAAATAAGAGATTAAAAGAACTCTGATACCAAATGTTGGTCTAGGAAAAATTCTCAAGAGGGGGGTGAATCAGGCTTCCAATATTAAAATTATTATTTTTTAAATTTATAAACTCAAATACTCTCAATTTAAATGTTGAACCAGATTAAAAATATGATAAGTATATATAAGTTTATACTTTAAACTACTTTCTCAAAGGCTTGGTCAAATCCTAATTAAATCAACTAAAATTATTTTTCCTCTACCAATATCAACTATAGTATGTATATTACTAGTAAATGTAAACTTTTAGTATTTACTTTTCTAAACTTTTTTTGAAAAATACTCAGTGAAAATCAATAGTTATAAAATGAATTTTGAGTGATGTTTAAAAAACTAGTAGTGTAAAATAGAAAATAAAGAAGTATTGAACGTGTAGTTATATGAAATTTTTATCTTATTCATATCTTATTGATACTAATACACTACCAATAATGTTTATTAAAACCTAATAAATAGATACACAACCTGGATCAAGTTTTTACAAAAACAATTTCCCATAATGCGGACCAGGATATAAAAAGCCTCTTATATAGTTCCTTGTGGGATAAAATATGTAAATAAAAAATTAGAAAGGGGTATCATAGAACCCTTTAGCAAAATATAGGAGAATCTATGAATGAATATATTGAAAATAAAATCACAACACAATATTTAAAGAAAACGGTGGGAAAAATAAAAAGAAATCATGTGAAGTTTGATTATGCTAAATATCTGATTGAGTTTACATTAATAATTAATGTTATCATATTTGTATAATTATTTTTTAGTCTCTATAATTGATGTTTTATCCAGTTAAACTTTCCTATAAGTTTTTTTAATTTAATTTGGAAAATAGTGTATCACATGTAAATGAAAAATTATAGAGTGATTCACTCAAACATTACTAATTTGTCTTTCATAAGGGTGGATTAATTTTATCTAAAGAGTCTTATCCAAAAAGTATCCATTAAGGAATGATAATTCTTGGACTGATAGATCATAACCTCTTTCATAGATCTCATTAAATTCCAAAACTATCCATTGGGATTTTTAACTTTTTACATGATATCTTTTTCACCAACAACCAATAGAGACTCATATTAAAGTAGCTAAATTTGTTTTTATAGTTGATTGGAATAGACATTGACACTTGATCCAGGAAGTTGAATGGATTCTATCATGCAGTCACTTCAACCATAAATGTACGGTCTCTTTATCCTTCAATGTGTGGCTGCTTGAAATTTCAACATGTGTTCACTTGAAAGTTTATCATGTGGTTACTTGAATTCATTCATGAAGTCACTTTAGAATATTGAAATATTTTTTATGACTTTCTTAATTGGTTTAAATACTTCTTATAGTCAATCCGCTTCATCATACTATCAAAAAAAACCCTATTGAAATTTATTCATAGTCACATCAATGGTCATGTTGTCTCTTCTATTAACTTGTAGTTGATAAAATTCTTATTATGGTGTCTCTAACACTTATAAGAGTTATATCTGACTTTCATGGTCAATTAATGTAGTACATATTCTATCTTTATATGGACACTTCACATAACATGTAGTAGCTTCCTATAAACGCCATGAAATGTGTTCCATGCACTTTTCCGTAGAGTGAAGATATGATTCTCACATAGATAACAAAAGTCAGGTATGTGTAAATATGTTTTCACCATGATGAAAGAAGATACAGGCTGTATTTCTATGTTCCAAAATACTACCACACACCCAATGAGTAAGTGGAATGATTCCACCTTCTAGGAGCCTGTAGTGAATCTCCAGGATCGATGATGAAAAGGTTTTGACACATTAAATTAAATTTCCGAGTACTTTAAAAGAATTCGTGGTGTATTCATGATCTCAAGAAGTGTAGATCTCTTCAAGACCTTCGATTTGACTGGTTGCGGAACCCAAATGGACATACGTATCAAAATTTATGCCACTCGGAAGACGGATAAATTATAAAAAGGTACCTAAATGGAAGACCTACACGTAGGACCAACGTAGAGGACCTACGCATAGGACCTATGCAGAGGACCTACGCATAGGACCTAGGCAGAGGACCTATGTAGAGGACCTATGTGGAGGACCTATGCGGAGGACCTACGCGGCCAATAAATATTTTACAACCCTACACCGAAGACCTACGCGAAGGACCTATGCGGATGACTTGGGCGGACAACCTCCCTTCGGCCAAGTCCCCTCCTTGCCTATAAATAGGACCCTTGGGCTCCCCATTTCATGATGGAAAAAGTGAGAAGACATCCCAAAGCTCCCATTGCATAGCTCTTTCACCAAGATCCCCCAATTCATCTCAGGTAGCTCTCTAAAACATGAGAGAATAGATATTTAAATGGGGAAATGTGGTTCAAATACCCATCAAGGTCTAAAACACATGGATCTACACGCTGCTCCTGTGCAGGGCACCTATGCAGAGCAGCTGCGCGGAGCACCTATGTAGAGCACCAGCGCAGAGAACCTGCACGGAGCACCTGTGCGGAGCACCTGTGCGGAGCACCTGTGCGGAGCACCTGTGCGGAGCACCTGTGCGGAGAACCTGCGCGATGTACCTTGGTGGAGCACCTGCGCGACGCACCTTGGTGGAGCACCTACACGACACACCTTTGCAGATCACCTACATGATGCTCCGTGGCGGAGTTCATGCGCGAACTTTTCAGATCTGGTCAAGGGCATTTTCCACAGTTCCATTTATGTGTCCCAACTTCCAACCTTCTAATACCATGATTTGAGGTTATCCATAAAACTCAATGAAGTTCCTTGAGTTGACTTAGTCCTCTTGGTTCCTTTCACATGTTGCAGGTTTGGACTCTCTTTATAGATTCTTCAAGTACCTTGAGTCGATACACTCCTCAAGAAACTACTCAAACCATATCACCTGACTCCTATGCCAGGTTAAATTCCAAATCGGAATCATCCTTAGGAGTAAGCCCTAACTAATTCCAAATGGGAATCCTCCTTAGGAGTAATCCCCAACCAATTTATAAATAGGACAGCCATCCTGGTGTAATCCCCCTCACCTTAATCCCTTCCTCCTTATATTGGACTCTTTTCCAATGTAAATAGAACAGAGGGAAGTCTTGTCACATCACCTTCTTCCACGGCCGACGCGCCCTCTTCCATCAGCGGAGGAGAAAATGTGAAGTTTCATTGTTTAATCTTTCACATCCTATTATTTATCACACCGAACATGACTCACGTGGGCTTAGAGATTTTTCATGATAACAACATGTGCATAAACACTAATTGAAGGAACTATGAGAACTCTGATTCCTGTTCAAACCAGGATACGTAAGAAGCTCTTTCAGGGCCCGAGCTTATTGGACATCCTCCTCAGGAATCCAACCCTAATTCCTCCAATTTGGGCATCCTTAAGAAATAATCCCCAAATTCAATCCTAAAATCATCAAGGCATTATTTTCAGTAAGTAATCCCAAACTCATATCTCTCAAAAGACCATACTCTCCTATGAGATATATCAAACTATGTGGGATTTGATTCCCATTAATATGGGATTCGTAGGAAGCCTCCTTGAGGTTCAAACCCAACACTTCAAATCAACCATGTTCTCTCTGGTCCATATTCCCAATAGGGTCTAATCCTACTTGGAAACCTATATCCTTTCCAATGTTCCTTGGGATGCTTCAGCATAAGTCCCACACTAAGTTTCAACTAAGCACCTTTTGTTTATAGTTCCTTATCACATGACCTTAAAAGGTATCATGTATCCTATTAAGCAGCACCGAACTACAAGGGTTCTGATTCCTTTTACAAGGATACATAGGTAGCTCATTTTATGAGCATGATCCCAAGATCAAAAAAAACCTTTTTCTCCCTAGATGACAATAAATTTCAGACTGCCCCACTGAGTGGCTGAAAAACCAGTATCATCACAACGATGATTAAAAGAATCTCTAATCGGTATATTAGAGGATACCATTGATGGAAAACCTCGAATACATATGGATATTTCCATTAATTAAGAACCTTTAATGCATACTGATGATTATAAAGTTTACACTTGTTAATAACTGATTGTAAATTCCAAGGGATACTTATGATATATTTGGTGAATTAATAAGGATTCTTTAAAATATCTTAAATTTACAAAGATAATCCCAAAGTAGACAATAATTCCTCCCCAAAAGGGTGTGATGGGTTTGAACTCTCATCCTCTCGACCAATGCACGTTCTTAAGTATTATAAAGTTCAAACTTAACAAATTCCTTTCTTCAGAAAGCAGGTCCACTTTGGATAAATAACCGTTGGGAGTTTCTGGTTCCATAGATAAATCCAAAGGAAACCGCCTAGAAATAGTGATTATTAAAACTAGAACTCATGTTTCAAGGAACTACGAAAAACTTCCAGATAAATCCAATTTTTTAAAAAAAATACAATAAAATCAATTTAATATCATAAAATAAATAATAATTAGAAACATATGAAAAAATATTTTAAATCATTAAAATAAGAAATTATTAGACTAAACCAAAATATATTAAGTTGTTTTTCCTATATAGCATCTTAGGAATTACCTAACATCACCTTCATGTAGATTTTATTAGATAAATCTACCCTAATGTATTTATTCCCTTGGTTTCAACATATTACTCTTTATAGTGTCTCTCTAATCAAGATTTTGTTTCCACTTTGACTAAAATTACATGAATATAATTTTTGTAAACATCCATTTATAAATATCAAAAATAGTGTTGCATATGATTCTTCTAGAGGTCAAAGTTATTTCCTTCGAAGATTATAATCCCTTTGTGATTTTGTGTAGCCATGAATTCCACATAGAGAATAATTACACTAATTTAAATCTTTAGATCTAATTCACTTATTGTTCCCACACTAGGTTGAATACCATAAGAGGAGGGGTGAATCAGGGTAAAAAAATAAAAAAATCCCTCTTATGATCTTGTTCTATCATGAGACTAAAATCCTTTTGACATTTACCTCACAACAATAGATGATGGAAATGAAATTATACAATCGATACAATAATTTTTACCTGGTTCACCCACAATGGGATATATCCAAGGAGAATATAGTGGATATGTGCTGATCTAAAAATTTAAAAAAAGTGAATATTTCTTTACAATTCATGGAGTAGACTAACTATTTTCCCAGTTTAAAACCAATCATAATTTGAGAAGTCATTCTTATCACAATTTAAGTGTACTAATTGTTATTCAATAATATTCCTTAAAAAAATCCATATCTTTAATACACCTTAATTCATGATTCATTATATAAATATAAACAAAATGCAATCCAAAAAGACCATGTGGTCTAGGTATTTGAAAATTAGGTACATAGAAAATTAACTTGAAATATGGGTACAACAACATTAATTAAAAAATACAAAAATTTCTGTCATATTCCCTTAATAATATAATACTAAACAGGATAACCTAGGGATGTATAAAAGAAATGGGGGTATTTGTTATTAATTTCTAAACTTAAGTGTTTGATTCTATATGATAAAATAATCAAACCCAAAAACCTTCCCATGGTTTTTACCCATGGTTTTGGTCAAACATAAGTGGTTTTCAATATTTTATAAGGCCCATAACCGAACTTCTTAAAATAATATCTATGGTTACAAGGAAGTGAGTCATCTTTATTAATAATTAATTTTAAAACATTAAAATACAATATTGGTTTTGGGTGATTCATTAAATGCTTATAAAATCAATCAAATGAGTTAAAAACACATTATCCTAAAGGTGAAACGAATTTATGATCATTTATATCTTTTATATTATTTATTACATCACTTTTGAGATATTTTGATGCCATAATAAAGACTTTATATTTATTCCACATTTTATTTTTATCCTAAAATTTGATTGTTTCAGAAAATTATGAAAAAATCATTATTGGATAATTCAACATGATGATCTCAAAAAAAAAATTATTTTATCAAATTAACTTTCTAAATATTCAAATTTTCAGTTTTAAATAAAAATATATATTTACTAAACATAATAGTTTCTATGATATTAACCAATTTTTGACCCTTATAAAAATTACATTGGACTTTATTCAATATATTCACATTTATATTTTTATAGTAATTATATAATAACAATATATTATTAAAGTTTTATTTCCTTCAAATATTATTGAATTTATCAAAATAGTTTCTTAATTTAAACTATACATTTCTCAAAAAAATTGATTTCTTAATGTCAAAATCTAATTTTTATCAAAGGTATTATAAATCATTTATAATGTAATAATAAAAATGCATAAATATAAACATTATTTGATTAAAAAATATAAAAATTAATACTTCTAGGGTATAGATACATAACCCTTTATTACACTATTGTATTCCCAAAGGGTTAGGTGGTTGATGGTGGAGATTTTATGGGGTGGTTTGGTGAACATGGTTTGGGCTCTAATCTCGATAAGATTGAAATTATCTTATAAATGGTTTTTCTTGAGATTTAGTTGTTGAGTATCTACTTGGGATTGGTCAAGGGAAATCCAAATGATTCCATCTCCATTAGAAGCACTGATAGATGGACCTCATAGGTTATGATCCTATAAGTCGAGGCCATCACTTCTTCTTTCGGTGTCAATTAGACTTTATCATAACTGTTAATATATACTAATGTTACCAGTAAAAATGAAATGGATATATTATAAATGATAAATATAATAAATGATATTTAAAACCCAACATCCAATATCAGTCCAAAATAACCAAAGTAGTATATGTGTTTTCTATAACTATAATTCCTTTACACAATCAAAAGGGAATTCCATTTAAAAAAGTTTGGGTTGTTTCCTTATTCCCCACTTCATAAATGTTTCCCTCAAAATTTCATTCTATACACTATAATTGATGATGGTAATTCTATTTCATCGCCTATTATAGTTCACAAGTTGATTCATTACACTTTTGGTTCCACCAAAACACTTTGACCATGTGATTTGTCTTGTTATGTTGAACATTGTATCTGTGATCTACAATCTTCTTTGTCATCTTCTAATATAAAATATTATTCTACAAGGGTTCCACCTCTATATTTATTACATGTGAGGGGTCTGGTATGTACTTCCTCAAAAGGAATACATGGAACACATCATTTACTTGATATAGGTTAGTTGGAGTGAAATACGGTAGGTCACAGCTTCGATGCGATCAAGGTTCTCAAAGGGGTTGATTTATCATCGACTAAGATTTCCCTTCTTCACAAACCTCATGAATTTCTTCCATGCAGATAAATAAAGGAATGCATTATCTCCTAACTAAAACTCTAGGTCACATTAATGATTGTATACATAGATTTTTTTTAAATTTTTATGGTTTTCATATGATGAAAAATGGTTTGAACCTTATCTATCATCTCTTGGATAAGATCAGGTATCATCTTCTTCTTCTCTCCATGTTTATCTCAACATGCTAGAATCGGAAACTTCTTCCCATATAGAGCCTCATAAGGTGAAATTTGAATTATAAAATGGAAACTTGTTTTATATAATAACCCCATTAGTGGATTTTTTTAATCTCAACATCCATGTAAATCTATTGAACATGATCTCAGCATATACACTAGAGCTTGAATGATTCACTTAGACTAGTTATCCATCATTGGGTGATAAGAAGTATTTAGCTTTGTATCCAACTCATGTTGAAGGTATCTCTATAAAATCAAGCTAAACCTCATATATCAATCATTAATAATGGATATTGGCACTCTATATAGACTTAAAACTTCCATTATGTATAAATTTGTGAGTTTGTTGAGAGAAAAATCTTCATTAATAGAAATGAAATGCGTTGAATTTTTAAGTAAATCGACTACCATCCAGATAATGTTATTTACTTTAGACATCCTAGGGATTTATATGATGAAATATATGGTTATTATTTCTTATTTAATTAATGTTATTTTCAATGGTTTCATCATGCCATTATACTTCTTCATTTAACTTTGACTTGTTGGTATACTAAGCATCGAGATACAAATTCTGCATTCTCCATCTTCTTGTTATCCCACTAAATTTTTTTCTCCAGATCTCTATACATATTACTAATTCTTAAATTAATATAGAAGGATATTCTATAAAAATAATATGGATGTTCCCTCTTCATTTCTTCATTTTATGGGACGCATATTTTGGTTCTAAACCTTATAACTCCATCTTTAGCAAAGTTTAACTTTAGAATATTCACTAACATTTTTTGTATCTCAATATCATCTTTATAGGCCTCATTGATCATATCATGAATAGATGGTTGAGTAGTTATTTGAAAATGTTAATATGAATAAACCTATATTATTCCCATGTACATATTTTTCATGTTCAAGAATATTGGATCCCTTTTAGTCCTCATCATGGAAAGGGTTGTAAGATCCTTTCTACATAGATAATCTACCACATTACTCACCTTCCGAGTATGGTAAAAGACTGAAAATCATAATCATTGATCAACTCAAACCACATTCATTGGAACATATTGACCTCATTATGTGTGAATATATACTTTTGGCCATTATGATATATGTAAATTTCATACTTCTCCTCATATAAGTAATTTCACTAAATCTTAAATGTGAATATCACTACATCAAATTCAAAATCATGTGTTGGGTAGTTCCTCTCATGGATATTTAATTATTTTGAGACATAGGCTATAAATTTATCATCTTTTATGATTACACAACCTAATACATTTTTGGATGCATCATTATAGAACACAAATACTTCCCCACTGGTGGGTAATGTGAGCACAATTATAGTGATTAGTCTCTTTTTTACTCTTTAAATCATTACTCACATTCATCAGTACATAAAAAACATCAATCCCTTATGAGTTATATTAGTTAGTGGGATTGAAAAACATGAAACGTTTCTCACAAATCAATGATAGTACCCAGTAATTTTAAGGAAACTACAGATCTTCATCATAGATTTTTGTTTATACTATCTTATAACTACCCCTATTTTTGAAGGGTATATAGATATCCCTTTTGGTGATAACATGTCCGATAAATGTTACTTATTCAATCCAAAAAGCTCATTTAATGTACCTCCCATATAACTTTTCATTTCCCTGGGTCTTAATTACATCATAAAAATACTCTAAATGTTCCTCCCTACATTTGGAGTAGATAAGAATATATTCTATAATGAATACCAAAATTTTATTAAGGTGACCACTAAAGACACTATTAATTAAGTGAATCAATATATAGAGAGAATTAGGGAGTCAAAATGGAATAACTATAAACTCATAGTGATCATACCCTATATAATAAGAATTCCTAGGGATGTCCTCTTATTCAACATTACATGACAATATCTCAACCAAATATCCACCTCAGAGAAGTATTGTAAACCAATTTACTAAAATAAAAATTCATCAATACCTGGTAGAGGATAATTTTTATTTATCATGATCTTATTTATATAATGATATTCAATTAATAGGAGCATTGACCCATCATTTTTCTTTATGTAGAGGACTGGTGACCCCATTATAAAGCACTTTGGAATATAAACCCTTTATACATGTTCTCTTATATTTTCCTCTTTAGATCCATAATTTCAATAGTGTTTGTTCTATAAGGACTCTTGGATATTGGATAATATTTGGGTATACTCTTGATTGAGAACTCAACCTCACAATATAGAGGAAGACTTGGAAATTTTTTAGGAAACACATCATAAGATTCTAGTATAGTGATCATGTCATAAAGGATTATCTTTTATTTAGACTAAATCATTTGAGCTAGATATGCTTTCCCATAATGCATTAATATCTATGCTAGAGATGATAATACCAAAGGATATTCATCCTCATCTATGAACTTGTATATAATTGGAGGGTGATTTATGATATGGAGGGTGATTTCATTCTCATGTAAATTTATGTTGGCTTTATATAAGGAAATCCAATGAATATCTATAATTACATATAATTACACTAAAGGGACTATCAAAAGGTTAATTAGGAAGTTCATACCATAAATAGGGATTGGGGATAAGTCATGTACATGGCATGAAATAATTTCCCCACTTTCTATTTTCACATATAGATCTGCATCCATCTATTGAGGTGGTTTTTATATAGTTATAAAAAAACTACATCATATAAATGAATGCATAGATTTATAATCAAATAATATGTTCACCATTTTTAAATTAATAACCATCATACATATCACCAAATTGTTTTTAGGATCCACTTCAGCACCTATGATGACATAAGCTCCTAATTTCCCTATCAGACTTGGATTTTTTTGTCATCATTTATCTTAAACAGCAATTTTATTAGTTCATTGATTCATATAGTTTCTTTATTCCTTGTAGTTGAAAAATTGGATAATAGGATTATGGTTGACTAGGTAATTCCTTTCTTCAATCACATTAGTGGGTTTATCCCATCATAATTAGAAAGCTAAGTTCCCGTCCTTCCCACACCTAAATCATTTCCCTATCCCCTTTAGGAAAATTCTATAATGCTTCTTCTTAAACTTTTGACAAGTAAGATGTTGGACTATCTTACCACATTGATATTTTTCCATAACTCCATTGGAGTTAAACTCCAATTTATACTTATTATATCCTAACCCAATAGAACTATGATATTCCTTGATCTCTATTTTAGATTTTAGGTAACATTGGACAATTTCCTCATAGCTTTCAAAGTCTTGAATTTCCAAAGTTTTTCAGACTTGAATTTATCCCACCAAAGAAGCATTCAACTTTAATTTCAAAGTTAATGAAAAAGATAGAGGCATATCATGAAAGTATTCAAAAGTTCTCCTCATATCCCTTGATGGATTCTATATCCTTTTTCTTGAGGCTAAGTAAATCCCACACCATTTTAAGTTATATAGTTAGAGGAAAATATTTATCAAAAAAATATTTTTCAGAATTCTTTGCACTCCATCACTTTCATCTCTTCCTCGGGATTTTTATTTCTTATCATCATCCACCACTGACTAGTTTATCCATCCATATAATAAACCACTATCAAAACCATCTTTTTATCGAATAATTAAAAGATAGATTACATCTTTTCAATAGAGTTAATCCATTGTTACAAAATTAAAGGGTTGGAAGATCCACTGATATTTGGAGGCCTTTTTTGTATGAATGACTCAATATCAACTTGATTTTTCTTAGAAGGTGTGGGTGTTCCCTCCCATTTATGTTTTTATTTATAACTTGAGTTAATTGAGTAAGTAGTTTCATGAATTTCTCAACTTATACACCCATTGGTTTGGGAAAATCATTTGGGAATTTTCCATCACAATAGTAGTAGACTCGATTCCTCTTATTTATGTCCATTGATTAAAATAAAAAGGATAATGAGGGATGAGAACCATAAAAATATTAAAAACATGAAAGGGAAACTATGTAAATTTAATTGATAAATAATAAATGACATAAATTTCTTAACATATGAATTTCTAGGTTCCAATCTAAGTTATCCATGGTCTATTTCCTAATATAAAATTTTATGGTAATTTTTTCTTCATAATGGTACATAAATATATTATGAATTTACCAAACCATATCCCCTAACACTATCAAAATAGAAGTATTGAAAGGCCCCTTTGTCATGAACCAAGTGAAACTAGATTCAAATCCCAATATTATCTATTTGATGTTATTACCCCTAGGTACAACTGTTTTAGATCCATATCAACTTTTATTATCCAAACAAAGATTTTGTTTCATGGAAACCACTTAATCTATACTTTACCATTATTTAGATATTTTTTCCTAGATTTAGTCTTATCTTTAAGGATGAACCAAGGTATTCTAATATTAATCCCCAAAAATAACAAGCCTTTCTCTAGTAACAAATATGATAACCCACATATTTAATACACCTTAATTCCATATATATTGTATAAAGATGCACATGATACAATCCTAGAAGATCGTGAGGTCTAGTGTCTTTGGAAAATTAGGTACATAGCACATTAATTTAAAACATGGGTACAAAAACATTATATAAAAACTCTAAAACATTCCCTTATATTATATAAATCATCTAATATTTCATGGGATAACCTGGGTACATACATAAGAAAAGGGGGAAATATTTATTAATTTCTAGACTTAGGATTTGGACTCTATATGATATAATAATAATAATAATAATAAACCACCCCATGGTTTCTTCCCTAGGTTTCTGCCAATGTGGAGATTTTTTCAACATTTTATATGTCTAAGAACAAAAATCCTTAAAATAATACCATGGGTGATGTGGAAGTGAGTCATGTTTATAAATAATTTATTTTAAAACCATAAAGTTTAATATAGTTTTTGGAGGATTCATTAAGGATTTATAAAATTAATTAAATAACTTCAAAAAAATTATTTTAAATGAGAAACATATTTTTGGTCATGGATGTCATTTATACTATTTATTACATGAACTTTTTTCTTTTATAATGTTATAATACATATAGTATATTTATATCATATTTAATTTTTACCCTAAAACTCAACTCTTTCATAAAATTATGAAAAATTCACAATTGAATAATTTTGACATACTGATTTCAAAAATAAAATTTATTTTATCAAAAAAAATTTCTAAATATGAGAATTTTCACTTTTAAATAAAAAAACCATATTTATTATAAAATACTAATTTTTATGATATTAACCACATTATGACACTTATAAAAATTAAATTGGACTTCATTAAATTATATTATCATTTATATTTAAATAATTATTATCAAAAAAATATTAAAATATTATTTATTTCATAAATTCTTAAATTTATCAAGAGAGTGTCTTAATTGAAACTATATATTTTCCAAAAATATAATTTTGATTTATTCATGTCAAAATCTAATTTTTTTTCAAACACATTATAAATCCTTGATAAAGTAATAATAAAAAGGGATAAATATAATAATTACTTCATTAAAAATACTATATTTAAATTCAAAATATTATAGTCTAGATATATAACCTCTATTACTCCAGTGTATTCCCTAAGCATAAGGTGTGTGATGGTGAGGATTTCTTGGGATGGTTCAGTGAAAATGGATTGGTTAGTGATATTGATAAGCTTGAAATTCTTCTATAAGAAGTTTTACTCAAGATTTATTTATTAAATATCATCAGGGGCATGGTCAAGGGAAAATCCCAGTGATTTCATCTCCCTTATCAAATCTGATAGATGGGATTCATAGGGTACGATCCTACTAGTCATGGTCATCTCTAATTTCATATTTATCAATTATAATTTATCATAACCTTTGATATATATTAATATTAATGGCCATTTTATAATGGCCATATTATAAATGGTTAAAAAATTTAAATATATTTAAATACAATAGGATATATCGGTCTAAAATAACCAAAGTAGAATATATATTTTATATCACTATAATGATTTTACTCAATAACAAGGGAATTTCATTTATAAAATTTTGGGATGTTACATTCCTCATATGTAATAAATAAAATCTTTTTATTACACAATTGGTGTGTTAGGAAGCTCTTGGTTCACTAAAATTTTAAATTCTAATTTTCCACAAAAATTATAGGAAATTCCCTTTTAATTTTTTTAATACCACTTAGTAGAAAATATATGTTATCCTAAAACATAATTCACACAAAAAATTATTTATATAATATCCTTTTTATGAAAAAATATTAGTCATATGAAATCTTATGCATAAGAAATATGTTCATAGAATTTTTGCATGATGTCAGAGAGCTAAAATTTCCTGGTCTTCTTCTAGGTCTTCTTTTCCACCCAAAATGATGATATCAGTGCCCTATTTATAGGAAAACTTAATCCATAAAATACATAAAATGAAAACCTTTATGATTCAGAAAAATAATTCACCTTGAGTTCATGAATGTCACTAAGTTCACACAACATCAATTCCATGAGTCCATCAAATTTATGTAATATTCCTACTAGATTATGTGATAATCCTTCCTTTGATCTAAATTTCTGTCCAATATTATTAGATATAATTTGTACTATTTTAGTTCCTTTCCTTTCATTAATACATCATGGTCTTATACACTTTGGAAATTTTTCAAAAAATAAACCCGAAATCTATAAAATATAATCTTGATGGATTTTCTAATTATCATGGGTAGAGAGTATATAATTCTTTTCACCAATGTAATGTTCCTCAAGAAATACTTCATATAACTACACATGGGATTTATGAATTCCTTACTATATTACTCTAAACTAAACATTATGAAGTACTTTTCATAAGACTATAAATTTTTTGATGCAAGGGCCTTTTCATATGATGTTAAATTGTATTAAATAAATATTTTTACCACATAAACTTAAAACTATAAAGTATATGGTCCAAAATTGATGACCCTTAAACTTCTTGGAGTTTTATATTCCATGAAAACTAATTTCTTTATTTTGTGATCCTAATCTATGTCAGAGATCATAGTGTATGGTTTTCCCAATAATTCCAGGATAAAATGACACTTACTATAATAACTATCAATGGATTTTTTTATATTTGTAAAGGTAAAGTAGTTATTCATGTATCTCCATGGGACTAGTAGTAATCATTCACTTTCAAAAAATACCTTATATTTTTCTGGTATTAAAAATTTTTCTGATTCATATTGGGTTATATCCTTTCTCCTTTCACCATTGAACCCCTTCATACCATCCCATTTTATCTCCTATATATGATCCAAATCTATGTAAAACTTCTTCTTTTATAATAGTTAATGTAGATTTATTCCTATTCTCACATGATGTGTAGTGATGTTCAAATATATTATCTTAGACCCAATCACAAATTTCACTTTCATCCTCCCCACCATCATATTGTGCAGTCTATTCAATCACATTGGGTCTCTTACATTGACTATAAACCAAGATAGTATATTCTACTTTAATAACTATGTGTGTATTTATTTCTATTATCATGGGATTTGTAGTGACACTCAAATATACCATCCTCGGATTATCAACAAGTTTTTTTGTCCCAGTAGGAAACTCAAGAGTGGGGGATAATTGATTTCCTATAAAAAAATTCAAATAGTGGTTCTTTGGTCATTTCCATTAATAAAAAATAATCCAAGTTAGTTTTTAGTGAATTTATAAGAGTACTAAAGGTTCAATTAATTTCCCAAAAGATTTATTAGTTCTAATCTATACTAATCTAAATATTAATATAACTTTTGAAACTAACATACTAGTTCAAAACCATTATAAACACTTGTTGAACTAACAATGAGAGTTTAACTTTGTTTGAATGAAATTTTTTATAAAACATATTGAAATAAAATAAAAATATGCACAGAAGAATTCAAAACAAGTGGTTTAGTCTCAAGTTGAGACTTAGACCTCTCTAATTGGTGATCACCCACCACCAAGCAGTTTAAATTAATAAACAAGTTTCATCCACACCCTATATCAGGGTTCAAAATAGCTCACAAGGTTATTTAGGTAACACTTGACCTCTACCATAGTTCTTCATGGGAAAAACAAAAAACAGGTCACACACGACCTCTTCCATAGTTCTTTGTGGGATACACGTGGATAAATATAGTGTGAGATTGAGGATATCAAGTATCCTCAGGTTATGCACAGGAGTCTATGTGTGTGTGTAACAGATAGATACACACACTCCTAAAAAATGTAACAAAATGAACACAACAGAGATAAAGATTTGTAGTTAGTTTTAGAAAGTTGTGTGTGTTATATGATGCATCTTTGGACTCATTTGATGAAGTGGAATTCAAGTTTATGTCCCCTTCTAGAAGTTGACTCCAAAACAGAGTGTCATAGCCTCTTTCTTCTGGCTTCCAGGAGTGTGAGATGTTCAACTTCTTGTTTGAAATATTTTCAGGTCATCTCAGCAAGTTTATCTCAATTTATTGATCTCCCCGTATGTTCTTCCTTTTTAGTTCTTGGGTTTTCTAAGTATGATTGAGAGTTGTAGGAGTTACTTACTTTTTGAATTTTCTTTTCTTGCTACTCTTATGTGTATTTTTTTTAATGATCCAACTTTTTATCCTTTTATCCTTCAAGGTCCAGTAGGCATAATGATCTCCCCACATACATGTACCTCATATTTTCCTTTGAATATCTTACAAGAATCATTAACTAATGTCAGAAGAATTAATTTTTCTAAATATTTGTGTTAGATATAAATTTTAATTAATAAAATAAAAACATTTTTATGACTATCAGTGAGTCTTAAGTATCCTTAAGTCATAAGCATCACTCTATCGACATCAGTGACTCTCTCTATCAATGAGTCCTTTCCATCGGTATCGGTGACTCTGTGCATCGATGAGTCGTTTGTACTATCGTTCTGTTCAGGAATCGGGGAGTTATCATCGTTAACTCATTTTGAACTATTAGAGCATCCCCCATCTATGAATCATCCATTAGTGAGTCCTTTGAACTATTGCTGCATCACCCACTAGTGAGTCGCCTATTGGTGAGTTTATTTAACTATTAGTGTGACTGATTATTGGTGAATTATACATAATTGTTTCGTTTTTTCTATCGGTGAGTCCTACATTAGTGTCTTCTTTGATTAGTGAGTCCTCATTGATTATTCACCCATCGGTGACTCCTTTGAACCAATCGGGATTAGAGACTTTAAAAAACTTACAAAGTGTTTGTCTTATACATACCAATACAAGATTAAGTGAAATTCATAATTTCATGTAAATATACACTAGTAAATATATTGAAACATAAATATCCATAATTTATTAGCTTATTGAAATCTATTATACCATGTGACATAATCTATTCATTTATAAATATTCATTGACATGATTATCATCACTTTAAACATAATATGTGAATTATCTTCTCATGGTTTTTGATTATTAAAACAACTATCTCACAAAGTGTTCAACAAGTTTCATTCATTTCAATTCCCCACCCCATACTAGTTTTTGGGCCGCTAAAAATTCACATAGGCTCTCCTCCAATAGCCTTGCGTGGGGATAAAACCATTTCATTTCCATCTTGTGTATGGGACAAATATTTATAGGGACACCACAACCTAAAACTTTGTATGGATTTATTATTATTTCTATATTTTACGCAGTGATGTTCGGATCACCTATCTTAGAACCAAACATAAATTATAACCTTTACCATTATCCTAGAATTTGGTTTATTATCAATTCATGTTGGGTTTACCAATATTATACCTACACCAGGATTACCCATTCATCCCCCTATACATGAGTCACTTCCTTATAGAGGCTATAAATCTTATTAAAATGTGATTATTTATTCTTGTTGTCACTTTTATCCCATCTTCAAACATCCCATGACTACCCTATCTGATTAGTTTTCAGTCAGGATATTCTAGTTACCTATAAACATTCCATTTTATAACACCATATTTTGTATATTGAGTAATTGAATTATCATAAACCCTAAATGGATATTGTTAATGAGTACATCAGATTCCATGGGACCCCCTTGACAAGGTGACAGTATGAGTACTACCAATCTAACTTAGTAATGACCAACCTAGGTCATTTCCTTATTCTTAGTGAAAGATCCTCTAACCCCATGTTCTCTAAAAAGTATTACAATGTAACTGGTCATTAAAATAAGGTAATTATTCAACCTCTGAATTCCTATTCAATGAAACAATAATGGATTTATCATTCTAATTCATTTTATGGTTATCCAATTTTTTTCATTATCATCTACTGTCCTCCTAATTCACTTGCCTTAACCTACAATTTACATTACCAATTTCCCACTATTTAAATTACTAAAATGATTTTGATTATTAAACCTCTATTTAGTTTTTGGTTTCAATCCCTTCAAGTTTCCTTATACTGCTACGAGTCTCACCATTCACATTGAAACAATATTTTCCCAACCACTATATGTATAAACTCACCTTTGGTATAAACTCTATGAACTTAAACTATGAGTTATATTTTGGTCCAAGAATTATGACAGAAAACTACTTTAAGGGATTATTTGAGGTGGTATATACTAGTATTGTTTTAATTCATGTCAAGATAACTATGCATCCACCACTAGGTATAAAACCCCACTACTGGATAAAACTAAATTAACAATAAATTTTCACACACTTTGTTATGAGCACCATGACATTAAAAAAATGTGTGATCCCCCTATGAGGCTTTCTACATTTCAGTTAGGATCTTAATTCACATCAAATCAAATTTTAAATTATTTTTGTATAGGCCATCTAATTTTTAGTTAATCTTGTATGAACTAAAACATTGTCCCCATTTTCTAAAATTTCCATAACCTTAAACACCATCCCTCTTTGTTTAATAATGTATGAGACTAAACACCGAATCCTTTTAGTAAAAGCTTTATGACCTTAAACACTATCCCCCTTTGGATAAAATTGTGTGAACTTAAACATTATCCCTATTTGGTTTTAATTTGAAGAAATTAAACCTATAAAATAGAAGATACATTTCACTCATCATTTTTAAAACTTTTAATGGTGTTCTATGAAAAATTAAAGTATTCACTCGTCAATCCACTCCCTTTCATGGATTAGGAATAAATTAGAGAATAAAAGAAAAAGGATCAAATATTTTGGGGATAATCATTCAACACTAGAAAAAGTTAAGAGCATAGACCTTAAAGGATAATTGATTGATTAAATATTTTAATCATTAACTTGGGTATTTCATATCATTATTTTCTAGACATAATCTTAATTACAATCTCCAATGGATTTAAATACCCTTTATGTTAAAAAAATTTTATATCATTCTCATGGAGATAAAGTCCTTGAGTTGAGATGCTCCTTTGGGAAAACCTATTCCTACATAGTAAGCCCAAAAAACCAACCTGACACACAAAAATGCATCAAAGTGATTTATATTTACTTATAATAGGATTAATTTTATTCATAACATACCAAATTCCCAGGTGTAAATTTTTAAGCACCCAAAAATATGGTCGCACTTTTATTTAATATTATGATCCTCACTCTCAAATTGAGGGATATAGCTTCTTACAAAAAAAATGTTACCTAATATGGTGACATGTTAGTGAGAAACTCTTACCATGGGGAGGCCATATAGTTTAATGAGAAACTCTTGCCATGGGGAGGCCATATAGTTTATAAATTGGACACTATTATTTGTGAGAAAATAATATACAAAACTTGTGACTATTATGATTTTATGTATCCTAGCATCATTTTTAGGGGATGGACGGATTCATTCATTGTTTAAAATAACTTATGCTACATAAAATCATTTGTGATCAAATAAAAAACTCCTTCATATTTGTGAAGATATTATATAGCAAGGTTCTTTTTAATAGTGAAGAAAGTATATATTTTATGTATATAGGGATCTTATGTTGTTCAAAATCATTTTCATGTAGAGAATTGTTTCCTTCACAACCATGTAGAACTTATGAAAGTTGGAATCTTTTTCGATCCAATGGTTGTGATTTTATGAGATAATGATACTTTTGTAATGTACACATCATTTATTTTGTTAAGATAATGATTAAATGTAAAAAATAATATTTTATGTAGTTAAAAATTTATAGTTCATGGGCTGATAATTTTTTCCAATAAATAGGACTCTCAAAATTTATTTCAACACACTTTTAGTTTTTTGACGCATGAAATTCAAGATATCGCATTTTTTGTTACTGAAACCTTTAGAAGATAGTAATTAAGGAAAAGATACCTTAGGTATACTTTAAATCCAATTATAAAAAGGGATGGGACCAATGTTTTTAGATATTTATATCTATTCTTTCTGTGTAAAACCATAGAAGTATAGTCTACATAAACCCATTTATAAAGGGTTTCCACCACATAGAACTTAATTAGTGTCCAGTCTTAAATCACAATATATTTCTATGTAATTATTCACTCAAATTAATCATAAATATCATAAAAAATAAAGGTTTATTAAGTATTTATTACCCTATTCATGATTTTCAATATTCACATAAGATTTAACCAAAGGTAACCCTCTTCTTTAGAGATCCTTTATAAGGTTATTAAAAATGGAACCCATTATAGCTCAATGAAAATCCACGCCTATCCTTTAGGTCTATACTTGGGTACCTCATTCACCTTGTTCAACTACTTGGCCTTGATTCAACCGTTTAACTTCAGCAACCAAAAAGACATTTCTACCAACCTTATGTCTAGGTCAAACTCTCAAAAATTCCATTTCATCCAATCTGATTTGATGAACACCTGATATACATGAACAGATCATTATGTATACTAATGTACCCCCTTTTGATCATGTATTCCTTTAATAATAGGTAACTCCCTTATTTTCCTCAATAATCCTTGAGGTTCTTAGAATATAATCAATTGAGTTTATTTGAATATAACCAATTATTTATTCCTTTAATAATGAGTAACTCTATTCTTACGAAACTAGTGGTGCCTTTCCATGATAAATAATCTCAACTAGGATACTCTAACCCATTTCTCCAGGATCTCAAGAACATGGTTATCCCCCTTTCATCCAATCAATGATATGAAGGTAAATGAGTCATCAACCCAGCATATTCCCTTTCCATTTTCAATATTTACACCACACATACATCTATAAATACTTCCCCTCTACCTAATTACCAATAAAAAAGGGATACCCACAAATGAACCTCCAACCTCAAGTATTATCTTACTAAAAAATTATCTAATGTGTAATCCCCACACAAAACCATTGCTAATAACCTATAATAATTAGTCTATTTTTTGTGACTTAAAACTATTCAAAACTGGTCCTAGATGAATGAAATTAAATATCACATCATTAATAATGTTTGTATGGCCTTAGAAGAAAACAAAATAGTCCTTCTAATATAAAATTAAAAGGTATCATGTTCCTCATTAAATGGCATTGAACTACATGGGTTCTGATTACTTTCATAGGGATATATATGAAGCTTTGTTCATGGGCTTGATCTTAATTCCATAACAACTACTACCTCCCTCGATTGTGATATATTATAAATTATCTAGTTATACAACTTTAAATAAAATAATAATCAAAAATTGAGGCAAAATATATAGGACATCTCATACATAAAGTGTTCTTACCAATTCATGGTTTAAACTGGTAACTTTCATGACAAGGAGAACCAGTATTATTACAAGGAAGTATTTCATGAATATGTATTAAATATATAAGAGATTCACCAATTAGTAAGTAATCTCACTAGTAAGAAGAGTTGACTTCTCATCCTCTCTTATAATAATAGGTAACATCGTCACCTCTCTAGGTGATTAAGAGGTCGCCTGCCTTTGGAAAGTGGTAATTAGACCGGGATAAATCATATTCCCAGATTCAACATAAGAAAACATAAAAAATATTTTACCATAACTAGATCATACAGAGTTAATTACCACATATTTAAAATTCCTAATATCCTAGGCATAAATTGAATATTTTTTATTGTATTTCTTGTATCAAAAACATAGTATAAGAAAAAATTAAAAACAACATTAAGCCAAAAATCAACCAATACATTTAGAATGAATATTAACAAAGAAAAATAATGAATTACCTCACACTATTCAATCTATATTGTTGAATATTTTAATAAGAGTTTTATCAAGATCACTAAGAAGAATCCAAAATAATAATTCTGCTAAAGGTATCCATTGATTATTGGGATCCCCAAATTCTTGGGTAGTACCTCCCTCAATAGCACATCCCATTAGAACCATAGTTAAAGGTGGGGTAGAATGAGAATGGGCAGATAATCATCTTAAATAATACGAATTATTTCAACCATCATGAAAGGGGGTTGAACTGATTTATATGGGCCTTCAAGAACCAAGAATTTAACAATATATTTATTGTTTGTTTCACCAAACATTTCAATATTTCAAATTTTTTAAAATATTCAATTTAATCCTCATAATTAATATTTAATGATTCAAAATTCATGTAATTTATTTAAACTCTCCACAATCATCATATTATGATAACAACCCAAATATGATATAATTTTTAGGTGATTCGGGTTTATTCCCATGTGATATTTCAAAATAAGATAATCCCATACAAGAACCACCACAATATATAGTCCCACACTATGGAATGGTGCACTGAAAGATAGATCATGATATGGTATAAACCACCAAACCATGGTGGTTCCTTTAGAAAAAAATCCATCAATATCCCAAATGTATTAAAAATCATTGAATTAGTGTAATTTCACCATATTCTACATCACATTAAAAATACTATGAAATCATACCCAAAAATCCTTTTAGATATTCCAAAAACTCCTTTTGTAAAAACTATCAACCATTTTCATCACATGTTATATCATATGTAATAATGTGTCAAAATATATCTCAAACATATTCTAGATTTCCTCCAAAATACTTTTGGGGTGATTCTGAAAGTTTCATAAACATGATCCTCATTCACATGACCACAAAGTGTCACAAAATGATTCTTTTTAGAGTTGAAAAAAATTATTAATTCTAGAATCCATAAATGTAAGTAAGCAGTGTCCTCTAGAAGAGAGACAATTCTACTTGATCAAAAGAGGAGTCTAGCATGATCTTTATCAAATAAATGTATCTATGTACATGTGTTCACCAATTTCATCATATGAAAGTATTCATTTTTATATGGTCCGTTTTTGGAGTCTTAGAGTAACCATAGAACATAGAGTATGTAAATCACACATAACTACTCATACATTATTGATTCGTAGAGTATATACTTAACAAGTTAATGAATGCATCAAATGTCATTCAAATTAGTGGATGATAATATCCATTCCCCTCATTTAAATAGATAATAACATCATATATACTAAATAGATACAATTTCACAATTCCCAATCTATCACAATCAGTGGTCTGAATTTCATACTCATTATATAAGATGATAAATCCCATATTGGTTAAGCTCCATCTAAAAAAATGATCAGAAATATTCCTAATCATAGCCTAATAAGTTGTGCCAGAAGTATTTCATGAGAAAGGTATCAAAATATAAATGTTCTTGTAATCTATATCTCACTAACCTCATGTATGTGGAAATAAAAATATGAAACATTTATCCCTAATATACCAAAAAAAAAATTTGTATAAAACTTTATGTTTTATATATTTGGGTGGGAATCTAGCACGAAAAACCCATTTTATTCCTCATGAACATATTTCATTTCCCAATATGAAATATAATTAATTATTTCCTTGACATTTCATCACAAACTTTAATATTCCATGATGAACATCGATTAGTGATAACTCAAAGTATTAATTTGAGAGATTAATTATCATTTCACAACACAAAATACATAAATCCAACAAGAAGAACTATAATATAAAGTATACCTATTATATAAAATTATACATTTTATATTATTGAATGATTTTAAGAAAACTTAATAAAACCATACATAAGAGTCTATCTATCCAAATCACATATGACAGACTTCCATATCATCCATATGTTTGTTTCACATTTTAGGTTTTTTTATACTCATTAAATTTCTATGTAATTCATGACACATCTCTATTTTAACACCTGATAAAAATATACCAATAAACTCCTTTAGTGAGTAAAATCTCTAGGAAATCCATTCTTAATAATGGAGACACTTATGATTCATATTCCTAACTTTTAACTCTTTAAAATAGTATTAAAACCCCTTTAATCTATAATATCAAATGTTAAAATATTAATAACTTTTATTTTCTACCCAAAAATATTTATAAATTCATCATTATAACTATTCATTGAACCTTTCCATCAAGTCTATTTTCTTTGAGATAAATCTGGTAACTAAATTAACTCTTTAAATTTTTTGTATAAAAAGTTCCTGAACTCCTACGTGATATAAAGTGATATTTACTTCATTACAGAAACTAAATATAACCTTTTAAATATATATTTACCATCATATCCTAAAATACATTAGTATATAATGTGGAATTAATTGCATTATGTTAAAAAAATATATAACTCTTTAAATTCCACTTTACGATCATACCCTAAACTCTGTTATAATATTATATTAAATTCACATTTAATTTGAAGAGGAATAATACTTTATTTGGTAACTTTGGATTTCTATAAGTCTATAAATAATCCCACTTCCTTATTGAAAAACTATATTATTTTTATAATATCATTTTAAGATACACAAACTCATTCCATCACGTAATAGATATTCTATAGGTTATATCGTTTCACGATGATAGCTCAATTTCATTCATATGTTTTTCTAGTTTAAATTATTTGATTTTATCATTTAATAAATTATTTTTCACTAATTTGTTTTTTATTTTCACATGTGTTTTCAAAAAATAAGTATACTATAGTTTGAGATAAAAATTAATAAAATGAAGAAACATGGAGATTCTGGACGGGGCATGGAATTTAGAAATGTAAATAAAGTATGGAGTCTAAAAAATTATGGCATCCTTAGCAAGAAAAAGTATATTAGGACATCCATTTTGAGGAATCTAAAAAATATCGATTGTGGTTGGTCGAGCAGTGGATAAGAGAAAGATAAATGAGAAAATTATAAGGAAACACTCAACCAAAGAGTTGGTGTGGGGAAGTACCAACAGGTTCATGGGGTACAGGTGTGTACTGTAGTGGGGTAATGATACTCCATAGAGGGCTTATATATATAAATAGGTCACATACATGAGAAATTGTTCTTGTGGGATTAATTTTAACCAAAGTACAATGAACTTACTAAAGAGACATCATTTATCTTGTCTAATTTACTCACCTATGCTTCATGCTTATCTATTCATGCATGGTTTCATCATATCAGGCCTACAATACTAGGATCCACCATTTTCTCTATAAGGGATATTGATCTCAGTACCATCGGCCCTCTATAAAGCTAGAAAATTCCATGCATACACACATTCAATTTTTATGAAGCAACCACATAGAATGAGAACGCCATTGAAACACCACTAGATATTGGATCCTACCTATATAAACATAAAAGTTCCATTCATACAAAGGAAACTTGCATTTAAATAATATAAATATAAGGGATCTTACCACTTCCACATTGGGAATAGTTAGTCCCTATGAAATGCTTTTGTCAAAAGATTCATAGAGTTTGAAACAAAATAACAGGATGATACATACTGAAGATGATGGATGAAGCCAATTGTATGCAAGAGGTATTGAGATCACAACACATTTGGTTCCTTCATTTCACTACTTAACCGCTATATAAGTCGAACAAGGAGTAAAAATGTATGAAGATATTCACACCGCAAGGGATGAGTTCACATCCTAAGAAGTGTATTAACTCATGGTTGTGTATGTAATTATGAATTAATTTTCCATATCATAATTAAATACTAATTTAATTGTGGTTTTTTTCATTCTATAAATTAGGAGGTTTATTTGATGTAGTGTTTTATGAGTTTGGATTTCACCCCATGCATGGAACTGTTGCAGTGCGATGATGAAGATACAAGATTCTCAAAGATTTAGGAAAGTATGAACTATGTTCATGTGTGGACATGAAATTTTAGTATGTGATAATAGTTTTTATTTCTATAAATATATACTTATGTTGTGACATACACAGTCATAGTAAGTTTAAAAAAACGATTTTCTCATATCTTCAGGGGGGATTTTCACCTTTTTGACATTGGAAATGTATGCTTGAATAGAGGGGATGAATCAAGAAAGAAATGTAAATGAACTTAGAGATTTTATGCCTATAAATAGAGTTTTTTTACATTGTGAAGTGATATTTAGCTAGGTTGGGTATTACAGATACTTCAGGAGAGATAGTTTCACTTCATGTGTCAAGTCCAGTTGGTAGGTTTATTATTTTGGTTTCTCTCCCTCTCATAGATATCTTGGGAGGGTAGATTTAGTTTTTTGGTAAATTATAAAGAAGGGTAATTTATTTATATATAATTTTATTATTAATTATTATTCATGTTGGTTTATGTATTAATCCACCTTGATTCTTTATATATCCTTCATTAATCAAGAAAGAGCATCATCAGAAGATCAAAGGGGTTCTTTATAATGCATAAATAGTGTGTATTATTCACCATGACCTTTAGTTTTACTACATATAATGTTTAAACATGGTTTTAGGTTACCTGGTTTTTGAGTTAATTGAAGTAGTTGACCATGAGAAAAGGGGAACTCTATGATTGGAGAGTGACCACCCAAACCAAGGGAGTTTCCTAGACCCAATTTTTCCAACTATATGGATCATCATTAATTATTTTATGTCCATAATTTATGATCATGGACTTTAAATTGAATATAACACTCATCCTTATCATCGTTCATTCTTATAGGTTAGAGTAGTTTCCTTTCACCATGGAATAATTATTCTAAATATTGAATTAAAGTTTTATCTTACACCTTGTCTTTATGGGTTATACCTTAGGGATTTAATTCCTCTAATAATTTATAGTATTTTAGTATTTTTTTGTTATATTTTTATAAATTATAAACTATTTTTCTAATAGGGAAGTAATGACACTCCATGAGTGATCATGTTTTTAACGCTATTTCTGGGGACTTTGTCTTCAAATTACTTGAATTTAATAGTTAAGACAATCTATTTTCCCTATTTTCATTATATTTTATAATTTTAGAGAACTTTTTTATTTTTTATTTTTTACAAACTATGTATTTTTTTGAGATATCAAGGAAATAATTTTTTCTAACTAAATATAAAAATACATAATCCTAGTCATAGATCTGACATATTACATTAAGGAACATAGGGAGAAGATCCAAAGATATGAAGGAAGAATCAAGAAACCATATCCATTGGATGACGAGGATTTACTTTCTGTCCAAGAATTTGTGTTCCAAGAAGTATGTACAAACCTATAAGGAATGGAAAAGTAATTTTAGGGATAAAATAAGGAACCTAAAGAGGAATCCATGTCTGAGGTAGCACTAGAAGAGAGATACAATTATGGTGCAGAGTGAAAAATTGAATCTAAGGTGACTTCTGAGGATGAGACTGAATCTGAATTTCATAGGGAAGACATATTCATTAACAATGATTCAGAGGAAGAATAATAAGAATAATAAGAAATTTAAATGGAATAATAGAATTAATATGATAATAGGGATTGTAAAATTTATAATAAAAACACAAAATTTAATGAAAAACATTAAGTATAATATGAAAGAGAAGAGTTCTAACAAGTCTAGAAAACCCAATAACTCCTTCTCCAATCACTGAAGTTGATTATATTTTGGTTTTCTACCCTATAAGGTATCAATAATATTTTATAATTAGGATAAGGATAAGTTCCTTGGATGAGATAAAAATTCAAACATGGTTAAATCCAGGTCCATTAACTTTATAGAATACTCCCATTATCTGATGAAGTGGTAAATTCTAACTAAAATACCTTAAACATAGAATTTTTTCAGGAGGAAAACGGGTTTTTTTTCTTTCCTAAAATATTAGTAATTAGTTAATATAATTTATATTAATAATTAAATTTTGGAAACAGTTTAAAATACCCTTAAAAATTTTGAGCTTTATTGTCATAGACCTTATAATTTCACTTGTTTGTTTTGATTTTGTTGATTTGTGACGAGGAAAGGAACAAAAATTGGAAGATAATGAAGTGATTTTTTGGAGTGTAGTTATGTTTTAAATATTTTATACTTTTACTCCTTTATATCATTACATGAGTTTTTTTATTTTTAAATAAAATTCTATTCCCCACTTGAATCTCTTGATTTATTTTTGATCTAGGAGATAAAAGTAACTCTGGAATTCTGTCACGAAAGTTTTAAAATTCATTATTAATAAAATTAAATGAGTAAATGGGGGATTAAAAAGTAAATATATACATGATGGAATTTATTTTTTGAATCCTGATTTAGGGGATCAAGTTAATTTTTAAAAAAAAATTCCTCTAAAAATATTCATGACATGATTTTCAAAAATTAAAATATATTGGTTTATTATTACTATTCAAGATAGGAGTGGTTTTCCAGTTTAGTTTTTACTATAATTGAAATGGTTTTGGACAAAAAATTTCATATTCTTTATAATACCCCTTTCTTGAAAGAAATTTGTGACATGTTGACAATTACAATTTTCATTAATATCTTTTAAAATCTATGAATATAAAAAGTAACATTAATATGATTGAGTAAATTTTTTTATCCCTTATATTCCTTTAATAAGAAAATTTAAATTCAATCCTTATTTTAAGAAAATTGAATCCATGAATGACCTTGATAGGTAGATTCACATTACGAGCCAATTTTATCCTTCTTTACCTAATCATAGTGTTTTTCGTGAATATAATTAATATGTATGGGGTAAATGGTTTTCCACAATATAAGGAGATATTTTTCATTAAGGAGATATGTGAGGTTATATCATGGGGAGTGGGGGAAGGTTCCTAATATTTTCATTTTATTTAATTGTATACTCTCTAAAAAATTGAAAAAGAAATATTTTGCGTATTGGGAAGGTTAAAAAAACACTATCAACTCAACCAATGATATTTTTAAAACTATTAAAATTAGTTTTGTGATAAGATAAAATATAGGTTGTGTGATGTTTTTGAGTTTTTTTCTATGTAAATTCCTAAAAAATAAAAAATAATAAAACATACAAGAGGTTGAATCATTTATTGTATTTATTACTTTGAGATTTTTATTTTAGCTGTAGAATATTGGGTGATTCCACTTTTAGATAAAGTCTTCATTGATCTTTAAAACCATTTATCATCGAATGTTCATTAAAGTTAACCTTCACTTTGAGATTTATTATATTTCACATCAATTAACTACCAACACTCTATCTCAGTGTCATTTGAAATTATTTTTTAAATTCCCCATGACTAATAATGACATTTGTCTTTACAGAGTAGAGATTTGAGATCCATTTCAATCATATGGTTAATATGTATATAATTTATGTATAATCATAACTCTAATTAAATTATTACCCTGAGAGATGAGATGAACTTTTCCATGGTGTGGAAGATCACAAAATCTCATGCATGATAATATTGAATTGAAAATTTTGAATGGAAATTAAAAAAGGAATTATCAATTCAAAGGGTATAATTCATGATTGATTGAGTTTTCATTACAAGTAAGTATTTAAATATATATAACTTGTGTGATTATTTAAATTCTATTTCCTATTGGTAATTATTTGATTTTGTTAACATTTATGTTTAAATACTAGTAGGATAGGTGTCTTTTGTGACTATTTTGAGATTTTAAACCTTAATATACAAAAGAATTTAATTGTGGGGGGATTTAACATATCAATTTGATTGATAAATTTTTCTAATTTAAATTAATTGATTTATTTATTTAATCAATTGTTTTTTTCTAGTTTTTATTGATTTTAGTATATTTTGGCTGGAAAGAATTATATTAGAGTTTGGATTAAAATGAAAAAAAAATAAAGAAACATGGATATTCTAGACAGAGCATGGAATTTGAAAAAAAAAAGTAATAAAGTTTGGAGTCTAAAAAATATCTCTATCCTTGGTCATGCATGAGAGATCAGTCCAGCTACTAATATCGAACGTGGCTAGATGAGTTGTATTGAGGAGCAGGATAAACGGAAAAAGTGTGGGAGACATGAGAGTATAATGTTTGTGTGGGATAGTAACAGGAAGGGGGATGATCTATTAGCTAGTACCACATAGAGTAAATGATATTCCCTAGAGCACCTATGTATATAAAGATTCCATATGCCCAAGAAATTTCTAATGTGGGATTCAACTTTACTCAAGTACTATGCTCCTAATGAGATGGGTTCATTTGTCTTGTCTCCTTCATAAGACTAGGTTTCATTCCTATCATGAGATGCCTAGTTTTTAGTACTCCCACTATTATAGATCATGCAATATTCAATATTGACTTTTATCAATGTTAAGCAAAAAACATTGATAAATGGGGGACTTTTATCAGCGGTAGCTAAAATCAATATTAAAGCTAACTTCTATCAGTGCCAAAAAAAGTACAGATAAATGGGCACCCATTGTTAGTGCTTTTGTTAGCACTGATAAAGGTTCCACTTTATTAGTTCTTTTCTTAGTGTTGAAAAAATATCAACCTTTAACAGTGTTAAAAAAGTGACGATAAAGGGCACAATGAATAATTTAATTTATATATACATATTTATATAATTTCAAAAAATATTTATATTGTAATAAATATATATAAATTTATAATAAATAAATATTATTTATACACCTTTTAATAAAAAAATATTTTTAATATTATTTTCATAATTTTATATTAAAAAATATCAAATTTATATTAATCAATAAAAAAATTATAGTATATTTATATACATTAATTATAAAATTTATTTATAGTTAATATAAATATGATATATTAATATTTTATTTAAACAATTATATAAATATATAAATGGATATATTTATTTAAATATGTGATTTATATTTGAATTTATAAATTTATATTCATATTAAATAATATAAAATATACGTACATGTATTTGTATGTGTATATATACAAGTGTATGTTTGTAGATGTATGTGTATAAATATGTGTGTGTGTTGTATGTGCATGCATGTGTTGTGTCGTGTGTGTGTGTGTCTGTTTGTGTGTTTTGTGTGGGTGTGTTTCTGTTTACGTGTGTACGTGTATGTATGTATGTAAGTATGGATATGTATGTAAGTATGTGTATGATAATATGTATGTGTATGTGTATGTGTATGTGTAGGTATATGTGTATGTGTATGTTCATGTGTATGTGTATGTGTATGTGTATGTATATATATGTGTTTGTCTGTGTGTGTGTGTGTGTGTGTGTGTGTGTGTGTGTGTGTGTATGTGTATGTGTCTGCATATGTGTATGTGTATGTGTATGTGTATGTGTATGTCTATGCGTATGCGTATGCGTATGCGTATGCGTATGGGTATGTGTATGTGTATGTGTATGTGTATGTGTATGTGTATGTGTATGTGTATGTGTATGTGTATGTGTATGTGTATGTGTATGTGTATGTGTATGTGTATGTGTATGTGTATGTGTATGTGTATGTGTATGTGTATGTGTATGTGTATGTGTATGTGTATGTGTATGTGTATGTGTATGTGTATGTGTATGTGTATGTGTATGTGTATGTGTATGTGTATGTGTATGTGTATGTGTATGTGTATGTGTATGTGTATGTGTATGTGTATGTGTATGTGTATGTGTATGTGTATGTGTATGTGTATGTGTATGTGTATGTGTATGTGTATGTGTATGTGTATGTGTATGTGTATGTGTATGTGTATGTGTACATGCACTACAAGAAAAGTAAGCATTTGAGCCTGTTGAAACTGGCAACCGCCTATGGCAGTCCCTATTGGTGAGTATCAATAACCGCTAATGGTGGTCGGTGCACCTAAAAAAATCTCTAACTATCCCCCCACCCCAAATCCTCTCCCTCGCCCTCATCATGCTTGTTGTCGAAGTCTTCGTCCCTCCCCCTCCCCTAGTGCACCCCCCTCCCCATCCTCTCACCCGCCCTTGCCACACAAATAGTTAGAGCCATTGTCGCTCGTCCGCACATCCCCTCCCTCACCCAATCATCGCACCCCCCCCCCTACACACACACACACATAGACACACTAAATCCATCATCTCCCTTCTCTTAGACCACCCTCGATTCAACTACTACCTTTTCCTCCGCTCATCGCCATCCTAGAAAACAGCCACCTCCACATGATCTGTCACTTGGTTTACAGATTCATCATGCTATGGTAGTTAAACCCTAATTTCTCTATATAAAACATGTGATTCTTGATTTTTCAAAAATATACTCTATTTTAGGGTTTTTATTTTGATAATAATCATACATGTATTATCTTGATTCAACATTTGATATATAATCGACACATTTATTTTGTGAAATATTGGTGTTTTATGGTCAAATTTTTCCCTTAACAGGAAATTATTATCAATTTTTCCTCAAACTGTCCTTTTTTTATGTTCTAATTAGAAATTAGAATTTTTGGGCTTAAATTTTTAATGTTATATAATTTAAATTCAATATATTTTTTATAAACATTTGGATAGATTTAGTTTAATTTTATCTAAAATATTATTTTCAATTTTTTTATATTGTTGGAGTTTTGGAATTTATATTTCCAATGCTCTATGTTTTAATTTAACATATATTTTATTGAAACATATTTTTATTTTGATTGTTTAAGTTTGATAACATAGGTTAGATATGATTATGCTTTGATAATTCCATGCATTACATTCATTATAATTTTTTATTTTTCTTTAAACCTATGGTGGATATGGATAGTGAAGAATAGGATTGGTTACATCATTCACAGTTATTAAAAAGTATAATTGAGTGTTCATATTAATATCCTACTAATGTAAATTAAATGTCCTCCAATCGTTTGACACTAAAATATCAAATATGGTTGAATTAAATAGTAATTTATGTATTATAGTGTTTTTTTTCATGAATGAGGACTTTCCCAAAAGTAAAATCCACCTTTATGAAAATAAAGTTACAAAAATTTTGAACAGTGGATTTTCATGATAGTAATTATTCCAAAAATAAAAAAGATCTTTAGGAACATAGTTGAGTGAGGTTAATCCTTTGGTCGTCACCCATTTGTTTTCCAATCCATCTGCCAAAAAAATATTCACGAAAGACATGTGTAATAATGTAAATCATGATCAAAAGAGATTCCAAGCAGATAATACATCCAGCGGTGAGTTTCCAGGATAAATGAATTATTCCAATTCTAATCGCTTGAAACACTATCTCAGAGTCACATTCTTTCCATATATTAGACCATGAGTTTTTTTGTTTTACTTCAACTACATTTCTAATCCTAAGAATTTTGGACTCCAAAGAAGTGGAGAAGCCACAAGGGCCATAGAGACAACCTCTTTCACTTGCTTTATGGCATCTGAAGATAGAACAATACCCAGATGGACTTGTATTACCTCTTGAAGAACCATTTATGTTACATTTTGTTCATCTAATAAATGGAGGGGTCCATAATACTTCCCAAGTTCCATTATGGGGATCCTAATTACCTATAATTACAAAACATTTAATTAAGAAAATCAGATAAAGAGTTATCACATTTACCATTTTGAATAGAGTTTTCCACTTTTACTTCTCTGAAAATGAATTCAAAATCTGATTGAACAGAGTTCTACCTTTTCCTAGATGACTTCACCTACAGACAAGAAACCAGGTGATCTCTGATCAAGAAATAGTCTAGAAGATGTACCAAAAACAAATCTGCAATATCAGTCCAAAGGGAAGTAACTGTAACATAGCTAAGGAATGTATGATCAATGTCTTCCCCATGCTGATTGAAAATAACATTTTTAGAGAAAATATTAATCCCAAAAATTTGAAGTAAATTGTCAGTTGGAAGTTTAGAATAAAACACATTCTAGGTAAGAGTAAATATGGATGGTAGGATCCAAGGCTTGTAGAGGATTTATTCCAATTATGAATGTTCTTAAGAGTATTTATATAATATAAAGCCTTTTAGTGTTTCATTATATTTACAGCATGCTCCAAAATAATAATTTCATTCCCATAAGTGGAATTTTAATTTAAAACAATTACTTTAATATCATCAGGAAGGGTATCAAGAGGAATCTTCAATTTATCTTTAATTGAGATATTGGTGTCCAAATACATATCTTGTGAAACAAGGTTTTTTATGAGAGTACCACTCCAATTTTCCATCCATAAATTGAGAGAGTAATTATTGCTAACAATCCAATGAGAGTCAATCATTATTGTGGAATAAGACTTCCTGAAAGTAGGACATGTGGAGGATTCCACATAATTCACATACCCAGCTTTAAGTTTTCCAAGGAATATTTCTCTGAGAAAGGTAAGGGAATCATATTTCTCACTGATGATTCTGCACACAAAACATTCCTATAAATCATGATTAAAATTGTTGAGATTATTTATTCCCATCACCCCACAATCAATTGATTGAAACCATTTATTCCAAGGAACATTATAAATTTTCAATTATAGGATGCTTCAACTCCAAATGAAGTTTTTTATAAAATTATCGATACATATTATGAGATCATATGGTTCTATGTAAACCATAAAAGAGTGAATGAATTTTGAAACAATGTTGGCTTTTAAAAGACAAATTAGGCCTATCATTGAAAGAATTTTTTTCCTTATATAAATATATATGAATCTTGATTTGACTCACAATAAGAAATTAGTAGTGCACTCAAGGTTTTCCCCAAAACATAGGAACCCCAATATAAATAAAGGGAATATTTTGTTCTCTAATCCCTAACTAAGTGGTGATGATCACCGTTTTGGATACAGATATTCTTTTACCAAAGTAGAGGAAAGATTTTTTCCAGCTAATTTCCTGACCTGAGAATTTTTTATAGTAAAGAAGAGAATTTTTCAAGTACCTACTATTTATTTTATCCACCTAGATAAAAAAATTAGTCCATAGGCATACAAATAATGAGTTGGAGCCACGACCTCTACCATCCCTAATGGGAGTAATCTTTTTCTCCATCACTGAATTAAGAAGAATCCTACTCAAGTAGTCATCATCAAAAGAAAAAATAATGGTTGAAAGTAGATCACCTTATTTAACACCCCTTGACCACAATAAATATCCATCAAGAGAACCATTTATCATCACTCATATATGGGCTGAACTCAGATTGATTTTAACCCAATTAAAAATGGTTTCATTGAATCTAAACTTGGCTAACACATCACAAATGAATCCCCATTCAATATGGTCAATGAATTTTTTCACATCTATTTTAAAAACAACATTTAATCCTCTGGTGTGTTTCATGAGAATATTAATAAATTAAAATTTCATATTAAGAAAATTCTAAATGTTCCTTTCCTTGATGAAGACAAATTTATTCGCATACACAGTCTTGTTGGAAATTCCTACCAATTTGTTCACTAGAATTTTCCTAATAATTTTATAAAAGGTATTGATAATATCAGTAGTCCTAAAGAGATGTATCTCATTAGAATTCCAAAATTTAAGGATGAGGGAAAAAAATTGAGAATTTATACCATGAGTGAGTATACCACCTATAAAAAAATGATTAACCAGTATACAGACATCATTGTGAATGATATCCAAATAAGTTTGTAAGAAGAATTTTGTAAAACCACCAAGGCCAGGAGAACTCCCAAAGTTGAGTCCAAATAATGCCTCTCCAATATCAATATAAATATGAATGTAAGAGAGGATATAATTTTCCTCTTTGGTGACAAAATTTTAAATTATAACTTCCAAGTTTTTATTAGGGGTGATGGAGGCATCAAATAGCTTCATGTAATAGAAGAAAAAATGTGTTTCCAAGTCTTCTCTCTTTTCAAATAAGTTTCCGTTATCACTAAGAATAGACAATGGTATGTTAATTTTCCTTAAACTTTGAAGATAATTAAAGAAATTAGTTTTTCTATCACCACCATTAATCCATTTTATTTTTTAGGCTTCCCTCTATATAATTTCCTTAAGATTAATAAGAACATTCAGATCTTGTGTGACTTTATTTTCCTGTTCAAGTCTAGCGAAAAAATCACACCCAGTGTCTTTATCTGGAATAGAAATAAGTAAGGAGTAAAGATATTAGATATTTTCATCAATGTTACTGAAACAAATTTTACTACAAGTTTTCTTCTTTTTCTTAAGGATTTTTATATTTAAAACACAAGTAAGGGAATCATCCCTAAAGTTAAAGGAGTTCAAATTTTCTTGGACAAGAGGTCTACAGCTAGGGTGTGAAGTCTGGTGATTTTCAAATATGAAGGGGAAGGGTGTCTTGTCAACTTTATAAATAATTTTATCCAAAATAGGTTTATGGCTAGAGTTAAATTTTTAAAGGGTGTAACAAGAGATAGAGTGAAAAATATTG
This sequence comes from Viscum album, assembly GCA_963277665.1. Classification (NCBI taxonomy): domain Eukaryota; kingdom Viridiplantae; phylum Streptophyta; class Magnoliopsida; order Santalales; family Viscaceae; genus Viscum; species Viscum album. The sequence continues at coordinate 1,552,583,923 of OY728121.1, read as the reverse complement.
AGGGCTACATCACTGAAAATTCTCTATCCTATTTAATAGCTACAAAATAATGAAGATGCCTTCTATTCCAAGTATATTTAACTCTAACAAGATTAATTTCATAGATAAGGCTATCATCAACACATAATTTTGAATATCTAGTTGAGGTAGAATAATTATCAATGCCAATTTTCTCATTAAGGTTAAGAATAGCATTAAAATCACGCATGAGAGTCCATGGGAAAATTATAATTATACTGATGTCTAAAATATTCTTCCATAGACTTCTTCCATATTGATAACCATTATATCCATAAATGATTAAGAAACATTGTTTAATTAGCTCATAATATTAATTAAAAGTGACCATATTCTCTTGTGAGATAATGGAAGAAATTCCAACTATCCTATGGTGGATGAGGACCCAAAGTCTCTTAGTTTCATTGTTAGACATGTTTGTTCTAATAAGTTGACAACCCAATTTATCAAGAGAATAAATATTATTTGAAAATATAATTTTAGGTTTATAGAGGCCTAAAATGTTTAGTTTATACTTTCTTAAAAATAATTTAAGGGCCCTAATTTTCTAGAGATTGTAAATCCCATGATATTTACAAAAAATAGCATTTTCATTTAAACTTTGGTTTGAAGCAAAAGCTTCATTTTTTCTTTACAACAATATTTTTGTTTCTATTTGATTATATAGTTGTAGGTTATTTTTTCCATCCTTACTAGAGTCACCATCCTTTATTGAAACTAGGTCATTTGTACTTGATAGACCATTATGGTATCCATCTTATAGGTTTTAACAACATTAGTGTGAGGAGTTTTTGACTATCTAATTTCAGGATGTTTTTTATATCCATACTAGGGTCATCAACCTCTATTGGGACATGATCAGTTGTACTTGATCAATCCACTTTGATGTCCATTATATAGGATTTATTAGCATCGTTGTGAGGTATTTCTAATTGTCCAATAACAAATTGAGTTTTACAATCCTTACTAGAATCATCATCCTTTGATGAATCTTAATCAACTAAACATGAGAATTTAACTATAATTTCTAGCTTAGATTAATTATCAGCATCATTGGATATTTCTAAACCTAGCATAAAGCTACAGTCACAAGGGATAACACATACTTACTCTTGATTGAACCCCAATATTGAATCTTTAATACCCTCACTTTCATTACTAGAACTTGGAACAGCAGCTTCCTTATATAATTTTCCATCCTTCAAAAATCCTCATGTAGAGAATTAATTATTGAAATTTCATGTGAAGGAATTATAATGACATCATCAGTTTTTTAAATCTAAGTTAAAGAACACTCAAGAGGACTAGGATGATCAAATAGATGATTACATGGGATACATAAAGAGGCAGTGTAAAAATCAATAGAGGAACCCACATTAGATATGATCGGAACTTGTTCTCTTGCCAAAGGCACCTAAGGAGAATCATGCGAGGAGTCTACATCTGGATAAATGGAATGGGAATCAATCTGATCAATATTAGATAATGTTATTGAATATTTAATTTCATTAAAATGTAAATAATATCATGGAATATATCAAGTGAAATTTCATCATCCTCACATGTTTGTATCTTATGTGGACTTAAATTACTTCTAAAAGGCTAAAAGGTAATGAGATAACAAGATTCATCACCCTCCTTCTCTTCTTCATCAACAAGAGAGGCCCAATTCTTCCTTTTCATCTCTTTCACATCAAAGGTATTTATCTGCTTTTTAATCCATTTTCCAGGATCAATTTTTCCTAATGGCTTAGTTTTGTATAGGGAAATTCAATTACTAACCTATTTCTAGCCATCCAGTTCTTTTGTGGGTTCCATCCACTTTTGAATATTCTTTCACTTAGAGATGTTGTACCCAAAAACTCTACAATAAACATAGTATGGGGGAATAAATTCAAACACTATTTTTACCTCAATATTGATTTTATTAGAAACGAAATAGATGTTATCCAGGGGTTTCATATCAAGATAATCTTCAACAAGGACTCTAGCATACATCAAAATTTACCCATTCATAGTTTAATGATCAATATTCAAACGGATTACAATGTTGGTAGAAATGTCATTCAAGATCTTGGGATTCCAATAAACTTAGTTCAACCAATGAAACCAAGCCCAAATTTTCACAGTTAAATTATTTTTATTGAAAAGATTAAAATAAATTTTTCACTCTGAAATCCTCAAAGTACCTGGCTTGAGGTGGACATTCCCAATCTTCCAAACAGCATCAAGATCATTTTTTGATTCTCAAAATAAAATAGAAGAATCCTCTTCCAATCTAGATCATCTTCTAATTAGAGTTGCTCCGTCATTGGGAGATTCATAATTTCAGATAATCATATTACCATGTTTTTTCTCCTTTTGAGTACAAAATACACCCAAGGGTTAAGAATTTTCATAAACCCAATCCATGTTCAAGAACTTTTGGATCTTCAACAACCAAGAAGCCACCATCATCAAAATGTTTGAATGAATAAGACTTTATAAGCTCACAAGTGTTGTCATCAGATCCACAGAGTGCTTCCATAAAAAAAATTCCTTTTCTATTTGATGATAATGAATAGGTACCTTGAAGAATTAGGTCTTACTCCAAAAGCTTCTTTGAATTATTTGATTTTCAATTTCTATAAATGAAGGACCTCTCCCACTCTGGTTGAAGTGAATCCATGAATCATGGGGAAATCTAGGTGAAGAGAGATCATCTTTTCACAGTAGGGGGAATATTTTGGGTCGCCAATGGAATCTCTTTCTTAATATAATGAGATACATCAACAAAAAATATGATCTAGTCTAGTTTTTTTATAACTAAATTTTTAAAATAATTGTTGGTCATATATTAATATCTATGTCTGATTATTTTTTTTGCCATTTATATTTTTTTGTCATACATTTATTTATAAATGACTCTCTAAAAAATATTTATTCATGTAAAAAAGAATAATTTAAAAAATAAAAGTTATAAATAATTAAATATAACTTAAAATGTTATGATCATGTCATTTGAGAATTGTTTTGTTATTTTGTATGAGTATGAATTGAAGTTCATATGCAATTAGTTAGTCTTTATTTTAAATATATTTTATGATCTAATTTTCTAAAAATTCATGAAATATGAAGTCTTGTGAAATTTTTACTTATTTTTTATAGATAAGAATATGTATAATAGTTGGATTGACCTTCAAAATAGAATGTCTTTATAATATTTTTATGTAATTATATAGCTTATTTATTTTTCTAGAGGATTTCAAAGTCACTATATTAGTTTTCCATGTAGAAAATATGAAACTAGATATCAATTATTATGAGATACCATGAGGGAGAACCTAGTATTCAATGGTTTTCTAAAAAATTATAAGATTTAGACTCCTCATAGGGAAGAAAATATTTATTTTCATCAAACAAAAACCGGTCATATGGATTTTTATGCAAGGATGATCAATTTGATGCATTATATTCTTTCTAAAATGGTGTATGGGTTATCTCCTAAATGAATTAACATCTGTAATATTGAGACCAATGAGGTAAATCTATGCCCTAGTGAATTCCATAATTTGATGAGGTTTTATGAAATACATTATGATTCAAAAATATAATTATATTCTAGGTTTATTTCTTATATTAAATTTTCATTTATCATGGAGTGGTTTCAATTGAAGGATTTGAATCAGTGTTCAGACACATTGTTCGACATGTTTTTATGTCGTTGAAAAAATTACTTCACAGTGAAGTGATGATTCATGTGTCATATTACCACGCTCTTAATTTTATATAGAACTTAGGTTTCACATTTGAGGCCATAGATGCATATGAAAACAACAATATTCTATTTATAAAGGAAACTTACCCTTTGGATAATTGTACAGTCTATGAATATTCTAGGTGGAAATATGACAAAGGAAATCAAACTCATCAAAGTCATACTTTGAAACAAGAGAAAATTATTTCCATAGATCAAATTCATTACTTTCCATTGAATCTAAGGTTGAAAAGATTATTTATGTCATCTAAATTTTCTAAAATATTGAGATAGCATGTGAAAAGAAATAAGTAAAGTGACATACTAACCCCCCCCCCCCCCGATAGACTCTCTTTCATAAATGGTGTTCAATCAGAGGCACCCCAACTTTTCTCAAGATTGTTATAATTTTTAATTGGGATTTTCTATAGATAGCTTCAATACATTTTGTTCTATGGTTGGTGAAACTAATATCACATGGCATGTGGTTTTGGTTCCGTATAATCCTCCTCTGTGGACTAGTACAAAATAAAAATTCAATTATGTTCCACTCTTATTGGTGGCCCTGGAAGTATAAAAGATAAGATTGATGATTAATTGTATCCATTTAATGATTATTTGAATGAATTTTGGGGTGATGGTCTGATGACTTATGACTGTGAAATAAATGAAATGTTCAAGCTTTAAGCTATTTTATTTTGTACAATCAATTACTTCCTGGATTCTGCAAATTAATCAGGTTGGAGTACGAAAGAAGGATTTTCTTTCCCTTTCTACAATAAAAGTAAAAAATACCAAATTTCTTAAACTTTGTAAAAAATAGGTTCACATTAGTCACAAAACTTTTTCTTCCCCCTCATCATACATTTAGAAATTATAGAGTGTCATTTTGCGGTTCTATAGAATTCAACCTAACACCAAATATCATGATAATAGTTCAAATATTATCATAGCTTGATCATGAAGAAATTTCCATGGTATATGAATTTCATGATTTTATATCTCATTCATTGCCCTCAATTCATGGTATCGGTCGGTGACACAATAACAATTGGAAGAAGAAAAGTTTTTTTAGTCGCCCCTACTTGAAAACTAACTTACTAAGGAATAATATGGAAGTTATTCATATTGAAAAAAAAATTATGATAATATATTTTGGGTCATTTTGGGAGTTGGTGGAAAATAAAAGGACAATGAAAATTCATGATATGGTTTAGATGAAATAGGCTTAAGGATACAATTTCATTTATAGTTGTGTTAGGGAAAAAAGGAATGCATGCATGCCACATAATATACAATGATTATAGATAAAAAAGAGACATTTATTTCCATTTTAAAGATGCTCATCATGCCTGATTGTTACTCTTATAATATTTCCAAGTGTTTTAATTCCATGATATGGACATTGAAATGTTTGAAAATTCATTAAAATCACATACTACTTCAGCAGTTGATTACAATCATAATTTTTGATTATTTATCACCAAATGTTGTTTAACTATTTATTGAGATTAGTAAAAAAATTATACATATTTGTTTTCCAAAATTAATTATTTGGTGGTTTAAAAAATCAATATATAATTGTACTTACACTTTTCCACTTGGAGAAACTATTTCCACCCACTTTTTTCGATGTTATGGTTCACTTGATGGTCCACCTAAACAATGAAGTAATGACTATTGGTCAGGTGTAATTAAAGTGAATGTATCCTACTGACTAGTATCTGGAACATTGAACTGATTTATAAATAACAGAGCTCATTAGAAGACATAAATATCCAATGATTATTTTATTAATGAATTTACTAATTTTTATATGGAATATATTATGGATGTTGAAACCAAATTAGATAAGAACTATCATATTAATGATGGTCCAATTATAGAAGGAACTATATTTGATATGGACAACATCAAGCGAGTATAATATCATCGATGCATCTTGTTAAATACTTTATCAGTTGAAACATTCCTATAGTAAGTGTCTTATCACTTTAATTATTTAACTTTTACATATTTTGTGTTCAATATATAAGTTGGTCATTTAAACATATCATTATAGTTTGTGGGAAACACATTAATGATCTAAGAAAATATATCCCTCATGCAAGTGATTATCAAATTCAAAAGTCCCATTATGCATCATTTCATGATTTGTTCAACAATTTTTTACATATAAATGGATTTTCAATATGATTGAATTATAGTAGTAATTTATTTTTCTACAACATTTTCTTTAATTATATGAAACATATATGTCCATAACCTACAGAAGTTAAGTAACCCTATACTAATTGAATAATTTATCCAACTAGATAAACGTCCATATATAACAACTCTTCGTTAAAAATATTTATATGCTAATGGATTTCAATTTTACATTAAATATATTGATGAAAAATGATCAACAGAAAACCGTTACATTAGATATCTATCTATCGATTTTGGTTATTACTATGGTCAACTAAAAGGCATCATTGAAGTTATATATGCACACAGGTTGAAATACATATTATTAAAGTGTAATTAGGTTGATCTATTCAATGGAATGAAAGTGTATAAATATTAATTTACATTGGTAAACTTTAATAGTATGTTATATAGATATGAATGTGTTATTAATGAACCTTTCATTTTGGAATCACAAGCAGAAAAAGTTTTCTTCATTAACATTCCATATAATCTAAATTTCCAAGTTGATGTGAAAATTTCAAGGTGAATAGTATTTTTAATTAAATGAAATGAACCCAAGATTATGTCCTTTGTTTCATGACATCTTGATCAACAAATTGTAGCTAAATTTAAAAAAATATATTCATTAGGTTAGAGAGACCATTGAATGAGAAATGGTTGATTTTCATGGTTAACGAAAGGTATAATTTTTTCCCACACTTTGGTTAAAAACTTATTTTTTAACAATTTAACTCTTTATGAACTATTTAGATTTTTTTTAATTCATTGTCTCTTTCATTGTTATATAGTCAATGTGATTTCAAATACCAATAATTTTTCTGACTATAGATATGTCCTAGGAAGATTCACCAAATCACATCATTCTATAGAGGGATGTATATATATGGGTTGAGGAATGTATGAATGTAAATGTGTTTTTTTATTAAGTATTAAACATATATATATATATATATATATTCATATCTATATAATTATATATATACTTTTTCAATAGGATCTGACTCAACCTATTCTTCCTCTCATAAGAGAGGCTTTGGTCATGGGATATCATCATGGAATTTCAACACAAATATGCACATATCATTTAAATAGATATACAATCCTGTGGGAGTGGGTAACCCTTAAATTATTCACTAGTTGGGTCATATCATATATGACCCACACATATTTCCATTAGCTACACATGACTGAGATTTATTCCTTTGGGATATGTTAGATTGTTCATGGAGGGAATTTCAGGTAAGAGGATCAATTTAGTTTATTATATATGTTTAAAAAACACTAACATCTGTGATAATGTTTTTGTTACATATAATAATATAAAGGTGTTCCCTCAATTATTTTCATCTACTGTGTATTTACAAATGTCATAAAATGTGGAAATGTTATAAAGTTATAGTGAATTGCGAGTATTGGGTACCAAATGTGGTCACTCTAGACATTATAGATAGAGTCCTAAGAAGTATTCTCTTATCTCAGTAGTGTGAATTAGTTGCATATTGGTCCACTATGGCAGTGAATGTGGACCTATTTATTGTGTTTTATATATTTCAAAGAATTTTTATCAATTTACATGTTTCAAATTTTAATTAATTGAATGTTGGAAGTGCCAGAATGTCATTCTAAGAATTTCGAGTTGTAGAGACCACCACACAGGATTGGGACTCATCGTGTGTCCTAGATTTGACAAAATTTATGTATCATTTACTTTTTATATTTATCATTTAATATTGTTTTGTGTTCTATAATTATATCTTATTGGTATGAATGTAAAGGGAGCCATTACTAATAAATCGCATGTGGATTGACAAAAAATCATCAGATAATAATCATCAGGTTATTTTTTATCTATATGAATCAATGTTGTATACATCAGATGTTCATGTTACTCAGTGTGATGGAAAAAAACACGTAACATTATCTAGTTTTATTAAAATGAAATATATCCCACCAAGGAGTTAAAATGAGAAAACGACTTCTAATTTACATGAAAATATAGTTGAACGTTCTTAGAATCATTTTTGAGATGTTGGAATCAACCTCACATCAATATAAATCTCGTATTGATTGGTATTACTTAATTTATGATTTGAAATTATTAACATTTCTGTAATAATGGTAAACCCATGTTTCTAGAGGTCAAAAATGAAAAAATGAGCTCTAGTTGACAATAAATCCCATGAAAACGATCTTTAAGTCATTTATAATTTCTAGTAATCATCGACATGTCGATCAGATACCTAAATTGTTCAATATGATCAAAATTGGTGTTTTCCCCTCAGATTTGGAGTTAAGTGACAAATCACTTAAAATGGTACAATACTAATAAAATATACTTTTATTGACATCAAATCATGGTAGAATGATAACTGCGTACATTTAAATATGTAGGAATCAACACCACATCTATTGAATACATGTGTCACATGTTATGAAGGAAAATGAGGGGTTATGTTGTCATGTTTTAATAAAATGAAATATATATCATTAGGGGTTCAAAAAAAGAAAGTAATTCTAATTAAATTTAAAATCTATGAGAACATTCCTCAATTCATTTTTTTATCTATTGGAATCAAACACGTGTCAATCTAACGATCGGATTTATCGATGTGGATTAAGGTATGATTTAACATTATTACCATTTTTTAATATTTTAAAAATAATATTTGAATGGTTCAAAATGGATAAAATGAGTTATTATTGACATGAAATATGAGGAAAAAATCCTTAATTCGTTTATAATCAGTATTAATTATCGTCATGTCGATCGGATACCTGAATTTCTTAGTATGATAAAAAGTGGTATTTTTTCCCTTAGATTTGTAGTTAAGTAAAAAATAATGTAAAATGGTCTGATACAAATCAAATTCACTTGTATTGACAATAAATATTGTTATAATAATCACTAATTCATTTTGATCTGTAGGAATCAACGTTGCATCCATCAAATTCTTGTGTCGCCCAGTATGATAGAAAATGATAGATAACATTGTCTAGTGTATTTAAAATAAAATATCTTCTATCTTGGGGTAAAAATAAGAAGAAAAAACTTCTGATTTATGTAAAAATATAGGAGAGAGTTACTTGAATCATTTGTGATATTTTGGAATCAATTTTTCATCAATAAGAAGCCTTGATTGACCGGTATGTGGTATACTTGGTTTTAAACTTGAATAGTCATTTTGTAACTGATAATTAAATATTATAATTAGATATTTCAAAATAATTTTCCACATTTATTTAATTATGATGATTTATGTTCATAACACTGTATAAATTGTTTTGATTATTCTATACAAATTATCTAAATAAATTTCATTTTAATGTTAAACATATTAATTTGTATTCTCTTTGTTTAATTGTTTATTGCATAATATCTATAGCATGATTGAGAAATAGGATTGGAAAGGTCTAAATTGGTCTGGATACTAGTTTTTTATTTTGTGTTTTTTTATTTTTTTTATTTGAAATGGAATTTACAATTTAAAATTTAAAAAAAAAATTAGGCAGGTTAGTGTCTACCTATAGTGTTTTTTTAGCATTAGAGACCACCTATGGTGGATACTATAATATAAAGATCTAGAGACTACCTATGGTGATTACTAAATCCCTTCCCAGCAAGCACCATCATAGTCATCTCTAGACCACTATAGAGACTATTATTGGTGGTTGCTATTATCCTTTAGAAATGGGGAAATTGTGGCTACTAAAAGAGATCAGGTAGAAGTCACTAAATGTAAATTTTATTATAGTGGTATATGTGTCTGTGTATATGTATCTGTATGTGTAAGTGTATGTGTATGTGTATGCGTATGTGTATGTGAATCTATATCTTTATGTGTATGTGTATGTCTGTGTATATGTATATGTATGAGTAAGTGTATGTGTATGTGTATGTGTATGTGTATGTGTATGTGTATGTGTATGTGTATGTGTATGTGTATGTGTATGTGTATGTGTATGTGTATGCGTATGTGTATGCGTATGTGTATGTGTATGTGTATGTGTATGTGTATGTGTATGTGTATGTGTATGTGTATGTGTATGTGTATGTGTATGTGTATGTGTATGTGTATGTGTATGTGTATGTGTATGTGTATGTGTATGTGTATGTGTATGTGTATGAATATGTGTATGCCTATGCATATGTTTATGTGTTTGTGTAAGTGTATGTGTATCTGTATACGTATGGGTATGTGTATGTGTATGTGTATGTGTATGTGTATGTGTATGTGTATGTGTATGTGTATGTGTATGTGTATGTGTATGTGTATGTGTATGTGTATGTGTATCTGTATGTGTATGTGTATGTGTATGTGTATGTGTATGTGTATGTGTATGTGTATGTGTATGTGTATGTGTATGTGTATGTGTATGTGTATGTGTATGTGTATGTGTATGTGTATGTGTATGTGTATGTGTATGTGTATGTGTATGTGTATGTGTATGTGTATGTGTATGTGTATGTGTATGTGTATGTGTATGTGTATGTGTATGTGTATGTGTATGTGTATGTGTATGTGTATGTGTATGTGTATGTGTATGTGTATGTGTATGTGTATGTGTATGTGTATGTGTATGTGTATGTGTATGTGTATGTGTATGTGTATGTGTATGTGTATGTGTATGTGTATGTGTATGTGTATGTGTATGTGTATGTGTATGTGTATGTGTATGTGTATGTGTATGTGTATGTGTATGTGTATGTGTATGTGTATGTGTATGTGTATGTGTATGTGTATGTGTGTGTGTGTGTGTGTGTGTGTGTGTGTGTGTGTGTGTGTCTGTGTATGTGTCTGTGTGTGTGTGTGTGTGTGTGTGTGTGTGTGTGTGTCTGTGTGTGTGTGTGTGTATGAGTGTGTGTGTGTGTGTGTGTGTCTGTGTCTGTGTATGTGTCTGTGTATGTGTATGTGTCTGTGTATGTTTATGTGTATGTGTATATGTATGTGTATGTGTATATGTATGTTTATGTGTATGTGTATGTGTATGTGTATGTATGTGTATGTAGTATGTGTATGTATTCATAAGTATGTGTATGTATATGCATTCATGTTTATGTAATTGTATATATGTGTATGTGTATAAATACGTGTATGTGTATACATACATGTATTTGAATGTATTTTTGTATTCATGATGTATGTGTATGTGTATATGTGCATGTATGTGTATACAAAAGTGTATGTGAATGTATTTTCATATTCATGATGTATGTGTATGTGTATATGTATGTGTATGTGCATGTGTATGTGTATTTTTATGTGTAACATCGAGACATTTTAAAACTAAACATTATTTTCAATGTCATACAAAATATGTCACATCAAGCTTTAACAAAAAACTAAATATTATTATTTTAATTTGATAGTTATCACCTAGTCATTAGAATAGAAGTAATGAATTAGATTAACTAAATTATTAAAATATAGTTTACACATATTTATCAAATGAATTCTTTGGTTACCCATTAATTATAAATGAAAATAAAAACCAATTGAATATAAAGGCTTTGTTTTTTTTTAACTTTTTTCCTGCCCAAAATGGAATTTTATATTAATAAATTAAATTAATCACTATTAATAAAATATCTTAATTAAATTCATATTTTTTATATCCAATAAATTTTTTTAAATTCATCCAATAATTTTGATAGATATAAGATAATAATTAAACCAATTTTAAGCATAAAAAGCTATACTTTTATAAAATTCGATTTTGCCGGATTTTACGGTGCAACTATTTTAAAAATAAATTTTGATACTTTTATAAAATTTATTGGAAAATTTTAACTTCATTTTTGAAATTTTAAAATCAAAATTATCCTAGGGTGAAATCTTAGTATTTTTTCGAAGAAGTTTCATTTTTTAATGAATAGTGAAAATACAGAATTTTAATTGAAAACGGTATCTTCATCTAAATTATTTATATAGTTAAATTATATTATAAATTGGTTTTAAAATATAATTAGCTAAATATTACATCAATCAATCCTATGTAGGTTATTGTAATCAATTTAACATTGATATTTGATATGAAACCATTTCAATCTTTTGAAATTTTCACTTTAAAAACTCATTTTCTCGTTATGTTTGCAAGATTATTTTTAAATAAAATTTTGCCAATTTTGTGAATTTAATTGGGTAAAATAGAATCCATTTTTGAAAGAAAAACATACAAATTATTTATTAAGTTCATTTTCATTTTTAGGCATAAAAATTTTATCAAGGAAATGAAGAAAGATTTACCGTGGTATAGGTAAAATAATGAAATGGGTTAAAGTTAAAAGGTAAAAGGTAAAAATACCTAAAAATTACATCTTTAAATTGGTGGTTTATTTTTTTATAAACCATAACCAGAATTTAAAACATTTATTATCTGTTTAATTATTTTTAATTAATTCTACCTCAATGTGGTTGTCTTTAAATATAAAATATTCATTATTTAATCAATTAAAACCACCCCTCCTCAAGTATAAATACCACCCCTCACCATCCCGTTTCTCCTCACAAGCCTGAAAGCTCCTCAAATATCTATCAAACCATCTCCTACCAACTTTTAACATCCCAACATTTTTTATAGTTAATTCGGACATGATTTAGGGTACTTTTTTATTTTTACTTAAGTATCTTTCATGGGAGTTATGGCTTGGGGTGCGTTTGGATGAAGTGTAAGAGAATTTTGGAGAAAAAGAGGCTATGCACTGTTGGCGCACAGTTTTTACAAACCATATGGTTTCCTAGAGGAAAAGATGTGAACTCTGGTTTTTTTACTCATTAGCTTCTGTAGGGTTAAAGCACAATTTCATAGGCTGTGTGAAGTTCGCCCTTGAAGCAGTGGCTAACACACAGTTAGCGCACTATTTTTCTAACCGTGCAACTAAAACATGCAATGGTTGAAAGTGAGATCCTAAAATTGTTGATCTCACTCTTTTTCAACCTTTAATAACCCATTTCAACTCCAATGTGGCCCTAACTCGGTATTTTAATTTCATAATGGTAGAGGTAGTTTCTCCCATCGACCCGGATGGATTCCAAGGACTTACAAACACTGTTCTTTGAGATCAAAAGCCCGAATTAAAGATTCTATCTTCTCCCGATAAGTTTTTTCATCCCAATGTTTCTTCTATTCTTTCTTCTATCATTCCTTGATCTTTTCCTAGAATATATCCTCTGTTTCCTTGGATATAAATCTATTAGGTGAGATCTAGATCTAGGATAGTATATCTAGATCTTTATTGATTAGGTTTTGATATTTTGATATCTTTATTTTGGGATTTAAATATTGAATCTAAAATCTATGTCATTATGCTGGTCAGATTTTGGGGATTTTTTGTTGGGCAAACATGTATCAACAAATATAGGTAGGTGGTCTAAATCTAATTCCCAGAGTCGTGGATTTGATATGTATATGAAAAATGGTAGAATTGTTATCATCCTTTAGAAATTGGTTTCCTTGATTTGGGTTAATTAGATCGACCAATTTATTTATCGAAACTTGTTGAAATATGTGATTAATTGGATAATTAATCATGATACTAAGGGACTTCCCTCTTAGACAATTAATTTGTGGAAATTGGTTATAAGAGATAAGGGTTGTTTACAAGATAATTAATAGGGAAATTAATTATAAGATATCGAATTGGAAAAGTTGAGATAATTAATTATGCATTAATTATTTTCCTTGATATTATGATCTAGGTAATTAATTGTGGGATTAATTATGAAGAGTTGAGATTTATAAAAATATAATTAATTCTAGAAAATTAATTATGGGATATGATTAGTGATGTTGGTTAATAAATAAATTAATTAATCAATGGGATTGAGGAATTTAGCTAATTATTATGTTAAGTAATGGGTTTGAAGTATTTAACTAATTATTTAATTAGTCAGGGAATTAATGTGGATAATTAATTGAAGAATTAATTATGTGTTTATGAAGGGGAACATGGTCATTCAAAATTGATAAGTACAAATTGTAACATGGTCATTATACTTATGATTAAATATAATGGGAATATGGTCATTCTAAATTTAGAAGTATACATGGTAACATGGTCATTATAATTATAAGTAAATAGAATGGGAAATGGTCATTCTATTTAGGGGTAAGTATAGTAACATGGTCATCTTACTTATGTTTTTGATATTAGTAACGTTGGAAATGTGGCTTATAAATATGAAAATAAATAATGGAAATAATGTAACTTCGAGTTATGTCCTCACAAGAGAATATTCAAACTCCAACATGAGTCGAATCAGGTAATGAGATATCATACCACCTCGAATGCTTCGAGCTTCAGCAAGAAGGTAATAAGATATGATATTAACTATGTAACACTTCAGGTTCCAGTACAAGATGAAGTTAGTATTGAGGTACGGGTATCCTTGGGAACCCTGGAGTTAATGTAGTCAGATAAGAATAAATGAAAATATGATAAAATTTTTATAATTAAATTGTACTTATTTCCTTATAAAACTGCATGTAGTGTCTTTTGACAAAATTTGTTTTAGAAACCATTGGTGGTGGACTACTGATTTGTACTCACACCCTATTAGGGCTTCCTGATTGTTTCCTGAATAGATTATATTGTTATAGGATTGGATAAGGGAAAAGGAATTGGGATTAGTGGCTAATTTGGGATGGGGCTTAGAGGAGGGAATCAGACATGGTTTGGAACCCGCTTGGGTAGTCATAGTGTATTTATTTTCAATTTCATATTAGACACTTGACACTTTTTTTGGCATATCATGTTTTCCATTTCAATTGATTATTGTATTTTCTATTTGGTTATCTTATGGCATGAGTATTGTTCTGGTTATATATGTTTCCACTATTGTTCGTTTATTTCTGCTAGAATTTGAATATGGTAAAAGAGGGTATACTCTCCCCATTAATGACTTACTAGGTCCTCACTACTAGTTAGTAGCCTATAGCATATTGAGAGGCATGCTTTAGGTCATGTAGTGAACTGGCTCGGGGCACTATCACATGGATCCCGGGTCAGGAGGATACAAAGTGGTATCACAGGTCTATTTTTCTTTCTTTTATTGGTCTTACTATTTTTGGAAATATAGACAAGAGACTAGGAAGATTCAGGGCTTTCTAATGATCTCATACATGTGATCTCCAAACCCCTGTATGGTGGAAAACCCAAGTACGTAGGGTGGGATTGTTGCTATTATTGTTTGTTATTACACTTGAATGTTATTTCACCTTGGGTGAAACACTTTTGTTGTGATGTGATTATCGTTTCTGAAAATTTTGAGTATTGAATCATGGCCTAGAATGGCATGAGATTTAAGTCTGCAAGCATCATTCTAGGCACTCAAGGTTATTGTGACATGCATCATTTTAGGAAATCACAGGAAATGGTTCATGGGTAAGTTGTTAAACATAAACTATTTTCATTATTCTGAGATTAAAATGAAAAAAAAATCCTAACATGAATTGAAAAAGGTTGTAAAAAATTATTTGAAATGATAATAATTGGGTTCCTAAATTAGAAACTTGATTATGATAGTGTGCTTACCTTATTAACCAAAACCTAGGAGTAGGATGGTTAAGGGTAGTGAAAGCACCTCAGTTTTTACCATTTGGAAATGTTAGGGAAAAAAGGATTGTTTTTTTCCTCTTATGTAAATGTTATAAGGTGGTGATATGAGACCTGAGACATGTGTTTGGCTTTGTAGAGAGTTTGCCTCCATAACGCTTATTTAGAGGACAACCTAGGGGCATCCCTAGGAATTTTTTTCTAGTTAGGGAACTTGAGGCACTTATCATGAAAACTGAAGATGAAGGGGATAAGTTTCGAGAGAAATTTTCTAGATTTATGAAATTCATTGAAAGAGACCTAGGGGTGGATTGTAAAAATTATTTTTGAGCTGGAAAGGGAGTTTTAGTTGTAGCACCATTTGACTTTTACTAGATAATGAGGACCTTAAAGGGATGAATTTTGGGTTGAGTATATATAGAATATACTTGACTATTTAGAGTCTTCATTATGGAGGAGGGTCAAGTTGGATGCTTATATGCTACGGGGATCAGTGCAGCGCATGTGGGACATTCATGTGAAAACTGGACAAAATGATGGTATGTTATGGAAGAACTTCTTGAAGAGGTTTTTAGAATTCTTTTATCCATAGATGCTGAGACAAGAGAAAGCTGTTGAATTCATGAATTTGACATAGGGTAGCATGTCAGTGATGGACTATGTTGGATGCTACATAGATCTTCAATGCTTTTCTCCAACATTATCAGGAGATGAGGTAGCAACGGAAAAATGTTTTTAGGATGGACTTAAGTTTGAGATTAAGTCCCAAGTGAATATCTTCAAGATGAAGTAGTTTATGGAATTAGTGGATTAGGATCTCAAAGTTGAAGGGAATCTGAGGAATGCTTCTAGTACTAGATTGTTATTTGTTATTGTTTTATCATGATGTATGAATTTAGGGAGTAGGAAGTATCATTATGATAACTTTAGCCAAGGTAGTGGGAAGAAGAGTACGCAGACAGGAGGGTCAATTGGATAGAACCTTACTGGAATGATATGCCATCAGTGTGGCAGGTCGGGACACTATTTTTGACATTGTTCTTAACCACTAGTAGATTGTAGATCTTGTGGAAAGATGGGACATCTACAGAAGTTCTGCAGGTCTCAGTGACAAACCGGTACTAAATAATCAGCTGGGTAGAGTCAGAGTATAGGAAGATGATCTTCTACACCATATCGATATGGAAGTTGGAGTTCTATTATATGAGGTTTTAGAGGTATTGGATGTGGTGATTTTGGGTAGTAACACCCGAATTAGTACAGTGATGCTACTCAAGGGATTCTGATAGAATCAGAGGGAATAGGGGCATCACAGTTACATACAGTACAACCTACACTTGTGGATAATGAGGCTAGACCATCAACAGTGATAGGTACTATTCTAGTAGCTTATAATTTAGCAATTTCCTTGTTTGATATTGTTTCCTCTCATTCCTTTATATCTGAAAAACTTGTTAACAGTTTGAGCATGGTAGTGGAGTTTGTGAGATGGACAATGACTATAGATACCCCATTGGGAGTACAGTCTAGAGATATCTATATTTTCAAGGGATGTTCACTAGAGATTGGGAAATATCATTTCCTATGGGATCTCTATGTTCATGATATGATAGGCTTTGACCTAATTATGGATATGGACTAGTTATTCACATATTGAGCCCATATCGACTGCTACCGTAGGAGGGTTACGTTTACATCTCCTAAGGGTAACCAATGTATTCATTGTGGAGAGTGGGATATTTAGGAAAGCCGAGTAGGGAAAATTAATCATCAATTAGGTGATCCCACAGCCCAATATTCTATTCTTTTATTAGATTATGGGGGTGTTAAGTAAGATGTACATCCAAGAGTAGTGGAACTATTTTAGGATGTCTTTCCTAAAGACTTCTTAGGGTTACCACCAGAGAGATATGTTTAATTCTCTATTGATCCCATGATGGGGGCTAATCGAGTAACTATTCCACCATATATAATGGAACTGACTGAGTTTCAAGAGCATAATAATTGGTTGGAGTAGTTTGAGGATAAGGGCCTTATCCATCCAAGTACATCGCCTTGGGGATCACCTTTTTTTTAAAGAAGGATAACATGAGTTTACGCATATGTGTCGATTACCAGAAGTTGAAAAAAATGATTGTAAATAACAAATATCCCCTTCCACATATTTATGATATGTTTGACCAATTGAAGGGATCATGTTTGTTCTCAAAGATCAATTTGAGATCAGGGTATCATCAGTTATAATTATGAACTTATGATATACCTAGTACTACTTTCAGAAGTAGTTATGGCCTTTATGAGTTTATCACAACGTCATATGGGTTAAAAAATGAACTAGAAGTGTTCATGGATTTGAAAAAAAAGTTATTTCATTCGTATCTTGATCTGTTCGTGGTGGTGTTTGTGGATTACATCTTGGTGTACTCCAAGAAAAATGATAATCATGCTCAATATCTTGACATCATCTTGAGTACACAATTAGATCATCGGCTATACGAAAAGCTATCTAAGTTTGAGTTTTGGATTAACCAGGTACACTTCTTGGGGCACATAATCTCAAAGGAAGGTGTGTCATTAGACCTAGAGAAGGTTTAGGCAGTGGCTTCTTAGTAGCAGCCCAAGAATGTATTTGATATCTGAATCTTTCTAGTGTTAGATGGATATTACATGAGATTCATCCAAGACTTTTCCATTTTGGAAGAGCTACTTTCAAGGTTGACCAAAAAGGGAGTATAGTTTGAATGGTCAGAGGATTGTGAGATAGATTTTCAAGAGTTGAAGAAGTGCTTAACATCAGCACCAATTTTTATCCTACCTAAGTCATGAGAGGAGTATATTTTTTATTTTGATGCTTTTGGGATCATACTTGGAGTTGTGCTAATGCAGGGAGATCAAGTTTTGGCATACGGGTCTTGGAAATTGGGGCCTCATGAATGGAATTACCCTACACAAGACCTCTAGTGAGTTGTAGTGTCTAATATATCAAGTGTTGGGGACACTATATTTTAGGAGAAAAGTCTACAATCTATCCATATCACAAGATCTTGGAGTATATATTTTCACAGTGTGATTTGAATATTTTAAAGCATAGATGGGTTGAGTATATGTTTTCTTTCGATTTTGAACTAGAATATACGCCCGGGAAAGGAAATAGTGTGGATGATTCCTTGAGCAGGAATATTTGGACTCAGATCATTCATGATTTAAGTGCCTAATAGAAGATGATGACCTTACTGGCTGAGATTCATGTGGGGGTTCAGAAGAGTTAGAAGAAAATGACTCCGGTTTTAGTTTTAGTGGAGTCTACACTTTTGAGACGGATCAGGGATAGATATTATGAGGATCCAAAGTGCTTATCCTTGAGGAAAAGTTTTGAAAGAGGTGATACATATTTATACAGGTTGATAGATGAGGACAATATCATCTATGTTAAGAATAGAGTTTTTATACCTATGAGCATGTGACAGGAGCTTATGATGGAATTTCCTGCCTCAAAGTGGGTAGTGCATCCAGGTGTAACCAAAATTTACTGTGACCAATAATGAAAATTTTGGCGGCTAGGCATGAAAAAAGAGATAGCAGGGTTTGTGATGAGATTCTCCACTTGTTCGCTGGTGAAGGCAGAGCATCAATGGCCTGGAGGTTTACTAAATTCATTGCATATTTTGGAATGGAAGTGGGATGATGTGACCATGGACTTTGTGGTGGGTCTTCCAAATATTCTTAATAAGAGTGATTCTATTTGGGTCATTTTGGATTGACTAAAAAAGGTAGATCATTTCTTTCCTATAAGGAAAATCTTTATAGTAGAACAGTTGGGAGAATTGTACGTTTAGGAGATAGTCTGTCTGCGTGGAGTACCACAGACTATAGTTTCATATCATGATTCACGCTTTACTTCACGCTTCTGGTAGGCTTTTAGAAAGCGCATGGAACATACGTATTATTGAGTATCGCTTTCCACCCACAGATAGATGGGAAGCTGGAAAGTATTATACAGGTGCTTGAGGATATAATATGGGCATGTGTTCTTGACTTCAGTGGATCTTTGGGAAAACACATTGATTTAGTGGAGTTCGCCTATAACAAAAATTATAAAGTAACTATACAGAGGGAACCATACGAGGATCTTTATGGTAGATCATGTAGATCACCACTATGTTGGATGGAGGCTAGTGAGTCAGAGTTGTTGGGACTGAGTCTCCTGTATGAGACATTTGAGTAGGTGTAGTTGATTCAAAAACATATTTCTACAGCTCAGAGTAGATAGAAGTAATATCCTAATAGACAGATACACCCCCAAGAGTTTAAAGAGGGGGATCATGTATTCCTTTTTTTCACCTAGGTTGGGTCATTGTAGGATATTTAAGCAGTGAATGTTAATGCTCAGGCTTGTTGGACCTTTTGAGATAGTGGAGGAGAGAATCGGGCCAGTGGAGTACCGATTGGATCTTCCATAGAAATACAGTATTATGCATGATGTTTTACATGTATCACTAATTTTCCAGTATCATCTCGACCCCTCTCATGTGATCGTAGTGGAATAAGTTAACCTTGAGATAGATGCGTCCTTTGAGGAGCATCTGATATGTGTGTTGGATCACAGTGAGAAAGTGTTGTGGGGAAATACTATGATGATAGTTCATGTCTTGTAGAAACATGGACATGTACAAGAGGAAACATGGGTAATAGAAGTAGATATGAGGGCTCAATGGCCCGATATTTGTGGTTCGGAATATTAGAAAGGCCTAGATGCGCAACTCAAGGATGTGTCATTATAAGGTGGGAAGAATGTAAGATTACGACCTTTTATGGAGTTATCTCGGGCATTATTCCTGGTAATTTTTGTTTTTTTACATAAGTAACTTTTATGGGAGTTTCGAATTAGGGTGAATTTGGGTGAAGTATAAGATAAGTTTGGAGAAAAAGAGTTTGTGCATGGTTAGCGCATGGTTTGTACAAACTGTGCAGCTACTTAGGAGAAACCGTGTGAACTCTGGTTTTTGAGGTAGTAGCTTCGACACAGTTAAATCACTAATTGATAGGTTGTGCGATGTGGCTATTTGAAGTTCCCCCTTTAAGTACTGGCTAATGAAAAATTATTGCACGGTTTGACTAACCATGTGACCAAACAGTGCCAGGGCTGACAGTATGATCCTAAAATTGTGGATCTCACTCATTTTTTACCTTTAATGATACATTTCACCTTCTATGAAGTCCTAACTCTGGATTTACCTTCTTAAGGGTAGAGGAAGGTCCTCCCATCAACCCAGATGGATTCCAAGGATTTACAAACATTGTTCTTTGAGATCGAAAACCTGAATTGAAGATCTACCCTTCTCTTGGTAAGTAGATTTCATCCCAATGATTCTCTCATTCTTTCTTCTATATTTCCTTGATCTTTTCATAGAAGATATCCTATGTTTATTTGGATATAAATATATGTGGTGATATCTAGATCTATGATAGAATATCTAGATCTAGATTTATTAGATCTAGATATTTTAATATCTTTATTTAGGGATTTTGATCTGGAATCTCAAATCTATGTCATTGTGTTGCTCGGATTTTGGGGATTTTTCATTAGGAAAACATCCATCAACAAATTGAGGTAGGTGGTATAAATCTAAATCCCATAGTCATGGATTTTATATATATATGAAAAATGGTATAATTTCTAGAATCCTTTAGCAATGGTTTCCTTGATTTTGGTTAATTAGATTGACCAATTGATTTATCGAATCTTGTTGAAATATGTGATTAATTGGGGAATTAATCATGAGACTAAGGGGATTCCCTTTTGGATAATTAATTTGGGGAAATTGGTTATAAGAGATAGGGTTTGTATTCTAGATAATTAATTGGGAATTTAATTATGATATATCGAATTGGATAAGTTGAGATAATTAATTATGAATTAATTATGTGCCTTGAGATTATGATATAGGTAATTAATTTCGGGATTAATTATGAAGAGTTGAGATTTATAAAGAGATAATTAATTATGGAAAATTAATTATGGGATATGATTTGTGATGTTGGTTAATTAATTTATGAATTAATTAATGGTATTAAGGAATTTTGGTAATTGTTGTGTTAACAAATAGATTTGATGTATTTAACTAATTGTTGAATTAGTAAGGAAATTGATGAGGAAAATTAATTGATGAATTGATTATGTGTTTATGAATGGGAATATGGTCATTCTAAATTGAGAAGTACAAATGGTAACATGGTCATCATACTTATGAGTAAAAGAATGGTAACATGTCATTCTAAATTTAGAAGTATACATGGTAACATGGTCATTATACTTATGAGTAAATATAATGGGAACATGGTCATTCTATTGAGGGGTAAGAATGGTAACATGGTCATATTAATTACATTTGTGATATTGGTAACTTCGGTAATGTGCCTTATAAATATGAAATTGAAGAATGGAAATAATGGGAACTCCAAGTTATGGCCTCACATGAGAATATTTGAACCCCTGCATGAGTTGAATCTAGTACTGAGATATCGTAGCACCTAAAATACTTTGATCTTCTAAAAGAATCAGGTATTAAGAAATGATATTACCTAGGGAACACTTCAGACTCGAGTACGAGATGAAGTTAGTATTCCGGTACAGGTATCCTTGGGAACCTTGGAGTTAATGTAGTCAGATAAGAATAAATTCAAATGTGATAAACTATTTATTATTTCATTATACTATTTCTTTATATAAAATAATTCACTATCATTTGACTGGATTTTATTTAGACACCATTGGTGGTGGCCTACTGAGTTGTACTCACACCCTATTAGGGCTGCCAGATCAGTACCTAAATAGATTATATTTTTCCTGGATTGGATAAGGAAAAAGGCCCTGGGATTGGTGGCTGATTGGAGATGGATCTTGGAGGGAACCAAATATGTTTCGGAACCCTCTTGGGGAGTCATAGTGTATTTATTTTCAGTTTCATATTAGACACTAGACACTTTTTTTGGCATAGCATGTTTTCCATTTCAGTTGAGTATTGTATTTTTTATTTGGTTATCTTGTGACATGAGTATTTTCCTGATATATATGATTTTTCTATTGTTATTTTATTTCCACTAGAATTTTACTTTGATAAAAGAGGGTATAGTCTCCCCATGAATGACTTACCAGGCCCTCGCTTATAGTCGGTTGTACTGAGAGGCGCGCTTGAGGTTATGTGGTGAACCAGCTTGGGTATCTGTCATGTGGCTCCTGGGTCAGGATGTTACACAACTCTCCCCACATCCAAGTGCATATGGTCTCACTAAAATACAATTTCCAAGTACTTTAATGGATCCTTCAAGGAGGTTATATTCAATAGGTAATTTTCTCGAAGCACCTCTCTTAATTTCTTTTCTTCTTCTACTTTCTACTCGCCTCCATCATCCATAAAGGCATGATAACTCCAAAATCAAGTATACAGTGGAGTTTTATGTTCCTGATGTAATATCTCATATCTATTTCATTTCTCATCTCCTCTTATTCAAATAAAAAAACCATTGTCCAAATTATGGTGGTTAACCGTCTCTGTGAATAATGATTTTGTTCATTTTTTATTACCGCTTTCATGGTTGATCATAAAAATATCATTATGGTTAAATCATATTTAAATAGGTATATTGTAACTTATTTCATGTTATTGAACAAATATATTTTGATAATATTAAATAAAATGAAACTTCTTTGTAGTGTTTGGAAAAAATTCCAAAATAAACTAAACTTATATCATTAACATTCTACCAAATGAATCATCCTAATACAAGAGATAAAAATGATATATGGGACCATTTATAATTATTTAGGTTCATTAATACTATTTCATTCCACATCTATAGTTTTAATTACATTTTACAGTAATATCCATAATTATTTAAAAATGAACCAATCATGAAACCATGAAACAAAGGCACCTAAAACCATTAAAATAATGAAATGTTATTAATGAATGGGTAATAATATATTATAAAATCATCAGATAAGGTATTACATATATATATATAGTTATTTAATGATTTAATAACATTATTTAAACCATTATATAGGAGGTTAAAGTTGGAAAAACTAAAGTGAAGCAAGAGGTAAGGGTTTATCATCCCACTTTATGTGAGATATATGCCTTATTCTCCAAAAATTTATTTTTCATGGTGTATATACAACCTTTAGATATTTAATTTCATTATTCTAGTTATATTAATAGTATTCAATATTTAATTTGATAATTACTGCTTTAATGGTGCATATAATTTGATTGATTATAAAGTGTAAATAAATTCTTAACCCAATTTTCATTCTTTGGGTTAAACTTCTACTTCATGATCATGTAATGCTAAGATTATGTGTGAATTTAATTTTTAATATCTTAAGTCATATTTACACTAATTTTATATTAATTTATAGTGGATACACAAAATCGATTCATTAGAATAATTCTCACTTCAATGATATGATATTTGTAAAGGACTTTCTTTTAAAAATCCTCTTTTAAAGTTCATTTTTCAAAAAGAATTTTTTTATTGCATTTATGAAATGATCAGAATTTCCTAATTCCATGTCACTTTAATATTTTTAATATTAAATTAAAATTTTATATGGTTAATTTCAAATAAAAGTTTTTCTGTTGTACGTGCATATTTTTTCAAAATGAGTGATTTCAAAATGAAAAGTTCATTATCATCAAAGAGTGTTTTTAGGATGCAATATTTCATCATTAATGTTTTTATTATAGTTCTTGGGAATTTTTTATAATGAAATATGGTTCCATGATAAACCAATTATGGGTGGTTACATGATAAAAAAATGATGATTGGTTATGTGATAAACCAATGATAGTTGGTTCCATGACAAAACAAGGATTGGTGGTTATGTTATAACCTCTATTGCATTTGGTACTTCAGAGTTAAGGGTTGGCCATATTGGTTAATCCATTTATAAGAGTGAAATTTAAAATCATGTCCCAAGTTAATTACTTATATTTTATATTATTTATAATTAGTTTTCATAAAAATCAACTTTTTCTCAAAAGCTAATATATTGATCTTTTTTAAAAGATGATTACTTTTTTAAAATAAAACGGTATGTTTTTATGAAAATGTTTTTTTGGATTTTAGTTGAATTAAAATTTTCCCTTCATTTATGTCTCTTAATGATCTTTTGTTCTCATCCCAGTTTTTTTTTTAAAATATAGGATTTAAAGTAGAATATATACAAGGATAAGAATAAGGAGAAAATTTTGAAGATTAATCATGAGAAGAATTCTTATTTTATTTTTAATATTTTTGTTTTATGGAATAAATGGATAACAGTAATAAGTGTCCACTTGTTATATAAGGGTTTAATTTGTAATATTTATTCCTATTTCTCAAAAACTCTAAACTAAAATGATTCTTGGATATTTAATAATGTGAATTATAGTTTAAAATATCTGGAATATGTAACTTTTAAGGTCAAGTCCTTATGGTTGGTATCCGAGCATAGTTTAGATAAGTTTAGAGGTTTTGATGTTATTGAATCATAAGTTACATGTAATATATAACCACAATGGTTAGCATGGTAGGGAGATTCATAGTTATTTGTGACAAACTGAATGATTTTGAGATAACATGAATAAGTATATCTTAGTGTTTATATTCTTCATAAGGCGATATATCATGATTTTATTGATATTCTCACACTAACATTTTTGGTTTTAGTAAATGGATTGATTTAGAAGGCACAAAATTAATAATGGATGTGAAGGAAAATTTGGTGGTTTTTTGAATGAGGAATCTTATGAAATCGTAACTGTAATGGGAACTCTTATGATCATTCTAGACTATCTATCACGAGTAATGATTAACCAATTGAACCATGGAGAGTTTCCTAATGCATCATATATGAGATAAATTAATCCTTGTAGATTCATGGGTGAAAATGATCCTAAGGTAGATATATTCAATGATCTATGTGTCAAGAATATGTAAAGAATCACATAGAAAAATGTATTAAAATAATGGAAAGATTTTTTATATGGGGTAAAGGAGAATATAAAAAATAAACTATGAAGAAAAAAGGAATCATTCAGTTAACTCCATGAAGGGGAAAGAAGTTCTTCATGAGTTACCAATTGAATTTTTTAAATGTGGGGAGTATGGTCATTATTCTTATCGATGTCCTAGGAAGAAGGATCATGAATGGGATTGGTAGGATAGTGCGTATAATTATTTAGTAATGCCTAATGACATCACAATTGAATATGAGGAAACTAAAAATGACATATCAAATGTATGAATTATTTCTTGTATTTTTATTTGATATTTTTTAATCTTAAAAAATTATTCATATTTTTGTTCACATTAAAAAATTATTTAGGAATAAGATGGAAAATCATGGATAAGGGATTATAAATATTGCTGGATAATTAAGATATCTATATATAAGGGATTAAAAAAGTTATGGTAGATTTAAAAATGATGAAATGTTTAAATTTATAAATAATATTTTGATGATGGGATTAAGTTGGGATAATTTTATTGAGATTGAGTTATATGTAACCCTTATGTTTATCACGTGAAAATGTTATTTTATGAATAATTTTATTTTCATTTTTTGTATATAAATTTATGGAGAGCCTTGAGGGTTTATATGGATGATTCATAAGGATATATTTAATATCTTTGACTTTAGGAATAAAGTGTGAAGGAATAAGATGATAAATCATGGTTAATGTTTTAAAAAAGAAGTTGAATGAGGGATATGTTTATGTATTGAATTTTAAAATTTATGATATAGTGGTATTTTAAAAATATTATGGGAATCAGAGAGTGCCTAAGGATTTTTCAATAGTAGGATTTGTTTTCATAAATTTGGGAACATATATTAGATGGAATTGATACCTTCGAAAAGTGATAAAAAAGGTGA
Source organism: Viscum album (assembly GCA_963277665.1). Lineage (NCBI taxonomy): Eukaryota > Viridiplantae > Streptophyta > Magnoliopsida > Santalales > Viscaceae > Viscum > Viscum album. The sequence continues at coordinate 1,552,557,502 of OY728121.1, read as the reverse complement.
TAGTTTTAAAGGTATATGCAACCGTTAATTTTATGATATGAAAAAGGTTCATAGAGGAAAAATGCATATAATTTTTTTGGGCATAAGTTTAAATGAATTGATAGTATTTTTGGTTTATATGATCTCTAAATTTGAGGTAATTATGGGTTATTACTTTTTGGGATGAAAAATGAAAGGTGTGAGATAACCTTTGAGGTTAAAATATATTAAGGTTATTTTTAAGGATATTTCTGACATTTCTATAATTTTATTAGTATTATATTAATTTATTTTTAGAAAAGTGTAAACTCAAAGAATGGGTGAAAACCCATCACATCTAGAAACGTCGTGAGGATCAAACCCACAACAGAATGGCGATAAGGGTGAATCACCCACCAGTGGTCTATATGATTTCCTAGTTAGTATGAAATTGTTTTTATTTATTTTAACCATCTGATAGATAAAGGTTATATTCATTTATGGAACACATTTTTTATAATATTTATAACCATATGATTAGAATTTTATTAGGTGATTAACTGAATAGTTTACCATTGCAAGACGTTCACTATATTAGAAACCTTATATGATTAAGGTAAAATTAATATTATAGAATTTTATTTGAGTAATAAAGTCTGAATTATATTTTAGATAATATAATATTTTATTGTGGATTTATGCTGATTTAGGAATAATTATCATTTCCTGGAGATTATGAGATTTAGAAAATTACATTTTTGGTATGAGACTTTGAGAGCGATTGATATTATTTGAAGATAAATATTAAATTTATATTGGATGATTGGGTGACAAATCCTTTTTAATTTTGGGTTTAAAATTTTAGTCCAGAATATTTTGAGGCATTTTAAGCATAGTTATCTGTTGAATAATCTATGTTTAACTTTCGGTATTCCTATATAATTTTGTATAATAAAGTATTTTTTCACCAAATAAAGGTTTATTTATTTTGGTGAATTAAATTATCTTATACTAATCTTTTTTTTTTAATACCCAAAGAAAGGAGGAATCGATGGTTATAATTTTGTGTATTTTTTGATCTGTACAAGTTGATTCTGAGGATTCTGGTATGAAAAGTTTATCTTAAATACTCATCATTTAGAGAAAAGATAATATTGTGGTGGAAATTGATTAAAGGATGAAATTATACATTTCAAGTAAGTATGTTTCCTTATGTTATTATTCTATGTCGTAAAATAATTCCTTAGTTTTAGGAAAATTATTTTGAAAAAAAAATTATTTGTTTACTTTTCTTACCGACAAATCAATGGCCTTTTAAACCATCATAGATTTATGGTTTTAAGGTGTTTAACATTCTCATGAACATGTTCTCTATCACTTCCTATCAGTACTTGAACAATAACTTTTCTCTTACATGTCCATGTTTTCCTATAAAGAAACCAAGTATGTGTTATATCAGGTGACCTTCATACTTTCCTTTCTCTCTTTTCAGATGGAATCTTTATTGATCCTTTTAATGATATGGGATTTGAAAAAAGGTATTTTGAAAATTAAAACCCCAAGATTTTTTTATCCCTAGTTCAAATTTTTTGGATTCAATTTTTTAAAGGGTAGATAAATTAACTACTTGATATTTTAAAATGAAATATTATGTTCAATTTCATATAAGATACACCATAATGAGCTTAAACAAATGACTAAATATTATTATATTAATGTGATAGTTATCACCTATTAATTGTAATGGTAGCAATGAATGGTATTAAATAAATTATAAAAATATTTTTTACACATGTTAATCAAATTAATTCATTGGTTACCAATTAATTATAAAAGAAAATAAAAACCAATTGAATATAAATGAAGTGTTTTTATTAAATAGATATTTTTATGCCCATATTGGAATTTTAACTTAATAAATTAAATTAATCCCAATTGGTGAAATATATTTATGAAATTGTTCTATTTTATATCCTATAAAATTATTTTAAATTCATCGACAGTTTTTATAGACTTAAGATAATAATAAATCCAATTTTAATCACAAAAAACTATATTTTTCTAAAAGGAAATTTTGTCACCTTTTAACGGTGCACCTATTTTAAAAAAAATTGGAAACTTTATAAGTTTTATTTGAAAATATAAACATGATTTTTGAAATATTATTACAACAATTTTATTTTCTATAAATTTTGTTATTTTTTGGATATGTTTCATTTTTTGATGAATAGTAAAAAATACTGAATTTTAATTGAAAACTACATTTTCATCTAATTTATTTATATAGTTTAATTATATTTTAAATTATTTTTAGAGTATAATTAGTTAAATTATAAATAAATAAATCTAATTTACATCATTATAATCAATTTCACATTGTAATAGGATATGAAGACATTTCAAACTTTTCCCCTTTTTCACTTTAAAACCCCGCTTTATCGTTGTGTCTGTGATATTAATTTTAAATATAATTTTTCCAATTATGGGAATAACATTTGGTAAAATGGATTCCATATTTTCATTAATAAGTTCCAAATTAGTTATTAATTTCATTTTCATTTTTAGGAAAAAAAATGTACCATGGTAAAAAAAAGATTTACTGCGGTATAGGTAAAATAATGAAATGGGTTTAAGTTAAAAGGTAAAAACATAAAATAGATAAAAACTAAAACTTTAAATGGTTTAATGATATTTTTATAGACCATAATAATCCTTAAAAATAATAATTATCAATATAATTTTTTGGAATTAATTTCACCTCTATGTGGTTGGATTTAAATATAAAATAATCCTTATTTGATCACTTAAAACCACCCCTCCTCAAGTATAAATACCACCCCTCAACACCTAATTTCGTCTAAAAAGCCTTTAATATCCTAAACTATCTACAAAAACCTCTCCTAAAAACTCTCCCCACGTCCAAGTGCTTGTGGTCTCATCCAAATACCATTTCCAAGGTCTTTAAGGGATCCTTCAAGGAGGTGATATTCAGGAGGAAATTTTCTCAAAGCACCTCTCTAAATTTCTTTTCTTCTTCTAATTTCTCCTCACCTCCTTCATAAATCAAGGAATAATAACTCCATAATATTGTATATAATTTAGTTTTATGTTTATAATTTAATATATCATATCTATTTCATTTTTTACCTTCTCTTATTCAAAAAAATGAAACCATTATCTAAATTATGGCGGTTAACCGCCTCTGTGAATAATTATTTTGTTTTTTTTCCATTACCACCTTCATGGATGGTCATAAAACTATAATTATGGATAAATAGGATTTTATTAGGTATATTATAACATATTCTATATTCTTGAACAAATATATACTCATAATATTAAATAAAAGGAAACTAGTTTGTGGTATTCAGAAAGACCGCCAAAATAAACTAAACATATATCATTAACATTATATCAAACAAATCATCCCCATACAAGAAATAAAATGATATATGGGTACATTTATAATTTCATAATTTCATTAATACAATTTCATTCCACTTATTTAATTGTAATCCCATTTTACAGTAACATCCATAATTATACACAAATAAACTGATCATGAAACCATGAAACGAATGCACCCAAAACCAAGAAAATAATGAAATGTTATCAATAAATGGGTCATAAGATGTTATAAAATAATCACATAAGGTATTATATATATTAATATAGTTATTCAATTAGTAAATAAAATTTGTTAAACCATTAGCTAATATGTTAAAGATCACAAAACTAAAGAGAAGTAAGAGGTAAGGGTTTCTCATCTCACTTTTTACTTCTGTGAGAGATATTCCTTATTCACTAATAATTTATTTTTTGTGGTATATATACTTAACTTTGATATATAATATCATTATTATAATTATATTCATGGTATTAAATTTTTTTGTTTTATAATTAATAATTTTATGGTCCATACGATTTGACTGATTACAAAGTGTAAGGGATTTCTTAACCCAATTTCCATTATTTGGGTTAAACTTCTACTTATTTATTATGTCATGCTAATATTTTTTTTAAAATGAATTTTTAATATCTTAAGTTTTATTTCCACAGGTTTCATGTGGATTTATAGTGGATAAACATAATTGATTCATTATAATAACATTCACTTCAATGATATGATATTTATAAGGGACATTCTTTTAAAAATCCTTTTCTATAGTTCCTTTTTCAAAAATAATGTTTTTATTACATATATTACATGAATAGAATTTCCTGATTTCATTTTTATTTATAATTTTTAAGCAAACCTTAAAATTTTATATGGTTACTTTCAATGAATTTTTTTTCCATTATACTATAGTAATTTTTTAAAATGAGTGATTTCAAAATGAAAGGTTCATTTTCATTCAAAGAGTGTTTTGGTGATGTGATCTTTTATTATTTACATTTTTTGTTATTATTATTGGGAATTATTTTTAGTGATGTTTAGTTACAAGATAAAATAATAATGGGTGGTTATATAATAAAATAATTATGGTTGGTTACATGATAAACCAATGATTAGTGGTTCCACGATAAACCAAGGATGGGTGGTTACGTTATAACCTCCAATGCACTGGGTACTCTAGAGTTGGAGGTTTTTCATCTTGGTTAATTGATTTTAAGGGAGATCTAATTATATTTTAGACTCTTACTAATGATTTTTCATGAAAATAAATTGATTTTAAAATTGTAAGATATTGATCCTTTTCAAAATAATATTCCTTTTCGGAATAAAAATGAATGTTTTTATGAAATTTTTTATGGATTTTCACTAGACTAAATTTTTCCCTTATTTAATGTCCCTTACTAATATTTTGTGTTCATCCCAAATTTTAAAATTTTTCATGGTATTTAATAGAGAATAGAGACAAATATGAGAATAAGGGGGAAATTTTGAAGATTGGTCATGAAAATAATTCTTGTATTATTTTTAAGATTTTTTTATGGGAGAAATGGATACTGGGAATAAGTTTCAACTTGTTATGAAAGGGTTTAATATTTAAGAGTTATTACTAATTCTCTAAAACTCTAAACCAAAAATATTCTTGGGAATGTAATAACATGAATTCAAGTTTAAAATCACTAGAATATGAAACGTTTAAGGATGGGTCCTTATAGTATATGTATGTATATGTATATATGTGTATGTGTATGTGAATGTATGTGTTCATATTCAAGCCTATTCTTGTGTTTGTGTGTGGGTGTGGGTGTATGTGTATGTGTATGTGTATGTGTATGTGTATGTGTATTTGTATGTGTATGTGTATGTGTATGTGTATGTGTATGTGTATGTGTATGTGTATGTGTATGTGTATGTGTATGTGTATGTGTATGTGTATGTGTATGTGTATGTGTATGTGTATGTGTATGTGTATGTGTATGTGTATGTGTATGTGTATGTGTATGTGTATGTGTATGTGTATGTGTATGTGTATGTGTATGTGTATGTGTATGTGTATGTGTATGTGTATGTGTATGTGTATGTGTATGTGTATGTGTATGTGTATGTGTATGTGTATGTGTATGTGTATGTGTATGTGTATGTGTATGTGTATGTGTATGTGTATGTGTATGTGTATGTGTATGTGTATGTGTATGTGTATGTGTATGTGTATGTGTATGTGTATGTGTATGTGTATGTGTATGTGTATGTGTATGTGTATGTGTATGTGTATGTGTATGTGTATGTGTATGTGTATGTGTATGTGTATGTGTATGTGTATGTGTATGTGTATGTGTATGTGTATGTGTATGTGTATGTGTATGTGTATGTGTATGTGTATGTGTATGTGTATGTGTATGTGTATGTGTATGTGTATGTGTATGTGTATGTGTATGTGTATGTGTATGTGTATGTGTATGTGTATGTGTATGTGTATGTGTATGTGTATGTGTATGTGTATGTGTATGTGTATGTGTATGTGTATGTGTATGTGTATGTGTATGTGTATGTGTATGTGTATGTGTATGTGTATGTGTATGTGTATGTGTATGTGTATGTGTATGTGTATCTGTATGTGTATCTGTATCTGTATCTGTATCTGTATGTGTATGTGTATGTGTATGTGTATGTGTATGTGTATCTGTATCTGTATCTGTATGTGTATCTGTATCTGTATGTGTATGTGTCTGTGTATGTGTGTGTGTGTGTGTGTGTGTGTATCTGTATGTTTATGACTATTTTTATGTGTATGTGTATACGTGTATGTGTATGTGAATGCATGTGTCCATGTATGTCTATGCGTACGTTTTTGTGTATGTGTATGTGCATGTGTATGTGTATGTGTATGTGTATTTGTATGTGTATATGTATGTGTATGTGTGTGTGTGTGTGTGTATGTGTGTGTATGTGTATATGTATGTGTATGCCTATTTTTATGTGTATGTGTATACGTGTATGTGTATGTGAATGCATGTGTACATGTATGTCTATGCGTACGTATGTGTGTATGTGAAGGTGTATGTATGTTTTAATGTGTATTTGTATGTGTATATGTATATGTATCTGTATCTGTATCTGTATCTGTATCTGTATCTGTATTTGTATCTGTATCTGTATCTGTATCTGTATCTGTATCTGTATCTGTATCTGTATCTGTATCTGTATCTGTATCTGTATCTGTATCTGTATCTGTATATGAATCTGTATATGTATCTGTATTTGTATCTGTATCTGTATATGTATCTGTATTTGTATTTGTATCTGTATTTGTATCTGTATCTGTATCTGTATATGTATCTGTATCTGTATCTGTATCTGTATCTGTATTTGTATTTGTATCTGAATATGTATGTGTATCTGTATTTGTATATGTATGTATGTTATGTAGTAAGTGTATGTATGCATATCAATGTGTATGTATGTGCATGCACGTGTATTTAATTACATGTAGGTGTATGTGTACACATATATGTATGTGTATGTGTACACATAAATGTATGTGTATGGATATGCATATTCATGTGTGTGTCTGTGTGTGTGTGTTGTTGGGTGTTTTTGGTTCTTTTTTTAAGTTTTATGTTTTTGAATATTCCAATTCCTCACAATATTTTAATCTATTTATAATAATCATAATTTTATTGGAAAATTTTTAACTATCTCACCGTATTTTTTTATATATTGATCTATAGTTTTTTTTATAAATACTATTTCAAACGAAATATAAGAAGTTTATCTATTTTTTATTCAACTGTGATGTTGTCTAAATCAATCTCTAAGAGTTCTCACTTTTGGTCCGAACGTGCTGCTTGCTTTTGGTTATACAACTATTTTTAGTTTATAGTTTGTATTTTTTATTCTATGATAACTTGAGTTATATGGATCATATTTTCACACAACTAGTTTTGTTGGATATAAAATACATTTATTTACATTTCATTAAACTAAGTGGAAGTATGAAATCATTGTTTTAGTGCTCTAAAAATTATGAAAGTTGTTGAAATAGTTCTGGAATTCTACAGTTTCCAAAATATAATTTGGTTTTTAATTGATAACTCTATAGATAAATCTTATAATCACATGAAATTTATTGATTTAGAATAAGACATTTATCTACATTTAATTCAACTGTAAGAAAGTCTGAAAATTTCAATTAGATACTCTAGAATTTGACATAATTTTTGCAATATTTGGGTTATTTGTTATGCAATTTTCATATATTTTTTGCTACTGTTTTTCAATCATATATTTGGTTTGGTAAGTTGGATTGAATTTTTATTTGATTCTTTTCAAAGATCTAGGGTTTATCTACATTTAATTCAATTGGACCATTATATGATTCTGTTGTTTAAATTATCTAAAAAATGACCAAATCTTATTTTGAAAACCTACTATGAAACCCATTTATAAACCTATAATGAACCGTTTTATAAACCTACCATTACCCCTTGAGTGAACCTACAATGACCCCTTGAGTGAACCTACCAGGATCCATCCTACTTACCGCATGAGGCAATCTATACTGGCTACATGAAGCATGTGAATCCAATGCATGAGAGCTAACCTGCATCAGCTTGACCACAACATGTAGAGCTCAAATAAAGTTGCATTTATTCTTCACCTTACATACTGCAATGAACAAGAGTTCACCAGTCACCAGCATGCTTGAACTAACCATCACTACTACAGATCCTCCCTTTATCGGTGCACAAAAATGGTTTTATTAGTGCTAAAAAAGTGATGTCATCATGAGCGTCCTTAAAAGCCTAAGGTTTTTATCAGTACTAAAAATATAATGAATAAAAGAACCCTTATCATTGCTATAAAATCAATGATAAATGGATTCCTTTATCAGTACTAGTTTAGAATTGATAAAGGACCACCTTTATTAATTCTAAACTAGCACTTATAAAATCAATGTTGTTGCAGTGTGTTACTAAAATTACAGCACACTCCAGTATCAAATAGGGAATTTAATTGAAATTAAATATAAATCAAAAAAACAAGAAATGAATATATTATATACATTTAAAACATATTGGTTTCTACAATTACATTGATATGTAAAGTTCATTAAAACATTCAAAAACATCAAGTTCATTGCCTTTGGTCCCTAAACACCTCTCAAAATAGCCTGATCATGCTACCAGTTGTCAGAAAAACCAATCTAGCTTGAGAAAAAGAGTTCACCTGTAAAAAAAATATTATTTTTTTAATAGTATAAACAAATAAATTAAACATAAATATGAAACAATACCTTAATAAAATGTAATTTTAAAACTTAAATCACACATTTTAAGTTATATCAGTCCCACTATGTAATAGAATGAGGTGTGTCCAGATCCTACATATCAAAATAATTTATGTATAATTTCCCTAAAGTATTGAAAAAATATGAATGTGTTTTATAGGTTTTGAGTATGTGATGTGTTTTTTGAACTAAAGTTTTAATTTTAAACTAAAAACCTACACATCGAGCATATTAGGCACACCGTGTATCAGATTGAGGTGCAACTGATTCCTATACACCACAAATGAATTGTGAATCATTGTTCTAAAATATAAAAGCAATAGAAATGTGTTTTCTAAGTTTTGAGTATGTAATGTGTGTTTTGAACTAAAGTTTCAATTTTAAAATCAAAATAGACACTTTGAGTCATATCGGACACATCATGCATCGGATTGAGATGAAAATGATTCCTACATATCACAAATGAATTACGGATAATTTTACTATATTATCAAGACAATATGAATGTATTTTCTTGGTTTTTATTATTTCATGTGTCTTTTTTACTTAAATTTCAATTTAAACTGAAAACATGCACTTTGAGTCATACAAGACGCATATTGTGTTGGTTTAATGTGAGATTGGTTACTAATCATCCAAAATTAATTATCAATCATTTTCAGTATAAAGACAATCCAAGTGTGTTTGATCAGTTTTTAGTGAGTGACACACGTTTTGAACTAAATTGTAAATTTTAAAATGAAAACAAACACTTCGAATCCCACCAAAAACTCTCTGTATTGGATTAAGGTAATTATGATTCCTACACATCAAAAATAACTTATGCGTTGTTTTCCTAAAGTATCAAAACAATACAGATTTTTTTTCATAGTTTTGATTATGTGATGTGTGTTTTAAGCTAAATTTTAAATGTTAAACAAAAATACAAACTTGGAGTCACACTGATCACACCATCCATCAGATTGATTTATGAATGATTATTACAAATCACAAAGTGAATTAATGATCATTTTCCAAAATTATCAAAACAATCTGAGTGTGTTTACTTGGTTTTGGGTATGCCATGTTTCTTTTTTAATAAAATTTCAATTTAAACAGAAAACACACACATTGAGTCATACTAGTCACATCATGTATTGATTTGACATGTGATTGATTACTATACATCAAAATGACTTAGGAATCATTATCCTAAATTATCAAGACAATATGAGTGTTTTTTCTTGGTTTTAAGTGAGTGGCATGTGTTTTGAACTAAAGTGTCAATTTTAAATTGATAACAGACATGTTGAGCAATATCGGGAACACTGTGTATCGGATTGTGGTGTGAATCATTCATAAATTTCAAAAATAACTTCATAATGGTTTTCCTAAAATATCAAAACTATATGAATGTGTTTTCTCTTTTTTGAGTATGTTATATGTGTTTTGAACAGAAATGTCAATTTAAAACTCAAAATAGAAACTTCAAGTCATATTGGTCACACCATGCATCGGAATAACATGTGGTTGATTCATACGCATCACAAATAAATTAAGGTTAATTTTCTTAAATCGTCAAAAAAATATGAATGTGTGTCTCGGTTTCGAGTATGTCATGTGTCTTTTCTGCTAAAATGTCAATTTAAACTGAAAACATGAACTTTGAGTCATACCAGTCACATCGTGTATCGGTTTCTTGTGAGACTGATTCCTACATATCAAAATTGAATTATGAATCATTTTCCTAAAGCATCAAAAAAATATGAGCATATTTTCTTGGTTTTCAAGGAGTGACACATGTTTTGAACTAAAATATCATTTTTAAATTGATGGCATGCACTTTGAGTCATACTGAGAACACTATGTATTTGATTTTGGTGAGACTAATTATTATACATCACAAATGAATTATGGATCATTTTCCTAAATTATGAAAATAATCTGAATTTTTTTACTGGTTTTGAGTTTGCGATGTCTGTTTTGAACTAAAATGTCAATTTTAAATAAAAACACACACTTAGAGTCATACTAGTCACACTATACATCGGATTGTCATATTATTTATTTCTACATGTAAAAAATGACTTAAACATCATTTTCATAAAGTTTAAAAATAATCCAAATGTATTTTCTTATTTTTGATTGCGTCTTATGTCTTTTTTAATAAAATGTTAATTTAAACAAAAAACATGCACTTGGAGTCATATCAATTGCATCATATGTCAGTTTGAAGTGAGACTGATTTCTATATGTCACAAATCACTTTTTAATTATTTTTATAAATTATCAATATAATCTGATCATGTTTTCTTAGTTTTTTATTAGTAAAACAAGTTTTGAAATAAATTTTCAATTTTAAATTGATAACATACACTTTGAATCATACTGGGGACATCTTATATCATATTGAGGTGTAGTTGTGTAAGAACCTGACTTTTCTATAAGGTATGTATCCTTTATATTTTGGCTTAAAATCTTTTTTTATCCTTATAAATGTTCCCTTTTGTTTAATGAATGGTTCGGGAGCATGCAAGGCTTATTCAGAGCCAGGAGCTCCATATTTTGGAGGAAATAGTAAAGGTTCATGGTTAGCACAAGGTTAGTGTTATTTATACACCTTAAACCATATGTCCCATTGAGGGTTACACAATGTTTTTCTGAACTATGTGATGGTAATTTTAGTCATGTGGGGATGAGATAGAGGTTACATGTAGCTTGCACATAGTTTTTCTAACTATTCATTGTAGGACATGTGGGGTGTTCTCCCTAGGTAGTGGAGTTGGTACACAGTGTGGAAAACAATGTATCCAAACCATGTACCTTTTAAATTTTGGGTGAAATGACCATTTTTTCCTAGTTTTCTTTAAAGAGGCTAACCCTATTTCTCTGTTGTGTTCCAACGGACAGCAACCCCTCCCCTCTTCACATTGGGAGCTCCTCCAAGTCTAAACCTAGGATTTTTGATATCTTTTCCATAAGAACTCTAATTGATCCATTGTCAGTCTCATTGGATAGCCACTGGTAATCTCCCTATTACTCTTGTGCCTTTTTTATTTTTATTCTCATAGACAGAGTTGTTTTGGTGTAAGATCTTGTTCCCTATTTTCAAAGTTTTTTTATATATTTTAAAATTATTCTACTCCATAATATATTAAAGGAAAATAATGAATTATGATTCAAATACCAATATGATGAAGGTGGTCTCATGATTTTCCCTCAAAGTCTTGGTGATTATATACAGGTCATTATGCCACACGCTGGATTTTCCAAGTGTTACTTATTAAATAGATTTATTATTAAGTTTAAATATGTATTATTGACCTAGATGAAACATGATACCCATTTATATATCATTAAAGGTTAATTACTTTAAATTTAACCACCCCTTTGGGTGTGTTGAAAAAGTGGATAAACCCACCATGGTTGGACTGTGAATTGGATTCACCTTAGAGGTGTTTTCTTTAAACCTTTCCTTGGGATGTTAAATCATGTTCTTGACATGAAAATTGAATTGATTTAAATAGGTAATAGAACATCATGTACCAATTCCTTTTTCCACTATTTGTTTCTCTCACTTATTTTTGATATGTTATTAAAATTAAAATTCCCAATTGAGATGAATGAGAGAATTCATGGGATCTTAGAATTTCTTAGCCTATGTTATTATTTGGTCCACCTTCTGAGGTTAGTGTAATGATTATATAAATGTGATAGAAAATTGAGTTAAATGTAAACTTAAATGTTCTAGTTAGTATTTGGTCCCATGACTATTCATATTTCCATGCCGAGAGTGAGAGATGGGTTCCAACATGGAATTCCTTAAACGGGCTCTTTGGCCTTAATTAATTAAATGATTTCAATGAATTTTTTATGTTCTATGAGTGAAACAAGATTTCTCATATTAATTCTATGGAAAAACTCACTTGGAATCTGGTTAACATATTCCAAGCATGATACTTGTAATCTCTTTGTGGACTACCAAGGAAGGACTCAAAATATAGACTGTTATTATTCCATGGGTGATACATGGACTCCCTATGTGGACTACCAATGATATACTCAGAGGGAATATTATTATATATTCCATTAGTGACACTTAGGATCCTTTTTTGGAGTTCCAAGGATGAAATCAAAGGGTGGAGACTTTATACTAAACTTAGAGAAATACCAAGGTTCCTATGATGAATGCCTAGGACAGGCTTGTAAGGTGATGGGTTCATGTTATGCTAAGAGAAATACCTGGGTTACAATTTAGGAATTCCAAGGATGGTCTCAGGTTTCCTTTAAATTATAAAATTAATTATTTATGTGATTCATGTACTAATCCAAAGCACAAGCTCGGATTTTTCCAAAACCTTACTTTATGATGGCCAGATTATACATGTATTTCTCAAATATGAGTTATTGGGTATGTTTGGGCTATGATCCATGTCCCAAGACTTTATTATGATTAAATCATGATTGGATGATTACAAAAATATATTATTTATTAGGACAAAGGAGGTATCATAGGACGGGTGTTCCATGGGAACTCACACTTATGTGAGTTATTTATTACCGCACTTAATTTCTAACTTTTACTATTTCACATAGTTTATTATATATTCATGGGCTGGATGTAATTATACACCATTGGTGGTGGCCTACTGAGTTTATCTCACACTCTACTTAGGCAACCATTTGGTACCTATCCAAACTTCATTGATGCAGGTATGGATAGGGGAAAGTGCCCGGTTGTTGATGCGTGATTTATTATAACATGGGATTGGGGGAACACAGGACCAAGATATAGCTCAAGATGATCTTTAGAGATAGACTTTTGGATTTTTTGGTTCTTTTGGTATACTTTTATGTATGTGTATATGCTTCCATGTCTTCCTGTATTTCCTTTTTGTATAGCATTTCATGATCATTATTTTGTATATGACATAGATAGATAAGAATACTTGGTTATTTATATGATGGATGTTTATTCTTTATCTATTTAGTTATATTTATGTTTTCACTATTGTTTGATATGACTATAACATTGTGTTATACTCTGGTCGTGATGGTATAGTCTCTCCACTATTTCTCCATCGACCTTCACTACTAGTCGGTAGCCTCTGGTGTATATGGAGGCGCACTTGAGGTCATATACCCAACCAGGTTCAGTTACTATTGAGTGAACCGAGTCTGGAACATCACAAAGTGGAATCAGGGGAGTATATTTTCTTTATTTTATTTTCTTACTACTTTGGTATGTTAGAAAGGATAAATAGGATGTGTTTGGACTCATTCAAGAGCTTATGTCTAGGAGTAGCTAACCCATGTACAATGAAAAGAAAATTCACCTGGTATGGGACATATTGTTATGGATTGTGCTTATTACAGTTTCCTTTATTTCACCATTGGGTGATGCACATAATGTTTTATGTTCCTTATGAATATGTATTTTTACCCTTGGCACATAAATATTTATTTGTCATGCATATTCCATGCTATTTTTATATTACTATGTGCATTACCTATTCAATGTTTTAGTGCCTTTATTGCTATATCAATAAAATTGTGATAACATTTCATGAAGGTACTTGATAAATAATTGGTTGTGATTAAATTGATGACACATTTCAATTTATAATGTGGATGGGTATTTATAAATTGTAAGTGGTGATCCATATTATTCAACCATATTAATGGTATTTACTAAATAAGTGAGTATAAGCTCAAAATGAAACTGAATTCTGAAAATAATGGTTATCACTAAATTTAGATCACAATTTGAATTTGAAGGGTGTTTTCCTCAATAACATTCAATTAAAACTCTGTATACTAGGTCCTCTGACTTATAGTAGATAACTTGACACTCACCCAACCTCAGTAGTGGTAATTAGGAGATGTACCTTGTGTTTTCTAATGATCTTTGTGTCACCCAAATCTAGATTTAGGAGTAGGAAGAGGGGTGTGACACTTATATTGGGATTCATGTACCTATCCAAATCTTATCTTTCTTCTTTTAGGGGTTGTTAAAGCTTGTATTAAGTTGTGTTTTTAGAATTTTTAGATACATGACACCACGATGGCCTCGATTCATGCACTAGGAGGGTGGAAACGACCATGATCTGGAAGTTGTGGTCCCAAGGACACTTGTAGAACCTCTAGTAGTTGCACTTGAGGCACCACTAGTAATACCAGATATGGGTGTCAATGCCCAGTTTTAAGAGGGTTTCCTACACTTTATGCAGACTATTCAAAAAGCCTTGTGACATACCCTAATTACGGAATAGTTGACACTTGAGTTTCAGCAACAACATCTGACCATGTTTTGGGGGCGTGGTAGTCCACAAACTATAGAGTCATGGATAGAGTTCATGCTGTCAATTTTTTATCATCTTGAGACACCTCCTAAGAGGAGAGTGAAGCTCTCTATGTATATGATTTTGGATTCCACCAAGAGATGGTCGGACATTATTACCCAAATGGATCATCATCGGGATATGGCTTTGAGGGGTTTCTAGAAGTCGTATAAGATTATTTTTATGTTGAGATAGTGAGGTCCGATAGAACTAGGGACTTTATGCACCTGAATCAGGGTGCTTCATTAGTTATGGATTATTCCTTCCATGTCATGAATATCTATCATTTTTTACCTATTATGTCAAGTGAAAAGTTATCAAAAGATGGGAGATTTGAGGATGGTATTGGGTATGAAATATAATCTTCAGTGAATGTATTTCAGCTTACTATCATATATAGAATAGTGAATCGTGTGCTTATCACAGAGCATAACCCGAGAGAGGCTAGAGGTGAGTGCCAGGGTGGTTCAGCTCCAAGATCTGGAACTACATAGACCAATAGTAGAAAGTGTCATTTGTAGATTCCACATAGTAATATTAGTATCCATATCATGTACTCAGGTATCCAGGTGAAGTTCTATCAGTGCTATAGACTGGGATAGACAAAACCCCAATGTACCAAGGACCTAGTCGAGTGTTGGTCTTGTGGAAATATAGTCTATCTACATCAGTTTTTTACAGATTTTCCTCTAGTGGATAGTGAAAAAGGGTATGCACCTACTCTATATTCAGGATTAGGATCAGTATCTTCTCATCAGGTAGGGAGATGGAGTACGACTAGTCAATCAGGATGAGGTATTGTTTGTCGACAGGGTATCCATACACCAAACTTACAGCACTAGCATAGTGGACCTGCTCAGGGTAGCCAAGCTATATCTCAGGTCCATGGATTAGGACAGATGTATATAGTTAAATTGATACCAATGGAGTAGAGTTTCATGCCTTTTACAGTGAGTGGTATTATCCTAGTCACCTCTGCTTTAGTATATTCTCTTTCTATTATAGGTGCCACCATTCCTTCATATTTGTGACAGTTGTGGAGAGTCTAAAGATCGATGTTCAGTTTTCCTATGGCATGATGACATTGAATACTCCATTTTAGATACTATTGGAGAGTTTAAGACAATGAAAATAGTTCCCCCTTGAGATAGGTGGGTGCCTCTTTGTATGGGACCACTTTTTCCTTGAGATGATAGGGTTTAATATCATTCTTGGGATAGACTATTCGGTTCCCTATCATGATTATGTTAAATGTGGTTGCTGAAGGGTGAATTTCACATCACTAGAGGGTGGGGTTTTTATTATTAGGGGTTAATAGGATATCCATGCAATCCGATATGGACCCAAGAATTGTGGGGTGGGAGGGATGACTACCCATATTTCCATCTTATATCTGGATGATTAGGTAATGTGTCAGGAAGATTTACCTCCAATGGTCTATTTTTTTGGGGACATTTTCCCATATTACATTTTAGGACTACCTCCTGAGAGAGAGGTACATTTTTCTATTGAGCTAGTTCTAGGAGTTTCACGAGTATACATTCGTACTTATAGAATGGATACTACTGAGTCATAGAAGCTCAACATTTAGCTATAGTATTTAGAAGATAAGGGTTTTATATGACTCAGTTCATCATTGTGGGGTTAGATGGTCCTTTTATCCAAGAAGGTGGATTATACCCTCAGTCTTTGTATAGATTACCAATATTTATACATTATTATGGTTAAGAACTGCTATCCATTGATTCATATAATGATATCTTTGACTGTCTCTAAGGAGAAATGGTTTTATCTAAGATTGATCTAAGATTGGTTTATAATTCAGTGTGTGTTAAAAAATTAGATATACCATGTACAACATTCTACTGTAGATATATGTTGTATAAGTATTTGGTCATTTCTTTTTGTCTCATGAATGTTCCAGAAGTCTTTATGGAACACATGAAATGGTTTTTCCATCCATATCTAGATCTGTTTGTGCTGGTATACATGGATGATATCTTGGTGTATTCTCATACTCAATACAACCATGAAAAAAAATTACATCTTATTGGATACACAGAGAGATAATTAGTTATATTCTAATCTCACAAAGTGACACTTTGGGATGGATAAAGTTAACTTCCTATGTCATATTGTCTCAGAGATGGGATTATTAGTTGGCCTAGATAAGGTGAGAGTTATAGTTTCCTAGGAGCATCCCAATAACGTCTTTGATATATGAATTTTCTTGGGTATATATGTTTATTATAGGTGATTAATTTCAAAATTCTCACGCCTAGAATCACCTCTTATGAGCTTGACTACGAAGGGGGTGAAGTTCATATGGTCTAAAGACTATGAGACAGCCTTTTATAAGATGAAAAAAAGACTGGATTCAGTACAATCCTGATTCTTCCTTTTTCAGTTAGAATCTATAGGGTTTATTGTAATGTTTTAGGTATAGGGATAAGATCAGTTATAATGTGGGACGAGTTAGTTTTGATGTAAAATTCTCATTAGTTTAGGCCACATGAGAGGAACTACCTGAGGAAAGATCTTTAGTTATCCATTATTGTTCATTCCTTGCATTCTAGGAAGCATTACTTACCGGGAGAGTGTTTCATGATGTATACAGACCACAAAATCCTCAAGTACATATTTACATAGTGTGACTTGAATCTTAAGAAATGAATTTGGGTTGAATACATAAATTCCTTTAACTTTAAGCTTTATTATATTCTCATAAAGGTAAATGCAGTTGTGGATGCTCTGAGTAGGGGGACTCAGACAAAGGCAATTCAAGAGGCCAATAGTGAGTGGCAGCTTATGGCCCAATTTCATAAGATGCACATAGAGTTTTAGAACCTTCTTGGACAGTCTGTACTTGCATCATTACTAGTGGCCTATTCACTTGTAGGGAGAGTGTTTATGGGACAAAAATTAGATTTTAAGGGCTTAGCCTTGTGGGAGAGTGTTGCAGGTGATGACCCACCACTTGGTTGGATAATTAGTGAGGATTAGATATTGAGTATTGATATAAATTTCTAGGTTACTACAGATATCATAGAGGGTTTTATGTGAGATTCACATGCATATATAAAGGTAGTGCATCCTAGTCTTACCAAGATGTATTGTGACTTACTCCACCAATACTAGTGTCCGGGGAAGAAAAGGGAGATAGATGGGTTTTTTACTCGGCGATCCACCTGTAAGCAGGTAATGGTATAACACCAGTGACCAAAGGGGATAATACATTCACTATATATTCATAATTGGAAGTGGAATGATGTCACTATAGATTTCGTGATAGTATTTCCAAGATCACCTCAGGGTAATTATGTCATATGGGTGATCATAGATGGGTTGATAAAGGTCAACTATTTATTGCCTATTTGGGAATCTTTTTCAGTGGATGATCTCAAGAGGATCTACATTCGTGAGATCATATTCCTCCACATATTTCCACGTTCTATCATATTAGTTAGAGATACTCACTTTAAAAAATGGTTTTTTAATGGGTTATAGAGGTCACTAGGATCATAGGTTCTTCTGATTATAGCCTATAACCCACAGAGTGACAGTAAGTCTGAGTGTGTGATACAATTATTGAAGTAAATGATTTGATAATGAATCCTTGATTTCATAAGTTCTTGGGAGAAATACTTACCTTTCACCGATTTCTCTTATAACAACAGCTTCTAAGTGACCATATAGATGGATCATTATCTATCCTTATAAGTTAGGTTGTTCCATTAACCCTTATGCTAGCTAGAGGTAGGAGATGTAGCACTACTAGGTCCTCATCTCATTCAATATACTTCAGACCAAGTTTAACTTATTAAGAAGTGGATGTCAACAGCTCAGTCTAGGTAGAAGTAACATGTTTATCATTACTATCAACCACAAGAGTTCAAGTTGGGGATTTGGGTTTTCTTACATGTTTCTCCTAGACTAGGGCATAAAGAGATTCAGAAACAAGGGAAGTTATCATCTAATTATGTCATAGCCATCAATATTCTGGAGAGATTCAAACCATTATAAAATCAATTATAATTACCTTAAAGGTACAGGGCCATGAAAAACATCTTCTATGTATCTCAACTTCATCAATATCATTATAATATGTTTCATATTATTTAGTTAGAGGAGTTTTAAATGAATGGTGATGCATCATTTGAGGAGAAAATTTTCTATATTATTGATTGTTGCATGAATGTTCTCTAAGGATAGTGAGTTCCTCTGGTATGGGTGTTATGGTAGCATAATCGTTTACAAGATAAGACTTGGGAGTGAGAGGCTAACATACATTCCCAGTTTCTAATGTTATTCTCAAATGATGTTTTACCACCCATGGAAGGGAATTTTGGGGACAAATTGATTTAAAGGTGGAATATTGTAAGAACCTGACTTTTCTATGAGGTATGTGTCTTTAAAATTATGGATTAAAATCATTCTTTTATCCTTATAAATGTTCCCAATGTTTTAGGGAAGAGTTTAGAAGTTTACAGGGCTTATTTGGAGATCAGATCTCTATTTTTTGGAGGAAACAATAGAGAATCACAGTTATCACATGGTTAGTGCTAGCCTTTCACCTCAGACCATGCAGACTAGTGAGGGATCCACACAGTTTTTCTAAACCATTTTAGGGGGATTTTTTCCATGTAGTGTTGATATAGAGGGTGTTCATGGGATATGAATGGTTTTTTCTAACCATGTGTTGTAGGATGTGTAGGGTGTGCTCCTTGGGTAGTGTGGTGTGAATGGTTGGGGCATGGTTTGGATAACTATGTGGCCAAACCATGAAAATTTTAATGTTTTTTAAAAATAACTATTTTACCCTCATTTTCTTTAAATAGGCTCACCCTCTTTATCTCTTTTTTTCCTAGTGGATAGTAGCCCCTCCCCTATTCAGGTTGACAGCTCCTCTAAGGCTAAACCTATAAATTATGATATCTTCTCCATACAAACACTGATAGAGCCACCATCATTCTCATTGGATATCCATCAGTAAGATATTTATTCCCATTATGCCTTTCATTATTTCTCTTCTCATTAACAAAGTTGTTTTGGTGTGACCTCATATTCTTTATTTTTAGGGTGTTTTTTTATTTGTTTAATTTATTCTATTCTAACATGAATTAGTGGCCAAAAATAGACAATGAGTCAACTACCAAGCTGAGGTAGGCGGTCTCATGATTTTTCCTCAAAATTTTTCTATTTATATATATTATATTGTGTCAGGTGCCAGATTTTTTGAGCATTACTTATTAAATGGATTCATTCTTAAATTTAAATGGGTATTCTTGACCTATATGAACCACAAGACCCATTTATATTTCATTAACGGTTAAGGAACATTAATTTAACCACCACTTTGGATGTGTTACTAAAATGTATAAAACCACCATGGGTGGCCTAGAAATTTCATTCAACTTAGAGGTGTGTTCTTTCCCCCTTTCCTTGGGATGTCAAATCTTGTGCTTAAAATGAAAATTTAATTAAAAAAGATGTAATGGAAAACCATTTCCCTATTCCCTTTTACATTATTTATCATTATTTATAAGGCTTGAGATGTTCTTAAAATTAAAATTCCCAATTGTGATGAATGATACAATTCATGGGATGGCAGGCCTTCTAAACCTATGTTATGATTTGATCCACCTTCTAAAGAGATTTTAATGCTTTTATATATGTGATGTCCAATTGAGATAGATGTTAAATTAAATGGTATGGTTAGTATTTGGGACCATTAAAATTCATATTTCCATGACAAGAGTGATAAATGGGTTTTGACTCAGAATTCCATAAATGAACTCTATGGATTAATTAATTAAATGATTGTAATAGATTTATTATGCACCATGGGTGACACATGGGCTCTCATATGAACGTAATAGATAGACTCACACAGTAGCTGGTTTATATATTCCATGAGTTATACTTGCACTCCCTATGTGGACTACTAAGGACGGACTCATAGGGCTGACTATTACTATTCCATGGGTGATACTTGGACTCCTTATATGGATTGAAAAGGACGGACTCATAGGTAATATTATTAGATGTTCCATGAGTGGCACTTGGGATCCATTTGTGGACCTCCAAGGATGAACTCAGAGGATGGATACTTTATACCACACCTAGAGATATACCAGGGTTCCTATGAGGAATGCCTAGGAAAGTCTTATAAGGTGTTGGGTTCATGTTATACCATGAGTGATACCTATGTCCCAATTTTGTAACTCCAAGTATAGGCTCAGTTTTTCCTTAAATTATAGGATTAATTAGTTATATGATGAATCTTTCAAGCCAAATCATGAGATTGGATTCGGTCGGATCCTTACTTTATGATGGCCTCATTATACATGTATTGATCGGATATGAGTTATAGGGGATTCTTAAGCTATTATCCAAGTCCTGAGACTTTATTATCATTAAATCATAATTGGATGATTACTCAGAGATATTCCAGCTTAGGCTAGAGTAGGTACCAGAGGATGGGTGTTCCATGAGAACCCAGGCCTATGTGGGTTATTTATTACCACACTTCATTTCTATATTTTATTATAATATACACATTGTTTATTACATATACACAGGTTGGATGGAGTTAGACCTTGTTGGTGGTGGCCTAATGATTTTATCTCACATCCTACTTGGGTCACCTTTTGGTACCTGGACTGACATCATGAATGTAGGTATGTACAAGGGAAAGTAATCGGTTGTCGATGCTTGATTTATTGTAGAATGGGAGTGAGGAAAAACAGTACCAAGCTATGTATCATGATGATATCTGGATATATTCTTTTGGTCTTTTTTGTTCTTTTGGGATACTTGTATGTATGTGTACCTACTTCCAAGTCTTCCAGTATTTCCTTTTTTTATTGCATTTCATGATAATAATTTTTTATATAACATTGATGGATGGGACTACTTTGTTATTTATATGATGGATGTTTATTATTTAGTTGTTTGGTTATCTTTATGATTATTATATTGTTTGATATGACTATACCATTATCTTACACTTCATAAAGTGCATATAGTCTCCCCACTTTTCCACCGTGGACCCTTACTACTAGTCGATAGCCTCTGGCATATGGGTAGTTGCGTTTGCGGTCATGTGGCTAATCGGGTTTGGTTACTATTAAGTGAACTAGGTCCAGGAGGTCACATGCTTATTCCTACACATCACAAATGACTTAGGGATAATTGTTCTAAATTATTAAAATAATTCAAATTTTTTTGCTTGGTTTTGATTATGTAATGTGTGTTTTGAAATAAAATGTCAATTTTAAATTAAAATAAATTTAGAGTCATACCAGTCACACCATGTGTTGAATTGGCATGAAGTTGATTCCTACACATCATAAATTACTTAAGGATCATTTTACTTAAGTATCAAAATAATAAAAATTAATTTTCTTAGTTTTTAGTATGAAACATGTGTTTTGAAAAATAAATTAACTAAAATAGGTATCAGATAAAAAATATAAGGAAATTAACTAAAAAAAAGTCGATAAAATGATGAGAAAATTAACTATATAAGTAGTAGGAAGTCACCTATACATGATGTTTTTATACATTCTAACATCAATTATTATGTCTATTTGTTTCTAAAAAATCTATTTCCACTTTTTAATATGAGGACTTTAGAAAGTTTTGGTAGTACTAGAAAAATATAAATAAATAAAGGATTAATAAATATTTTTAAGCAAAGTTGTAATTATCATTGAAATACCTCTTTGGGGATGCTATTTTATTGATGCATATGATTTATTTCATGAATTTTCACACATAATAACCACAATCATTTCAATTAGTTTATTTTGGGAACTTGGATAATGTTTATAAAAATAATTAATTTGTTTTGATATATGTTTTGATAGTGAAATATTATTATATATACCCAAATACTTATCAAGTTATAGAATTAAATGGGACTCTTGTTCTCATGGATTGTCCTCATGCCATAATTTTGAAAATATTTAAACATTTCCCTATCATAAAAAATGCATTAAAACATAAAATAAAATGTATTACTTGAATTGTATTTGTAAATGGTTCATGTAGTGTATTAACAATTGATAAACATTTTCACATGTGGTTGATTTTTTGGGTATCCAGGAATTGAATCTAGAAAATAAATATTTGGAGTATATAAAGTGATTTCAATGAGTAATTAATGTTTCCTAAAAACAAAATTGAATAAGTAATGAATGTAATGAAAATATATTTGATATGATTAAATTGTAGAGTTTTACCCCTACATCATGGGTATTAAGAAGTGTATATCATTTGTAAGTTTTATTTCAAACATTTCAGTTAGTTTGTTCATAATTACTTTATATTCCTTTGGTTTCCATGAGAATTGTTGTGTAGAAGTGATGTGAGGACTAATGAGTTAAAATTTCAATTCATAAGTTTTTCCCTTAATATAGTATCGATATATATGCCTACAAAAAATATGAATAGTATTTAGTCATAATTAACATAGTAGATGAGCTACTGGATAAACAAATTATGAAAACACACCTCATGTATACATTTTCAACTAAGACTACTAGAAATTCATGGTTTATAATTTCATTTACATTCTAAAGACCAAGATAGTTTGTAATGTCCTCTCCATACACTTTTTTCAAAATAAATTATTATCATATCATGACTTTTTAACGTTGTATCTTCATAAACTTATAATGTTATTAAATAAAAAATTTCAAAAAGAAGGTTAAAGGTACTTTCTGAAGATAATTTTGATTGATTGGTTGATCCTTTCGAACATTTTGATTCAAATATCTATTTCACCCCTTCCCTTTCTCCATCTATAACAGAAATCATTTGTTTAGTCCTTTTTCATTAATTGTTAAAGTTTTTTTATAAGAAAATAATGTAAAAAATAAATACCTCCTTGTTAATATTTATTTTTACAAGATCAAGTTTCCATGATATGAAAGTTATAACATCAATCTTAACAATATGAGCATCTAGAACATAGAGTGGAACAAGTAGCTTATAACTTGGCTCATAATCTATGTGAATCCCTACTCCCACATGACCTCTTGGAAGTTGTTTGTTCTGTATAATTTCTCCTTTGGTATTGTACACTATACCCCTCACAACAAGGTGGTGGGTGGGTGCGGATAAATATAAATCACAATCATTTTCACCCTGTAGAATATCAGTATAGGGAAGGTACCAATGTTTTCCTGATTCACATTTCATAGAAATAGTTATCAAAAATTTATTAAACCTTGTAAGGAAACCCTTTTAGGAGAATGTCTCATCTCAAAGTTGGTGGGGGTGGGGAACCTTTATGTAGTGGTTGTTGTTGAGTTGTTTCTTCTCATTGATTCCTTCCCATAACATTTTTTAATAACTCAAAATAGTAATTAAGTTTTTATTCTAGAGTATCTAATCATTCCTACATCTCATACATTTCTTTATCTTTATTTTACATAATAAATTATTTTCTCAAAAAATTAAGGTGACACCCCAAAACCCGCACCTCTAACGCAACCATATTTTCTTAGCCCATTCAACACCACTGATAGTAGTCATTAATTGAGAAAAGATAATGATGATTCCTATGTCTAATATGGATAAAAAATATAGGAAAATCTGTAATCATTATGATGTCATACTAATTTAGAACATAAAATACATATCATGTTATACTTACACATGATTTACATACTTTTTATGTGTTTAATTTATTATAATCTCATCTTTATTTAAATGATCCCCCTTCCATACCTCATGATGTGGGATTGAAGTGGATTTTGATTTTGATTCATAAATATTTATGTAAACAATGGAAAATAATTATGTTGTTTCTTCATTTCACATGAAATCATTACTGTATATTTAAAATACATGTCATTTTTTTAAGTGAAGTGCACCTCATCCTTGATTTACGATAGGTGTGTGTGGGTTTTTCAGCCTACAACTTATTTTCATCACTCAATTTTTGTTTCATAAATTAGTGATTAATACAAATATTTTCAACCACTGTATTACCAATCATTATGTACCTAAAAATTTTTCCCCTTACAATGACCAATAAATTTATTCCTTGTTTGTTGGTTTATCAGGTGTCCATACATATGTGGTGGGTGCGGGTATGTTTTCCCTTAAACATATCTAAGATAATACTTTGTAAGATTTTTCTAAAGACCTCTATAAACCTTTATAGTGAGAATTAATACAAATTTTATTCAACTCTCATCTAGTATAAATGCACTCTATAATTGATGATAAATAGTAAATCAATGTTTCATTTTTTTTGGTAAAATAAAGAAATTATATCATAATTTTACCCTAATCTCTACCCAAATTAGAATCTTAAGTGTGGGAACAACATTATTCCACATATCTACATCATTTATAACATGAATTCAAGCGGTGATCCTAATGTAACTACTGAACATGGCCTTATTGGGGTTAACAGGATGGTCAGGTTCATTCCATATAGCCTCAAATTGGATGCCTTTGTTTATCACCTTAATAATTTTTATTAACAATTTTACACTACAATTCTCCTATTTTTTATGGGACACGTATTTTTTACCTTCTAACATATCCTCGTATTCAGCATCATTAATTTTTTGTTACTATTTATTGGTAGCATTGTTATGTATAGAAACTTGTTGTTCCTTTTCATTAGAATCATCGTCATGTTTAGAAAAATATTGTTCATTATGATTGGGAGCATCGGCATGTGAAAAGGTCATTTTCTATATAATTGGTTGAACATTTAATTTATATTACATAAATTTAGAAGGGAATGGATTATAAAATAAGGTAACACAAAATATATTGCAAAAAAATATAGTATGATTATTGAACTCTCTTTTTTTTAAAGGTTGAAGGGATTTGACCCCTATATCGAGTATCCAAATCCCATCATTATGGTAACCTCTGACATACAAGATCCCATATACATTGGGACCATCATGAAATGATTATGAAGTCAAAATTAAAGGGTCATCCTCATTTGAATTTCCATCTGAGCCTTCAGTTGTTTCTGTCAATAACATGACAATTGACCACCTTCAGTTTATAGTATCTAGAACGAAAAATAATTTTACTACCTATGATGCCATTATAAATGATTTGTCTTTATACCCTTCATTATTTAAATCCACTTTCACAAATCCAAATTAATTTATATTATCTACACTCCCTTAATCAACCAACTTTCATTGAAAAATTAGCACTTTGAATCTTGTATAATCCAACTTCAATGTTTCTTTAATGATGCCAAAGTATGACATGTTTGCATAAATTGGATTTATTTCCTTAGTATTGTATACATGAACCACTTAAAACACAAGTCTAACTTCATTATTTTTTATGGTACCGTGTTCATTATGTTCATTTATATAGAATGTATAACCATTATAAGATATTCCATGAAACCTTGGTCCTCTGACTATCCATCAAAGTCATTCCAGATTTTAATCAATATTTGCAGTATACTCCTTCAAAATATGTTATTGAAACAACATTATAAACTATTGATTATGTGTATTTTATATCCATATTTTATCCCTTGATCGATTCAAATGTATATGAATTACTCTGTGGGTTTCAACATATGGAAAACCTCTAAACTATTATGAAAAACCGCTACAACAAATTGGCCTTTTATCAGCACTAAAAACCGACATTAACAGATCTAGAAAAGCGTTGTTAATGTCAGTGAAGATAAAGGGGAACCCCTTTATCTACGCCGGTATTAACAGTGCTTTTGTAGCACTGATATAGGGGTGCCATTATCAGCGCTATCTTGAGTGCTGATAAAGGGCCCTATTATCAGCGCTCAAGTTAGCACTGATAAATGTGCCCTTTATCAGCGCTCAAAAAAGAACTGATAAAGGCACCTTCCCCTACACCTGCAGAACCAACACCTGCACAAACTAGCACCTGCACACCTGCACAAAATAGCACCTGCACACCTGTAAAAAATAGCACCCACACACAATATTTTGAAAAACAATGCTATATACATTTACTTAACATCATGAATACAAAAAAACACACTGCTATATACATTTCAAACAATGTTTTATATGGTTACAATTACAATTATACAACAATAGTTATGAACATTAATGTTTCAACTTTTGATATCTGTGATCCTCTCTCAAAAATTGTCTTCCACGGTATTTGTTGTCGAACAAAGGATCCAAACTCAAGGAAAAAAAATCACCAATATAAGAAAACAAATATTATGTTAGTAATACAATAATGAAATAAATTAAAACATTAATATGAAAGAATACATTAATATGAAAATGTGAAACTAAAATATGGAAATGATAAACTCAAATGTTTTCATTCTGATAACAATGAAAGGGAATAATGTAAAATCAATATGTTTTTGGATGATTTATCTTATTTAATAAATACTGATTCTTTATCTAATGAAAAGCTTTACTGTTCACACTGTGTGTCGGATTGAGGTTTATTTGATTCATAGACCTCAAAAATGACTCATGGATCATTTTCCTAAAGTATCAAAACAATATGAATGGGTTTTATTGGTTTGTCGTATGTTAGTAGTGTTGTTTTCTAAAGTTAATGTCAATTTGAAACAGATATCAGACACTTTTAGTCATACCACTCACACCGTGCGTCGGATTGTGGTGTGGTCAATTCATACACATCAAAAATGACTCATGGATCATTGTACTAAAGTATCAAAACAATCCAAACGTGTTTTCTTAGTTTTCCGTATGTCACTTGTGTTGTTTTCTAAAGTTAATGTCAATTTCAAACTGATATCAGACACTTTTAGCCATACCGGTCACACCGTGCGTCAGATTGAGGTGTGGTCGATTCGTAAACCTCAAAAATGACTCATGGATCATTTTTCAAAAGTATCAAAACAATAAAAATGCGTTTTATCAGTTTTCCGTATGTCACTTGTGTTGTTTTCTAAAGTTAATGTCAATTTCAAATTGATATCAGACACTTTTAGCCATACCGGTCACGTCGTGCATCGGATTGAGGTGAGGTCAATTCTTACACCTCAAAAATGACTCATGTATTGTTTTACTAAAGTATCAAAACAATCCGAACACGTTTTCTTAGTTTTTCGTATGTCACTTGTGTTGTTTTCTAAAGTTAATGTCAATTTCAAACTGATATCAGACACTTTTATCCATACTGGTCACACCGTGTGCTATATTGAGGTGTGGTTGATTCGTACACCTCAAAAATGACTCATGTATTGTTGTCCTAAAGTATCAAAACAATCAAAACACATTTTCTTGGTATTCCGTATGTCAGTAGTGTTGTTTTCTAAAGTTAATGTCAATTTCAAACTGATATCAGACACTTCTAGCCATACCAATCACACCGTGCGTCAGATTGAGGTGTGGTTGATTAGTACACTTAACAAATGATTCATGTATCATTTTCCAAAATTATTAAAACAATCTGAATGTGTTTTCTTGGTATTCTGTATGTCAGTAGTGTTGTTTTCTAAAGTTAATGTCAATTTCAAACTAATATCAGACACTTTTAGCCATACCGGTCACACCGTACGTCAGATTGAGGTTTGGTCAACTCTTACACCTCAAAACTAAATCATGTATTGTTTTCCTAAAGTATCAAAATAATACAAACGTGTTTTCTCGGTTTTCCGTATGTCACTTGTGTTGTTTTCTAAATTTTATGTCAATTTGAAACTAATATCAGACACTTTTAGCCATACCAGTCACACCATGCATCAGATTGAGGTTTGGTTGATTCTTACACATCAAAAATGACTCATAGATCGTTTTCCTAAAATATAAAAACAATCCGAACACGTTTTCTCAGTATTCCGTATGTCAATAGTGTTTTTTTCTAAAGTTAATGTCAATTTCAAACTGATATCAGACACTTCTAGCCATACTGATCACACCGTGTGTCGGATTGAGGTACGGTTGATTCTTACACGTCAAAAATGACTCATGGATTGTTTTCATAAAGTATCAAAACAATCTGAATGCATTTTCTCAGTATTCCGTATGTCAGTATTGTTGTTTTCTAAAGATAATGTCAATTTCAAACTGATATCACACACTTTTAGCCATATCGATCACACCATGTGTCGGATTGTGGTGCAGTCGATTCATACACGTCAAAAATGAATCATATATCATTGTCCAAAAGTATCAAAATAATCCAAAAGTTTTTTCTTGGATTTCCATATGTTAGTAGTGTTGTTTTCTAAAGTTTATGTCAATTTGAAACTGGTATCAGACACTTTTAGCCATACCGGTCACACAGTGCGTCAAATTAAGGTGCGGTTGATTCGTACACATCAAAAATAACTCATGGATAATTTTTTTAAAGTATCAAAACAATCCTAATGCGTTTTATTAGTGTTTCGTATGTCACTTGTGTTGTTTTCTAAAGTTTATGTCAATTTGAAATTGATATCAGACACTTTTAGCCATATCAGTCACACTGTGCATCGGATTGAGGTGCGGTTGATTCGTAAACCACAAAAATGACTCATAGATGATTTTAATAAAGTATAAAAACAACATGAATGGGTTTTCTCCGTTTTCCATATGTTAGTAGTGTTGTTTTCTAAAGTTAATGTCAATTTGAAACTGATATCAGACACTTTTATCCATATTGATCACACCGTGCATCAGATTGAGGTGTGGTTGATTCTTATATGTCACAAATGAATCATGGATCGTTTTACTAAATTATAAAAACAATTAGAACATGTTTTCTCAGTTTTTCATATGTCACTTGTGTTGTTTTCTCAATTTAATGTCAATTTCAAACTGATATCAGACACTTCTAGCCATACTGATCACACCATGCGTCGGATTGAGGTACGGTCAATTAGTACACGTCACAAATGACAAATTTATCATTTTCCTAAAGTATCAAAATAATATGAACATGTTTTCTCAGTATTCTGTATGTTAGTATTGTTGTTTTCTAATGTTAATGTCAATTTCAAACTAATATCAGACACTTTTAGCCATACTGGTCTCATCGTGTGTCGGATTGAGGTGTAGTCAATTCGTACACCTCAAAAATGACTCATGTATTGTTTTCCTAAATTATCAAAACAATCTGATTGTTTTTCTCTGTTTTCTGTATGTCACTTGTGTTGTTTTCTAAATTTAATTTCAATTTCAAACTGATGTCAGACACTTTTAGCCATAATGGTCACATCGAGCGTCAGATTGAGGTGCGGTTGATTCTTACATGTCACAAATGACTCATGGAACGTTTTCCTAAAATATCAAAACAATATGAATGTGTTTTCTCAGTATTCTGTATGTCAGTAGTGTTGTTTTCTAAAGTTAATGTCAATTTCAAATTGATATCAGACACTTCTACCCATACCGATCACACCATGCGTCGGATTGAGGTGAGGTTGATTATTAAACGTCAAAAATGACTCATGGATCATTTTCCTAAAGTATCAAAACAATACTAATGTGTTTTCTCGGTTTTTCGTATGTCAATTGTGTTGTTTTGTAAAGTTAATGTCAATTTCAAACTGATATCAGACACTTTTATCCATTCCAGTCACACCATGCGTCGGATTGAGGTGTGGTCAATTCATAAACCTCATAAATGACTCATGGATCGTTTTCTTAAAGTATCAAAACAATCCTAATGTGTTTGCTCAGTTTTCCGTTTGTCACTTGTGTTGTTTTTTAAAGTATATGTCAATTTGAAACAAATATCATACACTTTTAGTCATACCGGTCACACCGTGCATCAGATTGAGGTGCGGTTAATTATTACCCATCAAAAATGACTCATGGATTGTTTTCCTAAAGTATCAAAACAATCCGAATGAATTTTATCAGTTTTCTGTATGTCACTTGTGTTGTTTTTTAAATTTAATGTCAATTTCAAACTGATATCAGAAACTTTTAGCCATACTGGTCATGTTGTGCATCGGATTGTGGTGTGATCGATTCGTAAACCTCAAAAATGACTCATGGATCATTTTACTAAAGTATCAAAACAATTGGAATTGGTTTTCTCAGTTTTCTGTATGTTAGTAGTGTTGTTTTCTAAAGTTAATGTCAATTTGAAAATGATATCAGACCCTTTTATCCATACTGATCACACCATGCGTTGGATTGAGGTGCGGTTGATTCTTAGACACCAAAAATGACTCATGGATCATTGTCCTAAAGTATCAAAACAATCTGAATGGGTTTTCTCGGTTTTTCGTATGTCAGTAGTGTTGTTTACTAAAGTTTATGTCAATTTGAAACTGATATCAGACACTTTTAGTCCAATGAGTTATAAGATGCTCGTGAGTGGACTTAATGTCTATGCATCGGTCGACTTCCACACTATTGACCAGTGTATTCCAATGAGTTATGCTTTACTAGAAAGAGAAATCATATCTAAAACCATTCTTCATAACCTAAGGATATAAAACATAATAAAGGGTGATCATATATGCTCAATAAGTGTAAACAAGGGAGATATCAATGATCATATATAGATAACATTAGTAGGAATTCATCTTAATCCTATTTGTGTACAATCTTCCATCAGGTATGTTTCCCATTCGTTTCTAAACACATCTATATCATCTTCTGAATATGAGTTTTTGCGACAGTCATGGTAGTACTGAAAAAATATATATACACAAATTATTAATAAATATTTTAAATGAACTCATAATTATTTTCTAAAATACCTCATCAGGGATGCTAGTTTGTTGATGAAATGTGATCTCTTTCATAAATTTACAAACATAATAACCAGAGTATTTTTTGTTTGTTTGTTTTGGACACTGCAGAAACATCAAAAACAATAATTAATTGGTTTTGATATGTGTTTGGATAGTGCAATGTTATTATATATACCCGGATTCTTTTCTGGTTGTAGATATTGTAGGCTTGCTCATCCTTATTCCCTGGATTCATTCCATGCATTAGACGATATTGATGCACCACCCTATCATAACAGAATCCTTATTAAAAGATAACAAAAATTATATAACTAGATGTTTAGTTTTAAAATGATGGATCTAGTGTATTACATATTAACAAACGCCATCATGCATGGTCGGTTTTTTGGATATCCATGCGTTGAATCCAGAAAATAAATCTTTGGAGTATCCAAATTTACTGCAATCAGCATCCAATGCTCCCTAAAAATAAAAAAAAGTAATAAGTAAAGAAAGAAATGAAAATATATTTGATATGATTAAATTGTAGAGTTTTACCCCTGCATTGTTGGTATTAAAAAGAGACTGTAATCAGTAAAAAAATTTCAAACGATTTGAGCAGGGATGACATTATTGCAGCCTCTTTATCAGAATCTATCCCTTCTTTTGAAGAGGTGGTGTGAGGACTAACGAGTCCAAATTTTTGTTCATGAGGAAATCCCTTCAATTGTTTTTAATATATACACCTGTGAAAAATATAAAATGTATTTATTCATAATTATCAGAGTATATCAGCTTTTGTAAAATCAAATCATGAAAACATACCTCATGTATACATTTAAAACTGAGGTGCCTAGACATTCATACTTGATGATTTCATTTACATTTTCAGCACTAATGAAATATGATGTTTCCTCTCCATACATATTTTTTTCAAAATCAAATGTGTGAGCATTGTTGTCTATCAACTTTGTATCCACATGAGCCTGCAATGATATTAACTGTGGATATAGAATGGGCGGGGTGAAGGTGATCTCAGTAGACCGTTTCAATCGGTTTCTTGATCCTTGATATAGTTTTGAGCTAATATTTTGTTTCACCCCCTTCTCTTTGTCATTTTGTAATAACATTCATCGGTTCAGACCTTTTTTCATTAAATGTTAAAGGTACATATTGAAAAATAACTTGGAAATGGATACCTCCTTGTCGACATGTTTTTTTACAAGAACTGACGATCATGTGATGAATGTTCCAATAGCTTTTTCAACCGTATGAATGTCTTCATCGTCATTTGGAACAGGTAGCTCAGCACTTGGCTCATTAGCTATGTTAATTGACACTATGAAATGATCTGTTGGACGTTGTCTGTTGTGTAGTATGTCATTCTGCGTATTGAACATTGTTGCCCTCGCTACAAGGAGATAGGTGGGAGTTGATAGATATAAATAACAGTCATTTTCACCCTGTAGAATATTATTACAGGAAAGGTATCAGTGTCTATGTGAATCACATTTCACAGAAACAATTATAAAAACATTTATTACCTCAGCTAAGTCAGGTTTTTTAGGGGAATGGCTTGCCTCAAAGCTGGTGGGGGTGGGGCGGGATCGTCACGCACGGGTTGTTGTTGAGTTATTTCTTCTCTTTGCCTCTCCCCCATAAATTTTGTTATCATATCTCTCTGGTATTGTAATTATTCCTGAAAAATAGCTAATTTTTCTTGCAGATTTTCCATTTTTTCATTTTCAACCTCCTCTTGTTTTTGTTTTTGAAAATATGTTCGGGGTGTCACCCCAAAACCCACACCTATGACGTGGCTATACTGGTCTGGCCGCTTCAAGGATGCTGAAATTATGTCTACATCTGGTGCGGGTGTTCTTGATTCCTATGACTATGTCAGATAGAAAATATAGAAAAATAGGTAGTCATTATAATGTAATAGTGATTTAAAACAAATCAAATTTATATTATTTCATACTTACACAAGTTTCCCACACTTTTTGTGTGTTTTCATCGATTAGTATCCCCTATTTATTTACACTAGCCTCCTTCCATAGCCCATGGCATGGGATAGATTTGGATTTCGATTTTGATTCATCAATATGCATATAAACAGAGAAACATGGTTATGGTGTTGTTTTATGTCACATATAAGTGGTACGGTAGATTTAAAAGATGTACCAATTTTTGCTCAAGTAAAGCATACCCCACCCTTGCTTTACGGTAAGGGTATGCTGGTTCTGCTCCGCATTTTTTATTTTCAGCACTCAATTTTTGTTTCATAAATAAAAAACTGTCAATCAAAGTGATTAATACAAGAAACTTCAAACAACGTATTACCCCACACAATGTACCTGAAATGTCTGCTCCCCACGATGGTAGATAAACGCGTCCCACACTCCTTGGGATATCAAGGGTGCATAAATAGTAGGTGGGTGCGGCTTGATTTTCCCTTTAGCATCTTTAAGATGATATTTCATTAAAATTGTGTGGAAACCTCTATGAATCCTTTCTGCAACTCTTAATACATATTCATTGTGTGAGGCATCTACTATAAATGCACTCTGCAATGGATGATGAAGAGTAAGTCAATGTTTTGGTATTTTATTTAAATAAATTTAAAAAAATGATATCATAATGTTATCGTAATCTCTTCCCACATTAGTTTCTTAAGACCAGTGACAACATAGTGTCATGAATGTACATCAATCAACATGCGTTGCCGAGCGAAGATTCCAATGTAGCTACTAAATATGGCTTTGTTGGGGTTAACATGTTGGCCTCTCTTATTCCATCCCACCTCAAATTTGATGCCTTTTTCTTTTTCCTTAAGTATTTTGGCTAACATTTTCAAACTATGACGCTCTTGTTTTTTTTCACTTTAAAGGTTTAATTTCCTACCATTTCCTCAGAAGTATCATCAATATATTTCTCCGAAGAACTAGCATCAACACTGGGACCAGCAGCAACTGGTTGAGAAACTTGTTGTTGCTCTGAACTGGGACCAGCAACAACAGGTTGAGAAACTTGTTGTTGCTCTGCACTAGGATCACTAGCAGCTGGTTGAGAAACCTATTGTTACTCTGCACTGGGACCACCAGCAGGTTGTTGAGAGACCTTTTGTGACTCAGGATTGGGTGCATCAGTAGGTGCATAATTCATTATCTGCATAAGTGGTTTAACATTTAATTTAGATTACATAAAAGTAGTAGCGGACAGATAATAACATATCGTAACACAATGTATATTACAATAAACAAATAAACTGATTATTGTACTCTCTTATTTTTATTTAAAGGCTAAAGAGATTTGACTCCTCTATCGACTATGTAAATCCCTTCATTGTGGTCTCCTCTGACATACAAAACGCCGTCTATATTGGGACCACTGTGAAATGATTGTGAATTCCCCATAAAAGCGTCATCCTCCATTGAAATTTCAACTGACCCTTTAGTTTTTTTGGTCGATAACAGAACAATTGACCAATTTTGGTTTGTGGGGTCTGGAACATAAAATACTTGTACTGCCTGTGATTCCATTATAAATGGTTCATCTTTCTCCCCTTCCTTACTGAAATCAACTTTCACGAATCCTAATTCATCTATTTTAATAGCACTCCTATTATCAACCCACTTGCATTTAAAAATCGTCACTTTGAATTTCGTATAATCCAACTCCCATATTCGTTTGATGATTCCAAAGTATGACATATTCGCATAAATTGGATTTTTGTCCTTAGCACCGGAAACATGCATCGCCTCAGCCAAAAGTGTAACCCCACTATTCTACATGGTACTGTCTTCATCATGTTAATTAGTATAGAATGTATAACCATTAACTACATAAGCATTGTAAGATAATACATACACACTTTCTCCTCTGGCTAGACATCGAAGTCGTTCTGAAATTGAGTCTGGATTTTCATCTAATTAATTCAAAATATGGTCCTTAAACCATCATATAAACTGTTGATTATATGTATCTGATATCCATTTTTCATCCCTAGATGGATTCAAATGCCTAAGAATTTCTTTGTGGGTTTGAACATATGGTTCAACGTTGAAACTGTTATGAAAAATGTAATGGTGAGCCTGCTCCCGATCTATAATATTGATTGTGACAACCTCTCTTTCATAAATTCCTTCACCATCAATTTTCTCAGTGTGGCGAGATTTAGGTAGGCCAACGTTTTCCACACCAGACAGGTATTTGGAACAAAATTCAACGGCTTCCTCAACAATATATGGCTCTACAATACAACCCTCTGGCTAAATTCGATTTTTGACATACCCTTTCAAAATCTTCATATACCATTCAATGGGGTACACCCATCTATAATGTACAGGACCACATAGTCGAATCTCTCTCACCAAATGAACCATAAAATGAACCATCATATCAAAAAAAAAATGGCGATAAGAACATTTCCAATTTACATAATATGACGGAAATTTCTCTTTCCATAGTTGGCAATTTCGCCAGGTCTATAACTTTGCTGCATATGGCTTTGAAGAAGAAATAGAGCTTTGTTAATGTATGGAATACATTCTTGGGAAAAATGAAATGTAAAGCAATAGGAATTAGATCTTTCATCAAAACATGGTCGTCATGTGATTTCAGACCCTTTAATTTTAAATCGCTCATTGACACGATGTTCTTGATATTTTATTAATACCCCTCTGGAACCTTTAAATCATTCAAGAAGTTTCAAAACTAATATCACTCCTACCTGGAAAGAGTGTAAGCAGAAGGAGGAAGAAATGTTTCTTTTTCACCATTCACTGGTGCCAACTCTTCTCGTATTATCATCTCAACCATGTCCAATATAGCCCCAATTCCATCCTTTGTTTTTACGGGTGCAATTAGCAACGTGCTGATGACTCTATCACATACATTTTTTCCAATATGCATAACATCAAGAAACTTTCTGACATAAATACAATTCCAGTATGGTAATTCAAAAAAACTGATCTCTTTTCCTATCTAGTTTTCATAAGGTTTTTTGAAAAAGGTTTACCAAAAGTAGTGTTAAAATATTTTACCTTCTCAAACAATTGATCACCTGTTAGTAGAGATGGTGTTGTACGTTCTTTTGAACTTCCGTCGAATGATGTCATCTAATATCAGTACTTATTCCGCCAGGGTAGAAATCTGCAATGTCCTAAAAACACAGTTTTCGATGAATGTTTAAACCTAATTGACTGTGTACCTTGTTCGCAAATGGGACAACCTTGAGTTCCTTTATTGCAATATCCGGACAAATTTCAATAAGCAGGAAAGTCATTTATTGTCCCGTACAATATGGATTTCAAAGTAAAATCTTCTTTTTTTAAGCATCATACAACGTAACACCTGAATCCCACAATATTTTCAAATCCTCGATCAATGGAGCCAAATAAACATCAATATCATTACCCGGTTGTTTTGGTCATGATATAAGCATAGATAACATGATGTATTTTCGTTTCATGCATAACCATGGTGGTAAGTTATAATTTACCAACATAACCGGCCATGTACTATGACTGCTGCTTTGAAAACCAAAAGGATTCACCCCATCTATAGATAACACCAGACGAAGGTTTCTCGGCTCATTTCCAATTTCAGGATACTCGTGATCAATTCTATTCCACTGAGTAGAGTCTGTCAGGTGACATAGTTTCCCATCTTTAATTCTTGTATCTGCATGCCATGTCAATTGTCCTGCAATCTCATCACTTCCATATAGGCGCTTAAACCTTGGAATGATTGTAAAGTATCATACAACTTTCATAGGACTAGAACCATATTTCTTGTATCAAGAAGTACCACACTTTGGGCATTCTTTAAGTGATTTGTGGTCCTTGTGAAACAATATACAATCATTCAGGCAGGCGTTTATTCTTTCATAGATCATACCCATCGATCGTAGTATTCGTTTGGCATCGTATGTTCAGCTTGGGAGTTCATTATCTTCTGGGATCATGTTATTCAGGAGAGCAAGTAGTTCTGTAAAACTAGCGTCACTCCACTCATTGCCTGCTTTCAAATTATACAGCTTCAGTATGGCTGACAATGCTGTATATTTAGTGCAACCAGCATACAATGGCATGTTTGCACAACTTTTAACTTCTCAAACAATTTTGGGTAATCATGAAGTTCATCTTCAACTGTCCTTGTCATTTCCTCCATAGGATCTTCATCATCATTCAAATTTGTAATCACACCCTCCATATGATCGTCTTCACTGTTTAGTCCTGTAATCATATCAGATCTTCCATAAAATGTCGTGTTATCCAAGACACTACCTACATTCTTTTTTTCCTTGTGTTTATTCCAACATTTATGACTTCGATCTATTCCGTGATAGATCATGTGTTCTTCCAACTCCTCTGGACTAATTTGTCTTCAATAACAACACTGTAAACATGGATAAAGGATATGAGAAGGGTCACATGCATGATCTCATGCAAACTTGATAAACTCTTTCATTCCATCTTCATACTCTTTTGTCAACCAGTTGTCATTCATCCATTATTTATTTATATTCATTGTCTTTATGGGTTTGATCTCGAACTTTCCTAATATTATGTTTTAATTAATCAAGTATCATTGTTTGGGTTTTATAAAAAAATCATGGTACAAATGCCTCTAAAATGAAATAGAGGAACCTACCCCAAAACATGTGAAAGTACTTAAACTCTATCTATATATGGGGGACTGTGCCATATATTTTGTCTATCTACAGGGAGTACCTAAAACCTATACATAGATGACTCTTCACTGAAACATGGGGGAGTACCATACTCCATATTTCCTCCAAACACCTCACTTTTCACTTGTCAACTCTCAAGAAGAGTGAAGTTAATTAAAATATCCAAACCACATTGTGTGCAATTTCCAATGAATGAGGGAATCATAATATTGTGATCTACATGAGAAGATATTTATAATGGGCTACTCATACATGAAATATTATCATCTAAGTGAAAAATAAATAATAATAATGAAATTAACATAGCACAAAATTTGTTCAATAGATACACAATGTATAGGGTTCTCAGTCAAGGTTGGTTGTATACTACTGTTTCTAAACTCATGTGAAATCCATATACATGGTGTGTCCGGTAGGGTGAACATCATCTACAGATGAGATACCTGATTTAATCTGACATATATCAAATTAATTCCAAGTTGGTCTTACAAAGACTGCATGATGCCTTTAAAAATACATGACATATAGAACAACTTGAGCTAAAGGTGTGTACTTTAGATACCAAATGAGTCACTTAACTGGATATGCATCAAATTTTTGTGGAATACACGGTCTGTAGTCCTTACATGACCACTAGGGGTGTATAGTCTATACACATAAAGTTTCTATGGTATCTATACATGGTGTGAGTGAAGTAAAACACATATCATATGGTTCTACCATTATTCCATGGCATGTACATGGTTTCATGCTGAAGTATATGTCTTGGAGGTACATTGTGTGTGACCTACGTTCAATGGTGGAAGAACTACAACATGGAAAACAAGTTTCATATCAATCATGCCAACAACCGCAACACCATACAAAAACACAATCGTGCTCACAATCGCAACACCATACAAACCAAACAATCACAATTTTAGATTTTACAAAGCATCCCATATTCAATTTTTTTTGTTAATTCAGGGGTTATCACAGAAGTTTTATCATCTCGGGGTGTTCATTCATAAGTCAAGTATACGTAAATTACCAATTTTTATATTCAAATGTTCAACAAGAACCAACCAACATGAAATTCATTTAGTGCGCAAACAAGGACCACCAACGGACACGATTTTCAGCGGGGCATTTATCCCGTACATTTCACATTATAACAATCAATATAAAACAGTAATATCATGCGAAAAAGAGGAAACCAATGAGTAATAGGAGAAAACTCACCACGAAGGTGTTGTTAAGCACACGGCAGAGGTGCATTTGTGGCAGAGAAGAGGTGCACAACAGAGAAGATTTCCAACTGAAAAGAAAAACATAAAATAGGGGAAACTCATGAGAATAAAATAATCTAAAACTGAGTACACCATTTACCACATCCCACAAACCCCAAGAACCCACGAAAACCGAAATCAACTCACACCTTGGTTAAACAAACCTTAAGATAACAAGAAATTATAGAACCCACCTTCGATAGAACGAGTTCAACAGACTTTTTAAAATATAAAAGATGAACATAAAATGGGTAAGCCTTGACCAATAGGTCCTCCTTACTAGATATAATCCCCAATTTTATTCTAGATAGTATATCCAAAATTAGTAAGCCCCGATCAATCCTTTGTTATCACACCTTTCACTACACATACGTCCTAATCGCATGACTTTAAACTTCATGGTACAATATTTTCAACACAACACATGGTATCTAGTGAGTAGGATCATATCCCTTTTCAAACTCAATGATCATACCCATACATCTTGAAAAAATTAGGTGTAATGAACATATTTCCAATGGGACACCCCTGGTACTCTTTTCCAATCTTAACATCGCACCATGCCAAAACTCACCACACGTTCACCAGTTAACCAACATTATTCCAAAACCAAAGGAATATACCCATGCTTCATTACCCTAAACCCACCCATATAGGTTCAATAGTGATGGTCACATTAAAACCATGCTATAAATCAATAGGGTTAGGAATCCAAATGATCATATCCCACAACCTAGTCATAACACCAAAACTCAAGAATAGAGAGTGCTTCCCTTATACAAATCCAAGGCATGACCATTCCTTCGATATCAACTTGATAACACCTAATATGCATCAATCCCTCATGTCAAAGAATATACCCTAGATTTATGTATATAAGGTATCCATAACACCAAGATAACCCCACTCATTAGTCTCCCCCAATCACCAAAACTCAATAACTCGCTACCATCCTGAGTCATATGCTAACGACCACTGGGATCTCACACAAACCCATTACATCAATTATTAAACAATCCTTAGCCCATGGGTGCCACTCTTATACCCACCTCAAAACACACATCATATAGTGAACCAAACCAACCACTTACTATAGGTTCTCACACACCCGCTATCTAAAACAACCTACAATACAAGGGTCTCACCACCTGGGCTATCACTCTTTCCCCAACTACCCATACATAGGTTCAACTCACTTATAAAAAAACTATAAGTAATCATAATCATTCAATGATAATCATTTATCATTTATATTAACCCAATAGAAGGAAAAATACTCCTACACTGACTGGCGGCAGTGGAGGCGGCGGCGGCGGAGGCGGCGGCGGCAGAGGTGGCGGCGGCGGAGGTGGCGGCGGCAGAGGCAACGGCGGTCGTGACGGTGGAGGTAGAGGCGGTCGCGGTGGAGGAGAAAAACCCAACGGCATGGAGGTAGAGGCGGAGGAGAAAAACCCAACGGCAGTGGCATAGGAGGAGGAGGAAGAGGAGGACGAGGACGAGGAGGAAGATGAGGAAACAGAAGAGGAGGAGAATGAGGAGGAGAAGTCGCGGCAGAAGAGGGTCCTAGTTATGCTTCCACAAAAGCTTTACCGCATGCGAGAGAGGAGGGCCTGTTAGGGTTATTAAATAGAAACCACTGGAACCTTTATCAGTGCTTATTGAAAGTGCTGATAAAGGTTTGTTTTATTAGCTTTAAAATAAAAGCACTGATAAAACATAAATTTATCATCACTTTTTAACACTGAAAAAGGTATCTCTTTATCAGCACTGAAAAAGCCATGATAAATTGATGTTTTATCAGTGCTTTTATTTTAGCACTAATAAATATTATCATTTTATATAAATTAAGAATAAAAACTTTTATCAGCGCTAAAATAAGTGTTGATAAATGTACCCTTTTATCAGCCCTAAAAAAGGTGCTGATAAAGGGTATACCTTTATCAGTGCTTATTTTAGCGATGATAAATCTTAGATTTATCAGCGCTTTTAACTATCCCGGATAAAGGCATACCCCTTTATCATCACTTTCTATTTAGCGCTAATAAAGGGCAGCGCTTACCTTGCCCTATTTTGTGGTAGTGAACGTAAAGGTGAGCCTCCTCCCACACTGTAATAGTAACAGTGGAAATATCTATTTCATAAATTCATTCACCCACAAGCCACCAGGTTTGATGATATTTTGGTAGTCTGATGTTTTCCACATCAAACAGGTAGCAGTACAGAATTCAATAGCTTCCTCAAAAACATATCTCTCTTCAATAAAACCCTCTAGATG
Source organism: Viscum album (assembly GCA_963277665.1). Taxonomy (NCBI): domain Eukaryota; kingdom Viridiplantae; phylum Streptophyta; class Magnoliopsida; order Santalales; family Viscaceae; genus Viscum; species Viscum album. Next base: position 1,552,515,658 of record OY728121.1, on the reverse strand, counting down.
ACTTATTTTTTTATATACCCTCTCAAAATATTCATATACCATTCAATGAGTTACATCCATCTATAGTGTACAGGACCACATAGTTGAATATCTCTAACCAAGTGAACCATTTAGCGAACCATCGTATCAAAGAATGATGGTATTAATAACATCTCCAATTCACATAATATGACTAAAATTTCCTTTTCCATTTTTGGAAATTTCACATGATCTATAACTTTTCTCCTTATAACTTTGAAAAATAAACAAAGAGTGGTTAATTTATAATAAACATTATTAGGAAAAATTAAACATAAATTTATATGCATTAGATCTTGCATAAAATAATGACACTCAGGTGATTTCAGGACCTTTAACATTAAATTTTTCATTGAAATAATATTCTATATATTTTATGAATACCTCTTTAGAACCTTTACATCATTAAAGAAGCTGAAAAATGGATATTTATCTTTCCTGGAAATATTGTAAGTAGTTGGAGGAAGAAATATCTATATTTCACTATTCATTGATAAAATCTTTGGCAACCTCAAAGAATAGTGTATAAATTTTCATTCATATCGAGTGAGACAATAATAATTTTGATGAAAGGATTTTCCTTTTGAAAAAAAATAATTGAACTACTTTTTCATTTTTCATTTTTCACAGGAATATATATTAATCAAGTAACCAAGGATTCTATAATAAAAAAATTGTATTCATGTTGTGTTGAACTAGAAATTTTTTCGATAGAAGAAACTTCTTGGAATTATGCACATTAATATTCATACCCAGTGTAACAATTTTATCTTTAACTTTAATTAAATATTATTTTAGGAACCATCAAGACTCAAATATGATTTATTTCAAGAATCTAATATTTTATTTCTATGAAATTTATATAGTATCCTTAAGCGTCATTTAAATTTTTTTTAATTTCACTTTCTCATTAGATAAGATTATAAATTTTATAAATTTAATATATGTCATAAGAGGAGTGGAGAGTCTTATTTAATAATAATGTTTTCTTCATGTCATAGTCACTTCATCACCTAGAACTATTTTCCACTTACTCTTTTTTCACTATTGATGTTAATACATAAATAGTTCTATCATACTCTTATATTTTTAGTATTAATTCACTAAATTTATCTGGTTTTTTAGATTTTCAAGTTTTTAATATTTCATCCTCTTATTTTAATACATCAATATTCTCCTTATGTTTTTTCATTTGTGCCTTTAAACATTTAATATCACAACTTTACTTCTTCCTAAGAATTACTTGTATATAAATATATTTTATATATACTTATATTACAAACCTAAAGTCTACTTAATAATTATCTGAAACTTTCTATTGTGTATGCCCACTTTTTGTAACATTATTAAAAGAAGGAATTTTAATTGAACATGATGTTAGTGGTTTGTGTTGGAAAATTCCTATTGTAGATGTTCACGACAATGAAAATATAAAAAGGATTAGGGTTCCGCTTCTTGTTAATAAAAGAAAATGTATAGAATTGTTTTATTTTAATCCATGTGAGTAGGAAGGATACCTAGAACTTGGAGCAGATTACCATCTATTCACCGAAAAGAACTTCATACTTATAATTTGAAATCACCACCTCACATGGAAAGTGGGAATATTTTTTACAGTGCATAGATGTTACTTTCATTGATGAATGCTTCTATATCTAATCCACAACCTCATTCACACAGATCTCCATGCAATCAAAGTGAGAAATTTTTAAAAGAATATCTCACATATGATTAATTCAAATATATAGAATATGATTTAAATAGATAGACAAGATCCAAAAAAATTAGTGATATAGTGAAATAAAAAAACCATGAGGGGGAGCAGTGACAGAGATTGATCTGAATCTATTGAACACCAATAAAGGATATAATAGGTGATTTTGGGTATAGAGGAGTAGAAATAATCAAATACCTTAGCTTATGAGAGGTTTGATTCATCTGAGAAGATTGAGGGTGAGTCGTGGTAGAGATTGACTTCCACGGGAGCTTGAATGGCATAAAAGAATTGGGTTCTGTTAGGGTTTATTTATAAGATCGGGAAGGGTTTTAATAATTCTTTCAAAAAATCACTGATAAAAACTTGTCTTATCAGTGTTAAAACAATAAGCACTAATAAAACATATTTTTTTCAGTGATTTTTTAGCACTGATAAAGATACGTCATTATTAGTGCAAAAAAAGAACTGATAAAACTATTCTTTATCAGCGTTAAAATTCTAGTGCAGAAAAAAATTATATAATTAATAGTTAATAATATAATTAACATAATAAAAAATTTAAATGTATATAATTAAAAATAAATATAAGTTTATATAATTATAAATAAATATTTATATAATTATAATTATATTTAAAGAATTGTAAATATGAATTTATAAATATAATTATAAATATATATACATATATAAATATATATAGTTATAATAAATAGTTATTTATATAATTATAAATATATTAAAATAATTGTAAATATGTATTTATAAATACATATATTTGTAAATAAATTTGTAAATATATTTATATAATTTTAAATATATTTATATAATTATATATCTTTATATAAGAATATATTTAATTATATAAAAAATATTTATATAAAAATATATATATCAATTAAAGAATATATATATATATATATAATTATAAATAGTAATGTAGGATGTGGTGGTGGAGCATGGAGCACAAAACAGTGGTGATTCTTCAAACCTTTGATCTCTTGTATTCATTTCTTACTCCTTTCTTTAGACATGGCTTCAGGCCCTTTAATCTAGGTCAATTTAGAGAGGCAGGATAAATGCATGAAGTCTTTTGGGAAATGTATCTAATTTGTAGAATCTCTAAACAAGACAAAAACTCAGGAAGGTGATGCTCTGGCCTGATTCGAGTCCCATCTCTTGAAATCTGAGGACAGTAAGTTCTCAATCATTGATAATCAACATTCCCTTAAGGAAATACTTGATTTTTGTAAGTTCTCCTTGATTATTATACTCATTAATGTAAAGGTAAATGAACCCATAAATTTGGAGGATTTATTTCTAAAGTTTATTAGCGTTTGGGGTTTCGAAAATTGTAGGATTATACCCCTGGGGAGGGGATACTTGTTGGAAGTAGTTTATTTCCTGGGCGGTGCCCCCCCTAATTGTCAAAGGGGGCAGCATGGCTAGTAGGTGGTGGGTGGCCAAACCCCACCAAATCACCTTGCGGGAGAGAGTTGCAGGGGGTGAGGCTTGCCTATAAAAGGCAAGATCCTCATCCCATTTCAGCATAAACTTCGGTATCTGATTATCAGCATCCTCGAGTTCATTAATTCTCTAGATATTTGAGCGGTTTTAGTAAGGCAGTTTCCACATTTATTCAAGAGAGATTTTACGAGGTTTTCATCCTTGTAATAGTGAGGGAGTGTGTACCCACTTTTACCCCATAGTGATCCTTCTATTTGCCCGTGGTTTTTTACCCCTTCCATTTGAGGGTTTTTCCACGTTACATCTGGTGTCCCTTTTATTTCCGCATTTTCACTTTTTTTATCTCATAATTATCACTGCACTAGTGGTCCAATAATTTATGGTCCTAACAATAATTTAATTTAGTTTTACAATAAAATTCCCAGCAATCTTTTTCATGGGCCTCTGGATTCTACAAACTAAGTCCTAGAATCTTCAAGATTTCAAAATGAAACAATAGTTTTAATTTGCATCACCAAAAACACACCAATTCCCAAATTTTGTTTAGGTTTCATGGCCTAAGTTGGGTCTTCTGGCACCCATATATTTTAAAAGGCATCACCACTTGCATTGGATCCCCCCTAAAAATGGATGAAAACACAATATAAGGGAATCTTGGATGTAGCTCAAGGGTCTTAGTGGATTTTTATTTCATGAATCCTAGGATGGACAAGGTTACCTTAATTTCTAATGGTTATAGAATTTAAATTGAGTTTGAATATGAATTATTGTATGGTTTTTGTAACCTCTGTAAGTGGGTTGGTCATGAGACTACCAATTGAAGGTAAATTCAGAAACTATATAGAAGCAGGACTTCCATATACAAGGAATTTGAAAATGGTAGGAATGTATCATCTTCAAAGAATCAAGAGCTCTTGAATAATGACTCTAAGGCCTAGCAAGGCCAAGAATACCCACTGATTGTGGCTAGCAGAAGTCATGACCCACCATGTCTTATCGGGGAGTGTACTGTGAGGACGGGGGAGGACCTAGAAGTCCTAAAACCTATTGAATAAGTTGAAATAGAATATATTCATACCCAGGTTATAGTAAAAAACATGACAGTGCCTACAGCAGGGGGTTCTTTTTTACATACACTAGTGCAAGGGAAAGGAAATGCCTCAAGCCTGGAGCATGAAAAAAGTGAGTCTAATAAGTCTTTATCTGCATATAGGAAAAATAACGAATTTGATAGTATTTTTTGATAGGTCCAAGTTCAGGTTTCTAATAATCTTTATTAGTATGAGGTTGATGGATCTGAGCTTGTGGATTCTGACAAGGAACTTGCTGCTAAGGATGAAGCCAACTTGAAATTGAATCAAGACGAACTCTGCACTACTTCATTTGATCACAAAGGGTATAAAAATCTTTTTGTTGATTCTCATATGCAAGATAAACCTTTTTAAGGTCTTTTTTGAATAATGGGTACTTGGATTTTCAAAGGCCATTAGTTCCCACTATGGTTAGGACCATGAATTCTTTTGAAATGTTGGATATAACCAGTGCTTGTCCGGAGACTACCCTGCGGGTTGTGGATGAGGGCTTGTCTTTCCCCCCTCATTTTTATGACACCATGAAAATTATTTTTGATATCTTTATAAAAGTCATAGATGAGGAATGTGATTATTCAAGAAAAAAATGGGAACCTCAACCCACCAGAGCAGTTTGAGAATGAGAGGGTGCCTCGGGATCTCAGTGAGGAATTAGCTAGCTTGTTTGATTCACAAGCTGAATTTATTTATGCAAAAATTGATTCTAATTCCTTTTCATATAAATATATTCTTGTAGTGTTGAGATTTATATCTTCAAATATTGATGAGAAAATATACTTTAACTGAAATATGGATATTCAAGATCTATCATGGAAGCAAGTTGTTTGGCACATTCTAGAGAATAATTTGGATTTATCTTCCTTGAGGATCATGAACCTAGACAACTTGAAAATATGAGAAGAGGTCCCTATCCACATGTTAGAGGAAAACCCAAGAACATGGGTGGTAGAGGAAAGAGCAAGAAATTACACCTTTACTTTGTAATCAAACCTGCCACTACCCTTGTATTCTCTTTTCCTTTTCAACAAAGGGGCCTACAATTCTCAACCAATTTTAGTATATAATTATAAATATATTAAACATATTTATTATTTAGATATATTTATTATAATTTTATAATTATTTAAATATATAATTATTTATTTATAATTATATAAATATTTTAAATATATATATATATATATTTATAATTATTTATATTTATTTATAATTATATATATTCATTTATAATTATAGATATATAATTCTATAAATATAGTAAATATACATTTACACATATATATATATATATAATATTTTTAAAAATATATTTATATATAAATGTTTGTAGATATGTTTCACGTTTGGGAACCCTGTAATTGGGTTCAGGTAGGGTTTAGGTTTCAAAAATATTACTCAAATTCGCCCAAATTAATAATCAGTTCTTTCACAGATGTCAAAAACATGCTAAGATTATTAAAACTTATTAAATAATTATGTATAGTTCATAAGATTAACTATATTGGTTGTAAACAAGTACAAAAATGAAAAAATAAAAAAAAAGTCTATTTAAAAAGATTAATTATATAAATTTCAAAAATATTAAAAATATTACAGCTTAATAAATATAATTGAATAAATATTAATCACATAAATTAAAAACAAATTGAGATTATTAAAACTTAGTAAATAATTATGTATAAATAAATATTAAAAATTAATAAATCCAAAAAATATAAAAATGAATACATATTAAAAATAAATAAATAATATTAAAAAAATAATTTTAAAAATGAATAAATAATATTGAATAAATAATAAAAATATTTAAGAAAAAGTAAATTTATCAAATTAACTACAATAATTACAAACAAATAAAAGTGAATAAAAAATAAATGAATAAATATTATAAATTATATAAATAAAAAAATTATAAAAAATGAATTATATTGATTATAAAAATATCAAAATTATAATACATTTATATGAATCAATTATATAAATATAAAATATATTTAAAATATTCAAACTTAATAATTAAAAATGAATAAATATTAATCTTATAAATTACAAGAATATTGAAAATATTGAAACTTATTAAATACATATGTATAAATTTTACAAAATCAAAAAATTCCAAAAATATTAAAAATTAGTAAATTTCAAAAATGAAATATATATATATATATACATACTAAATGGAATAGTATTAAAAATGAATAAATTAAATTAAAAAAATTATTAACTATTTAAACTACAAATTTTTTAAAACATTCATTTAAATATCCTAATTATAAAAATTCACAATAGATTTTAAATGTTAATAATTAATAAATAACAGCAAATAAATGTTATATATATATATATATTAAAAAAATATTAGAAATATTACATAGTAAATAAATATATGAATAAATATATATTAAAAATTGATTAAATTGAAAAAAATATTAAAATCAATAAATATTAAAAATTAATAAATAATATTAAATGAAAGAATATTAAAAATGAATAAATAAAATTCAATGGACAAAAAAAGTTAAAAAATGAATTCATATAAGATTAACAACACAAATTGTAAATATGTATAGAAATGAAGAAAATTTTAAAATATTCATTTAAATAACTTAATTATATAAATTTCAAACATTTTAAAAAAATTACAAATTAATAAATAAAATTGAATAAATATTAATCATAAAAAATAAAAACATACTATAAATAATACTTAGTAATTAAATTTGTATAAATTTTAAAAATGAATAAATTCAAAAAATATTAAATCACAAATGAAAAAAATATATACATTAAATGTGAAATAATATTAAAAAGAAATAGTGTATGCCATACATACACATGTACTATACATACACATATTTGTACATCCCACATATACAGGTGTACATATACCTATGCATGGATACATACACATAATATCACGACTCGTCCCAGTGGGGTCCGTGTCGCGACTCCCCAAGCCTACCTCCAATAGGTCAAGGGCTCGTGACTAGCACCAAGTAGGCATATCACTAACATGGGAGGAATTGCCTAAGTATCTGTACACATTCACACATCTCCAAACACACAAATGCTGAAATGTAAAAAACCACTAAAGAACCAAATTCATTCATACCACTAAACCCAACCAACAGAGTATGATAGGAAAGTAAACTACAGTAAAGTAAACTAGTCCAGAATACAATCCCACCATAAGAAAGAGTCTGAAAACTAAAAAGTCTAACCTATAAACAAAAAGTTGTTGTGATTGCTGCTCAAAGTAGTTGGAACACCTCAGCCTATCTAAACTCATAAAGATTTTTCTAGTCCTGGTCCTCCCTGGACTCCATCAAAAGGTCACTCATCTGCACAATGCATGAAACATGTGGGAAAATCCCATACAGGGGTGAGTATACCAATACTCGGTATGACACCCCAAAACCACAAAGAAATTCACAAAGTAAAGGTACAGTTAGATCTACAGAGTATATTTCTACAATAAATATAATAAAAACATATCCAAATATACACAAACCCCAACCTGTACTCTAGATGTAAGTCACAACTACCTCATACCCACACCAGGGATTCAGTCTGAAGATTCCACAAAGCAACTCATCCATAAGCACACACTCTTGAGTCTTACAGCACTGATGACATCTGCATGAGAAGTACTATTCATTGGTAACCTTCATGAGGTAGATACACTAATCGATATAAATAGAGATATGATACACTCGCCCTGGGAGTACTCACTCCATGAGTGGGGAAGGTCACGATACACAGATGAGGATCACTACCAGGTCCATGGGGTGATACCATGAGTCATCTGAATTCTCCTATTAAGTAGAGGATCAACATCTAGTAGGATTGGTCATATTAATACCAAGACTCTAATTAGGGAATAATAATGGATATAGGATCCTGATCCAGTCCTCTTAGAGGGTATTACTGACTATATCTAGTAAAATACTACTGAAGGGACCATACTCCTATGAATAGGAAACAATACCAAGTAACCTTTATAGTAATATGCAAGGGCACCAATGCTAATGAAACTTTTATGAGATGTGGTGGACAATATATCCAAGGCCTATAGGAAGGGGTGAACACCATGTAGTAGGGTCACACCATGTCCCTTGACCCTCGGTACTACCCGTGTTTAACGGCCCATGTCATCAGAACATGTCATGTAGAAGAGGTATACATGGCATGCAGAAAGGAGAACATGCCATGTCTTAATATCTAGGGTCCACTCGTGTACTCTTTCCATGTTCCAGTACACGGTGTTAACTCGTGTTCTCCTTCCCGTGTACTAGTACATTGGGTAACCTATGTATCAGGTGTGGGTTTGGTCATGTGGTGGGATACACGCCTTATAGTCAAATTGTGTACTCCACCCCATGTTCATGTAACTCCTGAGATACAAATCAAGCCTTAAGAAAGGTCCCACACATTTTGTGAAAGGGTTCACACACTGTGTGACACTTTATTGCCACCCAAAACACTAGAAACCACTCAGTGGGGGCCACACGCCATGTCGTCCAGACTACATGTCGTGTTCTATAAAATTTTCCAGAAACTCTAGTTTGCGCTCCTTCATCTCTTCTTCTACTCTAACCATCATTTTTGGACATTCCTGGTCAAGAAACTTGAGATCTGGGGTCATCTAGTATTTCCATCACCAAATCGGTAAGATTCAAGCCTTGAATCTACTCAGAAAACAAGATCATCACCGTTCTTCGTTTCCGACGAAGAATGAGAAATAGGCACCCACTATCGTCAAATCTACTACCACAACCATCTTTATACCTCCATCGAGTCATAACGATGTCGGATCTTTAATTTTGGGTTGTTGTACCATGAAACGAAGGTGAAAATATCATTTTTTTCATAAACCACAAAGAACGCGAAGAGCATGAAGAACACGAAGAATGCCAAGAACCTAAAGAACGCAAAGAATTGAGGGAGAGAAAATGCACATTCAAAAACCCAAGGAATGAACCTCAGTCATTGTTCACTAGTGCCTTCATCTATTCCATAAGAATGACCAAGATAACAAAATAGTATAATCATCCCAAAATTCCCGCAATCAAAGCCCCCTGCAAGAACGATCAAACCATGGGTCAACCTATTTGTGGTATGATCTTCTTTCATCGTTAATTTTAAAAATTGGGAAAGAATTAATTGAAATAACATGACCTACCAGGGATTTGGATCACTCACCAAAGAATTTTGATAGTTGTATCGTCGTCGTTGGTGAGATTCTTCAAGAATATCTCCCATCAATCTCTGATCCAAGATCCATCGTCATTTTCCATTGAGATAACTATATAGGTTCTCTCCAGAGCTTCTAGGGATTTATCTAGGGTTATGAATTCTAACTCAGGGTCCCTTTCTAAGATAATTATTTAAAAACAAAAAACATGTCGCTGCATCATTACATAACGTTTAAATAAAATAAACCTTTACTTTATTTTATTCTTTAAAATTACAAAAAACAAAATTTCACATATAACCCGTGAAGGTCAAAGTTTGGACACAAATAGGGTAAAGTTCCTACTATGAACACAATTATGCCCTCAGATTTCTAATTTGGGAACTCATTTAAAATCTATTACACTCTTTCCGGAAAACTGCTCATGCACGCTACTTAGTATATTTAATATATTTCAAATATTTATTTTGGGAACATTGGGCCTCAGAATCAAACTTTATCTCAGCACCTGGTCTTGAATTAATTCAATATAATATTTGAAAATAATACATAGAAAAATATGAGATAATAAATTCTCCCCAACTTGGGGATTTACATCCCTGAAAATCCAAAAAAAAGGTTTTACAAAAAGATGTGGGTATTGAGCATGAATATGAGCCTCCCTCACCCATGTACTCTCTTGGAGATTATTGTGATTCCACCGGATATGCACTAAATGAATCCCTCTCCCATGAAGAATCATCTCTCGCAAATCCTTGATCTCCACTAGATACTCAGCAAAAGTCGCTTCATCTTCAATGTACAGCTCTCCCTAGTCGATGAAGTGTGATCATTCATGAACGTACCTCCTCAACTATGACACGTGGAAGAAATCATATACCCGGTCCAACTATGGGGGTAGATCTAATCGATACGCCACCTCTCTAACTCTACACAGTATCTGAAAAGGGATGATAAACTTCAAAGATAACTTGACTCCCCAACCAGATCTCTGTAACCCTTATCAAGGTGAGATCCTAAGGAAGACATAATCTCCATCCTCAAACTCCAAAGGCCTCCTCCATCTATAAATATAATATTTACAAAGGCTCTATGAAGTATTCATCTGCTCATGGATGATCATCACCTTATCAGTGGTAGTTTGCACCAATTCTGGGCCCGTGAGTGTTGACTCTCTTGGGTCAGTCCAGTAGAGTGGTGACCTATAGGGTCACACATATAGACCCTATAACGATGTCATTCCAATGGTGGATTGGTATCTATTGCTGTACGCAAACTCCACCAGTGGTAGGTGGTCCTCCCAACTATAACATAATTCCAAGATGTAAACCCACAACATGTCCTACAAAATATGAATCTTCCTCTTCATTTGGCCAACCGTATGGGGATGAAACGTTATGCTCAAGCGTAACTAAGTCCCAAACGCCTCATTTAATCCATTCTACAACCGATATGTAAAACAAGAATCATTATCAGAAACTATCATTGATGGGAATCCATGGAGTTGAACTATCTCCTAGATATAGAGGTGTCCCTAGATCTTTATTGAACTCTTCTCTCAGAGAGGTAGGAAGTGGGATGACTTGGTTAGTCGTACAAATATCACAAAGATGGTATTTTTTCCCTTGGAAGTATGTGTTAAACCCTTCATTAAGTCCATATATATCCTATCCCACTTCAATTCCATCACCTCAAGAGATCGAGTCAAACCCACTGGAACCTGGTGCTCAGCCTTCACCTGCAGGCATGTAAGGTATCTAGAAACGAACTCTTCCACCACCTTCTTCATCCCTATCCACCAAAACTGATGTCATAGGTCTGGTACATCATCACCACAACATGTTTTACTACCAAAGGGGAAGTATGAAACTCCCTTAGAACATCCTATCACAATTCCACTGGTACAATTGTGCATCCTTTGAAAAGGATGATGTGCTCCCCACCTTGTGAATATCCATCAGGCACATGCCCTATGGACATCTGAGCATGTAGGGACTGGTAGTCGTTATCCTCAAGTTACACCTCCCTGACATTCTATAAGAGAGGAGGCGTGAAAAACATCGATTGGAGGTAAGTTTCTCCACCTCTATCCTCAAAGGATTATTGTAACGATGCCAACTGCTATAATTCCTTGTTCACCAACTGCAGACAAGAACTCCTACTGAAAGAATCTTCCACCATGTTCCCATTCCCATGAATATAGAATATTTCAAAGTAATATTCCAAGAGAAACTTCAGCTATCTCCTCTATCTCTAGTTAAAATCCTTATAAGAGAAGATATACTTTAGACTCTTGTGGTCAGAGTAGAAGATAATCCACTGACCCATCAGGTATTGTCACAATATCTTCAATGAGAAGACTATCGTTGCTAACTCAAGATCATTGGTTTCTTAGTTCTTATCATGTGGTCTCAACTAGAATGAACCATATGCAATCATTTCTTTACTTGACATCATGAAACAACCTATTCTGGTCCCTGATCCATCACATAATACTATGTACTGGACACCCTCCTCCAGTAATCTCAAGATCAGGGTTCTCATCAAACTCTGTCTCAACTGCTAAAAATTTTCCTGGCACTTCTCTATCCATGTGAAAGGCTTCCCCTTTCAGGTCAAAGTTTTTATAGGTTCTGATATCCTTGAGAAATTGGGTATGAATCTCGGGTAATACATTTCCATCCCAACAAAGCTTCGTACCTATTTCACGCTCATAGGTGTCTCCCATCCTAACACTACCTCCACCTTGGTTGGGTCCACTACTACCACATCTACTGAGAAAACGTTTCCTAGAAAGTGGACCTCCTGAATCTAGAACTGGAAATTCGATAGCTTCCCAAAAATATAGTGCTCTTGGAGTATGTCTAGACCTATCCGTATGTGTCTTGTATGCTCCTCCTTGGATGCCGATTACACAAGGATATCTTCAATGAAGACTACAATGAACCATTCTAAGTAAGGCTGAAAGTTCCAGTTCATGATTACCATGAACATTTCTTGGGTGTTTGTCATGATAAAGGTCATCCCCAAGTACTCATAATGACTATTGAGTCATCTAAAAGTCATCTTTATTATATCCTCATCATGTACTTGTAGTTGGTGATAGCATGGTCAAAGGTCAAACTTCAAGAACCATCATGCCTCTATCAACTGATTGAATAGATCATAGATCCTCTGTAGTGGATACTTATTCTCCACGATCACCTAGTTCGAGCACTGGTAATCCACACACAACCTCAATCTCCCATCTTCCTTCTTGGAAAACAAAATTGGGGTCACCTAGGGTCAAACACTGGGCCTCAAAAATCCCTTCCTCTATAAGTCCTCCAACTGCACCCTCATCTCACGAAGCTTGACGGGATCCATCTAATGTGATGGTGAGGATATAGGTGATGTCCCTGAGTGTAAGTTGATGCATAAGTCAATCTTATGAGGGGTAGGTAACCCTATAACATCTTCTAGAGATACATCCTCATACTCTGCCACTACTGTTGGGAACTGAAAGCTCATAACATCTGATTCTCCAAGGGTAAGGCTATCCAACTCATGAGTGATCGGTTTCACCCTCCTATGGATGAGCCCATACTTTTCTAACATGTTTTCCCTTTCACCAAAAAAGGAAAATCTCATCCCATCACTATGGACACACTACACCTTTCACCTAGAATAGTCAATCTAGGCATGGACTGAAGATAGCCAATCCATACCGATAATGATGTCGTAAGGCCTCGACATTGTCACCAAAATGTTCCAACTAAAAATCTCACCTCCAAGGGTCATATCACACTATCATAACAAGTGTGTGATCATCAAGTCTCCTTCTGTATGTGTCTCCAAGCATAAGGGTTGAGGCAACGGTTCTACTGGAATCTAAAGGTCTCATATAAGGTAAGTTAGTAGAAAAGAATGACTAGTACATGTGTCTTTAAGTACAATATCTAAGGTATAAATGATATATATCATACCTAGAACTATCCCTAGAGTCCTTGGGTTGTACACCTCAATCATATGTAACTACCCCCGCCCCTGTCCTTTAACTCCCTAAACCTAGTGTGGACCACCTCGGGGTGGTGGTGGTGGTATCTCGAAACATCTGTCGCCTCTTATGGCTCTCCATACTCTTCTTCTGCAACCACTTCTTGGAGGATCTACTTTCTCCACTCATTGACTATGCCTTGGTTGTCCATCCATTATCTTTATGTTAGCATATCGATGGGTTGGTAAATCTCCAGTGAGATGTCCCATTTCATCTCATGTGTAGCATGACCTCTCCCTAGGTAGACTAGATCAGCCTGAGAGCCCTGAACTGCAGATCCCCTATCCTGGGACTTCCTATAATGTCTCCCATATACAGATCCTTGTGTCTGACATCGTCTCCCCACTACTAAGTTCTCTATACCTTTTTACCTACTATTGATGGTCACTGGTTTTATCTGCTCATCCAAGAAGCTCTCGACCACTAAAGCTCGCTCGAGCACTCCAACATAATTCAGAATTCATATAGGTATAAAATTGGCTCGAATTTCCTAATGTAGACCTCACTCTAATTTCTGAGCCCTGAAGTACTGATCCAAGACCATATCCATCGAGTACCTAGAGAGTTTGGTGAACCTCAATGAATAGTTAGTCACTGTCAAGCTACCCTGCTGGAGCTGAAGAAGCTCTTGTATGCACACTTCTTTTAGCGTAACCAGATAGAAATACTCTCTAAAGAGATGCTATAACTCCTTACATAGAAGATTCACCTCATCATGAGTCTGTATTGTAAAACTCCACTATCAACCTACCAATCCCTAAAGAAGTCTCATCACCAGGATCATCATCTGGTCTGTTGGTGTCCTCACTAGAAACAAAACTCTACTTATTGCCTCAAGCCAGTCCTCAGCTGCCTGAGGTTCGGACTCACCTCAGAAACTGAGGGGTCTCTATCTATGAAACTCATAGTGCACGCTCAGCCTATGCTCCTCATTAGCTGGTACTGCAGGTACCATATGATGCTCCACTGATGGTAGTATATCTGGTCCACCACCTAGAGGAAAAATCTAGGAAATCAGTCCATGTACGGAAGCCTCATAACTGAGGGGGTCAACCTCATGATAGAGCTATTGAATCATAGCTGTTATGTGTCTGAGAGTAATCCTATAATAAAACAAGATGCACCACAGTCAATGAGTATATATGGAGAGCTGACTCAAAAATGACATGGAAACACAACCAATTCATATATGGTGCAAGTACCATTATTTTCTCTACTATAAGTGTTCTCATGTACCATATCGCAAAGTAGGTTATCAAAGTCCTGGTGTATGGATACGTTGGTTTCCCATACCAACAATAGAGTCCCCAGCCTAAAATCTAAACTCAAAACAAGGAATAATGTTTCCCCAAACCAATCTCACAGACTCCTGGTCCTAAGGTAGTACTGACCACCTCTGATACCACTCTATCACGACCCATCCCAGTGGATCCTATGCCACGACTCCCCAATACCGCCTCCAATAGGCCAAGGGCTGGTGACTAGAAATGGGTAGGCATATCACTAACAGGGGGTATTTCATAAGTACTTGTACGCATGCACACATCTCTAAGCCCACAAATAAAAAATTGTAAAAAACCCACAAAGGAACCAAATGCATGCATACCACTAAACCCAACCACCTGAGTAAGATACGAAAGTAAAGTGAATTAAAGTAAACTGGGCCAGAATACAAGCCCACCAAAAGAAAGAGTCTAAAAACAACAACATCCAACCTATAAGTAGAAAGGTTCTCAGATTGCTTCTCAAGGACGTAGGAACACATTGACCTGTCTAAACTCAAAAATATCTGTTTGTTCCAGGTCTTCCTAAGACTCTGTAAAAAGGTTTCTCATCTGCACAAGACATGATGTGTGTGGGAAAAGCCCGTGCAGGGGTGAGTATAATAATACTCAATAGAACACCCTAAAACCACAAAGAAATACATAAAGTAAATTTAAAATAAGATCTACATAGTATATTTCTACATAAAATATAATAATAATATATCTAGATATACTCAAACCCTAACCCATAGTATATAGTTAAGTCACAACTATTGCATACCCATGCTAGGGATTCAGTCTGAAGATCCCACAAAGTAACTCATCTGGGAGCACACACTCCAGAGTCTGATAGCACTGATGGAATTTTCCCAAGAAGTACTATTTGTCATGAACCTTCATGAGATAAATACACCGGTCGATCTGAAGAGAGATATGAAACACTCACTCCACGAGTGGGGAAGATCTTGACACATAGATAAGGATCACTGGCATGTCTATGGGGTGATACCATGACTCATATGGACTCACCTACTAAGTAGAGGATTTATGTTTGGTAGGATTGGTCATGTGGATACCAAGACTCTACTTAGGGCACAAGAATGGATATAGGATCCTTCTTCAGGCCTCTCATAGGGGATTCAAAACTATATCCAGTAAAATCCAACTGAAGGGACCATACTCCTGTGAATAGGAAAGGATACCAAGTAACCTTCAGAGGAACAAGCAAGGGAACCAACCCTAACAAAACTTGTATGAGAAATGGTGGACAAGATATTCAAGAAATTTATAAAGGTGTACACGGTGTGTAGTAGGGTCACACATCGTGTCACTTGACCCTGGGTAGTGCCCATGTTTAACGACCTATTTCATGATAACAAGTCATGTTGAAGAGGTATACACGACATGTATAAAGGAAAACACATTGTGTACTACTATCTGGGGTCCACAGATGTACTCTAGTCCTATTCCAGTACATGATTCCAACCCTTGTTCGCATGTCCATGACTAGTACAAAAAGTAACTCGTGTATCCGATTTGGGTTTGGTCATGTGGTGGGGTTGATGCCATGTAGTCAAACTGTACACTCCAGCCTATGTCTATATAACTCTTGAGATACATGAAAAGCCTTCGGAAAGGGACCACACACCATTTGAAAGGGTTCACATTCCATGAGACACTTTACTACCTCTGGAAACCCTAGCTTCCACTGAGTGGGGGCCACATGTTGTGTCGTCCAGACTACACGCTGTGTTTTACGGAATTTTCCAAAAACCCGGGTTCACGCTCCATCGTCTACTCTACGGCTTCAGCCGTAATTTCCAGACACACCTGGTCAGGAAACTTGAGATATTGGGTCATCTATTCCTTCCATTACCGAATCAGTTTGATTTGAGCCTTGAATCAACTCAAAAAACAAGATTTTCGTCATTCTTTGTTTTCGAAAAAGAATGATAAGTTGTCACCCACTATCATACGATCCACTGTCGAAACTATCTTCGCACCTCTTCCGAGTAATACAAATGTCGGATCTTAAATTTTCTATTGTATCTCCACAAAATGAAGGTGGAATGATTGTTTTTTGTAAACCATGAAGAACGTGAATAATGTGAAGAACACAAAGAACGTGAAGAAATTTAGGGAATAAAAAATCACATGGAACGATAAGAATGATCAAGATAACAAAATATGATAATCATCCCCAAATTCCCACAATCAAACCCTCCCACAATAACGATCAAACTATGGGTCAACCTGTTCATGGGCTGATCCACATTCATCATTAATTCTAAAAATTAGGAAAGAAGGAATTGAAATTGCACACCCTACCTAGGATTTAGATCACTCATCGAAGAAGTTTGATCATTGTGTCATCGCTATTGATGAGATTCATAAATAATGGTGCTCATGGATCTTCGATCTAAGATGCATCATCATTTTCCTTCAAGAGAACTGTCCAGGATCTCTCCAGAGCTTCTAGGGATTTCTCCAGGGTTATGAATTCTAACCCATGGTCCCTTTCTAGTTTTCTTATTTAAAAATAGAAAATTCATTGTTGTTTCACTACATAATGTTTAAATAAAATAAATATTTATTTTATTTTATTCTTTAAAATTCCCAAAAACTAACTTTCATAGCCTAACCACACCGGTCAATGTTATAACTTTACTAGGGTAAAGTCACTACTTTGAATATAATGGTGCCCTTGGATTTCTAATACTGGAACCCGTTTAGAAGTTATTCCACTATTTCAAAAAAACACTCGAGCATAGTATTTAATATATTTAATATATTTCAAACATTTATTACGGGCACACTGGGCCTCAGAATCGCACCACATCTCAGTGTCCAGTCTGGAATTAATTCGATATAATAATTAAAAAAAATACATAGAAAAATCCGGTACATTACACATACATACATATGTACACGTATATGTATATACACACACACACACACAAAACAAATGCACATCATAATTCATGCACATATATGCACATAGACATTGATATAATCATATAAATTCAAATATCACATATTTAAAATAAATAATTTATATTTATATAATTTTTTATTAAAATATATATATTTCATATTTATATTAATTATACCCATGCATTTTGTAATTAATTTATATAATTAAAAATTTATTATTGAATATAAATATGATAATTGTTTATATATTGATAATATTTTTTTTATAAAAATTTATAAAATAATTTTATCAGTGTGAAGAAAATCATTGATAAAGTGGGTCTTTATCAGCATTAAAAAATGTGTTGATAACGAGTACACTTTTATCGCTTCTTTTTTTAATCTTGATAAAAATAACCTTTATCAGCACTTTTACCTAGCATTGATAAAGGTTACCCTTTTATCACCACTTTCTATTTAGAACTGATAAAATTCAACATTTTGTATCACAAGATCTTTGGTGGGGCTTGAAGGTTTTTCCAACCTACTGCATGAAGTTTTTTCCAACCTACCGCAAGATGATTTTCCCAACCTAATGCTTGTGTTATTTTCATAATTACCACATTTTTCATTTTCATACTCACTTCATGTGTTATTTTCATACTCATTTAAAGTGTTATTCTCATACTTACTACATGTTTTATTTTCATACTTACCACACATCAATTCTTATCACGACCAGTATACAGACCGCATGACTACTTGAACTAGTCACATGCTTTGAAGGCATGGTAAGTAAAGTGAGCATAAGTTATAATATTCTCATGATTAGTATACCAAACACATGATCACTTGGCGTGCATGGTCAGTTCTATGCTCTATTTATTTTTTATTAAATCTCGAATTTTTAGCATGCTCTATTTTTATTTATTTTTTATACTTTGATTAACTTCATGCTTATGTTAATTATTTTAAGTAATTTATTGATTTATAAAATTCAAATATATTATATTAATTTCATGTGAATTTATTTTAATATATTTTAATTAGTTTTAAAATATGACTTTACTTACTCTTTAGTCACACATATACATACAACATTTTTTTCCATAATTTAAATTTTTATATTTTTGATTAATTTCTTTATCTTATTAATTTATAATTTAATATTTAGTGACATTTAAATTATTCAAACATTATTTTATTATTTAATGTAGTATAATTACTCTTTGAATATTTACACACTGAATGAAATTAGAAGGTATTTTTAAATTATGAATTTAATAGACAAACTGTCTTATGATATTTATGGAATTTATTTGAACTACTATTATAGAGTTAGTTTAAATTATTTAATGTGAAAGTAAAATTGTTTTAAATTAGTATTTAATTTTTAATTCATATGTTTTTTATTATTTTTATTTCGGAATAATAACTTTTTCTATTGTTGATAATTATTTAGATTGAATTTGAATTGTTTTACCTGATTGGAGATTGTGTTGTTGGTTTTTATGGATTCTATTTAAAGGCTTTAATATGCATTAAAAGGACACACTCATACAAGTTATAAGAACCATAACCCTCTAGAATCAAAATATTTTTACTCTAAACTTTTAAGTGTTCTAAAAACCAAGTCCTATGCGGTCAATTATTTCTACTATTGGACGATCTCTCAAGAGATGAATAAAAACATCTACAACTTCTTCTACCTTGATGATACAATCAGGATAATCCAACTCAAGAATTGGTACTTGTGTTTTATTATTCTTCAATTTATTCCATTTTGGTTGTTTCATTTTGTAACACTTCTTCTCATCTCTCATATTTGATTACATTATCTATATTATTTTACATACAAATGCATTTTTTTTCTTTCTTTAGGTTATAACTCTTGGACTCTAAAGTTGGTATTTGAGGGTTGATACTCCTTGTATCTAAAGTTAGTGTTGTATTGGGTTGTTACTCTCAGATTATAAGTTCAAAATGGTTCGGGTTCTAACACTTGTAGTCTAAATTTATTATTATAATTGGGTTGTGAGTCCACATACAAAAAGTCAGGAGTCTTTTGTGAATACATCAAATATAAAAAGTATGTTGTAATTGGTTTATGATTCTTCATTAAAAATAAAGTAGTTTAAAATGTATCTCTCACCTAATAGAGATATATAAGAGTATATTATCCCACTTTAGAACGAAATTCTATAAAAAACATCATTGTGTTCTTTTATTTTATTTTCAATACTAATTAATTCTTTTAATTAATTTTAAAAAATAATTTAGACAATCAAACTATTTTTTTAAAATTTTAATCTTTTCTATCCACCCCCCCCCCTATACTATTTATCATTACCCTTTCTGACCTCACATATTTATGTGTATGTGTATGTGTATGTGTATGTGTATGTGTATGTGTATGTGTATGTGTATGTGTATGTGTATGTGTATGTGTATGTGTATGTGTATGTGTATGTGTATGTGTATGTGTATGTGTATGTGTATGTGTATGTGTATGTGTATGTGTATGTGTATGTGTATGTGTATGTGTATGTGTATGTGTATGTGTATGTGTATGTGTATGTGTATGTGTATGTGTATGTGTATGTGTATGTGTATGTGTATGTGTATGTGTATGTGTATGTGTATGTGTATGTGTATGTGTATGTGTATGTGTATGTGTATGTGTATGTGTATGTGTATGTGTAGGTGTATGTGTATGTGTATGTGTATGTGTATGTGTATGTGTATGTGTACGTGTATGTGTATGTGTACGTGTATGTGTATGTGTATGTGTATGTGTATGTGTATGTGTATGTGTATGTGTATGTGTATGTGTATGTGTATCTGTATGTGTATCTGTATGTGTATGTGTATGTGTATGTGTATGTGTATGTGTATGTGTATGTGTATGTGTATGTGTATGTGTATGTGTATGTGTATGTCTATGTCTATGTCTATGTCTATGTCTATGTCTATGTCTATGTCTATGTCTATGTCTATGTCTATGTGTATGTGTATGTGTACGTGTATGTGTATGTGTATGTGTATGTGTATGTGTAGGTGTATGTGTATGTGTATGTGTATGTGTATGTGTATGGGTACGTGTACGTGTACATGTCTGTGTCTGTGTCTGTGTCTGTGTATGTGTATGTGTATGTGTAGGTGTATGTGTATGTGTATGTGTATGTGTATGTGTATGTGTATGTGTATGTGTATGTGTATGTGTATGTGTATGTGTATGTGTATGTGTATGTGTATGTGTATGTGTATCTGTATCTGTATGTGTATGTGTCTGTTTCTGTGTGTGTGTGTGTGTGTGTGTGTGTGTGTCTGTGTGTGTCTGTGTATGTGTCTGTGTCTATGTATGTCTCTGTGTATGTGTATGTGTCTGTGTATGTGTATGTGTATATGTATGTGTGTATGTGTACGTGTTTGTATCTGTACAAGTATGTTTATGCATATGTCTGTGTGTATGTGTATGCATGTTTATTGATTTAATATTAATTATTCATTTTTAATATTTCCTCATTTTTATTATTTTCTAAAATTTATTCATTTTGAAAATTTATTCATTTTTAATATATATCCATTCAATGTTTTTTGTAACATATTTAATTTTGTTAGTTACTTATACATTTTTAAATATTTATACATTTAATTAAATAATAATTTTTTTAATTTTTATTAAAAATTGTAAAGGTTCATAATTAATTATATGTTTTATATATAATCAATACAATCCATATATCAATAATTAGTAATAATAATAATATTTATTAATTTAATTTTATTCGTTTTTTATGTGTTTTCAATTCACGTAATTAATGTTATGAATTCAGTTTTTTAAAAATATTTTTGTTATTTATTTAATTTTATTTATTAATTTTTAATATTATTTCATTTAAAATTATTTTTACATTTGTTATATTTATTACCTTTTAATATTTTTTTAATTTATTCATTCTCTAAAATTTATATATATTAATTTACTAAGTTAATATTTTCAATATATTTGTAATTTATATTATTAATATTTATTCATTTTAATTTTTTAAGTTTTAATATTTTTAAAATGATTAAAATTCATTTGATTGATTCTTATAAATTCATTTTACTTTTAATATTTTTCTATAGTCAATACAAATCATTTTTAATAATTTTTTTATTTATATAATTATTCATTTTTATTCATATTTTATGTGTCTCTAATTCATATAATTAATGTTATGAATTCACTTTTTAAAATATTTTTGTAATTTATTCATTTTTAATATTCTTTCATTTAATATTGTTTATTAATTTTAAATATTTATTAATTTCTGATATTTTTAAAATTTATTAATTTTTTAATATTTATTTACACATAATTATTTTCAAAGTTTTAATATTTTAGATATATTTTTAATTTATATGATAAATATTTATTAAATTTTATTTATTAAATTGTAATATTTTTAAAATGTTTTAAATTTAAATAATTTATTTATTTAAATTCATTTTTAAATATTTTATTCATTTTTATATGTTTAGAATTCATGTAATTAATCTTATGAATTTATTTTTTTCTAATAGTTTTATTATCTATTAAATTTTATTTATTCATTTTCAATATTCTTTCATTTAAAATTATTTATTAATTTTTAATATTTATTCGTTTTTTTATTTTTAGAATTTAATTATTATTTTTTATTTATTTATACATATTTATTTACTATGTTTTAATATTTTGAATATGATTTTAATTTATATGAATAATATTTATTCATTTTTGTTTATTAGGTTTTAACATTTTTGGTATGTTTGAAATTTATATAATTTATTTATTTATATGCATTTTTTAATAATTTTTCAATTTAAATGGTTAAATTATTAATTTTTGAAAAATTAGTTAATTATATATTAAATATTATTTATTCATTTATTCTATTTTTATGTGTTTGTAAGTTATGTAATTAATGTTATGGATTCACATTTTTTTAATATTTTTGTAATTTATTCAAATTTATTTATTCATTTTTAATATCCATTCATTTTATATTATTTATTAAATTTTAGAATTTCTTATTTATTAATTTTTAAAATTTATTATTTTATAATATTTTAGAATTTTATTCATTTTTAATACATATTTACACATTTTTTATTAAGTTTTAATATATTCAATATGTTTTCA
The DNA here is from genome assembly GCA_963277665.1 of Viscum album. Lineage (NCBI taxonomy): Eukaryota > Viridiplantae > Streptophyta > Magnoliopsida > Santalales > Viscaceae > Viscum > Viscum album. The sequence continues at coordinate 1,552,492,790 of OY728121.1, read as the reverse complement.
ATTTATATAATTTATTCTTTTAAATGCATTTTTTATATTTTTTATTTAAATAGTTAATATATTTCGTTTTTAATAATTTTATTATTTCTATAATTAATATTATTTATTCACTCATTTTTTTCATTTTTTTACATTTTTATCAGTGCTAGTTCAAGTGCTGATAAATGTGTATTTTATCAGTGCTAAAACATAAGCATTGACAAATACGACTTTTTTCAGTGCTTTTTTAGTACTGATAAAAATTATGATTTATCAACACTAAGAAAGTGTTGACAAAAGTAGTATCTGTCAGCACTTATGTTTTTACGACTAATAAAATACAATTTTATCAACAATTTTCAGTAAGCACTAATAAAACCCTTTTCCCACTTTATAGAAGAATCTTAGCATCGCGTCTTCCTTACACCACAGTCAAACTCTCATGGAACTGGATGTCCGTTACATCTAAATTCAATCTTTTTGGAGAAATTGAACCTCAAAACCGAAGGTATGATATTTTGAACTTGTTTTTATGGAATCTTGTGTGATCTTTCATGTTAGGGAAGAACCTAGGAGAGAATATTATTAATGGGACGTGGGCAATGGGGTTCCTTATAGCATGTATGTTCAAGTAGTGTGGGTGGGTGCCATATTAGAAATCATGTTTTGGATAGTACACTTTAGACACATGTTGATATTCATGTACATATTATATTCACTCATAAAATTATTTCCCAGATATGGATAAAAAACTTTTTAGTGCTCATCATCAACTCCCCCTAAATTCCTTCAGTACTTGCCTCTAAGTATTATTATATTCTTCTACATGGGGAAACCATTTGTTGGATTTGATATTTTCATCAAGGAGATTCTTTGTTTCCTAAAGATATACAATCCATACCACATTTTTAGTAAATAAAAAATAAACATGAAATCCTTAAATAATTATTCCCTACTAATCTATCTTCTCCTTCTCTCAGTGGATGAATGCCACTAGAGAAATGGCATGATGGCACTGTTTGATTTCCAACTAGGGTATTATACCACCTAAAATTTTAAACACATTATTTAAAACTCTTCAAATTTAGGGCTCTTCACCATTTGATGTTATTTATTTAATAATGAAACTCCACATTCATTTTAGAAATATAATGTGGTTTCTTTTCACTGCTTATTGAATTATATGAGGGCCTTAACACAATTTAAAAAAAAAAATTAGGTCGAATACCAAATAAAGATATAAAACACTCTAACTCTTCTTATTTCATATATCTTCTTCCAATACATAAAAATCATATGGATCATGCATATATTCTCTTAGCACAATCATCACAAGGGTCATATCTCATCCTTAATCCTACACCACTTCCAACAGATATTAGAAAAAATTAACACATTAGAATATGGGTACCACCAACCTTTCATAAGTAGAAGAATGTGGCCACCACGCACCAACCCTTTACTTATGATCTGATTCCAATCATTTCATTAAATAAATCCTCTTATATAACCTTCCCTCGAATTGTTTTAAACTAATCTATTCGTATTACATGCCTCAATATTCATATCCTTAATGAGAATCTTCTCACTAGTATTAGTCACTTCCTTTAATTAATTATCTATACATTATATACCATTATTTTTTTCTCCATGCAAGGGAAACTTTAGTAGTCTTACGTTCTTTCATTTTAGTGGTATATTTTCAACCACTTAAGCATGTCACTTTATTATCTTTCATGGTTTCCATGATAGAAACCTATTCAATATCTATTTCTCTCCATGATTTCTTCAACTATTTTCAAGAAGTTTGGTGGGAATATACAACCTTTTGTTCATGATGCACTCTATGTTTCCTTCCTTCATTACAGTCTACCAAATTCATAATTTTGTTCTGTAGTGAGATAGATTTCTTATGAGTTATTCTTCCTATATTCATACTCTTCTTTTTATTCAATGATGGTTGTTATGAATAAGCTATAAATTATACTTGAGTCATTATACTTCCCCTTCTCTCTTTATGATCATCTAATACTATAAATCAATTTTTAAGTAAAACAAACTTTTATTCCTTCCATCCACATCTCTAACTTATTGTATGAGTAGGGGATCATATTTTAGACCCTCTATTCCATTTTCTATTGTAGTATATGTCTATATGATCATTAATAGTTTGAATATATCCCCTCCTAATTAAATAATACCTTTTTAAAATATATTTTTCAGTTGAGATGTGGTTTCTTCACTTCTTAATCCTATGTTTATCTTTATAGTTTATGTACACACACTCATAGTGTTTCCTAATCTTCTAAAAAATATCATAGTAATCAAACCTTCCTATGAGATCCATTTCCATCAGTTTTATCATGACTACTCTTTCATTTCCTTAAATATATATTTTTTAATTCTTACTATAGAATTATGTCTCCATGTGAGAATCTTTAAAATTTTAATTCTACTTCAAAATATTAATGTACCCCTTAAGCTTCTCAATCCCTGAATTGTTCTCCCTTAGTTGACCATATAAATTCTCTAGGTGAGAATTATTTTCCTTTGTTGAAATATTTACCTATTCTTTACACAATAATTTTAAGATAAATATTGAGTCTCCATGTATTTTTCTATTTCCATTCCTAAATTCATCTCATGAAAAATTTATTCAATTATATCATGTTTTTAATTCCAATCTTATTCACTCTTGAAATGGTATCCTTTGAATCCATCTCTTCCTCCATCAATATTCTATTATATTCTTCCAAATCTAAAATATATGTAGAATTTATTCAACCTTTAGGCTTTAAAATTTTCATTTCACTTCTCAGGGTTTGAATCATCTATTTTTTGTGAAAAAATAAAAAAATCCTAATTTATGACATGATGTTAATTCCAATTTTCTACCATCATCCTATAAGAATTCATGTGAATACAATATGTACATCAATATATAATTTTTCTATATATGTTTTTATAGTGAAAATTTATTATATATACCCTAATACTTTTCCAATTTTATAAATCCATAGGTTTCTTACTAACATTGATGGTGAAGGGGATTGAATTATCTCCCTTGATGAATCCATTTTAAAAAAAATTATGATATGTGCCTACTTATAATAAAAAATAAGTGTAGTAATACTATAAATTCATATAATTATTAGTCTTTATATATTATAACAATATTTTAATGTAATGAAAATTTATATCAAATATAAAGACTATATTTGTGTCACTAGTGCAGAAAACATTTTTTACGTCGGTTATTTTTCATTATTTACGTCGGTTTTTAGGCGACGTTAATACGGACGACGTTATAAATAACGTTTTTTACGTCGGTTATTTAAAACCCGAAGTAACATCCCTAACATCACGGTGTTTATCACGTCGGTTCATTAATAACCGACGTGATAAATATGCGCGGGGGGGGTTTATCACGTCGGTTATTTTATAAACCGACGTGATAAAACGCCTGGGATATCGTTTATCACGTCGGTTATGACATAACCGACGTGATTAACCCTTCCTCGGGCCTATTATCACGTCGGTTTCTTAAATAACCGACGTGATAAAAAGGCCTGGGAAACATTTTAGCACGTCGGTTATCCAATAACCGACGTGGTAAATCGATTCCCAGGCCTTTTAGCACGTCGGTTATATTAAGAACCGACGTGATAAAAGGCCCGGGAACGGTTTATCACGTCGGTTCTCGAAAAAACCGACATGATAAACCCCTACCGATTTATTTACCACGTCGGTTATAAAATAACCGACGTGAAAGCGATATTTTTTTTAAAAAATAATTGCACTGCTCTCACCAAAAAGCAACCAGAAACCAAACAACAAAAATAACCATGCCAGCCCTCCCCTAAGCCCCAATTGAACCCCACCCTCATCTATACCCACCTAACAACCTGGACAGCCCTCCCCCACCACATTGGAGTCCCACCACAACCCTTGGACACCCCCCCACCCCTTGGACAGCCCCCCCATCCTCATTTACACCCCCACGACCCCTAGTACAGCCTCAAACACCCATTGGACACCCCTCCCATATCCCTTGGACACCCCCACCCCTTGGACACCCCCCCACCCCTTGGACAGCCCCCCCACCCTCATTTACACCCCCAAGACCCCTAGTACAGCCTCAAACACCCATTGGACACCCCCCCCCCCCACACACACCTTGAAATCCCTCCCAGACCCCTTGGACACCCCCCCCCCCCCCCCCCGCCGACCCCTGGACACCCCCCCCCCCCCCGAGCCCTTGGACAGCCCCAAACACCCCTTGGACACCCCTCCCATATCCCTTGGACACCCCCCACCCCTTGGACACCCCCCCACCCCTTGGACAGCCCCCCCACCCTCATTTACACCCAACCGGCCCCTTGGACAGAACTCCCAGACACCTTGGACACCACTCCCATATCCCTTGGACACCCCCCCCCCACACCTTGGACACCCCCCCACCCCTTCGACAGCCCCCCCACCCTCATTTACACCCCCTGAACACTAGGACAGCCCCAAACACCCCTTGGACACCCCTCCCATATCCCTTGGACACCCCCCCACCCCTTGGACACCCCCCCCCCCACCCCTTGGACAGCCCCCCCACCCCTTGGAAACCCCCCCCCCCCCATCCCCTTGGACAGCCCCAAACACCCCTTGGACACCCCTCCTATATCCCTTGGACACCCCCCACCACTTGGACACCCCCCCACCCCTTGGACAGCCCCCCCCCCCACCCTCATTTACACCCAACCGACTCCTTGGACAGCCCCAAACACACCTTGGACACCCCTCCCATATCCCTTGGACACCCCCCACCCCTTGGACACCCCCCACCCTCATTTACACCCCCCCCCCCCCCGACCCCTAGGACATCCCCAAACACACCTTGGACACCCCTTCCATATCCCTTGGACACCCCCCAAACACCCACCCACCCCCTTGGAACCTCTCCCCCCATACCAAAATCCAGACCAGAAAAACCATCAACAGTAGACCAAAACAAGAAGTAGAGAAAAATTAAACATTCACTTATATAACATTCAAAACTTACACTGTCAACTTCAAAAAAAACTAAATCCAACCTAAACGACTACGAAATACACAATTACATTGACAATATTCAAAATTACAGTTTACATTACAAACAACTAAAAGTCAATCAAACCTATAAAATAATTTAACCACTCCACTTGTAAGTGTTTGATATCTTCAGCAGTAAAGGGTTGAGGGTCATCAAAAAGCTACAAAGGAAAAGGATAGTAGTCAACGTGTATAATGAATAAATCAAATTGAAATATTATGAAAAAGAGGAAATCTTACCAGGTCAAAACTCAGAATTGTCCCAGTTGTTATTATTTCATACATAAATCTTAACATGTAATATCCGCATTCGATGATGCCTTGTTGCTCATGACATTTCTGTTTGAATGAGTGTAAATTCAATATATTATTTTTATGTAATAAATCAAAATGTACAAATTATAAATGGATATTTACCTTCGCATGTACATATTTTATCTTGAAATTCCTTTTTCTTTGCGCTTTTTCGAAAGTGGACCCATGCCCTGTTAGAAAATAATACGAATGGGGTAAATTTAAAATTCATTATAATATATAAAACTATTGTGAAATTGAAACTTACGTTTCCAATATATTCTTAAAACTTTCTCGCACATCATCATGGAGAGAGCATATCCAATAAAGTGTTTTCTCCCTAGGGCAAAAAACCCCTAACATCCAATGATCCCTGATAAAAGGAAATTTAACGTTAGTGGTTTTTTATGTTAAAAGATAATTAACTCTTTGAGAGGGATGTGTTTCATACCTCTCACAAAAAGGAATCATCCAACACTGTGTGATTACATTCTTTTCAAATCTATCATCAATATAAAGCATTCTTTGTTCCTCATCCAATGCACATGCTTCAGGGGAAATCAATTGTGGGTCCACGAATCCATATACATCTGTCAGCTCATTCCTCTCACAAATTTTATACAGATACCTAATACAAAGCAGACATAAGTATACATTTTTAATAAATATAACGCAAGGAAAAGGTGTTAAGACTTACATGATAAAAATTTGCACCACGTTGATGCCCAACTTATCTCCAGTGACAAACTCCATGATATCAGTTTTCATAATCCCCACACTTAGTTCACGTCCACAGACATGAGCTTCCATTGTAAAGTCATAATGATCCGCCAGCAAATTTGAATATCTTGACAATTTGTCAAGACTGCTAGTATCTGCATCTGATGTCATAGCTATCTGTCTTTGTTGTTGTCTATACAGTATTTCTTTACCTTTGAAGTATTCCTGTAAAAATAAATTGAAAAATATATTAGTTTTCAAATGATAAAACATTAATAAAAATATAAAATAAAAGATATAACATCCATACCTCTATGGTAACGAGTCGAAGAAGTCTGGATGGCCAAAGTAAAAAATGGCCGATACTATGTCCAACTGTCGTCACCTCATCTGTAGGTAATGGTATCCGAGCTAATCTATCTATAATATCCTGTACAGTGACCCTCTGATTCTCTACCTCTAACTGTTGATGATGAACTGTATCTCCTATACAATATACCATCCCATATGCAACTATATGATGTTGAGGATCATCAACATACAACTCACAATAAGTAGGTAGCTGTGGCAGAGGAGGAGGATCAAAAATGGGGTCCGCAGGCTGAGGTGGGGGAGTGGGAGCTACTGGGAGAGGTGGAGTGGGAGCTGCACCCTGAAATTGTCTTTGCAAGTCTGCAAACATAAACTGCACCGATGCTCTAATCTTGTCCTCCATTATCGCATTAATATTATGGACTTCAGCCTCCAAGGATTCTATTTTTTTTATAAACTCCCTCAACGTTAGAAGTTGAGGAACGTGGCAACACTTTTCTTACCGATACACCTGCCGGATATCCTCTTACACGACCAGGATGTTCGGGCTTTCCCAATGCCACAGATAAAATATCTTCCCTCCCAGATGGTGTAAATGTCCCCTGTGAACTCTGCTCCTCAAGAGAGTCCTGTAATAATTAATTGAACATTTCTATAATGATTGGAAATATATGACGAAAATAGTAAACTTAAATAAATAAAATAGATATCTTACAATCCTCTCAACTACGAGTCTCGATTCTTCCGAAAGATATTGTCCTTTTTTGCCCTTCCGAGCTCTTTTCCATTTCTCATGTCTAGATGGAGGGGATGGAGGGGCCACCTCTCCAGAGCTTGAAGACTCAGCTCTTAGTTGTTGAAATTTTTCTGCCATCATTTGTTCTTCCAATAATGCATACCCTCCCCGAGATAACTATGAGGGTATACATTTTTAGATTGGATCTCTTGATGAGCTTTCCTTGTTTTCTTTAAATTAAGAATAAGTAATCATTAACAAAACAATAATAAGATCATTTATATAAGAAAGCTTATAAAAGTTTACATTGCCCTTACCAAAAATGATTCTTTTCTTCTACTTTCAAAAAATTGTCTCCATGTGTCTTCATCTATAAAAGGATATATACGACATGGATTCTCACGACTCCTATGACCATAAATGAAATCAGATGAGAGGGTTGATTTGAAATCCCTCCATCTCCTAGAAGCCAACGATAAGCATTTCTTCCTGACTCCTCCAGTGTCAGGAATATCAAATGTCATCTGATAAAAAAGAGGTTAAAAATATTATATATACTAGAAACATTTAAAGAACAGTCAAACAATAGCAAAAGATCTTACCAAAATGGTCTCCCACAGCTGAGAAATTATCGCCTTATCCACACTTCTCCAATCATCATAGAGAATGCTTACTTTGCTCTTAGCCTGAGTTGCTACAAAACCCTTAAAATCTTTAGCATTTGGACCTCTAGGAAGATCATCATCATCAAACTCCACGACTATCCTCTCCTCCTTCGTACGGGCAAGTGATAATTTTGGTAAACGTGTGCACCCACGCTTACCAACCTTTGAACTCTTTTTCGTAATAGGAGCATGTGAATGTTCCTCCCCAGATGTATGACCAATATGCTCATCTCCAGAATCATGTGGCTGATCAACTGATTGATCTGTCATTTTCCTTCAAATCAAAAAAACAAACATTAGTTCACAAATATACAAATTCAAATATTGTAATACTACTTAATCAGAAAATAGAAAAGTGTACTAAATTACATAATAGTAAACATTGGTAATATGGTAAGCATGTTAAACAATGATAAACATGGTAAACACAGTCTGTTGTACCCCTCTCTCTTGGATTTTAATGATCACAATCACTCTTATTATGTTCTAACTTGTTTTCAAGTGTTTTTGTTGATAGGCAAAAGGTTGCCACGGAGTTGGCCCAAGAAAGCTGAAAAGTGGACTCACTGAGTCCACCGGTCAGCCGGTGTGAGCTCACCGGCCAGCCGGAGGACCCAGGCAGTCGACTTGCCCACTGCCTGGTGTCACCGGCCGGCCGCTGGCTCACCACCGGCCGGCCACTGGCTCATCACCGGCCGGCCGGTGGACCAGACAGAGCTTTGCTGTCTGGACCACCGGCCAACCGGTGATCCACCACCGGCCAGCCGGTGTGCCCAGGACTTCTCCTCTTTACGGTTTTTATTGTTTTATCATTTTGGTTTGATACATGTTTTAATAAGTAAAAAATTTACAATATCTAACATTATATGAAAAAACTAAATGTAAACAAGAAATAAACATGTGTTACCTGTAATTTTAGGAATGTACAGTTGGATTGTTTTCCCAAATTCCTTCGTCGTTGTAACACCCGAGACTTTTATGTTATATAAATCATCAAAGGAATCTTTTTCTACACAACACTTGCTTGGCTTGCTTTACACGCAATCGCGACCTTCCTCGATAGCTTGCGTCGTACGCAATACCGAGTTTCACTAAACAACAATATGCTATTAAAACTAGCCGTTATGAATAGTAATAACCACTTTTTGAAATTTTATAAATTTTATTTTTCAAAATGGACTTCATTTTTGGACTCAGAATATCGAAATTAGCCTAGGGTGAAATTTTGGTATTTTTCTGAAAACTTTCAATTTTTGATGAATAGTGAAACCACTAAGTGGTAGGTTAAAAACTGAATTTTGCATAAAACTTAATTTTACCGCTTCTGTGAATGGAATTTCAAAAATCCGAGAGACACGGTTAATATCAAGGACTAAAATGTGGTTCAATGAGATGAAAATAATTTTTTGGTGAATAGTAACTTTCTACTATTTTTACCGCGGTTAATAGTAAATAGGGTAACTAAGGGTAAATATGATATTAATATTACCCTAACACATGTCCTAATTCTATTGGACAAGTGTAATTCGACCAAAAACAAACTTAAGAATAAAATATGACCATTTAGGCCCACTTGGATTAGATTAGGACATTTATTATTAATTTATTTAAAGAAGGGTTAAAATAGTTAAAATCAAAGTTTAATAAGTAAATCATTTTTAATATAGGGTTATACATAAGATAAATTCGATTTTAAATATTCATTAGAAAGCTAAAAAGATTTCCTACATGATGGTATTTTATTTGTAATTTTTAGACATCAAATAATTTAATTTATTTATGACACAAAGATGACGCAGTAATTATCTTATTAATGAAATATTGGCAAAATTGATAATATAAATACCAAAATAAATGTAATTTGAGACTTTTTATGAATTACACTAATTTTCTAGGTTACTATGATATATTAGTATTGATTTAATAAACTTGGTTCGAACATATAATTCTGTTATGACTTTGAAAAAAATCATATATCAAATAGTGTCAAAATTGACACAAAATAGTTTTTAAATCAAATATTATATTATTAATTGTTATTTTATTCCTAAAAATCTAAGGTTCGGCCAAATGACTTAGATAAGGATATATATATTAATAATAAACAATTTGGGGTTCGTTTGGCATGTTATAGTAAGTGTATTAACCATATAGTGAAAGAAAACAAAAAGACATGGTAAAAGTTAAATTATTTAACTTAGAGTTAAATTTAATTGATAAGGTTAAAATAATATCCTAAACTTGTCTAAATTCTATTGGTTGATAGTATTTCTACCCATCCCCACTTTAGCTTCGAAATAAGACCCTTTGGAACCATTATAAACCGATTTTGACTTTAATATAAAATAATATTTTGAGATATTCCTAAGGTGCCCCTCTCCTCCCTTATAAAAGGGCACCTCCTCCCCCTCCTCCTCACACCAATTTGAGCACTCAAGCTTGGCCAACCCCTGCCATTTTCCCTTCTCCACTTCCCTAGAATAATCCTAGAGGTCCTGGTCTTCTCCAAAGACCAATCTTAGTTCCTTAAGTGGAGGATTCAAAAAGGCGTTCCAAAGAAGAGGTAATATCCATTACCGATCTTTTCAATTTCTTTCTTCTTCAACTTCTTCTTCTTTAGTTGTTTCATGATAAAGTAATAACATCAGTATTACTTACATACTGATATGTTATTATAAATATGAAACAACCCTAATTCACCTTCTATCCATCCTACGGAAAAATGAAATCACCGCGCGTGCGTACGTACGGAATACCGTCTCCACGCCGTGGTGTAATCTATTTTCCACCATCACCTTACAAGGATGGGTATAATGGTGTAATGAGTAACTATATATGATTATTATTAAGTAATATTGATACTGAAATAATATATATATATACTCCAATACAATTCCACGATCATAGGAACGATATCATCACTCGTGCGTACGTACGGAATACCGTCTCCACGATGTGATGCGACTCGTTCTACATGATCTTCATTTCATAATGATTGTATAAATGAATTTAATGAATGAATATGGTATATACTACACTAATACCATTCTGGAAATGAATTATCTATAACCTAAAGATAATAATAAGAATTTATTCGACAAAACACGCATAAGAACAAAAAGTTATAATGACCCGAGTAACAAGTAACAATGAAATATTACTAACAAGAAGCTAATAATATGACCATATATGATCTCATATCAATATGTATGATTCTGGAATAAGTCAATAACATTATTTAAACCATTATACAGGAGCTTCGGACACGAACAAAGCAAATCGGACCTAAGGTAAGGGAAATATCACAATCTCATTTTTATCCGAGATTGTTTATTCGTAAGTATTTACTGGGGTGTATTTTATCATCCACATCCATGTTCCCTCAATATGTAATATTGTTTCCATACACTTGAAATAGTTTAAATCCAATTTTACCCTTAGGTGAGTTTTTAGTAAAGAATATGAAAGGAATCTTTTGTCGTTTTTCCGTACGAGGTACTTTTTGACTTTTACGACAAAAGTACGAAGAATGTTTTTTTTAACTTATACGGCATGAATGGATTTTTAAAACATTACTTCAAAGAAGCTTCCTTTACAAGTTTTCAAGTTTATTTTTAATCAACTTCTTTTATTTTAAAGTTGTATGACATGTTATGAAAGGAAAAATGTTTTTGAAGAAGAAAGGATATTTTCCTCAAGAATTCAATTCAAGTGTTTTATCAAAATTATTTTCCATCTAAGATAATAAAGGGTTCTGTTTCTATCAATATTTTTACATTGGTTTGACTATGTTGTGATGGAATTATGTTTATGAATTCCTTTATCTTATATGAATTGATTTATGATGTCATGATGTTTCAAGAATCCCATTTTTGTTATATGTGTTATGCGATGATGTATGTTTTATGATTATGTGGCACACATAAGAAAGGATTCATTATAAGATGGGTGGGACCTATATCTCCCTCCAATGCATTGGGTAATGATTTTATATCTCATGAGATAGACATGGCTGGAACGGAAGGTTATTTAGGTTCAGTGATACAGGACTGAAACGAGGAGTGAACTCGGTTCAGAAAGGGACTTTGTCCACTAAGATAGTCTTGGCAATGAGTCATGACTAACAAGAAATGATTTTCCATGATTATGTGTGCATGCCACAAAGATTCAAGTTTTATGTTATGATTATGGGGATCTCATTTTCACTTCTATGATTTATTCCATGTTAAGATATTATGATCTCTTTTGCAGGTTTTGATTTTCATAAAGATATGATATGATTTTTATTTCCTTTATTTGCCCTTGCTGAGCATTTGAGCTCACCCTTTTATGTTTTCTTTTCCCCAGGTCAGGAAGATGGATATTAAGTAGAATATGCTAAAAGGGACCCTAGATATGATGAAATAAATGGGAGACACTGTAGAAGATTTATGAACCAGTTGTTTATGTTTCCCCAGTTTCTAAAGACACTATACCTATACGGTCCTTTGTGGTTTTGTCATATGTTGTAATAAGAGTGCTTCAATTTTGAAGTATTAACAATGTATGTAAAGTGTGGGTCGTTATAGTTGGTATCAGAGGAAAGGTATAGTCAACCTTTGGAAACTAGGATGTGAAAGCCTTAGTAAGAACCCTAAGGATAAGTCTAAGCATAGAACACAATCTTAGTGTTTTAGAAATGGCCTTTAATAACCTAGGATAAGACCTTAAGCATGAAAATTTTATTCTTGAATTATGTGGTTTCCTATTATAATTAGTGTTGCTCACACTATTCTTCTTGGTTTTAGTCAATGGCTGGAACCCGAAGGAACCGTGTTAATGCGGAATGCGATGGGAAATGCAATGATTGTCCCCCTGAGCAACCAAACGATATGGGAGCTGGAATGCAAAATCTTGTAGCCATGCTCACACAACTTTCTCAAGCTATGAATCATGCAGGATTTCCAAACGAACAAAGAAGGGAGCAACATTCTGTTGAATCCTTCATGAGGCAGCGTCCACCATCTTTCAGCGGGTCTACTGATCCATTAGTTGCTGAACAATGGATTAGTACTACTGAAAAGATATTTTCAGTCCTTCAATGTTCTGAGCATGATAAAGTCATCCTAGCAGTGTATCGTTTGGAAGGAGATGCGGATCAATGGTGGAATCTTGTTAAGAATACGAGGCAAAGGGATGAAATTGAGTCTATGGAATGGGACGAGTTCAAGAACTTATTTTTCAATAAGTACTTCCCTCATATTCTCCGAACAAAGATGTAGAAAGAGTTCCTTGAACTGAAGCAAAGGGATGATGAATCTGTTAGTACCTATGAAGCAAATTTTACAAGACTTGCAAGGTACGCTTCTGGTATTATTATCCAACCTGAGAGTAAGATCGATCGATTCTTTAGTGGCTTAAAACCAAGTATTCGAAGGGCGTTAGCCATAAGGGACTTCAATAGCTACGAGGAAATCGTTCGATGTGCTCTCAAAGTCGAGATGGAGATTGGAGTAACCCATCAGTCACATGGGTTTGATAAGAAGAGGAAGATGGAATTCAAAGAAAAATCTAAAGAGCACACGGAAAAGAAGATGAACTTTCCCTTATGCTCAAAGTGTGGAAAGAAACATGGAGGGAGTTGTCTTAAAGGGACAAGTAAATGTTTTAAATGTGGAAAGGAAGGTCATCGGGCATTTGAATGCCGTGATAATGGGAAGAAGATGTCTAATGATGCAAACAAAGGAAGGGATACACAGAATGAACCTGCTACACTTCAATGTTTCAAGTGCAAGGAGATGGGGCATTATGCCAATCAATGCCCAAATCCAAGGGTTGATGATGATGGTCGACGTCAACAAACTCTTAAGGCTAAAGAAAAAGGAAAGTCACATGCAATTTCTATCAGCGATGTGGAGTACGATAACGATGTGGTGAAAGGTACACTTACCATCCACTCTAAAGTAGCAAATGTTTTATTTGATTCTGGATCCACCCACTCTTTTATTTCTGAAAAATTTTCTAAGGGTATCACCGTATTACCTCAACAATTAGATGTTGAGTTAGCTGTGACAACACCTAATGGCACATCAATCGCATCATAAGTTTATAATTCTTCTCCGATCGAAGTTTGTGGGAAAGTGCTTCCTGCAAATCTTGTGATCCTTCCTTTAGTGGAATTTGATGTGATTCTTGGCATGGATTGGCTTTCTCTACATGGAGCTCATATCAATTGCCAAAGAAGGGAAGTCACATTTCATATTCCAGATCAACCTACGATCGTCTATCAATGCAAGGATGAACATAACCTTCCAGTGGAAATTTCTTCCATCTTATGGGTATTGATTCCACTAAATGAAGGTTATTTATCTCAAATAGTTGGTGAGAAACTCACGATTAAGAATATGCCCATTGTACGGGAGTTTGATGATGTCTTTCCGGAGGAATTGCCGGGTCTTCCACCAAATCTTGAAGTTGAGTTTTCAATATAACTTGTACCGGGTGCTTTGCCTATTTCAAAGACACCTTATAGAATGGCCCCAATTGAGTTGCAGGAATTGAAGAAGCAACTCCAAGAGAATCTTGATAAGGGATTCATACGCCCTAGTGCGTCACCTTGGGGAGCACCTGTTCTATTTGTTAAGAAGAAAGATGGATCAATGAGACTCTGCATTGATTATCGAGAACTTAACAAGATCACTATCAAGAACAAATATCCTCTCCCACGCATTGATGACTTATTTGACCAACTACGCGGAGCTCAATACTTTTCCAAGATTGATCTTCGTTCAGGGTATCATCAATTAAGGGTCAAAAGGGAGGATATACCAAAGACGGCTTTCCGTACAAGGTATGGACACTATGAATTTATAGTGATGCCATTTGGTCTTACTAATGCCCCTGCTATCTTCATGGATCTAATGAATAGAGTCTTTAGAGACTATCTTGATCAATTTGTGGTAGTCTTTATAGACGATATTCTTGTCTATTCAAAGAGCAAGGAAGAGCATGAAGATCACTTGAGAATTATATTGAAGACCCTGAGAAAAGAGAAGCTTTATGCCAAATTTACCAAGTGTGAATTTTGGCTTCAAAAAGTTGCATTTTTGGGTCATATAATCTCAAAAGAGGGGATATCTGTGGATCCAGAAAAAATAGAGGTTATCGAAAGATGGTCAAGACCAACAACAGTAACTGAGATCCGAAGTTTTCTTGGTTTGGCTGGATATTATCGACGTTTTGTAAAAGATTTTTCACGATTATCTAATCCACTCACCAAGTTGACTCGGAAAGGAGTTAAGTTTGTCTGGACAGAGGAATGTGAAGAGAATTTCAAGGAGTTGAAAAGAAGGTTATCCAGTGCACCTGTGCTCACACTGCCTTGTAGTGGAGAAAGGTTTGTGATCTATAGTGATGCATCCAAGAAGGGATTGGGGTGTGTTCTTATGCAAAATGATATGGTGATAGCTTATGCCTCACGACAGTTGAAAATCCATGAGAAAAATTACCCAACACATGATTTGGAGTTGGCTGCGGTAATCTTTGCATTAAAGATTTGGAGGCATTACCTTTATGGTGAAAGGTGTGATATTTATACTGATCAAAAAAGTTTAAAGTATATTTTCACACAAAAGGAGCTGAATATGCGCCAAAGAAGATGGTTGGAGCTGATTAAGGATTATGACTGCTCAATCCATTACCACCCTGGGAAAGCAAACAAGGTGGCAGATGCATTAAGTCGACAAGACCATGCTAGTTTATCCATGATGAGGATCACAAAAGATCCAATATTTATGGATTTACAAAGGATGGATCTTGGAATTATAATGGAAGGGGAAAAATCTTATCTTTCTCAAACGAATGTTCAACCATCTATACATGTGAAGATTAAAGAGGCACAGAAAGAAGATGTCGAGTTACAAAAGAAGGTGAGAAATGTTCCTGAATTCAACCTTGATTGTGATGGGATAATAAAGTTCAGGAATCGGGTTTGTGTTCCTCCCATCCCCGAATTAAAGAAAGAGCTGCTGGATGAGGCTCATAGTTCTTCATTCTCTATTCATCCTGGAAGCACGAAGATGTATAGGGACCTGAAAGAGTACTTCTGGTGGGATGGCATGAAAAGAGATGTTGCTGAATATGTCTCTCGATGCTTGGTTTGTCAACAAGTTAAAGCTGAGAGACAGAAGTCTAAGGGGATGTTACAACCATTACCCATACCCGAATGGAAATGGGAAAACATCACTATGGACTTTGTCACAGGACTTCCTAAAACATCCAAAGGCAATAATGCTATCTGGGTCATAGTTGATCATCTTACAAAGTCTGCACACTTCATTGCTATTAGAGAGGATTTCTCTCTAGATCAGCTTGCCAGGATATATATAAAGGAAGTGGTAAGATTGCATGGAGTACCACTTTCTATTATATCTGATCGAGATCCGAGATTTACCTCGAAGTTTTGGCGAAGTCTTCAGCATACTCTAGATACAGAGTTGAGTTTCAGCACTATTTATCATCCCCAGACAGACGGTCAGTCTGAGAGAACAATTCAAACCCTAGAAGATATGTTGAGAGCTTGCTCTATGGATTTCAAAGGAGGTTGGGATCAACACCTACCTTTGGTGGAATTTTCTTATAATAATAGCTTTCACTCCAGTATTCAGATGGCTCCTTATGAAGCTCTCTATGGAAAGAAATGCAGGACTCCAACTTGCTGGGATGAAGTTGGGGAAAGAAAGCTATTAGGACCTGATCTCGTTGATGAAATGGCAGAAAAGGTCAGATCTATTCAACAACACATAAGAGCAGCTCAGAGTCGACAGAAAAGTTATGCCGACAACCGAAGAAAAGACCTAGAGTTTGAAGTGGGTGATAAAGTGTTCTTACGAATATCTCCCTGGAAGAGGGTTATGAGATTTGGAAAGAAGGGGAAGTTGAGCCCTAGATATATCGGTCCTTTTGAAATACTGGATCGTGTTGGGAAGGTAGCTTACCGATTGGCGCTTCCACCGAATCTCTCTCAAGTTCACGATGTGTTCCATGTATCTCTCCTGAGAAAGTACATACCAGATCCTTCACATGTACTCAGCTCAGATGTTGTACCGCTGGAGCAAGATCTTTCTTATAAAGAACAGCCGATAGAGATTCTGGATCGTAGCGAAAAAGTCCTACGAAACAAGACCACTCGCTTGGTGAAAGTTTTATGGAGAAACCACCAACTTGAAGAAGCTACATGGGAGCCTGAGGATATGATGAGGGAGAAGTATCCTCATTTGTTTGTTGCAAAGTGACGAATTTCGAGGGCGAAATTCTTTTTAAGGGGGGTAGAATATAACACCCGAGACTTTTATGTTATATAAATCATCAAAGGAATCTATTTCTACACAACACTTGCTTGGCTTGCTTTACACGCAATCGTGACCTTCCTCGATAGCTTGCGTCGTACGCAATACCGAGTTTCACTAAACAACAATATGCTATTAAAACTAGCCGTTATGAATAGTAATAACCACTTTTTGAAATTTTATAAATTTTATTTTTCAAAATGGACTTCATTTTTGGACTCAGAATATCGAAATTAGCCTAGGGTGAAATTTTGGTATTTTTCTGAAAACTTTCAATTTTTGATGAATAGTGAAACCACTAAATGGAAGGTTAAAAACTGAATTTTGCATAAAACTAAATTTTACCGCTTCTGTGAATGGAATTTCAAAAATCCGAGAGACACGGTTAATATCAAGGACTAAAATGTGGTTCAATGAGATGAAAATAATTTTTTGGTGAATAGTAACTTTTTACTATTTTTACCGCGGTTAATAGTAAATAGGGTAACTAAGGGTAAATATGATATTAATATTACCCTAACACATGTCCTAATTCTATTGGAAATGTTTAATTCGACCAAAAACAAACTTAGGAATAAAATATGATCATTTAGGCCCACTTGGATTAGATTAGGACATTTATTATTAATTTATTTAAAGAAGGGTTAAAATAGTTAAAATCAAAGTTTAATAAGTAAATCATTTTTAATATAGGGTTATACATAAGATAAATTCGATTGTAAATATTCATTAGAAATCTAAAAAGATTTCCTACATGATGGTATTTTATTTGTAATTTTTAGACATCAAATAATTTAATTTATTTATGACACAAAGATGATGCAGTAATTATCTTATTAATGAAATATTGACAAAATTGATAATATAAATACCAAAATAAATGTAATTTGAGACTTTTTATGAATTACACTAATTTTCTAGGTTACTATGATATATTAGTATTGATTTAATCAACTTGGTTCGAACATATAATTCTGTTATGACTTTGACAAAAATCATATATCAAATAGTGTCAAAATTGACACAAAATAGTTTTTAAATCAAATATTATATTATTAATTGTTATTTTATTCCTAAAAATCTAAGGTTCGGCCAAATGACTTAGATAAGGATATATATATTAATAATAAACAATTTGGGGTTCGTTTGGCATGTTATAGTAAGTGTATTAACCATATAGTGAAAGAAAACAAAAAGACATGGTAAAAGTTAAATTATTTAACTTAGAGTTAAATTTAATTGATAAGGTTAAAATAATATCCTAAACTTGTCTAAATTCTATTGGTTGATAGGATTTCGACCCATCCCCACTTTAGCTTCGAAATAAGACCCTTTGGAACCATTATAAACCGATTTTGACTTTAATATAAAATAATATTTTGAGATATTCCTAAGGTGCCCCTCTCCTCCCTTATAAAAGGGCACCTCCTCCCCCTCCTCCTCACACCAATTTGAGCACTCAAGCTCGGACAACCCCTGCCATTTTCCCTTCTCCACTTCCCTAGAATAATCCTAGAGGTCCTGGTCTTCTCCAAAGACCAATCTTAGTTCCTTAAGTGGAGGATTCAAAAAGGCGTTCCAAAGAAGAGGTAATATCCATTACCGATCTTTTCAATTTCTTTCTTCTTCAACTTCTTCTTCTTTAGTTGTTTCATGATAAAGTAATAACATCAGTATTACTTACATACTGATATGTTATTATAAATATGAAACAACCCTAATTCACCTTCTATCCATCCTACGGAAAAATGAAATCACCGCGCGTGCGTACGTACGGAATACCGTCTCCACGCCGTGGTGTAATCTATTTTCCACCATCACCTTACAAGGATGGGTATAATGGTGTAATGAGTAACTATATATGATTATTATTAAGTAATATTGATACTGAAATAATATATATATATACTCCAATACAATTCCACGATCATAGGAACGATATCATCACTCGTGCGTACGTACGGAATACCGTCTCCACGATGTGATGCGACTCGTTCTACATGATCTTCATTTCATAATGATTGTATAAATGAATTGAATGAATGAATATGGTATATACTACACTAATACCATTCTGGAAATGAATTATCTATAACCTAAAGATAAGAATAAGAATTTATTCGACAAAACACGCATAAGAACAAAAAGTTATAAAGACCCGAGTAACAAGTAACAATGAAATATTACTAACAAGAAGCTAATAATATGACCATATATGATCTCATATCAATATGTATGATTCTGGAATAAGTCAATAACATTATTTAAACCATTATACAGGAGCTTCGGACACGAACAAAGCAAATCGGACCTAAGGTAAGGGAAATATCACAATCTCATTTTTATCCGAGATTGTTTATTCGTAAGTATTTACTGGGGTGTATTTTATCATCCACATCCATGTTCCCTCAATATGTAATATTGTTTCCATACACTTGAAATAGTTTAAATCCAATTTTACCCTTAGGTGAGTTTTTAGTAAAGAATATGAAAGGAATCTTTTGTCGTTTTTCCGTACGAGGTACTTTTTGACTTTTACGACAAAAGTACGAAGAATGTTTTTTTTAACTTATACGGCATGAATGGATTTTTAAAACATTACTTCAAAGAAGCTTCCTTTACAAGTTTTAAAGTTTATTTTTAATCAACTTCTTTTATTTTAAAGTTGTATGACATGTTATGAAAGGAAAAATGTTTTTGAAGAAGAAAGGATATTTTCCTCAAGAATTCAATTCAAGTGTTTTATCAAAATTATTTTCCATCTAAGATAATAAAGGGTTCTGTTTCTATCCATATTTTTACATTGGTTTGACTTAGTTGTTATGGAATTATGTTTATGAATTCCTTTATCTTATATGAATTGATTTATGATGTCATGATGTTTCAAGAATCCCATTTTTGTTATATGTGTTATGCGATGATGTATGTTTTATGATTATGTGGCACACATAAGAAAGGATTAATTATAAGATGGGTGGGACCTATATCTCCCTCCAATGCATTGGGTAATGATTTTATATCTCATGAGATAGACATGGCTGGAACGGAAGGTTATTTCGGTTCAGTGATACAGGACTGAAACGAGGAGTGAACTCGGTTCAGAAAGGGACTTTGTCCACTAAGATAGTCTTGGCAATGAGTCATGACTAACAAGAAATGATTTTCCATGATTATGTGTGCATGCCACAAAGATTCAAGTTTTATGTTATGATTATGGGGATCTCATTTTCACTTCTATGATTTATTCCATGTTAAGATATTATGATCTCTTTTCCAGGTTTTGATTTTCATAAAGATATGATATGATTTTTATTTCCTTTATTTGCCCTTGCTGAGCATTTGAGCTCACCCTTTTATGTTTTCTTTTCCCCAGGTCAGGAAGATGGATATTAAGTAGAATATGCTAAAAGGGACCCTTGATATGATGAAATAAATGGGAGACACTGTAGAAGATTTATGAACCAGTTGTTTATGTTTCCCCAGTTTCTAAAGACACTATACCTATACGGTCCTTTGTGGTTTTGTCATATGTTGTAATAAGAGTGCTTCAATTTTGAAGTATTAACAATTTATGTAAAGTGTGGGTCGTTATAGTCGTGATCGTTCCTTATGGCACAAACCATGTCTTCAACATACTCATCATTATGTTCTGTTAATCTTTCCATGGAAGTAGGGATCTCACATAAATCAGCATCTTCATCAAATTCATCCTCACCAACATATTGTTTTTTCCCTTGTAAAACAACAGCCCACTGCATATCTGATTGATCTACTACATAGAAAATTTGTTTGGCATGTGTTGCCATTATAAAAGAATCAGCTGTGTCTTCCAATCTATTCAGATTAACAAGTGTCATTCCAAATTCATCGTGTCTGACACTGTTGTTACCGATAAACCATTTACAGTTAAAAACAGGAACTTTAATTTTAAAGTAATCAGCCTCCCAT
The DNA here is from genome assembly GCA_963277665.1 of Viscum album. NCBI lineage: Eukaryota > Viridiplantae > Streptophyta > Magnoliopsida > Santalales > Viscaceae > Viscum > Viscum album. The sequence goes on along the minus strand of OY728121.1, from coordinate 1,552,471,728 downwards.
ATGTTTGCAATCACTCCATAATATGCACTTGATGCCGAAATTGGGTTTCTGTCCTTAGCACTCGAAAAATGCATTGCTTCTGCAAACACCAATACACCACTATTCTGAACTGCACTTATGTTGTCCTGAGCTTTCGTATGAAATGTATAGCCATTAATGTCATAAGCGGACCATGTTATCACATTTAAAGATGGACCACCCACTATCCATTTTAATGTCTCTGATACATCTGATCTACCAAGCAAGGTCTTTTTAAACCATGGAAAAAAAGTTTTGTTGTGCTCATTCAAAATCCACATTTCTTTCTTCTTTGGATGACATTGTTTCAAATCATTAATATGCAATGTGATATACGGTTGAACATCAGCTATGTTATTCAAGATGTATTATTCTAACTTCTTCATCTGTTCAGCTGACAGTGATTTGACTTTCAAGCCACGAATCCCCTTTCCCTCATTATTAACCTGTTCATGGCGAGATGGAGGCAAACCTATGTGTTGCGCCGTAGCCAAGTAGCTCGTACAAAACTCTGCTACCTCCTCAGAAATATACTTTTCAATAATGGAGGCTTCAGGTCGATATGGATTTTTAACATATCCCTTTAATATTTTCATATACCTTTCAAAAGGATACATCCAACGAAGATATACAGGTCCACAAAGCTTTATTTCTCGAACCAGATGAATCATTAAATGCACCATCATATCAAAAAAAGTTGGAGGAAAATACATTTCCAAATGACAAAGTATAAAAATTGCATCCTTTTCCAAAATGTTCAAAGCATTCACATCAATCGCCTTGTTACAAATTGAATTGAAAAAATAACACAACCTCATTATAGTCTTTCTGACACAGATGGGCAATATTCCACGCAGTGCAACTGGTAAAATTTGTTGCATCATGACGTGACAATCATGTGATTTCATACCTATCAACTTCAAGTCTTTCAATGAGACAAAATTTTTTACATTTGAAGAATAACCTTGAGGCACTTTGATATCATGAAGACACTGACAGAAGCTACTTTTCTCCCTCTTTGATAATGTATGACAAGCCGGGGGAAGAAATGTTCGTCTTCATTTAGGAGTGGGAGCTAACTCCAAACGTATTCCCATTGATAGTAGGTCTAACCTTGCATTCAACCCATCTTTTGTCTTTCCTTTAATATCTAGAAATTTTCCGATCAAAGAATCACAGATATTCTTCTCCACGTGCATGACATCAATATTATGTTTGACTTCATGATACCTCCAATATGGTAGCTCAAAAAATATTGACCTTTTCTTCCAAATATGTCTATCATTACCAGATTTCTGTGTCTTTCCCAATGTCACATCAAGGTTTTTCACCCTCTCAAAATACAAATCTGGGGATAAAGGTTTTGGAGCAGTATCAAATTCTTGTGAGCCATTGAATGCCTTTTTTAGTCTTCTATAAGGGTGATCCATAGGCAAAAACTTTCGATGACCCATGTACACTGTTTTCCTCCCATGATGCAATTGATAATATGACGTCTATTGTTCTCAAATTGGACATGCTTTATGCCCTTTAACACTGTATCCAGACAAATTTCCATATGCTGGGAAGTCATTTATAGTGAATAGAAGCACTGCATGCAGTTGAAAATATTCCATTTTATAAGAATCATACACCCTAATACCATCAGCCCATAACAGTTTCAAATCATCAATCAGCGGTGACAAGTATACATCAATATCATTGTCGGGTTGCTTTGGACCAGAGATCATGATACTCAACATGACATATTTGCGCTTCATACAAACTTCAGGAGAGAGGTTGTAAATTACCAATAAAACAGGCCATGAACTATGTGTGCTACTGAGGGTTCGGTATGGATTCATTCCATCTGTGCACAAGCCTAGTCTCAGATTTCTAATTACATTTCCAAATGTAGGGTACTGGGCATCAATTTTCTTCCATTGTGGACAATCAGCTGGATGACGTATTTTTCCATCACATACCCGCTCATCAGCATGACATCTTAACCTTTTTTCATCATGTGAATTAGCAAATAAACGTTTGAAACGAGGAATTATAGAAAGATACCAAAATACCTTTGAAGGGAGCTTTGTAATCTCTACATCAGCTTGTGATTTTTCTTTCACCTTATACCGTGATGTCCCACATTTAGGACACTCTTTCAGAAATTCATATTCCTTCCTATATATAATGCAGTCATTCGGACAGGCATGTATTTTCCTGTATCCCAATCCCATCGGGCATAATATATTTTTGGCCTTATAATGTGAATCTGGAAGATCGTTATCTTTTGGAAGAATGTCTTTCATCAATTGTAGCAGCTCTGTAAAACTTCTGTCACTCCATCCATGTTTCGCCTTCAGGTTAATCAATCTTAACACCGCCAAAAAAACCGTAAAATTTGTACAACCAGGATATAATGGTTTTTCGGCATCACCATATAGACGTGCAACTGTCGGTTCTATCTCAATTTGTTCTGCTACAATATCGCGAATCATTTCTTCAATTCCATCGGAGTTACCATCTTGCGATTCATTATCATCAGTGACATTCTGTCCAGTTTCGCCATTCCAAATCCAAGGGTTGTAACTCGGATTGAAACCATGACAAATCAGATGATCTTTTATCTCTCTACTTTTCAACTTCTTCATATTCAGACATTTCAGGCATGGACAGAAAAAAATGTCACTACTTGGAACATTTCGTTTAGCAAATTCCAAAAAGGAATCAACACCTTCCTCATATTCATTGCTCATTCGATGTGCCGTAATCCAACTTCGACTCATTATTACCTATAACAAATAGAAAAAATATATATATTTTTTAGATAAGACAAATATATGTTTATATGAAAAAAATCATAATTTGAATGTAAACAATTTTGAAATATAAAACAAATCGATGTGTATTTAAAAAAATATGCTTGAATATTATTTTTTAAACAAAATATAGTAAGATATAACACCCCCCTGGACACCCCCCAACCCCTCTGGACAGCCCCCCACCCCTCCTGGACACCACCCCCCACCCCCTACCCCCTTGGACACCCCCCTGGACATCCCCCAACCCTCTGGGCAGCCCCCCCACCCACCCGGACAACCCCAAATACCCTCTGGAGAGGCCGCCACCCACTTGGACAGCCCCCCACACCCATCCACCCCCTTGGACACCCCCCTGGACACCCCACCGACCCCTCTGGACAGGCCGCCACCCCCTTGGACAGTCACCCACACCCACCCATCCCCTTGGACACCACCCTGGACACCCCCCGACCCCTCTAGACAGCCCCCGACCCCTCTAGAAAGCACCCCCACCCCTCCTGGACACAACCCCCCACCCCCGACCTGCTTGGACACCCCCCTGGACACCCCCCAACCCTCTGGACAGCCCCCCCACCCCTCCTAAACACCACCCCCCACCCCCTACCCCCTTGGACACCCCCCTGGACACCCCCCAACACCCACCCACACCCTTGGACAGCCCCCCACACCCACCCACCCCCTTGTAAACCCCCCTGGACACCCCCCGACCCCTCTGGACAGCCCCCCGCCCCTCCTGGACACCACCCCCCACCCCCTACCCCCTTGGACACCCCCCTGGACATCCCCCAACCCTCTGGACAGCCCCCCCACCCACCCGGACAACCCCAAATACCCTCTGGAGAGGCCGCCACCCACTTGGACAACCCCCCACACCCATCCAACCCCTTGGACACCCCCCTGGACACCCCACCGACCCCTCTGGACAGGCCGCCACCCCCTAGGACAGCCCCCCACACCCACCCATCCCCTTGGACACCACCCTGGACACCCCCTGACCCCTCTGGACAGCCCTCGACCCCTCTAGAAAGCACCCCCACCCCTCCTGGACACCCCCCGACCCCCCTTGGACACCCCCCTGGACACCCACCCACACCCTTGGACAGCCCCCCACACCCACCCACCCCCTTGTAAACCCCCCTGGACACCCCCCGACCCCTCTGGACAGCCCCCCACCCCTCCTGGACACCACCCCCCACACCCTACCCCCTTGGACACCCCCCTGGACACCCCCAACCCTCTTGATAGGCCTCCCACCCCCCTGGAATCACTGAAAATTTACCATAACAAGAAGTTGGGCCATTCAAAGAATGTTTTAGGTGTGGAGGAAGAACTGGGTTTCAATAGATAGAGAAGGAACTCGACATTAGGTTGTCTATTCCAGGTGTGGATTTGAAGGAGTTAATGTTTGTTCAGTGACCCAAGAGATTGAATCAGAAATTCATATGTTGTGCCATTTTCTCATGATGAGGATGAATAATTGGTGGGGTTTGACTTTTAAATGGAGAGCTTAGTAGACCATCATATTTTCTATAGATCAGTAAAGGATGTTAGCATCGAACATAAGGCTTAAGGGATACTTTCAGATCCAAATATGTATGTTGATGGATGCAATGGATCTAGTAGAGGTTCTAGAAAGAATGGTGGTTTTATTTGTTTAGGATAAGTAGTGAAGAAAAAACTAGTTAATTTTTTACTTGCTGAAAAGAGGGTATCTAAAATTTTTAACATGCCGAGGGGAAATCTGGCGAGTCCTCCTCGTGAAACTTTGTTTGCAGGGGGTGAAAATGGTGATGTGATCCCAAATCCATGCACCTATGCCATGGTTGTGTGTGAATAAAGTAGTAACAACTGTAAAAGGGCAACCCATCCAAATGGACACGCCCCAAACCTCTCGGGGATTTATAGAAAACGATGAAAAATTAGTGAAATCATAAAATTAGTCAATATTTCAAGTCGAACTAATAGATCTAGGGATTATAAATAAGATTATGGTGCCAAAACGAGTTAAAAGGGTTCGCAATCGAAGAATCTTAGCTAGTTTCAACAAAAAAATCACAACACATATATATATACTATCCGCGAAAAAAAATGAACGAGTGGGAGGATTACCTGAGTGCTGCGAGTTTAGATGATTGATCCGAGGAGATTAAATATGAGAAACGATGATCGCAAAACGAATCTAAACCAACGAAATGGACGAGCCGATTCGGGTTTACGCGCGAGAGAGACGAGTCGCGACTGTCGAAGGTAAACTCGCGAATGACAATCCACGGGTCTGGGTAAATTTTTAAATGAGTTATCACGTCGCTTATTCAATAACCGACGTTATAATTTTTTTAAAAACATTTATAACGTCGGTTATTCAATAACCGACGTCAAAACCTTCCTCTGATTCTTTTTTTACGTCGGTTATTTTATAACTGACGTTATAAAAGGCTCAAAATCCGCGTTTTATTACGTCGGTTATTCCATAACCGATGTCAAAAACATCTGCGGATTCTTTTTTTACGTCGGTTATAACATAACCGACGTAAAAAGGCCTTCAAAAACCGCGTTTTTTACGTCGGTTATTGAATAACCGATGTAACAAATGCCCCCCGCTTCTGTTTTTTACGGCGGTTAATGTATAACTGACGTAAACAACCAAGCCGCACGATTAATAACGTCGGTTATAAAAATAACCGATGTTAAAGGTGTACTAAACACAGGTTTTTACGTCGGTTATTAAATAACTGACGTAAAAAACCTCGTTTTACATATTATGACGTCGGTTTTATATAACCAACGTAAAAAATGGTGATGTAAAAAACGTTTTCTGCACTAGTGTGTATGTATAAAGAATAACCTTTTATGGTTCTAAGATAATAATTTCTATGTATTTATTAAATTTGTTAAATATGAGTATTACTAAATCAAATAGAATGGATAAGAATCAAAAATGGATAGATTCCAATTATATGACAAAATAGTGTGAGGATGGGGTGAAATAGTTCATCAAGTTTGCAAAAATCATGCAATGGCCCTAATCAAATCATTTTCCCATGTTTACATTATAGTTATTCAAGACTAATTAGTCTAGATGAGTTAGAATAACACTTTATCTATCATGGAATAGATCAAATGTCACAACCCCCTCCCTCCAAAGATACTAAAATGAGGGGAGAGATATAATGACCCATGAGACCCGCCTCCGGTAGGCCCCGGGTTGGCGACTAGCACCGGGGGTATAAAAATCTCATGTATAGGAGGCATTACCCTCTTTAAAAATATGGGATTGGGAGATAATATGGATCATCCACAAACAACTCCCAGATATAATATAAAATAAATCCAAAACCATCCCACATGCATGTATAAATATAATTGATACAGATAAAAGTCTCCAAATTAAATACCCAAAAGTAAAGATAAAGCAGCAACATAGAAACTATCAAGGATTCAAGCTGGTAATATCTAGCACGATCCTTGTAGTCCTCCTAGAAACCTAAAAATTGTTTTATATAAATAGGGTGAGCATACTTGTATACTGAGTAGGAAACCCAAAGTCTCTCGTGAACATATGAAAGAATCAAACTAACGCACCCATTTGAAAACAGCAGAACCAAACAGCACTTATAAAGGTATACTGACCATCCCAACCTCACCAAGGCACGCTCACCAATTAACACATTCCAAGTAATATATTATAACATTAATCACATCAATAAGGGTACCCCACACCTCTTTCCAACTGGTATGTCACTCTCACACCCAACATTGTACGTCTTGGGGCTCATGTCTCTTTTGTATACCACACCACCCCAAAAGCATTGTCACAACATACCTCACCCGTAGAAACTTGGGCTCACCGCCACACAAGTGCAACCATTTCACACCTTTCCTGAAGACACCTGAGCTACCACCCCACAAGCACAGTCACGTCTCACCCAAAAACATCTAGGTTGTCACACCTCACCCATAAACACCTAGGTTATCACAACCGCCAACTAATTCACTAGTAGACCTCCATCCATCATAGCACGTTCAATACCAACATCGACTGTAAGAGAGAGTGCGAAAGAGCGGGTACCCATCCATCTGTACTCCTCATCGAATGTCGGGAGAAACACCCCTGCATGACTATGTAGGTGTCGGCACATAGTGCTCGATGTGGGTGGAGTGTACATAGAAATAAAAAAAATATAAAAGTGCATATATATATATATATAATATGAGAAACTCAACCCAACCTATGGGTTTACAAACAACCCAACTAACTCAAAACACCGCCACTTTTACTGCCTCCCCTAAATGCATAACACCACATAACAAGCCACAAACCCATTTCACATTTCCAACCAATTCCATTTAATTATCTCATTATGTTCATTATTTCACATCAACCATATTTAATCACACAACCCACCATTTAATTATTCATTAACCATGTTCATCCCATCATCCAAACCAACCCATGTCATCTCAATCATTATAAATCATGTATCCCATCACTACTCAATCATCCAGCACAAAGAAACCACCACCTCACCACCACAAAATCACTACCCAAAACCACCTCGTCGCCCCTAAATCATAGCCCAAAAACCACCTCACCTCCCCCAAATCACAGCCCACAATCCACCTTCCCACCCCAAAAATCACAACAAAAGAATCATCATCCCCACATGCACCAACCACACATCATCATCCCATAAAAAGGAACACATGTCACAACACATCAATATCATTTTATAGATTTAAAAAGGTGATTTTATCACATTACACTTTATTTTAGGGACGTTATCACACAAGTCATTATCCTAGGGAAACCATTTTTTTATCCAAGTATATTTGTTCATCTAATTCCCATTTAGGGTGATATCACAAGAATCACAACCAAAGAAGCAATCTCAACACATATATCCATCATACAAAAAAATCCCCCAACGTCCACAACTTTTAGTGGGGAATAAAGCTCGTACAATTCAAAATATCACAATAACATTAAAGCTGTAAAAACATGTGACTCAAACCCCTTTTTACCCATCAATTTCAATTTAACCAATTCTTTATCTTTAATTAAACTAGAAAAACCATAAATCATAAGTAAAAAAATTCAAACCCCTCCCACAAGATACACAATAAAGATAAATGAGGGATTCCCTGCCACAAAGAATCTTTGTCAACTCGTTATGCACCATAGGGAAAAGAAGAATGCCCACAAAACGCAACCGCACCATAAGAAAACACAGATCAACTTACACCACAACCAAATATCATCAAAACGCCCAAAACACACCCCAAACCATAATAACATCACTGTTGTGAATCTCCAAGAAAATAATGGAAGAAAACCTACCAAGAATAAGGAAGGGCTTACCATGGATTGAAAATGAACAACCATCAGGACCAATGGATCAAAGAGGGAGAAAGAGGGATTCAAGAACACCTCGGTGCTCTTAAGGTTTGCCCCAAATGAGATAAATAATAATCCATAGATGAATGAATAAAAATTCATTTAAAAATAACTTTTAAAACTACACTGCAATAGGGATTTATATGATTTGTAATCCCCTTTCCCGTTGTGCAATCCTCAAGGTGTAGTTTCATCGAAAAACACATCGCCTTTTTATTATTTAACCCCAAAGATCAACACATCATGAACTGGCCTCTCAAAAGCCATGAACTACCATTTAACATCGTGTAATACACTTACACTTTGTGTATTTTCTGTATCAGTTCTTTTGTACCTCCAGCTTCTACTGAAAACTCCCGAAACCTCCCCCAAACACCTCCAACAAACAAAACTATCAAAGTAATAGTCCAGAAAGGCATGGAAAATTACATCAGATACCTCTCAAATGATTCTCACCCTTGATAATCCAAAACAAATCCTAGAAGAAAAGGGTTATCAACAACCACCTCATGAGATACCTCTCAAGGGTCTTTTCATACCTCAAACACTACCACCAACAAAACTCACCAACCCAAAAAAATCACAAAACACATTGTACAACCACATCGCCACAACCACAATCCACCGCCTCTCACACAACCATATTGACACACAACCAACTCACAACCATCTTAAACTCCACACATCCCAAAAAAACAACTATTATAACCAACGAACATAATCACCCCAAACACACAAATTGCATAATTCCCTCTTCCATGTTAAGATACTATCAGCTCTCTGTGGCTTTGACTTTCCTTCATGGGTTTAATCTCATTGTAGTTAATGCATCTAGATTAGTAATAAGGTCCTACTATTTTCATATGTCAGGTATTTATCTCACATCACTTCACACACATCAAAAACCAAGGAAAAAAACTCATCTCATAAAACAAAAGGATCTAAACATTACATCACAAAGAAAAAAAATCAAGGAAAAACTCAAAACAACTCTCGGTACTGGGAAAGAATATGAATCTCTTGATACAAATTACTCTCCTCTTGGATAGTATGTCTCTACAACAAATTAACTAAAGAAATTTTCTACCCACATAGTGCCTTCTCTTGGTGATCCTAGATCTCTAATGGTCATTCCAAAAACGTCACATCATCCTCAATATCCTACTCTCTATAGTCAATGACATGGGAGTCATCATGAAGATACTGATTAAATTGAGATATGTGGAATATGTAGTTGATCTCTATAAACATGTTGGAAACACCAATTGGTATTCCACCTTTCCAACTAACCCCAACACCTCAAAGGGACTAACAAAACTGGGGGAAATCTTACTCCATATGTCAAACCTCCACTGCTCACATTGAGGGGAAACTTTTAAGAACATGTGGTCCCCAACCTAAAACTAAAAGGGAATCCTTATACGATATACATAAGACTTATGTCTGCCCTGAGATTCTTTCATCCACTCATGAACAAGATTAAATTTCTCTATCATGCTCTGTACCACATCAAGAGTAAGAATGATTATCTCCCCAACCTTTGTCTAGAACAATCAAAAATAAAATGGTATCCTATACGAAGACTAAAATGGGGTCATGAAAATGGAAGGGTGATATCCATTATTATAGGAAAACTCCACCAAGGGTAGGTGTTATACCCAAGATCCACCAAAGTCCAAGATGCATGCCCGCAACATATCCTCCAACGTCTGGATAGTCTGCTCTATTTTCCCATCTGTCTGAATGTGTAAAGTAGTGTTGAGGTGTAACTGAGTTCCAAAAGCATGCTGCAATCCCCACTAGATTCATGAGGTAAAACATGCATCCCAATAAAATACAATGGACCTCAAAACTCCACGAAACCATACCACCTCATCCATGTACCTCTTATCCAAATCATCTACTACGCCTGACTCTTTGATCACTAAGAAGTGGGCAGTTTTCATCAATTGATCTAGGAATACACAGATACCAACACAAACTCCCTGAGTTTTTGGTAAACATGTGAAGAAATACCTCAAATATTTCATCCCATTTCCACTCAGAAACATCCAAAGGATGCAAAGAACTACCAGGAACATGATGCTCGTCCTTTACTTGCTGGAAAACAAAGCACTTTTCCACAAACTCTTGCACTACCCATTTCATCTTAGGCCACAAAATATGAATCTTCAACCACTGTACATCTTGTAAAATCCCAGTTTTACCACCAAAGGTGAGTTATGAAACTCATAAAGGACTCCTTCATGCATTACTACTAGAATAAACAACCTCCAATGAAACAATATATGGTTATATTCATCTTCTAACCAACCCTCTAGAGTATCACCATGGCCAAAATAATCATGCATCACCTATGCCTCTAAGTCTTCCCATTGAGACTTGTCCACCAGCTATATTAGATAAGTCTAAACTGTTATTTGAAAAAAAAAACTCAACTACCATCCACCCTTTCATCTAAGTAAAAGGCTTCCAAATCCTACATTGCTCTCTAAGAATTCCCAGATTCCCTAACAACACCCTTCCACAAATTCCATCTCAAAGAATCAGCCAAAATATTCCATTTCACTAAGGTTTAGGACATCTTAAAAATCTTAATACTAAATACACTTCATCAACCTTCACTGCTTCAAGTTCAAATGATGTTGACAGAAGATATAACGCAAACTCATTTGATCTGTGAAGGCCACAAAGTTCTCCCTAATGAGGTAATGATGACACAAACTTAGCCCAAACACAACCAATTCTAGCTCCAGATCATGGGTTTCATAGTTATTCTCATGGGAACATAACTACTTAGATCCATAAGAGATCATTGCCCGCTACTGCATCAGCATGTATCCCAATCCCAGACGATAAGTATCAAAAAACACCTCAAACATCACTCCTTCTAAAGGAAACAAGATCATTGGAGCACTAAAAAACTTCCCCTTTAGGTAATAGAATGCTTCATGGCACTGATAACTCCACACAAAATCTTTCTCCTTCCTGGTCAAATCTATCAATAGGTATAAGACTCGAGAGAAATCAAGTATAAACCTCCGATAATATCATATAAGACTAGGAAAACTACAAAACTCTACCACTTAATTGGGTGCTTCCCAAGAAAAAACTACTTAAACCTTATAATGTTATACTTCCACAACCATATGAGACACCACATGTCTAAGGAAATGCACCTATCTTTTCTAGAAATTACACTTACACAACATATCATAGAGTTGTTGGTGTTGAGGAACATGCTAGACAGTCCTTAGATGGTCGGTATGCTTCTCCTCTGAATTTGAGTAGATTAGAATATTATCGATGAATATGATGACAAACTGATCTAGGAACTCATAGAACACAGAGTTCAAAAGACTCATGAAAAAATATGGTGTGTTCATAACACCTAACGGCATGAATAAAAACTCTAAGTTCCCATACCTGTATCTGATGGTGGTCTTCAGGCTATCTCCCTCCTTTACCCTCAACAGGTGATATCCAGACCATAGATCAATCTAATAAGACCAAATTCCCCTATTAGTTTGTCAAAAAGATCATCTATCATTGTAAGTGGGTAATGGTTTTTGACCATCACCTAATTCAACCTCTGATATTATATGCGCACCTTAGACTAACATCTGCCTTCTTGATGAAAAACACTGGAGCACCCCATGACAACACACTAGGTTGGATAAAACTCTTCTACATCAGATAAACTCTCTAAATACTCAACTCCTGTGACTTAGAAGGTTCCATTCGATAAGGAGACATCAAAATCAAATAAGTATCAGGAAAAAATTCTATCCCCAATTCAACATCACATCGAGGGGGTAGCGTCACAACCTCCTCAGGAAAAACATCCAGGAACTCCCTAATGACCTTGGGAACCAATACCATCTCAACGTCTATTTATTCCACTGAAAACTCATCCAACTAGGAAATAAAGGTCTCAACACACTGACTGCCCACCTAACAACCCCACTCTCTAGTGAAAACCACATGTTTTCCATCCACATATGAAAACATGACTCTCCTATAGGAGCAGTCAATAACAAAACATATAGAATAAAATCAATTTATGTTGAGGATAACATCATATGGATACAACTATAATAAAAAAACATCCCAACAAGACTAATGTGGCTCCATCATTAGTCTACATCCCCGGCACACATCATACAAGATAGTTTGGCCTTCAAATTGCATAGTTAACACTAGGGGCATTGGAATCCTTTATATGTCTATTACTAGAGCATGGGCTAGAGTGGGTAAAATAATGGAGTGAGAAGATCCTAAACCAAATAAGGCACAAACAATGGTACTAAACAAACTGATCATACCTCTAATGATCTCAGGCCCCTCTGGAACTGATTCCTCTATTATGTACAACTAACCACACCCATATCCTCTACATCTCTATTTATGACCACCTCCACGACCGTGCTTAGGTCATGGTCCTTAAACATGAGGAACATCCTAGGGTCAGCCTCTACCTACTCCATCTCCCCTTGGTGGAACAAAAAGCTGTTGTCCCTACTACTAAAATAGTCTCACTAGAAACTATTTTTGAGGAGGGAATTGAACCTATCCACCTCCACCAAACTAAGCTCGGGGAACCACTGGGAACTATTTATAGAAATGTACATGAACCCCACAACCAAAACACACTATCACAAAACTCTTAGGAAAATCATGAAAACTGATAACCCTAGAAGACCGAAAAGGAAGCTGCTGAGGTCAACTCCTTGTTGGTCAAAAAGTCAAAGGTCCTTATGCTTGATATGTGCCACTAAAAAAACTACTCCTTGAGTAACCCTGATGGTTCCCCTCCCATTGAAAACTTATAATGACCCCGTCCCAAGTTTCCCAGTATTGGTGCCTTACTGTATCACATCAGTACATTATACAAGGAAACTCATACTGAAGGACCGAAAAGTTTAGTATTTTTGTAAAAACTAGATACAAACATAAGTTTTACATTACATATATATCCTTTGTAAACATTAATATCCTTTAGATTATCCCTGCAATTTCTTCATAATATACTTCTTCACATCCTTGGAAAAATGAAACATAAGAAAGGGGTGAGCTCAGATTCTCAGTAAGGGTAAATAATACATATTAAGCTTCATTAAATATGCATAAACATTTAAGTTGAGGTAAAAAACTAAAACACAATCCTTTTAAACATAATATTGATCATAATATAGAAAGAATAAATAAAAATTCCATTTAAACATTCACATGGATATTCTACTAGTCGAATAATCATATATAATATCAAAAACTAATCTCATAATGAGGGAGTGAATAATGTTGTACATCATAACCATACAGCCAACGCCTCTTTCAAAGACCACACATAAACGAGTAAGACATTAGTCAAAACCCAAATGAATTTGTCTCATGAAAACTACTGATACATCAAGGGTATTTCATTAACTAGTCTCCAACCCATAGGGCTTTCATTAAATGGTCCCCAACCCATCACTTACTAAGTCCAATGCATTCCTCATTTGAAAAGGTTGAAACAAAACCAACATAAACATTCTTATTAAAACTAGTATAGAAAATATTAATATATTAATCATAAACCATGAATGGTATAAAAGTTTCATATATATAGTAAAACATATCATAAATCCTTAAATACAATATGGTATATTTTATCATAAGAAATCAACTTCAATTAAACATATAATCCAACAAAGGATATTGACATAGATGAAAAAAAATCTTATAAAATCATTAAAAACTTCTGGAGATAAATATCCCTTTTTATTGAAATTATTTTAGAAAGGGGAACATAATTTTAAAATAAAACATTTTTAGTGAAAATAATCATCTAAGACTATAAATGAATCTTTTCTCATTTCATATAAGTTAAAAATCATTCTTTACTTATTTTTTTTCAAAAACATCATAAAGTACCTCATTTAGAAAATGACCAAAATATCCTCTTCAAAACATTATATAAAAAGTAAAACATGGGTAAAAGTGAAATTAAAAAATTTTATAAAATTAATAAGAATATTATGAATACATTTTCAAGAAAAATGGACATAGAGGATAAATATTCCCAGGTAGATACTTACATATAAACAATCTCAGATAAAAAGGAGATTACGAAATTAACCCTTACCTGGTACATTCCTTTAGTTGAGGGTGACTTAACCTCTTGTATAATTGATAAAGAATTTTATTTAATTATAATAGAACCTTATAAATATTTATGATATCATATATGATCCTATTATATCATTTTGTTAATAATATTTCATTATTACCATTGTTTTGGGTGTTAAGTGCTTCATTTTCCTATACATGTTTTGTTGTGTAATTCATGTTGTGTAAGTCATGTTTCTTATGAATAGGATATATTTTATTCATATTAAGAATTATATAAAGTTAATAAATATTATATTTACTCATATTATACATTTTTATAATCATTATTGAATGGTTAACAGGGATAATGAATCTCATCGCATCATGGAGACGGTAGGTCGTACGTATGCACGAGCGACAGTATCATTCCATTAATGGTTAAATGGTATATAATTGGATAGTATATTAATTATAAATAATCATTATAATATCATATTAATTATTTATATCCATTATACCCATCCAAATAAATTATTGTTGAAAAACCAATTACACCAAAGCCTGGAGACAGTAAGTCGAACGTACGCACACATGGTGATATTGTTTTTCATAAGATACATAAAAAAGAAGAATATTCTTGTCCCATAGTCATAATAAAATATAATTATATCTATGATACTATATTTATTACTTTAGTATGGAAAAAATATAGAAATAGTAATTAGAATATGAAAAGAAATTGAATTTAATAAGTAAAACGATTACCCCTTCTTCGGTAGACTTCTATTAGATCTCCTCTTAGGGACACTAGGGATGGTATTTTTGGAATACTAGGTTCTCCAGAAGTTAAATAATAATTTTTATAGGATAATTGGGTGTGTTTTGGTCGATCTAGAAGGCTCAAGGTAGTGTGAGGAAGTGAGGAAGGAGGTGCTTTTTTATAGGAGAGGGAAGGGGCACACTTGGAATCCTTTAAAATATTAAATTAATATAAATTGATTTTAGATTTTAAATAGCTCAAAAGTGAGTTAATAATAATAAAATATTCTAATCGTTCTAAATCCTCTAATAAAATGATTTTTAGAAAATTTTAGGTAAAAAATGTAACCATATATTTTGCATTTAACCCTTAGTTAAACCCTTTCAATCTTACCATGACAACTTGGTTTTTTACTCTTTAGAGTTAATATAGTTACTATAAAATATCAAAATAACCACAATTGGATCATTTATGAAATATTTAACCTTATTATAATTATCTTGATAAAATATATATTTTTATAAATTTTATATAATTTAATAAAATATTATTTATTTTAAAGAATCATTTATGTCAATTTTGATACTATTTATTATTTTTCTTCTTAAAAATATCTTACCAAAATGATAACTTATAAATAACACTTATAATATATATATATATATCACATTTATAAGTTATATAAAAAAAATTATGCCATTAATTATGTCAAATTGTATTTGTTCTAATATTTTTAATATCATTTATTTGATATTTCCATTAATTGAGCAATTACTACATCATTATTATACAAGTCTTTAATTAACTTATTTGTTCTCAAAAAAATAAAAATAAAATATCATGATGAATATAAATTTATTATATTTCAAATGACTATTTATAGTCTAATTTATCTTATGAATTTCCATATATTAAAAATGATTCATTTATTAAAATTATGAGTTCGACATTTTTAACTTATCTTTAAATAAAATATAATAAAAGTGTTATTCTTACCCAAGTCACATAAAAAGATCATAATTTCAGAATAAGTGTGATTTTGGTAGAAACTCACTTATCCAATGAAATTAGGACAATTTTTAGGGTAACCTTATAATATTACAATATTATTTTTACCTTTAATTATTCAATTTACCCTTAACCGTGGTAAATAAATAAAAAATTACTAAAGTTGATATTCACCAAAAAAAATAACTTTATCCTATTAGAGTCTAAATAACACACTAATTATAATTTTTTACATCCTTTTTTCCAAATTCTACTCATAGGAGTGGCTAAATTAAGTTTAACACTGATGTGGTGAGAAGGCGGGTAAAAGAGACGTTTAAAAGTTCAGAAAGTTTTTATATCTAATTCTAATATAAAATGTTTCCAGTGACTATATTGGATTAATATATGTAATATTCATATATTGTGACTTTAAAATTCAATTTAATATATAATAATTATTTAAATGAAAAAGTCTGTTTTTAAATATAATGCAGTATTTTTTACTATTCATCAAAAAATAAATTTTTTTAGAAAAATACCAAAAATTCACCCAAAGATAATTTTGGTATTCTGAATTCAAAAATTAAATTTATTTTGAGAAATAAAATTTATAAATTTCATAATGTGATTAATATTATTCATAACTACTTTTCAAACGGCTAGTTTGATAGATCATGGTGTGCTCGAACTTGGTATTGTGTGCAGCATAAGCTATTAAATTTATTTAGAAAGAAACGTACCATGGAATCTTGGGGTGTTACATTATTCCCTCCTTCAAAAATTTCATCAACAAAATTTCCATAATATCACCTAATAAGAATATTTGGGTGGTTCTTCATCATAAATTCTTCAGGTTCCCATGTCACATCTTCCATTTTATGGTTTCTCCAAAGAACCTTTACCAATCGAGTCTTTTGATTCCTAAACACTTGTTCCCTAGTATTAATAATCTTGATAGAGTCTTTACAATAAGACAGATTGGGTTCCAGTTCTATTTCTTGATAGGTGAATACATGTGCTGGTTATGGCATGTATTTTCTTAATAGTGATACAGGGAACACATCATGAACTTTGGAGAGACTTGGTGTCATTTCTAAACGGTAAGCTACAACTCCAATTTGTTCTATGATTTCAAAAGGTCTGATGTACCTGGTACTTAAATTACCTTTCCTACCAAATATTATAACACCCTTCCATGGATATACCTTCAATAAAACATAATCTCTAATTTGAAATTTCAAATCCATCCTTCAGTTATCCTCATAGCTCTTTTTCCTACTTTGAGCTGCTTTAATATGGGTTTGAATAAACTTTAATTTTTTCATTTTTTCCTCAACAAGTTATGGTCCAATGAGTTTTATTATACCAAAATCATCCCAATAAGTTCGTGTACGACATCTCTTCCCATATACGCTTCATAAGGTTCCATTTGAATACATTAATGGAAGCTATTATTATAATAAAATTCAATTATAGGTAAATATTGATCCCACATACCTTGAAAGTCAAGTGATAAAGACATCAAAATTTCTTCTAATGTTTGAATAGTCCTTTCCAATTGTCCATCAGTCTGGGGGTGGTAGGTAGTGCTCAAATAAAGCATAGTATCTAGGTCCTTATAAATACCTTTCCAAAACATTGATGTAAAATAGGGATCACGATTAGAAAAAATCAATAGAGGTACACCATGAAGTCTTAAAACCTTATTAATATGAAGTCTTTCTAATATTTCAAGAGGTAAATCTTCTTTGATAGGAATAAAATGTGCTGATTTGGAAATATTATCAACAATAACCCATATTCATAATTTATTTTGGGTGTCTTTGGTAGCCCCATAAAAAATTCCATCGTAATATCATCCCATTTCCATACAGGTATAGGAAGATGTTTCATGAATCCTCTATGATGTTTTATTTCAACCTTCACCTATTGACAAACGAAACATCTTGACACAAAATCAGTAATCTTCTTCTTCATGTTGTCCCACCAAAAATGCTCCTTAATATATATATATATATTAGTGATTCCAGGGTGTATAGAGAAATTTGATCTATAATCATCATCCAAAAATTCCCATTTAGCTCATGTATATTTGTAACACAAAGCCTCTTACTAAATTTAAAATTTTAATATTCATATACGAAGTTAAAAAATCTCTCATCATTCAAAGCTTTAATTTTCTTTTAAAATTTATCATCATCAGACTGAGAACTTTTTATACTTTCTATTAAAGATGGTTTTGAAACCATTTGAAAAAGTAGTAATGTTTTTCTTTCCTTGATAATTCCCATACCCATTTTTAATAGATCCATGAACAAAGGATCCACTTCAGTTCTCATTTTATTCAGAACTCCATGGTCCTTTCTTCTCAAGGCATTCGCACCTTATTTTCCTTCCCCGGGTGGTAGTGCATTGTAAAATTATAATCCCTGAGTTGCTCGAGTCATCTCCTTTTCCTCATATTAAGTTCTTTCTATGAGAAAATATATTTTAAACTCTTTTGATTTGTATCTATCTCACATATTTTATTATAAAGATAGAGTATATATATTTTCAGAGTAATATTAACATTGCTAAATCAATATTGTGAGTTAGATTGTTTTGTTCATGAGTTTTTACCTATATGGAAGCACATGAAATAACTCTATCATTATTCATAAGGACACAACTAAGTACTTTCCTTGATTCATTATTATAAATTACAAATCCATCATTTCCATATTGTAAAGTTAAGATATAAGCATTGACCAATCTTCTCCTCGATTTTTCAAAACCTTCATGCTCTTTTTTCAAAACAAATTTAACCCTTTTACATGTAATCTTGATTAATGGGTTATCCAATAGGGAAAAATTCTGGATTTAATGATGATAGAAACCTACTAAACCAATAAAACCACATACCTTGTTTATGTTCGTCTGTATAGGCTATTCTTGTTTTTCCTTTTTCTTTGCAGGATAAATAGATATTCTATCCTTTAAAAAAATATGGAAAAGAAAATAAATTTCCTAAATCTAAAATTCACACTTGCTAAATTTACCATATAATTATTCCCTTTTGAGAGTCTCAAGAATGACTAGCAAGTTATTCTCATGGTCTCCATATATTTTAGAAAATACTATAATATAATCAATGAATACCAAAAAAATCATCTAGATATTAATTGAACACTCTATTCATGAGATCTATAAAAACTAAGAGTGAATTAGTCAATCCAAATGGTGTAACTATAAATTCATAATGTCTATACCTCATACAAAAATTTGTATTTATAATGTATTCCATCTTCACTTGAAATTGATGATATCCAGAAAAAAGGTCAATCTTTGAGAAAAATTGAGCTCCATGAAGTTGATAAAATGAATAATCAATTCAAGCTAGAGGATACTTGTTCTTTATTGTAATAGAATTTATCTCCCAATAATAAATACATAGCCTCATAGATCCATCCTTCTTCTTGATAGAGAGAATAGGGGATCCCCATGGGGAAACACTAGGGAGAATAAATCCCACTTTACCCAACTCTTCAAGTTATTTATTCAACTCCACTAATTCAATTATGTACATTCTATAGAAAGTCTTTGATATTGGTATTACATCAGGGATTAAATCAATAGAAAACTCAACTTCATACTATGGGGGTGTCCAGGTAAATATACAGGAAAGATATCAATGTATTCCTTTACAATATGTACATCCTCAATTTCAAGAATACCTTCTTCATACCTAGACGTTATTTTCACTTCCTCCCCAATAATTTTAGTAAATAAATCTACTGTGGGTGTATCTAGATAAGAATCAGGTGATAAAGTTTCTTCTTTAAATATTAGGGATTCTTCTTCTTTTTCAAAAATCATAATTTCATTCTTATTACAAAAATTTTCGCATCATATTTTGAAATCCAATCCATAATAAGGATTATATCAAATTCAATCCTAGGTATGATTATATGTTAAGCAACTAAATTACATTTATTTATCATAAAGGGGATTTAAATACAAATATTTGTTGAAATTAGGATTCCATTAGGAGTTTTTACTGAAAAATCCTTTGTTAAATCAAAAGGAAATGTCTAATTTTCTTTGCAAACTGGAAAGATATAAAATAATTCGATGATCTAGAATAAAATAAAGAATTAGATAAGTTTGAGGAGATGATTAATGTACCTACCACCACATCATTAGGAACTTCAAACTCTGTAGTTGTCATTTTAAAAACTTGGCCTTGCTCCCTTGGTCTTTTCTGGGGAAAATTTACTTGATTCTTAGGATAATCATTTTTATAATGTCCCATTTCCTTACAATTATAGCATTGAACATTGATAGATTCTTTATTATGCTTGTAATCATGGGATTGGTGGCCTTTTTCTCCACACTTGTAACAAACTCTCGTTCCCTTTAGGAAAGTACCGAGGTGTTTCTTCCCACAATTACTTTAGGGTGGAATTTCAACATTTCTCTTCTTACCCTTATTTCCTTTTCTAGAGATTTAAATGGGCGAATTATTCTATTTCTTTCCTTTAAATACATGGAACTTATAAAATTCTTTTTCTATCTTGATATCACATGAGACTATATTATCATATGATGAGAACAATTTTGAGACCAGTGCCCATCAAAGGAATGATTTTAACCCACCAATGAATCGATCAATATTACTTCTTGGGTTACATATATAGTCTGAGGCATGCTTTGATAACCTTGTGAAGTTAGCTTCATACATTTCAACATTCTCATCCTCATTTTTCCTCAGACTCATAAATTTCTTTCCCATATCTTCTCATTGTTCACAAGGAAAGTATCTTTCTATGAAAACTTCTTTAAATTCCCTCCATTCTATGTTTTATATTTCTTTATCCTCCTTCATTTTTTGAATCAATGACCACCATTGATCCAAAAGTCCTAAAAGATGACAAATTTCCATAACAACCTTCTCCCTTTCATTAATTTCCAAATCAAGAAATATATTCTCTAAGGAATTTATCCATTGCTCAGTTACAAATGGATTTTTAATCCCATTTAATGTTGGAGGTTATTGTCTCATGGAGTGTTCTAACATTGTTTCTCCACAATATGGATAAGGGTTCTCTATACATGGTATGGTTATTATTCATAACTTGAGTCATCTATCCAATTATAGTTATAAATTTTTCATCATCAGTTGTGTCTCCACCTCCACTATCATTATCTTGCAAATGAGGGAAATCCCTACATGGATTATGTGCGTTGATACGGTTTCCATTACTTCCACTATGAACCATTTCTAAACAATGGTATACACTATATTATGTTATGAATCATAATGCTTAATTCTGAACAAATTAATACTTAAAATAAATTTAAAAATTTTATACATATCTAATCTCATAATCATAAACATGATTTATTTGGGGACATATTTACTCATAAATATTGTATAATGTTTTGTAAACAAAATGTAAATTATCCTAATCATATTACCTAGGAGTGAAAAACTAGGTGTACAGTAAGTCTTGTTGTCATGTACTAAGTTACCCCAAGTCAAGCCCAGAACATGTTGTTAAAGTTATTACTCCTAGTTACATCAGTTCCAGAACCATGTCCACTTGTAGTATCTAGACGGGAATATATTTTCTAGAAATACCCACAAAATATCTACCTTAAAAAAATTCTAGTATATTATTCTATAATTATCCTCAAAGTCTATAATAGGGTTATATTCCTTAATCTAAGATTTCTAAATCTAGTTTTTAAGGCTTCTACTAAGCTTTCTCTAATACCAACTCTAACATCCCTGACCCCAGTTTCCTAGAGTTAGTGCCTTACTGTATTACATTGGCACATTATACAAGGAAATACAACCCAAAGGACCGAATAGTTTAGTAGTTTTTGAAAAACTAGATATAAACATAAGTTTTAAATTGCATCATGAAATAAAAAACAACATATTATCTCCTTGGGAAACATTCATATCCATTAGATTATCCTTTTAAGTCAGCCATAATATACTAATTCGCATCCTACGAAAAATGAAACATAATGAATGTGTGATCTCAGATGCTCAGTAAGGGTAAATAATATAGCAGAATCTTTCATAAATAACCATAAACATTTAAGGAAATGTAAAAAACTGAAATAAAATCCTTTTAAACATTATTTTGAGAATAATATAGAAAGAATAAATCAAATAATTCCATTTAAAAATTTACATGGATATTCTACTAGTTGAATAATCACATGTAATATCAATAACTAATCTCATAATGAGGGAATGAATAATATTGGACATCATAACCATATTGTCAAGGCCTCGTGGCAATACCATACATAAATAGGTAATACGTTATTAAAAACCCAAAAAAATTTGTCTCACGATAACTACTAATGTATCGAGGGGATTTCATTAACTGATCCTCAACCCATAGGGATTTTATTAAATGGTCCAAAACCCATCAATTACTTATTCCAATTCATTCCTCTTATGAAAATGTAAAAACATAACCAACATATACATTCGTATTAAAACTAGAATACAAAATGTCAATACATTAACTATAAACCATAAATGGTATCAAAGTAGATCATCCATAGTCAAACACATCATAAACCCTTCAATACAATATGGTAGATTATATCATAACAAATCAACTTTAATTAAACATACATTCCAACAAAGGATGTTGACATGGATGAAAATAATCTAATAAAATCATTAAAAATTCTTGAGAGAAATATACATTTTTATTAAAATTATTATATAAAGGGGTGTGTAATTTTAAAAAAAAATAGTGAAAATAATCTTATAATCTTATAAAGGAATCTTTTCTCATGCTTTAAAATTTTAAAAGAAAAATCTTTCCTTATTTTGTCTAAAAGGTCATAAAGTAGCTCGTTTTGAAAAAGGCATAAATATTCCCTTCAAAACGTTTTATAAAAAGTCAAACATGGGTAAAAATAACTTTAAAAATTGTAGAAAATTAATAAGAACATTTTTAATATATTTTTAAGAAACATGAAAATGGATGAAAATTATTTCTGAGTATATACTTAAATATAAACAATCTCGGATAATAAGGAGATTGCAAAATTAACTCTTACCTTATACTTTACTTTAGTTGAGGGTTCATTAAACTCTTGTATAATGGTTAAATCATGTTATTAAATTATACCAAAACCATATCCATGTTTTTTATATCATATATTATCCTCTTATGTAGTTTTGTTAATAACACTCCATTATTACCATTGTTTCAGGTGTTAACTGCTTCGTTTTCTTATGCATGTTTTGTTGTACAAGTCATGTTTCTTATAAATAGGATATATTTTATTCATATCCAGAATGATATTAATTTGATAAATATTATATTTTCTCATCTTATATATTTTTTTAACCATTATTTAATGGTTAACATGTATAATGAGGAGACGGTAGGTCGTATGTACGCCCGAGCAACAGTATCATTCCCTTAATGGTCAAATGGTATATAATTGGATGGTATATTAATTATGAATAATCATTATCATGTCATATTCATTATTTATATCCAATATAATCATTATTATACCCATCCAAATAAATTAGTGATGAAAAAAAATTACATTGTGGCATAGAGATGGTAAATCATAAATACGCACAAATGATGATATTGTTTTTCATAATATAGATAAAAAAAGAATATGGTTATCCCATAATCAGAATAACATCTCAATATATTGATGATATTGGACTTATTAATTTAGTATTTAAAAAACATAGAAATAGGAAGTAAAAGAAGAAATAAAATTAAATTAAATTGGTAAAATGATTACCTTTTCTTTGGTGGACTTCCTTTGGATCTCATATTAGGGACACTAAGGATGGAATTTTTGGAATACCAAGACCTAAAGAAGTTAATTTATAATTTTTATAGGATAATTGGTTAGGTTTTTTTTGATCTATAAGACTCAAGGTGGTGTGAGGAAGTGATGAATGAGGTTCTTTTTTATAGGAGAGGGAAGGGGAACTCTTAGAATCCTTTTTCTGAGAAAAATAAGCACATGGGATCTATATTAATGACAAAAAATAAGTTACATGAGTATGAAGGAAGTAATTTTACATTTTTCTCTTAGTAATTCTTGGAACATGTCACCAGGTAACGTATTGGAATATGTGTATCCTTATTTAGAGACCCCTTTATTAGCAAGGCCATCTGCAAGGAAATTTGCTTCCCAAAATGTGTGGGTGATAAAGTAGTTTATTAAAGAAATCTTGTTAAGTAAATTCATGTAAGTCCCAAACCTTAAAAATTACATAATATTGAATTAATTTAAAAATTCATATTGAGGATCTTTTGAGGTTTAGAGCTTTAAATAATTAGGTCAAAACTTATACCTAACAACTTGAATATTACATGTAGACACTTCTACTCAGTATCTATTTTTTTCATAAAATTAAAACTCTTAAAAGAAAATAAACATGTTTAGTTCCATGTTTTAAATAGCATGACTTTTCCTTGATCTCATCCTTGACCCTATTCTACTTTAAGTCCTGTAAAAAACATTTCAAAAACATGGGATGAGCAAAAAAAATCTCAGTAAGGGATACACAAAGAAGGAAAACTCTTAGTTTTTCAAAACAACATTTAAACCATGAATACTTTATCATAAGTAATACTTTTCACCTTTATTAAGTAGTAAAGACTCTTCACTAAAAAAATATCATTGCTTAACCTTTTTTGTAACCAAAAGATTACAATAAAACCCATAGAAAAAACTTATGGTATATAAATGTAAATTGGCACATAAACATACTTAAATGGAATAATCATAAGGTCGACTTCCACACATATCACTAAATGGAATATCTATATGGCCGAATTCCATACCCAATGCATTGGAGGTTATAATTTAACCACCCATCCTTAGTTTATCATGGAACCACTCATAATTTGGTTTATCACGTAAGCACCATTCATATGTACAAGTACCATTATATAATCATAACACATAAAACAAGAATAAAGGAAAAATAAAATTTCCGCACTATAACCACAAGAAATCATTTTAATTTATAGAAATATTCAACACATTCTAAAACTATTTAAAACATTTAATAAATAGATTTTTTTAATCAAAGTGTCTCATACCACTTTGAAGCTTTTGAAATAAATTATCTTTTAAAAACATTCATGTCCATATAAATATATTCTTAAAAACCATTTGGAAAACATGGACATGATATATAAGGTTTTAAATGAATAAATCTTTAAAACATTTAAAATGATGTTTTAGATAAAGAGTCCCTTACCACTTGAGAAACACTTGAAATAAAATCATTAAGGAATAAAGTTAAAAAGAACATTAAATATCATGAGAATATACTAATTCATTATATAAGTAGTCAAAATCATTGTATCTAAACATTATATGATAATAGATGTGCATAATAACAAGATATTCCTCAATGAAAGGAGATTGAGATGAAATCCATTACGAGACTTTGTCAGCCTAACGGTGTCACTTTAAAATTCAGAAAATGAGTTTATGGGAGAGAAAAGGGTCTCCCATAACTTGGACATAAAAATTAAAGAAATAATGTTATATAATATCATATCCCGACATAATAAAATGGAAATTAAAATACATAACATAAAATAAGTATTTGACTAAAATAAGAGGGTGAAAGGTACTCTTACCTTGAGTCATATTCCTCATGTATGTTCCTTATTATTCCTGAATAATAAACTTAAGTTAATTTATACTTGCTTAAGAACCTTTTTAAAGTTTATTATTCTTTTTATATCACTTATTACCAAGTTATAAAAATTAAAAAATTATTTAAGTTAATATTGGTAGTTTTTTCGATATTGGGTACTTTATTCGAAAATGATTTTCTTATAATTACAATTTGTCCATGTGGTCAAAATTACATTATCTCAAGAATGATATTCATGATTTAAATATCATATATATCATATATATCCAGTATATATGTATCTATAATATTCTATAACATTTGGAGATAAGAAATGAAATGCACTGTTCCTGGAGACGAAAAGTCATAAATGCGCATGGACAATACTTTCATTTCTTTTTTTAATTTTTAAAGAAATGAAAATTAAATGATACATAGGTATATTATAATTAAATTATAATACAATATGATATATGCATTACATAATTTCATTAACTACATCCTTTATACGTTCCATGTATGTCATGAACGTGTCATCTCACTTTGAGGGGGCGGTAGTCTGCGCTTCCTCAAATGAAATTATCGTATTTACACATTATAGAAAACATAAATGTATGTTCTAAAAAATTAAATAGAATAAATAAAATATAAATATAATATATATCATATATAAATACAGTTCAATCATAATTTCCACAAAAATAGGTGGTAGGAGAAGATTGAACAATCATCGTTTTGTGAGGCAGTAGTTCACCGTCCACAGAAACAATATGTTTTATACCCATTAGACGGAGGTGTGTGTAAGTTTAGTTCCAATAATTTTAATAAAAACATACTATTATACTTAAGATAATGGTTTCTTTATAAAATAATGTAATAAAGATAGTTTAGGGGGTTGGAGAAGGAAAATAAATGAAAGAATCTTGAGAGAAGGCATTACCTCAAATCGGGTAACTTCTTTTGATTTAAGCTAAAAGGCCTTCTTGAATTGCCTTATGCCCAAGGTAATGATTCTAGGATGAATATAGGGATGTTGGGAGATTATTTGGGTAGAGTTTGGACTAGAAAAACTGGATTGATATGTGTTTGAAAGGGTTAGAGGTGGTGTCCTTTTATAAGAGGGAGGAGGGGCCCTTTAGGAATGTCTTGAAAGATTATTTTATTATAAACTAAATTTCGATTTCAAAAGGTCCCCAACTCATTTAATTAGAATATAAGTTGAGTATTTTTCTAAATCCTATAAACCAATAGGTTTTAGACAATTTTTTGTTCCAAATTTAAAAATATCATTTAGCTTCAACCCTTAGTTAACTTATTTCACTCTTACCATGTCTTCTTGTATATTCATACTATATAGTATATATAGTGACTATAAAATTCCAATAGAACCTAAAGTGGTTCATAAATGAAATTTTAAACCTTATAGAATTCAATTTTACTAATATTAGACTTTTAGGACTATTATATCATTTAATAAAATATTATTTTTTTTACAAACTCATTTATGTCAATTTTTATACTATTCATATCATGACTTTTAAAAAATCCAAAACAACTTGATTATTTCTAAAAACATAATTAATTAAAATATAAAAAGTCATTATCATCCCGAAAATTATTTTATGGCATAAAAAAGTTTAAAAATAAATCTATTTTAATATTTATAATCTCATTTATTTAAAACATTAATTAATAAGGTAATCACTACATCATCATTGTGTCATAAATAAATTTATTTATTTGATGTCTAAAAATTATAAGTAAAATATCATGATGTATTAAATATTTTTATATTTATAATTACTATTTATAGTCTAAAATATCACTTTTATAACCCCATAAAAAATTGTTTAACTAAAAGATACATGTTTATGTTATATTTTCTTTAACTTTAAATTAAAAGTAATTAAATGTCATTTTCACACAAAAGTGGCTCCATGGGGTCCTAAAATCCACCCAAGGATGCCCATGGTCGTAAATATCTCATCCAATATGGTTAGGACATGTGTTAGGGTAATTTAATATTATTATAATATTATTTGTTTACCCTTATTTACCGTATTTACCATTTAACCATGGTAAATAAAATATTTACTGAAGTTACTATTCATAATGTCTAAAAATAAAAGGTACCTATTTTCACAATTTGGAACTACTGATTCCAAATATGGAATCAATTTTCCCAAATTCAAAAAATAGAAGTTTGATTAATTAATTTAAAATTAATTCCCATTGTCAAAACCAAAAAAGCGTGTTTTTAAGAAGTAAAAACTACCAAAAGATTGACATGCGTTTATGTCCAATTTAAAAGTTAAATTACTTAAATTGACCAAAATAATATTAAATGGTAAAAATATAATCCAATTACACTTTAAAACCAATTAAAATTACAATATAAATATATAAATAAATTATATTAGAAGCCAGTTTTGAATTAAAATGCAGTATTTTTCACTATTCATTAAAAAATGAACTTTTTCAGAAAAATACCAAAATTTAATACAAAGTAAATTTTTATGTCCCAATTATAAAGAATGATTTTATTTTTTCAAATATAATATATAAAAGTGAAAAAAACTATATTTAAAAAGGGTTTTCCAACAAAAGGCGGTAAAACGACCTTTTAAAAAAATAGAGTTTTTCATGCTTAAAATCGGATTCATTATTATTGTAAGCCTCTAAAATTTATTGGATAAATGTAAAAAAATTTAAAAAACATTTTTAATCATGATTTAGTTAGTTATTTTCATCCCGGAAATACAATATCTATGCGTTAACTACTATTTAAAATAATATTATTATTATATTATTTTTATGGTATAACTCAAAGTTGTATGCAACGTAAAATTTCAAACAAACCCGTTCATTCATGTTGAGTACACTGTCGTACAAAGTGTCCTATTTAACATAAAATTAATATCATTTTCATAAATATTAATAGATATGAAAATTTATTATTCTATAAATACCTAGGTCGTTACATCCTTCCCCCCTTTTGAAAATTGTGTCCTTGCAATTTTAAAATTGGGCTTGGAAATTTCATTGAAAGTCCCACGTCAGAAAAAGAGTCAATAAAACAATCAAATTAAAAGAAATATAGAGAAGTATAAAGGTCACCCAAGATAATACATACCAGGATTCCATGAAAACTTGGATATGGAAGAGAAACAAAGTGTCAAGTTCTGATGGAGAGTGAAAGAAAACATGATCAAGAGAAATTTAACCACCAGAAAACCACAAACTTGTGATGGATTAAACGGTTATTGATTTCGTAGTAGGAAAAGTAAACGAATAACGTTTTTGTTTTAATATCATTTTTATAAATTTGAGGAATTTATTTATGAGCTTGACTAAGAACATAAGGAAACATACTTACTTTTCAAGTAGAGTTTCATCCTTTAAGAAGTTTCTACCAAAAACTCATCTTTTCTCAAAAGGAAGAGTATTCAAGATGACTTGGTCACACCTAAAGTGCTATAATAAACTTCTAAAGAATCACATAATCCAAAAAATATGAACTATATGTTAACAAAAACCAAAATGGTTAGTACAAGATCAAGTAATCCCCAAAAAGGATAATATTTTATAAAAATAAATACTACTATGAATCTATAAAATTGAACAAATAATACACAAAGTTCAAAAAAGAACATTAAATACACGATTGTCCTTAAATTTCTTCAATATAATCAAAAGTAAAATTGAAAACCAAAACTTAGAATAATTTAATCACATAGTCTTCCACAAAAATTTAAACATTTATCTCCAAATAACATCAGCAACTCTTAAAGTCGCATACTGAAAAGTAATTAACCTAATCACATATTCTCAATGATAGGTTAATCATTTCCATAAATAACCCAAATCTCCAAAATTCTACAATAAAAACATATATTCTTCCAAAATAAAATTTCAACCATTACTTTACAAATGAAATCCCATAGTATTCTATTTTCCTTAGGCATATAGTTTTCCACAAAAGAGAATGTATTCCAAAATAACCTTTATCACTTAATCACCAAATCATTTTCCTATAATAATATATATTTGATAAAACATAAGTTCCCAAAATAAACTTATTCGGGATCTATAAAATCATTTAACTAAAAATAATTAGTCATACAAACCAGGGAATTCACGTAGTCTAGTGGTAGGTGATGTGCCCTTATCGCCCTTTGGTTGTGGGTTCGATTCTCATGGACTTGACAAACACAACAAGTTTTCACCCATCCTTTGCGTTTTAATTTTTCTAAAACCATATCATTCTTATAAAATTCTCAAAAAAATATAATTTTCTCAAAAATAACCATAACCTATTTTATCCTCAAAAGTATTCTAATACCTTTCACTTTGCATCCCAAAATGCTATAACCATTTATCACCTCGAAAACAAAAGATCATATGAACCCCTAAGGTTATCCATTATTTCCACACAAGAAAAGATAATTCTTTCTTGAAAAACATTTTCACATATCAAACTTCAGGGTTACACATACTATAAAAATTCTTCCAATGTAATCCCATCATCAAAAGAGCCTTAATAATTTTAAGCATTTCATCATCCTAAAATCTACAATAACTATTGAATCCCTTATATGTAGACTTATTACTCATTCAAAATTCTTCATGATTCGTTAACCATTCTCTTCCCACTTATTCCATAATACTTATTTCCTATAAAGAAAATCAAGAATCATATCCTAAGATTCAATAAAGTCAAAATATCAGCTAAGAAATAATTCATACATTTCATTGGTCATTGTCAGTTTCCTCACCCTCAGTTGGAATATAATTTGGTATTTATAAACATATATTTGTATGTTACTACTGATCCCATTCCCGAACCTTCCTCATAGGACATATATTTGTATAATGATCATGCACACCACATTTAAAACATTCAATTAATCCCTAGAAAATAACTTCTTTCCCTTTACTAGAGTCAACCGGATGCTTCCTTTTTACAGGGTAGGTTCCTACTTTATGACCTTCATTACCAAATATATAGAATCTTCCCATCCCTTTGAAGCATTTTCCTAAGTGTTTCTTTCCACATCCTTGACACATAGGTTTTTGAATAAACTTACCTTTATTATTATTACCTAAACTTCCATTGGGATTTATTTCTTGCATATATGATGCCTTAGAAAAATTACCAAGGTTCAAGTGGTCAATAATGACTCTAGATAGCTGGTTAAGAATAACCACAAGAGTTATCATTGAAACTCCCATTTAATTATATTTCTCATTAAAAAAACCCACCGCAGTTTCCTTCACATCCATTGTTACTTTGGTGTCTGCAAGATCCATCCATTTAGTAAAATCAAAAAGTTCAGTGTTATTATATCGGTAAAATCATCATATAATATCTTATGAGGAGGTTAAACACTAAGATATACTTATTCATGTTATATTAAATTTATTCAATTTATCTAAAACAACTATGACTCATTATAATATGCTAACAATTGTGATTATGTCACTTATGCGTAAATAACACCCTAACCTATAAAGTTATATAAACCTCCCTCTGATACCAATTGTAAGGACACAACCTTAAACATTACATAATCTTGAATTAAGTTAACAATTCATATTGAGGATCTTTTCAGGTTTAGAGCTTTAGAGAATTAGTTCATAACTTATACATAACAAATTGAATATTACATGTAGACACTTCTACTCAATATCCATTTTTTCATAAAATAAAAACTCTTAAAAGAAAATAAACATGTTTAGTTCCATGTTTTAAACAACATGACTTTTCCTTGATCCCATCCTTGACCCTAGTCGACTTTAAGTCCTGCGAAAAACATTTCAAAAACATGGGATGAGAATAAAAAGCTCAGTAAGGGATCTACAAACGAGAAAAACTATTAGTTTTTCGAAACAACATGTAAACTATGAATACTTTATCATAAGTAGTAATTTTAACCTTTATTAATTATTAAATACTCTTCACTAAATAAAATATAATTTTTTACCCTTTTGCAACCAAAAGATTGCCATAAAACCCATAGAAAACAATATATAACATATAAAGGTAACTTGGGACATAAACTTACTTAAATGGAATAACCATACAGTCAACTTCCACATATGTCCCTAAATGTAATATCCATATGTCCTACTTCCATACCCAATGAAATGGATGTTATAACGTAACCACCCATCCTTGGTTGATCACAGAACCACACATCATTTGGCTTATCATGTAACCACTCGTCAAATTTCCAAGTACCATTATATAACCATAACACATAAAACAAGAATAAAGGAAAAATAAAATTTAAAAACTATAACCACAAGAGATAATTTTAAGATATAGAAATATTCAACCCATTCCAAAGCCATTTCAAACATTTAATAAAGATATTTTAGAATCCAAGTGTCCCATACCACATTAAAACCATTGAAATAAATTATAATTTAAAAAAATTCATGTCCATATAAATAAATTCCTAAAAACCATTTTGAAAACATGGACATGATATAGACTATTTTAAATGAATAAATCTTTAAAACATTTAAAATTATGTTTTAGAAAAAGAGTCCCTTACCACTTGGGAAATACTTGAAATAAAATCATTAATGAATAAAGTTAAATAGAACTTAAAATATCATGATAATATACTAATAAACGAAATAAAGAGTCTAAAGGGTGGTATACACACATTATATGATAATATATGTTCATAACAACAATATATTCCTCAATTAAAGGATATTGAGACGAAATCCCTTGTGAAAATTCAACAGCCTAACAGTGTCACTTTAAAATTCATAAAATGAGTTGATGGGAGAGAAAAAGGGTCTCTAATAACTTGGACATAAAAATTACAGAAATGATGTTATAAAATATCATATCCCAACATAATAAAATGGAAATTAAAATACATAACATAAAAATAATTCTTTGACTAAAAGAAGAGGGTGAAAGGTTCCCTTACCTTGAGTCAGATTCGTCACAAATGTTCCTTGTTATTAAAGAATAATAAACTTAAGTTAATTTCTAATTTATTAAGAACCTTTTTCAAGTTTATTATTCCTTTTATATCACTTATTACAAAGTTATAAAAATTACATAATTATTTAAGTTAATATTGGTCGTTTTGTCGATACTGTGTACTTGAGTCGAAAATGATCTTGTTATAATTACAAATTATCCATGTGGTCAAAATTACATTATCTCCATAATTATATTCATGATTTAAATATAATATATATCATATATATCCAGTATATATGTATTTATAATAGTCCTTAACATTTTTATATAATAAATTAATTGCATCGTTCATGGAGACCGTAAGTCGTGCGCACGCATGAACGCAACTTTCATTTCTTTTTTTAAGGAATGAAAACTAAATTATACATAGGTATATTATAATTAAAGTATAATATAATATTATATATATGTTACATAATTTCATTAAATTCATCCTTTATGCGTTCCATGTATTGCATGAACATGTCATCTCACTTTGAGGGGTTGGTAGTCCGTGCTTCCTCAAATGAAATTATCGTATTTAAACATTATAAAAAGCATTAATGTATGTTGTAAATAAAATTAAATAAGAATAAATACAATATAAATATAATATATATCATATATAAATACATTTCCATCATAATTTTCACCATAATATGTGGTAGGAGATGATTGAACAAGCATCATTTTGTGAGGCAGTAGTTCGTCATCCACAGAAAGAGTATGTTATATACCCATTAGAGGGGGGTGTGTGTAAGTTTAGTTCTAATAATTATCATAAAAACATCCTAGTATACTAAAGATACTGTTTTTGTTCTAAAATAATGTAATAAATATATTTTAGGGGGTTGGTGAAGGAAAATAAAAGAAATAATTTCGAGAGAATACATTACCTCAAATCAGGTAACTCCTTTTGATTTAAGCTAAAAGGCCTTATTGAATTTCCTTCTTCAAAAGGTAAGGCTTCTTGTAGGAATATAGGTATTTTTTGTGATTATTTTCTCAGATTTTTTATGAGCCAAGGTGGCTTTATAGGTGTGTGTAAGTGTTAGAGTTGTTGTTCTTTTCTAAGAGGGAGGAGGGACACTTTAGGAATGCCTTGAAATATTATTTTATTATAAACTAAATTTCTATTTAAAAAGGTCCCCAACTCATTTAATTCTAATATAAGGTGATTAATGTTCTAAATCCTCTCAAAAAATAGGTTTTCTACAAGTTTTGGTTTCAAATTTAACCTTATCATTTAGCTTTAACCCTTAGTTAACTTATTTGACTCTTACCATGTCTTCTTGTATATTCATACTATATATTTAATATAGTTACTATAAAATGAAATTAGAACCTAAATTGGTTAATTAATGACATGTTAAACCATATATAAGTCATTTTTCCGAATCTTATATTTTTAGGACTATTATATCATTTAATTAAAAATTATTTGTTTTAAAACCCATTTATTTCAATTTTTATACTATTCATATCATGACTTTTTAGAAATCCAAACCTACTTGATTATTTCAAAAAAACTTCATTGATTCAAATATAAAAAGTCATCCTCATCCCTAAAATTATTTTATGGAAAAAAAAATTCAAAATAAATTTATTTTAATATTTATAATATCATTTATTTAAAACATTCACTAATAAGGTAATCACTACATCATCATTGTGTCATAAATAAATTTATTTATTTGATGTCTAAAAATTATAAATAAAATATCAAGATGTAGGAAATCATTTTATATTTATAATGACTATTTATAGTCTAAAATATCACTTTTATAACCCCATATAAAATTTTTTTTACTAAAATATATACGTTTAGGTTATATTTTCCTTAACTTTAATTAAAAGTAATTAAATGAAATTTTCACACACAAGTAGCTCCATGGGGTTTTAAAATCGATCCAATGATTACCATGGTCGTAAATATCTCATAAAATAGGGTTAGTACATTTTTTATGGTAATTTAATATTCTTATAATATTATTGTTTACCCTTATTTAACGGATTTTCCCTTTAACCATGGTAAATAAAATATTTAATGAAGTTATTATTCATAATATCTAAAAATAAAAGGTACCTATTTAAAAAACTTGGATCTCATGATTCCAAATATTGAATCCGTTTTTCCAAATTCAAAACACAAAATTTTTAGTAATTAATTTAAAATTAATTCTCATTGTCAAAAAAACGTGTTTTTAAGAAGTAAAAACTACCAAAAGATTGACATGTGTTTGTGTCCAATTTAAAACTGAAATTAATTAAAATAAACAAAATTGGATTAAATGGTAAAAATATAATTTAATTACACTTTAAAACCAATTAAAAGTACAATATAAATATATAAATAAATTAGATTAAAAAGTAGTTTTGAATTAAAATGTAGTATTTTTCACTATTCATTAAAAAATCAACTTTATCAGAAAAATACCAAAATTTCATCCAAAGTAAATTTTTATGTCCCGCTTATAAAGAAGGATTTTATTTTTTCAAATATAACATATAAAAGTTACAAAACTAGAGTTAAAAATGGTTCTCTATCAAAAGATGGTAAAATGACCTTTTAAAAAATAGAGTTTTCCATGCTTAAAATCAGTTTCATTCTTATTGTATGCCTCTAAAATTTATTGGATAAATATAAAAACATTTAACAAACATTTTTAATCATAATTTAGTTAGTAATTTTAATTCTTGGTAATACAACATCTATGCATTAACTACCATTTAAAATAATATTATTATTTTTTATATAACTCAAAGTTGTGTGCAGTGTAAGATTTCAAAGAAATTCATTGTTGCTTGTTGAGTACGCTATCATATAAAGTTTACTCTTTAAAATATAATTAATATCATATTCATAAATATTAATAGATATGAAAATGTATTATTATATAAATACCAGGGTTGTTACAGTTCATCCACCTAGCCGTTAGTCTCCATGAAAGATGAGACGTTCCCATTCTTGTGGCTTGGAAAATTGTGGAATAATCACATTAAAACCATATGTTGTTACATCCTCATTTAAAAATAAGATCCAATGTCTTTATAAGTCCCATTATTTCCACTTCCAAGGTCGTGACGTTTCCATAAGAACTATACAAGTGTTCCATGACCTCACTATTGTGATTAGAGAAAACAATTCCATAACCTAAATGCCCTGGATTACCCCTAGAGGAACCATATGTATTGCACTTCAACCATATATAGAAAGGAGAAGACCAAAAACTTTGAGGACTCCAGGTGTCTTTGTAAAGTTCCCTGCAATATTCAAGCACTTGAGAGTGGTGAAGTTGTGGACAGAATTGGTGCATGAGGCCACATGCAGGTGGTTCGCATTTTGAGTAGCTGTAATAATAGTGGTCAGCACCTACTTGACACTGAGGATACTTTAGCAGTGAATTACATTTTTTCTATCCTTCCATATAGTGAGGATGAATTCTGAGCGGGGTACTCTAAAGAGAATAGAGACCCGTTTGGACAAATTTATCTACAAAATTTCATATAGTAAGTGATAGATTGAGGCAGTGTGAGGCGTGAGGGTTTCAAAAAGGTCACAACAACTCTCCAAAGAGAAGCAGAAGTTTTTCATGATAAGAAAATGTGATAAACATCTTCCCAATGCTGATGAAAAATCATTTATTGGGAACATAGAGAGACCCCTACATGCTTCAGATTACCATCAATAGGGAGCTTATTAAAATCAAGTCCCCATATCATTGTGAATCTAGAAGGAGCAATCCACTTTTTTCTAAAACTGCCAATCCAATGTGGTTCTTGAAAAAACGTTTATTTTTATAAAGTCTTTGAGTCAAGGTGTCTAGTTTAGGATTTCTCCCAAATCATCATATCATATTTACTAATAAAATCATGGTTGGAAACATTCTGTTCAATATCTTTGGGAAGTAATTCAACAGCACCCAGCGGATCATTGATGGAAAGGTTTTGATTGATATCCGAGGGATTGACTCTATTCAGTAGGGTATCTCCCATCCAATTGATATACCAAAAGTTCAGTAAGGAAATTTTGCTACAAATCTGGTAAGAATTCTTATTTATATCATGAAAAACAACCCTCAGCCCAATCTAGATAGAAGATTCCATATAATTCTCTTTTACTTCAATAATCCTTACTAGGAACCTGGTTCTAAGGAAGTCCAGGGAGACTGATTTTTTATTAATTAACCTCCATATAAATTGAGCCTAGAGATCTAGGTTGAAGAGCTTCAGGTTCTTGATACCAAGATCTCCAAGGGCTTGGGGCATGCATCATTTCTTCCAAGGTCTCGTTAGGATCTTTCTTTCATGCACATTACCACTTCATACAAAATTTATCATCATTGAGTTAATAAATTTGATGACAGCTGAGATCCAAATGTAAACCATAAAGTAATAGATATGTTTGGTGACCACAACATGTTTGACAAGGAAAATGTTTCCTATCATTTAAAGTGAATTTCCTTTCTATGAAGTAAGGGTCTGTCTCACTTGACACGCTACATTAGAGAAATGAGATGCATGGGGATTTCACCATAACATTGGCACCCCAAGATATGTGAAGGGTATTGAGCCTTATCTTATACCCCGGTCATTGAGGATTCTAAATTTCCTTGGAGCTGAGAAGTTTTTTCCAAAATAGATAAAATATTTGTTCGAGTTAGTTTCCAAACCAGAAACAATTTCATAATGAAGATGAGAATTTTTGATGTTGTTGATGTTTTTCCATCCTCACTGAGTAAAAATAATGATGTCATCAGCAAAAAAGAGATGAGAGGGGGCAGAGATACCTCTTGACACTCTGATGGTTTTCATTTCCACCGTGTCCACCATGTGAAGAAAACTTCTACTTAGGTAATCATAAGCAATGGTGAAAATAATAGATAATAGGGGATCTCCCTATCTAGTCCCTCTAGATAATTTAAAACACCCCTTCAAGGATCCATTAATCAAGATGGAAATTATGGTAGAACCAAGAAGAATTGTAATCTAGTTAATAAACTGAGCATTGAAGCCAAACTGGTGGAGTATAGTTCCAATGAATATCCAATCCATGGTGTCAAAATTCTTTCTGATGTCTAATTTGGGAGCAATTTTTCCTCCCCTTGTGTATTTTCTAAGCAGGTTGACACATTCTGAGGTAATTATCATACAATATTGGATGCTTCTTCCTGTCACAAATCCAAATTTATTCCATGAAATAATTATGTCTGAGACATGGGAAATCCTGGTGGAAAGTATCTTGGTTATAATTTTTTGAATCATGTTGACAAGTGCCATTGGTCTGAATTGGCTAATGTCACTGGAATTCTCAACTTTAGGAATGTGAGTAATGAATTGAGCGTTGAATCCTTGAGTGAGGCAGCCCCCTTTCAAAAAAACTTAACAAGCCTATATACATAATCTAGGATGATATCACAAAATGTTTCGAAAAAAATGTTAGTGAAGCCATCTAGTCCAAGAGAGCTATATTTTTTAAGACCAAAAACCACCTCCCTGATTTCTGTGTCTAGAGGAGAGGTTGTGAGGAAGAATTTGTCTACTTTAGTGATTATCTTGGGAACAATAATTTCCTTGATTATCACATTCTTTGAGGGCCCATTGAAGAGTTTCTTGTAAAAGGAAACAATGTGATTAGAGAGCTCCTACCATCCCTTAAGAATATTTTCTCCATCCTTGAGTAAAGAGAGCGGTTTTTTTCCTTCGAGTCCTCTGCATGGCTTTGAAAAACTTTGTGTTTCTGTCACCCTCCGCAAGACACTTTATTTTGAACAGATCTTTATTGATGTTTTATTTAAGAGTGATGAGATTCTTTAGCTTTGTACCCATTTCAGTTTCATCGGTAGGTTCCCCAGTGAAATTTATATTGTTCATGTCCTCCTATATTTCAAGAAGGTCGAACTTAATAGCATGAATTTCGGTGTCAAGTGAGATGAATTTGAATATGCTCCAGTACTTTAATTTTGTCTTGAGTGATTTAGGCTTGGAAATACAAATTAAAGGATCATAATAGCCTCTATTCAAAGACCAAGACTATTGTACAAGTTCTTCACATTCGGGAAGGACATCCCATGCATTATTTATTAGTATCATTTATGTCGATTTTGATACTATTTAATATTTTTCATTTTAAAAATATCTTAACAACATGATAACTTTGAAATAACACTTATAATATATATATAACATGTCTAAGTTTTCTAAAAAATTATTTTATGTCATTTATTTTTTCAAATTATATTTTTTTTAATATTTTTTATATCATTTATTTTATGTTTCCATTATTTAAAAAATTACTATATCATTATTATACAAGCCTTTAAATAACTTATTTATTATCCAAAAATTAAAAATTAAATATCATGATTAAGATAAATTTATTATATTTAAAAATACTATTTTTTAAAATTTATATTATGTATAACCCTATATTAAAAATGATTTAGCTTTTAAAATTATGAGTATGAAATTTTTAACTTATCATTAAATAAAATATAATAAAAGTATTATTCTTACCCAAGTGGCTTAAAAAGATAATAATTTCTACCTAAGGTTGATTTTTATTGAAAAACACTTATCCAATAAAATTAGGATAATTTTTAGGGTAACTTTTAAATATTATAATATTATTTTTACCTGTAATTATCTGATTTACCCTTAACTTTGGTAAATAAATAAAAAATTACTAAAGTTACTATTCACCAAAAAAAATAACTTGATCCTATTAGAATATAAACATAATACTAATTAAAACCATGTATGTCCATTTTTTCAAATTCTAATCACATTATTGGATAAATTAATTTTAATGCTAATGAGGTGAGAAGGCGGGTAAAAGTGATGTTTAAAATTTCAGTAAGTTTTCATATCTAATTTTAATATCAAATGTTTCCAATGACCTACATTAGATTAATATATATATTATTTATATATTGTGACTCTAAAAATAAACTTAATATATAATAATTATTAAAATGAAAAAGTCATTTTTTAACTACAATGCAGTATTTTTCACTATTCATCTAAAAATGAAGCTTTTCAGAAAAATACGGTAAATTCACCCTAAGAAAATATTGATATTCCAAATTCAAAAATAAAGACTATTTTGAAAAATAAAATTTATAAATTTCATAATTTGGTTAATATTATTCATAACAGCTTTTTAAATGGCTAGTTTGATAGATTATGGTACGATCGAACTCGGCATTGTGTGCAGTTCAAGCTATTGAATTTATTTGAAAAGAAATGTACCATGGAATCTTGGGGTGTTAATAACATCCTTGTGAGTGAATCCACTAGATAACCTCCACCTTCATCTGAACCACCAGATACGTCAGCAACATAAAAGGAGTAATTGCATACTATATATAAGGACTAAGTGCCTCCTCAAGACGTCTCACACGAGACTCCTTATATTAAAAAAGATTTGGGGAAAACGAAGAAGGTACTTGAACCTGATTCTCAAATCCCACACTAACATGCTCCAATAATGAATAGAAAGAAGCTCCTGCCTCTTTACTGCCTTTAT
Organism: Viscum album; assembly: GCA_963277665.1. Taxonomy (NCBI): domain Eukaryota; kingdom Viridiplantae; phylum Streptophyta; class Magnoliopsida; order Santalales; family Viscaceae; genus Viscum; species Viscum album. The sequence goes on along the minus strand of OY728121.1, from coordinate 1,552,431,503 downwards.
GGTCGATGAAAGGAAATCTGTTCAAAACTCTTTCTCTAAGTCAACCCACAAAACATATGCCTCCTTATACACTACAAGATACAGAATCTACCACTAATGTGAAGCTCCCCACATCTGACTGACTGCCAAAGAGACCCAGTACACTATCGGGGCCTGAATCAAACTAAAAGAACTCTTAAGATCTTCCATCTATCCCTCTATCTCCACATCTGAAACACTACCCTCATATTTCCCCAAATACTTATGCTGAAAAGAACGCAACACCCTCTACCGAGCATCATCCTCCTCTGTCGTATCAACCCTAAGATGATCAACCAAATCAGCATGTTGAACCTCAACTGCTTGATCCACACATGGAAGATGAACAGGATCCATAGTTGTAAGGAAAAAAAAGAACATCCTAAGCCTGGTAGTATAAAATTTTATTAAGATTCATTTTAACTTATTTAATTCATTTTTTATCCATTTAAATGTTCGCAAAACAACCCAATTCAAACAAGAACACAAGTAATAATGATGCATGTACCTCTCCTAGGTATCTACCTTGCAAATAGTTCTACCTCACTTGGTCGTTCAATAAGCTTGGAGTTTGTGCACTGGATCACGGGGGGCCTAAAATCTCATGTCCTATCTGGTCTCCCTAGACTATGTCATGCACGAAGGCCAATTGGCATGGTTACCAGACCACCCCATGAAATACTCACTATGCCTAACTCCAAACTCCATCTTATCTCTCAAACACTCCTATGATACCACCCTGTCGCGACCTCCTCCCTCCAAAGATACTGTAATTACGGGAGAGAGATAATGACCCCCAAGTCCTACCTCTATTAGGCCCTGAGTAGGTGACTAGAACCAAGGGTACAAAAATATCATGTATGTGATGCATTACCCTCAATAATAATATGGCATTAGGAGATAATATGTATCATACATAAACAAATACACAACACAATATAAAAGAAATCCAAAACCATCCTACATGAATGTATCAATAGAAATGATAGAGATAAAAACCCACAAAGTAAATGCCCAAAAGTAACGCTAAAGTAGTGATAAATAAAGTTTCAAGGATCCGAGATAGTAATGTCTAGTATAGTCCATGTAGTCCTCCCAAAGACCCAAAAGGAGTTTTATATACGTAGGGTGATCATACAAGTATACTCAGTATGAAAACTAAAGTCACTCATGCACATATGAAAGAAGTATACTAATTCACCCATGATAAAATAGAAGAACCAATCAGCACCAATAAAGGTATACTAACCATCCCAACCACACCAAGGAATGATCACCAAATAACTCAAGCAAGGTAATATAATATAACATGAATCACATCAATAAGGGTACCCTACACCACTTTCCCACTAGTATGTTGCTCTCAAACCCAACATCATATGTCCTGGAACTCTCATCTATTCTATATACCACACTGTCCCACACTCAAATCACAACACACCTCACACATAGACATTGTAACATCCCAAACCAACTTACCACAAAACTGGTAGCTAGACCGGTGTCACGAACCAACCTGGGTCGACCCTGAACCGATCACCCGAGCCAGTCCGCGACATGACCCGAGAGGTGTTCCCGATCATCCCAGGCTGGCGACAAGCACCAGGGAATCAATAGAGGACAAGTGGGAATGATTTCTCCCATAAAAAATAAATAAATAAATAAAACAGCGGAAGGAAAATAAATGACACGAAAAAGGAAAAAAAACCAACAAAAACACACTAACCTCGTCTCGACCAAAAACTCTTGCGACTACGAGAGTTTCTCACCAGTCCACAACCAACTCTCACTAATGGTGAGTGAGCTCGAGCCAAACATGCAACAAAACTAAATACAGAAAAACACTATAGGTGTGAGTATTAAAACTCAGTAGGTGTTCCCAACAACTATTCCCAAAGCACTACCTTTAAATAAAGAAATTTACCAATTACAGGTTTGAACTAAATATACAAAATATTGGTTTTCACACACAAACATTTTCATCTCTAAAATAAGTATCATTCCATTGCCCGTTATAATTTGAAAACAATTTTTAAATGTTGAAAGGAACAGGTGCATTGCATTTTTAAAACATTTCTTTTATGAAAAATTATAAAACCAAACTTTAGTTATTAGCCAAAAAGGAAAACTACACATAACACACAACACACACCAAGGGCAATGGAAAAAGTGGCACACAGGGGCCAGCAACCAAACTAGACCTCTCAATCGTCCACCACATGAAAATAAACACTAATAGAAACATGCGTCGAACCTAGGAGATCGTGAACAATCCAGAACGTACTAGACATCTGACTCATCCTGAAGGCATGCTCTAACTCGATGACGTCATAACGCCCTAATGCTCCGCATAGCCCTGCAGGGCCTAATCGAGGGGCCCAATCCCCATAGCAGCAATAACTCAGTATTCCCCTGCTATAGGGCCACTAGCCAGTGCGTAATCTAAACTAGTGCAGCAATCGTTCTCAGAAGATTCACTCACTATTCTAGGTTCCCATGTCAACACATGCAATAAACAGGGGTGCGTCCACAATGTAAATCAATCAGTCATGATGCACAAACATCACATACAGCTCACACAATCAAAGCACACCAAAAGTCACCCCTGAGTGGGTTTTCCAAAATAATTTATTTTATTAAAGTTCCAAACGGGCCTTCACTAATTTTAAAGAAAAACCTTGTTTCTCAAGAAAACCCAAAACACTTGTTCAGAAGAAATCATTTATCATTAAAACCAGAACCACATTTGAAATTCCGTAAATTATGTTTAAAGGCTAAACTGGCATTCTTTCACTACTGGGTATCTGCTCGCCAAGAAAATATTTCAAGAGTTCGGTATAAAATAAATGGCTCTTTTTACAACAAATAATCATTTAAAAATTAATTGTATTATATTATTTTATATTTATTAAAATTAATAAAACATCAAGAAATTAATAAATTCTAAATTTAAAAGTGAGTGCATTGGGAGACCTACCTCGACTCGCAAACCAATCACGATGACAACGCGGCACATCTCACACTTGCACACAAGTACGTGCAAGCCGACGACTACAGTACCGCAGAAATACGTCACCGATGTGCTGCAACACCCACAAAAATAAATAAAAACACAAACTCATAATAACCAACAAAGAATCAGCACAAACCTTACCTTGGCGCGGGGCCAGCCTTGACCAACAGGGTCGCACGAAAGGTTGAATGGTCGGGCGCGGTGATGCGGTTCACTGGAAAGGTCACCGACTTCGTCAACGGCGGCGCAAAGACTCGGGAAGCTGATGAAAGACCTGGTCGAAGCAGTTGGGGGGGTTGTGATACGTCACCCGATGATCGAGGGACGGAAAAGGGGTCGTGCGACGGTCAGAAGGCAGTGACGCGCACTGGAAAGGAGGATAGCTGGCCGGGAGAACATGCACGTCGCACCGACGGGGGCTGGCCAGATAGTAGGTGAAAAGCGGGGTGCGCCAGAGGGTGCGCAAGTAAGGGGGAGTCGGCCACGAGGCTGGTGAGGGGCCTGGCCAGCAGGGAGGGCGCGCGATGGGATGAGGCAGGGTGACGGCGTGAGGGCGCACTCATCGCACCAGTGATGTGTCTTGCCGGAGCAGTAAGATGTCGTGGCTGGAGGAGGGTCGTGCCAGTGCGACAGCGTGCCAGAGAGGTTGCCTCGGAAAGAAGGGACCGGACAGGGGGCTTGCGGCAGCCCTGCTTATGCTGCAACAAGGGAGAAGTAGGAGGTCACGGGTGTAGGGGAGCTGCACGGATGGGTGTCGCGTCGGCCATCAAAGGGAAAGAGGGTGCTCGGTCGAACAGAACAAGGGTGCGTTGGTCGGGTTCGCTAAACATGGATGGGGTGCGCAGGGGTGCGCAACGGCGGGAGATCGGTAGCTGGGGGGCACGAACGGACAACAGGGCAGAGGTGCGAGATGTGCGCTGGTGTAGGGAGGTCGAGGGGCGATGCAAAGAGGGAGGGGCACCAGACAGGGAGGCGCAGTGCTGCTGGACTGCAAGAGAGGCAGAGCGGCGAACGGAGGGTGCAGCGTGAGGAGAAGGAAAGGAAGAGCAGGTAGGGGAACCTCTGCAAAGCTAGAGCGCGGAGGCTGTGCGTGAGGAAGAGCAGCAAGGGGAGACGGTAATGGTATGGTTTATAGCTGGTTGCGCATATCCTCGAAGACATTTCGCCCCGCGAGAAGGGAAACGTTCGCCTCTATGCACCTCTAACAGAGGGAGGAGTCCTGCTCTTTTAAGCCAGAAACGGGTTGAGCCTCACCCTCAACACCCCGTGATGGGCTTGTTTTTTATATAACTAGCCGCCCCCTACATGCACAGGGTCGCTGGGTCGCATGACGGAGGAAAGTCGGGTGAGGCGCGTCCAAGGCAGGGGGATCCGGCTGGGAAGGCGAGGTCAGCGGGTGCAGGTGCTACTGGAAACGCAGTAGAGGGTGTTGTCGGGAGGCGGAGGTGCTGCTACGAGCAGAGTGGAAGAAGCAGTGCTGCTGGAATGCAATAGGGAGACAGAGCAGCAAGGAGGGTTGGAGGGGCGGCTGGACCTGGGGTGCGCGAGAGTCTGCTGCGGCGCTGGAGGGTTCAGGGCGTGCGATGGCACGGCTGAGTGGGTGCGGCCTAGGAGGAAGGGAACGCTGAAGTGGGGCGCTGCAGCAGGTCAGAGGTGCTGGTGGGAGGCGGGCAGAGGAGACGGTGTTGGGGCGAGCTGGTGCTATGCGCTGAAGCAGGTCAGGAAAAAGGTGGAGGAGAGGTGTTGCCGCAGGGCAGCAGGGCGGAGGCCGTGCGGGGAAAACCAGGGCACCGAAAGCAGGGGAAATCGCTGGGAGCCAGTAGGCGAAGAAGGAGGATCGTGTGCCGCATGTGAGAAGGAGGGAAGGCAGTGACCTGCTGGTGACGGAAAAGGTGCACCGTGTGGGGGGACAACCGCGTGGAAGAGGTAACACAAACAAACAAAAGAAAAGAAAGAAGAAAGGAAAGATAAAAAAAAGGAAGAAGAAAGAAAAGATAAAATAAATTAAAACCAAAGAAAATAATAAAACAAAATTAATAAACAGGTTGGGGTGTGACAATTCTCCCCACTATAACGCTTCCCGTCCCCGGGAAGCCACAACAAGACCTGGACCCAAGAAGAAACTCTTTATGTGTCACTCACCCCCAAAAGTTTAAGCACCTCCAATTGATCGATCCAAACGAACACCAAACTCCCATAACGTGCAACTTATCCTGAAAACATGAACAATTTAAATACCACCAAAACAAAACCTGAAACAAAACTCTAATACTGACACGGGGAGGCCCAAACGGACTCCCCACCATAGGAGACAAGCCAACTGAATTCAACAAGACCTGTGATGGGTCTCCCTACCATAAGGACTGACGAGGCTAACTGAGCATGATGATTTTCCACACGGTACAAAAACCCCCCACCATGAGGGGAAGAAAGGAAGGGCCCTACGGGTAGATCATTAAAACTACCATCACCGTCACTCCAACGATGTCACACCCTCGGAAGAACACAAACCATACCACACTAAGGATGAAGATTAAACCAAGTCCCTTATTCACCGCTGGGGTTCACCTGACTACGCGCCAGCTTCACTCCCGGACCTATGGCTGGAGCTCTGATGATTGAAGCATCTCCTGCCTCGCAGTCAGGATTCAAAAATTCCCAATCATAACACACGAACAAGAATTTTTACCAAACACACATCCATTATAACAAAGGTTTCAAAGAGGTTCATCCACAACCATTCTTACAACTGAAAGAAAATAAACACCATAAAACGGTACAGGTGACGGCTACTACATCCAAGAAACACTATAAAGATAAAACCCCAAAATGATCTCCAAACACCATCCTACTTCTGCGGACGGGCTGAGGTGACCTTCAATGATCCAGGTATGGTTTTATCACGCTTCTTGAAAACACCTCGACAGAATCATTGTAAGTGGCCCAGATGTCCACGGGTGTGGAAGGGTTTCGAAGCATTCGGGAACATCGGCCTCTTGTGCCCCTGCTTAATGCACTGGTGACAGATCAAGGCGTTGTGCTGTGAGGAAGATGACTGAAGGTCTGAAGGCCTCTTGATTCCTCTACTAGTTCCACCATCATCATGTCACTTTCCATTATTCTTTTCGCTATCTTCTGCACTACTTCCCAAAGCCGGAGGAGGATTTTTCACCTCATGTCCTCCATCTAACTCAGCTTCGACGAGGAAATCGTGTCTCCCCACATCAGGGAAAGTGATCACATTGAATTCTCCCACCTTCGATTGCAGCTCGGGTCGTAATCCAAGCTCAAAATGCTAAGCTTTTACAGGATCATTTCCAACATACCCTGGTTCATACGGAACCAGGTCCAGGAAACGGCAAAAGAATTCCAAGACTGATCTGACACCTTGCTGGAGACTGCACATCTCCATCCTCTTCCTCACCTTTTTCACTTCAGATAAGTACTATTGAATGAATGATGAATTGAATAACTCCCAAGTGAGATCTTTTCTAGGTTTATTTTGAGACACGGACTTCCACCATTTCTAGGTTGGACCTTCAAGCATAAAGGTAGCCAACTTCACCTTTAATGACTCAGGAAACCCAATGAAACTGAACTTCCTCTAAATATTCCATAACCACTCCTATCCCTCAAGAGGATCTGTCTTCCCATAAAACAGGGGAGGGTTCAACTTCTGAAACTCAAGGATGTAGTCTTTGGGATGATCAACTGGAGTATTTTCTAAGGATGCACCACCCGAAGCTACACCTTGGGCATCCATCGAACCTTCGTGGGGGAAAACACTAAGGAACAAGAAAACAAAAGGATGGGTCAAACATGGTCATTGTCATTTCAAATACCAAAATAACCCTTTTCACAATGATTTTTTTTTCAGAAATAAGGAAAATCCAGAAGATTCACTTGAGGGAAACTAGTGATGATGGGTGACTCGACCATATGGTTAGCGGCCATACGCCAGTCACACCACCGTCACTAAGAGAATTCTAGGGTAAAGTCTCTGGCTCCACATGGCTTTCCAGACCATGCGAGTTCACAGAGGTCACTTTCCCAACTCTCATTTCATTTCCCAATACCAAACAAACCATAACAATCAAAAGAAATCGATAACCCAAACATCTCATGGTAACCTGAGCTTCAGAACGAGCAAGGGTTCATGACGTCCTTCTCGTCTGTATACCTCAAGTCCCAACAATAATACTCCTTCTACCATAACAACCCCAAATAAAAATGGGTGCTCTTAAAAACAAGGTCCGCTCAGGAGTTGACCCCTCTGATACCATTTTGTCACAAACCAACCCGGGTCAACCCTGAACCGATCACCCGAGCCAGTCCGCGACATGACCCGAGAGGCGTTCCTGATCCTCCCGGGCTGGCGACAAGCGCCAGGGCATCAATAGAGGACAAGTGGGAATGATTTCTACCAGTAAAAATAAATAAATAAATAAATAAATAAAGCAGTGGAAGGAAAATAAATGAAACCAAAAAGGAAAAACGACCAACAAAAACACACCAACCTCATCTCGACCAAAAACTCTTGCGACTCCGAGATTTTCTCACCAGTCCACAACCAACTCTCACTAATGGTGAGCGAGCTCAAGCCAAACCTGCAGCAAAAATAAAAACAGGAAAACACTATAGGCATGAGTATTAAAACTCAATAGGCGTTCCCAACAACTATTCCCAAAGCACTACCTTTAAATAAAGAAATTTAACAATTACAGGTTTGAACTAAATATACAAAATATTGGTTTTCACACACACACATTTTCATTTCTAAAACATGTATCAGTCCATTGCCCATTATAATTTGAAAACAATTTTTAAATGTTGAAAGGAACAGGTGCATTTCATTTTTAAAACATTTCTTTTATGAACAACTAGAAAACAAAACTTTAGTTATTAGCCAAAAAGGAAAACTACACATAACACACAACACACACCAAGGGAAATGGAAAAAGTGGCACATAGGGGCCAGCAACCAAACTAGACCTCTCAACCATCCACCACATGAAAATAAACACTAATAGAAATGTGGGTCGAACCTAGGAGATCATGAACAATCCAGAACATACTGCACATCTGACTCATCCTGAAGGCATGCACTAACTCGATGAGGTCATAATGCCCTAACGCTCGGCATATCCCTGCATGGCCTAACTGAGGGGCCCAATCCCCATAGCAGCAATAACTCAGTATTCCCCTGTTATGGGGCCACTAGCCAGTGCGTAATCTAAACTAGTGCAGCAATCGTTCTCAGAAGATTCACTCACTATGCTAGGTTCCCATGTCAACACATGCAATAAACAGGGGTGCGTCCACAATGTAAATCAATCAGTCATGATGAAAAAACATCACATACATCTCACACAATCAATGCACACCAAAAGTCACCCATGAGTGGGTTTTCCAAACTAATTTATTTTATTAAAGTGCCAAACGGGCCTTCACCAATTTTAAAGAAAAACCTTGTTTCTCAAGAAAACCCGAAACACTTGTTTAGAAGAAATCATTTATCTTTAAAACCAGAACCACATTTGAAATTCCATAAATTATGTTTAAAGGCTAAACTGGCATTCTTTCACTACTGGGTGTCTGATCGCCAAGAAAATATTTCAAGAGTTCGGTATAAAATAAACGGATCTTTTTACAAAAAATAATCATTTAAAAATTAATTGTCTTATATTATTTTCTATTTATTAAAATTAATAAAACATCAAGCAATTAATAAATTCTAAATTTAAAAGTGAGTGCAGTGGGGGACCTACCTCGACTCGCAAACCAATCACGACGACAACACGGCGCGTCTCACACTCGCACACAAGTACGGGCAAACGGACGACTACAGTATTGCGGAAATACGTCGCCGATCTGCTGCAACACAAGAAAAAATAAATAAAAACACAAACTCATAATAACCAACAAAGAAGAATCACAAATGTTACCTCGGAGCGGGGCCTACCTTGCCCAACAGGGTCTCACGAAAGGTTGAATGGTTGGGCATGGTGTTGTGGTTCACTGGAAAGGTCATCGACGTCGTCAACGGCGGCGCAAAGACTCGGGCGGCTGACAACAGACCTGGTCGAAGCAGCTGGGGGGGGTTGCGATGCGTCGCCTGATGATCGAGGGACAGCAAAGGGGTCGTGCGATGGTCAGAAGGCAGCAACACGCACTGGAAAAGAGGATAGATGGCCGGGAGAACATGCACGTCGCACCGACGGGGGCTGGCCAGATAGTAGGTGAAAAGCGGGGCGCGCCAGAGGGTGCGCAAGCAAGGGGGAGTAGGCCGCGAGGCTGGTGAGGGGCCTGGCCAGTATGGAGGGCACGTGATGGGATGAGGCAGGGTGACGGCGCTGGGGCACACTCATCGCACCAGCGATGTGTCTTTCCGGAGCAGTAAGAAGTCGCGGCCGGAGGAGGGTCGTGCCAGTGTGACAGCGTGCCGTAGAGGTTGCCTCGGAAAGAAGGGACCGGACAGAGGGCTTGTGGCGGTCCTGCTTACGCTGGAACAAGGGAGAAGTAGGAGGTCGCGGGTGCAGGGGAGCTGCACGGATGGGTGTCGTGCCGGCCATCAAAGGGAAAGAGGGTGCTCGGTCAGACAGAACAAGGGTGCGTTGGTCGGGTGCGCTAAACAGGGATGGGGTGCGCAGGGGTGTGCGACGGCGGGAGATCGGCAACTGGGGGTCACAAACGGACATCAGGGTAGAGTCGCAAGATGTGCGCTGGTGTAGGGAGATCGAGGGGCGCTGCAAAGAGGGAGGGGCACCAGACAGGGAGGCGCAGTGCTACTGGACTGCAAGAGAGGCATAGCGGCGAACGGAGGGTGCAGCGCGATGAGAAGGAAAGGAAGAGAAGGCAGGGGCACCACTGCAAAGGTGGAGCGCGGAGGCTGGGCGTGAGGCAGAGCAGCAAGGGGAGACGGGAAGGGTATGGTTTATAGCTGGTTGCGCATATCCACGAAGACATTTCACCCTGTGAGAAGGGAAATGTTCACCTCTATGCACCGCTAACAGAGGGAGGAGTCCTGCTCTATTAATCCAAAAATGGGCTGAGCCTCAACTTCGACACCCCGTGATAGGCCGGTTTTTTATATAACCATCTTCCCCCTACACGCACAGGGTCGCTGGGGCGCATAACGGAGGAAAGCCAAGTGAGGCGAATCCAAGGCAGGGGGATCCGGCTAGGAAGGCGAGGTCAGCGGGTGCAGGTGCTGCTGGAAACGCAAGAAAGGGTGCTTTCGGGAGGCGGAGGTGCCGCTACGAGCGGAGGGGAAGAAGCAGTGCTACTGGAATGCAATAGGGAGACAGAGCAGGAAGGAGGGTAGGAGGGGCGGCTGGACCTGGGGTGCGCAGGAGGCTGTTGCGGCACTGGAGGGTTCAGGGCGTGCGATGGCACGGCTGAGTGGGTGCGGCCTAGTAGGGAGGGCACGCTGAAGCGGGGCGCTGCAGCAGGTCAGAGGTGCTGGTGGGAGGCGGGCAGAGGAGACGGTGCTGGGGCGAGCTGGTGTTGTGCGCTGAAGTAGGTCAGGAGGAAGGTGGAGGAGAGGTGCTGCCGCAGGGCTGCAGGGCGGAGGCCGTGCGGGGAAAACCGGGGCACCGAAAGCAGGGGAAACCGCTGGGAGCCAGTAGTCGAAGAAGGAGGATCGTGCGCGACATGTGAGAAGGAGGGAAGGCGGTGACCTACTGGCGACGGGAAAGGTGCACCATGTGGGGGGGACAACCGCGTGGAAGAGGCAACACAAACAAACAAAAAATAAAATAAAGAAGAAAGGAAAGAGAAAAAAAGGAAGAAGAAAGAAAAGATAAAATAAATTAAAACCAAAGAAAATAATAAAACAAAATTAATAAACAGGTTGGGGTGTGACAACCGGTAGTCCACATGGCCTCAAGCCCATTTCTCCAAACATCATAGGCTTCCGACTAACAGCAAGGGCCTAGGTTTTGATAGTGGGGAAACTATTCCCTCATTAGCAGAGTGTAACACAGTGGAATAAATATTAACAATAGCGGAATCAGTAAACAGTATGCAACTAAAAAAAATAGCGGAATTATAATAGATAAATACCCAAGTCTCAAACCATAAAAATGATAATGCAGCATGTCATTTGTTCTAACAAAGCATCCAAAACAAGATATGTTGCAATCAGATACAAATACAATACAAATACAGAATAGAAATAAAACCCAAAAGCATCGTAAGCCTCAGTTTTTTCTCATGCCCTTCTGCTCTTAAGAAGCAATCAAGTACCTGTATAAGGGAGATTTACCTTGTATACACCTGCAATCATATAATCTGTTTGGGCCCAAAATCATGACCCAAATAGGGTGTAAGAAAAATCCCTGTAAAAAACACCAAAGATTTATGCTTAATAGTTAGTGAATACATACAATAGTAGTAAAGGAAAACAGTAACTAGGAAGTACTCAAGTAACTACCCATTCATTCTATTTATTTTATTTAGCAGTTCAATTTGATTTAAGTATAACTATCTCAAGATTCGACCTTATCCTACCAATCCCCCATATAGAAGAAAACACTGCAGATGTCTCAAAAGATCATCTAGATAAAAAGTGAAGACTGACTCCAAGCTTGTGCTTTGGCTTGGCAGATGCCTCATGAGTCATTCCATTTCATTAAAAAATTTCTTTGAACTTTACAAAGGTCTCGAATTCCATCCTAGGCCTATCAACCCCCCGTACCAAAGTAACTTTCAACTCATGACATAACCATTTCTCATTTAATCTTATCATCATTTTAGCTTTTAATCATTTGTTCAGTTTTCAATAGAGCCCATTCTAAGTATCCCTCAGTGGATCAAAGATTCACTTGGCATTTACAGAGAAGACTCAATGATCATGTCCACAAAAACTATGGCTCGCTCATGGTCTTAAATTAATTATCCTCTTGAGTCCATCCATTTCCTTTTTACCAAGACAATAGTTCACCCAAGTTAAGCAAGGTGTAATTAGTTACATGATCTTGACCATGTATTTTAACTAAGACTATGGCTCACCCATGTCTAATTGCCTTTTTTAATTATTTATCATTTAATTTCAATAACAACACATGTGAATTAAACTATTACATGTATTTAAACATAACAACTCATGTGGGAATTTCACATAGTAGCAACCACATGCAAATTAAACTATTACATGGTTTAAATCGTAATAGCTCACATGGGAATTTCAAAAAACAACATATCATTCTAATCAACCCCAAAAAAGGTAAATCATTCGCATGCCTCAAAGGTATTCTTTCCAAATGGCTAACAAAGGGGAACTCACCCATGGAGTGTCCCTAATACAAGAAATTCAACAACCACATGCTTCAATTTCTTACAATAAAATACCTAGGCCTCATTAGGCATCAATAGGTCTCATTTATAAGGAAAAACAATACCCATAAATGGTCTCATACCATTTTGGCACATATAATCAACTCTAATTTTAATGAAAGGTGCAATACCACCTACCTCGATGTCGTATAACTGATATAATCTGACATAGGCCCTTGAATCAAACTAGAAAGATGTAGATCTAAGAAAAGAGGTAAATAATTCAACCTTGAATTGTATCCTCAAGATCATAAATCAACAATAATAGCTCAAGGAGAAGAAATATCTTACCGATAAGAATCCAACGAGATCAACGGCACTTGAATCGGGTTCCAGACGATGAAACGGGAGAAGGAAATGTTCCTACGGATCCTTCTTCTTCACCCGGTAGCTCCTATGTCTAGAAGAAGAGAAAACGAGGATACTTCCTGTTTTAATCCAAATTTTAGTAGTACATGGCATGTAAGTTCACATACACGGCATGTACATCATTTTACTATTCATCAATTTGCTGACTTACTTTACACGTCCTTCACCAACCTTGCTGACATGACTACACGGTGTGTACCAGGTAGTGCATGGTGTGTAGTGGCCTTTTCTTCTATTCCTGGCCAAAAGAATCACACACCGTGTATCCCCATCCTACACGGATAGATTACACGACGTTTATATAGGATTACATAGCATGTTCTACTAAAACTTAACCTTTTTTCAGTTTTCCTTCTTTTCTCAAAAACAACTCAAAGGAAAAGAAAAATGAAGAAACAAGTACATGCTGTGTATTGGCCTTTTCTTCTCCTCCTGACCAACAGAAGAACACATTGTGTACCCCATCCTACATGGCCAGACTACACGGTGTGTATATAGGAGTACACGGTGTGTTCTACTAAAACTTAACATTTTTTCAATTTTCCTTGTTTTCTCAAAAACAAATCAAAGGAAAAGAAAAACAAAGAATCATTACTTCATAGGAAGAACCGAGTTCTTACAAACTTACCCCCTTAAAGAAATTCCTCCCCGAATTTCCCTTCCAAGGGTAGTGAAGGAATATCTGAGAATAACTTTGACCACTAAGCACGTAAGTCTGCCTCCCTCTCCCAAGTATTGTCCTGTACTCAGTTGTGCTTCCATAGAACCCGTACAAGAGGAACTAACCGACCTTGTAGAACTTTCATGATCCTATCAACTATATGAATCGAATGATCCTCAAAGTATACATTAACCTAAAGCTCAACCTCTTCAGGTTGAAAAATGTGAGATGGGTCTGAGTGATAGTGGTGCAGCTGAGATACGTGGAAGACATCATCCATGGCTTGGTATCTCTAAGGAAACTACAACTGATAGGCAACCGACCCGACTTGTTCTAGAATCTCAAACAGTCTGACATATCGCAGTGAAAGCTTACCATGTCTCCTGGTCCTCTTATGTCCCAAACTTAGTGCAACACAGAGGAAAACCTAATCTCCAACCTCAAACCCAAGGGGTTGTCTCCATAAATAATCATAAGATTTATGACAAGACTGTACAGTATCCATCCATCTCTGAATCAAGGGATCATGCTCTGTAGTCTCCGGGACAATACAAGGTACCAACATAGCTACCTCTCTTACCTTCATCCAACACAGGGGTGATCGGCATGGCCTACCGTACAGAGCCTCATATGGAACCATATAAATAGTATCATGAAATCTATTATTATAGGAAAACTCAACCAGGGGAATATGCTTCTCCCAAGATCCCCCGAAGTCTAGGACACATGCATGCAACATTTCCTCCAACACCTGAATCGTGCGATCTGACTGGCCATCTATCTGAGGGTGGTAAGCTATGATCAGAAGCACTTGTGTACCCAGTACCCTCTAAAATCTCTGCCAAAAACAAGACGTAAAGCGGGAATCCCTATCTGAAAGGATATAATGAGGAACCCTATGAACTCATACCACCTCTCGAATATTCAGCTTCCTAAGATCATCAACACAAAAAGTCTCCTAGATCGGCAAGAAGTGAGTGACCTTCGTAAGCTTGTCAACTACAACCCACACAATATTATTTCCTCTAGGTGACCTTGGTAACCTTGTCATGAAATCCATCGCAACATCATCCCATTTCCACTCAAGAATGGTTAGTTGTTGTAAAAGTCCAGTCAGCCGTTGATGCTCTGCCTTTACCTGCTGACAGGTGGAACACCTCATGACAAAACCAGAAACTTCCCACTTCATACCCAGCCACCAGTGTTGACGGCTCAAGTCATGGTACATCTTGGTGACTCTAGGATGCACTGCCCAAGATGATGCATGAAACTCCCTCATAAGATCCTCACGTTTATCCCCTGTAACCCACACACATCCATGGAAACATAGAACTCCATCCTCACCTATCGTCGATCTAGGAGGAGGGTCCTCACGAGCCACACTCTCCCATAGAACTAGGCTTTTGCAATTTGATAGATACCTCATCCGCACTTTGTCTACTTTGGTAGAGGTAAGATCCAAAGATGAAAGATAAGTTTGTCCCAAACTATTGTGCACCTCTAAATGCATCTCAAAGAACAAATCCATTATCTTTCACTAACCATTGGCCTCCTGAACTACCTATATCTGAGTCCTCCTACTTAATGTGTTAGCCACTGCATTACCTTTTCCAGACATATAGGCAAGCTTGAAATCAAACGACTAAAGGTATTCCACCCACTGTTGTTGTCTCGAATTCAAATCACACTGAGTGAAGATGTATTTAAGACTTTTTTGGTTCGTGTACACCACAAAACACTCCCCTAATAAATAATATCTCCAGTAGTGAAAACCATGAACAAATGCCGCCAACTCGAGATCGTGAATCAGATAATTTCTCTCATGTCGCCTCAACTATCGAGACTCATTAGCAACTACTAGATCTCCCTGCATAAGCACTACTCCCAGACCAATACCTGATGTATCATAGTACACAGTGTAACTCTTTCCCGAATCAAGAAATATTAGTATTGGGACTAAATTCAAACGTCCCTTTAACTCCTGAAAGGCTACATTATAAGAATTTGACCACTCAAAATTCACACCCTTCTTAGTCAAGACCATCATCGGTGCTGCTAAGCATGAGAAGTCATGTATAAAACACCTATAGTAACTAGCTAGCCCTAAGAAACTAGGCACCTCAAAAATGTTCTTGGGCTGCTCCCAGGTAACTACTGCTCTTACCTTCTCTAGGTCCACTGATACTCCAGTCTCTAAGATGACATGACCCATAAAGTGAATTTGATCCATCCAGAAGTTTTATTTTTTTATCTTAGCATATAATTGATGCTCTCTTAGTATATTCAAAATGATATCAATGTGTTTCGCATGGTCGTGTTAATTGTGAGAATACACCAAGATATCATCCATGAAAACCACCACAAATGAGTCTAGGTAAGGATGGAACACTAGGGTCATCAGTGCCATGAAAACTGTAGGTATGTTCATGAGACCAAATGGAATAACCAAGTACTCATAGAGAATATACCTGCTACGAAAGTTTGTACAAGGTATGTCTATAGGTTGAACACGTACCTGGTGATATCTTGACCTCAATTCAATCTTCAAGAACACTCGAGATCCTCGAAGCTGATCAAATAGGTCATCAATATATGGTAAGGTATATCGATTTTTAACTATCAACTGGTTTAGTTTCCAATAGTCCACACATAACCTAAGGGTACCATCCACCTTTTTCGCAAAAAGAATTGGTGAACCCCAAGGTGAAGTACTAGGTTGGATAAAACACTTAGCTTCCAGATCTTCCAACTACCTCTTGAGCTCTTGAAACTCTGTCATAGTCATCCTATAAGGAGGAATGGATACTATTGCAGCTCCTGGAACTAGCTCGATAGTAAAATCCACATCTCTAACCGAAGGTAAGCCTGAGAAGTTTTCCGGGAAGATGTTCCTAAAACGATCAACCACTATAGGAAAATCTACCAAACATATTCCCTGATAATCCAAATATAAACTTGCAATCTAGGATATCATCCTGCCCAACCCACGATGCTTAGGTCTAGTTTTACTCACCTAGACATCCCATTTTCCCTTGTATAGAAAGGACTCACCCTCTGGTGATGTAAAACTCACCCCAAGATGATAGTAGTCAACGAAGGCCCGATAGGATACCATCAAATCCATTCCAAGGATGACATCAAATCCTATCATATCTAAGGAATAGAGGTTCCATAGAAAATGACACCCACCAATCTCAAGGGGGCACTCCTTACACTGACGCACACCTTCCGTTTAGATCCCTAGAGGGGTGTTTAGCATCATAACATTCTTAGAGATATAAACACAGAGCCCAAGGCTCTCCAAAAAAGGCACATATATAAAACTATGTGTTTCACCAGTATAAAAAAAGTAGAGAAGATAAAACAGAGGAAACTAGAATAGTACCTCCAATAGTAGATGGTCTGGGATCCTTCTCTTGTTGGGTTTGTTGCACTGCATATGTCTGACCTGTACCACGGCCCTGAGACACATCATGGCTACCCTGAGCTGACCCACCCTACTGTCGCTGAGATCCTGGGGTCTGGCTACCATGGCCACGCCCACTGCCTTGGCCTCCATGCCCTGACGTATTCCAGTTTCCAGACTGCTGAGAAGCTACTGACCCTATTCCTGCACCTGGAGTCCATACAGAACCTCTCTCACTAGCCACTGGTGGAAATTTTCTGCAGAAGTGTTGTAGATGGACCATCTTTCCATAATCTCGGCACTCAACTGGGTTCTTCAGGCATTGGGGCCTCATGTTTTTAACTCTACCACACTAATAGCACCTCACCTAGCTACCAGAAGATACATCTCGACTGCTCGTATTCCTGCGAGAAAACTCCATACAATGCTTCTTGATTCTGATTGAGATAGTGCTAGATCTCGGTGCCGAATCACCCTGGATCACACCCCCATATTCCCATAAGTTGTGCTCAGTAATCAACACCTGATTCATAATGGAATGCACATAAGGAAAACTAAAAATGTTCACCTGAGATCAGATGTCATATCAAAGACCATCCTCGAATATCCTAGCTATCAATGCCTCATCACCCATCATAACAGGTACGAATCGCTGAAGCTATATAAAGCGGGAAGAATAGACCATCACTGACATAGTACCCTACTCTAGATTCATGAAATCTTGGGCTTGATCGACCCTAAGGTTCTCAGGAAAGAATTAGTCATAGAAGACTATCTAGAAGTCTCCCCATGCCATGTACCAATGGTGTTATATCTGTGTGATAACATCCCACCACCTCTTGGAAGAATCACGTAGCATATAAGTCGCGAGCTTGACCCTCTTCTCATGAGGCATCTCAAGATGCTCAAATACTATCAGCACTGATTCCAGCCATGATTTTGTAGCTTGTGTTCTTCCATCCCCTGAAAAAGTAGTTGGATGTTGCTGTTTGAATATATGTGTCAGCTCTGTCATATTTTTGGCAGCCTACGGTGCTCCCTAGAAGGTCTACATGAACCTCACAAAACCTTCTCAGAACTATACCTCGGCACCCACGTCCGGTATAATGGTTGGGGCCGCAACTGGCACAATTGGAGGATTAATTGGTAGCTCATGGCCTACAACCTTTAGTGTATACTCGCAGCCACTCTCCTAGCACACTATTCAATGTCTTCATGGTGGTATTGCTCTATAAATTCCAACAAACACACCTCAGCAAAATTTTAACGAAGGGAAATCTGCATCTCAAAAGTGAAAAGCGGGATAGAGAAGGAAAAATGCTCAAGTTTTTCAAAATAGGCATACACGGCATGTATAACTCCTTGCACGGTTTGTTCTCTTAGGCCTCTACATGGGCGTGTACTTTTCCTAAAATGGTTGTGTATCACCCCATGTACACGGAATGTTTACCAAGAAAAACAGCATGTACTTGAGTTTTCTTCCTTCCTAGATACATATACATGGATAGAACTAAATGGTTCTTCCATTTTAGGACTACACGGTGTGTTCACCCTCGACACGGCATGTACAGCTAAGTTTTCATCCACCCGTGTCGTTAGTCACATTTCCAGACACACGGTCGACTTATATACGGTGTGTACTCACATTACACGGTGTGTATACTCAAATCTCGACAACCTATGTTCCCTCCTCACACAACAGGTCACACAGTAAAGGATTACACGGCGTGTACTTAGGGTACATGGCGTGTTCTTCTGAAAACATAGAATGCATTCTTCCCCGAATAGGAAGAACACATGGTGTGTTAGTCTAGATTGCACACCTTGTATTCTGGTTTTTTCATGACAGAAACTCCAGATCGCCCAGAAAATCCCTTTTATGTAGAAAACCAACCCGTGGAATGCCAAATTCCAATTCATGGGGGCCCATACACCTCACATATCAAAGTTTAGAACTAATAAGAACATATTGTGATACAAATATAGATAAAAACTGAATCATGATCCACCAAATTTTGGTCCAAGAGGGCCCATACACCTTAGGAACCAAAGTTTGGCATCCATTCCATCCAGACCACAGCATGTACTAATACACCTATCACAACAGCAGGCATAGCTATCACATCACCTATCACAACAGCATGCGATAACTAGTGCATTCTAGATAACATGGAATAATGCATGGAATGTGATTCTAAAAAGTTCCTATATGATGCATGAGATGGAATACCCTCATCTCATCGGTTTGAAACTAAAATAGAACCCACAATTGCATCAATAGTAATAGAAAAAATCAAGTGTGTCACCCAATGGTGAAATCCGTACAACTGTAAAACCGGAAAATCACAATTCATTCAAGGTAATTAATATTTTCCATGTACATAGGTTAGCTAATCCCAGGAATAGTTTATTACCAAATCCCTTTTTTCTTCCTATTCTATCTATATTCTATAAATATTAAATCAAATAAGGAATAAATCCTCTAATACCACTTTGTAACGTCGCTACCCGACTTAACACTAAACTATTAGCCGGACTGGTTGGCCACATGACCTCAAGTGAATTTCCCCAAATGCCATAGGCTGCTGACTATAAGTGAGATCCTAGGGTGTGATAATGGGGAAATTATGCCCTTATTGGCAGAGTGTAACATAGCAGAATAAATATTAACAATAGAAGAAGCAGTAAACGGCATGTAACTGAAACAAAACAACGGAAGTATAATAGATAAATACCCAAGTCTCAAACCATAAAAATGATAATTCATCATGTCATATGTTCTAAGAAAGCATCCAAAACAAGATACACTACAATCAGATACAAATACAATATAAGTAAAGCACATAAATAAAACTCAGAAGCATCAAAATCCTCGGCTTCGTCCCATGCCCTCCTACACCTAAGCAGCAATCAAGTACCTATATAAGGGATATTTCCATTGTCTACACCTTCAATCATATAATCATTTTGGTCCCAAAATCATGACCCAAATAGGGTTTGAGACTAATCCCAGTAGGCAACCACCAAAGATCTGTGCCTAACAGTCAGTGAATATATGCAATAGCATTAAAGGAAAATAGTAACTAGGAAGTGATCAAGTAACTACTGATTCATTATGTTTATGTTCTTTAGTAGTTAAATTTTATTTAAGTGCAACTATCTCAAGATTCGGACTTAGCCTGAAAATCCCCCGTATAGAAGAAAACATTGCAGATGTCTCGAAAGATCATTTAGATTACAAGTGAAGACTGAATACAAGCTTGTGATTTGGCTTGGAAGATGTTTCATGAGTCATTCTATTTCATTAAACAAGTTCTGTGAACTTTACAAAGGTTTCGAAGTCTTGCCTAGGCCCATCAACCCCCCGTACCAAAGTAACCGTCAACTCGTGACATAACCATTTCAAATTTAAGCATATCATCATTTCATATTTTAATTATTTGTTCAGTTTCCAATAGAGCCCATTCTAAGTATCCCTCAATGGATCAAAGATTCACTCGGTATTTACAGAGAAGACTCGGTGAGCATGACCACCAAAATTGTGGCTCGCTCACATCCTTAAGGTAAATATCTTCTTGATTTCATCCATTTCCATTTTATTGAGATAGTTGTTCACCCAAGGTAAGCAAGGTGTAATTAGTCACATGATCTCAACCTTGTCTTTTAACCGAGACTATCGCTCTCCAATATCTAATTACCCATTTTAATTATTTATCATTTCATTTAAAAAACAACACATGTGAATTAAACTATCATATGGCTTTAAACATAATAACTCATGTGGGAATTTCACATAGCAGCAAGCACATGAAAATTAAACTATTACATGGTTTTAATCATAACAGCTCATGTGGGCATTTCACAAAACAATATATCATTCCAATAAACCCCAAAAAGGGAAAACATTCACACGTCACAAAGGCGTTCTTTCCAAATTGATAACAATGGGTAATATACCCATGGGGTATCCCTAAAAAAAGAAATTCAGAAACCACATGCTTCAATTTCTTAAAATCAAATACCTAAACATCATTAGGCATCAACAGGTTTCATTACTAAGGAAAATCAATACCCAAAAATGGTCTCATACCATTTTGGCACATATAATCAACTCGACTTTTAATTAAAGGCACAAGACCACCTACCTCGATGTCATATAACTGATATAATCTGACGTCAGCCCTTGAATCGACCTAGAACGGCATAGATCTAAGAAAATAGGTAAATAATTCAACCTTGAATAACTTACTCAAGACTATAAATCAACAAGAACAGATCCAAGAGAAGAAATATCTTACTGAGAGGAATCCAACGAGACTGATGACACTTGAATTGGGTTTTGAATGACAAAACGAGAGAAGGAAATGTTCCCGCAGCTCCTTATTCTTCATCTGGTAGCTCCTCTGTCCAAAAGAAGAGAAAACAAGGCTACTTCCCATTTTAAGCTGAATTTTTGTAGTATATGGCATGTAAGTTCACATAGAGGGCATGTACATCATTTTTATTGCTCATCAATTTGCCGACTTACTTTACATGTCCAACACCGACCTTGCTCACATGACTACACAGTGTGTACTAGGAAGTACACAGTGTGTAGTGGACTTTTCTTCTCTCCCTGGCCAAAATAATCACAAAATGTGTATCCCCATCCTACACGATCACACTACACAGCATGTATATATGACTACATTACGTGTTCTTCTAAAACTTGACATTTTTCTAGTTTTCCTGTTTTCTCAAAAACAACTCAAAGGAAAATAAAAACAAAGAAACAAGTACACGTCGTGTAGTGGCCTTTTCTTCTCTTCCTAGCAAATAGAATCACAAACCAGGTATCCCCATCATACACATCCAGACTGCATGACGTGTATATAGGAGTACATTGTGTGTTCTACTGAAACTTAACATTTTTCTAGTTTTCATTTTTTTCTCAAAAACAACTCAAAGGAAAAAAATGAATAAAAAGTACCTCGTAAGAAGATTCGGGTTCTTATAGATACCTAGGATCTCCACCCCACAAGCACAGCCACATCACACCACACCCGTATATACTTGGGTTTCCACCCCAAAAGCATGGTCATATCTCTCCCAAAAACACCTAGGTTGTCACACCTCACCCGCAAACACCTGGGCTATCACAACCACCATCTAATTCATTAATATACCTCTAGACATCACATTCTATGAAATAACTAACCTTATTAGAAGATAGAGTGGGAAATAGTGGGTAACCATCCATTTGTACTCCTTATTGGGTGTTGAGAAAAACACCCCTTTCATGACTATGTGGGTGTATCCATATAGTGATAAACAGGAGTGGGTGCATATATAAATTGAAAGAATATACAAGTATATATATATAATATCATACACTCAATCACAACCTATGGGTTTGAAAAAAGACCAACCAACTCACAACACTGACACTTTTTTCCATCCCTAAATGCATAAGACCACATAAAGATCCACAAACCCCATTTCACATTTCTAACAAATTTCATTTAATCATCTCATTCTTTTCATTATTTATAATCAATCATGTTTAATCACATGACCCATCATTTAATTATTCATTAGCCATTTTAATCCCATTATCCAAACCAATCCATGTCATTTCAATCATTATAAATCATTTAACCCATCACTACTCAAGAATCTAACACAAAGTAACCACCACCTCACTACCCAAAAATCACGGCCCACAAACCAACTTTCCACCCCAAAATTACGGCTCACAAACCACCTTACTGCCCCAAAAAGCATGGAATAAAAACCATCATCTCCATATTCCCCAAGCACAAAACATAGTCCCACAAGCATGGCGATATGTCACAACACATCAATATCATATTACATATTTAGAAATGGGATTTTATCACATTTCACTTTATTTTAGGGATTTCGTCACACAAGTCATTATCCTGGGGAAACTGTTTTATTATCCAAATATAAGTGGTTTGACAAATTTCATTTTTGTATGATAGAAAAATGATCACAACCAAATTATAAACCTCAAAACAGATATCCATTGAAAAAAAATCCACCAATGATAACAATTTTTAGTGGGGAATCAAGCCCATACAATTCAGAATATCATGATAATAATAAAACTGTAAAAAAAACAAACCCATTCTACATGATACATAATAAAGAGAAATGAGGGATTCCCTGCCTTAAATAATCTTTGTCGACCCTATGCGCACCATAGGGTGAAGAAGAATGCCCATAAACCACAATCACACCATGATAAAACATGAATCAACCTACACCATAACCAAATACGATAAAAACTCAACCGAAAACACACCCCAAACAATAACAACATCGCCATAGTGAATCCACTAGAGAAGAATGGAAGAAAACCTACCAAGATTAATAAAGGGATTACCATGGATTGCAAACGAACAACCATCGAGACTAATGGATCAAAGAGGGAGGAAGAGGGCTTGAATAACTCCTTGGGGCACCTAGGGTTCACCAAAAATTAGAGGAAAAAGAATCTATAGCTTAATTAATGAACATTTATTCAGAAATAACTTTTAAAGTTGCACTGCGTCAGGGATTTACACGACTTGTAATCCCCTTTCACATCATGTAATACTCGGGATTCAGTTTTACTGAAAAACACATGGAATTTTTATTATTTTACCCCAAAAATCTATATATCATGAATCGTCCATGTACAAGACATTAACCACCATTACACATCATATAATACACTTACATGACATGTATTTACTATAGAAGTTCTATTGCACCTCTATCTTCCACTGAAAACTCCTGGAACCTCCCTCGAACGCCTCCTACAACCAAAATTGGAAAAGTAACGGACTGGGAGGGCATGGATCATTGCATAAAATTTATAAATCTTTTACTAAAAACATAGAATAATTTAATGTATCTAGTGAATGGGGTAACACTACTTTTTTACGAATCATCTAACATAATTACAAGTGTGAACAATGATGAAAATTATATCAAGGATACGATTATAGGTGTGAATGATGATAAAGATCGTATTCAAAAAATCACAATAATAGTTGAAGATGAACTTAATGATTGTCCAAAACTCTTTTTGAAGTTAAAGAGTTGTGAAAATATTTCATTGTATGTTTTTTGTACTAAATATACAACATTTTGAGCCATACTGAAGCTACATATTGTAAAATCTATCAACATATGGAGTGACACAAACATTACTGAACTATTTAATCTATTTAATGATATGATACCAGAAGATAATGATCATCCTTATCGAATATATAATACTAAATGAATGTTATATTCAATGCTTATGGTATTTTATAGAATACATGCCTTTTTAAATGAGTATATTTTGTTTCTCAAGGACCATGACTCGCTTAAAAAAATCCTAAACTATTGTGTATCATGATATATGAAATATGAATAAATACCTTTAAAAGTTGTATAGTACTTTAAAATAATTCCAAGGTTTAGGTGCCTATATTTAAGTGAGGATACTATAAGGAAATTGATGTGGTATGTAGATATAAGAAATAAAGATAAGAAGTTTCCTCACCCAGCAAACTCTCTTTAGTGGAAGAAAATTGATCACGATTATCCTAGATTTGGAAATGAGTTGAGACACATTTATCTTATGTTGTCTATAGATAAAGTGAATCCCTTTGGTTTATAAAGAATCACTCATAGTGTCATTTTCACATTACTAAATGCACCCAGTAAAACAAATAATGGCATTAAGGTTAGGTTCGACATGATTGACATGGGGATATGAGAAGAGTTGGTGCTAGTGATGGGTGGAATATGGGATTTTATTCCTCTGGATACTTAAACTCTTTTCGAGAAAGTGAGATATCAGTTTTGAATCTTCTTAAATGATGTAAAGGTTTCATAGGGGTATTTATCAAATATAAATAATATCATGTCAATGACATATTTAAATTTAAAGGTCCTTAAAACATATGACTGTCGTGTTTTGACGTTGGATATAATTATTGAAACTTTATGTCTCATTTTTCCTAAGAATGTATGTTATACATTTACAAATCTTTGTTCCTTTTTTAAATATATATGTATTAAAGTTATAGACTCAATGAAATCTCTAATTATGGAAAAGGAAGTTGTTGTCACATTATATGAATTGGATATGTTCTTAATGATTTCATTATTTGATATGATGGTTCAATTTATGGTTCACTTGGTCAAAGATATTCAACTATATGGTCTTGTACATTATAGATGGATGTATCTCATTGAATGGCATATGAATGTTTTGAAAGGGTATCTCAAAAATTGAATTCAATCAAATGGTTATATTGTGGATGGAAATATTGTTGAGGAAGCAATTGAATTTTGTACCGACTTCCTGTCTAATATGGAAAACATTGGTCCGGCCGAATCTTATCACACTGGGAGCCTTATGGGTGAATGGAATTTCTAGAATAAATTTTGTCACAATTAACATTATAGAGTGGGAGCTGGATCACCTTTATGTTTTACATAACAGTTTAGATTTTATTACATATTTTGAAACCCACAAAGTAATTATTTGGAATTTTAATACATCAAAGGATGAAATTTGGATATCAAATACACATAATTTATATTTTATAGGATGGTTTTGAGACTATATTTTTAAGTATTCAACTATATTTCCAAATTCAATTTTAGAAAAACATCGATGGGTATCCATAGGACCATGTGTGCATGTATTATTTATAATGTTTATGTAATTAATGGTTATGTGTTCTATATAAAGGAACATAATGAATGTAGTACCATGAAAAAATTGTGGAGTTACACTTACAGATGAATCGATGAATGTATCGGGTACCAAGGTCAAAAATCCAATTTATTTGAAAATGTCATACTTTAGCATCATTGAAAAAATATGGTATTTGGGTTATACAACATTCCAAGTGATGAGTTTTCAATGAAAGTGGGTTGATAAAAGGAATGAATTTAAAATTGATGAATTCGGATTCATTTAAGTGAATTTCATTATGAACTAATCAAAATGGAATCACAAACAGTATAAGTATTTTATGTCTCACATCCTATAAATAGAAAGTATTAAATTTTTCTCTTATTGACCAAAACCAATGAAGGTTCATATTTCAATTCAACTGAGGATGAACCGTTCATTGGTACATCACAATAATTTCTTAGTATTTCTAAAATATACAAGGACTTTTATATCATAGGATGCATAATAAAGGGATTTGGAAACTCAATAGACAGGTCAAATAACTTCAATATTTATAGAAAAAAAGAGTGTTCAATAATTAGGTTATATTTTTGTGTGATATACAATGTGTCACCTCATATTATTATCCATTAACTACTATATTTTTATAATATAAATTAATGTTCAACCACTTCTGTAGATAATGGATTCTGCAAATGTTGATGATCCTAATCCTAAGAAACAATAGGCTTCTCAACATGTTGATGCTCCCATTGTAGAGGAACAACAAATTTATCCACATGTTGATGATACCAATCCCAAAGAACAACATAATAATGATATTGAATCTAAGGAAATGGTAGAATATGAGAAACCTATTCCTCGGAAAAATAAGTAGTGTCATGGGGAAATGTGTTAACAAAAATTATTAAGGTGAGAAACAGAGGAATCAAATTTTAGGTTGGATAGAATGCACATGACCAGTTTTTTAACCCATACAAGTCCATTTTCATTTGTTACATTGGGTTAACCACTCTAAATCATGTGCTGATTAACATAAATACATGGCACAATGTTGTGTATGTGATTAAGGTGCTAATTTTTGAAGAAACTAGGGTAACATTATGATGTACTTTATTTATTTTACTAAAAAATAATGAAGCATTTATTTACTCTTCATTTTCCCTTAAAAATTTCATTTATACTAGATGAATGTTGAATGAAATTTGTTTTAATAGTTACTGGGAATAATTCATAGTCTTTCAGAAAATTCTTATCAAGTATCATCTCAATTATGCTGAAGGGAAAGTAAACTAGAACCCACCATAGATGCATACATGCATGATAAACCAAGAAATGTGGAATGTGTTTATTGGCCATGATGAGGAGGAATATTTTCAATTATATTGTAATTTATAATATATTACTTAAAAATACATGTATTATCACTTTGATTAAGAATTGTTAATTTATGAAACAATAACTGAGTATTGAAATTAAATAGTGTGAATCAAAACCAACATGCCCCTTCCCTGAATAAAGGATGGAGTACTCTTCACTTAAAAATGGTATATATTTTAAATATATAGTAATAATTTTATGTGGTATGAAACAAAAACATAATTATGTTCCTTTTTTTATATGTAGATTAATGAATCTAATTTCAAAGTCATTTACATCCAATGTCAGGTGTTATGGAAGAGGCTCTTGTAAATAAAGAAGAAATAGTAATAGATGTAAACATGCAAAAATTATGGGAGGCATGTGTAAGTATGAAATAGTAAAAAAAATGCTTTAAATTTCTATTACATAACAATGATTACTTATTTTTTTATATTTTTTATTCAGTTTAGAAAAAATAATCATCATCAATTGTACTCGATGAATGACTACTTTTAGTGTCCATAAAAATATGTTTACATCAGATGTGTGGGTTGTAGAGTGTCTCTCTAAACGTATTTTGAGAAGAGAAATGCATAAGGGGATAAAGATAAGAAAATAGTGGAGAGGCAGACATGAATAATTACTCTAGAAGAAAAACTAAATTGGCTATCAAAGTTGTTAGAGAATGTTATGGGAAGGTATCAAAGAGAAGAAACAGCACAACAATTACCAATGCATAAAGTTCCCCCCAACTTTGACGCAATCCATTACCCTCAAAGGTTTTTTTAATAGTGGTAATTGATTTTTCCATAACTACTTATTTGAAATGTGAATTAGGAAGACACTGATACCTTTATTGTATTAATATTCTATAGGGTGAAATGATTGTGATTTATATCTATCATCACCCACCCATCACCTTGTTGTAATGGGTATAGTATTCATTATACAAGGAGACATTATACATAATAAAAAACTTCCAAAAGTTCATGTGAGAGTGGGGATTCATGTATCTCACAATCCAACCACCAAGCTAATTGTTCCCCTTGATGATCTGGATATTTAAATAGCATAACTGACTGTTGAAACTTCCATAGAATAGTCGATTGATATTGTAAAAATATATGTAGACAAGTAGGTATTTCTATACAATTTAATTTTTATGAAAAACCATTAACAATTAAAGAAAAAAGGCATGAACCAAGGAATGTAATTATATATGGAGGAAAGGAATGATAAATGGAAGGTTGAATAAAAAACAATATTATGGATCAACTAATTGATTGAAAATACCTTTAAAAAGTACCTTTACCCATCCAGATAAACTTCCACATTTACTAATATTACAAGATCATGCAGATACAATGTTAAAATATGGTGATAGTGCCATCATTGATTT
Source organism: Viscum album (assembly GCA_963277665.1). Classification (NCBI taxonomy): domain Eukaryota; kingdom Viridiplantae; phylum Streptophyta; class Magnoliopsida; order Santalales; family Viscaceae; genus Viscum; species Viscum album. The sequence continues at coordinate 1,552,403,250 of OY728121.1, read as the reverse complement.
TGAAGAAAAAAATGTACAAATAGGCTATTATATATTTTCCTGGTCTTGAGAATGTATGTCTAGGATTCATAATTATAAATGTATAAATGAGGTGTGTTTTCATGATTTTTTTTCAATAGCCGATCTACTGTTTTAATTACAATTAAATATTATTCATATTTTTTAGGCATATATATCAGAACTATTTGAAGGGAAAACACTATGAACAAAAACATAGACTCATTAATCCTTACATTAATTATACATAGTAAAATGTCATTAGAAAAAGGGGAATATTCATTAATAAAGGAAAAAATTTCCAAAATGTTTGAAAAAACATAAAGATGGTAGACTTTTCTTAATACCCATGATTCAGGAATAAAACTCTACAATTTAATCATATCAAATATATTTTCATTCCTTTAATTACATATTCCTTTTTATTTTTTTAGGGACCATTAGTTTATCATTTTAATCAATTTGGATACTTCAAATATTTATTTGTTTAATTCAATGCAAGGATACCCAAAAAATCAACCACACATGATGACAATTATCAATTTTTAATACACTAAATGAAAAAATTTACAAATAAACTTCAACTTATACATTTTATTCTAAGTTTTAAGGAAAATTTTTTTATGGTAGGGTTATGTTTAAGTATCTTCAAAATCATGGCATGAGGACAATCCATGAGCATAAGAAGACCATCAAATTCTATAAGTGGATAAGTATCAGGGTATATACAATAATATTTAACTATCAAAACATATATCAAAACAAATTACAAAAAAATCAATGTTTCTGTAGTATCTGAAATAACCAATTGGAAAATATTGTGGTTATTATGTTTGCAGATTTATGAAAAATATCATATTTCATCAACATACTAGCATCCTTAATGAGGTATTTCCAATGATAATAACAATTTCATTTAAAATATATATAAATCCTTTATTTTTTTTATATTTTTATAGTACTTCCAGGACTATCGATAGTCCACATATTCAAAATAGTAAATAGATTTGTTTAGAAACGATTTTTAAGAATACATGGTGTCAGAATGTAAGCAAACATCATGAAGAAGTGACTTATTACTACTTATTTAGTAAATTTTCTCATTGTTTTATCTAATTTTTTTAGATAATTTCCTTATCATTTTTATGTAATACTTATTTATTTAATTTTTATATATTTCATGAAGAAATGACTTCATCTAGAATTGTTTTTTCTTCAGCCATTGTGTTCTCTATTAAGAGAACAAACTGATTAAAGAAAAAACAATTATAGATTAAGACTTCAATAAAGTTGATGCACTCAGGTGATATTTGTTCTCTTCATAGATCTATTTGTTTTTATTTTTTTTATTTATGTTCAGTAGTTTGTTTTTTAAGTATAAAAATAACTCAAATTCCATGTTTTCAGTTTAAATTGAAATTTTTGTTAAGAACATGTGTCACTCGATGAAACCTAAGAAAACATACTCATATTATCTTGATACTTTAGGAAAACAATCCATAAGTCATTTATGATTTTTATGAATCACTCTCACATCAATCCAACACACGGTGTGGTTAGTATGACTCATAGTGAATGTTTTTATTTAAAATTGACATTTTACTTAAAAACATACATCACAAACTCAAAACTAGGAAAATTAACTCATGTTGTAATGATAATTTAAGAAAATGATCGATAAATCATTTCTTAGGTATAAGAATAGGTTGCACATCAATCTGACACATGATGTGGCCGATATAACTCAAACTGACTATAATTATTTAAATTTGACATTTTAGTTAAAAATACATGTGACATACTCAAACGTTATGATAAATTTTCCCTTTCATAAATGATTTTTTACTCTGATAAAATTTTTTAGGTTTTAAAGGCACTTATAACATCAATAAATTTTTAGTGCTTATGAAGGTTATTTCTAACACTATTAATGCTCATATATATAGTGGTGTGCACCTTCACTACCAAGATCAACCATTATCACCACTAGGGAGATCGAGCCTGAGACTTTAAACCCTTTGCAAAGCTAAGGAACACCATACATGTGTGTGTTAGGGATCGATAAATCTGATGTATAGAATGATGCCACTATAGAAGCACCACTGAAGCTTGGCTTCTAACTCAATAAAGATCAAAGTTCCATGCATGGAAAGGAAACCTACATTCAACAACTATGAAGATGAAGGAGATTACCACCGCTACTGTGAATACAAGTATTCCATATGAAATTCATTTTTTCAAGTTGCATAGAGCTTGAAACCTAAGAAGAGGAGATGTCACGTGTATAATAGTGGATAAATTCATTGTACACTTAAGGTATTGAGCTTGCACTACATATAGTTCTTTCGTGTCACTATTGAACCACCACAAAAGTCGAGAAGGGAGTATAAATGTAAAAGTATATTCACACCACAAGGGAGGAGTTTACAATGTGAGAAAATTATATAAGTGATGCATTGTTGTGTGAGTAGGTTTTTTTATAAGAGTTTTTTGAAAAAAAAATATTGGAAATGGGTTTGTGTTTAAAAAAATTAAATTTGAGTCCCAAAGGCGTTAAAGGACAAAACGCCTTCATGTTTGGCCAAAGGAAGGCATTGAAGGGAGCAATGCCTTTGTCATGTTTAAGGGCTAAAGGAATTGGGTGCCCTGTAGCCTTTAGATTTCCATTTTTTTAGTTTGGAATTTTTTATTTTTATTGTTTCTTTACCATATGCCTATACACCCCTTTTCATTTTAATTTCTTTTTTTTAGTGTTTGAAACGTGTATTCCTATGTGCCCTATTTTTTAGTTTAAAATTTTTTATTTCAACTTTTTGGAAGGCCTATTCCTATGTGCCTCCCATACCATCAATGCCTATAGAGGCACATGCCACTCTTTTTTGTGTTTTCCACATTAATAACTAATTATTACTTAAATATAATATAATTATTCTAATAATAATTTATAAATTAGACATCAAAAATTATATTAAATTTTATTTAATGCTTAATTAAAATAATAATAATTTATATAGTCGTCATAAAATAATATTAGTAAAAATAATAGATTTAAATATATATAAAAAATAAATTTTAGTACTATTTTAGTATATTTATCCTCTTATTATTTAATTAATAGTTATTAATTAATTATTTAGTAACTAAATAATTTATAATTATTATTAATTATTATTAAAAAATTTACTAATAAAAATTAAAATTATTATTTAGTTACTAATTATTAATAATTATTAATAATTACTAATAAAAATAATAATAAATGTTTAATTATTAATATAATTTAATTATTAATAAATATAAATTAAAAATAATAATTTTAAATATTTATTAGTAATTTTTTAATAATAATTATTGATATTTATTAATTAATTATTAACTAAATAATAATTTACTAATAATAATTACTAATAAATATTAATAATTAATAACTAGTATTGAATTAATAATTGATTATATAAATTACTAATTAAAAATAGTAATTAATAATTAATTACTATTTAATAAATGAAGTGTAATATTAAATAACATTAATAATAATAATAATAACTAATTATTGTTATTTATACTTTATTAATTATATTTATTTATTTATTTATTAATAATAAATTGTAATTAATTAATTATTAATGAATTGCAATTAATTAATAATAATAAATAAATATTACTAATTAATAATTTTCAATATGTATTAGTGATTTGTTAATAATAATTATTCATTTTTATTAATTAATTGTTAACTAAATATTAATTAACTATTAATAATTACTAATAAATATTAATAAATAATCATCGTTATTTAATTATGAATTAATTATTTTAATTACTAATTAAAAATATCAATTACTATAAAATATTAATTACTAATAACATATATTTTTTTAACAAGTTGGGTTTGAATCCCCTTTATTAAAGAAAAAAATAGAACAAAGAAGGATGAGGTCAAACACAAAGACAAGCACAAGATCCTAGCCAAAAGGCAACAACATAAGCTGTAGAAAAATAATCAAAGACCAACAATTTCTTTAATTTCCACCTAGAACTGAAGACTCATGTTGTTTCGAGCTCCCCAGTCAATTTTATCATGCCCATGACCACAAACACAAGGATGTGGACCCCTCCACCATTTCCTAGCCCGCAATCATGGCCCACCTTCATAGTCAACTATCTCATCATCAAAGATATCTCACTCATCTTTTTCATTAGATACATCCTATCTCGTTTTCAACCGTCCTCGCTATTATCAGAGTAAAGCATCTCCAAATTGTTTTGTGTGGGTATCCGACCACTTACCACTATAGGTGGGAACTTACTTGCATTTCCAAGTTGACCCCCAATACGGGCAGTACACTCATGTTACCCACTCAAAGAAATTGAGGGTGATATGGTGGAAGCAGGTCTATTCGTCTTTGAAAAATTAGAAGAATCAAAATGAAAACCTTTATTCACTGGACTGTTTGCAGCTTCTTCCTTAGATTCCACTATAGGCTTTAGACAATCCCATGCAACCCCTATATGGTTGTGGGAATTATGCTTCTCAGCCGCCAGACTTTTTAGATTGCTCTACTTTTATTTAGAAGGGGTTTCCACCCTAATCCTTTAGGATTCATATAATTCAATTGTACCCATCATGAAAGTGATAGAGGTATAAGCTAAGCTAGATTTATCAGGAAGATCAACCATAAATTCCTTTCTAATTGCATTAGAAAGGACCACAGATGAATCCTCATTGGAAACCTTATGGATTTTTTGAGATATAGAGACAACAAGCTTCTCTCCTTGGAATATTCTTCTGTTCATACTTCTCAATGCAATTAATAACATACTTTAAATTTGAATGATTCAAATCCTTATCCACATTGTTCTTAGAACCTATATCACTATTCCCCCTCTCAGATAAAGCATTATTCAAAATTATTTTAACTCACAAAATGATAGGGGCCCACATAGATTTAGATCTTTCAGGAACATCATCATCCACCATATTATTTCCCTTTCAAAACCTAGAAGATACCATACTTTTCTCCTACATCAACTCTTGATCAACCTTCTTCTGAACAGCATCTTCAAATTTAAAGAGACCATCAATTTCCACATCAGAGTTTTCAATGTCTACAACTATAGGAAGAGGTTTCAAATCATCATCAATTGTGTCATCTCATGAAACATCAATCCTAGATAGAAACAAACCTAAGTGTGTTTGTTTCCTTTTTATCTGGACTGATTTTGAGGGTATCCCCTCCACAAACTGGTTAGGATCCTATATAGCGGTGGAAACTTCATCAACCTAATATTATTCAAGGCCATCAGCATTACCCTAATTTTTTCCAAAATATTTACCTCTAACAAACTCGGGTTCCTGATCAGTGGAAATCCCTATTAACAAAACATCATTCCCCTTTAAATATGGTTCCTATACACCCTCAGAGGAGCTCTGGGCCTTTTAAAAGGCTTCAACTTATTTAGCTTCTCTTCTACAATCCTTCTCTACATTTCCTTTCATAAATCAGACACCCTATGTAAATGATCTAATAAAATTTTCCTTGGAGTGTCCAATTACATTAAAAAATTCATAAAACAAAGGCATCCTATCATGATCTATCTATAAATTATTATCATCATTGTGTGTAGATAGAATCACTTTGTCAATCAGGGTATTTCTTAAATCCACTTCTACCAATATCCTGGCATAGTTTCCATACCTAGCTAACTTAGTTTCCTTATCCATATGAATGGGGACTCCCACTATGACTGTAATTTTGTATAGGATTTTTGAATGCTAGTGGGTCTAGTAAAATCCATAGATCCTTATCCACACCTGAACGAAGAAGTTTCTAGATGTAAATGGATCAAATTTTATTGACCATTGATGAATGTCAAAGCATCTTGTATTCAAATATAAATATCCAAATCACCAAGCCTTATTGAATAATTCACCATGTGGAAATAATAAGTGGAATAATTCTCTACTAATTGAAACACATTTCCAATCAGAAAAGCCCCAAATCGAAGAAACACGTATTACTAGTTCTTCCAAGCGACAACACTTAACTCCTTCCAAAAGGAAACGTTGAGCAATAAGGGAGAACTTGCATAGCTCCATCCTTTCAGAGATGGAATCAAGGTTCACTATGACATGCATGATTGAACCTTTCTTAATGACCCTTCCCTTGGTCAAATATCTAAATGAGGTCAGGAATCAGGAATCTTTAACCCTAACTTCCAGGTCAACTACTTCAGTAGTATCTTGATTATCATTAGATTGGGGAAACATACATTTTTTAGCTTGAGCCAGATCTTTATCATTCAATTTGGTCAGAATATTTTTCAAAACATCCTCTGCCAGCTAAATATCATCCCAAGAGGCCACATTAACACCCTGAAATGCACTTGAATCTTTATTAGGTTGTGGAGCATTGGAAGATCCACTCTCAGGTGGAAGATAAAAGCCCAAAAATTTTGGAATATACATGTATAAATAAAAACCATAATCACCCTATGGATCACCATGGTGATACGCTTGAACCTGCATCCTTCTCCATTTAATAAAATATTAATTACTAATTAATTTGTAATAAATAATATTAATATTATTAATTACTAGTGTATTACTAATAGGTAATACTAAATAATAATAATAATATAAATATTAACTAATTGTTGTTAATTATCCATTATTAATTATTATTAATTTATTATTTGTTAATTAATTATTAATGAATTGTAAATAATTAATTATTAATGAATTGTAATTAATTAATAATAAATAAATAAATATTACTAATTAATATTATTATTATTATTATTTAATAATACTTATTAGTAATTAATATTTATTAGTATTTTTTAAACAATAATTATTAATAATTATTAATAATTAATAAATAAATAATAATTTTAAATATTTTTTTAGAAATTATTTATTCATAATTATTATCATTTTTTAATTATTTATTAACTAAATAATTAATTAATAATTAGTAATTAAATAATAAGAGGATTGATATATTAAAATATCATTAAAATTTATTTATTTATATTTCTAAGTCAATTATTTTTACTAGTATTATTTTATCATTGGTATATAAATTATTATTATTTTAATAAAACATTAAAAAAATTAATATAATTTCTCAGGTCTAATTTATATAGTATTATGAAATTAATTATATTATATTTAAGTAATTATTAATTATTAATGTGAGAAATACAAAATAGAGTGGCATGAGTCTCTAGAGGCTTTGATGGGATGGGCGGCGTATAAGCATAGGCCTTCCAAAAAGCTGAAAAAAATGAAACTAAAAAATGGGGAATATAGGTAAGCTAAAAGTAGTCGGGTGCCCAACACCTTTATCACTTAGATGGGTCAAAGGTTTTGATTCCCTCAATGCCTTTGGCTTACTTTGTCCAAACCAATAGGTATTGATCACTTCAACACTTTTGAGACTCATATTTGAATTTTTTAAAAACTAAACTCTTATCTAATATTTTTTTCAAAAAAACTCATATAAAAAACCCAAAATTTATCAAAGTAAAAAAAATGGAAATATAGAAATAAATATAATCCATATAAATGCAGTGAAAATATTAATGAGTAAAAAACTTGTAAATGAAATGGAAATTCAGTTTTTCGAAAGTATAAAAAATCCGACAAATGTAAGAATATAAAAAATATGCACAGTGGAAAATAAAAAAACCACAGAGTATTAGATTACAATCCAAAAACTATATTAAAGGATATTATAAAAGTCACACCTTTATCCAAAGTACAAGGAATTTATTTAAACTTAAACTAAGATATTTCCAACTTTAAACCTATTGGAAGTTCTCTCTTCCTATACTAAGAAGCCCTCTATCACACAGGATCAGACCAAGCTCTCACTTCCAATCCAAAAAATCCCATGGTCAAACAGGATTGAAAATACCCATCTCTTTATTCCTATCAATAAAATTCCTTAACTAATAATAAAAAAACAATTACAGTAAAAAAATATTTGGAATTAATAATTATGTCCTCACAAATGGATGCTCTAAGAGAAACTCTTGGAAAGAAAAACTACATCTATCATAAACACACTCAACAACAAACATTTATAAGAATAAAAATGAATTTTTAGAACTTTCTAGAATTCCAATTTTTATTCTTATTTGGATCCTTGAAGAAGTGGTATTTTTATAATAAAACCACCAATGGTTAGATCTCATGATCTTTGGGGTCAGTTGTTACTATAAAAAAAGTATTTTCATCATCTTATGATGGAATCAACAATAATTCTCATATTATGATGAAGTTATCCCTACATATCTATAGTTATTATACATCTGGTGTATTTAATTTAACATGAACCTTTGGTTCACTATATTTTTTTCACTCAAATCTCCAGAAATTCATAAACAGGATTTACATTCTACAAAACAAAAACTTTTAGTTACATCGATTTCTTATTAAGTGTATTTTTATTTTCAAAATAAGGGAATCACAAGATTATTTGACTCAATAATATCCCCATTTTTAGAAATCACAAGATATATAATGAAAATGGATAAGTTCAATCAAATCTTAATAAGATACTCCTGTTAAATTTTAATAAAGTTAAATTCTTTCCTTTAATATACAAGATTAAAAAAACTCATTATCCAAGAGAAATATGAGTAAACTAAATCACCCCTTAATTAAATAAATAGAATATTATTGCAATCACAAGTTCATCCCCAATTTTAGAAAACATAAAAAATTACAATTTTTTACATATTTCTCCCCATTAAAAAACATACAATTTTTCTTACATTTCTCCCCCTTTGAAAAACATACAATTTTTTCATATTTCTCCCCCATTGAAAAACATATAATTATTCTTATATTTATCCTCCTCTATGATTTTAAAAAATAATCCCTCCTCATTTTAAAAACATTTTCAAAGATTAAGATTAAAACTCCCCATTTAAATTCTCAAAATCTCTCCTATTTTGGGATAAAGTAAAGTAAAAAAAATTAAATAATCTATCCCTTAATTCAAAAACATTGATTATTTTAGAAAGCATATATTTTTTGAAAATTTTCACCCTTTTTATAAGATTTTATTCATATTATAAAGAGAAAATAGACAAACTTCTTGGTAATTTCAAGTCTTTAAAAGTATAACACTTTAAAATATTGCATGTATCATACACTGAATGTAGAGAACCCCCCCCCCCCACACACACACACACACATAATGTGATTTTCTATTAATAACATATTATAAAGAAAAACTTTTCTATCCTTTTTGGATGATAGTAAACTTATGGTTAAAAATTTGATGCACAATAAGATAAATAAAATTAAACCTTCTCCCAAAAGTTATCTTTTGAAGTATTTGGATGATATTATCCTTTTAAAGATGGTTTAAATTAATAATAAATTAGAAATTTCTTATGATTTATTATGTTTTCTAAAAAACATAAATATACATCACTACAACAAAAATAGGCCTTAGCGGTAGTTTAGTAAACCACTGCTAATTTTTTCAAGAAGGTTTTAGGGGTGGTTTTTAATAAACCACCATTAAACCGTGTTTTTTTTTACAGAGCTGACACTCCCCCCCCCCCCATCCTCCACGAGACCCCCCCCCCCCCACTTCTCCCCCCTTCTTCCCCCATGACCCATGTGACCTAGCTCGCTACCCCTTCTCCCCCCAACCCTCGCGACCCCCGAAGAGCCATGCTCACCGCCCCCCCTTCGCCACCCCTGACCTAGCTTGTCACTGCCCCTTCTCCCCCCAACCACTGCAACCCCCGAATACATGTTCTCACCACCCCCCTTAGTTTCCCCTGACCTAGCTCGCCCCTTCGCTGGTCTTGACCCATTCTCGCCGCCCCTCAGCACACCTCGCCGCCACTCAGCACACCTCACCGCCCTTTAGTGCGCCTTGTCACCCCTATTGGTAATGTGTTTTTTTCCTTGTTTATTTTCTAAGATATTATTTTGCTTATTCAACATTTTTCATGTGAGGTTTTGGGTTGGATCCTATTGAATCTACTTGTATTCATATCCATTATATATACCTTATTTTTATAGGTCTGTAAGAGGGAGTTAATGATTATGTTGAGTGTTACTAGAACATGAAATGGATCTTGTTTGTGTTTTTTTTATAAATAGTACTTTATTGTTATATAATTTCACAATATTTTTGTGAGAACTTAGGTTATTTATAAAGAATAAAATTTCTGAAATTACATGTTTTTCTATTAAATAAGTTTTATAATGGTGATTTTCTACATGAAAAAATATATTTTATTTGGTGTAAAACTCATGAAATTGATTTAATGTATTTAGTCATGGGTTATTGTGATTCTATAATGATGTTTATAAATTATGGAAATATTTTTTTCTGTAAGTTATAATTTAATGAATATAATGTAAAAATATATTAGATGACATAGGGTTATTATTTATTAAAATAGAATATCTAGAACTAAGAGATAAAATGTAGTTGTTTTTTATAAATATGCCTCCTAGAATTTTTTAAGTAATAATAGTTTAAATAAAATGATTATTATCATTAATTTTTTTCGAAAAAATTTAACTGTTTCAATACAATATAAAGGGAACAATTACAAGATTCATGTATTGAATCAGAAACATGTGTTTTTGATATTATGGCATTAATCTTTTTATTATGTAAATTTCATCTTTTAAGAAATATTACAAGAGGCAATGCATTTGGAATTGACATTATTTGATATGATTTAATCTATGATTTTGGCTAGGCCTTGTGTTTGGTACCATTTTTTTATTTCATGTGTTTTATGGGGATATACTATCTTCCATGTGTTTTGTATAAAACTTACATGAGCCATGTTTTTTGATACCATACTCCTTGGTGGGTGTTTATAGAATCCACCAACATTAGCTATTATTGGTATACAAGTTCTATGGGTGACTTGGTTTGTGAAAAAATCATTAAAGATCATCTTTTTATGATTTCATTAAAAAAATTAACAGCATTCCCCTATGATATATGATAAAATTAAAATTTTTCATTCTTTGGTTATTAAAGGGTTTATTGGAATTATTTATTACACCCTTTATATGCACAACTTGAGTTAATACATATTCAATGCATGGTGATGTAGGTAAGGGTAAAAACTCTAAATAGGTATGATATGATTTTATGAGACATCATAAAGTTGATTTTATATGTTTTTTATGTCATGTTGAGGGGTTTTATTATATTATTTTCTAGCTATTTTAGTTTTATTAGATATGAAATTTTCAACTAGGATGTATTTTATATATACCCTAGATTAATTCTTAATTTGAAAAAAATAGATTCAGTTTCATACATCAATTTATATTTTTATCTTTTAAATATACTACTTATGATTATTGAGCTCTTTACTTTAATATTTTACCATAGTGGATTATTAAAGGGAAAACCACTCCATGCATAATACCTTCCTACCCTATGGGCTAGTCAGTAGCCTCTGACATCCAAATACTACATTCCCTAGGGATATAGTGATTTATAATCCCTCATTCCTATATCATATTAGAATAAAAAAACATTTAAATCACTGGAAATTCTATATTTATTCTTTATTCTTTATTCTATGAACATTTAATTGATATTAAAAGTATATTATAGACTTCTAGTAAATTAGTATTATATTCATTCTTTCTTGAGGAACAAAAGATGAACAAGCTTTTCATATGATAATTGATTCATTATCTTCTAAGTAGTGTTTTTTCATCTCTTCATCAGCAACCACTTTCTCCAACCATAAATAGACTGCTTCTGTATCTTCAACATGACCAACATCTATATACCAAAAAAAATAGAAAACAAATAATGCATGGAGAAAAAATTTAACTATCACCTACTTATTATCATTAGAAGTTAACCCCTAAAATATTTTCATTTTATTTATCCTCAATCAATAGATATTTCAAAACCTATAAAAATACCAAAGTCATATATTTGGATTGATATTCCATTAAAAAAAAGAATACAACAATGATTGAGGTTTTAATGAGGTTATCCTACCATCTAGGAGTCCAAATCAATTAATGACTCATCAATATGAAATTGAACTAGATTTTAGAAATATAAAGAATGGGTATAAAGAAACATTCCCAAATGACTCACCTCTATTATCTCCTAGTCATCTAAGTGGAAAAGGAAATGTATTTTTAAAAATCCAAAGTAAAATATAAAACATTTCCATGCTTGAAAGTGGTGGTTGGAGAAAGTGGACCCCCTTCTGAACTATAGTGGATCACCAAGGATGTCCCATGATCCACCCCAGGGCTCCACATTATGTTTCAACCCCCATTTATTTTCCATGATCCACCCCAAATCTAAAAATTTTAATCACACTCAGGGTCACAACATGTTTCTGCCCATAAAACTTCACCATAATACCCCAAATGTTCTAAAATTCTCACCCCAGACCATACCTAACTCTTTGAATCCTAATTCGAGGCCACCAATAACATAAAAAGTAGGAAAAAATTATTAATATACACAAAATTTAATACTACCCCTATTGTATATTTTTTGGGGATTGAATATCTTATATGAATTCTATGAAACTATAGATTTAATAGGTTTTCCCACTTTCTATAATTGAAACAAAATTAAATAGAAATTAAAAAGGTATATTGACATCAATACTTTTCAGTGTTATTTCAGGATCTATTTTAGGAAATCTAATATACATGATTTTATTTATCTTCAAAATTTCATTTTTCCTTTGAGTATGGAAAAACAAATACCTTACTTATAAGCCTTGGATTCATCTACCCTATCCATGAATCCTTTCACAAGATAATTCCTCGCATGTTCTACTTCTTGGTTCCTAATGTATTTTATAAAGTAGTGAGACATGTTTAAGGTAATTAAGAGTTTGTTTCCATTTCATATTCCTAACTTCTACTCAATTATTATATGATTTATCAATCCCTTACCTTATTGATATCAAAGTTATGACATCATCAGTTTGGCCATCTGTTTTGGTGTAGCACGACATACAAAAAACTATAGGGATGAGATACCTGTTCTCATCTTCTTTTATGGATATTTTTAATTTATATGATTTGGTTTTCTAGTGGGTGTGTTTATTATGTTCCATATGTATTTATATAAGAAAACCTTATTTAACATATTTATATATTTTTTCAACCATTATATCTAAATCTCTTTCCCTATTTAGAAATATTTATGTGTTTTAATTTTTTTTTAATATTGTATAAGAACATTGTGATATACATGGATAAAATCTGGATCACATTACTGAGGAACACACCTCAATATGTTAAGGGTTTGAATGAGTTTTTAAATTTTTCAATTTCCAATCAATCTGTTGAGGGAAGAATAAGATTTCAATGTCCTAAATTTAAATTTAGAATATGGTTGAAGAGATCTGAAGTTTATGAACATTTAATATTCAAACAATTCCCTGGTCAATATTTGTGTTGGATTTCGCACGGAGAGTCAAACGTTACATAAAGGTTGAGCACTTATGTCAATCCACAGACTGACCTCCCAACTTCGTCGACAATGGAAAATAAAATGAAAAAACTTATAAAGGATGAATTCGGAACTACAAAAGACCACCATCAATATCAAAACATATTAGAACAACCAGATAAGGGTGATACAAATAAAAATGTGACAAGTGATGTTTTTGAGACTATAGGAAAACCATATTAATATTGTAACATATCAGTGGATTGTCCTTTTGATTCTGTGGAGACTAATGTAAGAGAAATCTTCACTGAGGAAAATACATTTCATGATTTAGTTGAAGACGGAAATAAATATTTGTATAGTGGATTTTTAAAATATTCAAAACTTTATTTTATGCTGAAGTTGTATCATATCAAATATATATGTGGAATTACAAAGAAGGAAACATCCGTGATATTGGAATTTTTGTGTGATGCATTTTCGGAAGCAAACAACCCCAAGTCATTTTATGATATGAAAAAAGTTGTTAACAGGCTTGGTCTGAATTATACAAAAATACATGCGTGTCCCAATGATTGTATGCTTTTTTGGCGAGAGGATTCAAGTAGACAGGATTTTAAAAAAAATTCTTCTTCTAGATGGCATTCAATGGGTGATGCTGGAATTTTTAATAAACATACTTTCATGAAGAATAAGAAAAGGAACATACCAGCAAAGGTATTGCATTACTTTCCTTTAAAGCCTCGATTGCAAAGATTATTCATGTCATCGAAAACCACCAAACACATGAAGTGGAATTCTAGAGATAATAACAATGATGGGTTAATTATACATCCATGATATTTCCAATCATGGGAGAAATTTGATTCATTGCATCCATATTTCTCAGATAATCCTAGGAATGTTCAATTGGGATTGGCTATTGATGGATTCAACCCATTTGGGATTTTGAGAACCAGTTATAGCATTTGGCCAGTTGTTTTGATCCCTTACAATCTTCCTTCATGGATGTGTATGCAACAAACATCTTTTATCATTTCGATGATTATTACTGGAAAACAAATTCCTGTAAATGATATTGATGTATAATTGTAGCCTTTAATTGAAGAATTACAGGAGTTGTGGAGCAACGGTGTTGACACATTTGATGCTTCTTCCAAAATAATGTTCAAAATGCATGCTACTTTAATGTGGACCATTAGTGACTTCCCTGGGCTTGGGAATTTATCTGGTTGGAACACTTACACAGTTTTGGATTGTCATGTTTGTAACTTTGATTTTGATCCGAAATGGCTACCTCACAGTATATAACGGTGCTTCTTATGCCATCAAATATTTCTCAATGCATCTCATAGATTTCGGCTGAACAGGACAAAATTTAATGGTTTCATTGATCGTAGACCACCTCTAAAGTTTTCAACTGGTTCTGAAATATTGACACAACTTGGAAATGTTGAAATAGAATTTGGGACAATTCATCATTTGAATGGTAGAAGGAAATGGGTGTGAAGTGCATCGTCAAGTGAAATCAGAAAGCAATAATAGAAGAAAAAAATTATATTCTTCAAACTTCCATATTGGGAATTTAATTTGTTGTGGCATAATCTTGATGTGATGCATATTGAGAAGAATGTTTTTGACAATTTTATTTTCACATTTCTTAATGAGCATGGAAATTTTAAGGATCATCTCAATGCTCTCAAAGACTTACAAGTAATGAACATAAAATGTGATCTCTGGCCAGATGAGAATGAAAAGTATGCTTCGGAAATTTTTGCAATGAAAAATAGGGATAAAGATACATTCATTCGAATATTAAAGAATGTGAAGGTATATGATGGGTATTCAAGTAACATATTGAGGTTTTTGGACTTGAATAATCGTAAGTTATATGGATTGAAAAGTCACGATTCACATATTTTGTTTCAACAGTTACTACCATTGGCATTGCATACATTATTACCAGAAAAAATTACTGTTGTTGTACTCTAACTATGCACATTTTTTCATAAAACTATGTGAGAAATATCTACATCCATTTCATCTTGAAAACCACCATGAAAGGTTTGTATTGACCCTTTGTGCAATGGAAATGATCTTTCCTCTGTCTTTTTTTACTGTCATGATGCATTTAACTGTGAATTTGGTTGAGAAAGCTAAATTAGGAGGTCCCATTCATTATCGATAGTTATATCCAATTGAGAGGTACTTTATTTATATGTTTTTCAGTTAAGTAAACAATTTTTGGAACTTAATAAAATGCATAATTATGTTTATTTTATTTCACAGATATCTTGGGTATTTGAAATAATACGTGAGAAATTAAGCTCAACTAGAAGGCTCTATTGCGGAAGGCTATTTGGCTGAGGAGTGTCTTACCTTTTTTTCTAGATACTTTGATGATATTGAGACAAGATTTAATTGAGTTGGACATATTGACGACACATCGACTCAATCTCAAATACACCAAAAATCAAAAATATTTCCTGTTATTGGCCAATCAGTTGGGAGGACCTCAAATGTGACACTAACGGAATTAGAATTATTACAGGCACATAGATATGTGCTGCTAAATAGTGAAATTGCAGATCCATTTATTGAAGAGTTGAGGATACAAACAAAGAGACTAATGAGAGTTCTAAAATTAAATGAGAAAGATATAACAAAATCTGTTAATAAAGAGCTTGTAGAATGGTTTGCCCGATGTGTAAGTTCATAAATATTTCAATAAATACGAATAAAAGTTTGACACATATATTTTGTAAATATAATAAATTATATTTCTTTTTTTAGATCATTAATACTGATAATCGAACAGATTTGTCAGAAGATTTGAAGTTTCTTGCTCGAGGTCCTCTAAAACAAGTTAAAAGTTCAACGCTTATAACGTGAATGGATTTAGATTTCATACAATCGATCGAGAAGAGGATTTGAAAACACATAATAGTGGTATATTTACATTTAATGAAGTGGGATACTATGGAAAGCTAACTGATATTATTGAATTAAACTACCATGGGCATTTTTTAGTTGTTTTATTCAAATGTAATTGGGTTGATATTATCAGAGGTGTTAAAAGAGATTCCTTGCAATTTACTTTTGTGAACTTCTCTTTCTTGATGGATGTGGGTGATCATGAACTGCATGATCCATATATCTTATCATCACAAGAAAAAATGGTATATTATGTGAATGATGTTGTGGATTAAGGGTGGAGTTTAGTTTCTCACATAATACAAAGAGATTTGTATGATATGGGTGATGAAGTGGACGATTTAACCTCTGAAATTGAATCTCATCAACAACAAGAATATGAATTATTTGTCCATCATGAAATTGAAAATATTAGTCTAGCAAGGATGAATGAATTGGATGAAGTAATGGAGCAATAAACTGACATTATTTAAGGGTAAAATGATTTTATGTACATTTATTTATTCATTCATCAACCACTTATTTCATTTGTGCAATCATTCATTATCATTGTTATGTATATTTTGTTTGTTAGTACTGGGAATCTATTATCATTTTTAATTTTTTTTTATGCATAATTTTTTTGAAATATATGTTCTGAACTTAATTTTATTTGATCTAATGATAGGAATTCCAAGGAGGAAGTGATACATTGTTTCATCCACTACTGCGACAGATGACGATCCATCTGTCTCCCTCCCTACGGCATCTCAGCCACCAGCTACCTGCCCCCCTGCACCATCTCTCACACCCTATATGAGTGTCCCTTTAGAAGATGAGTTGTCAACTCCCCCTTTAGCAGCCTCAGTAGTGGGTTGGTGTCATACCACTTCTAGTTCATCACAGGCATATTAGAGGGTCACTGTTATAGGTAAAAAATTTAATATAAAAAATTTATTGCACTTTTTTTATACTAATTGTTTGTTCATTAAGGATGAAAAAAATGAAACTGTAGAGAAAAATATAAAAAGTTCAGATGTGTGGAATATGAATAGAGAGAAGATATTTGTCCCATTTGATTCATATGGGGTCCCTACAGATGACGTTGTGGGATTACTTGGCAAAATTCTAGGCCAGCAGGCGGCAGAGCCCATTTCCCTTCCTATTTCTTATGATGATTGGAGAAATATGCCTCCAAGTTGTAGAAATAAAGTTTTTGATTCCCAAATAAATATAATTTTAATACATTATGGTGTAATTTAATGTCATGTTATTAATATGTTCAAAATAGATTTCCATATACAGATGTTTTTCCACTTTATAGTTTCTGATGTGATAGCACGAAAGTGGATATTGAAAAATATTGGTAAGAAATGGAAAGACTTAAAATAGAGATTGTGAAGCAATGTCAATGATACTTTGTTGACCGTCCAACAAATGTATCAGAAGGTACCCAATGGCATACCCAAATAATAGTGGAAAGTTTTTGTTGACAGACATCATGATGAAAATTAGATGGTATTTAAATATATATTGTTATATTAACCTCAATTTACATTTATAAATGTATATGAAGAGTAGATGACATTGAATAAATTACTATTAAATTTCATTTTATTTATTTCAGTATCTCTCAATAAAGAATGCATCAAGCCGATAAAAGCAATTCATCCCTCACACTGCTGGGTCAAAAAGCTTTTCTAGAAGCCGATCGACTCTGGTAATATTTTCATTAGTTTAAATATTTATATGAAGATATTATCTATTTAATATATTAAATTGTTGATTTATCTTTTTTTAATGCAGTCTTAGATTTTAGGGCACAAAGCATCCCGAACTGAAGTGTGGTTGGATGTTCACAAAAAATCTGATGGAAGTTTTTTTAATGATCCTGCCAAAGAAGTTGGGGTATGAAATCATTTTTTCATTATAATAACTTATTACTAGTCTTTAAAATGTTAATATATATTGATATTTTATTTATAGGTAAAAATTAAATAACTATGGGATGTCAATCCTGGGCAGTCCTACTCAGTCTCCCAGGATGACCCGGTTGCTAAAATCCTTGGGAAGGAGCATCCTTGTAGAGTGCGCGGGAAGGGTTTGGGACCCGTACCTTCTGAGGTCTTTGACAGGACACTGGGGATTGCAGCTACATCTACTCCTGGTTGTAGTCATTCCATACCCAGAGATGCTCATAGAGAGATTTCTTCTCTATGAAAAACAGTTCAAGACTAGGGAGCTCAGATATCTGATTTGTAGAAAGCGTTGACTGATATATGTCAGCAGATGAGCAGATATGCCCCCAGTGGTATTGCATCGACTGGTGGTGAGCAGGTAAATCACAAAAATTCAAAATCATTTAGTTTGAAAACTTTTATTGGTTTTAAGTTTAAATATAAATATGAAACACTATTTAATTTTCAATATAATGTTCTTACTGGTGGTAGCAGGAAGTGGAGATGGAGGTGGAGAGGGTAACTATATGTGTTCATCATCGGGCAGTAATTAGTTATATTGTTGATATGTTGGAAAAATATGGCAATATTATATTTGTATATATATCATGTGTGGCACATATTTTCCACCAAAAATTTTCATGACCTAACATTTTCTTGATTTCTCATGTTTCCTTTTATGTATTTTATTGATTTCTAAGGTTTCCTTTTATGTCTTGATTTCTGGAGTGTGGTATGCACCATATATGTCGATTCTTTATAGTGATGATTCATTTTTTATAATTCATTTTCCCTAAATTTATTATGTTTGTCAGCCCTAAGTGAACATCCCACTTCAAAGCATTATAGGATCTCATAAACTCACCTCTCATGGAATATGTGACCATTACCATGCTACGAACTATAAAGACTTCATGTATATCAAAATTCAATCCGGAATTAGTTTCACATTCTTCCAACCTATCACACATCATGATATATTCTGGAACCATATTGTCACATACATGAAATATTTAGAGGTATTTTTCATTTAGTTTACACCCTTGATTTGTTTTGGTGGTTTTTCATGCATTTTTAAAGGAAATAGTGGGTTTCCAAAATTTGGGCCAACCTAAGAGCACATTTCCAGTTTTGAAAGTATATTTTGTTTCTTTAATAACTCCTTCGTTTTTCAACATTTTTCAACCATTAAACTTCCAAAATTACCTTCATTTAAATATTAAAACCACAAAATAATTTTGGGCCCCTTAAAAATTCATTAGAATCATGGATTTGGGTGATAAAATTAGGTATTGGGCCAACCCGAAAGCCCATTTCCAGTTTTAAAATTGTTTTTTAATTCTTTCATAAAATATTTATTTTTTATCATTTTTCGGTGATTTCACCTCTCACACATTCCCATCGAACCCAGACACACCCCCATCTTCGTTTTCGCCTCTTTGGAGCTCATATTGATCGCGATTTAGGGCCGAACTTCTGAAGCTCCAAAAAACGTCCAGATTCCTCAAGTAAGTTGGTTCTCTTCCTTATTCCTCCCTTCTTCTTAGGGTTTCTTCCTTTTTTATTGAACCCCCAAATGTCCAGAAGATGGGGTTTCGTACCTAGGGTTTTAGTTTTGAGTTTCATGGTCCAATCCTCTGGTTTTAGGTTCAATCTTACTCCTTTGTGGTGCGGCGGAGGTGCGGTTGAAGTGACGCACAAGGATTTGGGGGGTTTGACTCTTTTGGTAGGTGATTTCATATGTAGGTATTGTATAATGAGTTGTATTGATGTATTTAGGTTTAAATTATGTTCAAAATTCAGTATTTTGATTTCAAAAATTGATTTGGGTAACATTTTAAAAGTGGTAGATTTTTAAGTGCCAATCTTGTGTGAAAATGGGTGTTTTACATGTGTAACCCATATTATGCCTCTTGGTGTTGTTTTATAATTCAGGGATTGGATTTATAAAAATGTTTTGATGCTGAAATTTATGTTTTGGTATAATATTGGTCTCCATTTGGTTTTAAATATGGGATTTTAGATGAATTTAATGTGCAACATTTGATTAATTTTCTTGAAATTGTTTTATGGAAATTATAAATGGTTTATTGAGTTATGAAAAGGGTGAAAAGAAGGTGTAGATACTGTTTTGAATGTGTGTGACCAGAACTGATATTTATATGTGAATATTGATTTTGGTAGCATGTGGTGACTATTTGAGCACAATACGGGAAACCCGGGTATCTAGGTGGGCAAACGTGTACTAGTACGCTAGTGAACGGAGGGGTTTTGACCATGGTTCACTTAGCAAGTATGACATGGATAACACTAACAAAACTATAATGGAGATGATTGGAGACCACTAGGTTATGGGTATGCTCCCTACTAGTGGCTCGTGCACGAGAACGAATTTCGTTATGGTTACTTTCACCGAGGTACGAGGTACTTGGGGCTCACAACAAACTAGTACCTAGGGGGGGTTCCTACGCTTGGTGCTCGTGGACTTTTTGGCATTTAAACTTTATTTATGGTATTTTGGGATGTGAAAACCAGCAGCTTGAATGTTTTATTCAATTTCACTGATTCTTTATATTTATCCCCATTGAAAGTTATTTTCTTTTCAAAGTTGCACTTTTAGAAATAAATGCCAATATTATCTATTTATAACTCTTGCAAGCCTTTTATTTTACAATGCCTATCACTTGAAATCCTTGGGTGATATCCTATTGGGCTTAGTCTCACACCCTACTTACACCTTTGGGTGTAAGTAGACTTGATCATGTTTGACACAGGCAAAGGAAAAGCCTTGGGCGATGGCGGTTCGGGTTGCTAGTTTCTCTCGATGGTGCGGTGTTGTGGAGACGGCTTGTGGGTGATGACCCCTTGTCGTGTGGAGTCTCATGGGCTGTTTGCTGCTAATTTTATGTACCTTTGGACCTCTTGTGTATTGTTTAAACTCATATACTAAGTTCTGAATTTTTATTAATTCTTGTTTGGCATAATTTTTCAGATTTGGTTTGTAGTTTGTTTTTTGGTTATCTTATGAACCCAAACTCGGGTAAATCGTTCCCAAATGAATTTTTATGATACCCGGGCACTTGTGCCAGCCCGTGGGGATGGGGAACGCCCTTCGGGTCTTGCCATGAGCCGGGTTTGGTGCTGGATTGATGGCGACCAGATTCGGTTTGTGACAAAATGGTATCAGAGGAGGTTAATGTTTTTGGGTTATATTGTTATTTTGGGATGAGTCAGGATAGACAGGAGCTAGGACTGTCGGGGCTCGGGGTTTTGGTTGTGAGTAGGGTGTCTGGCCCACACCTCTCATGGAATACCCTGAGTCACCAGGGGATGTTGGAATTTAAAGATTGACTTCACTTCCAGGTGAGACGTGTGGGCTGCAGACCACATGTGGACATCATGCGGATGTGTTGTAATTGTTTATTTTATTACTGAAATGTGTTTTGATTATCTATATTTGAGGTATTTGATTAAAATTTTCAGAATTGTGGTATTGATTATTATTTTGTGACTGTTACATTTTGTAGCAACATGCCTCCCCGGAAAGCTCTCACGCACCCACGGGAGGAAGCCGGAGAGAGTTCTCCCACACCAATTGATCAGAGGCTAGTCGAGGTCGTGGTCCGGGCTGTCCAGGCTCTAGGATATGGACCAGCTCCAGTTCCAGCTCCTATTAGAGAGGATGAGACTGGTCCTAGAAAGGACAAGGCCTAGGAGTTCCTGAAAAATAAGCCTCCAACCTTCCGAGGCAACTCAGAACCCCAAGAAGCAGAGGAATGGCTCGAGAAGATCGAGCGTATGTTTGAGTTCCTGGAAACACCCGAGGATCTCAGGGTGAAGTGTGCCTCCTTTCTGTTGGAGGGTCCCAGCCGTAAATGGTGGGAGTCAGTGCTTCAGGCTGGGAAGAATGAGCAGATGCGCTGGGGAGATTTCAAGGCTGTCTTCAATGAACAGTACTGCCCTGAGGTGTTGGCTTATGCCAGGTCTAGAGAGTTCATGGAACTTGTTCAGGGAAATCTATCTGTGATGGAGTATGCCAACCGTTTCACTGAGTTGGTTCGGTATGCTCCAGAAATTGTCTCTAATGAGCAAGCGAAGGCCCAGAGGTTTGAGAAAGGCTTGAGACCAGAGATATACTCCCAGGTGTTCTTGTTTAAGCTGAGGACCTATGCTGAGGTCGTTGATCGGGCGTGCATGGTGGAGATTGATAGAAAAGGAAGGGCTGGTTTCTATGGTTCTGTATCAGCAGTGGTAAGTGGAAGCTCCTCAGAGAAGAAAAGGAAGCGGGAGGATCATGTGAAGAAAGGAGGAGGCAGTTCAGGGAACTCTTCTAGGCAGTTGTCATCAACGGCTTCTAATGCGAGATCGGTCGTGTGCCACCAGTGTGGGAAGCCCGGGCACATCCGTCCAGCATGCCCTCATCCTCCAAAGACCTGTTTCCAGTGTGGAGGTATGGGACACGTGCAATGCTTTTGCAGGATAACGCGTCCACTTCAAAGTAGGGCAGGATCCATGGCTCCCAGAGGAGTTCCAGCACAGTCTGAGCCGTCGAGGACTGGGGGATCTCGATTTGGCAGCCGTGGTGGTAGGGCTGGGTCATCTTCTGGGCAGAGCCAGTTCAGGGCACAGCCACAGACTAGCGGTCGTCTTCAGGCAGAGACTGGACATCTCCATGCGGTGGATCATGCACCACTAGGATCAGAGTCGGGACCGTCGACTGTTGGAGGTACCGTTTTGATTTCATCTTCTATAGCTGCTGCTCTTTTTGATACTAGTGCCTCTGTTTCATTCATTTCTTCCCGTTTTGTGGAAATTCTGAATCTGCCAACTGATTTGATGTCATTCGCAATGGAGTTAGTGACACCGCTGGGAAAGAAGAAGGAGCAGGGTCTCAGGTGCCCATCATGTGCGCTTTCTGTGTCAGGGGTTGAGATGGAGTGGGACCTCTTGGTCTTAGATATGAACCTTTTTGATGTCATACTTGGGATGGATTGGCTAGTAAACTTCCAGGCACACATCGATTGCTATAGACGGTGTGTGAGTTTCACGGCACCTGATGGGAGTCGTCAGGTTTTTCATGGAGAATGGGATCCTCGGTCAGGTCGCGCAGGGCCTCCACTCCCAGAGTTGGGAAGTGTTATCTTCCAGTTATCTTCTCTTATGCTAGAGGATGGTCTTTCCCCTGAAGGTGCACTACCTCATGTAGTGAATGGATTTCCGGAGGTATTACCATATGATTTTTCAGGCTTGCCCCCAGAGCGGGATGTGGAGTTTTCAATTGATTTGGTGCCGGGAACACATCTGATATCTCTTCCCTCTTATCGCATGGCCCCCACCAAGTTGAGGGAATTAAAGATACAGCTGGACGACTTAGAATCCAAAGGATTCATTCGCCCGAGTGTCTCTCCTTGGGCCGCTCCTGTGTTGTTTGCAAAAAAGGTTGATGGATCCCTCCGGTTGTGCATTGACTACCGGAAGCTGAATAAGGTAACAATTAAAAACAAATACCCTTTACCCAGAATAGATGATCTGTTTGATCAGTTGAATGGGGAAAAGTGGTTCTCAAAGATAGACCTGCGTTCAGGGTATCATCAACTCAGGGTGAAGGAGTCAGATATCCCAAAGACAGCCTTCCGAAGCAGGTACAGCCACTTTGAGTATGTGGTCATGCCCTTTGGATTGAAAAATTCTCCAGCAGTATTTATGGCACTTATGAATAGTTTTTTCCATCAATATCTTGATTCCTTTGTTGTGGTGTTCGTGGACGACATTCTGGTATACTCTAGCTCTGAGGAGGAACACGAACATCACTTGAGGGTCGTTTTAGGTACATTACGGGATCACCGCCTCTATGAAAAGTTGTCAAAGTGCAGTTTCTGGATCAGGGAGGTGAGATTTCTCGGGCATGTGATCTCAGAGAATGGAGTTTCAGTGGACCCTGATAAGATTAGTGCGGTTATGTCATGGGAGAAGCCGAAGAATGTGTTCGAGATTAGGAGTTTCCTTGGCCTGGCTGGTTATTATAGGCGATTCGTTTGGGATTTCTCTCGGCTTGCTTCACCGATGACTACCCTCACCCGGAAAGGGGTGAAGTTTGTATGGGGTCCAGAATGTCAGGCATCATTCGAGGAGCTGAAGAGGCGATTGACTACTTCCCCCGTGCTGATTTTACCAGAGGCAGGAAAGGGATATGTGGTTTATTGTGATGCCTCAGGTATGGGTCTTGGGTGCGTGCTTATGCAGGATGATCACGTGGTGGCGTACGGATCTCGCCAACTCTGGCCACACGAAAAGAACTACCCAACCCATGACTTGGAGTTGGCAGCAGTGATGCATGATTTGAAGACGTGGCATCACTACCTCTTTGGGGAGAAGTTTGTGGTCTATTCTGATCACAAAAGCTTGGCTTATATCTTCTCACAAAAGGACCTCAACATGAGGCAGCATCGCTGGATCGAGTACTTGCAGGGGTTTGATTTTGACATTGTCTATACCCCAGGTAAGGGTAATGTAGTGGCCGACGCCTTGAGCAGAAGGGTTCCAGTGCAGGCTTTGAGGAAGTCCAGTGATGAGTGGACATTGATGGGGATCTTTTCTCAGATGCATGTGGAGACCAAGGAACATAGTGGAGGGTCATTCTTGGCGAGCATCCAGTTGACTCCTTCTCTGTTGGAGTTGATTCAGCAGGAACAACCTAGTGATGAGCTTTGTCAGCGATCGAAGCAGTTTCTTCATGGTGGGGAGACATCCTCTGATTGGTCGTCGTCTCCCGAGGGCATCTTGTGCTTCAAGGGTCGTTCGGTAGTGCCGTTATCTCTACAGAAGGTGGTGATGCAGGATAGCCACCAGTCTCAGTGGGTTGTCCATCCGGGTGCCACTAAGATGTATTATGATGTCCGTCGGCAGTTTTGGTGGCCTGGTATGAGACGGGACATAGCGGACTTTGTGTCGAGATGCTACACATGCCAGCAGGTGAAAGCAGAGCACCAAAGGCCCTCCGGTTTTCTCCAACCACTACCCATTCCTACCTGGAAGTGGGACGAGGTTTCCATGGACTCATTGTTGGATTACCTCGTACACCTCGAGCTAAGAATTCCATTTGGGTGGTGATTGATCGTCTAACCAAATCAGCCCACTTCATTCCGATCAAAGATACATCTAAAGTGGATGAGTTGGGCCGTTTGTATCTTCAGGAGGTGGTGAGACTCCATGGTGTGCCATCAGCAGTTGTGTCAGATAGAGACCCTTGTTTCACATCTCGATTCTGGGAAGGCCTTCAGAAGGCCTTGGGGTCCCAGATTAAGATGATCACAGCATACCATCCGCAGACGGATGGTCAGACAGAGCGGGCGAATCAGATTTTGGAGGACATGCTTCGTGCATGTGTCCTAGACTTTGGAGGTTCTTGGGATACCCATTTGGGATTGGTTGAGTTTGCTTATAATAACAGTTACCAATCCTCGATTCGAATGGCTCCTTTTGAGGCGCTCTATGGTCGGCCTTGTCGGTCCCCCCTCTGTTGGGCTGAGGTAGGTGAGACCTCACTACTGGGGCCGAGTATGGTGCAGGAGACATCTGAGAAGGTAAAATTAATCAGGCAACGTTTATTGACAGCTCAGAGTCGTCATCAATCATATGCTGACCGGAGGCATCGAGACCTAGAGTTTTCTGTGGGTGACAGAGTATTCTTGAAGGTGGCCCCTCGTTTAGGCCATCGTCGATTAGGGAAGAAAGGTAAGCTGACTCCGCGGTACGTCGGGCCATTTGAGATCATCAAACGTATTGGAAAGGTGGCATACAGGTTGGCCTTACCATCTCAGTTGACGTCCATCCATGATTTCTTCCATGTTTCTCAGTTGAAGAAATACTACCCGGATCCGTCCCATGTGTTGAGTTGGGAAGAACTGGAGATAGATCCTGACTTGTCTATTGTTGAGAGGCCAGTGAAAATAGTGGACTCCCAAGAGAAGATACTTCGAGGGAAGTATATTCCATTAGTCCGGGTTCTATGGCAGCATGGAAATGATACACATGAGACATGGGAGCGAAAGTCGTGGGTCGAGGAAGAGTACCCGTTCTTGTTTTCCAATCAAGCCTCATGTTGACTTTCCGGGGCGGAAAGTCCTTCATGGGGGGGAGAATTGTCACATACATGAAATATTTAGAGGTATTTTTCATTTAATTTACACCCTTGATTTGTTTTGGTGGTTTTTCATGCATTTTTAAAGGAAATAGTGGGTTTCCAAAATTTGGGCCAACCTAAGAGCACATTTCCAATTTTGAAAGTATATTTTGTTTCTTTAATAACTCCTTCGTTTTTCAACATTTTTCAACCATTAAACTTCCAAAATGACCTTCATTTAAATATTAAAACCACAAAATAATTTTGGGCCCCTTAAAAATTCATTAGAATCATGGATTTGGGTGATAAAATTAGGTATTGGGCCAACCCGAAAGCTCATTTCCAGTTTTAAAATTGTTTTTTAATTCTTTCATAAAATATTTATTTTTTATCCTTTTTCGGTTATTCCACCTCTCACACATTCCCATCGAACCCAGACACACCCCCATCTTCGTTTTCGCCTCTTTGGAGCTCATATTGATCGCGATTTAGGGCCGAACTTCTGAAGCTCCAAAAAACGTCCAGATTTCTCAAGTAAGTTGGTTCTCATCCTTATTCCTCCCTTCTTCTTAGGGTTTCTTCCTTTTTTATTGAACCCCCAAATGTCCAGAAGATGGGGTTTCGTACCTAGGGTTTTAGTTTTGAGTTTCATGGTCCAATCCTCTGGTTTTAGGTTCAATCTTACTCCTTTGTGGTGCGGCGGAGGTGCGGTTGAAGTGACGCACAAGGATTTGGGGGGTTTGACTCTTTTGGTAGGTGATTTCATATGTAGGTATTGTATAATGAGTTGGCTTGCTGTATTTAGGTTTAAATTATGTTCACAATTCAGTATTTTGATTTCAAAAATTGATTTGGGTAACATTTTAAAAGTGGTAGATTTTTAAGTGCCAATCTTGTGTGAAAATGGGTGTTTTACATGTGTAACCCATATTGTGTCTCTTGGTGTTGTTTTATAATTCAGGGATTGGATTTATAAAAATGTTTTGATGCTGAAATTTATGTTTTGGTATAATATTGGTCTCCATTTGGTTTTAAATATGGGATTTTAGATGAATTTAATGTGCAACATTTGATTAATTTTCTTGAAATTGTTTTATGGAAATTATAAATGGTTTATTGAGTTATGAAAAGGGTGAAAAGAAGGTGTAGATACTGTTTTGAATGTGTGTGACCAGAACTGATATTTATATGTGAATATTGATTTTGGTAGCATGTGGTGACTATTTGATCACAATACGGGAAACCCGGGTATCTAGGTGGGCTAACGTGTACTAGTACGCTAGTGAACGGAGGGGTTTTGACCATGGTTCACTTAGCAAGTATGACATGGATAACACTAACAAAACTATAATGGAGATGATTGGAGACCACTAAGTTATGGGTATGCTCCCTACTAGTGGCTCGTGCACGAGAACGAATTTCGTTATGGTTACTTTCACCGAGGTACGAGGTACTTGGGGCTCACAACAAACTAGTACCTAGGGGGGGTTCCTACGCTTGGTGCTCGTGGACTTTTTGGCATTTAAAATTTCTTTATGGTATTTTGGGATGTGAAAACCAGAAGCTTGAATGTTTTATTCAATTTCACTGATTCTTTATATTTATCCCCATTGAAAGTTATTTTCTTTTCAAAGTTGCACTTTTAGAAATAAATGCCACTATTATCTATTTATAACTCTTGCAAGCCTTTTATTTTACAATGCCTATCACTTGAAATCCTTGGGTGATATCCTATTGGGATTAGTCTCACACCCTACTTACACCTTTGGGTGTAAGTAGACTTGATCATGTTTGACACAGGCAAAGGAAAATCCTTGGGCGATGGCGGTTCGGGTTGCTAGTTTCTCTCGATGGTGCGGTGTTGTGGAGACGGCTTGTGGGTGATGACCCCTTGTCGTGTGGAGTCTCATGGGCTGTTTGCTGCTACTTTTATGTACCTTTGGACCTCTTGTGTCTTGTTTAAACTCATATACTAAGTTCTGAATTTTTATTAATTCTTGTTTGGCATAATTTTTCAGATTTGGTTTGTAGTTTGTTTTTGGTTATCTTATCAACCCAAACTCGGGTAAATCGTTCCCAAATGAATTTTTATGATACCCGGGCACTTGTGCCAGCCCGTGGGGATGGGGAACGCCCTTCGGGTCTTGCCATGAGCCGGGTTTGGTGCTGGATTGATGGCGACCATATTCGGTTCGTGACACATATTCTAACTTGTCTTTACTTGTTTAACCAATGAAGAAATTATCACTAAGGATACCCACATTGATTCCCCTAAACCCTCAACTACACCCACCAACTAGGATTACAGTGAAGATAAGATATTCTATTCAACTAATGAAATCAGTTCTCCCATATCCTACATTTTCTAGACCAATTCATTTACCACTACATTTCCATTTCTAACATTTAAAAATATTGAATATCAAAATTTTCTACTTTCCCTGGTATTCATGATACTCTTGGTCTTTTCTACTTTCCCTGAGACTCATTTCTCTACATTATTCCTTATTTGAATATGAGATTCTAGCACATCGTCAATGAATGAATATTCTCATTTGGTAAATTGTGTGCTAACAATTATTTTTTCATTTATTCTGAGACACATATATTTCAAGGTAAATGATTCATGATCATCTCTAACTATGTTCCAACCATGCCCCACCTAGTATCCTTCTTCAACTAAGACACATGGTTTTCTATGGAGAACCACATGGTTTCCCATGACCATGTTCCTATCATGAAACCATTTAGAGGCATCTATAAATCTTAAAACCCAAAAACAAACAACCTAAGAATTCACCCAACAAAATAATATCTCAAAAACAATTAAAGAAGGGTAGAATGTAAGGCTTAAGTCCCCTGGAAAATTTCAAGTCATTATAATCTTCCCCTCTAAGGATTTATCATCCTTGAGTAGTGCCTCTATATTTCACACCCAAAAAACTAGGGCTATTGAGCTTGTGAATCATATTATCACTTGTAAGCATCTTCATGTGTACTTACATGCTCCCATGTAACTCTAACAAGTGATATCGGCTTTCTTCAAAACATTTTCTCACTACAGACCATGATTCGCACTGAGCGCTCCATAAATGTTGGGTAAGTCTCCAACTGAAATTCTTCATTCTTGACCATATAATTTTGATCGAGAATGTACAAATGAATATAAGAGACATATAAAACATCATGCATTCCTTGATATTATGGATGAAATTCCAAATATAATTCCACTATCATGACACTCTTGATAATCCCAAACAACCCCATAAAATTCGGTGCCAGCATCCTTTGCTTATGAAATCATGGATTCCCTAATTGAGGAGTCTACCATAATAAAACTCAAACACCCACAATGAATTCTATGTGTTGAATCCAACCATTGTCATATGATCTCTATTTTAAATGAGAAGTGATTAAATGCTTCTCGATCTAGTACAATCTCACAAATGCCTCTAAAATCATGAACAACCCACAAGTACTACCTCCCATCCTAATTCTAACATAAGTTTGGCATTGTTTTCATGAAAGATGAAATACATGCTAGTTTATAATTTTGTATAAAGGTATAATGGTCATGTGATATGTTTATCTACATTCCTTTACCCACTGAATGACGCATTTTATTGTGCTTAGTTAATAATTTCTTTTCATATTGACTGTAGTATGCATTCTATTGGTCTTTTGGTATTCTTGGAATGGTTTTTTTTCAGGGCACTGGTACAGGGGCTGCATAAACTGCTGAATTTTTTTGTAAATCTCCTTTCAGCAGTGATTTTAACCGCCGCTAACTGTAATGGGTAGATTTAGCCGTGATTTTAACCGCCTCTAAATGTCGATATTTTTCTATTAGTGGTATTTCTAACCGCCACTATGGTCTTAAATTTAGGGGCATTTAAAACTGCCGCTACAGTGTCCCATCTTTAATGCAAATTCATAGAGGTTATAATGTTTTTAGCAGCAGTTTAAACCACCACCATATCCAAAAATAACCGCTGTGAAATTGTAATTTTCCTATAGTTCATGTTAGTAAATATTAAGATTAAATTTATTTGAGACTATTGAGTTTGAAAAAATAATAACATCTGTTAGATTTATTTCTTATGAAAGTAAATTTAAAATAAGAAAATATCCATAAATATAAACTACATAAAAAAAGCTAAAACATTTTTAAAAGTAATGTTCCCCCCTTTTTTCAAAGACTTTTTCAATGTTATGAGATAAGATAAATAAGAAGTGAATTAAATATCACTTTAAATTTATCATTCCCAACTTTTGTTCAATGAATTTGAATCTATAAAAAATTAAAGGTTTGGTAAAAATATCAGTAATCTAATTTTCTATTCCAATAAAGTTGATAAAGGTGTCTCTTTTTGTGTCATCCCTAAGGAAATGTTGTCTTACATTTAAGTGATTGGAATGTGACTGATGTGTTGAGTTTATAGATAATGAAATTACACCTATATTATCACAAAGGATTAGAGTTTGAGTTAATTTCAAACCAAAATATATAAGTGTGTGTTGGATCCACAACACCTAAGTAGAATAATTTCCAGTTGTCACAAACTATTATTTAGTAGTTGAGAGTGAAAAATGAGTATTACTTATTACTTAAACATGAAACTATAACTTATCCTAGAAAATGGAATGTTCTAGAACTACTCTTCCTATCTAACCTACAACCGCTAAAGTCATTTTCTTGTGACTTTTGAGAGAAAATCGATTTCAAAAGAATAAAATAAACCTAGTTTTGATGATCCTTTCAAGTAATAAAAAATACATTTTACCACTTTTAGATGTGAATCCTTTGGATTTTATTTCAATATCATGCATAAGTATACTGAAACTATTATTTCTAGTTGACTAGAAATTAAATATAATAAACCTCTGATCATACTTTTATGTAGTTTTTTATCTATCAGTTTCCTAGATTCCTCAAGATCAAGTTTGATTGAGGTACCTACCAGAGTCCTAATACTTGAGGTATTAGAAAAACCAAAACATTTTAGTAAATATAAAATATATTTATACTGAGTTAAAATATTTTCTTCTAGAGTTTGAGAGATTTTAAAACCAAGGAAAAGGTTGTGTTCACCTATCATGATCATTTAAAATCCATACTTCATATGTTCAAAAAAATCATCAGCAAGATATTTTCGAGTAGAATGAAAAATAATGTCATCAACAAAAATTTGAACAATGATATTGTCTTTAAAAAAATTTCTTAATAAAAATTACTGGATCATCATTTCCCTTATAAAAATTATTTTAAAGAAAAAAATTTGGTAAGTCTATCATATCAGGCTCTTGGGGATTGTTTAAGTCTATAAAGAGCTTTAAAAAGTTTGAATGCAAGTTTTTAAATTTTTTTATCTTCAAAATCATGATATTATTCAACATAAACTTCCTATTGAACATAACCATTAAGAAATTTTTTTTTAAAATTCAATTGAAACAAAGTAAAATTTATATGTGTTGTTATATCTAGTAAGATTTTGATAGACACGATTAAAGATGTTGGAGAAAAACTTTCACCATAATTTATGTCTTCTTCTTGATAGTAACCCTTTACTAGAAGTTTTTACTTATTTATTACATTTATTCAATTTTCATCACATTTTTTTCTAAAAACACACTTAACCCAAATTACTAGAAGTTACTAAGGTAATTAAACCAAAGTAAAAAAATTGATTATGTTCAAATTTATTAAGCTTTTCTTACATATCCCTTATCCAACTTTCATTACCCAAGTTGTCATCTTCTGTTTTAGGTTCGAATTAAGATTGGAATGCATGAAGCTCACATTCATTTCTAAAATAATGTTGACTTTTGAATGGATGAATCATATATCCTATGATATTGTTAGTAGGGTTATTACTTAGGATGTAACATCCCAAGATTTTAAGAAAGAAACACTATGTTCAATAGTGTACATGATATTCTATACCATTCTTAAACGAACAACTAAATATGATCATATAAATATTATCGTTGTAACCTAGATGTTAGAATGGAGGATATAAAAAGGACTAGCTGAATTATGAAAATATGGATTACACATTTATATATAATTAATTATTTGAAAATTAATTATAAATTAAAATAAATCCCTTTTTAAAAATAAAAAAGAACTGTTTTTCTGAAAAACTATTTAAATGTGCATAAATGTGTTTTTTACCAATAAATAAAAAAATAACTCTTATTGAATTATATTAAGGAAATTTATATATAATATATTAAATATAAGGTTTAACATTCATATTATGTGTTTTTTATACATGATATAAGAACAAATAAAATTTTACGCATAAAAGATATATTTTTCTAAAAAAGATGGTTTTGTCGCATTTTGATGGAAAACTTGTTTTAAATATATTTTTTAACAATTTTATAAATATATTTGAAAAAATAAACTTCTTACTCGAAATAAGAATATAAATATTTTACTTTTATTTAATTTTTCATATTTTTCTGATAAGTTTCAAGTTTTGATAAATAGTAAAAAAATCCTGAATTTTAATTGAAAATAGCTTTTTCATCTATATAATTTATAGTGATAAATTATATTTTTTATTAGTTTTAAAGTATAATCAGATCAATTTAATATAATTTAATCTAATTTAGGTCATTAAAATCAATTTCACATTGAATTTGGATATAAAAATATTTCAATCGTTTGAACATTTTCACTTTAAAAGCTCATTTTCTAATTCTATCAACGAGGTTTATTTTAAATTAATTTTTAAAAAATATGTGTTTTGAATTTTGAAAAAAAGGATTCAATATTCTGAATCATAAGATCCAAATTTTTTAAATATTTTCCTTTTATTTTTGGACTATATGAATAGTAAACTTAGTAATTTTTATTTCCACAATTAAGGGTAAATCGGGTAATTAAGGGTAAAAATAACATTATAAATATTATAAAATTACCCTAACACATGTACTAATTTTATTTCATGAGTTATTTTTGACAAAAATCATCCTTGGTCCTATTTTATGATCCTTTTAGAGCCACTTGGATGACTTTAATCCCTTTATAGTATTTTATTTTAAAGAAAAGTCAAGGATGTCATACATATATTTTAATAACTATAACATTTTTAATATTGGGTTATTTAAAAGATATATTAGACAATAAATATTCAGTTTAAATCTAAAATATTAATATACATAATGGTAATTTATTTATAATTTTTAAGTGATAAAATAATTACCTTAAATGCTTACACAATGATGATGCAGTAATTGCTTAATTAATGGAAATATCAAATAAATGATATTAAAAATATTAAAATAAAAATAATTTTAAATAATTCATGTCATATAATAATTTTATATATGAATTTGATGTGTTATTTATGTGTTATAATAACTTTTTATAATTTATATTGTTATGATATTTTTAAAAAATCAGGTAATGAAAAGTGTTAAAATTTACATTAATGATATTTTAAAATAAATAATATTTTATTAAATGGTATAAAATTAATAAAAATATATAAAATTAGGAAAAATTATTGGGATAAGGTATAAAATTTAATCCTTGATTAATTTATGGTTCGTTTGGAATTTTATAGTAATTATATTAACCCTCATAGTGTAAAAATACATGTTGTCGGGGTAAGAGTTAAAGGGGTTAAATAAAAAAATAGTCAAATATGTATAATTTTTATTAGATTAATATATTTTGACCCAAAATAATACTATATTATAAATTAATAAGTTTTTATCTATTTGAAAAAGGAAATTAATTTATATTAAATTAATATTTTGAAAAATTCTAAGAGTACCCCTCCCCTCTCTTATACAAGGGCATCTCTTCTTCAATTTTATTCACACTTCAAAACCTATTTGTTTTGAAAAATATCTGAAACAATACCTTAATATAATCCCTACCCACATTATATATCTCTTATTTTTGGAATAACACTTCCCTTAGTGTTCTTAAGGTGTTAAGAAAAATGGGTTATCCGGAGAAAAGCGATCGTTTTAAATCAAGCGTTTTTGTTTTATTTTTTTCCCACTTCCTTTAAATATTCTTCACCCATGATGAAATAATAGCTAAAATATCCTAAATATAGTGATATTTTATTATGTTATTATAATCACCTAAATCCATATCCAATTATATCAAATGGAAAAAGAAGTTATCGTTCGTGTGTACGGCGGACTACCACCTCACAAACCAATAAATTTCATTTTCCATCACCGTCTCCCAAGACTGGTTATAATGATGGAATTTATTATTATATATAATATTAATGACATATTTATCATTGTGAAAATATAATATATCATTTTTTATACCTTTCCATGCACATAAAAATGATAAATTCATTCGTCCGTACGTGTGAATTATCACCTTCATGAAGCCATGTGATATGTTCTTCATCACCACTTCACATGGATGATATATATAAGTATATTTAAAGAAATAATATGATATATATTATATTATTATAATTATAAAAATTTAAAATCATAACTACCTCCTTTACATAATGATTATTGAAAAATTTAAACATTACTCATTGTACATACGGCCTACCATCTCCATGATTGTAACGTAGTTCATTTTTCATAACAATAATTAATGTATGGATTTAAAATTAAAATTTATTTTTAATAATGATTATTATTTCATGAATATTATTATTTATATTATTAACTGGTGACCACTTTGACTATTGAAATCATACCAAATTCATTTTGGACACAAGTACTGAATATTATCAAAACATCCTACATGAAATTAAATAATTAAGTAATTGTAATAAAATGATAATAAGTGATATAAAATGATAATAAGTGATATAAAATGATTAATAAACCTAAAAAAGGTTCTAAATAAAGTAAATAATTAAACTAATTTTATCATCTAGGAATATAAAGATTGTACATGATGAGTTAGACTCAAGGTAAGGGACTTTTTACCTAAAAACCTCATTTTAAATGTTTTAAAGATTTATTTTCTAAATCCTTCTCTTCATGTACATATTTCTAAAAAATATTTTTATAAATATATTTATATGTAAATTAATGTTTTAAAATGGTAATTTTCAAATTTATTTCAAATGTTTCAAAGTGGTATGGGATACTTTGATTTAAAAATATCTTTTTAAATGTTTAAATATATAAATTCAAAATCATTTAATTTATCCTTGATATTATTTTACATATTTATTTATATGGATATAAAATTATTATAAAGGAAATTTTATGTCTATTTTAAAATTGAGATTCCTCTATAAGACTTCATGTTTTTTTAAAGAAACCCCTCTTTTCCTTATCTGGGTATTTTGTTATTGAAAATAGGTTTTTCAAAATGGATTGATTATTTGTATAACATGAAATGTTTTCTTATGAGTGTAAATGAAATTTTATGAGTGATATGTTAAAAATTATAAGATTTTATGTGTTGTGATTATATAATTGTTCTTGGAGATTTGATGGGTGGTTACGTGATAAAACAATGATGGGTGGTTCTGTGATAATCCAAGTATGGGTGGTTAAATTATAACCTCTAATTAATTGGGTATGGAAGTCGACCGTATAGTTATTCCATTTGTTAGAGTAAAATGTATGGAAGTAGATTGTATGGTTATTACATTTTTAATAGTGACATGTATGGAAATCAACCTCATGGTTATTCCATTTCAATATAATTATGTCGCAAGTTACCTATTTATATTTTAGATGCTTACTAATGATTTTTCATGAAAATCTGTTGATTTTCAAAAGGTAAGATATTGTTCTTTTAGAAAAGATGATTCCTTTACCAAATAAAAATATATGTTTTTATGAAATTTTTTATGTATTTTCACTGGACTAATGTTTTCTCTTCTTTTATATCTCTTATTGATATTTTTTGTGCTCATCCCACATTTTTAAATGTTTTTTACAAGATGTGTATGGGAAAGGATGAAGTCATGTTGAGAGTCCTGAAAATTTTTTATGAAAGAAATAATGTTTTGTTTTAAAGAGTTTTATATAGTGGAAAAAAATGGATACTGAGTATAAGTGTTCATTTTTAATGTATGGATTTACTTTGTAAGATATTTTCCAAATTCTCTAAAACTATAAACTAAAAATATCATCAAATTCGAATTATAGTTTAAAAACATTGTAATATGTAATGTTTAAGGTCATGACCATACAGTTGGTATCAAAGGATGGTTTAGAAAAATTTGGAGATTAGGATGTCTTATTAAGAGTTAGTTATATCATCATGGGTTTGTAATTTTAAGTTTGATCATAAGTTAAATACCTTAGAAACCCCTTTGAGGCTTTAAGTTGTGAAATTTTAAGGTGTCTAACAGTATTTTTGGAGACATTCAATTTTGAGGTAATTATTGGTTATTACATTTTGGGATGCAAAATGAAAGGTATGAGATAACCATTTAGGTTAAAACATATTAAGGTAATTTTTTAGTATGTTTATCACATTTATATTAATGTTATAAGAATTATAATTTTAGAAGAAGAAAAAAGACAACTCATAGGATGGGTGACAACACGTCACATCCAACAAGGTCGTGGGAATTAAACCCACAACTAAAATAGGGCATGGGTGAATCACCTACCACTAGACTACGTGAAGTCTCAATTAGTTTAATTTTTTTATTTTTTGGTTAAACATTTTTATTGATGAATAAGAAGTTTATTTTGGAAACATATGTTGGAAAATTATTTGGTTATTAAGTGATTAATGTTATTTCGAAGATGTTCACTTTTTTTGGAACCCTATAAGATCAAGGTAAATATAATACTATGTTATTTTATATGAGGAGTAAAGGTTTAATTATATTTTTTAAGACTATATAATTTTATTGTAGATTATTACGATTTAGGTTATTTATAGAAATGGTTAGTGTATCTTGAAGATTATTATAGAGATTACTTTTTGGTGTGAGACTTCCAGAGTAATTGATTTTATGTAGAGATAATTCTTAAAATTTATCTTATAATATTATGTGATAAAATCATTATGATTATTGGGTTTCAATATTAATATATAATATTTTTGAGTTATTTTAATGATAGTTATTTGATGAATAGTCTATATTGAACTATGGGTATTGCTGTTAAATTTTGGAGATTAAAGTAGTTTTTCATCATATAAAGGTTTATTAATTTTGATTAATTATCTTATTTTTCCAAACCATTTTTTTTTTGTTAATGTTTCAAGACATGATTAATAGATAGTTATAATTTTTTGGATTTTTTTATCCATAGAAGTTGATTCTAATTATTAAAGCATGAAAAATTCATCTTAAATACTCATCGTTTGGAGAAAGAGATGAGTTTGTGGTGGAAATTGATTAAAGGTCGAAACTATACTTCTCAAGAAATTATATTTCCTTATGTTCTTAGTCCAGGTAGTAAAATAATTTCTCAACTATATGAAAATTATCTTAAAACAAAAATGTTATTCATTTACTTTTCTTGCTAACAAATCAATAACCTATCAACACATCATAGGTTTAAGATTTTGTGATGGATAAATTTATAATAACCATGTTATATATCACTCTTCATCAGAATATAATAGATATTTTTCTATTCCATTTCCTTGTTTTCCTATAACAAATCCTAGTTTTTGTTATCTTAGGTGGCCTTTGTACTTCCATTTATTTCTTTTAAAGTGGATGTTTTGTTAATCCTTTTCCCAATGTGGGATTTCAAAAAAGTTAATATGAATAGTTTAACCCTGGTTACCATGATTGACTTAAAATTTATAGGATTCAATTTAATAAAGGGTTATAGAATGTAACATGCCAATATTTTAAGAAAAAAACACTATGTTCGATATCGTATGTAATATACCACATCGAGCTTAAAAGAACAACTAAATATTATAATTTAAATGTTACCGTTATAACCTAGATATTAGAATAGAGGGTATGAATAGGATTAAATTAATTATTAAAATATGTTTTACAAATGTATATATAGTTAATTATTTTACCAATTAATTATAAATTAAAATAAAATCCTTTTAAAAATAAAATTAAATGTTTTTCTGAAAAAATATTTAAATGTGCACAGGTGTGTTTTATACCAATAAAAAACCACTATTTTTTGGATTATATTGATTAAATTTATATATAATATATTAAATATAATTTTTAATATTCATATTATATATTTTATAGACATGATATAAGAACAAATCAAATTTTACGCAAAAAAGATGCATTTTTCTAAAAAGACATGTTTGTCACCTTTTGATAGCACACTTATTTTAAATATATTTTTTGAATATTTTATAAATAATATTTAAAAAAATTAACTTCTTATTTGAAATAATAATATAAAAATTTACTTTGGTTTAATTTTTGGTATTTTTCTGGTAAGTTTCATGTTTTGATGAATAGTGAGAAATACTGAATTTTAATTGAAAATAGCTTTTTCTACTAAATAATTTATAGTGTTAAATTATATTTATTATTGGTTTAAAAGTATAATTAGATAGATTTTATATCATTTAATCTAATTTAGTTTATTTTAATTAATTTCGCATTGAATTTGGATACAAAAACATTTCAATCTTTTGAACGTTTTCACTTTAAAAACTTATTTTCTCATTTTGTCAATGGGATTAATTTTAAATTAATTTTATCCAATTATGTGTTTTGAATTTTAAAAAAATTATTCCATATTTTTAATCATAAGGTCCAAATTTTTTAAATAGATCCATTTTTTTGGACTATATGAATAGTAAACTTAGTCATTTTTATTACAATGGTTAAGGATAAATCGGGTAATTAAGGGTGAAAATAATATTATAAATATTAGAAAAACAGCCTACAACTTCTAATAATTTTATTTTAGGAGTTATCGTTGACAAAAATCATCCTTGTTACAATTTTATTATCCTTTTGGAGCTAATTTGATGACTTTAATCCCTTTATAATATTTTATTTTTAAAAAAAAAGTCAAACATGTCATACTTATGTTTTAATAACTATACAGTTTTTAATATAGGGTTATTTAAAATATATAGTAGACTATAAATATTCATTTTAAATATAAAAAAATTTTATACATAATGTTAATTTATTTATAATTTTTAAGTGATAAAATAATTACCTTTAATTTTGACATAATGATGATGGAGTTGTGTTTAATTAATGGAAATATCAAATAAATGAAATTAAAAATATAAAAATAAATATAATTTTGAAATAATTAATATCATATATGCATTTTATAAATTACTTTGACATGTTATTGATGTGTTAAAATAATATTTTTGAATTTATCTTGTTGTTATGATATTTTTAAAATTAATGTAATGAATATTGTCAAAATTGACATTAATGATATTTTAAAATAAATAATATTTTATTAAATTATATAAAATTCATAAAAATATAAAATTTGTCCATATTATTGGGATAAGGTCTAAAATTTTATCCTTGATTCATTTATGGTTCGTTTTTAATTTTATAGTAACTATATTAACCCTCAAAGTGTAAAAATACGTGTTATCACGGTAAGAGTTAAAGGGGTTAAATTAGGGTTAAAGTCAGAAAACAAGGATTAAAAAATATTAAAAATATGTATAATTTTATTGGATGAATATATTTCAACCCAAAATAATTCTATAGTAAAAATTAATAATTTTTCATCCATTTTAAATATAAAATTAGTTTATATTAATTTAATATTTTGAAGAATTCCAAGTGTGCCCCCCTCCCCTCTCTTAAAAGGTCACCTATTCTTAGATTTTATTCACACTTAAAACCCTATTTTTTCAGCCAATATCTATCCAAATACCTTCATATAATATATCTCCAAATTATATAGCTCTTATTTTAGGTATAACACCACCCTTAGTGGTCTTAAGGTGTTAAGAAAAGGATATTGTTTTAAAAAAGGTATCATTTTTAATCAAGCATTTCTGTTTTATTTCTACCTCCACTTACTTAAAATATTAGTCAAACATGATGAAATAATAGATCAATTTTAATTACTATATTGATATGTTGTTATGTTAATATCACTACCTAAATCTATCTCCACTTCCATCAAATGTGAAAATAAGTTATCGTTTGTGTGTACGGAGAACTACCACCTCATGAACCGATGAAATTTATTTTCCATCACCATCTCTCTAGAATGGTTATAATTATGGAATTTATAATTATATATTATATTAATTACATATTTATAATTATTAAAATATAATATGTCATTTTTTCATACCTTTCCATGCATAGAAAAATGATAACGTCTTTTTTGCGTATGTATGAATTATCACCTCCGTGAGGCGATGTGATTAGTTTTTCATCACCACTTCACATAGATGATATATATAAGTATATTTAAAGAAATAATATTATATATATTTATATATAAGATATTATGATCATTATTTAATGTTAAAATGATACTTACCTCATTTCCATATTGATTATAGAAAAATGGAAACTTTACTCATGCATACTTACGGCCTACCATCTCCATGATTGTAATGTATTTCATTTTTCATAACCATAATTAGTGGATGGATTTAAAAATATAATTTATGTATAATAATTATTCTTATTTCATTAATATTATTCTGTAGATTATTGACTAATGACCACTTTGACTATTGACATCATACCAAATTCATTTTGGACTCAAGTACAGAATATCATCAAAACGTCTAACGTGAACTTAAATAATTAATTAATTGTTATAACATGGTAATAAGTGATATAAAAGGAATAATAAAATTGAAAAAGTTTCTCATGAAATTAAATAATTAACCTAATTTTATTATTCATGAATATAAATATTGTACTTGATGACTCGAACTCAAGGTAAGGGACTTTTTAACTAAAAACATCATTTTTAATGTTTTAAAGATTTGGTTTTTGTAAATATTTCTCTTCATGTTCATGTTTTTAAAAAATATTTTTATTAATTTATTTATATGGAAATTAATGTTTTAAAATGTTAATTTTTTAATTTCTTTTAAATGTGTCAAAGTGGTATGGGACACTTTGATTTAAAAATATCTTTTTAAATGTTTAATGATTTAAATTAAAAATATTTTCCTTAATTATTGATATTATTTTACACATTTTATTATATGGGTATAAAAGGATTATAAAGGATATTTTATGTCTATTTTAATATTTTTATTCCTCTATAAGCCTTTCTATTTTTTCAAAGAAACCCTTATTTTCCTTTTCTAGGTATTTTTTTATTGAAAATGGGTTTTTAAAATGGTTTGATTATTTATATAACATAGAATGTTTTATTATGAGTGTAAATGAAATTTTATGAGTGACATGTTGAAAATTGAAATATTTTATGTGTTATGATTATATAATGGTTCTTGGACATTTTATGGGTAGTTATGAGATAAACTAATGACGAGTGGTTCCAGGATAAACCAGTAATGGGTGGTCATGTTATAACCTCTAATGCATTTGGTATGGTAGTCAGTCGTATGGTTATTCCTTTTGTAATAGTGATGTGTATGGAAGTTGACCATATGGTTATTCCATTTGCAAGAGTGACATGTATGGAATTTGATCGCATGTTTATTCCATTTTAGTATAATTATGTCCCAAGTTACCTATTTATTTTTTAGATTCTTTCCAATGAGTTTTCTTGAAAATAAATTTATTTTCAGAAGGTAAGATAGTGATATTTTAGAAAAGATGATTCCTTTTTCCAAATAAAAATTTAAGTATTTGTGAAAATGTTTGTATGTATTTTCACTGGACTAACATTTTCCATTCTTTTATATCTATTACTAAAAAAAATTTGTTCATCCCACATTTTTAAATTTTTCTCATAGGATGTGTAAGGGAAAGGATTAAGTCATGAAGAGTTTTCATGAAAGAAATAATGTTTTTTTAAAGTGTTTTATATTGTGGAAAAATGGATAGTGGTTATAAGTGTCCACTTGTAATGTATGGGTTTACTTTATAAGAGTTTGTCCTAATTCTATAAAACTATAAGATAAAAGGATCCTCTAATGTGAATTCTAGTTCAAAAACACTAGAATATATAATGTTTAAGGATGGGTCCTTACAAAGTATCAACTGGTTTTTAGGTAAAAAGGTAAGATGTTCCTTAACTATATGTTGTGTAACTTCTATTGGAATATTTTTCTGATATATAAAATCCATTTTCATAATTTATAAAGGATTCACTATTTATGGTTGTATCAAAACTTCCAAAATATTAACAAAATTTGTTTCAAAAGCATCATCTAAAGGATTTACTTCTGGAGGTTTTACAAAAACATAAGGATCAAATTCATTAAATTTTACATGAACTATTTCCACAAAAATATTAGTTCATTTATTAAAAACTCTATATTCCTTACTAGTTGTAAAGTAAAGAAGAAAAATTCCTTCATCAGATTTATGATCGAATTTATGAAGTTTATCTTTAATATTAAATGTGAATACTATACACCCAAAGAATCTAAAATATGAAAGTTTTGGTGTTCTCCTAGTCCATAACTAATAAGGAGTTTTATTAAGAAAAGGATGAAGTAAAAATATATTTTTAGTATAACAAGAAGTATTAACAACCTCATCCTAAAAATGTTTTTCAACATAATAATTAATCAATAAATTTCGATTCATTTCCTAAATAATTATATTTATTTGTTCAATAAATCCATTTGGGTGAGGTGTTTTAGGTGATGAAGATTTATGAGTAATGCATATCTTACTACAAAAAGTTTAAAATATGAATTTGAAAACTCATCATTATGATCACTCTAGATAGTAATCAAAGATATGTTTTTTCTCATTTCTAATGGATTAATGAAAAATTTTAAAATATAATAAAACTTAATATTTTTTAATGATAAAATAGTTTCAATTATATATAGTGTAATCAAAAACATGGATATAAACATAGTGTATTCCCCTAATGATCTCAGTTTTTGTAGGAACAAATAAGTCAATGTGCACCAACTATAAAGCTCTCGAAGTTTCAACTTAACTAATAGGTTTAAATCTGGACTTGTATTACTTTCTATATTGATAAGGGTTGCAGACTCTAGTAGAGTTAAACTTAAGTTCTGGTAGATCCCTAAAAAGACCATTCCTAAAAAATTTAGCAAAAGTTTAAAAGTTTTAGTGACTTACCCTTCTATTTAAAATCCATGAAAAATGTTCAACAACACTTAAGTAAGAAAAATTAAAATTCTAAACGTCTTCCAAGTCAAGTCTATAAAAATTATCAAGTTTATTGACATTTATAACAAAAGTAAAATATGAACTTTGAATAGTACATTTATCATTCTTGAAGTTCAAAAGGTATCCCTTATTTCATAGTTTTAATATATTAATAAGGTTATTCTTAAAACCTAAAACATATAAAACATCAAAAATTAAATATTTTCAAAGAAAAAAATCACTAGATCTAATGATTTCACCTGATAAATTATCTCCAAAATTGGATCATCCACCTTTCAACTTATTCAAGTTCTAAAAGTTATATTTGTCGCTTACCATATATCTATAGTAACCAATGTTTGTGTACCACTTATTCTAGTTTTAGGTACTCATCATAATTTCTTTTAAAATATTAAAACTAATTTCTTAGTACCCAAACTTCCTTGGGTCTATTAATGTTAGCAAATAAAAGTTTTGGTTCCCACGTCTATCCAAAATTGTTATTCGGAACTTCTAGTTATTCAGAAATAAAATCTATATAGAAACCAGATAAATTAACATTATTTTAAGAAAAAAATTCTCCAATGACCTCCCCTTTGGAATTTTGTACAAAAATGGTGCACTTTTTGGGACAAAGTAATTTCATTGAAAATGATGCTTATCAAAAGTATATCCAAC
Organism: Viscum album; assembly: GCA_963277665.1. Lineage (NCBI taxonomy): Eukaryota > Viridiplantae > Streptophyta > Magnoliopsida > Santalales > Viscaceae > Viscum > Viscum album. The sequence goes on along the minus strand of OY728121.1, from coordinate 1,552,358,993 downwards.
CTCCTAATAATTTCTAAAGGGTTTTATTCAATTATACATATTGTAAAAAAATTATTTAACAAAATTAAAGTTAGAAAAAAGTTTCTTCAAGCCACTAATTTCAAATTTAATCTTAACAACTAATTTCCAACCATCAGAAGTTGTACTAGAACAATATTTAGACTCTAATTCAAATAAAAGTTTTGAAATTTCAATAGAAAGTATTAAAATTATATTATTAGCCCTGGTTACATCAGCCTTAGAACTATCATATTTATTCTTAAACTTTTTATTTTCTTTTTCCATAAGGGTTACGTATCTGACCATTTCTTTATATGTAGGTGAAGCTTTCTCATCATCCAATGAATTTACTTTCTTCCCACCTCAAGTACCAAAACTATCATAATTAATTATCTTTTGATGAGCTCACAATTTATCAAAGTAAAAAACTGTGGAAATGTAGTAATAGATTTAATCAATTAAATGAATTATAAATATGAAAAAGCATAAAACTTATAAACATAGTAGAAATTAAGGTGTTCATAAGTACTACAATATATAACAAATATAAGAATACAAAAAATATGCACATCAGAAAATAACAATACATGGATTATTGGATTACAATCTAAATACTCTTTTAAATTGGACTATAAAAGAAACAATTTTATCTAAAGAACAAGTAATTTCTTTAAACATATACCAATATATCAGTGACTTTAAACCTATTATAAGTTTTATCTTCCTATCTTTGAAATCCCTCAACTTTAACCTGTCAGAAGGTGCTCGATATTCCTATCCCAAGAAGCACTCGATCACGTATGATCAAACCAGGCTCTTCCCTCCTATACCTAGAATCCCTAGATCACACATGATTGAAAATACCTAGATATGTCTTCCTATCCTTGTAAGACCTCAATAATAAATTGGAAATAAAATAATTACAATAATAAAACTTTGAGCATTTACAATGAGATCCTCACAAACAGATGCTTTGAACGAAACTATTAGGAACAAAAACTATAACTATTTAAATAAAAATAGAAAATAAGGAATTATAAGATTCAAAACAAATTTTAATATCTTTCTATAACTTGGGTTTCTATTTTTATTCTAATGCTCAAAGTATCAGTATTTTTATAATAAAACCTCCAACGGTAGGATCCCATGATCTTCAGGGTCAATTATAACAGTATTGGAAGCATCTCCATCATCTTCTAATGAACTCTATGTCACTTATTATCTTAATATTAAGTTTTCCCTACAATGATATAGTAATTTTATATCCAGTTTATTTAATTTTACATGAAGATTTAGTTACATGGATTTTTATTTTTTTTAACTCAAATCATTGGAAATTCATTTACCAATTTACATTCTGGAAAATAAAAACAACTAAACAAAAACTTAAAGTTACATATATTTCTTATTTAGTATATTTTTATTTTCAAAAAATTGAAAGCACATGTGTCTTTTAATCAATGATCTATCCCTTTTGGAAAGAGTAAGACTTGTGAGTAAAATTGATAAGTTTGACTAAATCTTAATGAGATACGCCCTATAAATTCTCATTAAATGAAATTATTCCCTTTGTATTAAATTTGAAAAATAAACTCATTATTCACAAGAAATATGAGTAAACTAAATCTCCCCCTTTATTAAAAAAATAAAATATGATTGATTTCACAAGGTTCTACCCCTTTTTGAAAAACTTAAAAACTTATAATTTTTTATATACTTCTCCCCCTTTAAAAACTTATAATTTTTCTTATATTTATCCCCATTTGAAAAAATTATAATTTTTCTTTTATTTCTCCCCTTTTTATTATCAAAAATATTATATACTCCTTTGAAAAACATTTTCAAAAATAAAGATTAAAACTACACCTTTAAATTTTTGAAATCACTCCTCTTTTGGGACAAAGTAAAGAAAAAATTTAAAAAATCACCCCCTCATCACAAAAACAAGAAAAAATTAGAAATCATATCTTTTTTGAAAAAAAATCCCCTTTTAAAATATTTTAATCAAATCATAAATATAAAATAAAGAAACTACCTATTAATTTCAAGTCTCTAGAAGTATAACTACTTAATCTTCTATATGTATCATTCGCTGAATATAGAGAATTATCCCCCTAACAAAATTTGTTTTTCTATTAATAAAATATAAGTAAAAAATCTTTCTTTACTTTTTTGATTTTAGGAAACTTGAGGTTAAAAATTTAAAGAATAATATGATAAAAAAAATTGAAATATCTCCTAAAATTTATCTTCTGATTCCTTCGAATGATCTTCTTTTTTTAAGATAGTTCCAGTGACAATTCAATGAAAATTTTATTAAGTTTGGTTGTCATTTCCATACCGATTAATAAAACATGTTAGTAAATATTATAATTAAATACATTTGAGAATATTGAGTCTAAATAAATAATAACTTATGTTAGATGTATTTACAATGAAATTAAAATTAAAATAAGTTAAGCTTTAGAAATTAAAACTATATAAAAATGATAAAATAGATTTAAAAGTAATTTTATATCCATTTTCAAGGAGCTTTTCAATATGAGGGGATATTTTAAACAAGAATTCAAATGAAGATCACTTTAAATTGATCATTATCAATTTATATTTAATAAATTCAAATCTTTTAGAATTTAAAATTTTGGTAGAAATATCATCAATATGATTTTCTATTCTACTAAATTCATGAAAGATATATACTTTTAAAACTTTCAGAAGTAATGATATTTCAATTAACTCATAGTTTACCATTTTAATTATAAATTTCTCATGTTTATGAAAATTTATTTATGGACCAAAAAAATTATAACTGTCACATTGTAGAGACATATTGTTTACCTTATAAGACTTTAAAATATTTATACATATATTTCTAGAGTCATGTGCTAAGACGGCATGAGATTCTAAGGCCCAGTGTGCCCAGAATTAATTTTATAAAAATATTGAGTGTATTTTATATTACGTATGTGTGGTTTCTTAAAGAAAATGGGATAAATATTAAATGTAATCTCATATCATAAATATGATACCATGGTTGAGTCTAAAACACGATGTTTACCCTAGACATAACCTAAAATAGGTCATCGCGAGTGTTCAAATATCTCACCCATTGGAGGTATATTCAATGGATTAATTAATTAATTAGTTCATTCATTCATTCATTTAAACTAACATATTTTCCTATAAATCCATCATTATGTAGAGTCATCTAGGGTTAGCCTCATAATCCTGGGATCATCAAGAGCTTCTTCCTATACTCCTTCCATTGTCCAATCGCATTCGATAATGACAAAGCTCTAGATTAGAGTATATCAGAGTGAAATTAATGTAACGACTTCTTCCATTCATTTATAGGCGCGTTATTTGATGATGACCGATACAATATCCAATAATAAATCATCAATTTTTGTATTAATCCCATTTTTATTAAATTGATTGATCAAATCAATCCCTTACATTAATCTGCACCAATTTTGGCCCATACATGCACCCGTGTACTGGATATTTAATTATTATTTGGTTCTTCTAACCCTAGATATCCCCATTCTTGATCGTTGGACAAGAAAACTTGGAAATAATGATTAAAATTTTGTTCTAATGTATTTCCCCCTCAATTTCTTCGCTTTCTTCATCATTTTGACCTCATGATTTTGGTTCGATGTTTTCAGGTGGTACCAAGCCCAATCAGACTCCCGGAATCATGAAAAAAATTGTGTGAGGGGTAGATTGATGAATCATAGATAGATATAGTTTCTTGTGGGTTATGGGAGATATTTTTATTATCAATAGACAAATCATCAATGGTGGAATTAATTAAGGTGTGTGGGATATATGGTGAAACCTCAAGGGTCGACAGGATCGGACTTCTGACCACCAGATGGTCGAAAATGAAAAATGGTGACTAGATCCTATGATTTTGAGCAAAGAAGAATCCTAATTTAAGGGTGGAAGACTACATCTGGAATGCGGAGAATGGGCCTAAGATTCTTGAAAAATATCAACGACACACTTTGTAGTTTGAAGAACACATGGTGTGTTAGGCCCTATGTTGCGATGGCTAATGTTTCAAAAATTATAAGGATAACACAGCATGTGGCCCTCTTACATGTTGTGTATTATGTGACCAAGTTAATGATAATTGTGGAGGAGAACACTGTAAATACCTCTTGTGGGAGTACATGGCCAATCATACGGTCGTGTACCGAAATACATGGACATGGGGTAAAGTAAACGAACATCTCCAAGCACACAAACAGGACCTCCAGTAGCATGGGAATTCTGTGTAGTTCCCCTACACTCAATATATTCCTACATGGATGGAGAGTCATGTACCTCCAAGTACACATCAAGGAAAATGAGTGGGACCACATTCTATGTAGATCCCCTACACGCTATATACCCCTTGGTTCCTTTTGAGGAAAAATTAATCTCTCATATCTTCTATGGTTAAACTTTTATTTGGGCCCACAGGTAGCCTATCCTAATTGTTTTTTCACATAGAACTTGATGGTTTCCTTGGTTTTGGATTTTGGGATACAATGTCAGATGTTTCTAGGCATGATGCTTGTTTAGGTGATGCTCGATGATGACAGTGATCATGCAAGATCACTAGAGGCATACTGAGTGGAACCCCCTATCAAATAGGGTTTGGGTCCTCAATGACCAGAGTAGAACCCCCCTATCGCACTAGGGTGTGGGTCCTAGACCTATAGAGTGGAACCCCCTATCATCTTGGGCATGGGTCCTCTACTTGCTGAGTGTAACCCCCTATCGGTTAGGGAGTGGTTCCTCGATGACCAGAGTAGAACCCCTCTTGTATGAGGGTGTGGGTCCTCTGCCTATAGAGTTGAACCCCCCCCCCCCATCCGCTTGGGCATGTGTCATATAATTACCGAGTGGAACCCCATATCAAATAGGGTGTCGTTCCTCGATGACTAGAGTATAACCTCTCTATTGTACTAGGGTGTAGGTCCTCGACCTATAGAGTGGAACCCCACATCAGCTTGGGCGTGGGTCCTCTACTTACCAAGTGGATCCCCCCTATCAGATAGGGTGTGGGTTCTTAATGACCAGAGTGGAACCCCCATTAGAATGTGTGTGGGTCCTCTACATACTAAGTGGAACCCCCAATTGGATAGGGTGTGGGTCCTCATGACACCAAATTGGAACCCCCCATCAGCTAGGGCGTGAGTCTTCTACAGATACTTATAGAGTGGAACCCCCCCCCCCCCATTAGTTTGGCTGCAGGTCCTATACAGATATTTATAGAGTGGAACCCCCTTACAAACTAGGAAGAGGATCCTATACTATAATTTTGTTCCCCTTGGTTGTGAGGCATAGTGGTGAGGCATGGGCCTTCACATCGTTACTTATGAGAAAATTCATGAGATGTTGGGCATCATTGAAGGAATTCTAGAACTTTTGGTGGCTCTTTTCCTGGGATGAGCTATGAGATGGAGATCTCATTTCCCTCTCAATTGGGATTCTTTGACTAGTCATATATATACATCATTATCCATACCATTGTATTTGGTTACTCTCTAAAAATGGGTTGCAAAGATGCATAGGGTATGCCATGTTCTTTCCATGTTCATATTCTCATGGTTGGATGAGGTTACTCTCCTAATATGGGTGGTAAAGACTCAGCGCATAGTTCATATACACACCATGTTGAGCCCCTTGTGCTTGGATGAGGTTACTCTTTCTCTTAATTTGGGTTGAGATATATCATGTTTTCTATATACTATCATTCTATTCTTATTGTATCTCTTACTTATCCCCCTTCATATTTAGGGGTTTCCTACTGGGTATGTATTTACTCACCCATACATAGGATTTTCTAACATGTGTCATGCCTTATGCGGACGACAGGAAGGTCAATGGTGACTATAGTGGATCTTAGGGATACTCAGTACTTTGGACAGTGTACGGTGGTTATAGCTTGGATATAAAGATATGGGATATCTCAGTGGTTTAATTTCTAGTTTTTTTCAGATTGGGACACTTCTCTAATTGGGAATGAATTTTTCCCCTTCACTTTTCATTTTTCATTATCATACTCTTGTACACCCTAGAGGTTTTTCATGCTTGATTTACTTTTTATCTGTTGCATATTTTTATTATTATTACTCTTCACTTATTCCTTGATATGGTTGGGTGTGTGTGTACAGGTATATTAGAAAAAGGCCTCCCATTTAGAATATTTATTTTGGTTCTTGTTGCCACCCCTGGCCTATGGATGTGGGATTGGGATAGTTACATCTCGAGCCTCGGTTAGGGTTGGGTCATAAAAGATTGGTATTATAGTTGTTAATTACTTGGGAAAATGTTTTGAGTAGTCCACTTACAAGTATTTTGGTTGGGATTAGTGTAATAGTGCCAAAGTATCTCGAGTGTGACTCTCAGGTCCAGGAATCTAGTGATAGTATGGACAGCTGATGTATCCATTTACCAGGACCCTGACTATCTGCTTGTCTACTCATCATGTCAAGGCATTGGTTGTAGGGATTAATGGTACATGAATCATATAGGATTGAGTCTTTGAATGTCCTTCTTGAGTCAGATCCCAATTGATATATATATATATATATATACATATATATATATATTCTCATTTGACCGTGGTATGTCTCAATCACTTTTTATATGCCTCTGTGAAGACTTCCAGTCGTGTTATTGATTTTTGGATCATGATGATGATTTGATGAGTGGTGAGGCCTCAATTAAAGTTTTATTCCACAAAATATTTTCCTCTGGGTGGGAAGGTATCATCACCACTACCTATCGAGCAACATTTAGTATCATAATAGTAGGCTTAGCGTAGCCCGTGAGTTTCAGCACTAGAGGCCACTGGGGTTCCACGAGGAGCTAGATCCCCAAAAATAAGATGTTTGGTTTGAGTCAGTGATCTATGTTTTTAGACTTGTATAGATCCCAGCTGATCAAATGGTTGTACTCACAACCAATGGTCTTTGTAGAGAAGTATTTTTCTCCAGTGCTTCTAGAATATGATGCACCCATATTGAGTTCACATTTTAGGTTTCAAAAACAAAGATTTACTAGGTATCATGTTGAGACAGAATCCCTTCTCAAGTTATTGAGGTTGGGCTTGATGTGTGTGGTTTGGATATCCCACTCATATAGGACACATTTTGACAGCGATCCTCATATTAATACCTATCCAAGACAATGTTAGGCATTGTTATAGTACTATGGTGGAGATGTTTTGGTGTGGCATTGTACATGCAAGGAAGAGGGATGCTTCCCCCACATAGGTGCATCCTTGTGATATGATTCAAAACTGTGAGGGTGAGTCAGTGTTGCCTATAGTGGATAGTTTCAAGGTGTGTCAGGCAAGTCCCTTTGAATCATGTGTTCGAGGTGTGTTTATTTGATGGGTTGTTAGAGTATACCCTGTTTTATTTGAATAGGAAGTAAAGGGAAAATATGATCTCTCGACAGATGGTACTTTGGGTCCAGTGGCTTGAGTGTGGTTCGGGGTACGACCTATGTCATTACTGCTCTAACTGCAGTTTTTAGCATAGAATTGGAGGCCATATTTACCTATGTGTAGCTCTTGTTCGAGACCTAGTGATACTAGAGGAGGCCCCTTTTCTTGAACCTTGTGTTAGAGGCCCTGCGGAAAGGATTGGTGGTCACACGTTCCTATTGATGGGAAAACCTTACTCTTCGAGGGGAGAGAGCCTCACACAAAATATTTCCATAGTGTTAGTGAGACCCTATGATGTTTTCCTTAGTATGGACCGGTCATTGAACATCCATGCTCAGATGATTGTTACCAGTGAGTTTGTTAGTGCTTCTGGGTTATGGGATGGACTCCCACCCCTTGAAGAGGAGTGATCCCCGGAAAGAATAGGATGAGCTCATTTGTAGGAGGTTACAACTGATTCATCAGTTGGATAGTATCACCCTTGGAATGATGAATGTTACAATCTCTCATCTCCCTATAATAATGGTGGGGTGTGATGATGTACTGGGTTTACCTCCCCACCATAATATGGAACTCTTTATAGACTTTCACCAAGAATGGCCTAATGTTTGCAATAGCACATCAGAAGACCCTGTGGGGATTTGAGAGCCAGTGGTGTGGTTGGAGGATCTATAGAGGTAGGGATTCATAAGAACTAGTGTTTTCACTTGGGAATCCCTATGTTGTTCATGAAAAAGGTCAATGAAATCTTGCAGCTTTGTATGGAAAATTGTCACCTAAACCAGGCCACGATAAATAACAAGTACCTCTTGTTAAGGATTGACGGCCTCTTTGATCAGTTGCGAGGTATGAGATGGTTCTTAAATATTGATCACTGATCTGGATACCATCAGTTGAGGGTTCACGAGGCTAATATTCCAAATCTATCATTCTGATGTCTCTACGGACACTATGAGTTTCTAGTTATTCCCTTTGGTGTGATGAATGTCCCTTCTATGTTTATGGATTTGATGAACCGGATATTTCAGTCGTACTTAGACCAGTTTATGGTCGTCTCCATCAATGACATAATCAACTCACTATAAAAAATGAACACTGTAGAAGGGGTTATTTTTTACATTATAATGGGTTATAACCCCTTTTAAAGACATTAGTGGTGGTTATGAGGAACCATCGCTAATGTGTCTACCTACTGTTAGTAGAGGTAGTTTTGAGGAAGTGTTGGTAAATGCGTGATGAATTTAGTGGTGGTTACATAATAGGGGGTTTAAACCCCCTCTAATGTTGTCTAAAATTTATCAGAAATAGTTTTCATTAGAGGCGGTTATAACCCTAACCGCCTCTAATAGAGAGATTAGGGGTGGTTCAAACCTCCCCTAATCATTGATTGCATTAGGGGAAGTTTTATACAATCGCCCCTAATGCTTCTCTTTTTTTAAGAAAAAATTCCCAATCCCCAGCCTAGCCTCTTCCCCAATCCCCCCCAGGTTGTGAGTCCCCCAAGCCCCTTGGTACCTCCTATGCGTCCCTCGGTACTCCGCCCCTTGGTCTGTCCCCCAGTCTCGGTCTATGTGTCTCGGTGGTCTCCTATCTGTCCCTAGTCCTTGGTCCTGTCTATGCATCCCCCAAGCCCCTCGATACTCTTGTGCGTCCCCCAGTACTATACCCCCTAGTCTGCCTGTGTGTCTCGGTCCCCCCAGTCTCCATTCTGTCCCCTGGTCCCCGGTCCTATCCGTCCCCTGGTCTCCCTTGTCCATGATTGTTCCCCCTAGTCCTCCTTGTTCGTGGCTATCCCCCCCCCCGGTCATCCTTGTCCCCGAGCCCCGGTCTCCGCGTTGCGTGTCCTGGTCGAGTGCCTGATCTCCTTCCTCTCGATCCCCAAATTCGGAGGGATTCCAAAATAAAGATCCAACCAAGATTCAAACCAAGTTTCACCTCGGTATAAATCCTGCGGCTAAGCCACTACACAAAGTCACTTTCTGTTTATGTAATACATATAATATTCTATTTATATATATTGTTAAGTTTATTAAAATATAAATTATTTGCATAATATATTTAAATAAATATAATAAGTTTATTAAAATATGCATATATATTAACAAATTTACACATATAATTTATATATTATTGTATTTATATATATTACTAAGTTTATTAAAATAAATATTATTAAAAAAATATTTAAATACATATAATAAGTTTATTAAAATAAGAAAATATATTAATAAACATATATATATATTAAGAAATTTACACATATAATTTATATATTATTGTATTTATATATATTAATAAGTTTATTAAGATAAATATTATTTGAATAATATATTCAAATTAATAACATGTCTCTATATTTATATAAATATAAATATATATGTATATATATATATTTTCTGCACACCTCTATAAATTATATATTTACATATATTTAAATAAAATTATGTATGTATATATTTAAAAATACATTTATATCAAACACACACAAATAAAAATGTGTATTTATATATTTATTTGTAATTGTTCATATTTATTTGAATACATGTATATTATATATATATATATATATATATATATATATATTACCCAAATATTTTTTTGCAAATATATATATGCATATTATTTTTATAAGTACACAATTAATATATATATATTACATATTTATATGAATATAATATATTACAAATTTTATAAATAGATTCATATATGTATACAATATATACTATATATATATATTATAAAATTTTTTAAGAAAATAGTAGGGGTTCACAACCCCTATGATCTCTTAAATTAGAGGGGGTTGTGAACCCCCTCTAATGTAAGACATTAGTGGGGGGTTAAAGAGGGGGTTTTGAACTCCCACTAATGTCTTACATTAGAGGGGGTTTTGAACCCCCACTAATGTCTTACATTAGAGGGGGTTTTAAACCCCCACTATTTTCATTAAAAAAAATTCTGTATAATACACACACTCACATATAACATCTCTAAAATCCAAATAAATATGTTTGTGTGTGTAGAACCTCTAAACGAATATATAGTGCATGTAACTAAATATATAGTGCCACTAATTATTAAAGTAGTGACATATTTAACATAACCATCTCTAAAATCCAACTACATATTAAAAAAATGCTAAAATTTTTAGAGGGGTTGTGAACTCCCTCTAAATTATATGATTAGAGGGGGTTGTCCATAACCCCCTATAATGTTACAGAAAATGAATTTAGAGGGGGTTGTGCATAACCCCCTCTAAATAACCCCCTATAATGTACTATTTTTTTTGTAGTGTCTACTCTACATCAGAGGAGGATCATGCAGAGAAATTGAGGATGTTTTTAGATTTTCATCGAGAGCACCAACTTTATGGTAAGCTATCAAAGTTATAGTTTTGGATTCATGAGGTTCACTTTCTAGGTCATGTCATCTCTAATTATGGTTTAGTCATGGAACTAGAAAAGATCTATGAAGTGATTTCTTGTGAACCACCCAAGAGCATGTCATAGGTGTAGAGTTTTCTTGGATTTGCAGAGTAATACAGGTGGTTTTTGGTAGACTTCTCCAATATTATAGCCCCTTTGACCACCCTGACACAGAAAGGGTGGTCGTTTACCTAAATTGGACAGTGCCAAAGGGTCTTTTAAGAGTTTAATATAAATTTTACAAGTGATCTAGTGTTAATAATACTAGAGGAGGTCATAGAGTATGTAGTGTATTGAGATGTATCAAGAGCTAGGCTCAGCTACGTGTTGATGCAGTGGTGGGAAATTATCACATATAGGTTGATACAGTTGAGACCCCACAAGAAGAACTACACAAATCACGACCTAGAGCTAGAAGTGATGTTCTTCACCCTAATGATGTGAAGGCACTAACTTATGGTGGATCACTTTTTGTTTTACTTAGACCATCAGAGTCTCGGGTACGTCTTCGTGCATAGAGAATTGAACCTGAGACAGTGGCACTGGTTAGAGTTCTTGTAGGACTATGACTTCGAGATATTTTATACCCTAGGAAAGGGAAACATGATAGCAGATTCCCTTAGCAGGAAGTTAGAGGATCGCTTGGTGTATGAGACTTTTGAGAATTTGGCTTCCTTATAGCTAACATTGGTGGAGCAGGAGGGTACATCTTTTCTTCAATCAATGGTGTTGACTCCTATGCTTCTTGATAATGTGAGAGATTCTCAGTTGGAAGACATCAACTATGAGGTCTTACATGACTGTATATCTATAGGGGTTTCACCATATGGATATTTTGAATGAGGAAATCACGTAATCTTTTTTCAGGGATGAAAGGTGGTTCTAGACATGATGTGGGAGGAGGTGATGTGAGAGTTCTACACTTTTCCCAATATTGGAAATTTTACCTTTACAAATGGTTTAAAACCATTGGTAAATGTTGGACAACCATTGGTATAAACTATACCAACGGTTGTCCAAACCATTGGATCTTGAGCTATAGGGATAGACATATCCCAATGGTTCTATGAGAACTGTTGGGATATGTCTAAGAATTTCAGTATATACCAACGGTTTCAATAAACCGTTGGTATAAATGTTTGCCAGTGGTTTTAAACCGTGGGTAATAGTAAGAATTATCTCTATACCAACAGTTTACAAAACCATTGGTATAGACTTTTACCAATGGTTTTCCACAAACCATTGGTAAATATCAAGTAAAATTATTTATGCCAATGGTTTACAAACCATTGTCATATACTTATACCAACGGTTTACATAAAACCATTGGTATAAGTTCTGGTTTTACACATATGCCAATGGTTGTAAACCGTTGGCATATCCTTTTTGTACCTGCAGCAGCAAGCCTTCTTGTTAGCCTCCCCCTATGCAACTGTAGCAATTCCACCAGTAGGCCTGCAAAATTCATACACAGCATAATGTCTGCATAATACATACACATACAACAAGTAACACAATACACCATTAACAATTATACTTGCATAATACATACATAATTCTGTATGAATTCATACAGAATTCATACAACACATAATTCATACATAATTATTAATACCTCCAATTCTATATTTAATTACACTTTATACACATACATAATTAACACATGATTCATAATGTAATTACAGTAAGTATACACATACAACAAGTATACCCATACAACAATTATACCCATACACCATTAACACATAATTCATAAGTTATTTAAATACATAAAGAATCCAATTCAGAATTCAGGGGGTTAGGGGATGTTCAAGGGTTTGGGGTGGCTGTCCAAGGAGGGTAGGGGTGTCTAGGGGGTGGGGGTGTCCGGGGGGATGGTGGTGTATAGGGGGGTGGGGGCTGTCTAGGGTGGTTGTGGGGGTCTATCCATTGGGGTGTCTAGGGGTGTGGGTGGTGTCCAGGGGGTTGGGGTGGTGTCTAGGGAGTTGGGGGGCTTTCTAGGGGGTGGGGTGTCCAGGGGTGTGGGGTGTCCAGGAGGGTGGGGATGTCCAGGGAGTGGGGTGGTGTCCAGGAGGGTGGGGAGGTTCAGGGGGTCGGGGGATGTTCAAGGGGATGGGTAGTGTCCAGGGGGTGGATTTGGTTGTCCATAGGGTGGGGCTGTCTAGGGGGTGGGGCTGTTCAGGGTGGTGGGGGGCTATCCATGGGGGTGTCCAGAGGGTGGGGTGGTGTCCAGGGGTGGGGTGGTGTCTAGGGGGTTGGGAGGTTTTCCAGGGGGTGGGGGTTTCCAGGGGGTGGGGTGCTCTAGGGGGTTGGGGTGGCTATCCAAGGGGGTGGGGTGGTGTCCAGGGGGTGGGGGTGGATGTCCATGGGGGTGGGGGTGTCCGGGGGTGGGGGTGCCCAGGTGGTGGGGTTGTTTCTAGGAGGGGTGGGGGTCATCTAGGGGATGGGGGGGTCGTCCAGGGGGTTGGGGGTGTCCAGGGGGTGGGGGCTATCCAGGGTGGTGGGGGGGATTTCCATGGGGGTTTCTAAAGGGGTGGGGTGGTTTCCAGGGGGTGTGGGGGTGTCTAGGGTTTGGGGGACTTTACAAGGGGTGGGGGTGTCCAAGGGGTGTGGTGGTGTCCAGGGGTAGGGGTGGCAATCCATGGGGTTGGGGGTGTCCAGGGGGTGGGGTTGTCTAGGTGGTGGGGTGGTGGGGTTGTGTCTAGAAGGGGTGGGGGCATCCAGGGGGTTGGGGGTCCAGGGGGTGGGGGTTGTCTAGGGTGGTGGGGGGTCTATCCATGGGGGTGTTTAGGGGGGTGGGGTGGTGTCCAGGGGGTGGGGTGGTGTCCAGGGGTGGGGGGATTTAATGATTTTAATGGAATGAATTTCATGGATTTTAAGATCGTTGGTATTTTTAAAATGGATTTGGAATAGTGTTTATTTCAATATTATGTGTTTCTTTAGGAAAAAATGAATGTTTTTTGTGTGTATGGTAGGAAGGGGTATTTGGTTATTAGGAAATGGATTACATTTTTATTGTGCGACAAAAATACTATATGATTTTTTAAATGGAACCTTAAAGGGGATATCTCAGGTAGTCATTCTTGTGATCCATCTATTGTCTTCCTAGTCTTGGTCTCTACTCAAACTCTTATGGAAGTGGAATAGCCATGTTCTTCTCGGATCATTTATTATGCATGGGAGTTTCTAAAATACCATCCACTATTTTTTATTGGTGATCAAGGATCTCAGGAGGAAATGAAGTGGGTATCTATGATTAATGGGATCTTCAAGTTGTTAGAAACCCTATAATCCACGAGGGTTGGGGATATCTAGGGGGTGCGGGGGTTGTCCACGAGGGTAGCGGGGATGTCTAGGGGGGTGGGCGGGGATATCCATGGGGGTGGGGGCTGTCCAGGGGGGTAGGGGTGTCCAGGGGGTTGGTGGGGCTATCCAGGGGGTAAGGGGTGTCCAGGGGTTGGGTGGGGCTATCCAAGGGGTACGGGGTGTCCAGGGGGTGGGTGGGTTGTCCATGGGGGATAAGGGTGTCCAGGGGGGTGGTCGGGTTGTCCACGGGGTTGGGGATGTCTATGGGGGGAGGGGTGTCTAGGAGGGTGGGTGGGTTGTCCATGGGGGTGGTGGGGCTATCAAGGGGGGTTGAGGGTGTCCAGGGGGGTAGGCGGGTTGTCCACGGGGGTGGGAGGGCTATCCATGGGGGTGGGGGGCTATCCAGGGGGTATGGGGTGTCCAGTGTGGTGGGTGGGCTATGCACGAGGGTGGTGAGGCTGTCCAGGGGGTACAGGATGTCCAAGGGGGTGGGCGGGCTGTCCATGGAGGTGGGTGGGCTATCCACAGGGTTGGGCGGGTTGTCCAGGGGGTAGGGGTTGTTCAGGGAGTGGGGGGCTATCCACGAGGGTGACGGGGCTGTCCCGGGGGTAGGGGTGGGAGGGGATTTCCACGGGGGTGGGGGCTATTCAGGGGGGTTATGGGGTATCTAGGGGGTGGGCGGGGCTGTCCAGGGGGTATGGGGGTGTGGTTGAGATGTCCACGGGGATGACTGTGCTGTCCAGGGGGGTAGGGGTGTCTAGGGGGTGGGGGATGTCCACAGGGGTGGGGGTTTTCCATGGGGTTAAAGGTGTCCATAGGGGTGGGCGGGCTGTCCACGGGGGTGGGGGGCTGTCCAGGTGGTACGGGGTGTCTAGGGGGTGGGTGGGCTGCCCATGAGGGTTGCGAGGTTGTCCAGGGCGTACGTGGTGTCCAAGGGGTGGTTGGGTTGTCCATAGGGGTGGGCGGGTTGTCCACGGGGGTGGGCGGGCTGTCCACGGGGGTCGGGGGCTATCGAGGGGGGCATGGGGTGTCCAGGGGGTGGGTGGGGATATCCAGGGGGTATGGGGTGTCCACGGGGGGAAGGGCTGTTTAGGGGGGGTGTGCGGGGCTATTCAGGGGGGTGGGCGGGGCTGTCAAGGGGGTACGGGTGTCTAGGGGGTGGGTGTGGCTGTCCAGGGGGTACGGGGTGTCTAGGGGGGTGGGCGGGTTGTCCACGGGGGTGGGGGTTGTCCACGGGGATGGCAGGGCTGTCCATGGGGGTGGGGGATGTCCATAGGGGGAGGGGCTGTCCATGGGGGTGGGGGCTGTCCACAGGGGTGGCGGGGCTATTAAGGGTGGTAGGGGTGTCTAGGGGGTGGGTGGGCTTTCCACGAGGGTGGGAGGGCTGTCCACGGGGTGGGGGCTGTCCATGGGGGTACGAGGTGTCCAGGGGGGTGGGTGGGCTGTCCACAAGGGTGGCGGGGCTGTCGGGGGTACGAGGTGTCCAAGGGGGTGGGCGGGTTGTCTACAGGGGTGGGTGGGGTGTCCATGGGGATGGGGGTTGTCCAGGGGCATGGGGTGTCCAGGGGTGGGCGGGGATTTCCAAGGGGTACAGGGTGTCCACGGGGGGAGGGGCAGTCCAGGGGGGTGGGCAGGCTATCCAGGGGGTGGGTGGGGCTCTCTAGGGGTGGGTGGGGTTGTCCAGGGGGCACGGGGTGTCCTTGGGGGTGGGTGTGGCTGTCTAGGGGGTACGGGGTGTCCAGGGGGGTGGGTGGGCTGTCCATGGGGGTGGGGGCTGTCCACGGGGGTGGGTGGGGCTGTCCACAGGGGTGGGGGTTGTCCATAGGGGGGGGCTATCCACAGGGGTGGGGGTTGTCTAGAGGGGGAGGGGTTGTCCAGGGGGTGGGGGTTGTCCATGGGGGTGCAGGGCTGTCGAGGGGGGTAGGGGGTGTCTGGGGGGTGGGCGGGCTATCCACGGGGGTGGGCGGGCTGTCCACGGGGGTGGGGGATGTCCAGGGGGTATGGGGTGTCCAGGGGTGTGGGTGGGCTGTCCATGAGGGTGGCAGGGCTATTCAGGGGATACGGGGTGTCCAAGGGGGTGGGAGGGCTGTCCAGAGGGGTGGGGGATGTCTAGGAAGAACGGGGTGTCCAGGGGGTGGGTGGGGCTGTCCAGGGGGGTACGGGGTGTCCACAGGGGGAGGGGCTATCCAGGGGGGTGGGCGGGTGGTCTAGGGGGTGGGGGCTATCCACGGGGGTGGACGGGTGGTCCAGGGGGTGGGGGGCTGTCCACGGGGGTGAGTGGGTGGTCCACAGGGTTGGTGGGGCTATCCATAGGGGGAGGGGCTTTTCACGAGGGTGGGGGGATATCCACATGTGGAGGGGTTGTCCAGGGGGTTGGGAGGTCTCTCCACGGGGGTGGCGGGGCTGTCTAGGGGGTACGGGGTGTCCAGGGGGTGGGAGGGCTGTCCACGGGGGTGGGGGCTGTCTAGGGGAGGGGTGAATTAGTCACAGAAAATCATCAAGTTAAGTTTTATTATTTATAGATAAAAAAATAAAGATAATGTGACCTACCTAATCACACATATATTCAGGAACAAAAAATAAATAAACATCAAAGGTCGGTAATATCAGTCAAAAATGTAACGTATCAATCTATCCCTCATCACCATCACTATCATCACTGTCATCATCAGCCTCACCCTCATCCTCATATTCATCCTCATCATTGTCCTTGACCTCTTCAATGCCCTCCTCCTTGCCCTCGTACTCAGCCTCAACCTCCTCATCGCCCTCCTCCTCCGCGTTGGCCTCCTCCTCACCCTCCTCCTCCGCCTCAGCCTCCTCTTCTCCCTCCTCCTCCTCCACCTTGGCCTCCTCATCACCATCATCTCAACGACCACTAGAACTGCCACCTGGTGCACCATATATAGAATGCATCGACGAAATATATTCATCAAAATCTATGTTGGCCTCTGATGGAAGTGTTGGACGTAAAACTTCCATTAGTTTCATAAATGCAGTGTTTGCCCTAGCAGACAATTCTTCCATCTTTATGGACCTTTTTTCAGCCTGTTCTTCCTATTCCTTAACCTACTAGAACTCGGTGGCACTACAACTCATACCTGAGGAGGTCCAATACCTCTTCAGAACTATACTCTTCCCAGGTCGGCAGCATACACTACCAGGGTGCTCATCTCCCCACACCCGATGTAAGTGATTGTTTGGCCCAAAATTGTCAGGTTTTGGGGAATCAAGGGCCTATAAAGTAGCCTATTACAAATATAAATATATTATTAAGTTACAAAATAGAGATCAAAATTTTAAATCTACAAAGTAAAACTTAAAATTTTTTGCTGAGTCGGTTCATTAACCGCACTTTCATCTTTCTTCCTTTTACTCGAGCAAAACAGTTTTAATCACGGAATGTGTCCTTCTATATTCAATTTATGCCTCTATAATGAAATTGAATATAGGAAACCATAATTAAAAATAGGATACCAATAATTAATTGCGTAACTAAAATTATATAACAACTTTAGCAATCGAATAAATTATGGAGGAAGCAATAGAAAGTGCAATTCATAAAGAAAAATTATAAACTGTCATACCTCCTGTCTGTCATGATCTGGCATCGTAGTACGTCCCAATGTGTTGATGAATTTTTTATCATCAATGTTTGTTTATTTATTCTGGATGAATCCTAAATAAAATTCAACAATTAGTATTAACGAAAAACATGAAAATTTTCATTTAAATACCTCTAATATTATTAATACCTTAAATTGGCTAGTTGTCCAATGAGTAATCATCTGTCGATACTGTTCTAATAGACAATCATCCATGACAGGTACCACCTCTAACTCTGTTCCCACTCTAGCATGCTATCCAATCTATAAATTATGATTGTAAGCTCTCTAAAGCTCACTTAAATCTTTTAGATGTGTTGGTTGTGCACCCCCGCCATCAGGGAAATTAAACCATAGCTGAGACCAAAATATTAATTCATATAAATACAAAAAATAATATATTTTATTAAATACAATAGATTTCTTTACTCATATTTCTACCCAATATTTATCCTTGACTTCATTTGGCAGTTGTCTCCATGAGAGTGGGCTAACAGGAATGATGTCGGAGTATTTGGCAAGTGTCGCCAAAAAACTCCGACATTGCAGCCCTGATTTTTCAATCATTTTACTATCTTCATTATAGTAAACCATCAACTACATGTGGCAGTTCCACACTACACGCATACGTGTATTCCCCCACCCTCGCCTCCGATCAGTAGATTTATCTTTTATGAAAGAAAAACAAATATTTTTTCAATACATGTTATAATGAAAATAAATAATGGTGTGAAACGTTTTTAGCATTGTATAAGTATACCTATGGTAGTCTGATCAATGGGCGCCACTAGATCTGTAGAAACTGAAGGAACACCCTATACAAATGGAGTGGGTCCCATTGTATTCTCTGCAGGGACAAACTCTGGTGGAGCAGGAGTCAAAGAATATGGAATATAAAAGCCCGAAGAGAAGGAAGCATAAGTAAAAGAAGATGATAGATATGACTAGACGAATGTTGGATGGGGAGTGGGAATCATCATCGGATATGGTACAGATGGGTGAGGATGCACAGATGTAAAGGGTGGTGAAAACATGGGAAGCCTAAATATCTTGTGTGGCCCTAATGACACACCGGGATCAGAATGTGGGATGGATGGTATGTTAGTGGGAGGGGTAGGGTCTAAAAAAGTACGTCGATCAGATCGTCTAGCTCTCATACCACCCCCCCCCCCCCCTAATATGAACACCCTAATTACTAGGACCACTACTAGGCTTCTAATGAAATAATCATTGTCTAATAGATGGATCCTGCAAAAATGTTTAAAAAAAATTAATCACATGACATTATATATTATTTAAATATATATATTTGAAATAAAATACTCATTGCAGGAACTTGTGGTGGAATTCCCAGCTCAGTCATGTGATGATTGTTTTCCATAATCTGTTTTCATCGCCTCTCTTAAATTAGTTTCATTTCCTGCATTTTAAAACAAATATGGAAGTAAATATAAAATTATAACTAATGTGTAACCCAAAAAACAAAATAAATTAGAGGGAATAGGGGGATTCATGGATAATTTAACAATCCATTATTTTAGGTGAGCTTGAATAGATATATAATGAAGTCAATAAATCGTACAAGATGTAATAAATAAATTTAATTTTTAGTATGATGGTTATTTACTAAGTGTCATCAGTCTAGTAAAATCATAGAACATTGATTCTACCAGATTCATACGGGGTAAAGAAATTGTCAAAATTAAGGAAAATTTTAATTTCTTTAGCCCAGGTAGATGATACAGGTTTCAATACATTTTTGCAGAAGAATACAAACCATTATGTTCATTACCTAGTAAAATGTTAAAGAGAGTTCTTAGAGTTATACAAATTTTATACAAATCACATTTGAATCATTGAAATGTTCACCAAGTTAGAAATGTTGGTTTTGTAGGTTTGAATACAGTTTAATTCCAAATTAATAAATGCAATTCAAATAAAATTGCAACCAATAAACATTGAAAATTTACATAACGGTCAAGTCAGATGCAATATATTTGTAATCAATATTAAATAAATTGGAACAGTACCAACCTTAATAGCCCAATTCAAGGTAAACCAAAAGAATTGAGAACCTGAATGGCTGATTTTATATATTTACCACCACAACTTTAGGTTTACAGTCAACTCTAACAATTGAGAAATTGGAGTCATCAAAAGTAATAAATGGGTTGTTTCCAATGGCAGTAGGGATGGTGTTAATTCTATCATCATCATCATCAAAAATATGTATTGGAATTACTTCAATAATCATACCAAATTCAGGTCGAAGATGGTCTTCAACATAAAAAACTTTTTTCTCCATTGATGCCAATACATATGGTTCATCGGTAGTAAGAGTGTGAGTCATATCAATTACTCGAAATCCACAGTCATCAATAAATGTTTCATGCCTTTTCATCGAATCAAACCACTGGAATTTTATCATCGTGACTCATCCATGAGAATAATAATCCAATATTATTATTTTTTTCAACGAATCCATAAAAACCTACATTTTCAAATCACGGTCTACTATCTAATGCATTAGCATAACAGTCTTTCATGGTAGTAACCATAACACCATCATGTTGTGTTCTCATGTTCTTTGCTCGTTCGGTGATAATAAATCTGTACCCATTGATAATAATTGATTTGCAGTCACGAACCATGGTATTAGGACCAAAATCCAAAGCTCTTATTTCCTCAAAGACAAAGTCAGAAGGAAAACTCAATACATTAAAATATAAATCAATATTAAAATTAATTAATTATTGTTTTAATTATTTTAAATAGTAATATTATTACCTTCAATTTTAACCAAGCAGAAAACTCTTTGCTATGCAAAGTCTCCCTCCTTCTAAAAGATAAAGAATGATTCTTTCTATTTATCATAACTTTATGTTCCTTTTAGTTAAAAATATGAATAGTTTAACATATATATATATAAATGTATACATATTCAATTTACTTACAAGATGTAGTCATCAAACAATTCACAGTTGAACAAAACTGTGTGATGTGCCATCTCCCGCTCTTCAAGGCTTAATGTCGTCAATGTATATGATCAAGAAATTCCTCATGTTTGAGGAAGTGATGTAAAACTGGGTTCAATTTTCTCATACCATTCTTCTTCATTTCTCATTGGTATGTTCATTGTTATAGTAATATCAGACAAATACATAGCAGAAATCCATACAATCTTGAGCCAAGTAACCATTCACAATAAAACCTTCGGGATGATTCCTATTACAGACATAATACTTTGATGTGTACATATTTATTTTAGTTAGATACATCCAACGAAAATAAATAGGTCCTCCGAGATGTATTTTAGTTGGAATATGGACAGTCACATTCAGCATGCATCTGAAAAATGGAGGAAATATTTTCTCTAACTCACACAAAATTAATGGGGCATCTGCTAATATTTTTTACAAGAAAGACTTGGAAAACTTCTTAGCACAAAGATCTCTAAACAAATGTCACAACCAAATAACATCCACCCTTACATTATTGGAGAAAAGTTGATGAATTTCTATTGGAATCAACTCGTGCAGAAGGATGTGATAATCACGAGTCTTCAAAGATTTTAGCTTCAACTCTCTTATGTTGACCCATTTAGATATGTTTCTTGAATAGCCATCAGGAAATTCAATAGTCTCTAGTACTTCTAGAAATTTCTTTTTTCTGTTGGTGTCATCACATAAGAAGCACATGGAACTTGCCATTTATTTTCACTGATATGCACAGGATTTAATTCTAGTCTGATGCCCCAATCCACCAAGTCACACCGAGACCGTAAATCATCTTTTGTATTTCTCTTAACATTTAGAAGAATTGGAAGCAACATTTTACATATATTATTTTCAATGTGCATTACTTCTAATCAATAACGTAACAAATTGGTTGAACAATAAGGAAAATCAAATAAGATACTTCTCTTCTTCCAATTGTAACAAGTTTCAGTGGAAACATTCTTTATCTTTTCAGATTTCATTTGACCCTTCTCGAATGAAAAACTAAAATCTTTCAATTCATTAAGCACATTAGTTCCATACATATGCTGAGGTGGATCATCGGTCTCCATGGTATTGTCAAATCTTTGACGATTATTTCTATATGGATGGTCCATTGGAAAGAATCGTCGATGTCCCATAAAACTGAAACTACAACAATGTTTCAATCTTTTGGATCATGTATTCTTCATACAAATAGGCATGATATTTTTCCCTTCTTGGTCCATCCAGACATCATTGCATAAGCAGGAAAATCAATGATCGTCCACATAAGCGCAACACGCATCTGAAATATGTATTTCAAACATGTACTGTATGTGCGCACACCCACATCCCAAAGAAGTTTCAACTCTATTATTAAAGGTTGCATGTATACGTCTATATCATTGTCAGGATCAAAAGGTACATATATGAGTATATTCATGAAAGTGAAAGGTTTTTTCATACACAACCATGGGGGAAGATTATAAATGTGTATAAAAACCAGCCATGTGATGTGCGATGTAATCATCTACCCAAATGGATTAAAACCATCACATGAAAGACCCAACATCACATTACACACGTTAGCTGCAAAATCAGGATATTGACCACCAAATATCTGCAATGAAAATCAATCTGCAAGGTGAACCAACTCATCATTAGTCTTCTTTCTCTCGGTATCATTCCATCGTATTTTTATTAATATTTCATCAGATATAAAAATATTCTGGATTCTGGGGATCAATGGAAAGTGTCACATTACTTTCTGTGGCACACAGGATGGTGTTCTATTAGCTTTTGGCTTCTAGATGGATGTTTCATATTTTATACAACCATTTCATTCACCAGTTTCCTCCCAGAATAAACTGTAATCTTTCAGGCAAGCATGAATTTTGTTTCTTTAAAATCCAAGTTCCTCAACTAACTTTCATGCCATATAGTGGTTTGAGGGAATATCTACATCATCTGGAAGTAAGTCCTTCAATAAGGAAAGAATTTAATCTATGGAAGTATTAGAAATCTCATACATAGTTTTCCCATGAAACAATCGGATTAAAAATTCCAGCTTTTTCATTTTATCGCATTGTCGATATACTGGAGTCATGGCAGCATCATTCAATTTTTTCACCCTGAAAACATCATCATTTTCATTAGAGGCATCATGTCTTCTCATATAAAAATATTCTTGGGTCGGAATCATTTATTTTTCATGATAATGAATAAACGGAAACCGATCATATAACAAATTCTCCAATCCAGTCCTCTCATTTGGATCATCAGAAATTCGAGATTTCATTTTCTCCCCATTTTGATACCGCACAGAGTAGTTTTCTTGAAAATCATACTTGGTTATGTGGTAGCAGACTTCTTCATGGCTCAACCAAGGTCTTTCAACACAATTGTAATAGGGGCAGTGTATGTGACCACAATCTAAAGCATTGTGAAATGAAAAATCTGAAAATCTCTCCAAATTTTTTTGAAAATTAATTGAGATCTGATCAGTTTCATACATCCAACTTCTATCCATTCTGTAAAAAATTGTTATAAGTCATTTTGTCAAAATAAATTCAATAAGATTGAAGTTTCATCAAAAATATATTTAATTAAATGATAATTGTTCACTTTATATGAAACCATAACTGACACAATACTCTATATGAGAATCATAATATAAAAAACAACAAAATATTATATTTATAACAAAATATCTTTGATGAACTATACATGAGTGTACAAGATCATGTACACTTGTGGAGGATAATTATTTAGGAGTTGAGTAAAATTTAGATCGAGAAAATTTAATATTTTAGTAGATTATTTGAGTGATCACATACACTGCCCAAGAGGGTGGGGTGTCCAAGGGGTGGGGGCTGTCCTGAGGAGTGGGGGCTGTCCACAGGGGTCGGGGGTGTCCATGGGGTGGTCAGGTTGACCACTGGGGTGGTGGGGATGTCCATAGCGGTATGATAGAGAAAATATTTTCAATTAATTTATATTGAATATCATTTTTTTAAACCCACAAAATTGTTCCTCTAAGATGAATTGTTTCATTTTTATGATAATGGTGTTATTTTGAGCTGAATAGTAAAAATTGGCCATTTTGGATTTTTAACAGTTTTAAATTATTTCGGTAGTTTGGCCATAACATTATCTAAACTGATCCAAATTGCAAAATTCTTTCTTTTCCAGATTCTACACATCCAGGGATTCATTTAATATATTTGGACCAAAATCTGAATCGGCCATATTGAAGCTCAAAGGAAGCTCACAATTTTGCTCAAGAAAACTGTTTTCAGTTCTGCCTAGTTTTGATGTGGGATCCATAAATCATCCACTGTGGGCCCAAAGCTTTTGAAATTCGGTGGTTGGACGTGCAAAGAGTTTTGGAGCATCTTTAATGAAGTAATCACCGAGGGAATTGACCGTTTATGAGGTCATTAACTCACCCTAATCCGAAGGATTTCGTTTTGGAGAGTCTGACTGGACAGAATAAATGCTCATAGTAAAACGGCCATAACTCTCGGAATACATGTCCAAATCCGATGGAATTTTTAGGGGACACGCCCAAGGGAATTATTAACAACATTCAAGAAGGTCTCAATGCGTGAATATGAAATTTAGTGGGGCTAAAATGCGTCTACATTCGGGGGAAACATTCTGGCTATAAAAGGAGGAGAGCTCCACCCTCTCAAAGCATCAATTCTCCACCCCATTCCTTCCGGGACACCAAGAAGGAGAACTTTTCAGATTTCTCTTTTATTTATTTTCTTTTTCATAGTTTTTTAATGCCTTATTATTCCCCATTCAACTCGATTACCCTTACCATGGTGGGGTAAACTTTTGGAGTGATTGGGGAAGGGTTGGTTTTCTATATTGTAATGCTTGAGTTCTTGGACGCAATTGAATAAATTTCTTTCTTCTTCAAAGTTGTTTTCAATTTCTTATAGCGGATTTTATAATAAAGTGAGATCGTTCTTGAATATTAATTACGTTATTGATTTTTGCCTTGGTAAAATAATCAATATCTCCCTCCACTAATTTCTGGTTTATATACGATGGAATAAACCAGGAATTAGTGGTGAAGTACTCGACGATCGTCAGTACGTGTAAAAGGTGTAGTGAATGTTCTTGATTTTTTGGGACAAACAAAACCTGATCGGGTATTGCCCATTTCAATTAAGGATATTCAATACAACTATTTTACACATGGAAGGAGAGTTGACCAAACCGAGATCTTGGTAAGGTTTTCTCTCACAATAACAATTTCACCAAGGAAGTGAGAGGAAACGATTGTGGAAACTCACTTTAATCAACTAAGAAGAAGAGGTTTGAATTAAATTGAACAAGGATAGCATTATAATTAGGAAACCGACCCCGACCTAATCACCCTTTTAAATATCATAGTTTTTCAATCATTTTAATTTCAAATTTCATTTCAAAAACACAACATTTTTACCCTCGTTTTAAAGTGACGAACCATTTTGTGTGCACTCCTCTTCGGGAGACATCCTAGGTCAACCACATTACTAAATTTTAACTTAAGGATATTCAATACAACTATTTTACACATGGAAGGAGAGTTGACCAAACCGAGATCTTGGTAAGGTTTTCTCTCACAATAACAATTTCACCAAGGAAGTGAGAGGAAACGATTGTGGAAACTCACTTTAATCAACTAAGAAGAAGAGGTTTGAATTAAATTGAACAAGGATAGCATTATAATTAGGAAACTGACCCCGACCTAATCACCCTTTTAAATATCATAGTTTTTCAATCATTTTAATTTCAAATTTCATTTCAAAAACACAACATTTTTACCCTCGTTTTAAAGTGACAAACAGTTTTGTGTGCACTCCTCTTCGGGAGACATCCTAGGTCAACCACATTACTACATTTTAACTTAGGAAATAATTGTTTTTCCATGCCCTACGCAGGCGTGCGTCAAACTTGGCGCTGTTGCCGGGGAGGTAAGTGCCACAAACTAATTGTAAATATTTGAATTTTTTAATTTAAAAAAAAAATCTTTTTCCATGTTGTTTTCAAATGATTATTTCTTTAATTCATGGAACAATTACCCACCAGTCAGAGAACCAATTATTGAATCACCTTAGTCTATAGATTATAAAGTTTCTTTCTTGGCTAAACAAATTCAGGGCGCTCGAACCCAAATCATCACAGAGGATGAATTCAAGGATCTCATTGAAAACCTCAAAGAGAACCTCGAATACCAAGTGTTGGAGGGATTGGCTAGAGAATTAATTGAACTTCAGGAGTATTTTCTAGAATTTTATCAAGACATAATCAAAGTACAACCCCAAGAAGAAGAAGTTCACAAGGATATTGAAGCCCAATTTGAAAGAATAAGTCAAACCGTTCAAAACCTAGAGACTTCAATACTGTGGATTGCGGAACAAGTACATGCATCCCAGGATCATCAACAAATGGAGACCGAACAAGAACCAGAACCATAAAAATTGATGGAAGAAGTAGCCCACAAATCCTTCAAGTTGAAGAACCCATGGAAGCATTGATGAAATTAAAAGAAGATCCATTGAACCCATCTCAATCAATGTTGGATGAAATTGATGAAGAAGATTTATCAATTGAAATACATATTGGAGATCAAAAAGATCTGGATAACTTCTGGAATGAGTGTGAGGAACTTCTTGAGCCAACTATTCCTCATAATGTAGATGATTCAACAACATTGAAGAAATAAACCAACAAATCAGTGAAATTTGAAGAGAAGATAGAGGAGTCTGACTACCTACCTCTATCTAGGGAAATTCAACTTCAAGAAGCACCTCCCATTGAAGAACCAATTGAAGCCAAACAAGATCAGGGAGTTAATCTTTTCATAAACTCATTATCTTTTGATTTTTTTGAAACTAAATTGAGTATTAAATCCCCTTCTTTTAATTTTTCAGATTTATCCAACACATTTATTTCCTTGGAGGAAGATGATAAAAAAGAAAAGCCATCCATAGAGGAACACCTGGAGCTCCCAGAAGTCATGGAATATCTACTGGAGGATCCCAATCATAAAGAGATCCAAGTTGCTAAGGCTGAGGAAATAATACAGGGGGTCGAAGCCCCATGAAGCTTGCACTGGAAGACAAGATGGTTGCACAAGTGGCAACAAAAGAGGTGGAGGTTCCGTACTTCATCCTACCCCTTCCATGCAAGATGTACCAAATTGCGAAGGGGGTGGATCTGGTATACTCTGTCTATGGATTCCTCCTCAACAAGAACAAAGAACATCAAGCTGGGATGAGCCACATGTGGTGGTTTAAATCAAAGAATCTTCATCCACCAACAGATTATGGATAAAAGCTGGTACTGCCCTCTGGAGGCAGTCAAAACCCAGGGCCCACTTGGGGGATTAAACCAAGATCTATCCTTCTTTTCTCATCCTATTTCTATTTTCATTTCTTTTAATATATTTCTTATGTTATGTTTTTACTTTTTCTTAGGTTTTCAAAGAGAAACACTTAGGATCCAAACTCAATGTTGCATTGCCAATAAGTCAGGTTGTACCTCTCCTTTATACTTACTTAGCTGTTGTGATTCAATCAGAAATCTACATATATGTTAAATCCACTTGAATGCATCGAGGACACTGGATCATTTAAGTGTGGGGGAGGGAACCTTTGTAGTATAGGATTTTTATTTGATGTTTGTTTTCAAAAATAAAAAAATTGTGTGTTTTCAAATTTTTGTGTGTTTATTTTTCAATTTTCGGTGTGTTTCTGATACTTTTGAGCTGAAATGATTATCAATACCATTTTTGAAACCCATTTCAATGAGTGAACCAGTCTATTTCATGAAACTAATCTTAAATGAATGCTGAAATAACTTTGTTTCAAGTTCAATTTTTTTGGAATTTTATGAAAAGTACACTAATTTTTAAATCTCATGCCATATTTCACTGTCTATATCTTTGAAATAACTTTCCTGTGAGGCTTCTGAACCATTTTTGTCATATTCTTTTCATTCACCTCATTTCTTGAGAGAACCAGACCATGCTTGCTTTAACCAGAATTTGATTTATTCCTTTCAAAACTTGAGGGTTTGGGGTACGTGTGTTTTAAATGATTTGAGGAATTTATTTTGTTTGAAGCCCCCTTTTCAAAATAATCCTTTTCATTATGGCCCACCTTTACATTTATCCTTCATTGTAGCCCCTAGTATCCATGAATTGCCTGTTAGGTTAGCCACATTACAAGCCAATTTTCCCTATCATACCTGCTCTTGAAGTAAAATTGAATGATCTAGTTGAACTTAAGTGTGGGGGAAGATGTCTTGTGGTGTACTGCCTCATTTGGTTATACTTTGGGTGGAAAATAAATTGTGGAAGATATGTGTGTGATGCTGAAAAATTATTCTGTTGAAAGCTGTGCCTTTTCTGGAGCTTTTATGACAAGAGAAGCTGTGCCTTTCTGGAGCTTCCAATGTAAAAAGAAAGTTGTGCCTATCTGGAGATTTAAAAAAATATCATGTTTGAAAAGATTAAAATGTTTGCTGCTGAGCTGATTGAATGATGATGGAGCCTATTTTCAACAAAGGGGAAGTGAAGGAGATTGTATTTGAGTGAAAACTTGAATCTTGCAATTTTGCTTCAATAAGAGCCAAGCCTTCCTTTTTCGGCCTCAGAACTTTTAACATCTAAATCCTACCAACCAGAAGCCACAGAACAACCCTGAAAAGTCCTCATGAGAAACACATGTCCTTGAATCACATCGGGTGGAGAAGTAGGAATTTATCAAACCTATGGTGACTCTTGTGTGAGTTTGGATGAGAAAAGCCTTGTTCAGCCTTTACATTTATGAGATGAGAGAAAATTCATGTGAGGTAGGTGTTTTGTGTGCATGGGATAAGAAATGAAGTGGAAATATATTAAAATATTAAATGGAGAACTTGAAATAACAGTTTTTGATGAGGCATGATATCTTTTTGTTTCTTGAAATTGATTTGATTGATCTCATTGATATGTGTTTTGATTTTGATTTGATTTGATTTTTACTTGTCCAGGAGTCCAAGTGCTAAGTGTGGGGGAATTGATAGAGAAAATATTTTCAATTAATTTATATTGAATATCATTGTTTTAAACCCACAAAATTGTTCCTCTAAGATGAATTGTTTTATTTTTATGATAATGGTGTTATTTTGAGCTGAATAGTAAAAATTGGCCATTTTGGATTTTTAACAGTTTTAAATTATTTCGGTAGTTTGGCCATAACATTATCTACACTGATCAAAATTGCAAAATTCTTTCTTTTACAGATTCTACACATCCAGGGATTCATTTAATATATTTGGACCAAAATCTGAATCGGCCATATTGAAGCTCAAAGGAAGCTCACAAGTTTGCTCAAGAAAACTGTTTTCAATTCTGCCTAGTTTTGATGTGGGATCCATAAATCATCCACTGTGGGCCCAAATCTTTTTAAATTCTGTGGGTGGACGTACAAGGAGTTTTGGAGCATCTTTAATGAATGAAGAACCGAGGGAATTGACCGTTTATGGGGTCATTAACTCACCCTAATCCGGAAGATTTCGTTTTGGAGAGTCTGACTGGACAGAATAAATGCTCATAGTAAAACGGCCATAACTCTCTTAATACATGTCCAAATCCGCTGGAAATTTTAGGGGACACGGACAAGGGAATTATGAACAACATTCAAGAAGGGATCAACGCGTGAATATTACATTTAATGGGGCTAAAACGCGTATACATTCGGGGGAAACATTCTGGCTATAAAAGGAGGAGAGCTCCACCCTCTCAAAGCATCAATTCTCCACCCCATTCCTTCCGGGACACCAAGAAGGAGAACTTTTCAGCTTTCTCTTTTATTTATTTTATTTTTCATAGTTTTTTAATGCCTTATTATTCTCCATTCAACTCGATTACCCTTACCATGGTGGGGTAAACTTTTGGAGTGATTGGGGAAGGGTTGGTTTTCTATATTGTAATGCTTGAGTTCTTGGACGCAATTGAATAAATTTCTTTCTTCTTCAAAGTTGTTTTCAATTTCTTATAGCGGATTTTATAATCAAGTGCGATCGTTCTTGAATATTAATTCCATTATTGATTTTTGCCTTGGTAAAATAATCAATATCTCCCTCCACTAATTTCTGGTTTATATACGATGGAATAAACCAGGAATTAGTGGTGAAGTACTCGACGATCGTCAGTACGTGTAAAAGGTGTAGTGAATGTTCTTGATTTTCTGGGACAAACAAAACCCGATCGGGTATTGCCCATTTCAATTAAGGATATTCAATACAACTATTTTACACATGGAAGGAGAGTTGACCAAACTGAGATCTTGGTAAGGTTTTCTCTCACAATAACAATTTCACCAAGGAAGTGAGAGGAAACGATTGTGGAAACTCACTTTAATCAACTAAGAAGAAGAGGTTTGAATTAAATTAAACAAGGATAGCATTATAATTAGGAAACCGACCCCGACCTAATCACCCTTTTAAATATCATAGTTTTTCAATCATTTTAATTTCAAATTTCATTTCAAAAACACAACATTTTTACCCTCGTTTTAAAGTGACAAACCGTTTTGTGTGCACTCCTCTTCGGGAGACATCCTAGTTCAACCACATTACTACATTTTAACTTAGGAAATAATTGTTTTTCCACGCCCTACGACAGGCGTGCGTCATGGTAGTAGATCTATCCAAGGTTAGGGGGTGTCCATGGGGGTGGGGTGGGTTGTCCATGGGGGTGGGGGCTGTCCAGAGGGTACGGGGTGTCTAGGGGAGGTGGGGGTGTCCAGGGGTGGGGGTGTTCAGGGGGTGGGTGGGTTGTCCACGAGGTTGGGGGTATTTTCAGGGGGTACGGGGTGTGTAGGGGGTGGGCGGGCTGTCCACGGGGGTGGCAGGATTGTCCAGGGGTACGGGGTGTCCAGGGGGGTGGGTGGGCTTTCCACGGGGGTGGTGGGGCTGTCCAGAGGGTAGGGGGTGTCCAGGGGGGTGTTCAGGATGTCCACAGGGGTGGGGGGCTGTCCATAGGGGTGGTGGGGCTGTCTAGGGGGGTAGGGGGTGTTCAGGGGGGTGGGAGGGTTGTCTACAGGGGTGGGGAGGGGCTATCCAAGGGGTACGGGGTGTCCAGGGGGTGGGGGTGTCCGGGGGATGGGGGTGTCTGGGGGGTGGTGGTGTCCAGGGGGGTGGTTGGGTTGTCCATGGGGTTGGGGGTTGTTAATGGGTAGGGGTGTCCAAGGGGGTGGGCGGGCTGTCCACGGGG